>CM074718.1:111515352-114157852 GCA_037306005.1 Rhinophrynus dorsalis
GTTTATCACCTATGTAAATGAGCCTTTATAATTGTAAGGACAGGTGTCCCCAAGTGCAGCTTATATTACCAATATAAAGCCATAAAATTTGAATCTGGGATTTGCCAAGTATATTAGATGCATGTGAATTTGTTAAACTTTGATCTTATGTACTTGTGGCCTTTTCTGCTTTACTCCATAAAAGTGTTTGGTGGGGGGCGGGGGAGATATGGTTAAGGACTGCAGGTCAGGGACTCCTTCACCTCTTCTCCTCTTTCAAAGGCTGCTTTAACTTTTATCCTTCAGCTCCTAAATATCCAGCAAATCTTTAACTCAGGCTGCTTAGGGTCTCATAACTGAGAGTGCTGAAAGCCCAGGACACTGGAGGGGGTTTGGTTTGATCTCTACACCTCTACTCCTGCACACGGTGCACTCAAGGAGATCTGGAGTCTGAGAAACACATAATTAGGTTTTTTTATTGAAGAAAAAAGGAAACCCTAACTTAACCTCCATTTATGAGTTTTAACCCTTTGTGTGCCAGAGGGATACACAAGGGATAAATAACAGGGCTTTTGTGTGAATCCCAAAGTGGAGCCATTTATTTATTTATTGCAAACGTGCAAAGTAGGGGTAAGAAAAAATACCCTTCAAGTGCCAGAGGGGAGTCCAGAGCATTGCCAAGCATGCGTTGGATATGCCTCTGCCACTCGGAGAGTTAAATTGTGCTGTTAACCCCTGAAATGCTGTAGCAGTCTCCAACACACACCAAACCCCACCACCACCAAATTACCATTGATTTAAATTGGCCTTTGAGCCCCTTAAATGCCGGAGGTGTCTGTAGTTCTTTCCTTTTTTAGTGTGGTAGAGAATGTTCTAGCATTTGGGAGGGGGGGGTTAAAATCCTCATTTAAATCAATGGAAATTTTCATTGTCACATGGCGATTTTGGTTGGAACCCAGGAGCAATTAGATCACTGAGTGATCGGGTTTCTGGCAGTTCCTCCCCAGACACAGGCCTGATTCAAGCAATCTGATCGCTTAGCATTCAGATTGACTTTTCATCCCTGTGTTTGGAGCTGTGCAGATCAGATGGAAGTGACCCAATCTCACAACCCCATACAAGAGCTCTGTGCTTTGCTTTGTTGAGGCCACACACTGATCAACCAGCCAATGTGACCAATGTAGTCAGCCCAATCTGATTGAGCTGGTTCACAAGCACACACACAGATAACCAGTTGTTATTTTTAAGCGGACTGAATGTTTTCAATTAGAAAATCGCCATGTATATGAGCACCTTTAGCATACCTCCCAACATTTCACATGGGAAAAAGGGAAACTTGTGTTTTAGGTGTTGCTGCTGGTGGTGTGGCTGGCAGGCGGAGCATAACAACATTTTTAGGTTATTTCATGACCCATTGACACCCGTTTGTGTAAATGAATAAATTATTTAAAGCAAGACCAAAATGTTTTATTTACACAAACTAATTTACAAATGCACATAATGAAGTTTAAACAAACATTAATGTGAGTTTTATTGCCGTGTAATAATATCTCACATGCAAAGACTTGAGAGGTATGTTTTAGGTCTCTTTTTCATATTATGCCACCCATGTTTTTTCATTCACCTTCTCATATGTTCCACCGTTGGTCCAGACTCAAGTGGCATACTTCACAGCCTGCATACGAGAGCTCCAACATGGGATGCCCACTCATTGCAGGTTGCAATGAGCAGACAGCATCCAACAACGCTTGTGTGAAAAGTTGGCAGGTGGCCCCATAGAACTCCATACAGACCTTTCTTGCTACATTTTTACTGCATTCCAGGGGGACACCATAAATAATCAGTACGTTGGACTTTGGTGCATTTACACAAGGAGATATCCTCCCTTGTAAAAGACACCATAGGCCCAGCACAGGACCTGTCACAACAGACGACACCACCAGCGCAGCATATCTGATACTGCCACTTGTATGAAAAGGGAATCACTGGTTTTCCTGCTTCTTGATAAACACCATTGTTTCTCAGTTAGTAGATCTCTATTGATCTTATGTAGTTTTTATCGAAGTAGCAAGCTAAAGCCTTTAGAGACTTAAAGGGATAGTAATGTTTCATAGTAAAAGCAACTCTAATTATTCATCATAGTATTTGGACTTTGGAGAGTGTTATTTCAATTATGTCAGAGTTGTAGTTCAAGAGTAATTCAATGACAAAGTGTCCCCCTCCCTCCCCTTTTACTGATGTAAGACTGCTCAGCCAGAGCAGAAGGGAGGTGCCCAGGTAGAGAGGGACAATCTTCAATTAAGATAAGGGGAAAAAGCTGAAAAGCTTGTCAAGGAGGGCAGGGCTTTCATTGTTCTGTTAGGAAGAATATTGTCCCCTGCTGTTAACTGTCTGGTCTATGGACTGCATTCCACATCTTAGAAGAGATGGCTTTCACTAGGTAAAAGGGGCGGGAGGGGAAACTTTGCTTGTGAATATCTCTCAAACCATAAAAGTTTGAGAGCTAAGACTTATATCGTTCATGTTTTTTTAATGCCTACAAAATAAAATAGAGATAAAATGAAGTATTACTATCCCTTTAACTTTTTGCATGCCAGAAGGGTGTCCAATGCATTGCAAAGAAATGAGTTGTGCACCTCTCTGGCATGCAAGGGGTTAACTGTGATCATTAACCCTTTGAGTGCCAGAGGGGTACGGAACGCATTGCAAAGCAATGCGTTCCGTATCCCTCTGACGCTCAAAGGGTTAAATGACTTATAAATGTAATCAAGAAGTCATTAAAAAAATATTCAGTGACACTTCTGAATTGTAAGAAACAGCACATAAAATATAGTGATTTTCCTGTTCTTCAGTATTTTCAAGCTTTATGGAAATTGAGCCTTTGGAGAACAGAAAGTAATGCAAGCAAAAGTAATTTTGTCAGGAAAGTGGATTTTGGCCTCTGTTAAGAATGAATGCGCCGTTAAGAAAATGCTCGTTTTTCACTTGAGGATTGCCAATAACTTTTAGTCACACAAGAGAAATTTGCACTTCCCATTGATTTCTGAATTGACTTTTTGAGGACATTGATTGGGTGTGGGTAAATTGTCAGAACCACTGAACTCTTTCTTGTAAAATAGGCAAACAGATGACATGATTTTAGTCATTAAAATAAAATGCTTTTTGCTTCCTTTGTTTTCATTAATTCATTTTTCTTAAAGTGGACCTTCCATCCTAGGATAAGTTCAGTAAAATGTAAATAGAAGTAAAAACTGTCTATATGTTGTACTAGCTGTTTGTAGTGGCAAGTCTGGCACTGTATGCTAATTTCTGTGCTGGGTATAGTCATAACTGTGAGACATCATTGCCAATGCCCTGGTATTATAAAGAGGCCTAGGGTTGGCTGTGAGCAGTGTGGGGCACTAGGTAGACAGCAAGGGGCAAGGCTACTGGAGAACTCTCCCTTCTGGAGATATGTATTCTGTCCCCAGAGACTCATTGGGTGAGATGTTCAGAAAGTGGTGGTAACTAAAATTGTCTGTAATCAGAATAAAAAGTTCTTACTCTATGGTCCGTCAATTCTCAGACATACTACTGTATCCAGGGCTTAAAACTTGAAGTCCTTTGCTGCTAGCGAGACCTGAAAAGTTACTCGCCACTGCAAGCCAAAACATACCCACCAGGGCTGAATTTTCATTCGCCATTGGATAGTGGCGAGTGGAAATTTTGAGCCCTGCTGTAACTTTTTGCATCCAATTCCGCCAGCTCAGTCAAAGGGAAAAATCCATCTTAAAAGTGTATGTGGTTCAATCTGCCATGATATTGTCAAGTATTTTCAGAAAATTTTTTTCGTTTCAACGTCACTTTTTTGTCTGATTAACGTAATTTTCTCCCAACAAAATAAAAATGATCTAAACTTGGAGGAAACAAATTAAAGTACTGTTAGGAGTGAGAAGCAAATTGTTGTTTGAACAGCAAAAAATGTCTTTGTTTCTTTAAAAATATTCGTCTAAAAGGCAAAATCAAAGACAGAATTTTTAAGGGCAATATTCCTCAAGATCTTCTTTCCATCATTTTTAATTCTTGAGACACATTTTCAAATGTGACGGAGTTACTTCTGAAAATATTGCCCTTCTTTTACCACCAACTAATGATACAACAATTTTTTCATTTTCACGACTTTTTGAGCATCTCGACCATTAAGTAATAGTCAAAACCGGTCTATGCCAATATTACCACACACTGAGGCTAATACATGAAGAAAGTGGTGCAACCATATTCACCACATATAAGAAAAAAATCCTCACTGATTTAAAATTGGGCTTTTAACCTAGACCTCTAGCATCTAAGAGGTTAAAAGCCCGATTTAAATAAATTGGTATTTTAGAAATATTTATCTGCCCCTATGGCCCTGTTGGTTTGCTCCAGTTTCTTAGTAAATTAGCCTCACTGTGGTATTATTGAATCCAGACAGCCTCACACATCACAAATTAATTATCATATTCTACTGGGAATTAGCATAACGTACCACCAATCTACATAGGTTAATTTGTCAAAAACTGTATTTTACAGAAAAATTGCTAGTACAACATATAAGCAGAATGTAATTGTCTGTTAAACAAAATGGATTATTCCATTTGGGTTGAAAGTTATTTCAGTAGATTAATTTAACTTGTGGAATTTCTGAAATACAATTTACTTTGCATAATTGCCAACATTCCAAAAAAGTCCGTAGGAACATAGAAACACAGAATTTGACAGCAGATCAGAACCATTTCGGCCCATCTAGTCTGCCCATTTTCCTACAGTAAAAACCTCAAACCTTTTTTGGTCCTTGGTCTTTTCTTATGTTAAGGACAGCTTTATGCCTATCCCATGCATGCTTAAATTCTGTCACTATATTAACAGCTACCACTTCTGCTGGTAGGCTATTCCACTTATTTACTACCCTCTCAATGAAGTAAAACTTTTTTACACATTACTTCTAAACCTGTGTCCCTCTAGTTTTAGACTATGGACTCTTGTCCTAACATTTTTACTCCTTTGCAATGTGCTTCCATCCTGCACTTTGAGTCCCTTCATGTATTTGAATGTTTCTATCACTTTGAAGGAGAGAAAACTGCTCTATAACCAAGCCATGTCCTGTGATATCATCAGGCCTTATCCAATGATATCACCAAGACCCACCCTGTGACCACCAAACATTACTCATGACATCACCAAGTGAAAGGAAACTGCTCAACATTACAATAGAACATGATTGTGTGATTATTTTTTTTTATATATATATTAAAAATTCAATTTATTTAAATGCATTAATATCTGCATCCTACTTTTAAAAATCTACTCAATGTAGCAATGCATTATGCCATGCTTAATATTTTATATTAACATTATTAATATGCATGCCATTCGCTAGGGTGTTTGTCAGAAGCTGTCATGCGCAGTAGAGATTGTGCGCATGATTGCATTGCGTGACTGAGGCGACTCAAGACTGCATCGCGTGGAGCAGTGAGGTAGCGGCTCCTTAACCCTCTGAGTGCCAGAGGGGCGTATCCCTCTGGCACTCAAAGGTTTAACATTACCCGGGCCTTGGCCCGTGTACACAGCCTTTTACACTAGTCTTGTATAATACACTTGCAATCTTAAATTCGGTGCTTTCAGAGCTCCAGTTGTAGAGACAGCTGGAAGGGCTTTTTTTTTTTGTATGGACACAGGACTAAAAATGATGCTGTCCCTTCAGAATCTGGACAGTTGGCAAGTATGCTATTATATGAAAATAGCAATAAAAACACAGCCTTGCCCTTGCAGGCTAGCCCTTTGAGTGCCGAAGGGTTATAGCATTGTTTCACAATGCATTGAGTAACATTTTTAACACATAGACCTGCTGATCTTCGACATTTCCAAAGCATAGTTGGCAAAGTTTCAATCATTCATATCTGATTCAAAGAAAGTAAATGTTTATTAAACAGGGGAAACACACAAACAGCATGAACAAGCGAAACAATCTCTCCATATATTGGTGTTATCTGTATATAAGGCAGTGTTTCCCAAAGTTTTTTGTGAAGGTTGTGACACATTCCTTCCTAACCCTTTGTGGGTCGGAGGTGTGCAATGCAAAGCATAATGATCTGGTACTGAAGGGGTGAAGTTGTTTGTTCTGGTGCATATTTAGACACTCAAAATAATGTGTTGCTGAACGTATTTTGGAAATTGTGTGTAATGAAAGCTTTGTTAGGAACCATTGATGGATTGTGTGGATGATTGTGGCCAAATGTACATGTTACCCACAGTCACACCCAACCTCTCTCTCTGTCTGACCTGAAGACAACACAGAGTCCTCTGACAGGATTGTTAACCATTTGAGTGCTAGAGGGGTAGCCATCGCATTGATAAGCAATGTGTTGGCTACACTACTGGCACACAGAGAGTTAATGGGCACAGTGAAAAGGAAAGTGGCATAGAGGTGATTCTCCTGGGTGTGTGTGTGAATACTGGTGAACCTTAGACACAACAAAGTGGGGGTGGATGACAGAGGAAAAGGGGAAAAAGTTGAGGGACGCAGTTTAAAACATGCAGGCAACAGAAGGCAGAGCCACAAAAGAGAGAATGGGAGGTACAGGTGTATTGGGGAAATGGATTATGGGACAGCCATGTGAAGCAGAGACAGTGCGAGAGGGGAAACAGAGAATGCATATGCAGCTGGCATGTAATGCATGTAAGTTATTGGCTTGAACTAAAAGTAACTGGAAAATAGCGTCCACTGAGATTTAAGTAACGCAGAAGTCCAGGAGAAAGGTGGTAATTAAATGCTAGCAAGCAGATACATGTTAGGTCACCAAATTAGTGAGTGTTCACTGCATTGTCTATGCTCTTTGATGTCTTTGCTGTGAAAGAGCACGGAGCATATTATCTTATCAAGGTTGTTGGTTACAGTTCATTTACAGTACAGTTGCCCAGATCTTTAGAGTCCATGAATAAATGAGTGTTAGATGAGGTATATAACAGTGCTCTGCAGTATGTAGTCCTTGCATAAGTTTGTGGAGACTTTTAGAAAGCGTACCGTTTGAAGTATGATAGCCATGTTTTTGTCCGAAGAGGAGAAAACGGAGGGCAGGCCAACTCCTTGCAGGTATCTTGACAGGACTGGCCAGGAGGCCTTCGGCCACTCCTGTCAAAATCACACACCCCCTGTATGACCTGAAGAGGCAGTATGGAGGAGATTAAACTATCTCCTCCTTACGGCCACCCCGGGGTATGGCCGGCACGGACTGAGAACTCTCTGTCCTGAGACAGCTCCTCCTTTTATTAATAAAGATAGTATGTTGAAGCATTCATAGATATGTATGTGAAGGTTTTCAATCTTTGATAGATATATGATTTTCTGTGCTCTATGCACAAAAGTAAAGAGGAGCACACAGCTTTGGGGCAAATCAACATTACCATAGTGAACAAATAAATAAGAGAGAAAATCACAAATTTAACTGGGGAGTGTGGAGTGTTAGTGAGATCACCAAATGTTGCTTTGTAACGCATTGGAGATGCCTCTTACCATTCAGGGGGCCAAATGCTCCATTTAAATCAATGTGAGTTTGTATTTCTTTCTTACAGGAGCAGTATTTTTATGATAGCAGAAAAACCCAATAACGCATGCTGAGTAAACAAGGACATTCTCACAGCTGTCATTTGTTATATTCAAATGTTATAGCAGTTCAGACTGTCAGGAAGTTACTGACTGTGCTTACTTCCTAAACTGAGAGAATGATTGTTTATTTCACTTTCCATGGAGAGCTGTTTGTCTGTGACTCACCTCTCCCACTGAATGCTATTGGAATCTGACCACTCGAGGGCACTGGCTTTACTCCACAGGAAAATCCCTATAATGTCCCCCACCCCACATTAAAAAAGTTTACTGCTTCTTTAATGCCACCTTGGCCTCCAATGTATCAATTACCATACCTGAGAACCTTCTTGTCCCCAGCCCCAAGAGTAAGAAGATGGGCTGGGAACCGGTGTGATTCGCATCAAAATGTGGGAAAAGCTTAATTGGAGTGGGCTGGATTGGTTGAAAGGAATGATGCACTGGAAGAGAGTTGACAGGGCAAGGAATGGATGTGACTTGTCTACCAGAGAAACAGCCTCTGTCTTAGATGCCCAACAATTACCCTTGGAGTGTCAGAGGGATGAGCAGTGCATTGAGGGTAAATGCATTGCTTATCCTCCTGACACTTAACCTCTTTACAACCAGCCATGTGGCTGGCAATTAAGGACCACAGAGCTTTTATTATATTAAATCATGGGGCAGGGACCCCTGAATTCCATGATGTGCCAGAACCGTCATGGGTCCTTAAAGCAGAACTTTCACATAAATTAATAAGTCGCCATGCAATCATTAAGCATATGGAGAGTAGCTTAAAAATACATGTCTTACCTATCACAAGTGGCAGATTCTAAAGAAATCTTTACCCTTTGGAGACCGGAAGCCATGTAACAGCGCAGACATCTTGTCTGGGCACCTGCGTCATCAGTCCCGGTCTCCTGTAAAGCATCGCAGTGTGCCACATGGTAACCAGGACTGATGGCGCACGCGCGCAGACTGCACTAACATGCCCCTCAGTCTCCTAAGAGTAAAGATTTCTTTATAATGAGGCACTTGTGATAGGTAAGACATGTATTTTCAAGCTAATCGCCATATGCTTAAAGATTGAATGGCGACTTATTAATAGAAGAAAGTTCCGCTTTAATGCAAGTTTACCCATGTTGGTCCTGGCACGTCATGGGTCCTTAAGGGGTTAAAGAGTTAACAGCAAACCTGCATAGCATTACATGGCTGCTCCCAGCCAGGTGTGTCCGTTTCCCAGCCCTACCCCATTCCTACCAATTATAAGTGTCTTCTCCCAAGACTAATAAAAAGACATCAGTGTTTAGGTTAAACTACGAAAAAGTAAATGATACCATTGTGTGTTATAATCTGCTATTTATATGTATACGTTGTGAGGCTGATGTACTGTGCAGAACTGGAGTCAACCAACTGCAGTACATGGGATAAACAAAAAAACAAAACACAGATCCTCATTGATTTAAATTAAGATTTATCCTCTTCATGCAGTGCATTGGAGACCTCCCTAGCATTTAACTCTTTCAAACTCAAAAACGTTGGATACCTCTCTGGCACTGAAAGGAGTTTACCCCTTTGAGTGCCAGAGGGGTAGGCAATGCATTGAAAAGCACCCCTCTGGCACTCACTGGTTAAAGAGTTTGAAAAACCACATAAATCAGTGGGGATGTCCCTTAGTGCGTCTGGTTTGCTCAAATACTACTCCATTTTGTCTTTATACTTAAAGCCCATAGTACCAAATGCATTCTACTTGGTCACATTTAAAATAGCTATCCTATATAATAATTCGCTAGGATGTTTGTCAGAAGCCGTCATACTCAGTAGAGACTGCCCAAACGCACAGAATGCTGGGAGGTGTAGGAATGCTGGGAGTTCTGTGCCGGGAGCATTCCATGCTTTCGGGCAGTCTCTACGGTTTAAGCTAATTTGCTGCACTTAATACGTTTTATTGTTTTACATACTTTTGTAGATCTTGACTATACAGGCTAAGGAATGGGGGATACTGTGCATGATAAAAAGAACCATTATGTGCCTGACATTCACCCTTGGAAGCCACAGATATCCATTCTTTTCTTATTCACGTATTGGTGAATAGGAAATAAAATGCTCCAGTTTGGGCTGTAAAAATTCCTCCAGCTAGCAGTGCTTTCATGTCCTCATAAACGTGATCTCATAAGGTTGTTGTCTATAAGAGAGCTCTATGCCACATTAAAGCGGAACTACCACCCCACAAAATGTTTCCCCCTGAAGAATTACCCATCTGGCGACTAGCTGCTCAATAGTAGTAGTCACCAGAATTATTACCTACTTAAGTCCTCTAGACTGTAAGCTCTCACGAGCAGGGCCCTCTGATCCTCCTGTTCTACACATCTGATTGTACTATTTAATACCACTGTATGTCTATTCCCCAATTGTACAGCGCTGCAGAATTAGTTGGCGCTATATAAATAAAGAATAATAATAATAAGTATTCCAGTACCACTATGCAAAGATGTCTGCGCTGTTTCCTGGCGTCGGTCTCAAGAGCAGTAGGAATTCTCTATAAGGAGGTAATTATTCTGGCGACTAGTACTATTGAGCAGCTAGTTGCCAGATGGGTAATTCTTTGGGGGAAACTTTTTTGTGGTGGTAGTTCCACTTTAACCTTATCTGGGCCATTAAATGCTTTGCTCACCTCTTTGCTAGCGAAAGTGTTAAAAGAGAAGTATACTTTATATATTGGAAGACTTTTCCTGTTGAGTAAACAAGGGTAAACCTACTACGGGAAGATGTCGTATTTAGTAGTTATTATAGCTCATACATTTTTGCAATGGGTTGGATACCCCTCTGCCACAAAGGATTAAAGGGATAGTAACACTGAATAAAAAAATGTCATGTTTGAGCTGCAATTCCTTTTGATTAACACACCTCTCAGCAGTGGCAGTCCCCTTGTTTCACTCACAAGAAAAAAAGTCTGCAATAAGCTAATTGTTACTATCTCTTTAAACTACAACTATCTGTTATGGTCATAAGGTGATGTTTTTATCACTTACTGTGGAGCACCTGAGACTAGAGGGCCATAGAACAAAAACTTCAGTTCGGACACTAGTTGAGGTTGTTTGTATAGGGAAGATTTTAGCTGTAAGGACTTTAAAATGAAGCTTCTCCAAGTGGCAATATTAAATCTGTTCGACTCTGCAGCCTTTGTTTCCCTTTAAGCTTTATTGTTCCTTTCTTTATTTTTTTTTAATTCTGTCTGTCTGTATTGAGTTGGGTTGCCACCTGGTCTCAAATAAAAGAAAAACATTTGCTAGACTAAACTGGCTCACTCTCCCCTTAACAATCCCTGATATTTACAGGGGAGCTGTAGCCAAATTTGACTCCTTTCTCCCCTTTCCAGCTCCATGATTCCATCCAAACATAAAACCAATTACTGGCTAAATCTATTTATTCTGTGGCCAGGTTATATCCAAACATAATTGCATTCCTCATTACTATGTATCAGAAGTACTGCATGGCCTACCGAGTAATCAAATATTTCGTAAATGAGGAAAAATGGAAATACTTTTTTTTTCCCTGTGTTTGGAGACTGGTTTTTCTGTGGAATATTGTGTAGTTACATAAAATAGGTCTTGGTATGAAATACATTGCTTCGAAAAGCACTGGAGACTTTTCTAGCATCTAAGGGGTTAAAATGTTAGCACATTTCTAGAAAAGAAAGAAAAAAAAACACTTTAACTCTTTGAGTGCCAAAGGGTTAAGAGCCAGTGGTGAACAACATATTGAATCTGATGTACTAAGAAAGTGGTGCAATTCTGGAGCAAACCAGTTGCACCATGACATACACACAAAATAAATCCCAAACTAATTGTACATTAGGGAACAAATAACATTACCATTGATTTAACCTTTTGAGTGCCAGAGGGGTACAGAACGCATTGCTTTGCAGTGCGTTCCATACCCCTTTGGCACTCAACGGGTTACAAAAATGCCTTTTAACCTTTTGGATGCCAGTGGGGTATGCAACGCATTGCAGAGAAATGCGTTGTGTACCTCTCTGGCACTCAAAGGGTTAACGGCTTGAATGCTAAAGAGATCTAGTGAATTGTGAAGCAATACATCAGCTATCTAGCAATCAAGGGGTTAAAAGCTCCGTTTAAATTATTGGGAGTGTTTCTTTGTTCGTTATGGTACAATTGGTTTGATTCAGATTTGCACCACTTTTCCTAGTGTATCAGCCGAATTCTCTCTGGCTCCCTTTCACTCCGAGGATTAAATCACGTTTTTGCAGTAGTTAGAGGACTTGGAGAGAAAAAAAACACTCAATGCAGATTGTGTTGTCTTCCTAATTTTATTTAATGGTTTTAGTTCAAGATTTAAGAGTTTAATTCTGATTCTGTCTTTCTGCATGTTGTCTATCGCCCTTTGAAATACATTTTAGTTGTCTGGAATCTCGCCTGTGGCGTCAGCTGAACTGAAAATGTGCATCATCAGGGTTGTTTTTCAGTGGAGCGAACACTTTTCAGAACTAACCCTCCCTGTAAATGACTTTAGATTTTCTCAGTCAGTATAACCCTTTGAGTGCCAGATGGGTACGCAACACATTGAGCCTCATGTAGTATGGAGGACTGCAGTGATTTTGGGAGTGAAAAAAAAAAAATTCCCAATACATGAAATGCGTCTGATACCCCTTTGAGTGCTACAGATTCCCCCAACACTGCTCCCAATAGCATTCAAAGGGTTAAATACTCATTTCATTTAAAATGACATTTGGAATGTTTGCTCCCTATGGTGCAGTCGGTTTGCCTCTCAGTCTCACAGTGTTGTGACTTGATTTGTTCACATTCTGCACTGCTTGTCATGCAGCTACCTCTTCACTCCCTTCCACCCCCAGCAAATACATTCTGTCTGAGTCAGGCTACAGGTCGACTTCTTCCTCTGCACAGAATCGTTAAAATGATTTATGCCTTCAGGGTGAGCTAACTGTAAGTTCCTCTTATTTCTTCTTAACTGTTCTTTCTCAGGATTTTTTCCCCCTTCCAGCATGAGAACAGGGACTCTCCCATAGCTGAGCTACATTCTTGCCAAAGTTTGGCGATTGGTCCCAGTAGTGAAGGGAAAAAATAGAAATTGGATTTGCTGCTTTAGCCCATTAGAGGGCAGTGTGTTGCTCACTCCTATGGCCCTTTGATATAGTAATCTCTCAAGCAAAGAGTGCAATTATAATGTTTTGAGCATCTCTCTGGCATTCAGAGGGTTAAACCAGAGTCCATATAGTATGTATTTTTCATTGGGTAAACTGTAGGGAGGAGTGATAAACAGTATTCATTTGACTCTGCATTTTAGAGGTTCTCAGCTCGCAGTAAAAAGCCAGAGTTTAAGAACATGCCCACTATAGGTTGCACTGTCAGAATAACTGTATTACCTCTGTTCAGATAGACTTATTCTGGGTCATTCAATGGTAGTCCTTTCCATTTTATGTTTGTACTCTTACTATTTCATTCTATGGAGTGCTTGTGTAAAAAAAAAAGTCATTTTAAGGAAATCCCTATAAAAATGTATACTTTTTAGTATTAAGTAGATATATTTTTTTAATGTCCATGTATTTGACTTACTTGTGGGTTCTTGCTTTGTTTAGTTTTGGACACTGGGTTTTCAGTGGGTCTGCTGGAAGTAATAGACTCTTTAGCTCTGAACATGTGCAGTGCAGCTGCTCAGGCTTAGGGTAGGGGCCATGAGTCGGATCTAGAGCCTAGTGTAATCTCTAGTACTGAGACTAGTGTTGCTCAGTGGCTGTCAAGAGACTGTAACTCTCTGTAACGCAAGCAATATGAATGGCATATTCTATCAGGTATGGTAAAATCTCACTCCTAAAATATTGCTTCTGGTTCCTAAACTTTAGAGATATTTTTACATACCTCTACAGGGCTTAAAATTTGAATTCCTTTGCTACTAGCCAGACCTGAAATGTTACTCGCCACTGCAAGCCATAGCATACCCACCAGGGCTGAATTTCTACTCGCCAGGGCTGAATTTTCACTCACCATTGGCTAGTGGCGAGTGGAAATTTTGAGCCCTTCCTCTATGTCAGTGATTCTCAACCAGGGTGCCGTGGCACTTTAGTGTGCCATGAACATCAGCTCAGGGTGCCCCATGTTTTCTATGAAGACTAACAAAAATGGACTTTTAAGTAAAGATTTATAGAAATTGTTATGCACGATATATTTAGTTTTGTTATTATGATTATAATACCTAATAATAACTGTATATTTATGTATTGTACCCTTCTTATGCCCTTGATCAAGTACAATAAATATGTTAGGGGTGCCTCGAATGTTCTAGATTATGTGTTAGGGGTGCCCCGAACAAAAAAAGATTGAGAACCACTGCTCTATGTACATGTGCTCTTTTCACTGTCGTCCAATACAGGTCACTGGTACTCTGGGAGGCGATTCGCCCCTTTAATAGGCAGGAACAATTATGCAAATGATTGCAGGGGGCGGAGCCTCCCCTCCTACTTAAGCCACCTTCAGGCCAGAGCCACTAGATTGATTTGTTCCTGGGTGCTGTGCACACCAGGTAGAGAACATCTATGCATTCAACTTAGTATTTTGTTATTTTTTGATTCAAATATGGAATACCACCATTAGGAGGGTGACCATGGCTGTGAATTGCCCTCTTTAAAGTGGCTGGTGCAGCTTCCAGGGATTTTCTGTGGACCTTATGCCCTGAAGAGGGAACAGCTTGAGTTAAGCAGCTTCCCTACTGGGGAATTTACCTCTGGTCTATTCCCACTTCATCATGGTCACCTGAAGACAGAAGTCCTTGCAGGAAAGGTGAGCCACCCATTGAGTGCTGAAGGTCCACTTGTCCCCACAGTGTCCCTTTACTGGGCTTGTATTTGGGAGTTTGCTTTGCACTCCAGCACTCATAGGGTGTTTTTATTTGCATTTAATGTATTTAATGCAGTTTCTGTGGTATTCTCTGGGTTTGGAGCCTTGAATAGTGTTTCTTTATGTGTTTTAGGTATGTTTGGGTACTTTTTAATGTTTTATTAAACTTTATTAAAAATGGTGTTTCGCGCCTTTAAGCGCGGCTTTTCCCGCTTAGACGCTATGGCTCCTTTACTCTCTATGAGATTTCACAGTGTGGGACATATCTCTGGAACCGCTTGTCACAGCAACTTCAGAGAGGGCTCATTTTAATGCTAGGCTCCTGCTCTATCATCCGGTGTATGTTTTATAAGTATGGGGTGTTCAGGGGGGCTTCGGGCACTGTTTGGGGTACTTGTATGGGGAAAACTACATTTCCCATGAGCGCCCGGTTCGCGCTCGTTTCTGATTGGTTGTCCTGACGGCCGCCATTTTGTGGTGCTCTTCCTCAGCGAGTACACTACGCAGGGACCGAGCCTTCTCTCCCCTCAACAGATTAACCCTTCGCTGGCCAGATAAGTCCAAATTTAGGCATTTCTGGGGTGAAACTTTAATCTTCCACACTTTTACTGGGTGATAGAGTTTAAAGTGGGGTATATTGACGCTGTGAGCATGTCTACTTCACTGGAGCTAGGGGCTAGACCCAAGTCAAAGGAGGATGGGGGGTCTGCTCCCCCCATGGCGTTTTGCTCCTCTTGTCACACTGGGCTATCTAGTGATAATTTGGGGGATCTATGCCCTAACTGCACTGGTCAAGATAGCAACCCTGGGCTTCCCAGCCATGCTATTGAGCCATCTTGGGTGAGGGAGTTTAAAGCTGCCACTAGGGATCTCAGATCCACTCTTCAACTCTTTCCCTCTCAGGTACAGGGGCTCTCCAGGTCTGGCAGACCCCCTCTACAATCAGGACCTCCCTGCCTAAGCCACAGGGAGCTCCTGATGTGTCTGATTCTTCTGAGGAAGAACTATTGCAGGATTCTGATGCTGAGGAACGCACTGTTATTGAGTCTAACAGGTCCATTGGGGACCCTTATGAATGTGACCCTGAAGTCTTGGCTGAGGGTCTGATTAGAGCTGTGTTGACTACGCTCAACCTTCCTCTGACTCAGGAATCTACTTATGATCCTACTGACGTTTTTCAAAAGAAACCATCTAAGCCTGTTGTTTGTTTTCCAACCAACCCTACCCTTGCCCGTCTAGTCTCTGAGGCGTGGAAGAATCCTGATAGATCCTCCTCTGTCTCCAAAAAGTTTGCTAAACTGTACCCCTTTCCTGAGACTGAGCTGGCAAAATGGGTTCATCCCCCCAAGGTGGATGCTCCTGTTTCCAGGCTATCCAAGTCTACCGCCTTGGCTGTCTCTGATGCCTCTGCCCTGCAGGATTGGACGGATAAAAAGCTAGAACTTTCTCTTAAGTCTATTTTTGCCTCCATTGGCACTGCCATGCGTCCAACCTTTGCAGTGGCGTGGGTTAATAGAGCTATTGTGGCCTGGACTGAACGACTGACTGACGCAGTTCGCCAGGATGCACCAGTGTCTGAACAGTTGCAGCTTCTTGCTAATATTACTGAAGCTCAGAATTATGTTGCTGACGCTGCCTTTGATGCTGTGCGCATGATGGCGAGGGCCTCCACTGCTTCTGTGGTGGCTAGACGTGCCCTTTGGCTGAAAATTTGGTCTGCTGATACAGCCTCTAAGAAAGCCTTGCTTTCCTTGCCCTTTCAGGGGAATTTGCTATTTGGGTCTGAACTCAAAGAAATGATCAGTGAGGCTACTGGCGGTAAAAATACTCTTCTACCCTCAGTCTTTAAGAAAAAGTTTCCAGCCAAACGCAATCGGTCCTTTCGTTCCTTTCAGACTGAGACACGCTCCTCGGCCCAAACGGGTCCTCCCACTACGCGCTCCTCCTCCAAGCCCAAACAGTCCTGGAAGCCCAAAGTGGCCCCCAAGGCCAAGACCTCCAAGACTGCTTCGGCATGACTCGCCGAACCCGGGTCCGCATCCGGCTGTAGGCGGTCGTCTCCGCATCTTTCGCCGGACTTGGGAGGAGTCAGTGGCGGACCCATGGGTTATTCAGGTGGTGTCAGAGGGATACAGGATCCCTTTCTCCTCCCTTCCTCCTTTTCGGTTCCATTTTACTCGTCCTTCTCAGGAACCCACAAAAAGACGTCTGTTCGACGCTATTCAGGATCTCTTGGACAAAGAGGTCCTGGAAGTGGTTCCTCCGGAGGACACAGGTTCAGGATTTTATTCCAACCTGTTTGTGGTGGCCAAAAAGGACGGAGGGGCTCGTCCTATTTTGGATCTCAAAGATCTCAATGCCTATGTGGTGACTTCCCACTTCCGCCAGGAGTCCCTGCGCTCTGTGATTGCCGCTATGTCTCCAGGGGAATTTCTGGCCTCCCTGGACCTTCAGGATGCATATCTTCACATCCCTATCCATCCAGAGAGCAGGCGGTATCTCCGGATTGACTGCCACAGGGGACACTTTCAGTTTTCAGCTCTTCCCTTTGGGCTGACTTCAGCTCCTCAGGTCTTCCAGAGGGTGTTGGGTTCCTTGATAGCTGTGCTTCATCAGGACGGGGTCAGGGTGACCCCCTACATGGACGATCTCCTCCTCAAAGCTTCCTCGGCGGAGCTTCTCCACCAGCAACTGCAGAGGTGTATACACACTCTGACCCGTCATGGCTGGATCCTGAATCTGGACAAGTCGGACTTGGTCCCATCTCAGAGGCTTCTGTTCCTGGGTCTCCTGTTCGACACTCGCCAATGCATGGTATTTCTGCCGGAGGATGTGGCTCATCAGATAGCCATCCGTGTGGCGGGGATTCTGGAACTGGACTTAGTTCCGGTACCGAAGTTGACGTCTCTGGTGGGGAAGTTCATTTCCACGATCGAAGCGGTACCATTTGCCATGGCCCACTCCAGGGAACTTCAGAGATTTGTGATCCAGACGTGCAAGAATCATCCAGATCATCAGCATCTGTCAGTCTCTCTACCTCCTCATGTGGAATCGAGTCTGCACTGGTGGTTGGATCTTTCCCATCTCCTGAAAGGGAGATCCTTTCAAGTTCCTCGTTGGACCACGATCACAACGGATGCCAGCCTTCGGGGCTGGGGTGCTGTGTTGGGTCGTTTCAGTGCTCAGGGGAAATGGGGTCTGGAGGAATCTCTTCTCTCCATCAATGTTCTGGAACTGCGTGCCGTCCGGCTTGCCCTGAAACACTGGGAATCTCAACTGACCGGTCGTCCGATCAGAGTGGAGTCCGACAATGCCGCTGCGGTGGCTTACATCAACAGGCAAGGCGGCACAAGAAGCGGCACCGCCTGGTTGGAGGTCAAGGATATTTTGTCTTGGGCAGAAGATCACGTGCCTGTCATCTCTGCAGTTCACATTCCAGGCGTAGACAACGTCATGGCGGACTTTCTCAGTCGTCATACCGTCGACAGCGGAGAATGGGCTCTTCATCCAGAGGTGTTTCACTTGCTCACTCAGAGGTGGGGGATGCCGGTGGTGGACCTGATGGCCTCCAGACACAACAGGAAGGTTCCGGTGTTTTGCTCCCGGTGGAGGGACCCTCTTGCTCTAGCAGTGGATGCATTGTCAATTCCTTGGGATTTTCCTCTGGCTTACATCTTCCCTCCTCTTCCTCTATTGATCAGAGTCATCCAGAAGTTGAAGCAGGAGCGTTGTCCTGTCATCCTGATCGCTCCAAACTGGCCTCGCCAGTCCTGGTATCCGGAGTTGATGGCCATGTCAGTGGTGGATCCGTTCCCACTTCCTGCCCGTCCGGACCTACTTCTTCAGGGATATCTGTGGAAGGAGGATGTTCACTCTCTCCATTTGATGGCATGGCGGTTGAATCCTCGATTCTAGCAAAGAAAGGATTTTCTCCTTCTGTGGTGTCGACTATGCTCAGTGCTCGTAAGCCTGTGTCCTCCAAGATCTATCATCGCATATGGTCAACCTTCGTTGCATGGTGCTCTGATAAGAAATTATCCCTTGATTTTCATCTTCCCACTGTCCTGGCCTTCTTGCAGGATGGTGTTGATAAGGGGCTCAGTCTGAGTTCCCTCAAAGTTCAGACTTCTGCCTTGTCTGTGTTTTTCCAGGAAAGGATTGCTATCCTTCCTGATGTGAAAGTTTTCTTCCAAGGTGTGACTCATGTTCGGCCTGCCTTCAAGAGTCCTGCTCCCCAGTGGGACCTCAATTTGGTGCTGGGAGTTCTCCAGCGACCCCCGTTTGAATCCTTGGCTTCCATTCCATTACGTCTCTTGACGTGGAAGATGGCCTTCCTTTTGGCTATTGTTTCAGTTCGCCGGGTAGCAGAGTTACAAGCTCTGTCTTGTAAACCTCCTTTCCTGGTGTTCCACAAGGATAAGGCTGTGCTTCGCACTACCAAGGAGTTCTTACCCAAGGTTGTGTCCGAGTTTCACATCAACCTCTTTCTGCCCTAACCCTTCATCTGACAAGGAACGAGATCTCCATTTGTTGGATGTGGTGCGTTGCCTCAAGTTTTATGTTCATCGCACCGAGTCTATCAGGAAGTCTGACGCTCTATTCGTCATTCCTGAGGGGCCTAGGGCAGGGAGACCGGCTTCCAAAGTTACCATTGCCTCTTGGATTAAGGCTACTATTCGTGAAGCCTACAAGTTGCGGAATAAGCATGTTCCCTTCCGGGTGACTGCCCATTCCACCAGATCTATTGGGGCCTCTTGGGCCTACAAGAATCAGGCTTCCGCTGATCAACTGTGCAGAGCGGCCACTTGGTCCTCTGTGCACACATTTTCAAAGCACTACCGAGTTGATGTGCTGGCCTCGGCTGATGCCAGTTTTGGAAGGAAGGTCCTGGAGGCAGTGTTGCCTGTTTAGGACTTCTACTCTGTGATCCTTAGTGCTTCCTTTCTGTTGAGCCCAGTTGGCTCTAGTTCCGTGTGCTGTGTTAGTTCAGGGGTTGTTCCCTTGGTTGGTGTCCGTTGACACTTACAGTTTGGGCTATGTAGTTAACTGGTTCATAGCAGTTTTCGTGACTTGGGCCTTGTACTGGTCCTTGCCTTATTTCCCGCCTCTGGGTGAGCTCAATGTTTGTACATCCCAGAGTACCAGTGACCTGTATTGGACGACAGTGAAAATAGGATTTTAGTCTTACCTGTTAAATCCTTTTCACTTAGTCCATACAGGTAACTGGTCTCCCACCCTGTCAAGGGACCAGACCTGGCTCTCCTGTGGCATTCAGTGGGAGACCTTTGGGGCATGCTCCCAGGAGTCTTTCTTCTTGCTTACCTGGGGTCAGTTTTAGTGTCTCAAATCAATCTAGTGGCTCTGGCCTGAAGGTGGCTTAAGTAGGAGGGGAGGCTCCGCCCCCTGCAATCATTTGCATAATTGTTCCTGCCTATTAAAGGGGCGAATCGCCTCCCAGAGTACCAGTGACCTGTATGGACTAAGTGAAAAGGATTTAACAGGTAAGACTAAAATCCTATTTTCTTGGAGTCCTAAAACCTCTTACTGGGTCCCAAAAAAACTCTGTCTCCTAAGGCTATTTCTTTTTCTGTTCACCCTTGAATTTTATTTGGTGGTGGTATGGGATAAAAATATGAACCTTGGAAACAGATTTTTTTTTTTTTTTTTTTTTTTAAGTGGATGTTTAACATATACTAAATTATATCTCATTCAATGCAACACCCCCTAAGCTAGCGAAAATTGTACTTCCTTTTGCTTTTACTGTCTTTCATTGTTTAAAACTTACTTGTTAACCCTTTGAGTGCCAGAGGGGTACGCAACACATTGCAAAGCAATGCGTTGCAGACCCTTTCTGGCACACAAAGGGTTAAGTTCATTGCGTTGTCCGGGCACAGTGGTGCCATCTTGTCCAAAGATCCCTAGCAGTCTGCTCTGCCTGCTGTGATGCGTGGTAGTTGCGCCGGTCCCTTCCACTGACTGTGTACTGGCATAATAAGTAGAGCGCACACACACAGTGCGCGCCCTAATCCCAGCACGTACTGCTAGTGCCCACCTTCGCTTCCTGTACATTTCTCATAGGCGTGCAGGATGTTGTAGGCTGCAGTAAGCATGGGTTGGGGTTTGCCTGGTCACGGAGTCCAAAAAAAAAAACCCTTATTGTACCATTTCGCTAAAAGCTTCTCTTTAGCCCTTTGGGTGCCAGAGGGATAAAGTGGAAGGGGCCGGCACAACTACCACACGTCACAGCAGGCAGAGTGAGCTTGGTGTAAAGGGATAGTGGAAGGGTTACATTTCAGTACAGCACGTACCGTACCGTGGAACTCAGTTACGTCACCAGGTACAATTTAGAATAGCAATTTCTATGACGAACAAATAGTTTTTTAAAAAAATATATAAACAGATGTATATAGCTTAAGGTATACTACTTTTTAAGCCTAAAACATTTTTTGATTAAACATCCCCTTTAAGGAGCCAGTGAAGGGATTCCTGTACAGAACAGTATATGAAATTATCAAAAAATGTAGGATATAGCGATGAAAGAACTCTGACTCCCAAACTCCTGTGCTTTTTTTACTTGTTTGTATAAAGTTAGGTGTTACTTTTTAATCCATTGAGTGTCAGAGGGGTGCCCAATGCTGGGCTAAGAGTATATATATATATATATATATATATATATATATATATATATATATATATATATACACAGAGCCTTATGTCTAAAGTCAGCAGTGCAATTATTAGACAAGCCCACTGCACCATACAGGAAAAATAAAGATGTACATTAATTTAAATGTGGCTTCAGTCCCTTGATGCTGTAGAGGTCTCCAGTGCATTTTTTCACTCCATGGTTCAGTTGGTTTGCCCCAGGGTTACTACACTATACCTTTTTTTACATAAGATCCACAATTTGTAATTTGTCAGTGGTTATAAATCTTAAAACAGTGCTTCCCAAGCTGTGAGGAATGCACCCATGAGGGAAGGCATATGAGGCACTTTCGGGAGAGGGGGTGTGGCATTGGTCCAACAGAAAACGTCTGAGTGGCTATGCAACATAAAACTATTTGTGTTCTTGAAAAGTCACAATACGTTTGGGAAAGACTGGTTCAAAGAATGTGTGAGAACAGCACAGTTTGCTATGTTTGTACATTTGACTTGGAGCCTTATTGATTGTAGAAATGTCAGCATCAATGAAAAGGAGGTAAAATTAATTGTTTTCCACAAAATATTTACAAAATGAAATATGCGTATAAAAGGTTATATTTTGATTAACCCTTTGTGTGCTAGAGGGGTACATAATGCATTGCTTTGCAGTGTGTTGTGTACCCATTTGGCACTCAGAGGGTTTAAAGAGGTGCACTGGGGTGTGGTTTAAAAAAAAAAAAAAAAAAAAGAGGGGTGAGGTTGGTGTTGAGATAAAGTTTGGGAACCACTGCCTTAAAACAAGGGTACAAAGTAAACTTTCTACACAATCTAGTGCAGGATGTCCACATCAGGCTTAATGCTCTAAGCCTGTGAGTTGTTCTTTGTGGGTTGCATTCATGGCATTGTAATCAGATAGCCCCATAATGCATAGCAACCTAGCCAGAAATGAAAAAAGGTAATTGTTATCACATTACAAGCCCTCATTGCATTTTAGGGTATTTGTTAGCCATTTGTTCTTATCCACTTAAACCTTTTGAGTGCCAGAGGGGTGAGCAGCACATTTCAGAGCAATTTGTTGCTCACTCCACTGACATTCAATATTTATTAAAACGAGAAATCCCAGTTGATCATGCAATTATTGAAATCTGCTGAGACTGTGGCAATATAGCTCTTGGATTAACAGTGCCAAGTAATGTCTGGGACAATGATGCCCTGTTGCCAAGGGCTAAAGTATCAAGCTGTTTACCTGAGATGTCACTGGGGCCCACTTGTCCAGATACTGGCTACAGCGTGGGCAGGCAAAGAAATTAAAAAGCTTTCTGTGTCTCTGCTTCGACACATTACCAGGCCTCTCACTTGTTCCTACTGATTGTCTCTCCTGCCAACTTTGTTTCGTTGGCAGTGTCAGGTTCTTGATTAAGTCCCTGTGGGGTATTCATCCAAGCTGCCAGCCAAAGAGCTCCATACTAGGATTTCCAGCGTGAACATTTAGCATAGAAGAAATGTGAAGGATTATAGCTTTACCTGATTTTATAACACAGTGGTCAATCTAATTTTCTGCCAGACGTCCGCTGAAGATGAACATAGTATTTCAAAGTTCCCTTGTTCAGTCTGTTTACACACAGTTTTTGTATGTCAAGTCTAATAATAAATGACACTTCTGCTGATCCCCCCAGTTGGTCATTTACTTGTCTTAAGATAATTGTATGTGGAATTCAGTTTTAGTATGTACATCTTTTACCTTATTTGGGGTGATAGACCCCAGTAGCAGTAAAGTTGTTCATATAGACTTGTGCTATATAAAATAGCCATTGTCACATATTGAGGAATAGTAACCTTTTATTTCCTTTTTAGTTTGAGTATTAATCAAGTTTGCTTATATATATATATATATATATATATATATATAATATTTGTTTGCCAGAGAGGTACGCAACGCACTGCTCTACAATGCGTTGCGTACCCCTCCGGCACTTAAAGGGTTAATAGCATGCACAACTCTTGTACTGTGTCCTTATCTGGATCAGCTAGAGGTCATGTCTAATGTACTACATTTCTTCAGTTTATCACTGGGGTATTTCCTGACCTCACTAGTACTACAAATGTGAACTGGGTATATCTGTGCATAGTTGTCAATCACTATGACCCACTATTAGACTGAAGGTATTCTCTGGAGCAGTGTTTCTCAACTCCTGTCCTCAGGACTCACTAACAATTCAGGACTTAGGGATTTCTCTGCTAGAGCACAGATGTGGTGATCAGAGGCTCATTCACATTGATTAACTCACCTGTGCTGTAACAAGGAAATCCTCAAATCCTGTCCTGTTAGTGAGTCCTGAGGACAGGAGTTGAGAAACACTGCTCTGGAGCATACCTTTGGTTTGACAGATACATCTCCAGCGGGCAAAGGCTAATGGAACATAATGAAAAATTTAACTTTTCTTTTTGTAGGTTTAATAACAACTACTTCAAGAAGACTGGACCGAGAACAGCAAGAAGAACATATTCTTGAGGTATGAAATTCATTTGATTGACCTGTATAAAACATGAATGATCAGGAGTTCAAAGTATTTCAGGGATAGGGAATATACAACCTACCAGATGTTTTTGGACAACAGCTGCCATCTCTTGGCATGCTGTTTAATTGGAGTCTTGAAGTCTCTTACCCCTTTAAGGACAAAATGGATACCAAGAGTGCATGTTTTCAGGATATCCTTGCTTGACCACAGGTGAATTTATGTAACTGAGCTGCTGATTCAACCATGCTTAATTAGAAATATCCTGAAAACACGAGGGGGGTATAATGCAATAAGGCATTATAAAGCAGTAATAAAGTGTAGATGTCTTCTCCAGTGATATCACTTATCCAGTTCCTATGTTATTCTATTGAGCCAATTCACTAAACAGCTTTGAAGATATTAGTGCATAGGCTCCATAGAATAACATAGGAAATGGAGAAGTTAGATTACTGGAGAAGTAATGTACACTTTATCCTTTTTTTCACACCTTAGTGCAAATACACTTCATAGCTTATGGGGACCAGAGTTATCTGGTATAGGAATAAATGCCTCTTAAATTTCTTTGCAGCTCATTGGTATGCTGGTACATGTGGCCTGAAACATAGCGTTACATATTGTTTGTGGAGTTTGCCACCTCATGCAGGATACTAGGACTCCATTAGAAAAGCAGTCTTGATAAATGTTTCAAGTAACAGATCAAAACTTATCTGTTAACTGCCCTTCTAAGTAGAAGACTACTGGTCTCTCGCTACATTAATTGCCTTACAACTGTCACGTATCAATAACTGCACAGACAACATTAACCAAATGGTGTTGGTCTACACATTCATCGGAAAAATATGTTTAGGATTAGATTTTAGAGATCTAGATTAAAATAAAGATTTTGATTTTTAATTGCCAACACCATTCATTTTTGATGTTATTTTCTTTAAAGGGGAATTGTGTCCTAGGAATGGATAGCTCTTAATTTGTTTAACAGAAAGACTTGCCTAGGTTGATGTCCTCCAAACTTCAGCAAGTTTTATTTGTATGCTTTATTTTTCTATATTTGATCTATTTTGTAGTCTGCTGTGGCTAATTTGCAAGCCAAATTGTAGACCGTTCCAATTAAGTATTTATTTCTATATCTCGCTATTTCGGCTCTGCTGAAGAGCTGCAGGATGGTCCCGGGACCAGAATCTGCTTCTCTCAGCTAGAGGGCAGACTTCTTTGAAACGACTGGGAGGGGGGAACTTTACATGCTTTGATTTCTCAAACTATAAATGTTTGAGAGCTGGGACATAGCTTATTGTAGTACTATTTTTAATATCTACAATATTAATATTTGTTAAACAAAAGCAAAACTGTCCCTTTAAGAGCTACTTATTACTTGGACAGTGGTGGTCAGTTGGTGGACATCAAGCTGTTGGATACTCCAAATCCTATCATCTCCAACCATCTGGGTCCAGCAGTACACCTCCCCTGGTGTTGCCTTGTGACTTGCTGTGGAAGATTGAAACATTTTAAACAAGGCAACTTTTTTTTTTTTTTTTTTTCTAACATTTCTCTAAAATGAGTTCTATAATATAACCCCAATTAAAAAAAAAATCAGCTGTTAACTGATGCATGGTAGTTTAATAATTTAGTTTTAGATTACCTGTACCAACTGCCATAAAAGTAAATTTGATATCAGTACTTTGTTAAAGGGTTTGATTGTTAGTGTTTCACTGGGATATTGTTTGAAAGTAACCAGTTTCACCACAGCAGACCATTTGAAAAACACGTAATGTAATGAAAAGAAATGCTTATTGAGCTTCAGTGCCTGGAGTAGGTAGCACATTGATTCAAATGCAGTGATTCTCAGATCTGTCCTCTGGGTCTCCTAATAGGCCATATTTTTATGAATTCACTGCTTCAGTACAGGTGAGTCGATCAACATGTCTGAGCATCTGATTCAATTATCTGTACTCTATCGGGAAAAATCCAAAGACATGGCATATTAGTGGTCCCTGAGGACAGTTTTGAAAACCACTGCTCTAGAGCTTCCGATCAGTTCATGTTCTACAAACTCCAGTATGCTAGCGTTTAGGTCATGGGAGGGCAACTTTAGCCTCTCGGGGGCTGTTGAATCACAACTGATGCAGCATTAAACTAGACTATAAAGTCAACACTGATAAAGTTCGATTCGCTTTCTGTTCCATCTTCCAAATTGGTCAACTGCTAATAAAACTGGAAAAATTCAAATATTAATCCTGATGTTTATGTTCTGGTTTTGGAGATACTTTGGATTGTATATTAACCCTCTGAGTGCCAGAAGGGTATGCACTGCAAAGCAATGCTTTGCATACCCCTCTGGCACTCCAAGGGTTAATGTCTGAAAACAGTCCGTTTAGTCCCACTGAGGTTAATGGTTGAAAAAACATTTCCATTTATAAAATTGCTATATTTATAATTTTTAAATGCTATTTCATCTCAAGCTGGTTCAGCGTTAAAGCATTTTGTTTATTACCAACGCAATGATACGGCAAAGGCACTATAAAGGAATGTTCTACGGTGTAATGCAAGCTTTATTGGTTTTAATGGTCCTATTCCTATTTGTCAATTTAATGGAGGCAAGCTTGAAAATTGTTTGGGAAGGAACCCAGAACCAGAGGAGCATTTAGCCGAGAGAAGCTCCTGCCAAGTGTTGTGTGCATCTGGCAAATTAATTTAACATTCAAATGTTGACCAGATGGGTTGGTGGGTTTTTGCCTTGTTTACAAGGAAATTTGATCCTCGACTGCATTGTGGTTTGGAGATGTCTGCTCGTATTTCCAGCGTACATTCCATGCCTTGTAAAATCGGCATATTCTAGCAAAGATATCACAGAATTGTTGTATACCTTACTTATAAAAGTAACATAACAAAGACATATAAATAAGACTGGTTTACTAAGAAGAACTGAGCTAATTTTGGAGCAATGCATATGGCTTATATTTTCATTTTATGTTTAACCCATTAAATGATAGAGAGGTACCCAACACATCGATTTGCAATGTGTCTGAGACCTCTCTAGCATTCAAAGCCATTAAAATGTAGGTATCACCCTAAGATTAGTTTACTTAAAGGGGAACATTCACCTCTTAAAAAGTTTTTAGCGTAGGTTTAGTCATTAAAGTAGTTTTAAGAAATGTGTGTGTGTTTTTTTTTCTTCACCTACTTTTAAAGATATCGTCTGTGCTGTGCACTTCCGCATAATGGGCCAGCTGAATGTTCGGCTTCCCTTCGGTGTGGTGTGAATGACTTCTATTGTTACATCAAGCTCCAGTTCGCATTATACTGAGGTTGCAACCTCAGTATAATGCTAACCGGAGCTTGATGTAATGATAGAAGCCATTTACACCACACTGAGTTGAAACGTGAATGTGCTCCCTGGGCCAGCTGTGAGGGAGGAAGTCAAGAAGAGATGTGCAGGAGATTCAGCAAGCTACTTTATGCTGACTGGCACAGCTTGAAGATTAAATATCTTTAAAAGTAAGTAAGTGGGGGAAAAAAAAACTACTTTCTCTGTCGTCCAATACAGGTTACTGGTAACTTTGGGTAGGCGATCCTCCCCTTTAATTGTAGGCAGGAACAATTCTAGAATTGTATGCAGGGGGTGGAGCCTACCTTCCCTCCTTGGCTGCAGCTAGCCAACCAGCTCCAGAAAGATTTGTTCCTTGGTGAAGACACAGGCAAGAGAACAGTTCTGCTATAGGTTTAGAAGTTTTTTATTTTTCTGTTAGAAATGGAATACCACCAATAGGCAGATTAACATAACTGACAATGCCCTTACATGTGGCAAGCTCAATAACCAGGTGCTTTTTGTGGACCTTAAAGGGATAGTAATACTTTGTTTTATCTTTATTTTATTTTGTAGGCATTAAAAAAACATGAAGAACGATATAAGTCTTATCTCTCAAACCTTTATGGTTTGAGAGATATTCACAAGCAAAGTATCCCCCCCCCTTTCAGCCAAATCAGAAGGGAGGTGCCCAGGTAGACTGCAGAGAGGGCCAATCTTCAATTAAGATAAGGGAAAAACCTGAAAATCTTGTCAAGGGGGGAAGGGCTTTCATTATTTTCATACAAAGAAGATTGTCACCTGCTGTTATCTGTCTAGTCTTACAACCACATTCACATCTGAGAAGAGATGGCTTACACTAGGAAAAAGGGGCGGGGAGGGGAAACTTTGCTTGTGAATATCTCTTAAACCATAAAGGTTTGAGAGATAAGACTTATATAATTCTTCATGTTTTTTTAATGCCTACAAAATAAAATAAAGTTAAAACGAAGTATTACTATCCCTTTAAGCCCTGTGGGGGGGAAATCTTGGCTACAAGTTCTTTCCTCAGGAGCTGCCCACCGAGGCTTCTTCTTGTTACATGGTAATCTGAAGACAGAAGATCTGCAGGAAAGGTGAGCAACCCTTTGAGTGCTGCAGGTCCACATGTCCCACAGTGCCCCTTCGCACAGGGGTTTTTCTTTGGAGTTCCTGTTGCATACTCCTGCACTCATTGGGTCTATCTGTATGTCTGTTGGATGTTTTGGAGCAGGTTTATGTGGTTCTTAACCCTTTAGCTGCTGGTTTGTCATTCATTTGGGGGGGTTTCTGACACTTTTCCTACTGGTTCAGTGTTTTTTTGGTTATCCTAACATGTTTTAGTAATGTTTCATGTCTTTTAATATTATACCTT
Organism: Rhinophrynus dorsalis; assembly: GCA_037306005.1. Taxonomy (NCBI): domain Eukaryota; kingdom Metazoa; phylum Chordata; class Amphibia; order Anura; family Rhinophrynidae; genus Rhinophrynus; species Rhinophrynus dorsalis. The sequence continues at coordinate 111,543,656 of CM074718.1, forward strand.
CAGTTTTGTAAAATTTGTGTTTGGCGCGCTTTACCACTTAGGAGCCATTGCTCCATTCACTCCTACGGGAATGTACAGTTTGGGACATATCTCGCCAACCTTTTAACCTAGCGACTTCAGAAATGGCTCATTTTTCTTGTCTGCCCTTGCTTTACTATCTGGTTCATGTTTCCAGTGTGTTGGGGGGCTCAGGGGGCTTCAGGCACTGTTGGGGTACTTTTTACTGGGAAAACATTTCCCATGAGCACTTGCTTTGCAAACTCGTTTCTGATTGGCTCTCGCAGCGGCAGCCATTTTGTGCTATTTCCAGAACGAGTATCCTACGCAGGGCTTGGACTCGCCTTCTCTCCTCTGCTGATTAACCCTTCGCCTGCCAGATAAGTCTAAATTAGCAATTTCTGGGGGGAAACTTTAATCCTACACACTGTAATTGGGTGATTTATTATACTGTAAGGTTATTGACACTGAGAATGTCTATACCATTGGAGCCAGGATGCTGGGGTCTCTGTATTCCCTATTGCGCATTGCTCTTCCTGTCATTCAAGGTTACCAAGAGAATCCTCAGGTCATTTATACCCAGCATGTTCTGATGTCCCTGAGAGTCTTCCAGGGACCTCCAGCCATGCATTAGAGCCAGTTTGGGTGCAATAGTTCAAGGTTGCTACTAGGGACCTTAGGTCCACATTGCAACTCTTTCCATCCCAGTTACAGGGGGTCTTCCAATCTTGGCAGACCCCCCCTCCGTCAAGTCTTCCTGGCCAAAACCTCAGGGTGTATCTGACGTGTCAGATTCCTCTGAGGAGGAATTGCTGGTGGATTCAAATGTTGAGGAATCTTCTGCGGTGGGCTCCTCTCAGATTTTTGGGGTTCCTTTTGAGGCTGATCCTGAGCCCATGGCTGAAGGCCTGATCAGGGCTGTTTTAATTACCCTAAACATTCCCTTAGTGCAGGAGGTTCCTTCTGACCCTTCTGATGTATTTCAGGAGCCTAAAAAGCCCCTTACTTGCTTTCCACCTAAACCCACTCTTGACCGCCTTGTGTCTGAAGATTGGAAGTCTCCAGACAGAAAACAGTTGTTCTCCAAGAAATATGCCAAGCTTTATCCCTTCTCTGAGGCTGCGCTTGCTCAGTGGGTTCATCCCCCCAAAGTGGATGCTCCTATCTCCAGGCTGTCTAAGTCTACTGCCTTGCCAGTGTCTGATGCATCTGCTCTAAAGGACTGGACTGACAAGAAACTTGAGGTCTCCCTCAAGTCCATCTTTGCCGCTGCTGGTACTGCCATGCGTCCAGCATTCGCTGCAGCATGTGTAAATCAGGCCATTGCAGTCTGGACTGAACAGCTCACCCTTGTTGTTTGTCAGGGTGCTCCTACGTCAGATATGTTGCACCTCCTTGCCAACATTTCTGAGGCTCAGCACTATGTTTCTGCTGCCTTATTTGATGCCATCCATTTGGTGGCTAGGGTTTCCACCATGTCTGTGGTTGTCAGACGGGCTCTTTGTCTCAAGATCTGGTCTGCTGACACTGCTTCCAAGAAAGCATTGCTCTCCTTACCTTTTCAAGGCACTCCTTTGTTTGGGCAAAATCTTAAGGATCTGATCAGTGAGGCCAAAGGGGGTACCCTTCTACCCTTGGTCCCTAGGAAGAAAACGCTGCTTAAGCGTAACCGGTATTTTCATTCCTTTCAGACTGAGACATGTCCGGCGAACCAGATGGTTCCTTCAGATACCTCCTCCAAGCCCAAACAGCAATGGAAACCCAAGATCTCCTCCAAGCCCAAGGCTTCCAAGCCTCCTTCGGCATGACTCACCGAACCCGGGTCCGCACTCTGCTGTGGGTGATCGTCTGCATTACTATCGCAGCATTTGGGAGGATTCATTGGAGGACCCATGGGTTTTACAGGTGGTGACGGAAGGGTACAGGATCCCTTTCGTCTCTCTTCCTCCCTTTTGCTTCTTCAACCGTGTCCTGGGCCGGCATCAGAGTTAATCCGTACATGCACAACCTTCTTCTGAAGGCCCCCTCTGCGGAACTACTTCATCAGCAGGTTCAGCAATGCATTCATGCTCTCACCCATCACGGGTGGATCATCAACTTGGACAAATCAGATCTTGTTCTATCCCAGAGTCAGGTCTTCTTGGGCCTCTTCTTCGACACCCACAAGAGCATGGTGTTTCTTATGGATGAGGTGGCTCGCCAGATCGCCCACAGGGTTTCTGCGACCTAGCTCAGGATCCAGTTCCAGCCAAGAAGCTGTCCTCTCTAGTGGGGAAATGAATTTCCACCATAGAAGTGATACCGTTTGCCATGGCATACACCAGGGAACTCCAGCGGTTTGTGATCCAGGTGTGCAGGGGTCAGCCGGACCTTCTGAAGATGTCTGTGTCCCTTCCTCTTCATGTGGAACTGAATTTGTCGTGGTGGCTAGACCTCTCCAATCTTCTGAAGGGCAAGTCTTTCCTGGTATCCTTCTGGGCCACAGTGACGACGGCTGCCAGCCTCTCCGGCTGGAGAGCGGTCTTGGGTCGCCCGATCGCTCAGGGTGGATGGTATCCGGAGGAGTCTCTCCTTCCCATAAACATATTAGAGCTTCGGGCAATATTCCATGCCCTTCGTCATCTCCCCTGGAAGACTGTCCAGTCCAGGTACAGTCTGACAACGCCACGGCCGTGGCTTACATCAACAAGCAGGGCAGAACATGAAGTCTCGCCGCTTGGTTAGAGGTGAAGGCTATTTTGTCCTGGGCAGAAGAACACGTTCCTGCCATATCCGCAGTGCACGTTCCCGGCATAGACAACGCCATGGCGGACTTCCTCAGTCTGCACACAGTGGACAGAGGACAGTGGGAACTGCACCCAGAGATGTTCACCCTCATTGTTCAGAAGTAAGGTCTTCCTTACATCGACCTGATGGCGACAAGACTCAATAGGAAGGTTCCGAGGTTCTGCTCTCGATGGATGGACCCTCTAGCTCTGGAGGTGGATGCCATGTCCATTCCTTGGTTATTTCCTCTGGCCTACATCTTTCCTTCCCTCCTAATGTTGCACACGGTGTTACGGAAATTACGAGTGGAGCACTGTCCACTCATTCTGATTGCTCCATACTGGCCTCGCCAAACTTGGTTTCCGGAGCTTCTGGATCTGTCAGTGGCAGAGCCATTCCAGCTCCCTTGCCATCCGGATCTTATTCTACAGGGTTACCTGTGGAAAGAGGATGTTCATCGGCTAGCTTTGATGGCTTGGGAATTGAATCCTCAATATTGAAGAAGAAAGGTTTTTCTTCTGGGGGGGTGGCTACAATGATCAGTGCCCGCAAACCGGTTTCTTCCAAGATCTACCATTGTGTCTGGTCAACCTTTCTATCTTGGTGTGCTGATAAGGACCTGTCTCAGGAATTTTATCTGCCTGTGTTCCTCGCCTTTTTGCAGGACGGTGTAGATAAGGGCCTCAGCTTGAGTTCCCTTAAGGTTCAGACTTCTGCTCTCTTTGTTTTATTTCATATGCGCATTGCCATCCTTCCCGATGTCAATGTTTTCTTCCAGGGCGTTGCTCATACTTGTCCTGCCTTCAAGAATCCCGCTCCTCCGTGGGATCTTAATTTGGTTTTGGGCGTTCTTCAGCGCCCTCCATTTGAGTCTTTGGCTGCTATTCCTCTACACCTGTTGACGTTTTAAAATGGCTTGTGTTGCGGAGTTACATGCTCTGTCCTGTAAACCACCCTATTTGGTGTTTCATAAAGACATGGCGGTGCTTCGCACCTCTCAGGAGTTTCTTCCGAAGGTGGTTTCTGAGTTCCACATCAGTCAGGAGACTGTGGTGCCCTCCTTCTGCCCTGATCCCACCTCTGACAAGGGAGAGGGATCTCCACTTGTTAGACGTGGTGCGTTGTCTCAAGTTTTATGTACGTCTCACTGAGTCTATCAGGCAATCTGACGAGCTGTTCATTATTCCTGATGGTCCTAGGGCAGGAAGACCTGCATCTAAAGTGACTATTGCTTCTTGGATCAAGTCCACTATTCGTAAGGCTTATGATCTGAGGAAGAAGTCTGTCCCTTTCAGGGTCACGGCTCATTCTACACAATCTATTGGGGCCTCTTGGGCTAACAAGAATCAGGCCTCTGCTTATCAGTTGTGCAAGGCTGCCACCTGGTTGTCTGTGAACACCTTTTTCGAGGCACTACTGTGTTGATGTACTGGCATCGGCTGATGCCAGCTTTGGGAGGAAAATCCTGGAGGCAGTTTTGCCTGTCTAAGATTTTCTTGGTTCTTGGTACTTCCTTCACTTTTGAGCCCTGTTGGCTCTAGTTTAGTGTGCTGTGTAACAGTTGGGGTGTTGTTACCCCTGTTCAGTGTCCGTTGCCACTTCATTAGTTTTGTTGGGCTATCTCTGATCTGCTCTGGTGACTTTTCGGGCCTTGCGCCTGGTCCTTGCCTTACTTCCCGCCTCTGGAAAACTCAGTGGTTGGACATCCCAAAGTTACCAGTAACCTGTATTTTATGACAGGGAAAAGAGGATTTTAGTCTTACCTGTTAAATCCTTTTCTCTTAGTCCATACAGGTTACTGGTCTCCCACCCTGTTAAGAAACCATGCTTGGCTCTCCTGTGCAGACCGTGGGGGTCCTTCGGGGGTCATGCTCACGGAAGTCTTCTTTCCCTTTCACTATCTAGTCAATAGTTAGTGTCTCAAATCTTTCTGGAGCTCGTTGGCTATCTGCAGCTAAGGAGGGAAGGTAGGCTCCACCCCCTGCATACAATTCTAGAATTGTTCCTGCCTACAATTAAAGGGACAGCTCACCTACTCAAAGTTACCAGTAACCTGTATGGAGTAAGAGATAAGGATTTAACAGGTAAGACTAAAATCCTCTTTTAATAACTAAACCTATGCTAAAAACTTTTAAGAAGTGAGAGTTCCACTTTAATATTACGGAGAAAGTAGCCCATATGTTGTGATATCCATTTGTAATATGCCGTTTTTTGGGAAACCTTTCTTGCTGGTGGCAGAGCAGCATTTTATGCTAATTAGTTTGTGTTATGCCAGTATTACCACTCAATGTACTAGGAATTAATCTAGACCGATTCCTATCAAATTAGTTTAAAGTACCCCATAATGTTACCAAAACATAAAATTAAAGTTTTCACAAATTATGTACTTTACAAAACAATTTCTATTGCAACTTGTCTTAAGGTAACAGGTCTACTTTAATCCTTTGAGAGCTAGAGGGGGTATCCAAAGCATTGGGTTGCAATGCGTTGGACACCCCTCTGGCACAAAAAGGATTAAATCTTTTCATCCCTATGATGCAGTTGGTTTGCCCCAGAATTCCACTTGCTCTCCTTAGCATGTCCACCTCATTGTATTTTGCTTTTTATTGATGTATATTATGGCATCTCACAATGAAATGAAAACGAAAATTTGTTTGATATAAAGATTACCGTATTATCATATTTTAATGAATCAATGTTAAGCAGAGTGGAACTGACAAAAAGTCACCTGTAATTGATTTTTACAATAAAAGTAGTTTTAATCCTTTATTAATCTTATCTACAGCTTTTATGTGCTGCCGTTACCAAGGCTTGACAAAAGCACTGAATTGTGGCAATAATCTTCTATTTCCTGCCAATTCTGATAGGCTGAAGCAGAAAGTTTGGTTTTCTTCGCATTAGATCCCTCTAACATAAGGCATGCCAACTTGATTGCAGACGACACAATACAGTGCATAAAGGAGAATGTAATATAAATGTGATTTAAAACCTTGGTGCAAATATATAATGCAGCTTAATACTGTAAATACATATATTTAACCCTGTCTGCATAATGTATCTGTGCATACGAAAACAAAATCAACATCAAGTCACAATGCATCACATAAATTGCTCATAATTTTTGTTTTGGTTTGTTTATATTGTGACTTTTTAATGTGCAGTTTGAATATGTTTATAGCTTTATAATTGCAATTTCTCTTATGCCTAGGGTAGCCACCTTTTCTTCAAAAAAAATACCGGCCAAGGCATTCCTTCCTTATACTTGGAAAGAAGCCAATTTTTTACCGGCCTACGGTAAAATACCGGCTGGGTGGCAACCCTACTGATGCCCAATATAGAACACAGGAACCATGGGTTAAGTTCCTGCATCCATTAAACTTTAAAAAAAAGACATGGCCTTTGAGCCGGAGGCTCCCTTCTTTGCCACCAGCTTTAACCCTCCTCTCAGTTTCAAGTGACCTGCCCTCAGGAAAGGGCAAGCTGGCACTGTTCTCACTGTTTTTAGTCTTTTTTTTTTTTTTAATTTTTGCTTATATTTGAGGCTGTATAATCCCCCCGATTAAGTAGTCTCCTCTTCTTCTCTGGAGTTGGATTGCCCACTTTACAGGTGTAAAGATAATATATTGGAGGTGCTTGATAGAATATACGGTGCGGCCATCTCAGAGCAAATCACTCTCCTCTTATATATACACCAAAGCAATGTGTATCCCTCGGGTATCTTGATGCCTCTATTTCCATGGAGATTTGACACTTCTTCACACTCAAAGTGTAACAAAATCACAAAAGAATGGAATCTGGCACTGACAACTGCAGAAAAAACAGACATAGAGAAAAAAAATTAATAAATATATATATATATATATTTATTATCATTAACAGAAAGAATAGAATAAGGCTAAATGTAAAGAAGAGAAGAGGAAGCCTATAAACAGAGAATGAAGTATCATCCTATATAATCATTCGCTAAATGTATGTTTGTCAGAAGCTGTCTTGCACAGTACAGTCTGCTGCGCACGCTGCAGTCATGTGCAGTGCCAACTGCCCGGGCCGCGGCTGATAACGGAGTGGGGCACACAGAATTCAGACCGTAGTCCTCTCTAGCACACCGACTACGGTCTGAATTCTGAGTGCCCCACTCCATATCCGGCGCGGGCAGTCTGTACTGTGCATGACTGCACCGCGGGCGTTGCTGGGTGGTACCGTGGCCCGTGTACACAGGCTCTTCAACTAGTTATTTGCATGAAAGGTTAAGAAAACTATACTCCTGAAGAGATGCACCTTTGTAAGCATGAGAAATATGAAGTATTGAGTATTAGACAGGCAATAACACCACTTTATAGTGGGTGCCAAGAACAGGGACATAGCAGTAAGGACCACAGCACTCAAAGGGTTAACTTACCAGTCTTCTGTCTTCAGACTCCATTATATCAATACAGAACCTGAGAGAAATTCAGTAATGAACTATAGACTTGTAAGAAATTTAACCTCCACTGGTAAATGGTCCAGAAATACACCTGTAAAGTGATGTACATCATTCTGCTTGATAAAGCGCTTTGTGTGAAACGCGTTATTATTGGATGTGTTAACCCTTTTCTGTCCGGGAGACATACAGTGCACTTTGGGTGACTGCATCCTTTATCTTAGGTAAGTTGTTGATGATTTATGAATTTTGTAGTATTTATAATTTTATATGCTCATATTTTGCGGTTTGTGATATCCTATGAATGATCAGCGTTTCTTTTTACTTCTGTGTTTTAATTTGGATTTTTGATTATCTATATAGCACATATATTTTCTTAACAACGGCCCATGCAGAGGTGGGCATCCCTAGAGAACCACAATACTTGTTTTTTCTCGCAATGCATTCTGGGATGGCAAAGTGGCATGCAGAATTCCATGACGTGCCACTGGTCCTTAACATCAGGACAGATGTGATGGTCATGTGTCGCTAAGGGGGTTAATCCATAGACATACAGAATTCTATGGTTATTTCATTTTGTTTCATTTTTATACTAGACAATTGTATTTATACTTTTGGGATACTGGTATGTATATTTATATATATATATATATATATATATATATATATATATATATATATATATATATATATATATACACACACACACACACATTTTTTAGCTTTATTTCTATTCTCATTTAGTTTTTCAGTTTTTGGAACACAGCTCTTTTAGGAACGGGAGTGCATGGTGGTCGTATCTTTGTTCCATAGGAATGCATGGCAAATCTTTACATGGACAAGTATCTGCACCATTTTTATCTACACATGTCTAGGCTCAAAATGAATCACCGGTTATGCTTTATCACATGGTCAGTATGGGGATAGTGTTCAGACCAATTAATTTTGCCATTTTAAAATGGCTGGCAAACCTCCATTTGCTTAGTTTATGCAATGGAAAACTGCATTACCCGGAATCCCATTTTTCCCTGGCTTTCATCTTAGTACAGGGTAATGGCAGCCATCATACTGCTTCTATTCTATAGATTACATAGGGGCTTCTCTACCTCTCCATGTTAACCCTTGTAGTCAGAAAAGTACCTTTTTGGGTATTTCTATGTATTTTCTTACACTTTATTTAAATTCTTTGGACTCCTTTGTCCTATTTTAGAGGGTTCTTCTCTGAACATATATGATCCTTAGAGACACATGGGGAAAGCCAAACCTAAGGATCCAGGGGTCCCTTTAACCCCTTTAGCTCACTGTTCCTCATGACAAAGTGGGCATCCACAGGAATATTCGGGGCACCCCTTGCACTGTGTCCCCCTACTACTCCACCATGTCCTCTGTTGCAGGACAAGAGCCATTTTGGGTTAAGACTGTAATGTCTTAAGTTGCTTTTATCCTTTCATCTGTACAAGGGGTTTTCCGTTCTTGGCACCCCATGCCTCCTATCAGACACGCTGACCCTGTCTTGGTTGGAGAAGAACAGTGAGATACTGATGGGGAGGACATGGATTCTTCCCAGTCTTTTGGGGATGCCTATGAGGAAGGTCCTTGCCCTTCATCTGAGGGGCTTATAAGAGGTGTTTTAGGGGCCCTGAGCCTTTTGATGCAGGGTCTTCCTCAACAGTTATCTTCTGACGACGCAAGAGACAATCATCAATTTCTCCTCCCCCTTGTTCTCTGGACCAGGTTATCCTGGAAGAATGGAAAACTACTGATAGAAGACTATTCCTTTGTAAACACATTTTCAACCCTTATCCTTTCTCAGCTGAGGCCTTGTCCCAGTGGGCTACCCCCCTGCTACTGATCCCCACCCATTTATCATCTTGCTAAAAACACAGTGCTTCCTTTGACAGATGCCACGGCCCTTAAGGATCAGGCTGGTAAGTGCTTAGATTCCTTCTTAAAGGTGAATTTTGCAGCCACTGGGGCTGCCCTTCCACCCATATTTGCTACAGCATAGGTCACTACAGTCATGGCTATTTAGGGTTAACAACTGCCAGATGCCATGGAGGAATGTTATTAAAGAGGAACTGCTGGTCATGCTAACCAATATCATGGAAGACAAAGCATACCTTACTGAGGCAGCCTTTGATGCAGCTGGTGTTTTTGGAAAGGCCTCTGCCCTTTCCAAAGTAGTTCTTCGCATCCTGTGGCTTACAATTTGGCCACTGACCATTATTCAGAAAAATATTTGGTGTCCCTTCCATTTGTAGGAAGACCACTTTTTGAGGCTGACCTAAGCAAGGACCAGTCGGTCATTTCAGATGGATACCGCATAGCTCTCGAATCCTGGCTGCCTCACCATTTTTTTTTCTTTTTTCTTTGTTGAAATATGGTTGTGGCATATCTTTTTAGAGATGCAGGATCCTCAATGCTGTTACCTGTTTCACTGGATCTTACCCCAGTCTGTTTTTGCTTCCCAAAAATGATGGCTGCCATCGTCCAGTTCTGGATGGAACCCCCTTAATCCTTTACCGCTGCAATTTTTCCAGGAAAATTTCTTGTCTCCATGGATCTTCAGTATGCCTTTCTGCATGTCCTGATTCATCTAGAAAATTGGTTCTTTCTACACTTTGCCTTCAACAGCAGTCATTACCAGTTCACTTCCCTCCTATTCTGGGCTGGCATCTGCTCCAAGGATGTTTCCAAAGGTCATGGCTATTTTGGCAGCCCACTTCCATGTTCAAGGGAAATTCTTGACTTTCTACTTAGACTACCTTCTACTTAAAGTTCCTTTACCCCTTTTAGTGCCAGAGAGGTACACAACTCATTACAAAGCAATGCGTTGTGTACTCCACTGGCACTCAAAGGGTTACAAGCTATGCTCTGCTCACAGATTAAAGGCTGTATCCTAATATTGGAGCAACACATTTGGGTGGTCAACCTCAAAAAATCCTCTCTGGTACCTTATCAGGCTCTGTTCTTCTTGGGCATGAGCTTCAATATCATCCAAGGGAGGGTAGTTCTACCAGAAGACCAGATCCAGGCACGGTCTCTTCATGTTACTCAATCAATATCCTGACAATCGGGATAACATGAGAGTCCTAGGTCACCTGGTCTCTGCTCTGGAAGCTCTCCTCTATGCTCAATTTCACATGATGGAGTGACAGCTGGATATTATCAAGAGCTGATCAAGGCAATGCTCTCACCTGTCTTATGTCATGTCCTTGTCTCATCGAGTGAAGGGGGACCGTAGCTGGTGTATTAAATTGTCCTCCTAGCACTGTGATGTCCCTTTGTCATACCAGAATGGGTGGTAGTTACCATGGATGCCAGCTTAATGGGTTGGGGAGCCACCCTGGATCATCTAACTACACAATTCCACTGGGCAATGGAGGGGACTCTTCTTCCAATCAACATTTTGGAGATAAGGGCAATTCTGCTGGGCTTCACTGTCAGGCACATCAATGAGAGTCGAATCAGACAATGCAACAGCAGTTGCATACATACATTTCCAAGCAGGAATCAGAAGGTGGCGATCAGGGAGCTTCTTCAGTGGGCATAAACTCATGTCCCAGCCATCTCAGCAGTTCACATTCCAGGAGTGTAAAATGTGGTTTCAACATCTGAATCCTGGTAATTGTAATGTGTACCTCTAGTGTTTGTAATGGATGCGATGTCCTTTCCATGGAACTTCTATCTGGTTTATGTCTTTCCACAGGTCCCCTTATTCTCAGGGTGCTGAGGAAAATAAAGATGGAGAGGGCTGAAGTAATCCTTGAGGGCTTGGTTCATGGATATTCTCGGTCTGTTCATAGCAAAACCATTTTGTCTTCCTCTCAGGCTGGATCTCCTGACTTAAAGGAATAGTAATACTTCGTTTTAACTTTATTTTATTTTGTAGGCATTAAAAAAACATGAAGAATGATATCCTTATCTCTCAAACTTTAATGGTTTAAGAGATATTCACAAACAAAGTCCCCCCCCCCCTGTTCAACCAGATCAGAAGGGAGGTGCCCAGGTAGACTGCAGAGAGGGACAATCTTCAATTAAGATAAGGGAAAAAGCTTAAAAACTTGTCAAGGGGGGAAGGGCTTTCATTGTTTTCATACAAAGAAAATTGTCCCCTTCTGTTATCTGTCTGGTCATACAACCAGATTCACATCTGAGAAGAGATGGCTTACACTAGGTAAAAGGGGCGGGGAGGGGAAACTTTGCTTGTGAATATCTCATAAACCATAAAGGTTTGAGAGATACGACTTATATCATTCTTCATGTTTTTTTTAATGCCTACAAAATAAAATAAAGTTAAAATTAAGTATTACTATCCCTTTAAGGTCCACTTTGCTACTATGTAGTGGAAAGGTTGGCTTTGACGGCATGGCTTTTGAGGCAATCATCCTGAAGAAAGGTATCTCCAATGCTGTTGTTTCCACTATGGTTCATGCTAGGAAGACAGTTTCATCCAAGGCTTGTCATAGGATCTGGTCTCTATTTCACCAGTGGTGTGCTGACCATGACATTGTCCTTCAGTCTTCCTATTATTATGGCCTTTCTTCGGGATGGTGTCAGCAATGGTCTCGGTCTGAGTTCAGCTCTCCTCCCTCTCTGTTCCTTTTCAGAACCTGATAGCTTTTCTCTCTGAAGTCAAGACCTTTGTTCAAGGAGTGGCTCACACCTACCCTACCGTAAGGGATCCCACTCTTCGCTGGTACTTGAAGCTGCTGTTAAGAGTTCTTCAGAGTAGTATTTTGGAGCCTCATCCATCTGTTTATTTGTGTCTCCTGATGCGTGTTCTTCCTTCTACCAACCAGGAGCTCCATCTGCTTGATGTGGCCTGTTGTCTTAAGTACTATGTTCAGTGCACACAGCCTTTCAGGAAATTAGATACTCTCTTCTTCATTCCTGAGGGCCCCCAAGTGGACCAGGCTGCCTTCAAAGTAACCATTGTTTCTTGAATGAAGGCCTCCATCCGACAGATGTTATGCTCTATGGCGAAAACTATTGCATTCCAAGTCACGGCACACTCCACCAGATCTGTGGATTCCTCTTGGGCTTTCAAGAATTAGGCCTCTGCTGAACAGCAGTGTAAGGTGGAGATCTGGTATTCTTTGGATAGCATAACCAAACTTTACAGTGTCAATGTCCTAGCCTCGGCTGGAGCCAGTTTTGGCTGGAAGGTCCTTCAGGCAGCGGTGCTTTCGAGGATTTCTTTTCTAGTTTTCCTCTGTGCAGATTTCTGAACCTTTTTTTAGTTTGGTGTCCATTGGCACCTAAGATTTAAATGGTACCAGTTAGTTCTAAAGAGTTCCGTACCCCTCTGGCACTCAAAGGGTTAAATAATTGATGTATGAATCTGTTTACTTTGGCAGTTGTTTAAGGTTTCTTCATTTAATAATTTCTATATTTTCACAATAATATTGATGTCAACACAGTTGTTAACCCTTTAAGTGGCAGAAAGGTACGCGATACATGCCGCTCTGGTCCTCAAAGGGTTAAAAACAAAGAAAACACATGATTGGCAAGATATGCCTAGCTTATAACAAATTTCAATATGCAACATATGCATTTGTTTGCCTGTGTTATGAACAAAACATGAATAAATTGGGTTTGCTTGACAAGTACCAGCATTCTGTTTCCTAGAGCTGACAAATATTAACAGATTGTCTTTCTACGATTCCAGTCACTTATATCTTTACAGATGTTTGCTTTACAGTAATTAAATGTTTAGCTACATACCAGAATAGAAAATTCTGATCTTCCCTGAAGGAGTGTTTCAAGCTGAAAGCTTAATTCAGTTCAGCATTTATTTAAAATTTCTTTATAATGCTTTATAAATAATTAGTGTAAAAGCCCGTGTACACAGGCCAAGGTCCGGGTAATGTTAACCCTTTGAGTGCCTGAGGGGTACACAACAATTTGCTTTGCAATATGTTGCGTACCCTCTGGCACTCAAAGGGTTAAGAGGCTGCTACCTCACTGCTCCACCAGATGCAGTCTTGCGTCGCCTCACTCACACGATGCAATCATGCGCAGTAGAGATTGCCCGAACGTGGGCAGTCTCTACTGCACATGACTGCATCGTGACAAACATCCTATCTAATTATTATATAGGATGTTATAATGTTTTTCCTACAGACTTAAAGGGGAACATTCACCTACAAAATCAAATTGAGCAAGGGTTTTAAACTAAAAAGTAATGTTAGCGCTGATTTTTAATTATCTTGCCTGACAGTGGAGATATTACGTTTTCTAAACGGTCACTTCCACAATGTACAGCACACAGTATGTGTGGCACGCCTCCTCAGGACTTCCCATTTCCCTCACAGCTGCCCTAGGGAGTGTGTTCGCACTTCCCTTCGCAGCTGTCTTTCTGTGGTGTAGAGTTACAGCAAGCTCCATTTACCATTCTACTGAGGTACTTTTTAGTTTAAAACCTTTGCTCAATTTTTTTTTTTTTTTTTTTGTAGGTGAATGTTCCCCTTCAAATAAGTGCACCCCTGCTTCTAGGAGACACCATTCAAAAGATACTACAGCTCAATCTTTTTTTTTTTTTTTTCTTTATTATCAAACTGTTTGCAATAGCACCACCTGGTGTCCAAGAAGCATGTTTTGTATTTTTTTTAATATATAATATATATATAATTCACGTATGAATTTGGAGTCTTTGACTACTGCTGGCCATAGTAAGTGATAGGATTAATACCACTTGGGGACCATAATAAAACATTTCATTTAAAAAAAAAAAAAAAAAAAAAAAAGCGTTAGCTGCAGTAACTTTAAAAAAAAAATCTAACAGCAGGAGCACCGTTTTTCTCAGTAGGAAAAGAATTGCAATATATAATTTTTTATTTAAAAAAAAAAAGAGCATCTAACAAATACCTTCAAGTTAGCATATTTTATTTGAAAACGTATTTACAAAATGCCTTTTGTAGGATATTCAGCATTCTCTTTTTAGGGCTTTATAAATATTAATTTAACTATGTGTAATATGATTTTTTTTTTTGTTTAATTCAACAGGTGATTATTACAGACAATGGGCATCCCACAAAGTCTGCTATCAGTAGAGTGATTGTGAAAGTACTGGATGAAAATGACAATAAGCCCCAGTTTCTGCAAAAATTTTACAAGATCCGGCTTCCAGAGCGTGAAAAGCCAGAGCGAGAGAAAAATGCCAAAAGGGATCCAATCTACAGGGTAATTGCAGTAGATAAGGATGACGGACCAAATGCAGAGATATCGTACAGCATTGAAGAAGGAGACGAGCATGGCAAATTTTTCATAGAGCCTAAAACTGGTGTTGTTTCATCCAAGAAGTTTTCAGAAGCTGGGGAATACGATATTCTTACTGTAAGTATAATTGTGCCTTTGTTTGCAATCGCATAATGAGACAGAGCATTGATAGGAAGCTATCGTCAATCTTAGGGTGACATATGCAACCCCTGAAGCCCCCAAAAAGTCTTCACATTATATTTAATGGGATAGTGCCTCTTTCTCAGTGTTAGAATATAAAGGTGTATCCAACGTTTGTCTATGTGAGTGATACACATTGTGAATAAAATATCCCGGATGAAAGTCGAAATATCTGACTGAAACATTGGATACGCTGTATGTCTTTTGGATGTTTGACATTAAAAGTTATGTTTTAATTGAAGAGTGTGCCCAACTATTCTTCGTTGAAATTATAGAATATTGAGGGCCTTACCCCTGACACTGCCAACTGACTTTACTTACCTAAAAATGCACAGCTAATTCTGATTTTTCCACCTTCCCCGAATTGTTTGGAGGTCCAGCTGTTTTCCTCTAAACTACCACTGATGGCATCAAAGGAAAAACCTGAAGGAAATGTAATGAAAACTCATTAGTGGGTAGGATTTCAGCAGCTGTCATCGTCAGAGAAGGAGGCGAAGGCACACTTTTGGCTGATGCCCAAGTGTGCCTACCAGTGTTTAGATATTGCAGTGATGCAATTCCCTTTGTGAACATCTACACTGCAACCACAAAGACCACTCTGCACACTCTGTGCTGCACCTTCCCTGTCATATACGTTGAGCACAGGAAAGTTGCATCATACTGATTTGGTTGTGTCACGTGAGGCAATAGTTGCCCAGTTTGAACCCATATCCCCAGTGAGCAACAGAATAACAGGCTATGAACCTCATGAACAGCAAGTGGAGCCATCCTGGGGCAAACCATATGCACCATAGAGCACAGATAAAACCTCCCGTTGTATTAAATGGTGCTTTGAGCCTCTTGGATACTTGAGTTCTCCAGTGTTCTTTTTAGTGCATCAGCCTCACTGTTTTGGGTGTGTCAAGCCAGCTTCACACGGTCCTAACACTCGCATGCTCCTTCAGCAGAATTAGCCCTTTCAGTGCCAGAGGGATACACAACGCATTGCAAAGCACTGGCACTCATAGGGGTACTCAGAAGAGGGCATGTAATAGAAAGAGATGTGTGGATGAAGTTTGCCTGCTTTCTCCTACAAGGGAATCCAAGACATTTACAGCATGCTTTAAAGCGGCACTTTCACCCTTATAACATTGCCCCCGAATCCATTTCTAATATAGAGATAGGTTAAGCCATACTTAAATTATGCTCAATAAGTCTGCTGTATTCACGAAAATAAACTTTTTCTTCAGGTGTCCATTACACAGAGCAGCTCTATGCGCCTGCCCCGGCAGCAACTTCCGTTACCTTAAGGTAATGGTAGTAAGTCGCCTCCAATCTGGACAGTGCATGGGACAGACAGTGCAGACTCAGAGGTACCATACATCTAAGATGTCTGCGCTGTTGTCCGCTGGTGGCTGCAAAATGAGTTTATTTTCTTGAATACCGGGGACCTACTGAGCATAATATAAGTATGGCTTTACCAATCGCTATATTAGTAATGAATTTGGGGGCAATGTTATGAGGCTGAAAGTTCCGCTTTAAATTTTGAAAAGAACAAATGGTTACCGTACTCATTTTGCCACCGAGCATAAAAGTTAATTTATTAAAAAAAAAAAAATGTATTTTACAAAAAAAAATTGGCTAATGCAACATATAGGTGTGTTTTAATTTGATGTAAAACAAACTCTACTTGTCATAAGTTGACAGGCCCACTTTAATGTTGTCTAATGCAACTACTGTGGTAATCGTATAAAACTGCAAAAAAGGTATCTTACTTTATTTTTGAGAATCATTTGAAGGGTTGAAATTTATTTTTATGTTTCCTTTAAAGGGAGATTAATGTTTCAAAATAAAAGCAGCTCCAATTAATCTTCATACTATTTGGGCCATAGAGAGTGTTATTTCAATACCGTCAGAGTTATAGTTCAAGAGTAATTGAATGATTAAGTACCCCCCCGCCCCTTTTACCTAGTGTAAGCAGACTCCCTTCAGATGTGGAATCTGGTCCTGGGACCAGACAGCTCACAGCAAGAGACAATCTTCTTACTGTGAGAACAATGAAAACACCGCCCCCCTTGACAGGTTTTTCCCTTATGCTAATTGAAGATTGTCCCTCTCTGCAAGCCATCTGACACCTCCTTTCTGTTTTGAGGTGAGCAGTGTTAAAGCATCTCCCTCCCACCCCTTTTACTTGATGTATCATTCAATTACTCCTGAACTACAACTACAACAGTATTGAAACACCTCCATGGCCCAAATACTATGAAGATTAATTGGAGCTGCTTTTATTTTGAAACACTACTATCCCTTTAAATGCGTCCAAAGCAAATAATGTAATTGAAATGTGATGATTTGAAGACCGAGTGTTCGTCAGATCTGTAGCCCTTTATTATCGAGCACTAAACAAGGCATTAGAGTAGTTTCTCTAAAAATGAAAATGGAAACAATCATTTTTTCTTTGACCAGAATGACAACTGGAAAACAAATACAATTAATTTCAGTGTTGATTCTCCGTTTTGCTTACATTTTGGTCACATTTAAATTATAGATGTAAGATGTCTGTCATTTATACACCTCTTCACATGTGTTGAGTGGAATGCTTTCCATTTGTTTTGGATGGAAGAGAGATTTTGAATTGCCCACAAAGGCACTCCAGGCAGTATTTGTTATGCAGGATAGTGCTTAATTGTGCTATGTTATTCTGTACCTTTACTGCAAATTCAATATTTGCTTCTAATCGTCATTAGGCTTTCTGGGATCGTTCCACTTAACGCATTTCATAATAAAGGATTGAGTTGCTCATACAAAGCTCCTTGCACTTTAGTACTGTGTGGTTTAATGCTAGGCAAAAAGGCACCTTAGGGAGGATTGTGAGTGTATTGTATGTCTGTTTTTGATGGAGAACTCTCTGCCCAAGGGATTAAGAAGATTATCTAATTTTACTGTGCCTGTTTATCTTTATAGAGCTGTTGGCATATACTGGAGAAATAAAGGAAAACCATTACTAAAATACTAGGTGTAATAAGAGAGAACATTTTGTATCATATAGTTTTATGTGTATGTTTGTGTATGCATGTGTATTTTTAATAAAATGTTGCTTGTGTGATTTCATGTGCTAGATTTTAGTCGGTCAAATAAAAATGTTCTTTCAGTCGCTTGGTAAATGGTTAAAAGGCTGTGTAAGACTGTGCAGGAAAATGAAAGTGCTAAGCAAAATTATTTGGTAGCGCACATACATACACACGCATGCTTACTGCGCACATGTACCATATACACAAACTATACACAAAAACAAATGAGTACACACACAGCAACAGGATGTCATCACCAGTGCTCCATAATAACATGTAGATTGACACCTACAGAAAACTTTGTACAACAGAGAGATCTGCAGTTGTACAGCAGAACAGGTTTACCCACAACAAAATACTTCAGGAAACTGAACCACATCACCCTGGCTGCCATTGGGCTGGATAGCAATCCAGACGTTTGTGGCGTGTGTTTTTGAAAGAAAAAGTGCATTGGGCCGTATTTAGGAACTTAGGAAAATTCTGGAGCAAACCACCTGCACCATAGAGAGGGAAATAAAAACTTCCATTGATTTAGGTTAGGCATTTTACCCTTTAACCCTTTGAGCGCCAATATCCAATGCGTTGGATACCTCTTTGGCACTCAAAGGGTTAAATGCTAGAGAGGCCTCAAACACATCAATTTAAATGTGAGGCTCCATTTGCATAGTGCAGTTCATTTGTGCTAGAATGGTTTGTATTTTACACTCTGCGTATTTCCTTTTGTGTTAATGCATAGTGAGGAGAAGGGCAACCTGTGGCTCTTCAGGTTTTTATCCTTAGCTGGTCAGCAGTCATCTGAGAATGATGGGGGTTGTAGTCCTAGAGCAGGTAGAGGGAGTCCGGTTGCCAAGTCCTGCTGTTCTGCATGTACTATCGATCAGTTAGTCTTGATGTGTACTATTATATGTACCAATATTCTCCTTGCAGATTATCTTTGAACTGAAATGATGTGATTATCTGGTGTTTTCACATTTCGTAACACATCACATCTCTTGTGTAGCACATGAATCAAGTCTAGCAGGTCAATTGCTTATTTACCCTCAATAATATATATTTATCTGTGCTTCATTGTTGTGACTGTTGATTGATTCAGTACTGATTTATACTCTTTTTCTGGCTGCTTATAGATTAAAGCTGTTGATAATGGGAGACCTCAGAAGTCATCAACTACTCGCTTGCATATAGAATGGATTGCAAAACCAGCACCATCAACTGAACCAATTTCCTTTGAAGAATCATTTTTTACCTTTACGGTGATGGAAAACGATCCCGTTGCTCATATGATTGGCGTGATAACAACTGAGCCCCTGGGGTCGCCGCTGTGGTTTGAAATTACCGGTATGTATGTACAGTTATTTCAGGCCAGTGGAAGCAGCACTCAAATTGACAGTCTGTTGGAGCAGTACAATAGTAAAATAGGATTACTGAATTTAGCCAATACATGTAACTGTTTTGAGATTATAAATAGTCATGTTATTTGAAGCCTTAATACAATTTAAAAGGGGAAAATAAGATTCATGTCTTTCATTAACACCTTTGGGTGCTAGAAACATCCTCTGGGTAGTGGGAGATTTTGTTTATATAAAAAGGGGGGATTCTTGCTCTGTTTCCCTCTCTCCCTCCCCCTTTTTCTTCCGCTCCCACTTTTTTTTCTCACTCCCACCTTCTCTTTCCCCATTTCTCTCACCCATCTTTCTTTTTCACCCCTTCTCCCCTCAAAAAAACTTTATTCGTGTTGTGTATGCGTATAAAATAATAAAACCAAAACGAAAATGTTTTTCTTCTGTTTAAAAAAAAAAAAAAAGCCTCTTGATGGAATAGTTCAACAATTCCCTCCAGTTTGACATTTGAAAGAACACTTCCCAAATATAAGCTGACTTGTTCTTTCCTATACAGATCGGACATCTATCTCTGGGGGATAACCCCTTTTCATGCCATTTAATTTACCTTAAAGGGGAACTCTTACCTCTATAAAAGTTTTCCTCATCGTAATGTTCCTTTTGAGTTAATCGGTAATCAATTTTTGTTTTTGTTTTTTTGTTTTGTTTTTTTACATTTAAATTTAGTGCTAGATATCCTGAGAGTTTAACATTTAAAAAAAAATTAGCCAATGATGTCAGTTCAGGACAGGCTTTAGGACAGCTCTGTCCCTCAGCCTGTCAATGTTCCTCTCCTCCCCTCCCCAATAGTGCCCCGTTCCCACTTCCTCCGCTGACAGAGTGTATAATAAACTGTTGCCCATACAGTTAAGTCATTACAGGCTTTGGGAGAGATGAGCTATTCCCTGCAGTTCTCTGTAGAATGTAATAGTAACAATGCCACCACCTTCTGGTGTAATAACCTTTGTGTGAATCATATCCCAGTAGTGGTGATACCCTTGTACTCAGACCTATTTATTTAATTTTTCTTTAATAATAATTCTTAACTGATCCACTAAATTAATGCTGCAAGCTTTAGGTGTTCTGCATCTACCAGTTCTCCAGCTGTTTCTTGGATTGCAGTACACTTTCAGTAAAATGATGATCTAATAGAGCAAGCAATAGACAAAGTTTGGCAATGACATGGTTGAAGGCAGCAGTAACTGAATGAAAGCTAAGCCTGAGGGTGAATGTGCAGCAGTGTAATGCACATTCAAGGTTACAAAGTTTCCCTTTTATTGCCTCTCTGAAACACATTCCCCTGTTAATTCAGATGCCAGAATGTGAGACAAGCAGATTTGGAATTTTAAGAAACTTTTTGTGTTAAAAAATGTGAGTGAATTGATGAAAAGTAATAAAACTCAATTCTTAAAACTACAATCCCCTCTGAGAGCTGAAAAGGAGGTCTTCAGTGAGGTAAATGATATTACAGAAATACAACTGGCTTAATACAGAAAGGTGGAATAATTCTGGGGCAAACCAGTTGCACCATAGGGGCCAAATACACATTCCCCAAATCCCCATTGATTTAAAGGAGCAGTATAGTGTCCATACAAAAACCCTTATAAATCTTGGTGTCCCAGATGGAGTCCCAATATCGCAAACCAACTCCATTCTTCTCTGGTATACCTTGCAGTTCAGTTACCTGCACGGCTATGCAACTTCAGAGCTTTAGTCAGCACTCCTGAGAGATTGCGCTCCTCACTATAGATGTCCATTGACAGTGGAGTCGCCAACACTGAACTTCTTTATGGAGGAGAACAATTTCCAGTGAGCTCCAGATGTGGTTCTGACATCAACTATCCTGGCAGATAGATAATCATGATCTTCAAGGCAAGCCGTAACACAACAGAGGTGTTTAGTGCTATGGGAACTCAGCCATGGATTTAACCCTTTTGAGTGCCAGAGTGTTATGCAACGTGTTGCATACCCCTCTGGCGTTCAAAGGGTTAAGAGTCTTGTATGGACCCCTGTAAGGTTAAAAAATATATTGGGATTTTTATTTCACCCATATCAGAGCAGGTAGTTTGTCTCAGAATTACTCCCATTTTTTTGCACTAAAAGTTTGCATATCTTCATAAAATGAATGATATAGGAAACTGAATGTGCTGTTTTTTCCACCAGGTTTGGTGAAGCAATGTTGTTTGCACATCTCACTTCCTTTTGAGTCTTAAAGCAGAATTAACATCTCCTATTAACAACCCACACTTATGTATCTGTGGTTAGAAACTCCTATGACCTGTGTGAATTTTGTCCTTGTGCCTCTGTTCAATAGATAACATTCATGTTCAGTCTTGGATATCATGTCCATGGAGGTGGACATTTCAGTTTCTGACAGTAAGCATACAGAGAATATGCACCTGCTTAACTCCTTGTGGACCAGAGGTGTACACAGAACATTGTGACGCAATGGGTTGCACACCCAATGGATCCTTAAAATTGCCACAGTTCTGGTGCTGTGTCCTGCTAGCAACTGTTATGTCCACGTGCATGGAATACAGGGCAGACTGAAGTTATCTGCTGAACCAAGGAGCAAGGGTTTAATTATTTTTGGCCCATAGCATTTTCTGAGTGAGGTAAGTGGGTGGTAAGGAGGTGTTTGTTCTGGGCTGCCATGCAAAATTACTTATCTCAACCTGCCAACCTTCCCCCCTCAAAAAATAGCAATATCTTATGTTCTTTCTTACGCAACACACTGTGTTAATTTAATTCTTCTAGTACTGCTTTCATTTACATTTTGGCCAATTTCTGCATTAAAAACAAAGCCATGCTTTATCACCTTTATACACAAGTGTAATTGTCTTTGTTTTCAGAGTAGATTGATCAACTGTTTAGTTATCCATTGACTGCATGCATTGTGTACCCCTCTGGCACTCAAAGGGTTAAAGACAAGATTAAGTATGGAAAATATTCAGACTCTGGTCCTTAACCCCTTGAATGTCAGAGGAGTACTCAAGGCATTGCAAAGCAATGTGTGGCGTATCTTTCTGGCACTCAAAGGGTTATCTGAAAGTAAAATAAAGTATTTTTGAACCATTCATTTCGCACAATATTTTTTTGCCACTTAAGTGAGTAATTACCCTCTCCTATAAAAATAAATCTTGTAAAATGTGCATAATCGGTGATATAAGGCCATATGGATAAGGCCATAGGTAGAGCTGTTCAGAGGTAAACTGCAAAATAGGAGACAAAGGGAAATTTCCCCATATTTATACTGATTTAATTGTGTCTTAGCAATGCCTTGGACACATCTGTAGTATTCAGGGGGTTACATTTCCCATTTAACCATTTGAGTGCCACAGGGGTGTGCAACACATTGCATTGCAGACTCCTGTAGCACTCATTTTCCATGGCATATAGTTTTCCACAGATTTTCTCAACTTATGTACTTTTTCCCCATAAAAGGGAGCTACCGTGTTTTACTTCAGTGCTCCTGTGGGAGAAGACTCAAAATGGCTGCTGTCAGCTATTCCAGGGACCCTCTCGGATGACAGGTTGATTGGAAAAAACTTAGAAGTTAATTGCTCACAAGCGAACAATTCACTGAGTTGAAAGCGCAGCCCTATAGTCTGCTGTAGTTGGGTTACAAAACCTGTCCACAGTAGTCTGTGGGGACTGCTGTGTCATCTGTGTTGTCACTGTGAACAGCAACATTTCAAATATTGCACTTCAGAGTCCAACTTGCTCTGGCACATTGATCAAAATATGAGAGGGAACACTGCTAACCATACTTTCTCTGGTAACTTATAAAAATCAGAATATTACAAAAACAATGAGTATATGAAAGGCAAAACATTTGAGTGTATGTGTTAGCAGTAAGCTTTTGTTGAGGGGGAAAAAACTTGTGAGGCTTTCCTGCTGAATTTAAGCAAAGGTACTAACACTACTGGAGCTGCTTTGTTTCAATTTTGTTAGAGCTCAAACTCTGTGTAAGAGAGAGAAATATTTACCAGCATTGCCACCTGCTGGTCTACAGCTTCAATTTGTGGCAGTTTGAACTTTAACACTTTGAGTGCAAGAAATGTATCCACTCTCTGGCACTCAGAGGGTTAATAAAACACTTTTAAATGAACCATCAGCCAGCAGGAAGAGCCTTAACAAAATTTCGTAAAGGATAACACTTTATTGATCTTTAATAAGCTATGTTTATTTTTTGTGGTGTATTTTCCCTGTAACACCAAATTATTTCATGTAATCTTGCCTGTAACTAACTGTCCGTTCATATTCCCATGTCTTCTGTTCTTGCTTTCTTTGTGTTGACTGCTGCCAGGAGACATGCTACCTAGTGAAGTATTTTACATCTTTCAGATGGCTTGTGACCTGAACTGTGTAGCAGAAGGTATCTGCTAAGATATGATAATCTATCATTACGAGTTCTCTGCTTCCATTAGCTCCTATTAGCACCATTCCTAGAGCTGTGCAAATGTACTTGTATTGAAATGTATAAAAACCCTTTGAGTTACAGTGGTCTGTCCAGTGGATTGTGAAGCATTGCGTTGGGTATCCCTCTTGTCCTCAAAGGGTTATTCAAATGGATTCTTTAGAAAGAATGTACAACTTATTCTAATTTTATCTGATTTTTTTTTTCATTTTACTGGGCAAAATCTTTATCTTCTGGCTTTTCAGAAGATTGGTATGTGAGTAACTGGGGAGCACACATTGGCCTGTAGCTATCTTCAGATGACATCTAATTACTTCACTTTTAATGTCTTCGGTCTAAAAGTTATAATCATGTAACAGTGCTCCTAATGAACAAACGCTGGTTCAATTTGGCAAAACGTCAGGTTTAAGTGGAGTAGTGTTCAAAAAGAAAGAAAGCATGATTTAAATCCACTTGATATGTCCCAAGGTTCCCCTGAAATTACAATGCAGTAATGCAATGCCTTAGTAAGGGCCATGTTCACAAAGCAAAAGTAGGGCAATTTAGGTGCAAATCACCTTGCCCAAAAAATCTTATTGGTTTAAATTTGTCTTTTAACCCCTTAAAGAGGCAGTAAACTTTTTCTTTCTTTTCTTTTTTTTTAATGAGAAAACATATTGTAAATTTTTCTTGCTGAGTGAAAGAAGGGTATTCCCACTGGTGAGAGATGTTTCTTTCCAGAGTTATTAATGTTATCTTTTTTTATATGAATAGTGCCCCTGAAATAATCAGATCTGAGTTGGTTATTCTGTTGCTTACTATGGGAGAGGTGATTCAATGACAACAGTTTTTAATATTGTATGGCAGAAAGCTGAGTCACTTCCTGTCAAACTGAACTTTCAGGAAGTAAGCTTCCCAGATCCCTGTTTCCACAGAGTATAACAAGTTTCAATGGCTGTAACTTTTAATAAAACAAGTGCTACTAGTGGGAGTACCTTACTCAGCAGAAAAAGCCATAACATATACGTAACTGCTCCTTTTTATCATCAGTTAGTAAACTGAGGTCCTGCAGCTGTTTTGGACTGCAACTCCCATCATCATCAGCCTCCACCAGCTGCTGCCTGGCAGAGTTGTAATCCACAACAGATTGGGGGCTTCCAGTTGCTTAACCTTGTCTTAAAGGAACACTGACTCCTAAAATTGATCTGTTGTTATTCACATTTAAATACTTTGTACTCCATGCTAGCATGTGCTGAGGCCTAAAATCTACTCTTCTCTGGGACTCCCATTTCTGTTTTTTTTTCCATGGCTACCATAGCTATCTTGATAGGGTGTCTAAGAGGTGATTGTTCTGTAAATGGACTGAGCTAAAGTAACAACCTTTCTGAAAAAACAGAACACGGATGCTAAACTCAATACAATAACATTCATGGGGTGTTGACATCCCTGCAGAAATGTTGACAGAAGCAGCCATAGGGGCTTTGCCCTCCTGACCATTCCTGCAAAAATCACTTGCCCCCAGCTATGAGATAGGCAGCAGCATGAAGGAATGTTGATAACTCTTCCACACTGTTGGCCCTGGGTGTGTCAGGCAGGGGACAAAGGACAGTCTTGCCTTTTTAAGAATTCATGAACATTTTTCTGCAATAAGTAATGCTGATTTTATATTAGTGGTGGTAAGTAATGCAAATGTTTTGAAGACAAAACAGTTTTTTTTTTTGTCACTTTTAAATGTGACACGTGCAAAATCGCCATACTTGAGAACTTTGAATTGTTGTCTGCCTGGAGGAGAGTCCTCTGGTGCAGTAGGGGTTGAGAAAAATTATGCGAATTTCATCAAAAAGGGGCAGGGCTTAACAGTGTGACACAGATAGTAAAAGAAGGCTGGGGTAAGAGCAGAAGTGGGCAGAGTTTAAATAGAAACTCCCTACATCGGGAGACTCGCCTCTGTCCCTAAGACCCAGTGAAGCAGTGTTAAAGCCGGAGTCTCTAGGGCAAATCTGGAGACGTACCGGGTATGATAATCACGGTTTGTGTTGCGCTACCCATTAAAGGAAATTTTTTATTACATTTGCATCATGGGGTAAATCCACAAATAAAGTGGAGCAATTCTGTTGAAAACCACAATAGCAAAAAAGGAGAGAGAGAAAACTGCCGTTCATTTAAAGTGTTGTCTCTTTCTAACAAGTAGGTAATTTTGAAAGCACATTACATATCACTATCATTATTGTTGCTTTTTTATTTTAAACAATAGTTTTGAGATATTTAGCTTTATTAATTTCTCATTTTATACAAATGAACTTCCTAGTAGGAAGTAGCAGCTGGGATGGAGAATGGTGTGCCAGTGACTGCCAGATATGCAGTAACTGAGGGGATGGCATATACATTGTATAGCCTACCAGAAGAAGTGGTAGCGGTTGATACCGTGAGAGAATTTAAAGGGATAGTAATACTTTGTTTTAACTTTATTTTATTTTGTAGGCATTAAAATACATGAAGAATGATATGTCTTATCTCTCAAACCTTTATGGTTTGAGAGATATTCACAAGCAAAGTTCCCCCTCCCGCCCCTTTTACCTAGTGTAAGCCATCTCTTCTCAGATGTGGAATGCAGTCCATAGACCAGACAGATAACAGCAAGGGACAATATTCTTCCTATCAGAACAATGAAAGCCCTGCCCCCCTTGACATGCTTTTCAGCTTTTTCCCTTATCTTAATTGAAGATTGTCCCTCTCTGCAGTCTACCTGGGCACCTCCCTTCTGCACTGGCTGAGCAGTGTTACATCAGTAAAAGGAGTGGGAGGGGGACACTTTGTCACTGAATTACTCTGGAACTACAACTCTGACAGAATTGAAATAACACTCTCCAAAGTCCAAATACTATGAAGATTAATTAGAGCTGCTTTTATTATGAAACATTACTATCCCTTTAAGTATGCATGGGATTGTTATAAGGCTAACATGAACATAAGACAAGACCAAGGACCAAATAAGGTTTGAGGTTTTTACAGTAGGAAAAATGGGCAGACTAGAATTGTTCTCATCTGATGTCAAATTCTATATTTCTATAACACTAAATATATATAAAAAAATTGTTTTCAATAAAAAATTACCAGTATAGTTGCTTTAGGAAGATCTTTCAAAATCACAAATTTGCTATAAAGTGACAGTTCCACTTTAAATAGAGCGATTACCTCTTGAATGGTAAAGAAGCCTCTACCTCATTGCATTGGAGACGGCACTATCATTCAAGGGGTTTAAGGCCCTGTTTACATTAATGGGAATGTTGGTTTGCCTTCTTCAGTTTTCAAAAACGCACTTGGTTCAAGGTGGTACCTTCCCTTTAAAGAGGTATTAGCACCTTAAAATGAAATTGATTGATATACATTTAAACATCAGGAATTTGTAGGCTCTTGGCTGTAAAAATTATTTTTATGTTATATCAATAAAATATAATCCTAAACTTTCTTTTTTATGCATGTGTCCTATTCAGACCACATTTGATTAATTTTATTTGTGCAGTTTATAACGAAAGATAAGAACTAGGCAGTTCATTTGAGATTACTACCCACTGCTCCTGCGTTCAAAAAGAGTGTATCTTATACCAGCTCATTTACAGGCAATACAGTAGTATCTCTTCTAAAACACTCAAGTCAAAAAAGCGTGAGTGAGAGCTACCATGGGGCTTTTAGGCTTCAGAAAACAAATGTAGAAACTTTACAGATGTCATTCTAAAATGCAGCGTATTTCAGTTAATAAAACATCAGTTCATTTTTAAGTGCAGGGTTCCTTTAAGCCTACATATGTGAATGAAATGGATTAAATCCCACAATGTGACTGTTATATGTTAGAACAGGGTTGGGCAACCTGAGGCCACCCAGCTACTCAGGACTACCGGACTATAGTTCCCATCAACCCAAACTGTGGGCTGGGGATGAAGGGGAGTTGTAGTCCTGAACAGTTGGCCTCACGTTTCCCACCTTTGTTAGAGTGTACACTGTGTGGTATGTGTGTAAATGTAAAGTAAATCCAACATTGTGATGTTCATTTCTGTCTCTTACTCACATTATTCAGATGTTGTTCCCTCTTGTTATTTGTTGTAACAGTCTTTTGTGATAAGCTTCTATGTGTTTAGACTGTAAGATATCCGCATTAGCATTGCATACAAACTAGTCTTTTATGAGCTCCTGGCTTAATTTTCTTCAGGTGGAAACCACGACAGAAGGTTTGATGTGGACAAGGGCACTGGAACCATCATTGTTGCTAGACCTCTTGATGCAGAACAGAAATCTAATTACAACTTGACAGTGGAGGCAACAGATGGGACAAGATCTATCAGTACACAGGTAATTGAATTGCCAATGAAGTGCTTCACTAGTTGAGTGCTGGGGATGGGGGGGGGGGCATGCGTGCAACACCTTGTGGAGCAATATGTTGTTGCAAGAACTCTAGCAATCAATGGGTTAAAACGTGTATAATAAAATAAATATATATATTTTTTTTTTTACTTTTTTCCCTTTTGTATGTTTTATATAATCTACATAGGACTTTATACACAAAGCATAGTGGAGCAATTCTGGGGTAAACCATCTTCAGTAGTGGTTCTCATTGTTTTTCTGCCCAAGGTACCAGTAACATGAAGCCTGGAATTTGGAAGGCACCCCTGATATTTTATAGTTGTCGAGTTCGTAATGAAGGGTACAAATACATAATTTATTTTGTTTTCTTAGGTTTCAGAATGAGAAGAATATAGCATATTGTGCATAATAATTTCCAAAAATTGTAACACACTAAGCTAGTGCCCACAGCAAACCAAAGCACCATTCTTATGGATTTAAATGGGACTTTTTAACTCCCTTGATGCTCTAGAACAAGGCTGTCCAAGTTCATTCATCATTGCCACCAACAGTCCAGGATGTAAGGATTTCCCTGATTAAGCACAGGGTAGTCAGTCAAAATGAAAGAGCCACTGATTAACTGACCTGTGCTTAGTCAAGGAAATCCTCACATCCTGGCCTGTTGGTGGCCCTTGAGGACAGCTCTACTATACAGGTCTCCAATGCATTGCTTGTCATTTAATTAAATGATGCTTTCAGCCCCTGGAATTGGTGGTTATGCATATATATGCCCTTGGCCAAAGACCTATAAAATGCTAGGTGTACCCTATAAATTTCAGACTGCTTATTGGGGGTGCAAAAAGAAAACCACTGCCTTGAATACTAAAGAGGTCTTCAACTCTTTGAGAAGCTGTGAAGGAGTTAAAAGTGTCATTTAAATAAACAGGAATCTTTGTTCCCTATGGAACAGTGGATTTGTATCAGAATTGCTCTACTTTTTGTGTTTATGGATCCACAACGAAAGCATTTCTAAATACAGGTTTGCCAGAGGAGACCTCAAGTTAACTTTTTTTCCTCCTTCGGACTCAATATTTGAGACTTACTGAAGGAGATAATTAAGGTACAGATGTGGAAAAATGTGTACCAGATGTTTGTAACAAAAAAGTGTTTTGTGAGTTGGGAAGTACTGTAAATATTGGCGTTTAACACCAAACAAAACAAAGTCGCATGCTAATGATAAGGTATGAGCTTCATGTGAAATTTTTTTTTGGAAAATACTTAAAGGTTTCTTATCCAAGGTACATATTAACTTAACACTCTCAAATCTTTAATTTATTAATATTGTTATAGTCCAAAGTGAAACCAGATTTGCTGTCTTTTTCTTTCATACAGGCAACTGTAGCATGTTTTCTGGAATGTTCACGACACACGTACCATTTGTCAGTAACTTAATAAAGGGTTCAGACACACAAACATATAGGACCTTATGTTTAAAAGTCATTTGAGCTATTATGGTGCAAACCAAGTTCACCGTGGGGAATAAATAATTGGGACTTTTTACCCTTTAAACGTTAGAGGTCGCTTACCCATTGCTTTGCTGGGTAGGAGACCTTTCTAACATTCAGCGGGTTAAAAAGCTTTGTTTAAATCAGTGGGAATTGTGGAGATTTTTATTTGTCCCCTATGATGTAATTGGTTTGCCCCAAAATTGTACCACTTTGCTTTTATAAACACTACTGTTGAAACGTTTTAGGTCACTTAGAGATTTCCTTATTTCTGTTGTGCGAACAGCTTGACTGTATGGTACGTAAGAAGTGCCCATCAAGCCAATCCACATTGTGGGAGGTGCTTCAGGAAGCGTAGGGTGACATCTCTTCAGATTACCTCAACAGACTGACAACTAGAATGCCAAAGTTCTGCAAGACTGTAATTTCTGCAAACGGAGGATTCTTTGACAAAAGCAAAGTGTGAAGGACACAATTATTATTTAAATATAAAATCATTATTTCTAACCTTGTCAACGTCTTGACTGTATTTCCTATTGATTTAGCAACACATTTGATGGAAAACAAGGACATTTCCAAGTGTGATACCACAGTTTGAATGGTAGTGTATAAGGGCCGTAGTTATTCTTGGGCAAACTATACAAATAATTTCGATAAACAGAACTTTGAACTCAAAATGTTTTGCCAAAGCTACTTCATTGAAAAAAAGTGTCACTTTTAGCTTGAGCTGTGACACACCAAAGGGCCATGGCATTTTGGCTAAGAACCACTAATCTGTAGGATCATTTTAATTGTGCAAGACAATAGGTCACTAGCTACAATGTGTTTCCTATTTATACTGCTGCAATATGTTGGCACATTTTTCTTTATTCATTCAACATCAAAGTGTAAATGTTACTTTGTAATAAAAATCACCTATATTTTGTTTAACCGTCTTGAATTTAAACAATAGTATGAGCTATTTAGCTTTATTAATTTATCAGTTTATGCAATTTAGGCAGAACCGACAGGTATGCCAGCCAGATACTATAATTCCACACTACTTCCATCCCAACTGCCTTTGCCTACTGACTCTTTGGCATAAACTGACAAATAAATAAAACTAAATGTCTCAAATTATTCTTTTAAATTAAAAAAAAAATGGCTAGCTTAAATGAAGATGTTTGCAAGTTCTATCAAAATCATACATTTATTACAAAGTGACTTCTCCATGGTTTTAGTTATATGTATTGACCACTGAATCAAAATTCTCCCATGTGGCTGGTAACCTATCTTCCGTATCATGGCAAATTTTAACCTGTCTTGTGTACAGTAGCTGACACATGTATGTAACCGAACATCGCCTTCTGTCCTGCTGTCTTTCTCCATATATTCACCAGTACCTCTGGTGTGTGCGTATAGCAATCCACTAGTTAGTCATGGCGTGTTAAACATCAGTCTCTTACGGAATTTTAGTTAGTGCACTTCATTTTATCAGTCTCTGCGTGTATATGTCAGTCTCTCCACAAACATAACTCCCTGCACATCAGACATTGGACATATGGTGACTTTGTCTTAAAGGGATAGTAATACTTCGTTTTAACTTTATTTTATTTTGTAGGCATTAAAAAAACATGAAGAATGATACAAGTCTTATCTCTCAAACCTTTATGGTTTATGAGATATTCAAAAGCAAAGTTTCCCCCTCCCGCCCCTTTTACCTACTGTAAACAATCTCTTCTCAGATGTGGAATGCAGTCCATAGACTGGACAGATAACAGAAGGGGACACTCTTATTCCTATGAAAACAATGAAATCCCTGCCCCCCTTGACAAGCTTTTCAGGTTTTTCCCTTATCTTAATTGAAGATTGTCCCTCTCTGCAGTCTACCTGGGCAGCTCCCTTCTGCCCTGGCTGAAAAGTGTTACATCAGTAAAAGGGGCGGGAGGGGGACACTTTGTTTGTGAATATCTCTTAAACCATAAAGGTTTGAGAGATAAGACTTATATCATTCTTCATGTTTTTTTAATGCCTACAAAATAAAATAAAGTTAAAATGAAGTATTACTATCCCTTTAATCAGTCTTGGAGAGCACACAGGCAGTAGGAGACAGCCTTATTAATTCACCTCTTCATACAGACATATGGGCACACAGGAAGACAGCATGAAAGGGAGTTGAAGTAGCCTGTCATTTACCCTCATACACTAAGTTTTGGAGCAAGCCAATTGCACCATAGGGCTGAAATGAAAATTCCTCACATTCTAATTTATTTGTGTAATATTAAATACAAATGTCTGGGCGCTCTCTTACTTGCCTGGGTGCTAGTCAGTTGTAGAAGGTACATGGAGAACGTGCAGAAATGACAGCACTCACAGGTCTTGATGATCACAAATTGTGCTCTTTATTGTCCAACTTTTCGACCCTCACTGGGGTCTTTGTCAAGGTTACAGACAAATGTATACACAGGCCTATATATAACCACAATCCCCTAAATGGTGCCAAACGACATCATAGTGAACAAGGTGGAGAAGAAGTGATTGACATATGTATATAACATGAGAACCCCAAAATGTAAAAGACTATCCAAAATATCAAATACCAACAGTTATATAACTATCTGCCAGGATGTGTTAACAATGCTACATGGTTTATTGTCTTGTGGTTTTCATCACTATTCTTGGATGTTGGTCATTGTGCCTTACATTCTCCACATCT
This sequence comes from Rhinophrynus dorsalis, assembly GCA_037306005.1. NCBI lineage: Eukaryota > Metazoa > Chordata > Amphibia > Anura > Rhinophrynidae > Rhinophrynus > Rhinophrynus dorsalis. The sequence goes on from CM074718.1 coordinate 111,575,606, forward strand.
ATGGAGATGTCTCACTCTCGAGGTACTGTTGGTATTTAATTTTGGGTAGTCTTTTAAATTTTGGGATTCTCATGTTATATACATGTCAATCACTTCTTCTCTCCAATTTGTTCGCTATAAGTCATCTGGCACCATTTAGGGGATTGTGGGTAAATAATAATCCTGTATACATTTGTCTGTAACCTTGACTAAGACCCCAGTGAGGGTTGAAACGTTGGTCAATAAAGAGCACAATTTGTGATCATCAGTCAAGACCTGTGAGTGCTGTAAGTTCTTACTCTCTCTCTCTCTCTCTCTCTCTCTCTCTATATATATATATATATAATACCGTGCTCTATTGTATTAGTGTAATTCTTTTTCTGTTGTAAGGTTCATTTTAGCTTCTCACAACTCCCACCTCCATTCATTAAATTTCCATGTGTATTTGTGCATTAACTGTACTTTCATGAAGTGAATTTGACATTGTGTGTGACACACTATGAAGTAGCCAACTGATAATAATCATAACTAGCTAAGTGCTGAATTATGCTGTCAGTGTGAATGATGCATACATTTGTCATTCTTACTCACCCACTCTGTCTCCCCCGCTGGGTGCCACCTCTTTACTCCCCTTTTTCTTTCCTGTCTTTTTCACTTGTTTCTCTTTCTCTAAATCTGAAAATCCTTAATAGATGAACATTGTAAACAAGAGGATGAAGTATGCTTCAGTGATGCACCAAATACACATATTTTTTTAGCGTTTATTTAGACTTAGTCATGCCTAGCCTTTATATAAAATGATGGCTGGGTTTCTGCTTACTCCCAGTGCCAGTGGCTCCCCGTGAAGGTGATCTTTAAATGTTAGTGGCACTTGAAAAAAATACCCTTAGTCCCACTCATATGACCATAGCCATCTACTAAGTTTTGGTGCAGAAAATACCTTTAGAGCAGTGGTTTTCAATCAGGGTCCAGTAGTAACACAGTAACGTAGTTGATATGCCTGAAAAAGACGTGTCCATAAAGTCCAGTCCTTGCCAAATCAGCCCTGTTAATCCAGAAGAAGGCAAAAAAAAACAACAACAAAAAAAAAAAAAAACATTTCCAATTAAGCCTCAAGTGGGTAAAAAAAAATTCCTTCCTGACTCCAATTGGCATTCAGATATTCGGTCATTTGTATAATTTTGACTGAGTGCCCTGTTTAGATCCCTACTTTTTCTCTTCTGTAGGTGCTACTGATTGTCTTGGGGATTAGGACACAATATGCATGATATGTGTAGTTATGTCAATTTATGAGATTATTTGTGTGCTTTTTGAGATCTATATATTGTCTCTCTTCTTGGAAGTCAGATATTTTCCTGAATCAACATCCTATCTGCTTTAAAACTGTCATAATTCTCAGTATTGGTATGTGCTAGATAGGTGTCCATTATTTTTTTAAGCAGTTACAGGGTCTGCAAACACAGCATCCTGAGGCACAGAATTCTATAACTTTACTGACCTAAGTGTAAAATATCCTTACCTTTGTTTTAGTCGAACAAGCCTTTCCTCTTGTCTTAATGAATACCCTCTTGTTTTTAGCTCAGTGTGCTGTGGGCAGCAGCATAGGTTGACACATTTTTTTTTCTATGAAGGCTTTTACAAAAATGTAAATCTTGAGTTTCTAATGTAGATTATATTTTCCCCACTCATTATGCCCTTGACATATGACCTGCAAAATGATGGGGATGCCCCTGAAAATTCCAGACTCTGTGTTAGGGGTGCCTTTAGCAAGAGAATCCTTCTTATGCATGTGATATACAAACTCAAATAATATTGTAAAGGTGAACTAGGTATATGAGGCTCAAAATTTGTTGAACATATTGACTTGCCTATGTAGGTGCTTTTCATACAGAAAGCATGCATACCGATCTACATATTGCCTTCATTGTATCTGGTTACCTTTATAAAGCTATCTCTGTTGAACTTTGCCTCTAGCTCATACCTGCTTACAACAAACATTGTTTCAGTTGGCCAAAATGACTAAGGGATACTAGTTTTTATCAAACTGTAAACTGAAATAAAAAGCAATAAAGTAGAGTTAAAGGCACATACAAACATTAAATTAAAATTGCTGTTTGAAGGAGAGAAAAGTATTCCTGGAAAACAAAAACCAGGTATGTGTAGGCTGTAGTTCCTCTTGAAAGTGAGGTTTGGGGTCAAAAAGACTTTTTTAACCCCTTAGTGACCAGCCGCACGTGGATGCGACCGGCACTTAACGCCCGCCGAACTTTTTTTTTTACCCCATTACCTTCAATGACTTCTTGGACGTACATGTACGTCCTCTGTCACTAAGTTACAGATTCTGCGGGACGTACATGTACGTCCATTTTTGGGATGGGGTTAAACCACTGGAAGTAGCCTCAGAGCTATGGCAACAGAGTTCCCATACCTTATAACTGACCTGTTCTCCCCCAATTTGCTGTGCGGATCACAAAGCTCTCCATAGCTGAGTGTCATCAGCACTTTTCTCTGTTCTCCATGAAAACCTCTTTTGTCAATTCTGCTGTCAGTGGACTTCTTTGAAGAGAAGAGAGAGCACCCCATAAGCAGTGCTTCCATTACAGCAGGGTCTTGTGGCATGACACGGATTTGCATTTAATTTACTGCAGTCTTTTTCCCCTTGTGGAGTGCTGGAAGGGTGAACAACACATTGCAGAGCAATGTAGTTACTAACTCATCTCGTCCTCAAAGGTTTAAAGTACAGATTTGAAATGATTTCTAATGTATTGATGCATTTTTTTATACTTGAAGCATATTATTTTAATATGTGTTTTTGTATACGTTATCTATATTTTTGTTTGATTCTTTGTCCACACCTTTGGTCCTCAAAAGGTTACATTTTTTAATGCTGGAGAGGCCTTCAGTGTATTGTATTGCATTGCACTGGAAGCCTCACTGGCAGACAAAAGATTTACATTTTTCATTTAATCTGTTTTGGAAACGAAAAGTCTCCTATAAATGCACAATGAGAACCCTGCGGACAGCAGAGAGCTTGTCGGTTCTAGCAGTGCGTTTCTGGCCTGAATTAAACACTGCTGTTGTGGCATCTGAGACAATAACACGTCTTTTGAAAAATTGTTGTTCTCAGTAGAAGAATCCCCTAGTTAGTCTTTGCTTGACATTTTGAGTTATTTGTTCAGCCCTCAAAGCTCAGAAGTGCAGAACGGAAGCACAGCCTCGGTGAGTAGAGTAGGGCATGTAGGGTCATTGGAGTGCTGTTAAAAAGATAAAGGTGCACGCTTTGGGGAGAATATATAGCTATCAGTGCTGCAATGTCTTTTGCATGATACATTAAATATCTTGCTGGTAACAGTAAAGCTTCAATTGCATTTCTGATTTTTTTGTGACCTGTCATATAGTACTTGACCTTTGTGCTGCAATAGCAGCATTATACTGTGCATTTGGGAATACGTAATCAGGCTACCTAATTTCCTCACTCCTTGTGTGTGTGTGTGTGTGTGTGTGTGTGTGTGTGTGTGTGTGTGTGTGTGTGTGTGTGTGTGTGTGTGTGTATTAGTTATATATAATATACACACAGTACTGTGCAAAAATGTCAGGCAGGTATGAAAAATGTAAAGTGAGAATGCTTTCAAAAATAGACATGTTAATCAGAATCAGTTAACAGAGGTAAAGTCAAATCAATTGTTGTGACCACCCTTTTCCTTCAAAACCGTATACTTTTTTCTAGGTATATTCCACGGTGTCAGGTATTTTGTAGGCATATAGTCACATGTATGATTAAACAGTAATACCAATCAGGTGATAATGATTATCAATTTAATATGTGGGTTAGAACACAATCATTAGGGGAAACAGAAACAGCTGTGTAGGAGGAATAACACTGGATGAGGAACAGCCAATCACAGCTAACAAGGTGATGTTGCTGAAGACCGTTTAATCTCAAAAGTCATATACCATGGCAGGACTGGGCGCCGCAACAAGACGCAATGTCGTTATACTGCATCAGTAAGATCTCTCCCAGGCGGAAATGTCAAAGCAGACAGGGATTTTCAGATGTACTGTCCAAGCTCTTTTGAAAAAGCACAAAGAAACGAGCAACGATGAGGACAGTAGAGGCAGTGGTTGGCCAAGGAAACTTAGCGCAGTAGATGAAAGATACATCATGCTTACTTCCCTTCACAATCTCAAGATGTCTAGCAGTGCCATCAGCTTAGAATTGGCAGAAAAGAGTGGGACTCTGGTACACCCATCTACTGTAAAGTGAAGTCTGGTCAAAAGTGGTCTTCATTGAAAACTTGCAGCCAAAAAGCTATACTTCTGACAAGGAAACGAGGCCAAGCGACTCAACTATGCATGAAAACACAGGAACTGGGCTGAAGAAAAATGGCAGCATGTGCTGTGGATTGATGAGTCAAAATCTGAAATATTTGTCTGTAGCAGAACGCAAATTGTTTGTCGAAGGCTGAAGAGCAGTACAAGAATGAGTGTCTGCAGGCAACAGTGAAGCATGGTGGAGGTTCCTTGCAAGTCTGGGGCTGCATTTCTGCAAATGGAGTTGGGGATTTGGTCAAAATTAATGGTCTCCTCAATGCTGAGAAGTACAAGCAGATACTTCTCCTTAATGCAGTACCATCAGTGAGTCATCTGACTGGTTCCAAATTTATTCTGCAGCATGACAAACATACAGCCAAAGTCATTAATATCTATCTTCAGTGTGAAAAATAACCAGGAGTCCTTGAAGTGATGGTATGGCCCTCACAGACCCTGATCTCAACATCATCGAGTCTGTCTATATGAAGAGAGAGAAGCAACTGAGGCTGCCTACATCCACAGAAAAACTGTGGTTAGTTCTCCAAGATGTTTGGAACAACCTATCTGCCGAGTTCCTTAAAAAACTGTGTGCAGGTGTACCTAGAGGAATTGATGCTGTTTTGAAGGCAAAGGGTGGTCACACCAAATATTGATTTGATTTAGATTTTTCTTCTGTTCACTCACTTTGCATTTTGTTAGTGTCTATTTTTCAAAGAATTCCTACTTTATAGCATTTTTTCACAGTAGTTCGTGTTTGGCTGTGTGTGTATATATAGATAGATGTATAGATTTATATGAAAATACAGGGATTATCCAGCTGTGTAAAACAACGTTACTTACTAGAAGGCAAAATAATTAACCCTTTGAGTGCCCAAGTGGTGCGCAAAGCATTGCTTTTGATGCTATTTTGTGTTGAGTATGAATTTCTAGCAATTTTTATTAAAAAAATTAAAGCATTAATGTTTTCTGGTAATTTTTTTATTTATTTTAAACCAAGTAAAATAAATTAACTATGTAAATGACAGCAACAATAGGCTTTCCAGCACTTGGATTATATATTTTTTTAGAACATCATTAATTTTTTAGACGCAGCCAGACACTTGAGCAGTAAATTCATTTCATGGGGTCATGGGTCTGAAAGATACTGTGGCTCCTTTTCTCTTATTCTCAGATTTAATAGCTGAACCAAGTAAATCTTGTGTAACACACTATTAGGCATATTACATTTCTTTTGTCGGTAATCACTGAAATATCTCTCTACAGGTACTGACTCTGTAGTTATTCCTGTTATACTGGCTTAAAGGAACACTAGCACAAAAAATATAAAATTGGGTTATATAATTTTACATATGATATACTTCCAGCTAGCATCTGTAAAATGTAATTATTTTATTTTAGATCAGTAAAACATAACCCTAAACTTGGATTTTTAATGCGTGTATAGACTATCCTATAGAGAAACAATTTAGATAATTGTTTCTGCGCAGCTAATGCTTTTATTGTATTATTATTAGCACCGACTGCTTTCCAGTTCTGAAAAACTGATGAAACTTATCTCAGGGTCATTAACATAAAATGAAAGCTATCACTTCTGAGATGCCTATCAAGATTACTTTCGGAATGGGAACCACCAGAGAGCATATGTAAGACTAAATTGTAGGCAGCCAAAAGCAAATAACATTTACATGTGTGTTTTTAAATGATAGTGTTCCTCTAACATACAGATTTCCCTCTAAGAAGGGACGCAACAAAAACACTCACACGACCCCAGAGTTTTCACACGAGCAACATCGGAGGTTGCGCTACCTGTAGCAACCCATGTAGGTTTTAACCAATAATAATCGTCTGACACACTTCTGGTCCACAATTGGCAACATGCCCCCCCCCCCCCCACACACACACACAGTATAATGAAGCTGTGAATGCTGGGATCTGTGATACACCCCACCCTTGTTCCACTGGTAGTCATGGTACTACACATGCACTGCCTGTCTTCCCAGTCTTGTTCCACTGTTCACTGGTATCCAAAGAACCAACACCATACACTATCTCCATCCCCACCCTTGTCCCCCTGGTAGTAACAAAATCGAACGTATACCAAATGACACCTTGGTCTTGTCTGACTTTCTGAACACACCTCTGTCACCTCTTCATTTCTCCATGTCTTTCTCTATCTCTCGAGGTCTCTTTCTCCCTCCCCCTCTTCCCCTTCTCTCACAGAACAAACAAACAATCTTTCTAAACCTCTGCAGGTCTCACCCATCCACACACCCACAGGTGACCCACCCCAATTGCCATCAGATCTCTCCCACCACTAAATGGTCTGCATCATCCCAAAACCAGCCACAGGCTATTATTACATAGAAAAAGAAAACCAAACAAGTTGGCACCACAGAGTGTGCTAAAGAGAAGAGGAGCAAGTCTGGGGCAAACCAACTGCATTATAAGCATACCTGGGAACTTTCCATTGATGGCCAACCGGAGAGGAGTCCTCTGGTGCAGCAGGGGATGAGAATAATTATGCGAAATGCGTCAAAAAGGGGCGGGACTTGACGCATGCGGGGGTGGAGAGTTTAAAGGTGTGAGACAGATCTCAAAAGAAGGCTGTGGAAGGAGTTACAACTGGGGGAACAGCAGGAGGGGTAGAGTTTCAATGGAAACTCCCCACATCCGGAGGAATCAGCCTCTGCCCCTGAGACCCGGTAAAGCAGTGTCAAAACCAGAGTCTCCGGGGCAAATTCAGAGAGTTCCCAGGAATTAATACGATTTCCCATTCATTTAAATGGTACCTTTAACCCCAGTGCTTTGCAGTGCCTTGGAGACTGCTGTTGAATTCAGGAAGTTACAAGAGTCTATAGCTTGCTGTATAAGGCTCTGTTTGTTTTGGGGGGGTTTAAAGCGGATGTGTTGCAGTTCTGGGGCAAAACAAGTGAACCATAGGCAACAAATAAAATTGTCTGTCCTTTGAATGTGAGAGGTGTATCCAATGCATTTCATTGTTGGATGCCTTTATTGCATTCAGAGGGTTAGATGGAGACTTAAATCCCTTGAATACTAAAAATGAGTCCAGTGTATTGCTTTGCAAAGCATTGGACACCTCAGTAGAATATTGGGCTGTTGGCATCCTAGCTGAGGTAAGGAGGACTGGGAAGATGCTGGGTTACAGAGCATTTAAAATGCTGTCTCCATGGAGACCCACACACTGCTAGCCCGGAGGCTGCACATTAACTCTCTGTGGACAGCAGGTTTGACATGCATTGCTTTGCACTTACTTGCCTACCCCTCTGGCACTCAAAGGGTGGGGTTGGCTAATGGAATATGCAGTACAGCTGGTGGTGCATCGGTTTTTCAGTGTAGTGTAATGGTTCATTATCATCAGGTACAACATAAAGGAAAAGCAGGATCGCAGCAAGATCACTACACAGACTAGTATACTAAGAAGACCTGGAGCAAACCAACTGCACCATAGGGGGATAAATACAAGTTCCCCAAACTGACATTGATTTTAATGGGGCTACATTTATGCTGATGGACTAAGCAGAACTGGGATAAATCTGGGGCAAAAAAACTACACCTTGGGGTAGGGGACACACAAATATTCCCTAAATATTCATTGATTTTCATGGAGCTTTTAACCCTTGACTGTCTCAATTGAGAGTCCTCTCTAGCCTTGGAAGAATAAAAGCCCCATTTAAAACAATGAGAGTTTTTACTTTATTTTTTTTTTTTTTTTTTTGCCCCAGTTATACTTAGCACATCACCCTCAGTGTCACTGACCTATAACTAATGTTCTTATTTATGCTCATTGTGAAGCTGTAATAAAGTATTCACTTTCATAATCCATTTGTTAAAAGCTTAAGTGACAGGAAAGAATGGTAATGCTTTAATCAGTCATCTACATGGTTAAACAGCAGTGTGACTGCACGCATGCACTTAAGTCAAGGGCCCTCCATGTCCACAGAATGCAGTGCACACATGAACATTCCCCCGTTCACACAATCAATGGCCTCTTATGTTTTTCTGTTTCATGTTTTCAATCCTCACCTCTCTTCATTCTATTTATCTATCTTCTCTCCCTATTGATGCTTATCCCTGCTCTATGAAACCTATTTCGCCTCCTTTTACCCACATGGATTACCCCACTTCTTAATCCTTTTCATCATGACCCGTTTTTTTCCCTTCTCCCCTCATTCCTTCTGCCCTTCCCCCATCCCTCTCCAGAAGGCCATTCATACATTCATTGTCCTGCACCCACTTCATTTCCAAATTACCTTTCATTGGCCTTCGAATAACTGCTTACATCCCTTCTCTCCCATCTGGCCATATACATCCTACATCTTCCCTTTTCTTACAGCTCATCCTCCCATTCACTTATCATTTGAAATTGCTTACAGCTCCTGAAGCATGGTATTGCTTTCTCAAGCTATATACTATATCAGCTAAAGCTGCTTAAACCCTGCTAGCAGTTTCTTTACCATACCGAACTATTGCCACTTACAAGCTGCAAAGGCAAACTTGGACTTTTCATGGAGATGTTTTGTGCTTCTCTTTGCTGTATCAAGTTGCAATATGTCTCCATAAAGCTTATGTTCACCGTGCAAGTGTCATTATTTTTTTTTATTTTTTTTAATACACTTTCAGCAATTGCGCCCAGTTGTTACATAGTTACCAGTGCTATGTAAGACATGAGTACCCCTACTGCTAAGAGATGTTTCATTTAAAAATTATTTAATGACAAACTAGCAGTTTATTTTATTTATTTTCTTTGAATTCAAGATTTTTGTTTGTTTGTGGTCAGGTGGCGCTGTTGCTGATTAGGGAGAGCTTCTGTCTGCAACACACACTTGTCTATAGCTACACATATCAACAGCACACCTGGCTACAAAATATCTTATACTGAAACTTATAACAACACAAACTTTTATTTGCTTTTGAAACGGCATCTGTCCGCATAGGAAATAAGTAAATACGCATATTTTACATTAGTAATAGTAGAGTACTTCAAAGTGGACTTGTCTTCTTGATTCAAGACTGCATATGAAAACTTCTTGTAAAACTGCCTATGTGTCATTAGCCTAAAGATCATCAAATGTACAGTTATGTAGATATTCATACTAAGTACAGTATACTAATTGTAGTACCAGTGACATTTCATATGCTAATTAAGCTTTTCAGTGACATTTCATATGCTAATTAATCTTTTATGCTATGTTGCTTATGCTAATGCATCTTTTCAGTGATATTTCATATTCTATTGAAATCTTTTTGGTGATGTTTCATATGAAAATGAAGAAAGCTTAAAGGAATAGTAATGACTACTGTTAAGAAACTTTAATATTGTAGACATTAAAAATATAAATTCAATGATGTATGTGTTGTCTCTCAAACATGTATAGTCTGAGAGAGATAAGCTGCTAAAGTTCCCCACTCCAGCCTTTTTCACTGACGTCAACTGTCTAGCTGACACCAGGAGATTCGGGTTGTGCAACCCAAAGGTGGCTATTCAGCAGAGCTGAAATAGCTCTATCTAAAATAAATACTTCATTGGAACAGTCTACAAAATGTGCCTGGTTTACAAGCACACTTTGTATACTGTTCCAGTGAAGTATTTCTTTTTAGATAGCGCTATTTCGGCTCTGCTGAAGAGCTGCCGGACAGTTCCAGGTCCAGGATCTTCTGCTGTCAGCTAGAGGCTGATGTCAGTGAAAGGGGAGGGAGGGGGAACTGTAGCAGCTTATACCTCTGAAACTATACAGGTTTGAGAGACAACAGGTACATCATTGAATTTATATTTTTAATGTCTGCAATATTTAAGTTTCTTAACAGCAGGCATTAATATCCCTTAAACATACTTTACTAAACTATACAACAAAACCCTCATTATTTTCGTATTGTAAATCAACAAGTCGGTATGAGGATTCCCGTTTGGTTTATTGGTATGGAGCAGCGCAGGTTTTTGATTTTTTTTGCTTTTGTTCTGGTTTTTTTTCTAAGCTTTTGGGGACTGAGATTCCCCTTCATTCCTTTCTGCACTCCATACCTTAAAGGGATAGTAATACTTCATTTTATCTTTATTTTATTTTGTAGGCATTAAAAAAACATGAAGAACGATATAAGTCTTATCTCTCAAACCTTTATGGTTTAAGAGATATTCACAAGCAAAGTATTACTATCCCTTTAAAGAGATATAGTATTTTATACAAAAAGTTTCTTGCAGCCATTACAAACATAAACTAAATGGCCCCAGTCCCATCTATGAATCTTTATGGTTTGATAGATTATCGTAGTTAAAGTTCCCCCCTCCCTCCCCTTTCCCTGACATCAGCTGTCTAGCTGACTGCAGGGGAATTCGGTCCCGGGACTGGAGGAGGCTCTTAAGCAGAGCAGAGATCGAGATATTGAAAAAGAAATCCTTCACTGGAACAGTCTACAAAGTGTGCCTGGTTTGCAGGCACAATTTGTAGACCGTTCCAGTGAAGGATTTTTTTTTCAATAACGCAATCTCGACTCTGCTGAAGAGCCTCTGCCAGTCCCGGGACCGGATTCCCCTGCACTCAGCTAAAGTACTGTCAGGGAAAGGGGAGGGTTTGAGAGATGGGACTGGGGGCATTTAGTTTAAGTTTTTAATGGCTGCTAGATTAATTTTTGTATAAAATTGAAAATACTATCCTTTTAATCACTGGATTTTCATTTTTGTAAATATAGTACGTATTAATTATGGTGTTCGAGTTGTGAGCTTTTTTCTTTTGTTTTGCATTGCCAATGAAACTCTGTGCTGTATAAAGAAACTTTTCCCAGAAATAAGTGTGTATTTTTCCTAAACTATACATCTGCTTGACTTTTGTTTAACATGACACACAGGCAGTTTTGAATGAAGTTTTCAAATACATAAATGTGACAGGTCCACTTTAAGCATTATTTGGCTTAAAGGGATAGTAATGTTTCATAATAAGAGCAGCTCTAATCATCATAGTATTTGGACTTTGGAGAGTGTTATTTCATTTCTGTTAGAGTTGTAGTTCCAGAGTAATTCAATGACAAAGTGTCCCCCTCCCATTCCTTTTACTGATGTAACACTGTTCAGCCACAGCAGAAGGGAGGTGCCCAGGTAGACTGCAGAGAGGGACAATCTTCAATTAAGATAAGGGAAAAACCTGAAAAGCTTGTCAAGTGGGGCAGGGATTTCATTGTTTTCATAGGAATAAGAGTGTCCCCTGCTGTTATCTGTCTGGTCTATGGACTGCATTCCACATCTGAGAAGAGATGGCTTACACTAGGTAAAAGGGGCGGGAGGGGGAAACTTTGCTTGTGAATATCTCATAAACCATAAAGGTTTGAGAGATAAGAATTATATCATTCTTTGTTTTTTTAATGCCTACAAAATAAAATAAAGTTAAAACGAAGTATTACTATCCCTTTAAAGGGATAGTAATACTTAAAATGTAAAAAAAAAAATAAATAAATAAAAAAAAAATATATATATATGTTATATATATGTTGTAGGGTTTATCCCCCTGAGTAAAACAAGGGTACTCCCACTGCTGAGTGGTATCTTAGTAAAAAATGATAACATATGAAATTTGAATTTTTTAGGTGCAATATCACAGTGGCCTGAAAATTTACAGTGGCGCTGTTGCTACACCATCCTATGGACTGCTCTGGTCTGTAGAACATAAATCTCCATAGGGTGGTGTAGCAACAGCACCACAGTAAGTTTTCAGGCCACTGTGATATTGCACGTAAAAAATTCAAGTTTGAGCTGTTATAATCCTATATAATAATTCGCTAAATAGTGTGTAACGCTGCGACATGTGCAGTACACACTGCTGCGCGTGCTGCAGTCATGCGGAGCATCCAGCTCTGTATCAGCCTTGGCGCGGGCAGTCTCTACTGCGCGTGACAGCCCCGCGACCGGGTGGCAGTGGCACTGTGGCCCGTGTAACGGACTGTTCAACTAGTTTTTAATAAAATATCTCTTAGCAGTGGGAGTACCCTTGCTTTACTCAGGGGGATAAACCCTACAACATATATTGTTTTACATTTTAAGTATTACTATCCCTTTAAGTGGCAGTATTGTCCCTTACATGTATATATTTGCTGAAAGGTATAAAATGATCTGAAATACCAGAATGGGGCCCGGATTCAATTGCAGGAGATAAATGTTACCAATATTCCTATTGAAGTCTATGGGGGAAACCTGGAGATAAAAACAGAGATAAAATTAGCACCTGCAATTGAATCCAGCCCTGGGTCTGTTTTACCGAGAACATAGATTTTTCAAGGCAAGTTATACTGGAGCTGAAATTTAAATTGTAGACTGATGTCATAAGTGGGGTGCTGAATTATTAAATATATCCGTTTGCTGAATGTTTAAACTGTTAAACTCTTAAATAATCAATGGGATTTACCCAATAAAGAATTCAGAGAATGTCTTCTTTGTTTGAAAATCTTAATTAATACACATTCCTCCTAGTTTTTTTTTTCTACCCCCTAGTCTGGCTATATTACAATTGTAGTTTCCAGAGTTCCTAGAGAAATACTTGCATATTCAGCTTTTAGGGCAGACGTGCTGTTCCATGGCTTTCACAAGGTCAAGGTTATATCTGCTTTAAAAAATGCACACACATTTATGTTCAGTATATTATGCTTTTTATCTAGTATCCTGTGCTAATTTGCCGGAATTGCGTACATGCTTGCAATATTTATTCCCTGGCGTGCTTTACATTTTATAAATGCAAAACTATTCATGAAATGTACATTCACCTAAGGGACTGTGCAGCTATTTTGTATCTATCATTCATTCTGAGCCTGATGTATTAAGAAATTAGTAAATCTGAGTCAAACCAACTGTACCTTAAGGGACCAATAAAAATTTTCTTTGCCTTAAATGGGGCTTTTAACCCTTTGAATGTTAGAGATTCTCCAACAAATTAATAATCAATGAGAATGTACATTTCATGAATAGTTTAACACTATGAAATGTAAAGCATGCCATGGAATTAATATTGCAACCATGCACACAACTCTTATAGTACATCAGAGTGTGTGTGTTTAGAATTGTAAATTTAACCCTTTGAGTGCGTTCCGTACCCCTCTGGCACTCAAAGGGTTAAAGTATGCCTGGATAAAAATATAAATCACAGTACAGGCAATAAAAGCCCCTAGGATCTGTTCAAGGGGAAACTTTACCTATAAAAACAACATAGTAGTATAGTTGATGAGGTTTAAAAAAAAAAAAAAAGTTCAACTTTTGTCATCACCTGATCAATCCTGAGGATGGCAAGAAAAATCCCTCCTGAAGCCATTTCCAATTAAGCCCCAAGCATGAAAATAAATCCTTCCTGATTCTTAAAGGCATTTGTATGTCTCCCGTGATCAGTATCTACCCTGCAATGGAACTAAATGTCATAATTCTCTGTTTTGTTCTGAACGAGAAAGGTATCCGATATTTTTTTTGGAAAGCATCTACAGTTTATGCAAAAAGCAGCTTCCAAAGGCAAATAGTTCCACATCCTTACTGCCCAGTCTGTAAAAAAAATATCACTGCTTTTGTTTTATTTGAAAGTCCCTTAGTCTTAAAGGGTTAGTAATGTCCAGAAAAAAGCTATTGTGTATTTTGTAGTGCTACAAAAGTTGAGCTAAATGCAAAAAAAAATGTATGTTTCACACCGCTGTGGTTTCAGAGATACAGGCATTTAAAGTTCAATGTCTCCTACTGACATCTGTAAAGCTGTCCACAGGAGATCCGTGTCAGTCGACACGGAAGCTCTGCAGCAGAGCCGCAATCTCGTTATTTACAAGGAATTGCTTCATTGGAATGGTCTAAAAGTGTGCTTGCACACCAGGCACACGTTTTAGAGCATTCCAATGAAGTAATTCCTTGTAAATTCCTTGCAGAGCCTCCATGTCGGCCGACACGATCTCCTGCTGACAGCTTTACAGATGTCAGCAGGAGACATTGAATGTTAAATGCCTGTATCTCTCAAACCATAGCGGTTTGAGAGAGATGTTTTTTTGCATTCAGCTCAACTTTTGCAGCACTACAAAATAGTTTTTTCTGGACCTTACTAACCCTTTAATGGATGCCTACATATATTTTTTTTCTTTTACTCCGCTCTTAATTGATCTAATTAGTTTAACCCTTTGAGTGCCAGAGGGGTACGCAACGCATTGCAAAGCAATGCGTTGCGTACCCCTCTGGCGCTCAAAGGGTTAACAGAACACGTAGGAGATTTGCATGTATCTGTATGTCTATCCTGCCACTCTACAGCTATAGACACACACACACACACACACACACACACACACACACACACACACACACACACACACACACACACACACACACACACACACACACACTCTCTCTCTCTCTCTCTTTTGTAAGTGGTTGGTTTAGCCTGCCTCCTCCTAAGCCATTGCAAGTGGCTAAGCAGCAGTAGTTGTTTTTTGTAAGCGGTTGGTTGAGCTCCTCCTAAGCCAAGGCAAGTGGCTAAGCAGCGGTGGTTCGTTGAAGAGGCAGGAGGGTATGCATTTTCCAGCCACGCCCCCTGACAGTGATCCAGAAACACATTTCTTTATATATATATATATATATATATATATATATATATAATATACTGGTGTTACTCTGGAATAAGTTAACTGCGCACCATAAAGGACAAAATAAAAAATAACTTGAGATTGTGTGGTGGGCATAGGGAATGAAAAGAAAATCTTTCTTCTTAATGGATGATAAATGCTTTTTCCCCATTCCCCCCTGCTCAGCAGTCAAGAATGATGGTGGATGCATTGCTAAAATCACACATGCTAGCACACATTCACACCCACACACAGTTATACTCTCCTGTATACTTACATGCATTCAAGTGAACACACTTATGTGTGTGCTCGCACGTTCTTACCTTCACTCACACATTTCCTTGCTCACACACATTCTTGTACATTCATGCATACATTTCCATTTGTGCATGTGAATGCATATGCATGCACATGTACATTCGTGCACACATTTGCCCATGATCAAGCATTTGAACAGAGTTACATGCACGTTTGCGCACATATTTGTTTCTTACATTTACGTCCATAAATATCTGTATGCATGCACGTTTGAGAGTATACACATTAGTGTGCACACATTTGCATACCCCTGTGCACAACTGAATACACACTTCAGAGACAGATCCACACTTATCTGTCCACAACAGACTGAAATTTAGAAACAAAAATATGTGAAAAAGAAACAAGAAAATGTAAGTTTTAGCCCTTTGTGTAGCCATTGGGTAGATATAAAGTATTGTTAAACAATACATTTCTCATTGCCTTGGCACTCGAAGGTTAAATCAAGATGGCTTATGCATTGATTAGTCACATGCCAATACTGATATTTAGTGGACAATTATAAAAAGCAAAAACACCTGATACTTTCCTTTTGTGTTTCATTTAATTAACCAACAGTTTATGGTGGGGAGAATTATGACTCGAGAAAAAAAAAATCAATAGAATGTTTGTCGATAACGTGAAGAAACACCATGCTGTCACAACGAATCAATATATTATCCCCTAAACATTGGCTAGACCATAGATCAGAGCATAGGTCGGAGTGTGTATCAACTTTATGACCCCTCAGCAGATAACCCCAACACCCCAGAGTTCAATCACTTCCTGGACAGGATCATTTGTTGCGTTTCACCCTATCACTTAACTGAAGGTGTGGTAAGGGGCACTCTGCTGAGCTACTTGGTTTTAGGCAGGGAGAATGATTCTATTTTCATGTAGAGGTATATAAGAATACCGAAGATAATTACATTAATTACTTTTGTTAAAAGCAAATCATTCCGTATACGAAATGTTGCAAAATCAAATATGCACTAAACCAACTTTACATGAAACAAGGACATCAGCAATTGATAACTTCCAATTATTGTTGCAGCTGGAGTTAGAATATGTGCATACTTGCATCATAGTTTTTGACACATGAGATACAGCAAAATGAAGTTGACATATGAGGAACAAAAAAAGGGAGGTTGGAAATAGAACCCATTATCATTGTAAATAGAAGGATTTAGAGTTCTATCCATGCATCTTCCATTCTCTGGTACCAAAATACACTTTTTCTAACAGCATGGCTTGAAACCAACATTCTGTCATACTAACCTCATCAGTTTCTTTGTCTAATCAGACACATTTTCTACTGAATTGCCTCAAGGATTTCAGAGTTCCTCATGTGGAATACAGCAATGAAAACAATTGAATACTGAAAATAGTTTCTAATTAAAGATCTTTATGTTATCTAGTTCGGGAGTCCGTTGTCATATTTGATTTCATATTCGGTAAAGAAGAGCAAATCTAGGGCAAATCAATGGCATGACTGGAGAATTTGCAAAATTTTCATCGATTTCAGAGGATTTAATCCCTTGAATGAGAAAGAAGTCTCCAAGCATTATGAATCAAGGCAATGGAATCTTCTGTAACATTCAGTTGATTTAAAAGCTCTAAATAAACTAATAGAACATTTTATTTATACCTTATAGTGCAGTGTATTTGCTCCAGCACTCATATGTACATCAGCTTCAATGGTTCCTATGAAAAACCATACCGTATGTTCAAAAGAAAAGCGGAAGAGTTCTGGTGCAAACCATTTGCACTGTAGGGGAAGAACTAAAAATGCCAACAATTCCCATTGATTTAAATTGGTATTTTAACCCCTTGTATGCTAGAGAGGTCGCCAATGCATTGCTTCGTGAATTTTTATTTGGAACCTACAATGCAACTAGCTTGCCTCAGATTTCCCTCCATTTTCTTTAGAACATATGGCCTGTACTGTCCAACAGTCTACCAGTGCTTTAACCTTTGAGTGCCAGAGGGGTACGCAACGCATTGTTGTGTACCTCTCTGGCACTCAAAGGGTTAACCCTCTGAGTGCCAGTGGGGTGTGTTGCATATTTTCATGTTTTCCCAGCTTTTTTTTTTTTTTTTTTTAACTTTATTTCACTACGTGCAGCAATAGTCTGCACAGCCATATTCTAAGGTACTCTATCACTATGACAGAGAGAAAAGGGGAAAAGAAATTGGGTCAGGTGGTTCTTATGTTATTTAGATCATTCTTTATCCGTGGCCTTTTTAAAGCCTTTCGCAAACAATTATTGCTATTACTAGTTATGCCACAGAAATTCCATGGATCCACTTCCAGCAATGTGAAGTAGCACTTCTTTAGCACTAAAGATGATGCTCTTAGAAGGCTGTATGTTCACAAGAAAAGTGGAAGAGTTCTGGGGCAAACCATATACACTGTGGGTAGAACTAAAAAAATTTAAATGGGGAGTTTAACACCTTCAATGCTAGAAAGGTATCCAGTGCATTGTGAAGGAATGCGTTGCAGACCCCTATAGCATTCAAGAGGTTAAAATCCACATTTAAATTAGTGGGAATTTGTGGAACAAATGCACCTTTAAGCGCAACATATTTAGTGCTAAGGAAGTGCTACTTCACAGTGCTGGGAGTGGATCCATGGAATTGCTGTGGTATAACAGGTGAAAGCTAATACAGAAAGAGAATGAAAATTGTTTGCAAAAGGCTTTAAAAAGGCCACGGATAGAGAATAATCTAAATAACATAAGAACCACTTGACCCACTTACTCTTCCCCTTTACTATCTGTCATAGTGATAGAATGTATTAGAATATGGTTGTGCTGATTCTTGCTGCACGTAGTGAAATAAAGTAAAAAAAAAACCTGGAAAAATATGAAAATATGCAACACATCTCAATGTGTTAATCCTCTGAGTGCCAGAGAGGTATCCAACACATTGCGTTGCAGTATGCTGGATACCTCGGTGGCACTCAAAGGGTTAAAGTATCAACATAGCTGGGAACTCTCCGGTTTTGCCCCAGATACTACGGTTTTTGCTGCTAATTTCCGGGGCAAAGGCTTATTCTCCAGATGTGGGGAGTTTTTAAGCAAACTGTGCCCATTTCTGTGTCCTTCCCAGTCTGTTCCTCCCACTTCTCCTCCTTCCTCAGCCTATTCCTCCTGCTTTGGTCACGCATCTAAAGCCCCGCACCCACTCACAACTTAGCCACTCCGCTTTTGGACACAAATCACATCATTTTTCTCCCCCCTGCAGCACCAGAGTAGAGAATCCAAAAGTCAAAGTTCCCAGGTATGAGCATTGGGGTAAGCTGTTGGACACAAATGGCCATATGTTCAAAAGGAAAGTGGAAAGTGGATGAAATCTTGAGTAAGCCAAATGAAATCTAGGTTACAACTAAAATTTCCGATTGAATCGAATAGGTATTTTAACTACTTGAATACTAGAGAAGTCTCCAACACATTACGAAGGAATGTGTTGGAGTTCTCTCTAACAGTGAAGGGGTTAAAATACGTTTTTGAATCAATGTGAATTTTGGGAATTATTTTTGCTCTTCCCTAGAGTGCAGTTGGTTTGCCCCAGAACTCCTCCAGCTTTGTTTTGAACTCCAATAAGCTAATGGCTGTTGAGTGGTTGGGAATGATGGTAGTTGTAGTCCTCAACAGCTGTAGGACCCAACAAGTAACTACCTGTACTCTGACCTTCCAGCTTATTATAAAGAGAAAGGGACTAAGAAGATAGATGGAGGAAATTATGAAAAGTATCACTTTATTTAAAAGTATAATAATAATTATTTAACAAATATTGTATTTTTTTTAAACTAAATTACAGTTTATGAGAAGTCCCCACTAGATTTCTATGTTTTCTATGGAAAATGATAGCTGGGGCCAGTTCTCATAATATAACAAGATAACAAAAAATGTCATCCGTTTCTAGCTGTAATACATTTTGAATGAAGCTTCTCCTAGAGTGGGTTCCGTTAATTTTTTGGATACTAGTGACATCTGCAACACATTTCTTAGCAATATGTTGGAATTATTTCTATCATTCAGCTGGTAGTAATTTTCATGTGAATAAGATGACAGAAACATTGTGTAAAGCTGAAGGTTGAGTTAATAAAAGAGAATTCATTTTTTGTTACGGTCTAACCTTAACCTTTTAAAGACGAAGGGTGTGCAGCTAATTGCTTCACAATGCATTGGTAATTAAACAATGTTCTGGTCATTAAAAGGTTAAAACAATTATAATGTTAATATTCAACATGCCAGTATATTTGCAGCACAGAACTTCATAGTGTCACAAGAGAAGGAAATGAAATATGAGCCTTATAAATTCACGTCTGTTCATTTGTAAGAAATGGGTATAATAATACAGCATGCAAATTACTTAGCATTTGGAATACAGTCCCTGGGCCATATGCGCTAAAGAAAAGTGGAACAATTCTAACATAAACCAACTGTACTATAAGGGAGAAATAAATTATTTTGATTTAACCCTTTGAGTGCCAGAGGCACACTCCTCTGGCACTCAAAGGGTTAAGAAGCAATTGTCATTGAGCTAGTGTCCTTTTGGCAGTCCAGCTACCCTAAAGGGAGAGCTGCATTTTGAGCCAGGTAGACCAACGGGGGAACACAACTGTGACCTGATAAGGAACTCCACTGCAACCCCATTAGTCAGGCAGGAAAATATAACTGAAGTCTCATAGTTCAGTTTTCTGTGGAGCAAGATGCAGGTACCCATAGACCAGAGTTGGCCAGACAGAGTGGATCTATGGGAGATGCACATGCATCTGACAGAACATCTGATATGAGCCATTTGGTGCAGCACAGTATAGCTTCAGACCTTTTGCAATGTCTACACTCAAGGAAGGCGACATAGAAAAAACCATGACAATTACCCTTTAAATGTGGCGTCTAACACCTTAATTTCTAATAAAAACATGTTTTAGTCTCCAAATTGTCGCCTTCTAATGTTCCGCGGTGGCTCCTTTACAAATCCGTCATTGGTACCAGATATACTGTAAAAATGGCTCACCAGATAGGGAACTTGCCAAACTAGCCGTGTCAATTTCGCTCCCTTTCCGTTTGTTATTCAATCCTATGCCAAGACAATATCACAACCAAAACCTACTTCCTCACCAAGTGGGAGACAGAGCTATCATTTCAACTTGTCATGTCTAGTTGGTCACATGTTCTCCGCTCCAATTTGACCAAGAATCAAGACACCCACTCACGCGAATTGAATTATAAACTCATAACAGGATGGTACAAATCCTCCTTACTATTAGATAAATGTTCAACCCCTCTGCCTCCCCCACTTGCAGAAGGTGTCAGCAGGCTGTTGGCTCCCTCTCCCACATCTGTTGGTACTGCTCATCTATATGTCCCTTTTCGGCTTAGATTGTGGCGAAGATTAACCTCATCCTAGACATCTCTCTCCCGGCGGTCCCTCAGCTATGCTTATTCACAGATAAACAATGTGTACAGCCTCCTCTTGTAGCGCACAAGTGGTATATAATCCCACTTTTACTATGCTTTTAATACCAAACTATTATCCCTTGTGATGGTATGCTATGATGCTAACTCTGGTTCCTCATGTTGGCTTGCTCCTCTGAGATGTTCTCCCTGGTTCACGTGGAGATTCCCCTTACCCCCCCCCCCTACCACCACCACCACCACCTTTTTTTTTTTTTTTTTTTTTTTTTTTTTTTTTCCCTCTCCTTTCGTTCCCTTCCCCCACTACCTCTACTCTTTCCGCCTTTTTCTACAATCCAACATAAGTGTAAACTGAGAACCACACACAGTTATAACCACAACCGCACCCCAAAAGCTCTCACTGTCCTTCCTCATATAGCAGATGGACCAACCTAATCTCCCAAGTTTGACTTTCTCCTACAGTATATACTCATTTGCCTGTTCCACCTATGTTTATGCTTCTGTTTTGTCCTGCTGATTGTACTGTTCTACACTACTGTTAATGTATATTAACGGATGTTGCTGTTAATTAACTGTGGAACTTGTAATCTTTATGACCTTCAATAAAGCTTTTTTTATAAAAAAAAAAAAATGTTTTAGTCTAGTGCAGTGTTTCTCTGTTAGTCACTGAGGCACTCCAACAGTGCAGGATTTTAGGTTTAGTGACGTCCTCATTCATTGTATTTGTTCCTCCCGACAGGGGAGAGGAGAAGGTAGGGGGATGCTTGGAGACACCCCTCCTTAAGCATCATCAATAATGTATGGAGTGAGTCTATTGACCCCATATATTTTATTTGTTTTCCTATTGCATATAGTGCACTTGGTTTGCACCAGAATTGCACATCAGCTTCACTGAGTGTAATTAATCCAATGCCACATTTTCTTATTTAAATAATGCATTTATTTTTATTTTCAGGTTTTTATTAAAGTAATAGATATAAATGACAACAGACCAGAATTTTCTACCTCAAAGTATGAAGTACTTATCCCAGAAGATGTCCAGCCAGAGACGGAAATTGTGCAAGTTGTTGCAACGGACAGAGACGAAAAGAACAAATTGATTTACACTTTGCAAAGCAGCACTGACCCTGTTAGTCTTAAGAAGTTTCGAATAGATCCTGCTACTGGTTCCTTATATATCGTTGAAAAATTGGATCATGAGACCATGCAGCAGCATATTCTCACAGTAATGGTAAGAGCCAATCTCATACTTGATTAGGCCAGAGATAAAGACTAGCATCCATGAAGTTCATCCTTTTCCATATCTCCCTTTTTAATCCAGACCAAGGGGGAAAATCTATTAAAGCCATTTCCAATTAAGCCCCAAGTGGGTAATTAAAAAAAAAAAGTCCTTCCTGAATCTAAAAGGCAGTCAGTTATTCCTTTGGATTGTCATCCAGCTATGATAATTCATAATATTGTTCCACTTATTTTTGAAAACATATGCAGGATCTCCAAACACATATTTCTGAGGCAAATAATCACACAATCATAATGTCCTTACTGGAAAAAAGCGCTGCCTTTGTTTTAGTCAAAAGAGCCTTTCCTCTAGTCTTAATGGATAGCCTCTTGTTTTTGCTCAGCTCTTTGAGTAAGTAGTTCCCAAGAAAGTTATTTTTATTATCCTCAAATATATTTGTAAATGGTAATCTCATCACCCATTAGACAACTCTTCTTTAAGGTAAACAATCTCTTTATAACTAAAATCTAAAAGAGCCTTCAGAATCTCCTACATTTATTGTAGATCATTTTCTAATAACATTTTTCTAATGAGTTATTTTTCTTTATTTGTCAACTAGTATGAAAGCCCGTATACACGGGCTAAAGTGCACCCGGCTGCTGCCACGGAGCCAGGAGCAGAGACAGGACGTGAGCTGTCCGGAGCAGGGCAGCGCATTCAGAGAGTCTCTACTGCACATGACTGTAGTCATGCGCAGTAAAGACTCGCAGAACGCACTGATCCTTAGCGGGGAGCTCCAGACGGCTCACAGTGAAGTTCCCTGTGTGCGAAACCACACATGCACAGTAGAGACTCTCTATTGCGCATGTGCGGTTACGCTCGCAGTGAGAGACGCATTCTACCACTTTGTTATAGGATTAATACAAATCAGCTAGGCATTTCAGCCACATACTGTGATTCCACACTGCTCTCTATATGTCAACTGCCACTTCCTGCTGGCCAGTACTAGTTGATCTTTCTAAACTGGGGGAAAAGGTTTTTGCTTTTAACCAACCTTTGCCACACTAATTCAGCACTGGGGGGAGTAATTCTAGTCAGTGCACACAGAAATGTCCCACAACTTTATTTTTCTCAAAAAGTATAAGCTCATGGCTTTCTTTTCTCCATTTAACAAAATAATTTATACAGGAAGAATACCTGTCCTTGTTTTCTGACTGGTGTGATAATTTTTCAGGTACGAGATCAAGATGTTCCTGTCTTGCGTAACTTTGCCAGAATTGTGATTAATGTGACTGATACAAATGACCATGCCCCATGGTTTACAAGCTCATTCTATGAAGGACGAGTCTATGAATCAGCTGCTGTTGGATCCGCAGTTCTCCAGGTCACAGCATTAGACAAAGATAAGGGGAAGAATGCTGAAGTTGTGTATTCTATTGAGTCAGGTATGTAATATTGTAGGGATTCTGTTACTAACTATAACAAGATGGGGAACCTGCAGCCCTCCAGCTATTTTTGTACTACAGTCATCCTCGGCCATCTGTTGAGAATTGTGGTTTAAAGGGAAAGTAATACTTAAAATGTAAAAAAATAAATATGTTGTAAGGTTTATCCCCTGAGTAAAACAAGGGTACTCCCACTGCTGAAAGGTCCTGGGACCAGAGCTGTCCATAGGATTGTGTATCAACAGCACAACTGTACAATTTCAGACCACTGTGATATTGCACCTAAAAAATTCAACTTTGAGCTGTAATAACTTTTGAATAAAACACCTTTTAAGCAGTGTGAGTACCCTTGTTTTACTCAGGGGGTTAAACCCCACAATTTTTTTTTTTTTTTTTTTAACATTTTAGGTATTACTGTCCCTTTAACTAGATCTGGAGGGTCACAGATGGCTCACTCCTGCTATAGATTTAGATACTATTGCAATGTATTGGAGATGTCTTTGCTAATCCTTGGGCATTACCTATAGTGTATGAGATTGTATATCTATTCCTCCCTACAGGGAGAAGATCTGAAGGAGGAGACCCCCTCCTTGGGCATTATCTATAATGTAAGGGGTCTAGTGACCTCCTCATTCATTGTATTTATTCCTCCCAACAGGGGAGAGGAGTAGGTAGGGGGGTGGTTGGAGGCACCCCTCCTTGAGCATCATCAGTAATGTATGGAGTGAGTCTATTGACCCCATATATTTTATTTATTTGAATTAAACCTTTTTTGCAGGCATCTAAAGAGTGGTGGGGGATAATCATTTATTTTTGATATGGGAATGGGTGTGAGGGCAGTAACCCTTTGTGAGCCAGAAGGGAGTCAAACATGCTGTTTCACAATGCATTGGATCCCCATCTGACACTCAATGGGTTAATGTTTTATGTCTTTAACCCCTATGTTGCTATGTGTCTGCAACACATTTTATCAGTCATTATGGAAAGGGAGGAGTTAATGGATTTTATAGTAGAAGTAAAAAGGGGAGGGTGTTTATATAAAGACAAAAAGCTAAACCAGAAGCATATGGTGTCCGCTGCTCATTAAAGGGATAGTAATACATAAATATTACTAATCTCCATATTGTAGGCATGTTAAAAAGACCTTTATGGTTTGAGAGATAACCGAACACAAAGCCCCCCCCCCCCCCTTCCCTGAAGTCAGTGTTGTACTGACTGCAGGCATATCCGGTCTTAATTGCATCAGGCAGCTCTGCAGCTGAGCCAAGATTGCATTAGTAAAAAATAATTATTTCACTGAAATGGTCTTGCAAACCAAGCACACACAGAAGACCGTTTCAGTGAAATAATTATTTTTTACTAACAGGATCTTGGCTCGGCTGCAGAGCCGCAAGCCTGTTGTACGTCAGGTTTCCCCTGCAGTCAGTACAACGTTGACTTCAGGGAAGTGAGGGGGAACTTTGTGTTTGGTTATCTCTCCAACCATAAAGGTTTGAGAGATGACACTGGGGACAATTAATTTCTTTTTAACATGGCTACAATATGGAGATTAGTAATATTTAAGTATTATTATCCCTTTAACTTAGACCCATGTATCTCAGAAACAGAAACCAAAAACCCGATTGAGGCATTCTTTTTAGGTCTTTCTTACCATAAATTTACCAAAGAGACTTTAACACTCAACAGATTAATACGTTTTGAGATTGGAGCTTTCAATAAAAAATGTCAGCTCTTTCAGTGACTACATCCAAACTAAGGGACAAATGCAAATGGCATTTAACGTAAAACACTTGTTGGAGCCAGAAGGAAAGCTTAAGGAGCCCGAACTCCTGAGATTTCTAGATATAATTAAAATGTGCACATATGTACACGCAGAAGCATCAGCGCACTCGTAGGATTTTCAAAAAGCAATCTGTATTTATTGCAGCATAGTACTGAGAATGAAGATTCGGTGCCCCTGGGGGATGTTTCTGATGACCCTTTTAAAGTGATAATGTTTCACAAAAACAGTAGCCCCAATTAATCTTCATAGTATTTGAGCCATAGACCGTGTTATTTCATTACTGTGAGCGCTGCAGTCATTCACAGTACAGACTGCCCACACCACGGCTGATGCGGAGCGGGGCGCTACAAATTCAGACCCGCGCAGAGAGAGGACTACGGTCTGAATTTGGAGCGTCCTGCTCCATATCAGCCTCAGTGCGTTCGGGCAGTCAGGACTGCGCATGAATGCAGCAATACCAGTGCTGGCCCGTATATACAGGCTTTAAAGGGATAGTAATGCTTCAAAATTACTATCACTTATACTGAAGACCTTAAAGGGATAGTAATACTTCGTTTTATCTTTATTTTATTTTGTAGGCATTAAAAAAACATAAAGAACGATATAAGTCTTATCTCTCAAACCTTTATGGTTTAAGAGATATTCACAAACAAAGTATCCCCCCCCACCCCTGTTCAGCCAGATCAGAAGGGAGGTGCTCAGGTAGACTGCAGAGAGGGACAATCTTCAATTAAGATAAGGGAAAAAGCTGAAAAACTTGTCAAGGGGGGAAGGGCTTTCATTGTTTTTATACAAAGAAGATTGTCCCCTTCTGTTATGTCTGGTCTTACAACTAGATTCACATCTGAGAAGAGATGGCTTACACTAGGTAAAAGGGGCGGGAGGGGGAAACTTTGCTTGTGAATATCTCTTAAACCATAAAGGTTTGAGAGATAAGACTTATATCATTATTCATGTTTTTTTCATGCCTACAAAATAAAATAAAGATAAAACGAAGTATTACTATCCCTTTTAAAAAACTGAATTAAATGCCACCAGCTGCATCTCTCAAACTTTTATGGTTTGAGAGATAGCCGCTTTTAAACTTCCCTGTCCCCTGCCTCTCCCCTGACGTCAGCGGTTCTTGCTGCAGCAGGGGAATCTGTTCATTGAATCAAGTGGAGGCTCTTCAGCAGAGCCAGATCTCGTTATAGAAGAAACGATCCTTCACTAAAACGTTCTTCTACGTGTGCTTGGTAACCAAGTACACGTAGAAGACCATTTTAGTGAAGGATCTTGTCTTCCATAACAAGATCTCGGCTCTGCTGAATAGCGTCAGCTGGTCCCGGGACCGAATTTCCCTGCTGCAGCAAGAACGCTGACGGCAGGGGAGAGCGAAATTTAAAAGCGGCTATCTCTCAAACCATAAAAGTTTGAGAGATGCCGCTGATGGCATTTAATTCAGTTTTTAAGTTCTTCAATATAAGGGATAGTAATTTTGAAGCATTACTATCCCTTTAAAACTAGTAGACTGATAAAAGATTAACATTGTGTACCAATTTCTTCCCTGCAACACTGAAATCCATGGTCCTAATCACAGCGATCTATATGGCAGAAGATCCATTTTAATTAAGGTCAGGTAGTGAAAGGAGATTGCCTGTGAGGAGATAAAGAGGCGTCATTCTGTAACAGGCTACCTGACCACGGGAACCAGTTATTTAAACAGAAGGGTTAACCCTTTATGCTAGAGGGTTGCACAGCTCTTTGGGGGAGATGCATTAAGGTGTGATAAAGTGAAGATAACTTCTCTAGTGATATCACTTCTCCAAGTCCTGTTTTATTCTGTGGAGCCAATGCACTAAGATTTCTTCTGCTTCGCAGATCTTAGTGCATAGGTTATATAGAATGACATAGGAAATGGAGAGAAGTGATCTCCTCTTTATCACACCTTAGTGCATAACCCCCTTGCCTTGCAATGCATTGTGTAACTCTGTCATTCAAAGGGTTAAAATACATCTAGTTCATTTTAACCCTTTGAGAGCCAGAGCGGTATCAAACGCATTGATTAAAGAGAAAACTGCTTGTACACTGTAGAAGTCATTTGTTTGTGATATTGATATTTTTTTTTTTAGAAATTAAAAGTTGTCATTGGCTCAGTATGGCATTTTATGCTAATTTTTTTTCTTTGCTGGGCCAGTATTGTGCACACTGTTATATGAATGAATCTAGACAGACTACACACTGGGGACATTTCGAATAGCACAGCAAGAGATAAGTTTGGCCTCGAACCAAACTAATTAACTTACTGTGCTGGGAATCAGCATAAGGTTAATTTCTCAAACATTGTTTATTCTACCGAAAAAACGAGTAGAACATAAACACAGATTTGAATTCTCTGTACAGCAAACTAAACTTTGGGTAACAGGTTTACTTTAAGCAGTTGATTGCTAGAGGGGTCCCCAACATATTGTGAAGCAGAACTTTTGTAGCTTTTGAACAGTTAAAATGCTTATTTACATCAAAGAGAATTGGGGAATTTTCATTTGTTCCCTAATGTGCAACTAGATTACCCAAAATTTGCATCTCTAGCTTATTGAATATTAGCCCCATATTCCTATTAGTGGTCTATAAGCATTGTCAAACAATATCTGCACCAATTCACTTGATTGTGATGCCGGTGAAATCAAATTGTGAGGATTATATCTGTAAGCCTAGAATTCGCTCCTGGATGTATTGATTTTATTTAAGCTGTCACAATAAATAACAGGCTCTCTTTTGAACTTTTGCACCTTTGAAAAGGTAATCCATAATTAAGAAACATTACATGATATTTCTGTATGACTTCTAAAGCATTGCATTCTTATGTTAGTCTCGCAGTCTCTCTAGAAAATGTATTTTATTGCACAGAATTCAATATAGCCTTATAGGCAGCCAATTAAAAGAATTCTGATAATTGCTAGACTATATTTCAATATGATATGAAATAACACATTGGGCCATATGTTTCAAGGGATGACAATAAAAAAGTCTTATGAACGACAAAAACAAGTAATTGTATGCATGAACGGCATATTTTCTATAGAGTATACGACACAAAACTAGTAATGTCCATTGTGTATGACACAAATTCAGAATTGCAGGGCAAAGGAGCATGGCTAAACTATTCTCCAGTGTCGTATAGAGGAAAAGAAAATTTGCCATATATAATGACAAAAAAGTTTTGAAAAAAATAAAATTTGTATGTTAAGAAAAAAGTGGAGGGAATGTGAAGTTCTGAATGTGAGAAACCTGTAATAATTGAAGAAAACACAACACAAGCAGAATTACCATACCTACACGCAGACTTTTTGTCCTCACATACAACTGTTTCAGTCAGGAATCATACTTTAATGACAAAACGACATATTTCCGATCACATCCGACACTCTCTGAAAATATTAATGAACCCAACGACACTGTACTTTGAAAAGCTATTTTGCTACTTATTTGAACATATGGCCCTTTGTAGCAAACACAAAATACATGTAAAAGCTTAACTGTAGTACACAACTACAGATTTATACAATTAGTTTTTCGGCTGGTTGGGTCGTGGAAAACGTCCTATGGCTGTAATTGGGGCTTAGTGAATATTCCCATAGGTTCATATGATACAAGCAACAGTTATAAAACACAGGTGACAAGTGAAAATGCACATTGATTTAAGTACAAATTTAACCCCTTGAGTGCTAGAGAGGTCTCACATTGGAGACCTCTCTAGCACTCAAGGGATTAACCCTTTGAGCGCCAGAGGGGTACGCAGCGTGTTGCTTACCCCTCTGGCACTCAAAGGGTTAAACATCACATTTAAATCAATGACCGTTTTGCCCGTTTTTATTAATCCTTTTTTTTTTTTTTATTCATCCACATTTTTATTCATCCACTTGCTGATGTTTGCCAAGGGCTGGATATGAGAATCCGCTCTAGAATTGCTTCTTTTTCTTTCTGCATGCAGCTTGTTGTTTCTTAATGGGGGCTGCTGTATAGAGGAATGAGTGACTCTTAATTTGTTTAACGCATTTACTTAGGTGAGTGTCCTTCATGCAGCAGTCAGATACATCTATCTATATGTTTTGCATTGTATCTGCAGTTTCCTTTATATAGTGATTACTATTGGAGCCTGCATCTAAATCTCCCCTCCTCACAACAAATATATTTCAGTAGACCTGACTGAAATGTAACGCGCACAAGCCTTTTTCAGACTGTATAATGAATCAATGCAAATGAAAACATTCAACTAAAAGACAGGGTTGCAGATTGAAGGACACTATCTAGGCAAGTCCTTCTGATGAATTAAGTCACTTATTCTTAGGACAGTGATTCTCAACATAAGCCTTTTGGACACATCAACAGGTCATGTTTTTTCTATATCCCTGCTTGATTACAGAAATCCAGATAATTATAGAAATCCAGAAAACATGACATTGTTTTCCAAGGACTGAAGCTGAGAATTATTCTCTTAGGGTTTCATTCCCCTTTAACATTTATAACAGTTTATTGGAGGTATTTGACACTCAAAGTGTTAATGCTGCATTTTGTTTAGACCAGAAACAACCAATTCTAGATTTTCTGTTTTGCTGTAAGGACAAAATTGATAATAAATGTACTATATTCAAATGCAAAGCTATAAACCATCACAAATGTAGTGGATGGTGTCCTTTGTGTATAATAGTTATAATATTAAAACAATACATCTGTTAGTCATTAAAGTTAGCTGTAAAATTGCAAGCACATTTGGTCCCTTTATAGGAGATACAGTAAGCACTTGCAGTCTTAATTATGAATAATATTTGTGCATCTGAAATTGTGACCAAGTTGTAATCTGTTGGCTCTTGGTGGAAAATAGACAATGCAATTCAGCAGTTCAAAATGAGTTTAAATGTCATTTTTTTCCCATCAAAATTCTGGGGGAATAAATTATGACTGACACTCTCCCAAATGCATGGCATTGAGATTCCTGAAATGTTTGTGATATTTCACGGAGTTCATAATGTTCTGCTGTAAGAATGACATAGTGTTTAAGGCAGAGCAGGCTGAGTAGATATCATCATGTACCAACTCACAAGTAGAACTCCTCTTGAATTCAGGACTGGATTTTTTTAACCCTTTAATACATCAATGTGATTTTAAAGCTTTCAGGATGCCTATGTTGTGTAATACGCTGCATACCCTTTGGTGCTTAAAGGGATCCTGTCACTTAAAGGCAACATAGGTAACTCGAAAGAGCATTCAAAATCACATATTGATGTATTAGCCCTTTTATTAAGAAACCTAATTTTTATGTTATTTAGATTGATAGTTTATACTGAATAAGGCATGCTGTGCAGGTACTTATCCCTACAATACCTCATCCGTTTATTGGCACTTTACCCTTTAAGTTGGCCTACCTCCCTTTGCACTGAAAGAGTTAAAGGGGTAGTGATGGCTGAAAATAAATGCAGCTCTGATTAATCCTCATGCTGTGGGCTATGTAGAGCTGTATTTCAATGTTCTCCAATTTGTCGTTCGACAGTAATTCAATTATAAATTCTCCCCCTCCCACCTCTTTTACCTCATGTATGCCACCTCCCTGCAGATGTGAAGTCTGGTCATGCGATCGGACAGATGCAGGAGGGACAATCTTCATGCACTGAGTATAAGGAAAACCCTACCCACTGGATGGATGAAAGAGGGCAGGTTTTTCCTTATGCTTACTGAAGTTTGTCCCTCACTGCGCTTCATCTTACTGGCTTAGAGAGGCAGCGTTATGATGTAAACGGGGCGGGAGGCGGGTCATTTATAATTGGTTACTGTTGAGCTAGAAATCGGAGAATATTGAAATAAGCTCTACCTGGTCCACGGCATGTGAGGATTATTCGGAGCTACATTTATTTTCAGCCATTACTATTCCTTTAAAGGTCAGTGAGTGGTGAATGTAAAGTAGAGCAGGAAGTTCGTGACAGTATGCCTTAATTAGCATTGCCTATAAACCTAAATAAATGAGAACCAATTTTCTAAATAAAAAAATCACCTGTATGTTATTTTGAAAGCTCTTTCAAAATCTCCCAAATTGTTTTTCAATGACAGGATTCCATTAGCGTTATTTGCTGCTGATTGTGTAAAAATGTTTCACTTTTGGAATGTTATAGCAACCTAATTACATTCCTAAAGTAAAATTCTTAGCAAATAGCCACTTATTAACACATATCACATACTTTTCATCAGGCAGCTCAAAACCATACTGAGTAACCAGATTGTTCTAATCACATTTGCTTCGCTAAGGAGTGCGTAATGACATAATCATGATTTTTAAGGACTTTGCATGAACAATTGAAGTTTCACTTGAAAAACTCTACTGGATGATTACACAACCTGTAAAAATATATGCTCATCTATAATCTTTGCTAATAATTGGTGGCATTAAATACATCTTATGCTGAATGACCTCAGCAGAGCTTCTGTTGTATCACAGTTTGTCCTTCATAGATTATGTGGAATGCTGAAGGTTACAGATACAGTTCATCTACCAGCCAAAAGTGTAGTGCTGGTGATATGTTAAAGTGATAGTAATGTTTCACAAAAACAGCAGCTCCAATTAATCTTCATAGTGTTTGAGCCATAGAGAGTGTTCTTTCAATACTGTGAGAGTTGTAGTTAAAGGGGAACTTTCACCTACACACACGTTTGCTTTAATCCACGTACATTACCGATTCAAGCTGTGCTGTGTTTTTTTTTTGGTTTTTTTTTAAAACGCAATAGAAAATAAGTTTGAGGGTTTACCTTTTCCCTCTTGACGTATTCTCATCCTGATCGGCACAATTTGTGCCGATGAGAATACATAACAGATCCTCCTCCCCGCTGGTCTGTCAGTAAGCTGGTGAACTCTCATTGGTAGAGATCGATATCTAGCCAATGAGAGTACTCCAACTTACTGACAGACCAGTGGGGAGGAGGATCTCCTGTATTCTCATCGGCAAAATGGTGCTGATCAGAATGAGAAGAGGGATAAAGTTAACCCTCAAACTTAATTTCTATTGCGTTTTTAAAAAAAAAAAACGAAACCCAGCACAGCTTGAATCGGCAATGTAATTGGATTAAAGCAAACGTGTTTAGGTGAAAGTTCCGCTTTAAAGTGTAATTGAATGATAAAGGTTTCCCCTCCTGCTCCTTTTACCTCCTCCCCTCAGATGTGGAATCCAGTCCATAGACCAGACAGCTCACATCAAGGGTCAATATTCTACTGTGAGAACAATGAAAACCCTGCCCCCATTGACAGGTTTTTCAGCTTTTTCCCTTATCTTAATTGAAGATTGTCCCTTTCTGCAATCTACCTGGATACTCCCTGCTGCTCTAAGCTGAGCAGTGTTACATCAGTAAAAGGGGAGGGAGGGGGATACTTTATCATTCTATTACTCTTGAACTACAACTCTGACAGAATTGAAATAACACTCTCCAAGGACCAAATACTATGATGATTAATTAAAGCTGCTTTTATTATGAAACATTACTATCCCTTTAAAGGGATAGTATTATCAGAAAAAAAGTATAAACTATATGGTAGATACAATTAAAAGAGAATACTTTTGTATCTCTCAAACCGACATAGTGATACCTAAAAATAAATACTTCATCAGAACGGTCTACAACGTGTGCCTGGTTTGCAAGCACACGTTGTAGACCATTCCAGTTAAGTATTTATCTTTAGATACTGTTATATCGGCACTGCTGAAGAGCCGCGTCTGGTCAAGTGACCAGAATCTACTTCTGACAGCTTTACACCTCGTCAAGCAGAAAAGGGAGGGAGCGGAGAAATGTATTTTCCTATATCTCTCAAAACATAATGGTTTGAGAGATATTAATAAGTGCAATTACTATCTTTTAATTGTATCTACCATATAGTTAATACTTTTTTTTGACATTGCCATCCCTTTAAAGATGAACAGCTGGTATATTTTTTCTTATATGAGATCTGGCAACAGAATGTATGCCTAAGAAAAATAAATATTACTCACTCTTGTATTTACCCCAGTCTTCATCCAGTTACATCTTGCCAGCTGCGTTTAACCCTTTGAGTGCCAGATGGGTATGCAGCACATTGCTTTGCAAAGCGTTGCATGCCCCCTCTGGCACTCAAAGGATTAACCCAGTTTTTAGACTCTGCCCTATTGTTGTCTTCAATGTTACACCCCTGTAAACCGGTTGCACGTGCACTACAAAGTAATGGGTTGACCTTTTACAACATGCTTCATCCCCAGGCAGTTGTCAGCCATCTTGATTTTCCATGTGAAGAACTTGAAGTGATGCAATATAAACCGGCACCAGCATGAATGGAATCAGGTTTATATGGCAAGAAAATAGAGCAATCATGGGGGAAACCAGTTGCACTATAAGGGACAGATGATAAAAAAAGTCCTCAAATTCCCTCTGCATTGAGTCAGAGACCTCTCTAGAGTTCAGGGTGTTAAAAGCTAAATGAAGTTTTTATTTATCCTCTATTATGTAGTTGGTTGGTCCCAGAAATGTTCCACTTTCTATGTGAATATGGCTATATTAGCATTGTTCGTTTTGTCTTTAGTGTATAGTACTGTAATAGAATAGAACAAAACTAGTTATAGGTATTGTGCCTTTAATGGAGCAGTTTCTTCCTACCAGTTTACTTTCCAGAGTAGTCCTACCAGGTACTAGCAACTCTTTTACATTTTAAATAACTCTGTTTTTAAAATGCTCTCTTTGTTTCAATATTATTTATTCTTGTTCTTTTTTTCTCCTAGGGAACACTGCAAACTCTTTTACAATTGATCCAGTTTTGGGGATTATCAAGACTGCAAAAGAACTTGATCGAAATAACCACGGACAATATGAGATAGCAGTCAAAGCATCAGATGGTGGAATTCCTTCATTGAGTCAACTGACAACTGTCCATATTCTTGTCACAATTTCTGATAATGCAGCACCTAAGTTTACCAAGAGAGAGTATTCTTCTGAAATCAGTGAAGCTGCTCGTATAGGTAGCTTTGTTGCAATGATTTCAACTTACAGTCAGTCTTCCGTAATTTATGAAATAAAGGATGGAAATATCAAGAACTCATTTGATATCAATCCAAACTCTGGTGTCATAATAACTCAAAAACAACTTGACTTTGAAACTTCACCTACTTATATACTTACTATCCAAGCAACAAACATGGCTGGCTTATCCACAAATGCAACTCTTATAGTGCACATTCGCGATGAGAATGACAATTTCCCTATCTTTGTTCAGACAGACTACAGAGGACTTGTTAGTGAATCTGCATCACCCAACAGTGTTATTTTGACTGATGAAAACACACCATTAGTGATCAGGGCTACTGACAAGGATCGCGAATCAAATGCTTTGCTTGTTTACCAAATTGTTGAACCATCTGTACACAAATATTTTGCTATTGATTCTAGTACAGGAGCAATACGTACATTGGTAAGCTTGGATTATGAACAGACAAATATATTCCACTTCACAGTGCAAGTACATGATATGGGTTATCCAAGATTATTTGCAGAACATGCTGCTAATGTTACTATATATGTTATAGATATCAATGATTGCTCCCCTGTGTTTTCCAGTGATATTTACGAAGCATCCATTTTAACACCAACATACAAAGGGGTGAGGGTACTTACAGTGAATGCAACAGATGATGATTCTGGAACATTTTCAGATCTTATGTATACCATAATTGAAGGCAATATTGGAGAGAAATTTGTAATCGATCCCCTGAAAGGAACAATATCTGTGCAAAATACAACTCATTTGAGAAGCAGATATGAGCTGACAGTTAGAGCCTCTGATGGAAGATTCTCTAGTCTCACATCTGTTAAAATTAATGTAAAAGAGAGCAAAGAAAGCTCACTGAAATTCACACAACGTTCATATTCAGCAGTGGTGCAAGAAAATTCTACTCAAGTGAAAACTTTGACCATCATTAGTGTAGTTGGTAATCGTATTAATGAACCCCTGTTCTTTCATATTCTTAATCCAGATGTTAAATTTAAAATAAGTCAAACCTCTGGAGTACTTTCAACTACAGGAATACCTTTTGACCGAGAACAACAAGATTTGTTTGAACTGGTAGTAGAAGTCACAGATGAGCAGAAACCTCCAAGAGTTGCACATGTTTTAGTGAAAGTAATCATAGAAGACATCAACGACAACAGCCCAGTTTTTGTCAACCTCCCATACTATGCAATGGTTCAAGTAGATGCTGAAGTAGGTCATGTTATTAGATATGTGACTGCAGTGGATAAAGACATTGATAAAAATGGAGAAGTACACTATTACCTTAAGGAACACTCTTTAAACTTCCAAATTGGGACATCCGGTGAGATCACACTTAAAAAACAGTTTGATCCAGATACATTTAGTAAAGAATATTGTATTACTGTAATAGCAAAAGATGGTGGAAACCCATCATACTCAGCTGAGGTTATTGTTCCAATAACAGTAATGAATAAAGCCATGCCAGTTTTTGAAAAGCCTTTTTACAGTGCAGAAATAGCTGAAAATGCCCAACTACATAGTCCTGTTGTGCAAGTGCAAGCCAATAGCCCAGAAGGACTACGAATCATTTACACTGTCACAGATGGTGATCCATTTAATCAGTTTAATATCAACTTCAACACTGGTGTAATAAATGTGTTTTCACCTCTTGATTTTGAATCCCATCCAGCCTACAAACTAATAGTACGAGCAACGGACTCAGTTACTGGGGCACATGCTGAGGTTTTTGTTGACATCATTTTGGAGGATGTAAATGATAATCAACCTGAATTCAGAGAGAAAACATATGCTGCCACCTTATCTGAGGCATCCATAATTGGGACATCTGTTGTAAAAGTAAATGCTATAGATGCAGATTCTGAACAGAATGCCATTACCTACCACTTAGTTGAAAATGGTGGAAATATTTCACAATATTTTCACATAGATAGCAACAGTGGGCTCATAGTAACTGCAAAACCACTGGATTACGAATACTTACAAGAATATAATTTGCTAGTAAGGGCTGTCGATAATGGACTACCTCCCCTAAGCAGTGACACCACTGTATGTGTTCATGTAACTGATCTTAATGATAACCCACCAATATTCACTCAGAAACTTTATGAAGCTAAAATAAGTGAACTTTCAAGACGAGGGCACTTCGTTACCTGTGTCAAAGCCACAGATGCTGACATTTCAGATGTTGAAAAACTGGAGTATTCTATACTTTCTGGCAATGATGACATGAATTTTATGATTGAAAGTAAAACTGGTATAATAAGTGTGTCAAACTTGCGTAAACCAATTCTCCATCCATTGTACATACTAAATGTGTCCGTTTCTGATAGTGTTTTCAGAAGTTCAGCTCAGGTTCACATTTCTGTAATGAGTGCTAACTTGCATAACCCTAGTTTTGGACAAAATGAATATGAAGTAGAGCTTTCTGAAAACTCTCCAGTGCAAACTCTTGTGGCTGAAGTAAAGGCTGTAGATGAAGATAAAGGACTGTATGGGCAGTTTAGCTACCATTTCCTAAATGACTTTGCCAAAGATAACTTTTACATTAATGAAGGAGGGCAGTTATTTACTTCAGAAAGGCTTGATCGTGAAAATCCAACAAATAAAGTGATCCCTATAAGCATAATGGCAAAGGACACTGGTGGAAGAGTGGGTTTCTGCATTGTGAATGTAATACTTACAGACTCTAATGATAATTCTCCACAGTTCCGGGCCACAGAATATAAAGTAAGCATTCCATCTGATGTTCCTCGGGGTACTTCTATTGTTAGAATTATGGCATCTGATAGGGATGAAGGGGCTAATGCTGATATATCCTATACTATTGAAGCTACATCTGAAAGTGTTGAAGAAAATTTTGACATCAATCAATTTTCTGGAATCATTACCACAAAAGAAAGCTTAATTGGTTTAGAAGATGAATTCTACTCCTTTTTTATTAAAGCAACTGATAGTGGGTCACCACAAAGAGAGTCTATTGTGCCTGTCCTCATTAGAATTGTCCCTCCTGAAGTGATACTGCCAAAGTTTTCAGAGCCATTCTATACGTTAAGCATTTCTGAAGATACTCCAATTGGCACAGAGCTTGATGTTATCAGAGCCGAGAGCAATCAACCTATAATATATTCTCTCATGAAAGGGAATACTCTTGAAAGTAATCTGGAGGAGGTTTTTGTAATTGACAAACAAAATGGACGAATAAAACTTGATAAGGGATTGGACCATGAACTAACAAAATGGTACCAGTTTTCAGTGTTAGCCCAAAATATTCATGGGGAGCATGATGTAGTTTCCTCTGTGGATGTCAGTATTCAGGTCAAAGATGTTAATGACAATACACCAGTTTTTGAGTCCAATCCATATGAAGCATTCATTGTAGAAAACCTTCCTGGAGGAACTAAAGTTATCCAAGTAAAGGCAGTTGATATGGATTCAGGATCCAACGGGCATGTTTCATATATGTTAGGACACTCACAGGAGCCAGAAGAAATTAAAGATCTTTTCTCAGTGGACAGGGAAACTGGATGGATAAACACTCTTGGCGAGCTTGACCATGAGAAAATGAGCAAGTACCGCATTGTAGTTATTGCCTATGACCATGGAGACAAAATACTATCGTCTTCTGTTATAATTGAGGTTTCAGTTATGGATGTGAATGATAACCCTCCACGCTTTACTGCAGAAATATATAAAGGCACAGTAAGCGAAGATGATCCACCTGGTGGTGTAATTGCCATTTTGAGTACCACTGATGAAGATACTGAGGAGATTCACAAGGAAACCACCTTTTATATTACAGGCAAGTGTATTAAAGCAGCTTCAAAAATGACCTACAACTTTTTAAATGTTCATACATGCCTTCTAAATGGGAAATCTCTATAGCGATAAGTGGCTTTTGATTTTGTTTAAAATGAGTACTTTCATAGCTATTAGTCCTTCATGCAGCAGTCCTGTTTATTTTTGCACTGTATTTAGAGTTGCCATTATAAAAACATTTTCATGTGCAGCTCTTAATGTGAGTCTGGTTGCCTGAAACTGCCTTCTTTCCCATATCTGCCATTGATATAATAGAGTTTTTACCCATTACTGGCTTTTGATCCTTACATTCTTCACTTAGTTCACACCTCCTCAAAACAAACAATAGAACTTAACCCCTTAAGTACCCATGACGTGCCAGGGCCATCATGGGTAAATGTATTAAGGACCAGTGATATCATGGAATTCAGGGGTCCCCACATGGCTGCACGCTGATCGGAGACCCCTGAATTGGAATTGCAAAAAAAAAAGTGGTCCTTCACTCGAGGCCAGTCTTTAAGGGGTTAAACAGTCTGAATGAGAAATCTAGAGAAGCCGTTGTTCCCAAACCTGTCCTCAAGTACCTCTAAATGCCCATGTCTTTAGGATTCCCTACGTGAACACAAGTGAGTTAATTAAAATGACTGAATCTGTGCTCAACCATGGAAATCCAATAGACTTGACCTTTTGGTATGTTCCTCTGGATAGGGTTGGGAACTACCTGCATGTGTTTCTTGAGTACACTATAAAAGGTCCAGATTGTAAAATGATTTACCAGCTGTGGACTACAAAATTACAGTGAAAAAAAAAATATATATCCTATATAGTAATTAGCTAAATTATGTTTGTCAGAAGCTGTCATGCGCGGTACAGACGGCTGCAGTCATGCACAGTACAGACTGGCCACTCTGCGGCTGATAACGGAGCGGGGCACTCCGAATTCAGACAGTAGCGCAGAGAGTACTACAGTCTGAATTCGGAGCACCCCACTCCGTTATCAGCCACTGCGCGGGCAGTCTCTACTGTGCATGGATGCACCGCGGCCGTTGCTGCCTGGCACTGTGGCTCGTGTACATGGGCTGTTCAACGTGTGTGT
Source organism: Rhinophrynus dorsalis (assembly GCA_037306005.1). Lineage (NCBI taxonomy): Eukaryota > Metazoa > Chordata > Amphibia > Anura > Rhinophrynidae > Rhinophrynus > Rhinophrynus dorsalis. The sequence continues at coordinate 111,614,569 of CM074718.1, forward strand.
GTGTGTGTGTATATATATATATAATATAAAAATGCATGTGACTGCTCTATGAAGAGACTTAACTAGGAAAGTCCATCTCTCCAGCAAATTAAGAGCTTTTTATTCTTATGTAATCCTTTATTGTTCCAAATTCTAAACACACCAAAAATCCAACAATAAATGTTTGAATTAAGAACCACAGCTGATACAAACAAGGTATTCATGTAAGGATCATTTTACATGTAGTATCCAAATCTGTGTAGGGGAGGGATGAGCAACAAATGGCTCCTCATCTGTTATTGGATTATACAACTGCTGGAGAGTTGCTGATTGCCCCCTATAACCCTTTGAGTGCCAGAGATGTGTCCAACACATTGCAATGCATTGCATACCTCAGGCACTCAAAGGGATAAATCTAGGTATGCAATATTTTGTTTAGCTTTGAGATATTTTGGTTTTAGATATTATTTAGTTTGCTTAATATCTGTCTCACCTGGGAAGCCTTCACCCAGCTTAATATTAATAATGGCATCTTTTTTTCTTGTAAATATGTTTAAAAATAACCATTTTAGGTGACCCATTTGTGCTTTACATATGTTACATGCTAAAGGCTTCCATCTGCTTTGGAGTCAAATTATAGAATTTGATTATCCGTGAACACTGTCAGACACAGACAACTCTGCTACAGAATAGTATGGTTATGAAAAACAGACATCTTAGAATTATTTTCCTGCTGACTAAAGAGAGATTTAATGCAAAAGTTAATACAGCTCAAGCATTTTTTGGAGTTCCAGAGGGGCATGCTACTCATCACATAGCGATGTGTTGCACACTTTATAATGCACTGTATGGGTGGGCATAACTGTACAGACTGTGGCTCTCCATTGTAAGTGATGGGAACAGCACCACCTGGCTAACACAACAGAAAACTGTAGTATAATAATACCAATAATAATTAAACAATAAAAAAGAAAATATTGAATAAAAAAACTCCCTGTTTTACTTAACTGGAAAATAATTACAATATTTATTTTTGCATAAAGTTTACTGTTCCTTTAATAAAACACAACTCCTAAAATACATTAATTAAAGGGATAGTGATACTTAATATTTAAAAATAATATGCATTGTAGGGATTATCATTGTGTGTAAAACAAGGGTACTCCCACTGCTGAGAGGTATTTTATTCAAAAGTTATTATTGCTCAAACTCAAATTATTTATGTGCAGTATTACAGTGGCCTGAACATTTACAGTGGTGCTGTTGCTACACCATTTATAGTCAACTGACCAGACAGCACCACTGTAACATTTCAGGATATTGCCATACTGCACCTAAAAAAGTTAGTGTTTGAACTGCAATAATGTTTGAATAAAACGCCACTTAGCAGTGTGAGTGCCCTTGTTTTACTCAGTAAGATAAACCATACTATATATATATATATATATATATATATATATATATATATAGTATTTATTTTTTCATATTGGGTATTGGTATCCCTTTAAAAAAGGCATATCAGATATTTCTTTCTCTTGTATACAAGCGGAGCTGATTTAACCATTACTCTACCATTAAGAGTTATTTCTCAGCTATGATCATGTTTTTACAATAACGTGCTTGATTTTAAATTGTTCCCATGATTTGGTACTATTTAGGATTGTTTTGTTTCATATCCTTCTTTTCAATTATGTTTTCTAATTGTGTTTCAGGAGGAGACCCTCTTGGGCAATTTGCCATTGAAAATCTGCAGAATGAATGGAAAGTCTATGTCAGAAAACCACTTGACAGGGAGGTGAAGGACAACTATCTCCTAAACATTACCGCAACAGACGGGACTTTTGCGACCAAGGCTGTGGTGGAGGTTAAGGTCCTTGATGCAAATGACAACAGTCCTGTTTGTGAAAAGGTAAGATAATGTGTGTCTGTGTTGGCTATGAGTCTTGCATTCCCAAGAATGTTAAAGGGATAGTAATGTTTAAAAATTAAAGCGGCTCCAATGTATCTTCATAGTATTTGGGCCATGGAGAGTGTTATTTCAATACTGTTGTAGTCGTAGTTCAGGAGTAATTGAATGATAAAGTACCCCCCTCCTGCCCCTTTTACTGATGTAACACTGCTCACCTCAAAACAGAAAGGTGGTGTCCAGATGTCTTGCAGAGAGGGGCAATCTTCAATTAACATAAGGGAAAACCTGTCAAGGGGGCAGTTTTTCTTATGCTCACAGTAAGAAGATTGTCCCTTGCTGTGAGCTGTCTGGTTTTAAGACCAGATTCCAAATCAGATGGGAGGTGGCTTACACTAGGTAAAAGGGGTGGGAAGGGATATTTTATCATTCAATCACTCTTGAGCAACAACTCTGACAGTATTGAAATAACATTTTCCATGGCTCAAATTAATTGGAGCTGCTTTTATTTTGAAACATTACTAGGCCCTTTGAGCAGGGTTGACTATCCAGCTTTTGGAATAAAAGCCCCTTGGATGCTAGCGACTTCTACATTGAATTATTCACACTGTGTTGACCATACCTCTAGCATCCAAATGTTTAAAATACAAATTTATTCTAGGAATAATTTAACACATTTATTTACTTAAGTAGGTGTCCTTTAATCTGTTGAGTGCCAGAGGGGTATGCAACACATTGCAAAGCACACAAAGGGTTATACAGCAGTTGGTTATATCTGTCTATATATGTTTGTATTATAGCAGTTTCCAGTATGTAGTGATCTCTTTTGCAGTCTGTCTGTAAGTCACACCTCTTCAACAAATCAATAGGCTTCACTAGACCTAAATGGATCATAAGGGAATCAAGTTGTTATCAGACTGTAGACTGAAACAACTAGCAGCAAACTAAACAGAGAACAAATTGAAGTAAAAATACTAAATAGAAATAGCTGACTGCTTTTTCTGGGACTCCTATCTAGGCATGTTCTTCTGATATACAAAATAAGAATACTCATTTTTGGAGTACAGTTACCTTTTAACGTACACATTTGTCAACATAAAAGCTGAGATATACTTTAGACAGAAGTTATAGATGGGTGGCACTTCAATCAAGACTTCATATACTTTCAACTATATTTTGTGCATTTGAACCTTTTGAGTGACAGATATTGTGTAATGTTCTGGCACAAAGGCCTGAAATGTGCAGTATCACTTAAGAGCCATTTTTATGTGAGAATGCCAGCAAACTTAATTCTGGAGATCAAGGCAAGTTCATGTGGATGTCATTAGACTCGTGTAGATGTCAGTGGAAAGAGGATTTAGTGCTCTGGGAATATTAAGTGAATTTATTCTGACAGTGATGGCAAATGTCAAACCCTCAACAGTTTGAAATGGTAAAACTTGGAAATATGCCTGAATGTATTTCCCCTTGATTTCCTTTTATATACTACACCACTGTGATCATTTTGTTTTTCTGACAGAGAGATAAATGTTTATAAATAATTATAGAGCAATTTAACACGCATCTCTCTGGCACTCCGTGGGTTAAAGCATCCCAAAAGTATTTTTTTTAATAGTTTTGCAGAGTCTAGAAAAAAATCGCATTTCCACAAACAGCATCTCTCAAAACGCTAGGTTTTGAGAGATATTCACAATCAAAGTCCCCCCTTCCCTCCCCTTCTCCTGATGCAGCATCTAGTTGACAGCAGGAAATCCCATTCCGGGGATCAGCCGGCAGCTCTGCAGTAGGTCTTTTCTAATAACGGGATTTTGGCTCTGCTAAAGAGCCTCATTGTGTCGGCTGACATGGATCTCCTTCTGTCAGCTTTACAAATCTCGTTTTTAGAAAAGAACTACTTCATGGAAATGGTCTACAAAGTGTGCTTGCAAACCAGGCACACTTTGTAGACCTTTGCAATGAAGTAATTATTTTCTAACAACGGGATTTCAGCTCTGCTGCAGAGCCGCCAGCTGATCCCCGGACTGGGATATCCTGCTGTCAGCTAGACGCCAGGATTGTTTTTTTTTTTTTTTTTTTTTGCCTCTATCAATCTATTAGAAAAATATATATATATTAACCAGTTACAGACCAAACAGGTATGAAAAACGTTGCTTTGCAATACACTGAGTGTCACATATACAGCTCTCCATGGACAGCAGTAGTAAGAGCTCCACCTGGCCACAAAAAAGCAAATGTCAAATTGCCAAAAAAAAATGTGCAGGTTTGTTTTTGCAACAACATGTATGAAGTATCTGTAGGCAGCGGGGGCACCCTTTTTTACTCTGCAGAAAATATTTAACTAAAAAAATTACCAATCATTTAGGTAAAATTATTATTGTATTTTATTTAGTGATTTTTTTTTTTTTTATTGACACCATCAATGCATTGGTTGGGTAGGACCTTCACGATTAGTTGTAGTTGTCTGGTGCACCCAAGGGGTTAAACAGTAGCTTAAAGTGGAACTGTCGCATTCCAACTACTTCTCCCAATTGTTTTATTATCCCCTAACATGCTTAAAAAGCCCACTGTTATCCAAAATAATGATCCCCCCCGAAGAAGAAATTTTACCTGAGGAGCTGCCCATACTTCCAATCTAAGCGTGCCTCATTTGACTCGGGGACACTCGCTGCACTGGCCTATCTATAATATGTAAACTTTACAGTGGGATGAGCAATATGCACCCAATTTCTCACCCCATTGTAAAGTGTACATATTGTAGCACAGTTACTTTACATTGGCGATCTCCTCAAATGGGTACCACTGGTTACATTTGATACAGGTGTACAGGTATGAGGTAGTCTTATAGACAGAGTAGGGAAGTGAGGGACCGGCACTCCTGGAGTTGTAATGAAGGAAGGGCGCTCACTTCTAGTGTGAGCAGAGGTGGGAGGAGAAGTTCACTAGAGGGGACGTCCTACTGAGCTGTGTGGTATAGCTTGTACCACAGAAACAAGAACTTGTGACATCATTCTACACTTTTTTACTCGTCAAGTATTGCAATTTTTAAAAAAATAAATAAAAATTAAAAAACCTAAGAACAGTTTTAATAGCTACATTCAATGACACAGTGTTTTGAAGGTGACAGTTCCCCTTTAAACAGAATAACAGAATTGTTTACTTCATAACTATGCTGGTATATATCTTTTTTTTATTAGAAGTATTATGTTTGGATTTTCCACTTGGAGAGAGGCCTTTACTATGGGGAAAATTGTTGCTTTACCATCTAAATGAGTGGTGAATGAAATATTTTTCTTATATTTCACAGTTTACTAATAGGATTATGTAAATAGCCAGATGCAGTTTTGCAGAGCATGTAATAATCCCATTAAAACCTTTGAGAGCCTATGAGAAAATGCCTAGGCCCCTTTCACATGGGCAGCATTGTCGCAGCAACAGCCATGCATGAAAAAAAACACGAGTTGTGAATAATTGTTTTCTGCGGCCATTTCACATGGACAACACTGGCTGTGATTGTTGCAAAGAGACGCAACATGCTGTCATAATGTAGCTGCAAATTCTCAGTGGATTCACTTTGAAATCATAAATAGCCCAGATAACTGCATTTCCCTGAGTTTTTATCACTACTGTTTTTAAGTTGTGAGAATGGGATGCTGGGAAAATCCATAGCACTAAATACTAACCAACAAAACTTGCTCATGTGAAAGCCCTTACAAACAACATGGTGTAAATAGAAACTATACAAGTGAAAAGTAGTCTTCAAGTATATTTATCCTTTCGTATTGATTCTCAGTTTATTTTCCTAAGTATCAATATGGTACATTAATTTCTCAATTACATTCTAGTAAACATGAATACTACATAGACTAATTCACTTGTAGCTGATTTCATAGCTAAGTAGAGGCCAGACATCCACTGCTAGTGAGGGGCAATGGTGTTCCATTGTGAAAACTCTGCCTTAGTTTATTACTAAAAGGCTGTTTTATCTGGAATAACACTCATAAGGGAAACATAGAATAGTTGTAATAATTAGTTTCACTTTAATCCTTACTTTGCAGTTTAGCCCCTTGAGTGGTAAACAGGTGTGTAGCACACTGTAGAGCAATTCTTAACCATGTGAGTGCCAGAGAGTTAGTCAACGTACTACCTCTCTGGCATTCAAAGGGTTAAACCTCTGAGTGCCAAATACGTATCCAGGGTATTGCTCGCAAAGAGTTAAGCTCCTAGCTAAAAAAGCATATCCTTGTCACTTTCCATTTCTTTCACACACATCTTTATTTATATATATAATTTTTTTATTTTTTTAAGACCTCGTATGCAGAAACCATTTCAGAAGATGCCCTGTCTGGCAAAGTAATACTGCAGGTGTCTGCCACCGATGCGGATATTCGTTCTAATGCTGAGATCATGTACACACTGCACGGACTGGGAGCGGACAAATTTTACCTCAATCCGTTTACAGGTGAGCGTCAGAAATTCAACAGGTTCTGATTCTTCTGTATTAAAGAGAACTGGATTAATTCCAGAGCCAACCAGCTGCATCAAGCCCCAAATTTCTCATTTGATTTAAATGGGGCTCTTAACCCCTTCAATGTTAAAGAGGGATCTCAAGTATTCAAGTAATTAAAAAGAAAACATTGAAATAAATAGGAATGTCTATTTGTCCCCTGTGGTACATTTGGTTTGCCCCTTAATTACTCCAGATTTTTTTATTTATTTTATTGGTACATATTAGACTAATCCTGGCCAAAATAGATGGCCCAGTTCCCTCCGCACAGGAAAAAACAGCTATCCTAGGCATATGATTTTGGTCTTGTTTGGGCCTCATCATTGAGGTGCAGCTGGATTCCCTAGGCACTGAGAGAAAGATGTCCAAGACTTGTTTACCCTTCAGTTTTAGGGTTACACCCTATGGGGTTTCAAAAACATGCCAAAGCATGTGAGAGGTTCTGAGGACTGACAAAGCAGATATTGCCTTGTGTATGACTAGTCACCACTCAGAAGCATCACATTTTAGCTCTATATTGCCATTACAGAGGAGAAAAGTTGACATGCGTATTAGACTAATCCCACCCAAAAAGCGACCCAGTTGCAAAATGGCAGGCAAGTCACCTCTGCACTAGAAATACCAGCTATAACCACAGATGTAAATTTCAGCCTTGATTGGGAAATGGCCTAATATCTAGTCTTACATATGGTCTGAGGGCTCTGACATCCAGGATGATCTGTTAATGGGTAGAGAAAATATAACAGTCTTTCTGAATACAAGAGCAGTAGGCACTAATCACAGTCAATTAAATGACATTAGCTCATCTCTCAATGCAAACTCACACAGCATTAAAGCGGAACTAACACCCCTACAACATGTAGCCTCAATTAGAGGGCTACAATTCGTGATAACTCGCTGTGTAATTATTATTTTTTTTTTTAAACGTGTTATTAAAGAGTAATCAGTTAATTCCAATTTGTGGGATGAAATTCTCACTTATTTTCACTTAGAGTTACTAAGAGTTATTACATATGCTAAATACAGGGCACTTATGTTCACAGTATATAGAGAAGTGCAGGACTGTCTTTTTTGTATGTGTTTTCACTTTTGGGTTTAGGCCTAATGTTAGGGGGACTGGAGAACCCTCTCATTTCTTGCTGCTATCTATATTTCTAACTTTATTCTTATATTTAATTTATAATATGATATGGATATTTTATGGTGAGTAAGCGCTGTGAGCTTTCTTCTCTTTTCTGCTTTTGGTTTACACATATCTCCTTTAGCTCAACTAAGCAGCTTCTCATTTTATCCAATTTATTCACAAAGATATAAAAACACGTGATTACTTCATTTCATTTCACCATTCTTTTTTCTTTCTCACTTGGCCTTTAAGAACAAGACTTTTTGGCCTGTTCCAGTATGCAATCCCCCTTGTCTGTTTGGTATCATCCATTCCTCACATGATTTGTGGGGAAGGATATAAATGGAACATAGTTTTCAATGCAGGCCCTTATGGGCCATGTATCAGGTAAGTCCTCCCTCTACACCTATCTTGTTGTATGTTTGTTGTTTTTAATTGCATTACACTGGGACCCACAAGAAATAAAAACATCAAAATGATATTTAAAGGGTCCCCACTGACGCGTTTATTATAACATTTATCTACAGAGAATGTCTGTTTTTAATTTAGATAGGGTCTTTATAGGTGTATTAGAGTAGGACTTACTGCAAAGTGAGATACCTTGGCGTGGTGGTAAGCTTCCACACGGATTGGCCAATTTGTGGGATGAAATTCTCACTTATTTTCACTTAGATTTACTAAGAGTTATTATATATGCTAAATACAGGGCACTTATGTTCACAGTATATAGAGGAGCGCAGGAATGTCTTTTTTGTATGTCTTTTTTGTATGTCATTCCAAAAGCTATCTGGTAATGTCTTCCCCCAGGAAAAGCGCATTGCTCATGTCGGCACGGAGCCGATCGGCTCTCTTGTAACTCCCCCTGGCTACATGAAAACACCTACGTCATCAGCTTTAGATTCTCGGACCAGCAGGCGAATCTAAAGCTGATGATGTAGTTGTTTTTGTGTAGCCTGGAGGAGTTACAAGAGAGCCGATCGGCTCCGTGCAGACATGCGCAATGCGCTGTTCTGGGGGGAAGATGTCACCAGATACTTTTTGGAATTAACGGATTACTCTTTAATAACACGTTTTTTTTTGTTTGTTTTTTTAAATAATTACACAGCGAGTTATCACGGATTGTAGCCCTCTAATTGAGGCTACATCCTGTAGGGGTGTTAGTTCCACATTAAATAAATTATATCTGAATAGTACAAATTACAAATGTATTAAAAAGTGAATTTAAGATTATATTTTAGGGATGTAACATGACTATTTTTTACATATTCTAGCTGGAGGTATATGATATTTAAAGTTGTTTCAAAGTATTTCATTTTTTTGGTAGTAGTGTTCCTTTGGATCTGATGTATATCATGATAGCTTATTACTGCAGATACTCAATGCTTGTGATCAAACAGATATAATAATATTGCAATGTTCATGCTTACTTGTGTGACAAATACATTGAGACAAGATACTACATGTAGCATGAGAAGCAGTCTTAGGTTATTTCAGTGGTTTTAATGGATTTCTTTCAAATTACAACTTTCTACCCCTTGGATGTAAGAGCAGCCCGGAAGGCATTGCATGGAAGTCTTGAGAAATCCAAGGGGCTACAAATTTTAATTTCAGGAAATGGAAAATGTTGAGTAACACACAGAAAAAAAAAATCTTATGCAACTACATTTAACTTTTTCAATTAACATTAAGGCAGTTTTATGGTCTGGTATGCTGACTGGAATTGTCAGTAAGGTTTGATGTAGCCACTGGCAGCATTCTTTCCTCTCTAATAAAGGGTAAATCATCATATGTTATTTGAAAGATACACACGTGCACATGTACAAGTTGATCACCAGGGTTTTTTTAAACTAGAGGACTTTTTAGTAGGTCATTGTTCAACCATATTTTCCCTCTAATTCCTTTAGTACATTCAGGCATTTTATATACTGTTGTTTTTTTTTTAAGGATAAGTATGGCTTTATTTTGATTCCATATTTATTTGTATACCCCTTTTTTTAGCCTTAATGAGCCCAAAATAACTTTGCACCAGAAAAAAAAGGTTGTTGACCTGTGGTATGGTGTGTGAGTATATAAGTGCATCACATCTCTCCCCAGCAATAAAACTCACATTATAATGTGTGTTTAAGCTTAATTATAGTTTATTATATATCGGTCTGTGTAAATAAAATACTTTGATCTTGCTTTATATTATTTATTCAGCTAAACAAAGATGTGGCTATGGGTTACGATGTAACTCAGTGATTCTCTGCTCCAGTCCTCAGAGCACACCAACAGGTCATGTTTTCAAGATATTCCTAATTAATCACCACTGAATCAATTACAATGACTAAGTCACTAATTGCTCACCTGTGATTAAGCAGGAACAACCTGAAAACCTGCACTGTTAGTGTGCCCCGAGGACTAACTTTGAAAAACACTGATGTAACTAAACATGTTCTCCCCACTAGTCCTGTCCCCAGCACCACCACATAGAATAAAATTAGCCCCCCCATTGGTCATTTGACCTGTTGGGACCTCTGTTCTCTGATTCACTCTGCAGCACCATTACAGTGAGGAGGAGAGAGAGGAAGAGGACAGTGACAAAGACATTGTTTACATACATTGCCTTTGTCATGTTGCTCCAGTGGTAAATGTGTTCTGATCGCTGTTGCAGTGATCACATGTGCGGAGACACCAGGGAACAATTGGAACGGATTCCTCTAGGCCTGGAACAGTTACAGCCTCCCCACAATGACCACATACAGTAGCTCCCTGAGGAGCACTGCGATGATTAACACATGATGTGCCAAGGCCTTCATTAGCCCTCGAAGGACCAAATTATGTGATGGTCCTGTCATGTCATTGGTCCTTAAGGGTTTAAAGCAGTGTGGAATGGCCCAATCTGGCAGGTTTGCATTAGCTGACAAACAAGGTAAGTAGCTTCTACATTATTGCTTTAAACCCTTACTGACCGACTGCTCTGGCGGCAGTTAAGGACAACAGAGCTTTTATTTGGTTTTTATTGCTAAATGCATTCAGAGGTCCCAGAGCGGTGTGAATTCGTTGATGTTCTATGACCGTCATGGGTTCTTAATGCAAGATTACCCATGATGTTCATAACACATCATGGGTCCTTAAGGGGTTAAATGTATTGTGTATGTAAGACAAATTTAAGGTATTTTGAAAGCTCCACCTCAGTCTTGATGAATATGGTCCAAAGTGTTGTTTTGACTAATATAGCAAAATGATATCTGGGTGTCCCAATTTACCATTACTATTTTATAAAGGAAGAAATGGAGCCACTTCCTAGAAATCCAAATTGCTTTTGTGTATTATTAATCAAATAGTAATAGAGTTATTTTTCAAAATAATACTTAGTGCAGGACAGCACTGGGTAAAATGCAGCTCGGTGGTATGCATAATTCAGAAGCTTTGCAGTCATGGGTGTTTATAGGTGGTAACTATCCATGATTGTCCAGTGGTGTTTATATGCCATCAGACATCACGTAGTTATGTGTTTAGCTGAGGATGGGAGATGTGTTCCAGCTCTGTATAAATTAAGGCAGTAGGGTTGGGCACAATTATGATAGAATGGCATTTTTTCACCAGCTGGAAAATATCACAGATTTCATAAATTCTGTTTGAATGAGGTCAGGGAAAAGTAGGTAGATTAAAAAATGCAATGTTTATTTTAAAATACATTTTGTTATCAATATCTTTCCTATAACCCTTTTACTGCCAGAGGGGTGCGCAACACATTAAAGGAGAAGTAATACTTTGTCATAATAAACCCCACGTACCTTGCTATGACCAGGAAATCCTAATGGCCCCTATGTATTTTATTGTCTGTTGCATTCTTTTCAAGAGGTAACAGGGATTATAGACTAAGATGTGATAAAGCAGATGTGACTTCTTCAGTCTCTGTTATTCTATGAAGCCAATGCCCACTTAGTGCATAGACTCCATAGAATAACATGGAAATTGGAGAAGTGATATCATTGGAGAAGTCATCTTCACTTTATCACATTTTTATCACACCTTAGTGCATAATCCCCAGCATATTCAGCAAGTCGTGGTTGCCATGTCCATGGAGAAGGAATGGAAGTTTCTCACAGGACCACAAGATGGAGTTATCACCCACTGCATATGGTAATCTTAACGCTCTAATGACCAGAGGGGTGTACATTGAATTGCTTTGGCATGTGTTGAGCATGCCTGTGGTCCTTTAAAAGGTTAAATTAAATAGATTCATGCAGTTTGCTTGCTTCAGTTTGAAAAGGCTTGCATGTTCGCCTCCATGGTCATGACATCCAGGGCTCATTGGAGACGTTCTCTTGAACAAAGTCACAGGGGCTATATTCATAAGAGTCCTTAAGATTTTCTGGCCATAGTAACATAAGGTGGATTAATATTGGAGGTTATCCTTCTCCTTTAACTCTCTGGGCTGAAGCAGAAAGGCAGAAGTGAGTTAATTCTGGGGCAAACCAACTCCACCGTAGGGAATCAGCAAGCTGTACCATTGTTTTAAATGGGACTTTTAACCCCTTGAATGCTTGAAGTCTCCAAAGAATTCAGAGGCTCAAAAGAGAAATTTCAGTATATTGGAAGTTTGTGAATTATTGTTTGTAGTGTAGGCTTGCTCCAGAATGGCTGTATATCCCTTTGAGTGCCAGGGGGTACTCACCACATAGCTCTGCAATGCATTGCGTACCCCTCTGGCACTCAAAGGGATATATGGCCCTTTAACCTCTTAAAGACCAGGTGACTTGCTATGAACATGAAGCAGCTTATACCCTTAAAGCAGAACTTCAGATAATAGCCAGTTGCCATGCATTCATTAAATGCATGGTGACTAGCTTGAAAATAGATGTCTTACCGTAAAAAAAAATACATGTGTCTAAAGGAATCCGTCCCGTTTCGGCACTGACGGGCAGGTTAGTGGGGTCTGTGAGCCTGCTTAGTCAGTCTCTTCCGATGACCATATGGTGCAAAGCAGTCTACTCAATGGAGACCAGGACTGACGGCGCATGCGCACAGACAAGATGTCTGCTCTCTAGCCTCAGTTCCTGTCTAAAAACAGGATGGATTCCTTTAGACACACGTATTTTTTTATGGTAAGACATCTATTTTCAAGCTAGTTGCCATGCATTTAATGAAAGCATGGCGACTTGCTATTATCTGAAAGTTCAGCTTTAAGGACTGGTGACAGTGATATAACGTCACATACTTTTTACGTACAACAGTTCTTTGGAAGCGCTGTAAGTAAAAAAGGGGTCTGAAATTGGCCACTGCCAAACTGGAAAGGTCTCTCTCAGACCCCTACTGAGTGGTTACGTGTACTGATGTGTCAGCAAGGATCAAAGTGGTCCTTAAGGGCCGGTAACTTCCCCTAACCGCTGGTCTTTAAGGGGTTAAGAACAATGGTGGTTAGCATTGTGTTGCCCATTACTCTGGCACTCCAAGCTTCTATGAAATATGTAAATGAATCCAACCAAAATATACTGTAAAAAGTACTTAAAGGGGAACTTTCACCTCAGAACATTTTTTTACCAACTCGTTAAGCAGTGTTGAAAAAGGTGCTTCTTTTTTTATTTCTACATACTTAGTAAGATATTTTATGTCCAAGCTGCACACTTCCGCACTCAGCGGCACAGGTATCTTCGGCACAGCTCCCCATTCTCCTCCCAACTCCCTCCCAGCTGCCCCGGCGTGCACATTCACACTTCACTTCTTTGTGCTGTCAACGGCTCCTAACATTACAACAAGAAGCAAATTGCATTCTACTGAGGTTGCAACCTCAGTATAATGCGAATTGCTTCTTGTTGTAACGTTAGGAGCCGTTCACAGCACACCGAAGTAAAGTGTGAATGCGCTCACCGGGGCAGCTGGGAGGGAGGTGGGAGGAGAATTAACTAGTGGTGGGAGCTGTGCAATGCGGAAATGTGCGGCTAGAACATAAAATATCTTCCTAAGTATGTAGAATTAAAAAAAAAAAGAAGCACCTTTCCCAGCACTGCTTAACCGTTTAATGAGTTGGTAAAAAAAATATCTGAGCTGGAAGTTCCCCTTTAACCACAGTGGTAATCCTTTTTGCAAACAAAGAAGCAGTTCTTCATGGCACTGAGGAGGTTAATATTCTTTTTAAATAATAATTAGCATGTATTCCTTTTGAATTGTAATATTTTTGTTTTTTAGGTTTGGTTTTTACCAACCTTAAAAAAGACCTTTAACCCTTTGAGTGCCAGAGCAAAGCAATGCATTCTGTACCCCTCTGGCACTCAAAGGGTTAGCCTATTTGATGCTAGAGAGGTCTCCATTGCAATGCACTGGAGACATCTAGCATCCAAGGGGTTGACAAAAAAAAAAAGGGATACTTGTAGGTGAATGAAATTTCTGCTTCACTTGCTAGAAGTCCATAGCTGTTCCGACACAGACTTATCTGGCTTATTTAATAAGAACTCCATGGAAAGCTAAACGAAGTCAAATTATTATTTAAGCAGAAGCTACTTCAAGTGTAGAAAATTGATTAGTTATGTTATATGTATTCATTTGCCTCACGGAGGAAAGAAAATCGAGCCAAGCAATCCTCTTTAGTATAAAACCTTGCTTTTATAGACTCTGCAAATAAACAAGTTAGGTCTATGAGCATGGTGTCATACGGTGCCACATTTTGTATGTTTTGAAATGGGTTTCTGTGAAAAGCGATCTTATTCGCCCTCCTATCAGATTTCTTTTGCTTTCTTTTTTTTTATACCTTGTCCCTCCCTTCTGACCTACATCTCATTTTCTTACTGATCCTGTCTGGCCTATTTATCTTCTCACTTTGTGCTGTTTACCCTACTTTTCTCTTCCTCTTCTATGGCTATCTTAACCCCTTGATGCCTTTCTAGAATGTAAGGTGTTAAAGAGCATCTAAAAAAGAAAAAAAAAAAAGTCTAATATACAGTGAGTGAAAATTATTTGACCCCCTGCTGATTTTGTACATTTGCCAACTGACAAAGAAATGATCAGTCTATAATTTTAATGGTAGGTTTATTTGAACAGTGATAGACGGAATAACAACAAACAAATCCTGAGAAACGCATTTCAAAAAAGTTATAGATTGATTTGCATTTTACGGAGTTAAATAAGTATTTGACCCCCTATCAATCAGCAAGATTTCTGGTTCCCAGGTGTCTTTTATACAGGTAACAAGCTGAGATTAGGATCAATCTCAGCTTGTTACCTGTATAAAAGACACCTGTCCACAGAAGCAATCAATCAGATTACAAACTCTCCACCATGGCCAAGACCAAAGCTGTCCAAGAATGTCAGGGACAAGATTGTAGACCTACACAAGCCTGGAGTGGGCTACAAGACCATCGCCAAGCAGCTTAGTGAGAAGGTGACAACAGTTGGTGTGATTATTCGCAAATGGAAAAAACACAAAATAACTGTCAATCTTCTTCGGTCTGGGGCTCCATGCAAGATCTCACCTCATGGAGTTTCAATGATTATGAGAACGGTGAGTAATCAGCCCAGAACTACACGGGAGGATCTAGTCAATGATCTCAAGGCAGCTGGAACCATAGTCACCAAGAAAACAATTGGTAACACTACTTTGTGAAGGACTGAAATCCTGCAGCACCCGCAAGGTCCCCCTGCTCAAGAAAGCACATGTACAGGCCCGTCTGAAGTTTGCCAATGAACAAACATCTGAATGATTCCGAGGAGAACTGGGTGAAAGTGTTGTGGTCAGATGAGACCAAAATCGAGCTGTTTGGCATCAACTGAACTCGCTGTGTTTGGAGGAGGAGGAATGCTGCCTATGACCCCAAGAACACCATCCCCACTGTCAAACATGGAGGTGGAAACATTTTGCTTTGGAGGTGTTTTTCTGCTAAGGGGACAGGACATCTTCACCACATCAAAGGGACTATGAGTGGGGCCATGTACTGTCAAATCTTGGGTGAGAACCTCCTTCCCTCAGCCAGGGTTTGAAAATGGGTCGTGGATGGGTATTCTAGCATGACAATGACCCAAAACACACGGCCAAGGCAACAAAGGCGTGGCTGAAGAAGAAGCACATTAAGGTCCTGGAGTGGCATAGCCAGTCTCCAGACCTTAATCCCATAGAAAATCTGTGGAGGGAGCTGAAGGTTCGAGTTGCCAAACGTCAGCCTCGAAACCTTAATGACTTGAAGAGGATCTGCAAAGAGGAGTGGGACAAAATCCCACCTGAGATATGTGCAAACCTGGTGGCCAACTACAAGAAACGTCTGACCTCTGTGATTGCCAACAAGGGTTTTGCCACCAAGTACTAAGTCATGCTTTGCAAAGGGGTCAAATACTTATTTCACTCAGTAAAATGCAAATCAATTTATAACTTTTTTTGAAATGTGTTTTTCAGGATTTTTTTTTGTTGTTATTCTGTCTCTCACTGTTCAAATAAACCTACTATTAGAATTATAGACTGATCATTTCTTTGACAATGGGCAAAAGTACAAAATCAGCAGAGGGTCAAATATTTTTTTCCCTAAATGTACCAAGAAAGTGGTGCAGTTCTACCTAATGAAGGTATCAAAGTCCCTGAAGGGAATGCTTTGCCTGAAGTTTGAGTTGATTAGCCCTTCATGCTTCATGTAAATAATTCCCCAATTTTATTAGAATTTGAAGAATAAGCATGACCCTTCTGCAATGATCAGAGTAATTCTTTTCATGGTCTCCATCCTCTCAATGCATTACTCCTTTCATTACCAACCCAGGGGAGAAGCTGGTAGTGATCCAGTATTAGAAAGGCCTTTTAATTTTTGCAGTAACCTTTTGTAGGGCACAGTATCAAAGGCTTTTGCAAAATCCAAGTACTTTAGCAGAAATGCCCTTGTCCAGGTTAACACTTATCTTTCCATAGCATACAAGTACATTTCTTTGGCAAGATCTGTTCTTCATAAAACACCATGATTCTTAAACCATCTTTTGTTGATCATCACATAGACCGGAACACTCTATTAGTAATCCGTCTAATATCTTATTCACTATGGAAGTCAAACCCACAAGTCTATAATATCCCAGTTTATGATCTTGTCCCCTTTTTGAATAATGGTACTATATCTGCTTCCTTCCAGTTTCAGTGCACTAAGCCTGTTGAGAGTGAATCAATAAATATTAAGTCTAATCAACTTGCTATTAAAGCGGGACTACCACCTGAACACAACTTTAGCTTAAACAACTCCTCATCTGGCGACTAGCCGCTTGGTAGCACTAGTCGTCAGAATTATTACCTTGACAAATAGATTTAGCCTTTCTTCCCAGGCTGACAGCATCGTGGAATGCTGACATCTTGCCATAATGATGTCCGCGCGCCTGTGCTGTCAGTCCCAGCCGGGTCTAGGAGGAGATGCTAGGAGCTGTTCGGCTCCAAAAGGGACTGACAGCGCAGGAGCACGGATGTCATTATGGCAAGATGTCCGCGTTCTGTGATGCTGTCAGCCCGGGAAGAAAGGCTAAATCTATTTGTTAAGGTAAAAATTCTGGAGACTAGCGCTACTAAGCAGCTAGTCGCCAGATGGGGAGTTATTTAAGCTAAAGTTGTATTCAGGTGGTAGTTCCGTTTTAACGAAGTAAGCTCCTTGAATACCCTCGGTTGTATTCCATTAGGTTCAGGTGCTTTATTCACATAACCTTTTCCACTGTTTTGGACTTTGTCCTCAGTAACCCATGAACGCGAGGAGACAAAACTGTGATTCTCCCTGTCTGCCCCAAGCCTGCAATTGTTTCTTTGTCTACAGAAGAAAAGAATGTACTTAGTAGATAATTCACCTGTCTCAATTTTAATAGTTTGCCATTTATATCCTTGTAGACATGTTTAGGATTTTTCTTCCTATCTTTTGCAGTAGTTTTCTCATGTCAAGTTTTAGCTAGCCTAATTCTATATCTGCAGATTCTGTTGCATTCTTTATATTTTTTACATGAATAGTAATGTTTCATAATAAAAGCATCTCTAATTAATCATCATAGTATTTGGACCTTGGAGAGCGTTATTTCAATTATGTAGTTCAAGAGTAATTCAATGACAAAGTATTCCCCTCCCACCCCTTTTACTGATGTAACAGTGCTCAGCCAGAGCAGAAGGGAGGTGCCCAGGTAGATTGCAGAGAGGGACAATCTTCAATTAAGATAAGGGAAAAAGCTGAAAAATTTGTCAAGGGGGCCAGGGTTTTCATTGTTCTCATAGGAAGAAGATTGTCCCCTGCTGTTATCTGTCTGGTCTTACAACCAGATTCCACATCTGAGAAGAGATGGCTTACACTAGTTAAAAGGGGCGGGAGGGGGAAACTTTATCCTTCAATTACTCTTGAACAACAACGCTGACAGTATTGATATAACACACTCCATGACCCAAATACTATGAAGATTAATTGGAGCTGCTATTTTTGTGAAACATTACTATCCCTTTAAATGTTCTGATTCTTTGACTTAAATAATTTAAAATACTGCTTCTTATTCCTCATTTCCTTGTGAGCCTCTTTGTTCCTTTTTTATTTTTCTCCAATGATATATAGTGGCATATATAGGTTATTCAATTTCCATCTCTCTAATGCATTTTATCTTTGATTATTACATCCCATACTATTTTAATATTGTAAAACTAGCTATTTTAAAGTTTTTAATGTTTTAGTTTAAACCTTATTAATGATTTTCTTATAACATGTTATATTGTCATTATTGCTGCCAAAATTCTTCTTCACCTGTATATTTTATACCATTTCAGAATTGTTTGAGACTACTAGGTCCAGACAAGGCCTCAATTCTAGTTGGCTTCTGTACTATCTGGGGCATGAAGTTCTCATTAAGTATATGTGTGCAATAATATCCCTTTGTTGTGTTGGAAGTCTCTTTTATGCAGTCAATTTCATGGTAGTTAAAATGTCCCATTATGATTACATTTCCAAACTGAGAAGCCTTTTCCATTTATAGTACCATCTGCTTATAGTAAATACCCATTAACATATTTTTTAATATCTATGCCCCCACTGTGTAACTCAGCCCTCAGGATCTCTACATTCGTACTGTATCCTTTCTTAATACCTTCAATTATATTATGTTTAGTTTTAAGCCTTTCTCTACATACAGGCATACCCTTCTCCTTTTTTATTTACCCTATCCTACCTAAAAAGTAAATATCCCCTTACTGTACAGTCATGTGTCATCCACCCAGTAGTACCTACAAGATCATACTGCTCATTCGTTGCAATCATTTAAATTCCTCCATGCTACCAACCAGACCATGAGCATTTACATGCATGCATTTTATGTTGTTGTCATTGTGTGGATGAAAATTATTTGAATATTATTTATTTACTTTTTATCAAGCTGTAACATACATATCCCTTTTAGATTAACTAGTCCTCCCCCCACTCCACTCTAATGTGTCTTTTCTAATACCAGTTTCCCTTTTACACTGTCTGCACATCCTTTTGCTTCACCCCCCCCCTTCCTAGTTTAAAGTCTCTTCAACCCTAGTCAACCCACTGCTCTAGACACCCGAACACTTCCTGCTCACTCGAAGATTTTGACCATGTACTTAGCTCCCTAAGCTCATTTTGCCTTCCTTGTTCAACACATGGCACAGGTAGTGTTTATTGTACAGGTGTTTTTCTGAAGTTTGTGAACTAACTCCCTGAAATAATTCTTAATCTTCCTCTAACTTTGTCATTGGTACCAACATGTACCTTGACAGCCAAGTCTTGCCCAGCCCCTCCCAACAAATCTATTAACCTGATACTACATGCAGAACCCAAGCTCCTGGGAGCCAGAAAATTGTTCAGCTGTAGCAATCCTAGAAACAGATTAACCTGTCTTCCTACCTAATTATGAAATCCCCTACCGCCACACTTTTCTAGGTGCCTGTGTCACAGATCCCATCACCACTAGAGGGGCTGTTCTCCCAGCTGTTAGATGGAACAGTCTTCTTCAGCAATGGTATTCCTATGCCATCACCCCCTAACATCATCACTCAGTATAGAAAATGTATTAGGATTAGTAGGTGTATCCTCACTATTCCTCCTCCTCTCCCTGCTACATCTAACTGTAACCCATCTAGCCACCTGCTCCTCCATTGAACATTTGTACTATCGCAGGAAATTCCATCTGTGCTGTTAACAAATAGGTCACTGGTGATTACGTTAATTTTCTTACATATTTGTATATAATTGGTGTTTACAAAATAGATCAGTGTAGTTATAAATACAGTGAACTGCTAAATGTGTGTATTTATATTAATAGATTAACCAGAAATCACTTAGATTTGTGTATGTGTGTATATAATATGTGTATGTATCCACAAAGGCATTTCTCAAAATGTGTGAGTGTGGGAAAGAATTTTAATTAAAATGCTGACTTCCTAAACATCAAGATCCTTTCTTGTCTTTTCTAAACCGTGTAGCATTATTTCTAGTCAGTTTCTCAGACTTCACTTTGTAAGAAGACTCATTTGCAAGTGGTAGATGACCATTTTAGATTACATAAAATAACTTGTTCTATCAAAATGAAAGATTTAGGCTGATGTACTATGGAAATGAGGCTAAGTTCTAATCTGGAGAAACTATGAGAAAAAAACCAGTAGCACTTTTGGAGGAACCGTGGGGGAACAAACAAGAATTCTGTGTATATCCTTTTATTTAAATTAAGCTTTAATCCTTTGATTGCTATAGCTGCATCAAACACATTACAAAGCAATGTGTTAGAGATCACTGTATCTCTCAGTGGGCTAGAAACTCCATTTGACATCAGTAAGAAATAGTATTTGTTCTCTATACAGAAGTAGGTTTGCCCAAATTTGTTCAACTTTCCCTTTAACCTTTTGTTCTGTTAATCATTTTGTTCAGGTGAACTGAAAACTTCATCACCCCTCGACCGAGAGATCCAGGAGGTCTACCATCTTTTTGTGAAAGCCACTGATGGAGGCGGAAAGTTCTGCCAAGCTGATGTTGAGCTGACATTAGAAGATGTCAATGATAATGCTCCAGAGTTCTCTGCAGACCCATATTCTGTTACTGTATTTGAAAACACAGAACTTAAAACCCCAGTAACAAGAGTGCAAGCCATTGATGCAGATGCAGGTATTTCTTTATAGTTCCAAATAAATATATAGAAATAAGGGGTGTGTGGAAGACTAAAGAGCCATTTTTTGCCCATCCTTGATGTTGATTCGCAAAAAACCCTTTAGACACCTCCATTGCTTTGTGATGCTTTTCTCAGGAATCCACTTGATTATTAAGCAGTAGAATAAATATCTGTGAACTTGTTGGCACCTGGTAGGGTCCATAGTATGCCTTTCTTCTTGTGAAAAGAGTAATACAGCTGCTGTGTACTGTGTTTACTGAATTTCTCTGAGACATTTATTGTACTGTATGTGCTTTTTACAGTTCAGGAACATGTCAAAGTGCATAAAAGGGTCTACGAACCTTTTATTAACAACAGAATTGTGAACTTGTCAATTTCAAAACAGTTTTGCCTATTAATTTAAAGTTTACATTATTTTTAAGATGCACCATCTTTTTTTAAAGAAAGATGCCTTATCACATTTCCAAGTCCTCCCCTTAGAGGAAGCTTCTATTATAAAATAAGTTGTATGATTATTCTTCCTTATCAATGTATTCCACCCCTCTGGCAGAAATGGATATGTTTTAGCAGCCTAAGAATGTGGTGAGAGGTACATTTCTGGACATAAATGGTTAATTCATTTTGCAGGCTTTAGCTAACCAAGTCAGGCAACAAAGGTCTGCTGAAATTAGATTCTCCAGCTACTAAATTAAAAATCTCTAAAACTATTAACGTATTTGGAAAACAAAAAAACACAATATATAGGCAGTTTAAATAGATATAGAGATTAAAAGTTTCTTATGTAACTGGTCTAATTTGATCAGAAGAAAATGAAACACTTTGATGTCTATGGTCTGCTCTCCACCTCAAGTACATGGCATGTCACAAGTAATTTCAGCACACTGCAGCTTTTATGTCTTCAGATCAGAATGCATCCAAGTTGCAGCATACCTGATCTGAACATGTGACACTGGCATACCTGGGAACTCGGGTTCTGACAGAGCTTTACCGGGTCTCCGGGGCAGAGGCTGATTCTTCCGGATGTGGGGAGTTTCTATTGAAACTCTGCCACATCTGCTTTTTCTCCTATTATTCCTCCTTCCCCAGCCTTCTGTGTGACACTTTTAAGCCCTGCCCCCTCCAATTCGCATCAAGCCCAGCCCCTTTTTGACGCGATTAGCTTCATTATTGTCACCCCCTTCTGAACAGAGAACTCCCCTCCGGGTAGCCCTCAATTGGAAGTTCCCAGGTGTAGACATTGGAGGTTGCAGTGGTCTTTGCAACATCCAGTGACTTCCCAACCCATTAATACTGCATATGACTGATGCTGATATGGGCTGGCCCCATCATGCTTCCATCACAACCCCTTTCCCTGGATGCGAGAGGACTGTAATCTTCACCTATACTTGAATAGCTTGAATAGCTCATGTGGCAGTGGGGCCTTTTACAATACAGCTGTATCACGTGCAACATAAAATATACATTGATTTATTTAATTAAACTTTGTTTTACAAACATTAATGTACAGCTTGAAAAATCATTGCATCCTTGCTCTGTTATATAATATTCACTTGAAGGAAATGTATGAAAGTCAAAGACGAGCCTTATAATCAAAACAAAAGTAAAGTCGTTCTGGGGCGTGCAACTGGGACAAATAAAATTTATGATTGATTATATGGTGCTTTTAACGCCTTAATGGTAGTATGACGTCCATTGCATTGTTTTACATTGTGTTGGTACCTCTCTTGTATTCAAGGGTTTAAAAGCCCAATTTAAATCAGTAGCAAATTGGGGAATTTGTCTTCTATGATGTAGTCAGTGTACTGGAATTACCCCACTTTCTTTTGACCATTGGAGCCTTAGTAAAACTATGGACCTTTTCAGTGCTCTGTTTTAATGCAGGAATTTTCTTAAAGGGATAGTTATGTTTCATAATAAAAGCAGCTCTAATTAATCATCATAGTATTTGGACCTTGGAGAGTGTTATTTCAATTCTGTCAGAGTTGTAGTTCAGGAGTAATTCAATGATAAAGTATCCCCCTCCCGCCCCTTTTACTGATGTAACACTGCTCAGCCAGAGCAGAAGGGAGGTACCCAGGTAGATTGCAGAGAGGGACAATCTTCAGTTAAGATAAGGAAAAAACCTGAAAAACTTGTCAAGGGGGCAGGGCTTTCATTGTTCTCATAGGAAAAAGATTGTCCCCTGCTGTTATTTGTCTAGTCTATGGACTGCATTCCACATATGAGAAGAGATGGCTTACACTAGGTAAAAGGGGCGGGAGGGAGAAACTTTGTTGTGAATATCTCTCTATCTCTCAAACTATCCCTTTAAGACAAAATATTGTTACTGAAAAGTAATGACAGCTTTTTTGTAAAGGATTATTTTACAAAATTTAAGATTGATAGCTTGAAATCTCATGCCAAAAATCTATGGATATGTTACCAGTTATTATTTCATGATTGATTTCAATCAGATCTTGAAAACATATTCCAATTCTGTTTAAATTAACTTTTGTGGTTTTCATTGTAGGACTTAATCATAAGGTACAATATTCATTAGTCAACTCGGCAGATGGTCAATTCTCAATTGATGAGTGGTCTGGAATGATTAAACTGGAAAAGCCTTTAGATCGAGAGTTACAAGCAGTTTATACTGTGACTGTGAAAGCCACAGATCAAGGATTACCTCGAAAACTTTCGTCTGTTGCAAGTGTTGTGATATCTGTTTTAGATATTAATGATAATCCACCAGTTTTTGAACACCGTGAATATGGCTCATCTCTGTCAGAAGATGTTGAAATCGGAACTGAAGTTCTTAACGTGTATGCTACAAGCAGGGATATTGAAGCCAATGCAGAAATAACCTATAAAATAATCAGTGGAAATGAGCATGGAAAATTCAGTATCAATCCAGTTACAGGTAATACTTTAGTAATTTTAATTAAACAGCTTGGGCTAATAGTCTTAAAATTGTGTGATTGGATGTGCCAATAAAAACTTAAGGCATCTGGAAGTGTGACATGATGCAAGTATTCTAGCTAATTAATGTACTGCACAAAGATTGGTAGAAATAAGTGTGAAATTGTTATTACAAAGCGCTAGATTATGCTGTATGCAAATAAATGCTGAAATTAACATTTCTGACAGTGACAAATGCTGTTGAGTATAACGTTTTGCCTTTAGAGTATTTTAATTTATTTCTGTACTTTTTTTGCACTTTTTGTAAAAGAAAATTATTCAGGCTTTCTTCTGCTTTGTATTTCTATACCAGTTCGTTTATTACAATTACTTTATACTATGAATCCATTTGACATAAAAAAGCAAGACCTTTTTATGAATCTAAAATTGCAATTTTTGATGTGCCTTCTGCTAATACATTCATACGTATTATTTTTACAGGAATGATATTTATCCTTGAAAGTTTGGACTATGAAACCTCTCTTGAGTATTATTTGACAGTAGAGGCCACAGATGGGGGCACACCACCACTTAGTGATGTTGCAAGTGTGAATATAAATGTAACAGATGTCAATGATAATTCACCAGTTTTCAGCCAAAACACTTACACAGCTGTTATTGGAGAAGATGCTGTGTCTGGACAGCCTGTTTCAATGGTAGATATTTCAGTTCTTGCTTACTTTTCTGCCATATTTTCGGAATGATCCAGCTTCTCTGCTCCTTAAGTTTTATGTTAACACTTCAAATATTTTCCTGCTGTGCACAACTAACAGATTCTAGAAGTCAAGAATAAAAGTAATCTTCATATTTCTTTTTTATAATTATGAATGTCATCTATGTGCTGTAAAGCTACCAAAACAGTCAGATATGACATAATGATATGAACATTTCTTTTGTCATCAATTAGAGCTATTCCCTGGTGGCTTTGGTGAGCATGTACTTAATCTGTCATCTGTAATGTTATTAGTTATAACCAATAAAGTAGACCCATATATTGTCTGAATTTGTTATAATCCTTGGTATGATGATTATCATTTGGAGATATATAATACATAATCCACACAATATATAATCCACGCAAATTAATCTATTTTAAAATAGTAAAGAGGTTTGAAAACACACATGCTATTTCTTATTCTCTCTTGCAATGGGAATAAAACAGGACATTCTGGCATGTTTTTTCTTTATTCTTGCATGTAAAACATTTTCCATTGAGAATTTTAGTTCAAGATAATAACTATTGTGTTGGTTCCTTAATGCTTTTTTGTGCAGTTGGTTGAGTTGTGAAGGTAACAGTGAGACTATTGAAATATGCCTATTGGGAGCTCTTCTAATGAGTTAAAACTGCAACATGAGGGGAATTACTTTAAAAATGTTAACTTGTCTACCTGTGTGTGCACCAAATGAGGATATGCTTTTATCTAGGTTGTGGCAGATGACGCTGATGGACCTTTGAACAGCCACATAAGATACTCTATTATAGATGGCAACCAAGGGAATACATTTATCATTGATCCAGTAAGAGGAGAAATAAAAGTGAATAAACTTTTAGACAGAGAGAAGGTGAGTCATTCTAAACTTTTAATAATACCAATTAGCTACAAAACCTTATTACTGAAGCAAAGATTGAAGCTTTGAATGTTGGAAAATTAATTGGTTTTCATCTTTTACATAAGATTTATGTCTCTCTTTCTAGCAGTGCATCACACAAATGCATTTGTACGTTTGGACAGAATGTCTGGTAATTGATTTTTCTTTCTTTTGTATAGATTTCTGGGTATACTTTGACTATTCAAGCAGAAGATAATGGCAATCCACCCAGACTTAACAGCACAACAGTTAACATTGATGTATCCGATGTCAATGACAACCCACCAGTGTTCTCTAAAGGGAATTATAGCATTATTATTCAGGTAAGATTATGCTTTCAAAGTTTGTGTTCATACATCTGCTTGCTATTTTGTTTAAGAATGTGACATTAACTTCTACTTGATTACAAACTTGTTATATACTCTTCCATTTCCAAGGAAGAGGTAAGTCTTTTTATGTTTTTACATCTATCTAATTTTTTATTGTCTGGGCTATACCTTTATATTGTGTCTCTTCTAAAAGACCTATCCATCGAATTGAGTAGACATCAGCCAACCCCAGCTGTAATAGACAGCAGCTTCCATCATCTTCAGCTCCCCCTTCCCCGAAGTCAGCGTTGTAGCTGACTGAAGGGAAATCCGGTCTTAGATCATCAGGCGGCTCTGCAGCAGAGCCGCGATCGCATTAATAAAAAAAAAAATCTTTAACTAAAACGGTCTTCTACGTGTGCTTGCAAACCAAGCACACGTAGAAGACCATTTCAGTGGAAGTTTTCTTTTTTATTAACGCGATCGCGGTTGTGCTGGAGAGCCGCCTGAAAGTCGTACGAATTGCTTCCCTGCAGTCAGCTAGAACGCGGACTATGGGGAACGGGGAGGGAGAGGGCAACTTTAGGAGTGATCATCTCTCAAACCATAAAGGTCTGAGAGATGACACTGGGGGCAATACATTTATTTTTAATAGGACTTTAATATAGGGATTAGTAATACTTAAGTATTACTATCCCTTTAACTTTTTGAGCCATGGGGGTACGCAACGCATTGCAAAGCAATGATTTGAGTAACCTTTTGGCACTCAAAGGGTTAAGGTGCTGGTATTACGCACTCTTGAGAACCCCCAAAAGAAGCCCTGGATAAGAAAATTGTGAATCATGTTATTTTTATAATAAGTATTTAGAATATGTAAATTATATCATTACATTACAAAAAAACTGCTTCTGTATTTTTAGAATTTTTAAAATATAAAAACAAATGAAACAACTGGACACTTTGTAAACATGTTTTTTAAATATCAGTGTCCAACAACGATAACACATAATCACTTGTTTTTGGAGTCTTTCTTGATGTACACTAATAAATGCACCCAATGATCATTTATAGCCTCCAGTGCCAGAGGGGTATGGAACTCATTGCTTTACAATGCATTGCATTCCCCAGTGCCACTACAATGGCTAATACAGTATTATTGTTGGTTATGATTAGTTTTATGATTTATAACAGAGTAGCAAAGATTTATGATGCAGTCTGGGTTTTAGTTTGGTTCATAATTATGATTACTGAGTAGGGAATAACACTACTACTTTTCATTCCAGAGCATAAGCAACACATTGAAAGGGTTAAAGTGGCATTTATCTTGTATGTGCTTTATAAAATATTTTAGGAAGTATCTCTGCCATAGGAATCCTGAGGCTTTGCTTTGGGCTGTTTGTATTTGTCATCCTTATTAGGCAGAAAATGCCAAGAGCTAAGCAAAGTTCTGCTATTTAATTTTACTTCACACAAGTTTTGTTTAAGAAAACATAAATTGGTTTGACAATAGTTTTTTACACAATGGTGAA
The DNA here is from genome assembly GCA_037306005.1 of Rhinophrynus dorsalis. Lineage (NCBI taxonomy): Eukaryota > Metazoa > Chordata > Amphibia > Anura > Rhinophrynidae > Rhinophrynus > Rhinophrynus dorsalis. The sequence continues at coordinate 111,641,528 of CM074718.1, forward strand.
TAACAAGCAAGTCCTCAGGTATCTGAAGTTTCATTAGGTTAGGATACCAAGTGAACAGGATCAGCAAAGTAAGCACTTGCAGAAATGGATTTTACCAGCTTCGGCCATCTTTATTTAGAGCTACAGTTTGTGTTCTCCCTCTTGAAACTTTAACAAGCTAATTTATACATGGATATACCCAATGTGGACTGTAGTAACAAAGTTTAACCCCGTAAGGACCCATGACGGTCCTGGACCGTCATGGCTTAAATTACAGCAGTGTGCCTCCGTGCACGCTGCTATCATCAATTCCAGGCTGAGACTGAATGCTCCAAGACCGGGATGTTCAGTCTCAGCCCTTCTTGCTTGTGACGGGTCATGTGATTGCCGTAGCAGCGATCACATGTACCGGCATTCTGAGTGATAAAGGCAGTAAGCAAAGCATACTGCCTCTATGTCTCTCCTCTGCATCTGTCTCCCTTGCTATCAAAGTAAGGGAGAGAGAAGTAGAGAGGAGACACCTAGTGGTAAAAGAAAATACAGCAGCTGGGGGTATTAACCCCTTCACTGCTGGTGGCTGGCTAAATTCTGACCTGCAATAATACCATATAAGTGTGGTATCAAAAGAAAGCCCTATTTGTGCTTAAAAAAACAGTATATAATTAATGGGGGTGGAATAAAAGACTTAGAGGAAAAACACTGTTGAACAAAGACATAGTCAAAAAGGTCAGAATTGTTCCGGTCCTTAAGTGAAAATGACCTCAGATTTTCCCAGTCCTTAAGGGGTTAAAAACATATCACCATTTACTTGTCAATTATTATGTGTATGCTTCAGTGTTTCTCAAATCTCTTCTGGTTCCTACTGTTCTCTTGAATAACAATTATGTCTAGAACTTTATTGGCTTGAATGTGTTTTAAAACCGTGAGAGAAATGTATACGTTCTAAAGAATGATCATACAAATGTCATTTTACAGGAGAATAAGCCAGTTGGCTTTAGCATTCTACACTTATCCGTGACAGACAAAGATTCTTCACATAATGGCCCACCTTTTACTTTCACTATTTTAAGTGGCAATGAAAAAAATATGTTTAAGATCAACCAGCAAGGAATACTTACAACTGCAGCCACATTAAATCGGAAAATCAATGATCACTTTTTGCTCCATATTGAGGTATGTGCTCTTGGAAATTTATAATTTTGAAGACGTTTATGTACTAAGAAGAATTGGAACAATTCTAGAGCAACAGAACTGAATTATAGGTGACAAATAACATTTTACATAATTCCCAATTTATTTAAATTGGAATTGTATGCCATTTAAAGTTAGAGGTCTCATTGTGAGATAAAGTGTTGGTGACCTCTATAATATTCAGTGGGTTAAGAGTCAGATTTATACACGAGGTTTTTTATTTATTTCCAAAGATGCATTTTGTTTGTCACAGAATTGCTTCACTTTCCTAAATTCATCACCTTTTTATGTTTAGCAACTTGCATTATCTGTAGGTAGAATAATTAATTAAATTGTGCTTGGTAGTAGAAGACAGGAGTATTATGATGGAGCAATTTGAGGGAGGGGGGTATGTTGTGGAACAAAAGGGAAGTATTTTCCACTGTATCAAAGAAAAGCATAAGGACTTCAGGATAAGCCTCTGAATGCTGCATGTGTCCACCACTGACCTTAAAAGGAAATGTTCAGTTCAAACCAAAGATTGGATTCCATTTCAGGTGATAACTTTATAATTGGTTTCACCTCCAATTTTTTTGATAGACTTCAATAGGAATGTGTGGGATAAAACTAGTGATAGCATATGGCTCCACTTTTGCTCACAAAACAGGCTTTGTAAACTAGAAGGGGCTGCAGTTTTAATGCAAGGTATTATTTATTATACATAATTTCATACAAAATATACTCAGTCACATTATCTCTGTCTCTCTTGCTTTCAACTGGCTTGCACTATATATAAGATATATATATATATATAAAAATAAGAGAAGACTGTCATGTTATGGGGGATCCACCATCCATGCCTGCCACACCTCAGGGCAGCAGTAAGGAGAAAATATGCAGATCTCCTCCTTAATGCCTTTCCAAAACATGCAGGGGGTGTGATTTTTGAAAGCTCTTTCACGTCCTTCAATTTTGCCCACTTGACAATCATTGTCTGCAAGCACTTTCCCTTCCCTCATATGTCGCCACTTTACAAACATTACCTCTGACACCTTTTTCCCTGTCTGCCCTGCCATCACCAGAAGATTATCCAGTCTCTGCCCTTGGAGCTCTCCTTATAACTTCTACTATTTTCTGCCTCCCTTTCACATATTTGTGCCCTCGGTTGATGTGCTGCATTGACATCCACTCCCACTGATGTTGAACTGGCGCTAGCCAGGGATGCTATTGGAATGTGTGTCCTTTTGAACTAAATTACTTTGTTCTACTCTTGCACAAATAAGTTACTTCACCACTAAACAGCTTCAAGCAGCTTCCCTGTAGAGGCAACCTCAGTATCACTACAAGTGGAGCTGAATACAGAACATCACCAGTGGCAACAAATATGTAACCACCTCCCTCCTCTACTCAAAGTATCTGCACATCACATCCCTTTCCTACCCGATGTGCCTCACCCCATGTCTTTCCCTTCTTACCATTCATATGACTTAAATGTCACTCACTCCACTTCTCTAGCTACTCCCTCATCTTATTCCCATGCGTTGGAAGAGTTTGCCTATCAAAATGGCTCAGTAAACCTAAGAGAAATGCTATTTTCCTGTTTGCTTTTCTGCACCTGAATTCAGGACATGTCCATTACTGTTTTGTTTATATCAGAAAACAGAAAAAGACAACAGAGGAGGCGCCCCAATAGTGCAATCCATTTAAAAATTTTAAACAATAAAATTAAAAATAGCAGTTTTACTCACAATATCTAATTGTTAGACAGATGATACCATCAAAACTGACTAAGCAAACATACGAAGTGTCAGCAGAAACAACAAAAACTCATAGAAACATATCCTTTTGTTTAAAAAATATACTTGTATTACAAATTAAAATGTATCCTCGTTGATCTACAATTAATTACACGTTTCATAGCTAATACACTGCTTTATCAAAGATGGTAAGTCCAAAAAAAACAAAAGAGGAAAAAAATAAAAGCATCAGTGCTTATTAGCGTGCTGGAAATTGTAGTTCAAAAGCACATGCACTATGCTAATTAGGTGCAAGGTAAGCCAACTGTCATAAAACATTAGGTACTGCATATGTCATTTAACATCTATGGGGTGTTAATAAAAGAAACACGTGCTGGGAGGAAAGCATGAGGAGGAGGTGGTGGTTGTAGCTATATAACACACATAATGTTCTTGATGTGGCAGATTTAAGGGGAGTGATTGGTACAAATTGGGGCATGGAAGTGCAATATGTTACATGGATAACTGAAGTTGTCTACCACACAGATAAAGGGCAATATGCATAAAGAAAGTGAATACATTCTGGGTCACGATATGGGACACTACAAAACAAAATAAATAAAATGTACATTTGTTTAAAGTTGGATTTTCACCCTTTCCGTTCCTCCACTGTTGTTTTGTATATATTTCCCTTAATGTTTCCCTGATGAAGACAGATTTAAGCAGTAGTTTTTTAAGGCACCCATAAAATGTAATCTAGTTTATTAAAAGCACCCTTCATGTTTTATACATGTGCCAGATTAGCAAAATAAAGGGGGTTATTGGTAAAGATTGGGGCGAGGGAGTGTAGTATGTCACACTAATGAATAAGTTGGCTGAGAGACAAATAAAGAGCAATAGGCAGCAAGTGAATACATTCTGGGTCAGAATAGAGGACATAATAAAACAAAGTAAATAAAATGTACATTGATCTAAATTGGGGATTTCCACCTATGGATTGTTCTGCTTTTGTTTCATGCACATATCACCTAAAGTTGCTCAGAAGAGAACATATATTACGGCACTATGCATACAAGGCACACCTAATGCGATATGGAATTTTAAAGTCACCCCTCATGTTATATAAGTAACTAGCAAAAAGGATACAGTGTTCCCCTTAACATATTCAGAGAGGGACAGACGCACACGACACACACCCACATAACCATGAGGACAAGGAAACACACAGATGTACTGCACGTATGAATTTCAACATTTGTTTACCTGTTTGCGAATGGCTAGCTTGTCAATGATTAAATCATACACTCCATCAGGACACAGGAACTGAATTCCTTAAGGCTGTTTAGTTGTCATCAAAATGTTCCTTTTAATTTTGTAAGATTATCAGTCTGTAATTTACAGTACATGAACATTTATGAATAATTTACCGATGAAAGCGGCTAATTAAAAGGGAACTTTGTTAAAAAATGTTTTCTTTCAATTAAATTAGATTTACAAGGAAACATTTTCAGGACAAGTATCTGTATTCTGCTGATCATTTACTATTCATTTGTTTCAATAAAACAACTAGTTAGAGCTCTCCAAAGTGGAAATTACAACGAATGACACAGGATATAGTGATTTTCAAATCAACTACACAATGTGGAGGGGGGCACAAAATTCTTCTTATTCCCATTAACACCCTTGCATGCTGTATGTCTCCAATGTATTGCGCTAGAGACCTCTCTAGCATTCAGGAGATTAGAAATCCCGTAAACCCTTTGAGTGCCAGAGAGGTATGTACCTCTCTGGCACTCAAAGGGTTAAATCAGTGAGCTTGTTTTTCTCCTTTTGTACTATTGTTGTGTCCAAGGATCTTTCCAATTTGCTTTTATACATAAGATCCATAGTACCATATTTAGGAAGCTAAAGATGAGCCATTCTGGAGCAAATCAATTATTGCATAGGGGACATAAGATCAACAAAAAAAATCACCTAATCCTCATTAATTTAAAGGGATAGTAATGTTTACAAACACAAGCAGCTCATATCCTTTGTCATACTGAATAGTACTGATGTCTGCACGTCTCAAAGTTCATAACTTGCTAATTAACTCCTGCCCCTTTTCCTGTTTGGAAGCCACTTCCCCTCAGATCTGAAGTCCGGTCGCTTGACTAGACAGATCACAATGTCGGACAATCTTCCTTCTGCCAGTAAAAGGAAAACCCTGACTTTAATGACAAAGGAGGGCAGGTTTTTCCTAACACTGACTGAAGATTGTCCATGATAGCGATCCGATTTCAGATCTGAGAGAGATTTGCTGATGGGGAAAAAGGGACGGGAGTGGTAAAATTAATCATATGTTTACAGCTTAACTAGCAAATTATGAACTTTGAGAGCAGCAAACATCAGTCCTATTCAGTATGACAGGAGATGAGCTGTTTATGTTTTTAAACATTACTATCCCTTTAAATGGGCTTTTAACCCTTTGAGTGCCAGAGGGTTACGGAATGCATTTAATTGCAAAGCAATACATTCTGTACCCCTCTGGCACTCAAAGGGTTAATCCCTTAAAATGCTTCCTAGGTCTCCCAGCTCACAGGGAAACAGTGCTTTGGTGACCGTTCTACAGTTCAAGGAGTTACACTCCCCATTCGAAGTGGACCTTTCACTTTGAATTTGAGGTTTAAAAAAATGCATATACGTCATGTTAGCCAGGAGACCAGCAGATTGATAGTTTAGGAGAGATATTAGTACTTTTATTTCTGAATAGCGAAAGTTTTTCACTGCAGCACTTTAACCTAATTATGCTTTGTGTTGCACCAAGAATTTTATTAGCATATGATGCATCACTCATTTCTCATAAATAAAAGTACCATTATCTCCTAAACTATGCAGCTTCTGATCTTTTAGTTAACTTGATGTATTCTGAATTTAGTTTTCAACTATAGAAACTTAAAGGGACAGTAATGTCTCAGAAAAAATATTTATCATTTTGTAGTGCTTAAAAAGTTGAACTAAATGCAAAAACCCTATCTCTCAAACCGCTATGGTTTGAGAGATATTCACTGTCAAAGTACCCCCCTCCCTCCCTTTTCCCTGACATCAGCGTTGTGCTGACCGCAGGGGAATCCTGTCCAGGGTCCAACTGGCGGCATCTGCAGCAGAGCCGCAGTAGCGTTAGTTAAAAAAAGAATGATTTCATTGGAAAGGTCTACAAAGTGTGCCTGGTTTGCAAGCACACCTTGTAGACCATTCCAATGAAGTAATTTGTTTTAAATAATGCGATTGCGCCTCTGCTGAAGAGCCTCCTTGTGTCGGCCAACACGGATCACATGCTGTCAGCTTTACAACTGACAGCAGGAAACTGCAAACTTTCTATGTGAATATCTCTCAAAGCATAGCAGTTTGAGAGATAGGGTTTTTTGCATTCCATTCAACTTTTTCAGCACTACAAAATGCTAAATATTTTTTCTGGGACATTACTAACAATTTAAAGGGGATCTCTCACCTAACTACATGTAATGCTCATTAGTTAGAGCATTTCTCTAAACCACTGAAAATAGCATTCATTATATGTAAAAAGCAGTTACATTGGCAAGAATTAAACTTTAAAAAGTGTTCGGCAGCCTACTTCCGGCTTGCCGAACTTTGCCGACCAGAGACGGCTCCGTCCCACTACCCATCATCCTCCCATGACGGAGGCTGTCTGTCACTAAAGTGGAGCGATCGCATTGGCTAGATATCGATCTCTGCCAATGCGATCGCTCCACTTTAGTGACAGACAGCCTCCGTCATGGGAGGATGATGGGTAGTGGGACGGAGCCGTCTCTGGTCGGCAAAGTTCGGCAAGCCGGAAGTAGGCTGCCGGACACTTTTTAAAGTTTAATTCTTGCCAATGTAACTGCTTTTTACATATAATGAATGCTATTTTCAGTGGTTTAGAGAAATGCTCTAACTAATGAGCATTACATGTAGTTCGGTGAGAGATCCCCTTTAAATAAAAATGACTGGGCCACTTTAAATCATTGATAATTGATATTTTAATCTATAGAGACCACCTTTATGGCATCACAAGCTGCAAGAACATTCTTTCTTTACGCAAGCATTAGTTATTTTATCTGGTCTTTTCCAACAAAAAGTACTTTACCATTAAATTGTTCTTAGTCGCAGACGTTGTAACTTTAGAAAAAAAAAAAAAAAGCTGATGCCCATGCAATTTATACTTCGTTAATTAAACTTATTACCTTTTCTGAACAACTTCCTGTTGGTTTAAATAAGAGCAGGCACACAGAAAGCCCATTATTCTTTTCTTAATTTCCTCTGACCCTCTGAATTCTTTCCATGCTAGTAATCTTGGAACCGTGCCAGCGAATGTTTGTTGCAGAAACTAGGATTTTATTATTCCTCCTACAACATTACGTATTTTGCAAACCCATTTAATTCATGCGTGGATGTATGAAAAAAATAAATGAGTGCTAAATTGATATATGGATTTTCAGCTTGCTGACGGATTTATAATAAATTAGTTTATAATTTACTGCTTAGTATGTTATCTGTTCTAGACACCCTACAAATAAAAAATGTAGCACACTAAGTATTCCTGTTATGTGTTACATGTACTATAAAAACCTAGCATTTTAATATCATCTGCCATAACTTTTCTTCTCATAAAACTATGCTTTTACTCCTCCTACAGTCTGAAATGTGCAATTGCACTGCTGAAAATACATATTTTCCCCACATTCATTGTTTGTAGTCACATCATGGATAATTGATAGTTCACATATTATTCTTGTGAATGTGTATCATTCATGAGAATAAATATATAGAATTTTTTTGTGGTTTTTTTTGTTTGTTTTTTCTTTACCTTAGCTATATCAGAATGGGGAGAAAATGGAGCCCTTGTTCTTAAGATTTTACTGGATGCCACATTTTTAGAGTAGTTTAGATACATCGACCTAGATCTAGCCCCAGAACTCCTAAAAATCTTAGTGGGCTTAGATAGATATCTGTTTGTATGTGTGTTTTATGTTAATCTATTTCTTTTTATTTCATATTTTAGGTGGCAGACAATGGAAAACCACAATTATCATCTTTTACAAATGTTGATGTGCGAGTGATTGAAGAAAGCATCTACCCTCCTGCAATTTTACCATTAGAAATATATATTACCACTTTTGGGGAAGAATATTCGGGTGGTGTCATTGGAAAGATCCATGCAACAGATCAGGATGTTTATGATACACTGACATACAGTCTGGATTCCAAAGTGGAAAATCTTTTCTCTGTTTCGAGCACAGGTGGTAAACTGATAGCACACAGACGTTTGGATGTTGGCCAGTATCTGTTAAATGTCAGTGTCAGTGATGGGAAGTTTACCACCACAGCTGATATTACTGTACACATCAGACAGATAACACAGGAGATACTAAATCACAGTATAACTTTCCGTTTTGCAAATCTTTCGCCAGAGGAATTCATTGGGGACTACTGGCGCAACGTTCAGAGGACCTTGAAAAACCATTTAGGTGGCCGCAAAATTGATGTTCAGATTGTTAGCTTGCAGCATTCTGAACCACCCACAAACCTTGATGTCCTGTTGGTTATGGAAAAACCAGGAAATGTACTTTTTGCACCCAAAGTTATTATCCAAAAGATAAATTCTTCTGTTGCAGAGATTGAAGACATCAGTGGTGTTAAAATTCTTGAAGTCTTCCACAAACTCTGCATGGATGTAGAATGTCCTGTGAGGTTTTGTGATGAGAAGATATCCTTAGATGAAAATATCATGTCAACACACAGCACTGCAAGGCTGAGTTTTGTTACACCTAGACACAACCGAAATTCTGTATGCCTGTGCAAAGGTATGGAAAATGTCTAATACTAACTGCCAAAACAATTATTTATTTTTAACTTGCTTATACCTTGTTTTATTTGCATACATAATACTTTCTTTTGATGTCGGCTTTAGGAGGAAAGTGTCCTACTCTGAGCACTATATGTGAAGGAAACCCTTGCCCTGAAGGTTCAGAGTGCATAGTCGATGCAAAAGAAGGAAAATACAGCTGTGTTTGCCCAAGTGACAGGCACGGGCAATGCAACAGTAAGATTGTCTTTTAATCTCCTAAACATAATCATCTCCATTTGACAACATCCAAACTTAATATATATTTCATCTTTCTTCTAGTTGGCACATCAGTAACATTCACTGGGAACAGTTATATAAAGTACCGGTTAGTGGAAAATGAAAACAAGGAAGAAATGAAACTTACAATGAGACTTAGAACCTATTCGGCTCATGCTGTTGTCATGTATGCAAGAGGAACAGATTACAGTATTCTAGAGGTTTGTGTTAAAATTTATGGTAGAGATTCTTGGAAAATTTTAAATGAATCAAATTCAACCCCACATTACTACTGCTGCAAATAAACTGGAAACATTCATTTTCTACAATATTTTAAAAGATAATTGTCTGGTTGGACATGATGGTAGTTTGTAGTCCCCAACTGCTGGAGCTCCATATATTGCCCCCTTGTCTTATTATTTTATTGAATTTGAATTGCATCTATCATTACAGGAAGCATTCATTGATATGTTTTAGCCCATGTTACTAAAACATTCAGCTTTAGTTGGCTTCCCTCAGAAAATCTGGAATGAATTCCCTTTACTAATGATTAATCCCTTGAATGCCAGAGACTTTGAGCCTTAATCCAATTTCTAGGTCTAAACTGCGTTGAGCAGCTTAATTTCTCTCAAACACTCAAGGAGTTATACAGTTTGTTGGACACCCCATGGCCTATAAAAAGCCTTATGTGTCATTTAAATCAGTAGAAGAATGACCACATGACCTGAATTGCACAGGGCAGTCCTGGATTTCAAATGTGTGTTCCATGTCCCATCTGTGACAATACAATGTCCTATAATAAAGACACCAGAGCACAGAGTTCTAAACACGAGGAGATCTGTCCATTGCCTACTGTCATGTAATGCTACTTTTTACAGCTTTGGGTGTGATGTGTATGGTCTTGTGGCCCACCACAGGCATCACTTGCTGTCCCAGCAGTCAATGGGCAGTTTCCACTTAGTGTTTAGAACTCTATGGTGTACCAGAGTAAAAAGAGGATGCATACTGATGTCCATTGATGTATAGTGACTCTTCCCACATAGCTGCACTGGAGCCAAGGACAAGCGCTCTGTTGCTCTCGTCCCTGCAGTGTTCCTGACTGGCATAATGGAGATGTGGTCACCCTAATCAGTAGGACTTTTTATTTGTCCCTTATGGTGCAATTCATGTTTCCTGCTTTATACATCAATCTCACTGACACACACACACACGATCTGTAAAAGACAATTACCTTAACTGACTCTTTTCATTGTTCTTTTTTCTGATACTGTAATGTATTCAGTACACATAATGTAGCCTGCAGTAACATGGGCCAGAGCATTTAATGAGACTCAGTTGTCATCCATCTCTGAACACTTTTATTTTCTTACAAAAAACAATGTACTGATGTATTTTGTGTTTTAAATGCTGTTCTTTGATAGTAATGACAGGAATACTGTTTGTTCATTATGCATTTTTTAGATCCATAGTGGAAAACTCCAGTACAAATTTGATTGTGGCAGTGGTCCTGGAATAGTGTCTGTTCAGAGTATTCATGTCAATGATGGCCAATGGCATACAGTGTCTCTGGAAGTGGATGGTAACTACGCCAGGCTGGTCTTAGATCGTGTGCACACTGCATCTGGCACTGCACCTGGCACACTCAGGACGCTCAACCTTGATAACTATGTATATTTCGGAGGGCATATGCGTCAACAGGGATCAAGGAATGGAAGAAACTCGCAAGTCAGTAATGGATTTAGAGGATGCATGGATTCTGTGGTATTAAATGGCCAAGAGCTGCCACTGAACAGTAAATCTAAAAATAATGTGCATATAGAAGAGTCTGTGGATGTTTCCTCAGGATGTTCCCTAACACCTGCAGATGTCTGTTCTGGCAGTCCCTGCCAAAATGGTGGCACATGTTCCCCATTATCAAATGGAGGTAAGTTATATTGGACTTCTCTTAACACAATTTTTTTACATATTTTTGCTTCATTGACCCCTTGGATTCTAGTGAGATACCCACATTGCTGAGCGATCCACTGAATATCTCTATAGCACCAAACATGGAAAAACGGGGCCTATCGTTTAAAGGCAGATTAATGCTGATATGAAAAGTAGTTGTGATATACAAATTCCCATACCTTAACCCTTTGAGTGCCAGAGGGGTGAGGGGTAACCAAAGCATTGGGTCTCAATTTGTAGGATACCATTCTGGTACTCAAAGTTCAAAACAATGCCATGAGCTGTGTGAATAAAGAAAAAGAGGAGCAAATCTGGAGGAACGTAGCTAATTGATAGTTTAAGTAAAATGGCCTTTAACCATTTGAATGCTAGAGGTGTTTCTAGTGAATTGCTTTGTAGTTTGTTGCAGACTTATCTAGCATTCCAGGAGTTAAAAGCACCATTTAAATTAGATGGAATTTTCAGTTGTCCATGGATTATGCCTTTGAGTGCCAGAGAAATATGCAGCGCAATGCATTGGTTCACTACCTCTCTGACACTCAAAGTGTTAAAACCCCTGATTTAAATCAGTGGGAATTTGGAGATTTTTTTTGCATTGTCCCCTATGTGGTGCAGTTGGCATACTCCAGAATTGCTTTTCTTTTGATTTCTGCATAGAACCCTAGTAATATATACTGTATCTGTAGCTGTGTAGACACCTTTTTTTAAACCATTTTCATTCCCTTCCATGAGAGTGATGTCACCGGGTGCATCTGATAGGGAGAACCCAGACAGGGACTGTGAAGGCTGGGATAGATATACAATATACCAGTATCCCCTGCCTTCATGTTGTCACATAGCCTTCTGGTTGTGCAAGTAAAGAGAGGGCAGGTCTGTCAGGCCCCTGACTCCCCCTTGTACAAGTCAGTCCTAGACACTTTGGGATATTGTGTGGAGGGAATAGGCTATAGAGGCATTATGCATAGAACCAAAGGGAGATGTGACAATGTAAAGGCAGGGGAAAGAGGGGATAGAATAATATATACAATTTCAAATATATTAAATCCAGTTAATGTATATAACATTTTAATCTTTTGAGTGCCAGAGGGCACTCAATGAGACTTCTGTCAAAATCACTGCTGGGGACCTGCCACAGCCCAGTGATCCAACCCACACCTTTGCCGTCACCTAATTCTGGCAATGCGGTGATGGGCAGGGGACACTCTGTCCCATTCGCCTCCTCACCTCTAACATGATGAGCACTTGCACTGTGTTAAACCTACCTCTGATTCAGAACACTCTCCACTCACCCTCCTCACACTCACTGACTAGCAATGTGTCGAAGGGGAGGGCCACCCATGCCAGTAGCTGCATCAAAGCTAACACGATGCCCTTGCCGTGTGTTCACCATCTCTCAGCACAGGCAACATCAATTTTCAGAAAACGTTAATACAATAACAGAATAAACACGAGAGAATAAATATGATTACATGACCTGTAAACCATCATATTATGAAGTGGTAGTCAAAATGACCGGAAGATGAGGCAATGGAGAAAACCCTGTTGAGTTTGTGATAGGGATGGGAGAAAACTGTTGCCTCAAGAGTAATGTCTGAAAGACAAAACTTTTCGACTTCCGTTGGCATTCCCACAAAAAAGAAAATGTTAACTTTTTTCCCCGCCACACATATACTGATCCAGCAGCTTTGTCCTGCTTCATTAGTAGCCAAGAATCACACATACTGACCCTCCCGCCTTGGTCCACAGTATCCATAGAATCACATATACTGACCCCACCAGCCTTGTCCCAGAGTATCCATAGAATCACACATACTGACCTCACCAGCCTTGTCCCACAGTAGCCATAGAATCACACATACTGACCCCCCCCCCCCGCCTTGTCCCACAGTATCCATAGAATCACACATACTGACCTCACCAGCCTTGTCCCACAGTATCCATAGAATCACACATACTGACCCCCCCGGCTTGTCCCACAGTATCCATAGAATCACACATACTGACCCCCCCGCCTTGGTCCACAGTATCCATAGAATCACACATACTGACCCCCTGCCTTCTCCCACAGTAGCCATAGAATCACACATACTGACCCCACCAGCCTTGTCCCACAGTAGCCATAGAATCACACATACTGACCCCACCAGCCTTGTCCCACGGTAGCCATAGAATCACACATACTGACCCCCCCGCCTTGTCCCACAGTATCCATAGAATCACACATACTGACCCCCCCGCCTTGGTCCACAGTATCCACAGAATCACACATACTGACCCCCTGCCTTCTCCCACAGTAGCCATAGAATCACACATACTGACCCCACCAGCCTTGTCCCACAGTAGCCATAGAATCACACATACTGACCCCACCAGCCTTGTCCCACGGTAGCCATAGAATCACACATACTGACCCCCGCCTTGTCCCACAGTAGCCATAGAATCACACATACTGACCCCACCAACCTTGTCCCACGGTATTCATAGAATCACACATACTGACCCCACCAGCCTTGTCCCACAGTAGCCATAGAATCACACATACTGACCCCACCAGCCTTGTCCCACAGTAGCCATAGAATCACACATACTGACCCCCCCCGCCTTGTCCCACAGTAGCCATAGAATCACACATACTGACCCCCCCGCCTTGTCCCACAGTAGCCCTAGAATCACACATACTGACCCCAACAGCCTTATCCCTGTTACATCTTCTCCATGACAAAATCATTGGGCATTCCTCTATTGCCTCATATTCAACATTTGGTCAAGTTAATCTTAATCACATTATAATATTATGGACTTTTACAGGTCATGTTATCATATTTATTTTCCTATGTTTATTGATTTGTTTGATTCATATTCATTGCTTCTAAATTACTATTTTGTTGTTTCTGAATATGGCCCTTTTTTTGTAAAGAACATTTTAGTTTTGGTATGAAGGTAAAGAATCCTGTTGGAATTCAAAAACTGTAATTTTTTCATTATTATTTATTTATTTATTTTAAATGCCCATCCGATAAATCTTTTATCTATCAGCATTTCTGTATAATAGGAGAGGCGACAGACATACACTAACAATGAGGTATGTGATAGATGAAATGTAACCTTTAGTAAAACTGCACACGATAAATTGTATGGTAGGCACAGAGCTCTGTGTCATTATACGTAAATATTACTATTACACAAAGGCGTAACTAGAACCTCCAGGCCCTGGTGTAAGAAATGCCATGGGCCCCCCCACCCCACGACCACATTGGCCCCTGGGCCCTCCACAGTGCCCCCCAATCTCAACAATGCCCCCATCTCCTACCTCCCAGTCCCTGGTGGTCCAGTGGCAGGAGAGACGGGTTGGCACCTTGAGCTCCCTTGCGGTCCACTTCTGTAATGCAGAGCGCTGGGAGATGATGTAGTCTCCCAGCACTCTGCATTACTAGAGCGCCGGAGGGAGATTGCAAGCGGAGGGGTCACAGGGGGCACCCGGGCCCATGGAGTGATGGGCCCGGTCACGGTTGTGACCCCTATAGTTAATCCATTGCTATTAAAGTTGATGTATCAGTGGAAGTCATTGTATGATATTCAACTCTTTTGGAATGTCTACTTGCAGGATACTACTGTAAATGTACTTCATTGTTCATGGGAACACATTGTGATATAAGCATGAATCCATGTGCATCCAACCCTTGCCTGTATGGAGGTACTTGCATTGTTGTCAAAGACGATTATATCTGCCATTGTAGAGGAGACTACTCAGGCCAAAGGTAAGTTTAAAAAGGTGTACATTTACCCCTTTGAGTGCCAGTGCCAGAGGGGTACGCAACGCATTGCTCTGCAATACGTTGTGTACTACTCTGGCACTCAAAGGGTTGATAATGCATAGCACTGTCATTTTTTGCCAAATAACAATTGACATTTCTTTTAAAACAATGGTTCTCAGTATGTGATTATGATACCCTTTTGTGGTAAATGAAATCCTAGTGGAACCCTTATCAATCAAATACTTTAACCCCTTGGATGCTAAAGAGGTCTCTAATACATGGCTTCTCCATACCTTGCAGAGCTTTCTAGCACCCAATGAGTTAATGTATCAGTATCAAATTTATGAGACTTCTAGCTGGTACCAGTACCTTAAAGGAGAGGTATGCTTATTTTAATGAAAACCTGTATCTTTGTAGAGCTTTTCTGCCGAGCTGGGAGTTGCTTCATGCAAAATATATAACCATTCAAACTGATAATAACATTTATGAAGAACTATAGAATGGAATAGAATAACTGTCTGAACACAAAGTGAACTGTAGGTGAACCTTCTGCACAACAGGGGGCACTGTTAATGCAAAAAAAAAAAGTGAAACTGTACAGTGGGAAAAAATCTACTGTTAAAGTTTAATTGTACTTTAAACTAGAAGGCTAAAATGTATTATTTAAAAGACACCATATAGTTGTATGTATCTACAATAAGAGGGGAGATGGTAGTGCTTCTTACAAGAAAAACCTAACTTGAGATGCACTCACGGATACTGATATCCCATTATTTCGGTTGGCAGTGAAAACCCATACAAAAACACATATTATTTTCTTCTTGTGATACTTTCCACTTAATAACTACTTCTGAAATAAAATTAAAAAGTGCAATTTCTTTAATCAGCAAATGTTAATTTAATATAATTCTTTGTATTGTAGGTGTCAGTTTGGTCCATATTGCAAAGAAAACCCTTGTAAGAACAGTGGCAAATGCATTGACAGTCTAGATGGTCCTGTATGTGAATGTGAAGCTGGGTTTCATGGAGAAAGGTATGTATATTTGTGTTTTTCATTATGTTGTCTTTTGGCGTGTTATATAATAAGCCAAGATTGGTTGTAAAACTACTCTTCTCCTACTGTTGTTGGACCGCAACTCTCAACATCCAAAAGAGAATTTTGGTCCAACTACAACTGGAGACGTGCAGATTGTCCACCCCTGCTATAGGCAGTATTGATTTCAGATTTACTGTCGCGTAACATTAATTGTGGGCAGTAATATCTGTCAGATTTGTTGTTTCAACCATTTGTTGACAATATAGGTTGTCCACCCCTGCTATAAACAATAATGCTTTTTAGATGCGTTGTCTCCATCCTTTCATCCAAAAATATGAGCCCTTCTCACTTGCATGCAGTCATGTGAACAGACAGAGAAAGCAAAATCTATTCTAACTCATCCTTTCTTGGCATAAATGTAACTAACCCTGTTCTTTTATTTAAGGTGCCTAAGTGATGTTGATGAATGCCTGGAGAACCCATGCCCTAATGGTGCCCTGTGTGAAAATACCTATGGTTCTTACCATTGTAACTGTAGTCAAGGATACGGTGGGAAACTCTGCACAGAGATCATACTTAACAAGTATGTGTCTACATCCTGGAATATTGGTTTGGCTGAAGTTATTGGTATCATTGTGTTCATAGCAGGAACATTCTGCATTGTGGTGATTTTTGTTGTGTGCCGCAAATTATCCAATAAGAAAAAGAAGAAGCGTCAGTCTGAACCTGAGGACAAACACTGTGGGACAACTTCTGCATTTTTACCAAGACATTTTTTGGATCCCAAACTGAACAAGAACATCTATTCAGACATACCACCTCAAGTTCCTGTTCGTCCCATTTCTTACACTCCAAGTATTCCAAGTGACTCCAGGAACAACCTGGACAGAAACTCTTTTGAAGGATCTACTATTCCTGAACACCCTGAGTTTAGCACTTTCAATCCAGACTCGGTGCATGGACACAGAAAACCTGTAGCAGTTTGCAGTGTAGCTCCTAACCTGCCGCCTCCACCTCCATCCAACTCTCCATCAGACAGTGATTCAATACAAAAGCCCAACTGGGATTATGACTATGATGGTAAGTACATGCAGCAGTTTTTTCATTGTATACTTGACATGTTTTTTCAATTACAACATATCCAGTGCTTTGTTTAATCATGGTGCCCAATAAGTAGATCACAAAGTGGTTACTGTTGGACCGCAAGAAGAATCATGCTGATGAGTAGTGTTTGCCAAATCCTTGTAACATGGCACAGTCTTTAACCATATTAACCAAGTGCTAGCAGAAATATAAACTGTTAACTACTTGGCACTGTAACCAAATAACCTCCTGCAGTGCTGAGAAACCAATATTTCCTACTTCACTGGGCTTATTTGGCAGCAAATCTCTTGCTGTTCTTGCTTTGCAGGAATTAATACTGCCAAAGTCTGAATGCATTACCTCATCCAATGATAGAGGGACAGAGTCCTGCCACCTCCTGGCCACTGCAAAAATATCCCCCCACAGAACGAGTTTCTCAGATGCACATGTCAGTGACATATATGTGGGTCAGCCTTTCATTGGAAGCCTATCCCTCATAGAACTATGTGCTTGTCATTTAAAGGTTGCACCAAATGGGACAACAAAAAAATCTGATTGCTTTAAATGGGACTTTTAATGCTCCAACACATTCCTTCTCAATGCTTTATATACTGCGTTAACATTTATGGGATAAAAAGCCACAATTAAGTCAATGGAAAATTTAGTTTGTTCCAATGTTACAGTTGCTTTGCTTCAGTACCACTTGTTTTAAACACATTTTACAATATTGTACCCATAGTTTTTGTCCAATTTTATCCCATATAGACAAGCATACACATGTGCATCGTGTTTCAATGTGATGGCAAGGAACCACTGACTCATGCTGCTAGGCATGATGTTATAATGATTATGAAAAAGTAAATCCCATATCACTAAAGTTTTAGGAACTCCTGATCTAAAATTAAAAAGTAAAAGTAAACCATGGTTTAACCCTTTGATTGACAGAGGGGTACCACGTTTGATAGAAAAACTGATAAAATCATAAAAAAGATAATTGTTTAGACATTAGAACCCACCCCCTTCATTTCACAGAATCTTCTCTCTCTTAATATATTTGCTTACCACAGCAACCCCATACATTGTCCTTACGGCTTGTATAATTTAAAGATGGTTTAAATGTTATATACAGGTTCCTACAATTGTATAGGAAAGCCAGTTTATAATATATTTTGAAGCTTTTTACACCTAAGAAATCTTTTTTACAAATGCTGGCAAAGGAGTACATGACATTTAGAAGCATATGAACCCTATTCATTTTTAATTTTTTTTTTTTTTTATTTTTTTTTTTATTTTTTTTTTTTTTTTTTGCAATAATGTCCTATTAATTTTCCATAGTTAGGCAAATGCAAAAAAAAAGTTAGATGCACAAGCTCCCTGATATACAGTGTTTAACCCTTTGAGTGCCAGAGGGGTATGCAACACATTGCAAAGCAATGCGTTGTGTACCCCTCTGGCACGCAAAGGGTTAAAGGGACAGAATAACCTCCTTATGTTAGAAAAAAATGTTGTAAGGCTTTAACTACACAGTAAAACAAGGGTACTACCAGTGCATCTAGATGGTTCTTTCAAATGTTCTTAAAAGGGTAACTTGCCTTTTTTGTCTGATAGCTTGAATTCAAGTTGGTTTGCAGCCAGGTGGCGCTGTTGTTATTACAGACTGGGAAAGAGCTGAGTGTTTCAGACACACTTTTCATATGTATGGATATAGCAACATTGCCCCCTGGGTGAAAACATCTTGAATTCAAGTGATAAGAAAAATGGAAAGTTATCTTTTTAATAACTTTTGAAACAAACATAGCCAGTCATTGGGAGTACACTTTCTACTCTACAGTATGTTTTTTTTCATAATTTCGGCATTGTGCCTCTTCAACAAGCAATTTCTGCATATATTCAACTGATCTGTTACTCATCTGGGAAATCCTTGGTGCAGTCCTCCCTGTCACATCTCTTGATGTCCTTTAGAACACAGGTTACAAAACAACTTTGGTTACTTTGCAATGAAAAAAGCATAAGAGTGCAGTTTCAATACAAAAAGAATTTTAACTACAAACCTGGTTACATGTTTTTCTAGGATAACCAAATAGCATTATAATGACTCCCAAAGTTAAAAGGATAGTAATGTTTCACAAAAAAGCAGCCCCAATTAATCTTCATAGTATTTGGTCATGGAGAGTGTTATTTCAATACTGTCAGAGTTGTAGTTCAAGAGTAATTGAATGATATTGTATCCCACTCCTGCCCCTTTTACCTAGTGTAAGCCACCTCCCCTCAGATGTGGAATCTGGTCCCTTGACCAGATAGGTCACAGCCATGGACAATCATCTTGCTGTGAGCATAAGGAAACACTGCCCTCCCTTGGCAGGTTTTTCCTTATGCTCACTGATGATTGTCCCTTGCTGCGATCCATTCAGACAGTCTTGCTGCTCTGAAGTGAACAGTGTTATATCCGTAAAAGGAATGGGAGGGGGATACTTTATCATTCAATTACTCTTGAATTACAACTCTGACAGTATTGAAATAAAACTCTTCATGGCCCCAAATACTATTAGATTAATTGGAGTTGCTTTTTTGTGAAACGTTACTATGCCTTTAACGCCGCTTGCACTCTCTTCAATGACGTGGCATAGCTGGTGTGCAAGGCTTCTTTTTGTCATTTGCAAAGACCCATCTCAAGAGCTTGCAACTCTGTGCTTTTGCATGTGATGATATCATCTGATTATGTAAAAAATGCAAGTGACATGGGAGATGGGGGTGTGGATTTCCCCTGCAGCTAAATAGTACCAAAGGATATGCTGAGAGGAGTAAAGTATGGACTATATTCCATTGCAAGTGAGAAATATTACAGATTGTTTTATCTCGTAGACTCCTTGTGTATGTAACCAATGAGGACATCTGGAGATGAAACCAGTGATAGTTATCAACTGCAATTGAATCCAGCCCTGCAATGAAAGTAAACTGCATCTGTGAGCCCTCTTTAAACGGACAGTAATACTTCGTTTTATTTTTTTTATTTTGTAGGCATGAAAAAAAAACATGAACGATATAAGTCTTATCTCTCAAACCTTTATGGTTTAAGAGATATTCACAAGCAAAGTACCCCCCCCCCCCTTTTCAGCCAGATCAGAAGGGAGGTGCCCAGGTAGACTGCAGAGAGGGACAATCTTCAATTAAGATAAGGGAAAAAGCTGAAAAACTTGTCAAGGGGGGGAAGGGCTTTCATTGTTTTCATACAAAGAAGATTGTCCCCTTCTGTTATCTGTCTGGTCTTACAACTTGATTCACATCTGAGAAGAGATGGCTTACACTAGGAAAAAGGGGCGGGAGGGGGAAACTTTGCTTGTGAATATCTCTTAAACCATAAAGGTTTGAGAGATAAAACTTATATCGTTATTCATGTTTTTTTAATGCCTACAAAATAAAATAAAGATAAAACAAAGTATTACTATCCCTTTAAGATGTTAAATAAATGTTCTGATATTTTAGTGACACTTGCTTATATAACAGGGTTAATAAATCCAGCTGTTGGGAACTGCAACTCCCATCATTCCCCCATCAGCCTGTGGTTGGTGGAGCATGATGGGAGTTGTAGTACCCAATATCTGGAGTGCCAAAGATTCCCTACCCCTCCTATAAAATCTGTCAAATTCAGTTTGATGCATTTTCTACTTAAATAAGATTGTCTGTTAAATGTAGTCCTACTTTTCTTGTAATACTAGTGGTCTATACCTAACTAATATTGCATGTTAATTTTTATAAGACCTGTTCTTTTGGCTGGACCATAATGTTTTTGCCCAAAACTGTAAGACATAATTTTTCTTGCTTCACTTGCTTTCCTGTAATTGTCACTTTCAAGTTCATATTATTGCCACTTCACTTGAACTGAACATCTACAGCTCTTCCCTTGGGGGACTATCAAAGACAGCGCTGGTTAATTGTGCGTCCTTAACATTTGTGACATTGTGTCTTCTTTTGTGCTTCTAGCCAAAGTTGATCTTGACCCATGTCTTTCAAAGAAGTCTTTGGATGAAAAGCCTTGCCAGCTATATAATCCTCGTGAAAGTATGTCTGAAATACAGTCTCTTAGTTCATTCCAGTCAGAGTCCTGTGATGATAATGGTATGTATGGAATATGATTTTGACAAACTGAAATAATATTTAACTGTTACCCTCAATATATTATAATTTTTCTTTCTCTTTTTATTTTAAAACATTGTGTCTGCTTAACCTTTGAGTGCCAGAGGGGTACACAACGCATTGCAGAACAATGCATTGCGTACCCCCTCTGGCTCTCAAAGGGTTAATAAATACAGCAGAGCCGAAGTGTCAAACAGTATAACAGTGTTGTAAAAAGGTAGATGCAAAGAAGCCAGAATTAATCCGAGAGTACATATTTTTCAAACAATGTAAATATATAAAAAAAAAAAACTATTAAAACTACATTTCTGAATCCTTTTCTAGAATCAAAGTGCAAACATTTCCATTCTTTAGGATGTTAGGACCAGTGGGATGCGCAATCCCTCTGGTTGTTAAAGGGTCCGTTATTATTGCATCCATTATAATGGATAATTGTAAAACTCTTCATTCATGCTGTTCTCATAACCATACTGATGATTTAATTCAGTAGAGGGCAATGTTAGGTCTTAAAGATCCTACTAGATTACAACAGCAGGGGGGAGATTCACTAAGCGCTGATAAAGAGGTGATAAACTGGAGATGACTTCTCCAGTTCCTATGTTATTGTATAGAGCCTATGCACTAAGATCTCCAAAGCTGAAGAAATCTTAGTGCATAGGCTCCATAGAATAACATAGGAACTGGAGAAGTGATAAACTGGAAAAGTCATCTCCACTTTTTTACCTCTTTATCACCACTTAGTGAATCTCCCTCCAGGAGTCTCAGGATAATAGGTCTTGTAGTCCAAGGGCTCCAGCTGGAAGGATTCTAGCTCCCAACACTGGTCTAAATGCTTGAGACTATAAAACTAGTGGTACGTTAAATCCAGGAATCGGTTTGGTAATTGATCTATACCCAGCCAAGAGAGAGGCAGGATTTGGATTCAGGGGAATCCTTAGTGTTCATTGAACCAATTCCTTTACGCTCCAGATTAAAATGTTTCACAAAAAATGCAGCCAGTAACTCCTTTATTGAACAAACATTATCCCACTTATGCCCCTTTGACTTTGATTTTTTTTTTTGGTCAGGTTTTTTGTTTCTCTCTCTGAAAATTTAATTATTATTTGGTCCAAGATTAGTACAATAATTTTAACCTGGATTCAGGTACTAGGGAAAAAAAAGAAAAATATTGATTTGGGCTATTCATTACTGTGAACAGAGAACACAGCTAGTTTGTCTCTTATTTTTAATGTGTATATTACAATCTAGTGCAATAAATGTCATTTTGAGTACCTATACCTAAAATATACTGCAGTTTTGCTCCTAGATCAGTGGTTTTCAATCTCTTTTTGTTTGGGGCACCCCTAACACATAATCTACAACATTCGGGGCACCCCTAACATATTTATCGTACTTTATCAAGGGCATAAGAAGGGTACAATACATAAATATACAGTGAGTATTAGGTTTTATAATGATAATAACAAAACTAAATCTATTGTGCATAACAATTTTTATAAATCTTTATTTAAAAGTCCATTTTTGTGAGTCTTCATAGAAAACATGGGGCACCCTAAGTTGATGTCCGAGGCACACCAAAGTGCCACGGCACCCTGGTTGAGAATCACTGTCCTAGATGCTTTAAACTGGTAGTAGTGTTTCACAAAAACAGCAGCTCCAATTAATCTTCATAGTATTTGAGCCATAGAGTGTTCTTTCAATTCTGTGAGAGTTGTAGTTCAATAGTAATTGAATGATAAAGTATCCCCTTCCCGTCCCTTTTACCTTGTGTAAGCCCCCACTCCACAGATGTGGAATCCAGTCCATAGACCAGACAGCTCACATCAAGGGTCAATATTCTTACTGTGAGAACAATGAAAACCCTGCCCCCCTTGACAGGTTTTTCAGCTTTTTCCTTTACCTTAATTGAAGATTGTCCCTCTCTGCAATCTACCTGGACACTCCCTGGTACTCTGAGGTGAGCAGTGTTACATCAGTAGAAGGGACGGGAGGGGGTACTTTATCATTCAATTACTCTTGAACTACAACTCTGACAGAATTGAAATAACACTCTCCAAGGCCAAAATACTATGATGATTAATTAGAGCTGCTTTATTATGAAATATTACTATCCCTTTAAGTTAGGCAGTATCTTATTTGCAGAGTCCGTAAAGTATTAAATCTGAACCTTCCCTCATTCACAGCTCATTGTGTTGGTTAGGAGTTAGGCAAACTTTTTGAGTGCCACCAGGGTGTACAGTGTATTGCACTCATTGGTGGCATCAAACAATAACAATTTAATAAGAAAAAACGAAGCCACCTTGGGCCAAGCCAACAACAAACATCATATGGTACAAATGAAAAAATCTCCCAATTTAAATTGGGTTTTTAAAGGGATAGTAATGCCTGCTGTTAACAAACTTTAATATTGTAGATATTAAAAATATAAATTCAATGATGTACTTGTTGTCTCTCAAACATGTATAGTTTGAGAGATATAAGCTTATAAAGTTCCCCTCTCCTGGCCCTTTCACAGACGTCGGCACTCTAGGTGACAGCATGAGATTCTGGTTATGCGACTGAACGGAGGCTCTTCAGCAGAGACGAAATTGCACTATCTAGCAAGAAATACTTTATTGGAGTGGTCTACAAAGTGTGCTTGCAACAAGCACACTTCGTAGACCGTTCCAATGAAGTATTTCTTTCTAGATAGTGCTATTTCTTCTCTGCTGAAGAACCGTCTGCTGGTCCCGAGATCAGGATCACATGCTGTCAGCTAGAGTGCTGACGTCTGTGAAAGGGGCAGGAGGGGGAACTTCAAAAGCTTATATCTCTCAAACTATGCATGGTTGAGAGACAACAGGTACACCGTTGAATTTATATTTTTAATATCTCAATGTTAAAGTTTAACAGAAGGAATTACTATCCCTTTAAGCCTTTGGATGCTAGAGGTTTCTAAAGTATTTCTTCACAATGCTTCACTAGCATTCAAGGAGTTAAATCCCCATTTAAATCAATTTGTTTAACCCCCATGGTGCAGTTGTTGTGCCATAAAATTGATCCAGTACTATTTGAATGTAATCGACACAATGCTATTTTTTTTTTAATTTCTAGAAAGACATTTTAATTAATTGTTAATGTTTGTGCTGCTTTTCCTTTGTTTAGTGATCTGCAAATAAACATAATATCTGGTCATTGTTATGCATTTTATTTCTTGAGTAGTGATGCAGATCACTTGAGAACCTTAATGGAAAAACACTCCATATTATTTTATTTTGCTTCTGTTGAAGTGGTTCTGCAATTAAGCAAACAAATAACCTTTTCACTTCAAATACAGCTGCTTTTCCCAGGAATCAAGGTCCGAAAATTCTCTTGTTGCCTCTTTTATGACATGCTTCATCAGTTCAGAATCTGACTACATATGGGGCTATATGCACAAAACCAAAGAGATGCATTCCTTGCTCACCGCAGGGAATAACTGTTCCTTAAATTCCTATTGATTTAAATAAGACATTTTTGTTTTAATTTTCTAAATACAGTTTATTGGATTTTCTGAAAACATTTGCAAGAACATCAGTAACTTTCATCTGTAGTAGTAACTGAAAGACCAGTAAAATGAAAACATAAAATACATACACACCTCCCAACATTTTCCCTAACCCCCCACCACCGCTCATTGCAGCTCACTCTCAGCACAATTATGATTCAGAAACTCTACTCGGTTGTACATAGTCAGGCGGGGAGACTCCCTGTTGTTGGTCTGAGCTGATGTTGAGTCTGTCGAACTGTTTCAGAGTCCACGTGCACAGTAGGCAGCTAACGCTCAGCACTTACTCGGGAGGCAGCTGGGGGGAGTACGGCATGCACACTGCATGCATGCACATATATGAAGTGCAACTCGCATTTGCAGTACAGCTAGGCATCTCGCTGCTTGGCTCAACACAGCTGAGGGCTCAGAGAGTGTGGGTGAGTTTAAAAGGGGATTGGGGCAGAAGCCAGCAAAGCAGGACAAAGTCTTAATGCGGTGAGACAGCAGGATTGGGCCCTAAAATCGGGACTGTCCAGTGTAAATCGGAACAGTTGGCAGCTATATACATATTATTCAGAAAGACAATTTCATTCTTTATTAAAAAAAAAAAAAAAAAAAATCCCAGGTGAAATTCAAGAAGGAAACCAGAAATAGGGAACTTGATGGCTGTTTTGGAAGCATTACTATTAATGTATAATCATAGTCATACAGGTGCTTTGTTTCCATTCAAGAATGGAGGAGCTTAGATTGCTCTTCCAATGTATCTAAATGCACATTCTTGCTGCATTGCATAAATAAAGATACATTATTTTCCCATTGGTTTTTTTTTATATATAATTTAGGATGCATTAGGTTTTGTAAAAGATTTCTATTTTTGGGTAGTTTAGTTTTCTTGATTTTGAGCAGCTCAACCAAATGTGCAGTATTTGACCTATGTCGTCTTTGCGACTCTAACAAGTGCAGTCAGCACTTGGATATTAAAGGGATAGTAATACTTAAAATGTAAAAAAAATATGTGGTAGGGTTTATCCCCCTGAGTAAAACAAGAGTACTCCCACTGCTGAAAGGTGTTTCATTCAAAAGTTATTAATTTTCAAAGTTGAATTTTTTAGGTGCAATATCACAGTGGCCTGAAATTGTACAGTGGCGCTGTTGCTACACGATCCTATGGACAGCTCTGGTCCCGGGACCATAAATCTCCATAGGATGGTGTAGCAACAGCGCCACTGTACAATTTCAGGCCACTGTGATATTGCACCTAAAAAATTCAGCTTTGAAAATTAATAACTTTTGAATGAAACACCTTTCAGCAGTGGGAGTACTCTTGTTTTACTCAGGGGGATAAACCCTACAACATATTTTTTTTTACATTTTAAGTATTACTATCCGTTTAAGTCATTCAGTGTAATGCATTGGATACCTCTATATCATTCAAGGGTTTAAAAGCCCTGTTCAAATTAATGGGAACTTAAATTTGTTGAGTTTGGTGCCATTGGTGTTTTCCCCATAATTGCTGCAGTGCTATTTATTACATCAGCCTCAGGATTGTGTGAAGCCAGCTCTGAACACTTACTGAACCATATACACAATGGGAAAAGTGTAGAAATTCTGTGTCAAACCAACTGCAACCATAATGGACTTTGTTATATGTTCCTTATGACACAGTTGGTTTTTACCAACGTTCTTCCTCTTTAGCCTATGTGTTTAAGTCCTCCCTAGCCTTCAAAGACATTTATATTTTATTTCTATGGAACAGTTGATCGATCCCAGCTTTGATCCTCTTGTTTTGTGCATATGGCCTGTGGACTGAACACACTAATTCACCATTGTGGGCTTGGTTGTATCTGGAGGTACTGCTATATCAATACAGTGGGAAACCACTTCACCATAAATAAAACCATGTTTCTCTTATGAAAAAGTCCTGTTTTAATTATCACTGGCTAAAGGGTGATGTCTCCTTTCTTTCTTTTGCTGCGGCCTCAGTACCCATATGGATCAAATCACCAATGAGCGAGAGCAGAGTTTGAGAAGGCGCTCATTGTAAGTTTGATGGAATTTGTAGTAAAGGAAGTCCAATAAAATTGATAAAATACACTTATTTCAGTGTGCAGAGGCACATTTGTGCCACTAGATGGCACTTTCTATTCATTCATTATTTTAGTTCAAGATTCTGAGTCGGTCATAATAAATGTAGTGAAAACTGGAGGGCCTAACTTTGCCGCCCACCATCTTAGATAATGCATTTTTTAAATTATTTTGGGAGAAAAGGTGCCACTACCGATAATCCAAATAATTCCCTATTTATGTCTTTATATATGTAAAAGTTATGATTTTGCAGAGGGAATGTATTTTCTCCCAGAACCACTCTATATTTAGTATATTACAATTTTATCTTCCTTTATTACTCATCAATACTTTGAGTTGTGGTTGGTTCTGTTATGTGTTGTATTTGCGATAATGGATGCTACATGTTTGTGAACTTAATTTTGTGTATGTGTGTCTGTAATATCTGTTTGTCTGTCTGTCTGTCTATCTATCTATAGATGTGATATACACATATTAGAGTATTTATGTACATATATAATTTTGTGTATGTGTGTGTGTAATATACTAGTGTAAAAGCCCGTGTACACGGGCCAAGGACCGGGTAATGTTAACCCTTTGAGTGCCCCTCTGGCACTCAAGTGGTTAAGCAGCCGCTTCTTGCACAGTAGAGACTGCCCGAACGCGCGCAGTCTATACTGCGCATGATGGCTTCTGACAAACATCCTAGCGAATTATTATATAGGATATACATATATATATATATATATATATATATATATATATATATATATATATATATATATATATATATATACATAGATACAATGAGGTATTTGTGTATATGTTTACATAAATGCATATATACACATAGACATTTAACACTTTCAGTGCCATAGGGGTACACATTGCTTTGCAATGCATTGCGTACCCTTTTGGCACTGAAAGAGTTATAGTCTGGAAAGACTCCTCAGAACTCTAAAGTGACATAATAAAAAGAACTGAAGTAATTCAGAAGAAAACCATTTGTACGATAGAGGAAAAACTTACTGCAATATCCATTGATTTACATGGAAGTTTTTGCCAATTCAATGCTAGAAAGGTCTCCAACACATCTTGAAGCAATGCATTGCATACCTTTCTAGCATTCACTGCTATAAAACTTTATTTAAATCAATGGGGATTTTCATTTGTGCCCTAGGGTACAGTAGGTGTGCTCCAGAAATGCTCCAGTTCTTCTTAATATGTCGGTGTCAATATATTTTCTGTCATGTAGACCTAATAAATATAGCTTTTAGTTAAGTACTCAATCAGTCTCCATTTTTTGTCTTTGTCCATTAGTATGAAAAAGGGTACCATCCGTGGGACTTTTTTTGAAAGCAATAAAGTGAATTTTATTTGGTCAACATTTTGGACCCTGTGTAGAAAAAATCACTTAATTGCTTTCAAAAAGACCCACTGGTGCCGCCCCTTTCTTCATAATAATATATTATATATATATATATATATATATATATATATATATATATATATAATATCTACATACATACAGAGAGAGATGGGAGACTGAAACATATGGCGCAATGCAAGAAACGTTTGCATAGGATAAAGGCATTTGTGTGCGCAGATGGATTTTGCGCATGTTCTAATCCAGGAAGCTAAATCCCGAACTCTTCTTGAATTGCGCATAAAAAATTCCATTTTACGACAACAGTACACAAACATTTAGATTAATTTGCAATAGCAGTTCCTGCATTAGGAGCATTCGCTATTCCACTCACACAGATTCGTTAAACTTTTCCACGGCCACAAAAAAAAAAAATATACGCAGCCGTTTGCTAATCTTGAATTTTCATGCGCAATTCAACAAAATCATGTGCAAACCTATTCCCTAGTGTTTTTCACATGGGAAATGGCGATTGCGCACGTTTCCAGCATCTTGCTATTAATATTCTAACTAGATATGTAATATAGCTAGATGATTATTAATAAACTCCTCAGTATCTTAATCTATGCAGAAAATCCTAATGGCTGCTATAATTCAATGAATCTTTAATTAGTACTGGAAATCATGTCATGGAAGAAGAAATTATTTTTTCATTCCTATAGAAGTCCCTCTGAATGCATCTTAAGAAGGAAGCCTTCGGTTAGAAGAACTGGCATCATTTAATCCTGCAGCAACAAATCATGTCTGCATCTATGAACATGCTTTTCAGTACTGATTAGAGATTCATTTTGGAAAACTAATCCATGCAGATTTTATATATTGTGGCAATTAGGGTTTCCTGCATAGTTTAAGTGGAATGTTTTGTTGTTAGGAGGTGTTAGTGTTCCTTTAAGTGAGGGTAGTCAATCTTTGGACCTCTAACTGTTGGAAAATACAGCTGCCATTATACCCAACCACTTTTAGTCACCATCACATGAAGGTCCAAGGACTGACTAGCCTTGCTTTAAACTATTGCTATAAAGCCCAGTCTGTTCTGTCTTAAAGTACCAGCACTTTTATAGGTATACCTGGGAACTTTTTGTTGTAGACTCCCTGTAGAGGGGAGTTCTATGGTGCCACTTGGGGGAGAATAATGACATGATTTGCATCAGAAAGGGATGGGCTTATTCCCGAGTGGGGGCGGAGCATATAAAATGAAGTAAAGGTATGAGGAATAGGCTGGGGAAAGAGGAGAAGTGGGTGGGGAGTAGTAGGAACAGACTTGGAAGTAGAAAAAGGGGGCAGAGTTTCATTCATCTGCCTCTGCCCCGGAGACCCGGTAATTAGCGGCAAGAACCACAGTCTCCGGGACAAATCCAGAAAGTTCCCAGCTATGCTAATAGGAAGAAAGTTGATCAGTGTTAAATGCATGTTTAACCAGTAATATAGATTATAAAGGTATGTTATATAGTTGTCATATTTGTGTAATATGTTTTTTCATCTTATGGAAGTGTGTTTATGGATTTTTGTTTACCTTTTGTAATGGAAATGTTAAACAGGTAAATAGTTATTTTATCATAAACAAGATGCAGTATGATGTACATTTAAAGGGATAGTAATAATTGAGAATTACAGATCCCTATTTTGTAGGCCTTAAAAAAAGAAGAAAAATGCGCCCAGTGGCATCTCTCAGACCCTTATGGTTTGAGAGATAATCGCTTACAAAGTTCGCCCTTGCCTGACGTCAGCGTTCTAGAGATTCTGTTAATGAAAAAGAAATCCTTCACTGAAAAGGTCTTCTACGTGTGCTTGCTTGCAAACCAAGCACACGTAGAAAACCTTTTTTATTGAAAGATTTATTTTTCATTAATGCGATCTTGGCTCTGCTGGTCCCAGGAGCGGATTCCCCTGCTGTCAGCTAGAACGCTGACGTCCAGCTGGGGGGTGCATTTTTCTTCTTTTTTAAGGGCTACAAAATTGGGATTAGTAATTTTGAAGTATTACTATCCCTTTAAACTTTAACCCTTTGCAGTTCAGAGGGGTACGCAACACAATGCAAAGTGTTGCATACCCCTCTGGCACTCAAAGGGTTACTGTATGAGACAGTGTTGTGCTTTGACTTCTTGGATGCTATAGAGATCACCAGTGCATTACAAGGCAGTCCATTGGAGACCTCTCTAGCATCCAAAGGATTTTATACATTTTTAGATGTGATTTAATTGGCGCAGCTTATGTCATCCATTAATTTCTGATGTGTCTTGTTTTTGTGTGTACCTGACATTTGCATATTAAATTCATTGGGATTTCCTGAATGATCTCAAATTGTCATAAGTGCAAGACCAGTAAAAGTCGTATGTTGTTTGGTATTGTAAATTACATTAATATTTTCACCATGATTTTTGCTGTATGCTTTTTTCTATTTTGTTCATCCTCTATAATATGACTGCCAGACTCTAGGATAACTCTCCCAGAAAATAACTATTAAAAAATGGAAATACCAGCACATAGAAACTGAGAGTAAGATGACAATTTTTATGTAGAAAACACTGCTCAGCAATGCATTGTCCAACAGCAGCACTGAAAGGGGTAATGTCTGATTGGGGAAGTAATATAGAGCTGATTGAACCAATATAATTATCATTAATTTATTAACCGTTTGAAAGCCGGGGGTATGCTTTGTAATACATTGCACACCCCTCTTCCAAAGGGTAAAGCACTAGCATATTCCACACTGCAGTACAGTTACAGTACTCAGTACAAACACATGACACAGGTAACAAACTGATACCAGTAGCAGAGAAGACCCTGCTCATAAGAATTTACTTTTTTTAAGAAAACTAATTCCACATATGGGTGATCATGAAAGCTCTTTCAAAGTCCTCAAAAAATGTTTTTTTGTTTTTTGTTTTTATAGTGTTTCATTAAGAATGGTACATGGAATCATGGAAAGGTTACCTCCAATGTGAGGGAAAAGTAACTGTGGACACTGTGCTTAAAGGGATAGTAATGTTTCACAAAAACAGCACCTCCAATTAATCTTCATAGTATTTTAGCCATAAAGAGTGTTATTTCAATACTGTCAGAGTTGTAGTTCAAGAGTAATTGAATGATAAATGTCCCCCCTCCCGCCCCTTTTACCTAGTGTAAGCCACCTCCCTTTAGATGTAGAATCTGGTCCAGAGACCAGACAGCTCAAAGCAAGGGACAGTCTTCTTACTGTGAGAACAATGAAAGCCCTGCCCCTATTGACAGGTTTTTCAGGTGTTTCCCTTATGTTAATTGAAGATTGTCCCTCTTTACAATCCACTTGGACACCACCCTGCTGCTCTGAGCTGAGCAGTGTAAGGAGTGGGAGGGGGATACTTCTATTATTCAATTATTCTTGAACTACAACTCCGACAGTACTGAAATAACACTTTCCATGGCCCAAATACTATGAAGATTAATTGGAGATGCTTTTATTATGAAACATTACTATCCCTTTAATACTCCATCTAACACCACTCCAAAGACAAATGTAGGCCAACATGAGAAGAATGTTCTTCAGGACAGTTGACCTGGCCAGAACCCAGAGATTCTCCTTAATGCTTACCTGAACATAAGAGGGACCGTAAGCCAAATATTAACCCAATCAAAGAAAACCACCTGAGCTTCCAGCTGCCACGCTTTGACAGGTTGATAATAAAACAAATTGACATGATTGATATACAGTCAAGATATAAATAAAGCCATATAAAGGTTTAATGATTTATTTTTATAATAAAAATAAACAAACAGATATATGCCTATTAAATGGATAGATACTCAAAGAACACATGACAAGATAGGGAGGGATAGAAATAATCATGCATATTTCTGGGCCAACGGTGAACGGAGTAATTGGACTATATAGACTCCACAAATCCAATCCTACAGTTTAAACTGCCCATCCAGATGTTGCCACCTCTGCACTTTCTCTTAATCCCCTACTGGTCGTTCCAAGGACAATGCTCTGTATGTTGTTCCCTCTGCCAAAATCATGGTCCCCTCCAATGAAACTCCAGCAGCCATTATATCAGTTTTTAATTATTTCCCTGTCCATTTCTTTTGACAGTAGTGTGTTGAGCAGATTCTTTTACAAAATAAATTAAGCAGAAAGGGTACTGGGTTCTTTCCAAAACATTTTGTTTCTGCTGATGCAATATTTAACAAGTAGACTTGCATAATTAACTGCTAATAATGAAGTGCTCTTACTGAATTGATATGAACAAGACAAAATGATGTCTGGTTTTTCGATGTGTTCTAGAACAAAAGATAATGATTTACATTTATTGTTTTGCAGATCATTCCTTTGAAGTACTGTTATTTTCAGACATTATATACTTGTTTTAATGTGTTTTTTTTCTTACCTTTTACAAGCTTCCATTGTGACAGTAATACACCTAGTCAATGATGTTGTTGACTCGGTGGATAAAGAAGGTATATATGTTTATGTGAAATCTGTGTTCTGCTTTACATCTTGTCTGTATTGTGAAGTCAAGAAATTACGAGAACGCATGTCTATGTAATCATCAAATACTTTTCTGTACATGTAATAACATTAGTGCCTAATATGTGTTTCATCTGCATCCCTTATTTCCCAGTCCTAGATATTTGATTGAAGTGTTTCATTATGCTTCTGCAGCTTACAAGTACATTTTCTTGTGGCTGAACTTTCATTGCATCTGTTCGGCACTGGAAGTGCTGTAAATAAACAAATTAGGTGTTTTATTAGCATAGAGGCACTTGACATCTTTTGAGCCGAAGCCGTAGCACATTGCATTTTAATTTCAAGCAAGATTTAAAGTTATGACTTATAATCACAGAGAACCAAAAGCTATACTCCAAGAATTAAGTAACAGATGTTCTGTTTATTTGCACTGAGCCAGTAAAAGCAATAAAACTGATACAAATAGTTAGATGTCAGCTAGCACGTTGGAAGCACAATCAGAATAAAACATCTTGCTGTAGCGCACCTGAATGGGAACATCTTGAGTTCCTGTGAGTAACACAGCTGGCCTTACCTTGGCAGCTGTTCAGCATGTTGTCCGTCTGAAGCAATGAAAGCATCACTCATCATAGAAGATGATTGTTTCCACTGTGTTTTTTCATTGACATTCTTGTGTGTGCTTGTATTGTATTTACATATAATGGCTCTTAGACGAGCAATTCTGGACTGTATCAGCTGAACCACAGAGGACAAATGAAAAATCCCAGATATATCCCCTTTAAATATATCTTAAATTGCCTTCAGTGCTACAGAGGTCAGTGGTGCAGTTGGTTCGATCCAGAATTTTCTTTCTGCATAAAGCCCTATAGGTACAAATCAGGAGTTCTGAACTTAACCAACTGCACTACAGGGGAGAAATTAAAGCGGAACTATCACTCCAAATAAAGTGAGCCAAAATAATTATTTATATAATGATATCCATAGAAATACTGGTATTTTCCAGAATAAGTCCGGTGTTATAAGAAATCCTACTTGATGTGAGACGAACAGGCAGGCATCAGTGCAGACATCTTGCCTTAGAGACATCTGTGCTCCTGCGCTGTCTGTCCCGGTCTCCTCCAGGATTGGTGAGGGGGAGTTGCATTGTACCTTAAGGTACAGGAAGTGACCGACGGTTCAGGCATGCAGATGTCTTTAAAGCAAGAAGCCTGCCAGTCAGTCTGAGATCAAGTAGGATTTCTTAAGAACGCTTTCCTTATTCTGGATAATACTAGTATTTCTATGCTTATTGCTATATGAATAATTATTTGGGGGGGGCACTTTATTTGGAGTGGTAGTTCTGCTTTAAAATTCTCATTTATAGAAATAGGGCTTTAAAGCCCTTAAGTGCTAGCAGGGTCTTCAAAGCATTGTTTTGTATTGTGTTGGAGACCATTGTAGAATTATGGTAATTGGGTTGAAAGCATCATTCAAATCAGTGAGGATTTGGGGAATTTTTGTGCGTGTCCTTTTGTGCAGATGACTTAACTCCAAAATTTCTAATATGTTGTTTTCTGTATAATACATATAGATTTATGACAGGTCTGGGCAAGGTGCAGCCATCTTTCTGCTGCTGGACTAGAAATCTCATTATCCCCCCTCCAGCCGTTAGCTAGCAAAGAATGAGGGGGAGTTGTAGTCTATCAACAGGTGGATGATCCCACTTTGCCTACAGCTGACCTAAATGGCACTCAAAGGGTTAAATATAATTGATAATGCCCTTTAATTTAGTAAGCAGACAGGTAGCTGTCGTTGCCTTCATTTGTAGAAACATGAACTAGGAATATGTGTGTCTATCAGTGTCTAATAATGGAACCGGACAGATGGCATTAAATTGGTGCAATATGAATAAAATAACCCATTCGTGCTGTTTTGTACTGCTGAGTGGCATTCATCATTTGTGACTACCTTTGAAATACCATTAAACTCATAAGAACCAGAAGTGTGTGTGGCACATTGTGACCAATGCATTGCACAGCTCTCTCTAGTCCATAACATATAAGAGGGAGAACTGTAATGTTTGCAAGGTAGATAAGACAAGCCCTTTTTTGAGCATAAAAGAAAAAATTGCCCCTTAGTAAATGGATATATTTGTATTGTTTTCAATTAACACCTAAATTAACTAATCCTAAATATGCGGAAGAAGTAAAATCTAATTAAAAAAACACATATTATAGGAACTTTCTTTCTTGGTAAAAGTGAGGTATGCCAAATGCTGGGAAATGTTTTGATAAAGAGTTTTTTTTACAGTCCAGACATGCATTTTCTGATGGTTTGTTTCTTTTTTGTCATCACATGGTGCTGTTGTTGTCCATGGAGGACTGGTTACAGATCCAATAGCAATGGTGCCTCAGAGTGCAGTGCCTACAAACATCAGTAGGTTAACACAAAGTACCAAAAATGCAAGCTTGCACTATAAAACTTTTTGAACCAACCTTATTTTACTCAAGAAAAAAAAAAAACTATAATATACTATTTATTTGACTGGTCTATAGTGTCCCTTAGATCTGCACAGAAGTTCTAATGTAAACCTTTTCATTTCTTTTCGCTTTGTCTTCAAAGAGACTTTTGCAGTTCCTGAAGTCAGGAATTCAAGAGGTGACTTCTGCATGTTGTTGTTGACACTAATAACTGCTTTTCTGGCATTGTTTAACCCTCACTTGCAATTTTTGGTGTATGTGATTGCTGTTTTTGCACAGTTTGTTGTTTTTTTTTGCACAAACGTTGCTTTGAGTTTTGTTTTTCTCATCAGAATGAGCATTAAAATGTGTGAAAGTTATTAAAAACATTCCTAATAATAATGCTATAATATAATTTGCTAGGATGCCTTGCTCCCTGTGTGCGTAACACGCACATGTACAGTAGAGACTGCCCAAATGATGCAGTCATGAGCAGTAGAGACTGGCTGAACGCACCAGCTTCCAGTCAGAATGAGAGACAAAAAACAAGATGGCGGCATAGCTGATCTGGAGCAGGGAGCTCCGAATGGCCCACCGCCAGTCTCCGCTCCCGGCTGCGGGGCAGCAGCCAAGGCCGCTGGGTGGCACTTTGGATGGTGTACATAGGCTTTTATACTAGTAATAATAAATAAATGGATCTTTGACTAGAGAAGTAGGGAATGTCATGCGTGTTCACAAAAAGGCCATTGCCAGATAAAAGAGAAAGGGTTAAAGATACATGGAATGTATTATACTTGCTCAGCTGTCAAAATCATAGAGCTCAAAATGTAATTGTGTTGACAGCTGGTACTGTGTCAGAAAGTGAAGCGTATGATTGAAAGGTAGCACAGTAAAGCAGGTAGACTGAGAAAAGAGAAAGAAGGGGGATGGGGAAAGGGTGGGAGAAAAAGGAGGGGAAATACAGATTCATAGAGAGAGGACCTCAATAAAGGTGTAATGAAATGGGAATCATCCATCTTACTTCGGATTATTGGAGAGAAACATAAGGTAAAGTGGAGGTCCTGCCTGAGGTTCAAACAAAATCCAGCCGAGGTTCAAACAAAATCCAGCCAAGGTCCAAAGTCACAGGGGGAAC
Source organism: Rhinophrynus dorsalis (assembly GCA_037306005.1). NCBI lineage: Eukaryota > Metazoa > Chordata > Amphibia > Anura > Rhinophrynidae > Rhinophrynus > Rhinophrynus dorsalis. Next base: position 111,677,492 of record CM074718.1, read on the forward strand.
TGCCTATTTCTACCTGTAGAATAATAGAATAACTGCTCCATAATGCCCCTCCAAGTTGAGAGTGTAGGAGAGATGGTAGATCACCATAGTCTGGGGATGCACGCTGTAGCTGTAGTGATGGCGAGAACCCATAAGCGGAGGGCACTAGAAGTCGGTATGGGTGAGTGAACAGACGAAGAAGAGTCCGGGAGGATGGAAAGTGGCCTGTTTAAATCAATGAGTATTTCTGAAAATTGTTTGCTCACTATGGTGCAATTAATTTGCTCCAGAATTGTTACACTTTGCTTTTATACATAAGGGCTCATTATGTTATTATATTGAGGTCAGGCAATAGGTGTCTTTCCTGTTGTCGGACTACAATTCCCATCATCCTCAGTTGGGCAGTGGCTAGCTGCAAGTGGGATTCATAGACCAACAGCAGCTGAAGAGCCCTAAGATGCCCATCCCTGGATTACATGCTTTTCCCTTTCTATAACCTCATTTCATTGTGATTTTTTTTTTTTGTACCTCAAGCTGTTCTTTGACCTTTTTTCAATAGATTTCCAGTCATCTCTTCGGAGTATAGTTGACAGTTTGGTAGGTCATAAGAGAATCAGCTGGATACTGAAGTATAGTTGCATCACATCTTAAGGAACACACACGTGAATCATAAGAAGCTGCACAGATATACTACTGTTTTAAACACATTAAGCTTGTGTAACAGACATAGATGTAGTTCACTGAAATCGACTTTTCATTTGGCTGACCTTGAGTGCTAAACTAAATGTCAGTGACGTTAAAGTATTTAAAGAGGAACTGTACTTACAGAAAGAAGTCTCACTTAACCCTTTGAGTGCCGGAGGGGTACACAACGCAATACATTGTGTACATCTCCAGCACTCAGCAGGTTAAGTGACAAAAGTGAAACAATGCTTTAGGAACCCCTCTGATATTCAGAGGTTTAATGTATGTAACAAAAGCATATAGCTAAGTAGGGGGCCCTTCATACAGCAGTTGGTTGTATCTGTTTAAATGTTTTTTTCCCATAGTAGGTTTTCCCTGTGCATCATTTTAGCTTTGCATTTAATTTTAACATTCACCCAGCTGACACATAGAGAGCCCCATTCCCTTTAAAGTAACAGCTACAGAGGGAAATCTGTTCACCTAATTGATAGCATGCTGTGCACCTAAATAGCTGCAGAACTTCAAACTAGTCACTAGAGGCACAGAGTATGGTGAACACCCGATCAGACACACACTGTGCAGCTAATCAAGTGTCTGTTGTTTACTAAGCAGGGGGACTTGTGTACAAAAGAAAACCGTAATTTCTGGGGCAAAGTACTTCCACTATAGGAGACAAATAAAACGTTCCATTGATAGAAAAGAGGTGTGTAAGCCCTTGAATGCTAGAGAGTTTTTCCAATGCATTGTGAAGCATTTCTTCCCTAGCTTGTAGTTTGCTTTCTTGTAGACATAAGGCCGTGTTTGTCCAGTTAAAACAATAGATAGGATTCAGTGTAGCAAAAAACTCACAAGCGTGATATAAAGGTGATGCCTTTTAATGGCTAACGGATGACATAGAAAGCACAAGCTTGCTTAGGAGCATAGCACACAGAAAACCAGGTTCATATATGCATATAACTGCTGTAGTGAATCCTATCATTTTTATATCTTGCAGTTAAGGAGAAAATGTAAACAAAAAGTTACATTGCATGTTGCTACATCTCTACATGTAAAAGTGGCCACATAATGAGATAACTTCATTTATTTCTAATTGCATGAGCTGTTTGAATGCAGGCTGGGAAAGGCAAGCCATTATCCTTTGTAATCCACCTTGACAGGAGACTGTTCTTTACTTTATATGACAGTGAGGAGTGCAATGAAAATAGATTGTCACTAACCTGCTGTTTCATACAAGTGCTTGCAACTTGCAGTGTAAAAAGCATTACACCTTACACCTAAAATCTGTTGGTCCCCTTTTCAAAAGACTATCCTCGTTTAATAAAACATGATACGTGAACAGACTTGATAAAATGCCTGGGCTGTACTGGCACTCTTACCATCCATTTAGGTAGTCTTAAAACTGAATTCCTTGCCTGGAACACTACTTAGAAGTATATGGCTCTTCTCCCTTTAGACCTCATTCTGCTTCCCACTAGTCCACTTGGGCTTATAATGCAGCCCCTGCTTCATCAACAGGTCTGCTCCCAGGACAGCAGATCTTCCAATAGGGTAGGATTTGAGTAATAGTTGCCATTTGAATGCCAATTTTGTTCTGGTTTATAATTCGCTTATATAGAAGCCATTTCTGCAAATGAAACACTAAATAGCAAAATTAAATTACAGTTTAATATGTCTCATGTGGAAATCTGGTATTAAATGTATTACAAAACCTCTGCTGTTAAATGAAGGAATGTTAGCCAAACAAATTACAGCTTCTAGAAGTACAGTGGTCATTGTTGTGATCATGTTCATTAATATCAAATGGGCTTTGCATGGTGTCTGTCTAAAACAGCTACTGTTTGCTTGCATACATAGTCTGGATTTGTGACAATAACTTCTTAGTATATGTGTATTGTCCAAATAAAATTTGTTGTTTAATGTTTTATTGTTAATTTTTCCATAGGATATCACTGGGATACTTCTGACTGGATGCCTAGTGTCCAACTGCCAGACATTCAGGAATTTCCCCACTATGAAGTTGCTGAAGAACCAGCTCCTCTTTATACAGACCCAAATGCCATTGACACAGATTATTACCCTGGAGGTTACGACATTGAAAATGACTTTCCACCTCCACCAGAAGATTTCCCATTGCCAGATGAGCTTCCACCACTACCACCAGAGTATACTGAACACTTTGATACAATGCAGCCACCTAGAGAAATGCCTATTGTAGGCAGCTTGGGTTCATCAACAAAAAGTAGTAAGAGGTTTAACCTGAATAAGTACCTTCCACATCACCAATATCCAGCAAGTATGTCAGAACCACAAAGCTCTACAAGTGGAGATGGCAATAGATATAGAGAGCCTTATGCTTCTTCGTACATGTTAGGGTACAACAGAGACTTTGAAGTTCCCATGGTGGATAACATGTCCATGTCTGGATACACGTCTGCAGCTTCATGCAATGATGTGTCTGCAGGCTGTGAAATGGAATCAGAGGTTATGATGAGTGACTATGAGAGCGGTGATGAAGGTCACTTTGAAGATGTGACAATTCCTCCTCTGGATTCCCAGCATCACACCGAAGTCTGACACCATAAAAAAAGTGCCTGGACATTTCTCATTTGCAAAAATTTGATAGTAAAATTATATCTTTCCAGTATATATATTTTTTTCATGTATCATTGCTTTTTATGTTTTTTGATTCATTGTGCTCTATCCAGCATGACTGCATTGTATCATGTCTGTTATTGTAATGTACATTATCCTGCTTCATTCCCAGAATTAGTCAGAAAGCAGGGGCGGATTTCTCATCAGACAGAGTAGGGCAAACCCCTAGAGTACTGAATTTCAAAGAATGTTTCAGCTGTGCTGGTCATTTAGAGTTGATGGTGTGGCCAATGCAATCCCAAGCATCCTGCAACAGACACACTCCTTTTGATTTATAGGGGCAATTTTATTTACCAGTTTTTATAATACTTTACAAGACATCATTTATCCCTTGGATGCTTGAGATGTCTTTGATTCATTGGTTAGCATTTTTTGGAGACCTCACTAGCAACCCAAGGGTTGAGGGGAGAGGGATTGTGTGTGTTTGTGTGTTATAGGCTAAAAGTCTTTTCTTTGCCATGGAAACAGTGAGAGAAGCTGGGGACAGGTCATGTTAGGTGTGTGTAACCAAAGGCAGGACTATAAGGGTGATTTGCCTTGGGGTACCTTGATGTAAATCCGGCCCTGACAGAAGGCAAGTGAAATAAACAATTTTGGTAGACTGTATCCACTATTTTTTTTCTCATTCCCCTATAAATTAATTTGCTAAGGATACAATACCACTGTGTCACAGTAGCATGAGATGTCTATTTATAAAGTTTGAAATATAATTTTAACTTTTTTCCCACTTGTAAATGTATTGTACAGATTTGATTTTAATAGCATTAACTAGATTTTGTAGATATTTTGTGGATTTTTTTTCTTTTTCAACATTAGCAATTTTTAAGTCTGCCCTTTGTACTAGTTAGCAGATTGTTCCAATAACCAGGGCTTCACTGTGTCTCTTGTATTCCACTGAGGTTTTGACGTCTGGGATTTCCAGATATACACACACAGTTACTGCTGGAGATGAAGCACAATGCTTCTTTGGTCAGAAATTAGAAAAAAATGTCTTAAATAAGACTGAGTTTTTCCCTTTCTTGCAAAATGTAATGGGGACCCACTGCATACTTGTTTAGAACCAAAATCACCATGACACAGTTTTTATGGTGTCTGTATATTTGTGATGCAACGGTCTTGTAAAGGTTTTTACTTTTAACTACCATTAGCGAGTCTTTCTTACTGACAATAAATTATTTTAAAAAATTATTTTTGTATTTCTATTTATTTTTTGTTTTTAACTCCTTGAATTCTTGTAATTTCCCTTCACTGTTGCAATGCAATCCACTGAAAACATCTGGCAACAAAGAGATCTGAATTCTTGAGATATTTGCTATTTCAGTGAACGGCCACTAGATGCCAGTATCTGAATGTGTGTTTAGTAAGACAAAAGTATAGTTTAAGGCAGATGCAATGGATGATTCCTTTTGAGCATCACTGAACAATGTGAGATTCTTTCTTTCTTAAAAAGGTCTGGGTTCCTCGGTGAGTAAAAATGTAAATATCTGTTGGATTTTCTTGTAAAACACAACTGCAAATAGAACAATTAGAACATAACTATTCCTATAGGAATAAGTAACATATAACTAAAGTATTTTGTAGAGCGTGTAAATGTTTTTTTCAGCTGTACCTCTTTTGTAATCTAGAGCTGGAAAGTATAATTTCACTAACCAGACCTCTTAGACATGGGCATGTATCAAATCATATGAGGGTGGTATTATTGCTATTTTAGGTTTCAATTAAAGGGATAGTAATGTTTCATAATAAAAACAGCTCTAATTAATCATCATAGTATTTGGACTTTGGAGAGTGTTATTTCAATTCTGTCAGAGTTGTAGTTCAGGAGTAATTCAATGACAAAGTGTCCCCCTCCCGCCCCTTTTATTGATGTAACACTGTTCAGCCAGAGCAGAAGGGAGGTGCCCAGGTAGCTTGCAGAGAGGGACAATCTTCAATTAAGATAAGGAAAAACCTGAAAAACTTGTCAAGGGGGGTAGGACTTTCATTGTTTTCATATAAAGAAGATTGTCCCCTGCTGTTATCTGTCTGGTCTTACAACCAGGTTCACATCTGAGAAGAGATGGCTTACACTAGGTAAAAGGGGCGGGAGGGGGAAACTTTGCTTGTGAATATCTCTTAAACCATAAAGGTTTGAGAGATAAGACTTATATCGTTCTTCATGTTTTTTTTAATGCCTACAAAATAAAATAAAGTTAAAACAAAGTATTACTATCCCTTTAAAGATAGCTCCACCTATCACCACATATATGTTATAAAAACCACACTCTTCGCCCATGTTATTATAATTCTTCATTTATAAGGTGCAGGCATATTCTACAACTGGAGATTACTACAGAAAACTGACTAACTGAGATATGACACATACATGGACATAAATAAATAGTCTACTGGATATACACTTTGGTTAACACTAAGGGATTGAATGAGGATATAGATTTTCATTGTATTCCATTTTTACCTCCTTTTCTCTCCCCTGGCTTTATATATATATATATATATATATATATATATATATATATATATATTTATTTATTTTTTTATTATTATATTAGTTTTGGTAAATATATGTATGTTTACATATATTTTTATATTTAGTGGGAACTAATCATGTTGATCATTTTAAATCTTTTATTTTAAATGTTATATTTTGGTGTGCAGTATGTCTAGCCTCCTATATTCTGGTATGCTTCGGGCTAATTACCAATATGGGTTCCTTTAAGAGATCTATATTATCTATGTCTTGTTGTTTTTCTGTTTTGGGTCTTGTGGCCATGTGTGCACCTGCGGGGGGATATATATATATATATGTATATATATATATATATATATATCCTATATAATAATTCGCTAAGTTGTGTGTAACGCCCGACATGCGCAGTAGACACTGCTGCGCGTGCGGCAGTCATGCGCAGTACAGACTGCCCGCGCTGCTCCAGCTCTGTATCAGCAGTGGCGCGGGCACTCTCTGCTGCGCGTGACTGCCCCGCGACCGGCTGCCAGAGGCACTGTGGCCCGTGTAACGGGCTGTTCAACTAGTATATATATAATATACACACACACACACACACACACACACATAAGAGTGTGTGTGGGTCTGCGCAGGCGCACATGTGGCATAATACAGACATGGTTAGGTTCCCTTGTACCTGATGCGAGAGGCGTGGTTTAATCGATACCTCTGAGGGACGTATGTCAAATGGGGAGCATCTATTCATGCAGAACCAGGCCCTTGGGAACTACTTATTGAGGAAAATTTACATATATATGTCCTTAGATTCTCACTATGTGGGATATTTTTAGGTACGCATGCGCAGATATTAATGTTTGCATTCCACCTTGTAAGTTCCTGAACTGGGGGAATATGCGCATGTAGAGATGTTGTCTTGCGTTTAAGACATGCGCAATAGCAGGGGTTTGTTCGTAGTCTCGTCTCTTAGTGCATTGTGGGATATGGGAAATATGGGCATTTGGAATGCACGCTGAATCAGCCATGTTTACTTACAACCAGTAAGTTTAAATCATATGATACCGGATGGGAGCATTATGGGTATGGTCCAGAGCCTACTTAGATGTGGGAGACTGTAAGGTTGGTCATTTCTATGCAAGCCTCTGATGAAGTAACTTGTTTGTTACGTAAAGCGTTAGGCTGTTTCTTTAATATTTGTTACATATATACTTTATGTTGCACTGAAATTTATTTTTGCCTTAAGTGTTATTGCTTTTATAAATAGATATTTATGCTGCTTTTTAAAAAAAGGATTTAGTCCATGCCTTATTCTTACTCCGGTTGATATAGGGTATTCTATAGTTTAAATAGGTTCAGCCAAAAGTGATATTGGATGAACTTTGTCCTCTATTGGAGTGGCTGTTTCCACAAGTATTGAATCCCTGGCGGAGTGTAAAAGTGAAAGAAGGAGGAGCAGTGGACCGTGATATAAGTACACCATACTGGGTGAGAGTCAGCATATGTGTTTACACTGAGAGGCAGGTCACAGCCTCTTGAAATTGTAAGTAGGATTCTTACCACTGTGGTGTTGGTGAAGGATTCCCTTTCAAGAAAAGGATCACTACTCTTAGAAGATCTTTTGCACCTCTTTTTGTGTTTTTTCTTCTAAGAAATATGTTTGACCACTGAAATCTATCAAATTTTTCATCAACCAAATCTTCCTATAAATCTTGGCATCTCATTTTTGAGTCATTAGAGATTATAGTTCTATATATAAAATTGATGACACTGGAGCACAGCCTCCAATGAGATGCATACATTTCAAATCTAGACATGGGGATTTTTCATATATTGTCCTAAATAAATATTAATTTCACTGTCGTCCAATACAGGTCACTGGTACTCTGGGAGGCGTAAGTCCCCTTTAATAGGCAGGAACAACTATGCAAATGATTTACAAGGGGCGGAGCCTCCCCTCTTACTTAAGCCACCTTCTGGCCAGAGCCACTTAGATTGATTTGTTCCTGGAGTGCCTTGCACACCAGGTAGAAGAACATCTATGCATCTTAGTGTTTTATTATTTTTTTTCAAATATGGAATACCACCATTAGGAGGGTGACCATGGCTGTGAATTGCCCTCTCTAAAGTGGCTGGTGCAGCTTCCAGGGATTCCTGTGGACCTTATGCCCTGAAGAGGGAACAGCTTGTGTTGAGCAGCTTCCCTACTGAGGAATTTACCTCTGGGTTATTCCTTATTCATCATGGTCACCTGAAGACAGAAGTCCTGCAAGAAAGGTGAGTCACCCATTGAGTGCTGAAGGTCCACTTGTCCCCACAGTGTCCCTTTGATGGGCTTGTATTTGGGAGTTTTCAATACACTCCAGCACTCATAGGGTGTTTTTATTGCATTTTTAATGTATTATGCAATTTCTGTGATATTCTCTGGGTTTTGGAGCTTGGGATATTCGTTTACTTATGTTTCCTATGTGTTTTATTCTTGTTTGAGCACTTTTTAATGTTTTCTTAAACTTTATTAAAAATTGAGTTCCGCGCCTTTAAGCGCGGCTTTTCCCGCTCAGATGCAATGGCTCCTTTACTCTCTATGGGAATTCACAGTGTGGGACATATCTTTGGAACCGCTTGTCACAGCAACTCCAGAGAGGGCTCATTTTACTGCTAGGCTCCTGCTCTATCATCCGGATTGTGTTTTATTTATGTGGGGTGTTCAGGGGGGCTTCGGGCACTGTTTAGGGTACTTCTATGGGGAAAACTACATTTCCCATGAGCGCCTGGTTCGCGCTCGTTTCTTATTGGCTGTCATGACGGCCGCCATTTTGTGGTACTTTTCCTATGCGAGTACACTACGCAGGGACCGAGCCTTCTCTCTCCTCTACAGATTAACCCTTCGCTGGCCAGATAAGTCCGAATTTAGACATTTCTGGGGTGAAACTTTAATCCTTTACACTTTTTCTGGGTGATAGTGTTATTAGTGGGGTATATTGACGCTGTGAGCATGTCTACTTCACTGGAGCTAGGGGCTAGACCCAAGTCTAAGGAGGATGGGGGGTCTGCTACCCCCATGGCGTTTTGCTCCTCTTGCCACATTGGGCTGTCTAGCGATAATGTGGGGGATCTATGCCCTAATTGTACTGGTCAAGATAGCAACCCTGGGCTTTCCAGCCACGCTATTGAGCCATCTTGGGTGAGGGAGTTTAAAGCTGCCACTAGGGATCTCAGATCCACGCTTCAACTCTTTCCCTCTCAGATACAGGGGGCTCTACAGGTCTGGCAGACCCCCTCTACCATCAGGACCTCCCTGCCTAAGCCACAGGGGGCTCCTGATGTAACTGATTCTTCTGAAGAAGAACTCTTACAGGATTCTGATGCTGAGGAACGTACTGTTATTGAATCTAATAGGTCCATTGGGGACCCCTATGAATGTGACCCTGAAGTCTCGGCTGAGGGTCTGATCAGAGCGGTTCTGAATACGCTCAACCTTCCTCTGACTCAGGAATCCACTTATGATCCTACTGATGTTTTTCAGAAAAAGCCATCTAAGCCAGTTGTTTGTTTTCCAACTAACCCTACTCTTGCCCGTCTGGTCTCTGAGGCATGGAAGAATCCTGATAGATCCTCCTCTGTCTCTAAAAAGTTTGCTAAACTATACCCTTTTCCTGAGGCTGAGCTGGCAAAATGGGTTCATCCTCCCAAGGTGGATGCTCCTGTTTCTAGACTATCCAAGTCTACCGCTTTGGCTGTCTCTGATGCCTCTGCCCTGCAGGATTGGACGGATAAAAAGCTAGAGCTTTCTCTTAAATCTATTTTTGCCTCCATTGGCACTGCCATGCGTCCAACCTTTGCTGTGGCATGGGTTAATAGAGCCATTGCGGCCTGGACTGAACGACTGACTGAAGCAGTTCGCCAGGATGCACCAGTATCTGAACAGTTGCAGCTTCTTGCTAATATCACTGAAGCTCAGAACTATGTTGCTGACGCTGCTTTTGATGCTGTGCGCATGATGGCGAGGGCCTCCACTTCTTCTGTGGTGGCTAGACGCGCCCTTTGGCTGAAAATTTGGTCTGCTGATACAGCCTCTAAGAAAGCCTTGCTTTCCTTGCCCTTTCAGGGGAATTTGCTTTTTGGGTCTGAACTCAAAGAAATGATCAGTGAGGCTACTGGCGGTAAAAGTACTCTTCTACCCTCAGTCTTTAAGAAAAAGTTTCCAGCCAAACGCAAACGGTCCTTTCGTTCCTTTCAGACTGAGACACGCTCCTCGGCCCAAACGGGTCCTCCCACTACGCGCTCCTCCTCCAAGCCCAAACAGTCTTGGAGGCCCAAAGTTGCCCCCAAGGCCAAGACCTCCAAGACTGCTTCGGCATGACTCGCCGAACCCGGGTCCGCATCCGGCTGTAGGTGGACGTCTCCACATCTTTCGCCGGATTTGGGAGGAGTCAGTAGCGGACCCCTGGGTTCTTCAGGTGGTGTCGGAGGGATACAGGATCCCTTTCTCCTCCCTTCCTCCTTTTCGGTTCCATTTTACTCGTCCTTCTCAGGAACCCACAAAAAGGCGTCTGTTCGACGACACTATTCAGGATCTCTTGGACAAAGAGGTCCTGGAGGCGGTTCCTCAGGGGGACACAGGTTCAGGATTCTATTCCAACCTGTTTGTGGTAGCCAAAAAGGACGGAGGGGCTCGTCCCATTTTGGATCTCAAAGATCTCAATGCCTATGTGGTGACTTCCCACTTCCGCCAGGAGTCCCTGCGCTCTGTGATTGCAGCAATGTCTCCAGGGGAGTTCCTTGCCTCCCTGGACCTTCAGGATGCTTATCTTCACATCCCTATTCATCCAGAGAGCAGGCGGTATCTCAGGATTGCCTGCCACAGGGGACACTTTCAGTTTGCAGCGCTCCCCTTTGGGCTGACTTCAGCCCCTCAGGTCTTCCAGAGGGTGTTAGGCTCCTTGATAGCGGTGCTTCATCAGGATGGGATCAGAGTGACCCCATACATGGACGATCTCCTACTGAAAGCCTCCTCAGCGGAGCTTCTCCGTCAGCAATTACAGAAGTGCATGCACACTCTGAACCGTCATGGCTGGATCCTGAATCTGGACAAGTCGGACTTGGTTCCATCTCAGAGGCTTCTGTTCCTGGGTCTCCTGTTCGACACTCGCCAATGCATGGTGTTTCTTCCAGAGGATGTGGCTCACCAGATAGCCGTCAGAGTGACTGGGATTCTGGACATGGATGAAATTCCGGTACCGAAGTTGTCGTCTTTAGTGGGGAAGTTCATTTCCACGATGGAAGCAGTACCATTTGCCATGGCCCACTCCAGGGAACTTCAGAGATTTGTGATCCAGACGTGCAGGAATCATCCAGATCATCAACATCTGTCCGTCTCTCTACCTCCTCATGTCGAGTCGAGTCTGCACTGGTGGTTAGATCTCTCTCATCTCCTGAAAGGGAGATCCTTTCTAGTTCCTCGTTGGACCACAGTCACAACGGATGCCAGCCTTCGGGGCTGGGGTGCAGTCTGCGGTCGCTTCAGTGCTCAGGGGAAATGGGGTCTGGAGGAATCCCTTCTCTCCATCAATGTTCTGGAACTTCGAGCTGTCCGGCTTGCCCTGAGGCACTGGGAGTCTCAACTGACCGGTCGTCCGATCAGAGTGGAGTCCGACAATGCCACGGCGGTGGCTTACATCAACAGGCAAGGCGGCACAAGAAGCGGTTCCGCCTGGTGGGAGGTCAAGGATATTTTGTCTTGGGCAGAAGATCACGTGCCTGTCATCTCTGCAGTTCATATTCCAGGCGTGGACAACGTCATGGCAGACTTCCTCAGTAGTCACACCGTCGACAGCGGAGAATGGGCTCTTCATCCAGAGGTGTTTCACATGCTCACCCAGCGGTGGGGGATGCCTGTGGTGGACTTGATGGCTACCAGACACAACAGGAAGGTTCCGGTGTTTTGCTCCCGGTTGAGGGACTCCCTTGCTCTAGCAGTGGATGCCTTGTCGATCCCTTGGGATTTCTCCCTGGCTTACATCTTCCCTCCTCTTCCTCTATTGATCAGGGTTATCCAGAAGTTGAAGCAGGAGCGTTGTCCTGTCATCCTGATTGCTCCAAACTGGCCTCGCCAGTCCTGGTATCCGGAGTTGATGGCCATGTCAGTGACGGATCCGATCCCGCTCCCTGCCCATCCGGACCTACTTCTTCAGGTATATCTGTGGAAGGAGGATGTTCACTCTCTCCATTTGATGGCATGGCGGTTGAATCCTCGATTCTAGCAAAGAAAGGTTTTTCTCCTTCTGTGGTGTCGACTATGCTCAGTGCTCGAAAGCCTGTGTCTTCCAAGATCTATCATCGCATTTGGTCAACTTTTGTGACATGGTACTCTGATAAGAAGTTATCCCTTGAGTTTCATCTTCCCACTGTCCTGGCCTTCTTGCAGGACGGTGTGGATAAGGGGCTCAGTTTGAGTTCTCTCAAAGTTCAGACTTCTGCCTTGTCTGTGTTTTTCCAGGAAAAGATTGCTATCCTTCCTGATGTGAAAGTTTTCTTCCAAGGTGTGACTCATGTTCGACCTGCCTTCAAGAGTCCTGCTCCCCAGTGGGACCTCAATTTGGTGCTGGGAGTTCTCCAGCGACCACCGTTTGAATCCTTGGCTTCCATTCCATTACGTCTCTTGACTTGGAAGATGGCCTTCCTTTTGGCTATTGTTTCAGTTCGCCGGGTAGCAGAGTTACAGGCTTTGTCTTGTAAACCTCCTTACCTGGTGTTCCACAAGGATAAGGCTGTGCTTCGCACTACCAAGGAATTCTTACCCAAGGTTGTGTCCGAGTTTCACATCAATCAGGAGATTGTGGTTCCCTCTTTCTGCCCTAATCCTTCATCTGACAAGGAACGAGATCTCCATTTGTTGGATGTGGTGCGTTGCCTTAAGTTTTATGTTCATCGCACCGAGTCTATCAGGAAGTCTGACGCTCTATTCGTCATTCCTGAGGGGCCTAGGGCAGGGAGACCGGCTTCCAAAGTTACCATTGCCTCTTGGATTAAGGCTACTATCCGTGAAGCCTATAAGTTGCGGAATAAGCACGTTCCCTTCCGGGTGACTGCCCATTCCACCAGATCTATTGGGGCCTCTTGGGCCTACAAGAATCAGGCATCTGCTGATCAACTGTGCAGAGCGGTCACTTGGTCCTCTGTGCACACATTTTCTAAGCACTATCGAGTTGATGTACTGGCTTCGGCTGATGCCAGTTTTGGTAGGAAGGTCTTGGAGGCAGTTTTGCCTGTTTAGGTCTTCTGCTCTGTGATCCTTAGTGCTTCCTTGCTGTTGAGCCCGGTTGGCTATGGTTACGTGTGCTGTGTTAGTTCAGGGATTGTTTCCCTTGGTTGGTGTCCGTTGACACTTACAGTTTGGGCTATGTTATTAACTGGTTCATAGCAGTTCTAGTGACTTGGGCCTTGCGCCTGGTCCTTGCCTTACTTCCCGCCTCTGGGTCAGCTCAATGTTTGTACATCCCAGAGTACCAGTGACCTGTATTGGACGACAGTGAAAATAGGATTTTAGTCTTACCTGTTAAATCCTTTTCACTTAGTCCATACAGGTCACTGGTCTCCCACCCTGTCAAGGGACCAGACTTGGCTCTCCTGTGGCATTCAGTGGGAGACCGTTGGGGCATGCTCACAGGAGTCTTTCTTTTTGCTTACCTGAGGTCAGTTTTAGGGTCTCAAATCAATCTAAGTGGCTCTGGCCAGAAGGTGGCTTAAGTAAGAGGGGAGGCTCCGCCCCTTGCAAATCATTTGCATAGTTGTTCCTGCCTATTAAAGGGGACTTACGCCTCCCAGAGTACCAGTGACCTGTATGGACTAAGTGAAAAGGATTTAACAGATAAGACTAAAATCCTATTTTTAATGACCAAAGACTCAAATATATATTTCTTAGAATCATCTAAATTAGTAGAATTTTTAAAACTGTACCAATCAAGAATATCCCCTCTAAAAATCATATTTTGTATATATAGGATATGTAGGATTCCTTTATCAGCTATACCTCGAATTATTTGTGAGACTTGACTGTTTCATTTGAATACATTTGTAGCAAAAATAGGAAGTATTTTAGATTTGAACTCTTATCAATTTTTAGGACCTTTGACTTTATCCCATAATTTTAAAAGAGCAGTAGTGCTATCAAGCAGAATTCTTGAAATTAGTTTTCTTTGACTATCGCTACCCCGAAAAGAATTTAGTAAAGTAGAACTGTCAATATATGTTCCCTCTTGGTCCTCCCATTGTGGTCATAGAACAGGTTCTGAACATTCTGACAGTAAGTATAATGATTGTCTAAGTCTAGCCGCGAAAAACATTTAAAAAATATTTGGTAACAATAAGCCACTTTCGGCTTTTTTTTTTCTGTACACGATGTCTCTCTATCCTCAGGAATTTATTAGCCCAAATTAAATTTAACAAATCTATTCTGTATATGTAATCTGATTTTGAAAGGTTAAAGGTAGTGTCTTGAAGAAATACAATATTTTTGGAAGGTTTTATCTTAATTTAATTAATTAATCCTATAAATGAACTGGGTAAGGAGGACCAGGATTCTAAATATTACCTTTGCCCAAAGTGACCTATAATTTATTACCTTGGCTCTTTTATAATGTCGTGGGATCTTAATTCCCAAATAAGGTGCAAAAATCTTCTTCCCATTGAAAATTATAGTGTTGTTTCAGGTTATATACTTGCTGACTGGAAAGACTAAAATTTATGGCAACTGATTTCCACTCATTGATATGACGACCTGAAAATTCCCCTGAATTTGAGTGTATCCCATAAACTAGGTAGACTGGAATTAAGCTCTGAGATGAACATTAGCATATCATCATTGTAGAGACTGAGTTTATCCATAATCCCCTTCTTCGATGAGAGTTCTTGAATTAGTGTACTGTTATGAATAGAACCTGCAAAAACAGTATCCTTTTTCTCAGTCAGCTTTGGCACAGTGGGCTATATATATACCTATATGTAAAGCGTGCCTTAAAACCTAGTATAAGAAAGATATAAATGAAGGGTCCAGTGAAAATGTAAAGGCCCTGTGGGTTGAAATACACAATGGGGACACACATAATAAAAATATGCTAAAGGAGATTTGCTGTAAGCCACCTAATATTGGAGAGTTTGAGGAAATCCAACTTTTACTGAAAATGGAAAAGGCTTCTAGGTCAGAAAATGTAATTATAATGGGAAATTTCAACTATTCTGAGACTGACTGGAGCAATATGACTTCCAGCACAACAAAGGGAAAAGAGACCTCTGCAGAGCTGGATAAATGTGAATGGGCAGAAAAGTGGCAGATGACATTTAATGAGATATATTTAAGATTATGCATTTGGGCTGTAGAAACAAGCATGCTACATATATACTAAATGGGAAACAACTTGGGGAATCCTCATTAGAGAAAGGTTTAGGAGTACTGACAGATGATAGATCTCACAGCAGTGTGCAGAGTCATAAAGACATGTCTAAGGGGGTGATATGATTTCCATTTACAAATATATTCAAGGTCAAAACAAAGGACTATCCAATAAATTAGTTATACAAAGAGCTTAGCTAAGAAGAAGTCATCCATTAAAACTAGAGAAAGGTGCATTTGATTAAAACAAAGGCAGAGGGGTTTTTTATAGTAAGGGCAGTAAAGCTATGGAATTCTTTGCCTCTGGATTTTATGCTTGCGGATACTGTAACTGCTTTCAGAAAAGCAATGGATACATATCTAGCACAGAACAATATTGAGAATTATGACAGATGACTTCAATGCAGATAGGTTGTTGATCCAGGGAACTATCTGATTGCCATTTGGAGTCCATTTTGAGTGAATTTTTTTACCCACTTGGGGCTTAATTGGAAACGGCTTCTATGGCTTTTTTCTTTTTTTTTTTTTTTTGCCTTCCTCTGGATCAACAGGGGTGATTTGGCATTGGGCTGGACTTGATGGATGCATGTCTCTTTTCTGCTTCATCAACTTATGTTGCCCCTCTCTTTCCAGGTTGGCTAAAACTATTGCTCTGCCTCTGGCAGATGCTGCAGGATTAAAGGAACCAGCTGACAAGAAGCTCCCTCATCAGAGCTGCGTTTATGGCCACTGGAGAGGCACTTAGACCTATTTTTGCCTCTGCCTGAGTGAACAGCGATGTTGCGGTGTGGGGTAAACAGCTGATAGAGGCTGTCTGTGCTGATGTCTCCAAAGAGAATTTTTTGGTTTGTATGGGCAACATTGAAGAGGCCAACAGCTATGTTTCTGATGCTTTTTGTTGCAGTCAGATTGTCTGTAAGGACTCTGCCTTTCGGGTTTGCTGTGCAGTGCACACTGTGGCTAAAGATTTGGTCTATGGACTTCTTCTAAGAAGTCATTTGTTTCTTTGCCATTTCAGGGCATGTCGTTACTTGGACTGGAACAGAGGCAGATTATCAGTGATGCTACTAGTGAAAAGAGCACCTTGTTGCCTCAATTGCTCACCAGGCATCCTGCCATTATGAGGAAACTCTTTTTCGTTCCACCTGCCAAACTGAGGCCGCAACGTTCGCAGGCCTCTCACACGTGCTCTGCGTCCAAGCCCAGACAGCCCTGGCAGCCCAAGCATGCAGCTCCAAGGGCTAAACCTATCAAGCACTCTGCATTACTTATGAAATCCTGGTCCTAACGCATCAGACGTTGATTTTTATTTTTGTTATTTTAAACACATTTTCTTTTTATGTTTTTTCCTGTTATGTTTATCATTACTTTCATTTTTAGCCAATATCGTCTTTTTCAATAAATCATCATTACTACTCTCTTGGCATTTTGGCTAGTATCCATTCATAATGCATTCATTTAGAGTTCATCATTAATCTTTTTGTGAAATTGGAAGTCAAATACAGCATCAGTGGAGTCCTGGAAGTGATGGTACGGCCACCACAGAGCCCTGATCTCAACATCATTGACTGTCTGGGATTACATGAAGAGAGAGAGAGGCAACTGAGGCTGCATAAATCCACAGAACAACTGTGGTTAGTTCTCCAGGATGTTTTGAACAACCTACCTGCCGAGTTCCTTAACCCCTTACTGCCCAAGGACGTACATGTACGTCCCAAGTGGATGTCCCAGGTGGACAGAGGACGTACATGTACATCTCAGAAGTCATTTTAAGTAATGGAAAAAAAAGTTCTGCGGGCGTTAAGTGCTGGCCGCGTGCATGCGTGGCCGGTCACTAAGGGGTTAAAAACTGTTTGCAAGTGTACCTAGAAGAATTGATGCTGTTTTGAAGGCAAAGGGTGGTCACCCCAAATATTGATCTGATTTAGATTTTTCTTCTGTTCACTCAATATGCATTTGTTAATTGATAAACTATTAATTTGTCTATTTTTGAAAGCATTCTTACTTTACAGCATTTTTACACATCTGCATAAAATTTTGTCACATTTCTGTATATGTTTTAAAATGATCTAACATAAATTATCTTTAACATTAACATAATATTTTAATAATTATTATCATCTTCACGTATTAAATTTTTATAACCTTGAGTTCCTTGGAGCATGAAAGCAGGTATAGTGATACAGTGTAAAACAATTATAATGAAAGAAAAAAAAAAACACGCATAGCATTCAGTGCAGAGTGGCTACAACATCTTGCTTTAATGCTTCATCAACCAGAAAACTCAGTGAAAACTGTGATTCAGGGAGCTCATGGTCAGGTAAAAAAAAAAAAAAAATTAAGGATAAAAAACAAAACAAAAAAAAACCCAGTATAGGCAACTTGACTATACATAGTATGTACTTGCAGACTATTTAAAGTCCAAATAAAGGGTCACTATTCCTTTAAACCATCCATCATACATGCACAGTGTACCTTGAACACAAGGAAACCATAACTTCCAGCTGAAGATCATATATTAATATGTCTGTACGTAAATGGCTGTAACAACTATAGATATGATAAAAATGTAGACGAGGTATACCATTTTACAAAGGAGACAATCTCCTGCATCAAAGGAGGGGTTGTAGGGGGGGCTAGTATGCACAAATGTTTCTAGAAAGTTGTACTAAAAGAAAATATATGTAATTTGTACAATTCCACCCCTTCAAATGTACTAAGATATTTGAAAACCATGGACATTCCTAATCTATACAACACCTATTGAAAGCTAAAGAAAAAATGCTACCACATAGATGTGGGTTGATATATCATATGAGGTGCCAAGAGAACTAAACTACACCCAACCCTTTTATTTTTTTTCAAGTTGCCTACCTTCACTAAAATGGTCATAACAATTACAGACCTGAAGAAAAGGCTGACAAGATATACCATTTTGTTAAGTAGACCATCAGGTTAATCAAATTGGTAACTTGTCTTTTTCCCCATTTGAAACATAGAAACATAGATTTTGATGGCAGAAAGAACTATATAGCCCAGCCGGTTTCCCTATTTCCCTATCAAATTAAATATGCAGTCTTACATATCTCTCAGAATAGATTTTTTTTTTCTTTTTCTTACCAATTAATCCTTATCCCTTAGTCCATATGGAATACATTTCCCTCCTGGAGAAATACCAATGGTTTGAGTCCCTGGGCAGATGGGTCCTTTTGTTTTCTCTGTTCATGGAATCCCCTGTATTGTTTGTCTTCTTTTTATTGTCTTTATCTCAGCTTTGCCATATGTCAAACTGAGCATATGTGTATGAATTGAAGTGGTGCAGGCTGGGAGTCTCCACCTCAGAGAGCTCTTTTTCCAAGTGCCCTACCATCCTGCAGAGGGGATCTTTACAATATGGTTCCTGTGTTCCACATGGAGTAACAGAAAAGTATTTATTGGCAAAAAATAATCCCCTTTTTTTCCCGTTAGTAGCATTTCTTCTTTAAAATGAGTGTGCCTTGGTGACCAAAGAATCAGAAGGTTACAAAAATGACTCCGTCCCCCCCAACTCATTGTTTTATTTCTGATTTTTCCAGGTGATCAGATGATCTTCTGGCGTGCACACCATATTAGGTACCTTGTTTCAAACGTGAGACACTCCCCTTTCCAGTGATGGCACGCTGATGTTGTTAGGAGATGGGGAGATGAGATATGGGCTCTAAAAGAGAAATTGGAATAGACTATCCAGCAGAAGTGGTAGAAGTTAATACAGTGAATTAATTTATGCATGCAGGGGATAGGCATAAAGCTGTCCTGAACATAAGACAAGATCAAGGACAAAATAAGGTTTGAGGTTTTTACAGTAAGAAAATGGGCAGACTAGATGGGCCGAATAGTTCTTATCTGCCGTCATATTCTATGTTTCTGTGTTGTAAAGGGGAGACTCTTCCTTTCCAAAAGGTACTCCTGTAATAATAGGAGTTAGGAAGGCTGGTTGTTCATGTTATAACCTGGTATTAATTCCTTCATGCCTTCCCTTGTTGAAAGGGGAAGCTTTCCTTTCCAACAATGGTTATCATGTCATGATAGTAGTTGGGGAAGCTGAGATATGGGCTTTAAAAGACAGTGACCTCCTAGCTTCTAACATATCCTGCATGTTTATTTTTATGTTTATACCAGGTGATAATTGATCTCTTGGAATTAATCCATTCATGCCTTTCCTTGTTTGAAAGTGGAGACGCTACTCTTTCAAGCAATAGTACACCTGTCTTGTACTAGCTTGTACTGAGCTAGGTGGGCTGAAATGTTGGTGCCAATAGACCAAACCATACTCTAGCTGCTAACTCAGAAATCTATATGTATATGCAATTCCAGATATTTGTGTAATTAATTCCTGCATCTACCCTTACTTGAAACTCTTCCCTTTCTGACAAGGGCACCCTTAATGATTTAGGATGTGGGAGGGGACACGATATGAGTTCTGATAGAGCACCACCCTGCTTCCATTCACTCCTCTTTCTCTGATGGTCGACTGGATTTCTGGGTAACAACTGACATTGTCTTGGAATTATGTCAGTAGACCCTGCTAAAAGTTCTGGTATAATAGAAGAATTTTACTACCAAAGGACTTGGCAAGTGTAGAAAAATGCCCCCAGATGCCACTCACTGCAGATGACTTTTTGGGACATGTCCTTAGTAGGTTTGATCTGAATGCACAGGACATCTCCGAAGATGTCTTCCAGTTTATGAGAAATTAAACTTTTTGTTTTTGTGGCAGAGTATGGCACTTTCTGCTAGCTTGACTTGCTATGAGAAATGCCTGTAGTGTGTGGGTTCTGCCTAGAGTCATTCAATGTGTGGTAATATCAGCTTAGAGCATAAAGCAACTATCATAAATAAACTTGCTATCAACAAATGAAGGTACATTTCTCAAAAATCTAATTAAATTATAAGTAAATGGCTAAAACAAAAAAGGCAGTTTTTAATTCTGTTTAAAATTAATTAAACTTACCTTACTGTGACATCCACAAGAGGGGTATGCAAAACATTGTTTGTAGCATCTTTATAGCATTCAAGGTTTTAACCCCTTAAGGACCAATGGTCCTGGGATATTTTCGTCCCATAAGGACCACGTTGATCCTTGCTGAGCCGCCGGTACACGTGACCTGTTGCGTGTATCGGCACGCCGCTTTGGAGCCTGATAGAGATCGTCCAGTCTTGGAGTGGTCGATTTTTGGCCCTATTTTTACTTACAGCGCTCCCGGTGGAGCGATGTAAGTAAAAAGTTTGTGACGTACTATGACCGTCATCGGTCCTTAAGGGTATAAGGACCATGACAGTCATAGTACGTCATGTATTCCTCAAGGGGTTAAAGGCCCCATTTATATCAGTGGGAGTGGGGAATTGCATTTCAGCTGCAAAGCTCCACATTATGTGGCAACAATCCCCTGCCTTCCTGGCAATCAAAGGGTTAAAGTATCAGCTGACTCAATTTGTTAGTCATATGTCATTTCTCTTCAGAATGCTAAGATACAACTAAACTTCCCACAGGCCTGTTATTTCCTTCCCTGGATCAATATGTTGAGGGAAAATATAATTTGTGCACAGAGCAAAATGATGGCTATTCTGGCTTCCCAGACCACCACTGAAAACCTTGCTCAAATGAATGAGTGCACAAATAAAGAGTTCCTTAATGCAACACAGGATGCTAAATGAATAGTACTGGTATTACATATTCTACATTATAATACTCCTCCAGAGATGAAAGAACTTGTGACTTTGCAGCTTTCTAGAGACTAGAGACTTCAACAGATCCAGCCTAAAATATGGGTTCCAAACAACCCATCTTGACACTATGGACCTTCAGATCGGGCACTAGGAGATTACTTCCAACTTGATTATAGGGAACATCTGGAATTCTTATTAGGTGATTTGGGGAAAAAGTGAATTGGTGGTATCACTAGGCCAAGACCTAACTCCTACAACAACTGTGAAAAATTGCCTGGCATTGCTTTTATAAATTGAGATATGATCATGCTTAGAAAGTCCCTTCTGGTTGATGCAGCCATTGTCTATCTTACAGTGCATCCAGTACCTCACAGAGCCTCTAGGGTTTTGTTCTTCACATGTTTCTATCTGGTTGGAGAGGAAATAGTACAGGGGGACCTTTTTGGCAAAGAAGGTAATTTGTTGAATTTGTTTAATTAATACAACCCTATATTTGGAACGACTTTATATACAGCCCTGTATAGACGTACAGCACTATATAAATAAAGATCCTCAGGTTAGAATGTATATCTTTCCACGATACAGTCTAGTTATGGGGGCTGCCAGGTACAGGTTTCTGGTCCTGGAGCATTGGCATTCTGTTTCATGTCTATGTGCATATATCTCTGGCCCAGTAGTACTTCATATGTTCCTATTACTGTTCTATCCTAGCAGTAACATTGTGTTCAGTAGTTTTTACTTATATCTAGGCAAGAGCTATAGTATACTTCTCTGTATTATATACTGTTCTGTAAGTGGCATCAAGTAAGTCACCATGTTATCCTTTCTCTGTCATCTTTCCTTTTCCTGCCAATTCTTTGTCCCCTTCTTCCCTGTATTTCCTATTCCTACACCTCTACTTCATTCTTTCCCTTACTTTTATTGCTACCCTACAGATACTTCTGCTATATCATCTCTATGCACACTGGATGCATTATCAGACTTGGATAGTTATTGTGTACTTTGTGGAAGTAAAACCATCAAACATTATTATTTATATAGCACCTGCAGTTTCAGCAATGCTTTTCATAGAATGGGATTACAAACAAGTTGACCTACAATTAAACATTCCTTGAGAACCTCTCTATAATTCACTAAGATAAGAGGAAAATGGCAATCCAGGTTGGCCCATTTTATGAATCAGCCATAGACCAGATACTACATGGGAAGGGTGAATGCGATCGGGGGGGGGGGGGGGCACGTGGGAGAGAGAATGAGAGGGTTGGGGTTATAGAGGGTGTTGGAGGGAGGTGAGTAGCTTGCTACTGTTATACGAAAATGAGAGTTGACACAATTCCTTTATTGAGACATCTGTATTGTAAATCTGAGATTGAACCTTTTTACTGTCATTTCATCCATGTTGTACGTGTAACTGATTTTTTGTGAGTCGACTGAGTCAACTTGACAATAAAATCATACACTGAATTTATAAAAGAAAATTCTCATCAAGGAAAAAAAGTATTTTTAACCCTTTGAGAGATGTCAAAAGAATTACACTTCTCTGACACTCAAATGGTAAAATAAAAGCACTTTTTGTGTATTAAAGTTCCAGACGACAGATATTCATGGAGACAGCTGACTTCTAAACAGTTTGATGGATCTTTGTTTTTCTATTTCTTAAAATATAAATCTAAACCTCATCTGATTCTGGCGTAGCACAGCTGAAAACAGTAATGATAAACAGCAGAGGTTAGAGAAACCGTTGCAATTTGATTTGCGGATTGATTAATCAGGCACTGGGTAATTTCCACTTGCTGGCAAATTGATTTTTAATTAAACACATAACACAGCAAAACTAGGTAGAAAACAATCTCAACTTTTCAGTGTTTGAAATATTATCCCCTGGATGTTAAAGTGAGAATCAATGCATTGGTGATGTGACTGGCATACTAGGATTAATTAAAGAAACACAATTATAAATTAATTTGGTTGCTATACCTTTAAAGATATATTAATGTTTCACAAAAACAGCAGCTTCAATTAATCTTCGTAGTATTTTGGCCATGGAGAGTGTTATTTCAATACTGTCAGAGTTGTAGTTCAAGAGTAATTGAATGATAAAGTACCCCATCCAGCTCCTTTTTCCTAGTGTAAGCCATCTCCCCTGAGATGTGGAATCTGGTCCCTTGACCACACAGATCTCAGCAATGGACAATCTTCTTACTAATGAAAATCCTGCCCCCCCTTGACAGGTTTTTCCTTATGCTCACTAAAGATTGTCCCTTGTCATTGACACTGTGTCGAACACTCGATGGAGAGGACAGTAGGCCCTCACCTGATTGGTAGAATCCCTGAGCAGGACATTTAAAGGTCTTCCATAGACTTAACATGGAGAAAGCAGGCAGCTCAGGGATTGGTCGACAGGCGACCCCACGACAACAGCTGATTGGTCAGGGTTGAAGTTGATTATTTAAACCTGCGACTTTGACTCTGACTCGACTCATGGGGGATTCGCCAACTTTGAGGGCAGCTTGCCGCAACTCTGCTGGAACCTGTCAAGTCGACTCCCTGGATTGTCAACATCGACCCTTCTGGTCTTGTCGACTTTGACACTCCGTCAACTACATAGGAATGTCGAGCTTTCAAAGTTGTCGGGCGCTTCGGATAACATCCGACTGGTTTATTCGACTTGGACCAGCCAACTCTTGGCAGGAGAGACCTGGAACAATGGCTCAAGGCTTCTCGGCCGTAGAGGAGCGGTGGTCCATTGTAGGGATAGGAGTACATCCTGACCCAGCGTACAAGAGAATGGTCAACCTCCTGCCACTCCTGGGACACAATCCTTCGGTAGCATGGGTAAGTCGACTTATGGATATAGTACATGAGCAGTGCATGCGTGAACGTTGGGATGGGGAACAGTGTAATGAGGTTCCCCCCAGTGAAGATTTTGAACCCAGCCTGGTGAGTGGGAATTTGTTCCTCAACAGGCCAAGTGAGGCCCCTGGCCTTGTTGTTGACCCTGACCCTGCTTTCCCTGCTGCGGTGAATGGAACACAGGTCCTTACCAGCATCCTTAAGACTGTTGACCCTTCCCATGTGACCCCTGCTGCAGTGAGTGAAAAGCATGTCCTCACCAGCAGCCCCAAGATTATTGCCCCTTCCCCTCTTGCTACGGCCCTGGAGAGTGGGGAATGTGTTCTCTCCAGGGGCACTGATGCTCCTGCCATGGGGAGTGGGACCACGGTCCTCCCCAGTGACTGTTTGACTCCTGATTTGGTGAGTGGGACCCAGGTCCTCACCTGCAGCCCCAAGATTGTGGCCCCTGAATCTGTTGACCCCAGCCTGGTGAGGGGGAATCCGCTACTCACCAGGACCAGTGATGCCTTACTGTAGAGAGGGAGACCCTGTCCCATCCAATGGCCCCCTGTACCTTGCCCCAGCACAGGAGAGTGGGAGCAACAGTCACTCCTGCAACGTTGGGGTACTTGCCCTGTGGAAAGGGGGAGATGCCCTCATCCACCCACTGTGTAGCCCCAGCTTGGACCCCGGGAATTCAAAGAAGGGCTGCCGGAACCAGCCTGTCCCCAGCCTAGTTGCGTCACTGGGCATCCCTTGGGCCCATGGAACTTCTCCCCATAGACTGGCCCTGGACCCAGAGCCAATGGCCCTGGATCCAGGGTAATCTGACCCCAGCTTGGCCTGGATCACTGACGCCAGTACCTCCCCAACGTGTGGAGAGCCCAGGACCAGGGACTACCCTTTTTATTGCTCAGCCCAGGTCAAGGGGCTAATACCTAATTCCTGAGCCCGGACAAGGAGCCACTCTTTTTATTGCTCAGCCTAGGACAAGGGGCTACTAGCTTATTCCTGAGCCCGGACAAGGAGCTACTCTTTTTATTGCTCAGCCTAGGACAAGGGGCTACTAGCTTATTCCTGATCCCGGACAAGGGGCTACTCTTTTTATTGCTCAGCCCAGGACAAGGGGCTAATACTTTCTTCCTGAGCCCGGACAAGGGGCTAACCCCTACACTCAAGAACTTGTTGAACTTCCCAAGCCAGTGCAGCTGGCTTGGTACTGAAAAGGGGGAGAAATGTAACTGTTCATAGGCCATTACTGGAAGACATCCCCTGGGCATACCTATGCCCTTATGAGACTCTTTTTAAGATGTTATGGACTGTTTAGAAGCGTCGACCCTTCTCGGGGTAGAGACGTGCAAAGAGACTGAGTTCACGTTACTGTCGGGTTGGAGGTTTGCTCCATCGACAACCAGTCAGAGATTTCCCGCCTCAGGGCTTGAGTTGTCAACACTGTGTTGAACACTCGATGGCGAGGACGGTAGGCAGTCGCCTGATTGGTCAAATCTCTGAGCTTGACATAGACTTTACATGGAGAAAGTAGGCGGCTCAGGGATTGGTCGACAGGTGACCCCACGACAACAGTGATTGGCCAGGGTTGAAGCGGATTATTCAAACCAGTTGAGGACGTGCTTCAACCCCTGGTGATTGTATTTAAAATGTGTATTGCGGCCCTTCACCTTTGTTCCCCTGTCTGGGCCACCCAGTCTCCTTTGCATGTTACTCACCACCCGGTCCCACTGTTCCCAAGAAATGGACCAGTCGGATTAAACTTAGCTGTGTAGCTCCAATTCCCATTGGTCAGGAATTGGAGCAGGTAAAATATCATTACGCTAAGTTAATCAAATCTTTTGTATCTGTTGCTTCTACTGTTTATGGTTCTTTTGTTGTATTGTCTCTCAGTTCTGTATAAAAGAATGTTGAATTTATCAATAAAGAGAGTTACTTGTGGTGAAACTACGATGGAGTCTCTGCATGTTGTTAGTTCTGTGGTGGTCTAAAGAGTCCTCTCTGACTACCATCCAGGGGAGGTATTCAGCGTGGATGACAGTCTTTGTCCAGATTCCTGCGACTTCGACTCTGACTCAACTCTTGGGGGATTCGCTGACTTCGAGGACAGCTGGCGGCGACTCTGCTGGAACCTGTCAGGTTGACTCCCCGGACTGTCGATGTGGACCTTGCTGGTCTTGTCTACTTCGACACACCGTAGACGACATAGGAATGTCAAGCTTTCAAGTTGTCAAGCGCTCTGGATAACATCCGACCGGTTGATTCGACTCAGACCGGCAGATGCTGGGCAGGAGAGACCCGGAACGATGGCTCAAAGCTTCCCGGCCCCTTGAGCTCCCGGTACAGGGAGAGTGAGTTAGAACAGAGCATCCTTACATCGGATTATGTTTACTTCGTCTGAGGGCAGTCATCTTATCTCAGTTGCGTATTAGCTGGACTTGGCATAAGCCATTTGCCAGCAAATATTTTTGTGAGTACACACCTTTGGGTGTTGGTGGTGGCCAATTAAGCCTAATAATCCTACACAAGGGGCGCTTGTGGTGTTTCTTTTTCTCCTTTCTTTCCTTGTTTCAGTGTGCGGATACCTTTCTGACACTTAAAGGGTTAACAGAGGGTTTTATTTGCAATTTTAAATTTTGCAACCATAATAAAACAACAAACAAGAACAGTTAACAGAAAATGGAAATACAGGTTAGACAAAAAGTTTAGTGTCCGTACACTAGGATAACATTTATATCAAATACAACAAAGCAATGACAACAACAGCTTGAGGCTCGACCTGCAGATCATAAATAGTTTGAATCAAGGTGCAGAATCGCATAGAAAGATAGTCCCAATTTGCCCTTCCAATTGTTAATAACTGTGACTGTAACCCCCACAGTTCCTAAATTTAACCCAACTAAAAACGAAAAACAAATTCCCCCCTACCCCAATCTCTGTCAAGAGTTCAATGCCGGTCTGAAATAGCCGTCATCCATGTATAGTCATCCTTTGATTATTTGTGTATAGTGACCTCCCTGCAAGCTGTTGTTCACAATACCAGTCGTCTCTTCAAGTGAGTCAATATAGCGTCCCCAAGTCACAAAGAATCTCCTAACATCCTGTTCTTTATGTAATGTAGCATCAAGCCAGTCCATCTGAAAGAAATGAACCAATTTGGCATGAAAAAGAGACATGGAGGGGTAGGGGTCAGGGTGGATCCATTGTTGCAAGATAGATTTATAGAAACTACCAATATGAGCCTCAATAGTTTTAAGTTCCGCAGTCCTATACAGGAGTGAATCCCCAGGATGGCCATTTCCAGCACAATCTACAAACCCTGAAAGCCCAGACCCACCAGAAAGAAGGAAACCTCCGTCTAAAAGGGCTGTATAGAATGGTAGCTCCAGAAGGTGTGGTAAAGATCTGCAACCTGAGCCCCGCCTTTGGGGCATTTGTCATTTTGTAAGATACCCTCGATATTGCCTATGAGGGGACAAATAAGCCTGGTGCAAGATCCTCAAATGCATCTCAACATAGGTACTAAATGATAATTGTCTGTAAGTGAGGAAGGTGGTAGAAAGAATATCATCACATTTAAGATGTGGGAAATAAATCAACCATTTCGCCAGTCCCATTGTAAGATTGGTGTATTCAATAGGTATTTTGAGGTATTTGTATATATGGCTAGTGCTAAGAAGAGCCCTAGAGCCTGATCTGATCAAGGCATCCACTCAGTTGTCCCACTCAGTCTATGTAAAGTATTGAAACTGGTGTCTCAGAAAGCATAACACCTGGAGATAAGCAAGCAGGGTGTGATAATAGGTGGAAGCTGTGTCATACAGTCTGTCAATTGTCTTGGAAGCTTAATAGAAAAGTTGAAAAATGAGGTCAAATCTTTAACAGGCCTGCAATCCTGAAATAGGAGGTGAAGCAGAGCTTCGAGAGAGGTCTCCCCCCCAAATTGTCTGTCTAACTGGGAGTCAGTATGTAACCTGGTGTTAACAATCTAGTCAATGGAGTAGTGATATAAAGCCACTGGATTATAGTCTATAATGTTCAGAAGATTAAGTTCCAAATGTTGTCTGGACTGTTGGAGAATGGGCAGCGATAACTGGGAATGTTTATTTCCCCAAATTAAATGCCTAAAGGAAGTAAGTAGCTTGGAATGATTGGATGAGGAAAGGCAAAAGCTGGATCAGATAAAGTAGTCTAGGGAAGTTGATCATTTTGATAAGCACTATTCTGACAGAAAAGGTTAAATGCAAGCCCTTCCATCCCTGTAACTCACAAGTCAATTTGTGAATGAGGGGTTTGTAGTTTAGTTTATAGAGTGTGGAGGGGGTCTTGGGGATAAGTGTGCTTAAGTATGGGATACTACTCTTTGCCCACTTCAAATCCATAATCAGAACGTGTGGTGGCCATCTGGAACAATGTAAACACAGGGCTTTAGATTTATGGGTGTTGATGTGAAAACATATTACCGGGCTATAGGTATTTAGGAGGTAGAAAAGTGGGGAAGTGAGAGCTGGAGGTAGGAAAGATATAACAGTATGTCATCTGCAATGGCTATAAGTTTCATTGAGGTTTGACCTATAGGAATACCTGTCTGGCCAAAGTGCTGAAATCTAATTACTCTGAACAAATGAGCCCATGCCACTGGTCAAACGCCTTTTCGGCGTCAAGACTCAATAAGATGTTGTAAGAGGCTGCGCAACTATTCTGGGAAGCCAAAGTAGCTGCTATGGCAGTCCTAATTCCCCTTACTGAGTGTCTACCCTTCAGAAAACCTAATTGCTGGTCACTCAAAATAGAAGGAAGAAATAATTGTAGTCTGGAGGCAAATATTTTAGTCAGAATTTTGATTTCCTGATTTAAAAGCATGATAGGT
Source organism: Rhinophrynus dorsalis (assembly GCA_037306005.1). NCBI lineage: Eukaryota > Metazoa > Chordata > Amphibia > Anura > Rhinophrynidae > Rhinophrynus > Rhinophrynus dorsalis. The sequence goes on from CM074718.1 coordinate 111,706,082, forward strand.
CTATATGAGCTCACAGAAGTGAGATCTTTATTCAGTTTGGGTATCAGAATGGTCTGACCCCTAATCGTGTTAATAATATCTGGGGATTCCGACAGGAATGCATTGTACATGTCTGAAAGGGGCATGAAGACATGTGCTTTCAGCAGTTTATAAAAGTCCCCAGAGAAGCCGTCAGGACCAGAGCTCTTGTAAGAGTTTAAGGTGGCTATAATGTTCTTGACGTCCGGTTCTGTAATGGTTGCATCCAAAACCTCCCTCTGTGCAGGAGTTAATTTGGTGAGATTTGCACAATGTAACAGGTCCACACCCAGATCAAAATTGTCTAGAGAAGATCTATACAGCATTGCAAAATAGTCTTGAAACATTTTATTAATTGCTAAAGGGGAAGTGACCACCGCCCCAGTGGAGGACTTAAGATGGGTGATATTGTGATAGGGCTTACGTGACTTCGCCATCAAGGCTAAAAGCTTCACAGATTTATTCCGCCATTTGAAAAAATGACTACATGTAGATTCCAGCTCAGTCTGGGCCCTAGTAGCGTTTTAGCATCATTAAATTTAGACTTGTTCAAGGAGGAGATGGATCTAGTGCCAGGGTCATATGTGCTTTATCTAAATCCCACTCCCTCCTCTGTTTGGCCATATATGAGATTATGTGTCCCCTAATAACCACCTTGGCAACTACCCAAAAGAAAAGTGGCTCATCCACATGGATAATGTTATCATCAAGGTAGTTTCCCCAAGTGACATCCAGAAACGAACGAAAATCATCTCTATTTGCCAGATGGTGGGGAAAGTACCAGTGTCTAGAGTAAGTTCTAGTGGCTAGAAGGTTGATTTGTAACTCTACTGAAGCATGAATAATAATATTGTGGATGGTGGAATGTTGGATTTGGTTCAGGAGGGCAGGGGAGGTCTTGAAAAAGTCCAGCTGAGTGGCATGGGCCCTGGGAATGTGGGAAATCCTTAGTCTTTGGGTGAGTGACATGCCATGGATCTATAAAGTGTAGTATATGTAATAAGAGATTAATACCATTGTGTGTTGGTGGCTGTGAGGTCAAGGGAGGTCCCAGTCTGTCCAAAGAGTGGTTGATAACAGTATTAAAGTCACCACTTAAAATTATTTGAGAGCTTGGGTAAGCAGCCAACAATTCAAACAATTTACAATAAAACTGAGTATTTGGCAAATTAAGAGCTTAGATATTAACCAACAAAAAGCAAAAATGACCCACAGAGACGTCCAGAATAATGTAGTGTCCATCCACATCCACCTGGGTGGAGTGGATAGTATAGGTGAGAGAGGTGCCACTCCCCTGGATTTGGAGGTGTAGGAGGACAAAACACATTCTCTGATCCAAGCACCCTTCAAGGTAGGTGGCTCACAGGTTTTCCAGTGCACTTTCTGGAGGAACACAATATGTGGTTGTAGAGACTTAAGATGATTAGTGACAAGCTTCTTTATCAGAGTGTTTAGGTCATCTATATTCTAAGAATATATACGGAGGGAGTCCTGGACAGTGACAGTTGCACTAACCTGTGTATCTACCAAGGGAGAGCTATCCAATCCCCATGCGTAGATAGGAGACAAATGCAAGGCAATACAGCAATTGGGTCAACCCCATGTCCCAGTGCCTTGGGGTTTTCCCTGACAAAGAGAGAATGGATATAAATGTTAGTTCAAGAGACTAGGCATGGACAATAACCAAAAATACAAACATACGGGACTCCAATTGGCCCCCAAAAAGCAAAATTTAAATAAAGTCAGAGAAAATGATTCTCACAAAATTAACATTTAACACAGTTGTATGACCTCTGTGTGCTAGACCAGGTTCCAAGCTTCCAGCCAATTCTGAGCTTCCTCAGGAGAGTGTAAGAGATGAGTGTGTCCCTCACGAGTCACTTTGAGCTTAGCAGGAAAGAGCAGTTTGAACTTTACTTTCTTCTTAAATAGGGTTTTGCAGATGGGATAGAATGCCCATCGTTTTGTAGTCATCTGAGCAGAGTAATCTTGAAATATCAGCATTTTAGCAGATTGAAACTGCAATTCTGGCAATATGAGATATTCCAATAGGATATTTTCCTTGTCAAGAGATGGATGATCAACGGCCATCGTCTATTAGTTTGATCTCTGCATTCTTGACCCACTCTCTGTACCCTTTCAATGATCAAGGGACAATCCGCAGTGTATGGAAGGTGTAAGGAGTCTGTGAGCCATGACTGTAAGGTATTGGTAAGATCATGAGGCCTAACCGTCTCTGGGATGTTGAGGAAATGGAGGTTATTGCGGCGACTCTTGTTTTCCAGATCATCAATTTTATCCAGTAAGGATTGGATGGTGGTAGCCTTGGCATCAGACTCCACCAGAAATTGATGTTGGACATCTTCTGTGTTACTATGCCTTTGTTCCAGTTCTGTGATCTTAGTGGTATTAACAGATAGTTGGGTAAGAACAGCATCCATTTTAATGTTAAGCTCCTGAAATCTTGAGTCAAACAGTGGCCATAGGGCTTTTGCCACCTCAGAGGCAGTCTTAGCCGCCTGAGTCACAGGGTTGGATGAGGGAGAGGAAGGAGCTGATCCCAATGGGGAGAGTGTGACCCGTGGTTCGGCCATAGTATCAGTAGCTTTAGATTTTGGAGCAGGCTGTGTTTTCAGAGGTTTTTGAGTAGATTTAGAGGATGTTCTTTTGGTGGACATGTCTAAGCATCTGAATCCACCTTACCCTCTCCCACTTCATCTCCCCTCAGCAGGGAAACTCACCCCCCAACTCAACCATCCACCACAGAAGGGCCAAAGCATCGACTGGGCCCTTCGGCAGGAGGATAGAACAGAGAACTGAGCTAAAGGTGTAGAGGGGTTCAGCAGCTCTATAGCACCAAGCCACAATAATGGCAAGGAAAGTTGAATTTAGGTGGGACAGCTGCCCCAGGTCCCCAGGGTGATTCCTGTGTTAGCCTTTCAGGCAATGAGACAGGCCTCACTCATTTCTCTCCTTCTGTCCTCTCCCCTCTCTTCCTTTCCTCTCTTTTCTCTCCTCTTTCCATTCTCACTCCTCTTGTTTTCATCCTTCCTCTCCTTTCTGTCACTCTCTCTCCTATCCCCGTCTCTCTCTCCTATTTCCTCTCTCTCCCGTCTCCCTCATCGCTCTCCTGTCACTCTCCTGTCTCTCATCGCTCTCATCTTTCTCCTCCCCTTTCCTCCCTCTCTTTCTCCTATCCCTTCTCTCCCTCTCTCCTATCCCCTCCCTCCCGCTATATGTATAACAATATACATCATATTTAAAACACTATACATCATACACAAAATACAAAACACTATGCACAATACGTCAAACACTATATACACAAACTATACGCAAAATACTATATGTAAACTGCGAAAAGCTATATACCATATGACAAAAGCCATACGTAAAATTTATATAAGCACAAAACTATGCAACTTACACAAAATGCTATACGCAAAACATAATACACTATAGGCATAATGTTATATGCAATAATCTGTACTCAATACCCTGTATGCAATATGCAATTATGTACTCATAATTCTATACACACAATACTATATGCACAAAGCTATAGTCAATACATTATAGGCAATATGCGCAAATTGCAAGACAAGCGAAACATGCAATATACCCAAAATGCAATACATGCAAATCACACACTCTTGCTCAGACACACAATGTTTTATAAACTGTACAGGAAAAGCCATGTCAATATTGCTAGTAACTGAATATATTATTTAGAGTAAGACAAAAATATTTTATTTACACAGACTATTTTATAAACACATATACTGAAGTTTATGTGATACACTTATATACACAGCACACAGTCTGAAAGAGGGATACCAGGGTGGGAAAGAGTGAAAAAGGGATTTGGAGCTCAAACAGGAATTTTCCCTCCTAAAGAGGGACACTTGGGAGGAATGCTACTGGGTGTGTGTGTGGGGGTCCCCAAATATTCATTGATTTAAATGGGTTTTAAATCCTTGATCTGGAGTGTGTTGGAGACCTCTCTAGCATTCAAGGGGTTAAAAGCCCCATTTAAATCAATAAGACTTTTCATTTCTCTCCTATGGCACTCTTTTTGATCCAGAATTGCCCATCTTTGTTTTATTGAATTGTATCTATGAACAGAATTGCACCTTTTTTGTTAGTATATCATCCTCACTGTAGCCCTTTAAGTGCAAGGGAGATATCCAGTGCAATGAAACACAATGTATTGGATACCTCTCTTTGAGCTCAAAGGATTAACAGAAGCATTAGCCTAAGTAGGAGTCCTTCAGCCAGGTATAACTTAGGTTTCTTCATTGTTACCTACAGTTGCACGTGTTTGGTGTGTATCTTTTTAGGTCTGTATTTAGGTTTCTTCATTGTTACCTGCAGTTGCACGTGTTTGGCTTGCATCTTTTAAGGTCTGTGTTTAGGTTTCTTCATTGTTACCTGCAGTTGTATGTGTTTGGTGTTAGGTCTGTATTTAGGTTTCTTCATTGTTACCTGCAGTTGTATGTGTTTGGTGTTAGGTCTGTATTTAGGTTTCTTCATTGTTATCTGCAGTTGCATGTGTTTGGTGTGCATCTTTTTAGGTCTGTATTTAGGTTTCTTCATTGTTACCTGCAGTTGCACGTGTTTGGTGTGCATCTTTTTAGGTCAGTATTTAGGTTTCTTCATTGTTACCTGCAGGTGCACGTGTTTGGCTTGCATCTTTTTAGGTCTGTATTTAGGTTTCTTCATTGTTACCTGCAGTTGTATGTGTTTGGTGTTAGGTCTGTATTTAGGTTTCTTCATTGTTACCTGCAGTTGTATGTGTTTGGTGTTAGGTCTGTATTTAGGTTTCTTCATTGTTACCTGCAGTTGTATGTGTTTGGTGTTAGGTGTGTATTTAGGTTTCTTCATTGTTATCTGCAGTTGCATGTGTTTGGTGTGCATCTTTTTAGGTCTGTATTTAGGTTTCTTCATTGTTACCTGCAGTTGCACGTGTTTGGTGTGCATCTTTTTAGGTCAGTATTTAGGTTTCTTCATTGTTACCTGCAGGTGCACGTGTTTGGCTTGCATCTTTTTAGGTCTGTATTTAGGTTTCTTCATTGTTACCTGCAGTTGTATGTGTTTGGTGTTAGGTCTGTATTTAGGTTTCTTCATTGTTAACTGCAGTTGTATGTGTTTGGTGTTAGGTGTGTATTTAGGTTTCTTCATTGTTATCTGCAGTTGCATGTGTTTGGTGTGCATCTTTTTAGGTCTGTATTTAGGTTTCTTCATTGTTACCTGCAGTTGCATGTGTTTGGTGTGCATCTTTTTAGGTCAGTATTTACCTTCCACCTTCACACAATAAAAAACAGACTTTATCAATGTGAATCATATTATCATAAAGCAAGGAAGGGCAAAATACAGTCCATGAACTGATTTCCTTCACCCTTCGGTCTGCCTGACTGTATACATACAATAGTACTGCGAGACACGGAAATATCACTTCTGTGATCTCTGCAAAGGAGGAATAATAAATTTTATCACTATGCACAACACTGATTCAACGTTTCACACTTGCAGTGGAGAAAGCCAGAACTGATGCATTATCAGTAGTACAACTGTTATTGTATTGTGCGATTAGACAGCCAGGCATAGCAGGCATTGCCACTGAGAACACAAATCTCCTCCCCCCCCCCCCCCACACACAGTTCTTTTTGGAGATGCCTAGTACTATAGCTCTCTGAAAATGTGTCCCACAGGACAAAATTATTGCACACCCCTGCCATAGAAGGAGGGAGACTACTCATGATTCTACAGTGGCATAATAATCTTCTCAAGTTAGTGATATGTCCCTCTTCAGTTACAGAATACATTATGGTTCAGGAGCAGGAAACTTTAACCCTTTGAGTGCTAGAGGCATACGGAATGCATTGCAAAGCAATGCACCCCTCTGGCACTCAAAGGATTAAATAGATATAGCAGACTGCTGTATGATGGACTTATTCCTAAGCAAGTCCTGCTATTAAACTAGTTTAGAGCCACTTATTCCAAGGTTACAGTTTCCTCTAACCCTCTGAGTAAGAGAAACATATCCAGTGCATTGTAACACAATGTGTTTGATACCTCCATGACACTTAAAGGGTATGAGCATAGTCTATGTGAAGCTACAATACACTGGACATCTCTCTGGCACTCATTTGGAGACATAGGAGAGAAAGGCTGATGTACTTATATGAACTACAGTAATTCTGTAAAAAAAAACAATGGAAGCGTAATATCAGTTTCCATTGCTTTAAAGGGATAGTAATACTTCGTTTTAACTTTATTTTATTTTGTAGGCATTAAAAAAACATGAATAATGATATAAGTCTTATCTCCCAAACCTTTATGGTTTAAGAGATATTCACAAGCAAAGTGTCCCCCTCCCGCCCCTTTTACTGATGTAACACTTTTCAGCCAGGGCAGAAGGGAGCTGCCCAGGTATACTGCAGAGAGGGACAATCTTCAATTAAGATAACAGAAAAACCTGAAAAGCTTGTCAAGGGGGGCAGGGATTTCATTGTTTTCATAGGAATAAGAGTGTCCCCTTCTGTTATCTGTCCAGTCTATGGACTGCATTCCACATCTGAGAAGAGATTGTTTACAGTAGGAAAAAGGGGCGGGGAGGGAAACTTTGCTTGTGAATATCTCATAAACCATAAAGGTTTGAGAGATAAGACTTATATCATTCTTCATGTTTTTTTAATGCCTACAAAATAAAATAAAGTTAAAACGAAGTATTACTATCCCTTTAAATGGTGCCTTTAACTCCTTGAATTCTACAGAGGTCTCCAATGCATTTCTTCACATTGTGTTGTAGACCTTTCAAGCATTCAGGCTCATAAAATTAATGGGATTGTTTTTATTTATCCCCTGTGGTGCAGTTGAATTAGGAATAGTCTAGTTCCTCTTAGTACATCAGCCATAGGTTATTCTATATTAGGGGTACTCAGATCTGTTTTTAGGCCCCAAATGGTGCAGGCTTTCAGAATCTCAATCTGTGATTCAATCATTCTGAAATATCATCCTGAGTTACCGACATTCATTTGTGCTTAAAGGAGGATTTTGAAACCATGCTTTTTTTTTGGGGGGGGGGGGAGGAGCTGAGGACTTGTTTGGGTTCCCTTGCTCTATGGGATCAAAGATTTGATGGATGTATAGTAATGGCAAGCCATTGTGAATGTCAGAAAAAGCCCTGGCATTAACATAACAGTGATTTAGAAGTACTCTTTCTGGCCTCCTCTACTACACACTTAAAGGGATAGTAATGTTTCAAAATAAAAACAGCTCCAATGAATCTTCATAGTACAGTATTTGGGCCATGGAGAGTGTTATTTCAATACTTTCAGAGTTGTAGTTCAAGAGTAATTGAATGATAAAGTATACCCCTCCAGCCCCTTTTACCTAACGTAAGCCACCTCCCCTCAGATATGGAATCTGGTCTTAAGACCAGACAGCTCACAGCAATGGACAATCCTCTTACTATGAGAACAATGAAAACCCTGCACCCCCCCCCGACAGGTTTTTCAGATTTTTCCCTAATGTTAATTGAAGATTGTCCCTCTCTGCAAGCCACCTGGACACCACCTTTCTGTTCTGAGGTGAGCAGTGTTACATCAGTAAAAGGGGTGGGAGGGGAATACTTTATCATTCAATTACTCTTGAAGTACAACTGAAACAGTATTGAAATAACACTCTCCATGGCCCAAATTCTATGAAGATTATTTGGAGCAGCTTTTATTTTGAAACATTGCTATCCCTTTAACTCTTTATTAACTCCATGGCCCTCCAGAGGGAACCTCTCCATTCCAGTATATGAGTATGAGTATTAAACATATTGGGGGCAATTTATAAAAGTGGAGTTAATCAAAAAGAAGTGTTAAAACTGCTGTAAGATTATCTTTGGCAATTATAAAAAATATTAAGAACAGATTAGGAGGATATAACGCAGTGTAGTACGTTGTTTTTTTTTTGTTTGTTTGTTTTTTTTAATGGAGTAAGGACATTTGAAAAAAGTGGCTCAGTGAATTTATAAAGAAATGTCACAATTTGCGACAATTTAGCAACAACATTTTTCAGCAAATATTTAAGGCCATGTCTGACCTTTTCTTAATTTTTCCAGACTCCACGTGTATAAATGTAAGTAGAATACTTTATAAATACCAACACTCATAATTAGGAATAAGGACATTTTAAGGATCTGTTCACGAAAACGAACAATTACACTTTTTATAAATCTCCCCCATTGTTTTCATGGGTGAATCTAAGGTCCCTGTATTCAAAGAAAGTGGAAGAATTCTGGGAAAAGAACAACTGTATTATGGAGGGCAAAACATCACCAAATTGCAGTTGATTTTAATAGGGATATTTACCCCTTTAATGTCAGAGAATCTCAAATGCAGTGCGTTGGAGACTTCTCTAGCATTCCAGGGCTAAAATTCTCATTATTAAATCAATTAACATTTTCATTTTTCCCCTATGATAAAGATAAGTTTACCCAGAATTCCTCTACTTTTTCCTTACATAGGGGCTGATGGAGTCGATATGTTCAGGCCATTGTGTAATAGTTTGTAGAAACACTTTTCCATATCTGAGACTGCCACAAACATCATTTTCTTATAGTTTTTCTCCTGTAAGAGTTCATATGCTTGTTACACAGCTCACAAGCTATCAAGTGTGTACTATGATGTTTGATGATTTTCCTATAATCTAATATGCAGATGTTTAGTGATTGCCTTAGTTTATTTAATGGGTGCATCATGTTCTAGATGGCAATTTCAACTTTGTAAATGATTTGCTTTCATTACTGTTCTGCCGTTACAATACAATATGCTTACAAAACCTTAGTTCAAACTTCCAAGATCACAAAACCTCATTTCAGACTTCTAAAATAACAAAACCTAATTTTAGAGTTTTATGAGTACAAACCAGTGGCCAAACATTATTGCAACATCATATATTATGTGTTTGCTCCTTGCAATGAATAAGTGATGATATTCTGGAGTACAAGTATAAACTGAATTCCCTTTGATGCCAGAGGGGTCTCCAGTGGATTGTGAAGCGTTTACGGGCATAAAAGCCCCATTTAAATCAATGGGAATTTGAGTTTGCTAACTTTAGTGCAGACTGCTTGCCTAAGAATAATTCCACTGTTTTTTTAAGCACGGGGTCCCCAGTGAATATGAGTAAGATACATCTGTCTTAGTGAAGAGTAATTTCTGCCTCACCTCGCCTTACAACTACACATCCCAAAGCAATGTGTTTTAGCTATCTCCCCAAAGAGTTAAAAAGCACCATATCATTAATAAGACATTATCATTTATCCCTTTAGGGCAATTGGTTTGCTTCAGAAATATCGTCTTATTTAATACAGCCCTTAGTGTCTCTCCCTCTAGGAATAAGCAGAAAGGGTAAAAAAACAAATACATCCGCTTGTATATACTACTCTTAAAATCGATGTACTCATTTGAGTTAGTTTTGTGAAAGCCAGACTTAATATCTTACTCAAAAGAACACAAGCTGGGAAATACAGGTTATGTTCTTCTCCACTGCGCCATTTACTTTGCTAATGACATCAGATGTGACATCACAGCTGACCTCATCAATAACATGCAGCTGACCTCAAATATGTAATCACAAATTACATAATTGATTATATCACACATTAATTAATTAGCAGCATCACTGGTGATATCAAAAAATGACTCTGCTAGTACAGAACACAGATAAAAAGCAGAGGGCGCCCAATAGTGCCTGTAATTGTAGTACTTGATGTAATATAAATGGAAAAAGATATATTATACTCACAATTAGTAAATGCTGGTTACATTGGCTTATGCCCAAACCAGCTATAGAGCCTGTGGGGAATTTTTAATCTGTCACCACTCAGATTTTCCAATGGTGAGAGATAATTAGGAGCAACAGGAAATCCTCCAGGGTACAGCCCATTATCAGACAGCAGGAATACTACACTGCAACATTGCTCTACCAACACTGCATCTCCACAACTCTAGCCGGCTGCCAAAAGCATGAACCAGCAGAAAAATGGAAAACACTGACAGCACACCACAAGAAATTCCTTACTACACTCCACATCTTCATTTTGAATGGATACCTGCCATAAAACATAACAGCATGGTATGAACGCATGTTGTAATAACAGTAATGCAAAATGGTGCTACACTAAAATTGCACGTTGCTATAAAGTACTAATACTATACCAAAACCAGGAATACTGACATGGAAAACTTCAGGGGATCGATTCTATTACCAGCGCTAAAAAGAAAACAGGCGTGTTTTTTTTAAGTCAGGTTTTAGAATCCTATTTCCCGATATGTGAATTATTACATTTTCTGTCAGTAATCCTGCACCTCAGAGTTGAGGCGGAGAAGCCACAACAACGGTTTCAAAACCATTGTTGTTCGAACAAAAGCATTGCAGAATACAGTACACATCATAGAAATCCAGCATGGAGTGCCCCCTTCAACATATTAACCCACCTGTTGAAATTCGACTTATAGTGCTTTCTTTCACCATTTGAATCCAAACAAAATTGTTCTCCTTCGACATTTTAACCCTTCCCCTTTAAAAGTCAACTTATAGTACTCCCATGACTTTCTTTCTCCATTTAAATTGGACATGTTTTATTCTCCAGTTTTACTGCAAAATACAGACTCTTTATGAGTCACAGTGATTCCTGTGCAACAATGTATGACTTACAGTGTGAAAGACATCTCTCTCCTAATATCTGTTGGCTAAACCCTTTTAATGTGTTAATACTACAATAAGAAGTGATATTAAACCCTCCTTTACTGTTCTGAGGAAGGTTACTGAATAAGTGTGACCCGATTTATATAACAATACGTGAAATTATTATAAAAAAGAAGACTAATACTGAACACTAGTGCTATCCATTTACAAGATCACAGTAATTGAAAACTAGGAATTATGAATATAAAAGAAAAGAAAAACCCTGCAGTACGAGCACTCTATCTAGGCTAATCCTGAAAGTTCATGGCCCCTATTAGTTACAGGAAGATGATCCTAAAACATAACTTTTATTAATCCTATTTAAAAGGAATGTGAATATCTATATGAAACATGAGAATATCCAAAATGAAGTGCATCCAGGTGGTATGTAATACTGTCTATCAAAAACAGCAAGCAGCACTTCAAATAAGGATTTCCAATGCAGTACGTGTTAACACTGCTTGTTTGCCAGTAGTCCATAGGGTTATTGTTTTTGCCTAGAACGTAGCTATCCTGCAAGTATGCAGAAACCATCTCACATGCAGTGGGACCACTTCTAGGAGCTTCATGGTGTTCCCGTGTGTCAGTTACCAACCCATACTCAGGGAGCAATTAACAAAGAGATGTGCCACCACCAACACTAATGTTGGGGTTTTGCCGCCCCTGCTGAGACCCATGAATTGCTCTGTGTTCAGAATGGGATATTCTGTTTGATGATGTAGCTGCTTCTGCTGCCTTCCTTTTCATTATACTGTCTAGATGTTTTTTGTGCCCTCACTTTCTCCCTCTCATCCTCCACTTGATCAATAAGCATATTTCGATATTCCATGACAGAATCCGATTCCTTAGAGATTTCCTGCTGATCGTCATGACTCCTTGTTGTGACAAACTACTGATGGCCCTTTGGCAGAAATTCTGAAATTTTGTGTTTGAAGTGGGGGTCCAACAAAGTGGCACAAATGTATTCCTCATTGCTTTTAATGGACACTATGTGAGGATCTTGTTCAAAGTACGCTAACATGTCATTTACCAGCTGGTGCATGTCTGTGTTGTCATTATGGTAAGATTCCTTTGCCTTGCTCCTCATTTTTTTTCTGCAATAAAAATATTAGTGTGTGGGGGGCGGAGCTGGTGCGACATCAAGATGGTCCCATGTTACACGAGCTCTGGATCATGTCTGGGAATTATGCTCTTTTTATGCAGTACTGACCTATTCTCATTGCTGTTGACGACTCCCCTGGGTCCCCTGTGTTCCACATGTCACTCCAGCAGGCTGGTGAACCCCGCATCTCCCATAAACAGAACAAATGAAGCCACAGATCTAGAGGCGTGCATGGCCCCATTGCCAGCTTGGCCCCGACATCAGATGTGGCGCAAGGTGCTCCTTCCCTGATGGTGAGCTCTGATTGTACGATGACGGAATCGGATAGCGGAGCAGATCTCCCTACCAAGGCCGATCTCCGTGAAATGTTCCGGGACCTGAAGGGTACTATTAAGAAGGATTTGGGAGAGCTCAAGACTGAAGTATCTCAACTGGGCCAACGGGTATTAATGCTGGAGGCCGATGGGGAAGATAGACAAGACCATTTGCAATCACTTGAGCAGGTGGTGGCTGATCAGCAGGAGACCATCTCTAACCTCTTATATAAAATCGATGACCTCGACAATAGAGGCCGCCGGAACAAACTGCGCATCAAGAACCTGTCGAAGATGTTACCAACCAGGCCCTGGAAGATACCTTACAAGCCATTTTCAGGGGCCTCCTAGATAAACCTACTACATATGAAGTCAAAATAGACAGGGCGCATAGGGCTTTGAATATGCGGAGCAACTCCGGCCAACAACCCAGAGATGTTATCTGCTGCATACACTATTACAGAGAAAAGAATGCTATTCTACGCAAAACTCGGGAATTAAGCCCTTTGCACCATGGCGGTAAAGACTATAAGATATACAATGATTTGTCTCCCTCTACGCTGCAGCCCCTGACAAAGCACCTCTCCAAACATAACATCAGATATTGTTGGGGTTTCCCCTTCAACCTGCAAGCGCACCACAATGATACCACAGTGTATGTCAGAACCCTGGAGGAAGCTGATTCATTCTGCCTTTCCCTACAGATTCCACCAGTGCAGCTCTTGGAGGAACCCTGTGGAGGTGATGATGCAGGTGACTGCAATATCCCTGGTGGTCGTCGGGGAAAGAAAGGGGGTTATCCCCTTGTCAAAAGATCTAGAACAGCTGCATCTGAGAATCTCTGAGGATCTTTCCTTGATGTCCTCTTTTTACCCCAGGTCAATCGTTTTCTGGCCCCAGCGGATTCCTCTGTTCCCTGTGCTAGCAGAGGAGTTGTGGAGTCCTGGCTCTTCCTGCATAAAGGTACTGTTGTGATGGTGGTGCTATGGAGACTTTTGTTTGGATTGGCCGCTCTCCGTTTCTCCCTCAGTGAAGTTTGTTGGCCACTCCCCTTGAGCTGACTTTTTCCTCACTCCTGCTGTTCCTGCCCTATCGTTCTTCAGGATTGTTGCCTGTTCCCGGATCCCACTACTACTGCTATCCTGACAGTCATCAGTTTTGTATCTTTCATACTTACCTCTTTTTTTTTTTTTTTGTACTATACTTGGGTGGTGGTATGGGTGACCTATGACTCATGGCGGTATGTGTGAGGCCTGTGGACAGTTTTGGCAGTCCAGCTGGTAGCTTGTGCAGCCTGCACGATGAGCCCTACCCTCTTGAGGTATAGGACTGTTTTTTTTTCTGGTGGTAGGAGCTAGGAGTAATGGGGATGGTTTAATGGCGGGACAATTTACTTGAACACCTCATTTTATATGCTTAGGCCTCAAATGTTAATATGTGGAGCTCTAGTTCATATATGTTGCAGGTGCTTGTTGCAGGTATGGGGGGTTTGGGACCAGTGGCGTCTCACGTGGGGTCCGTAGTGGTCAGAGTTTTGGGGCTCACGCAGCCCTTACCCGCTGTGATTGCCGGGTTGGGGTCTCGGGGAACGTTTTTGAATATGTCTTTTGTTGAACCTCTTAAGGACCCTTGACGGTCCTGGCACATCATGGGTCAGTGAGTCATAAGAACCTATGACGTGCCAGGACCATCATGGAATTCAAGGCTTCCCTTGCGGCTGGAAAAAAATAGGCACGTGGTTCTTAAGTGCCGGCCGCATGTGTGATCGGCCGGTCCTTAAGGGTTTAACCCCTTAACGATCAGTGAAGTGTCAGGACCATCACTGCAAACTTGCTTAAAGGACTGGTGAAGGTCCTGGCATGTCACTTACTTTGTGTTTACAGAGCTCCTGCAGGAGCACTGTAAGCACTAGCAGGGTTTGAAATTGACTGCTCCAAGACCTGAGCAGTCTCTCTCAGACCGCTGCTCAGTTCATCAGTACACATAATAGGTCACATGTACCGGTGCGTTGGCATATATCAAAGCGGTCCTTATGGGAAGGTAACTTCTCAGAACGCTAGTCCTTAAGGGGTTAATGTGGTATGGTGTTGGATTGGGATCTGGCAGGAGGGTTGCTGGGGGCTGGAGCAGTAGATATGCCTACTGTTCTGTCCCCTGGGGGTCTGTACATCCTGCCCCGTCGGGATCCCCCAGTACTTTCTATTTTTTGATTCATTCTATTTGTGGCCTATTCCTACATGGTCACTTTTGGCTGATTGTCAATGTGCCTTATACATTTGAGGGGATTTCTTTCCCCTACTGGACCTGTCTGGGTCATCCCCCTGGTTCATACAGGTCCAACTATTACTACTATTATTATTACTATTACTGTGCTGATCTTGGCTTTCTGTTTGTGGATATACTTGACATCTGTGCATGCTTTCATGTACTTGTTCTAAGTGCTCTCTTTTATCTTCTCATGTCTTTCTCTCCTTCTAGCCTTTGTCCCTTGGGCACTTTTCCTGCTATTCTCCTTTTACTCCCTCCCTCTTCCCCTGCCTGGAGTCCTCCTGTCTGTTCCAGCCGTCCCCTCTAGATAAGGCTGACTGTGGTACTGTGCGCTGCTGCTCTCTGAATGTGCATGGTTGAACACTCCTGAGAAGCAAAGTATGCTCATTGGAGATGCTATTAAGGATCGAGTGGGCGTACATTTATGAAATCCGGTTCCATGTGCATCCCTACTCATCACTTTCCACTACAATGGTACTCTTCCTCAGACACTAAACGTAAGGGGTTGCTACCCTGATGCACAGATCTGTCCAGTGGGAGCATATTGACAGTCGGGCTGATCCCGATGGCCGGTTCCTCCTTGTTAACGGTAAACTGTATTCATCTCTGACCACGCTGGTTAATGTTTATTTTCCCAACACAGGCCAGCTGTCTTTTCTTCATAATCTACTAGACAAGTTAGGGTCTTTTGGGGAGGGGTTTTTGCTCATGGAAGGGGACCTGAACTTTGCTCTTGACCCTTTAGTAGACTGCATGCCTCCAATGTCGTCTTCTCTTCAGTCCACTATTAAAAAATTAAATTCTAGTCTCTCTGCTCATAACCTCTTTGATGTTTGGCGCCTTGAGCATCCACAAGACCGTGACTACTCCTTTTTCTCACATCCCCATGGCAAATATTCGAGGATAGATTTGTTCCTCTGTGAACAGTATACCTTATCCCAGGTTAGTCGTTCAGGGATTGAAAATATCAAGTGGTCCAACCACGCACCTATCTTTGTGGACCTAAGGGTGCAGGGAGTCCCTGGCCATTGCCAGCCCTGGTGCTTGAACAAACTTCTTCTGGAGGATGCGGAGGTGGTGGAGGAGATACATGGTCATCTTCGTGAGTTCTTTGTCCTAAACCAAAATGTCGAAACCTCTGCCCCTATGGTCTGGGAGGCTCATAAAGCTACCATCAGGGGGGTATTCATTCATGCTGGTGCGCATAAGAAACCCCTCCGTCTTAAACTATTAAATGACATGCTGAAGCATCAGAAGTGCCTTGAGGCTCACCATAAATCCTCCTTGTCCCCGTCAGAAGGTCAGGAACTATCTACGCTGTGCTTGAATATCTACTTGCATTCGAAAACACAATCCTTTAAGTCATTCGTGTGGTACAAATTCAAAGTATACCTTCAGGGGAACAAATCAGGACGCTTGTTGGATAAGCTGGTTAAAAAGGGAAGGACATTATGGGTATGTCCCACATTACTCATGACCGTATATCGGCTGTCTTTCGGGACTTTTACGAGTCGTTATATAATGTCCACAGAGCCACAGAGGTAGCAACAACATATTCGACAATTTCTGGCGACGCATTTGTGGACTCGCTGGAGAAGTCATCTCTGCTTTATCACGTCTGCTTTATCACCTCTTTATCACCGCTTATTGAATCTCTTCCCTGGTACATTCAAGCATATGGCACTATATAAATAAAGACACATACATACCTTCAAAGGGTTTAAATCCCAATTTAATCAGTAGGAATTTGGGGAATTCCTACTTCTTGCCCCCAAGGTGCAGTTGATTTGCACCACATTCATTTTATAAATAAGGCCCATTGCAATTAGTGTACTTGGCTACTGAAAGCAATTACAAATTCAGGTCCATGGATGTTACAGATTAATATCAACTGCTTGTATGAGTTAAAGGTTACCAAATGAGTAGATTACTGCCTATTGCTATTTCCAGCGCTCACAGGGAAGAGAGGAGATAAGATAAGACAAGGAACAACATCTAGGTTTAGTGATTTATTAATCAAATTACAAGTAAAATCAACCAAATGCACACTCACATCAGAAATAAGACCTCTCGGGGTCCCAATGTCATGCATCTGATCTGGTCAAAGAAGACAGAGATCGATGTTAGAGAGTGAAGTTAGAGATCGGAGCCAGGCACAATAATATCCTTGCTGCAGCCATAGCTGGATTAAAGGTGCTGGTTGCAAACCCAGATGTCTAGCCTCGGTTGACCCGGGGCCCTGACTAGGCTGGGATTAAGGTGCTACTGGGAAAAAAGAACCAGACCAACAAAAATAGGAACCCAACTCAGGTCCCAAATCCTGCCCAAAGGAGACTACTACGACCAGAAACAGACACCACTAACCCTAGGAAACGCAAACTCAGGTTAAGTGGTCCAGGACCCTAGTAGAGCAATCCAGAGTAGGGGAACACAATATCCAACTGGTGTCCCTAGGAAGGGAACAAGGCTGAAAGACCAAATCAGTACAAAACACTAATGCAGGATAAGATCTCTATAATACAATATACCATAGGCCTTACTGCAATCATGAGCTTTGTCCTTTCCTTCTGTCCCTTGGACTTGAATTCTCTTCTCCACAGTCAGTGGTTGAAATCTTTGTTCATGTTTTTGTGGGATAACTTCTGACTGCCTCAGGTATATCAAACAGGAAGTGGGAAGTTAGCCCACAAAAAATGTTTTTGGGTAACTCGCGCTCAATAGCATCCCTCATGAGGTTCCGTTCCATTCTCTAACAGTGTCTTCAGCATGGTCATGAAAAGCTACACTGGTTGTGGCCATCATTAATTAAAACTAAAAACTGAGGACAATGATTGTGACCACTGACCCTGGAGAAGCAAAGTCAAGTCACCAGGTGCTCGTGACATGACTGTAGTAAGGGATTTCTGATGTGAATGAGCATTTGGCTGATTATCCTTATAACTTGATCAATAAATCACTATATGTTCTTTTTATGTCTTATCTCTTCTCAGTCTTCCCTGCAAGCACTGAAATAGCCATTCCTTTATTGTACGTATGCAGAATCATAGCAGCACGAGGGGGAGAGGAACTGTCCTGACTGAGTAATCAGTGGAGGTCAAACTTTTTATTAATTAGTTCATTTTTTCACATCTATCCCTTTGTGATTTTCCACTTATTTGTATTATTTATTTAGTTTTTATTCCTTTTTATCATCTTGCCTTCTATTCTGTCTGTTCTGTTGTTTAATTATTTTATTTTTAGATAATTCCTCAGTTGGACTACTCTCTATGTTAGCAAAGTTTTGAGGTTTACTATATGTCTCTTAGATCTTGGTTGTGTTTTAGAGCTTAGCTGCCTGATTCCCCTTCCTTTCCCCCTTCTTTCTCCTATTTTAACCCCCTTTATATCTCTCTCTTTGTCCATATCTGTTGCCATTTTCTATTTAATATTATATATAATTTTATTTTTCTTTAGAGGGGTAGCGTGCAGACCAGCCGTAGAGTAGTTTCATGTGTTTTCTTTTTACCATTGTGCAAAAGGAATAGGAAATTTTAATTGCTACAGACGTTATTCTTGCATTATAGACATATCTAGCATCTAAAGGAATAAAGAGTATTAATGCTTCTTAATAATAAACTCCTGAATAACTTTATTTGGACAGAAAATCATAAGGGCCATTATAGGTTACATCTTTATGCATTGTTTCTCAGGAACTATCTTTAACTGGCACTGTATATCATGTCCACAGAGGCAGATATGAATTGTTGTTGTAAGACCCAAAGACCCCAGACTCCTACCACTGAATGCACAAGTCCTTCTGAAGAAGATTCAGTGGGAGGAGCTTTGGGTCTTGTAAAAAGAATTATGTTGATCTCAATTAACATGATATCCAGTACTAATTAAAGATTCATTTTGTTGAGCCAATTCATTCAGAATTGATTCACAGTGGTGATTAGGATTTGTTGTTCAGATTAAACTTTGTGGGGGTTAACTGTTAGAAGGCGTTAGAGTTCATTTAAAGGTGCTATAACTTGTCATAGGTACCTTTCACATGGCAACACCAAAGCAATGATGGTGCTTTGGTTATGTAGTGCAAAGTAAAATGCCGCACTTTCGCGCCTTTCATATGGGCAGCTATCTCCTCACTTGATCACACCAAATCCAGTAAGGTGCATCTGCATGGAGACCTGTAGAACTACTGGCAGATCTTTTATACAAATTATGCTGGAGGTTGCAATGCTTCTTCCTCATTCCAGTGAATGGACATCCCACATGGATACTGGGAAATACTATTTGGCTGGTGCTCATGTGGGCTGGCCATGCAACAAAGTTTGAAGGGAAAGGAAGAAGAAAGTGAATAGAAAGCACCGACAACAGAACTGTAGCAGGAAGCCCGTGTCAAAGAGCCCTTAGACCTTAAAATAAAATCATGAATGAAAGTACATGTATCAGTTCATTTCATGTTTCTATAATCTTAATGCTGGGGACAAACCTCTTATACGAGAACTAGATGTTTCTCTTTGTTAATTCACTTGGGCAGCTATCTTCTCACTTGAATATACCTGTGCAGCAAGGTGCCTCTTTAATGGATTGAAGCAATAATGGAGATAAGATGCTGCAAGAAAGATCTGCATGAGACCTGCAGGACTTCTGGCAGATCTTTCATACAAATGATGTTGCCCATGCAATAAGATTTGAAGGGAAAGGAAGGAGAAAGTGAGTAGAAAGCACCGGCAATAGAACTGTAGCAAGAAGCCTGTGTCAAAGAGCCCTTAGAACTTAAAAACGAATCATGAATGGTATATGTTCTTACATGAAATGGTGTACTGTAATGAATGTGCAATTTTCCTCACCTTCATAGAACTGGGTGTATATGATATACCTTTTTGCTGTTTTTGAACAGGCTGGTTAAAGCAAATTTCATTGCAAGACACAGTCAGAATGAAGAATGGGAAAAAATTGCTTCCACCAGCCTTAGTAACAACACAAATGTAATATGTAATGTTAATTAGTATCAAGCATGGAAACATTTAGTAATGTATTTGTAAATGTGGCAGCAACCAACACTTTAATAAGAAAGCATGTGTATATCAATTCATGTTTCTTTAATCTTAATGCTGGCGTCAAACCTCTTTATGAGAACTAGATGTTTCTCTTTGTTAATTCACGTGGGCAGCTATCTTTTCACTTGAACACACCAGTGCAGCAAGATACAAAGTTGCAATTTTCCACAAATTCATAGAACTGGATGTATATGTTATAGCTTGTGCTGTTTTTCAGCAGGCTGGTTACAGCAGATTTCATCCTTTGTAAGACACAGCAAGAAGTGAAGAATCGGAAAAACATTTCATTCAACAGCCTAAAAACAGCACGTGCTATGATTTGTTAAAGGGATAGTAATACTTCGTTTTATCTTTATTTTATTTTGTAGGCATTAAAAAATCATGAAGAACGATATAAGTCTTATCTCTCAAACCTCTATGGTTTGAGAGGTATTCACAAGAAAAGTTTTGCCTCCCGCCCCTTTTACCTAGTGTAAGCCATCTCTTCTCAGATGTGGAATCCAGTCCCTAGACCAGTCATATAACAGAAGGGGACAATCTTCTTCCTGTGAGAACAATGAAAGCCCTGCAAGTTTTTCAGGTTTTTCCCTTATCTTAATTGAAGATTGTCCCTCTCCGCAGTCTACCTGGGAACCTCCCTTCTGCTCTGGCTCAGCAGTGTTACATCAGTAAAAGGGGTGGGAGGGGGACACTTTGTCATTTAATTACTCTTGAACTACAACTCTGATAGAATTGAAATAACACTCTCCAAAGTCCAAACTCTATGATGATTAATTAGAGCCGCTTTTATTATGAAACATTACTATCCCTTTAAGTTGTATCAAGTATGGAAACCTTTAGGAATGTATTTGTGAATGTGCCAACAAACACTTTATTAAAAGAGCATGTGTATATCAATTCAGGTTTCTTTAATCATAGTGCTGGGGTCAAACCTTTTATATGATAACTAGATGTTTCTCTTCATTAATTCACAAAAGGCTCTTTTTGAATTAAGACTTAAGTGATCTGAAGATATTGCAAGTAAGGTCTGTAACTTGCGTCATTCACTGCATAACCTTTAAAAAAGGATGACCTTGTTATCACATAAACTCATTTTAACTGTTGAAAGGGCTAGTCTAATTTACACCAAAGTGTGAACTGTTCATGCCTGGTGGAAAAACCTTATTATTTATGACTGGAGTAAGGAGGCATGGGGGAGTTGTAAAATAAAGTCTTCCCCTTAGGCAGTTCCATATATTAATCATCTGTAGAGTAACTGGATTATTAATAACAGGCACAATAAATCAGAGACTGAAAATTATACAAGTATTCAATGTCATGTTCTATTTAGGCACTTTATGTCAAGGACATAAGCACCTACAGTATAAGGCTTTGTCTGTCTGTGTGTTTGCAGCTATCCCCAGTAACAAGCATGAAGTCACACAAAGGAGACACACAGTATAGATCAGGCAACACAACCAGCATTAAGAGTTGAAATGATGCACCAGTGATTAAATGGCCCCAAAACAATAAGGTTTGGAACACATGACACTTTTAACTTTTTATCTTTACTGGAAGTAACTTCTTATTTTAAAATATCATTGGATTCCAAACTGAAACATATGATCCATTACGTAAAGAAATGATGATGATTTCAATGCTTAAACCCGTAGGCCATTACATATAAAGATGTTGATACAGTCCAGACTGGAACACCAGAGTCAATATGTGGATATCTGGATAATAGCCATTTTGCATTCCATTTAAAACCAGCTGTTCATCAGATTTGGATGGAAGTCTCTGGAGCATACACTTTACAGGTCTTGCCTAGGTGTCTGTTTAAGTGCCAGAGATTAGATTAAAAAGGAATCGGTGTATCAAAATGTTAAGCCTTTTCAAAACTGAATGGGATAGTAATACTTGATTTTCACAATCTTTAATATTGTAGATATTAAAAAAATAATGTAAACGATGTAAGTCCCGTTGCTGTAACTTTGTAAATTTTGTACATTCTTCATGAGAACCATATACAAAGTGTGCCTGGTTTGAGGAAGGCACACTTTGTAGACCGCTCTCATGAAGACTTTCTTTGTATACAATGCTATGCAGATGAGCAGTCCTGTCCCAGGACCAAGATCTAAGTCTGTCAGCTAGAGCGCTGACATGGGTAAAAGGGGCGCGAGGGGGGAACTTTAGAAGTATATTACTCTAAAACTGTTAAAGTTACAGCAACAGGACTTACATCGGTTACTTTATTATTTTAATATGTACAGTATTAAATATTGTTAAAATCAAGTATTACTATCCCTTGAAATATCTTTATCAGCCTAAAATAGACAGTGAGACAGATATGATAAACAATATTACCCCAAACTTTTAACCCCGTCCAATGCTTGAGATGTCTCCAACACATTGTTTTATAAGGCTTGTAGTCCTCACAAACATTCAAGTGGTTAACCCATTAATTGCCAGAAGGGTACGCAACACATTGCTTTGCAATGTGTTGTGTACCCCTCTGGCACTGAAAGGGTTAAACGGCCTATTTCAATCAATCAGAATTTTTGGGGATTTTTATTTGTTTCCTATAGTGTAGTTGGTTTGCTCCAGAATTGCTCCAGTTCTGTACTATGGTGTGTGTGTGCACGTGTGTGTCTATGTGTGCATACATGGGCAAGTGTGTGTGTAGGGGAGTTTTACTGCCCAGGCATATCTGGAATATGCCCAGGTTCCCAAGCTTCAGGAGTCTATCAGGCTGCCTAATGCATTCAGTTGTGAACCAGGCTAAAGAGCATTGCATTGCATTCAGGACATACTTGAAAACGAGAGAAATCTCAATGTATTCTTCCTGGTAAAACATTTTCCAAATAAATACATCTAAATAAATAAATTCTACCTCTCAACCACTATACAGAGAGTAAAAGCAACTAATATCTCTGCTCTCATATCTGTGTCCTGCTGAGTAAGTAAAGTATGCTCTCATTGGTGGCGCTCAGGGGATTTTGTGTTGTAATATTATCAGGGCCACAGTGGGTGTGCATGTGACTGGTAGAATGTATGCCTTGGTCTGTACATGCTCACTGACTAATGCAACAATGAGGATTGCAGGACAGCTGCCTTGTACATTCTCAGGCCAAGCAGCAGTGAGGGATGCTCCTTTTAATTATAAGGCAAGGGAGCTCTTTCACACATGTGGGCCCACTGGGAGGAAAGATAAGACACAGGCTGTGGAATGAAGCAACAGCTAGCATTGTTCATTAAAGTCCCAGTTTGATTTATACATCTCAGATTTGGTCTCTACAGTGACAGGAGTGGCTATATGTGTGTGTATTTGCCTGTATTGGAAGGCCAGAAATCACTTTCCCTGCTGACAAACTCACAGATAAATTCTGCAGTCAATGCAGTGACTGAAGCACCATGCAGATAGTTAGAACATGCAGGGACTTTAACTGTTGAAGTGCCAGATGGGTAGCAACTAATTCCTTTGTAATGCATTGTGCCCCCCCTTTGGTTATTAAAGGATTAATTAACATTACCAGTGGCTGCTTCATAGCATGAACACAAAATAATCCATAGCAGTAAACTAGACACTAATCCATAAAATAAAATCACAAAAAGTTTTATTCATTATGTCATAAAAAAGACAAATATTCCACGTTCACATACTCGTATAAACAGACCTCCGTAGATGACCGGAGGAAAAGGCTACATCAACGCGTTTCTCGTATCACCGCTTAGTCATGATGACATCATGACTAAGCGGTGATACGCGAAACGCGTTGATATAGCCTTTTCCTCCGGTCATCTGAGGAGGTCTGTTTATACGAGTATGTGAAAGTGGAATATTTGTCTTTTTTATGACATAATGAATAAAACTTTTTTGTGATTTTATTTTATGGATTAGTGTCTAGTTTAGTGCTATGGATTATTTTGTGTTGAAGCTGTGAAGTAGTCCCGGGAGGGTCATTTATCCATTTAGCACAAACAACACTTCTTCCAGATCTTGGCGTTGGCTAGTGGTTTGATATTTATATCAGGTTTCCTTGAGCCGCCCGAAATTTCTATTTCTTTGCTTCATAGCACGGTCAGTTCACAGATGATATACATAGTGGGAGGGAAAGAGACAAAGAAAATTGGGTTCATAGAGGACGAGAGAGGCAATTAAGGAGAGAAAGATGTAGGAGGAATGAGACATACAGTATCAAGGGGCAAAGAGAGAGATGTGGAGGATATGGCAAATGGGGGCAGGGCCCTAATGGGGTAGCCTCCTTGTACAACTACTCTGGGGACCATAGAATGTCGTAATACAGCTGTGTGTATAAAATATAATGATATAATTATATATGCGATCCTTGCATTACATCTAGATATCATAGAAAAAACAAGAAAAAAGGTGCAATATCATTGAGTAAATTAATGTCACCATGACCCTTCACCACTATACGAAATATAAACACAATGGTAATGTTCAGTAAAACACATATGTGTATACTGAAAAACAAGCAAGAGGGATTTTATACTGTCTCAATTACTGTGCAGATACTCTTTACAGTTGGAACGCTGTGATGTAGAAGAGGGAAATAGGGGCTGCACCTCTAGACATCCATCAGGAAGTGAAGAACATACACAAACAGAGGGTGCCCAAAAGTGCCTGTTATCCAGATGAATGCACTTGATAAATACAGTATATTAAAATATACTCACAAATGTGGTGGTTGGGAAGAGGCCCATTTGACCACCCAACAGCAATAACCTGCAGAGATAATCAACCTGTCTCTGCTCAGGTCTGCAAGGTAGGTTGTAAAATATGAAGTGCTGCTCAAAGTCTTCATAAAAATTATTTAATATGAAGTACTCCATTTGTAAGAATAGACAAAGCTAAGAAGCCAATCAAAGAGACAACTTTTCACAGTTAAAAACTGCTTTTTCAAATCTGATGGCTAACTAGACAAATGCATTTGAAATATTATTTATATGTTTTTTCTTAAGTTGAAATGCAAATAATTATGTCCCAGTTAAAGGGATAGTAATACTTAAAATGTAAAAACAAAAATATGTTGTAGGGTTTATCCCCTGAGAAAAACAAGAGTACTCCCACTGCTGAAAGAGGTTTCATTCAAAAGTTATTAATTTTCAAAGTTGAATTTTTTAGGTGCAATATCACAGTGGCCTGAAATTGTAGAGTGGCGCTGTTGCTACACCATCCTATGGAGATTTATGGTCCTGAGACCAGAGCTGTCCATAGGATCGTGTAGCAACAGCGCCACTGTACAATTTCAGGCCACTGTGATATTGCACCTAAAAAATTCAACTTTGAAAATGAATAACTTTTGAGTGAAACACCTTTCAGCAGTGGGAGTACCCTTGTTTTACTCAGGGGGATAAACCCTACAACATAGTTTTTTTTACATTTTAAGTATTACTATCCCTTTAAAAAAAAGTATGTGTATTTAGCTGTGATTTGTAAACATGTATCTCACAGAGCAAGACAACAAAATCAGTATAGGTAAAATATGCCTACATATACAAATCCTTTCACACATATAACTTGAGAAATGCTGGTTCAAACACTTGTATGAGGTAACAGTTTAATAACAATAGGAGGGAAGACATAATCCTCTATCTCTGGAACATCATTCAAATCATGCTTACAATTTCTCATAAGATGGTAGGACTAATAAGATCAGTGCTTTAAAGTGATAATAGTATTTAAAAAAATGTATTTTATATTGTAGCCATTAAAAAATAATTAAGAATGATATCAGTCTTATCTCTCAAACCTTTATGGTTTTAGAGATATTCACAAGCAAAGTTTCCCCCCTCACTGACGTCAGCGCTCTAGTTGTCAGATTTGGAATCCGGTTCGCAGACCGGCCACGGCTCTTCAGCAGAGCCGAGATCGCAAGATATAAGAACTACTTCCAGTGGACCAGATTCCAAATCTGACAGCTAGATGGCAGACTTGACCATTTTGGTCAATGAGGGGAAACTTTGCTTGTGAATATCTCTCAAACCTTAAAGGTTTGAAATATAAGACTGATATTGTTCTGAATGATTTTAATGGATACAATATAAAATAACATTTTTTTGAAGTATTACTATCACTTTAATGGTAATATAGTAACACTAGGTTAAAGCTTGTCATTCGATGGGGTCTAGGTCATGCAGAAGCATTTCTGTTCCTCCGCATGGCGGCAGGGGAGAAGGACAGCAGCAGTATTGCAGTGATCACCAGAGCGTGCCGCTCTACCGCTGCTTTCCCCTCCACCGCCGATGCTTTCCCATCAACCACTGCAATTTGCTAGGAGGCATTGATGTCTGTGTCTGTGCATATTATCCACACAGGGAGCGACGCATCCTAGCAAATTATATATAGAGATAGTAAATTAGGTTGAAAAAAGACACAAGTCCATCAAGTTCAACCCTTGCGTCATAACCCAGAGAAATGAGAATTATATAGCTTTCCTGCTACCAAATAAGTTAGTCTTTATCAAACCTTCCTGATTTGCTAACTAATGCACAGTATAACCCTGTATGTTCCCTTTTGAAAGAAATGTATATAATCTTCTCTTAAATGTATCCATTGTTTCTGCCATAACCACATCCTTGGGCAAGGAATTCCATAGTTTAACAGACCATGGGCTAGATTCTATTGCAGGTGATACATTTTAACACCTGTATTATCAAATATTTTCCTTTTGAAGTCTATGGGGAAACCTGGAGATAAAAGCATAGATAAAATTAGCACCTGCAATAGAAGTCCAGCCCCTTACTGTAAAAAACCCTTCCTCTGCTGAAATCTAAACCTCCTTTCCTCTAATCTCAATGGGTGTCCCCTGGTCATTTGATCAGGCCTTGGAATGAATAGCTCACCACAGAGATCCTTGTATTCACCTCTCATATACTTGTATATTGTGATAAAGATCTCCTCTTAGTCGTATTTTCTCTGGAGTAAATAAACCAAGTTTGTCTAGTTGTTCCTCATATGTCAATCCTCCATTCCCTTGATTCATTCGCTGCACCCTCTCCAGTTCTAAAATATATTTTTCCAGAACTGGAAGTGAAGTCTTACCAATGATTTTTACAATGGCAAAATGATGTTATCCACTCTTGCTTTAATACCCCTTTTTATGCAAGACAGTACTTTGTTTGCTTTTGCTACTGCTATTTGACACTGGTCGATGAAGTATGTAGTCTTGTTACACCTAGAGATACAAGGGACTTTCCTAAAACAATAATACATAAGTAAAACACGTATTTCCATCAAATATACGTTTCTTGTCAAATTGTTATGACAATGAGACAGTCATTTTAACAGCAGTTTCACATTATTTGAATATCATAGCTTTATTTAGCTTCAGTAACTATGATTGCCTTATTTAGAAAAAGAGGCAAATATAGTTTTTGATACCTTTTATTGGCTAACTAAGCAGATTTAAATGCAAACTTTCAAGACCTTAGGTCTCTTCCTCAGGCATGTAACATGTCTGAGGAAGAGACCTTAGGTCTTGAAAGCTTGCATTTAAATCTGCTTAGTTAGCCAATAAAAGGTATCAAAAACTATATTTGCCTCCTGTATTTCTATGGCTAAAACGGTACCAACTCTCATCTGTTATTTAAAGGGATAGTAATACCTGAAAATAATTTTATTTTATATTGTAGCCCTTAAAAAACCATGAAAGATGATATAAGTCTTATCTCCCAAACCATATGTAAAATATAGTATAGTTCACTTTTCCTTGCTGTTTCAGCCAAGTCTGCCATCTAGTGGACAGATTTGGAATTCGGTCCACATAGCAACCGGCAGCTCTTTAGCAGTGCCGAGATCACGATCTTTGAAAAGAACTACTTCATTGGAACAGTGTACAAAGTGTGCCTGGCTTGAAAGCACACTTTGTAGACCATTCCAATGAAGAAATTCTTTTTAAAGATCATGATCTCAGCATTTCTGGAGAAGCACTGTTGGTCAAGCGACCAGCTTCCAAATCTGAAGGGTGGAGCAATGACATCACTCCAGGGGAAACTTTACTTCTGAATATCTCCCAAACCATAAAGGTTTGGGAGATAAGACTTATATCATTTTACATGTTTTTTTTAAGGGCTACAATATAAAATATACTTATTTTCAGGTATTACTATCCCTTTAAAACAATACAGCATGGCACTGTCACTCTATGGGAATTATAGATAAGAAAACACTACTGGATTTTGGGGATAATAGAAATAAATGTTGTGCAAAATATTTCGCTTGTTCAAACTTTTGTACACCTACAGTATTCAACCTCTGGACATTCAGCTGTTGGGTGCAACGCCTGTCATCCCTAACCAGCCATTGGCTGGATGGGGTTAATGTGATTTGCAGTACCCAACAGCTGATGGACCAAAGGTTGACCACCCCTGACCGAAGTCCACGATGGCCAACCAGGGTATCAAGTAACACAAATATGTCACAAATGGATGAATGCTAAATTAATTTGAAAGATGACAAAGAACATATTTTCTGAATCTTTATTAAGTTTATTAATTTAAGGGGAAGTCAGGGATCATCACTGTATTACAAATGAATAGTAATCAAATATGAGAGAACAATTACATTTAAAAAGAATATAAGACAACAATATATTTCAAAAGATGGAATGTATTGGAAGCAAGGAAGGGAAGGGCATCCCATTCATTTCAGAAAAGAAAATAGTTCAGTAGATGGTGGCATTCATATTTTGAGGCTTGGAACAGGGTATTGTGGTCAGTATGGCTGTAGATTCAGCCATGGGGCAATCTTTAGGATTAATACATGGCCGTGTCATTTATTGCATATTTATTAAAATATTATGGATGGAGTCAAATGAGAGTTTTGCAAATAAAATATAATAATAGGTTAGTAATGTCATATTTTAATGAATCCCACCTATGAGAGCCACATGAGGCCAAAAAAATCAATATGTTTTCTGTATTACAAATGTATTTGTGTATTCGTAGGGGGTCACTGATCATGTAATTTTAATAATTTGAAGAACATTTTTTGAGTTTTCATTATCAGTTGTTATTTCTGACAGAAAAAACATTTTATAAAAAATATTAGAATAGCTCCAGTGTCAAGAATCAAATTACTTTAGTAGGTCCAGTGTATATTCCTAGACCAGATATCGACAATTATATGGACTGGGGCCTACAACTTAGCAACTTAGTTCAAACATTTTTGTAGGTTCATAGTTGTACAACATCTACAGGAAAGTACTTTTAGCTTTACTAATCTGGCAAAACAGGTGTAATTCTGCAAACCATCTGCACCATAGGGGGAATTAAAATTCATTTGATTTAAATGGCTATTTTAACTCCTTGAGGTCTCCTAATCATCTTGCTTCCAAGTTAACTGGATAGTAAGTGAAGAATGTTTATTTCTTTCAATACACTATACAGTACTGAAGAGTGTGACTGGTGTTATTTAAAGGGATAGTAATACCTAAAATGTAAAAAAAAATATGTTGTAGGGTTTATCCCCCTGAGTAAAACAAGAGTACTCCCACTGCTGAAAGAGGTTTCATTCAAAAGTTATTAATTTTCAAAGTTGAATTTTTTAGGTGCAATATCACAGTGGCCTGAAATTGTACAGTGGCGCTGTTGCTACACCATCCTATGGAGATTTATGGTCCTGAGACCAGAGCTGTCCAAAGGATCGTGTAGCAACAGCGCCACTCTACAATTTCAGGCCACTGTGATATTGCACCTAAAAAATTCAACTTTGAAAATTAATAACTTTTGAATGAAACATCTTTCAGCAGTGGGAGTACTCTTGTTTTACTCAGGGGGATAAACCCTACAACATATTTTTTTTTACATTTTAGGTATTACTATCCCTTTAACTCCTAAGATTCCACATCCCACTCCCTGACATCCAACAGTTCTCCAAAGATCTGTCTGTATAGTTTCTCTACCAGTTGCCATAACAATTCTCCTGGCGATATATGTACACATAAAGACTTAATGTCTCCATGCTTAGACATTCAAACAGGGACAACCGTACCTGTGTGAGAGAACTGCCTTGCGGGATGCCTTGGAAGAGCTCTATCTCCAACGTCAGCCCACTTTCCTTTGAACAGACTGACGTAAAAGAAATGGGTGGGAAGGGCATCTTAAAAGCTAATTGTCTCTGAAACTATTGAGTATTAATGAGTGTGACTGGCATCTGTTTCATCCGAATACTGTGCAGTGAAATCATATAAGAACAAGTTCTACAATTATTGTCTCTGTAATTAAAAAAATAGAGATTTACAGTAGCTTCTACCATTTAGATAGAAATTAAACCCATTGAAGGCAAGAGATGTTTCCATTGTATTGAGATGCAATTCAGTTGAGATCTCTGTAGCTTCCAATGGGATATCTCTCTAAATTCAAGTGATTTCGCATATAATTCATGTTTATAACACATTACTAGACACCTGGTTGATATTTTCAGTGTTGATTTCCCTTAAGACACAAGAAGATTCTGTCAATTTGATTAAGAGGATTTCCCTCTTCTCCCCAGTGCTATGGTTAAATCATAGACATGTCAACAATAAATCTCATTACACCTTGTTTAACCTTATACAATGTTTATTTTCACATTTTGCTAAGATTGTGTGAACATGTTACCATAGTAGTGTTTGACCAATTCAAGCAAGAAGAAGTGTTACCTATATGTGATGTAATGAATATAATATGAAATGACATAATTCTGAAGAAATACAATTGCTCACTCTCACACTCTCACAATGTCTCCCAATGAATAATGCTATGGATGTCATACAAAATACGAATGCATGTTTAATATAGATGTGTGAGTACATACACACATAGCAATAAATTTAAATGGAGACCTACAACTTTAACTCCTTCCATGGTAGAGACATCAATCTTAAAGGGATAGTAATACTTCGTTTTAACTTTATTTTATTTTGTAGGCATTAAAAAAACATGAAGAATGATATAAGTCTTATGTCTAAAACCTTTATGGTTTAAGAGATATTCACAAGCAAAGTTTCCCCCTCCCGCCCCTTTTTCCTAGTGTAAGCCATCTCTTCTCAGATGTGAATCTGGTTGTAAGACCAGACAGATAACAGAAGGGGACAATCTTCTTTGTATGAAAAGAATGAAAGCCCTTCCCCCCTTGACAAGATTTTCAGGTTTTTCCCTTATCTTAATTGAAGATTGTTCCTCTCTGCAGTCTACCTGGGCACCTCCCTTCTGATCTGGTTGAACGGGGGGGAGGGATACTTTGCTTGTGAATATCTCTTAAACCATAAAGGTTTGAGAGATAAGACTTATATTGTTCTTCATGTTTTTTTAATGTCTACAAAATAAAATAACGATAAAACAAAGTATTACTATCCCTTTAACCACATTACTTTGTTATAGTTCAACCAAAATTATATTTAAAATGACAATTTTTTCAAACATTTAAAACACATTAAGCTGAAATTTGGCAGTTTAAGGTTAGTGCCTGTCCAGGTAAATCCTGCAAATCATGTCGAAATTCATTAAGCTGAAGAAACACTTAGTATTTTTCCCATTAGAAATTTCTATCATGGAAACTTTGTCAGGGCTACAGCCCTGGATATGTACCAAATTTAACTCCTTGGTCCAATCACATTATGTTTCTGAACACAAATGTTCATGAGCATGTGCAGACCCAATTTCAGCTTGAACAGCTCATAACTGAATAAAGTATACCTTAGATCAGTCAAGTATGTGCAGTGACATATATATATTCGGTGCAAAACACAAACTGAATGGTATACATAGCTTCAATACCCGCTGATATGCCCATAAACTGAAAAAAGAAAAAACTGAAAGGATACACGTTGCTGTGCTTACCGTGCTCTCTAAAGAAATCAGCCGGCACTCATAGGTGGAGACGATCCAAGCCCCAAATCAGTGCAGACAACAAACAGATGCACATGGCACTCGGCAATGGAGTAGTATATTGGGCAACCCAAAATTGATAAAAATAATCCTTTATTATAGCAAAGTAAACCAGAGTTGATAAAAATAATTATCCTTCATGTAGATGAACACTGTATGTTATATGTGTTCCTGGTGATATCAATGATTTTTTTATTTCTTTGCTATAATAAAGGATTATTTTTATCAATTTTGGGTTGCCCGGTATACTACTACATTGCAGAGTGCCAAGTGCATCTGTTTGTTGTAAGCATGTGCAGTGCACTTGATCAGTCTAATCCAAAACATTAAAAAACAATCTGGCAGAAGTCAAAGACCACATATGGGATATGTTTTAATTCACCTGTTAAAAATGTAATTGACACAGTAAAATTGTATTTAAACAAATGAAGAAACAAATGGAATGCAAAATTGATCAAGTACTCTTTATCAATCTTAATTTTTGTTTTTAATCCACAAAGTGAACAAATTTCACTTGAGCAATCAAACTACAAATTTGATAAAAAATCAAAATTAAAATGCACACAACCCAATCTTAACCAAACAAAGGGCTGCATTCTATTACAGCTGGAAATACTGTACATTTGCGGGTCAGACTTTGTTTATTTTTTCCCCTCAAATATTCCTTTGGAATCCTTTAGCAATGCTGTAAAACACTTTAAAGAGGAACTATCATCCACCTTTTATTGAGCCCCAAATCCTAATAATAATACTGAAATGCAGCTTTGTACTTGTAATTTCAAGAATTATTGCAGCATTAGTGAAAAATAGACCTTTTTAGGCAGAGAGGTATCGGGAAACAGTGCAAACATCTTGCAGAGAAGGCATCTCTGCTTCTGCACTGTCCGTCCCCTTTGCCTCAATGATTGGGGAATTTAGTGCCTGGTTACCTTAAGGCACTGGAAGGGACTGACAGCGCAGGAGCAAAGGCCACCTACTGCAAGATCCCTGCTGATTCCTGCCCACAATATATAACAACTAGTGATGATCGAGCACCCCAATGCTCGGGTGTTCGGGTGCTCTGACCGAGCGCCCCCGGAGGCTCGAGTGCTCGGCCGAGCACCCGAGCCCCATTGAAGTCAATGGGAGGACTCGAGCATTACACCAGGCACCCCCTGCTCTGATGAGGGGAGGGTGCCTGGTCCATAGGAAAAGGGCAGAAAATGATGGAAACACCACAGAAATGGTTCAGGGACAGCATAGGGAGGATGTCTGGATGCATCTTGGACTCCAACGTCGCTGCTGGGAACGATGTTTCGCCCGGAGTACGCCATTTTTACAGACTGACCGTAAAACACACAAAAAGGAAGATAAAAACGACTTTAGGCGAAAAATTGTTACCAAACAGTATTTGCTGTATATTTACTTGTATATCATCTGCAAATTCTGCAAAAAATTTCATCAATTTTTCGGAACTGGGGCCATGATTAAGAGGGAAACGTGCGCAGAGGCAAAGTCTGCAAAAAATTTCATCGATTTTTCAGAACTGGGGCCATGATTAAGAGGGAAACGTGCGCAGAGGAAAATTCTGCAAAAAATTTCATCGATTTTTCGGAACTGGGGCCATGATTAAGAGGGAAACGTGCGCAGAGGCAAATTCTGCAAAAAATTTCATCGATTTTTCGGAACTGGGGCCATGATTAAGAGGGAAACGTGCGCAGAGTAAAGCAGGTGTTCAACGTGGTTATGGCCAGGGTAAGGTACAGCATTCAGGAACGGAGGCCGCAGCTACCACAGGTTTTACAACATGTCCGTTTGCCCTTGTTAAGTCCAAAATTTATAGTCGGAACAGTGGGGTCTGATCCATTGAGTAAAAGTGACGAAGTGACTTAGTGGATGAAGCCAAGAACTACCTTCTGCTCTGTCGAACACCCCAGCCCTATTTAATTCAATGGGAGGACCTGAGGCACTCCGATACAACCTGTATATCACAAAATGGAGGGCCTCATTCACATTGTGGTACAATAGTTCAGGTAGTGGTCCAACACTCATAAAGCCTATGCACTAAGTGAAAGGGCTGCCAAAAATTAGACTGCAATGTCACTCCAATACACCCTTTATTACACATAAAGGAGGGCATCATACACACCCTTGAAAAATTAGGATTAATGGCCTGCTGGTGACCCTCTAAAACATTATGGGTGAGGGTCTGCTGCGGAGCTGACCATCCTAAACATTATATGCGAAGGCCCGCTAGTGAGCTGACGCTATAAAACATTATATGAGAGGGCCCGCTAGAGAGCTGACCCAATAAAACATTATATAAGAAGGCCCGCTGGTGAGCTGACCTATACAAAAAGTTGTCAAACAGGGCCCGCTGGTGAGCTGGCCCTATATAAAAATTATATCACAGGGCCCGCTGGTGAGCGGGCCCTATATAAAAATTATATCACAGGGTATATGGAAGAGAGTCAACCATATACCCGTTTTTTGGGTGGAAGGGGTGAATGGGAATACAGAGTATTCCCATCATTGTAAATAACATATATAAAGTCACTTTATGTTCACCCGGGGCTTTCCTCCAGTGGAGTGGAGAAGTCAGGGGAAATCCAGGCCTTGTTCATTTTTATAAGTGTCAACCTATCAGCATTTTCGGTGGAAAGGCGGATACGCTTATCTGTTATGATGCCACCAGCAGCACTAAATACCCGCTCAGACAGAACGCTGGCGGCAGGGCAGGCCAGCACCTCCAAGGCGTAGAGTGCCAGTTCATACCACGTGTCCAGCTTGGACACCCTGTAGTTGTAAGGCACAGAGGGATCAGTGAGGACGCTGACACGGTCTGCTACGTACTCCTTCACCATCTTCCAAAACTTTTCCCTCCTTGTGACACTAGGCTGCGCATCAGGGTGAGGGTGCTGGCGGGGTGTCATGAAGGTGTCCCACGCCTTGGAGAGTGTTGCCCTGCCTTTGTCGGAACTGCTGTGTGCTCCCCTTTTCTCCCCTTCTCGGTTGGCCAAGGTAGCACGTACTCTGCCGCCAGCGTTGTCAGATGGAAAATTTTGGAGCAATTTTTCAACAAGAACCTTCTGGTATTGCACCATTTTGCTTGTCCTCTCCACCGGAGGAATGAGAGATGAGAAATTCTCTTTGTAGCGGGGGTCCAGAAGGGTGAACACCCAGTAATCCGTGTTGTCTAAAATGCGTATCACGCGTGGGTCACGGGAAAGGCAGCCTAACATAAAGTCAGCCATGTGTGCCAGAGTACCAACAGGCAAGATTTCGCTGTCCTCACCAGGAGGATGACTCTCAATCTCCTCATCCTCTTCCTCCTCTTCTGCCCACCCACGCTGAAGAGATGGAACTAAAGTTCCATGGCTACCCTCTGTAGCGGAGGCAACCGTGTCTTCCTCCTCCTCCTCCTCCTCCTCCGCCTCCTCCTCCTCCGCCTCCTCCAATTGTCGCTGAGAAGACGAAGTGAGGGTGCTCTGGCTATCACCTTGTGTAAGCTCTTCCTCCCCCATTTCCACCTCTTCCACATGCAAAGCGTCGGTTTTAATTGTGAGCAGCGAGCGTTTCAGTAGACACAGAAGTGGGATGGTTACACTGATAATAGCGTTATCGCCGCTCACCATCTGTGTCGATTCCTCAAAATTGCGTAAAACCTCACAGAGGTCTGACATCCATTCCCACTCCTCACTTCTGATTAGAGGAAGTTGAACGGAGAGGCGACGACCGTGTAACAGCTGGCACTCCACTACTGCCCTCTGCTGCTCACAAAGCCGGGCCAACATGTGGAAGGTGGAGTTCCAGCGCGTGCTCACGTCACACAGCAGCCGGTGAGCTGGCAATTGTAAGCGGTGCTGCAGCTTCAACAGGCCGGCTGAAGCTGTTGATGACTTACGGAAATGTGCACACACGCGGCGCACCTTGGTCAAGAGATCATGCAAATTGGGGTAGGTTTTTAGAAATCGCTGAACCACTAAATTAAATACATGCGCTAGGCATGGTACGTGTGTGAGCTTGCCGAGCTCCAAAGCCGCCACCAAGTTACGCCCATTATCACACACAACCATGCCTGGTTGCAGGTTGAGTGGCGAGAGCCACTGCTCGGTCTGGTGACTAATCCCCTGCAACAGCTCTGAGGCCGTGTGCTGTTTGTCCCCAAGGCAGATCAGCTTCAGCACGGCCTGTTGACGCTTCTCCACTGCAGTGCTAAACTGCTTCCAGCTACCGGCTGATGGGTGAGTGGCGCTGCGCGCAGAGAATTCGGAGGTGGAAACGGAGGAGGAGGAGTCAATAACGTAGGTGCTGGCGGAAACCCTGATGGAGGTAGGGCCCGCAATCCTCGGCGTGGGTAGCACCTGTGCCATCCCAGGGTCCGAGTCGCTCCCAGCCTCCACGACATTCACCCAGTGTGCCGTCAGGGAAATGTAGCGTCCCTGGCCACAAGCACTTGTCCATGTGTCAGTCGTTAAGTGGACCTTCCCAGTAACTGCGTTGGTCAGGGCACGGGTGATGTTACGGGACACATGGTGGTGTAAGGCGGGGACGGCACACCGGGAAAAGTAGTGGCGGCTGGGGACTGCGTACCGAGGGACAGCTGCTGCCATCAGGCTGCGGAAGGACTCAGTCTCCACAAGCCTAAATGGCAGCATTTCGATGGCCAGTAATTTGGAAAGGTGTGAGGTTAGTGCTATGGCCTGTGGGTGGGTGGCTGGGTATTTTCGCTTGCGCTCAAATGCCTGGGGTAACGACATTTGGACGCTGCGCTGGGACAGGGAAGTGGATGTGGTCGCTGATGGTGCTTCAGATGGTACAGGTGCAGGGCGGGAGCTATGCGGACCTGCGCCTTCGACAGGCGATTGGCCGGCACCGAAAACAGGGGAAGAGGAGGCAGTGGTGTGGCCTGCAGACACAGATTGGCGATCCGGGCGTTCCTCCCACTTATTACGGTGCTTGGATGCCATGTGTCGGATCATGCTGGTGGTGGTGAGGTTTCTAGTGTTCATGCCTCGGCTCATTCTGGTGTAGCACAGGTTGCAAACTACAATTTTTTTGTCGTCCGCACTTTCCTTAAAAAAACGCCATACCGCAGAACACCTAGCCCTTGGCAAGGGAGATTTACGCAAGGGGGTGCTCCGTGGAACATTTGCGGGCCGGTTTGGTGCGGTCCGCCTTCTTTCTTTAGCCACACCACTGCCTCTTCCAGCCTGTTGCGGTGCTGCAGATGGCTCACCCTCAGGACTGCTGTCATCGCTCGGCTCTCCACCTTCCCAGGTGGGGTCAGTCACCTCATCGTCCACCAAGTCGTCCTCCACTTCCTCACTCTGATCATCCTCCTCATTTCTTGATCCCACCACTTTCTCAGTCATTGACAACTGTGTATCATCCTCCTCATCAAGGTCTTGAGACAGTAATAGTGGTTGATTTGATGGCAACTGTGTCTCATCATCATCATCATCCACTTCCTTTGACCTTAAATGCCTTTCCCCTCTGTCATCTTCTTGTGATTGGGTACCCTCTAGAGGTTGTGAATCAGGGCACAAGATCATATGTTCCTCTGCAAGCGTGCTTGGAGAGAGGTTCAAATGAAGGATTGGTGATGAGACGAGCTCCTCACTATATCCCAGTGTGGGATCACTTCTTTGGCCAGACCCTCTATGGTGGGAGGAAGGATGATCAGGGTGAGGATTATGTTGACCAGACTCTTGGCTACTGAGAGTGGACTTGGTGGAAGACAGGGTGGTGCTTAACCGACTGGAAGCAGTATCACCTGAAATCCAACCGACCACCTGTTCGCAGTGGTCTGACCTCGAGAGTGATGTCCTGCGACGCCCTGTAAACTGAGACATGAAGCTAGGTATGGTGGATGTCTTTCTTTCTTGTGCTCTGGCACCAGGCACAGTTTCTACGCGTCCTGACCCGCGCCCTGAACTATCAGGATCACGTCCACTTCCCCGTCCCTTTTTACCCGCCTTCTTCATATTACACGGAATATGTGCTGCTAATCTGCAACTTTGCACACTAAACAGAATGTGCTGCTAATCTGCAACTTTGCACACTAAACAGAATGTGCTGCTAATCTGCGGCTAGGCACAGTGAACGGAATATGTGACGTTCATTTTTTACACTTTCCACACTAAACAGAATGTGCTGCTAATCTGCAACTTTGCACACTAAACAGAATGTGCTGCTAATCTGCAACTTTGCACACTAAACAGAATGTGCTGCTAATCTGCAACTTTGCACACTAAACAGAATGTGCTGCTAATCTGCGGCTAGGCACAGTGAAAGGATTATGTGACGTTTATTTTTTACACTTTCCACACTAAACAGAATGTGCTGCTAATCTGCAACTTTGCACACTAAACAGAATGTGCTGCTAATCTGCGGCTAGGCACAGTGAAAGGAATATGTGACGTTTATTTTTTACACTTTCCACACTAAACAGAATGTGCTGCTAATCTGCAACTTTGCACACTAAACAGAATGTGCTGCTAATCTGCGGCTAGGCACAGTGAACGGAATATGTGGCGTTTATTTTTTACACTTTCCACACTAAACAGAATGTGCTGCTAATCTGCAACTTTGCACACTAAACAGAATGTGCTGCTAATCTGCAACTTTGCACACTAAACAGAATGTGCTGCTAATCTGCAACTTTGCACACTAAACAGAATGTGCTGCTAATCTGCAACTTTGCACACTAAACAGAATGTGCTGCTAATCTGCGGCTAGGCACAGTGAAAGGAATATGTGACGTTTATTTTTTACACTTTCCACACTAAACAGAATGTGCTGCTAATCTGCAACTTTGCACACTAAACAGAATGTGCTGCTAATCTGCAACTTTGCACACTAAACAGAATGTGCTGCTAATCTGCGGCTAGGCACAGTGAACGGAATATGTGACTTTTTTTTTTTTTTTTGCCCCCCCAAACAAAATTTAACTGCTGCCCCCACACACAACAGTCCTAAAAAGGACTTTTGGGTCTTTATATGTTGTTCCAACACTTTTGTTCTCCCTACACTGACTTTCCCTTCCTATCCTCATCTCTCCCTGGCTAAGACTGAGCCGAACTCGCTGGTCAGGTGCTATACAGCACCCGATCACGGGTTCTGGCCAGCCAATCAGTGTAATGCCAGCAGCCAACAGGGAGGAGACCCGAACATGGCGGGAGGAGACCCGAACATGGCGGACGAGCACATGCGGTACTCGTACGAGTACCGCCATGTGCCGAGCAGAGCGATGCTCGAGCCGAACCGAGCTTCGGCCGAGCATGCTCGCTCATCACTAATAACAACCATAAGGAAATGGCAAGAGTCAGAAAAATGCTAAAAAAGATTTTTCTAATTCTTTTGTTGGCAGAACTTCCATCCAGTTGGAATTTAATCCAAGCAATACTGGAAAAAATGGATGATTCAAGCACTCACTGCATGCTTGATCAATAAAAAAAAATTTGATTCATCCAAATAAAATGTTATAAAACATTAGGAATTAAAAAGAAAAAAAAAACATCCCCAGGACTACATTATAATTTTCACACAACTGTACAAGAGATTAGATATTCAGGGTTACAGTTTGTTGAACTTTAACTCTTCACCTCCCCAATCCTATGGAAGCAGACAGGGAAGCTCCAGAATGGCTCCTATCAAGCATTTGGAGTTGGGTAGGGGCAGATTATAAAACTGCCTCCATCTGATAGCAGCTGGCTGAAATACAGCAAGGAAGTTTACTTATGGCATCAAATTTTGCACAGTGCTCATTCATGTAGTCTACATAGATCCATAGTTTCAGGCTTGGAAGCCCTTTACCAAGTTCTATGGATGATCTGTGAGAGCCCAACAAGACACAACTCTGATTCTTCAAAATATTGCTTCTCAGTCTCCCTAACAGGACCAGTAAGAAAACAATAGGGCATTAGCTCTGCAGACAGGGTACTAACCACCTGATAGCTGCAAGCTAATACCAGTATATAGGGTAGAGGAGTAACCCTACATTTATGGAACTTCATTATGCTTGACTCCTATGGAAAATTGTTATAGAAAAAAGGCAACCAAGGCCTGACTGGGGATGACTGGAACTGTAATCTGGCAAAAATTGAAGAGCTGCTAGTGGCCCAACCCTAATCTGTGTACAGTAATCTGTAATGAATTTTGTACATAAAAATTGTTTCTACGTATTTCTGCTGTCCTTTAATAGAACTGGAGGTGGGGGGTGTATACATCTTCCTGTGCAGTTCCTTCTGTGTTTATATGTAACAATTAAAGTCATGCACCTGCATATGGGAGTATGTATGAACATATATGATTGCTTTTCTGCATAACAGTCCACAAACCCAGAATGACTGCTCTGTAGTGGACAGTGAGAACGAAGGAGCAGGGGAATGGAATGACCCAAAGCACCTATCCAGTGTCACACTGTCCTTGGCGCAAGTGGAGCAAAAATAAAAATCTTCAGTGTAGATAGCTTAACACAATTGTTCTCAAATGGTGGAACCCTTTGCTTCATGCAAAATGAGAGGTTAGTTTGTCAGTGAACCTTGGCAACCAAATCCTTTAATCTTTTGGATACTACAGAGTCTAAACAGCATTGGAGACCTCTCTAGCATCAAAGGAGTTCACAAGGTGACATTATGCAATATATCAGAATGCTAGTTTAGACTAAACTATTAGTATGATGTTAAAACCTTTGAGTGCCAGAGGTGTGTCCAATGCATTGCATCACCCCACTGGAACTCAAAGGGTTAAGGTAGCCATTTCCATAATACTGCGTGAGTCCACTGGTAGCCACAGAACTATGCATACAATGAGGCTGATACACTAAGATAGGCGGTGCAAACCAACTGCAACATAGTGAACAAAAGTTCTTAATGGTGACCTCACTAGCTTTCAAAAGAGTTAAAAACACATCTAAGACAATGGGAATTTCTATTTGTTCCCTATGGTACAGATGCTTTGCCCCACAATTATTATTATTCTTTATTTATATAACGCCAAAGTATTCTGCAGAGCTGTACAATAGGCAATAGACATGCAGAGATATTAAATAGTACAAATGGAACATGGAAAACAAAAGGGCCCTGCTAGTGAGAGCTTACAGTCTAGAGGATGGTAGGCTGGACACAAAAGTAGTACGTGCTATGGGGTGTAAGTGTCACCTGCCACATGAACTGCCTGTTAGTGGGTGGGAGAAGTGATATTGAGGGCAGTGGTCCAGGGGAGCGGTGGTTCTGTTTGGACAAAAGGACTGTGAGGTTGTGATGGGGATGAAGGTGGTGATTTTAAAGGGAATAAGAGTGAGCAGAAGTTGGACAGGGTGTTGGTCTGACCTTGCTCATGATGGTTATAGAGGTAGTTGATAGTGATGAGCGAGCATGCTCGGCCGAAGCTCGGTTCGGCTCGAGCATCGCTCTGCTCGGCACATGGCGGTACTCGTACGAGTACCGCATGTGCTCGTCCGCCATGTTCGGGTCTCCTCCCCGCACGTTTCGCGGCTGCTGCACAGCCAATAAACGTGCGGGGAGGCTCTGACATCAGTGTAATGCCAGCAGCCATGTTGGCTGCTGGCATTACACTGATTGGCTGGCCAGAACCCGTGATCGGGTGCTGTATAGCACCTGACCAGCGAGTTCGGCTCAGTCTTAGCCAGGGAGAGATGAGGATAGGAAGGGAAAGTCAGTGTAGGGAGAAGAAAAGCGAGTTTGAAAAAAAAAAAGAACCAAAAGTCCTTTTTAGGACTACTGTGTGTGGGGGCAGCAGATATATTTTGTTTTGGGGGGCAGAGTTTAAAAAAAAAACGTCACATATTCCGTTCACTGTGCCTAGCCGCAGATTAGCAGCACACTCTGTTTATTGTGCAAAGTTTCAGATTAGGAGAACATTCTGTTTAGTGTGCAAAGTTGGAGATTAGCAGCACATTCATTTTAGTGTGCAAAGTTCCAGATTAGCAGCACATTCTGTTTAGTGTGCAAAGTTTCAGATTAGGAGAACATTCTGTTTAGTGTGCAAAGTGCAAAATATCAAAGTCACATATTCCATTCACTGTGCCTAGCCGCAGATAAGCAGCATATTCTGTTTAGTGTGCAAAGTTTCAGATTAGGAGAACATTCTGTTTAATGTGCAAAGTGTAAAATATCAAAGTCACATATTCCATTCACTGTGCCTAGCTGCAGATAAGCAGCATATTCTGTTTAGTGTGCAAAGTTGCAGATTAGGAGAACATTCTGTTTAGTGTGCAAAGTGTAAAATATCAAAGTCACATATTCCATTCACTGTGCCTAGCCGCAGATAAGCAGCATATTCTGTTTAGTGTGCAAAGTTGCAGATTAGGAGAACATTCTGTTTAGTGTGCAAAGTGTAAAATATCAAAGTCACATATTCCATTCACTGTGCCTAGCCGCAGATAAGCAGCATATTCTGTTTAGTGTGCAAAGTTTCAGATTAGGAGAACATTCTGTTTAGTGTGCAAAGTGTAAAATATCAAAGTCACATATTCCATTCACTGTGCCGAGCCGCAGATAAG
Source organism: Rhinophrynus dorsalis (assembly GCA_037306005.1). NCBI lineage: Eukaryota > Metazoa > Chordata > Amphibia > Anura > Rhinophrynidae > Rhinophrynus > Rhinophrynus dorsalis. The sequence continues at coordinate 111,747,947 of CM074718.1, forward strand.
CAGCACATTCTGTTTAGTGTGCAAAGTTGCAGATTAGCAGAACATTCTGTTTGGTGTGCAAAGTGTAAAATATCAAAGTCACATATTCCATTCACTGTGTCTATCCGCAGATAAGCAGCACATTCTGTTTAGTGTGCAAAGTTGCAGATTAGAAGAACATTCTGTTTAGTGTGCAAAGTATAAAATATCAAAGTCACATATTCCATTCACTGTGTCTATCCGCAGATAAGCAGCACATTCTGTTTAGTGTGGAAAGTTTCAGATTAGGAGAACATTCTGTTTAGTGTGCAAAGTGTAAAATATCAAAGTCACATATTCCATTCACTGTGCCGAGCCGCAGATAAGCAGCACATTCTGTTTAGTGTGCAAAGTTGCAGATTAGCAGAACATTCTGTTTAGTGTGCAAAGTGTAAAATATCAAAGTCACATATTCCATTCACTGTGTCTATCCGCAGATAAGCAGCACATTCTGTTTAGTGTGCAAAGTTGCAGATTAGGAGAACATTCTGTTTAGTGTGCAAAGTATAAAATATCAAAGTCACATATTCCATTCACTGTGTCTATCCGCAGATAAGCAGCACATTCTGTTTAGTGTGCAAAGTTGCAGATTTGCAGAACATTCTGTTTAGTGTGCAAAGTGTAAAATATAAAAGTCACATATTCCATTCACTGTGTCTAGCCGCAGATAAGCAGCACATTCTGTTTAGTGTGCAAAGTTGCAGATTAGGAGAACATTCTGTTTAGTGTGCAAAGTGTAAAATATCAAAGTCACATATTCCATTCACTGTGCCTAGCCGCAGATAAGCAGCATATTCTGTTTAGTGTGCAAAGTTGCAGATTAGGAGAACATTCTGTTTAGTGTGCAAAGTATAAAATATCAAAGTCACATATTCCATTCACTGTGCCGAGCCGCAGATAAGCAGCACATTCTGTTTAGTGTGCAAAGTTGCAGATTTGCAGAACATTCTGTTTAGTGTGCAAAGTGTAAAATATCAAAGTCACATATTCCATTCACTGTGTCTATCCGCAGATAAGCAGCACATTCTGTTTAGTGTGCAAAGTTGCAGATTAGCAGAACATTCTGTTTAGTGTGCAAAGTTGCAGATTAGCAGAACATTCTGTTTAGTGTGCAAAGTGTAAAATATAAAAGTCACATATTCCATTCACTGTGTCTAGCCGCAGATAAGCAGCACATTCTGTTTAGTGTGCAAAGTTGCAGATTAGGAGAACATTCTGTTTAGTGTGCAAAGTGTAAAATATCAAAGTCACATATTCCATTCACTGTGCCTAGCCGCAGATAAGCAGCATATTCTGTTTAGTGTGCAAAGTTGCAGATTAGGAGAACATTCTGTTTAGTGTGCAAAGTATAAAATATCAAAGTCACATATTCCATTCACTGTGCCGAGCCGCAGATAAGCAGCACATTCTGTTTAGTGTGCAAAGTTGCAGATTTGCAGAACATTCTGTTTAGTGTGCAAAGTGTAAAATATCAAAGTCACATATTCCATTCACTGTGTCTATCCACAGATAAGCAGCACATTCTGTTTAGTGTGCAAAGTTGCAGATTAGGAGAACATTCTGTTTAGTGTGCAAAGTATAAAATATCAAAGTCACATATTCCATTCACTGTGCCGAGCCGCAGATAAGCAGCACATTCTGTTTAGTGTGCAAAGTTGCAGATTAGGAGAACATTCTGTTTAGTGTGCAAAGTGTAAAGTATCAAAGTCACATATTCCATTCACTGTGCCTAGCCGCAGATAAGCAGCACATTCTGTTTAGTGTGCAAAGTTGCAGATTTGCAGCACATATTCCGTGTAATATGAAGAAGGCGGGTAAAAAGGGACGGGGAAGTGGACGTGATCCTGATAGTTCAGGGCGCGGGTCAGGACGCGTAGAAACTGTGCCTGGTGCCAGAGCACAAGACAGAAAAACATCCACCATACCTAGCTTCATGTCTCAGTTTACAGGGCGTCGCAGGACATCAATCTCGAGGTCAGACCACTGCGAACAGGTGGTCAGTTGGATTTCAGCTGATACTGCTTCCAGTCGGTTAAGCACCACCCTGTCTTCCACCAAGTCCACTCTCAGTAGCCAAGAGTCTGGTCAACATAATCCTCACCCTGATCATCCTTCCTCCCACCATAGAGGGTCTGGTCAAAGAAGTGATCCCACACTGGGATATAGTGAGGAGCTCGTCTCATCACCAATCCTTCATTTGAACCTCTCTCCAAGCACGCTTGCAGAGGAACATGAAATCTTGTGCCCTGATTCACAACCTCTAGAGGGTACCCAATCACAAGAAGATGACAGAGGGGAACGGCATTTAAGGTCAAAGGAAGTGGATGATGATGATGATGAGACACAGTTGCCATCAAATCAACCACTTTTACTGTCTCAAGACCTTGATGAGGAGGATGATATACAGTTGTCAATGACTGAGTATGTGGTGGGATCAAGAAATGAGGAGGATGATCAGAGTGAGGAAGTGGAGGAGGACTTGGTGGACGATGAGGTGACTGACCCCACCTGGGAAGGTGGAGAGCCGAGCGATGACAGCAGTCCTGAGGGTGAGCCATCTGCAGCACCGCAACAGGCTGGAAGAGGCAGTGGTGTGGCTACAGAAAGAAGGCGGACCGCACCAAACCGGCCCGCAAATGTTCAACGGAGCACCCCCTTGCGTAAATCTCCCTTGTCAAGGGGTAGGTGTTCCGCGGTATGGCGTTTTTTTAAGGAAAGTGCGGACGACAAAAGAATTGTAGTTTGCAACCTGTGCCACACCAGAATGAGCCGAGGCATGAACACTAGAAACCTCACCACCACCAGCATGATCCGACACATGGCATCCAAGCACCGTAATAAGTGGGAGGAACGCCCGGATCGCCAATCTGTGTCTGCAGGCCACACCACTGCCTCCTCTTCCCCTGTTTTCGGTGCCGGCCAATCGCCTGTCGAAGGCGCAGGCCCGCATACCTCCCGCCCTGCACCTGTACCATCTGAAGCACCATCAGCGACCACATCCACTTCCCTGTCCCAGCGCAGCGTCCAAATGTCGTTACCCCAGGCATTTGAGCGCAAGCGAAAATACCCAGCCACCCACCCACAGGCCATAGCACTAACCTCACACCTTTCCAAATTACTGGCCATCAAAATGCTGCCATTTAGGCTTGTGGAGACTGAGTCCTTCCGCAGCCTGATGGCAGCAGCTGTCCCTCGGTACGCAGTCCCCAGCCGCCACTACTTTTCCCGGTGTGCCGTCCCCGCCTTACACCACCATGTGTCCCGTAACATCACCCGTGCCCTGACCAACGCAGTTACTGGGAAGGTCCACTTAACGACTGACACATGGACAAGTGCTTGTGGCCAGGGACGCTACATTTCCCTGACGGCACACTGGGTGAATGTCGTGGAGGCTGGGAGCGACTCGTACCCTGGGATGGCACAGGTGCTACCCACGCCGAGGATTGCGGGCCCTACCTCCATCAGGGTTTCCGCCAGCACCTACGTTATTGGCTCCTCCTCCTCCGTTTCCACCTCCGAATTCTCTGCGCGCAGCGCCACTCACCCATCAGCCGGTAGCTGGAAGCAGTGTAGCACTGCAGTGGGGAAGCGTCAACAGGCCGTGCTGAAGCTGATCTGCCTTGGGGACAAACAGCACACGGCCTCAGAGCTGTTGCAGGGGATTAGTCACCAGACCGAGCAGTGGCTCTCGCCACTCAACCTGCAACCAGGCATGGTTGTGTGTGATAATGGGCGTAACTTGGTGGCGGCTTTGGAGCTCGGCAAGCTCACACACGTACCATGCCTAGCGCATGTATTTAATTTAGTGGTTCAGCGATTTCTAAAAACCTACCCCAATTTGCATGATCTCTTGACCAAGGTGCGCCGCGTGTGTGCACATTTCCGTAAGTCATCTACAGCTTCAGCCGGCCTGTTGAAGCTGCAGCAGCGCTTACAATTGCCAGCTCACCGGCTGCTGTGTGACGTGAGCACGCACTGGAACTCCACCTTCCACATGTTGGCCCGGCTTTGTGAGCAACAGAGGGCAGTAGTGGAGTACCAGCTGTTACACGGTCGTCGCCTCTCCGTTCAACTTCCTGTAATCAGAAGTGAGGAGTGGGAATGGATGTCAGACCTCTTTGAGGTTTTACGCAATTTTGAGGAATCGATACAGATGGTGAGCGGCGATAACGCTATTATCAGTGTAACCATCCCACTTCTGTGTCTACTGAAACGCTCGCTGCTCACAATTAAAACCGACGCTTTGCATGTGGAAGAGGTGGAAATGCGGGAGGAAGAGCTTACACAAGGTGATAGCCAGAGCACCCTCACTTCGTCTTCTCAGCGACAATTGGAGGAGGAGGAGGAGGAGGAGGAAGACACGGTTGCCTCCGCTACAGAGGGTAGCCATGTAACTTTAGTTCCATCTCTTCAGCGTGGGTGGGCAGAAGAGGAGGAAGAGGATGAGGAGATTGAGAGTCATCCTCCTGTTGAGGACAGCGAAATCTTGCCTGTTGGTACTCTGGCACACATGGCTGACTTTATGTTAGGCTGCCTTTCCCGTGACCCACGCGTTACACGCATTTTAGACAACACGGATTACTGGGTGTTCACCCTTCTGGACCCCCGCTACAAAGAGAATTTCTCATCTCTCATTCCTCCGGTGGAGAGGACAAGCAAAATGGTGCAATACCAGAAGGTTCTTGTTGAAAAATTGCTCCAAAATTTTCCATCTGACAACGCTGGCGGCAGAGTACGTGCTACCTTGGCCAACCGAGAAGGGGAGAAAAGGGGAGCACACAGCAGTTCCGACAAAGGCAGGGCAACACTCTCCAAGGAGTGGGATACCTTCATGACACCCCGCCAGCACCCTCACCCTGATGCGCAGCCTAGTGTCACAAGGAGGGAAAAGTTTTGGAAGATGGTGAAGGAGTACGTAGCAGACCGTGTCAGCGTCCTCAATGATCCCTCTGTGCCTTACAACTACTGGGTGTCCAAGCTGGACACGTGGTATGAACTGGCACTCTACGCCTTGGAGGTGCTGACCTGCCCTGCCGCCAGCGTTCTGTCTGAGCGGGTATTTAGTGCTGCTGGTGGCATCATAACAGATAAGCGTATCCGCCTTTCCACCGAAAATGCTGATAGGTTGACACTTATAAAAATGAACAAGGCCTGGATTTCCCCTGACTTCTCCACTCCACTGGAGGAAAGCCCCGGGGGAACATAAAGTCACTTTATATATGTTATTTACAATGATGGGAATACTCTGTATTCCCATTCACCCCTTCCACCCAAAAAACGGGTATATGGTTGACTCTCTTCCATATACCCTGTGATATAATTTTTATATAGGGCCAGCTCACCAGCGGGCCCAGTGATATAATTTTTATATAGGGCCAGCTCACCAGCGGGCCCTGTGATATAATTTTTATATAGGGCCAGCTCACCAGCGGGCGCTGTTTGACAATTTTTGTATAGGTCAGCTCACCAGCGGGCCTTCTCATATAATGTTTTATTGGGTCAGCTCTCTAGCGGGCCCTCTCATATAATGTTTTATAGCGTCAGCTCACTAGCGGACCTTCGCATATAATGTTTAGGATGGTCAGCTCCGCAGCAGACCCTCACCCATAATGTTTTAGATGGTCGGCTCAGCGCACGTTTCCCTCTTAATCATGGCCCCAGTTCAGAAAAATGGAGGAAATTTTTGGGAGAATTTGCCTCTGCGCACGTTTCCCTCTTAATCATGGCCCCAGTTCAGAAAAATCGAGGAAATTTTTGGGAGAATTTGCCTCTGCGCACGTTTCCCTCTTAATCATGGCCCCAGTTCAGAAAAATCGAGGAAATTTTTTGCAGAATTTGCAGATGATATACAAGTAAATATACAGCAAATACTGTTTGGTAACAATTTTTCGCCTAAAGTCGTTTTTATCTTCCTTTTTGTGTGTTTTACGGTCAGTCTGTAAAAATGGCATACTACGGGCGAAACATCGTTCCCAGCAGCGATGTTGGAGTCCAAGATGCATCCAGACATCCTCCCTATGCTGTCCCTGAACCATTTCTGTGGTGTTTCCATCATTTTCTGCCCTTTTCCTATGGACCAGGCACCCTCCCCTCATCAGAGCAGGGGGTGCCTGGTGTAATGCTCGAGTCCTCCCATTGACTTCAATGGGGCTCGGGTGCTCGGCCGAGCACTCGAGCCTCCGGGGGCGCTCGGTCAGAGCACCCGAACACCCGAGCATTGGGGTGCTCGATCATCACTAGTAGTTGATAGGCTTCCCTGAAGAAGTGAGTTTTCAGGGAGCATCTGAAAATCTGAAGGCTGAGGGAGAGTCTGATGGGATGGGGGAGGGAATTCCAGAGCTCAGGTGCAGTACGGGAGAAGTCCTGTAGGTGGGAGGATATAATAAGAGCTGTAGAGAGGAGAAGGTCAGGTGCAGAGCAAAGATGGCGAGTGGGAGTGTATTTGAAAGTGAGAGGTGAAATATAGGGGGGTGTGGTGTTAGTAAGGGCTCTGTAAGTTAGTACCAGAAGTCTGAATTTAATTATATATGCTAATGGGATCCAGTATAGGTATTGGCAAAGGGGAGTGGTATTAGAGAGCGATAAGTGAGTTAGATTAGTCTTGCAGCAGAGTTCATAACAGACTTGAGTGGGGTTAGTCAGGTGAGAGGAAGGCCAATTGGGAGTGTGTTACAGTAGCTGAGACATGATGAATTTGGATTAGAATTTTAGTAGTATCTTGGGTGAGAAAAGGTCAGATCTAGATATGTTATGGAATTGCATTGGCCTTGTAACTCTGTCTGCCATTACTTACATTTGTTCTGTGGAATGCCTAGTACTTCTTCAGGAAACCCTGAGGCTCCAAGGAGCAGAGTTTGAGAACTATTGGTTTAGTCCTTAGGCGTTAGGCTGCTGCAATGCAAATCCTGTTTTAGCGAGGAATCATATTAGTACATTCCCACACAAATATAATATCCAAGAAGGCTCAAATGCTAATGCAGCTGTAATACGCACATATATTTTAAACACATATAACGGAAATGCAAGTAATGCAAGCACTGTCATAAAAGAGAAAAAACATCACTGTATGTGATTAAGGTCAGATTTTAATTAACAGTATTGGCAGCTCTCAGAAGAAGAGGAAAAACACATGAACATGGGGAATACGAATCACAAATTTGCTTAGCAACAAGAATATCCATATGTGGTCCATTTATTAGATGTGAAAGCTAAACACTCAGGGAAGTAGTTTCATGTTTCCATGCACGTTGCAATTCACATAGCTATGAATTGATTAGTATTCCCTTATGCATCCATGAAAAAGTTAAAAGAGATGCCAATGTGTATGCAAATGCTGTGCTCCAAACGCTGGCTTGTGAGTTCCATTAAAATCAATAGAGAAGAGAAGCTGTTCATGTAAGAACACAGCGTATGCATAAGTGTATGAAGAAAGTCCTCGTTATGCTTATCTAGCAGTGTATTTCCCTGCCCAGGGAATGCTTGCTTACGTTAGTGAAATAATCTAGATCATTCACAAATATCTGAAGCGTAAAAGCTATCCCCTTCACAGTTCTCCTGGCTCTCACGCCTTACGCATGAAACAAATGAGAAGCAATCCAACTGCGCTATAGGGGAGAAATTAAAAAAATCCACAAACTTCCATTCATATAAATGGGGCCCTTTGGTGGAAGAAAGGTCTTCAACACATTTTGCAATGCATGGTAGACTTCTCTAGCATTTACAGGGTTAGAAGCCCCTTTAAATCAGTAGAATGATTTGACTTCTTTGATGCAGTTGCTTTGCTCCATGTGAGTAAGGACCATAGCATCAAATTGGAAGTCCAGCACTTTGTTAAGCTGACCAGACTTCATTTTAAATTGGGGAACACATATGTCAACAGTTATAGATGAGGTCTGATCAGCTTGCTTTATGTGTAAATAAAGTTATAAACCCTCCCCAAAACAAATGCAATGAGGTATGTGTATAAAGTAAAAAGGGGAGCAGTACTAGGGCAAGGCAACAGAAAAGGTGCCAACTCATTTCTAAGTAATGTTTCAGAGATCTTGCTAGAAAGCAAGGGTTAAAAAGCTAGGGGTACAGCCGTTACACAGGGTGCAACTGTGACAGAGCCCAGCATCCCAGGGTCTCTGTTACTTCCTGTAAGCCCTTACAAAGAGAACAGTTCCTTATCTCACCGTGGCCAATGACATAATTACACAGGGCTACTGCCAACCACTAAGATAAGATTAGCATTGTAGAATACTTTTACTTTCCTTCATTAACCTTTTGAGCACCAGTTAGGTGTCCAGTAAATTGCACAACCCCTTTTTTCTGTGTCAGCATATGAATTATGACAGGGGAGCCCAGTTTCATATTTTGCTCCTGGGTCCAGATGGTTCTAGTTATTTAATTGTTATAAAACACATTTAAATTCATGACATTGTTTATTTCTTACATATGATGCAGTTATTTTGCCCCAGATTTGCTCCAAGATTGTGCTTATACATATGCCTCATTATGTATAAATAAATTACTATCTTCTTCTAGTCTTAATGGATGAACTCTTGTATTTTGCTCAGCTCCTTGAGTAAATAGTTCATCAGAGAGTTCTTTGTATGGACTTTGAATATATTTGATGAGGATAATCATACTAACCTTTAGATGTCTCTTCTCAAATGTAAGCAAACCATGTTTAGTTAGTCTCCCTCTATAATTCAGATTCTCCAACCCCTTTATCAGTTTTGTTGCACATCTCTGTACTTTTTCCAGTTCATTTTACTAAGCTCCTTGAGGACCGAGTGAATCAGGGGTGGTTTGTACTTTGTTTAACCATATTTTCCCTCTAATTCCTTTAATACACCCACACAAATTATATACCATTTCTGTAAGCAATTTTACCACATTTATATGAATGATAAAAAAAAAACAAGAAACAAAGACCGGATGAAAGTCCAGTCCAGTTTTAGTGTGGTACTGTCCTCCTGGGGCAAAAATTCCCATGTCCCTCTTTCCTTCCCTGATATTGCATTTTTTGTAGACTAGACTTTGGGGTGTGTATGTAACTGTATTGTATTGCTTCACAGCAATAAAACTCACATTAATGTTGGTTGTGCTCTAAATACTTTATTCAATTACACAAGGAGGTGGCAGTAGGTCATAAAGAGACCTACAATTCATCCTGCCCCCAGCAACAGCACTGTAAGGGTTAATGCCCCCATCTGTGGCCAGTTTTATCATAAATCTGTTATCTGCTTCTCTCTTCCTTACTATCACATTAAGGAAGAGAGAGGCAGAGAACAATGACAAAGGCAATGTACAGAATGCATTGACTAAGCTGGTACATGTGATCACTGTAGCAGCAATCACATGTACCAGGAAAACAGGGAAAGCCTCTAACTAACTTCTTTGGTGCTGGAACAGTCAGTTTCAGTCTTTGCAGCATGATTAGGACAGGCTGCATTCATTTACCCCATGATGTGCCAGGACAGTCATCGGGCTTTAAGGCACAAACACTTGACAGTCTTGACACATTACCGGTCGTTAAGAGGTTAAAAACAGTTGTCCAGAACTGCACTCCATATAATAGATGAGGTCTTATCAAATATTTATAGTTATATATACTCTCAGCTGCCATTTTTTTCCCATTCACTCAGTTTATCATTGGCTCTGTATATATTTCCTTACATAGCTTAGTGTCATCAACATAGATTGAGCCTCTGCTTTCAATACCCACTTCTAAATCAATATAAACAAGTTTAAAAGTATTGGGCCTAGGACTGAACCCTATTGCACCCTGATTGCAACTATAGACCAAGTTGATAAGGTTCCATTTCCAACAACTCTGCCATCTATCATTTAACCAGTCCCTATCCATGCACAGGTAACATTTCTTAAACCAAAGCCTTCTTATTCATGCAGTAACCTATTGTGTGGCACAGTATCAAAGACTTTTGTAAAACCCAAGTGATACCCTTGTCAAAATTACTACCATCCGTTTGAAAAAGTGTAAGTAACTTAGTTTGGCGTGATCTGTTCTTCAAAAAAGCATGCTGGCTCCTACTAATAATGTTGTTGGGAATCACCCATAGGGATAGGTGAAAATCTTCGCCTCAAATCAAAAACGGTAAATATTGGCACTTCACCTAGCTCATTGCATTGAAATCAATGGGAATACTGAATTTACACACAACACATAGCAAATATTCTTTTATTTCCCAAAAGCATAGTATAAAAGAGGTCTGAGGGTGCCTTTGTTGGTGGAGTATGGAGAGAAAATCAGTTGAACACAGAATTTTTTTGGGGTGGGGTGTTGACTGGGATTGATGGGACAGGTAATAAAAAATAAATAAAATGAAAAATAAAATAAGAAATTGGTACGTAACATGACAGAGACAGCGACCCCCTGATGTAAGTTGTGACCGGGGAAGACTGATACTTGACGAGAGTATTTTGTAGAGGATGATTTGTAGTTATTGTTAGAGGCTCTAGTCCTGAGGAAACATTGATTTGTAAGACTTTGGCTTGTTTGTGTCAGAAACCCTGAGGAATCAGTTAGGTTTGTTAGAAACAAGCTACCAAAATTGAATTTTTGTAGGCCTCTGGTTTGTATTGAAAGAACAAGCACTGAGAAAAAAAATATGCCCTATTGGCCTACTGCAAGCAGGTCATGTAATGGTAGCCATTGGCCACTGACTGTTGTCAAATGCCCTGGTGTCTTTGTGGCATTTGGGACTGCTGTTCTTGCTACTGCTGCTGAATTATTTAAGAAGCAAGATGATTAGGCAGCTTAAGGGACTGGGACCAACAATAGCAGTAATATTGGTGCCACTTCTAGCTCCACTGATGCGCCTGAGGCAGTAGCCACTGCCACTTCAGGTATATGTGGGAAAAAAAGAACATCATACAACAGCAACCTATGTATTATCAAGAACATTGTGTTACAGGCAGGTTGTCTCTGAGTATATTTCTGAAGTAAAAAAAAAGGCAAACAGTGCATCTGAAAAAAAAATTAAACCATAATGTAAAGTAATGTTTATACTTTTAATTAATAGACGTGTTTTAAAGTGATAGATGGGGTGCAGTGGGGAGAATGGCAGAGATTACTTGAGCATTTGCACAGTGTGGTGATCACTGGGTACGGATGATCACTTGTACCACTCTGAGTTGAACTGTCAGTTCTGCCAAACAACCATGAAATTGCACAATCCAAATTAGAAAGTTGACTTAACAACAAGTATAAAAGCTATAATTACCAGAATGTAATGTGCCGAATTCATTCTGTTGAGCTGCCATATTGCCTTATATTCCTAGCATGAACCAGCTCTTTCCAAGTAACAGCTCTTTCCACATACCAGCATGAGACAGAGGTCCTTATGTGTAAAAGCAATGGGGAGATATTGTGGAGAAAACCAGCTTCACCATAGGGGACAAATAAGATGTACCCAAATTCCAAGTTGTTTAACCCCTTAACGACCCTTGACGTACCAGGACCGTCAAGGGTAAATTTGCTTTAAGGACCAGTGACGGTCCTGGTACGTCAAGAGTTAAATGGTAGCAGCGCGCCGCCGTGCACGCTGCTACCATTCAATCCAGGCTGAGACTGAGCGGTCCAGTACCGGACCGTTCAGTCTCAGCCTCTGTCGGTAGTGCCGGGTCATGTGATCGCTGCGTCAGCGATCACATGTACCGGCATTCTAAATCTGTGAATGAGGCAGTGCTACTCACTGCCTCTAGTGTCTCCTCTCTGCTAATGCGTCCCTTACATCAAAGTAAGGGACACAGAAGCAGAGAGGAGACCCCTATTGGAAATACAAAATACAGCAGCTGGGGGTGTTAACCCCTTCACTGCTGGTACAGGAGGATGGCTAAATGCAGGTCAATTTCTGACCTGCTAAATACACTTTTTTTTTTTTTTTTTTTTTAAATAAAAACACCACACTTTTTTTTTTTTACAAATAAAATATTCTATTAAAAAAAAAAAAAACATCTCAAGAAACAAAATTGGAAGTGTGACTGTTGTGGAGTCATGTAATACACTTACACACACCGCCAAATGTAATTAACAAAAAAGTGGGAAAATAGGGTGGGAAAAAGGGACATGGGGATTTTCACCCAGGGGGGACAGTGGCCACTTTAAACTGCACATTTTGTAGGTATGACTGACTAGTCATACCTATCATACAGTCTCCATAAATATTTAACCCTTTGCGCCCAATTGATCCCAAAAGAAAAAACAAAAATGATGTTTTTTTTACATTTTTTTTACCTTTTTCTTTAATTTTAATAAAGTAAATGGTGGGTTATCCATATAAGTGGGGTATCAAAGGAAAGCCCTATTTGTTTGTAAAAAAACAGTATATAATTTATGGGGGTGGAATAAAAGCCTAAGAGGGAAAACACTGTTGAACAAAGACATAGTCAAAAAGGTCAGAATTGCTCCAGTCCTTAAGTCAAATCCACCTCTGATTTTCCCGGTCCTTAAGGGGTTAAAAGGGCTTTTTAACCCCCTTGAATGCTAGAGAGTTATCCAATACATTGCAAAACAAAGAACTCTTGCATTTACGGGGTTAAAATCATGATTTAACCTTTGAGTGCCATATTGGTGTATGGTAAGCAATATGTTGGATGCCCCTTATCATTCAAAGGGCTAAAGCACTGGGAATTATTATTTGCCCCTATAGTGCAGTTGGTTTTCTTTAGATTTGCTGTCCTTTGGTTTTATATTTAAGGCTTAGAGATTCTGAAATCTGTGTTCCCCTTGTGCATTTGTGTTCAAGACCAAACATCCTAATTGTAATAAAGTGCTCTCTTGCCATCATAAACAGACACAAACAACTTTTAATCACCATAGAGGTACCCACTGCACCACCCTTCTAAGGAGATCATACTCTGCTATTTCCTGTCTGTGTAGTCCATGTAATACAAATGGTGCCAAATGCCATTCAATTCAGTTAAAAATGTTGGGACTCATTTGATCTGTTCGACTCGCACCACTATGCTGCACACACAGCTGTTCTGCTCCCATGCCCTGTTCCCGCTCTTGCCCCTTTCCTCACCAGATGTCTACTGCAAAAGCATTGTGGGTAGACACTGTCTACTGCAAAACACTGTGGGACACTCATATAGGAGAACAGGGTGACAAAACACAGCAGTGAGATGTAGGCCCAGAATATTCTAGTCACTATGATGATCTAGCACCTTGCTTTTGTCCAGCCCTGCTAATTTAATCCCATCATGCTAGAGATGTATTGTACTGAAAATGTCTTTCTAACAATGAAGAGGTTAATAATAAAAATAATAATAATAATAATTAATAATAACAATAATAGTAATGAGTAAAAATAATGTCAGTCATGTCACTGGTCATAAAATCATATGTGTTCAACCGCATTTGCCCCTACTTGTCCTCTTTTGTGCACCCAGACCAGTGTGGTTTCATCCCTGAGAGAGAGAACCCAGGCATAACACAGCCATTGTTGTTTCCATTAAACAGCACTCTAAACGCCTTAAATTGCCCTCTGTATTGTTATCCACAGATGCAGAGAAGACCTTTGATCGGGTACACTGGACATACTTGTCGATGCTTTTAGAGCACATTGGTTTGGATCCACAAATGATGGCTAGTATTAGGAGTCGGTACTCCCTGCCTCCAGCGAGAATCTCTGTCAACGGGGTACTATCTGACCCCTTTCCAATATCTAACGGGACCAGATAGGGATGCCCGCTATCTCCTCTTCACTTTATCTTAGCACTCAGACCTCTATTAAATCATATTAGATGTCACCCACAGATCACAGGAATTAGGGTGGGCAAAAAGGAATATAAGATCTCGGCATACTCAGATGACGTCCACTATTATATCTCTAATCCAACCACCTCTCTCCCCCCTTGCTTGATGTTCTTGAAACATATCACATTCTCAAGACTTAATAAACAACAATATATCTGAAATCCTTAACATAAATCTGCCTGATTGCAGTGTTGCTTCTCTGCAATCCAAGTAAAGATTTAAATCGTCAGCATCACAGGTAAAATATCATGCCATCTTACTTACCCCGAACCCAAGACAGTTGGCGGATGCTAATGTTTCTTGTATTATTGAAATGGTGGCACAGGACTTGTCCAGTTGGCAACACAAATTTATCTCTTGGCAAGGTAGGATTAGTGTTGTCAAGATGTTCATTCTTCCCAAGGTTCTTTATGTATTCAATGCCCTCCCCATAGAAATTCAACATCAGATGCTTGATAGGCTGAATGTCCTTCAAAACGTATCTGGAAAAATTCCTCAGCCAGACTTCGAAGGAGTTTATTGTCTAGAGACTGCAATAACTGCGGTCTTAGCCCTCCTGATTTCATTAAATATTATGAGGCAGCTGCTCTAGCAAAACTCTTTGATCACTCTCCACATTTCCCCAAACACTGGACGACTACAGCTGTTCCTATACCAGAAGGTTCTAACCTACTACAGTCTCTCTGGTCCTCCTCTACCCCACTGAAACTAGGGATATTCCCCTGCTCATTCCTCACCACCTCACTACCATATGGCATAAATGCAACAACAACTATAATTTGGTACAGTATCCTTCACCCTTAATCTGCCACTTGGCAATCCAGAATTCCATTCGGGCATATCTGATAATGCTTTCAATCCTCATCTAGCAGACAATTTGGACACACTAGGTTCACTCTTGGCTAGACATGCTTCTGATACCTCTGACAACACAGCCTTCTCCCTTTCCACTATCCCCCCTCTCTTGGATACAAGATGCAGAACTCAAGCATTGATTACATAGCTACAAGCAGAAAGGTTTCAGTCCCCAGAGACTGACCCCATTTGAGAGACGGATATCATCCAAGACCCCCTCCCCTAAACACTTACGTGTTTGCTGCATGATCCTAAACATCCCTACACAACAAGGGAAACCATATTTCTTAAGACAATGGGAAAATGAACTCTCTCTTTAGACATAGAATGCTGGCAGCATATATTTCAGTCAAATTTCAAGTTCCCCAGATCACTGATTTATAAGGAAATGAATTACAAATCATTGACACAATACAGTTAGAGTAAATATTTCCTCAACAATCTTCATTGTGCTGGAGGTGTAACCAGCACAAAGGGGATATGTTACACATCTGGTCTGCTCTTGCTACCCTTTTGGTCAGAACTTTTGACTAGAATCAATGGCTCATTTTCCATTACACTGCAGATTGACCCTCTGGATTGCCTTTTTCTTCTTCATCTATCATCCCTCACAGTTAGACGAAGATCCTTACTGAAGCTTGCTGACTCCCTTTTGAACAATGCTAAATCAATAATCCCAAAACATTGGAGAAGTTCTTCCCCCAACCCCATAGCAGAATGGTTGGAAAGGGTAGATGATCTTATGCTGATGGAAAAGTGTCATGCAATCTTAACTGGCAGCTTGCCATCTTTTAAAAGGACTTGGTTGAGCGGGAATCTACACAGAGTCCAATATCCACACCCTGCCCCACAGCCCCCAGTATCATCTCCTCCCCATTCCCATGTCTAACATACAAGATATGATTATAACTGGGGTTGACCTACAACATACCACAGTAGTCACTATTCTTTACACAGTTGTACTTGCATTTAAGACTTCAGCTGGACCATCCTGTTGCCTTGGCCTTCCTGCCCTCCCTCTACAAACTTACGATAGCCCAATTTATATAACTTTTTTTTTCCTCTGTTGGTAGGACTTGCTGTATCAAGTAAACACTTTGCTTTAATCAACACACAGACTTTAACCGTTGCACCATCAAATCAAGTTACACACATAAACACACTCTCATACAGAATATTTGGCTGTATTTCCTTTCTGTGTCATTATTCTATTCTCCCACAGTCAAGGTATAATTTGTTTCAGAATAATTGCCTTGTATTGAGATAACGATACCTGTATTAGATAGATAGATATGCTATATATACTACTGTTATCCTCTACTTCACAGAGTAATTTTTTACTACCTACTTTTGTTGCTTCTGTAATTTGTTACATGATAATAAAGCTTTTTAACATGTAGTAGATCCTGAAAGTGTTAATGGCGTGTGTTTGTGTGTGGTGTGAGCCTTCAGCTGTGTCTCCAACAATAACTATTCCTTAACCTGTGTTGAAATTCTCAGTTTACAACTCCATCCCAGCACACACTCACTGGCCACTTACAGTAAGCCCACAGAGGCTGTGTCTGCCATCATCATCTTCAGCCATTGTTTATACACTATAGGATAAAGGCCTTCGCAGCAATACTCCAGAAATTTCGGTCCTGTGCCTTTAGTTGCCTGTGAAAAATGTATTAATTTTATCTACTCGTCTATTGGAAAATCATAAGCCTTCTATCTATCTATCTATCTATCTATCTATCTATCTATCTATCTGTCTGTCTATCTATCTATCTATCTATCTATCTATCTATCTATCTATCTATAAGAGGAAGCATCATGCTTTGTCTGAATCCAAACACACCCTGGTGTGGCAGTGAGGAGTAGTTATGCATGTCTCCTCTATAGTGTCTATTTTATGGGTGTAAGCATGGGGCATAATTTTCACAAGAATGAACAGGGGGGTGTAGCAAACGCTGGGCACAAAATGCTGTATTCAAATTATAATTCACAAAACACTATACGTAAAAATGTATATGCAAAATGCTATAAGCAAAACACAATAAGCTATTCACAAAATGCTACAAGCAAAACACTATAAGAAAATCACAAAGCACTACACTCAACACAATCAATATCCAAAATGCAAAACGAAACACATAAGAAGCAAAATGTTACATGCAAAAACACACTACAAGCAAAACACACACTACACTCTCAAACATGCTCACATTCACACAGGTAAATCCAGACAAGGAGACAATGTTCTTAATGACTGTATTGTTCAATGTGCATGTGTGTTTGTGTATTGCCTGTGTGTGTTCTGTTTGTGTATTGTGTTTTGAATATGTGTGTGTTTTGCATGTGTATGTATATTATGCATGTGTTTTGCATATGTGTATTGTGCGCGTGTGTTTTGCACATTCATTATGTGCGTGTGTTTTGCACATGCGTGTTGTGTGTGTGTGTATATTGAGCATGTGTATTTTGTGGTGTGTTTGTGTGTGTGTATTGTGGGCGTGTGTGTATTGTCTGTGTATGTGTGTGTTGTGCATGTGTAGTGCATGTATGTATTGTGTGTTTTGTGTGTGTATCATGTGTGTGCGTGTGTTTTCTGCTTGCATTGTGCATATGTATGGCATGTGTGTTGCGAGAGTGTGTTGCACACACGTGTGTTGCGGTGTATTGTATCTGTGTATTGCTTGTATGTGTTGTGTGTGTGATTTTTTGTGTGTGTATTTTTTGTGCATGTGTGTTGTGTCTGTCTGTGTATTGTGTGAGTGTTGTGGTGTGTTTTTTGTTGAGTATGTGGGTGTTGTGTGTGTGCATGTTTATTGCATGTATATATTGGGTGTGTTGTGCATTGTGTGTGTGGTATGCGTTGTGTGTTATGCACATGTGTGTTGTACATGTGTGTGTTTGTAGTGGTGTATTTTGTGTGTGCGTATGGTGTGTGTGTTGTAGTGTATTGTGTGTGTTGTGCATGTGTGTATTGCGTTTGTGCATCACATGTGAGTGTATATTGTGCATGTGTATTGCATGTGTGTATTCTTTATGTTTTGTGTATTGTGTGTGTTGTGCTGTGTTATGCACTTGTTTGTGTTTTTTCATGCATTTGTGTGTATTGTGTGTGCATGTGTGTATTGCGGGCATGTGTGTTGTGCATGTGTGTGTGTATTTTGCATTTGTGTGTTGTGGGCTTGTGTATGCGTTGCGGGCATGTGTTTATTGCGTGCATGTGTGTGTATTGCGGGCATGTGTGTTGTGCGTGTGTATATTGTGAGTGTGTGTTGCGGGCGTGTGTGTTGCGGGCATGTGTGTTGCGGGCATGTGTGTTACGGGCGTGTGTGTTACAGGCGTGTGTTTGTTGTGGGACGCTCTCAAATGTTTCCCCTACCACTCCGGCTGCTTCACCATTACTGCTACTACTACTACTAACACCAACCACATTAAGGGCTCGATCCAAATGTTGGAGATGGCAGTTTTTTCTGCTCACTGCATTTTTTCCAGCACAGTAAGCTATGTAAATGCCTGTACTGTGAAAAAATACTGGCAAAAAAAAGAGCCTCAAGTTATCACAGGAAAGTTAATGGTGGTCCTACTTTTTTTTAACTTGAGTCTCTTATCGGCTGTTTAAACAGCCGACACAAAAACTTGAAGTAAAAAAAAACCAAAGTCCTCAGTGGATGTATTGATATGGGCTCTAAGCCCCATATCTGTGGGATATAATTAATAGGGTTAACCCGACTAACTTAAAAAAAACATTGCATTACAAGTGACACTTACCATTATTCCTGATGTCCAGAGGAGTCCTGGACATCTTCTGTTCTTCTATTCAGACTTCTTTCTTTTGTCCTCTTCTTTTTTCCTGTAAAATAAAACAAATATTTTGTACCATAATATTGTACAACATAATGCCTCCATGTATTTTCCCAATGTTTAAATATGCCATATAAATAATATATATAGAGAGAGCAGAGAAATATATAATGCAGCAATGCTAGTAAATTAACTTAGCTTAAATGTAGGAGTCTCTGCTGCTTGGTGTGGCCGCAGAAACGGCAGCAGTGGCGGGGACGCAGAGCAGTCCCAACAATTTCCCCAGTCCTCAACAGGCAGTTGCCCATTGCATACTGAGGGAATCGGAAGTGAGCATGCCTTTATATATGGGCAGCTTCACTTCAATTTCCCTCACAGCCATTGGCTGGGATGTTCTTACGCACACCTCAGTAAATCAGATTCAAGAGGATGTTATTTAAACTGACTGGCTGGGATACGAGTAAGAACATCCCAGCCAATGGCTGTGAGGGAAATGGAAGTGAGCCTGCCCATATATAAAGGCAGGCTCACTTCCGATTCCCTCAGTATGCAATGGGCATCGGCCCGTGGAGGACTGGGGGAATTGTTGTGGCTGCTCTGCATCTCCGCCGCCACCGCTTCCGCGACTACACCAAGAGACTCTTACATTTAAACTAAGTTCATTTACTTAGCATTGCTGCATTATATTTTTCTCTGCTTTCTCTGTATATATTATTTATATGGCATATTTAAACATTGTGAAAATACATGGAAGCATTTATGTTGTACAATATTATGGCACAATACACCATAAGGGTTAAATGATATTGATGTAAGACTAATATTTGTTTTATTTTACAGGAAGAAATAAGAGAAGGACAGAAGAGAAGAAAGAAGGAGAAGGGCAGAGGATGACAGGTAAGTGTAAGACACTTTAGTTAACGATCGGTGTTTGGCAGTATGTCAGGCACAGATGGTTAACTTTTTTACTGTTAAGTTCCCAAAACTGTTATTTAGCAGTGTTTTGGGAACTTAATGTACAAAACAGACGTTTGGACACAACACCAGTTTTGTGGCCTAACGCCCCTTGTGCTTAATGCCGGTAGAACATTTGAATACAGATTTAGACATTTTCTTTTGTCGGTCGGTATCCATTTTGTCCTACCGACGTTTTTTACTCCAAGATTTGGATCAAGCCCTAAGTTCAGCCGCAGAGTATTCCTCCTCGCAGTCACTAGTAATATGAGGATATTGTTGATTAACCTCTCCTTCACTCCTAACACTAACAAACTGTTCGACCTTAGTAGTAGTAGTACTAGCACTGGCAGGACTGTTTGGGGATGGCAAGTGTGACTTAGGGTCCCTTGCTGTCACACTTCTCCTTCCCCCCCAGAGTCTGAGTATTACAAGACACACGAGCAGCAGGTTCAGAACTGGGGGCAGCACGTCTGACAGCAGGCACAGCAATGGTGGTTACAGTAGCATGGGCAGCATGTCTGACAGCAGGCACAGCATTAGTGGCAGCAGGGGCAGCGTGTCTGACAGTAGATACAGTGCTAGTGTCAGCAGGGGCAGCACATCTGGCAGCCAGTACAGCAGCACTAGTGGCAGCAGGGGAGCACGTCTGGCACCAGGTACAGCCCTAGTGGCAGCACGTCTAGCAGCAGGTACAGCAGCACTAGCGGCAGCAGTGGCAGCACATCTGGAAGCAGGTATATCAATTGTGGCAGCAGGAACAGCAATAGTGGCAGCAGGGGCAGCACATCTTGCAGTAGGCACAGACAGCTGACCTGTCCTGATCTCACTACTAGTACTACCCTTTTATTCCACCCTTCCCATTAAATGCCCCAAGATCCCTAGTGGTGATTTAGGGGGACTGGACAGAATTGGTTCAGTTGTGCTCATTTCCTCCTCAGACTTAGACTAAGTGGACACATAAGGGTCCTTCCAGTTCCTCCTTTTACTGCTCATAGTGATAGCAGTCACTATGAGCCTCTCCTGCCTCAATTCTCAAAATAAATAACAGCAGAAAAGCACAGCACATCTACCTCGCTCTGTAGCTGTTTCTATTGTGTTTGACTTCTGCAAATATGTCATGTTTTTATAACGAGAAAGCGAAAACTTGAATTGACGGGGAATTTTGGCCAATGGGTTAAAAAACGTGAACATTTTAATCGCTGTTTTAAAAGCGGATTTTCTTGTGAAAAAGCAGAGAATAACGTGATTGTCGCTGAATTTCTCGTAGGAACACGGCGACAACTTTTATCCACCTCTAGTAATAGCAGCAGCAGCACCTCAGGAATCCCTCGGTCCATGAAGTCCACAGTATGGAGATACTTCACTCAGGATTCTCAAGCTAAGCATGTTGCTATCTGTTGTCTGTGCAAAAAGCACGTGAGCTGGAGGAAAGCAGGCTCACACCTAGACACTTCCTCTATGAGATCCCACCTGAAGCACAATCACAGGTCTGACTGGGAGACACACTATCAGCAGGCCAAAGGTGTCACAACTAGCAGCAGCAGAAGCACTTTAAAATGTTCCCAGGGTTCTAGGGCAGAAAAAATAAGTAGTGAAGTTATTTATATGTCAGAGAGTGTGCAACTGCCAGTGCCAACAGTTAGTTCAGTCCAAATAACACCTATGGCTCCTGCTGTAGAGTAGTATGATGACTCTGGCTTTGCTGTAGTAGGAGATGGCAAGAGTCATAGATTGCCATGGGCATCTGCAGAAATTTTTCAGGGGAGGGGGAGGGCATAATTTTAATGACATCCATGCTCTGTCCCTTTTTGACAATGTCATAAAGGGGAGGGGCATAGTCATTATCACATAAAGCGCAGGCATGCAAAGGGTTGAGAAACCTAATGCAAAAGCTTACTAGAATAATCAAGTTGCCATTGTCTGATTTAAGTGTTGCAATTTCTAATCTTTTTTAATGTTAACAGTATTCAATGCACCACATTAGTCATACACCCATGATCAAGGCACTATAACTGAATTATAAAAAAAATGTAGAATCTGTTTTTGGTGTTATCGTGCACAGGCGAATGACAATTAAAATATAAGACAAATGTATTTATTTTGAAACGTATTAACTGAAATATATTAAAATAAATAACATTAAATATATTAACTTAAAAATAAATATATTTATATATAAAACAACTGTTCTCATCCAAATTGGAAAGTAAAACATATAAAATTTAACCGAATAACTGCTGTAAGTTAGAAACTGTAATCATCCACACTCTTGCTCAAATTTAAAGGGACACTAATGTCTCGTAAAAAATATTCCTAGTTTTGTAGAGCTTAAAATAATAAACTAAGTGATATAAACCATATCTCTCAAACCGCTATGGTTTGAGAGATATAGGCACGGAAAGTTCCCCCCTCTCTCCCTTCTCCTGACGTCAGCGTCTAGCTGACAGCAGGAGATCTCGGTCCGGGGACCAGCAGGCTGCTCTGCAGCAGAGCTGAAATCACGTTATTTAAAAATTATTACTTTCTTGGAAAGGTCTACAAAGTGTGCTTGCAAACCAGGCACACTTTGTAGACCTTTCCAGTGAAGTAGTTACTTTTAAATAATGCGATTTCAGCTCTGCTACAGAGCTTCCTCTAGTCGTACGACTCGAATCTCCTGCTGTCAGCTTTACAGCTGACATCAGAAGAAGGGGAGGGAGGGGGTATTTTCAATGCCTATATCTCTTAAACCACAGCAGTTTGAGAGATAAGGTTTGTAGCACTTAGTTTATTGTTTTAAGCTCTACTAATCTAGAAACAATTTTTATGGGACATTACTGTCCCTTTAACAGTAACACTTTTCAATGAATCATTTCGTATTGTTCATGTTCACTGGTTAGTGATCTCAAAAAAGGAACTGTAAACGTCTGTGGTCTTTTTCTTATTTTCATTGCCAAACCGACTAATGATGAGAGTCCATGTATAGCACATAGATGGATTGGCAATAGTATTCTTCCACTGAAGAGGTACCACTGGGAACAGAAAGTATGATGTTCAATTTTCCTGTCATTGTATGAACATTTGAAAATATTTCCTTAAATTGCAGTTCCGCTTTTTCTCTGTGGTCACGGAACACAGTCAGAAGGTCTTTCACATGATCACAGACCTGGAGAATATCAAGTTGAACAGCTTGGAGAGCCTGGCTTACAGATTCCAATCTTGAGGAGTAGGTTGCAGTGATGTTCAAGCAAAAGAGGAAGCTCACTGTGATTGGGAAACATTGCAATTGATATGCATCCTGACATGTTTTACCAGAGGCTGCAGTGGCCAGCAAGCTTAATTGTTGAAAAATTTCTTCAAAGTTTGAGCTAAAATTTCTAATGCTCTTATATTTTACTGTCCACTGTGTTTCACTCAGCAATGGTACATTGGGAATAAAAGATCTTCATTTTGGACTCTCATGGAAAAAACTTGATGATGGCTTTCACTGTGCCAATAGAATTCCATATATCAGGAACAGCATTCAGGTCATTTGCATCCAAATTCAATTTATGTGCAGCACAATGAACAAAAGTATCTTTGGGATACTTTCTCTTTATTATGGCTTGAACGCCACCTACCTTTCCTGTCATTGTTGAACATCCATCGTACCCTTGGCCATGGAGTTTTTCTGAGTTTAATCCAAATTTGGAACATGTATCCATAATCATATTTGCATTTGAGGTAGCATCCATTTCTTTTAAGTTTGCAAATCCAAGGAATTCTTCTTTGATGACAGCTACAGTGCTAGTTGTGTCTACAAAACATACTCCAGTTGACACCTGTTCTTTTCCAGATATGTCAGCACTTTCATGAGCTTTCTCTTAATGTTTCTTCACACAATGTAATCAATTCATTTTCAACACGAACTGATGTATAATGTGCGTTGACTGGCATATTTTCCAGATGGTTCATTATGACCACATCTCCTGCTACAATGCGAAACTGGAACAGACTTTTAACATTTCTGGTTGTACTTTTTCCCCACGCAAAGCTATGTCATGAGTGCCACAAAATAAGATAGTAGACAGAATTGGACATAACGTTCTTCGATTTTCTTCAACTTGCTGCTTCACAGTGCTTTCTTTTTGGCAAACAATACTTGTTTCTGGTTTCTTTCTGATATCCAAAAAGTGAGTTGCATCAACTTGTGCATTTTTATGCCAAGACAATGAAATATGGTTGTGTGCACTTTTATGACAGTCTTTATATTTAGTGAAAGGCATAGTTATGAATGCTACTTGTATCCCACAACGATCAGGCTGTGGAAAAACTGTGCCATACTTGCATATTGCACCTTTCAGTTGTGGAGAGTAGCAAAGCCATGGTGAATACTGACTTATCCACACCCAACTGAAACAGCGTGGTCCACTTGAATCCTTCTTGAAGTCCTAATTTTCTGGCGGGGTATATGTATTTATTAGCAGAATGTATTTAAGATTATCTGTTAGCTTTTTTGATTAATTAAAATATATTCCATTATCAGTTACAGGAGCATCAACATGGCTACATTCTGTTGGAGCTGAAACTGGACCTGCAGAACTGCTTGTGCTTGGTTCTGCGGCCTGTTCACCATGTTCAGATTCTTCTCTTGCTTCCTTATCAGATTCTAGATCATCAAATTTTGGTTTTGAAAAAAGTTTGCGGATGTCCATTTCTAAAAAGAAATGGGGATCATTAAATAGTCTGCTCATCACCAGGCTATATTCAGTAAACTGTGAGTTGTAGATGAGAACTAAGCTTTCCTTGCATATAGTTATATTGGTAAGAAGAAATCTGTGAACATCAAATAACTGGAGGTCCTCTCAACCTGAGGTCACCCCCAAAGCAATGTCATTTCTGATGAGAGGTAGTGATGGGCCAAACCTGCCAGATTCACCACTGAGCACTCAGACAAAGGTCAAACCACAATAAAAGGATCAGCCAGCGAGCACTCTAACTCCTCCCTCAATAATGATTAGGCAGATAGCCCTACTGAAAAATCACCTACTTCTACTGTGTTGAATGACACATATATTAGTATGCAAAATGTCACATATATACACCAGAAGAGAAAAGACATATAAATAGCATATAAAAGCAGAGTAAATGGCATCGTCCAATAGACTCACAGTACTTTAAATCAGTGTTCCCAATTTGTGTAGCAGTCCCATCAAAAAGCTGTATGTTAATCAAATAGCATGCTTCTCAATATATAGCACTAGATGGCATCCACATCACCAGAGAAGATCACACATCACCAGATAAGATCAGTCATCACCAGATATAACCACATAGCACAAGATGTAGATCCACAGTACCAGATAATCAGCAACACCAGCTATAAACCCTAAGCATCCATTTGGCTCACCATATTAACAAATCAGATTCAACAGGAAGGAAGGATGAATACCTGGGTGCAGTAAGGCCAATACAGGTATAGAACCAAAGAAAAAAATTATACTAGTGCTTGGACTGCTGGTATAGTCAGGCCACTGAGAGAATGGAGGAGGATTCTTGTAACAATCCTAAAACCCCTTCAATAGAGTGTTAAAGGGAATCAAGGTTTGTTATACAAAACACAAACAAGTTTATATTAATATGTAACCCAATGATAGGTCCCTCTGGGCAAAAAAGGATTATGTCCATGTCCAAGTCTTAAAAAGAATATACAGATAATAGATAAGTGGCCTGGCGCCCCTACTGTTAGATGGGCCCATATACTGCAGCCAATTCCCCTGAAGCCTCAGATCCAAGTGGCAATCATGTAAAAGAGAACAAAAAAGGCGGGGGGAGGCATAAAAGGTGGACCCTCTAAGTGTAGTGATTTAATGGCATAAAAACAATCAATTAAATCATAAGCACAATATAAAGGTAAATAACCATAAAACAAAATGTTTAATAATATATAGGGATAACAATGTCAAATAGTATTCTCAATGTCTAGCCTACCCATTGCAGCCTTGCAGGTGTATCTTTTCACCATCCAAATTCTCCCAAACAGTTTTATATAGTGATCACGATTCACTGATCTTTTTCACACTTCCTAATGCTCATGATGAACCATTCATCTCACCCAGTGCCACCCACCAGGGGTATTTCTAGGTGCCAAAAATATCTGGGGCTAGAGCCCATGGCAAAATTCCACAGCGTGCCCGCTACCCATTGTATTGACAATAACCACATAAATGATATCATGGATTTTTAATGTACAATATGGGTTATCTTATCACCTGTAAAGGCCAGTTGGCTAATCACTCTTTTTGGTGGTTACCCTGAAACATATGTGCTTAGTGGGTTGTTGAGCCTATGGAGGATTCCTCTGCACTCACACACTTATTACTGGAAGCTGAACAGGAGCTTCCACTTCCTTTGGCATGTTCCGTCACATCTGAGTGAGTTCCAGAATGACAAAGAAAAAGAACTAGTGGTGCACTTACCCACTAGTTCTCCAACAATGCTGAATTACCTCAAGGATAATTATATGGCTTATGGCTTAAAGGGTCAGTAATGTCCCATAAAAATTTTTATAGTTTTGTAGAGGTTAAAAAAATAAACTATATGCCACAAATCCTATCTCTGAAACCGCTATGGTTTTAGAGATATTCCCATTCAAAGTTCCCCCTTCCGTCCCCTTCTCCTGACATCAGCGCTGTGCTGACAGCAGGAGATCCCATACCGGGGACCAGCAGGTGGCTCTGCAGCAGAGCCGAAATCACAGTACTGAAAAATAATTGCTTCATAATTATTTCAACAAAGTGTGCCTGGTTTGAAAGCACACTTTGTAGACTTTTCCATTGAAGTAATCCTTTTTAAATAACGTGATTTCGGCTCTGCTGAAGAGCCTCCTTGAGTCACATGACTCGAATCTCCCGCTGTCAGCTTTACAGCTGACATCAGGAGAAGGGGATGGAGGGGGGGACTCTCAAACCAGACTAGAAATCATAAGCCACCTCTAATATTAGCACGCTAAAGAATTACCTCGATGAATGGTGCCGTTTGACTAAAGGACATTTAGTAACAGTGACTCAGTGATTACAGACATGAGATTTGATCTGCTGACAAGATTCAGGATGCAGCTCGGGCTCAGTGTTTATGCTGTTATCAGTCAATACTTTGCTCTGTGACTTATCAATAGATATACACAGTCAGTTACTACCTGAACAAAGAATATATCTTATAAAGAAACTAAGTACATCTAAGTGTACCAATTCACTAGTGCTATATCAATAAAGAGAAGCAATTAAACACACTAGAGCCATCTGCTCTCATACTAAACTTAAAAAGCATCACCTGTACTGCTAGGAGCTTCAGTACAATGGATCTACACTGTGTACATTTATCTCTAAATATCACACTATCCCTATATATACATTTACATTGTGCCTATATTATATCATAATTATCCAAATAGCCTGAAAATACAATGGGAGAAGGAACCAACATTATCACCCCCCCCCCCCTTGGGAAGCCCAACTCATATCGCCAGCTGGTGACTTCATTAGGGAATATCAAACAACGAGTTTGAAGATCCCCTGACGAAGCCACCAGCTGGCGATACATGTTGACTTTCCAAGGGGGGATGATAATGTTGGTGCATTCTCCAATTGTATTTTCAGGCTGTTTGGATTTGAACTTGAGTAGCCACAACATTCGGGGCTGCCCAGTGCCCACAACTACACTCGGGGCTTCAGCCCTGGCCTCCCCTAGCGATGCCCCTGCTGCCCACCCTCCTACCCCAGACTTCACACCGTGACCTTTACCTTCCTTGGCTTGTCACTTGTCAGAAAACTTGCAGCAAAAACCAAAATCCCAGCGTCCTCCATCCTGAGTGGGGTCTGTAGCTCGCCTCTCTGCACTGGTCTGCTCCTCCTGCTTGCCGCCGTGATCTCCGCAATGCAACACCCGTCATGCACAGTTGTCAGCCAATGATGAGAGAGGAGTATCCTAGTAACTCTCCTCTCTCATTGGCTGCAGTGCACTCCTCCAATTGTAGAAATAACGCGAGCTCACTGGTGAGCTGTGTTTTTAAAGGGCAAGAGATGAAAATCCAGAGGGGGGGCAAGCACCCCCCTTGCCACCTGCGGACACCCATGTAGCCCACACATCCTGCCTCTACCGTCTCCACCTCCTCTAGTTGTGTTGTTAAAGAAATAAAGTTTTTGGATTCTTCTGCCATGTCCTGCCAACCCACACTGACTGAGTTCCTGGGAAGGAGTCAAAAACTTCACAAAAACAATCCTAAAGTATGCCTGTGAAATGACAAGGTTGCCAAGATGTTGGCAATGGACATGCTGCTGTATTTTGTAGAAATCCAAGGTTTCAGAGAACTGGTGTCATGTGTATCTCCAAGCTGGCATATCCCAAGCCTCATTTATTTTTCCAGGACAGCTGTGCCTGAATTGGACGAGCAGGTGGCTAGTGTGGTGGGCAAAGGGCTTAAAAGTGCATATGGCAAGAAAACCCCCCTGACAACAGATATGTGGACAAGTGAGCAGAGCAAAGCCTATATGACTGTGACTGCTCACTGGGTTTCCCTCACATACCCAACAGAGGACAACACTAGCTTACAGAATCAGCCAGTAATTGTGCTTCTGGTTCTGGCAGTGTGATTAAAGGGCAGCAGCAGGATAGCCCATACCATCGTCATGCCACCTTGTGCACGCAGAGCTTTGAGAGACAGTCCCACAAAGCCGTAGATGTTTTAAATAAGCTAGAGCAGGTGAAAGAGAAATGGCTTGTATCCTGCTCCTTAAAAGATGGTTTTGTGTCTGCTGTATAACGGCTCCAACATAATTGCTGCTTTGATAATAGGTGATATGGTGCATGTGCCCTGCTTTGCCCATGTGCTAAATTTAGTGACCAGATTCCAGGCAGAATCCAAAACCCTCAGAGAGATGCTTACTATTGCCTGCAAGATCTGTGCCCATTTTAGTCACTCCTACAGTGCACGCAACGCTCTATATTTCATACAAGAGCATAACTACCTGCCCCATCACCAGCTGAAAATGGAGGTTCCTATCAGGTGGAATTCTGCACTGTACATGGTAGAGAGTTTGTATGAGCAGAATAAGGGCATTAGCGAGTACACCATGCAAAGGAGAGAGCCTCTTTGTCACCTGGTCAGTGGAAACTAATGTACGATATGCAAGCTGCTGACACCCTTTGAGGAGGCAATCATGCTGGTGAGTCGCATTGGAGCAGGAATTAGTGAAATTCTACCACTGATATTTTTATTGCAGAAAAAAATGAGGAGCATGGTTGACAACACAGACATGCACCAGCTGGTAAAGGACATATTAGCGTGCTGTGAACAAGATCCTCGCATAGTGTCCATTAAAAACAATGAGGAATACATTCTTGCCACTTTGCTGGACCCCTGCTTCAAACTTCAAAATTTCAGAATTTCTGCCAAAGGGCCATCAACAGTTTGTCACAACAACATGATGATCAACAGCAAATCTCTGAGGAATCGGATTCTGTCAAGTAATATCGAGACATGCTTATTGATCGAGTGAAGGGTTGCATTGTGGAGGATGAGAGGGAGAAAGTGAGGGCACAACAAATATGTACACAATATAGTGAAAAGGAAGGCAGCAAAGCATTTCAACCAGCAGAAGCAGCTACATCCTCAACCAGAATATCCCATTCGGAACACAGGGCAATTCATGGGTCTCAGCAGGGGCGGCAAAAACTTAACATTGGTAGTGACAAAACTGCGGTCTTGAGGTAACTTGGGAGTCTGGCCAACTCATGAGATGCACTCAATGCCTAGGTCATAGCCTGATGGTGCTGCACTGATAAGATTATCAGGGGGAGACAGTGCTAGACTGCCCACCCACTTGTTATGTAACCCTAGGGTATAAAAAGAGGGGACACATGGACAGCTGATAGCACGCTCACTGAGTTCTGGAGGTACGGACACGTAGCCCTGTGATGATCCAGAAGGCCCCTGCCTGCTGTCCAGAGACGCCATTGAAGTGTGGCAAGGAATGATGCGGCAAGCATTCCGTGTAATGTAGATAAAATCTATCCCTTCCTGCTGTAGCTTAGAAAGCTAGAAGGATAGATATAGGATAATGTGATATGTGTTGAATTGTCTAACATCTTTTGTTATGCATATGTGATTAAATGGGATATTGGTGTAATAAAACCCACCATATCAGTGTGAAAGAGGTCCTTCATGGCGTATGATTGTCCTGCTTCAAGACACCCCCCCTTTTAGGGGAAAGCAAGTGGGAACAGTGATGTGCTAAACAAGAGGACCCTATCGTCCTCAGACACATATGTTTTCTATCTTCTGAGTTTGTCAAGTAAACATTCACTAATTTGTCTGTATAGAAAAGGGACAAAATTCTTATAGGATAATGTGTGACCCAATTATTACAAAGTTAGGGAAGCTGATAATGTTGAAATAACATTGAGTGTTATTGTATCCCAGTAATGTTATCTATCTAATTCTGCTGTAGCCTAAGATGCTAGAAGGATAGGGGAAGGATAATATTACATAGTATTGATTGTTATTGTATTTTAGTAATGCTATATACTAGAACCTGCTGTGTAGGATATGTTATGGTGTTTATCATTGCTGTATTATTAAAGTGACCATAAGTAATCTTAGCAATAGTGATGATCGAGCACCCCAATGCTCGGGTGTTCGGGTGCTCTGACCGAGCGCCCTCGGAGGCTCGAGTGCTCGGCCGAGCACCCGAGCCCCATTGAAGTCAATGGGAGGACTCGAGCATTACACCAGGCACCCCCTGCTCTGATGAGGGGAGGGTGCCTGGTCCATAGGAAAAGGGCAGAAAAGGATGGAAACACCACAGAAATGGTTCAGGGACAGCATAGGGAGGATGTCTGGATGCATCTTGGACTCCAACATCGCTGCTGGGAACGATGTTTCGCCCGTAGTACGCCATTTTTACAGACTGACCGTAAAACACACAAAAAGGAAGATAAAAACGACTTTAGGCGAAAAATTGTTACCAAACAGTATTTGCTGTATATTTACTTGTATATCATCTGCAAATTCTGCAAAAAATTTCATCGATTTTTCGGAACTGGGGCCATGATTAAGAGGGAAACGTGCGCAGAGGCAAATTCTGCAAAAAATTTCCTCGATTTTTCTGAACTGGGGCCATGATTAAGAGGGAAACGTGCGCAGAGGCAAATTCACCCACAAATTTCCTCGATTTTTCTGAACTGGGGCCATGATTAAGAGGGAAACGTGCGCTGAGCCGACCATCTAAAACATTATGGGTGAGGGTCTGCTGCGGAGCTGACCATCCTAAACATTATATGCGAAGGCCCGCTAGTGAGCTGACGCTATAAAACATTATATGAGAGGGCCCGCTAGAGAGCTGACCCAATAAAACATTATATGAGAAGGCCCGCTGGTGAGCTGACCTATACAAAAATTGTCAAACAGCGCCCGCTGGTGAGCTGGCCCTATATAAAAATTATATCACAGGGCCCGCTGGTGAGCTGGCCCTATATAAAAATTATATCCCAGGGTATATGGAAGAGAGTCAACCATATACCCATTTTTTGGGTGGAAGGGGTGAATGGGAATACAGAGTATTCCCATCATTGTAAATAACATATCTAAAGTGACTTTATGTTCCCCCGGGGCTTTCCTCCAGTGGAGTGGAGAAGTCAGGGGAAATCCAGGCCTTGTTCATTTTTATAAGTGTCAACCTATCAGCATTTTCGGTGGAAAGGCGGATACGCTTATCTGTTATGATGCCACCAGCAGCACTAAATACCCGCTCAGACAGAACGCTGGCGGCAGGGCAGGCCAGCACCTCCAAGGCGTAGAGTGCCAGTTCATACCACGTGTCCAGCTTGGACACCCAGTAGTTGTAAGGCACAGAGGGATCATTGAGGACGCTGACACGGTCTGCTACGTACTCCTTCACCATCTTCCAAAACTTTTCCCTCCTTGTGACACTAGGCTGCGCATCAGGGTGAGGGTGCTGGCGGGGTGTCATGAAGGTGTCCCACGCCTTGGAGAGTGTTGCCCTGCCTTTGTCGGGACTGCTGTGTGCTCCCCTTTTCTCCCCTTCTCGGTTGGCCAAGGTAGCACGTACTCTGCCGCCAGCGTTGTCAGATGGAAAATTTTGGAGCAATTTTTCAACAAGAACCTTCTGGTATTGCACCATTTTGCTTGTCCTCTCCACCGGAGGAATGAGAGATGAGAAATTCTCTTTGTAGCGGGGGTCCAGAAGGGTGAACACCCAGTAATCCGTGTTGTCTAAAATGCGTATAACGCGTGGGTCACGGGAAAGGCAGCCTAACATAAAGTCAGCCATGTGTGCCAGAGTACCAACAGGCAAGATTTTGCTTTCCTCACCAGGAGGATGACTCTCAATCTCCTCATCCTCTTCCTCCTCTTCTGCCCACCCACGCTGAAGAGATGGAACTAAAGTTCCATGGCTACCCTCTGTAGCGGAGGCAACCGTGTCTTCCTCCTCCTCCTCCTCCTCCTCCTCCTCCGCCTCCTCCAATTGTCGCTGAGAAGACGAAGTGAGGGTGCTCTGGCTATCACCTTGTGTAAGCTCTTCCTCCCGCATTTCCACCTCTTCCACATGCAAAGCGTCGGTTTTAATTGTGAGCAGCGAGCGTTTCAGTAGACACAGAAGTGGGATGGTTACACTGATAATAGCGTTATCGCCGCTCACCATCTGTGTCGATTCCTCAAAATTGCGTAAAACCTCACAGAGGTCTGACATCCATTCCCACTCCTCACTTCTGATTAGAGGAAGTTGAACGGAGAGGCGACGACCGTGTAACAGCTGGTACTCCACTACTGCCCTCTGCTGCTCACAAAGCCGGGCCAACATGTGGAAGGTGGAGTTCCAGCGCGTGCTCACGTCACACAGCAGCCGGTGAGCTGGCAATTGTAAGCGCTGCTGCAGCTTCAACAGGCCGGCTGAAGCTGTTGATGACTTACGGAAATGTGCACACACGCGGCGCACCTTGGTCAAGAGATCATGCAAATTGGGGTAGGTTTTTAGAAATCGCTGAACCACTAAATTAAATACATGCGCTAGGCATGGTACGTGTGTGAGCTTGCCGAGCTCCAAAGCCGCCACCAAGTTACGCCCATTATCACACACAACCATGCCTGGTTGCAGGTTGAGTGGCGAGAGCCACTGCTCGGTCTGGTGACTAATCCCCTGCAACAGCTCTGAGGCCATGTGCTGTTTGTCCCCAAGGCAGATCAGCTTCAGCACGGCCTGTTGACGCTTCCCCACTGCAGTGCTACACTGCTTCCAGCTACCGGCTGATGGGTGAGTGGCGCTGCGCGCAGAGAATTCGGAGGTGGAAACGGAGGAGGAGGAGCCAATAACGTAGGTGCTGGCGGAAACCCTGATGGAGGTAGGGCCCGCAATCCTCGGCGTGGGTAGCACCTGTGCCATCCCAGGGTCCGAGTCGCTCCCAGCCTCCACGACATTCACCCAGTGTGCCGTCAGGGAAATGTAGCGTCCCTGGCCACAAGCACTTGTCCATGTGTCAGTCGTTAAGTGGACCTTCCCAGTAACTGCTTTGGTCAGGGCACGGGGGATGTTACGGGACACATGGTGGTGTAAGGCGGGGACGGCACACCGGGAAAAGTAGTGGCGGCTGGGGACTGCGTACTGAGGGAAAGCTGCTCAGTCTCCACAAGCCTAAATGGCAGCATTTCGATGGCCAGTAATTTGGAAAGGTGTGAGGTTAGTGCTATGGCCTGTGGGTGGGTGGCTGGGTATTTTCGCTTGCGCTCAAATGCCTGGGGTAACGACATTTGGACGCTGCGCTGGGACAGGGAAGTGGATGTGGTCGCTGATGGTGCTTCAGATGGTACAGGTGCAGGGCGGGAGGTATGCGGGCCTGCGCCTTCAACAGGCGATTGGCCGGCACCGAAAACAGGGGAAGAGGAGGCAGTGGTGTGGCCTGCAGACACAGATTGGCGATCCTGGCGTTCCTCCCACTTATTACGGTGCTTGGATGCCATGTGTCGGATCATGCTGGTGGTGGTGAGGTTTCTAGTGTTCATGCCTCGGCTCATTCTGGTGTGGCACAGGTTGCAAACTACAATTCTTTTGTCGTCCGCACTTTCCTTAAAAAAACGCCATACCGCGGAACACCTACCCCTTGGCAAGGGAGATTTACGCAAGGGGGTGCTCCGTGGAACATTTGCGGGCCGGTTTGGTGCGGTCCGCCTTCTTTCTGTAGCCACACCACTGCCTCTTCCAGCCTGTTGCGGTGCTGCAGATGGCTCACCCTCAGGACTGCTGTCATCGCTCGGCTCTCCACCTTCCCAGGTGGGGTCAGTCACCTCATCGTCCACCAAGTCCTCCTCCACTTCCTCACTCTGATCATCCTCCTCATTTCTTGATCCCACCACATACTCAGTCATTGACAACTGTATATCATCCTCCTCATCAAGGTCTTGAGACAGTAATAGTGGTTGATTTGATGGCAACTGTGTCTCATCATCATCATCATCCACTTCCTTTGACCTTAAATGCCGTTCACCTCTGTCATCTTCTTGTGATTGGGTACCCTCTAGAGGTTGTGAATCAGGGCACAAGATTTCATGTTCCTCTGCAAGCGTGCTTGGAGAGAGGTTCAAATTAAGGATTGGTGATGAGACGAGCTCCTCACTATATCCCAGTGTGGGAACACTTCTTTGACCAGACCCTCTATGGTGGGAGAAAGGATGATCAGGGTGAGGATTATGTTGACCAGACTCTTGGCTACTGAGAGTGGACTTGGTGGAAGACAGGGTGGTGCTTAACCGACTGGAAGCAGTATCACCTGAAATCCAGCCGACCACCTGTTCGCAGTGGTCTGACCTCGAGAGTGATGTCCTGCGACGCCCTGTAAACTGAGACATGAAGCTAGGTATGGTAGATGTCTTTCTTTCTTGTGCTCTGGCACCAGGCACAGTTTCTACGCGTCCTGACCCGCGCCCTGAACTATCAGGATCACGTCCACTTCCCCGTCCCTTTTTACCCGCCTTCTTCATATTACACGGAATATGTGCTGCAAATCTGCAACTTTGCACACTAAACAGAATGTGCTGCTTATCTGCGGCTAGGCACAGTGAACAGAATATGTGACTTTTATTTTTAACACTTTGCACACTAAACAGAATGTGCTGCTTATCTGCAACTTTGCACACTAAACAGAATGTGCTGCTTATCTGCGGCTAGGCACAGTGAATGGAATATGTGACTTTTATTTTTTACACTTTGCACACTAAACAGAATGTTCTGCTAATCTGCAACTTTGCACACTAAACAGAATGTGCTGCTTATCTGCGGCTAGGCACAGTGAATGGAATATGTGACTTTTATTTTTTACACTTTGCACACTAAACAGAATGTTCTGCTAATCTGCAACTTTGCACACTAAACAGAATGTGCTGCTTATCTGCGGCTCGGCACAGTGAATGGAATATGTGACTTTTATTTTTTACACTTTGCACACTAAACAGAATGTTCTGCTAATCTGCAACTTTGCACACTAAACAGAATGTGCTGCTTATCTGCGGCTAGGCACAGTGAATGGAATATGTGACTTTTATTTTTTACACTTTGCACACTAAACAGAATGTTCTGCTAATCTGCAACTTTGCACACTAAACAGAATGTGCTGCTTATCTGCGGCTAGGCACAGTGAACAGAATATGTGACTTTTATTTTTAACACTTTGCACACTAAACAGAATGTGCTGCTTATCTGCAACTTTGCACACTAAACAGAATGTGCTGCTTATCTGCGGCTAGGCACAGTGAATGGAATATGTGACTTTTATTTTTTACACTTTGCACACTAAACAGAATGTTCTGCTAATCTGCAACTTTGCACACTAAACAGAATGTGCTGCTTATCTGCGGCTAGGCACAGTGAATGGAATATGTGACTTTTATTTTTTACACTTTGCACACTAAACAGAATGTTCTGCTAATCTGCAACTTTGCACACTAAACAGAATGTGCTGCTTATCTGCGGCTAGGCACAGTGAATGGAATATGTGACTTTTATTTTTTACACTTTGCACACTAAACAGAATGTTCTGCTAATCTGCAACTTTGCACACTAAACAGAATGTGCTGCTTATCTGCGGCTAGGCACAGTGAATGGAATATGTGACTTTTATTTTTTACACTTTGCACACTAAACAGAATGTTCTGCTAATCTGCAACTTTGCACACTAAACAGAATGTGCTGCTTATCTGCGGCTAGGCACAGTGAATGGAATATGTGACTTTTATTTTTTACACTTTGCACACTAAACAGAATGTTCTGCTAATCTGCAACTTTGCACACTAAACAGAATGTGCTGCTTATCTGCGGCTAGGCACAGTGAATGGAATATGTGACTTTTAGTTTTTACACTTTGCACACTAAACAGAATGTTCTGCTAATCTGCAACTTTGCACACTAAACAGAATGTGCTGCTTATCTGCGGCTAGGCACAGTGAATGGAATATGTGACTTTTAGTTTTTACACTTTGCACACTAAACAGAATGTTCTGCTAATCTGCAACTTTGCACACTAAACAGAATGTGCTGCTTATCTGCGGCTAGGCACAGTGAATGGAAAATGTGACTTTTATTTTTTACACTTTGCACACTAAACAGAATGTTCTGCTAATCTGCAACTTTGCACACTAAACAGAATGTGCTGCTTATCTGCGGCTAGGCACAGTGAACGGAATAAGTGACTTTTATTTTTTACACTTTGCACACTAAACAGAATGTGCTGATAATCTACAACTTTGCACACTAAACAGAATGTGCTGCTTATCTGCGGCTAGGCACAGTGAACGGAATAAGTGACTTTTATTTTTTACACTTTGCACACTAAACAGAATGTGCTGATAATCTGCAACTTTGCACACTAAACAGAATGTGCTGCTTATCTGCGGCTAGGCACAGTGAATGGAATATGTGACTTTTATTTTTTACACTTTGCACACTAAACAGAATGTGCTGCTAATCTGCAACTTTGCACACTAAAAAGAATGTGCTGCTAATCTGCAACTTTGCACACTAAAAAGAATGTGCTGCTAATCTCCAACTTTGCACACTAAACAGAATGTGCTGCTAATCTGAAACTTTGCACACTAAACAGAATGTGCTGCTAATCTGCGGCTATGCACAGTGAACGGAATATGTGACGTTTTTTTTTTAAACTCTGCCCCCCAAAACAAAATATATCTGCTGCCCCCACACACAATAGTCCTAAAAAGGACTTTTGGGTCTTTTTGTTGTTCAAACGCACTTTTTTTCTGCCTACACTGACTTTCCCTTCCTATCCTCATCTCTCCCTGGCTAAGACTGAGCCGAACTCGCTGGTCAGGTGCTATACAGCACCCGATCACGGGTTCTGGCCAGCCAATCAGTGTAATGCCAGCAGCCAACATGGCTGCTGGCATTACACTGATGTCAGAGCCTCCCCGCACGTTTATTGGCTGCGCAGCAGCCGCGAAACGTGCGGGGAGGAGACCCGAACATGGCGGGCGAGCACATGCGGTACTCGTACGAGTACCGCCATGTGCCGAGCAGAGCGATGCTCGAGCCGAACCGAGCTTCGGCCGAGCATGCTCGCTCATCACTACTTAGCAATGCTATATACAAAAGCCTGCTATGTGTGGATATGTTATGGTGTGTATTGTTGCTGTGTTGTTGAAGTGACTACTAGTAATAAACTTGTATTACTTGGTGTGTGTTCGGCTTATTCCTCTAACACTGATCCCAAAGGCACTTAAAGTGCCAGGCGCATTAGGTAATACATGTGGAAACCCTCAGTTGTCCTCCAGCAAGCGTTGAGTCTGAGAGGGTTTTCAGTGCAGCTGGTTACATTGTTAATGACTGCAGGACATGGCTATCAAGCAGCAATGTTGGCTTAAAAATGAAGCAACATCTCATACCATCTGAGTATCAGGTAGCAGAAACCACATATGACAGACAAAGCCAGGACAAATATATTAACGGCAGCACAGATGAGAAAGTGTAGGAGGGATGTGAAGAAGGGACGCCACCATCTACCCCACCTGGGACAACAGCTATGAGCGAGAAGTAATGTGTGTCAATAATCTGAGAAGGAGGATAGTGATTTGATGCAAACATGACAATGGTAAAAACTATATACATACACAAATCACACTATACCAGCCAGTCCCCCACCACCATCACTACAATACACATCTGTCACATTGTAGGTTGTACTTTATTTTTTTTTATCTCTTGACATCATCATGAATATGTGCCAGTGTCACTTAAGAAGGAAGTTAGTGTTGTGGGCAACAGACAAATGCACTCTGCATACTAATACATTTTTCAAGGTATATGTTGCTGTAGGACTCACAAGTTTGACTTTCAGCCACTTATTTCTGACCTACAACCCTCAGAAGAAGTATTATTGCAGTGGGAAATGTAGTACGTATAGGAAATATAGGTGAACATTTTGTTAAAATAGGCATCAATTTTGATAAAATAGGCTTAAAGGAGAAAATGTTTGCAAAAACAGAGAAAAATCAGCAAGTTTTCACGAAAAGTCATGCGGGAAATTTTCCAACTTTTCGCCCACCCCTATTCTGATGCCACACCACAGGTCTGACTTTCTGTTTTGTAAGCTGTTGGTTGAGGAGTCCCTACCTACAGTGACCCCCCCCCCCGGCAGCAAAACACTTTGATTTTTATATATGTAGATATACTGTAATAAATTATCCAACTCTGTGCTAATTATTTTAATTAGATGATGCTTCCTAAGTGTCTCATTAAATCAACAATGTTTTTATAGGTGTATATCTAGCAGATAAGGAATGCAAATTTTGAGAGTAATTTGCATTTCTTCTCAGGAATGCTCATCACAAACTTAACATAATTATAAAGGCATATACATTACGGTCCATTGAACAGTTTAACGTTATAAAAGCTAATGACTTGTATATATATAGAATACTATTCACATTATTATAATTACAGTTTGAGGTAATTCAAATTTGACATGTATCTTAACATATA
Source organism: Rhinophrynus dorsalis (assembly GCA_037306005.1). NCBI lineage: Eukaryota > Metazoa > Chordata > Amphibia > Anura > Rhinophrynidae > Rhinophrynus > Rhinophrynus dorsalis. The sequence goes on from CM074718.1 coordinate 111,786,359, forward strand.
CAGGCACTGTATATATAGAAATAAATATCAGTACTATTTGTTTTTTCCTGCTTTATTGGGATTTTCTTTACATGATTAAGATATAAGCTAGTGTATGCTCAGTAGTATGTTGACTATTGTAGCTGACCCATATTGATCGTATTAGTCATCCAGGGTAAGAACAATATACTGTCTTCCTAATACATTAATTCAAAGCCAAACCGGTGGGCTCTATTACCAGTGCTAAAAAAAAAAAAAAAAAAAAAAAGGCGCTATTTTTTTAAGTCAGTTTTTGGTATCCTATTACCCGACTTGTGAAAACAAAATCAGCAGTAATTACACATACCGCCAGTCAAAAAAAAGCCCATAGGAATCAATTAAAAACAACGTGCAAGTAGCATCTTATTACCCATGCTCAGTATTACCGCCTGTTTTGTTTATACAAGTTAAGTGGAAATTTTGCTCCTCAGAGGTTGAGGAGAAGAAGCCACAACAACAGTTTCAAAACCATCGTTGTTTGAACAAAAGCAGTGTAGAATACAGTATACAGCATACAAATCTAACACAGAGTGCCCCCCTTTGACATATTAAACCCCTTCCTTTTAAAAGTCAACTACAGTGATTTTCTTTCACCACATTAATTCAACAAATATTGTAGTGGCTTTCTTTCACCATTTATATCTAACATTTTTCTTCTCCTTTTTTTTTTTTTTTTTACATGCCCTCGTATTTCATATTGGAAGATTAACCCTATGAGTACCAGAGAAGTAGCAATGCATTGCAATTAGTGTTGAGCGAGCGTGCTCGGCCGATGCTCGGATCGGCTCGAGCATCGCTCTGCTCTGCACATGGCGGTACTCGTACGAGTACCGCCATGTGCTCGCCCGACATGCTCGGGTGAAGAGGATCTGTGCCGGAAGAGGCACAGATCCGAAGACGCTCCGCTGGACCACCAGGGAATGGAGGTACGGGGGCATTGCGGAGATGAAGGGGGCATTGCGGAGATGAAGGGGGACATTATGGAAGAGGGGCATAGACTCTATGCCCCTCTTCCACAATGTCCCCCTTCATCTCCGCTATGCCCGTCTTCCACAATGTGCCCCTTCATCTCCGCTATGCCCCTCTTCCACAATGTCCCCCTTCATCTCCTATGCCATAGAGGAGATGAAGGGGGACATTGTGGAAGAGGGGCATAGCGGAGATGAAGGGGGACATTGTGGAAGAGGGGCATAGAGTCTATGCCCCTCTTCCACAATGTCCCCCTTCATCTCCGCTATGCCCCTCTTCCACAATGTCCCCCTTCATCTCCGCTATGGCATAGGAGATGAAGGGGGACATTGTGGAAGAGGGGCATAGCAGAGATGAAGGGGGACATTGACCAGGCACCCTCCGCTCATCAGAGCAGGGGGTGCCTGGTTTAATGCTCGAGTGCTCCCATTCATTTGAATGGGGCTCGGGTGCTCGGCCGAGCACTCGAGCATCAGGGGGTGCTCGGTCAGAGCACCCGAGCACCCGAGCATCGGGGTGCTCGCTCATCTTTAATTGCAATGTGTTTGCTACCCCTCTGGTACTCATACGGTTAATAGGCAAGGTATGCGGTTGCATACCTTGCCTGTATATGTGTAACAAGTTTATTTTTTATTTAATTTGATTGTAGTTTAAAAGAAAGATACTACAGCTTTTGTTCATGCTGTCCATATAGTATCTGCATAATTTACCTAAATCATTAATAGAATATACTGCAGGTTTCAAACATTAATAATATAGGTATCCCACTTCAGACAACAGGTCAGCAGTGGAGCGGGACGCCTGCACATCGCACCGCACTGACATAATAAATCATAAATAATGCAAGAGTACTCCTAGTCATATACTTTGATCTATAGGAGCAGAACAATTAATAAATTAATAAAGTCTTTCATGGATGAGTCCTTCAGTCCCAAAGCGTTTTTTCCCATAATTATGCAGCTATCCTTAATACCGCTGCTGTCCTGCATTATACCACATGTATTCATGAGGTTGACACTGAGAGAAAGTGACAGAGAAAAATTCCTTATACGTATAACGGTGTTTGGGGAAAAGGTGACACTCAGGGGAGTGTTACTGGGGTATGGTGTGGTTACATAGAGGTGATGAGCGCTATGGTTGCCACTCGCTTTCTGCAAGGCTACCCATCGGATTCCTTCACTCACATATATTTAATGATAAAGGTCACTACTATACGACAAATTAATATCTGTGGGAGGACTTTGTCCATTATTCTATAACATTCAAGAGTGTTATTACCTAAATAATCGGTTTTATCCTCCTATCAATACCCTGGTACAGGCACCCCTCTCTATAACAAGCCCGGTGCCTGGAATTTAATTACTGTAATATCCATGTTTGATGCCAATAGGATGATTTACTATATATTTAACATGGAGTTTCATTCATAGGTTTTCATTATTCTGTATGTTGATTGAATAACAGTGAGGGGGTTTCGCTTTTGTGATACTGTGGTGCACTAATTCAAAATATGCACATTATGCAGATACTATATGGACAGCATATGTTGAAGGGGGGCACTCTGTGTCGGATTTTGTTATGTGGGGAGCACATCTAACACTGAACTTGATCTTTCTGTCATCAGATGTATGCCTGTTTCCTTGGACTTTGACATTTTGCGTGTTTTTTTTTTTAGGCGGTAGTCGAATAAAAGCAGACAGCGCCAGTTTTGCTACTACTCTGAAAAGTTCTGTCTACGCCAGTTTTATTTTACTGTGGTTTAGCAACAGAATACCAACGTAACACATGTTTGCAAAATTCATGTTGCTTGTTTTTCTTGTAACGCCGGTTTTAGCACTGGTAATAGAATCGAGCCCCTAGACTGCAAACTGACCATACAGTTTCATATCACTGTAAACCAACTATTGCTTGTGAAAATCTTACAGCCATTTGTGCTAGATATAATACTCTTTTTTACACAATATATACCAGAGGTTGACAACCTGTGTTTCCCCAGCTGTTGTTAATCTACAACTCCCATCATTCTCAGCGCAACATGCAGCTCCCCACCATTTGTTGAACTGAAACCTCTATCATAATTAGCTAGGTAATGTCCTGCTGAGAATGGTGACAGCTGTAGACTGAGAATAACTGGAGAGCCTCAGGTTGCCAAACCCAAGACATAACCATATGGAAATCAATCTTTCTGCAGGGAAAATAATTCAGTGTATATGTTTGTTCAAGGTTCTTCAGGTGAATGGGTTAGAAGTAGTATGTATGTGATAAAGAGCAAAGGAAAATGTCAATTATCACCTTGACCTCGAAGAAACCAAGATATACATATTGAAAGCACTCAATCCATATTCTTGAATTATCATTTTCTTTGTGTGTTTAGCTTAAAAAAGAATACATGCTGAATAAGCATTGTCAGAGAAACAACAACAAAAAAACAGAACACAAAAAGCAATGGAGAAACAATTAATGCAAATAATAATACTAATAATGAGTAATATAATAATTATATTGATAGCTGTAGCAGAATGTTATATTATTATTATTACTATTATCATTCTTAAAGGGATAATAATAATAATAATAATAAACTTATTATTATTACTATTATTATTATTATCAATAATGATGATAATAATAATAATAATAATAATAATAATAATAATATGTTATCATCATTTTCATTAGTAATATAATAAACAATAATAATAAGATTGTTATTTATATACATTTCATATAATAAAAAATAATTATCAGCAAATGAAAATATTCTTTATATTATCATTGATAAAAATAATATTACATGACAGTTGCTGTGAGATTCCACTGGGTGGTGCTCGTGTACCTCGACATGCATTGACATGCGATTTGCTCGTAGCTTTTGATGCCATCTCTTAGGAAGGAGAGGGGTTGGGGATGCTATATAAAAGTATCCTCTTAGATACATACTCATGCAAACTAAAAACTTGGCAGCTGTGCAGCAAGGAATGGCTTCTTTATCTATACCTTGTGTGCACTTTCTCAGGTTCCTTTTAAATCGGAAAACAGGAGATAAGAGAGATGAGATGAACTGAAGTTTCCTTTTATTTTAATGGGAAAACAGAACTGTACGAAAAGTAGAAGCAAAGAGCAGAAAATCATATGAAAATGAGAGTAAATATAAGTGCTTTGAACGACACCCTGCACATTCCCAAGGAGCTGACACTGGACCGTCCTCCATGGGTGGCCACTGCCTTAGCAGCCATCCTCATCTTTACCATTGTGGTTGATATTTTGGGGAACCTCCTGGTCATCCTTTCTGTTTTCAGAAACAAGAAGCTAAGGAACGCAGGTAAGTGCAAACACGGCATTAATGGTCTCTAGTGTATACATTACTGGGTGCAGGCAAGGACCTGCTGGCAGTGTGGCTCTTGTCTGCATAGTGACATTATTTTCTGCACAACGGCCCATATGTATAATATCAAAGTGGAGAGATTCCAGGGTAAACTAGTGGCACCCCTTGGGACAAAGACAGATTCCTTTGATTTAAATTGGGTTTTAACCCATTGAATGCTAGAAAGAAATGCACTGCTTTGCCTAGCAATAAGTTGCTGCCCGTTCTAGCATTCAAGGGGTCAATGGGAAGTTTGAGAATCTGTATTTGTCCTCTGGTTTATCTTTTTCTTCTGAACTGTCTCCAGTTTGTATTAATAATACACGAGGGCCACTGTATCTTTCTTTTGACTTTTTTTTTGTTTAAATTAATGTTTATTGTTATTTGTAACTCATTAACCTTTTGAGTGCTAGAGGGGTACGGAACGTATTGCAAAGAAATGCGTTCTGTACCCCTCTGGCACTCAAATGGTTAAGGGCCAGAGGAGTGTTTAGCACATTATTAGCATTGCACACCTTTCTGGATCTTAAAGGATTAAAAAAGTTATAGAGTTTAACTCTATGAGTGCCAGATGCTTGCACACATATTTTTCTATCAAGTGGTTAAATGAAAGTGAAACAGAGACTGTTAAGTGATTTAATCAATCGACCAGCCATTCTTGGAATATTAATTTGCTTATGATAGAGCTGGTGTTTCTGCTTTAACTGTATCAAGGCAAAAGTTTAACCCTTTGAGTGCCAGAGTGCTTTGCAATGCATTGCGTAACCCTTTGACACTCAGGGCTAATACCTGAAGCAAAACAAAGACACAGTTTGCACCACTGGCTGAGATTCACAGCTAAAAGCTGATACTAATCTTTTGTTGGCATTTTCACATTTTTTGTGTTATTTGTAAATAGTAAGCTTATTTTTGTGTGTGCATTGAATAAAAAATTCCAATAGAAAAATGTGTTTCCATGCTTTTATTTTTTTAGGGGAAGTGTAAAAAGTCCATCAGACATCACACAGACAACAATGTCCCATCTGCCAACAATTAATTTTTGTGTACTGGACACTGGAGTGAATATGCTCACATTTGTTTTCAGGAACTTACTATAAGATATTAGTAAATAACACAAACTAGGAAATATGAAAAAAATACATTTTTGTTTTGCTAAATTAGACTTTATATGTATCAAAAAACCAGCGGAACTAATTTTTTAAATACTTACTGGGGTTTATGCACAAAGGTAATGATTTAACCCTTTGAGTGCCTCCCCTCTGGCACTCAAAGGGTTAATATATTTAGAGCAAAACAGCAAGGAAGGGGATACACTAAGATGTGTTAAAATGGTGACAAAGTGGAGATGACTTCTCCAGTGATATTGCTTCTCCAATTTCTATGTTGTTCTCTGGAGCCTATGCACTAAGATCTCTCCAACCTCAGGAATCTTAGTGCATTGGCCCCATAGAATAACACAGAAATTGATTTGCTCTAAATATATTAACCCTTTGAGTGCCAGAGGGGAGGCATTCAAAGGGTTCAATCATTACGTTGATTCACCTGCTCTTTTATAAAATCTTTGAATGTACATTCTGCTGATTGTCATAATTGTAATGTATGTAAGGAGAAACATCTGCCTTTCATGAGAGGATGATTTCTTACTTCAGGGCATTTCACACTACAAAAACATTTACAGAATGGATTTCATTATCTGCAAGTCTATAGATGATAACTGCAATCCAGATACTATAATTCTACCAACTGTTACACTATTGATACTCATAAAGATCTTATACCTGTTAACATGCATTGGAGGTTATTGGGATTGAAAATAGTCATTCGTTTTGAGCCTCAATATTTTAACATAATTTCAGGTATAATGTGAATGACACTAATGCTAAAATTGTTCTTTTTTGAAAGAACATGCTGTATCATACTTTGACATTTAAATTAGACATGTTGTTTTCCAGTAGGCCAGAATAGTCAGTAACTTGGACTCTACTGTATATAACACAGCACGATTTGAAGAGTGTAAGGAAAATTGCTTCCCTCAAGATATGGAAATACCTGTCATGGCTAATGTCCAAATTATGGATATGTAATATCAACGTAAGCCTAGATTGCGTTGCAGCCGATCAGATGTCTCACTGATGTCATCTAATAGATTTTCGCTGAAATTTGTAGATAAAACTGTTTGATAAGGTTACTAACTTTAGTGTAATGCAGGAGATAGATGGCTAATATGATTATTATCCAGTCATGTTTGGCTAAAGTGAGGATTATGATTCTCTTACCTGTGATCTGTGTTTAGGGGAGTGCATATCTGTGGGCTGGAGGTGTTCAGGTGGTTTTGTGGTGGAGATAAGGTAGAGCTTTGCTGTATTGATCCTGACTGCCACTGATGATAACAAGTAGCAGCTAAGAGATAGGTTATAAGCTTACACTTATGCTTCATTTATTTAGGGTTAGGTGTTGGTGTTTATGTTGGTGTCTACCCTTTAGTGTAGTATGTTCACACAGTCAACAGTAGTTCAGAGCTATTAACTGGCTGCTACACGCAATCATGTAGAACAGCTTTCCCTCAATGGGGCTATTCCCAAAGGCAATTTCTGCCTCTCAGGAAGCATTAGAATGTGGGCACATCCAGGTTGCAGCATTCTGATCTGTGTGGCAGCCTAAGGATTGTGCACATGATTGATTCTGGAGGATAGTGTGCCATTCATATCCTCCAGTGACTGCTGAACTATGTGGGCATCAGCCAAAAATATATGACTGATGGCCTCATGGACTGACCTCGTGACACGTAATCCATGCCCTCCATTTGAGTGAATCAAAGGGGGAGTGGGGCAACCAAGGTAAGTTGGCACATAAAGTTTAGGGTTAGGAAAGGAAAGGCAAACATTGTCTGAGATGGTTGGATTGGGAAACAAAGCCCCCAATGCCTTCTCAATCACTAGGTCAAAGAGATGGTTGCGTTGCTTTGCAATGTGGGATGCATCACTATGTGACACAAAGCGTTACATGTTGGTGAACGGATTAAAGTTAAATGTAAGTGTAGAGAAAAGTCATGAACTGCATGGATATGCATTACCCTCAAATAAGTTTTCCTGTTAACTCCATATACACTTTATTAATATGTAAATCTTCCAGATAATAGGCATATAAATCAATTTCTGACGTTAACCTTATCATTAAAAGTTGTATGTAACTTGAGAATGGAAAAATAGCTGTTTTTTGCTACCAGATGGATCTTGGTCACATTAGGAATCCTTATTAAAGATCATGATAATTTGCCACAATTGAACCCCCTTGAAAGCTAGAGACGTTTTCTCTGCACTGCAAAGCAATGGGACATTTAAGAACTTGCTCATTGAAGTATAAGAGTAAAGGAATAGTAATGGTTAATTTTAAGTGACTTTAATATTGTAGGCATTAAAAAAAGGTTAACATCGATGTAAGTCTTATCTCTCAAACCTTTATGGTCTGAGAGATATAACTTGCTAAAGTTACCGTTTCCTGGCTGTTTCACTCAGGTCTGCCATCTAGCTGACAGCTGCAGATTCCTGTCATTTGACCAGGCACAGGCTCTTCAGCAGAGCTGAAATCACGCTATTCAGAAATAAATACTTCATTGGAACGGTCTACAAAGTGTGCTTGCAAACCATGCAACTTTGTAACTTTAGCAAGTTATGTCTCTCAAACCGTAAAGTTTTGAGAGATAAGACTTACATCAATGTTAACCTTTTTTAATGCCTACAATAATAAAGCCACTTAAAATTAACCATTGCTATCCCTTTAAGATTTTCAATATGTACAAAAATATTATGTATAAGTGTATAGGAGGCAAATATAGTCAAGTCGATACCTTTATTGACTAACTAAGCAGATTTAGGATGCAAGCTTTCATCTTATATATAAGTATGTCCGAGAGATATAATTCTGGGCAATGAAAAGGTTATTTCTGCTTCCATCTTTCAGTCAAAACTACAACAGAATCGTATGGGCCAAATCCATTTCCTCTAGTGCAGATCATTAACCGTTCAACCCTTTGTGTGCCAGAGTTTTGAGCAACACATTACAAAGCACTCACAGGGCACAAGGGTTAAGTACCAGAGAAATGTGAAACAAATTGCGAAGTCATATACTGAAGACCCCTTTGGGCTTTAAAGGGCTAAAACAATGGTCTCCTGCTTTTCTTGCCTCAACATTATGGTAGCTAATTTTTTTTTTTTTTACATTAAAGTGTAATATCCTGTAATGGTCACCAGGTGGTGCAATTCTTATCACTGACAATGGAGAGCTGTAGTATATGATTCAAGCTCTCCCACTGAGTGCGTTATAAAAAATGCTGCTGTTTTCTATAAATAATGACTTTTGCAAAAAAAAATCTTCCAGCAGTCCGCTCACATTTGCCTTACTCAGCAGGAATAGCACTAAAGCTGTGGATGATGTGATTTTTTACAGAAGGATGTGACGTGCTATACAATGAAATGTTTTATTTCGGAAGAATGTGGGTGCTGGACATGATATATTTTATTTCAGAAGAATGTCGGGTGATCTGTATAATATGTTTTATTACAAAAGGATGTGGGTTGATGTGGATACTATGTTTTATTACAGAATGATGTGGGGTGCTTTGGATGATATAGAAGAATGTGGTGTGCTGGGGAATTATATATTGTTAAGAAATAATGTGGGGTACTGTGGATGAAATGTTTTATTATAGAATGATGTGAGGTGATATGGTTTACAGAATAATATAGGGTGCTGGGGGATGATATGGTTTATTACAGAAGGATGTGAAGTGTTGGTTATTTATATATTTTATTACAGAGGAATGCGGTTTGATGTGCATGATTTATTACAGAAGATTGTGGGTGATGTGGGATGATGTTTTGTTACAGAAGGATGTGGGGTGATATGTTATATCATAGTATTATGTGGTGTGCTGTGGTTGATATGGTTTGTTACAGAAGGATGTGGGGTGATATGTTTCATTATAGAATTATGTGGGGTGCGGTGGTTGATATGGCTTATTACAGAAAGATGTGAAGTTCTGGGGATGATTTGTTTTAATACAAGAATATGGGGTCCTGGGTGTGATATGTTTTATTACAATATGGAGTGCTGGTTAATTATAGATTTTATTACAGAAGAGTGTGGTTGATGTGGATGATTTTTTACAGAAGAATGTGGGGTGATGTGCATGATTTATTACAAAAGGATGTGGGTTGATGTAGAGTTTTATTACAGAAGAACGTGGGTGCTGTGGATGATATATTTTATTTCAGAAGAATGTGGGGTGATCTTGATAATATGTTTTATTACAGAAGGATGTGGGGTGATGTGGATAATATGTTTTATTACAGAAGCATGTGGGCTGCTGCAGGATGATGTGCTATTACAGAAGGATATGGAATGCTGGGGACAATATAGTTTATTACAGAAGGATGTGGGCTGATGCAGGATGATATGGTTTAATACAGAGGGAGACAGGGTGCTGGGATGATATGTTTTTTTATAGAAAGATGAGGGGTGCTGCTGGATGATATGGTTTATAACATGTCAGAAATATGTGAGGATGGTATGCTTTATGAAGAATGTGTTGTGCTGTGGATATGTTTGTGGTGATTTGGGCAGCCTAGTTTAAAACAGATTGCATATGGGAAATATGGGTAGCAGGGAGGCCAGTTAGTAGGACAAATGCAGTAGTCTAAGTGGGACAGAATGAGAGCATGTACAAGAGTTTTAGTAGTATTTTTTTGTAAGTGGAATGGGCAGATTTTAGCAATGTTGTGGAGAAAGAAGTGAGATGGTCTAGCCACAGAGTTAATATGAGGAGAAAAGGAAAGGGAATTAACCAAATATGGCCTCAAGGCAGCATGCTGAGCTGACTGGATCAATGTCAATGTCAATTCCATCAACTGTAATGCTGAAGCTAGATGTTGGCAAGGTCTTGGAGGGAAAATGAGAAGTTCAGTTTTGGACATGTTTATCTTCAGTTGATGGTGGGCCATCCAGGTGGATATTGCCAAGAGTCAGTCTGAAATTTTAGTATCAGCATATAGAATATACTTGAAGTAGGCTGACCAGATCTCCCCTATAACCGGGGACACATAGGAAATAGGCATATTTCACTACTTCATTGAAATCAAAGCAACCCTGCAGTATGCATTTTTCATATACATCCCCAGTTAAAGGTGAGGTCTGGTCATCCTAACTTGAAGCCAAATTAAATAATGTCACCCAATGAAAGGGTGTAAAGTGAGAAAAGTAGCAGACCCAGAATAAAGCCTTGAGGCCCCCCCCCCACAGACAGAGGCACTGTAGAGGAGGTTTCCTGAAGACACAAAAAAGGAACGTTATGAAAGATACAAGGAGAGCCATGAAGCAACCTGATTTCGGAAAACCAAGATTGTGGAGATTCTGAGCAAGAAGAGAAGGGTTAAGTGTATCAGAGGTAAGTCGAGTATAGTATACAAAACTGGCATTTGGCTTTTGCTGTCTGGAGATCATTAGCCACTCTACAGAGTGCTGTCTCAGTTGAGTGACCACACCGAAATCCGGACTGCAAAGGGTCCAAAAGATTGTTGAGTTGTGGAATTTTGTTATTTGGGAGAAGATAAGGTGTTCTAAGAGTTTTGAGGTGAGGGGAAGAGGAGAGACAGGTCGATAGAGAGAGACAGGAGGAATCAAGGTTAGACGTCTTGAGTTAAGGGTTTAATTTGTGCCTGTTTGAATGAAGAAGGGAAGGTGCCTGTGGAGAGAGAGAGGTGTTGGAAATGTGTGTTAATATAGGTGTATATATTATATTATACATAAGAATGTGGGGCCCCAAAAGAGAAAAGTGCATAAAACTGCCTTTGTTGAGAATTTATGTAGCCACAAAACCACAGATGCTGACCTTCCAGGAATCCTAGCCTTGTCCAACTGTTTTGAAACTGCATAGCTTTGAGAATTATTGTGGCTAGGCAGAAAAAGGCAAAGTTTTTGTGGGAAATTTATTGGGGTTAACGAAAAAGGTGGAAATGTTATAGATTTTCATTGTGCAGGAAAAGTCAAGCACAAATCCATGTTTTTCATGACATATCCTGCAAGAATAAAAATATGAGCAGTACTTCAGTGAACTTTGTTTACTGCATGCACTGACCTTTGCAACGTTCTTGACTAAGATTCAACAGGCTTCATTAGTCCTGATTGACTTGTAAGGGGCATAAGTTCTTATCAGATTGACACCATAAATAACTATAATACAGATAAAAAATGATCATGTACATTTTGAACTGGCTGTTTGAAGAATATCTGTCTAGGTAAGTCCTGCTGTAATAGAAATTAAAGGACACTTATTCCCAAAACATATTTCTCTTTTAATTTCACAATAGCTTTCTCAACACCAAAGCCTTAAAAACTGATATGAGAGGGTTCTTGACAGATCATATATCAGGCTTTCATTAAAGTGTGTTTGTGTTTACCCTTGTCCCTCATTATCACCGGCAAACAAGATCTTTGTTCTGCATGTAAAGTACTGAATATTTTTTGATTAAATGAAAGCTTATTGACCTGGATTTTGACAGATGGCAAAATAAATGCCTTGAGAACAACAAATCAGACCAAAAACCATTCAATGAATCTTCAATTTAACTCTCTTCTCTATACTATTGTGATATTCAGGTCCTTCTCCACAGGGATCCATCCTTCTATTCAGTTGATTTTGTGAATTGTGAGTCACACATCTTATCTATCATATAAAATAAGGGGATCATGGTAAGACATTTCACTGACAATGGCATACTATATGAATGTTATCTCAGAGGTACGGTTCTCGCTTTTCAACATCAGATATAAATACCTTTTCCCTTTTTATTCAGTATCTTCATTTTTCTGAGCACAATTTTTACAGAGGATATTAGGAGCACCTTCCAAAGAGAGATGGCAGACATGAACCGATAAAGAGACCCGATAAATGAGGTATGCGAAAGAAGGAACCACACAGTACAAAACAGTCAAATAACAAACACACACCATGAAGTTTATATATAAAAGCATATTAAAAATATAGGGGGCATCAACTTTGATAAAAAATACAATATTAGTATATAACAAATACATATAAAAATATGTAATAATAAATAAACCCCAAGGTATAAATACCGTATACTCACAGAAAATGATAACAACAAACATGCCTATCAGTGTACCCCAAGTATATAAATAAAGTGCAAGAATGGTGAAAAAATTAATATAAATCCAGACACTAATAGAATGCTATACTACACAAACATAGATAGCAAAAACTATAAGTGAAAAAATAAATGCGGTGATACCTATCAAAAGATCAAAGCAGAACTGAAGATAATGAAGGGAGCATTAAACCCTAGACCTAGTCTTCAAAGCTAGGTCTAATATGTGTTGCCACATGTGGCTTTGTAAAGGGCAAGCAATGTAGAGAGCTGGTTGTATTTATACATGGTGGTACACTGGCACACGATAAATGTCAGTCACAAAAATATATGTGTTGCAATATACAGAACAATAGTTGAGTCGAATGTTTGAATGTCATAATATGTGAAGGGCATCAAGACAGAAAATGCAATCAAAATGTTCTAAATGCACAATCTCTGTCATGCAAACCTGGTAACAATCCTAGTGTCCATGATTTTGTCATGCTCTTTCCATTTGTTCTGTCACTTGTCCATTCCTGATCTTATTCCTTACCCTGTCTCACTGGATTCTGTGTTTCCTGTTCTTGTTATCTCTCTTGCTCCTTAGCCTTTATCTAGCGTAATTTCTTGTCTGCTGATGAGCAATCTTAGCGTTCTAGCTTGTGTTCTAGTTGTTTTAGCATCCTTGTGTTCTGAATTGTTTGATTCCTAGTTACTGACCTCAGCATTTTTCTACTATTCTCTAGCCTGCTGATTTGGTGCCTTTTTTCCTGTTGCTGTTCCAGCCTGGAGTGCAGTTTTAGGCACTACTTCTACTGGCTCTCCCAGCTGAGGCCTAGTCAAACTCTTCTCTGGTCTAGCACAGTGCAAGCCCTTTGTCTCCTTCATTCTGCTGACAGTTTCACTTGAGACCCAAGGTACACCTCTAGCTTTGCCAGTAGGTGGATATCATACCCTAGGAGGTATCCTGGGTGCGGGACAGCTCCTCCTGTTGGCAATAATCTCGTCTTGTGAGAAGCAACTCTAATTCAGCCTATGCTGCAGCAACCTCCTAGGGGTAGTCAGTGCAAGCCTGCTCCACTCCACCTCCTGCTTACCCAAGATTTTAGCCTACTGGGGTAAGTTTCCAGGGCTCTGTGTTTTTAGTCTCTGCTCCTGTTACCATGTGTAGTGTTTGCCTTCGTATGCCAAGGTACATCTGTAGCTTTCCCAGTAGGTGGATACTATACCCTAGGAGTTATCCTGGGTGCGTGTTAGCTCCTCCTGTCGGCAATAACCTGGTCTTGTGACCAGCAACTCTAATTCAGCCTAGGCCGCATCAAGACCTCCTAGGGGTAGTCAGTGCAAGCCTGCTCCACTCCTCCTCCTGGGCCTACTGGGGTAAGCTTCCAGGCCTCTCTGTTTTTAGTCTCTGCTCCTGTTACCAAGTGTAGTGTTTGCCTTCATATGCCAGCACCATTCTCCATCCTGCGCACCCCAGCCTTCTAGCCTACCGGGGCAACCTTCCAGTCTTCTCCCTGTTCTCAGTCTCTATTCCTGCTACCCAGTGCATTTTTGCTTTGGGTATTCCTTTTCCTTATTAGTAGCTATCTGCTCATACTCTGCAGAGTTCTTCTTCAGAGCTGGATATCAGATAGCTTTCATCTCTTCCTGCTAGCTTACAGATTTACAACCACTGCTATAGAATAGATATAGGATTGCCACCGGGCCGGTATTTTACCGGCACAGCCGGTAATTAGCACTGAAAAGCCGGTGCCGGTATAACCTCTATACCGGCAAATGAAAAGCCGGTATTACTGCTCATTAACTCCTTTGCTCCGCTTACCATTATGTCCAGGCCACTTTGGTAGACTTTAATGATTTCACTGGCTCACTGACACTCTCTAAGCCCTCCCTCACTCACTCACTCAGCCGCGTCTAGTGAGTGGGGAGGTACCAATCATCATGCACTGTGTGTGCACGTCGCACACTTTATTTGCACACGCATGCTGTACGCTGTGTCCACTGTTGCCTGGGTACAAGTGCCTCCAGTGATGGTGCGTGCAGCCCCCCATGGGTGATGTGATGACTCAGAGTGAGAGCCACCAGTCCAGACCCTACTCATCCTGAGTAAGTGGCAGTGCTCAATGCTCATTTGTGCTTGGCTTTAGGTGCTTTAACCTAGTGCTGTGCTGCACGCAGGCACTCAAAGGATTAAAAATGACAGGGATGTGGGTGAAGAAGATATATCTCTGTAATGTTTACTAACTGTAGCAGGCAGGCTCCATTCAATAAGTGGGAGAGGAGCCAAATATGGAGAATTATATCATTATTTTTCAGCCCTTGAACCTCCGTACTGAGCTCTAGCAGTACAGGTTATACTGCGCTTCCGCTCTGCATACTGAGCACAGGCGGCCCACTTCTGAGATATATTACATGTGTTTGGGATCACTTTGGTGCCCCACCACAATAAATCTTGATTTTGGAAAAAAAGTTAAAACAAGTGTAAGAATGCTCTGAAGCAAACCCTGGAAGTTGCTGAGAGGTGGAGAAAGGAGCTGTCTGTACAGCGTGGGTCTGATAAGAATGGAGAGGGGCAGCATAACTTACTGATGTGTACACCTCATTGGACAAGTGACAGTATGATACTGAATCTCAAATTAATGGTGTGCATACCAGCTTTGGAGTAAAAAGGGTTACATTTGAATGCTGTGCAATAGAAATTATGATGGATACTCTCCCCCAAGCAAAACAAAATTGCTATACGCACACATTCACTTGAAATATTTGCCCATCTCTTATCTAGTGGATTAAAGCTGGTTCTCCAGTGATTGTTAGGCTGAAAGACTACTACTTCCACCATGCTTTTGGTTAGCTGAGAATCATGTAGTTCCCTGTAGGAGTAATAAGCTGTGCAAAAATCTGTATATGATAGGGTGTATGTACTTGCTAAACATAAATACTGTGTAATTTGTCTTGATCTGTTTAAAAGATATATTTTGCATACAGAAATGACAAACACCACATCACTTTTGTGGAGTAACTAGTAACACGTACTTGTGGCCCAGGCCAAAGTATGTCAGCCTGCCTACTTCTCTTTGGTGCTGGGCTTTAATTTACTCAAAGCATCAGCCTAGGTCTGCTGGTCATGACGGGAGTATGGCTCTTGGGGATATCCAGCTTGGAGTACTGCTGATATCAAACCTTAACCCTTTGAGGGCCAGAAGGGTATGCAATGCATTGCTTTGCAATGTGTTGTGTTGCATACCCATCTGGCACTCAGAGGGTTAATTGCACTAGTAACAGAGTCCCAAAATGTTGGATAATGTGTACATTTATGTTCCAGTCCAGGACTGCTTGTGTATACCATTTTCCTCAAAAATCCATGTATACATATATGGAAAAATGTTTGTGTGAGCAGTATTGTTGCTATGCACTGGCTGAGGGGCTAAAACCACAGGCCTCGTGCATAACCCCTTAACAACCCTTGATGGTCATAGTACGTCAAGGGTCAATCTGAATGAACGACCCATGACGTACTATGACCGTAGTGGAATTCTGGGCTCCCCCGCGGCTGCACGCTGTTCAGGGAGTCCGGAAGCGGAAGAAAGAAAAAAAAATGCTCCGTGGTCCTTAACTGACCGTGCCGCGCTGATCGGCCGGTCATTAAGGGGTTAAAGCCCAGGCTGTCTTTGTCAGATAGAGGTATGTAATGGTCTAATAACATTGTGATAATCTTCTGAATAGGGAAACAGAGACAGTTGGCTAGAAGTGAAGGAAGAGGGTAAGAGGAAGGGCAAGTGATACAAACTGATAGAGGTAGGGAAACAAATTAATAGGACACAAAGGAAATGGCAATTGAGACAGAAATACAAAGAGCACAATTAAATGCATTGTGTCAGTTCTATGAGTGATGTTTCTGTTGCCCAGTGGGGTTGCACGTGCCTCTGGACACTAGTCAGTTGCTAGCAGTCCTGAAGCTCAATTTTGTAGGGTCATGCAACATTGAGTGGTTCTGTCCCTTTTGTGGCTCCGCCCTCACTGATTCACAACTATGGCTGGTATTTTATTGAAGAAAAGGTGGCAACACTAGATAGATATGCAAATTTGCATATTGTGGTGCAGCTCCGTAATAGCAAAGCTGACAAGAAGATCCTAAAAAACTCAAAATGCAATGAACACTGTTCAGTGCATTCCATGATTAAAAAACAAATACAAAACAAACACAATTTCTAACTAATGCACCCTAACTGTTATAAACATAAATTAATATTATATTATATTGATAAGTGTACAGGCTGCCATCAGATTACTGCCTTCCACATGTAGGCAAGTTTACTAGAAGCTCTACAAGATCCCTACTATATATAGTCTATAGGGACACTGGAAAAATGCTGTCTGCACATTAATAGATATTCAAAAAGCCAAATATAATATCTATTAAAATATTGGTACACATATCTAAATGATATACGTGCAGCTGCAATATTAAAAATAAAAAACACAATTAAAACACATAATGCAAGCTCCCTTAATAAACAAGCTGATATCCTGCTGTTTATATCAAATACTGCATAGATTACACTCTATTTTTATGTACCAACCATTACTATCCTATATAAAAAAATGTGCCATTTAAAACGGTCTCTGCCAGAGTAGTGTCCAACCTACAAGTGCAAAACCAGCTCCACACAAAAACTATGTATACCTGACAGGCTCTTACAGGCTGGTTTTCCTCCCAACGCTGCCTATAGATAACCCACAATGAGAACGGCCAAGGTTTTAGCCCATTCAGCCCATATAATAAACCTCACTTAGTTCATACTTATCCTAAGATATACATTGTACTACAATATAAATGTGAATAACAGCAAATGTCCCAGTCTGTTAGTGCAATCTATAATATAAACTTCTAACAATGATTGTATAACACTTACGTCCTTTATGGTTTGAGAGATATCAGTTTTCAAAGTTTTGCTTTTTTCCCTCTCCCCTGACGTCGGCGTTCTAGCTGACAGCAGGGGAATCCGGTCCCTGAGCAAGCAGAGAATCTTCATCATAGCCGAGATCGCGTTATGGAAGAAGAAATCCTTCACTGAAATGGTCTTCAACGTGTGCTTGGTTTGCAAGCACACATAGAAGACCATTTCAGTGAAGGATTTCTTCTTCCATAACGTGATCTCGGCTCTGTTGAAGAGCCTCCTCCGGTCCCAGGACCGGATTCCCCTGCTGTCAGCTAGAATGCTTATGTCAGGGGAGAGGGGAAAAAGGCAACACTTTGAAAGTAGATATCTCTCAAAGCATAAAGGTTTGAGAGATGCCGCAGGGCTCATTTAATTCAGTTTTTTAAGGGCTACAAGATGGGGGATAGTAAAATGTAAGTATTACTATCCCTTTAAGTGCAATAGGGAGGCGTTATGCCTTTAACTGACTGTTTTTTTCACAATTACCATCCTTCTCTTCAATCCAGTTTAACCTGGTCCTTGTGCATATCGTTACCTCGGCTGCATCCTTGGTTCTTCTTCTCCCTACGTATTTTAGAGAGATATCTCTCATTCTGGGGTAAAAAATGAGAGATGGCTGTCTGAAATGTGTAGAGAGGCGCTTATGTGATGACACTGCAAATTGGTGTGTGAGAAGCCATGTGGAGAGCCAAAGATGCTGCAGAGATACAGATATGAGAAAGGACCTTGATAAGCTTCAGTGAAGAGAATGAGGGGTAAGATAATAACAGTTTATTCAGTTCAAAAGTAGTAATCCTGGAGATACAAAGTCTTTGGTCATTGGTAATGGAATACATAGACGCTTACTAAGGTTGCATAGTCTCATGCACTAACACCTTGATACAACAGGATCACTCTTGGTGCTAGTGCATGATATATAGGTTGAAGGAGATGTAACATCTACTTGAGCTCTATAACATGAAAAGATTTGAAACCAAAGGACTCACTAAATGTATTACTTTAGAAGAGAGAGATACCTTGTTGAATACAGATTCATTGATTTATTATCATTGTTTATTTTATGCCTGTTTTTCGCCATTATATATTTTGTACATTTATTATTTCAACTACTTTTCATTGAATTTGTTTTCCCAGTAATCACAAAGAATTTTTATTATGCACTATTTTTCACTAGTATATATTTTATACATTTATTATTTCAACTACTTTCCATTGAATTTTCCATTGAATTTTTTTTCCCAGTAATCACAAAGAATTTTTACATCAAGGAGTGCTAATAGATCAAAAAAGTATTAGGAGAAGTGACCCTTGGACTTGTCATTGAATAAGTCAGTATCTACTTTTTTAAGAGTGGTGTCAATGTAATATTGAGAGCAAAAGCCACACTGTTGAGGATCATGCAGATTATTAGACAGTTATAAACAAGTTGATTGAGTAATTTGAAGGCAAAGGGTAGCAGGGAGATGGGTGGTAGCTGTCAAGAAAAGAGAGATCAAGGAATGATTTCTTTATGATTGGTGTGATTAGTGCTTAGTTAAAAGATTACAGAAATATACAAGAATTTATCGTCAAATTAAATAAGTGGGCTTTCCTAAAAAAGTTATTACAGCTGAAGCTTATTTTCTGTGAACCAATCTTATAGCAACAATGGCAGCTGATATCCAACAGATATATATGCTATTAAAGCAGAACTACCAGCCAATAATAAGATAGCATCACATCATTGCCCATCTAGCGACTAGCTGCTCAGTAGCACTAGTTGCCAGAATTCTTACAGGATTAAAGAGAAATCTCTGTTCTTCATGGACTGACAGAAAGATGGAGTGCGGATATCTTGCCCTAGTGACGTCCACACACCTGCGCTGTCAGTCCCAGCCGGGTCTAGGAGGAGTTGCTAGGAGCCAGCCGGCTCCAAAAGGGACTGACAGTGCAGGCGCGTGGACGTCACTAGGGCAAAATGTCTGCGCTCCATCTTGCTGTCAGTCCATGAAGAATAGAGACTTCTCTTTAATCCGGTAAGAATTCTGGCGACTAGCACTACTGAGCAGCTAGTTGCCAGATGGGCAATGATGTGATGCTATGTTATTATTGGGTGCTAGTTCCACTTTAATAGCATATATATCTGTTGGATATCAGCTGCCATTGTTGCTATAAGATTGGTTCACAGAAAATAAGCTTCAGCTGTAATAACTTTTTTAGGAAAGACCACTTATTTTATTTGACGATAAATTCTTGTATATTTCCGTAATCTTTTAACTAAGCACTAATCACGCCAATCATAAATTAATCATTCCTTGATCTATCTTTCCTTGACAGCTACCACCCATCTCCCTGCTACTCTTTGCCTCCAAATTACTCAATTAACTTGTTTATAACTGTCTAATAATCTGATGATCCTCAACAGTGTGGCTTTTGCTCTCAATATTACATTGACACCACTCTTAAAAAAGTAGCTAATGACTTATTAAATGACAAGTCCAAGGGTCACTTCTCCTAATACTTTTTGATCTGTTAGCACTCCTTGATAAAGCAGACCATTCACTCCTCCTGCAATCTTTTCTCCCTTATGGCCTCAGTGGCACAACCCTCTCATGGTTTCCCTCCTATCTTACTAATAGCTCCTTCTGAGTTTGCCTTTCTGATTCTTCCACTCTTCTCTCTCTTTCACTTGGGTAGCCCAAGGATTAGTCCTAAACCGTTTGATGATTTACATTAATACCCCCCGTGGGAAATTTGGAATCTCTATTGCCTTCAATATCACCTTCATAATGATGATGACACTCAAATATCCATCTCTCCCAACCTGTTATCCACCTTACTTTCCAATTTAACCAATTGTTTGTGTGCAATTTCTTCCCTGGATGTCCCAATGCCACCTCAACTAAACTTATCAAACCAAAACTTTTAATATTACCTCCACATGCTACTGTACCCATACCTGATATCACCAATAATGTCTGCAGCTCCACTATAACTCCTAATCACTGATGCCCCTGCCTATGCATCATTTTGATTCTGTCCTCTCCTTCACCCCTCATATACACTATCATAAAGTCTTGCCACATACACATCTGGAACATCTCTAGGATTAGACATTTTACACTGTACACTACCAAAACTCTAGTTCACTCCCTCACCATGTCTCAGCTTGACTTTTGCAACACTTTCCTATCTGCCTTTCCTCTTGTAAGACTGTCACCACTTCAATCCATCATGAATGTAGCCGGTAGGGTAATTCATATAACTTGTCTCACTTATCCCACAGCTCCACTTTGTTAGGAAGTACACTAGCTCCCTGTATCTGCAAGGAATACATTTAATAGTTTGTCTCTCATCCTCCATAATAGCACTTCCTCGTACATATCCATACTCATCTCTACATACATACATTGCAAAACTGCTCCTTCACTAAACGACCTTCAGCTTTGTTTCCCCGCCATCTCTCACTCTCGACTACAAGATTAACACAGAGCAGCTCCCTATCAATGAAACTCAGTCACTACCATGCTCCATTAGAAGTTCCCTAGCACTCAAAATCCAGCTTTTCAAACAAGCTGACACATAATACTGCTAACTGTCCCAAACCTTACCCTTCTCTCAAACTAAACATAATCCCCTCTTAATGTATCTCATTCACTTGTTCTTTTTCCCCTTCTAGATTATAAACTCTTGTGAGCAGGGTACTCATAACATTTTGTGTCTATCCGTTAAGTCTGTAATGTGTTTCTATTGAGTTCTGTGCTGCAGAATGTGCTTGCACTTTAACAATTTTAACATTTTACATAAAATACTCTACAATGTTTTCATCCTAGCAGCTTTCTGGTGATCCTTACATTTGTCCCACACTAATTAGTATCACACTGGAGAATGACATTTGCCTGTATGTTCTATCTAGTTGTCTTTATTCCAGAAATTTATTTTATCCCTGTAAGGTGAAGCTCCGAGAGGTAATATTAACTCATATAACTGCCATCACTAAAATGTATATCTCATAAATTAGAATATCCTCGAGAAAGTTACATCTTCTATGGTAATTTAATTGTTATGACAGATCTCTGTTTAAAATCTCAGAATCCCCCATCTCATGCCTTATAGGCACCTCTGTAGAGTAAGGATCTTATCTACTAGTGCACTAGTTGAGCAATGGCACATTTAGATTTAGATTGGATTGCAGAGTCACATCAAAGTCTGTGGAGAAATGTGTAGATAAAATAACTGATACATTTATGCAATATAAAATATGCTTTTGTTTGCTGTACCTGGAACATTAAGCCTTTCCCTTCCATAGCCTCTAAAAGTGCAAACCAGGGATAGGCAACTTTACTTGATTTGCCTAAAAGCAAAACCTCTTTATTATCTTGTCAACATAAGCAGTTTTCTAGGGTTTCCAAGGGTTCCTTCCAGTGTATGCCTGCCTTATGATTACTGGGAGCAATTAAGTATATAAAACAAATTAAAAAAATGCCTCCCGATGTTGTTGTAATCACTCCCCAGTAGGGAACTGCTAGTTTTCTTTTTTACCCCACTTTTTGACATCAGTTCGGTTCGCTGATAGTTAATGAGATTCACAATTGACATTCTTGGCAGCTCTGCTGTGTGTGTGCCCAATGAGGTGGCTGTCATTTTGGGAACATTTCTGTTGCTAAAATCATTGGATATGGTTCATTTGCATTCAAGGAAATCGTCATTATGTAGCACTCAGAACGTCACAGGAGTCAAAAAGGCACCTACAATATGTCGACATTCAGAATGTCGCCAATCCACAGGTTAGGTTAGTGTTAGGTTAGCTTACTATCTGTTGGTTTAGGCTGGGTTCAGTATCTGTTAGGTCAGTATCTGTTCAGTTGCTGTCTGCTAGGTTAGGTTACTATATATTAATTTGATATGGATAAAACTCAAGCGCTCAGAAACAGGAGATATAGATGGAAAAAGACATTAATAAAAAATATATCTAAGTGTAGTACCTTCAATGGACAAATCGCTTAAAATATTACAGTGTTAGCTGTGATCTTGATTAAAAATATATAGGTTTATTGGATAAATAAAATATTAAAAAATAAAAACCATAGATGAGATAAGAATGATAATAAATGAATCGCTCTGGGTAGACCCAGGTTCTCATAAAATATTAGTGTAACACGTTATAGTAAAAATGTACAGTAACAGATTTTTACTATAATGCATTACACTAATATTTTATGAGAAGCCTGGGTTTACCCAAAGCAATTAATTTATTGTCACACTTATCTCATCTATGGTTTTTATTTTTTAATATTTTATTTCTCCAATAAACCAAAATATTTTTTCATCAAGATCACAACTAACACTGTCATGTTTTCAGCCATTTGCCCATTGAAGGTACAACACTTAGATATATTTTTAATTCTTGTCTTTTTCCATCTATATCTCCTGTTTCTGATCACTTGAGTTTTATCCATATCAAAGTTCTACCACACCTGGGGATTCTGGTGTTTTTACAAGAGCTCGTAGAAAAAGGAATTATAAAATGATACTGACATATCATTCATCTTCTCATCAACTCATTAAAACGATTTTGAGACACCTTTGTTTCATTCTCCTATCAATCCATTAAGACATTTTTGACATTCATACGCATACTTTCGTCATTCCATCTACCACTTCAAATCCATTTTCTTCACTCATAAACTGATGCATTTGACGAGACCTAATGGAACCACAGTAAGCAAATAACAACGACCTGTACATTAATTAACTGTTTATTATCTTTATGTGCTCAAGTGGGGATATGAGGGATATGTTCATAGAAGTCATACTTTGCTGTATATATTGTTACATAAGTTACTCTATTTCAGCACTTTGGTGTTTATTTCTTGAATAAGTGACTCATAGGTACAGGCAACTTATATCATTGAGCTATCAGTATATTGTACATATCAGATATTTTTAAAGAATCTTCCCTTGCTATTAGGGCAATTTATTTACATTCCCATCACCTCAGCACAATTCAAGATTATATTTGGTGAGCGCTTGAACATTTTTTCTTTTTACTATCTATAAGGTTAGGTTGTTAGGTTCGCTGTTAGGTCGGGGTCAGGATATGTTAGGTATGGGATCTGGTTTAAGTTACGTTAGTATCTGTTAGGTTAGGACCATTATTTGTTAGATTTGGGGGGTGGTTACTTTAGGTCATGCAAGGGTAACATTTTGAAAAGTAACATTTTTCATGCACCGTTTTGATGTCCACAAAGTTTCGAACAAGCTATTTTGAGTGACATTTTGAATAGCAACATTCTTTATGCACCGTTTTGATGCCCACAATGTTGTGAACATGCTATTTTGATGCACGTGTTTGCATTGGAGACATCTTGATAGTACATTATATGTGTGTATTTGTGTGTGCGGACACATGTATGTGTATATTGTGTATATGTGCATATGTGTGTTTATATGTATGTTTGTGGATGTCTTACGACTGTGTGATTTTTATCGTGTGTTGGCATTTTGTGTATTTTGGAGTATAATAATAAAGATGATGATGTGTGTATTAGCAAACGTGCTGAATTTTTTTAAACAGAAATGTTTGTTTGTGGCTCTCTTTTTTTCTTATAGATTCATTAAATAATTCTTTGCTTCAATTTAATGTAGAAAAGGATGTCCTTCAAGACTTGCTACAATCCACTCAGCTTGTCAGCGCATAAGAAAATGTCCCTGTGGATATCAGCTCTATCACAGAATTTGCTGTATGACTCACTACACAAATACAACAAAAAAAGCAATGTTATGCTTGAAAGAAAAAAAAGTTGTTTGTTTCTGAATGAATGTTCTTGAACATCATTTTTTAAGGGAAATGCAAACATCCTTAAAGAATTATTCTGTTATACTTTATTTTGTTATGTACCAATATAATAAAATACTTGCTCTTTATTTGAAACAGACACATCTTAGATTATTTTGTGTATTCAAATCTTTTATTTTTAGATGTGGACTTATTCAGAATGCAAATCTGGAGCTTAGAATCACTGGCTTAGGGTGATGAATTAGGTACCTAAAAGGGAGTAGGGAATATTACTCAGTCTCTCAGCATGCCCCACGTCTCCCTGATGTGACATGTGTATGGTCCAGCCCAATAGCATGTGCACTCCTCTTTCTGACCTCTGTTTGACCTGACAAAACTATGCATGCTCCCCCCAAGTTCACCTTGGTTCAAAAGGAAGCAAGGTCAAGCCAGGGTCTAGTGTAGATGTGCACTGAGTTGCCGTTGTGGCACCTGCCTGGCCACTTCTCACTTAAGAAATGAAATGCAATGCATGTGCCCAGTGTATCATCTGAATCTACATTCAGGCATTTAAAGGGTTAAATAAGATTTCCATTATAGTGGTGTAAGAATTAGTAAATTTATAAGCCATCTTAGTACATATGTTGAACATTACAGCAATATATAAATAATAGATTAACTGAGAATGGGTGTTTGGTGCAAGGGTATAGACATGGTGCTGCACAACAGCACAGTGGGTATAGGCACATAGCTGAGATGCCCCACACAGTTACGTGTTAGTATTCTTTAAGTCTTTCAGTGCCAGAGAGGTATCCAAGGCATTGCGTTGCAATACATTGAGTACCTCTCTGGCACTGAAAGGGTTAATAGGAATGCTTTCCTAATAAGAAATGAAGGAGGACATTTTGGCTAATTTCCGACTTACTAAGATGTTTATATGCCTAGCATAGCATGTTTTTTGCTTTTTTACTCACACATTTTAGCCAGAAGTGTAAATATATTGTAATATGTGTGCAAAGTTCTGTAAGAAAATCAGATGAATAGTTGCAAATAGAAATAGTCTAAAAAAAAAACCCAAACAAAAAAAACAGCAATTTGCATTCATTACCGCAAGGATATCGGCTTTCTTGTTGACATTCATGTAGAATTTCTCACTAGTACGTATGAAAACCCTGTTTTTCTTCATGGAGCCACAGAATTTTTTTCGGAAAAGTATATTGTCTTCAGAAATGTAAGAGCCGTAAAATTAATTACAGTTCTTATACCAGCGGTAAATTTAAAGACCTCTTGTAACAAGAATGTATATAAACACACAGAACATACCTCTCTCTCATATCCCCAAAAGGAACAAACAGCATACCTGCCTCCCAAGCTCACTCTCATATTAACAGGAAACTCAGGCACACTCTTGATGACACCGATGCAACCTGCTTCTGAGGGGAAAATTAGTATTCCAAAACTCACCATGGATTTGGAGGAAGTGCAGGAGGAGAATAATTATTGTAAACTTCTTTTCCCTAGATACACTTGAAGTAAGGGGGCTAGTTGCGGTACTGCTCCTGCCTTAGGAGCATCACTGGACCTAGTGGAAAGTGGAACCATCATTGCCTGTCTCATACCACTGCTGATGATCCCAGTCCTATGGAGCTGTCTAATCATCCTGCTGTTTAGACAACTCAATAGCAGCAATTAGAGCAGTAGCAAATTCTGGAATGTCACCAGTTGCAATTAACAGGAAACTCAGGCACACTCTTGATGACACAGATGCAACCTCTTCTTCATAAAAAATACCCCTTTAATGATGTAGCTGCTGATGGTATGGCAATGTAATATACAAATGCAGTAGTGCATATTGGCACACAACTTCTCAGGCCTCCAACACCACTGTAGTATATTTTTTTGTATAATGTCGTGAGCCCTTTAAGGTTAGTGGTCAGGGAACAATGTATAACGTGTATCAATGATTGCACCAGAACAGGATAAAGCAATACATTTTATAGTAGTTGTAGAAACTAATGGAAATTCTATTGGAAGGAAGAATTGTTTCTTACCTAATGACAAGATCCATGGCAGCATGGCAGGAATAACTTGCTGAAAAAAATTGATGGCATTTTTTTATTGTTACTCAAGGGATAGACAAGGGCAGCTCAGTTGATGTAGCATATCTGGATTTATCAAAGCTATAATGCCACATAGGGAACTGATTTATAAGATGCATAGTTTGGGACTGGACATAAAGGTAGTTGAGAGGATACCTAATTGGCTCAAGGACAGAAAACAACATGTCATAATCAATGGCATTTTTTCAAAGGAAAGATGAGTTATTGTTGGAAGCCACAAGGTCAGTGCTAGGGCCTATTCTTTTCAATATCTTTACTAATGACATTTGCCTTTTTGCAGATGATACAAAATCTGCAACAGGCTTGACTCACCCAGGAGGGATAAAGCAATTGCATGAGGAATTTGGAAAACTGTGGGAATCTATACATCAGTGCTGAAAAGTGCAAAACAATGCAATTAGGACACAGAAACCCAAACGTGGAATAAAGCTTTAACAATACTATGCTAACAAAAAACATGTGGGTGTTATTATTACAGATGATTTGAAAGCAGGCAATCAGTAAAGC
The DNA here is from genome assembly GCA_037306005.1 of Rhinophrynus dorsalis. NCBI lineage: Eukaryota > Metazoa > Chordata > Amphibia > Anura > Rhinophrynidae > Rhinophrynus > Rhinophrynus dorsalis. The sequence continues at coordinate 111,813,181 of CM074718.1, forward strand.
AGTAGGAAAAGCAAACCAGGTTCTTGGTTGTATAGGAAGAGGCATTAGCAACTGGAAGAGAAAAGTACTAATGCCACTCTAGAGATCACTGGTAAGACCTTACCTGAAGTACTGTGTTAAGTTGAGGAGACCACATCTCCAGAAAGATATTAATAATTTGGGGGGCAGCTCAAAAAGAGCCACCAAAATAGAGCAGGGCTTTTATGACACAGAGTACTAGAATAGGCTCAAACAACTTAATATATACAACTTGGTAGAAAGGAGGCGTAGGGTTGATATGATAGAAACTGTTAAATATATTAAGAATTTTAATATATCCTAAACAGAACCACCACTTTCCTGGCCCACTGCACTCAAAAGCACCTCTTTCTCCCACAGACTGACCAGCAGTTCATGCTTCAGGAGGCATTTACACCCCAAAGCACTCATACCTTCCATACATGCATCCTCAGTTGTCCAAACCAAATGAATTATATGACAATAAGTACTCTGCATGCAGAAAACCAAGGTAGACAGTCAATATTCCATAGCCTTGTAAACTGCATCAACTTGTTTGTGTAATTGTTTTAAAGGTTTATTGTCAGGTTTATTGTTAATGTGTTAGTCTGACACCTTGGGTGAGTGTTTTTTTTTAATGTATTGATTTGTCCCAGAAAATATTTAAAGCTAGCTTAACCCATTATGTTCTAGAGGGGTTTGCAATGCATTGCTTTGCAATGTGTTGCATACCCCTCAGGTACTCAAAGGGTTAATAATTTTCTAGGATATTATTGTTTAATCCAAAGTGTTCCTGGAGTATTACTATAGCAGTGCTAACACACATATTATTGGTTGAGGAAAATGACATTATTTAACACAATAAATATATCATGTGTTTGCATATACCTGTAGTATAATTGATTGTAATGTAAATATTGCACTAATAATGTTCACACAGTAATAATCTGAATAATTTTCGTATGTATAATTTCAATTGCTATATTCTAATTCAGTACATTAACTTAATAATTTGTTTCTCTAATTCTCTTATCAATTATTGAGAGTATATAATTCGGTTATATACTGACCACTTAATTCCATATATAAACAGTCACATTTAATTTCTGTCTGTGAATCCTGGATATTCTTCTGTCAGAAGACACCCCTTCCCTTCAGCTGGCTGCCATGTGGATGATTCCCCTATCTCCTGGACAGCTCACTTTCTCATTCTAACAGCAGCTTTCAGATTACACTAATGGATGGATGCTAGTCCTCACAATGATGGTCATTTGTGTTCACTAGAGGCTGTGCACTAGGGATGGATGAAAGGTTCCAGTTTCTTTCCCGAGATTCCACAAAACCAAGTGGTTCCCTACTTTTTTTCAAGAGAAAAATGCAGCACTCTCGGGGTCCTCTATCTCCTTCTCGGTGTACCACCTGTGCTAACGTTACTTCACCCACCAGCTCATATCAATTCTGTAGATGCGAGAATGTGGCAGTTCATGTCCACCCATTGCACATTGTGTGGTGCACTGACCACACATGGCAATGCAGTGGAGTATAGTCAGACACAGGGGATCAGGGAGCATCTGCAGACATTCCATCCCACAGAATAAGCTGGGCTGGTGGCAAGGAGGATTCATTATTATTACTAAGTCTTCTTGTTGTCACATATCCTTAGTGAAGCTGGCAAGGGCCATAGTGACAGCAGTACTTGGTTTCTGGGGTGATGATTTGATATTGTGGTCCTAAGCATTATGTTGTTTGGTTTTAGCTGTGGTAGTTGTTTCATATGAGTGCAGATGTCTTAATTATTCCCAGTCCTTTCTCATTTTTTTAATGTTTCCTTAAACACACTTTGCACATTGCAGTTGCTGATGAAAGGTACAGTTCTTTCCTGCTTCTGATGGAAAAATTAGTATTCCAACACACCTCATGGATTTGGAGGAGGTGCAGGAGGAGAATAATTATTGCAGACTTCTTTTCTCTAGAGACACCTGAAGTGGTGGGGGCTAGTTGTTGTGCTGCTTCTGCCTCAGGAGCATCACTGGACCTAGTGGCAAGTGGAACCATCATTGCCTGTCTCATATCACTGCTGATGATCCCAGTCCCATGGAGCTGTCTAATCATCTGGCTGTTTAGACAACTCGATAGTAGCAGATCCCAGAACGTCACCAGTTGCAATTTGGCATCGGCCAACATATAAAGAACTGCTGGCACTAGGCCAGTAGGGCGTAATTTGTTTTTGTTTCTGTGCTTGTTTTTGGCAAGCCTGAGGTCTACGAATGACTTATTTGTAAAGAGAAAAAAAAAAGGGTTATGATCCACAATGTCAGATGTGTATGGTGGTGGTGGTCTAGTGTGGTGTGATTGATGTGTGTGTGTATATATCAATATAATCATGTTTGAGTCTAATGTAAGCTATCATTACTGACACACATTTATCAGTGTTCATAGCAGTGAACCCAACAATGGTAGATTGTAGCAACCCTTCACATCCCTCTTCCTCCTTATTATTATTCTTTATTTATTTAGTGCCAACTTATTCCGTAGAGCTGTACAATAAGGAAAAGACATACAGAGATATTATATAGTATAAATCGAATGTGGAGAACAAAAGCATCAGGGGGTCCTGCTCATGAGAGCTTACAGTCTAGAGGAAGGTAGGTTGGACATAGAAGGAGTAAGTGCTATTGGGTGTAAGTGCCTCCTGCCACATGAACTGCCAGTCAGTGGGTGGGAAAGAGAAGTGCTGTTGAGTGCAGTGGTCCAGGGAAGGTGTGGTTCTTGATGATAATGGTTATGGAGGTAGTTGATAGGCTTCCAGGTAGCATCTGAAGACTGGGAATAGAGTCTGATGGTATGTGGGTGGGAATTCAGAGCTCATGTGCAGCACTGACGTCCTGTAGGAGGGAGTGGAAGGGCGTAATTAGAGCTGTAGAGAGGAGAAGGTCATGTGCAGAGAGAGAATATGGCATGTGGGAGTGTATTTGTAAATGAGAGATGAAATATAGGGAGTGCAGTGTTAGCAAGGGCTCTGTAAGTTAGCACAAGAATTTTTAATCTAATTCTATATGCTAATGGGTGCCAGTGTAGGGACTGGCAGAGGGGAGTGGTGTTGGAGAAGCAATGAGTGAGGTAGATTAGTCTTGCAGCAGGGTTCATTGTGGACTGTAGTGGGGTTAGTCAAGTTAAAGGAAGGCCAATTAGTAGTGAGTTACAGTAGTCAAGACAAGACATGATCAGTGTTAGGATTATAATTTTAGTAGTGTCTTGGGTGAGAAAATTGAGTTGGAGATTGACTGAATGTGGGGAATGAAGTAAAGGGTAGAGTCAAATGTGACCCCCAGGCAGCGTGCTGTAGGGGTTGGTGTGATGGTTGCGCTGTTAACAGTGAGGGCAATGTTTGGTGTAAGGCTGGTTGGAGAAGGAGGGAAAATGATGAGTTCAGTTTTGCTAAGGTTAAGTTTGAGTTGATGGGTGGACACCCAGGAAGACACAGCAGACAGACAATTAGATACCTGGGACAGGAGGGAAGGGTAGAGGTCTGGGGAGGAAAGATAGGTTTGACTGTCATCAGCATAGAGGTAATGGTGAAACCCAAAGGAATTTATTAGAGGCTTGTAAATTAAAAAGAACAAGGGGTCCAGGTCTGTACCATGTGGTACTCCGACAGTGTCCTCTGTGATGCTGTTAATAATACATGTGGCCTGAATGTTTTTTCCACATCTGCTATCTGACACTAAGATGGTATTAGATGTTGGTACATTTTCAAGAATACAGAGAAAACTCTCAGCACTGACCCACATTAACTTAAACATTAATGATACAGACTCAAATTAAAAACCCAAGTATATATATATATATGAATAGCAACAAGAAATGAGGGAGTCATTCAGGCTCACCAAAATTAGACTTAAGCCCAAACAAAATACCCAAAACAGGTCTGCGCTCTTACATATAAATTTTCCAAATGTAAACCCTGCGCTAAGCATATACTGTACCACTAGCAAATTTGGGGTCTTTGTTGCATGGTTTGGCCAAAGCATGTTGAAGCTCGCCTGCCCCGCCAAGGCTTCCCAATATTCGGCGAGTACCTAACTCTTCATACAACCATTCCTGTCTAAATTTAAAAACCTCTGATTTTTCTTGTGTAAGGCATTAGGTGCATTTGAAAAACATTGGACACATTCAAAACAATTTCAAACAAATTCATGTTAGGACTCACTTTCAGTGACCTGTGGGGAGTGGGCATCAGGCCATGGGGGCTGAATCTCCCAGGCCCCTTTATATTGCCTATCCACCCACCCCCATAGGTCATATGGGGTTTGCACAAAGCTTTATTTGCCTTGGGGCACAGGTCAGACTATCCAAACACTAGGCCAAAACATTGCCTTTAAGAGACCCACTGCAAGTGGCAGCTCATGTGCAAAACACATTTTTTAATTATGTAGTGTATATTTTTTAAATTTAAAGTGAAAGCAGCTAGATAGAAAGAGGGAGTATACAAATAGCAAAAGAAAACACAGAAAACTCTCAGCGCTGACTCACATTAACTTAAACATTAATTATACAAATTTAAATTAAAAACCCAAGTGTATATATTTTCAAGAATGTTAGTCTCCCAACACTAGTGCTTGATAACACTAGCTGCACTAAAAACCTGCCCCAACTGCACTCTTTCTGGTGGGCAACTAAGGGCTTCCACTGCAGTACTTTTTTCTGTTTGACAGTACTCCATGGGGTCATTGTTTCTGCCAAGAATGTAGCTCTCCCGCAAGCATGCTGAAACCATCTCACATGCAGTGGGACCACTCATGGAACTACACAGTATTTCTGTTTATCAGTTACCAACCCATACTCTGGGAGCAAGTTCCATTGACATGTGCTGCACCACCACCGGCACAAATGTTGGATTGCCGTGACTAGCCCTGTGTTCAGAATGGGATATTCTGGTTATAGCTGCTCCTGCTGCTTCTTCTGGTAAAAAACCTGTGCTGCCTTCCTTTTCACTATGCCTTCTAGCATTTTATTGGGCCTAACTTTCTCCCTCTCATCCTCCACAATACAACCCTCTGCTTGGTCAATAAACATATCTTTATATTCCTTGATAAAATCCGATTCCTCAGAGAGGTGGTGCTGATCATCATGACTCCTTGTGTGTCAAACTAATCACACTTTGGCAGAAATTCTAAAATCTTGTGTTTAAAGCAGGAGTCTTGAAAAGTGGCAAGAATCTATTCCTCATTGCACTTCTATCAAATCCTGCTCCTATGTGACTAACCAGAATGGTTTAGTCCTCAAAAGCAGCTCAAATGAATTGCCATTGCCCAGGTGACAAAGAGGCATCCTTCAAAGTCTTCCAGTTTTGCACTCGCTAATGGACTTATTCCTTGCTTACAAATGCTCTGTACAGTGTAGAATTCCATTTGTTAAGAACATTTTCAGCTGGTGACTGGGCAGGTATGTACGCTCTTGTCTGGAATATAATGCATTGTATGCACTGTAGGAGCAGGTAAAATGGGCACAGAATAACCAGGCAATGTTCAGCATCTCTCTGAGGGTTTCAGATTCTTCCAAGAATGTTGCCACAACTAAATTTAGGACATGGGCAAAGCAGGGTAAATGTACCATATCAGATTTTCTCAAGGCAGCTATTATGTTAGAGGTATTATCAGCAGAAACAAAACCAGCTTTCAAGGAGCAGGGTACAAGCCATTCCTTTATCACCTTCTGTAGCTATGGCTTTGTGGTACTGTCTCTCAAAACTCTGCATGCATAAGGTGGCGTGCCAATGGCATGGGATATCCTTCTGCTGCCTTGTAATCATACTGACAGAAAACAGAGGCAAGATTACTGGCTGTCATCTGACGCTATAAGCTAGTGTTGCCCACTGGTGGTAGAAAATGACATGACTAGGAGAGGTGGTGGAGGTGAAGGCAGCATGTGTGGCAGTCTATGAGTCTTACCACCTCCTACAGTAAATTCAGTCGTATTCTCTGAGCCATATATGCAATATCAAATGAACAAACTCTTGGCACATTTTCTGACACATCAACATCACTACTTCTGTTATGTGCCCCAGAGCCCCCAGAACTGGAGTGCTTCTGCTGATATTGGGGCATCTCTGACAGGATAATGTTGAGTCTCCCAGTTAGACCTGTGGTGGTGCTTCAGGTGGGATCTTATTGTAGAGGTGCCTAGGTGTGAACCTGCTTTCTCCCAGAGTCCCCCATACATCCCTAGTACAGAGAACAGATTTTCTGCCTATTAGAATCCCTAAACTAAGCTTCAACTCCTTTTTATTAGCATGTCTTCTATAATTGAAACATTTGCTTATCTCTCTTCTTATCACAAACACAGAATATACTATGCCTGTGTGAAAATAACAGAAACTTGCCACATGATGGGGAGAAATTCAGTCTTCCCATTGATTTCAGTGCAATGAATTAGTTGAAAAAAGCTGAAAAATGTCAGTTTTCATGAAAAATTTGCCACTAGGCGGAAAGTTCCATTTCTCTTCTGTTTCTCTTTTGAGATGAAAACGTTTCCCTATCTCTACTGTGCACCTTCTGATTTTAAAATCTCCCCTTTTCCACTATTCATCTTGTAACATTCAGTCTTGCTCATGATTCTTTTGGTATCCCCACTTCCTCCCCCCACTTCACATGTAACCTCAAGTCGCTTACTGTCATTGCTCTCCAGTCCACCCTGGCTACTTAACTTTCATCCATTCCTACTAATGCTTGTCAAAACCTGCAACTCAGTTCTGGCTTACGCTTTGAACCTGTATGCTCTCTCTCATTGCCTCTCCTATAAATCAAATCCATGGCCATAGCTTAAAGAAAACATCAGAAAATTGGGCATACTACACTACAAAATCCTCCTTTCCTGATGGAAAGGGCTACTTGCAAGTCAAATGGTGCACAGGTATTTAGTCTGCGGAATGGCACATTACATGTTAACAAGGAATTTAATTTTACAGAGTAGTGTAATTTCTAACAGATAACGTGGGGGGAAGTCTATGTAGTAAATTAACAGTTATTTTCTTTGTTGCTGATCTTCTGAATGTTGCAGTACGTTGTATAATTATATATGAGGCACAACATACATTTTATGGCTAGGCAGGTGTCAGGGGTAGACAATAATCTGTAGCAGTGCTGTCCAAGTTCAGTCCTCAAGGGCCACCAAAAGCAAAGGTGCGCTAACCAGTGGCTCATTCATTTTGACTAACTCACCTGTGCTTAATCAGGTAAATCCTTATATCCTGGCCATTGGTGGCCCTTGATAACTTAACTTGGATACCCCTGATCTATATGATGCCTTGTCAGTGCAGAAATGGGATTTATTTTTCTAGTTAGTGCTGCATGCACAGATGGATGGATCTGACCTTATCTGTAGGCATGGGCTAAAAGCAGATTTCCTGTGAAAACTCCTGCCCATAGAAAATGTGTAACATTTCTGCCTTTTCACTAATACCAATACATTTCCTGTGAGAACTTTTTCACCTATGCTTTCTGTGGCTGCAATTTTTCCTTCTTCAATACTACTGCTGCTGAGAGGAGAAGAGGAGAATTCAACAGCTGAAAGTAAAAGTTGTGAGTAAGCAGGATCCTGCAGCAATATATGCCTTGGTTCCTAACTACCTGCTTGAACAACTCAGGCATAGACATCCTTGAAAAATAACTGAGGCTTAGGATATGCTAGGATGGTGCAACACATGACATCAGTTATTTAACCCTTTCAGTGTCAGAGAGGTATCCAATGTGTTTCAACTCAATTTATGAGTCATTTGAAAGCCCTCAGCATCTGTGGGTTGGTGGGAAATTGGTCTTTGTAGAACCTTAACTGTCTATGCACATTATAATGATGAATATTAGTAGTCGGGGTACTATTGATAATGGTCTGCGGACAGGTGGTGGTGCTGCTTTCAATAGATTCGTTGGGGATGACTTTAGGTTGGTCATCTAGACAGTTCTCTAATTCATCATCAACATCATAATCATAACCCATCACCCAACAAATCATCAAATACTACTGATGAAAAAGATGCCCCATTCCCTGCAGACACATCTAAAACACTAATACTACCAACACTATGCCTGCCCTGGTCACTTTTTGGAGTCCTGTTACCAGTGCTAACATCATCACTGACCATTTGCAGTTTTTCCCACTCAGACTTATAGTTGTGCTTCAATTGTGACCTTAAAGGGGTAGTAATGTCTAACATCTACTAACCCTAATATTGAAAGTATTAAACATATAATATTAATGTGCCAAGTCGTAGCTCTTTACAGTTTGAGAGATATAAGCTCTGAAAGTCTCCCCGTCCCTCCCCTTTTCTAGATGTCAGCATGTAGCTGATTTCAGGAGATTCCGGTCCCACACCAGCTGGTAGCTTTTCAGCGGAGCTGAATGAGCGATATCGAAGAACAAATACTTCAGTGCAATGATCTGCAAAGTGTTCTTGCTAACCAAGCACACTTTGTAGACCATTCCAGTGAAGTATCTGTTTTTCGATAGCGCTCATTCAGCTCTGCTGAAGAGCCGTCGAGTCGGCCGACATGAAGCATCTGTTTTTCGATAGCGCTCATTCAGCTCTGCTGAAGAGCTGCCGAGTCGGCCGACACAGATCCACTAGAGACAGCTTTACAGCTCTTCAGCAGGAGGGGGAAACTTTCAGCGTTTATATCTCTCAAACCGTAAAGGTTTGAGAGATATGACTTGGCACATTAATATTATCTTTTTAATACCTTCAATATTAGGGTTAGTTAATGTTAGACATTACTAACCCTTTAAAGAGGATGTGCCTAGATGAGAACCAGTTTTATACCTGCACACACATTTACAACAAATACAACAGATGGCAATATATTTGTTTTTGTATTTTGATGGAAATATCTCCATACTCTAGACTTATGTTCAGAATAAGGAGTCCTCCTAAACCTTACGCTGAGCGATTATTATGATTCTTGTCTGTAGTACAATAAACAACAAAACTATTGGAGGAGCTATATGTTTTTTTTGCCATAAAAGATTTTCCTCTCTGGAATTTGCTATGACTGGGTGGAATTAGGAGGAAGGTGATGAGGATGATGATGACAGGGGTGGTATTTTTGGCCATCATTGTATTTCTAGTTTTTCAAGTTACTGTCTCAAAAAAGCCTAAAAACAGGCATTTTGCCCCTTTAGAGAGGTAGACATTGAACACTGACCTTGTACCTTTTAGGTACAGCACATAATTTTTGCTGCACCCTACTGTTATCGCTAATTTGCATTTATTCAGCAGCTGAAGCAGCAATCTGTGTGGAGGGACATATTCTAAAACAAATGATGATGATGCTGCTTGTGGTGGAGAAGATGATGATGAATTAAGTTTCCCATGAAGCATCTTCTTAGTAGGAAATGCAGCTGTTCTTGCTCTCTGTTTTATATTATTTTCTCATCTTCCTGTAATTTTGTCGCCGTCTCAGACTGGGGGGAATGAACTTAATGCCATAAAATCTCACTGCCATTCCCATTAATGCTAAAAATTAAAAAAGAAATTCTGATTCCCCAAGCTTTCCTGAGCCATTATCAGACCACTATGAGAAAAAAACAGGAATTGGCTTTTGTATTTAATAGCAGAATGGCAATGCTGTCTTGTACTCTTTTTGTATGTATTCTGTATTGGACAATTTAGCATACATACTGGCCGGAATATGATGGTGGAAGTAGTAGAATAAGCTTTTCCTACACTTTTGCCTGCCAAAATCCTATTTAAATGTTATAGAATTTCATCCTCAATCAGCTGAAGAGGTGCAGTTCTGGAGCAAACCAACTGCACCATGGGGGATGGATAAAAATGATTATTGATCTCAGTGGGGTTTATATCCTCTTGAATGTTAAAAGCCCCATTAAAACACAAAGATGGACCTATTAAAAGATCTTTATGTAATTAAAGAAATGATTTAGAATAAGTGTTTTATTTGCACAGATGCATTTTGAAACACGTATACTGACGTTTGTACAAACATTAATGTGAGTTTTATTGCGGTGGAGCAATATAATACACTCATATACACACTAAAAATTGTTTATGACCCTTAAAGTAAGTACAGTGTGTACTAGAACCTTGTGTATATCCCCTAACTATTCTTATCCTTTCTGTAAAAAACACTTCAGATTTCCACTAAACCTGGACCTCTCAAGATCATTTGTCCTATCGTATCTTAAGAAAAAAAATATTCTTACTGCATTTAGTCAAATTATATAAAGCAATTGAAAGTTTTATACTTTATGCATTTTAGATTAGAACGTAACATGATGTGTCTTATATGCAGTGCCTTTATTTTATATTTACTAGCAAAGCATTACCTTGATACCAGTAGGTTTAAAGCAGAGCTTTCAGATGATACTAAGTCACTATGCATTCATTAAACGCACACAGACTAGCTTGGAAATAGATGTTTTACCTTTAAAAAATAGCAGAGTGTAAAGTAATCCTTCCCGTTTGGGGACTGACGGGCAGGTTAGTGCGGTCCGAGCGCCTGCGCCAGCAGTCCCTTCCGGTAACCATATGGTGCACTGCAGTGCTACTCAATGGAGACTGGGATTGACAGCGCATGCACGCAGACAAAATGTCTGCGCTGTATCCTGGGTTCCGGTCTTTCAGGACCAGAAAGGTAAGTAATGAAATGCACATCCATCGGGTCATTAAAGGTTTAATATTGCCATATACACTGGGTGAAGTTTGTATCCTGTTGTCCTGACAAGGAGTAATGCACACACCATAGCCTATATTTCCCTTCTACTTAAAATCCTACATTTTTATATATGTATATTTAATAATTGTTCTATTTATCAGCGGATTTTAAGAGGAACCTGGGTCATTTGTCCCATTTTTTATGCTTCGTGTCCCATTGTGAATGCTGTTGATTTCATTAGGGGTTTTGTAAAAGCCAGGTCTTGAAACAGTACATTGATGGTCCTTGTGTATAAAACACTTATGTATAAAACCCCTGAATGCTACAGATGTCTCCCAATGCATTGTTTCCATTCATATTTCTATATACATACACATAAAATATTTTTCCACTTAGGAGAACATAGTAACACAGTTGATGGGGCTGAAAAAAGATATGCGTCCATCAAGTCCAGCCCATGCCAAAAAAATCCCTGTTGATCCAGAGGAAGGCAAAAAAAGCCCTCTGGAGCCATTTCCAATCTAGCCCCAAGTGGGAGAAAAAAAACTGACTTTGACTCCAAATGGCAGTCAGATAGTTCCCCGGATCAACATCCTATCTGCTTTGAAGCCATCTGTCATAATTTTCAATATTGTTCTGTGCTAGATAGACATGCATTGCTGTTTTGAAAGCAGTTGCATTATCTGCAAGCACAACATCCTGAGGCAAAGAATTCCATAGCTTTTCCACCCTTACTGAAACGTATTCCTGCCTTTGTTTTAGTTGCAGTGCCTTTCCTTTAGTCTTAAAGGAAGTTCTTTGCTTAAATAATTCACTGGATAGTTCTTTGTATTGACCTTGAATGTATTTGTAAATGTAACTATTCTTATCCTTTCTGTAAAAAACACTTCAGATTTCCACTAAACCTGGACCTCTCAAGATCATTTGTCCTATCGTATCTTAAGAAAAAAAATATTCTTTCTGCATTTAGTTGAATTATATAAAGCAATTGAAAGTTTTATACTTTATACATTTTAGATTAAAACGTAACATGATGTGTCTTATATGCAGTGCCTTTATTTTATATTTACTAGCAAAGCATTACCTTGATACCAGTAGGTTTAAAGCAGAACTTTCAGGTGATACTAAGTCACTATGCATTCATTAAACGCACCCAGACTAGCTTGTAAATAGATGTTTTACCTTTAAAAAATAGCAGAGTGTAAAGTAATCCTTCCCGTTTGGGGACTGACGGGCAGGTTAGTGCGGTCCGAGCGCCTGCGCCAGCAGTCCCTTCCGGTAACCATATGGTGCACTGCAGTGCTACTCAATGGAGACTGGGATTGACAGCGCATGCACGCAGACAAAATGTCTGTGCTGTATCCTGGGTTCCGGTCTCCAAACGGGAAGGATTACTTTACACTCTGCTATTTTTTAAAGGTAAGACATCTCTTTCCAAGCTATTCGCCATGTGTTTAATAAATGCATGGTGGCTTAGTATGATCTGAAAGTTCCGCTTTAAAAATACCAATGTGCTCTAAAGAATAGTGTTTAGTACCTCAGGCTTTGAGCAGTGTCTGATGATATGAGTGGATGTGACTTTGCCAATAAATCCCTCTGGCACCGTTCACATCTGCTCACATCATCAAACATACCGCGCAAGGCCAGTGCTTAGCAATGTGAGCGGATGTGAGCAGATTCCAAAGGTGCTTCTTGATGAAGTCACATCCGCTCACTGCTCCAGATACATTGTGTGCCAGCAGTGCAAAGCATTATTGTTTTAGGGCACATTGATATTTTTAAACCTATTGTTCTGAGGTAATACCTTGCTAGTAGAGATTAAATAAAGGCACTGCATATATAATACATCAAGTTACATCTGAAGCTAAAATGATAGCTGTATTAAACTTTGAATTGCTTTACATGATTCAACTAAGTGCAGGAAGAATGCATTTTTATAGAAAGAAATCAATAGGACAAAAGATCTTGCTCCAAACTAGAGGTCAGGTTTAGAGGAAATGTGAAACGAATATTAGAGAAAGCATAAGAATAATTAGTGGACATACATTAAGCTCTGGTACATACTTCCTTTAAGTGTAATACATTATTTAGTGTGTATATATGTTAAGTGTATCACATTGTTTCACAGCAATTAAACTCACATTAACATTTGTATGAACCTCAGTATATGTGTTTAGAAATTAGTCTGTGTAAATAAATCACTTTGATCTTGTACTAAATACATTTTTAATTACACAAAGAGATTTTAATACATCATTTTTATTCCATCATATTGCATCTTTGAGTATCAATTATTGCAGTGTTCTGCAATGTGTTGCTTTCTTGCTGTCATTCAAAGGTTTGAGTGAGGGATGCTGTTCTTGTTGCTGAAGTCTGCTCTATCTCTTCCCTACCTAAAATACTGACACCTTTATACCTTCTTGATCAAAGCCTCACACCTCCCAATGCATCCCTAATTCTCAGTGCATATGGTGATGTGTGTTTCTTTCGCCAAGTTGATCAGCTCCCCACATAATGACAGACACACATCACCATAGTATCAACCCTTAGTGCATCTCCCCCATGATTCCTACCTGTCATCTGTGGACATGACATCAGGTCATACTGAAGATGTTACCCATGGTTCATTTTCTAATTAGAAAGGTACTATGTCACTTCATTATGTAGCAATGCACTGGGGACATGTAATGATGTTGTACTCTGCTGTTCTCATGTAATACCATGAAAAAAGGAACTGAGTCATCAACCTAGCATGATCTGGCTGATTTTACCTCTTGAACTCAAGAGCAAAATTCAAAGTTGTCACGGTAAGGTTTGTATTAGGTTTTACTGTTCCCATAACGCAGGACCAGAGGGCTGCACAACACATTGCAAGGGAATGCATTACATATCACTCTGGATCTCTAGCGGTTTCATTAAATCCTAAGATAACAGCTTGATAAAGGATTGCATGGACCAACTCTCATAAATTCACAATTGTACAAGAGAAAGAATGCCATTTGTGGGCATCTAACACTTGATAGCTTATTTCTTGTTTTACTTCCTTTGGAATAGTGTTTATCAATGTTAATGCTCGGGGCACACCAACAGGTCAGATTCTCATTATATCCCTGCTTAATCACAAATGAATAGTCAATGGTTCAGTCCTTTTAATTGATCAATCTGTGCTTAATTAAGGATATCTTGAAATCATGACCTATTGTGTGCCCCAAGGACTAGAGCTGAGAATTAGTACATTGAAGAGACAAAGCAAAGACATCAACAGTGATATATTTAGAAGCTGTTTTCCCTGACAGTGATAGTTGTCTTGGCAAAGAAAGGCACTTAAATTGTGTTGCAGTTATGTTGTGATCTCTTTCAATACATCACCACTTACATTCTTACATACCTGCTGAACAGTGAGACAGAATCAGTTGTGGTAAATGAGATTCATCATGTGCTAGCATAGTTGTAAACAACCATTGGCTCTCCAGCTGTCAGGACTGCAGCAGCTAAAGAACCAGATGTCTTACTCCACTGCATGAGCACAAGGAAAATTACAGCTTTACATAATCTTTGTTAATTATTTTCTCAAAGGACAAATAACACCTCTTAATAATAATAACCCCACTTGCCTTACCACGTCCAGAAAATCCTAGTGACCTGTATGAATTTTGCCCTTGTGTCTTTGATCAAGTGACAATATTTTCAGTCAGTCTTTGATGTCATGTCCGTGGAGTTAGACATAACAGTTTTCACTAAAACAGGCAAAGTGCATAAGCCTTCTTAACCCTTTTTAGGACCAGAAAGGTAAGTAATGAAATGCACATCCATCGGGTCCTTAAAGGTTTAATATTGCCATATACACTGGGTGAAGTTTGTATCCTGTTGTCCTGACAAGGGGTAATGCACACACCATAGCCTATATTTCCCTTCTACTTAAAATCCTACATTTTTATGTATGTATATTTAATGATTGTTCCATTTATCAGCGGATTTTAAGAGGAACCTGGGTCATTTGTCCCATTTTTTATGCTTCGTGTCCCATTGTGAATGCTGTTGATTTCATTAGGGGTTTTGTAAAAGCCAGGTCTTGAAACAGTACATTGATGGTCCTTGTGTATAAAGCCCTTATGTATAAAACCCCAGAATGCTACAGATATCTCCCAGTGCATTGTTTCCATTCATATTTCTATATACATACACATAAAATATTTTTTCCACTTAGGAGAACATAGTAACATAGTTGATGAGGCTGAAAAAAAGATATGCGTCCATCAAGTCCAGCCCATGCCAAAAACACCCCTGTTGATCCAGAGGAAGGCAAACCCCCCCCCCCCTCTGGAGCCATTTCCAATCTAGCCCCAAGTGGGAGAAAAAAAAACTGACTCTGACTCCAAATGGCAGTCAGATAGTTACCAGGATCAACATCCTATCTGCTTTGAAGCCATCTGTCATAATTTTCAATATTGTTCTGTGCTAGATAGACATCCATTGCTTTTTTGAAAGCAGTTGCATTATCTGCAAGCACACCATCCTGAGGCAAAGAATTCCATAGCTTTTCCACCCTTACTGAAAAGTATTCCTGCCTTTGTTTTAGTTGCAGTGCCTTTCCTTTAGTCTTAAAGGAAGCTCTTTGCTTAAATAATTCACTGGATAGTTCTTTGTATTGACCTTGAATGTATTTGTAAATGGTAATCATATCACCCCTTAGACATCTCTTCTCTAATGTAAACAAACCCAATTTGGCTAGTCTCTCTTTATAATTCAGATCCTCCAATCCCTTTATCAGTTTTGACACACGTCTCTGCACCTTTTCCAGTTCGAAAATGCCTTTTTTAAGAACTGGTGCCCAAAATTTACTCCATATTCTAGATGAGGCCTAACCAAGGATTTATACAGAGGTAGGATAATATTAGGATCTTACTATTTTCCTACACAGAGCCATAGAAAATTCTTACTACATAGAACTGTAGAAGGATCTCCCTTTATAGAGTTATAGAAAGCACTCCCTACATAGAGATGTAGAATGATCTCCCTACATAGAACAATGGAGGGACTTTCCTACATAGAGTTGTGGAAGAATCTTCTTACATAGAGCCATATAAAGTTCTCCTTATATACAGCTGTAGAAGGAACTCCCTACATACAGCTGTTAATGGCTTTCCCTACATAGAGCAGTAGAAAGATTGTCCTACATAGAGATATAAAAGAGTCTCCCTACATAAAGCTGTAGAAGGATCTGCTGTAAAAGGATCTCCCTAAAATAACTTTTGGAAAGGACTTCTTACATAGAGCTGTAGAATGATTTCCTTACAATAATCTTCTGAAGGATCTCCCTACTTGAGGACCAGAGCAATATGCAACAGATTGCTTTGAAATGTATTGCACACCCCTCTAATCCTCAAGAGCTTATGTGGAATAATTTGTGACTTAATCCTGACTCGTTGTGTTGGAGTGTTATTTGACTTGGCCCCACATATTAATTAAATGACCAGGTCTAGATTTCAGTGGTCCAGGAGTTCTTGCGGTCCAGAAATTGATTTCCACTCCTTTAAGAGTTAGACAGTGCAAGCTGTTTTCCCTTGTTTTTGATTCACTGAAAAATAGATCTTGTATAGAAAGCTATATACAAGCTGTATTTTATTTGGGTATATTTATTTGTGTATGTTTGTGTATATTTAATTATGTGTCTGTAGGCATTGTTTGTTCAGACTGTTAAAAACTATTCTTGCTATTTTTTTTTTAATTTTTAGTGAATAAAATGTTTTTTATATATATCTTTTTTTGTGTGGAAGTGTTTATTTCATTCCTTTGTGCTATATCTGCAGATACAGTGTATTTGTTGTTGTCATTTAGGGCATGGAGTGTGTTTGAAGGGGAGACTGGTGCCAAGCTCCTCATATTAATATCCAATTACCTTTTTGTTATATAGTGTGTATGTAGTAGTGATTTGAGTACCAGATTGTGACCAAATTAACTGGCCCTGTCACGTGCAAGCCTGAACTTTGTTAAAGGATAACTAGTATATTTTAATAAGTCTATTCTATGAGAGCAGTAAATAGCACTGTGCTGCTCTCTGTGGAGCAATAAACTGGTGGTCTTTCAAAATTAGAAGGGTAAAACTCCCCATTTAAATGTTTTCATCTCCTGTAAACCAGTTTGTTTGCTTCAGAATTCCTCTACCTCCAGTTCTACTTAGTACAACAGCCTTAAAGCGTTTGGCAGTACTATACTATTTGCTAAATATATAAATTCCAAACCACCAGTGAGAGCATGAAGTAAAATATAACAAAAAATAAAAAAATGAATACAAAGCACTGGTGCAGCAGTCACATTATTCTTAGATTGTTGACAGCATACCCCACTGGCACTCAAAGAGCTAAGGTGATCAGATTTCCATTTCCATGAACCTTATAAAATAAGTAATTATTCAGAACTGCACAGGAACAAGAGTTTAAACTGCATTTTATGTTTTTCATATGTTCTGCAATAAAATTAAATAGTTGTCTCATTTGGGTTAGAGCTGGATATTATGGTCCATTCACTCATCGTGTCTTCACAACAAAATAAATAGCACTCATTATTCGGAGGCTTGTGTGCTGTTACCTACGGCAGCTGGAAGACCAGTTCAATGGCAGAAAGTGCTAAGAATCATTGGGTTCTATCATTCTGCCTTTGGAATTTAGACATTGGAACACATTCGGTCTATGAGTATGGATTCACTCCTAGAAGAACTAGTAAATCGGGGCATTATCAGCTTATTAGAGGATGGATACTTTCTATACTAAAAATGAACCAATGATGAATAATGTGTAAGAATTATCAGCTTATTAGAGGATGGATACTTTCTATACTAAAAATGAACCAATGATGAATAATGTGTAAGAATTCAGTCATAAAAGTAGAAAGTATTTCTGAAAGAACTGCTTCCTGTGCTATTGAACCAGTCATTTTGTGCTTCAGATGAAACCACAGTGATGATGAAGTTGAATCATTTTATGATGATTTTTTATGCCTTTACAAACATAGAGGTCAACAATGATAAAGTCCAGATCAACATAGGAAAATGTGTCTGACAAGCAGATATAATCTCCCCAAATCTATTCCTTCTTGTTTAGAAGACATTTCAGGGAAGTAAATTGAGACAAGAAAGATCTTAAGATCTGTGCAACTTACCACAGACAAAGCCAAGGTCAGGTACACAAGAGTCAGATGAAACTAATTACTGTTATTACTGTTAAACAGAAAATCCAAATACACAAGAGAGAAAGAGAGAGGAGAGACTTATGGTGTAGTATGTTCCCAAAACTGGAGAAAGTACTCAGTTATAGATCTACTCACATTTTAGATATGTCATTGGGGTAATAACAAATGACACATAAAGCTTGTGGAGGATATTGACTCTGCCTCCACACAGATAAATAGACAACTGTAGCTCAATCACTTGAAAACCAGGACCTCCAGGCAGGGCTTAAAGACACAAGACAAGCAATAATATGAGGAGAGCTGAACTGCTACTTTGTTGTATATTGTATAGAACAACCATACTCACTTAGAATATCCTACCAGTTCCAAACATTGGATACAGGTTTCAAAGGCCAGGGGCATTATATTGCTGATTATTCCCACAATAGAATCCAACTGATGAGCATCTACTGGTTCAGCAAATATTATCCTCTATATAAGACCTATCAAAGTAGACCAAATTATATAAGAAAAATCATGCAATGTATTGCTTAAAAAATATATTAAAATCCCTCAACATGTTTTGTGGTTACAAACAACTTCATCAGGAGAACAAAAACATACAAACGTTGAAACAAAAAATCCTAATGGCTACTATGAATCAGTTCTGTACATGTTGGTTCTCCAAAATGAATTTGTTTCCAACAGTAATTTAAAGTTAAAGGCCAGGCCATAACTAAAGAGAGTGCCACAATTCAAGTTGTGATGGGGCGCATCCACCTTGGATCCTAATATGTTCTAGTTATATCCCTGGAGAAATATTTTTGTGTTGGGGGGCCCAAATTGTTTGCACTTGGGTCCTCCAAAATCTAGTTATGCCACTGGCTAAAAGGGTCAGGGTAATGGGCTTTTTAACTATAGACACCTGACATCTGCAGGGGCAAAGTTCCCATACACTAAAATCCACCCATTTTCCCTCTGTGTACCCTGCAGATCTCAGTTATATGCAGAGCTGGGTGATGTCAGCAGTTTACTTGAGGCTTCTAGGAGGGAGAGCAACTTTGCAATCGAAGATGTTTATCAACAAATTTGACAACAATGCGTTTGAATAGAAAGGACAGAAATCTTTCAGAAGTTTTGAATCATGAATGAAATCTCTCAGACTGGCATGTCACAGACATGTGCAGGACAAACTGAGGGGGAATGTGAGAGTTCTACACTATGAAAAATCGGTTCCCATACTGACTAAACATAAAAAGCCCATTACCCTGACCTTTTATTGCTCCTTTAACTTTTAATTAATACTGGTTATATTGAACAAGGAGATCCCCATGAGTCTTTGTTCCTGGACTCCAGGATGCCAAACTCCTCCAACTGAAGTCTTCTTAGGAAGGATTTAGTGATGTGAATTTTGGTTTCCTGGAGTTCTGCAACAAAGTATCATGTCTACCTCTGTATATACATGATATTCTGTACTAAATAAATACTGATTTCTGAGAAGCAATGTATAACTGATTCAGAGTGGCCCTTAGGATTCTTTGTCTAGCTTAAGGTAAGTGGGGGTTTATTATTAGGTGGTGTTAGTGTTCCTTTACTGTTGGAGAAATTATTGTTTTCTTCTTTAAGTTTGAGGAGTTAAAAAGCCTAAAAAAATGCTTCTGTAACTTACAGGAAAACAAAGGGTTACATAGCCTTAGATAATTGGTATGTATACAAAATGCGGATTGTGATAAATACATTTTAATAATATGAAAAGTTATCTCCTTTACATGTCCGTACCTGAATCATTTTTATGGCAGCAGGGCTATGAGAAATGTTGGAATTAGGCTGGGAAAGGGTGAGAAGTGATTATTGTAGTAGTGGCATGAAAGCAAAAACAATGCAAACGTATGCAAGCAGAAGTAATTCACTGCTATGTAAAGGACACGTACCAAGGTAAGGCCATCTGCTATGCTCTTGGATATTAGAAATGTATCCAACAAATTGTGAAGCAACACAGTGGTGAGATCTTTACTTTCCAAGGGTTTAAACGATTAATAGCCACTGATTCCAAGGGAAAAGTTTCCATTTAACTATTTGGGGACCAGAGGGGTGAGCAACACATGAGCATTGCTCACTTACAGCACCTCAAAAGGTTAAAGAATCATACACAGCCTATCACAGAACATGCTCAGTTCCCAGAGCTGCTCTTATTGTGTGGTAGATACCAAGGGATCGATCCAAATGTTGGAGATAAAAAAGCTGGTAGGGCAAAATGGATACCGACCAACAAAAGAAAATGTCTTGGTCGGTATCCAAATGTCCTACCGGCTTAAAACACAATGGACGTTAGGCCACAAAAATGGTCTTGTGGCCAAACGTCCGTTTTGTGCATTAAGTTCCCAAAACGGTAGTATTGGGAACTTAACAGTAAAAAAGCTAATGATCGGTGTCTGACATACTGCCAAGCACCAATCGTTAACTCACATGTCTTACACTTACCTGTCATCCACTGTCCTTCTCCTTCTGTCTTCTCTACTTTCTTTTTGCTGTAGGTAAAAAGAAACAGTATTACTACAATGCAATAACTATGCCATCAATTAACCCTTGAGTGGCAGAGGAGTACGCAATGCATTGCAAAGCTCTCTGTCACTCAAAATAGATAAAATATATATTAATGTGCCACGAATATGCCTCCATGAATATGCCCCATGAATATGCCTCCATGAATATGCCCAACTAGTTACAAATGCCGGAGGTGGTGGTGGTTGAGATACTTATGAACCACACAGTTCCCATTCCCTTACTGCACAGGCTGATGCCGTTCGCACATTGAGGGAATTGGTGCTGAGATTGCCTTTATATATGGGCAGTCTCACTTCTTACGCACATCCCAGCCAATCATAAAGAACATCTGCTCGAATCTGATTGGCTGGGATGTGTGTAAGAACACGAATTAAAAACCTATGTATTTAATTATGGACTTTATTTATGACATTTATTCATGGCGTTTGTAACTAGTTGGGCATATTCATGGAGGCATATTCATGGGGCATATTCATGGAGACATATTTGAGGTACATTAATATATGTTTTAACCCTTTTGAGTGCCAGAGAGGTAAGCAAAGCATTGCTTCGCAAGGCGTTGCATACCCCTCTGCCACTCAAAGGGTTAAAAGATGGCATAGTTACTGCGCTGTAGCAATACTGTTTTTTTTTACTTACAGCAAGAAGAAAGAAGAGAAAGCAGTAGATAGAACAAATAAGAAAAGAATGACGAGAAGGACAGAAGAGGACCAGGAAGATAAGGACTCCTCTGGACATAAGGATTAATATTAATTGTTACGTTTTAATTCGATTTTATTTTAACTTAGTCGGGTTAACCCCATTAATGCTGACGGGGTAATTACACCCCACTGGCCCTCATAAAGTTAATTCTACTAACGTTTGACACATTTTTTATACTGTGGCTGTATTGATATGGGGCTTAGGGCTCCATATCAATACATCCACTGAGGACTTAGGATTTTTTCATTCAAGTGTCTGCGTCGGCTGATTGAACAGCTGATAAGGTACCCAAGTAGAAAAAAACTGGGTCTTAACTTTCTTGTGATAACTTGAGTCCCTTGACAGATTTTCATGGCTAATGCAGAAATTTGAATTGATAATTGCAGTGTTTTCATAATTTTCTATGGGTGAAAGCACCTCTTAACTATATCACACGATGGCTCAGTTTTTTGCCGGTATTGTTTCACAGCACAGGCAGTAGCTTACTGTGCTTGACAAAATGCTGTCAGCAGAAAAAACATCCGTCTCCCACATCTGGATAGAGCCTCAAATGTCTAGATTTCTGTGTGTGGCTCTTTGGCTTGTGCCTTCCAGTCAGGAAATCTTGGCGCTTGGTGCCAGTAGTAATGTACCATCCAGAAGCTAAATACAGCTTTGTATACAATGGCCCATATATATATATATATATATATATATATATATATATATATATATAGTATATATAAAGCTGCAGTATAGGGAGATAAATGAAAATTCACCAAGTTCCTATTACTTTAACCCATTGAGTGCCAGAGGGGTATGCAACGCATTGCTCTGCAATGCGTTGCATACCCCTCCAGCACACAAAGGGTTAAATGGATGTGTGTGCACTGTTTGACATGCTTCCCATCATGTTATAGAGCTCTCTTGCATTTAGATGTTAGAATTTCCATTTCCAGAATTGCTCAACATTGTCTTTATGCAGAAGGCCCAAAAAGTATTAAGTAAAACTAAGATATATCTTCAGCTTTGGAGATTTTAGTGAATAGGATCCATAGAATAACATAGTAACTGGAGAAGTGATATCACTGGAAAAATAATTTCCACTTTATCACTGCTAAGTGAATATCCTCCAATGTGTTGGAGAGCTCTCTAGCATTCAGTGGGTTAACCCTTTGAGTACCAGAGAGGTATCCAACGCATTGTGTTAAAATGCATTGGATACCTCTTTGGCACTAAAAGGCTTAAAACCCTCATTTAAATCAGTGAGCATTTTGGAACAGTGTTGTAACAATAGGGGTTGCAGGGGTCAGCTGCCCCCTGCGACCTCCCCCAGATCAGCGCCCACAACAGGCAACAAGCTGAGGTCTGTTCATTCTTCTGTACGGACCTCTAGTAGCTGATCTCCCTCTCTGGCACTCTAGTAATGCAGAGCGCTGAGAGATGACATCATTTCCCAGCACTCTGCATTACTGAAGAGAGTACAGTGTGGGAGCTCTAGCAGTATAGCGGTCTGTGCAGAAAGAGGCACAGACCTCTCCTGCCATGCTGCTGGACCACCAAGGAAGTAGGAGATTGACACTGGAGGGCAATGTGGAGATTTGGGGCAATATGGAGATTGGGGACAATGTGGAGATTGGGGGAAATGTGGAGGCAATGTGGAGATTGGAGGCAATGTGGAGATTGGGGGCAATGAGGTGGCAATGTGGAGGTGACCGATGGGGAGGGCAATGTGGAGATGGCCAATGGGGGAGGGGCAATGCGATTGGGGGGTGGTGCGCATGGCAATTTTTTCACCAGGGCCCGGTGGCTTCTAGTTATGCCTTTGTTTTGGAAATGTTTCATTTACTCCCTATTGCATAAATTATTTGCTCAGGAATTGCTTCACTTTGTCTTAGTATATCAGGATGTGTGTGTGTTATCAGGCAAGATCACAGGTGAATATTTATGTAGAAGCTTATTAATTAAAATTTTCTTGATGCATTAGAGTCATCATATCTCATATCCTCAGAGTAAATTTCAATGACTGGTTTTCCTCAGAGGAAAATAATTGCTTGTTTTCTATACATAAAATATATCACACTGACAGCATTCTAAACAATACAGTCAGCTGGTGACATTAAAAGCCAAGCACTCTTCAATAATATTTACTGCGTGTCTTGATTATTTTTAAAGATACCTCCTGGAAAGTGATGGAGACAAGGCTATTTTTATTACCATACATGAATCTTAAGGCTAACAAGTCTGTCAATTAAATATATGTCAAATGCCAAAAAAAATTATAATAATTTGTGAAGTGGCAGTTTCTGAGGAAAGGATATGCCACTGTGATATTTCAGTCAAATACATTTGTATCAAGTATCCCTTGATGAAGAGTGAGCAATGTGTGTCTCTTCAGCTGTTGTTGGACTACAACAGATAAGTAGTTGACTCAGGGTGATGGAAATTATAGAAAACAACCTCTAAAGAGTTAAAGGTTTCCCAGAACTGGGCCTTCTGCACAAAAGAAAAGAGGTGCGATTCTAGAGTAAACCAACTGCATCATTCAGGAGATGTAAACATTCCTAAAACACCCATTCAGTTAAATTGCATTTTTTTGTAAACCCTTTGATTGCTAGATACAAAAAATCTTACAATTCTTGGATAGAACATTGAGGGGGGGGGGAGGCACTAGGCAGTGATAAAGAGGTGATAAAGTGGTGATGACTTATCGGTGGCGATTCACTAAGGTGTGATAAAGAGGTGATAAAGTGGTGAAGACTTATCGGTGGCGATTCACTAAGGTGTGATCAAGAGGTGATAAAGTGGAGATGCCTTATCGGTGGCGATTCACTAAGGTGTGATAAAGTGGAGATGACTTCTCCAGTTTATCACTTCTCCAGTTCTTATGTTATTGAATAGAGCCTACGCACTAAGATCTCTAAAGCCACAGAAATCTTAGTGCATAGGCTACATAGAATAACATAGGAACTGGAGAACTGATAAAATGGAGAAGTCATCTCCACTTTATCACCTCTTTATCACAGCTTAGTGAATCTATCTCATCCAGTTTATCACTTCTCCAATTCCTATGTTATTCTATAGAGCCTATGCACTACGATCTCCAAAGCTGAAGAAATCTTAGTGCATAGGCTCCTTAGAATAACATCACCACTTTATCATCACGTAGTCAATCTCCCCCATGAAGTTTGTTGCAGATTTGTTAGAGGCTGAAATTCAAATTAGTTTATTTTCATACACAAATAATACATTGAATTTTACTTCAACGGTATTACCATTTGAGTGCTCTTTGGCGCTCAATGAGTTAAACTGAATGCGTAAACATCATATCTAATCACCAGTTGCAGATTTTAACCCCACAACAAGACAAAGCTATATAGGCCCTTGTATCAGAATCTATGCTATCTGCATATCTGAGGACTCTCTGGATTTGCCCCAGGTACTGCATTTGATTATTTCCTGTTAAATAATTGGTCTCTAGGGATTACACCTCTCTCCAAATCAAGGGATTTCAGTGTTTCTGTTGACCTTGTCTGTTTTCTACTCTGTTCTGCCCACTTCACAAGTCAACCCTACCCACTCTTTTTCTTGGCCTATCCAATCACTCGTACTCTGTTTAAGCAATCAGTTCACTTGGTCCACCTTCTCCAAGGATATGTGCCGGTTTGCATCTAAGATGTAGCAATATTGACAATGATTCTGGGAGTACGTATATGGGTTTTAGAGAAGTGGAGTCATTCCTACCTTGCTCTTTCTCTCTCTCTCTCTCTCTCTCTCTCTCTCTCTATATATATATATATATATATATATATATATATGTGTGTGTGTGTGTGTGTGTGTGTGTGTGTGTGTGTGTGTCTTAAATAGAGCAACAGTGCATTATCATATTCCTGTAATACTGATGATATGATTATTCCTGCAGGCATATATTTTGTATATTCTTTTGCTATTTAATATACAATATTATAGGATTTTTCATGCCAATAATGGATGGATGTTATTAAAATAATCAGGATTTATAAAATGTAGCTAATGTTGCCAGGTCGTGAGAGGGAAATGCTAAAACTAATTGTCATGTGGGAGCACTTGAGAAGAGATCAACACAATCATTATCTTTCATTATTTACTATCTAAGAAAATGTTGCACAGCTTGATGTAACGTCTGACAACACATTTACCATTTCATCCCTGATTTAGTTGTTATACTAGTGGAGACATGCATTATCACAGTTACCACAGATAAGGCTGGCGCTCTGCCAGCTGGACATGTATATGTCACTAGAAACATTTAGACCAGCTTTTGTGCATGCAGCTTAATCCTTACTGCAATAATCCTTTTGCTCATTGGCTTGGAAGAGTAAGTTATACTGTGAAGAATTAAAAATATGAAGACGACCAAGAGGCAGCAGCATAGTTGACTGTTTTCCTTATAAACATTTCCAAAATATCTTATAGTCATGTAAATAGGCTGTAATCATATCAGTCTAGTCTATATACAAATATTGTGTATGTATTTTCAGGTTTTATTTCATATATATATATATATATATATATATATATATATATATATATATAAAAGAATAAGCCTCGTTGCATAATTTACGGTACCTCACACACAGAACATAATTTATGTCTCCTCAGAAAACAAACACACATTCAACAGAATGCCTCATTACATAATTTATGTCTCATTAGGAGACACAACTCCTATTGGGTGATTGAATGGGGACTTTACTGCTCCCATTGGGTGATTGAATGGGGGCATGTTTATCATACAGGGAGTTGGCCTGCCCCCTCCAGCCCGGCCACCACTATCCAACTGACAAAAAAATATAGCTGCCACTCGCTCCTGAACTAGTGGATATCAATATCTTCTCCTGGTCCACACACACTTTCACTCAGGATCATGACCCCACAAACACACTGTTTCACCTCCCACAGATAACTGTAACCCTCCATACACTGTGTCACCTCCCACAGATAATTGTAACCCTCCATACACTCTGTTTCAGTACGAGGGTGTAATGTTCTCATAAAATACAAACTCAGGGATAAACTTAATAGCAACTCTTTTATTTAACTCTTCATGTCTTCGGTCACCTCACTAATTGTTTTCAACTGTCACTCCTCCACTTCCTGCTTCCCGATTCCCACCCTTTCTCCTTAAAGGGAGAGAGATGTTTTGCTGTATGTTACAGAGGGCAAGCCTCAAACACCACTTTCTATTTGTTCTCTCAACATATTGCTACGCTGCCTCAACTGAAGAGCCACCGTGTGTTATATTGCTCTGTTACCACGACTTAACCCTTTGAGTGCCAGAGGGGTACACCAGGGGCGTTTCTAGGTTCCAAAACGATCTGGGGCTAGAGCCCACAGCAAAATTCAACAGAGTGCCTGCCACCAGTGGTAGTGATGATAACGCTATAGTGTGGAGTGGGTTATCCATATATGTTTATTTTACTAATCTATATATAATGCAATGCAAAGAGTTAAGAAGTAAGCCATTTTATGTTCAACTCTTGCCATTGATTTTTGTTCTAACTGAAGTTATTGTGGTGTAAACCAACTGTACCACAGGGAACAAATCAAAATTCCCATCACATTAAATAGGGGTTTTAACTCCTTGAATGCTAGAGCGGTCTTCAATACATTGCAAAGCAATGCATTGGAGACCTCTCTAGCATTCAAGAGGTTATAAACTCTATTCAATGCAGTGGATTTTAAGAACATTTATTTGTCCCCTATTGTGCAGTTGGTTTACTCCAAAATAAAACCAGGTTGCTTTAATACATATGAGCCATTGATGTAACTGAATAAATTATCAAGAGCAACACCAAAGTATTTTATTTACACAGATAATGTATAAACAAATATAACGATGTTTAAACAAACCTTAATGTGAGTTTTATTACTGTGGAGCAATGTGATACACTTATATACCCACCACACAGTCTGATGTCCTAAAAAGAGGGACACCAGGGTGTGAAAGAGGGACAGAGGGATTTGTGGCTCAAAGAGGGACACTTGGTAGGTATGCTTATACCAAGCATTGTTCCATTGCCCACTGGTAGCCATAAAACCCCTCATACACTGCCTGATAAACTTGCACTTCTAGCCCCTATTAGCCACACATCCACTGCCTGATACTCCAGTGGTTTGTCACCGGTAGCACCAGGCCCACACATGAACTAATATCTCAGTCTTCTTCTACTGGCAACTGGTATCCATAGAACCATACATACACTGTGTGATACCCCATCATTGTTCCACTGGTTACCTGTAGCCAATCATACACTGTTTGATTGCTGGCATTTTTCCATTGGCCGCTGGTAGCCACAGAACAACGCACATAAACTTTATGACACCACAGCCTTGTTCCACTGGCCACTGGTAGCCACAGCCATGTTTCTCTGCCCAGATTCCCCAAATACACTGTGTTACCACACCAGCCTTCTACAACTGCCTACTGGTCGCCACAGATTCCCCTCATACATTGTGCATCCCCACCAACCTTGTTCTCCTGCCCACTGGAAGCCACAGATTCCTCACATACACTATATGATTCCCAACTGCATTTTACCCCTGCCCACTGATAGCCACAGATTCCATACATACATTATGTGACCCCCCCCCCCACCAACCTTGTTCTCCTGCCCACTGGAAGCCACAGATTCCCCACATACACTGCTTGTGCCCCCCCTGCCCACTGGTATCCACAGATTCCTCACATACACTATGTGATTCCCAACTGCATTTTACCCCTGCCCACTGATAGCCACAGATTCCATACATACATTATGTGACCCCCCCCCAACAACCTTATTCCCCTAACCATTGGTAGCCACTGATTCTCTACATACACTATATAACCCCCCTAGCCTTGCTCTCCTGCCCACTGGTAGCCACAGATTCCTTACATACACTATATGACCTCCCCCAGCCTTATTACCCTGTCCACTGGTAGCCACTAATTCCCCACATACACTGTGGCCCCACCAGCCTTATTATCCTGCCCACTGAAAGCCACAGATTCTACACGTACACTATATGACCACCACCATCCTTATTCCAATACCCACTGGTAGCCACTGATTCCCTACATAAACTGTATGACCCCACCAGCCTTGTTCCCCTGCCCTCTGGTAGCCAGCCCACAAATTCTCCACAAATACAATGTGACACCCACCAGCCTTGTTTACCTGCCACTGGTAGCCATATATTTCCCCCATCTATACTGTCCCTCATACCTTCTCTTCTGCTCTGCCCCATTCTGCTTTCTGTTTCAGTGTAGAGCCATGGGCTCCACACTGCCTCCTCTGGTACTTCCGGTGCATGTTGATGACCTCATCGCAAAGCACCAGGAAGTGCTAGAAGAGCCAGTGTGGAGCGTATGGCTGTGGGCTGAAGCTGAGAACAGAGTAAGGCAGCAGCCTGCTGTTCCAAGCTATATATGCCCACAAGTTGCTGGGCAGCAGCCAGCCAGCCAGCCAGCCTCAGGATAAACAGCAGGAGGAGTGAGTCTGCCGATTGTCTGACATTCGGGGCTGCCCACTGACACACTCGGGGCTTCAGCCTCCTTAGCCCACTCCTAGCGACGCCCCTGGGGTACACAATGCATTGCAAAGAAATGCGTTGCGTACCCCTCTGGCACTCAAAGGGTTAAGTAAGGAGGAGTTACTGCTCCCATTGGGTGATTAAATGGGGGAGTGATTTAAATCATGCAGGGAGTTGGCCTGCCCCCACTATCCAGCCCGCCCACCACTATCTAAGTAACTGAAAAAACAAAATGGCTGCCACTCGCTCCTACACCACAGACACAAACACATCAGACAAAAAACACACACTCAATCACACACTCACACTCTCACACACACTCAGTCATACACACTCAATCATACACACAATAATTCACACACTCACATTCTCTCACTCACACTCTCAATCCCACACACTCAATCCCACACACTCACACTCTCTCACACACTCTCTCGCACACTCACACTCTCTCACTCACACTCAATCACACACACTCTCACTCAATCACACTCACTTGCACACTCTCTCACTCACACTCATACACCTTCACACTCACACACTCTCACTCAATCACACACACTCACGCAATCACTCACTCTCGTACTCACACCCAGGGAGCCAGCACGATCCACCTTCTACCATAGTATTTGCAATTCCCACATGCATTTCAACTACATGAATGAATGCCATTCACTCACACACACTCACTCACACCCCTGGAGCCAGCACGATCCACCTTCCACCATAGTATGTGCAATTTCCACATGCATTTCAACTATATGAATGAATGCCACAGTGGATGCATAAGTACAAACTCATAACAATGACACATAAGTCTCCCCCTTATGACTCAATTCTGTGTGTGCATGTGTGTCTCTGTGTGTGCCTGTGTGTTCCTCGCTGTGTGTGTTGCATGTCTGTATCACACTCTATGTGTCTGCATGTTGTGCATTGCATGTATGTATGTATGTATGACTGTGTCGATCTTTATGCATCTCAGTGAATGCGTGTGCATTTGCGTGTGTGTCTCTGTGTGTGTTTGTCTTGCATCCGTGTGTGTGCACATTAATTCCCTATATATCCTGACGGGCAACGCCGTCCCACATTGCTAGTATATATATCAGATTCATAATAAGAGATGAGAAACCTGAAGCCCTCTGGGTGTTAAATGGATAGTAATGTTTCACAAAATAAGCAGCTCTGATTACTCTTCATAGTATTTGGGCCGTGGAGAGCATTATTTCAAAACTGTCAGAGTTGTAAATCAAGAGTAATTGAATGATAAAGTATACCTTTCCCGCCCCTTTTACTGATGTAACACTGCTCACCTCCGAGCAGCAAGACTGTCCAGATGATTGCAGCAAGGGACAATCTTCAGTGAGTGTATGGAAAAACCTGAAAAACCTGTCAGGGTTTTCCATAAGCTCACAGTAAGAAAACTGTCCCTTGCTGTGACCTGTCTGGTCAAGAGACCAGATTCCACATATGAGTGGAGGTAGCTTACACTAGGTAAAAGGGGCAGGAGGGGGATGCTTTATCATTCAATTACTCTTGGACTACAACTCTGACAGTATAGAAATAACACTCTCCATGGCCCAAATACTATGAATATTAATCGGAGCTGCTTTTGTGTGAAACATTACTATCACATTAAGACTACAACCCCCATCTTGCCTGGGTGGGAATGATTGGAGTTGTAATTCACAGCTAGAAGGCCTCAAGTTGCCCAACACTACTCTAAACAGAGTTTTTGGGAAAAAAATGCTAACATCCCATTCTAAATAGATTTATAATACTATAAATGCTCAGAGATGAAAATTCTTTTTATGAAAATTAAAAGCTGACAGAACACACCATTTAACCACTTTGAAATAAGAGATATCTCAAATGAATTGCCTCACAGTGTTGTACATGTCTATAGCATCAAAGGAGTTAAAGTAATAACACCAGGGCTCAAAATTTCAAGTCCAGTGCTACAAGCCAGGCCTGAAAAGTTACTTGCCACCAGTTTCCATGACTAGCCCCACCCATATCCTCGCCTTTAACCCCACCCATGCAAATACTTGCCCCAATAATGCCCCCTTTCATGGTGCTAAGTTCTGTTCTCCACCATTCTGACCTAAAAACATCTCTATGTGTAACTGAATAAAATATTTAGAGCAAAACTAAATCATTTTTATTTAAATTAATTCAGAAGCACCTTTACTGAAGTATAAATAGACATTAATGTGAGTTCTATTTCAGTGGAGCAATGATTCCCCCATTCCTATGGAGCAGCCCATCAGTTAGGGAGCCAAAGCTCACACGCGAGTAGCAGTGGATCTGTTCATTCTAAAGGCTTTGCAAAATTCAGACATCCATCGTGGACCTTGGCAGAAGGACCTTTATATACTGTAGACAGGTAAAAGGGAAAATCCCACCTGTATCTCACACCCATGTAGGTGATCAGTTAGGGATTGGAAGGTTCAGCGTTTTTGCAGGGTGCGTGAAGAAAGCTCTTTATAAAGCAAATCTGACTTCTGCTGATTCCCTGCAGAAGTTCATAATGCAGAACTGCCCATGGTGCCATATCCAACTACTACAGCTAATGCAACAACTAGCTTGGTGAGGGTGTCTATGCCTTAAAAATGCAATCAGCAGAGAACCCCCAAACTATATAGTTCAAAGACTTACTCATAGTGAATGAAACACAATACCCAGACCCCCCTAGGCTAAAACAAATAATAGTGGCAACCCATTATACAGCGTAGCGTGCTCCCTTTAATGCATGTGCCCCCTTTCCTTCCTGCACCCAGTGCACTTATGTATCAAATGTAGCACCAAAGCACATTTAATTTTCTATCTCCCTTCCTCCTGAGAACCTGTCACACTGTTATAGCCTTTGTGGGAGTTTAAGCCTTTGATTGCCAGGAGGAACGTACTTCTCCATCGGGTCCGAGATGGATCTTGTGGAGGGATTAGAACCAGCTCCTCAAAACTGGAACACCAGGAATGGACTCCATACCACCCCGGGAGCCTCCCCAATATTCTACCAGTCCAGCACCGGAGCAGCGAGGCATGTCCTCAGATGGATATTCCCCAATCAGGTGCACTAAAACGATGTCCCGACTCCTCAATGCCTGTTCAGTGAACTCTATGGATAGGGCGGGTTTTGAGAGGAGAATTGCCAGGTCCTAAGAGGGAGAGTGCTTTCAATCATTCTACACATCATCAAGATGGCAGCTCTCTCCCTCTGAAAACGGAGCAGGAAACAGGTGAATTTTTTTCATAAAAGTAACATGACAGTTCTGATTTCAATTTCCACTCGCCCTCACTCAATTTCTTCTCACCAAATGCGAGGAGGCCAGTGGAAATTTTGAGCCCTGATAACACTATTATCTATCTATCTTTCAGTCATGTCTTTGGGAGTTACAAAGGCAGTGTTATGCAAATCTCCACTTTATGTGTCCAGATGGATGTGGTTGAGGGCATAGTGTATTCTATGCCTCCTCAGTGAAATGGTATACACACACACACACACACACACACACACACACACACACACACACACACACACACACACTACCCATTACCTCCTGTCTCCTCAGCAAAGGAGTCCTGATATCCCAGCTGATTCAGTTGGGAGATCAATAGAGGCAACACAGGAGATCAACTTCCATCCTACCCTAACTACCAGAAGGGAGTGGGCATGATTACTGAACGCCTCCCATGTAGACGTGAAAGGCTTTCCCGATCTTGCCCACTCCTAACTGGTAGTTTGAGTAGGATGGAAGCAGGGGAGCCCTGTTGCTCCTCTGTTTCAGTTCTATTGATCTCCCAGCCAAATCAGTTGCGAGATCAGTAGCTCAAGGCATCTGTAGGGGTCCTGATGCCCCACCCCAAAGGATTGATTTTAAACGTACGCTATGAATTAAATTAAAAACACATAAAGGTTAACCACACAGTCTAAGAACTTCCACTACTGCTAGTATTTGAATATGGTCATCTACTAGACCAGTCGTTTTCAAACTGTATCTTTAAAACACAACATATTTTATAAAAGTCACTTTTTCAAGGTAGTGATGTTGGGTACAAATAAAAAAAAATATATAGTTATTTCTTGTATTACAATCAGAATGAGAAAAACAAACAAAAGTAACATTAAACATTTCATAAATATACATTTGAAACTCATGGATTCAATGTGCTTTTGTAAAATATAACTCATCAAAGTGATGTAAAGGCTATACCTTTTAATGTCTGAGAACGTAGAAAGTGCAAGCTTTCAGGACACTAAGGTCCCTTCTTCAGGCATGAGTTAATGGAATGACATTGCAATTTATATATACACAGAGTATGATATACATTTGGAATACTGTTACGGTTTTAATGACACTCAGACTCAGGAGATGAAATAAAACACAGTTTTATTGAACAGGTTTAGCGAATATAACCACAGGTCCAGCAGTATAAGTAACACAATACAATGCTGACACAGGACAGGTTATGGCAAAATACAATGTATACCCACACGGGTCTAGTATATGTACAAACAGACCATACAGTATACTGACACAGGCCAGGTTATAATACTGCCTGATGGTTACACAGCTTGAGGCGCCCAACAAAATACCAACCTCAGCTGAAAGCAGGAAGGAGGGACAAGCGTACCGTGGTGCACTGATGAAGTATACGCCGGAATGTCGCCCGCGCGACACTGCCCTTTAGCGACTAGACTGCACAAGTGACTCTGAGGCTCAACAGGGTAGTCCAGAGACCGAGCCTGGAAGCGGAGCCCCAGACCAAGGACCGGAATGGGATCGCAGATCTCACCAATACCAGGAACAGTAGCCCACCCAATACCAGGAACGAACCAATCAGTCGGTACATAAAGCAGGAACGTCACCCGGGCCGGGTTGGTACACGGATCAGGAATGTCAGCCAATCCGAGTCAGTACACAGAGCATGAACGTCAGCCAATCTTAGTTGGTACACAGAGCAGGAATGTCAGCCGGGCTGGGTTGGTACATGGAGCAGGAACGGATACAGCAGAGTAGTCAGGTAGTCTGGGTCAGTACACAGGCAGGAACAGATACAGCAGAGTAGTCAGGCAATCCGGGTCGGTACACAGGCAGGAACAGATACAGCAGAGTAGTCAGGCAATCCGGGTCGGTACACAGAGCTTCACACAGAGAACTGGAACAATCGCTGGCAACGGAAAGGGCAACAACGAAGTGACAGGACCCAGTATTTAACCATAAATACTGGGCGGGACAAGACACTGCAACCAATAAGAGTCAGCTGTGAGTGAGACTGACAGAATGTCGCCAGGAAGAACCGGGACCGTGATGGTACCCCCCTCTCAAAGGCCCCCTCTCCCAGAAGAGGGACCTGGTTTCTGAGGGTATTTAGAGTGGAAGGTGCGCAGCAACCTGGGAGCATGGAGGTCATTTTGGTTAACCCAGGAACGTTCTTCAGGGCCATAGCCCTTCCAATGGACCAGCTACTGTAATTTCCCTCTGAATCTTTGTGAGTCAATAATGTTTTGCGCTTCATATTCCTCCTGGCCTTGAACTTGAACAGGACCGGGGACCGCAGGAGTGGTAGAGTAACGGTTGCAAATCAATGGTTTCAGAAGGGATACATGGAACACATTATGAATACGCATGGATGCTGGGAGATCCAGGGCGTACGAGACTGGGTTAATTCTGCTGATGACTTTGAAGGGTCCAATGAACCGGGGAGCCAACTTATTACAAGGGACTTGCAAATTGAGGTTTCTGGAGGATAACCATACCCTATCTCCAACCTGGAAGGAGACCGCCGGCAACCATCTGCAATTAGCATGGCGCTGATAACGCTTGAACGAATTACTGAGGGTCCTCTGTACCCGTGCCCAGGTGGAGCGGAGTTGCTCAATATGCTCATCAAGAGCTGGAATCTGCTGCATCTGGGAGCAAGCACAGCTGGAACCCGTAGTTAATGAGAAACGGGGAGCCCCCAGACAAAGAATTGACCGCACAGTGCCCATGGCAACAGGTCGGCCCAATTATCATGATGATCGGACACGAAACAGTGCAGGAATTGCTCCAATCCCTGATTGGCACGCTCAGCGGCTCCATTGGTCTGGAGATGGTAGGCAGACGAAAAAGACAACTGTATGCGCATCTGATCGCAGAATGCTCTCCAGAATCTGGACACAAATTGGCTCCCACGGTCAGACACCAGCACCCTGGGTACCTTATGCAACCGAAACACTTCTCTGGCAAAGACAACAGCCAACTCCTTGGACGAGGCCAGGAAGGGGCACAAGGTGTGCCATCTTAGAGAATCTGTCTACCACCATCAGTTATTTCTTACCGTCTGTGGTCTAAAGTACCCTTCTGAATATGGTGTCCTTCATATTTTTTAGACTAGCAAATTGGACACTGCATTGCCTGTGTATATGAGTCATTTTAATTAAATATTACAATTGAATTTATTTGGCCACTCTATATATTCCATTGCTCCTCCCACCTTCCCTTTCCCCGCTCTGTATGTTCTGACCAGGGAAAGACGCAGAGCATCAAAGGGAGGTATGGAAGGGGAAGATAGACAGTGGTGAAAGGGAGGGTGGAAGGAGCAGGAAAACATATAAACTGCAAAACGAAAAGAACAGGGGAAGATACAAGGTAAAAAAGAGAGATAATGTGAGCAGCAAATGGGAGGGTTGATGTGAGCAGTGAAAGGGAGGCTTTATGTGGGTGGCGAAAGGTGTCTGTTGAAAAGTGAATGGGAGGGAAGATGTACAGGCATGTGGTGGATGTGTAATGTAATGGGGGTGAAGCCCTGGAAGGGGAGAATGGGAAGGTGTAGAGGGAGGGAGTGTGTGATGTAATGGAGGGTAAAGTTCTTGCAGAGATTTTCACAGGAGTGTGCAGGGAGGGTCCGCCCTCCAACCCACTCCTGTGAAAATCATGCCACATGCTTTCACCAATTGGACAGACATTATAGAGTAGTTTTGTATTACTTCTCCTTACTGCTGCCCATGAGTTTGTTTGTTCTCACACGGACACAAGACATAAATTAAGTCACTTGATATTTCCTCTTGACATCCTTTTTTATACTGTATGGTTATGGAGGTTCATTATTTTCCTTAATCTCTGTCCTGTTTCATCAATTTAGTTTCTTCTTGTAGGGCACTGTGTACATATTATGAGGTATACCACTTTTGATGAGGGGGTTGTCAGTATGAAATAAGTGATAGATCAGAAAAAAATGGAGTTTAATCTAATACATTTATGGAGGGTTGGTTGTAAGTCTTTTGCAATCCTGTTGCTGTTGGGGATTGTATGTGACCACAAGTGGATCCCTGTTATTCTCTGCCCATGGTCTGTATTCAATAAGTGTCTTCCTGTGTGTTTTATTGGCTCTGCTTATCTGATTGTTTATCATTCTTGGGTGGTACTCCAGACTTCTGAACCCCCTCCTTTGTCAATGGAGATGCTGGTTTCTGTCTGTACTGTTTGAACATATGCAGTTGTATCATATACCTTGACTGCACATGTTTGGGGTGAAAATGGTCATATCTGAGGTATGAAGATCTGTACATGAGTTTGTGATACAGGGATGCCTGCATGCTTTGGTCCTGGACATAGATAACAATATAAAGAATATTTATGTGTTCAACAGAGCAGTCCAGTGTGTGGGTAATAGTTTGGTGGAACTGGTTAAATATAGCATGGAATTGTGTAGGTTCCTTTTCACAGGCAGTGCAGATTAACATGATGTCATCTATTTAGCGGAAGTACAAGTACACTAGTGGTTTAATGCTACATGTGAATAACATAGTAACATAGTAACATAGTAGATAAGGCTGAAAAAAGACATGCGTCCATCAAGTCCAGCCCATGCCAATAACACCCCTGTTGATCCAGAGGAAGGCAACAAAAAAGCCCTCTGGAGCAATTTCCAGTGTAGGTGTTTGTGTGTGAGTGTGTCAAATAGTTCCCCGGCTCAATATCCTATTTGCTTTGAAGCCATCTGTCATAACTGTCAATATTGTTCTGTGCTAGATAGGCATCCATTGCTTTTTTGAATGCAGTTACATTATCTGCAAGCACAGCATTCCGAGGCAAAGAATTCCATAGCCTTACCGCCCTTACTGTAAAGAATCCCTGCCTGTGTTTTAGTCGAAAGCGCCTTTCCTCAAGTGTTAATGGATGACCTCTTGTTCTTAGCTCAGCTCTTTGCATAAATAATTCATTGGATAGTTCTTTGTATTGACCTTGAATGTATATGTATGAATAGAAAATCTTCAGGTTTTGCCATAAACAAGTTAGCATATAGGGGTGCTTACTATTCCCATTTAGTAATTGTACAAGAGTATGAATTTTGTCACAACTGTCTGTGTTGGTAGATATTGATGGTAGAAAAATTCTTTGCATGCTGCTATGCCATCCTGATATTGGATATTTGTATGTCCCATCAGGTACTGTACCTACAGTAGTCAGCTTCTTTAGTAGGTCTGTGGTGTCTTGAAGGTAGTAGCTGGCTGTGCTTCTTACCAGGGGTTTTAGGATGTTTACCACACATACAGAAATATTTTCAATCAGTGGCCTCAATACAGAGATTACAGGTCTTCCTGGTTTCCCCTGTTTATGTATCTTAGACAGCAAATTGAATCACGCATCCAAAAAGTCACTTGCCTGGGTGCCAGTCACGTATTGATGAAACATAGAAAGATTGAAAAAAAGACAGCACTCACAGGACTTGATAGAAGATCAAAACTTGTGCTGGTTTATTATGTAATGTTTCAAATCTCTTTGGAGTCTGACAAAGACCCCAAAGAGGGTCAAAACGTTGATATAATAAACTTGTGCACGTTTTGACCTTCTATCAAGTCCTGTTAGTGCTGTCTTTGTTCCAAGCTTTATATACTATTCTTTTGACATATATATATAAATGGGATCCTTCATTTCAAACTCAAAATCCAAATTTTTGTCTTCACAGAAACACACAGCACCCAAAGCTTGTGCCAAGACACACCAAAGTGAAATCTGATTTTTCATAAAAAAAACAAAAAAAAACCTAAAAAAAAACCTTATAATTCATTTGTCCCTAGATGTTGTCTATTAAGGTAGCGGTTACTTGGAAGGGGTTCATTTTGGTATACAACTTGTTGGAGAATATCATACAAACAAGATTCCAGTGTAAGTCTTTATATTTACTTAAAGGTAAGCATTTGCACTGCTCTTTATTCTAACCACTTGCCCACACTGAAGGAATCTAATTGGGATCCCTAAATGAGCACAGGAAGAAGCCAGTTTCTCTCGTTTCTCTCATATCTAAAATGTGTGCCATCTTCATCTTTTTCTCATAGGACACAGGTCCACCGAGGGACCTATTTTCAATAGGAAAGTGGAAAAATCAGAACTGCATTGTAGGGGGGAAATAGATATTTCCATTGATTTAAATGGGTCTTTTAACTCCTTGAATGTTAGAGAGGCCTCCAACATATTGCAAATTGATGTGTTGTAGTCCTCTCTGGAGTTCAAGGGGTTACAAGACCCTTATAAATCAACTGTAATTTTTATTTGTAGTTTGCCCTAGATTCACTTTACTTTTTCTTTTAAATCTATGTTCTTTATTTGTCAGTTAGTCCCATGACCTTTGACATGCAGAAATGTACCTGTGATGTCCTGTGCACTGCTAAAATGTCTGACACATACACTAATTCTCCTTATCCTGTTACTTTGCTTTTTATACTTTCTCATTCATAAAAGACTTCTGCTAATAAATGAATTCTCACTTTTGATGTGTCTTATTCATTATTTCTAATACACTTAATTTCTGGACACTATTTAGAAGTGTGCATCTAAATTACCAATTGGATCATTACTTTCAGTATTTCATTAGGGGGATAACATCCATGAGATTACTATAGTGATTTGACATGTTTTCTGTTTATCTAGCAAAACACAATCCAAATGCTACAGATTTTATCTTCCCCTTATAATCCCCATGCGTTAATTCACAGTTGTTTTCTACTGTTTTTCTTTTAATTCCATGTGATGATATCTTACTTATTCAGTCCTGACATACAGGCTTAGCTACCGGTGATAAGCGTTATCATTGGTTTTACCTAAAAGATTCCTATTGCAGTATTTTGTAAAATGTGTAGCTGAAACCATGGATAGTTATAAAATGCAATGTGATCTAGGCCATAAATTGGTAACATCCTAAATATTTTTTTTTTCATTATGATAAA
This sequence comes from Rhinophrynus dorsalis, assembly GCA_037306005.1. Classification (NCBI taxonomy): domain Eukaryota; kingdom Metazoa; phylum Chordata; class Amphibia; order Anura; family Rhinophrynidae; genus Rhinophrynus; species Rhinophrynus dorsalis. Next base: position 111,852,022 of record CM074718.1, read on the forward strand.
GCTGTACAAAGCTGAAAGGGATTACACTAATAATTTTAGCAAGGGAGATCTAGATCCAAGTTCAGTTCTCAAGGGCCAGTAACAGCCCAGAATTTAAGGTTCACCAAGAAGGTGGTAGATAGTGAAATAGCCTACCAGCAGAAATTTTCCAGGTAAATACAGTGATGAGACTGCATGGGACTGTCCTGAACATAAGACAAATCAAATGACCAAATAAGGTTTGAGGTTTTTTACAGTCAGAAAAATGGGCAGACTAGATGGGCCGAAAGGTTCTTATCTGCAGTCAAATTCTATGTTTCTATTTCCCTGATTAAGCATAGTTAATTAGTGGCTGATTCATTTTGATTGGCCCACCTAAACTCAAATAGGCAAATCCTTATATCCTAGACTTGGGGGGCTAAACTTGGATATCCTGCTCTAGATGGAAACAAAAAATAAGTACAGTCAAATTAGCTTTAATATTTCTAAATTGTTTAAAGCAATTTATGTTGGAAAATATATGTTATCAGAATGGGTGATTGGTTATGCAGTGTACAATGCATGCTTTTCATTTTTGCGATTACATTGTAATTAGTGTTGAGCGAGCACCCCGATGCTCGGGTGCTCGGGTGCTCTGACCGAACACCGCCGGAGGCTCGAGTGCTCGACCGAGCACCCGAGCCCCATTGACTTCAATGGGGCGACACGAGCATTACACCAGGCACCCCCTGCTCTGATGAGGGGAGGGTGCCTGGTCAATGCCCCCTTCATCTCCACAATGTCCCCCTTCATCTCCGCAATGCCCCCTTCATCTCCGCAATGTCCCCCTTCCACAATGTCCCCCTTCATCTCCACACTGTCCCCCTTCATCTCCGCAATGCCCCCTTCATCTCCGCAATGTCCCCCTTCATCTCCACACTGTCCCCCTTCATCTCCACACTGTCCCCCTTCATCTCCGCAATGCCCCCTTCATCTCCACAATGCCCCCTTCATCTCCGCAATGTCCCCCTTCCACAATGTCCCCCTTCATCTCCACACTGTCCCCCTTCATCTCCGCAATGCCCCCTTCATCTCCGCAATGTCCCCCTTCATCTCCACACTGTCCCCCTTCATCTCCACACTGTCCCCCTTCATCTCCGCAATGCCCCCTTCATCTCCGCAATGCCCCCGTACCTCCAGTCCCTGGTGGTCCAGCGGAGCGTCTTCAGATCTGTGCCTCCTTCAGCACAGATCCCCGCCACCCGAACATAGCGGGCGAGCACATGGCGGTACTCGACGAGTACCGCCATGTGCCGAGCAGAGCGATGCTCGAGCCGATCCGAGCATCGGCCGAGCATGCTCGCTCAACACTAATTGTAATATATGGCTATAAATTTATGTACATGGCGTCAACTCAGCAGTCTTCCTTGGCTCTTTGGGTGACTGTGGTAAAAGCAGCACCCTGCAGACCAATGCAGTGGATGCAAATACTTTTTCATTAGTGAGCATTTGTGCATTTTTTGTGTGAATGCATTTAAAAAAGGTGGCTTGACTAAAATTTCCGTTGTTTTGTGAGAAACAAAACAATTAGCACACATTTTCATACATCTGGCTAACTTTGCAATTCATTTTGCATTCAGTTTAGAGGCATAAGCTATTCAGCATCAAGGCATTAGTGTGTTTCTTGCATCAAAACATAAGCACCCCCACTGCTGAGAGGTGCTTTATTCAAAAGTTAATACAGCCCAAACTTTAAAATTTTTTTAGGAGAAATATCTCAATAGCCCGAAATTTTACAATGGCACTGCTGCTACAGAATCCAATGGGTAGCTCTGGACAGCTGACCATAAATCTCCATAGGATGGTGAAGCAATAGTGTCATTGTAAAATTTCAGGCCATTCAGATATTGCACCTAAAAAAAATTCAAGTTTGAACTGCAATAACTTTTGAATAAAAGACCTCTCAGCAGTGGGAGTACCCTTATGTTATTTAGGAGGATAAACCCTACAATATATATATATATATATATATATATATATATATATATATATATATATATATATATATATAATATATATATATACAGGGCTTATAATTTTAAGTCCTTTGCTACTAGCCAGACCTGAAAAGTTACTCGCTACTGCAAGCCAAACCATACCAACCAGGGCTGAATTTCTACTCGCCAGGGCTAAATTTTCACTCACCCTGATATATATATATATATATATATATATATATATATATATATATAAATAAATATAAATATATATATATATATTTATAGTAAATAGCAAATCCTACTCTAATATATTTATAAAGCCCTATCTAAATAAAATTAAAATAAAAATCCCTGAAGAGATGTTATAATAAACCTGTACGAGAGGGGGCAGTCTTTAAATATGCTCTTTGTAATGTTTGTGGGTTCCACAATTAAAAACATATGAAATACAATGTAATAAAAATATGTTATTTACTTATTTACTAAGAAATATTATATATGCCCCACACAGGGCACACACTTGTTCTTTATGTAGAGGAACACAGTTTGTCTTTCTGTCTGTGTTTGCACTTTGGGTTTTGGCCTAATGTTTGGGGACTGGAGAACCCTCTAATTCCTCGCTGCTATCTATATATCTATTTTCACATTCACATTAAAATATTATTTATTATATGGATATGTTATGGTGAGTTGTAGCTGTGAGCTTTCTTTTCCCTGCCTGTTACTTGCACTTCTCCTTTGCTCAGCCTAGCAGACTTTCACCTAACCTATTTAATTTAAAGGGATAGTAATACTTCATTTTATTTTTTAGGCATTAAAAAAACATGAAGAACAATATAAGTCTTATCTCTCAAACCTTTATGGTTTAAGAGATATTCACAAGCAAAGTATCCCCCCCCCCCGTTCAGTCAGATCAGAAGGGAGGTGCCCAGGTAGACTGCAGAGAGGGACAATCTTCAATTAAGATAAGGGAAAAAGTTGAAAAACTTGTCAAGGGGGGAAGGGCTTTCATTGTTTTCATACAAAGACGATTGTCCCCTGCTGTTATCTGTCTGGTCTTACAACTAGATTCACATCTGAGAAGATATGGCTTACACTAGGAAAAAGGGGCGGGAGGGGGAAACTTTGCTTGTGAATATCTCTTAAACCATAAAGGTTTGAGAGATAAGACTTATATCATACTTCATGTTTTTTTAATGCCTACAAAATAAAATAAAGTTAATATGAAGTATTACTATCCCTTTAAGCACAAGATTCATTACACTATTACTTATTTTCTTTTATTATTCTTTGCCTTTAAGGAATAGGCATCAAGGCTGTCCTAGCTTGCATGCAACCTGTTTACCTGTAACTAATCATTCCTCACATGACCTGTGTGTGTGTGTGGGGGGGGGGTGATAAAAAGGTTTCATTTATGGGGAGGATTGTTGGATCCACAGTCCTCTTATACGCACACAATGCAGGCCCGTTGTTTTGTTTGTTTTTTTGTTTTTTTTTTGCATCAGGTAAGTTCTCTATTTACATATTTTTTATTACATTGTATGCCCTCTGTTTTTAATTGCAATACACTGGAACCCACAAAGATCACAAACAGCATATTTAAAGGGTCCCCCCTCTCCTACTCGTTTATTATAACATCTCTTTCTAACTGTTTTGTATTACATTATATCTGTAGTTTATGCATAAATCACCAACATTCTCATATGCAGACACATATACATTTTAATGAGGATCCCGCTGCTGACTTGGTTGCTTAGAATTTAGAAACAGTAGGGTATCAGCAGGTCAGTTATAACTTGACATTTGAATATCTGGATATTGGAGTAAGAGAAATATGAGAGTTTGGGCTAATAGAAAGGTATTCACAAATATGATGAGATTTTGAAAAAAGATTGAATTGGTCCAGATGAGACTAAAATGTTTGCCAACTGAATAGCTGATCTTACATGAGAATGAATAGCTAGGAACTGGATAGGTTTTATTATGAGACGGGTTTTGATTGAGTATGTGGAAGTTGAAAATCTGGGGTATGATGAAATGTAATATTGAACTGAAAAGATATGATTCGAATTGTGTAAGAGTAGGTTATAAGAAAGAAGATCTATAGGTCATGATAACAGTGCTGAAGGTAATTAAGGGGGAAATCATGGCTGATATATTAAGGAGAATAAAGGACTGAGAGATAGGATTTGTGACACATAATTTCTTTTTTTAAACTCTACAAAATAAGATTTTTTTTTATTGGGACATTACTGTTACTCTAAACTTAAATTGCTATTAAGGCTTAAACTTTACGAATCCATGATGACAGCACTTCTCCAGTTTATTACTTCTCCAGTTTCTATGTTCTATGGAGCCTATTCACTTAGATCTCAAAAGCTGAAGAAATCTTAATGTATTGGCTCCACTTTATCACCACTTTAGCACCGCTTAATGAATCTCCCTCTTAGGTTTGACGTCAGCCAAAATAAATATTAAATGGGGATTAAAGGACATTTGAAAATCTAAGATCATGATATTACTTTCAAGTTTGACAGATATAGTTTGCTAATCAGAGTATAGAGCTAGTTAGAATAGGTTAGCTAAATAATGTGTTTAGTGATACTTGGCAACATATACATGACCCCAGAATAAAATGTTCTTTTTAGGACAATAATAGTAAAAATTGAGTTTAAGTAAATATATAGTTTAATAAGCATGAGGTTAAAAAAACAAGGGAGAAATGCAGTGTTACAAAGCCAAGCCAAGCTGTTGCTTACATTTATAGGCTAAGAAGTATTGTTATTTTAGTTTACTCATAACTGTTTCTATGTTTTTCCTCTAGATTAATTGCAGTAACAAAACAAAGGAGTATGTAGCATTGCTGAAACCACATACTATTGGACCAGTATATAATTTGGTAAAAAACAGTTTGACAAATTATGTAAGAATGGAAAACATAAAACCTATTACCACTTGGTGCAATAAAAGGCAATAAACTACTTGCTTTCTTGTCCTCATTTAAAATGACATGGAAAAAAGATTCACGTTACTAGCAAACCAGTTTTGCCTATGTATGAACTCAAGTTGACAATATGTTACAATGTATTGAAATCCATCTGCATAGGCATCAAAAAATTAATCTGTGGGCAGAGTTTATAACTGGGCATCATAGAAGCTGATGAGCAGCATTATGTTATCCCTAACAGCTGTGAAATCCTCACCCTTTGGCCACCCATGTATCAAATGCCCACTGCCCTCATTTCTAGCAATCATAATTGTGTCTCCTAAAAAGAGTTTAGTTAACCCTCTGAGTGCCAGAGGGGTATGCAACACATTGCAAAGTAATATGTTGTGTAACCCTCTGGCACTCATAGGGTTAAAACTTAAACATAGTAAATTATATCATTACATGTCCTATAATCTATTTGTCAGATTTGTTTAATTCATTACATTGTTTCAATTTTATATTCATTGCATATCTTACAATGTATGGACAGATAACAATCAGATAACAATCCTATTGGATCTCATGTGGGATGTGTGACAATTAAATCAGTAGTCAGATTAGTACTTCAGCAGGTACAGAGTGAAGAGTAAATAGCTCATGAATGTCAACTATCAATGTAGCAGCTGATATTGTGATGTGACTGGGTCATACAAATAATGAAAGTTTTCTCAAGAAAACTGACTTTAAAAATAGCATGGTGTTGGTAAGGAAAGACGAAAAGGGGAAAGAAAGAGAGAAAGAAATAAATTAATGTATAGATCCCAGATCTGGGTGTGCAACACACAGAGGAATTCCTGTCAACATAGGATTATGTTATATGAACTGTACATTGGGCCAATCAGTGCTAGAGGGGGGGCATGCCACAGTGGTTCTGAAGGTAAGCCATTTATCCCAAGTGGCAATAAAGCCTGGTCATTTATGTGAATACTAGTTGAAGAGCCCATTACACGGGCCACAGTGCCACTGCCAGCTGGTCACGGGACAGTCATGTGCAGTAAAGACTCTACTGCGCATGACTGCAGCACGTGCAACAGTCTCTACTGCGCATGACTGCATCGTTACACACGTTTTAGCGAATTATTATATAGGATTATTTTTTTACCAACCAAGCCAAGTTTTGTATTATTCTCTTGGGAGAAAAATGGTTCTCCTTATCATGACTATAGTTATAATAACACTAGGATTTAACATAATCCATTCTCCATGTATGGTTGGTAGAGAGAAAAGTGTCTATATAATAAACAGATGTTTCATGCTAGAGGTAGTGTACAACCATTTGCAAAGCAATGTGTATGGCACCCTTTTGTCCTTAAAGGTTGAAATGAGCAGTGGAGCAATTCGCTCATCACTTATGATGATGTGTCTTTTTCTGTCTGTGTGTTAATATTTAAATAGTGTTTAATAATGGCCATGTATGCAGGTGGGAATTCTTGTCCACAATTTATAAACAGCACACAATATAATTATATGGAATCTAGGAAACTTGAGTCACTGTAAGTTTTTAATATATTTTAATGCATCGTTGGTTCTATATCCAGAAAACTAAAAATGTGCAATTCCAGATTTATTGCATTCTGTGTTGGGATAGGGGAATAAATAAATATTTCCATTTATGTAGTTGTGATTTTAACACCCATAAGACCTTCATCATTTTGGTTGTTGTCGTCACTGCTATAACATAGTTACATAAGTTATGAGACTGAAAAAAATACAAGGTCCAGTAATTTAAACCTTTTCAAGGCTATGACACTGGGATTACAAGCAGCCTCAAATATTTCTGCAAGGGAAGAACCACACTGCCTTTCATAGAGTGATGGTTAAACACTTTTTAACAGCTTTCATCCTTAGATTTCTGCACACAGTATATTGGTAGCACTGAAATGTGTGACAGATCTGTTGACAGCAATTCATTTTGAACATAATTTCCATAAATGAGTCTGTCCAAGTAGATTTACAAATGTGTCAAAAGCTTTAACAAATATCTATATATGTTTCATGAAACTATTAATTAATTTATCCTAGCTAATGCACTTTGTCAAAAGAGCTATCATTTATCTTTGTGCCAACTATGTAGAACTTGTATGAAGTGGCATTTCAGCAATAGACCTAATTGATGGGCGATATTGTAATGGCAAGTCCGATGATGGTGATTTTAATGTTTTTAAATGAAGATGTGGGGATGTGCTTATAGTGCTATTGATTTCATAATAACAGTTACAATTCTTCTGGGTTGGAGTAAACAAAGTATTTAAGATATCTCTAGAATTCAAGGAGTTAATACCTCCATTTAAGCCAATTCACATTTTTATATTTTCCCTATAGTTCATTTGGTTTACCCTAAATTGCTCAATTTTTTCATTAACTTAAGATCTGCAGGAAAATGGACAGTTGGGGAACATTCATATGATAATGTGCAATCTGGAAACTGGTATTCATTGGTTATACATGTTAGTGGGCAGGGGTAATAAAGCTTTTTTCAATAAACAGATAAACAAAAAGTAGCAGATATTTCGCTAGGAACTTATTTTGTATTTTCGTGTAGCATTCAAACTTTATACATACTCTTGAATCAGATCCTGGAAGAGAAAAGAGCACATGCATCTTGCCAATTCCATGCAGCAACAGGTGCTGGAATTGGTGTTACCTAATATCAGTTTACTAAGCTACATATGCACAAAATCCTCCTCTTAATGTTGTTTGCAACAAAGTGAGGACAAGGGGCAGTGTGTGGGGCTTTTTGGAGGAGTCCATTCCTCTACACCTTGCTTAGACCAATGTATTAAGCAAGGCATTGAGGAAATGATGTTGGTGTATACAATTTCCTGCACATGCTATGTGGCTTTCTTAAGGGGCTTTTTGGCTTTAAAGTCCAACTCTGGTGGCATGAATATGTTCACCAATGTGTACTACAGTGGTTAAATGCGGTATATCCTTCAGTGTAGCCAGTGGCAGTGTGACTGCACTAGCAAATACTTACATTAACCCCAATCTAACTTTCACCTGCACTCACATTTCATGCAAACTCTCTCTAAAAATGTCAATGAGACTATTTGACGCAACATGAAGCTTATGTTTGGTTTATTCATATACAGACAAAACTTCTAGCAGACAGCAAACATATCACATTAATTTACCTTGCATGATACTTTGCCTCAGTATCACTTTTAATGGTTCTTACATTTTCTATTATTTTTCCTTCATTGGCCTTCTTTGACCTAACATGGTATTTCATCTCCATAAGATTGAATAGAGTTAGGAAACTGTGATCTCTAAGAGCCTTTAACGGGTTTTTAAGATATCCTTGGATAAGTATTGTCAAATCATAGAGTGGCTTGATTTTGTTTAGTTTGCTTGTGCTCAGTCAGGTAATGTTTGAAATTCTGGCCTGTTAGGGATTATTGAGGACTGGAATTGCTTGCCTCTGAGCCAGAACATTGTTTCACAAATCTGGATTGTGACTGCATTCTAGCCAGAAATATTTTCTAAATGACTATTTTTCTATTTGTTAATTATTTGCAGCTGGCCAGTTCTGTAATTTCATTCTTAACCAGCGTAACAAAGTAACACTCCACCACCCCAACACCCCATCCAAAGACACAATTAATCCTTCCATTGTCGTGATGGCTAAAATTAGTTGCTTTGGTAGTGGGTGAGTGTGTGTGTTAATGAGTGTGCACTGGTTTTCCACGTCATTCTAAATAAATTGAAAAAATCCCTAAAAACCCACCACCAATGTTGCTATTGTCAAAAAATAAAGTGGCTGCAGGTAGGCAGGTAGGCAGAGGGAGCTCAGGGAGCTTAATGCATGGCTCAAGCAATGGTGTAGGAAGGAGGGTTTTGGGTTTTTAGAACACTGGGCAGACTTTGCTCTTGGGTACAGTCTATATGGAAGAGATGGATTGCACCTAAATGGTAGAGGAGCCTCTGTGTTAGGGGTGGTAGAGGAGCCTCTGTGTTAGGGGAGAGAATGCTAGGAAGCTTGGAGGAGCTTTTAAACTAGGAAAGGGGGGTGGGTATAGATAGCAAAAATGGGGTAGATAGAGCAGATAGGAACTAAGTCCAAGTAAATGACCAGGGGTGGGGTGGAGAAAGGGTGGGGAAAATTGTAATCAGTAGGGAGGAACTCCTAGTAAATGAAGGTGTAGAAAAAAGGCATATAGAGATTAATATATGTAATTAAAGACTTCAAAATTAATTGTGTGCTAGCAAATGCAAGAAGTATGGTAGATAAAATAGGAGAACTAGAATTGCTGGTGGTTAATGAGCAACTGGACATAACTGGAATAACGGAAACATGGTGGAACGGTGCACATGACTGGACTGTAAATATAGAGGGCTATTCCCTGTTTAGAAGACACAAAATTAATAGAAAAGGGGGAGGTGTGTGCTTATATTTGAAAACACAGCTAAATCCAGTTTTGCAAGGTGATATTAGTGAGGAAACTGGCCAAATTGTGGAGTCCATGTGGGTAAAAAAAAAGTTGTTGGTGGGCATATGCTACAAACCACCAAATATCGATGACAATGATGAGGCCCAACTGCTATTGCAAATGAGGAAAGCTGCCCAGTTTGGGCATACTATAATTATGGGAGATTTTAATTATCCAGATATCAGCTGGAAAAATGAGACCTGTCAGAGTGCTAAGGGTAGCAGGTTTTTGAACATGCTTCGTGAAAGCTACATGTCACAAATGGTGGAAGCACTGACAAGAAATAAAAATGTATTGGACCTAGTGCTCACTAATAACACAGAAATGGTATCCAATATTAAGGTAAGAGAACATTTGGGAAACAATGATCACAACATGATTACATTTGAGATCAGTCTGGCAAAGAAAAAATGTATAGGTTCAACCAAAACTCTTCAAGCAAAAATACTGAGGAAAAATGGTCAGAATTCAAATTTAGGTTGCAGAAACGTACCCAACAGTATATACCAATGGGGAACAAATGCAAAAGAAGTAAGTCACAGCCAATGTGGTTAACTGCACATGTAAAGAAGGAAATGGCAAGGAAAAAAAAAGCATTCAAATTATTTAAGTCTGAAGGAACTGAACAATCTTTCTTAAAATACAGGGAGTGCAACAAAGATTGCAAAAAGGCAATAAGGGTAGCAAAAATAGATAATGAAACTCGAATTGCAAGGGAAAGCAAGACTAATCCAAAAAAGTTTTTCAAATATATAAATAGCAAAAAACTTAAGAGAGAGTGCATTGGACCATTCAAAAATGAGATGGGTGAGTTGGTTAGTGAGGTTAAACACTTTCTTTGCATCAGTATATACAAGGGAGCAAGGAATGGTAGAAGAGCCTCCGCAAGTAACAAATAAAACAATACAATTAATAGATATTGGGTTAACTCAAGAAGATGTCATGGGAAGACTGAACAAAATTAAGACTGACAAAGCACCGGGTCCTGATGGTATACATCCAAGGGTTCTTCAGGAACTTAGTGCAGTGTTAGCAAAACCCCTATATTTACTCTTTAAAGATTCTATTACCACAGGCTCAGTGCCACAGGATTGGCGAAGAGCTAACATAGTGCCTCTATTTAAGAAGGGAACTAAAACAGAACCTGGGAATTATAGACCAGTGAGTTTGACCTCTATAGTGGGAAAACTGTTAGAAGGGATAATAAGGGACTATATTCAGGATTACAACACAAAATAAAATCATTAGCACAAATCAACATGGTTTTATGAAGAATAGATCATGCCAAACTAATCTTTTCAGCTTCTATGAGGAAGTGGCTGTAAATGGAAAATTCTCCAGTACAGTTTAAGTGGAGCGTGTGGTACCTCAGGGTTCAGTATTAGGTCCGCTGCTTTTTAACATGTTTATAAATGACTTGGAAATAGATATAGAAAGCAAAATATCAATATTTGCAGATGATACTAAATTATGCATGGTCATTAATTCAGAACAGGATATTTTCTCTCTACAGAGGGACTTACATACAATGTCAGATTGGGCAAACATGTGGAATATGAAGTTTAATGTGGGGAAGTGAAAAGTCATATATTTGGGAGGAAACAATCCCAAGGCTACTTATAAACTTAATGGAATAATTTTAGGTGACTCATTGCTAGAAAAAGACCTGGGTATCCTTGTCAACTACAGACTTGGAAACAGTGACCAGTGTCAAACAGCAGTAGCAAAGGCAAACAAAGTCCTGTCTTGCATAAAAAGAGGTATCGACGCAAGAGTGGATAACATTATTTTGCCATTATACAAATCATTGGTAAGACCTCACCTTGAGTATACAGTGCAATTTTGGGCACTGGTTCTGAAAAAAGATATACTAGAACTAGAGAGGGTACAGCGGAGAGCAACAAAATTAATTAAGGGGATGGAGGACTTGACATATGAGGAACGACTAAACAAACTTGGTTTATTTACTCTAGAGAAAAAATGACTAAGAGGAGACCTTACCACATTGTACAGGTATATGAGAGGTCAATACAAGGATCTCTGCGGTGAGCTATTTATTCCTAGGCCTGATCAGGTGACCAGGGGACACCCCTTGAGATTAGAGGAAAGGAGGTTTAAACTTCTGCAGAGGAAGGTTTTTTTACGGTAAGGTCTGTTAAATTGTGGAATTCATTGCCCAGGGAGGTAGTTATGGCAGATACAATGGATACATTTAAGAGAAGATTAGATACATTTCTTTCAAAAGGGAACATACAGAGTTATACTGTTTATCAGTAGGCTGATCAGGAAGGTCTGATAAAGACTAATTTAATTGGCAGCAGGAAAGCTATAAAATTCTCAGTTCTGAGGTATGAGGCAAAGGTTGAACTTGATGGACTTGTGTCTTTTTTCAACCTAATTTACTATGTTACTATGATTTTAGCAATTTTCTTCTAAAATCTCTTATTTTTCTTGTTTACTGATGTGGTGGACCATAGCTTACAGGAGACTGTTGAACAAGGCTTGGATGGCACACAGTATATTTGTGGTTCTACAGCTACACGGGAACCCTGGAACAAGTCTAGGGTGCACTGTTGGTCACTACTAGTAGGATTTTGAAACAAGGAGTGTTATACTGTGTATTTATGAACAGTGGAAATAGACTGGCATGTCAATCATCATATGTGTGATTCTGTGTCTACTAGTGCTTCACAGCTAGGTGTCAGACACTTTATGTGTGCTTCTTTTACTTCCAGCTGGACAGTGAAACAAGGCTGAGGAGTCACACAGTGTATACGTGGATCTGTGACTTCCAGTGAGATAGTGGAACAAGGGTGAGGTAGTAGTCACTCAGGGGACAATGGAACAAGGCTGGACTGTCAGACAGTGTATGTGTGGGTCTATGACTACCAGTGGAAGAAGACTGGGTATTATATAGCCTGTGACCACTAGTGGACAGTGGAACAAAGTGTGGGTTCTGTGACTAACAGTGGGGAAGTGGAACAAAGTAGTTCTGTGGTTATCAGCCACACAGTGGAACAAGGCTGGGGTGTCAGACAATATATGTGTGATTCTGTGACTAACAGTAGATAGCAAAACAAGGCTTGGTTGTCGACCGGACCTTTACTATTTTACTCAACAAATAACTTTACTATAAGCCCCACTAGTGCTGCCCTCCTTCTGTCCATTGTGTATCCCTGCAATTTTGGGATTGTGCACTGGGGCCATATTATATATATATATATATATATATATATATATATATATATATATATATATATATATACACACACACACAGTACTGCTTCTATGACTACTATTGGACAGTGGTGCAAGGCTGGGGTGCCAGACCATATATATGTGACTCAGTGACAAAAGGTGCACACCATAAAGTTTTATTCCATAGAGAGGCAATACAGGCAACTTGACAATGAAGCATTCCACGATAACAAGTTTCAGTTGTTTATTGGGGAATGTTAGTCCATGCAGCTTCAGCTTGGGCCCTCAGCTCCTGCAAAGTGGACAAAGAATGTTTCTGGCTGAGGTGGCTACCCACAAGGTTCCAGATGTATTCATTATACATGTCACATGTCCAGGAAATGTGCAGGGTTGTCCACTTTTTTCAGTGGGGGCATAGATTCCATAGATGTTGTCCATAGTAACATGTGATGGGTGGGTAAGCATTATCCTGCTGCAGTAGATTTCCTGAAACATTGTACAACCAGTTTTACATACCAGTGGGCTATGAGACTGTGACATCTACTGAGACATCTACCATGCATGATGCTGTCCCTCACTGTTATACTGGGATCTGGCCCATAAAGGAGTTGGAAAATATATGCTACCACTTGTTGCTTATTAGTACTCCTCCAGATCATTGTTCAGCCATCATTACATACTAAACAGAATCTTTACTCCTCAGTGAAGTGTGTAGATCTCCTTTTCTAATTGCAGTGGCTTTGGGCTCACCACCATTTCCGATGATGTATCCTGTGCAATGACAGTGAAAGGCTGTAGCATTGGTTTTTTATATGGAGACTATTGTAGTTCAAGTGACATTGAATGGTTTGGGTCAACACAGCTGTAGCAGGAGCACATGAAGGTCACCTTGACGTATGCATGCATTGACAGTGGCTCCATCAGTTTGATTTCCCTTTGCTAACAATCCTTACATCTAACAGTTGGTCAGATCAGACATTGACATTTATATACATTTTACCTGTTACCCACTTGATCCATTAACATGGAACTTTACATATCTGACAAACAATTACTTGGTGCAGTTTGCATAATTAAATCTCCTTCTTTGTGTTCCAGTTTTAATGTATATGCTTATTCATTCATTTGTTTTGTTTACCAAATGTATTTGAATTTCACTGAAATTTCTGAACACATTTTAAAACACTATGGTGTAGATTTAAAGGCAGCTGTCAGGAAAAAAAGCACTACTGGGTGCGTTAAGTTTTATTTAGCAATTTAAAGATCCGTCTAAAGAACAGAAAACGGCAGCTAGATAATCCTTACGGCTGATACACTTACGCGCATTGAGATGCTTGGAACAAGAATCCCCTGAGCCAGTCAAAGGCTTGCGGTACTGTTAACGGCTGAAAAAAAGATACACTTAACGGACAGGTGAAAAATTTGCTGGAATAGGCGAAAAGGAGGAACATTTTTCAATGGAGAAAACTTTTGCTAAAAAACCAGAAAAATTGTCATTTTTTTCGTGAAAAATCATGCATTAGATTTTTCTCATTTTTCGCCCAGCAATATATGTTGAGATAGGCTAGCAACTCCAATAGGTAGAGCAGTTCGTAAAACTATAAGATATGCAATATAAATCAATGATTACTTCAACATGTTCTGTTTACAGGTTAAATTTTAAGCATTTTTTTGAAAATAAAATTTTCTAATCTTTATTTTCAAAGTATTTTTGAAATGTGTTTTTGAAATTAGGTGCCAGTACAAATTGTGGAAGAGGGAGATCTTTGCTCTTGTGAGGCATTTTTACCACTTGTCTGGAGAGTCAGCTCAAGCAGTAAGTCTTGTGAACATCCTGATGTCAGATGAAGAATTAAAAACAAAATAAAACAAAAAATCCTAAGTGTTCCACAGGGAGGTACAGCACGTACCTCTGTGGCACACACAGGGTATGCTTTTTACAAACATTTTTTTTTTCATTCAGATCTGATTGGGGGCATCAGGAGGGGTTCTGATGCCCCCTCAATGAGGACTGAATTAAAAAATGTAAAAAAACCCCCAAAACCCTGGTAATTAGAGCTCTGCACAGGCCATGAGCGTAGGAAAATCCTATATAATAATTCGCCAGGATGTTTGTCAGAAGCTGTCATGCACTGCAGAGACTGCCTGAACACACAGAATGCTGGGAATTCTGTGCTGGGAGCATTCTGTGCATTCAGGCAGTCTCTACAGTGTATGACTGCGTTGGTGGCAGGACGCAGAGCAGGACCAGCCTCTTAACCCTTTGAGTGCCAGAGGGGTATGCAACGCATTGCAAAGCAATGCGTTGCATGCCCTTCTGGCACTCAGAGGGTTAACATCACCCGGAGCTTGGCCCGTGTACATGGGCTTTTAGACTAGTCTATACATATTTGGTATTTTTGTACCTGGGGGACTCAGGGCTTTTTCAAATAACTGAAAATTTAATAATCAAGATAAATGATTTTAGAAAAATAACTGGTAACTTTTTTGTAAATATGACATCATAGCTTTTTTGCACAGTGCAAAATTTATATAGTGTGAGGCACCATGCAAAAGCTCAGAATGATACATAGTTTTCCGTATGTAACTAGAAATTTACCAGCAGAAATCAAGTGTAAATAGATGGATAGCGAAAATTATAAAAATGTGTCTGCCTACAGGGTAAAAAAATGGCCCAAGCCCCTGGCACTGAAAAGGTTAAATAGACCCATAGAGCAATTGCTCAGTTTATTATGAACTAGCAATGTGGGACGGTGTTGTCATTTAATCATTGTGTTTAGTTATGTAAAGTATAAGGTATTGAATACATTGGATGGGTGTGTGGCAGTGGGTACACCAAAGTTGTATACACCATTAAGCCATATTGTCTCTGTCCACGCTCCCCAACCTGACTGTTCTCACAGTGCACCGATTCTCTCAGCAGCTCCCCGTCCACACACTTGTCAACAGTGATGACCTCGGTATGTACTGGACACTGAAGGAACATGCAGACTGCCTCTTCTGTCTATAGGGATATTTTATTATAGGCTGTAGGATTTGAAATTTACATTTGTCAGTGTTAATTGTGTCAGTATAGGCAGAGGTTGTGCAACAATCACTTATTGTTTGAAACGCAGTAGAGAAGGTTACACATACATGCGCACTCTCTCCATCTCATGAATGTGCTCCATTATGGGGAGTATCACAGCGGTCTGTTATGAGGCTTCACTGCCGTGTATTGTGTATACTGTGTTCATTATGGGGCTGTGCATGGGTTTTTAATTTATCCTCTAAAAACTCGTCATTAATGCTCTTACATTACCTCCAGTACATGTGCTGTATGAGCCTATGTAGCCTCTAAACAGCTCACTAGCGGGTGCTCCAGCTCTCTGCCACTATATCACTGGCTGAATCCGTTATGATGGTGCCACGGCATCCATGTTTATAAAAAAAACTTCCCCATTAACACAGATGGACCTACAAAAGTAAGCATCACACAAATACTGATAATGAAAAAATATAATGCAGAGGGGTGAAGAACATAAATACAGTAATGTTGAAACATAAGAGGTCCAGTGTGGGTCACCACAGCAGCTCAACGAGGGCCCATGCTCCTCTGCATGCTGTGCATTGCAAAGCATTGAAGGGCAGCCACATCAAGAGGAGTAAGGGAGAAGGAATGGGCAAATGTGAGGGAATTGTAGTGAAAAGGAAACAATGAATGTGAGTCGATGTGATAATTGGCACAGGAACAGAAAGAAGGGATGAGCGAGAAGGATCAGCAATTGGGGCAGCCAAAGACAGGAATGAGGGAAACATGAATGGGGCAGAGACACAGGAGAAAGAATGACAGGGTGAGATACTCTGTAAGACATACAGAAACACAGTGGTAATGTGAAGGATGGGCAAAAACACACACCTGACCGAGCACACAGTTACCCAGCCACTACTTTCTGCCCTACATGTACATCGTAGCCTCCACTGTTCCTCATCTCCAGTGGAAGGTGCGCAGGCCAGGAGTCTCTTGCTCATACACCACAGGAAATCAGAGGGATAAGAGCTCTATGTAGAGGACAAACAATGTTGGCTATTGCTGCGTGATCCGGCGAAGAGTGGACCCACGGCACGCAGAACACTCAGCTACTATTTAATAAAGTAACATGCTTGCTGTACATAATATGTAAAAATTAATCCAAACTCTTTAGACATAACCCCTACCAGAGACATGCATATAAATATTTAAAGGGATAGTAATATTTGTATTAAAGCTGATGTCCGAGGCTTCTTTATGTTTTTTAACACATCATACTATATTACAATACTTACAGTTTTGTAGTTCAAGTGCTATTCAATCTGAAAGAATCCCCCTACCCTTTCCCTGCATCACTTTTCCTTAGTCTGGTCCAGATGGAGCACTGTGTTGGACAATCCTCAGTAAGCAAAAGGAAAATCTCTCCCTCCTTGCTCAAGGTGGGAAGGGTTTTCCTTATACTTACTGAATGAATATTGTCACTCGCTGCATCCATCCAATCCCAAGACCGGATTCCAAATCTAATGAGGGATGGCCAGAAGGGGCGGGAGGGGGATCCTTTCTGAATGAATAGAGCTTGAACTACAAAAAATGTAAATATTGAAATATAGAGCTATGTGTTAAAAAAAAATAAAGAAGAGTCGGACCTCAGCTTTAATACAAGTATTACTATCCCTTTTAATATTATGGTGTTAGTGGATAAGTACTGAGATTAGAGGCCACATTTAAGCAATTAAACCCTAAAGGAGCAGATGGAAGTGTTGTACATTCACTTCCTCCAATGCTGCTTCTCACCTTAGAGATACACAGTGGCCTTACCCACAGCTGTCATTCCGGCAGCAGGAGCTGGAGCCTTCTCTTGGGTTCCTTTGCTCTGCTGTGCCCCTACATGCAGTTCTAGCTTGGCCGTGGCATGCATGGCTGGACTGTAAGTGCATGTAGGGGGACAGCCGGGTAAATGAATGCAAGAAGAGGCAGGACCACTGTGTATCGCTAATGTATGTTACTGGAGTGAAGGTGAGGATGTGTCATTGAAAGTTCTTAATCCTTTGAGTGACAGAGGGATACACAATGTACTTCAAAGGGGGGTCTGTCAGGCACAGCCTTAGAATTAGTGGTCATGTGACCATGTTCTTTTTTATAGTATATATATTTTCTTTTTGAAAGCAAGGAAGTTTTGGGGCAGAGTGTCAAGTGGAAATAACTGGATTTCTATGCTTAATTTTTAGATTTATATGTATACACAGATATCATGTGTTGCTAGAAGTCCACTTATTAAAACTTTAATAATGTCTTGGATGCTAAAGAGGGCTCCAATCTATTTTTGAAGCATTTTGAGACCTATCTAAAACACAAATGAAATCTTATTGGTCTTTGCAAATTCTTAATGTATCCTTTTTGCTTTATTGTATATTTTAATTTGTATACAGCTGTAAGAAATTCTATCTAGCCCATCTTACCAAGGGTACAATTGTCCTTTTGGGGCGGTAATGACAAAGAAAACACACAGATAATAATGAAAATGATTGTATTATGTACAGAATCAAAATACTGTTACAGTTTGAATGATATATACATGAATTGAACAATATTGTAGATTACAGGTATGTAAAAGATGGAATTAAATTGGATACCAGTAAATAATATGATGACAGTCTCCTCACACTCTCCAGCACAAATCTTGGTTTCTGGTTTGCTCTGCTGGGCTCACATCAGTACTCTCAAGGACAGGTCTTCCTCCCAGGATGCACTTCTCTCCTCTGCCCTCCTCATGCTCTTCTCTTCTACTGCTCTTCTCTCATGCTCTCCTCCAGTTCTTCTGGTTCCACCCAAAAATATTCCTCATTTATACAATTTTCATATCAATTAGATTAGCTCAACTGACCTTTCCTCACCACACCCACTTGCCATTTCATGGTGGCCTCAGAGATATTACTGATGGGGGGGGAAGGCTCCAGAAACAGGTGTATCAGACGCATTTGTTCCTCTATCTGAAATCTTTGTTTAGTTGACAAACAGAGAAAGTTTTTACATCTGTCCTCCCTCTTTTCATATATGACCAAGAGAGAGCTTCCTCTGAGTCCTCAAATGGCTAAATAAGGAATGCATCCTGTCACACTGCTTGAAGTAACCTTTATTGGTGTAATTGTGTGACCCCCTGCTATTTGGGACAGCTGAAATTGCCCTAGATTCTTGATTAAAGAAACATATTTCCAACTGTATATTCTTAAGCCATAATACAGACAATTAACCATACACATGTGTACATATATATATATATATATATATATATATATATATATACATACACACACTCATAATAAATTGCATACAATGTCCATATAGGTAAAGACATGTATACATACATAAACACACACATATATATCTCCACAGACAAACCCCTGTTATAAGTCATATTTGATCCATTTTTACTTTCTTACACAGTGATTCATAAAACTGTTAATATAGTATATAAATATGCGGTAATAAGTGCTTAAAAATGAACATAATGTAAATGCATAGCACTTTACCTTTATTCTCATTTGTCATCACTGAGTCAAATATTAATCCAAAATAATTATAAAATAATCCCAACTCAATAAAGTTAACAAAAACAATAAACTCAAGCTTTCAAATTAAAATAATAAACAACACAGAGGTAAGTTAAACTATCCAGTTCCTATCCTATTCTATGGATCCCATACACTAAGATCCTTTATGTTTGGGAGAATTTAAGGCAGCGGTAGGCAACATTTGGCTCTTCTGCTGTTGGGTAGTACAACTAACATGATCTCCAATCATTAGCTGCTAGGTGATCATGGGAGCTGTAGTCTCCAAAAGTTGGAGTGACAAATGTTGCCTACCCCTACCTTAGTGGATAAGCTTCGTAGAATAGCATAGGAATTGCACTATTTATGTACTTTCTGTCTCACCTTACTGCTGCAATTTTCAAATTGTGGTCCATGGAACAGTGGGGTTTCCTGAATAAGTAAGGATAGGAAGAGGTACAGGAAGATTCCTGTCAGAGAATTGGAGAGCAGAATGTTCCTCATTGTTTTGCTACCAAGATGCCCTCTGGAAAGCCATATCATGTAATATCTTTGGTGAGTAAACACTATGACAAATAGTGTTTGGCAGTCTGTCCATCCATAGTTGGGATCAAATGGACATTGGTCTTTGGCTGTTCAGTATTGTTTCCGGATGGTTTGGCATCCTTTCAGTCCAGTGCTTGGTTAGCTGGGTTTCAGCACCTTTGCAGCTTCCTCCCATAAGGAGGTTTATTGACAACTGCTGTAAGTTAGGGCAAGGTTGTTGATTCTGTCATGAATACTCAGGGTGTGGTGGTCTGCACTCTGTTTCAAATTGCACCAATTGAGGGAAACCAAAGGACAAGATTATTGATGTTTGTGAAGACTCCAGTCCATGTCATCCTTTTATACTATCTACCAGGTTATGCTGCAGTCCACTTTTGGATTATAGGTGATTTCTTTATTTATTTTACCTGGAAGTGGGTAGCAGTGCATAAGAATGGTCTGCAGTTATCCTATAATAGCAGTCTAGTGGAGGTCTCCAGGCTTAGAATTAAAGGGATGAAGTGGGTGATTGCTATTATTCAGTTTCTGAAGGTTCTGGCTAGGGATCCTGGTATACTAGTGGTTCATTTTGGGGTAACAACCTAGGAGCATTTCCAGTCCGGAATCTTGGTGAGATTATGAAATGGGATCTGGGTCACATCCAGGAGTTGTTCTCAGATGTCACCATAGTCAAGACTGGTATGAGATAATTTCAAGGCAGGACTGGAAATATGCCTGACATCCTGTGGCTATGGATAAGTGTAGAAGTAGGTTTAATAGGTGGATGACTAAGTTTGTGGTTTCTTTGGGTAAGTTTTCTGTATTGAGGTGAAGGATCATGACTTATTTCTGAGAGATGGCATTCAACCCAAAGATATTGGGCTTGATTCCTTCAACCTTGAGCTCGTGGACGATACTGAATAAGCTTTAGCTTTACTGGGTGGGGTGGGGGCTGGCTGGTTGAAGGGTTGCCATTGCCTGTTTGGTGAAATGTGTAAATTGTATGTTAAGGCTAACTTAATTAAGCCTCTTGGAAGGATGCCCCTAGACTTACATAATGGGTGTTGACATTACCCTTTGATCTTGGAATGAATGGGCACTGTGGTAATCTAGGGGTTATTTTTGCCTGGTTTAATTAAAGGTTATTTAGTGAACAGGTTGCAATAACCCTATTTAGTTTAATATAGGTTTGATGGCAAGAACAATTTAGTGTAAGACATTAACTGGTTATGGTTGCTTATCTACCATTTGTTCTTTAATAAAGTTGTGGCCTGTTCTCCCCAACATAGTGTTCTGTGTGCTTATTGAGTTTACCCTATGCCTAAAACATGCACGCAACTGAATCTGTATTAGCAATTCTGCCATTACACTCACTATTATGTGCCCAGTAGTTCAGGATGTTGTAAATGAACCATCAGTATAATCATCTCAAATGTTCTTCTCCACAGGAAATAAATGACAGTGCAAATATGCTTTACTATGTAAATGAAAATTTTTATTAAACCAAATTACGAGCACCGTGCAAACATAAGCATATGTCAATACATGCAAACATTTAGATAAAACAGTCACACATGGGCAGCTACTACTTTAAATAGATAAAATGGACAAAATACTGAAATAATCACAGATTATCTAAGGTAGAAAAAGATCTAACAGACCATTGGCTCTATGCATTTCATGACTAGATTCATTTCTTCATGAGCCAAAAATGTATTTAAACAACGATGCCACCATTTGTGCACTCCTTTTTGAAAATTTCCCAGTGATGTAATGCTTAAAGGGATAGTAATACTTTGTTTTATTTTTATTATATTTTGTAGGCATTAAAAAAACATGAAGAACGATATAAGTCTTATCTGTCAAACCTTTATGGTTTGAGAGATATTCACAAGCAAAGTTTCCCCTCCTGCCCCTTTTACCTAATGTAAGCCATCTCTTTTCAGATGAGGAATCCAGTCCATAGACCAGACATATAACAGAAGGGGACAATCTTCTTCCTATCAGAACAATGAAAGTCCTGCCCACCCTTGACAAGTTTTTCAGGTTTTTTCCTTAACTTTATTGAAGATTTTCCCTCTCTGCAGTCTACCTGGGTACCTCCCTTCTGATCTGGCTGAACAGTGTTACATCAGTAAAAGGGGCTTGAGGGGGATACTTTGTCATTGAATTACTCTTGAACTACAACTCTGACAGAATTGAAATAACACTCTCCAAAGTCCAAGTACTATGATGATTAATTAGAGCTGCTTTTATTATGAAACATTACTATCCCTTTAAAGACACTCCTCCTGTTATTTTGATTAATCCGTAATAAAACAAATACAAAAAAAATTGTATGGTACAGTGGTTCAGGCCAGGACTTGTGAATTTCCCTGTTTTGGGCACAAGTGTAACGATCATAGGCTCATTCAATTTTATTAACTTACTTGTTCTCTAAGGAGGAAATCTTCAAATCCTGGCCTGTTAGTGGTCCCTGATGGCATGGTTTGAAAATAATTTATGTAAAGTCACCAGAAGGATTGACATTTACAGCTTTATCTTTATAAAAAATCCTCATAAAAATAAGGATGTTGAAATCCATTTTGGTAGATTATATATTTCTTGCATATTAATAAACCCCTTTCTATATACCATAAAATCTCAGGTATAATACGCCCCTGTGTATAATACGCAGGTGTATATTATGCCCAAGATTTTAGGGGAAAACAAGAGTGCTTATGTATAATACGCACCCTTGTTTTCCCTCTTACTAAAACAAAGTTCCAGCTACCTTCCCTCCCCCAGCGCAATCCAATGACAAAGTAAAACTTACTTCTTGAGGCTGACTTGAATAACTTGGTTTATCTGAGAAAGATCCCTCTCTCCCTTCTTCCCCGTGGGCGGCACACTTGCATTTGCCGGCCGCTTCCCTCAATCGGCTTTCAGGACCTTCCGCCTCCAGCCAATGGTAATGCCCTGTGAGGGTCTCAAGGTCCTCACAGGGCAATACTGTAGGCAGAAGGTCCTGAAAGCTGATGGGAGAGAGGGATCTTTTTCAGATACACCAAGTTATTCAAGTGCAGCCTCAAGAAGTAAGTTTTACTTTGTCACTGGATTGTGCTGGGGGAGGGAGGGAAGGTAGCTGGAAGATCTAACTTTTTTTTTTAATTCAGAAAAAAACCTCTCGGGTATAATACACATCTCCCACTTCACATAAGGTGAAGAGGGTAAAATTGTACGTATTATACCCGAGATTTTACAGTAATTCAAATAAATTATTACCATTGATCATCATATCACCCCTTAAATGTGTATTTTCTAATGTAAACAAACCCAGTTTGAATAGTCGCTTTTTATAACTCAGATCCTTCAATCTTTTTATACGTTTTTTGCACATCTCTGCACTTTTTCTAGTTTAATAATGTATTTTTTAAAAACTAGTACCCACAACTGTATTCCATATTCCAGATGAGGCCTTACCAAGGATTTTTTTTTTTTACATAGGATTGCACCCTTTTGGCTCTTGCAGCAGCTGAGTGACACTTCATGCGGTTTTGAAGTCCATTGTAGTTCAGCACTGCCAAATCTTTCTCTAACAAGGATTCCCCGTGTAGTTTCCCAGTTATTGTATATGTAGTATGTTTGTCTTTACAGCTCAAATGCATAACCTTATATTTATGTATATTAAACCTCATCTGCCACTTTGTTGCCAACTCACCCAGTTTATTAAAATATTTCTAAGATGAAAAAGCTTTCTGCTCTGTATATATTTCGTTATACAGCTTAGTGTCATCAGCAAAGATTGAGACTTTCAATAACCATTTCTAAATCATTAATACACAAGTTAAAAGCATCGAGCCCAGGACTGAACCCCGTGGCACCCGACTTATACCTTTAGAGTAAACCGAAAAGGTTCCATTTACAACAAATCTCCTCCATCTATGTAGATGAGAATAAAGGGCTAGCTGACTGTCTCAATGAATATTTTTGTTCAGTTTTTACAGAGGAAGATGAGGGGAAGGGACTTCTGTTACAAAAAAGAAATGACAAGATATGGGAAACATGCATGTTTACAGAGGAATAAGTTGTACTTTAACTTTCTAAGTTAAAAACAGATAAATCAATGGGACCAGATGGGATACACCCAAAGTTGTTAAAAGAACTTGTGTGTTCTGGCACAACCTTTAACAGAATTATTCAATCAGTCGCTATCGACAGGAGTAGTTCCAGAAGATTGGAAGATAGCAAATGTAGTACAGCTTCACAAAAAAGGTAGCAGGGAAGAGTCTGGCAACTACAGACCAGTAATTCTTACATCAGTAGCGGGAAAATTAATGGAGGCTATGCTAAAGGAAAGAATTGTTGAATATCTGAATCTGAATGGCTTGCAAGATACCAAACAGCATGGGTTTACAGCAGGGAGATCTTGTCAAACTAACCTCATACATTTTTTTGACTGGGTAACTAAAATAATAGACCAAGGGGGAGCAGTAGATACAGCTTATCTAGATTTCAGTAAAGCATTTGACACTGTCCCTCATAGAAGACTCATTAATAAATTGCAGTGTTTGGGTTTGGATGCAGACCCAATGGCTGAGTGACAGGCGACAGAGGGAGGTAATCAATGGAGAATATTCGGAGGAAAGGATTGTTACTAGTGGGGTACCTCAGGGATCTGTACTGGGGCCCATTCTTCAAGGTAAGGTATACCTTTTTGCAGATGATACAAAGATCTGCAATAGGGTAGACATTCCAGGGGGAATAAGTCAAATGACAAATGATTTAGGTAAATTAGAAGAATGGACAAGAGTGTGGGAGCTGCAGTTTAATGTTGATAAATGTAAAATAATGCACTTGGGACATAAGAATCCAAAGGAAAAATATACTGTTAAGGGTACTGTGCTGTCAGAGGCAACAGAGAAAAGGGATTTGGGAGTAATTATTTCTAATGACTTAAAGGTAGGCAATGTAATAAAGCGGTGGGGAATGCAAGCAGGGTGCTGAGTTTTTATAGCTAGGGGCATTAGTAGCAGAAAATGGGAAGTGATCATGCCAGCCTTCAGATGTCTGGTTAGACCTCACCTACGGTATTGTGTACAGTACTGGAAACTCCATCTCCAGAAGGATATAGATACTCGAACAAATTCAGAGAAGGGTTACTAAAATGGTGACTGGTTTATAGGAAAAGACATATCAGGATAGACTAAAGGATCTGAACATGTATAGCTTGGAGAAGAGAAGAGAGAGGGGGGATATGATTGTGACATTCAAATACATGAAGGGATTCAACAAAGTGCAGGGTGGAAGTACATTTCAAAGGAGTAAAAATGTTTGGACAAGAGGCCATAGTCTAAAACTAGACGGGCACAGGTTTAGACTTAATGTAAGAAAGTTTTACTTCCCTGATAGGGTAGTAGATAAGTGGAATAGCCTACCAGCAGAAATGGTAGAAGTTAATACAGTGACAGAATTTAAGCATGCATGGGATAGGCATAAGGCTGTCCTTAACATAAGAAAAGACCAAAACCGGTTTGGAAACGGGCAGACTAGATGGGCTGAATGGTTCTTATCTGCCATCAAATTCTATGTTTCTATCATTTAATCAGTTCTCTATCCATTCACAGACCTCATCTCCCAAACTGAAGCCTGCAGTAACCTGTTGTGAGACACAGTGTCAAAGGCTTTTTCAAAATCTGAGTATACGCCATCAACAGCAATAACCTTGTCCAAATTACTACTTATCGTTTCATAAAAAGAAAGTAATTTAGTTTGACATGATATGCTCTTCATAAACCATGATGGCTCCTACTATAATGGTGTTGGTCGTCACATAGTCCTGAATGCTATCAGTTAGTAACTCTTTCTAATATCTTACCCACTACAGAAGTCAAGCTCACAGGTCTGTAATTTCCTTGTTTAGATCTTGCCTCCTTTTTTAATAAAGGAACTACATCTGCTTTTTTCCAATCACATTTAACTTTGGCTGATGATAACGAATCAGAAAAAGTATAAGGAACTTCCTATTGCTGAATTAAGAGGGAGATGTATAAAAAGCCTTCTTAGTGTGTGTTTAAGAATTGTCGTTAACATTTGCAATGACAGATTATACTTATAAAGAAATAATGTCAAGTTTATAAATATACCTATCTGAAATTATTCTGAGAAAATTTGTTGAAAAATTTATAAATTAGTATATTTTTTCACTTATATAGATATCACTGTATACTTCCATTAAAACTGGTTATACAAGGCATTAAGATTTAATTACTAAAACTGCCTTTATTTGGGGCACTGCAAATTTCTTTATACATACATTTAGACACAATTCTTATTGGAACAAGAATATTTCTATTCCCCTTTTCATAAAAGTTGACTGACTGGAGTTAGTACTTAGTGAACATATCTCTAAAAATTGATACATATCTTTATGATGCTTTGAGACAATTTTACAGACACTATCCTTATTACTCCAGTTTTATAAATCTCCCCCATAGTTCCTTAAGTCCTCCCACATGTATGCCATCAGGTCCAGGTGCTTTATTTACCATAACCTTTTCCAGACTTTGTTCTCAGTAAGCCATGCACATAATGGAGGAAATTCTGTGATTCTCTGTTTGCCCATATCCTGCCAGTGTTGCTTCATTTGTATATAGAGAAGATAAGAATGTGTTTAAAGGTGTCAGACATAGACCTATTCTCATTAATTAATCTACCTGCCACAGTTTCTAGAGGACCAATATCAACCTTAATATTTTTGTCATTTATATACTTGTACGGTTCCTGCAGGAAAAAAAATGAGACTTTCTCATCTATAATCCTGGTATGTTAACTGATACAAACAATTACCACTTTTCCCGAACCAGAAGCAGGTACTGATTTCAGTTGGGAAATCCATGGTTTTCAGAGTCTGATATCTTTGAAGTGGTGAAAATGTAAAAAAGTATATTTTTCTTATAAAACCAACTTTGCTAGTATTTGTGCAAACCAACCAAGGGGTAGAAAGATAAGCAACCCCTCATTTGATGCAGATGAATGTTTATTTCCTAAAATGGTATTCCTTGCATACATTTCCAATGTACTGTTAATGATTATGGCCATTTTAGTGAAAGCAGCCAATATTAGATTTCAAAAAAGAAAACAGATAAGTATAGTTTAGTGCTCCTAACACTTCTTATGGTATGTCAAGCCACATCAGTGGGGTACCTTTTTGGACTGGCTTAAGGCAATGATAATGAATACAGTGTCATATTTTGTGATTTTGAAAGATTTTAGTATCTTTGAAGTGATTGAAGTGTAAAGAATGTATTTTTTTTCCAACACACCATATTCTGAAGTAGAAATTTAAATAACTTGTTATTTGATGTGACTGGTTGTCTTTTTTACAAAATGGCATGCAGTGTTATTTTTTTAAAATGTATCTAGATTTCAGTTGCTTTGAAGGGGTGGAAAGGTGAAAAAATACCTATTATTTCCCTTCATACCATCTTGGGGAAAAAAATTGTATGTATCAGAATGAGGTAGAAAGGCAAATGATGCCTTATTTGATGTAGTGGGATATCTACTTTTAGGATATATTTGCTTTTAAGGGGTTATTTTGATGTTATGGGTAATTATGCATTTAAACTATGTGTAGTAAATTTTGGTAATCTCCATTAAAAATCAAATGAAATCCTTTTATGTTCCCTTACCAGTGTTGTGAGACTTTAGAGAAGGACATACATTTGTGCATCAATACATATTGGGTATCAGTGTAATTAGAGGTATGGGCAGGCCACTGACTTAGTTAAAACAATACATATTTATTAGTGTAGGGACTATGGGATCTTAAAACTCGTTTAAACAAACAATTTAAAACAAGTACTTTTTTGTATTCATTATATAGATTTTCTTGCAATGTACTTCAGATGAAGTGCCACTACAGCTTTACATATATAACTAGAATTATACCTAAACAGATGGGCAACAAAAATGTGTCCAGCATCCAGGGTATAAAACATTTCCCAAGCCTCTGGCAATCAAATGCTAAAGAGTGTGACTGATTTTAGATGCACTTATTAATACTTTAAGATATTTCTGGCATTAACATACCAAGAGAATATTTTTTATAATGGCTAGCTTAGCAATTTTGGTAGCTCTCTGGTAAGATGCTTAGGAGACCACACTTCATATCATTGAATTCCTGGCCACTGCCTTACTAACTCATAGCTCAAAATACTTTCCAGTGTCATTTAAATAATGATCCAGCTCATACCAAGGGCAGCAATTAAATTAACACTTTTCCTCTTGTGCTAAATGAACAATATTCTTGACACTACCAGGCAAAGTAACATATGATGAGGGTAGGAAACTATATATATAATAATTCAACATATCTCTAAGCATGAATCTCTTTCCGTAAACAATAAAATAAACACAGTAAGCTCTGCTGACATTTATATTTGTGCAGTCACAATTAACAAGTACTCAGCTTAAGGAAGCTTAAGGAATCATTCCATTGTGTTTAGTCACTGTTTTCGACTTCCACAGCATAATTAATTGTGCACGCAATGGAAGAGTAAGCCAACAAACGCCTTTTATTTATGGTAGATAAGGTAATGTTTTTCAGAGTTATATTAACAGTCCCAGGGTCAGTCAGTCACATAAATGTTGCTCTTCCAACAGCAGCAGAGGCACTAATCATCATAGCTAAAGTTGCAGATTGCGATAAACTGTGTTGTTGTTGCTGGTTGCTCAACACTAGTGTGTGCGTGGCTGAGTGGGGCTTGGACATGGAAGAGATAATGATGCTGATGATGACTGACAGGATGACTGTATATTTTTGGGCATATTTGCTTGTCCAGGGTCAGACTTTCCAGTTATTTTCTCTAACATTTTATAGATAGGCACAGTGCTCCTTTTCAGTGGTAGACTGAGCTTATTTGCTTTTTAACTATCTTTCTGGCCATCTTATCATCTATCTCACTCTCAACCTCATCTGAATCTGAATAAGATGGGGATTTTGAAGGGATATATTCTAGATCTACATCATCATCATCAGTCATCATTAGCTCATCCTCAGAATTGCCAACTACATTTATATTCCTCTAGGCTTTTAGAGGTCTACTTCAATTTACTGTTACTTTTATTTTCACAATGTTCAGTATTACTTTCAAGATAAATGTTTTTGTGCTTATTTGTCTCACTGTCAGATGCAGCAGTTGGGTGAGCTGCTACACGTTCTTCCTGTATGCCATCAGCACTAGAATGTGATTTGTTGTCGTTTTCAGCATTTTAATACTGGTGGAACCTTTGGTGGGACTTTGACAAAATGAATCTTCCTCAGGAGGAGGAGAGGGATCACCATAATTTACTGCACACATTCAACAACCATGGGTGCAGTACAACGGGTCTGGTATATCTGGGCATTATATTACGAGGGATATAAAGGATACTGTGGAATCTACTTTTATGTCGCGGTTGAAAGAAATTAATTCCTGTTTGAAAGTATGGGGGCAGTTGGAATTTTCTTGGTGGGGAAGGATTAATATCTTGAATTCGTATGTCGTTCCAAAATGGACATATTTGTTTTATATGCTTCCATTGACTTTTTCAGATTATTGGTTGAAGATGATACAGGAAAGCTTTAGAAACTTTGTTTGTAAAGGTAAGAAGCCCATATTAAGCCAGAATATGCTATCAAAGATTGGGGAGGGAGGGATGAGCTTTCCAATTATTAAAGAGTATTATTTGGCTGGTATGGTTACTCATATATATAGATTACAGTTGGAGGCTATTAAAAATGAGGGTTGGTATTTGCTGGAAAGTGAGACTTGCGAGATGGGGGACTTGAGTGTATTGGTTTGGAATATTGGTAATAGAGGTAAGAAACTATCAAAGCAAGCAGGTGCTGCTTGTTTGATATTGGCTCAAATTATGAAAGTATGGTACCACAATAAAAAGATGTTGAATATTGGTACAGGGATTCCCTGTTTTGTACATCTAAATATGGTTGAACAGAATATAGAGGGTATTAATTTAAATATTTGGAAGAGTAGGGGTATTGAGTATGTAGGGCATTTGTTAACAGGGAGTTCCCTGAAACCATTTGGTGACCTAGTAGAAGAATTTCAGCTGCCAAATAGGGAGGTATTTAATTATCTTAGAGTGCACTTGTTGCATAAAAAGTGTTGTTAACTCTAGATGATATAGGGAAGGCAGTTGAAAAAGTCTTTAACGGATCAAGGGTCGAGAGAGTGGTATCTCAGGGGTTGAAATTGATAAGGTTGGGGAAGTTGAGAGATAAGTTTCCAGCTATTTCCTCTTGGGAAAAGGAGTGGGGGGAAGATTTGAATCTGGACGAATGGAATAGGGCTTTTTAGGATGTATTATCTTCAGTCCACTCATTGAGATTGGCAGAAACTCACTTTAAAGTTATTAATAAGTGGTACATGGTGCTCACTAGGATGAAATGGATGTTTCCGCATAATTTGTCGATATGTTGGAAATGTAACCAAGAGAAGGGTACATATTCCCATATATGGTGGGGGTGTAATATGTTTAAATTAGTTGAAGATTTGACATCGATAAGGTTAGAGAGATCCTGTAAAGTAGCTCTTTTACATATGGGATGGCCTCAGATGGAAATGAAAAATAGATCCCTGATTATCCATGGCGTTTTGGTGGTCAAAATAGTGATTGCTCGACAATGGAAACAGTTTACGGATATTTCATGGCAGGTGGTTAGGGCCCAGATGATGAACCAGATTATAATGGAAAAACATTTTAGTAGGATACATATAAATTCACTTAATAATTATAGACAATCGACCATATGGCAAAGGAAATTGGACTAATAAAGATGGATACCCTTGGGCACTGGTTGATGTATTTAGGAATCATGCCTTGGGGCAATCCTCGTATCTTCTCTCTCAATCCCCCCATGTACTCTAATGGGATGTATGGGTGTATGAATGAAGTGTTAAGTTTTGTGTTTGTTTGTTTTATCTTTGTGATATATATTTTTGTATTGAAATATTTGAATAAAAAAGATAAAAGGAAAAAAAAAATAAAGCATCTCTTAAAGGGATAGTAATACTTCGTTTTAACTTTATTTTATTTTGTAGGCATTAAAAAACATGAAGAATGATATAAGTCTTATCTCTCAAACCTTTATGGTTTAAGAGATATTCACAAGCAAAGTGTCCCCCTCCCGCCCCTTTTACTGATGTCACACTGTTCAGCCAGGGCAGAAGGGAGCTGCCCAGGTAGACTGCAGAGAGGGACAATCTTCAATTAAGATAACGGAAAAACCTGAAAAGCTTGTCAAGGGGGGCAGGGATTTCATTGTTTTCATAGGAATAAGAGTGTCCCCTTCTGTTATCTGTCCAGTCTATGGACTGCATTCCACATCTGAGAAGAGATTGTTTACAGTAGGTAAAAGGGGCGGGAGGGGGAAACTTTGCTTGTGAATATCTCATAAACCATAAAGGGTTGAGAGATAAGACTTATATCATTCTTCATGTTTTTTTAATGCCTACAAAATAAAATAAAGTTAAAACGAAGTATTACTATCCCTTTAAATTGTCAGTTACTTTTTACAAATGATTCAAAGAGTTTGACTGTACTACATTTGGAGAAGTTATCAAAATGCAAGACTTACAAGTAATTGCAACTAATTTTGTACTCCTCTATGCTTGATGAAATCATATGAAAGACAGGTGAGGGCACATATATAGTAACATAGTAACATAGTAATTTAGGTTGAAAAAAGACTTGCGTCCATCTAGTTCAACCCTTTCCCTATTCCTGTTTACCATCGTTGATCCAAAAGAAGGCAAACCCCCCCTCAATATAGCAATTTCAAATTCTACCCTGAATGGGGAAAAAATTCCTTCTTGATTCCAAATGGCAATCAGATTTCTCCTTGGATCAACAAGCCCTAACTAAATATTAATCCCAATACTAGCGTACATAGCCCTCTATGTTATGTTCTTTTAAATAAGTATCCAGACCCTTTTTAAAGGCCCTTTTTAAATGTATACTGTTGACAGTATGTAACTCACATTGTGCAATTACAAATTGTCCTGCATTAGGACATGCCTTGAATTGATATTCTTATCTATGTGCCCAATGAATGGTTTAAAACTGACCTGTTTTATGATGCAGATTCTGTATTATGATGCAAAGGGCCTTATAAATCAAGAGGTGCAATTTTGAAGCAAACCAACTACAGCATCAGTTATCTTATTGTGGGTTAGGTTTAATCTGATAAAAAAGCAAAACCCCCTTCCAATACTAAGTTAGGATTTGTCACTGGGAGACATGTCTAACCTCCAAGGGGTTAATACAGAAACGTGTAACATACCACTAAAAATTTGAAGACATTTGCAGCATTCAAGGAGTTAGAGGAACAACAACATCCATAAATGAATATTCCTGAGGTAACAAATACTTAAATATACTGGACATCATGCAAGAACAGGGGTAGCCAGCCCTGGTCCTCAAGAGCTACTAACAGTGCATGTTTTAAGGATATCCCAGCTAGAAAACTAATCAAAGACTCAGTCACTTTACTTGGTCCATCCTGAAAACATGTAGTTTTGGTAAATCTTAATGACTAGGGTTGGTTACCCCTGTTCTAGACACAAATATTTCTCTGTTAGTTCTCTGCAGCCTAAAATCCCGTCTTAAAGGGGTAGTAATGGTTAATTTCCTGTTTAATTAATATTGTATCCATTAAAAAATAAGTACAACGATGTAAGTCTTATCTCTCAAACCTTTATGATTTGAGAGATATACCTCGCTAAAGTTAACTCATGATATAAGTCAGCGCTCTAGCTAACAACTGCAGAATCCAGTCATTTGACCGGATGGAGGCTCTTCAGCAGAGCTGAAATCTTGCAATCTAAACTTGAATACTTAATTGGAACATTTTACAAAGTATGCCTGGTGTGCAAGCACACTTTGTAGACCGTTCCAATGAAGTATTTATGTTTAGATCACATGATTTTGGCTCTGCTGAAGAGCCTCCATCTTGTCGAATGACCTGATTCTGCAGCTGTCAGCTACAGAGCTGAATTCTCTCATGAGGTAACTTTAGCAAGGTATATCTTTCAAACCTTTATGGTTTGAGAGATAAGACTTACATTGTTTTACTTATTTTTTAATGGATAGAATATTAAATAAACTTAAAGGGGAACTACCACCCGACACAATCTTTACCTTCACTAAGTCCCCATCTGGCGACTAGCTGCTTAGTAGCGCTATTCGCCAGTATAGTTATCTTATTTAATAGATTTCTCCTCTCTCCCATGGGTGACAGGCAGGACAGAGCGCGGACATCTTGCCATTGTGACATCTGCACGCCTGCGCTGTCAGTCCCTGGTGGGTCTAGGAGGCGTTGCTAGGAGCCATTTGGCTCCAACTGGGACTGACAGCGCAGGTGCACGGATGTCACAATGGCAAGATGTCTGCGCTCCGTCCTGCCTGTCACCCATGGGAGAGAGGAGAAATCTATTAAATAAGATAACTATTCTGGTGACTAGTGCTACTAAGCAGCTATTCGCCAGATGGGGACTTAGTGAAGGTAAAGATTGTGTCGGGTAGTAGTTCCCTTTTAGTTTTAACCATTATGATCCCTTTAAATAAGCTCTGAGGGAGCTCCCATTCCCACCCTTTCAATTGCTCCAAATGATTGCCTATCACCACATGCACGCCCTTTGGTCCTAAAGAGCTAATCCACTTACAAAAAATATTACACTTTTCTGTAGTGACCCCTTTGAGGGGGATGCTGGTGGGATTTATGCTATAGATGAACAATAATTAAGTAATCTTTACACTGCTGCCACTTCTTCCCCATTACTTTTATATTCATCTAGGATTTTTGGAGTCTGAATCTATTTATTTTTACTTTCCCCACAGAGTAATTTCAGAATGTTCACTAGTTGGTGGAAGGGCTACACCTTACTCCATTGTGCCCCCAGCACTAGAATGTGACTCGTTGTCTTTGGTGATTTTAAATGGTTTATTACTAGTGTTGAGCGAGCATGCTCGGCCGATGCTCGGATCGGCTCGAGCATCGCTCTGCTCGGCACATGGCGGTACTCGTACGAGTACCGCATGTGCTCGCCCGCCATGTTCGGGTCTCCTCCCCGCACGTTTTGCGGCTGCTGCGCAGCCAATAAACGTGCAGGGAGGCTCTGACATCGGTGTAATGCCAGCAGCCATGTTGGCTGCTGGCATTACACTGATTGGCTGGCCAGAACCCGTGGTCGGGTGCTGTATAGCACCTGACCATCGAGTTCGGCTCAGTCTTAGCCAGGGAGAGCTGAGGATAGGAAGGGAAAGGCAGTGTAGGGAGGAAAAAAACCAAAATTGTGAAAAAAAAGAACCAAAAGTCCTTTTTAGGACTACTGTGTGTGGGGGCAGCAGGTTATTTTGTGTGGGGGGAAAAAAACAAAACAAAAAAAAAAAATATTCTGTTTAGTGTGCAAAGTTGCAGATTAGAGCACATTCTGTTTAGTGTGCAAAGTTGCAGATTAGAGCACATTCTGTTTAGTGTGCAAAGTTGCAGATTAGAGCACATTCTGTTTAGTGTGCAAAGTTGCAGATTAGAGCACATTCTGTTTAGTGTGCAAAGTTGCAGATTAGAGCACATTCTGTTAAGTCTTCAAACTAAAATATCAAAGTCACATATTCCATTCAGTGTGCGTCGCCGCAGTTTAGCAGCACATTCTGTGTACTGTGCAGAGTTGCAGAATAGGAAGAAATACTGTTAAGTCTTCAAACTAAAATATCAAAGTCACATATTCCATTCAGTGTGCTTCGCCGCAGTTTAGCAGCACATTCTGTGTACTGTGCAGAGTTGCAGAATAGGAAGAAATACTGTTAAGTCTTCAAACTCAAATATCAAAGTCACATATTCCATTCAGTGTGCTTCGCCGCAGTTTAGCAGCACATTCTGTGTACTGTGCAGAGTTGCAGAATAGGAAGAAATACTGTTAAGTCTTCAAACTCAAATATCAAAGTCACATATTCCATTCAGTGTGCTTCGCCGCAGTTTAGCAGCACATTCTGTGTAGTGTGCAGAGTTGCAGAATAGGAAGAAATACTGTTAAGTTTTCAAACTCAAATATTAAAGTCACATATTCCATTCAGTGTGTGTCACCGCCGTTTAGCAGCCTATTCTGTGTACTCTGCACAGTTGCAGACTAGGAAGAAATACTGTTAAGTTTTCAAACTCAAATATTAAAGTCACATTTTCCATTCAGTGTGTGTCACCGCAGTTTAGCAGCCTATTCTGTGTACTCTGCACAGTTGCAGACTAGGAAGAAATACTGTTAAGTTTTCAAACTCAAATATTAAAGTCACATTTTCCATTCAGTGTGTGTCACCGCAGTTTAGCAGCCTATTCTGTGTACTCTGCACAGTTGCAGACTAGGAAGAAATACTGTTAAGTTTTCAAACTCAAATATTAAAGTCACATATTCCGTGTAAGATGAAGAAGGCGGGTAAAAAGGGACGGGGAAGTGGACGTGATCCTGATAGTTCAGGACGCGGAGAAACTGTGCCTGGTGCCAGAGCACAAGAAAGAAAGACATCCACCATACCTAGCTTCATGTCTAATTTTACAGGGCGTCGCAGGACATCACTCTCGAGGTCCGACCACTGCGAACAGGTGGTCGGTTGGATGACAGCTGATACTGCTTCCAGTCGGTTAAGCACCACCCTGTCTTCCACCAAGTCCACTCTCAGTAGCCAAGAGTCTGGTCAACATAATCCTCACTCTGATCATCCTTCCTCCCACCATACACGGTCTGGTCAAAGAAGTGATCCCACACTGGGATATAGTGAGGAGCTCGTCTCATCACCAATCCTTCATTTGACCCTCTCTCCAAGCACGCTTGCAGAGGAACATGACATCTTGTGCCCTGATTCACAACCTCTAGAGGCTACCCAATCACAAGAAGATGACAGATGTGAACGGCATTTAAGGTCAAAGGAAGTAGTGGATGATGATGATGATGATGAGACACAGTTGCCATTAAATCAACCACTATTTCCGTCTCAAGACCTTGTTGAGGAGAATGTTATACAGTTGTCAATGACTGAGTATGTGGTGGGATCAAGACTTGAGGAGGATGATCAGAGTGAGGAAGTGGAGGAGGACTTGGTGGACGATGAGGTGACTGACCCCACCTGGGAAGGTGTAGAGCCGAGCGATGACAGCAGTCCTGAGGGTGAGCCATCTGCAGCACCGCAACAGGCTGGAAGAGGCAGTGGTGTGGCTACAGAAAGAAGGCGGACCGCACCAAACCGGCCCGCAAATGTTCCACGGAGCACCCCCTTGCGTAAATCTACCTTGCCAAAGGGTAGGTGTTCCGCGGTATGGCGTTTTTTTAAGGAAAGTGCGGACGACAAAAGAATTGTAGTTTGCAACCTGTGCCACACCAGAATGAGCCGAGGCATGAACACTAGAAACCTCACCACCACCAGCATGATCCGACACATGGCATCCAAGCACCGTAGTAAGTGGGAGGAACGCCTGGATCGCCCATCTGTGTCTGCAGGCCACACCACTGCCTCCTCTTCCCCTGTTTTCGGTGCCGGCCAATCGCCTGTCGAAGGTGCAGGCCCGCATACCTCCCGCCCTGCACCTGTACCATCTGAAGCACCATCAGCGACCACATCCACTTCCCTGTCCCAGCACAGCGTCCAAATGTCGTTACCCCAGGCATTTGAGCGCAAGAGAAAGTACCCAGCCACCCACCCACAGGCCATAGCACTAACCTCACACCTTTCAAAATTACTGGCCATCGAAATGCTGCCATTTAGGCTTGTGGACACTGAGTCCTTCCGCAGCCTGATGGCAGCAGCTGTCCCTCGGTACGCGGTCCCCAGCCGCCACTACTTTTCCCGGTGTGCCATCCCCGCATTACACCACCATGTGTCCCGTAACATCACCCGTGCCCTGACCAACGCAGTTACTGGGAAGGTCCACTTAACGACTGACACATGGACAAGTGCTTGTGGCCAGGGACGCTACATTTCCCTGACGGCACACTGGGTGAATGTCGTGGAGGCTGGGAGCGACTCGGACCCTGGGATGGCACGGGTGCTACCCACTCCGAGGATTGCGGGCCCTACCTCCATCAGGGTTTCCGCCAGCACCTACGTTATTGGCTCCTCCTCCTCCGTTTCCACCTCTGAATTCTCTACACGCAGCGCCACTCCCCCATCAGCCAGTAGCTGGAATCAGTGTAGCACTGCAGTGGGGAAGCGTCAACAGGCCGTGCTGAAGCTGATCTGCCTTGGGGACAAACAGCACACGGCCTCAGAGCTGTTGCAGGGGATTAGTCACCAGACCGAGCAGTGGCTCTCGCCACTCAACCTGCAACCAGGCATGGTTGTGTGTGATAATGGGCGTAACTTGGTGGCGGCTTTGGAGCTCGGCAAGCTCACACACGTACCATGCCTAGCGCATGTATTTAATTTAGTGGTGCAGCGATTTCTAAAAACCTACCCCAATGTGCATGATCTCTTGACCATGGTGCGCCGCGTGTGTGCACATTTCCGTAAGTCATCTACAGCTTCGGCCGGCCTGTTGAAGCTGCAGCAGCGCTTACAATTGCCAGCTCACCGGCTGCTGTGTGACGTGAGCACGCGCTGGAACTCCACCTTCCATATGTTGGCCCGGCTTTGTGAGCAGCAGAGGGCAGTAGTGGAGTACCAGCTGTTACACGGTCGTCGCCTCTCCGTTCAACTTCCTGTAATCAGAAGTGAGGAGTGGGAATGGATGTCAGACCTCTGTGAGGTTTTACGCAATTTTGAGGAATCGACACAGATGGTGAGCGGCGATAACGCTATTATCAGTGTAACCATCCCACTTCTGTGTCTACTGAAACGCTCGCTGCTCACAATTAAAACCGACGCTTTGCATGTGGAAGAGGTGGAAATGGGGGAGGAAGAGCTTACACAAGGTGATAGCCAGAGCACCCTCACTTCGTCTTCTCAGCGACAATTGGAGGAGGCGGAGGAGGAGGAGGAGGAGGAGGAAGACACGGTTGCCTCCGCTACAGAGGGTAGCCATGGAACTTTAGTTCCATCTCTTCAGCGTGGGTGGGCAGAAGAGGAGGAAGAGGATGAGGATATTGAGAGTCATCCTCCTGGTGAGGACAGCGAAATCTTGACTGTTGGTACTCTGGCACACATGGCTGACTTTATGTTAGGCTGCCTTTCCCGTGACCCACGCGTTATACGCATTTTAAACAACACGGATTACTGGGTGTTCACCCTTCTGGACCCCCGCTACAAAGAGAATTTCTCATCTCTCATTCCTCCGGTGGAGAGGACAAGCAAAATGGTGCAATACCAGAAGGTTCTTGTTGAAAAATTGCTCCAAAATTTTCCATCTGACAACACTGGCGGCAGAGTACGTGCTACCTTGGCCAACCGAGAAGGGGAGAAAAGGGGAGCACACAGCAGTTCCGAGAAAGGCAGGGCAACACTCTCCAAGGCGTGGGACACCTTCATGACACCCCGCCAGCACCCTCACCCTGATGCGCAGCCTAGTGTCACAAGGAGGGAAAAGTTTTGGAAGATGGTGAAGGAGTACGTAACAGACCGTGTCAGCGTCCTCAATGATCCCTCTGTGCCTTACAACTACTGGGTGTCCAAGCTGGACACGTGGTATGAACTGGCACTCTACGCCTTGGAGGTGCTGGCCTGCCCTGCCGCCAGCGTTCTGTCTGAGCGGGTATTTAGTGCTGCTGGTGGCATCATAACAGATAAGCGTATCCGCCTTTCCACCGACAATGCTGATAGGTTGACACTTATAAAAATGAACAAGGCCTGGATTTCCCCTGACTTCTCCACTCCACTGGAGGAAAGCCCCGGGGGAACATAAACTCACTTTATATATGTTATTTACAATGATGTGAATACTCTGTATTCCCATTCACCCCTTCCACCCAAAAAACGGGTATATGGTTGACTCTTAATCTTCTCATCCTCCTCCTCCTCTTCCATATGCCCTGGGATATAATTTTTATATAGGGCCAGCTCACCAGCGGGCCCTGTGCTATAATTTTTATATAGGGCCAGCTCACCAGCGGGCCCTGTGATATAATTTTTATATAGGGCCAGCTCACCAGCGGGCCCTGTTTGACAATTTTTATATAGGTCAGCTCACCAGCGGGCCTTCTCATATAATGTTTTATTGGGTCAGCTCTCTAGCGGGCCCTCTCATATAATGTTTTATAGCGTCAGCTCACTAGCGGGCCTTCGCATATAATGTTTAGGATGGTCAGCTCTGCAGCAGACCCTTACCCATAATGTTTTAGATGGTCAGCTCAGCGCACGTTTCCCTCTTAATCATGGCCTCAGTTCAATAAAATCAAGGAAATTTTTGGGAGAATTTGCCTCTGCGCACGTTTCCCTCTTAATCATGGCCTCAGTTCTGAAAATCAAGGAAATTTTTGGGAGAATTTGCCTCTGCGCACGTTTCCCTCTTAATCATGGCCTCAGTTCTGAAAATCAAGGAAATTTTTGGGAGAATTTGCCTCTGTGCACGTTTCCCTCTTAATCATGGCCTCAGTTCTGAAAATCAAGGAAATTTTTGGGAGAATTTGCCTCTGCGCACGTTTCCCTCTTAATCATGGCCTCAGTTCAGAAAAATCGAGGAAATTTTTGGGAGAATTTGCAGATGATATACAAGTAAATATACAGCAAATACTGTTTGGTAACAATTTTTCGCCTAAAGTCGTTTTTATTTTCCTTTTTGTGTGTTTTACGGTCAGTCTGTAAAAATGGCGTACTACGGGCGAAAGATCGTTCCCAGCAGCGATGTTGGAGTCCAAGATGCATCCAGACATCCTCCCTATGCTGTCCCTGAACCATTTCTGTGGTGTTTCCATCCTTTTCTGCCATTTTCCTATGGACCAGGCACCCTCCCCTCATCAGAGCAGGGGGTGCCTGGTGTAATGCTCGAGTCCTCCCATTGACTTCAATGGGGCTCGGGTGCTCGGCCGAGCACTCGAGCCTTAGGGGGTGCTCGGTCAGAGCACCCGAACACCCGAGCATTGGGGTGCTCGCTCATCACTATTTATTACTACTGCTGGTGGTGGAACTTTTTATGTAATTCAACAAACAGTCTCCTCAGAGAAGGATCATTATCATTTATTGCACACGCTGCAGGATCCATGGCTGCAGTCAGTTTTTGGACTACCACTTTACTAACACATACCTTTACTACTTGTTTCCTCTACTACTAACTCTAGTATATTTGCTGGACATTATCAAAGTAGTGGGGATATTAATAGTTAAGTACACAACAGAACTGATTGTGTGCAATGTTTACAAAATACTCTATCAGATTATGTCTTTGTCTCTTCTAATATCTGTCAGTCTCAGTCACAGCTCATGTAAGAGCCCCTGTCTCTGTGTCACCTATCAGTCAAACTATTTTTTTATTTTATTTTAATTTTTTCTTACTGTCCCATTCACCAACTACAAAAAAACTGAGGGAACTGAAACCTACGCTGGCAAAGACTGGTACCATTCCTATCCATCCCTTTGTTATACTAATGTTTAGAATAATAGCCTCATCAGATAGTTGGCTGAGACTATTATCAGTCAAAACAATTGTTGTTCCCTGAGGCTACTCTCTGAGCTGTGGTGTGACCTATAATATGGACAAAGATATATTTT
Source organism: Rhinophrynus dorsalis (assembly GCA_037306005.1). Taxonomy (NCBI): domain Eukaryota; kingdom Metazoa; phylum Chordata; class Amphibia; order Anura; family Rhinophrynidae; genus Rhinophrynus; species Rhinophrynus dorsalis. The sequence goes on from CM074718.1 coordinate 111,892,347, forward strand.
TAACAGCACATATCAATGTGGGATCTTTTGTATGGGCTTCAAAATTTCCATGTGACAGCTATGTGCATTGTATAAAATGAGGGTGGGGTTCTGTATGTAATGCTTTCTGTTTAACCCTTTGAGTGCCAGAGGGGTATCCAACGTACTGCAGACAGCAATGCATTGGGTACTTGTCTGGCACTCAAAGGGTTAACATATTACCATTATTTATTGCCAATAGTTGATTATATATATACTTTATATATATGTGTATATATATATATATATATATATATATATATATATATATATATTTTTTTTTTTAAGTTTTAAAGATTTTATTGGTAATAGATACAGCTATAGTAATACAATACAGTATAATATATTACAATACATACTGTTACACCTCATAGTGTCAAACAAACATAGTGAGCTAAACAAGAGAAAAAGAGTAGGGGCTAGATTCTATTGCAGGTGCTAAATGTTAACACCCATTTTATCAAACATTTTCCTATTGAAATCTATGGGGAAAACTGGAGATAAAAGCAGTGATAAAATTAGCACCTGTAATAGGGCTATATTTAAAGGCAGCCGTTAAACCAGCCGCTAAGTGAAAAAGGCACACCGCTCGCAAATAATACATGAGTTACGGCAGATTCAATAGGTACTCTACGAGAATAGCTATCGAGCGTAGGCACACACAAAACACGTAACACAAAACCCATTGTCGCTCATGTTAATGCACAACGGGCGGCCAAATCACACAATAACATCGCTCAAAACAACATGTAACATAACGGCTGCCGTTGTCTAGCAACCATGATTGATGCAAAAACAAATTCAAACACACAGTCAATCACAAAGCCCCAATGTATCAAAAAACTTCAAATCCACCTATATATACCCAAAAATAACCGTCACACACTGTCTGTTATCGAGTTCTTCAGAGCCAGATATCAGGACCCAGGAGCGGAGGATAGTGATTAGAGAGAGGAGCGTTCATTGGCGGTAGAAGGAGATTTTGGAGTTTGGAGAGAGGTGCACTTACTATACACAAATCACACTTTTGCACATATTACATACACACATACAAACACAAACACATACACATACATACACATAGTCCTTTTATTTTATAACAACACCTTACACATTTTACTTTTTATTTTGACACTGTGAATCTGTGAGTGAAAGTGTGTGACAGAGAGTGAGTGGATCGAGTGTGTCTGTGAGGGCCTGTGGGAGTGCCTGGGTGTGAGTGGGTGAATGATGGTAAGGAGAAGAGGACAGGAGAGAGGGATGGGGAGAGTAGTGGAGGAGGAGGAAGGTCAGGAGGGTATCCCTCAACAGAGCAGGGGTGGGAGAGGGAGATCCGCAGGGCGGAGGGGGACCCGGCCCACAAGAGCAGGCACACACAGGACAGGGACAGAACCTGCAGTGGGACGAGGGGTAGTTGCTGGGGAGCACCCCACACAGTCAGGGTCAGACCAGGCAGGGCACTCCGGCTCTGAGTCATCCCATGCCGGAGGTGACGAGGGCAGGATCAGGGACCCCAAATACACAGAGAAGGAGAACACAGCTCTCGTGGAAGCTGTCCTGGAGAGGCAGTGTGTTCTCCACCCTACGGCAAAGGTCCCTGGCCTGTCAGCGAGGAGGAAGGCAGCCTGGAACCAGATCTGCAGCCGGGTGAACGCGGTGGCTACATGCAGGCAGGACGTGGAGTCTGTGAAGAAGAGATGGGGCGACTGCCGGAGGGTGGTCAAGAACAAGCTGTCTGACATGGCGAAGCAAGCCCAAGGCACCGGAGGTGGCCCATCTGTCCCCATCACCTTCTGCGGGTGGGAGGAGATGGTGCAGTAGACCATGTCCCCGACCCTGATCGAGGGGGTCATTGGAGGAACTGACACTGGGGATGAGAGGAGCCTCCACACTACCGGTAAGTGCAACACTACAGAACAACACACTATAGCAACCAACACCAGCTGCACACACAGTCACACCTCAACACATGTCCATCACTCAGCCATGCCATACAACTGCACCAACACAGCACCCTGAGGGTTAAAAAAAGGACACAACACCAGGAGGAATGGCAAGGTCCAACTTGGGACAAACCTGTCAAAGTCCTACTTCAACCCTCCTGTCGCTGTGCTCATCACACACAATACACAAACCGTTATGTTCAAAATGTCGTCTGTTAAATAACATGACTGTTCACACACACAATGTCACCCATGTCCCCACCCCCACCCCATCCCCACCCTAGAGGGATCATCAATGCATCAATCAACAATGCGTTGGCAACCCCTCTGGGACTCAAAGGGTTAACCAGACAACAAACAAGTCAATAGGCCAACGATCACATGCCACACAGGGGACAGTCACCAACAGGCCATGACTGATGGATATCTAGGATTGAGTACGGTTGCCTCACACAGAAGAATGGATGGGCTCATACACAGAGAAAAACAGGCCTCTATCAAAGATATCCCTCACTACTGGCTGGATTGTTGCCCTTAGGATTCAAATGTTACTAAATATGTTCCAACACGATGTGAACACAGGGATCAGTTCACTGGATGTGATTGCCTTACTGGCCAGATATGTGCACCGATCACAAATCAACCTGCATTACTTCCATCCAAATACACATACATAGTATATCACACTCTACGTAGATGGGATATACGAGGTATGTTCATATCCATCATATCAATCCTATGTATTGTTGGATGTGTGCACATATATAGCCAGTAAGGCAATCACACCTACTGAACTGCTCACCTACATCAAGGTGGACTTAACTTTTGCCATCCCCCTGGAGGAATAGCCATCCCTACAAGTTGTGAAGACAAATATATGTTGTTGGATTCCCCCCCCCCGAGTTAAACAATGGTATTCCTACTGCTGAAAGGTGTGTTGATTCAAAAGGTATCACAGCTCAGACATGGATATGTCGGGGCAATATCCCAGTGGCCTGAAATTGTACAGTAGTGCTGTTACTACACTACCATATGGACAGCTCTGGTACAGGGACCAGATATCTACATGGGAGGGTGTTGCAACAGCCCCACTATACTATTTTGGGCCACTGCGATATTGCATCTCAAAATGAAACCTTCACCCGTAATAAATCAAACAACACCATTCAGCAGTGGGAGTACCTTTGTTTACCCAGGGGGATTAACCCAAACACATATATATTTAGTCACCACATATCAGAGTATAACTGTCTCGACAAACATATGGCTAAGGTCACTAATCACAACATCTTATTTCTCCACACAGCTTACGGCCCTCAAGCCCAGCGGGAGACAGTGGAGGAGGCAATGTCATCCCCCAGTGGGGAGTACACAGAGGAGGGGACCAGCCAGTGGTCACCATACCCTCCATCACCATCCCCTCCAACACAGGCTGCACCACCACCTACTGCACCCTTACAAGCTGGACCACCACCTGCTGCACCCTTACAAGCTGGACCACCACAGGCTGCACCCCTTCAAAATGCACCTCCCCAGTACAGTGGCTGGATGCCACAGGAGGAGAGGTGGACCTATCCAGCCACCTCTACCAGCTACTACCCTCCATCAGCAGCACCACCACCGCCAGGGAGGCAATGGCTGCCAGGGACTGTGGCCACCACCCAATATGGGCCATATGCCTCCAACAACCCACCCTCCTGGATGGCTCCACAGCATGCCCCGAGGTATGATCCCAGGTGGAGTCCCAGCACCTACCAATGGCCACCATATGACCCTTGGCCACTGGACTACCCACACCTGGGCCTGATAGGTGAGCCCCAGCGCCCCCTACCCAGGGACATGTTCACTCCTCCACCAGCACACACATCATTGGGCAGCTCGGGATCACTTGATGTGGTGGGCATATGCCCATCATCTTCACCAGCCACTCCAACAGCTGTCACAGCAGCCACAGCACCTCCAGCAGCAGCAGAGGAAACAGCACCTCCAGCAGCAGCAGAGGAAACAGCACCCTCAGCAGCATCATTGGAAAGAGCACCCTCAGCAGCAGCAGAGGAAACAGCACCCTCGGCAGCAAAGGAAACAGCACCCTCGGCAGCAGAGGAAACAGCACCCTTGGCATCAGAAGAATCAGCACCCTCGGCAGCAGAGGAAACAGCAGCACCAGTGACACCGGGCACATCCACCTCAAGCACTGCACGCCTCACAGGGATGGAGGTGGAGTGTATGGCCCTTCAGAGGAGACTACTCCGTTCGAGCAGGAGTACTGACAGCAACATTACAAGGAGCAGGAGGCAATCTAGGAGGAACATTGCACAATTGGAGACCAGGATCCAAGCCCTGGAGTCGGCCAGGGGGAACACACTACTCCACCAGCTCAGGACTGGTCTCATGGAAATGTTAACACAGGTCCTTGTGGAGTTGAGGGAGATAAACCGCAGGGAGAACCTGAGGATGGAGAGGGAGAACTTGCGTTCCACTGAGGGATCTACTGCAACCACCCCCCCCTCCAGTGTTACCCCTGAAGCCACACCTAGGGGGCAGAGGGTTAGCAGGAGTTCAACAAGGTCATCCACCTCTGGCACCCAGGCTAAGGCCCCCCACCCAAAAAGGAAAAAATGAAAGGCCCAACCTGTCAACTTTCACCTCAATAAAAAAACCCTTTTTTTTGGATTCCTGTCTGATCTGTTGTGTCTTCAGTTATGGATAGGGTGGCAGGGTTGTCTCCAATGCATTGCCATACAATGCAGTGAACACAACCTCTGCCTGAGTGAAATGTTTGTGGGATTCTACAGCATGGGTTCACACACACACACACCGTTGTACAAATGCAACTTGAAATACATCCCTGGAGCCATATTACACCACTGTGTTATATGGCGATGTTGTGTGTTGAATTTGAACAACAGAACATACCCCTTAGCACAACAAATAGTACAACATTGAACATTCGTCTACATCATATGTAGTGTTTAACCCTTTGAGTGCCAGAGTGGTAGGCAACGCATTGCAAATAAATGTGTTGGGGACCACTCTTGCACTCAGTGGGTTAATAGGATAACCAAACAAACAGCTATGTGACTTAGCGGGGACATAACAAGCAGGACAGATAAATGGGACATGTATCAATATCGTTTGGGATTCAAACTCTCATTGTGGAACTGATTTACTGGGGAAGCCAATGGTTTTAACCTAGGATTTCAATGTGTAGCACACACATTGATATCCTGGGGTGAGCATTGGGGTCTCCAGTAAGTTAAGTTGCTGTTTCCCTAAGGGTGTAACAGACTTCACCAATGATAACACATGTCCACTTAGACTGGTTGTTCGTTGATGTAGCCCATGTACTGAGATATGTCAAAGTGGAGCAATATCTCAGAACATTGATTATACTGAGCAATACAGATACTGTGGACAGGAATTCACTGTGGAAGTATGTCCCCTGTATCACCTCTTTATCACTCCCACAACACATTAGTGTATCACTGCCACCATCATCTGTTTGCATGGATACATCACAGAGTCCACTCACTGGCAAACAAGTGGTGAGGGTGATGCCTTTCCATGTATGGGGGATACTCTATCCTGGGTGTGGTTACGCATTGACAAATGTGCTCTCACATATATCCTTATACAGACACAGATAGAATGGTGATGGTTCATCTTTATTGTGTCTCAAAGTACATTAGAAAGTACATGTGTTTACTGTGTGTATTGCCTTTATGCATTGAACACTTGTATGAGAACACTAAATGTACTTTGAAACTAAATTGTACTACTTCAGTAATACTGCTGCCCTGCACATGTGTTGTCCACAAGGTTCGACAACTCTGTAGCTGTGCATCCTAACTGTACAGGTTATAACACTCGAGAATTAGTGTTTTCTGTGTCTATATGAGAATGTTCCAGTAGAGGTTTGTGTGAACCTCAGGTCAAACATTGCATCGCCAACAACATCACCAGAAACAGCAAGGGGTGATCTTCCTGAAGGTGTTGTCAAGATCAATCCAGTCACATGGAAGATCTTCAGTTTAAGGATGGATCATGTTATGGATGCCTGTGGGACAAGAGGACAGGATTTGGAGCAGTAGACCTGAACAGATCATCAAGCAACAACAATTTAGCCTTTTTAATCCCCTCAATTTTCTCAATTACAGGTGAGTACACAAACCATTGCTTGACAATGTGTTGTGTACTCATCTGTAACCAATTATGTGGAGAACTAAGGACATGTGCACCAGCCCTATGGATATGTGCCCCTGACATGTATACACACATTAACAAGTGTTCTGAGAGCTCCATGGAAATAATGACATTGTGCTGCCACTGTGAAAGTGACAGTGGCAGCCCAATGTCATTTGTTCCCTGGAACTATTAGTACATATTTGTTGATGTGTGTATTCATGTCGGGGGCATATATGTCTGCACACTCACAGGTCAGCATGGAGTCCCTGGTAATCTGATCTACGTTTCATGACCGCTACATTGTGTGACCATACCACTGTACATCCACCCCTCTGCTGCTCTTCTCAGCTGTAGCACAGTACAGGTCCCATATTGAGTTCAATGCCCCTTTAACCCCTGATGTGCCTGAGTATTATCCAACGCATAGCATTGGATAATACTCTTTCGCTACTGGGCTAGCATGGTTGCTCAGGCTACGATCATGGCATATCCAGTTAGTTGTTGTCAATCAAGCCCTGTAAGGTGATGAACATGGGTTATATGTTGTACCTTGTTTCTCCTGGGGGTGTGCGTGATATCCTTGGGGTCTGTATGCCAACGTGGAGAGTGGAATGGAGGATGGTTTTTGAATCCACACACACAATTTGCCATGTCCACTGCCAGTGCAGTGCTGTGTGTCAATGTTCCTGTGGGGTGAGACAGAACATAATGTGCAGTGTGGTTAGTGTCACAGGACTGACGGGGGACTTGCATGGATTGTTTGCATGCCTGTGTTATACTCAAAGGTGAAGTGTTCCGTGATGAGCCTGTCTCTGATCTGTGCCCCTCTCAAGGTCTCTTCCACATGCCCGATGTCCATGGGCACTTCATGTATGGGGGGGGTCCTTGATGTGATCCAGCAGCCTGGTGTCCACTGCGATGTTGTGCAGTATTGCGCACACCACAATTATGTCGCACACCTTAGCAGGTGCATACTGCAGTGCTCCTCCAGAGTGGTCCAGACATCTGAATCTTGACTTGAGGAGCCCAAAGGTCCGCTCAATAGCATTCCTCGTTCTGGCATGAGCCTGGTTGTACCTTTCCTGGGCATGTGCTTGGGGATTGGCCACAGGGGTCAGTAGCCAGGACTTGCATCCATAGCCAGCATCACCTGTGTAATGTGAGTGACATGGTGAGACAGGGAGCACATGTTGTGTGAATTATGTTTTGTGTGGTGGACGCAGTAGCTGTGCATGCTGAGCAGTGTTGTGTGTACGCCTGTGTATGTGGTGTGATTTTGTATTGTGAACTCACCCAAAAGTCATCCCCCTGTAAAGGTTCCATTCTCGAAATCTCTGTGGACTGAGGAGTTTTGGAGAATGTATGCATCATGTGAGCTGCCAGGATACTTTGCACAGACATTCATGATCCTCATGTTGATGTCACACACCATCTGCATGTTGATGGAGTGGAAGTTCTTCCTGGTGATGAATAGCTGTGCGTCACGTGCTGGGGCCTTGATCCGGACATGGGTGCAATCAATAGCACCCATGACCCTGGGCATGCCTTCCCTTGTGTAAAAGGCCTGCTTGACGTGTATCCAGTCCATGTCGGTGGTGGGAAAATGTATATAGCTACTGGCCTTGCTTTTGAGGGCTGGCAGGACCTGGGCCAATTCCCTGGAGAATGTGGCCTGTGACATGCCAGATGCTTAACCCTCAGGGGACTGGAAGGCCCCACTTGCCATGAATTATATGGAACACAGTAGTTTCTGCAGGCCAGTTAGGGCATGGTTGTGGATGTAGATGGGATCCACCTGATCTTTGATGACCTCATACAAGGCAATGATGCTGTCAGGCCTCAACTTGTAGCGATCAATGACCTCATCATCAGTCATTCCATAGAGGGTGACCCTTGGGCGGTATACCCTGGTCCTTGGTGGTCGTCTATACATCCTCTGCTGCTGTGGAGCATCCTGTTGCTGCAGCTGTGCATCTGCAGGCAGGTGCTGCCCTCCAGATAGGGATGGACTCCTGTGTGGCTGCTGAGCCAGAGCCTCCTTACTTGCAACAGGTGAAGGCTGATGATCAGGCATGCATGGAGGTTGCTGATGTTCCCTAGCTCTCTCCCTTGCACGCCTTCTCCGCAGTCTTCGCAACTATATGTGACCCAACATACTGTGTGCTCTCTCTATCTCTCTCTATCTCTCTCTCTCTATCAAGCCACAAGTGAGTGTGTTGAGTTGTCCCTTTAAGTACTTGACAGGGCATTGTGTAGGAGTGGTGATGAGGTGAGTGCTGACCAATGGAGAGTTGTTTTTGTCCAGGTAAGTGTTTGCAGGTGTGTGTGTGTTATAAGATGTGGTGTGTTGTGCTTGTTATGTGTCTGCCATTTGCGGGTGTGCAGTTGTGGGGTGCAGGTCGTGTGTTGATGTTGCACAGGTGAGCTTATATTTGCAGGTGTCCGCTTTGTGTGATAACCCCCCATTGTTCCGTGTCATGTTGTGTTGTTGTTTTTTTGGGTGTCATTGTCCCTGTGGTGTTGCTTGTTGTTGTGTGTGGAGTGATTTGTGTTGTTTGTCCATGTTTTTTTGTTGTTTTGGCATTGCACGGGTTAATTTTTCCATTTACATGCTTGTGCGGTAAGCATTTTGTGTATTTTCCTATGTAACGGGTGTTTTGTTTTGCCCGTTAAGTGTCTAACGTCTGAGAAAAGTGGGTCTTAACTTTTTGCCGTTAGGTGTGTCTTTTTTTCAGCCGTTACCAGTACCGCAAACCTTTGAATAGCTCTGTGGTATGTTGTTCCATGCCTCTGAATCCTAACGTAAGTGTATCGGCCGTTAGGATTCTGCAGCTGCCCTTAGCTGTTCTTTAGACGGATCTTTGAATTGCTACATGACACTGCCTTTAAATTGAGCCCATAGAATCTAGCCCTAGGTGTCTCAGCAAGTCGATAGTTTGCCAAGGATTGAGGAACTGAAGAACTATATATTTTTTCTAAAAATCTAAGGAGACTCTCTGCATAGTTATCTGTTTAGAGAAAGTTCAGAAGTATGTGACTGCTATTATTTTATTATTTTTTTGTTAAACATTTTATTGATAATAGTCAGGTACAGATATAGAAATAAAATGAAGTATAATATATTATAATACATACTGTTACACCTCTTAGTGTCAAACAAGATTAGCGAGTTAAACAAGAGGAAAAAGAATAGGTGCCTCAGCAGGTCTTCAATCATTAAGGAACTAAAGAACTCATATCTAGGTCCTGCAAGACTGATGACAGAGTCCATACGATCCAATGAGTTTTGATTCGACACAGAATAACAAAAAATGTACCAAATTTTGAGGGCTTACTGTGTGGGTGTGTGATAATTAAACCAGCAATCAGATTAGCACTTCAACAGATATGGAGTGGAGAGTGTTATATAGCTTGCGAATGTCGACTATCGATGTAGTGGCTGATAGTGTGATGCGATTGGTTCATATGAGTAATAAATCTTGCTCCAGAAAAATGATTTGAAAAGAGATGAGAAGAGCATAGTATAAAGAAGGAGGAGAATGGAGAGAAAATGTTATAAAAAAAAAGAAAATTGGGGTGTACAGCACACCGAGAGACATCTCATCAACACAGAAGTGTGCTTTATGGACCTTACATATTTCTGACTAGTGCTGGAGGAGCTTGTCACAGAGGCTAAAAAGGTAAGCCATTTATCAATAGTTGTTCATATTTTATTATTTAATAGGTATAATGGTAACATCCATATTTGTGACTGCCATTATAAGACTTATATGTCCTTGACTATGGCTGATTCAGACATACCTAGACTATAATATACAAAGAAAGGTCTTAAATAAACTGTATAGAAAGGGGCTATGTAAAGTGGAAAATATAAATGACAATATATGATTTATACATTACCACAATTTATTAACTAGTAAATAAGTTCATTCATCACCATAACCAGGACAAATATATTTGGTGCATTAGTACTCTGCTTAAAGGGAAATCTGGTCCTGAGTGAACAAAGCAATCTCTAGATCTTGTTTTAATAGCTAATATTCAAAGGCAACAATACAAGACTTCATCAGTATGCAGGAACTAAAGGAAGCTCAGTAACATGAAGTATAGTATGAAGGCACTACCTCTATATTTAGTATGCTGTAACTTAAACACAGAAAATACTTCACAATACTTCAGTTCATCAATCCCTTTACTAAGCACACCAGGAATGTGCACAGACATTTTGGGGGGCAGGGGCTCAAATGAAAAACAGGGCACTTCTCATAATTATTTTTATTTATTTATTTTTTTACTAAAAGGGCACGAGGGCCCTTTGGACAAAAAGGGCAGGTGCTCAAGCCCCCCTTGATGTCTATGTGTGCACATGCCTGCAGCACACAGTGAAGCTTGATCCCCAGAACCATTTGGCAGAATGTAAGAAAGTGGAGCATTTGCTCTTTTTTTAAAGCCATAAATATATAGACTACATGCTATTCCTCATGTTTTGATGCAAGAAATATATTAACAACTTGATGCTTAATAGTATGCTCCTAAACTAAAGGCAAAGTTAGTGAATGCACCTAAACTAAAGGCAAAGTTAGTGAATGCACCTAAACTAAAGGCAAAGTTAGCCAGATGTATAAAAATGTGTGCTAATTGTTTTGCTGAATTAGACTCAATCTCTCATCGTCTCACAAAATGGTATACTTTTAGCCACTCCCGCTTTTTGAAAAGCATTAAGAAAAAAAAAACAGAATGTAAAATTTTGTTAATTCTGAAAAAACATTCCTAATTCAGGAACATTTTGGAGCTAATAATTTTGACATCAAAAGTACACTGTAACTAGTGATTGTGAACACATTCCACCCATTGTGTTTTTTGAAATTTCACTTATAGCATAATATGTATGGGCTTGGTGTCCTTACACTATAGTCTGTTTCACTTTTGTCCTCCTTTGGTTCCTTGATATTGGCAGGTAAATAACCTTTTTAATGGTTTAACCATATGAGTGTCAGAGAGGTATCGAACACATTGCAGCAATCCTATTTAATAAAAGTGTGTCACGATGCAGTCATTTGCAGTAGGGTTAAGAGGCTGGTCCTGCTTTGCATACTGCCGTTACCTCATTGCTCCATGGCCCATGCACACTGGCTTTTACACTAGTTAAGGTTATATTTTCTCTTTGAAAAAGAATCCACATTTACCCCTGTGAGCACCAGAAGGATGTGTAAACCTCCCCCCCCCACGGAATCCAAAAGTTAAACTGCTTGGTAAAATGATTAGTGATGAGCGAGCATGCTCGGCCGAAGCTCGGTTCAGCTCGAGCATCGCTCTGCTCGGCACATGGCGGTACTCGTACGAGTACCGCATGTGCTCACCCGCCATGTTCGGGTCTCCTCCCCGCACGTTTCGCGGCTGCTGCGCAGCCAATAAACGTGCGGGGAGGCTCTGACATCAGTGTAATGCCAGCAGCCATGTTGGCTGCTAGCATTACACTGATTGGCTGGCCAGAACCCGTGATCGGGTGCTGTATAGCACCTGACCAGCGAGTTCGGCTCAGTCTTAGCCAGGGAGAGATGAGGATAGGTAGGGAAAGTCAGTGTAGGGAGAAGAAAAGTGTGTTTGAACAACATATAAAGACCCAAAAGTCCTTTTTAGGACTGTTGTGTGTGGGGGCAGCAGTTATATTTTGTTTGGGGGGGCACAGATTTAAAAAAAAAAAAAACGTCACATATTCCGTTCACTGTGCCTAGCCGCAGATTAGCAGCACATTCTGTTTAGTGTGCAAAGTTGCAGATTAGCAGCACATTCTGTTTAGTGTGCAAAGTGTAAAAAATAAACGTCACATATTCCTTTCACTGTGCCTAGCCGCAGATTAGCAGCACATTCTGTTTAGTGTGCAAAGTGTAAAAAATAAACGTCACATATTCCTTTCACTGTGCCTAGCCGCAGATTAGCAGCACATTCTGTTTAGTGTGCAAAGTTGCAGATTAGCAGCACATTCTGTTTAGTGTGCAAAGTTGCAGATTAGCAGCACATATTCCGTGTAATATGAAGAAGGCGGGTAAAAAGGGACGGGGAAGTGGACGTGATCCTGATAGTTCAGGGCGCGGGTCAGGACGCGTAGAAACTGTGCCTGGTGCCAGAGCACAAGAAAGAAAGACATCCACCATACCTAGCTTCATGTCTCAGTTTACAGGGCGTCGCAGGACATCACTCTCGAGGTCAGACCACTGCGAACAGGTGGTCGGTTGGATTTCAGGTGATACTGCTTCCAGTCGGTTAAGCACCACCCTGTCTTCCACCAAGTCCACTCTCAGTAGCCAAGAGTCTGGTCAACATAATCCTCACCCTGATCATCCTTCCTCCCACCATAGAGGGTCTGGCCAAAGAAGTGATCCCACACTGGGATATAGTGAGGAGCTCGTCTCATCACCAATCCTTCATTTGAACCTCTCTCCAAGCACGCTTGCAGAGGAACATGACATCTTGTGCCCTGATTCACAACCTCTAGAGGGTACCCAATCACAAGAAGATGACAGAGGGGAACGGCATTTAAGGTCAAATGAAGTGGATGATGATGATGAGACACAGTTGCCATCAAATCAACCACTATTACTGTCCCAAGACCTTGATGAGGAGGATGATACACAGTTGTCAATGACTGAGTATGTGGTGGGATCAAGAAATGAGGAGGATGATCAGAGTGAGGAAGTGGAGGAGGACTTGGTGGACGATGAGGTGACTGACCCCACCTGGGAAGGTGGAGAGCCGAGCGATGACAGCAGTCCTGAGGGTGAGCCATCTGCAGCACCGCAACAGGCTGGAAGAGGCAGTGGTGTGGCTAAAGAAAGAAGGCGGACGGCACCAAACCGGCCCGCAAATGTTCCACGGAGCACCCCCTTGCGTAAATCTCCCTTGCCAAGGGCTAGGTGTTCCGCGGTATGGCGTTTTTTTAAGGAAAGTGCGGACGACAAAAGAATTGTAGTTTGCAACCTGTGCCACACCAGAATGAGCCGAGGCATGAACACTAGCAACCTCACCACCACCAGCATGATCCGACACATGGCATCTAAGCACCGTAATAAGTGGGAGGAACGCCCGGATCGCCAATCTGTGTCTGCAGGCCACACCACTGCCTCCTCTTCCCCTGTTTTCAGTGCCGGCCAATCGCCTGTCGAAGGCGCAGGCCCTCATACCTCCCGCCCTGCACCTGTACCATCTGAAGCACCATCAGCGACCACATCCACTTCCCTGTCCCAGCGCAGCGTCCAAATGTCGTTACCCCAGGCATTTGAGCGCAAGCGAAAATACCCAGCCACCCACCCACAGGCCATAGCACTAACCTCACACCTTTCCAAATTACTGGCCATCGAAATGCTGCCATTTAGGCTTGTGGAGACTGAGTCCTTCCGCAGCCTGATGGCAGCAGCTGTCCCTCGGTACGCAGTCTCCAGCCGCCACTACTTTTCCCGGTGTGCCGTCCCCGCCTTACACCACCATGTGTCCCGTAACATCACCCGTGCCCTGACCAACGCAGTTACTGGGAAGGTCCACTTAACGACTGACACATGGACAAGTGCTTGTGGCCAGGGACGCTACATTTCCCTGACGGCACACTGGGTGAATGTCGTGGAGGCTGGGAGCGACTCGGACCCGGGGATGGCACAGGTGCTACCCACACCGAGGATTGCGGGCCCTACCTCCATCAGGGTTTCCGCCAGCACCTACGTTATTGGCTCCTCCTCCTCCGTTTCCACCTCCAAATTCTCTGCGCGCAGCGCCACTCACCCATCAGCCGGTAGCTGGAAGCAGTGTAGCACTGCAGTGGGGGAGCGTCTACAGGCCGTGCTGAAGCTGATCTGCCTTGGGGACAAACAGCACACGGCCTCAGAGCTGTTGCAGGGGATTAGTCACCAGACCGAGCAGTGGCTCTCGCCACTCAACCTGCAACCAGGCATGGTTGTGTGTGATAATGGGCGTAACTTGGTGGCGGCTTTGGAGCTCGGCAAGCTCACACACGTACCATGCCTAGCGCATGTATTTAATTTAGTGGTTCAGCGATTTCTAAAAACCTACCCCAATTTGCATGATCTCTTGACCAAGGTGCGCCGCGTGTGTGCACATTTCCGTAAGTCATCAACAGCTTCAGCCGGCCTGCTGGAACTCCACCTTCCACATGTTGGCCCGGCTTTGTGAGCAGCAGAGGGCAGTAGTGGAGTACCAGCTGTTACACGGTCGTCGCCTCTCCGTTCAACTTCCTGTAATCAGAAGTGAGGAGTGGGAATGGATGTCAGACCTCTGTGAGGTTTTACGCAATTTTGAGGAATCGACACAGATGGTGAGCGGCGATAACGCTATTATCAGTGTAACCATCCCACTTCTGTGTCTACTGAAACGCTCGCTGCTCACAATTAAAACCGACGCTTTGCATGTGGAAGAGGTGGAAATGCAGGAGGAAGAGCTTACACAAGGTGATAGCCAGAGCACCCTCACTTCGTCTTCTCAGCGACAATTGGAGGAGGAGGAGGAGGAGGAAGACACGGTTGCCTCCGCTACAGAAGGTAGCCATGGAACTTTAGTTCCATCTCTTCAGCATGGGTGGGCAGAAGAGGAGGAAGAGGATGAGGAGATTGAGAGTCATCCTCCTGGTGAGGACAGCGAAATCTTGCCTGTTGGTACTCTGGCACACATGGCTGACTTTATGTTAGGCTGCCTTTCCCGTGACCCACGCGTTATACGCATTTTAGACAACACGGATTACTGGGTGTTCACCCTTCTGGACCCCCGCTACAAAGAGAATTTCTCATCTCTCATTCCTCCGGTGGAGAGGACAAGCAAAATGGTGCAATACCAGAAGGTTCTTGTTGAAAAATTGCTCCAAAATTTTCCATCTGACAACGCTGGCGGCAGAGTACGTGCTACCTTGGCCAACCGAGAAGGGGAGAAAAGGGGAGCACACAGCAGTTCCGACAAAGGCAGGGCAACACTCTCCAAGGCGTGGGACACCTTCATGACACCCCGCCAGCACCCTCACCCTGATGCGCAGCCTAGTGTCACAAGGAGGGAAAAGTTTTGGAAGATGGTGAAGGAGTACGTAGCAGACCGTGTCAGCGTCCTCAATGATCCCTCTGTGCCTTACAACTACTGGGTGTCCAAGCTGGACACGTGGTATGAACTGGCACTCTACGCCTTGGAGGTGCTGGCCTGCCCTGCCGCCAGCGTTCTGTCTGAGCGGGTATTTAGTGCTGCTGGTGGCATCATAACAGATAAGCGTATCCGCCTTTCCACCGAAAATGCTGATAGGTTGACACTTATAAAAATGAACAAGGCCTGGATTTCCCCTGACTTCTCCACTCCACTGGAGGAAAGCCCCGGGTGAACATAAAGTGACTTTATATATGTTATTTACAATGATGGGAATACTCTGTATTCCCATTCACCCCTTCCACCCAAAAAACGGTTATATGGTTGACTCTCTTCCATATACCCTGTGATATAATTTTTATATAGGGCCAGCTCACCAGCGGGCCCTGTGATATAATTTTTATATAGGGCCAGCTCACCAGCGGGCCCTGTTTGACAACTTTTTGTATAGGTCAGCTCACCAGCGGGCCTTCTTATATAATGTTTTATTGGGTCAGCTCTCTTGCGGGCCCTCTCATATAATGTTTTATAGCGTCAGCTCACTAGCGGGCCTTCGCATATAATGTTTAGGATGGTCAGCTCCGCAGCAGACCCTCACCCATAATGTTTTAGATGGTCGGCTCAGCGCACGTTTCCCTCTTAATCATGGCCCCAGTTCAGAAAAATCGAGGAAATTTTTTGCAGAATTTGCCTTTGCGCACGTTTCCCTCTTAATCATGGCCCCAGTTCAGAAAAATCGAGGACATTTTTTGCAGAATTTGCCTCTGCGCACGTTTCCCTCTTAATCATGGCCCCAGTTCAGAAAAATCGAGGAAATATTTTGCAGAATTTGCCTCTGCGCACGTTTCCCTCTTAATCATGGCCCCAGTTCAGAAAAATCGAGGAAATTTTTTGCAGAATTTGCCTCTGAGCACGTTTCCCTCTTAATCATGGCCCCAGTTCAGAAAAATCGAGGAAATTTTTTGCAGAATTTGCCTCTGCGCACGTTTCCCTCTTAATCATGGGTCCAGTTCTGAAAAATCGATGACATTTTTTGCAGAATTTGCCTCTGCGCACGTTTCCCTCTTAATCATGGCCCCAGTTCAGAAAAATCGATGAAATTTTTGCAGAATTTGCAGATGATATACAAGTAAATATACAGCAAATACTGTTTGGTAACAATTTTTCGCCTAAAGTCGTTTTTATCTTCCTTTTTGTGTGTTTTACGGTCAGTCTGTAAAAATGGCGTACTACGGGCGAAACATCGTTCCCAGCAGCGACGTTGGAGTCCAAGATGCATCCAGACATCCTCCCTATGCTGTCCCTGAACCATTTCTGTGGTGTTTCCATCATTTTCTGCCCTTTTCCTATGGACCAGGCACCCTCCCCTCATCAGAACAGGGGGTGCCTGGTGTAATGCTCGAGTCCTCCCATTGACTTCAATGGGGCTCGGGTGCTCGGCCGAGCACTCGAGCCTCCGGGGGTGCTCGGCCAGAGCACCCGAACACCCGAGCATTGGGGTGCTCGATCATCACTAAAAATGATGTCTATTTATGTGCTTTCCTTTATATCCATGCTTCCTACTCTTGTTTTCTCCTTGATTTTGCCTTTTTTATTTGTACGAAATGTCTTCCAATAAATAGGTTGCATTTATAATTATAATGATAATAATAATAAATTCATATAATGATAATAATTTAAAAAGTCAGAATTAGCTTACATTTATTTTGCAGACAGTTGGAAAAATCCAAGCTGCTATTCACTGATATATGAAAATGACTCTAACCGTAAATCTGCTGGAAACCCTCTGGGCTTGCATAGTGTTACAATTTAATTAATTTGTCATAAAAAAATCAATTCCACATAACAAAATGCCAGAAAAGATTTAGTGAGTTGCTATGAATTTTTGCAAGCTTTCAATATTTTTTTTTGCTAAATGTCAGTACAGAATTACAGTGCTAATAATTATTTTAGCACCTTTACTGAAGACAACAAATAAATTTAAGTTATTGAAGAATTGTCAACTGCTGATCAGAATATGTGGAAATATGTTTATAGATATAGCTGATCAGAAGGATTTCAATGTAATATATCAACACATATAGTTACATAGTTGAAAAGTAGAAGGTGGCCATTCTTCAAAGTTTTGTTCTGCAACTCTCTTCATCAAAATCAGCCCCTCAAAACCATGGGGGAGATTCACTAAGGTGTGATAAAGATGTGATAACATGGAGCTGACTTTTCCAGTGATATCACTTCTTAAGTTCCTATGTTATGCTATGTAGCCTATACAATAACAATTCTCAAACTTTGGATATAGTGCATAGGATGTATAGAAACTGGAGAAACATAGAAACATAGAATTTGACGGCAGATAAGAACTATTCGGCCCATCTAGTCTGCCCATTTTCCTACTGTAAAAACCTCAAACCTTTTTTGGTCCTTGGTCTTTTCTTATGTTAAGGACAGCGTTATGCCTATCCCATGCATGCTTAAATTCTGTCACTGTATTAACTTATACCACTTCTGCTTGTAGGCTATTCCACTTATCTACTACCCTCTCTAGTTTTAGACTATGGCCTCTTGTCCTAACACTTATACTCCTTTGAAATGTACTTCCATCCTGCACTTTGTTGAATCTCTTCATGTATTTGAATGTGTCTATCATATCCCCCCTCTCTCTTCTCTCCTCCAAGATATACATGTTCAGATCCTTTAGTCTATCCTGATATTTCTTTTCCTGTAAACCAGTCACCATTTTAGTAGCCCTTCTCTGAATTCTCTCTAGAGTATCTATAGCCTTTTGGAGATGGGGTCTCCAGTACTGTACACAATACTCTAGGTGAGGTCTAACTAGAGATCTGTAGAGTGGCATAACCACTTCCCATTTTCTGCTACTAATGCCCCTAGCTATACAACCCAGCACCCTGCTTGCATTCCCCTCTGCTTAATTACATTACCTGCCTACCTTTAAGTCATTAGAAATAATTACTCCCAAATCCCTTTCCTCTGTTATCTCTGACAGCACAGTACCTTTAACAGTATATTTTTCCTTTGGATTCTTATGTCCCAAATGCATTATATTACATTTATCAACATTAAAGTGCAGCTGTCACACTCTTGTCCATTCTTCTAATTTATCTAAATCATTTGTCATTTGGCTTATTCCTCCTAGAATGTCTACCCTATTACACATCTTTGTATCATCTGCAAAAAAGGCATACCTTACCTTGAAGACCTTTTGCAATATCACTAATAAAAATATTAACCCTTTGAGTGAGAGAAGTAGATGTTGCTGCATGTTACTGAAGAATAGCTATGAAGAGGGGCGGGGGAGAGAGAGAGGCCTAGCTCAACCCTTTGAATGCCACAATGCATTGTGAAACAGTGTGTTGCACACTCCTCTGGCTCTCAAAGGGTTCAACCTCACCAAGAACATAATGCATATGATAAAAAATATTTTTCTGGGCTTATGAAACATCAAAATGCATGTGAAAAATGTAAAAAGCTTTCTCATCTCTACAGAAGGAATAAGGATTACTAATGGGGCAGGAGTGTTAGTCTGGTAGTGTGATGTATGCATAATGATCAATACTGATCAGCAGCACACTCATGACTATATATCAATGCCTGAAACACATACACTCACATACATTTACACATATTTACATACGTGCGCACACACACATATATATATGATCACAAACACCAACTCACATGTATATCCACAATGTGACACACCTATAGTCATAGTAACATAGTTGGTGTGGCTGAAAACAGACATGTGTCCATCAAGTTATGCCCATGCCTAAACACCTCTGTTCATCCAGAGGAAGGAAAAAAAAAACTCTATTGAAGCCATTTCCAATTAAGCCCCAAGTGGGTAAAACATTCCTTCTTGATGCCTAATAGCAGTCAGATAGTTCCCTGGATCAACAATCCATCTGCATTGAAGCCATCGGACATCTTGCCCTAGTGACGTCCACGCGCCTGTGCTGTCAGTCCCTTCCGGAGCCAAATGGATCCTAGGAACGCCTCCTACAGCCACCTGGGACTGACAGTGCAGTCGCGCGGACGTCACTAGGGCAAGATGTCCGTGCTCCTACCAGGCAACACCCCCCAAAAAAACTACCTGTTCAACTGATTGTTTCGCCACACTCCACAAACGCAGGCACCCTCATACCCCTTTTATACCATGCCTTTGGGAAATAAATGAACACTTGCTATTTGTTGTGTGTAAATTCAATGTTTCCATTGATTTCATTGCAAACAGCTAGGTGAAAAAAGAGGAAAAAGTATTCGCCAAGCAGGAAGAACCATAATTCTCCTATTTTGGTCTGAGGCGAAAATGTTTGCCCATCCTTACTTAAAAGAGATGTATCTAAAAAGTAAACTTTTTAAGTAGCACTATAGATTTCAATTCCTCTTGGTAGTTAAGTTTGACATTACAGTATTACCATATGATTTATTAATGCTTATATTCCTCTCCTAAGTTCTTCATCAGTAGAATCAGATATCTGACCAATCATGGACACTGCACCACTGAACATGTGTCCCGTAGTTATTAAAATATTTGCATTACTCTATAATGTTCTGTTGGCTATGACGCAAATGTTATCTTTGTATTTGCATGAATGACTGTAGTAAGTGGAGTTAAGAAAGGCTGTGTATCTTGGTTGTATACAAGTGCGTCATGCAGTAAAAATCTCTCCACTACTTTTTGATTTCCAGGTGAAGCTTCTTCTTTTAGTTTTCCTGTCTTTTCATTTAACACTTCTACTTTCAGCTTGGGTAACATTTAATCATATTCATAATCAGCTTTGGAACAGAATATAGCTTCAGTTTGTGGTCTTTCATCACCAGGAATGCAATAGTCCTCTTCTTTAGTATCATCCCAGAAGTTTATCTCTGCATCACTTCTCCATCTGGGAAATAAGCCATTTTGTATGTTCTAGCCAGTACTCAGATAGAAAATTGGATATTTATATCTTACTTGTCCGAGCAGTGCCAGGTCATGGAAATTGGTCAGCCTTAATTTCTTTTGCTGGCAATAACCTTGTTGTTTGAAATTCAACATAGTAACAATGTCCAAAGGCTGCATAGCATATATTTTCTCTGTTATTTGCTTGGAGTGATCATGTAAGGGTAAATTATATTGCAGTGTTGATGCTAGAACCATTTTTATTTGTTCATTAATATGGTCCATGATCAGTCTTCTTCCTTCTGGAGTGGTGATCCCAGCAATTTTTGTCATTATATTAAAATCCATTAGATTGATTTGAGTAACTCCCAATGTTCTCAATGTCTATATATTTGGCATAGGAAAAGATTTCCAATATAGTTCTTGTGGTAGGCCTGTAGTTTGTATATCCACTGGTTGTATGTCATAGTGCTCTTCCTTTCTGGATGTTTTTAGACCTGTCACTTGAATAAGTGTCACCTTAGTTCAGTTTAGGATTTCTACTGGCTGTTGTGTAGGATAATGCCAATGTAACCTCAGCATCACCATGCATGCTGATACAGAACTTATAATTGTGAACAAAAGGAAAAGGCAGAATAGTTCAATCCATTTTGAGGTCTTTGAAGATTTCAGGTATATTTCATTTTAAGTTTCCACTTATTCCCTTATTCCTCTTTATCTTTTCCTGGAATAGATATTGAAGTTTCATAGGAATCAGGATATAACAGTCTCCTGTGACACATTTTTCCTCCTTATTGCAGAGTGGGATATATTCAGGAGCATATGCAGAGGGTTTATTATCCACTACTTGAACAGCCCATGTACACAGGCCACAGTGCCAGCCTGCCTGTGTCAGGGCTGATACAGAGCGGGGCGCTCCGAATTCAGCCCGGGGTCCTCTATGAGCCTGTCTGACTCTGTATCAGCCTCGTCACGGGCAGCCTCTACTGCGCATGACTGCAGCATGCGCAACAGTCTCTGCTTCACATGACTGCTTAGTGAGAAACTTTTTAGCAAATTATAATATAGGTTTAGCTGTTGTTCTTGAGTCAAAAGTAACTATTGTGAGAAAGTCAATGGTTTGGCAGGATTCTCTGGTCTCATTCTCAGGTGTAGGATTAAAATGAGAAGCTGGCTTTAAATTATCAATGCTTACTGTACATTCTAGGCCTTGTTTGTCCACTGTTATAAATGCCCTCTTATTAAGCTTGGCTTTATGCATACAGGTGGTTTCCATCTGCAACCTCTCCTGGACACACTGGCCAACTTTAGGTTTCCAAGAATGGGGTTTGTTTGGTATATGAGTGGGCCTAGAGAAATACTGTCTTAACTCCCATAAAATAATCAATTGATCTAGTGTCCCTGGTGCAGAAAGGTTATTATCAATAAATCTGGTATACATAGGCATACCATATGACATTTCATAAGGTGTTGTTTTAACAGTATCATAAGAAGATATGTTGTTTACCATAGTTTGCACATGAATTGTCAATGGACAAATTCAGTATACATAGTAATACTACAGAACATTTAATGATTTTTTTAACAAAAAAAGCAGAAGCTATATGAGTTATACAATTTAAATTATCAATGGCTATTACTGTGTAGGACATTTTATTTAGCATTTTTCTTTCCACACCCACTAATTTGGGGATGATACTGATCTCTCATGTCATAAAATATGTATTATCCCACTCTTGGAATATTTTTTCAGGACCTCCCATCAGAGTATAGGGCTTTGATTTTAACAATACTTGCTAAAGAAGTGAGATAATTGAGCTTGGTGGAGCTAGTTGCACCATGAACGGAGTAAACCAAGTAAATCTTGTACAAGCAGTAACAGATACCAAGTGAAGGGGTAATGGACCTATATGGTTTAGATAAACTTAAGTTAAATAGCTTATTTGACATTTCTTTGTGTCAAATAAGTAAACATGACTTCCATTCCCAATGACAAGACACACAGTTTTCCCTCAAATACTTTTGTTTCAAAGTAGTAAGTACATTATCCCTACCTAGGTTTGGATACCCAATACTATTGTGAGCATCTATAGTTAATTTAACTCATTCACTTTTGACCTCTTTCACAAAACATTGTCTTCCCCTGAAGGTATAAGTGTATTTAGTGGGACAGCCAGGTGGATTAGGTCTGGTCTTATCCTCCGGGAGCATTGTAAGTAGAAATGGATTCTGAAATTGATCACTCCAAGATTGGAGCGATCTCTCTCAGGCCCCAATGTAGCTCACCAGTATGTGTAACAGGTCACGTGTACCGGTGAGTTGGAAATGATCAAAATGGTCCTTAAAGGGATAGTAAAGTTTCATAAAAAAAGCAGCTCTGATTAATCTTCATAGGCCATGGAGAGTGTTATGTCAGTACTATCTTGTAGTTCAAAAGTAATTGAATGATAAAGTATCCCCTTCCCGCCCCTTTTACTGATGTAACACTTCTCATCTTAGTGCAGCAAGACTGTCTGGATGGATCACAGAGAGGGACAATCTTCAGTGAGCATAAGGAAAAACCTGAAAATCCTATCAAGGGGGGCAGGGTTTTCCTTATGCTCACAGTAAGATGATTGTCCTTTACAGAGAGCTGTCTGATCAAAGGGACCAGATTCCACATCTGAGGAGAGGTGGCTTACACTAGCTAAAAGGGGTGTGAGGGGACAGTATTGAAATAACATTCTCCATGGCACAAATACTACGAAGATTAAATGGAACTGTTTTTTTGTTAAACATTACTATCCGAAAAATTTGGTGGGAATCTGAACAGTCACAAAAAATGTATATTGATTAGTGTTGAGCGAGCATGCTCGGCCGATGCTCGGATCGGCTCGAGCATCGCTCTGCTCGGCACATGGCGGTACTCGTACGAGTACCGCATGTGCTCGCCCGCCATGTTCGGGTCTCCTCCCCGCACGTTTTGTGGCTGCTGCGCAGCCAATAAACGTGCAGGGAGGCTCTGACATCGGTGTAATGCCAGCAGCCATGTTGGCTGCTGGCATTACACTGATTGGCTGGCCAGAACCCGTGGTCAGGTGCTGTATAGCACCTGACCAGCGAGTTCGGCTCAGTCTGAGCCAGGGAGAGCTGAGGATAGGAAGGGAAAGGCAGTGTAGGGAGGAAAAAAACAAAAATTGTGAAAAAAAAAGAACCAAAAGTCCTTTTTAGGACTACTGTGTGTGGGGGCAGCAGGTTATTTGGTGTGGGGGGAAAAAAACAAAAAAAAAAAAAAAAAAATATATATATTCTGTTTAGTGTGCAAAGTTGCAGATTAGAGCACATTCTGTTTAGTGTGCACAGTTGCAGATTAGAGCACATTCTGTTTAGTGTGCAAAGTTGCAGATTAGAGCACATTCTGTTTAGTGTGCAAAGTTGCAGATTAGAGCACATTCTGTTTAGTGTGCAAAGTTGCAGATTAGAGCACATTCTGTTAAGTCTTCAAACTAAAATATCAAAGTCACGTATTCCATTCAGTGTGCGTCGCCGCAGTTTAGCAGCACATTCTGAGTACTGTGCAGAGTTGCAGAATAGGAAGAAATACTGTTAAGTCTTCAAACTAAAATATCAAAGTCACATATTCCATTCAGTGTGCTTCGCCGCAGTTTAGCAGCACATTCTGTGTACTGTGCAGAGTTGCAGAATAGGAAGAAATACTGTTAAGTCTTCAAACTAAAATATCAAAGTCACATATTCCATTCAGTGTGCTTCGCCGCAGTTTAGCAGCACATTCTGTGTAGTGTGCAGAGTTGCAGAATAGGAAGAAATACTGTTAAGTCTTCAAACTCAAATATCAAAGTCACATATTCCATTCAGTGTGCTTCGCCGCAGTTTAGCAGCACATTCTGTGTACTGTGCAGAGTTGCAGAATAGGAAGAAATACTGTTAAGTCTTCAAACTAAAATATCAAAGTCACATATTCCATTCAGTGTGCTTCGCCGCAGTTTAGCAGCACATTCTGTGTAGTGTGCAGAGTTGCAGAATAGGAAGAAATACTGTTAAGTCTTCAAACTAAAATATCAAAGTCACATATTCCATTCAGTGTGCTTCGCCGCAGTTTAGCAGCACATTCTGTGTACTGTGCAGAGTTGCAGAATAGGAAGAAATACTGTTAAGTCTTCAAACTAAAATATCAAAGTCACATATTCCATTCAGTGTGCTTCGCCGCAGTTTAGCAGCACATTCTGTGTACTGTGCAGAGTTGCAGAATAGGAAGAAATACTGTTAAGTCTTCAAACTCAAATATCAAAGTCACATATTCCATTCAGTGTGCTTCGCCGCAGTGTAGCAGCACATTCTGTGTACTGTGCAGAGTTGCAGAATAGGAAGAAATACTGTTAAGTCTTCAAACTAAAATATCAAAGTCACATATTCCATTCAGTGTGCTTCGCCGCAGTTTAGCAGCACATTCTGTGTAGTGTGCAGAGTTGCAGAATAGGAAGAAATACTGTTAAGTCTTCAAACTCAAATATCAAAGTCACATATTCCATTCAGTGTGCTTCAACGCCGTTTAACAGCCTATTCTGTGTACTCTACAGAGTTGCAGAATAGTAAGAAATACTGTTAATTTTTCAAACTCAAATATCAAAGTCACATATTCCATTCAGTGTCTTTCACCGCCGTTTAACAGCCTATTCTGTGTACTCTGTACAGTTGCAGAATTATAAGAAATACTGTTAAGTTTTCAAACTCAAATATTAAAGTCACATATTCCATTCAGTGTCTTTCACCGCCGTTTAACAGCCTATTCTGTGTACTCTGTACAGTTCCAGAATTATAAGAAATACTGTTAAGTTTTCAAACTCAAATATTAAAGTCACATATTCCATTCAGTGTGTTTCAACGCCGTTTAACAGCCTATTCTGTGTACTCTGCAGAGTTGCAGAATAGTAAGAAATACTGTTAATTTTTCAAACTCAAATATTAAAGTCACATATTCCATTCAGTGTCTTTCACCGCCGTTTAACAGCCTATTCTGTGTACTCTGTACAGTTCCAGAATTATAAGAAATACTGTTAAGTTTTCAAACTCAAATATTAAAGTCACATATTCCATTCAGTGTGTTTCAACGCCGTTTAACAGCCTATTCTGTGTACTCTGCAGAGTTGCAGAATAGTAAGAAATACTGTTAATTTTTCAAACTCAAATATTAAAGTCACATATTCCATTCAGTGTCTTTCACCGCCGTTTAACAGCCTATTCTGTGTACTCTGTACAGTTCCAGAATTATAAGAAATACTGTTAAGTTTTCAAACTCAAATATTAAAGTCACATATTCCATTCAGTGTGTTTCAACGCCGTTTAACAGCCTATTCTGTGTACTCTGCAGAGTTGCAGAATAGTAAGAAATACTGTTAATTTTTCAAACTCAAATATTAAAGTCACATATTCCATTCAGTGTCTTTCACCGCCGTTTAACAGCCTATTCTGTGTACTCTGTACAGTTCCAGAATTATAAGAAATACTGTTAAGTTTTCAAACTCAAATATTAAAGTCACATATTCCATTCAGTGTCTTTCACCGCCGTTTAACAGCCTATTCTGTGTACTCTGTACAGTTCCAGAATTATAAGAAATACTGTTAAGTTTTCAAACTCAAATATTAAAGTCACATATTCCATTCAGTGTGTTTCAACGCCGTTTAACAGCCTATTCTGTGTACTCTGCAGAGTTGCAGAATAGTAAGAAATACTGTTAAGTTTTCAAACTCAAATATTAAAGTCACATATTCCATTCAGTGTGTTTCACCGCAGTTTAGCAGCCTATTCTGTGTACTCTGCACAGTTGCAGAATAATAAGAAATACTGTTAAGTTTTCAAACTCAAATATTAAAGTCACATATTCCATTCAGTGTGTATCACCGCCGTTTAGCAGCCTATTCTGTGTACTCTGCAGAGTTGCAGAATAGTAAGAAATACTGTTAAGTTTTCAAACTCATATATATTAAAGTCACATATTCCATTCAGTGTGTTTCACCGCCGTTTAGCAGCCTATTCTGTGTACTCTGCAGAGTTGCAGAATAGTAAGAAATACTGTTAAGTTTTCAAACTCATATATATTAAAGTCATATATATCGTGTAAGATGAAGAAGGCGGGTAAAAAGGGACGGGGAAGTGGACGTGATCCTGAAAGTTCAGGGCGCGGGTCAGGACGCGGAGAAACTGTGCCTGGTGCCAGAGCACAAGAAAGAAAGACATCCACCATACCTAGCTTCATGTCTGATTTCACAGGGCGTCGCAGGACATCACTCTCGAGGTCCGACCAGTGCGAACAGGTGGTCGGTTGGATGACAGCTGATACTGCTTCCAGTCGGTTAAGCACCACCCTGTCTTCCACCAAGTCCACTCTCAGTAGCCAAGAGTCTGGTCAACATAATCCTCACTCTGATCATCCTTCCTCCCACCATACACGGTCTGGTCAAAGAAGTGATCCCACACTGGGATATAGTGATGAGCTCGTCTCATCACCAATCCTTCATTTGACCCTCTCTCCAAGCACGCTTGCAGAGGAACATGACATCTTGTGCCCTGATTCACAACCTCTAGAGGCTACCCAATCACAAGAAGATGACAGATGTGAACGGCATTTAAGGTCAAAGGAAGTAGTGGATGATGATGATGATGATGAGACACAGTTGCCATTAAATCAACCACTATTTCCTTCTCAAGACCTTGTTGAGGAGAATGTTATACAGTTGTCAATGACCGAGTATGTGGTGGGATCAAGACTTGAGGAGGATGATCAGAGTGAGGAAGTGGAGGAGGACTTGGTGGACGATGAGGTGACTGACCCCACCTGGGAAGGTGTAGAGCCGAGCGATGACAGCAGTCCTGAGGGTGAGCCATCTGCAGCACCGCAACAGGCTGGAAGAGGCAGTGGTGTGGCTACAGAAAGAAGGCGGACCGCACCAAACCGGCCCGCAAATGTTCCACGGAGCACCCCCTTGCGTAAATCTACCTTGCCAAGGGGTAGGTGTTCCGCGGTATGGCGTTTTTTTAAGGAAAGTGCGGACGACAAAAGATTTGTAGTTTGCAACCTGTGCCACACCAGAATGAGCCGAGGCATGAACACTAGAAACCTCACCACCACCAGCATGATCCGACACATGGCATCCAAGCACCGTAGTAAGTGGGAGGAACGCCTGGATCGCCCATCTGTGTCTGCAGGCCACACCACTGCCTCCTCTTCCCCTGTTTTCGGTGCCGGCCAATCGCCTGTCGAAGGCGCAGGCCCGCATACCTCCCGCCCTGCACCTGTACCATCTGAAGCACCATCAGCGACCACATCCACTTCCCTGTCCCAGCACAGCATCCAAATGTCGTTACCCCAGGCATTTGAGCGCAAGAGAAAATACCCAGCCACCCACCCACAGGCCATAGCACTAACCTCACACCTTTCAAAATTACTGGCCATCGAAATGCTGCCATTTAGGCTTGTGGACACTGAGTCCTTCCGCAGCCTGATGGCAGCAGCTGTCCCTCGGTACGCGGTCCCCAGCCGCCACTACTTTTCCCGGTGTGCCATCCCCGCATTACACCACCATGTGTCCCGTAACATCACCCGTGCCCTGACCAACGCAGTTACTGGGAAGGTCCACTTAACGACTGACACATGGACAAGTGCTTGTGGCCAGGGACGCTACATTTCCCTGACGGCACACTGGGTGAATGTCGTGGAGGCTGGGAGCGACTCGGACCCTGGGATGGCACGGGTGCTACCCACGCCGAGGATTGCGGGCCCTACCTCCATCAGGGTTTCCACCAGCACCTACGTTATTGGCTCCTCCTCCTCCGTTTCCACCTCCGAATTCTCTACACACACCGCCACTCCCCCATCAGCCAGTAGCTGGAAGCAGTGTAGCACTGCAGTGGGGAAGCGTCAACAGGCCGTGCTGAAGCTGATCTGCCTTGGGGACAAACAGCACACGGCCTCAGAGCTGTTGCAGGGGATTAGTCACCAGACCGAGCAGTGGCTCTCGCCACTCAACCTGCAAGCAGGCATGGTTGTGTGTGATAATGGGCGTAACTTGGTGGCGGCTTTGGAGCTCGGCAAGCTCACACACGTACCATGCCTAGCGCATGTATTTAATTTAGTGGTGCAGCGATTTCTAAAAACCTACCCCAATGTGCATGATCTCTTGACCAAGGTGCGCCGCGTGTGTGCACATTTCCGTAAGTCATCTACAGCTTCGGCCGGCCTGTTGAAGCTGCAGCAGTGCTTACAATTGCCAGCTCACCGGCTGCTGTGTGACGTGAGCACGCGCTGGAACTCCACCTTCCACATGTTGGCCCGGCTTTGTGAGCAGCAGAGGGCAGTAGTGGAGTACCAGCTGTTACACGGTCGTCGCCTCTCCGTTCAACTTCCTGTAATCAGAAGTGAGGAGTGGGAATGGATGTCAGACCTCTGCGAGGTTTTACGCAATTTTGAGGAATCGACACAGATGGTGAGCGGCGATAACGCTATTATCAGTGTAACCATCCCACTTCTGTGTCTACTGAAACGCTCGCTGCTCACAATTAAAACCGACGCTTTGCATGTGGAAGAGGTGGAAATGGGGGAGGAAGAGCTTACACAAGGTGATAGCCAGAGCACCCTCACTTCGTCTTCTCAGCGACAATTGGAGGAGGCGGAGGAGGAGGAGGAGGAGGAGGAGGAGGAGGAAGACACGGTTGCCTCCGCTACAGAGGGTAGCCATGGAACTTTAGTTCCATCTCTTCAGCGTGGGTGGGCAGAAGAGGAGGAAGAGGATGAGGATATTGAGAGTCAGCCTCCTGGTGAGGACAGCGAAATCTTGACTGTTGGTACTCTGGCACACATGGCTGACTTTATGTTAGGCTGCCTTTCCCGTGACCCACGCGTTGTACGCATTTTAGACAACACGGATTACTGGGTGTTCACCCTTCTGGACCCCCGCTACAAAGAGAATTTCTCATCTCTCATTCCTCCGGTGGAGAGGACAAGCAAAATGGTGCAATACCAGAAGGTTCTTGTTGAAAAATTGCTCCAAAATTTTCCATCTGACAACGCTGGCGGCAGAGTACGTGCTACCTTGGCCAACCGAGAAGGGGAGAAAAGGGGAGCACACAGCAGTTCCGAGAAAGGCAGGGCAACACTCTCCAAGGCGTGGGACACCTTCATGACACCCCGCCAGCACCCTCACCCTGATGCGCAGCCTAGTGTCACAAGGAGGGAAAAGTTTTGGAAGATGGTGAAGGAGTACGTAGCAGACCGTGTCAGCGTCCTCAATGATCCCTCTGTGCCTTACAACTACTGGGTGTCCAAGCTGGACACGTGGTATGAACTGGCACTCTACGCCTTGGAGGTGCTGGCCTGCCCTGCCGCCAGCGTTCTGTCTGAGCGGGTATTTAGTGCTGCTGGTGGCATCATAACAGATAAGCGTATCCGCCTTTCCACCGACAATGCTGATAGGTTGACACTTATAAAAATGAACAAGGCCTGGATTTCCCCTGACTTCTCCACTCCACTGGAGGAAAGCCCCGGGGGAACATAAACTCACTTTATATATGTTATTTACAATGATGGGAATACTCTGTATTCCCATTCACCCCTTCCACCCCAAAAACGGGTATATGGTTGACTCTTAATGTTCTCATCCTCCTCCTCCTCTTCCATATGCCCTGGGATATAATTTTTATATAGGGCCAGCTCACCAGCGTGCCCTGGGATATAATTTTTATATAGGGCCAGCTCACCAGCGGGCCCTGTGATATAATTTTTATATAGGGCCAGCTCACCAGCGGGCCCTGTTTGACAATTTTTATATAGGTCAGCTCACCAGCGGGCCTTCTCATATAATGTTTTATTGGGTCAGCTCTCTAGCGGGCCCTCTCATATAATGTTTTATAGCGTCAGCTCACTAGCGGGCCTTCGCATATAATGTTTAGGATGGTCAGCTCTGCAGCAGACCCTCACCCATAATGTTTTAGATGGTCAGCTCAGCGCACGTTTCCCTCTTAATCATGGCCTCAGTTCTGAAAATCAAGGAAATTTTTGGGAGAATTTGCCTCTGCGCACGTTTCCCTCTTAATCATGGCCTCAGTTCTGAAAATCAAGGAAATTTTTGGGATAATTTGCCTCTGCGCACGTTTCCCTCTTAATCATGGCCTCACTTCAGAAAATCGATGAAATTTTTGGGAGAATTTGCAGATGATATACAAGTAAATATACAGCAAATACTGTTTGGTAACAATTTTTCGCCTAAAGTCGTTTTTATTTTCCTTTTTGTGTGTTTTACGGTCAGTCTGTAAAAATGGCGTACTACGGGCGAAAGATCGTTCCCAGCAGCGATGTTGGAGTCCAAGGTGCATCCAGACATCCTCCCTATGCTGTCCCTGAACCATTTCTGTAGTGTTTCCATCTTTTTCTGCCCTTTTCCTATGGACCAGGCACCCTCCCCTCATCAGAGCAGGGGGTGCCTGGTGTAATGCTCGAGTCCTCCCATTGACTTCAATGGGGCTCGGGTGTTCGGCCGAGCACTCGAGCCTCAGGGGGTGCTCGGTCAGAGCACCCGAACATCCGAGCATTGGGGTGCTCGCTCATCACTAATATTGATGTTACTATAAAGAAATATCCCTAAGAATATACAATATAAATTACAATTTATGTCTCTTAGAATTATTGTTTATAGCAACATCAATATACATTGACCCTGGGTAGCTACTGTATTTTTTGGACATGGAGGGGTAGTAAACTTTCAGTTCAACTTTTTATTATTTAAATAAGGATATCAGGCAGTGTGCGTTTTGGGGGTAAGGTGTCTATGAACTCTATAGCCTTGAGCAGGTCTAGTAATTTAAATTGAATTATGGTATTTCATTCTACTGAAAAAAGTCCCTTAATTTTTCTAAGGGCAAACTCATTAATTCCATCTGGACAAACAGATTAACCCCTTAGCGACAATGGACGTACATGTACGTCCTCTGTGGCTGTCACTTTGTGACAGAGGACGTACATGTATGTCCAGGAAATCCGGATCCCCGCGCAGCTGCACGCCGTTCGGGGACTCCGGATTCTTCTGAAAAAAAAAAAAAAAAGTTAGATGGGCGTTAAGTGACGGGCGCGTCTGCACACGGCCGTCACTAAGGGGTTAATTTCTGACTTTATACATTTTGAATTAGAATCACTCTGTCAATGTTAACTCTCTCATCAGCATGAATTACCTTAAACCATCATAGATCAAAGTAGTTGGTCACCAGAAAAACATTTCTTTCTAGTGTGGGAATCATGACATAACATGAAAGAACTGAATGAAAAATGACGCATTTCAAACAACTCGGTTCTCATAAAAATGTATTTCTAACAGGCACAGTGCATTACAAAATATTTTCTAGTGCCAGTGAGTGATTACCTGGTAATATGAATCTTGTATGATGTAAGATCCATGGCAGTTCTCTTTTATATGATGGGGTTGAGGAGTCAACTAATAAGTTGGACATTTAACCTCTCCTATATTTTACTATTCATAATTTTTCTGATTAGGGCATGCTGCTGTAATATTACATAAGCCGTTTTGGTATATGTTAATTATGTTTTTAAAATCTTTTTATACAATGTTATTTTGTTATACTGGCTTATGCAGTGTGAATTTATGAATACATTTGGTGAAATCAGCTCTGTGTAACAACTCATGATTATGCAAACACTTGACCCTTAAAATAAAATGACATTGTTTGATAAATGCATGATAGCTGATTTACTGTGGCAGCAGAAAATGTATTTATATGTACGTGATATCTGGCTCCCTGACATAATTAAATTCAAATAAAATATGAATGTTACTTATGTAATACGATGAAGAAACACAGTCTTTTATATGCATCTGCCATACATATTTGTTTCTAAACTGTATGTTTTATTTATGTACATTCATATTATACCTTTATCTAAGGCACTTTATAAAATTATTTGAATGGTACAAAGGACAAGGGGCATATCAGGTTAATCCAGGTTATCATGTAGCTCATTAATGGTAACAAGGTGGTAGGTAGGGCAAGAGAGGGATGAATGATATCAATTAGATGGGTGAGAGAAGAAGAGGAGGATAGTCTTCCCTGAGTTTCTGAACATGTGCATGTATTGGGCCTGTCTGATACAAAGTGAGAACGTATTTCAGAGAAGGGAACATTGGGGAAAGACTGTAAGACAGATTGGCCACTGGAATGGGAATGGATTAAAATACGTTTTGGAGTGTTGAGGGAAATCAGCGAGGCAAGACGGAAAGGAGCAAAATCATATGGAACATAAATAAAGAGTATACATTTGAAAAAACAGTGGTAGTAGCAGGACAATAATGTTGACCTAAGAAAGTGTAGGCAGTTAAAGGCACATTCAGCATTATGTAGCACTTAAGATTTGTTTGAGTAGGGTTGCCATAATACAGGAGGTTGAATATGAGAGAGTAGTTCAGGAGTTTTGCAGCAGAGTGTGAGATAGAGTAGCAGATATTATGAGTGTCATAGATGTTGAATCATCAGGTGGGGGTGATAGAGGAGATGTGATTAAAAATTGTGAGGGTGGGACTGATGCTGATACCAAGTGATAGTGATGGGAAAGGAGATTGTGACAGGCAGGAACGTATAACATTTTACATTTGAAATTGGTCGTTGACGTGGAATCAAAATTGAATTGAAGTGATGCAGGATGAGATGCAAAAGAGTAAATCAGTCTGATAGTAGGGTAGAATAGGTTGGTGTCATCAGCAAGGAAATAGCCAGAAAAGTTGAAGGAGGAAATGAAAGACACTGGGGTCATGGATAGATAAAGAATAATAGCGGTCTAAAGGCATAATCCAGAGAGACACTGACAGAGAATGGAGAAAGTAAAGTGAAGTTACAAAATTAACTGATGATACAAAGGTCAGCATAAATTATCAATCAATGATAGATATTCATATAAATAACAGTTATATTTTGTGTTGGCTGTCACACACATTTTGCAGGGGTCTATATCATTCCTGCTGTTACATTTCAACACTTGGGGTATGCAGCTGCATGGTACAAATATAAAAAGCATTATTGCACCTGTTGGCCCATTAAAAATTATTGTTCTGTTATTAATGAGTAGTGAATAGTTGGTGCCTGAATACCTGATCAGTGTGCCACTAATCAGCTGCCTGGAGTGCATTACTTTATATACTGTTCAGATAGCTAATATCTGATACAAAGATGTAAAGTGGCATGCAGAGAGTTATAAAAATATGGACATAATAAAAAAAATTGTAAAGCAAGATATATATATATATATATATATATATATATATATATGTATATACTACTATTGAAGGCCTGTGTGCACGGGCCAAAGTGCTACCCAGCGGCCTCAGCTGCTGCCCTGGAGCCGGGAGCGGAGACAGGCGGTGGGCCGTTCAGAGAACCCCACTCCGGATCAGCTGTGCCACCACTCTGACTGGAGGCCAGTGCATTCGGCCAGTCTCTACTGTGCATGACTGCATTGTTCTGTCAGTCTCTATTACGACTGTGCATGTTACGCACACAGGGAGTTTCGAATTGTAACAAATTATGTTATAGGATATACAGTAAGCTAAAATCAACCTATTTTTGGAACAGAGAAACCGTTTCCAAGTTAAGTTACTAAATCCAAACACTTGATTACATCACCAGAAGACAGTATTCCTAACTGGAAAATCAAAATCACCTGTCTTTGGCAGTAGTGCAAGAACCTGTGTCCTGAGGAGCATCCACAAGGTAAGTAAAATCACCATTATGAAAATGGGCAAAAAGCCTTGGTACAATGTCTGTACCTTTAATTATGACTCTTCAGTGTTCTAAAAGCTATATTCTGTTATCTGATGGTTCTAGCCACTTAGATAACCATTTTGGCACTCACACGCTGTATGACAATCAGCATTTGCTCTGGAGTAACAACACTTCAAAGACTCATTCTCCTCAATGTCATTACTTTATGTAAAAAGGTAAATAGAGAAGCTCCTGGGAATTATTGTCTCATGAATGTGCATAGTCCCATGGTTAAGATTCCATTGGGCCTCCATATCTGCAGCCCCCATTCTTATCACACCTTTATTTGGCCTTACAATTAAATCTGGGGAGACCAAAAAGAGATCCAGCAGGGCAGAAAATTAAATTAGAATATCCAGTTCTTCTCTTTGAATATCTCACAATTCTGAGTTGCATGAGATCTGGCCAGGTGTATGTAACAGAACAGGAGTAGAAGTGGGGCAGATGCAATCAGTTGCCTGGCTCATTGCTATAGGAAATGCACAAGGTCCTGCTGTATGGTTGTACAACAGTGTGGAGCCTTGAAAAAACAGCATCTTTCAAAATAAAGACAGATTACTATACAGAGAGCTCAACTCCTGCCCACTTGGAGGAACACAAGGCCCGCCTCTGCATCTGTACAGTAATCTCTAAGCATTGTGGAGGAGACCTCAAAAGTAAGCAATGTGACTATGACATTAGTCTATCAGTTAGCGTCTTTGAAGCTCCAGTGTGGCCCACCAACTGCTGTTGTACTACAACTCCCTTTATACCCAGTAGTTTATTGGCTTACTATGGATGATTGAAGCTGTGGTCCAATAGCTGCTGGAAGGCCACAGGTTGTCCATCCTTGGTATAAGAAAGGACACACACACTCACCAGACATATTTGTATACACACAAACACACACAGGCAGTCAGACGAAAATACAGACACTCATACACACACCCACACAAAAAGAGAATGAGGCATACACAGAGAGATGAACATGCAAAAAGACATGCATAAACATAGAGTCAAAAACATACAAAAAAGACACTCAGGTGCAACCTTTTTATTGCATCTAGGTTCTCCATTTACTTGTTACACAACTAAAGCTGGTCTATAAATAAATGAGTAGGTCTGGGGTCAACCTTTTGTAGTTGTATAGAAACTTAGTTGAAAGACACAAAACAATATATTGTTCTAAAGTGAATTTTATCAATTTTCTTATGTTCTCTACTTGGTTTACTGCTTGTTAACATGTTTATAAATGATCTTCAAGAAGATATAGCAGGCAAAATGTAATTATTTGCAAATTACTCAAAATTATTTAAGTTAATAGAATAGGATGTTAGTTTTCTAAAGAAGGCTCCAGGGCAGGATGCTATTTCTCCATACAATGGAATTTGAACAAAGTTATGAAATGTGTGATTTAATGCAAGCAAATTTAAAGTTATGTGTTTGAGAAGTACAGATACACTTTATACTTGTGAAAATAGGAAACTAACTGTAAAATATATTTGAGCACTTATAAACTGCAAACTTGGCAAGAGTAATCAATGAACAGTACTAAAAGCAAGCAAAATGGTATACTGTATCATGTATATAAAGAGGTATCAAGGCAAGAGTGAACAACATCATTTTACCACTGTGCAAATCGTTGGCTTCCCTTAAAATACTTAGTTCAGTTTTGGGTGCCTGCACTCAAAGGGATAGTAATACTTCGTTTTATCTTTATTTTATTTTGTAGGCATTAAAAAAACATGAAGAACGATATAAGTCTTCTCTCTCAAACCTTTATGGTTGGAGAGATATTCACAAGCAAAGTTTCCCCTTCCGCCCCTTTTACCTAGTGTAAGCCATCTCTTCTCAGATGTGGAATCTAGTTGTAAGACCAGACAGATAACAGAAGGGGACAATCTTCTTCCTATGAGAACAGTGAAAACCCTGCCCCTCTTGACAAGTTTTTCAGGTTTTTCCCTTATCTTATATTGAAGATTGTCCCTCTCTGCAGTCTGCCTGGGCACCTTCCTTCTGATCTGGCTGAACAGTGTTACATCAGTAAAGGGGCAGTAGGGGGATATTTTGTCATTGACTTACTCTTGAACTACAACTCTGACAGAATTGAAATAACACTCTCCAAAGTCCAAATACTATGATGATTAATTAGTGCTGCTTTTATTATGAACCATTACTATCCCTTTAATCCTTTGAGAGTCAGAGAGATATCCAAAGAATTACAGAATAAGCTCCAACTTATTCCAGTGCTGCAAAATATGTCGGCGCTATATCATAAAGAATAATAATAAAGGAAAGTAAAAATGACACTGCATTGTGTTGGATACCTCTCTTACACTCAAAAGGTTAAAAAGGATATTCTAGAACTTGTAAAAAGGACATTGTAATGCAAATAGACTGCAAAGAAGATCAACAAATTAATAAAGGGAATGGAGGAACTGTGATGTGAGGAATCACTGGCCAAATCTGAAAAATATAGTGATCTGATTACATTGTATGAGAAGCGTGTGTGTTTGTGAATGCATGTGTGTGTGTGAGAGAGAGAGCTTCAGGAATATACAGAACAGCACCATCCTGGTTTGCAGTGTACTGCTGGCCAATCTAGTAGTTAACTAGGTTAATCTCATTGACAGATCTAAGTCAACAGTAACCATTGTAAAGATTTTTTTTTAAATCACAGGCTTACCTACCATGTCATGTTAATGGTTCAATATCAGTATTGATACTTTCACTTAATTATTACCTAAGGCAACGATTTTAAACTCCAGTTCTTCAGTTGCCAAACATTGTGAGTTATTTAAAATAGTTAATTAGTGCCTCCCCTTATTATAGGTGGTTGTATCAGGAGAACATTTTGATCTGTCAAAATAGGGGACCAGATTGTAGCCTATGTTTGTATTATCACATCATAATAGGTTCATTGGTATGATGTGCCTTGATGAAAGTCAAAGATATAATGTATTATTGAAAAGAAAAAAAATCCCTCAATTCTATATAGCAGTGATGGCTAACCCTATACTTATGGACATCTAACAGACCATGGGCTTGATACTATAGCCCGTGGTAAAAATCAAAACTGGCAACAGAGGTTTCGAAGACACAGTTTAGCATCTATCATCCATATTGTAAACTTCCAAACTGCGGTAAATCTGAACAACGGGTGACCAAAAAAGCCCATTATGACCAACTGAAAACGAAAAGCAAGTAGCATTCTATGATATTCAGTCAAGGATCTCTCCCATTAAATGGAAGCATTTTCTTCCGGTAATCCTGCACCTCCAAGCCAAGGCATAGAATCCACAGCACCTGATAAAAACCTTTGTTACCTAAAAGAAAGCAGGTTAGAATCCACACACATGCTCCCTAAGCTAGAAAACTGCTAAATTGTCCCCTGAAAACACAGCCAAACACTCCAGAAATGAGTCAAGTGCCCCTAACCTCCACACAGCTACCAGCAAAATTAAAACCTCTTGAATACTGAAGTTGTGTGCAAAACATCTAGAAACAATGTTTTGCACACCCCTGGTCACCAAGGGATACAGCACAGTACCACAAACACATACCTACACAATTAACCCCTTAAGGACCGGCCGCGCATGCACACGGCCATCACATAAGGACCACAGAGCATTTTTTTTTAAATCCGATTCCGGACTCCCTGAACGGAGTGCAGCTGCTCAGGGAGCCCTGAATTCCACGACGGTCCTGGCACATCATGGGTCCTTAACGCAAATCCAGCCATGACATGCCAGGACCGTCAAGGGTCCTTAAGGGGATAAGGTATGCACACCTGTCCACTGCAGTGGGAGAGAGATGCAACAACCACATGCCCTGCACCTGCTCAAGCCACATGCATTGAAATACTGTGTCCTCTTGGATGACTGTTATTAAAACTTCTTCTGTGATTGTGAACTTGTAATGTTGTGTGAAGTATAACAGCTACATGTCATGAGGTTAAGCAATCAACTGCACTACAAGGGAGACATCCACAATGTCACATTGTTCTGAACTCTGTTCCAACTGGTTGAATGGTAGATACGCCTAAAACACAATGGTATGGAAAGTGTTTCAGAACAATCTATTATCCAAGGTGTTGGACCCTCAGTTCAGAATAAATGAAATATCCCATGTTCCATGTTGTACACTGGCCCTTAGACATGACTCACATGAAGATCTGATGTATTGTTCACCCAGCCTGTCCTCAATACACTCCAGTAGTGAATGTGTCTTGATCTCATCCCATGCTGTGGAATCAATCATTGTGCCATGTGTGTGTATGTATATTTATTATCCATACACCTGAGTGGGCAATCTTTCCTTTCCAGCTGTTGTGAACTACCTAGAACATCATCATCAATCATTCATATTGTGTCTTTAGATCAAGGTGTCCACAACAACTGGAAGCAACTAGTTTGCGTATTTCTTCCATGATAGAATGATAACTCTGCAGGTGAGATGATACCTGTCTGTAGATGTTTGAGGGTTGAGTGAAACATGTGTACTCCCTCTGCTGTTTTTGTTGTTTGCCAATTTCCCATCATTACAGAAGTTCATTCCATGCATGCATCACCATCTTCACTCAGAAATGTCATCCTTTGCTACATTTTTGTGCACATTTGAGTTTTGCTTTACCTTTTGAAAAGCTATTTTGGGTACTACGTAGGTCATTTTCACATATCAATCATAACACGTGTCTGTCAGCACATGATAGCTATCTATGTTACATCTGAGATGAGCATGTATGAGCAATGAAGCAATGAGTGGGTTAAGATATTGCTTCATCTCTTTGAGTGGAAGAGAGGTACACAATGCATAGCAGAGTTACGCATTGTAGACACCGCTGGAACTCAGAGGGATATTCTGAATAAGGGTTTATGGACTATAAGGTTTTTCAAAGGCATGTCAATATCTACAGTCAGGTTTTATTATGTGAGTAGGGTTTTTCAACTTCAGGGAACAGTAACACTCAGATGTGGAACTACTGCTGTGACAACATATCTAACAGGTTGTTGTTGAGGGGGACAAGTACGAATGATGTTTCTTACTGGGAGCCTGGAGAGTTCTGTCATCTCTTGTGTCACACACACCCTGGACACCCTCAACTACAGTAGTTGGCAGGTTCTGTTGAAGCAGCTCCTCCCAGTTACACTCGATGGTTGACCACCACCTGTTGCTCTGGTGTGCTTCCAGATCACCCATTTTATTCTTCACTTTCCTCTTGCAGTCTGTCCAGAGCTTTTTAATTCCATTGACTGTTCGCAGACACCTGGACACTGAGTTGACTGCCTCTACCTCATACCATTCCTGCTTTCTCTGGGCACCAATTCCCCTGTTCTCTCTGTGGTAAAGAGAATGCTCTCTCTCTCTCCAGTTTACCCCGCACTATGGTCAAGTTTTCCTCATACGTGTACATGGGCTCTTGGGGCCTGTCCCCTTCCACTTCAGTCTCATCCTGCTGGGTTGTTTGAGGCCCTGTTTGTGCTGGCCTGTCTTTGTATGTCCCTCCCCGACAACCACACCCTGTCCCACTGTTAGCTCTATCCCTGTCTTTCATGTACCTGTCCCTGGGTGGGCCCCCCTCCCCCTACCTGCTTTTCCTCTCCTGCCCTTCTCTCCTACCTCATCTCCTATGCCTTTCCCCATCCCTCCAATTTCCACTCCTCTCCCTGCCATCTTTCCACTACTCTACACCTCCTGTTCATACCCATTCACACTCAAGAACTCACACAGGCACTCACAAAAGCACTCGGTCAAAATCACCCTCAGCTACTCCCTTATACTCACTGAGTCACACTGTATAAAGTAAAATTAAATTAGTGGTATGTCAAAACAAAAGATGTGTGTTTGTGTGTAAATGTAATGTGGGCGATTTGTTCAAAGGTGTAATATGTGTTTTTTTTAAGTGCACAACTCTCCACTCTCCAGTACGAGTAGGGCTCTCTCTCTTGCTATCGCTGTCCTCCACTTCTAGGCCCAGTGCTCTAACTGAAAGAACTGCGAAACACAGCAAGGTTTGGTGTTTTTTGGGGGGTATATACATTTTTGGGTTTGATTTTGATACATTGCTGGATTGGATTGGCTGGGGATTGGAATTGGCCTTGACAATGCTTGATTTGACCCACTTATGTCAAATGTTGGCCAATTTCCTTTGAAGTTGACTTATCTGATGTTATTTTCTGTTGGTAATCAACATGCGGTGCTGGTTATAACTGGTGACGTGTGTTTTGAGATAATGTCTTTTTGTGATGTCTACAATGGTCCTTACAAGTACCGGGCCAATTATGGGATAGCGACAGTATAAAAGTGGGTTTTGCGTTCTGTATTTTTTTCCCTTACCTGCTGTTTTACCAGTGGGAATAGTATTGTGTCCCATGTCTTTAGAATTTTCCTATTTGAGTACAGATTAATTAATCAGAAGTGAGTAGTTTTAACTAACTCACTTGTGCTCAAGCAGGGACATTCTAAAAACATGGTCTGTTAGGGGTCCCTGAGGTTAAGATCAAGGCTTCTGTGTGGTGACTGGTGGCTGTTGCCTCCATTTCTGAGAGCATCTCTGCCTTACCTCTGTGTTCCTCAATGCTTTATCAGAGGTGAGCTTTCAAAATAACCTATATATAGGTTAGACATTTCTCCTCTCAGACAAGAGTTACAGCTATTTAGCTATATTTTATTTTTAGTTTATGCAAGTTACCTAATATTGTCTGGAAAGGAGGGATGGAGGAGTTGAGAAACAGGTGTTAGAATCTAGAAGTCATCCTGTTAGATTTGCACAAATAAATAAAGCTAAATATATCCTAAACTATTGTTTTAAAAAGTAAATATCAGTGCTTTTAAAAGCTCTTTCAGATTTACCAATTCGATGCAAAGTGACAAGTTCACTTCAAAAATTTACTTTCTGGCTGTCCCCATGGCAGACAACACTTTTAAGTACAGGACTGTGCTTTAAGGCAATTTTAAATGTTTCTCATTCACATGCTAATGATTAAAAGACATTACGGCCATAACATGCTTCAACGCTCTTTTATGTACTAACAGAAAGACAGCCAAAGTTCTCAGTCTTCCTAACTGCCCATTTAAATAATCAGTGCAGGCGCCTTTGACAGTTAGCCCAGAGTTCTGAAGATGCTATACTAAAAGAACAGGAATAATTCTGGGGTAAACAATTAAAAATCCTAATTGCAAAACAATTATATAAATACCTCTTAGCATTCAATGAAGAAAAGAGAAGGTACCCAATCGTGTCATATAATGTGATGAATAAATGAATTCATTTTCCTGTGTTGGTGGTCAAAATGTAAAGTTTGTTACATGCGCTATAGTCTTCAATTAAGTGGTGTTATCAACTGAGAAGTGCATAAGCAGGCCAACTTGTGAATCAGAAACAAGAAAAAAACATACACTATTAGCTCTCCATTTACTGTAACTATTGAAAAGCCAAATAAATATATATATATAAAAAGGGAACCAAAAATATGTCACTGTATACCCTTGGAATGCAGCTAGTAGTCCGTGGTGTCCTATGCAGCACCAATCACTTGAAATAATCCATTTAGAAAAGAAATGGACAGGCGCAAAATCCAAAGAGCAATAACAGTTGAAATATAAAGAACTAATTCTCTAATATGTTCACATATAACCCTCTTTATAAGACAACATGCGGAAATCTTCTCCAAAACAGGTAAGGATGCCAGATATTGGTATACTGTGATATAAATCCTGCATAAAGAAGGAAAACAGATCTAAGGGTGAATCTGTAAAATGTAAGGATATATGTCCATATACAGGACCAGACTCACCAGATCTGTATATCAAATGTGCAGGAGAAGCCCGACCTGGCTACAGCATCCAGTATCTGCATATAGTAAAATCTTTGACTGGAAGGGAAAGAACACAAAACAAAAAGCCAGACCTGAGAGGATATATGTATGTAGATGTTAATATAGATTCTCCGCCAAGAAACACACTCACCAGATGAGTTAAAATGAAGGGAATCCAGTAGCCCGACCCGGCTATGGTGTATGAGAAAGCAAACCATAAATCGAATACAATATACTTTATTCTATAACAAAAACTCCCTATGTTATACGTGTCGTAGTATCACAGTGCCTGTGATTCCTGTCACTCTCAGTTGTGGCTGTCACTGATTTGCTGACTGGGTTTGACCCGCCTCCTGATGACCTTTTTATACCTGGCTATCACATCTGTCAGATGCCCTTTCGTGGTGTTCCTGAGCCAGTAGTGCTGTTGCTGTGTTCCTGTATTCTGAGTTCCTGTGTACCGATTCGGCTTGTCCTGACCATTCTCCAGTGTTCCTGCTTGTGTATGACCCGGCTCGTCTGCGTACCACTCTTGGATCCTGACCCGGCTAGACTGACGTTCCTGCTTGTGTATGACCCGGCTTGTATGACTGCCTCCTACGTGCTCCGACCCGGCCCGG
The DNA here is from genome assembly GCA_037306005.1 of Rhinophrynus dorsalis. Lineage (NCBI taxonomy): Eukaryota > Metazoa > Chordata > Amphibia > Anura > Rhinophrynidae > Rhinophrynus > Rhinophrynus dorsalis. The sequence continues at coordinate 111,934,751 of CM074718.1, forward strand.
CTGACTTCCTGCTCCGAAGATCGACTTCCAGCTTGTTCCAGTGACCTGCGTTCCAGTTGTCGCCCGCTGCAACATTATCAGTCTCTGTTGCCCACTTCAGTGTGACTGCCTTGCCTGGTGTTTCCCTCGATTAAGTGCTGTGCCTCGTTATCTGTGCAGAGCTGTGTGTGAATCTGTGGGCCTTCCTCTCCGTGCAGAGCCTTGCAGTAGCGCTGAAGCCTCGAGTAAACGTGCCTTTTAACTCTTGCAGTGCTGCCTCGATTTCACTCTCTCTATCTCCAGTACGAGCCTCGTTACCCGTGATACTGCTGCTGAGTTGGCCGCTCTCCGTCAGCAACTCTAGTCCACCATTGCAGAGTGTTCACATTGTTTGGGTCGTTTGGGCTCCTAAGGCTCACCGGTATTGGTTACCGGTAATATCCGTGACACAGAGTGTTGGCAGTAAGGCTTCAGTGTTGGCTTATCCGGTACTACGCCCGAGGGGGCTAGTGGCTCTTGCATTCATATTCCAGCATTCGATTAAGCTTGAGGAGGCTGTTAGCTCTTGCATTGCCGGCCGGTTCCCGTTACGCCCGTGGGGGCTATTTGCACTTGCACAAACCAAAGCAGTTCCTGTAACTACGCCCGTGGGGGCTAAGTTGATTCCTATTCTGCTTAATATCCAAACACCTTGGCAAGGCAGCTCGATCTTCAGCACTTGATGAACTTTGTCTATCCAGCACAGCCTTTTAACATCCAGGGCATGTCAAACCTCCACATCTGAGACGGACTGTTTTCTAGACATTAACCCCTTGGTGTTCATATCATCCTAGTGCATACTGTCTTGCATGTATGTCTATTGTGCTATTACTATTGTAATATCTCAGTTTACTTGATCTGTGTATTACCTACCGCCTCTAGAGGGCAAACTTGTGCATTATTCACTTTAAATAAAGTGTGTTTTATTTTCACTTACTGGTCTGAGAGTCCTAAAAAACTGTTACACGTAGACTCACAGTCTACTTCATCAGGAGATAAAATGTAAATGCAATAACGCTTCTATTTATAAAATAAATTGTGTATTGAATTAGATGCACATACCGGCTCTGAAGATGGAGGATGCCATGTTCCGCACCTGTTCCTGGCTCAGATGAAAACGAGGCCACCGGCTAGGCTATTCCACACCTCGTTCTGGATAAACCTCAATGTATCATTGCCATGGCAACCGGAAACGTACCTCGTCATCCTAAAATCTTCAGAGCGAAAACCTATGAAAATGTGCATATGCAGCTGTAAAGGCCAAAACCACATTGTGACCAGTGGGAATGGCAAGATAAATCACACCCTGCCCCCCCACCCAAACAAAATAAGAGTTGTAGCAAGTGCTTACAACTGCATAGATCATTCCATGGCTGCTGCTCAGTCATATTTTTCATTCCCATGTGCCATTGCAAAGAATAATTGTCCAAATACTCAATTACTTATCCATTTGGTTCCACCCAAGCTCAGTAATGTTATGACAGTTCTTCTCTGCATGAGAGAAACAGCAAAACCTCAGATATACTTTTCTGTAGTGGTAATCATCAGTGAAGTGAAGAAAAGAAGACAAGCTGCACATATCCAAAGTATACTCAAATTAATTTTTAAGTCAGGAGAATAAGAAGGGCTATCTCACCAATTTTCCAAGACTGGCACGTTTGCAAACCACAGCTTGTCAGTTTGCTTGTGGAAACTATAAATCCACTTCCACTTGGGGAACTCTGTAGAGATTAAATGAACACCAGCAACTGAAATATACTTAATTTATTAAGAAAACAAATAAGTATTACATAAAATCCCTAAAATCCTTCTCAGCTGTTCCAACCATTTGGAGTACCATCAGGAGAATCACACAAATTCCTGGAAACACAATACAGACAATTAAAGTAATCATCATCCAGTTCATCCTACAATAATTACATTCTCCAATTAGATATCATCATCAAATATGTTTCCCAACACACCTTACTTTTAATGGTTGATCCCAGTATCATGAATGACACATCCTGTATATCCAATATGATTGTTCATAATGTGGGTAAAACACTCCCAAACCACTCCCACCCAAATAAATACTTGCACAATCGGGTGTTACTGTTTTCCACACAATGAGAGCAATCACTTTGGATACATTTGATATTTATGATATTGGTTTCCACCACTTAAACAGAAGACATGTTGGGAAATATATTTGATGATGATGATGATGTCTAATTGGAAGATGTATTTGTTGTAGGATGTGATTGGATGATGATTACTTTAAATTACCTTACTAAATATACTAAGGTTTTGTGGTGCTGCACACCAACAGTCGCTATAGAGCATCATGCTTTATCTTATGACACAGAGTTATTTAGAGGTGACAAACTCACAGAGTGCCCACACCTGCCACCACCACCACAACCACCTCCACCACCACTATTGTTAAAACAGTTAAATTACACAGTACTTATTTTATGTGCCACCAATCCACACTTAGTTCTTAGAAAGAAATCAAAAACAGCACAAAAAAAGTATGACAGTTGCATGGCAAAGTTTCCAAAAAGTTAGAAGTTGACATTCTGCTCTATTCCTTTGGTGAAAACAGAGGTTTTAAAGAACTGATGTAATGAGTTATACCCCACTTGCATATCTCAATCTGCTGTTATTTTCAACGACAGATGTGCAAGATTTGTACAACAGATTGTTAGTGTGGTGGGCAAAAGGATAAAACCTCATATGGCAAGAACATTCACATTACTACACATATCTGGACAAGTGTTTAGAGTTCAGGCTATATAAGTGTCAAAATTCACTGGGTACCATTTCCATAAGCGGGCAGCAGCATGTAGCAGCAGGTCACCACCAGTAGTAAAGATCAGCTATAAGGTACCCCTTATCATTGAAAGCAGCACTGGGAAGGAAGAGGAGGCGTGTTTTATACAATTGCCACCATCTATGAAAGTTATGACCATTATTATGAACATTGATGAATGAGTGAGAGATCATAATCTAAGCTTCGATTAGAATAATTTATAATACTGCATATAATTTGCCTAGAATTCCTTCCTATTTATGATCAGTATCTTGATATATACACCACCATCCACATCCAAAAATGTTTTCGCAGGCTTTCAGTAAGACAGCCTTGACTTTTATAAACAACTGCAATGTACACAGTGTGTGTGTGTGTGTGTGTGTGTGTGTGTGTGTGTGTGTGTGTGTGTTTGAAAACTTTGTGAAAAAGAGTAAGGACTATTATCACATCTGGTAAGTTTGCTCTCATTAAATACATCCATTATAACCATCAACTTAAGATTTATGTTGACAATGTTAAACCAGCTCCCAAGAAATCAGGGGCTATCAATCATAGTGTCCTTAGTGCATTCCCAACATCCAAGTCACCGGTTGGTGGTGGTTGGTGCCTGACACTTTACATGGGTATAACACTGGATTTTTTATACCTCCTTGACAGATCTTCACATATTTAAAATGCACTTTAGATTATTTATAGTGTATGTGCTTTATTAAGGCAGATGTGCCAATGTTTGACCCCTCCTACCCCTTCTTCACAACCCTATCACAAATTGTGCACATTTAGGTTGATGACAATTGCAATCGCTGCTGCAGTTTAAAATAATCCCAAAACCATGGTTTTAAGGTAGGAGGAAGACAGAAGGATATTACTGACAGGATGTACTTGCAGTAGCTTGTGGTTCTGCTCTCTCAGACCTAGTACTAGGTGGAGTACTAAGAAATATCCACCACTATATGTACCACATGTATCACCATCACTGCTACTTCCTCCACCACCACCACCACCACCACTACTACTACCCATGGGCAGGGTGGACTTGTCAGCTTGATGATCCTACTGTTACATATGATGTTCAAACTCAGATAACCCAGCAACAAAACGTAAATCAGGACTGCTGGTGATACTAATACCTATCCCCATCTACATATCTTTCTCCCACACTTCATTGGTTTGAACCAAAAAAGCTCTAATACTGTTTTCTTCTTCATCACCCTCAGAGTCATCATCACTACCAGTTTCTTCATCTTCTCTTGGTGCTTACAAGTGGGAGATTGGAAACTCTGATGTCACACTCATCATCAATGACCCAAGTCCCAGGTTTTTATATTATGGCTATGGGAATTGCAGCAATAAAAAGCATAAATTGAAAAAGGTCAAAGTTCTCATGGGGAAAATCTGTTGGTGTTAGATTTATGAGTGGGAATCCTTGCAGAAAAATCAGAAAATTATACATTTTCTGCAGAAATTCCTGCAGACATTTCACTTTGACCAGCCTCCCTAGTATCCAAGTGGTTAAGAGCTTATTTAATTGTTTTTTATAGGATAAAGATTTTTTGGTGGAGGGCAACAGTGAATGGGGTTGTGGGTGGGATCACACAATTGGTAAGGGAGTTGTGGATTGAGCTAAGGACACATAAGGTGCCTTGCCTAGAGGTGTCTGATTTTTAAATCTGTACTTGGATCTAAACAACTTATGTCTTGCATTGCGTGTCCAGTGGAAGGGTTGTCTAAACGATATGTCATTTTAGACCAGATCATACTTTTGACACAAAAGAGAGACATTTAAAAGTCAAGCATGGTTATATTTAGTTCTGTTTTCAAACTAGAAAATGTAAACACACAAATGTAGAATTCCTTAATAATAGACAGCTCTCCAGTCCATTACTTTGTTTAAGTGTTGGAGAGATCTCTGTTATCAAAGAGGCTAATTTGCAGCGTGTCAGTATCACAATATCAGTGTATCTGTTGTAAGAATCTTGTCTCTACTGATCAACAACAAATATTGTGGCAGTTTATTAATATGCATTTAGTGCTTGTTATTTGTCTCCACTATCTTTTGTATATAACTGCTAGTTTGTGCTTACAGAAAGCTCTGAAAATAGCACTTTGATGGCATACATCACGGCATACAATCCACAACTGTCTTTTTTTTTACTGACCAGTGCATGTACATGTATTTCTCCTTATAAAAGATTCTATGTGGGATGAATAGACACATAGATAAACAGCACTTACAATGGTTGATAAAAGACACCAGTCAAGTTCAACCCTTTAATTATAACCCTGTATACCATAATTTACTAAAAAGGACTGCAAGCCGTTCCTTAAAATAGTTTTTCTTTGATCTGCCATCACTACCCCTCTTGGTAGTAAATATATTTTACTGCATTATTGTAAATAATCCTTTCTTTTACATAATATTATATTTCCTATTTAAAACACACATAAAAACAAAAACAAATAATATGTCACAAGAATGGTAGTAATCAGAGAAATAATATCCAAATAACAGAAGAATTAATGAATGATCACATTTCTACTATGTAGGCAAAATTGCAGAGCACTACTTCTCTATGGCAGAATAGATTGGTTACATGCATGGATCTCAAATAGGAGCAAAGGGTAAAGCAAGTTTTTTGCACCAGATTGGTAATTTGTATACCAATGCTTTATGAGCACAGTCTGAAACATGGGTTGTTTATTATTTTTTTAATATATTAATCTAATATAAATTGACAAATCAAAGGATGCAGAATGCGCATTGTTCTGAAGTTTCCTACTTGCATGCAGGTTACAAATCAGAACTGCAGGTGTTCTAAGCTTCCCTGCTGCTTTTTGATGGAGATTTTATGGCCGTACACCATGAAATCATAGTTTTCCTCAGTGTGCACACTGAATTATACAGAAGGAAAAGGTTTGACCTTATTTTCAACAACTACTGTAGATAAAAATGCTTTCAAATGAGAAGATATGGAACAATTCAAGCCACAGTTAATTTGCTATTAATTATTTACTCACACCAACTGGATAACCATGGAAACATAAATCATTGTTTAAATGGGCTAACAGAAGTACATTCGGCAACATTTTAAATTTCATTTCAACTTACTATAATTCCCATTGAAAGTCATTACAAATATGATATGAATTTGTCATTCTTCTTACAGTAATTTAGGGGGCAAATTGGTAATGTTTTGGTATAAAAGCAGAGTTTTCAATGTAATTTAAATATGGTGAAACTGCTGTTTTTAGAAAAATTATTATATTGTCCCTTGTGGTGCATGCGGTTTGCGCTATATCAGCCTCAGTATGCTTTTGTATTTCTCTGAAATATAGGCATAGGTATATGACTGTGACTAAATCACAGCATGTGTTTACATGTGGGAACCTGTATGTCAGGGTGTGGCTTTATAAATATGGTCATAGCTGGCAAAATGGATCAGGTGTGTGCTTGTGTGCCATAAGGTGAGGATGTAGATTTTTTTTAAAACAAGAAAAACTTAGAAAATGGAAGAAACCATAGAAGAACCTGGATGCACTTTTCTATAAGATACCTCAGAACTTTATTGGATTGTGAAGAAAAAAATCAAAGCAGTTAAATGAAGTCATATTTAGTTACAATCAGATATATTTATTCACCATAAAAATATAGTAACATAGTTGGTGATGCTGAAAAAAAGGCATACACCCATCAAGTCCAGCCCATGCCAAATCACCCCAGTTTATCCAGAAGAAGACAAAAAAACATTGAAGCCATTTCCAATTAAGCCCCAAGTGAGTAATAAAAATCCTTCCTGAATCCAAATGGCAGTCAGCTATATCCCTTGATCAACATCCTATCTGCTTTGTCAATGTTTACATCCTATAGATCTGTTTGTCAAAGTCTAATTTGGTAACTTAGTATAAGAGGTTGCCCTTAGGCATACTCAAGGTGTAGATGTCATGCTTAATTTTGTGGCTGATAGTTTGTAAACATTTTACATTTATTTTGAGAAGTCAGATGCTTGTTTTGCAGAACTAATCATTTATACACAGTGGGAAGGAGAGAGAGGAACAAGGGGATTGTGGGAAATGTGTTTGTGAAATGGAGAGAGAGACAGAGAGACAGAGAAGAAGAAAGATTAAAAAGATTGGGGGGAGAGAAAGGACAGGACAATAGGAAAATAAGATTTAAAAAGGCAATGATGGAGGGGCAAGAAGTTACATAGTTACATCAAACTGGTCCTGCCCATAGTTGATCCTCTGCCAAAATATCAGGCAAATCTTTGTACTTGGAAATCAATCCTAGTGCTTTGGCACTAAACATCCAGTCTTGTTTTATAATGCCCAGTATTGTGAATTATTAATCCCTGTGGAACCTACTGTGTCTTCAACACATTCAGAAGTATATGGGACACCTCTTTGTAACCCAGGGGTTAAGAGATTCTCTAAGTATGGGTTTTATAAAATAAACATGTCTTGTGCAAGGGAACTGGAATTTCTGAGTAAAATCCATTATTGCAGCTTTTTCTGAGAATATTGATACAATTTCTGCCTTTCTGCTACCACCATTGAATTTTTCACTTTGCCATTTTCCATCTGCCATTATTTCACAAGATAATTCCCATCACGCTACTATAAAAAATGTGATTCTTCAAACTGTAGTTGGAATGAGAGACTGAAGAAACAGAGAGCTATAGAGAGGGAAGAAAAATAGTTTGTTGAGTAGTTGTGTAGTGAGAGAGACTTACCACCACCAATGCACCTGCTGATGCTATTGCTTGCTGCATTGAATGTGTATTGGGAAAAATTATGTAAGAGGAGTTGGAGGGATGCTGCTGCTGACAGGGAAAATCCAGTAACAGCAGCAGCAGTCTCAGTAGTTGCAGTGGTCAGCTACAGAGATGACCAGCGGCAACACCAACAACCACATCTCCTGTGACTGAGAGACTCCAAAGACCACCAGCACTAGACAGCACGGCCACAACATATCCAGGTACTAATACTGTAAGGTCCAAAAGTCTGAGTCCACCATCACCAGCTGGTTTTATTTAATCATTTATTAAAAAGTAGTAAAATATAATCAGTTGGTACTTATTATTCAGGAATATTATTATTTAACACTGAGACAAATCAGTTTTTTATCTCTTTGTTAAATCTTTATGTGAAATTGCCATTTATATGAATATGTTCTTCACACACCATTTGCTTATACATTTTCAAAACTTTCATGTGAGCAGATGGCCACATGAGAGGCTAACACCACACTATATAAAACCTTGCGCAAGGTCAACTACATTCCATCCCTTATGGCTTAATGTTCTGTGGAAGAGGGTTCATTTTCTGGACCTCAACTATATTGAAATCTTTGGGAAGTTTTGAAAATGGAAAAGGAGAAACACACTGTGACATTTCTAGACACTCTGGGATGCTCTAAAGAAGTGCTGGAATAAGGTGCATTGTAACATTCTGCACAAACATGTACAGTCAGTGCCAGACAGAGTTAAAGCAGTCATTAAGTAAAATGGAGGTCATACCAAATATTGTGAGTTTTTGATTTTTGGTATGTACTAACAAACATTTTTATTACGTTTATTTGTAAAATTAGTTTTTCAGAAATGTGTGAATAAAATCAGATTGTGGTAGTGTCCTCAGGCTTTTGGACCATATTGTATATGCCAGAGTCCACCAACAGAAAGTTCTGCCACCACCCTTACCATATCCTATTGAGACTCAGAGACACCAAATCCCATCAGATATTAGCACCACCACCACCACATTCCCTGTGACCCCAAGCACATTGACAGCAATATTGTTACACTTGCCACCAGCCCAGAAGATAGTGCTATCACCAAATCCATAGGGCCCGGGGGTCAATTCTGAAAATGTGTTTTTTTATTCTAGGTGGCTGTGTGCATATCACGGTCCCCGTGATTCCTTGTCAATCTCAGAATGTATACATTTGCATTGGAGGAGTCTGATTGGCCCGCCCAGGATGTGCCTTTATATGCTGAGGCTTGGGCACTTGTCAATTGCCCTTTCGTGGTGTTGTGTTGCTGCGCCTAGTTACTGATCTCCAGTGTCTCCTGTGTATCGACCCGGCTAGTCTGACTCTCCTTCTGTTCCTGCTTCGTGATCTGACCCGGCTCTGGCTGACGACCCTGCACCGTGATCTGACCCGGCTCTGGCTGACGACCCTGCACCGTTATCTGACCCGGCTCTGGCTGACGACCCTGCACCGTGATCTGACACGGCTCTGGCTGACGACCCTGCATCGTGATCCGACCCGGCACTGGCTGACGACTCCGCTCCGTGATCCGACCCGGTTCTGGCTCCTGATCCTGCTCCGTGATTGTTCCACTCTCCGGTGGTGTTCCTGCGACTCAGTCATCCGGTTCCGGCTACTGCTCCTGTCCGGTTACTGCTCCGGTCTGGTTGCTGCTCCTGTGTACTCCGGTCGCGCTGGCAACATTCTGACTGTTCTCAGTTTCCTCGCTCATTACGCTGTAGCCGAGGTTGCCTGCCTCGTTCTCGTTGAGCATTGCTCTTTTCAAATGTACCAGATTAACCCTTGCTCTGCCGGTAGCCTCCGATTACGTGCCATTTTGATACATTGCCAAGCTTCGGTGATTCTTTGAGCCTTTACACTTTTGAGCCTCCGCTTTACGCTATACCAGTCCTTGCAGAGCTCCTCTTGTTCGATGCCCAGTGAGCATCGTGATCACGCTGGTTGACACTGGTAGTCCATTCGCTCTTGCAACAAGGATTCTGGGTGACACCGTGTGGGTGTCTGGGCAGTACCTCATTCGCTCAAAGTGCTTTATCCCAACTGCACTACTCTGTGCATCGGCTCTTCATAGCTTGGGCAATTCCGTTCTACTGTGGCCTCCCAAGGGCTGGCATATTTCCGTGGCAGACGCAGGGTTACTCGATACTCACTCAGGGCGATTTCTATTCTGGTTACATCAAATTGGCAGTAGCAATCCTCATAAGCCCACTGTGGTGGTACGGGCTCAGCTTAGAGCAACAGGGGCTCATCCTGTTTATGCTTCAAGAGTGTTACAGCGCTTTTCCAGAGTTCCTGATCTACATTTAAAGAATGTTAACATAGACTGCTATATATCTCCTGGGCGTTGGCCAATCTAGTCTGAGCCTTACCAGTTGCTCCACTTAACCCTCTATGCACTACTGTTTGTAGTTTACTCCATCTTCTGTTCATATTGCCTGTTCTTACCTTTACTAGCCCCTAGGGGCAGTGTTGTTCATTTTTTTTCAGTAAACTGTGTTTTACGTTACATCCTGGTCTGAGTGTCAGAAAACCATAACAGTACGAAAGGGCCATGACCTCAGATGGGAAGAGTGACGGTAATACACAGAACCTCCACTGGAGGATGGATGTTCACGAGCAACGCTTAGATCGGTTGGCATTGGCCATGCAGACCTTGCTTGAACGTACGGTACATCTTGATAAGCCGAATCAAACTCCGGTGGTCCCCCCAGCTATGACACCGGATAATATTTCTGGTCAATGCTTGGTCCCACAGAGAAGTCTAATGGCGGCGGCGCCGTTACCAGTAAGATATGATGGTGAACCCACACTGTGCAGGGGTTTCCTTAATCAGCTAGAGATCTTCCTCGAACTTACACCTCATGCCTTTCCGAGTGACCGTAGCAAGGTGGGGTTCATGGTATCCCTGTTAACTGGCAAAGCCCTGGCATGGGCAAATCCGTTATGGGAACAGGCTAAACCTTGCACTTTGTGCTTTAAAGAATTTGTTAAACAGTTCCGTAGAGTCTTTGAGGTATCTGGGCGAGCTACGTCCGCGGCCAAAAAACTGTTGTCAATGCAGATGGGCGATCAGACTGCAGCCGAATATGCTATAGAATTTCGGATTCTAGCTGCAGAGGTGGCATGGAATAATGAGGCACTCCTGGCAGCATTTGCCCAAGGGCTTTCGGATGCTATCAAAGATGAAATTGCTGCCAGGGAGGTACCCACTGATCTGGATGAGTATATCGAATATGTGATACTCATTGATACTCGTATGCGCGAGAGGCGCTTGACTAAAAGGGCAACTTCCAAAATCCATGGGCATGAGAGATTGTTTAACCCACCCTCTCCTCCCATTCCTCTGGTCCGTGTACCTGATACTGGGGAACCTATGCAGATTGTTTTTACTAGGCTGACTAAGGAGGAGAGGGCGTATCGTAAAAGACAAGGATTATGCCTGTATTGTGGCAAGAGTGGGCATTTGTTGCGCACATGTCCGGTGAGGCCGGGAAACGCACGCACCTAGGGTACCTTGGGGGACAGGCCCTAGGTGGTGTACAGTCGTCCTCAGATCCTTGCTCCTTGAAACCCACTATACCTGTGAGTTTTTTTCTAGGCGACCAGGTTGTGGAAGCACTAGCCCTGGTAGACTCTGGTGCTGCTGGCTATTTCATGGACCAGGCATTTGCTGAAAGACATAATATTTCTCTGTCTGAAAGAGATACTCCGCTAGCCATTGAGGCTATTGATGGCAGACCTCTTGAACCAGCACTTATCACAATGGAGACTACTCTCCTTACTATGACTGTGGGGGCCCTCCATAAGGAGGAAGTTCGTTTCCAGATTATTCGTTCACCCCATCATGCGGTCATTCTGGGGTTCCCTTGGTTGACAGTGCACAATCCCCAGTTTGACTGGCAGACATGTGAGGTCAAAGTATGGTCAGAATACTGCACTAATCACTGTTTATCTCGTCCAGTTAAGATTATGTGTACATCCCCTTCTCTGCAGCTGAATACAGCAAGTTCAGCGACGTTTTCAGTAAAGGGGAGGCTAGCACTCTGCCGCAGCATCGGCTATGTGATTGCGCTATTGATTTGCCCCAGGGAGTGGTTCCACCGAGGGGTAGGACGTACCCATTGTCATGTGATGAGACTAAGGCAATGGAGGAATACATTGAGGATGCTCTCAAACGAGAGATTATTCGCAAATCATCCTCTCCGGCAGGTGCAGGGTTCTTTTTTGTGAAAATGAAAAATGGCGAGTTGCGACCTTGTATTGATTACCGTGGGCTCAATAAGATCATGTCCAAAAATGCATACCCCATTCCACTCATCACAGAGTTATTTGATAGGTTGAAAGGCTCCTCTATTTTCACTAAACTCGATTTACGAGCTGCCTACAATTTAATAAGGATCAAGGCCGGTGATGAGTGGAAGACAGCCTTCAATACAAGGTCAGGGCACTACGAATACCTAGTCATGCCATTCGGATTATGTAATGCACCTGCCGTATTCCAAGAGTTCATCAACGATATCTTCCGCGATATGTTACAGTCCTGTGTAGTGGTATATCTGGACGATATTTTGATCCACTCAGCTAATTTAACCCACCATATACAGGATGTTTCTGAGGTATTGCTTCGGTTGCGCAAGAACAAATTGTTCTGTAAACTCGAAAAATGTGAATTTCACTGTTCTCAAGTACCCTTTTTGGGTTTCGTGATTTCTAAAGATGGCATAGCTATGGACCAAGAGAAGTTGGCTGCAGTCCTTAAATGGCCATGACCCAAGGGGTTAAAAGCTATTGAAAGATTCCTGGGCTTTGCCAACTATTACAGAAAATTCATTCAGAATTTTTCTACGATTACTAAACCTCTCTCTGACTTAACGCATAAGGGCGCAAATCCCTCTCAATGGTCTGAGGCAGCTGAACAGGCCTTCGTGACTCTCAAGCAGGCATTTGCATCTGCCCCTATTCTGTGCCATCCTAATCCTACTCTGCCTTTTACCCTGGAAGTTGATGCCTCCGAGGTTGGGGTAGGGGCAGTTCTCTCCCAACGACCTAGGGAGGCAGGTAACCTGAGACCATGCGGATTTTTTTCCAAAAAACTGTCTAGTGCCCAAAGCCATTATGAGATTGGTGATAGGGAATTGTTGGCTATCATCTTGGCTTTGAAAGAATGGCGACATCTCCTGGAAGGCACTAGGACCCCTGTCTTAATTCTCACTGACCATAAGAATCTAATTTACTTGTCTGAGGCGAAAAGGCTGTCTTCTCGCCAGGCTCATTGGGCTCTCTTCTTGTCAAGATTTAATTTCATAGTCTCCTACTTGCCGGGGTCCAAAAATATTAGAGCAGATGCGCTTTCCAGACATTTCTGCACAGACATTGAGAGGGATGAAGCGCCAGTGCCTATAATTCAGCCAGATAAGATCCTGGCCACTATTCGTACCAACATCACTTCACCACTGGGGGAGCAAATCATGGCTTCACAAGCACGGGCACCTCCTGAAACCCCAGTTGGCAGATGTTTTGTGGACGAACCATTTCGCACCCAGTTACTCGAGACCTATCACTCATCTAAGGCAGCCGGGCACATTGGCAGGGATCAGTTGGTTTGGTCATTGGCACGAACATTCTGGTGGCCCTCCCTGAGAGCAGATTGCTTTGCATTTACATCTGCCTGTGCTACCTGTGCCCGTGCTAAAACTCCCAGACATCTCCCTGTGGGGTTACTCCAGCCAGTACCCAATGGCAACCGTCCCTGGTCCCATATATCTATCGATTTCTTGGGAGAGCTGCCTTTGTCTAAGGGCTACACTTTCATTCTGATGGTGGTAGACAGGTTCTCCAAAATGGCTAATTTCGTGCCTCTCTCTGGTCTCCCATCGGCCCAGGAATTGGCAGTAATTTTCGCCAGGGAGGTATTCCGCTTGCACGGGGTTCCTAGTGTGATAGTGTCTGATCGGGGAAGCCAGTTTGTGTCTAGATTCTGGAGGGCATTCTGTGGCCAGATGGGCATTCAATTGTCATTTTCCTCTGCCTACCATCCCCAGACCAATGGGGCCGCTGAGCGTGCCAATCAGGGACTTGAGCAGTATTTGCGCTGCTTCGTGACTGATCATCATGATAACTGGTCCGACCTGTTGCCATGGGCGGAATTCGCCAGGAACTGTGCGGTTAATTCATCGTCTGGGAGTTCTCCGTTCCTAGTTAATTCCAACCCTGTCTACTCCCAGACTCATTTCAGTCCCAACAGATTCCAGCTCTGGATGAGCACATGGAGCAGCTCCGTTCCACTTGGGCACAGGTACAACGGTCCCTCAGTCAGTCCTTCCTGAGACATCAGCGGCATGCTAATCGCAGACGGCTACCAGCGGCCTCCTACCAGGTTGGGGACAGGGTATGGCTCTCCTCCAGGAATCTTAACCTGCAAGTACCTTCAAACAAACTGGCTCCCCGGTTCATTGGGCCCTTTAAGACCATTCGCAAGGTCAACCCCGTGGCATACGCATTGGAGCTCCCCAGGGCTATGCGTATTCATAATGTGTTTCATGTGTCCTTTCTTAAGCCCTTGGTGTGCAACCGTTATACTACCACTCCGGTGGTTCCTGGGCCGGTGAATGTACAAGGCCAAGAGGAGTACGAAATTCAGAGCATAATTGACTCCAGGAGATTTAGAGGCAAGTTGCAATATTTGGTCCACTGGAAAGGTTATGGTCCTGAGGAGCGGTCTTGGGTTGATCATAAAGATCTGCATGCTCCACGACTGATGCGCAACTTTCACTCTAAATATCCCCTTAAACCTAGACCCTCTGGCAGGGGAGGGGGTCTTTGAGAGGGGGGTACTATCACAGCCCCCGTGATTCCTTGTCAATCTCAGAATGTATACATTTGCATTGGAGGAGTCTGATTGGCCCGCCCAGGATGTGCCTTTATATGCTGAGGCTTGGGCACTTGTCAATTGCCCTTTCGTGGTGTTGTGTTGCTGCGCCTAGTTACTGATCTCCAGTGTCTCCTGTGTATCGACCCGGCTAGTCTGACTCTCCTTCTGTTCCTGCTTCGTGATCTGACCTGGCTCTGGCTGACGACCCTGCACCGTGATCTGACCCGGCTCTGGCTGACGACCCTGCACCGTGATCTGACCCGGCTCTGGCTGACGACCCTGCACCGTGATCTGACCCGGCTCTGGCTGACGACCCTGCACCGTGATCTGACCCGGCTCTGGCTGACGACCCTGCATCGTGATCCGACCCGGCACTGGCTGACGACTCCGCTCCGTGATCCGACCCGGTTCTGGCTCCTGATCCTGCTCCGTGATTGTTCCACTCTCCGGTGGTGTTCCTGCGACTCAGTCATCCGGTTCCGGCTACTGCTCCTGTCCGGTTACTGCTCCGGTCTGGTTGCTGCTCCTGTGTACTCCGGTCGCGCTGGCGACATTCTGACTGTTCTCAGTTTCCTCGCTCATTACGCTGTAGCCGAGGGTGTCTGCCTCGTTCTCGTTGAGCATTGCTCTTTTCAAATGTACCGGATTAACCCTTGCTCTGCCGGTAGCCTCCGATTACGTGCCATTTTGATACATTGCCAAGCTCCGGTGATTCTCTGAGCCTTTACACTTTTGAGCCTCCGCTTTACGCTATACCAGTCCTTACAGAGCTCCGCTTGTTCGATGCCCGGTGAGCATCGTGATCACGCTGGTTTACACTGGTAGTCCATTCGCTCTTGCAACAAGGATTCTGGGTGACACCGTGTGGGTATCTGGGCAGTACCTCATTCGCTCAAAGTGCTTTATCCCAACTGCACTACTCTGTGCATCGGCTCTTCATAGCTTGGGCAATTCCTTTCTACTGTGGCCTCCCAAGGGCTGGCATATTTCCGTGGCAGACGCAGGGTTACTCGATACTCACTCAGGGCGATTTCTATTCTGGTTACATCAAATTGGCAGTAGCAATCCTCATAAGCCCACTGTGGTGGTACGGGCTCAGCTTAGAGCAACAGGGGCTCATCCTGTTTATGCTTCAAGAGTGTTACAGCGCTTTTCCAGAGTACCTGATCTACATTTAAAGACTGTTAACATAGACTGCTATATATCTCCTGGGCGTTGGCCAATCTAGTCTGAGCCTTACCAGTTGCTCCACTTAACCCTCTATGCACTACTGTTTGTAGTTTACTCCATCCTCTGTTCATATTGCCTGTTCTTACCTTTACTAGCCCCTAGGGGCAGTGTTGTTCATTTTTTTTCAATAAACTGTGTTTTACGTTACATCCTGGTCTGAGTGTCAGAAAACCGTAACAGTGCAGCAGTAGTAGCACAGAGTTGCTCCCTATCTATGAGCCTGTTATTGACATGTGACATCAGTTGTACCATCTACGCCTATGTCATACTCACAGTAACCACCACTAGCAAAGGAGGAATAATGTGGTGACAGTGCTGCTAATGAGGGTGGTGGTACCGAGAAGACCTTTTCTGGCTCATACAAGCAAGGAGTGGGCAACATACATGGTAGAAATTGATGTCAACCACCACTTACATGATTGTTGGTGGTGGTATAGTTGTAGATGAAGTTCCTGCTGCTGAATTGTCTGACTCACAGTTTTGGATACTGGTGGGGGTGTGGTTATCATCATCCTTGACACAGACTTTAGTGGTGGTAGTGGAAGTATCACAGTGATATGAGACAGGTAAAATCATTGGTGTGAGAATATATTTCATTTTTTGGCAGGGACTGTGCAATTGTCCTCAACTACAGTGTGCACTGAGTTGTGAAGAGAGGGAGGGAGAGGGTCAAACCTTAGCACATATAAAGTAATAACCAGATGCAACATTGGGAGGGAAACATTGTCAGCAATAGACACATACTGCTTATCATCTGATAAATTTAAGTGAAACCAGTTGAGCCAATGATTATCTAAGCTTTAATTTATAGACTTAATTATCAGAATATTATGGTCTACTGTATCAAAGACCTTTGCAAATTCTCATAAAATAGATTAGTTCACATAGTTCACCATGTTCCATGCCACTCAGGATGCCATTCCAAATTTTTAGGAGGGCTTCCCTTATATTTTTGGCATCCTTTTATAAGGTCGCACGCAAAAGAGTGTAAGAGAAAATGACACAGTAACCATGTCGCCATAATAAAAATGGCAACATGAGAATCTCGCACTAAATGACTAGTGTGAGATTCTCATGTTGCGTACTGAAAGGTCACATCCCAGTGCACATTACATTTGTATGACTTGGTAACCTGATGCAATCTGTCCGCTGTTGGACTGCAGCTCCCATCATGCTGCCCCGGCTCTATCCTGCTGAGGTTTTTCCCGGCAGACAGTCAATAGGCCAGCAACGCCGAGCTTGTCTAGTAACATTCAGGCTCTGCTGCACTGGCTAGTGTTAGACAGCACTAAGCAATAATGGTCCCACCAACACAAGGAAGCAATTATTTTGCACTATGTAATAAACAAAGTATTAAAGGGGAACTTTCACCCCGCAATAACTTAATGTTCACTTACTGCTCACCTGGCGACTAGCTGCTTAGTAGCGCTAGTCGCCAGAAATCTTACCCGGTTCTTCAGATATCGGCGTTTTACAGGAGCAGGAAGCACGGACGTCTCTTCACAGTGACGTCCGTGCTCCTGCGCTGTCAGACCCTTTTGCACCGTACGGTGCACAAGGGACTGACAGCGCAGGCGCACGGACGTCACTGTGAAGAGACGTCCGTGCTTCCTGCTCCTGTAAAACGCCGATATCTGAAGAACCGGGTAAGATTTCTGGCGACTAGCGCTACTAAGCAGCTAGTCGCCAGGTGAGCAGTAAGTGAACATTAAGTTATTGCAGGGTGAAAGTTCCCCTTTAACATACATGGTCTATTAAAGCTGAAGTTGCTCAACAAGTCTAATTGACAAAGAAATAATTTACAACTTTGAGAGCTGAAAGATATTTGGCCACAGCTAGAGAATCTTCAGAGCACATATTATTAGATACTATTTAACCTATACTTGACGGCCACCCATTATGCAACCCTGTACACAAGAAGTACTTGTGTATTGAGCTTCTCTCAATAAGACTGACGGTGTAACACAAGATACTAGTTACTCCATGGCAGCTCTATAGATAACACAGGCTCATTAATGCACCTGAGATTGTTGGCAATCTGTCAGTATTGTGTTTTTCTTGACTGCGTGTTTCTGGACTTTGATGCAACCTCTCAGTATGCGACATGAGAATCTCAGTCTGTCATGCAGTGCGAGATTCTCATGTTGCCATTTTTATTATGGCAGCATGGTTACTGTGTCATTTGGTCGTATGCTCTTTTGCGTGCAATCTTTTAAAAGTAAACCTATATTTTCCAGTGTGCACAGTCACACATAGTGCATATTGATCTCTTTTGATAAGCTAGGGAAGGTTTTCTTTTTAGTTATTTTTAAGTATGCAGCCTAACACACGTTTCTACACTTCAGAACCTCAGATTGCTAGCAGGGCCTCTTCAGATCCCTTAACTGGAGAAAATGGTGAAAATAAAGGATGGTTTGGATTAGGAATGTAATCACTGGAGTCCGTTAGGTGCCTTATGCAGAAAGCAAAAGCTGAAAAAGTATGTACCATATACAAGGCTGTCAGATGATTCCTTTAAAAAGGGATACATGAAAATTGCATGATATTACTGGGTTGCCAGTGTTCTCATAAATCCTTGCAGCATGTTTTATTCAGTGTCCCTTTTAAAATCTTTGAGTGCCAGAGAGGTAGTGTGTTGAAAACCTTTATGGCATTCAGAGAACTAAAGTTATGATCTGGCAACCCTTAGTATAGGGAATAAATATTCTCCACATTCTCATTGATTTAAAGAGGTATTTTGACATTGCACCTTTGTTTAACAACTTAAGGACCAGTGAAGTGCCACTGCCAGGACAGTCACTGGTAGATTTATGTTAAGGACCTGTGACAGTCCTAGCAAGTCATGGAATTCTGGCAGAACGGCTATGTACTGCTCTGCCATCCCAGAATTCATTAAACACAAAAAGAGCACTGTGGTCCTTAACAGCCACCCCGTGCCCGACTGGGCTTTTGTTAAGTAGTTAAAAGATAACATCTTCATGCCCATAGAGGTCAACATGACAGCTGATAGCAGGACCACAGGACCTCAAACTGTAGCTCACTGCAAGCTGTAACCTTAAGTAGGCTCATGCACTCTGCTTCAGTAACTGACATACATACTAATGCATTTAATATATGGCTTACCAGCAGCTTTTTGTCAGAATCCATAACTAAACCTTTAACCCTTTAATGATCCTTGGGTTCTGGCACATCATGGGTTGTTTTGTGTTAAGGACCCATGATGTGCCAGGACCATTATGGAATTCCGGCCTCCCCGTGCGTATGCACGCCGTTTGAGGGGGGCCAGGGCCGGATGCCGCAAAAAAAAAAAAAGGTCTATGGTCCTTAAGTGACGATCGTCCGTCTTTAAGGGGTTAAAGGATTTATATGACTGGCCATTGTGGGGGGGGACTTCAGAACCTGAATAATGGAACCTTCCAATATTTATTCATTTTCTAATTTCCGTTTACTTCATTGACTTGGACAGATTGCATGCTAATATAATTGGGAGAAGCTGATGAATATAATGCCATGTTTTGCATCTCGGTGGCAGTGATCAGCAATTGTGCATATTTAAAACACAATTTAGAGCACTACATTTATTCTATTATCATTTAAATCAGATTTGTCTTTTTAATGTTTTGTGTTTAGTAAATGGGAGTGAATTCCATCAAGAAAGTGTTATGAACATTACTAAGTTACATAATCAACCCCTTGTATTGTTTATTATTGTTAATATTTCTGAAACTGTAGGATAAATGAATGTGTTTCCCCGTATTGTGAAAGTAAATACACAAAGTTTAGAAGCTTGTGATATTTTACTAATTATTTATTTGCAATGTTAGTCTTAATAAAAGTTGCCTTAATATTCCGTTATAAACAGAGCCACATGATAAATACATATATAGAGTATAATTTAGTATATTTTGCCATTTTACAGGATGCTTACAATCCTTAAAATCTTTCTTTTATTAAAACATCTTTAAAGGGGTAGTAATACTTAATATTTAAAAAATAATATGTTGTTGGGTTTATCTCCCTGAATAAAACAAGAGTACTCTCACTGCTGAAATGTGTTTTATTCAAAAGTTATTACAACTCAAACTTGAGATTTTTAGGTGCATTATCACAGAGGCTTGAAATTGCACAGTGGTGCTGTTGCTACACCATCCTATGGAGATTTATGGTCAACTGACCAGATCTGTCTATAGGATGATGTAGCAACAGGGCTGCTGTACAATATCAGGCCAATGTTATACTGCACCTAAAAAATGAATGTTTGAGCTGCAATAACTTTTGACTAAAACACTATTCAGCAGTGGCAGTACCCTTCTTTTAATCAGGGGGATTAACGCTACAATTTGCATTTTGTTACAAATTAAGTATTACTATCACTTTAAAGAATACTAAGGCCCCTATCACACGGGAAATACAAATGCAGCAGTTCTTTGTTGGTCATGTCGCCCATGGTAGAAGAGAACATGCTGGATTATGGTTCCTTTCACACAAGTGACAATCACCTTCTGTGATTGCAACAAAGTCCATCATGCTGCTCCTTTACTGTATTCCCGCAGGACCTCAGTAAAGTTGCAGTAAAGGCGGGTCTGCATGGATGTCTATTGGGCTGTTGGCAGACCTTTCACATAAATACTCATGGAGGTTGAGATCATCATATCAACATTCAATGGATGGCTAACACACATGGCTGGCTGTCATGTGGGCCAGCCCTCTGCCACGCCTGTCCTGTTTCCAGATTGGTGGATGAACAGAGGAGAGAGTTGAGTGACAGAACACTGGCACTAGAACTGTTGCAGCATGAAAGAGGCCTAACACCTAAAAATTAAATTGGTTGCTATAACTTTAAAGATCATGTACTTAATAGTTAGCATAAGTAAAAATGTATTATTCATATGTTAAAATATAATCTGAAACAATACAGACAGGATTATTACAGATTTTATCATAAGGTACAGGGTTTTTATATCAAACAGTCAGAGAAAAAAGAAAAAGGAAAAAGCACCACAATAGTGTAATACAACCTAATAATACTGAATTAAAGGAAGGAAGAAATGCATTCATGTGTTAAATTGGTCAGGACTCCAAAGTCAGCTGAGAAGCAAACATACAGAGAATTTAACCTGTCTCCGTTCAGGTAACTTATCCCCTTAAGGACCCTTGACGTGCTAGGACCGTCATGGAATTCTGGGCTCCCCATGTGGCTGCATGCCGTTTGGGTAATCTGGAATTGAATGCAAGTGACCTTAAGGGGTTAAGGAATCATCTAGGTATATATCTCCAGAATGGAGCAGGAGGAGGCTTTACTTGTGTAAATAATGTAGAAATGTATTAAGAGATATAATTTAGATACAATTAAACGGCATAAATGCTAACAAGTTTAGCCACTTTCTCAAAGCAGTAAAAGCCCTAAATGAAGTAACAATGTGGTCCATTCTGGGGATATATACCTCTGTGATTCTTTGAGTTACCTGAATGGAGACAGGCTCAATTCTCCCTATGTTTAGTTGTCGGTTGGCTTTGGTAACAGATTTCCCTGATTAAGCACAGGTGGGCCAATCAAAATGAATGAGCCATTCATTAATTCACCTGTGCTTAATCAGGGAAATCCTTACAGCCTGGCCTGATGTGGCTTTTGAGGAATGAACTTGGACAGCCCTTTTCTAGAGTAAATAAACAAAATTTGTCTAGACGTCGCTCATACTTCAAATCTTCCATTCGCTTAGTTAATTTTGTTGATCTTCTGTATACTCTCTCCAGTTCTAGAACATCATTTTTCACAACTGGTGCCGAAAACTGCACTGCGATTTGTACAGTGGCAAAATAATGTTATTTACACTTGCTTCAATACCCTTTTTTTATACAAGGCTGGGCTTTGTTTGCATTTGCTGCTGTTATTGACACTGCTCACTGCTTCCAAGTTTACAAGGCTCCCCAAGTCTTTCTCTTGCAGTGAATCCCCAAAAATGATTCCATT
Organism: Rhinophrynus dorsalis; assembly: GCA_037306005.1. Lineage (NCBI taxonomy): Eukaryota > Metazoa > Chordata > Amphibia > Anura > Rhinophrynidae > Rhinophrynus > Rhinophrynus dorsalis. The sequence goes on from CM074718.1 coordinate 111,956,406, forward strand.
AAGTTCATAAGTAGCATTGAGATTTTTCTTCCCAAATGCATGACACTTTCCCACATTAAAGTTCATATTCCATTTTCCATTTTATGTAAATCTCTCTGTAGAGAACAAAACATCCTTTTCTAAATGTATTATCCTACATATTTTAGTGTAATCTGCAAATATTGTTAGTTTGCTTTCTATATCTATTTCCAGGTAATTTATAAACATGTTAAAAAGCAATGGACCAAGTACTGAACCCTGAGGTACTCCAGTCTCAACATTAACTGTATTGGAGAATTTACCATTTACAACAACACACTGTTCCCTATCATTCAACCACTTTCTATCCAATTGCAAAGATTATTCCCTAGCCCCAATTTTCTTATTTTATAGCCTCCTGTGTGGCACTGTATGCAATGTCTTTGCAAAATCTAGATATACTACATATATTGCTTTACCATTATCTAGGTTGCTACTTCTTCATAGACGCTCAAAAGATTTGTTTGGCATGATCTATTCCTCATAAAACCAAGTTGATTCCTGCTGATAATCTTATTTTCTGTAGTGTAATCCTGAATATAATCCCTTATCATCAGTTTTCCCACTACAGAGGTCAAACTCACAGGTCTATAATTCCCAGGTTCTGTTTTAGATCCCTTCTTAAATAAAGGTACCACATTGGCTTTACTACAATCTTGTGGCACTGAGCCTGTGGTGAGATACTCTTTAAATAGTAAAATGAGGTGTCTTGCTAACCCTGCACTGAGTTTCTGAAGAACCCTTGGATGTATACCATCAGGACCTGGTGCTTTGTCAGTCTTAATTTTGTTCAGTCTTCCTATGACCTATTCTTGTGTTAGACCAATATTAGATAATGTTATGGTTTTATTTGTTACTTGTTGAGGCTCTTCTACCATTTCTTGTCCTTTGGTATATACCGATGCACAGAAAGTGTTTCAAACATCTGCTTTTTCCTTATCCTCTCTAATCAACTCACCCATCTGATTTTTGAAAGGAACGATGTACTCCCTCTTATGTTTTTTACTATTTATGTATTTGAAAAAGTTTTTCTGATTAGTCTTGCTCTCCCTTGCAATTCGAGTTACAATATCTGTTTTTGCTAACCTAATTGCCTTTTTGCAATCTTTGTTGCACTCCATGTATTTCAAGAAAGAATGTTCTGTTCCTTCAGACCTAGGGCTCAATACTATTAATGGCGCTAAAAGCGTTGTTGGGGTCAAAAGATTTCCAGTTAGTAGACATACAGTTGTACCATTAGAATCCTATTACTTGGCCACCATCCACTGCAATGAGCAGTGGTCACAAAACCCATGCTGTGGCCTAATGCTAGCCTCAACTTTTTGTTCCCACAACGCATGCTAAATAGCATGCGTTGTGGGAAAATCAAAGAAAACTAGCCAACTCTCGATGTCTGTAAACATTGATGTAAAATGATGTAAAACATTGAGATTGAGCTACAAACACAGTCACCCTCCCAAACACTAACCCTATACTATCCCTAACACGAACAATAAAGTTAAACAATGCTAGCCATAACAAAATCCCATTACCAATACCCCACAGCTGTAACACTTACCTGTAAGTGTGATGTCCAGCAGGGTCTTCAGCACCCTGGTCATCCACAATAATTCTTCTTCTGTTATCTTCTTTCTTTTCTCTTCTTTAGTCATGTTTGTTTGTTGGCTGTCCTCCTCAATACAGAAATATAAATATCAAAATTAATGCTGTCAATAAATTTATGCTCCAATAAATGTATGCTGATAATGAAGCAGATCAACCCCCCTCCATATACCTCTTGGGCTGATGCACGATCCGTACTGAGATAAATTTGAACAGATACTGGCTTTTATATGGACAGTCTCTGTTCAAAATGGTTCCCACATTCTCATTGGCTAGGATGTGGGGTAATGCACTTCCTAGACAATCAGCTTTGAGCAGGTTTTGTCATCCCTTCCATTCTAAGCTGATTGGCTGGGAGGTGTGTAACCACACATCCCAGCCAATTGGAACATGGGAACCATTTTGAACAGGGACTATTCAGATGTTCCTAAGTAAGGACTGGGCAACGGTTCGAGAGGTATATGGAGGGGAGATTGTTAATCTGCTTTTCTGAAGGTTCCAGCTGCGGCAGCAGACCTTTATTATCAGCATACTTTTATAGGAGCATAAATTTATTGGCAGTATTAATTTTAATCTCTATATTTCTAAATTGAGGAGGAAGAATTCTGATGAGGACAGCCAACGAACAAACATGACTAAGGAAGAGAAGAAGAAAGAAGAATGCAGTGGATGTCCAGGGTGCTGAAGACCCTGCTGGACATCACACATACAGGTAAGTATTTATTTTAATGGGATGGTGTTAGGTTTAGAGGAAATAACCCTGTGAGTGGTGGTGAGGTATGCAAAACTCTTTAATACTTGGCATACCCCAGTGGCACTGATAGTGTACATTTTTTTTTCTTTTCATTCATGTTTTTGGTTCCTTGGATGTATTGATATGGGACTTAGGGCCCCATATCAATACATACATGGGTTGCTATTGTAGGGATCTGTCTTTTAAACCACTGAGCAAGTACATGTCAGTGGTTTTAACACATGTTAGGGACTCAAAGCCTATGATTGCTAGGTACTAATTTAACACAACAATAGAGAGTCCCTTAATGGTGTCGCAAGCCACCACATGTAATTGTATACTAAATTCATCTGCTTTTTCACTGATTACAGTGAGTGCTAATTTAGCAGCCGTTGTGCATTTTTACCTGTCGGTAGTTTATCAGAGCACAGGTAATAAAATACCTGACTGTGACTTAAACCTGCTGATAGTGGTTTGCCTACCCTAATGAAGGTAATAGTATTGAGCTCTTAACCCTTTGAGTACCAGAGGGGTATGAAACTCATTGAAAAGCAATGCCTTGAATTCCCGTCTGGCACTTATAGGGTTAAATAGTTTAAATGCCTTTTTTCCCCTTGCCATTTCTTTCTTTACATTTGCATTTAACCATATTGGCTGTGATCTATTTCTTTTGCATTTGTTCCCCACTGAATATATTTCTGCAACCTAAATTTAAAACTCTGACCAAGTGATTCTCACTGGGGAAGATTATAAGAGGCTGACATGTAAGTGTGGGATTTTGCTGTTTCTTTTGTGTAGAGAAGAAACATTTTGTCTCTGGACCATCTGTGGGTAGAAATAGACTTTTATGAATATGAGATTGAAAAAAGGGCATTACAATTGTGATCAAGCAACAGTTGAGGGGGCATCATCCTGCAAAATAAACTACTTTCTTTTATTCGTTCTCAGTGTATGCCTGTCACCTTTTTTCATTATACAGCTAAATCTTGACATGGTGCAGCACACGTTAAAGGGATTGTAATGTCTATGATATGTAAAAAGTAATGTTGTAGAGAATAAAAAAAGAAACCCATCAATGCCATTCCTATCTCTCAAATAAGGTTTTAAAGTTCCCCCTCCCTCCCCCTTCCCTGACATCAGCTGTAAGCTGAAAACAGGAGATCTTGGTCCCAGGACCGGCATGAGGCTCTTCAGCAGAGCCGAGATACCGAAATCTAAAAAGAAATAATTCATTGGAACGGTCGACAAAGTGTGCTTGGTTTGCAAGGACACTTTGTAGATCATTCCGATGAAGTAGTTATTTTTAAATATCGCTATTTCGGCTCTGCTGAAGAGCCTACTCAAGTCGGCTGACATGGATCTCCTTCTGCCAGCTTTACAGCTGACATCAGGGAGGGGAGAACCTTAAAACGTTCTATCTCTCAAACCATACAGGAATGGCATCCATGGATTTCTTTTTTATTCTCTACAATATTACTTTTTATATATGTTAGACATTGCAATCCCTTTAATGTTTTTATATTTTACCCGGGTACAGTAAACTCTTAACAGTTTGTGCTATCAGTCCATGCCAACCCAAGCAGCACTGTGTACTAATATTAACTTAATACAATAAAGATATGTGAATTTAATTATTGATTACTTAACACAGTGTTTCTCCACAATAGTCTTTTGGGCACAACAAGAAGTCAGGATATCCCTACTCGATTATATGTGGATAGTCAATGGCTCTATCATTGTGACTGATCTGCCTTTACTTAATAAGGGATGTCCTTAAAACTTGACCTGTTGGTGTTCCCCAAGGAGTTGAGAATCACTGGCCTGAAGCCTGGTGCTCACACTTTTTTTAAAAAAACTTAATCTGTATTTATTTTACAATAGAATATTGATACAACAGTAGTAATAACATTTTTTAGAAAGATAAAATGTAATAACAGGATAGTTAGTGTAAAAATCATTAGAAAATGTGACTACAGTATGAAATATGTAATTAATATTATGAATAAGTATAACCAAGGTAAGGATGTTTTATATAGCAACCAGATTTGCTACAAACCAAGTTTGGGAAAGAGGAAAAAAAGAAAAAAGAAAAAATTCAACCCAATCAAAATCTTGTATTAATTAAAATAATTAGACATTTAATAAGGATTTACAGTGATCTGGTGCTCACACTTGAAGTAAGAAAGCTAGCTATGTACACACACACACACACACACTTACACAAAAACCACACTTGGACACACACATCACAAACACATACATACAGACACACAAACAACATGTGCACACAAAACCACACGCATACATATATACTCACTTAAACAACACATGCACCAACACTACACACACACACACACACACACAAACACACACACTGACCAAATAGACATCTGTTTGCCAATGGGATGGACAGTAAATTGTAGCTCAATGCTTTGCCAATCTCTCTAGTATACAAAGGGATTAAGAGTTCAGTGGTGTACAGTGACCTTTGCAAACTAAAACTCCATGTTGTTGAAGACTAAAACTTCCATGATTCTCAACCAGCTGAAGACAGGAGTGACAAAGGTCATATACGCTTGTCTTAACTCATCATTGGCCTTACAACCAAACAGCAATATTTTAGCTGGCATTATTTTTATTATTCCTTTGGATGCCAGAGAGTTTCCCAGTGCATTTTGAAGCAAAGAATGGGAGATGTCTCTAGAAGCCATTGTGCTAAAGTGGCATTTATTTAATGTTCACAATAATTTCCCATGGCTTTCCAAAGATCTTAGAGGGAGGAATAATCTCATATGCCTATAACTTTGGAATATGGATGTGAGCACAATGAGCACCTTATTTACAAACTGAAAATCTGCTGATAAAGATCCGAAATAACTTTAAATACCTAACTGCAAGGGCAAAATGTGTGTTCTTTCTTGCATTTCGGCTGAGGTTTTGACATCCTCACACATGGCAACCTGAACATACTGCTCCTATAGACATATATTCTATGTTTTGAGTGCTCTAGCATTAATCAGCTTCTGCTTTACAGTCATTGGACGGCTCAGTCCATTATCCTTGCACCATTCAACATGTCAGATTTCATTAGCCTTCTAGGGACAGAGAGCTCCTTCTATAACCGATTGCTTGTTAATTCAGATCTAGCAACCTCCCCATGATTTTATTAAAAAGACATTTTAGGAAAACGACTTGATTTAAACTTCCTTTGGCACCACATAGCTGAGGCTTGAAAAAAGTCAATTTTTTACAGCTCATTGGAGTTTGAATAGGATTTTAATACATGGTAAAAAAAAAAAAACAATGGATCCTCTGAACAATACAAATTGTCTTTGGAATATCCTCTTGTTTCCTGATATTTCTTTATATTGTATACACATATTTTAACTCTTTGAGTGCCAGAGGAGTACGCAACGCATTGCAGAGCAATGTGTTGCATACCTCTCTGACACTCTAAGGGTTAAATCTACAATGATACTTTGACACTTTGAACATCCTTCCGGTACTTCAAGTTGACTTGTCTTCTCCAGACAGGTTTTGCAGAGAATAAAAAATATGACTATATGTTGTACTAGCCAATTTTTTTGTAAAATAATTGTTTTTTTGAGAAGTTAACTTCTATGTTTTAGTGTTGCAGTGTGTCAGTTTGTGCTAATTGCCTGCACAGTATACTAATTACTTATGTTTGAGGTCAAACTTATTGCGTGCTGTGCAATATTGCAAGTTGAGTCTGTCCAGTAATTCAGATTCACTCACAGCACAAAGAGTGGCTATATTGGCCTAGCACATAAACTAATTAGTATAATTGTCACACTATGCAACCAACAAATAAATATGTCATTTCTCAACAACTATTTCTATTACAAACACATGGCTAGCATGACATTTAGGCTGTTTTTAATTACCTTTAACCCTTTGAGTGGCAGATCGATACGCAACACATTTCTCTGCAATGCGTTGTGTACCCCTCTGGCACTCAAAGGGTTAAAAATAGCTAAACTTAGGGTCAGGGCCAGATTTACATCTCTAGTGGCCCTAGGCATGGCACTTATCTCCATCCATGATCACACCCCCACTCCTCACTTGACCCCGCCCCCAGTTTCCTGGCACACAGAATACCCTTGGCCCTTAAACAAGCAAGAACAAAAAGAAAGCTTTAACATCTTCGCAACGCACTGGAGATTTCTCTAGCATCCAATAGCTTGCAAAGGTGCATAAAACTGCTTCAAGGACACTAAGATTGCTCTGTCCACAATAGGGTTGCCACTCCAGTCGGTATTTTACCAGCACAGCCGGTAATTAGCACACTGGAGCTGATGCCAGTATAACTAGTATGCCGGCAATTGAAAAGCCGGTATTATTTTGTGTACCTCCGGGGAGGGGAGTGACTGCGACGCAGCCTCACCAGACTCCACGACAACCCAGTTGGAAAAAGGACACTTTGACAGACATGCTCTGCACTACGTTATGTTTGTGGTACTGATAATGTTGTCATTACCCGCGGATCACAGGCTTCTATACAGACAGTAGAGGCAGAACTTAAGTGAGCTGTTGTATCTGACGCTAAATACGGAGGTACTCTCGTTATTTTTTCACAGATTAAAGCTGCTATATTTAAATTAACTGTTGTAATTATGTAATACGATCATACACTCCTCCTTGATTCCCTTGTACACACATATATACCATAAAATCTCAGGTATAATACCCACCTGTGTATAATACGCAGGTGCAAATTATACCCAAGATTTGGGGTAAAAGTGTAGTTCCTATGTACAATACGCACCCCCATCAGGGGCGCAGGGATGCCGCCCACTGCCTCCAGAGAGGTTGCTGGACTTAATATTTTACTTTAATTTTTTTTTTACTCGTGTATAATACGCACCCCCCCTTCACATAAGGGGAAATGGTGTAAAAATGTGCGTATTATACCCGAGATTTTACGGTATATATATATATATATATATATATATATATATATATAAAAAAAGACAAAAATGCAGATAACGCTAAAATGGGATAAACAATCGGGTACTCACCTATGACTTGAAAAGCCAACCAAATATAGGTATCAGAACGCTATATTTCCAATGGTCTGGAAGTGGACAGACCACAAAAATACAAGCAAAAAGACAAAACAAGGAAAAGCGCTCTGAATAACTATAAATTTATTACAGACAATAAAATATTCCAAACAATACAAATATTCCCTTCTTTCTCTATTCCAATGGTAAAGAAATAGAGAAGCAATAAACAATAAATAAATATAACACCAATAATCTACCTGGACACCACAGTACCAAGAACCATGTATCCAGTAGATACAACGTAATACTAATATAACGTTGTCAAAAAGCTGCTATACAGTCTAAAATAATGCTGGCCAGCACTATATAAAAAATAAAAATAAACTATACGTCCTCTGTAATATGTGGAAGCTTAACAAAATAGATGATCCATATAAAAATCCACTGCAAGATATGCTCTTAGAAAAAACAGCCTAATGGGGATCTCCGCTCTACGTAGCGGATCCGATGCCACTTATAATCAGAGAGTGATTCGGTAACAATACGCTCCGCTCTAACTAGCGGTAACCACAGGCAAAACACTCCGTAAATGACAACCCGTACTGAGACCTTACTTGGATTCTACTGAAATCACCTTTACGGTACCCTTGATGGACTCCTCCGTTCGTATTCAGCATCCATTATTTTAGACTGTGTAGCAGCTTTTTGACAACGTTATATTAGTATTATGTTGTATCTACTGGATACATGGTTCTTGGTACTGTGGTGTCCAGGTAGATTATTGGTGTTATATTTATTTATTGTTTATTGCTTCTCTATTTCTTTACCTTTGGAATAGAGAAAGAAGGGAATATTTTTATTGTTTGGAATATTTTATTGTCTGTAATAAATTTATAGTTATTCAGAGCGCTTTTCCTTGTTTTGTCTTTCTGCATATAAAGAACTAGCAATGTGGGACGGCGCTGCTCGTCAAGATATATAGGGAATTAATGCACACAAATGGATGCAAGACAAACACACACAGAGACACACATGCAAATATACACATATGCACTGAGATGCATAAAGAGTGACACAGTCATACACACATACATGCAATGCACAACATACAGACACATAGAGTGTGATACAGACATGCAACACGCACACAGTGAGGAACACACAGGCACACACAGAGACATACACACACACAGCAGTGAGTCATAAGGGGGTGACTTATGTGTCATTGTAATGAGTTTGTGTTTGTACTTATGCCTCCACTGTGGCATTCATTCATATAGTTGAAATGCATGTGGTAATTGCACATACTGTGGTGGAAGGTGGATCGTGCTGGCTTCCGGGGTGTGAGTGAGTGTGAGTGAGTGACATTCATTCATGTAGTTGAAATGCATGTGGTAATTGCACATACTATGGTAGAAGGTGGATCGTGCTGGCTCCCGCGGTGTGAGTGAGTGTGTGTGAGTGCAAGAGTGAGTGATTGCATGTGAGTGATTGCATGAGTGTGTTAGTGACTGTGTATGAGTGTATGTGATTGAGTGAGTACATGTGATTGAGTGAGAGTGAGTGAGTGTGAGGGTGTATGAGTGTGAGCGAGAGAGCGTGAGTGATTCAGAGAGTGTGAGTGATTGAGAGTGTGAAAGTGTGTGTGATTGAGAGTGTGAGTGAGAGTGAGACTGAGTGAGACTGTGAGTGTGTGTGATTGTGAGTGTGTGAGAGTGTGTGAGAGTGTGAATGAGAGTGTGAGTGTGTGTGTCAGAGTGTTTGTGATTGAGTGTATGAGTGTGAGTGTATGAGTGTGAGTGTATGAGTGTATGAGTGTGAGCGTATGAGTGTGATTGTGTGTATGAATGTTTGTCTGATGTGTTTGTGTCTGTTGTGTAGGAGCGAGTGGCAGCCGTTTTGTTTTTTCAGTTACTTGGATAGTGGTGGGCGGCCTGGATAGTGGGGACAGGCAAACTCCCTGCATGATTTAAATCACTCCTCCATTGAATCACTCAATGGGAGCAGTAACTCCTCCTTACATAACCCTTGCTTTGCAATGCGTTGCGTACCCATCTGGCACTCAAAGGGTTAAGTTGAGGTAACATAGCAATATAACACACGTTGGCTCTTCAGTTGAGGCAGTGTAGCAATATGCTGAGGTAACAAATAGAAAGTGGTGTTTGAGGCTTGCTCTCTGTAACTGTCACGGTTTGTTAGGACTCTCAGACGTAAGGTTTAGGTAAAAACATAACTTTATTGAAAAGTTAAAGGCAATCCCATAGGGTTTTCATACACATACAAACAATACATAGACGATAATGACAATAGACATAGGTTCTACCGGCCTTGCCAATATTACCGGACAAAGCAACCCAGGCGAGTCTGGAACAAAAGGCTCTACCGGCCCAGCCAATATACCGGGCTGGGCAGCCTGATGGGATACCAGGGAGTAGGCTCTACCGGCCTTGCCAATACCGGGTAAGGCAACCGTAAGATGGCAATGTAAACGGTTCTACCGGCCTTACCAATATACCGGGCAAGGCAGCCTGACGGGATACCAGGGAGTAGGCTCTATCAGCCCTGCCAATACCGGGTAAGGCAACCTGAAGGTGGCAACGTGAAAGATTCTACCGGCCTTACCAATACCGGGCAAGGCAGCCCAAAGGAAGGTGACAACCACCGTGACCTAATGACTGTCAGATGACAATGACAGTAAGATGGAAAATAGAGGTTACCAGGTCAAGCAGTCTCACTGTAATCAGAAACTCTTGTGCCCATAAACTGTAGGAATAATTGCTGTTAGGACTGGACAGCGCACTCGGGACCACCAGGTACCTGACTGCAAGTCAGGGAGCAAACCAGCGCCCTATGTCAGGAACTTACAGGCAGGAAGAGATTCACAAGGCTAGGAGAGCAAACCAGCGTCCGCACGCTGAGACCAACATACTATAATGTGAGCCGCCAGGCAAATGGAGTAAACCAGCGTCCGCACGCTGGGACCAACAGACTGTAATATGAGCCTCAAGGCTAATGGAGAAAACCAGCGTCCGCACGCTGGGACCAACAGGCTGTAGTGTGAGCCACAAGGCTAATGGAGTAAACCAGCATCCGCGCGCTGGAACCAACAGACTGTAATGTGAGCCGCAAGGCTAATGGAGTAAACCAGCGTCCGCACGCTGGGAGTAACAGGCTGTAATGTGAGCCGCAAGGCTAATGGAGTAAACCAGCGTCCGCATGCTGGAACCAACAGACTGTAACAGGAGCCGCAAGGCTTAGTGAAGCAAACCAGCGTCTGCACGCTGGAACTAACGGGCTGAAATGTCGCCAGAGCAAAAGAAGAGCAATGTCGCCTCGGACTCGGTAACTGGAAGCAGGAAACAACAGGAACCAGGCAGAGAAGATCAACCGGATCAAGTGTGGCTAAGCAGACTGGCAACCGGAACATCAGCTACTGATGAGAACAACCGGAACCGGACTGGAACTGACAAGCAGGCAGGAACTCAGGAGCAGGTCGACTCAGGAACTCAGCAACAGGCCCAATCAGCTATAGTAGAAAGGAGGAAGTGGATACTGTCAAAGACACCACGAAAGGGCAACCAAAGGGTGCCCAGACTGAGTTTAAAAAGGCAATGTGAGGCGGGCTGAAGGCAGACAGCCAATGGGAGCCCCCTACAGGTGATAGACACTGAATTGCAGCAATCACGGGCACCGTGATAGTAACATACAGCAAAGCATCTCTCGTACCCCTCTGGCACTCAAAGGGTTAAGTAAGGAGGAGTTATATATACAGTATATATCGCTAGCCATATGTACAGATACAAAAGTATGATTTATTTTTGTGGATTCAGTGGACATTTTCTTGTAGACCTGTGTAGCAACTAAGTTAATACCCTGATAGGATTGGTATCTCGCCAGCTACCAACAACTTTCTGTCACAGGCGCAGTCAATGGGTAATTGTCTTGGCCCTTAGGGCATCTGCATTCCCTGGTCTTGTGGTGAGATTATAGCAGTGTTACAAAAGAGATTTGTGATAGTTCCCTTGACCACTCTCTATGATACCTCAGTAAATTAACAATATTACTGACAGACATTATGCCAGTGGGCAAGATGCCAAGCGGTATAAGGGGATATAGCTAATATGACCAGACATCCCCTTTGACCCTTTATGGACCACTCACATAAAATGCATACTGCAAGGCTCATCTAATTCCAGTGCAGCCCTTTATCTGATAGGAATCATGTGTAAGAGAAGCCTCTGCTCCCATAACTGGCAGATAAGTACAGGTCCTGTGTAATAGGGGTGAGCACGGTGTAGCCCCCCAGCTCCTGCTGAACTACAACTTCCATCACTTTTGTCCGGTTAGTCCTGTCTACCCCTGATATATATACAGTGAGTGTCTCTAGCTGTTTTTTATACTACAACTTCCATCACAGTCTGACGACCAATTGTCATTTGGGGCTGATGGGAATTGTAGTCCACCAATTGTAGTCCCGTGATAGAGTGTCCCCACCCTTGGTATATACAGTGCAGCACATGATTTGTTTACAGGAACTGCTCCAGTGGGTACATGTATGACATACAGAGGGAAGCATATATCTATATTGTACATATATTCCAGATACTGCTCCCATGTTATTATGTATACCTTGGGCGGTCACACTGTAAGTCTATATACCCAGGAACATCCAGTGTGTGTCTCTATATGCAGCAATACTACCTAGTACTCCATACCTGCTGAATTTTTTTGTAATAATTCGATTTTTATTAAGTTAGAAAATAAATATACAGAATAATAATAAGGAAAACAATATATTAATACAATATCACAAAGGTGCAAATCACAATGACCTTATCACATCAAAATTAAGCTCAATTTTGTAGGGTCATTCAACATTCAGTGGTTCTGAGCCTCTTTTTTGGCTCCTCCCTTTTGTGACTCCACCCTCACAGACCCACAACTATGGCCAGTATTTTTTTGAGGAAAAGTTGGCAACCCTAGTCCGCACCCACAATTCAGAATGTGGGTGTGGCTAGCACAGTTGAGACACCACTCAAAATTTGGAGCTCTAATCAGTTGGCTAATCTGCCTACTGGGAAATCTGGCCCTGCATACAATAAAAGGCCCACTGAAAAGTGTTTAACAGTCACTAGTAAGCTTGAACTCAAGTAATACTAACAGCTAAAATGAACTGGATGGGGTTATATATATGTAAATGCCCTTAAATACTTCATACCAGCATCTGTAAAAATGATCTCTCTATTTTCTGAGACCTAAAATCTAGTATTACATAAGCACTAAGGAAGCAGACATTACTGTTTTTCTAAGATTCCCATTGATCATCCAGGATTATTTGTGAATGGGATGAGATACGATAACAGACTTTCTGAATCCAAGCGCATTGACGACCAATCGCAAAACATTTTATCACTTTCCTCTCAGTACAAACATCACAAACAAAAAATTACATAAATGCTATTAAAATAAACAATTTATACCTGCATTAAAAAAAGCAAGATAAATACATTTCGGGATGTAATATGAATAATTCATTTTTACATATACTAGTTATAAGTACGTAATGTTCCTTTAGTTGGAAATAAATTCCTAGCAGTTACTCCATTCAAGCTTAAAGAGAGTTACGTGTGCAATCCTAATAGATATGTTGCTTCTCAATTTAATTTCATGTGGAAAATGATTTTACTCCCCTGCTGCATATATTTAAATTGGTACAAATATAATTTATGCATTGTAAAACACCATGCCAATTAATTAAATCAGCTCTTTATTTCCATACTCTGAAAGCTAGAAGCAATATTTCCTTTAAATTATCTTGTTAGGAAATGAAACAGAAACATAAATGCAAGAAGTTTCATTTGCAAATTATTAATTTAGATGGTAGGAAAATAGGAATATGTTATTGAGACAAAGTTTTTTAACCCTATGATTGCCAGAGGGGTACGCAACACATTGCTTTGTAATGCATTGCATACCACTCTGTCACTCCAAGGGTTAAAAGTATTTAACAGTTATTATTTTGAAACAGAAGTGCAATAAAACATGTTAATATAAAGAAACATTAAATAAAACATTTTGAAAATCATTCACATTTTTCAAACACTGAATCCCGTTTAGAAAGAAATTAGGATGAAACGTATTACATGATCATCAGATCATTTGCCCTTAACCCTTTGAGTGCCATAGAGGAATCCAATGCATTGTGTTAAGCCAATAGGAATTTGTTGAATTTTTATTTGTTCTCAATGTGCAGCTCACTTGGCTTTATACATAAGGCTCATTGTGTTATTTTTTTTTAGTAAATCACACCTATTTGAATGAGAGATTAGTGTAGCCACTAGCCATCAACTGTTCTGCAGGCAGAGCACACACAATAATAGTACCTAAATTAGTTGTAGATTTAAAGGGATAGTAATGTTTCAAAATAAAAGCAGCTCTAGTTAATGTTCATAGTATTTGGGCCATGGAGATTATTATTTCAACCCTGTCAGAGTTGTAGTTCAAGAGTAATTGAATGATAAAGTATCCCCCTCCCACCCCTTTTAACTAGTGTACGCTGCCTTCCCTCAGATGTGGAATCTGGCCCCAGGACCCAATAGCTCGCAACAAGGGACAATCTTCTTACTGTGAACATAAGGGAAAACCCTGCCCCTTTGACAGTTTTATCAGGTTTTTCCTTATGCTCACTGAAGATTTGTCCCTCTCTGTGACAGTCTTGCTGCTCTGAGGCGAGCTCTGTTACATCAGTAAAAGGGACAGGAGGAAGATACTTTATCATTCAATTACTCTTGAACTACAACTTGGACAGTATGAAATAACGCTCTCCATGGACCAAATACTGTGAAGATTAATTTTAGCTGCTTTTATTTTCAAACATTACTATCCCTTTAAATGATTATGAATGAATATGATGAGTTATATAGTGCAACAAGTGCACACAGATCTTTACAATTTAATGGATAATTGATTTAACTTTGATGTTTGCTCCTTACAATTTACATAAAGAGTGAAAAGAAAAATAAGAATGGGAGAAAAGTCACCTTTTTTGGAGGGATTTTTATGGAAAAAATACAAACTGATTTTTTTTTTGTTATGGAAGTTCCCGCATATAGAAAATGTATAACATTTTCACCTTTTTACTGTCTCAAATGGATTTGTCAGTAGAACTTTTAACTTTTTTCCACCTATGCTTTCTATGGTCATGAGAATTGTAACTGCAATACTCTAAGAAGCTGTAGGTTCCAGCTAGAGAGCTTCAACAGAAAAACATATTTTGGAGGTGTAGCTTTAGTTACCAATACTTGTGTTGCTGATGCCTGTTGCACTAGCAGCAAATTTGCACTCTTAACCCTGCCTTAGCACATGTGATGGAGATAATAATAGCTTTTATTTTTACTGTAAAATACACCACAGAGAAAGATGTTTTTTTGTCTGTCTGAAAATAGTACATGATGTATGTCTTTGTTTTTAGTATATATCACTGTCATTCTCAGTCTCTGCTCAGGTGTAGGTACCATGAGATTTCCTGCCTGTCTGTCAGTTACAGGTAATAAGGTCAATTTTCATATTTTAACTATTCATATCACTGTCAGTGTCACTGTCAACAAATTTCACCCATACTCCCTGGAAGCACAAACAAATCAAGCTCCTTTTATTTGAGTATCTGCCTCTACTCTAATAGCAATTGTCAAAATCTGAGCAGCTTTATCTTTCTGTCCCAAAGACTGAAAAGAAAACGTTTACAGTATAAGATAAACCTCTTAGCTTCAGATTCAGCAGTTTACAATAAAGGATAAAACATATTGCAGTTGGTACAACACCAACACTGCTCAGTATGACTGAATTAATGAATATGGTTAATTATACAGTGCCACAAGTGTATGGAGTGCTTTACAATTTAAGGGTTTAGACAATATAGTGGGGTCCCTGTTCAAAAATATACAATCATTGCGTACCACTCTGGAACTCAACGGGTTAACCTCTTGATCATTTAACATAACAAAACAAAAGTTACCCATTCCTTCAAAGTTCTTTATGGCATAGAACAGAGATAAAGTTTACCTGTGTGGATTTACTGTATGCACTTTACGTAAAGCTGATGGAAAAAAATAAATCCATATTATTGCTTCTTATGATATAAGGCCTTCTCCAAAAGCAGAATAGAGGAGAAATTCTAGAGCAAATCTACTTTACCACAGGAGATAATTAATATTCATATTGATTGAATGACTCATTTAAGACAAATTAATGTTGCCTTCATTTGAATGCTCCTGTGAACTGAATCTGTAATTTTTTTTTTTCTACTGTAATGCTTATTTGTTGAGATATTGGCTTTTAAAGTTAATCCAGTGACGTCAACTTTGCCCCACAGCCTGTGAATCTTCGTCTCTTCCCCTACCCAAGTATTACCTTGTTCCAACGTCCCCCAATGATGGAGGATTTCTCCATGTGAGCACCATGTGATTCAATAACTCGAAGAATACAACATTATATTAAAGGGGAACTATCACCCCAAATAAAGTCTTCCCCCAACAATTAGCCATATAGCGATAAGCTTAACAATAGTAGTATTACCCAGCATAATTACCTCCTCGCAACAGCGCTTTAGAGGCATCTGCGCGCCTGTGCCGTCAGTCCCTCCTGGTACCTAAAGGTACCATGCAATGCCTCCCAGAGGAGATCGGGACTGACAGCGCAGGTACACCTGGCCATCAGTCTCCACAGTAATTATGCTGGCTAATACTACTATTGTTAAGCTTACCACTAGATGGCTAATTGTTGGGGTGAGACTTTATTTGCTCTGATAGTTCCCCTTTAAAAAAAATAGATTACAGATTCAGTCCACAGGAGCATTCAAATGAAGGCAACATTAATAGAGGGGAGAGTTCCCCATTCAGCATTTGAATGCACTGCATTAGAGGCTTATATAGCATTCAAGGGGGTAAAAGACCAAATTAAATAATTTGGAATTTTGAAAATGTTTGAAAATTTACTCTTATAGCACTTTGCTCCATAAATGCTTCCTTTTACTTTTGTGGATAAGCAGTGGAATGCTGCTCAATAAAGGAATAATATGTCTTGTATGTTTGTTATTCAGAGATGATCATTTTGTTACTGTTTCTAATTTGTTTGGATGGTTATATCAGATGCAGTCAAACATTCTCAGATAATTTATTAGGAGACTATCATTTCGGTATTTCTCAGTATCAGGTGATGTTTAGCACGTACCAGTGAACTGTGCAACTGTGTTCATGATTGCATAAAATTAACTTTGTGGCTTGATTATTCTACTAGGGAAAACAAGTTATGCAATTATTGAAAACATGTTCTTATTGCTATTTCTTTTGATTGTACAAATCTGACATTTTACTTACTCTGTGTTAGTTATTTAAACCTTCAAGGACCAGAGGGATTACTTGTCTACAATAATCTACAGCAGGGCTGTCCAAGTTCAGTCCTCAGGGGCCACCAAAAGTACAGGATGTAGGATTTCCCTGTTTAAGTGAGTCAGTCACAATGGTGATCCACTGATCAACTCACCTGTGCTTAATCAGGGAAATCCTTACATCGTGGCCTGTTGTTGGCCCCTGAGGATTGCACTTGGGCAGCCCTGGTCTACAGTACTTCTATATCAAGCTAACAATTGATTTACTTATATGCTGTAGGGAAACATCTGGAACTGTAGTGGGTAATGTATTAATTAAGTGAAGTTGTAAAATCAGAAGCAATTCCCACTTCTTAACTAACTGGGTGAATGTATAACATGCTATCATGTAGCATGCAAAGCATCTGTACAACACATCTGTATCCATACATATAAAGTAACAACAGTCCCAGGTCAAACCATGTAAGCACACCTTATGTCAGGGTTTGACAAATTTGGTTTGACTTTAGGATCCAGACCAAACATTTAGGAGCCAGAGGAGAACCACCCATCAGGGACTAGCGGAACAAGGCTGGGGATGGAGACTGTGTGTGTCTGGTTCTTTGGCTACCAATAGAACAAGAGTAATGTCTGGTTCTGTGTCTACCAGTGGAATCACCCCCTAGTGTATATGGGGATCTATGGCTACCAGAGGCAGCTGAGCCAGGGCAGTGGGTAGGACAGTGCATGTGGGGCTCTGTGACTATCAGTGGAACCTGGTTGGTGAAACAACAGTGTATGTGGGTCTATTTGAGTACCAGTGGAAACAAACGGGTTTGGAGTTCAGACAGTATATATGGGTTTCTGTGACTACCAGCAGAACCAGACAATGGAACAAGGCAGGGAGGTCAGACAATCTATGCAGTGATCTGTGGCTACCACTGTCAGTGGAAAAAGGCTTGGGGGAATATTTTAATATTATAAAATAAATAAAATGAATTTTATTTTAATTTCTTTACCTCCTTCTCCTCGATCTAGTGTTCTATGAATGTATGGGTTGATAAGAAGGACCTTCATGGCCTACATGATGTGAGAGGGAACTGATAGTCCTCCTCCTCAACCCAGATCTTCATAGAACATCAGCTTGAGGAGGAAGAGGAGATAAAGGGGAGATGGCGATCACCTTCCTGATTGCGGCATTGATCACCTGTCCTACTAGATAGGTGATCAATGCCAGGGTATCAGGAAGGGTACCAATGCCTCCAGGTCTGATTTTTTTTAACCACAGATCCTGCACTATATGCATTTTTTATATACCTGTTTGCTCCCATGCTCGTGGGAGTGATTCTGTCTATTTTAAAAGTGTTAAAACTTGCCCTGTAGCATAGGGAAAGTGTTCTTTGCATGCAGGGCAAGTTTGCTAAATGCCAGGTTGCAATTTCTAGTTGCCACGGTGACCTGGCTCCCAGATTTTGTTCAGCCTTACCACCATATGCTGCCTTCTTAACAAGAGAAAATTTGAGTAAATCTGGTGCAAAGCAAGTTCACCACAGAGGACATGTTTACTTTCCCAAAACTCATTGTTTTCATTATAGTTTTTATCAGACTGATTGAAATCAAAGATAAAAAAATGCAACAGGGTTGACTCTCTAGGAGGGATAAACCAAATGTGTGAGGATTTAGGAAAACTGGAGGAATGGACAAGACTATGGTTTCTAAGATGTAACCCTTTGAGTGCCAGGGGGCACACAACACATTGCTCTGCAATGCGTCACATTCCCTCTGGCAGTGGAGAGTTAATGCTGAAAAGTCAGAGATAATGCACACTGTATCACACCTTAGTGCATCTCCCCTCTGCGATATTTTAGAACATAATCTGCATTGTATTTAACTAAGAATATATCTTAACTTACAGTTAAAAATTGGTAAATACCTAGAAACCTTAGTAATTTAGCCCCTTGGATGCAGGAAATGTATTGATTGAATTGCTCAGTGTAAAAAGACATTTCTAACATTCAAAATGTCAACAGATATGACAAAGCACTTTCGATTGCTCAAATTAAGCTGTATTTTTATTATAAAGAACTATATGATATACAGCTAGAGAAAGTCAGCATTCAGAGATCATGTCATGCCATTTTCAGCAGATACATAAAAATGCAATTTGTGTATCACATTGAGATCACAAGGTAACTCCAACCAACGTCATTAGTATAAACAAAACAATATCTGCATGAATGACAGACTGTGGTTTGAGGCATTTGAAGAAGCCCTATATCTACATTTTAAAATGAATAAAGCCTTATTTGTAACATACAATGAGAGGAATTGTTAGTTGGGAATAGCACAATATTCTTATATTTATATTTTTTATACTGATTCAAACTTTTAATCTTCACTTTACAGAATAGCAACTTGTTAACAAGTCTGCTTTTTATCTGTTTCTAGTTCAATTTGTTAATTCAGCCATTGTTGGCAGTAACTGTTCCTAGCACGATGTGTTCACTAGCTTTGAAAATTATTGTAATGTCAAACTATAAATTCTTTTTCCTGCCTAGTGAACTGTCTGTTCATCTGTGTTCACAGAATTCCTTTTTTGACACCTATAGCTGACCACAGTTTTATATCCATTAAGTCACTGTGATGAAGGAGGGCAGGTTTTTCCTTATGCTGACACAACATTGTTCCTCTAAGCAATCCATTTGGACAGGCTTTCTTATCATAGGGAAGTCAACTTGATCTGCTGAAAAGGGGTGGGAGGGGGAACTTTTAATTGAATTTTCAAGCCAAATATTAAAGTATAGATTTTCAGAACATAGTATGCAGTATAGAAAATTACATTGAACAATCGGAATGGAAATGTATTTTTTGATATTACTGTACCTTTAAATTGTTTAGTATGTTGAATTTCCTAGGCTATAATATAACATATAATAATATAATACTAATAATACACTGTTTATGCTATATATTTATTTTCCTCTTAAATGTAGTTAAATGCTTCCTTTTCTTCTCTTCATGTTTGTGGGAAAGGCAGTCACACTTGCTTGGTGAGCACCCACACTCCTCCCTGACCAGCTAACCAAATAATAATAATACATTGGTTCTTTTCTGTGAAACTGGAACCTTTCGTAACCCAGGTGAGACCCCCCTGAAACAGGAGGCCCTTGACACAGGTACACCCATGCATTCAAATGCCTCTACATTTATAATAAATGGACATAGCTGTTACTGGGCCTCTTTTCCTTCACACTCGTGACTTACAGCAAGGATGCCAATATTACTTATTTGTCCTGTGTTCCTCTTTCTATACTGTTGCATGATGTAAATGCTGGATGAGCTGCTCATGTACCAAGCGGGAAAGACATTAATTGTATCTGGTAGGGGCTCTTATCTGATATGATATTTGTCTAATGCTACTTTCTCTCAGAGATTCAAGCTGTGTTGGGCTTCTTCATGTACTGTGATACCTGCGCATGTGAACAATCCAAACTGACTGAAAGTTATTATTTGCACCCGCAGAGTTGTGTAGACATCAATGCAGTGTGGATGTCACCCATGTAAATATAGATTTAATGAGCAGCACATAATTATGTGAATTATGGGAAATCCTCCCTGTAACAAATTGTATTAGCTGTCACATGTTACTGTCATAGACATTCATTGGAGCTGTGAATACCTATTGCTACTTGCTTCCTTATATACACGTGCACAGTTAATCACATCATGTCAATGAACATGCTAGTAACAATATTGTAAAGGAAAATTTCAAGTTTTGGCCATTGATGTATAGTAATGGCTACTATGAATCTGGCCCTTTTGTCTTTCAATTCACAACATCTTCATTCAGTTATGGATGTCATGTCCATGGAGGCAGATATGTCAGATTTTCAAACTGAAAGAGGCAGAGTGCATGCGCTTATTTAATCATTAATAGATCAAAGGAGCGTGCAGTAGACGTGTGCCTTCACTTTGGAATGAATTCAAAATTCAGTGAAAATTATGTGAATTATTATGAATGGCACAGAACATGCATTTTCAGAATACTGAATAACATATTCAGTTCTTTCATACACATTCATTCATTCATTCATTCATTCACACACTTACACCACACATTAAACAGGCATCATGCTTACCTTGATGTTGGTGGTCCAGAGGTGTCCTCAATAGTGTCCTCAATGCCCTAGTCCCCAGTTTCTTCAGTATCAATAAAAGGCAGAATTAAAAAAAAATATATATATATATCCTGACGCCACCGTTGCCACCACTGCATCTAATAAATAAAATTTAACCCCCTCCCCCCAATCCTGCTTGGACTGTTTCCTCTAGACATTATGAGCAAAAAATGAATAAGGACTAGCGTTTCCCTGGCCAGTCCCTGTTCAGATTAGTTCCCACACTCGCATTGACTGGGATTGTGGGGTTACAAGAATCTGTGACCTCTCCAGCTAGATGATGATTGGCTGGGAGATGAACATACTACAAGGCACATTCCGTACCCTGCATAACCCCATATCCCAGCCAGTGAGAGTGTGGGAACTGATTTGAACAGGGTTTTGCCATATAAGAGCCAATTCTGGTTCATTTTTTACTCATACTGCTTGTTTTTAAAGTGTGGGAATGGGGCATGTGTTAGTAATAGGGGGACATGCTTTGCACTCAAAGGGAAATGATCCTGTTTGCATTCAGATAGTGATAAACGAATCTTGTCTGTCGATAACATTGTTCACTGAAATGTTGTGATAAATGAATTTCATTTCATCCAAATGGGGAAAAAAATGACTGAAGGATTCAGACTATACAAAATGATTTGCCATGCACAAGTCTAATGTGCAAAGCATTACAAAGCCACCATTTGGCTGCAAGATGGGTGTGTAATGTACTGCAAAACAATTCACTGAACACATATCTGTCACTGAAAGAATTAAAGGGTTAAAATTAACATGTGCAGTGAGCAGAGACTGAGGTTCTGTGGTCCTGTTAGCAGCTGTATTGTCCGCCTTCAGAGACATGACCTCCAGGACTGATATATAATATCTCAAGGGCAAAATACATAGATGTCATTATTTTCTGGCCAAAGTAAAAACTCTGGTGTGTTAATATTGGAAGGTGTTTTTTTTTGTTTTTTTTAATATGAATTTAATAAAATTAAGCATACAACTATACCTCCAAGCCAACTGATCCCTTCTTGCTCACAATGGGCAACAGTGCATTACTATAAGTGGAAAATAAGATAAGTACACTAGAAATCTGTGTTACTGATGCTAACTAGATACAGCAAGGAAGCTTAAACCATAATTACTTTTGTTATTTACTGTACACAATCATATCTAGTAACAACATCTGCATTTAAAGGCACACTAAAGCTACTCATTTCCTTCTCTTATGCTGCAGAATACTGTACATCCCTCTGAGCAGACACTGGCGAGTGCAGGCACATATCCACGTCTACTGCTTTCTAGGCACAATGCATTGGTTTCCTCTAGCTTTACTAGTGGCCGTACTCAGACTCCTCAGTTGACCCAACACTGAGTATTTTACAGTGTTCCCTAACTATCTCCTTAGCTTATAACATAGAAGTACAAAAGAGCTTTATTATACTTGCCAGTATAGGAATATATAAAATAACTTAGACAATAGACTGGATATTATCATAAGATACTCTGGTACAGACATAAATTAGTGATTACAACAGCATCATGGTTGTGGACAACACATATGGTGTCCTGGGCATATATTGATAGATCAAACCATAGAGGAGTGCAAAGGTAATTTTCTTGCAGTCTGTTGAAAAGCAGCACTTGCAATGTTACATAATGAAAAGGATAAGTAACACCTTTGAATAATTACCCCTCATATAACATTTTAAGGCCAAAAAAAACGAATGCCCTCTTTGGATTTTGCCCTTGCCCCTTTGTTGAAGAGATAACAATCAATCAGTCCTAGGTGTAATCTCTATGGAGGCAGGTATGGCAGTTGCTAGCAGGACCATAGGCAAACTCTGCTAACAGCAAATGCTACATTTAACCCTTTAAGAACCAGGGAGATGCACCTCTTGGATCTTAAAAATGTAGGTTCTCGTTATGCCAATGTGTGATGGGAACTCTCAAAAAAATGTTTGCACCAGGGCCCTCCAGTGTCTAGTTATGTCACTGATATAACCAGATCTTTATATTACATGCCTATGACAAATATTCATCTTTATATTAAATTAATAACAGCAAATCAGGCCGCAATTCCAGGTCCAACCAACTGCACCGTAGAGAACACGAAAATTCTCATTTGATTGAAATGGACCTTTTAACCCCTTGAATGGTAGAGAAGTATCCATTGCATTGCTTCACAATGTGCTGGAGACCTCTCTGGCATGCTAGGGGTTAAAATACCATTTAAATCAATTATATTATGATGGTGGGGTTCATTTGTTCCCTATGTTGCAGTTGGTTTGCTCCAAAATTGCATCATTGAATTATCCCCAATATTGTTTATATCAACCTAATGTAAACACGGTACTATAACAATTTGTATAAAAGATCCTAATCATAATGAACAATTCCATAACTTGTCCTGGTTTATAAGAAGCTAGGACAGTGTTTCTCAACCAGGCTGCCATGGCACTTTGGTGTGCCAAGGTCATCCACATAGGGTGCCCAATTGTATCTTTCATGCTTTGACAAAAACGTGAATGTAGACTTCCAACTAAATATTTAAAGATATTACTATGCACAATATGTTTACTTTAGTTCTGAGGTCTAACATTAACTCTATATTTATGTATTTTTGACTTTCATTACACCATTGACAAGTGACATAAAATGATAGGGGTGCCCTGAAAATGTCAGACTACATGTTAGGTGTGCCTTGAGCAAAAAAAGCTTGAGAACCACTGAGCTAGGAGAACAAGAAACAGGGAACATAGGTATTTTTCCTCTTACATAAAATGTAGAATATAGCATTTATACAACCTTTACCCAGCTATTTTAAAACACCGAACAGCTGTTTATAAATACAAAATAACATATCTTTGGCATTCTGGATTTTTTTTAGCTTATGAAAATAATATTGTGAAAAATATGAGAATAAAATTGCAATTTTCTCAGGAAGTGGGAAATCCAGAAGATAAAAATAGCACAATTCACCTCTGAGTCACATTATATGAAAAAGCCAACAATATTTATTACCTTTCTGACACTACAGTTCAACTACAGGAAGGATATTGCTAGAGTAATTGTTCAGAATGGAATTTTCTAAAAGTTTGGTTCCACATTTATAATATCATCTTTATCCAACTGAATGTTAGATAGAGATGACCAGGGCGTCACATCCAAGGGCTCAAAGATGTCTGGTTGACAATAAGGTCATATTTTCACAAACACACAATTAAATTTTTTTAGAAAGCATTTGTTAACTTTTTATGGGAAAGATTCCTGCACAACTGGAAATAAACGCTGAATTGTCTTTTTCATACCTGGGAATAGAAATGGGCCAAAACTTTCACCCCAAAAGGTCTCCAAGGACAGACAGAGGCTGATTCTCCAGCTTGAGAATACCTTGTTAGCCCTTCACACTTTCCTGCCCATCCCACCCGGTCCTATCCTGTTTTACCCATTTTTCTGCCCATTTCAGGGCAAATACCACTTTTTATCAACACAACTCAGACCAGTATGATTAAGTTTTACCCTTTATAATGCAAACTTTATCATTTGGACATGTGTTTGGGAGCTTATGACAAGGAGGTTCCCCAATATGGCTTCTTTAGATTTAGCAGATATTTCCATCTAATCATATTCTGACCAAGTGTCAGTATTTAATTGATGAATTGAATTTATCTCCCTTGAATCAAACTGTGAAATTAGTGTGGAGCACTGAAAAGTGTTTCAAAATTAGCCCAAATTGAGACTCAAGAAGCCTAAGAGAAGTGGACAGATATCGGGCACTGTCCTTGGGCTGGTTCAGGCAAGGAAACTGGGAATTAGCCCACCCAGTCCCCTACCTGATTCCCCATGTCCCCAAGCACCTTACCCACATCTCTTCCACCTGCAGTTAATCCTTTCCTTCATGTACTATAGCAACTTCCCTGCACTGGCAACAGACGGGTTAACTGCTAGTTGGAGAAAATAAAGACCTCACCTTTTGTTTTAATTTTACTTTAAAAAAGAGAGATGCATGTACACTATATTAATTTGTTAAATGAAGGAAGTACCCTGCTTTTGAACCACTCTACTGCTGAACTGGATGGAATGGTGAGACCAGTTAGGCTGGGGGTTATTTTGGGGATAATTCATTCCTCAGATGCCTGGTTTACAGTGTACTGCACAGCAATGAATTGCAAACTTCCTGGCATAGAAGGGGAAAGTTGGAATTAGGAGAGTGTGTGAAGGAAGGTATCACGGTGCCCGTGATTTGCTGCAATTCCTTGTCTGTCACCACTAGGGGGCTGCTATTGGCTGTCTGCAGATAGCCCGCCTCTTATTGCCTATTTAAACCTGGATTGGGCACCCTTTGAGTGCCCTTTCGTGTTGTTTCTGACCTTCTTGCTATCACTATGCTAGTGATAGCTGGGCCTCTGTTTCAGTGTTCCTGAGTTCCTGATCTCCTGTGTTCCTGAGTTCCTGATCTCTATTGTTCCAGTGTTTCCTGGATGCTGAGTTACTCCAGTCCTGGTTCCGGCCTAGTCTCTGGTGTTGCAGTTACTGCTGAACTTCTTCTCTGCTGTTTCCTGACCTGACTGATGGTTGCTGGTTCCTGTCATCTCATCACCTGTCTTCAGTATCCTGGCGACCTTCTGCCTGGTCGCGTTGGTGACATTGCTAAAATTCCGTGTTGGTCCCAGCGTGCGGACGCTGGTTTGCTCCTAAGCCTTGCGGCTATACAAACTCGCTTGTTACACCAGTGTGCGGTCACTGGTTTGCTCCAAAGCCTATCAGCTATACAAATCTGTGTTGGTCCCAGCGTGCGGACGCTGGTTTGCTCCTAAGCCTTGCGGCTATACAAGCTCGCTTGTTACACCAGTGTGCGGTCACTGGTTTGCTCCAAAGCCTATCAGCTATACAAATCTGTGTTGGTCCCAGCGTGCGGACGCTGGTTTGCTCCTAAGCCTTGCGGCTATACAAGCTCGCTTGTTACACCAGTGTGCGGTCACTGGTTTGCTCCAAAGCCTATCATCTATACTAATCTGTGTTTGTCTCAGCGTGCGGACGCTGGTTTGCTCCTAGCCTTGCGGCTATACAAGCTCGCTTGTTACACCAGTGTGCGGTCACTGGTTTGCTCCAAAGCCTATCGGCTATACAATTCTGTGTTGGTCCCAGCGTGCGGACGCTGGTTTGCTCCTAAGCCTTGCGGCTATACTACTCACTTGTTACTCCAGTGTGCGGTCACTGGTTTGCTCGCAAAGCCTAACGGCTATACTATTCAGTGTTGTTCCCAGCGTGCGGACGCTGATTTGCTCCAAAGCCTTGCTGCTTAACAATTCTGCTAATTTGCCAGTTTCATCTGACTGCTGCTACTATCTCTGGGCTGCCCTGCCCGGTATTGGTAAGGCCGGTAGAACCTTTTGCCACATTCCATCTGAGGTTCCCTTACCCGGTATTGGCAGGGTCGGTAGAGCCTACATTGTGTATCTATTGAGGCTGCCTTGCCCGGTAATTTGGTAAGGCCGGTAGAACCGTTATGCTATTCCATCTGCAGGTTGCCTTACCCGGTATTGGCAAGGCCGGTAGAGCCTAAAGACTGTCCTGTCCGGTATATTGACAGGACCGGTAGAGTCTGCCTTCTGTTTGTGCTATATTCTGTATATATATATATATGTATGTTATTGCCATCCTAAGTTATCAATTTATTATTTCAATAAAATTGATTTTTTACCTAAAACTTGTGTCTGAGAGTCATAATAAACCGTGACAGTACGAAAGGGCCATGACCTCAGACAGCAAGGGTGAAGGTAACGCACAGAATATCCATTGGAGGATGGATGTGCTCGAGCAACGTTTGGATCAGTTGGCAGTTGCAATTCAAATGATCCTTGAACGCACGGTACCCGCTGACAAATCGAGCTCTATTCCGGTGGTCTCGCCAAGTCAGACACCGGAAAGTGATACCAGGCCCCTAGAGGGTACTGTTAAAGGGTTAACGGCTTCTGCACCCTTGCCGCTAAGATATGATGGTGACCCTAGTCTCTGCAGAGGGTTCATCAACCAACTCGAAATCTTTATGGAATTGACGGCACACGCATTTCCCAATGATCGTAGTAAAGTGGGGTTCACGATATCACTGCTCACTGGCAGAGCATTGGCTTGGGCTAACCCCTTGTGGGAGAATGCTAAACCTTGTACTAAGAACTTTAGTGAATTTGTGCATTCCTTTCGAAGAGTGTTTGAGCCTCCTGGTAGAACCACCTCTGCTGCCAAACGCCTTATGGAGATACAACAGGGCAGGCGTACAGTGGGCGACTATGCCATCGAATTCCGCACATTGGCAGCAGAGGTAGGTTGGAATAATGAGGCTTTATTGGCAGCCTTTTCTCAAGGCCTGAATGACCACATTAAAGACGAAATCGCTGCTAAAGATCTACCTATTGATCTAGATGATTACATTGAGTATGTTATGATAATTGACTCCAGAATACGTGAGAGATCAATTGCCAGAGATCGTAAGTTACGGTCAAAAAATAATGAGCCTAGTAGCATGTTTTGCCCACCCATCCCTCCCTTGGCATTGAAGTCTAGTGAACCAGTACGGGAAACAAGTGAACCTATGCAAATAGGCTTCACTAGACTAACCAAGGCAGAGAGACTATATCGCAAAAAACAAGGGTTATGTTTATACTGCGGTAAAAAAGGGCACTTGCTAAATTCCTGTCCGGTACGTCCGGGAAACACACACACCTAGGGTACCTTGGGGGACAGGCCCTAGGTGGTGTACAATCGTCCCCAGTGTCGGGCATAATGAAACCCACCATACAGGTGGTATTGTCTTGGGCACAACGCTCTGTGGAGGTTTTGGCCTTGGTTGACTCTGGTGCAGCAGGGTATTTTATGGATAATACCTTTGCTGAATTGCACGGAGTTCCACGCATTGAAAGAGAAAACCCCTTGACTATTGAAGCGATTGATGGTAGACCCTTAGAACCGCCTCAGGTTATATTTGAAACTATGCCATTGTCTTTGACTATTGGGGCACTTCACAGAGAAGAGCAGCAGTTTCAACTGATTAATTCTCCGCACCATGCGGTAATATTGGGATTTCCGTGGTTACAGTTACATAACCCACAATTCGATTGGAAAAAGTGTGAAATTGCTGCTTGGTCCCAGTTTTGTATGGACAAGTGCGTCATCCAGCCTATTAAGGTCATGTGCACCTCCTCTGCTATACCGGATGTGTACCAACAGTTTGGCGATGTTTTTAGCAAAGGAGAGGCTAGTATGCTACCCCAGCATAGACCTTATGATTGTTGCATTGAATTGCAGCCTGGTGCAGTACCTCCAAAAGGACGCACTTATCCATTATCTTGTGATGAAAATAAGGCTATGGAGGATTACATTTCTGATGCCCTTGCTAGAGGGATCATACGAAAATCTACCTCTCCAGCTGGGGCTGGGTTCTTTTTCGTAAAAAAGAAAAATGGCGAATTAAGACCATGCATTGACTACCGGGGCTTGAATAAACTAATGGCAAAAAACGCATACCCAATACCACTCATCACCGAGCTTTTTGACAGGCTTAAGGGCGCTTCGATATTTACCAAATTGGACCTACGGGCCGCTTACAATCTGGTTCGCATTCGAGCAGGTGATGAGTGGAAAACTGCCTTTAATACTCGAGCTGGGCACTACGAGTATCTAGTAATGCCTTTTGGGCTGTGTAATGCACCCGCAGTTTTCCAGGAACTGATAAACGATGTTCTGAGAGATATGTTACAGACATGTGTTGTGGTGTACCTCGACGATATACTGATTTACTCCCAAAACATGGCACAGCACATCAAAGATGTATCCGCAGTATTGCTACGACTCCGTGAGAACAAATTATTTTGTAAAATGGAAAAATGTGAGTTTCATAGAACCAGTGTGCCATTCTTGGGGTTCATAATTGGCAATGATGGCATTGCCATGGACAAAGAAAAGTTGTCAGCTGTCCTACAATGGCCAAAACCCAAGGGTCTTAAAGCCATACAGCGTTTCCTGGGTTTCGCTAATTATTATAGGAGGTTTATTAAGAACTTTTCTTCCATTGTCAAACCTCTGTCCGATCTTACGCACAAGGGTGCTAATCCTTCTTGTTGGCCGGTATCTGCTGAGAAAGCCTTTGAGAATTTGAAGCTGGCATTTGCTGCGGCTCCTGTGTTATCCCACCCCAATCCTTTACTTCCATTTACGTTAGAGGTTGATGCCTCAGATATTGGGGTCGGGGCAGTACTTTCGCAGCGACACGAGAAAGGTGGAACTCTCAGACCTTGTGGGTTTTTCTCTAAAAAGTTGACTGTCACTCAAAGCCACTATGAGATAGGTGACAGAGAATTATTGGCCATTATCCTCGCTCTTAAGGAATGGCGTCATTTGCTTGAAGGTACTAAGAATCCTGTCTTAATCCTAACAGATCATAAGAATCTGACCTATCTCTCGGAGGCCAAGAGATTGTCCTCTCGTCAGGCCAGGTGGGCACTGTTCCTGTCTCGATTTAATTTCATTGTATCATATTTACCAGGGTCAAAAAATATCAGGGCTGATGCACTGTCAAGACAATTTGAGGCCGACAGTGACAGAGTGGAAGCACCAGCACCTATCATCCAACCTGATAGAATACTGGCTACTATACGCACGAGTATCACTTCTCCTCTAGGGGAGGAGATCCTGGCCTCTCAGGGGTCCGCTCCCCATGAAACCCCAGTGGGCAAGTGTTTTGTCGCTGAATCATTTCGTACTAGGCTGCTTGAAACCTACCATTCCTCTAAAGCTGCGGGACATATTGGTAGAGACCAATTGTTATGGTCCCTTTCTCAGTTATTTTGGTGGCCTTCCATGAGAAACGATTGTGCCGAATTTACGAATGCCTGTGCCACCTGCGCCCGCGCTAAGACCCCGAGACATCTCCCAGTGGGCTTGCTTCAGCCGGTGCCTAATGGCGAACGCCCCTGGTCTCATGTTTCCATTGATTTTATGGGAGAATTGCCTATGTCTAAGGGGTATTCCTTTATATTCATGGTGGTGGACAGGTTTTCTAAAATGGCTCATTTCGTGCCCCTCCGTGGCCTTCCTTCGGCTAAGGAATTGGCAATGGTGTTCGCCAGAGAAGTATTCCGGTTGCATGGAGTGCCTAGGGTACTGGTGTCTGACAGGGGGAGCCAGTTTGTGTCGAGATTTTGGAGGGCATTTTGCCAACAGATGGGCATACAGCTGTCCTTCTCCTCTGCCTACCATCCCCAGACCAATGGAGCCGCTGAACGAGCTAATCAGGGCTTGGAACAATTTCTCCGTTGTTTCGTTACTGACCATCATGATAATTGGTCCGACTTGTTGCCTTGGGCAGAGTTCGCCAAGAACTGTGCGGTCAATTCTTCATCTGGGAGCTCTCCGTTTCTGATTAATTATGGGTTTCAGCCCTGTTTGCTTCCAGATTCATTTCAGACGCAACAGATTCCAGCTCTGGATGAGCATATCGAGCAACTCCGTTCCACATGGGCACAAGTTCAGAGGGCACTTGGTCAGTCATTTCAGCGTCATCAGCGCCATGCTAATCGCAGAAGGCTTCCAGCGGTTTCCTTTCAGGTTGGGGATAGAGTATGGCTTTCCTCCAGAAATCTCAAGCTGCAGGTTCCGTCTAATAAGTTGGCTCCCCGGTTTATTGGTCCGTACAGAGTTATTCGTAAAATTAACCCTGTCTCCTATGCACTAGACCTACCTGCATCCATGCGTATCCATAATGTGTTCCATGTGTCCCTTCTTAAGCCTCTGGTTTGCAATCGCTATACTACCACACCTGTGGTGCCAGGACCTGTTGAGGTCGAGGGCCAGGAGGAGTACGAGGTTCAGAGCATTATTGATTCCCGTAGGCTTAGAGGAAAGGTACAGTACCTGGTACATTGGAAAGGGTACGGCCCTGAGGATCGATCATGGGTGGATAGTATGGACCTTCATGCACCTAGGCTAACTAGGGTCTTTCATGCCAATTACCCACAGAAACCTAAACCCTATTCTAGGAGAGGGGGTCTTTGAAAGGGGGGTACTATCACGGTGCCCGTGATTTGCTGCAATTCCTTGTCTGTCACCACTAGGGGGCTGCTATTGGCTGTCTGCAGATAGCCCGCCTCTTATTGCCTATTTAAACCTGGATTGGGCACCCTTTGAGTGCCCTTTCATGTTGTTTCTGACCTTCTTGCTATCACTATGCTAGTGATAGCTGGGCCTCTGTTCCAGTGTTCCTGAGTTCCTGATCTCCTGTGTTCCTGAGTTCCTGATCTCTATTGTTCCAGTGTTTCCTGGATGCTGAGTTACTCCAGTCCTGGTTCCGGCCTAGTCTCTGGTGTTGCAGTTACTGCTGAACTTCTTCTCTGCTGTTTCCTGACCTGACTGATGGTTGCTGGTTCCTGTCATCTCATCACCTGTCTTCAGTATCCTGGCGACCTTCTGCCTGGTCGCGTTGGTGACATTGCTAAAATTCCGTGTTGGTCCCAGCGTGCGGACGCTGTTTTGCTCCTAAGCCTTGCGGCTATACAAACTCGCCTGTTACACCAGTGTGCGGTCACTGGTTTGCTCCAAAGCCTATCAGCTATACAAATCTGTGTTGGTCCCAGCGTGCGGACGCTGGTTTGCTCCTAAGCCTTGCGGCTATACAAGCTCGCTTGTTACACCAGTGTGCGGTCACTGGTTTGCTCCAAAGCCTATCAGCTATACAAATCTGTGTTGGTCCCAGCGTGCGGACGCTGGTTTGCTCCTAAGCCTTGCGGCTATACAAGCTCGCTTGTTACACCAGTGTGCGGTCACTGGTTTGCTCCAAAGCCTATCATCTATACTAATCTGTGTTTGTCCCAGCGTGCGGACGCTGGTTTGCTCCTAGCCTTGCGGCTATACAAGCTCGCTTGTTACACCAGTGTGCGGTCACTGGTTTGCTCCAAAGCCTATCGGCTATACAATTCTGTGTTGGTCCCAGCGTGCGGACGCTGGTTTGCTCCTAAGCCTTGCGGCTATACTACTCACTTGTTACTCCAGTGTGCGGTCACTGGTTTGCTCGCAAAGCCTAACGGCTATACTATTCAGTGTTGTTCCCAGCGTGCGGACGCTGGTTTGCTCCAAAGCCTTGCTGCTTAACAATTCTGCTAATTTGCCAGTTTCATCTGACTGCTGCTACTATCTCTGGGCTGCCCTGCCCGGTATGGGTAAGGCCGGTAGAACCTTTTGCCACATTCCATCTGAGGTTGCCTTACCCGCTATTGGCAGGGTCGGTAGAGCCTACATTGTGTATCTATTGAGGCTGCCTTGCCCGGTAATTTGGTAAGGCCGGTAGAACCGTTATGCTATTCCATCTGCAGGTTGCCTTACCCGGTATTGGCAAGGCCGGTAGAGCCTAAAGACTGTCCTGTCCGGTATATTGACAGGACCGGTAGAGTCTGCCTTCTGTTTGTGCTATATTCTGTATATATATATATATGTATGTTATTGCCATCCTAAGTTATCAATTTATTATTTCAATAAAATTGATTTTTTACCTAAAACTTGTGTCTGAGAGTCATAATAAACCGTGACAGAAGGTTGAGAAGGGGGAAGTCTGTAGCGGTCTTGGCTTTTTACAGCCTAATAGGCATTTTCCCAGGCTCAGCAGCCGCTGAGCTCACAAAAGGGAACATTGCAAAGAACATTCTGTGGCAATATACTGTAATCACAGAATGGCTACTTTTGGGCATTTTTGTATGCATCCCTAATTGCAATATAAAGGATATGTACCAGCCATTATGAAATGACAAGAGTCCAAAAAAAAGCCTTTTTAATAGTCTTTTGCTGGAAGAACTTCCATCCAGTTGGAATGGAATCCAGACCTTTATTGGATGTTGAAATTTGAGCTCTTATGAACCAATTACCAACAGTCCTTAGCAATTGACCTTTTGGGAGTCTTGAACATGCATTGATAAGGAACAGGAATGCATAATTTGTGTGTTTCTAATTCATACATTGCTTTGTAATACACAGGAAACCTCTGGCATTAAAGATTTAAGGCCATATGCACAAAAAATGAAGTATATACACATTTTAAAATGGGGTTTAACCCCTTGAAATCCAGAGAAGCCTTCATCACAATGAGAAGTAACTCTTTGGAAAACACTCTGGCATTCAAGCCTTTAGAATTTTAAAATCCCCATTTATATCAGTGGGAGTCTGGGGAATTTTAATTTGTCCTTTTTGGTGCAGCCCATATTACGTCTCTTTCACTTAGTTCCTATAGTTCTTAGAATTAAACTTATATGTGCCCCTTTACCTCTCTCCACGACCTCTCCATAGATTTCCTCTTGTCTTCTTTATTTGCCAGGTACAAACTACAATTCACTTTCTGTTTTTTCTCTTCACAAGCAAGCATAAAACACACATACTCTCTCTCTCTTCACTACCTATTTTTATTTGGTCTCTGCAACCCCAGTCCATTAATTCTTACCTCCACTTTCCATGTTCTTCCTAATTGCTTGGAAAGTCTGCCAATTTGCTTTGAAAACTCTGGCACTGGAGAGTTACATTTTTTAGACCATACTACCTGCTTTCTTCTCCACATTGTGTGCTTCCACTCCTACACTGCCCATTATTATCCCTTGCTATGCCCATTTCAGCTCACTGTTTCCTGTTCCCTACATTTTATAAATCACTAATTTGGAAAAACCACCCAAAATAGTTTGAAAAACCCTTGGCACTGATCCACTAATATTCTGCTTAAACTATTTCCACTTAGGTACTTGTATTATATTAAACCTACAACAGCAGTATAATTGTATATAATTCTTTTTTTAATGATAAATGATAATAAAGGATATGAATTAGCAAGACCAACACAACAACAACAAAATCAGAATTTTATAGTTTTCTGGGTTTCACAAATGATACAGATTAGCAAAACTTTTAAAGATAAATCAACATGTTGGATCTTTGTAGCATAATATGATATTGGCTACAAATTGCAGATGGTATATTTGCTTTTAGGCTATGGTTAGTTGTTTTGACAGAGAAAGGGAGAGCTCATCATATCATGTTATATTAACAGGATTTTAATTGTTGATGACTTAGTAGCCCATTGTGATTGATGTCTATAACATCTGTTGGCAACATGCTATGTGAGCTTTGGCACTTTATACATCAGGAAGATGCACTTGAATGCATCAATAAACATTTGTCCAATTCAACAGTCATCCGTGTAGCTATAGATATCAATTCCATGCATTCAGTATGACATGACATCATATGTGTAGTTTTCCCATAACATCTCAGTTTTTCATCCCAATTAGTACAGCATAACTAAAGCCTCTTAACTAAACTGAATTCTAAAAATGAATTCTGTAAATGCTTCAGCTTTTCCCAGGTATAAGCAGGTATGGGTATCTATCAAATGAATATTCAAGCAGAAATCAGGGGCCTAGAAGGAGCTTTAGACAGAGTTTGCCAGAATCCTAAACTCTTCTCAGTAAGATATGAATTTGGGTACAATCCTACATATACAATGTAAAATTATTTTATTATTAGATTATAGATTTGTCTAAGTACAGTAATTCTTCCTATTTTACCTAAGCCCACCTCCATCCTTTCAGAACATGTCTTCTCATTTATTTTTTTTATACAGTCATTTTATTGCTATCTGGTATCATAAAAAGAGCAATGGGTTAATTTACTATTTTTATGATGCTTCCAGTTCTGAGATTTAACAATGAGTGGTATAAACTTGCATTTGCTCATTTATCAATGGATTGCCGGTGTTAGTATATGGGGTAAATAAATAAAGTGCATATGTTTGTGCAATGCCATATAGTAGAGTGGAAAGTTAATTTATTAATTTCTTTATTATTTCCTGGTTTAGGGTACATAAATCTATGCTAAGAAAAGAAAAAAACTTGACTAGTCATGGTCATGGTAGGTCTGATTCATCAGGCTCCAGAACGGCACCTTTCTTTAGCTTAAAAAACAAGGCCCAAGATGTTTTTTTGATAGATAAACCGAGCCACAGAGATATTTTAAGGTGTTTAAAAGATGCCATTTAAAGGAGCCGTAAACTTTTTTTATGAAAAAATATATATTGTAGGACATTTCCTGTTGAGTTTAATAAGAGTACTCCCACTGCTGCAAGATGCATATTTCCAGAGTAATTACAGATTAAACCTGTGTTTTTATATTAGCAGTGACCACTAATGGACAGATTCCAATGAATTTTTCAGTTACATTCCAATGGAGAGGAAAGTCAGAGGCATACAGTTCTCCATAGAATGTGATAGAAATTGCCTGTCACTTCCTGTCAGTTATATTGTTTAGGAGGTAAAAACACACAGTAAATTCACTTCCTGTTTATTTGAACTTGTATAACTTTTGAATAAAACAACTGACAGCAGTGGGAGTGCCTTTGTTTTACTCAGCAGAAAAATCTCTATGACATATACATTTTCATAAAAAAATTTACTGCTCTTTTAAATCACTTGAAATTTAGGGAAATTTTATTTGTGCTTTATTGTACACTTGGTTTGCTCAATCATTGATCTAATTGATCGTAGTGCATCAGCATCATTGTCTTCTCCCCTACTTAGCAAGTTAGCCCTTAAGAAAGATGTTTATTAACCCTTTAACCCCTTAAGGACCGGCTGCATGCACACGCAGCTGGCACTTAAGGACCACGGGCAAATTTTTTTTGTTGTATCTGGTTCCGGGCTCCCCGAATGCCATGCAGCAGGGCAGGGAGCCCGGAATTCCATTACGCTCCTGGCATGTCATGGGTCATTAAGGCAAAACAACCCATGATGTGCCATGACCGTCAAGGGTCGTTAAGGGCTTAAATGCCATAAGGGTTTCAGATGAAACGATTCTTAATGTGTTGGGCACCTCTCTGATAATCAAAGGGCAAAAAAGGTTAAAGAGCACACAAAGCATTATGTTATTCAGATATACCATATTGTTTGTTCTTATTTTTATGATGAGTTTTAACTTTCAGTTTTGTATTTATAAATCTGATCACCTCAAAAAGGTAAAGGAGGTTGGCCAATCGTATAGTATGAGAGAGAAAGAATATTTTCACTAGCAAATGGGAATCTCAGGTACTTATTGCTTTTTTTATATTAATGTTTAAAATGCACTGTTTTTCTGGTAAAGTAAATGAATGAATATGTTTATTTATATGGTGCCACAAGTGTATGCAGCACTTTACAAATTAAGGGTTTAGACAATACAGGATTACAAGTGATTTGCAAAGGGAAACACTGGAAGTGAGGTCTGTACCAGAAAGTTTACAATCTAAAGTAATAAGTAACGCTAAACCAACCGAGAACCAAAGAGGTGTGATAAAGAGGTAATATGACTTCTCCAGTTCCAGTGTTATTCACTGGCATAACAATAGGGGTCACAGGGGTTGTACCTGCAACTGGGTCCGTCACTCCATGGGCCCAGCCGCCCCTTGCAACCCCCTCGCCCGGCACCCGAAGCAAGTAGGTCTGTGCATTCTTTGGCACAGACCTCTAACAGCTGATCTCCCTTTCTGGTGCTCTAGTAATGCAGTGTGCTGGGACATGATCTAACAGCAGAACAGAACCGCGTGGGAGCTCCAGCTTCTGAGATCTGTGCAGAATGGGGCACAGACCTCTACTGCCATGCTGCTAGACTACCAGGGAGGTAGGAGATGGACACTGGGAGGGGTCAGTAGGGGCAATGTGGATACTGGGGGCAATGTGTTGGCAGTGTGGAGATTGGGGGGCAATATGGAGATGTGGTGGCAATGTGGAGATTTGAGGGCAATGTGGAGGCAATGTGGAGATTGGGGGGGCAATGTGGAGACAATGTGGAGATTGGGGGGCAATGTGGAGATTGGGGGCAATGTGGGGGCAATGTGGTGATTGGGGGCAATGTGATGGCAATGTCGAGATTGGGGGCAATGGGGGACAATGTGGAGACTGGTGGGCAGTGTGGAGATTGGGGGCAATGAGGGGGCAATGTGGTTGGGGGGGCATGGCAATTTCTGCACCAGGGCCTGGTGGCTTCTAGTTATGCCTCTGGTGTTATTCTATGGAGTCTATGCACTATGATCTCCAAAGTTGGAGAACTCTTAGTGCATTAGCTCCATAGGATAACATTTGACTTGGAGAACAGATATCACTGGAGAAGTCAACTCTGCTTTATCACCTCTTTATCATGCCTTAGTGCATCTCCCCCAATCCCTTGTATAGCCTTCTGGACCTCAAGATATTATGAAATCACTTATTATTATCAAATATGATGGGAGTTAAGCATTATGGGGTGATAAAGAGGTGAGATATCTTCTTCATTGATATCACTTCTCTAGTTCCTATGTTACTCTATGAAGCCTATGCACTAAGATATCCAAAGTTGGAGAAATCTTAGTGCATTGACTCCATAGAATAACATAGGAATTGGAGAAGTGATATCACTGGGGAAATCATCTCTGCTTTACAACCTTTTCGTCATGCCTTAGTGCATCTCCCCTATATGATTTCCAGAACTACAAATCAGTTAAGAAGCCTTCTTGGAAACTGTTAAATGTATAATCCGTAGAGTATTCTTGATAACCTCTAAAATGTGCTCTTTAAGAAGCTGTTCTTATGAAGTCAAGTGTGAAAGTAATCTTGACATAACAAGTATCCAGTATGGTAATGGGTGAATTAAAACATGGTCCTTTTGAAAGGTATTAGCTTGCCCTAATTATCTTGGTGAATTCTTACTAATGGTATAAACAGCAATATCATTTCAAATTTCTGTTTCTTATGTTGCTTTACGGTACATATTCCAGCTAATAAACTTCTGTTAAATGGGATTAAATGTTATGTCCATGATAAAAACAAGTGTCCAATGTTTACAGAATATACTGCCATTTTTGCCTTTTTTAAATATTTTTCATGATAATTATTTATGCATGCATTTGCCTCATTTTTATAAGTGAGTTTACTGTTTTCACCCAAAAGTAAATATGCATACAAATCTTGATGTAAATATCAATGTGAATTAAATGTTCAAAATCACAAATCCCACCCATAGGTAAATAAACCCCATTCATTACCATGTAATTGGTATATTTAGCTTTTAAAATCAAAATATTAGTCAAACTACTTATAATGCAAAGTTTATACAAAGTGTTCAGCACACACACACACACACACACACACACACACACACACACACAAACATTGTTGGGGGTAGGCTCGTAACTTTTAGCCTAGGAATTAAGTACAAATAAATTACTCTTGGGCCTTGAAAGGGTTTTTATTATTTCATGTTTGCTAAGAGATTGCAATCTGACTCACTGATTGTTTCATGTGTAGCAATGAGGACACTACAACCTGTTGGTGTACTGAATGATGTTGAAGTCTGGAACAACAACTATGTCAAAGGTATAACAGGAAGTGATATGTGCAAGGTAATGCAAGGTAATGTGGTAAAACAAAAAGCTAAAAATTGGAACAGTTACGATAATAACAGCACATCTCTACTTTATTATATATATGTTCATTTTCCTAAATTGCCTTCTAAAGGAGACCAAGGCAAACATGACCTGACCCATGAACCAGATAGCATTTGGCTTGTTATGGGTGGTGTCTCTCTTGTTGTCTGGACTGTCGTCTGTTGCAAGAGACATATGAGAGTTTTTTCTGAAAGGCAGCTCTAAAAAGTGTGGATAATGTGCCTCACCCTCCTTTGGCTGGTATGCTAACCTGCTTAATGCTATCCTCTCTATATATATCTAGTACAACATTTGTGTGATCTCTGCTTTTCTTGCATGGTCTAGCAGAACTAGGGTCACCTTTGTTGAGTCATGCTTTAGCAGTTTATAACCTTGCACCTGCAATTACTCTACACTGGCAGATCTGCAAGATTATTGGGTTAGAAGCTGCCATCAACATCCACAAGATAAGAGCAAGGTATACACTCTGTACACAGGTATCCATACGCTATCATCCAGTCATATACCCAGGGAGTGTCTGCATGTAGATTGGCTCAGGTATATTCAGTTCTGATAAGTCTTTGGCAGACACATCATATGTTAACATGAAAAGATGCAGTATACCTGGCACTGCACAATGTTCAAGTAATTTATTAATTACTGGCAATTAGGTCTTTAGGCTGCTTGGCTTCGACCTCTGTACTTGACTCCTTTGCATGCCATTGGTTTATCTATTCCTCCACAATAGGATGGATTTTTAATTTGCAAAGGCCAGGGAGGCAGCACATGAAACATGTTGGGTTCTTTTAGATGTGGCTGTGCATATCCTTTTCAGGTTGAGCAACATCTAACAAGGTTTCTGATCTCATTTTGCATATTGAGGCAGTACAAGGTGTCTGTTAATAGCATACATCACAACCAATGTAGCTTTTTGTACAATTTGCCATTCTGAATGCTGATTTTGTCTCAATGTCCAACATGCCGTCTGCTGCTGCCATTTTGCTGAGTGTGTTACTCATGCATATCATAGGCCCAGGTTTATTGACCACATTAAGCCTTTAGTTGTAAAATACGACCAGGATGCTCTGAAGATGCTTGGCTAGGCAAAGAAGCGGCTTATTTAAAATATATATGTCAGTTATTTATTATGTCAGGGCTAAAAAGATGGTTGTGTAAGTACTTACAGGCAAATACTTTACTCAGACATTCATTTCAGTTTAAGCATTTTTACCCAGTCACAGTTAGTGCCCTAGATGAAAATGCAATAGGACGGTCATCTTACAGCATGTGACATCCAAGCCCATTTTTAACTGAGTGACTCTGTGCAGTGAATTGTTTTGTAACATCATAGTACTTCAGCACAGGTTTATCTGTGATCAGATATATGATGTCTTGCACTGCATTGTAATGCTTAGGAAGCCAATGCCAAACTGTGTCCTTGTCCATAAACCTTCTCAAGGGCTCCTGTACCTATGACATGCGTAGAAGGAATATTACCAGGTATGTAACAAATCCAATGAAGCTTTGCATATATATCATATAAGTGGATAGAGGCATCTCCAATATGGTTCTAATATTCATTGGTTCATAGTAACATAGTAAAGTAACATAGTAATTTAGGTTGAAAAAAGACTTGCGTCCATCTAGTTCAACCCTTTTCCTATTCCTGTTTATCATCGTTGATCCAAAAGAATGCAAAAACCCCTCTCAATATAGCAATTTCAAATTCTGTCTTGAATGGGGGGAAAAAAAATTCCTTCTTGATTCCAAATGTCAATCAGATTTCTCCCTGGATCAACAAGCCCTAACTAAATATTAATCCCAATACTACCGTACATAGCCCTCTATGTTATGCTCTTTTAAATAAGTATCCAGGCCCCTTTTAAAGGCATCTAATGTATTCGATAGCACCACCTCCTCAGGCAGTGAATTCCATACCTTTATTGTCTTTACTGTAAAGAAACCCTTCCGCTGTTGTAGATTAAATCTCCTTTCCTCAAGTCTAAGCGGGTGGCCCCTTGTCCTGTGTACTGTACTGTTAATGAACAGGTCTTTGGAGAGCCCTTTGTATGGGCCCTGAACATATTTATATAGTGTTATCATATCCCCTCTAAGACGTCGTTTCTCTAGTGTGTACAAGTTTAACTTTTCTAGCCTTTCTTCATAACCAAAACTTTCCATTCCCCTTACTAGTTTTGTAGCCCTCCTCTGCACTCTTTCTAGTTCCATAATGTACTTTTTCAGAAAGGGCATCCAGAATTAAACAGCATATCTTCCTCCCTTGAGTCAATACCCCTTTTAATACATGCCAATATCTTATTGGTCTTTGCAGCTGCCAGCTGGCACTGCATGCTACTGCTAAGTCTATTGTATACCATAACTCCCAAATCCTTTTCATTTGTAGATTTCCCCAGAGAAACACCATTTAAACTATTTGTTGCATTTTTATTATTATACCCAAAATGCATAACTTTACACTTGTCTATATTGAATCTCATTTGCCATTTGCCTGCCCAGTTACTCAATTTGTCCAAATCCTCTTGTAGTGAAGACATATCCAGTTCAGACTTTATTACCTTACTTAATTTTGTGTCATCGGCAAACACTGATACATGGCTCCCTATGCCCTCTGGGAGGTCATTAATAAACAAATTAAAAAGAAGAGGACACAGGACAGATCAGTGAGGTACTCCACTTATCACATTTATCCAACTGGAGAACTTGCCATTTACTACCAGTCTTTGCATTCTATCTTTCAGCCAATTTCCAATCCACACACAAACATTTCCCTCTAGGCCTATTTCATTTAATCTGTACAGTAACCTCTTGTGTGGAACCGTATAAAATGCCTTGGCAAAGTCTAAATAGATGACATCAACCACCGCTCCCGCATCTATATTATTACTCACTTTTTCATAAAATGCGATCAAGTTAGTTTGACAAGACCTGTCTTTCACAAAGCCATGTTGGCTATTGCTAATGATATTCCTGTTCCAGCAGAATTCTTGAATATATTCCCTTAGCAACCTTTCAAACAGCTTCCCTACCACAGATGTCAAGCTTACAGGTCTGTAATTTCCTGGTTGTGACTTTGATGCCTTTTTAAATATGGGCACCACATCTGCTCTACGCCAATCCATGGGCAGCATACCTGAAATAAAAGAATCCCTGAAAATCAAATATAACGGTCTGGCCAGGGTCTGGCTTAGCTCTTTAAGTACCCGTGGGTGTATACCATCTGGCCCCAGAGCTTTGTCTACCTTAACACCATTCAATTGTTTTAACACTTTTTCTTGTGTTAGCCAGTCCCATGCTTGCTGTGACTGTTCTGTAAAAGTGGTTTGCAGATTCTTGTCCATTGGGTCTTCCTTGGTAAAAACAGAAGAAAAGAAATTATTTAAAATATCTGCCTTCTCTCTGTCCCTCTTGACCATCTCACCCGTTTCAGATAACAAGGACCCAACATTATCAGACTTTAATTTTTTGCCATTAATGTATTTAAAGAATTTTTTTTGGGTTGCTCTTGCTCTCCTTAGCAATATTTTTTCATTCTCCAGTCTAGCTAATTTAATAGCCTTTTTACAGGTTTTGTTGACATTTTTGTATTCTGCAAATGCCTCTGCTGATCCCTCAGCTTTGTAATGTTTAAATGCCGCTTTCTAGTTATTTATTTCATAAATTACTTTACTGGTTAGCCACATTGGTTTTAATTTGCTTCTTTTGTATTTGTTTCCAACAGGGATAAATTTATGTGTGTTTTTTTTGCAATGTTATTTTGAAGGCATTCCACTTACTTTCTGTGTTTTTTCCTGAAAATATTTTATCCTAGTCAACGAGACCAAGGGATGAACTAAAACTGCTAAAATTGGCCTTTTTAATATTCAGGGTTTTGGTGGAACCCATACTAAATTGCTTTTTTGAATTAATCTCAAACGATACCGTGTTATGGTCACTATTCCCCAAGTGCTCCCTAACTTTGATGTTAGAGATAAGTTCTTCATTGTCAGTTATTACCAGATCCAAACATGCATTCCCTTTGGTTGAGGTCTGCACTAGTTGAGACAAAAAATTGTCATTCAACAAGTTCAGAAACTTGCTGCTTTTAGCAGAATTAACTGTTCCATTTTTCCAGTCTATTTCTGGATAATTAAAATCCCCCCATAATTATAGTTCTCCCTATTTGAGAAGCCTTTTCTATTTGCATTAATAGCTTTGAT
The DNA here is from genome assembly GCA_037306005.1 of Rhinophrynus dorsalis. Classification (NCBI taxonomy): domain Eukaryota; kingdom Metazoa; phylum Chordata; class Amphibia; order Anura; family Rhinophrynidae; genus Rhinophrynus; species Rhinophrynus dorsalis. The sequence continues at coordinate 111,998,985 of CM074718.1, forward strand.
TCTTCAAGTTCACCAATGTTTGGTGGTTTATAACAAATACCCTCTAATATTTTCTGGGCAGTTATACCCCCAGTGACTATTTCAACCCACAGGGATTCCACATGTTCACTACTGTCATCACATATATCTTCCCGCAATTGAGGCAATAATGCTGGTTTGACATACAGACAGACCCCACCACCTCTTTTGTTTGACCTATCGTTTCTAAATAACATGTAGCCCTGCAAATTGATTGACCAATCATGTGTGTCATCCCACCATGTTTCTGTTATGCCTATCAAGTCATAGTTTTCAATTTCAGCTACCAGCTCCAGTTCCCCTATTTTACCAGTTAAACTTCTGGCATTTGCAAGCATACAATTTATGCCACTGTTATGTTTCATTTGTGATTTAATTTTGATGTGGTTTATAGGCTTCTCCCTATCATCTGTACTAACCCTGCCCCCAGATCCTCCCACCTCCTTATTAACTACATCAGTTTTTAGACCTTCTGAGAACAGCATGTGTTAATGGAAGTAAACCTCGCTAAACCTGAATTGTAGTTTTTCTACAACTAAATCTCACTTTAACTTGCCTGCAGTGATTTATTAGTGCCAGCAATTTGGTATCATGATCACAGTCAAATTCTCATCTGTTTCATTGCAGCCAACCAAAAGAATGTCACCAGCAATTGGTTCAACTCCACTGAGCCAAGCTAGGAGCTCAGGTTGCTTACACTGATACACGTCTGATGCTGCAGAATCTTCAAAAAGCAATTTGAGTCATCACTTCTAACCCCAGGGGATCTTGGATGTTGCCATGTAGCTGCTCTTATCATCTAATGTATATTGTGAAAGTACATCATGTGCATCAGCAGACATGAACATGGTATGCTTCAAGTAACTTGTATAAGACATACTCAAGTATCTGATATAGTGAGCTCATTCAGTGCTTTTCAGGCTTCTTTTGAGTAACCATTTTATGTATCCAGTCAGTGTGTTCAGTCATTGGTGTAATTTGTCCATCTACATCATATTTGTTTAGCTGTGCTTTTACTGTTTGCTTGTTGGTTGGAATGGGTGAAAATTTTTGCCTCAAACTAAAATAGGAGAATAATGGCAATTGCCTCTTGGCAAATAGTTTCCTGTGAAACGTGAAGTTTTCCTACTATTTTGCCTAGCACTTTGCATTGAAATCAATGAGAAGAAATATTTTTCCCCACCACATGAAACTTTTCTCTACTTTTCCAGCAGGTATATAAATGGGTGTCAGGCTCTCACATCATGCCATTGTGTGTTTGTGAGAGGAGAAATCAGTACATTTTTGAGCTAATGAAGATTGGCAAATAAAGGGGAATTGAAGCTTAGTTTAGAGAGTCTTTTAGGTTCTCTGTATTAGGGGAGTCTGGGAGCACTTTGGGGAAGAAGAGGGGAGGAAGGAGGTTGAACACAAATATCCCAAAATTCGGTGTGACTGACTGGCAACACACAGGCAGCTGGGGTCCAGTTTGCTTGCTGACCTTGCTGTTGTTGTCTCTGTGCTGGGGAAATCTGGGGAAAGAAGATGTTAATTTTGCTTTTCAGTTAGATATATATATTTTTTTTCTTGGACATACTGTGATAAGATAGGATGGACAACTTAAAAAAAATATATAAAAATAAGTAAATAAATAAATAAACAAACAAATACATATATTAGGTGATGGACAGCTGACTGGGAGCCGACACTGAAAATGTTGTTCAGTGCTAAGGCAAGACATCACACTCCATCAGTTGTATACTGTAGAGAATAAGAACACACAGTAGTTGAGTAATGTCTAGCAAATGCACAAGTGGCAGGGGGAGGCGGAAAGGTGGAGCAGATGCAGGAGTAAAGTAGTTGTTCAAAAACTAACCGAATCCATGGTTGCTGCAGCTTATGCAATAAATGATGATGATCCCTCTCCTTCCAGGGAAGATGCAGTTAGTCAAGGTCCCACCAAAAGTTCCACCATGACCAGTGCCAGTACAAAACAAAACATATAAGAATGCTAAAAACGAGAACAAGTCACATTCTAGTGTTGATGGTGGCAATAGCATAACGGATGAAGGTGTAGCAGCTGAACAAACTGCTGTTTCTGACAGAGAGACAAACAAGCATCAAAACATCTGTTCTCAAAGTAGTAGCAAACTTTGTGAAAGTAAAAGTAAAAAGACAGTGTATGACACCTCTAAAAGCTTAGAGGAATATAAGGGTAGTCGGAAAAGTCGGGGGATGCTAATGCTGAGGATGACCTATGATGATGATGCAGATCTAGAATATTTCCCTCCAGCATACTCCTCTTCTTCAGATACAGATGACATTGAGAGTGAAAGAGATTGACATGGCCAGAAAGTTAGCAGAAAGGCAAAGGCTCAGTCTTCCACCACTGCAAAGGAGCACTGTTCCTGTCTATAGACTGTTTGAAAAAATAATTGCAAACTCTGACACTGTACAAGCAAAGATGGCAAAAAGTACACAGTCATCCTGTCAGTCATCATCAGCATCATCACCACTTCCAAGTCCAAGTCTCACTCAGCTACACACACTTGTGTTCAGTAACCAGCAGCAACAACAAGAGCAACACAGGTCATTAACACCCACAACCTTAGCTATGATAATTGCCTCTGCTGATGATGGAAGGCATTTGATGCTGTAGGACTCCCAACTTTGACTTTCAGACACTTATTTCTCAACTGCAGCCCTCAGAAGAAGTAATATTGTGGTGGGAAATGTTGCACCATAGGAAAGATAGGCGAAAAATTTGTTGGAATTCGCGAAAAGGAGGAAGATTTTACATTGGATAAAAGGAGAAAACTTTCGCAAAAAAAAGAAAAATCTTAAATTTTTCATGAAAAGTCATGTAGGAAATTTTTCTCACTTTAGCCACTCACCCCTACTTGTTGGCCACTGGCACATTGCATGGTATGCACTGAACTGAAGGGACACTCATATCAAGGTCAAAATGAACCTCTCCAGGTATAGATTCTACTGGTGCGTTAAATCCATCCACATATTGCTTTCTAAGCAGTTGCTTTTTCAAAGGTCCCTTCAACTGAGCACAGCATTTATGGAAATTGCATCAGTCATGTTGAGTTGGCTTATACAAATTCAAACTCTAGCTTGTGTATATGTCAGCATATAACACACTTTGTCCTGGAGAATACCAGAGACGTCATCACTTCACCTGAGTACAACTTCAGTCTGGTATTGCTTGACAGGAGCTGGATTCAAGGTGTTAATTTCATTTTCCCTTTAACATGAATTATATCACATTACTCCAAAAATCAAGTTGATATTGTTGAGATTTGCTTAACTTTAAAGTAGCAAACCTTTTTTGCTTTGGAATGCATAGTACAAGTACATTCACTGTTTAAAATTACTTCAGCATGAGATGATGTTCATTAGCTGAAGATATCACTTCTCAGTTGTGAAGTTGATGATTAGATTTTATTTGACAGGCATACTCTAGTGAAACAATGAATTCCTCCCAAGATCTATATGCCCTTCCATAATCTGGACAGTACTCATTCACTCATTGGTGTGCATTACTATTTTATTAATATTCTGTAGGGTCAGCTGAGGTATGCTGAGTGTGAGGCCAGTTCTGAGGTGCATTTACTGCCCATTACATTTCTCAGAACTGCACCTTGCACTGCTGTAGATTTTTCAATTAAACATACAGCAAAAAATAAATCTCACAGTTGCTGTTCCAATCATCACATATTTTAATTCCCTCAGGGGGTAGAATGTTATTGACAGCTGTCGTAATGCAGGAAATTATTTGCCTTCCTTATCAGTAGTGTCTGAGCTCTGAATCATCAATATTGTAAAGTTCACAAAGAAGGCAATCATAGTCAGATACTCACAAGTCCTTGTAGTTACTGTGCTCTGCTGGAGTTCTGCTGGAAGGAGGGCACAGCTGTCAGTGTACTGAAGACTGACATATTTTGGAGAAAGCCAAGTAGACAGCAGACTGCAGAGAAATTGAGCCACCTGGCATGCAAAAAGGAATTGAGTGGCAAAACATGGACTATGTACAATAATTGACTAATAGCTTGCAATCCTCAGATACGGTATATAGATATTGCAATCTATGGAGGTGGTAGCATTTGCACAAGCTAAGGTCTAAGGAAAAGTGCAGAAATTCTGAAGGAAATCAGCTGCAGCTTGGGGACAAATAAAGATACCCAAACTTACCATTTATATTAGGGTTGTTAAAGTTCGGTCCTCAAGGACAATAAACAAGCCAAGAATTAAAGATTTCTCTGCCTGAGCACAGATGGATGAATAAGAATGAATGAGTCTCATTATCCCACAGGTGCTAAGTAAGGCAAATCCTTACCCTGGCCAGTCTGAAACCCTTGAGGACCAAATTATGACAAGCCTGATTAGTTTGAGACGTTTCTTAAATTCAAATAGTTAAAAGATTCATCTAGACTAACTGTACTTATACACAGCAGTGTAGGTCATTTGCTGTAGAATTGCTCCTAATTTCTTCCCAAAGTATGCAATAAAAATGAATGATGTAACATAATCTGTATTTGGACTGACCCTCATAATTTGCAGTTCAGATAAATGGAACCATGGAGCTTGCAAATAATAGGGAAACAAACTGAAAGAGTCTATTTAATAAAATTGTGCATGAAAATCTCAGGTCAGATTGGCAAGGTGCTCAATTTATTGATGCATTTAGAACCAGTGCATATAAGTACATGCAGATTCAGATGCCTTGCAAAATTTTATTGGCATTATTGCAATTTTCTTACAAGCACTGAGAATTATTAGCAGAAATACGCATTTTTATTAGCATTGCTATTTTTTTAAGCAATGCCAAATGTAACTAGCAATGTCGAGACTGGTAGAGTAATGGTAATACCTTTATTGGCTAAATGAGTAGCTTTAGAGTGCAAACTTTTAAGACAACTTGACAACTTCATCGGGCATGATATAGCCTATAACCTATAACACGCCTGATGAAGAGACCTACATTATCTTGAAAGTTTGCATCTGAAGCTGCACAGATTGGCCATTAATGGTATTAACCCTTTCAGTGCCAGAGGGGAATGGAATTAACCCTTTCAATGTGCTGCATACCCCTCTGGCACTGAAAGGGTTAACTTTACTCTATCAATCTCCTGCTTTTTCCATGGGTAACTGTACCACCTTTTATCCTTAATAAGAAAGTCACACTTTTTTTTAAGCACATAATTATTTTCTGTCATAATGAAATATCTCAAGCTCAGTTATAATCTCTGTTTGTTTTGCTCTATGTTTTTGCTAAATAGACCCAAAAGAGTTTGACATGTACATGGTCCTCCTGCAAAGGTCCCAATACAGCTCATATATAAAGAAATATTTTATATCTTCCATTTCCTTTGTACAAAATCTATTTGTATCCTTTCCTTGCTGCTGTTTCCAGAACGTCAGTGCCTAAACTCTTTGCAAGACAGTACTTCTCATGAAGTATTGCTATGGTATTCATTTTTATGAGTGTTCTTGTGGTCTTTTTTCAAAGATTGGTGATAACACACATATTAACAAGCATTTTAGTTTAAAGGGATAGTGATACTTCGTTTTAACTTTATTTCATTTTGTAGGCATTAAAAAAACATGAAGAATGATATGTCTTATCTCTCAAACCTTTATGGTTTAAGAGATATTCACAAGCAAAGTTTCCCCCTCCCCCCCCTTTTTCCTAGTGTAAGCAATCTCTTCTCAGATGTGAATCTGGTTGTAAGACCAGACAGATAACAGCAGGGGACAATCTTCTTTGAATGAAAACAATGAAATCCCTGCCCCCCTTGACAAGTTTTTCAGCTTTTTCCCTTATCTTAATTGAAGATTGTCCCTCTCTGCAGTCTACCTGGGCACCTCCATTCTGATCTGGTTGAACGGGGGGGGGATACTTTGTTTGTGAATATCTCTTAAACCATAAAGGTTTGAGAGATGAGACTTATATCGTTATTCATGTTTTTTTAATGGCTACAAAATAAAATAAAGATAAAATGAAGTATTAATATCCCTTTAATGTATTTCTTGCTCATTTGTTTCCATATTTTACAACACAATTATTGTTGTTGATTTTTTTTTATATTATATTTGACTGTGCAGTGAGAAGATAAAGCATTGCTAAACTATTATTTCATATTACACTGATGGATTTCCATGGTTCAGCAATTATTGTGCTTATTAGAGGTAGAGGATGTTATTTTGTGGTGCAACTATTACAAAATACGATATAGCTTTTCAAACCATTATCTGTTACTATGTGACCAATGAATACATTTTATTTAGTATGTGTTAACCTCTTCAGGATCAGAAGTGTGTGCAATGCCTACACGTCAAGTCTTAAAGGGATAGTAATACATACTTTTTAAAAATCTTCATTTTGCAGATATTAAAAATTTAAACTAAATACCCAAAGTCCCATCTTTCAAACCTTTATGGTTTGAGAGAAACTCACTGTCAAAGTTCCCCATTCCCTCCCCTTTCCCTGACGTCAGCGCTTTAGTTGACTGCAGTGGAATCTGGTCCTGGGACCAACCGAAGGCTCTGCAGCAGAGCCGAGATCGCGTTAATGAAACAGAAATCCTTCACTGGAATGGTCTTCTAGTGTGCTTGAAAACCAAGCACACTTTGTAGACAGTTCCAGTGAAGGATTTCGTTTGTCAATATCTCGATCTCGGATCTGCTGAAGAGCCTCTGCCAGTCCCGGGAACTGATTCCCCTGCAGTCAGCTAGATCGCTGATGTCAGGGAAAGGGGAGGGAGGGGGGAACATTTTTACAGTGAATAGCTCTCAAACCATAAAGGTTTGCATTTAGTTTCAATGCAAAATACCAGTCTGCAATCTTATAAGGTCCATGTGTTCAACAGAAAAGCAGAGGAGTTCTGGGGAAAACCATTTGCGCTGCAGGGAGAACTAAAAGTCCAAAAATACCCATTGATTTGGGGTTTTAATCCATTCAATGCTAGATGGGTCTCCAATGCATTACTTTGCAATGTGTGAAAGAGCTCTCTAGCGTTCAAGGGGTTAAAATCCCCATTCAAATCAATAAGGATGTTTAGTTCTCCCCTATAGTGCAATTGATTGCCCCAGAACTCCTCCACTGTTCTTTTGAACATATGACCCTTTTTGTTTTTAGAATAGTATTTATTGTTTGTGGGTATAGTCGGGGCCCTATTTCCATGGGGCCACTGTAATTACCCAATGCGTTGCACACCTCTCTGGTCTTCAAGGGGTTAAAAATTCAAGGTGAAGTAATTTTAGCGCAAACCATTGAACTACAAACAAACTAGTTCAACAAACAAACTACTAACAAATCACCCATTCAAAATAATGCACCAGAGACCGTTTTAGCATTGAAGGGTTAAAAAAACCTTATTTTATTAAATGGAAATGTTTATTTTCTCACTTTTAGGGCCATATATTCAAGGGTATAATGACAAAAAATGTCGTATAATGACAAAAATGACAAAAATAAGTAATTGTATGCATGAACTACATATTTTCTATAGAGTATATGACAAAAAACTAGTAATGTCCGTTGTGTACGACACAACTCCAGAACTGAAGTGCAAAGGGGCGGGGCAAGGGCGTTGTTAAACTATTCTCCAGTGTCCTATAGAGGAAGAGAAAATTTGCCATATATAATGACAAAAAAATGTTTTGCAAAAGACAAAATTTGTATGTTAAGAAAAAAGTGGAGGGAATGTGAAGTTCTGAATGTGAGGATTTTTGTCTCTAGTTAAGACATTTTTGTTGTTAGTTAAGACATCTTTTGTCTTTAGGTAAGATATTTCTTTACACACAACATTTTTGTCTTTACATACGACAATTTCAGTCAGGACAAACAACATATTTCCTATCACAACTGTCACTCTCTGCAAATATTAATGAGCCCAACGACATTATACTTTGAAAAGTCATTACAAACAACAAAAGCTATTTTGCTACTTCTTTGAACATATGGCCCATAGTGCACCTGGTTTGCCCTGGAACGACCACATTTTTTCTTTGAACAGAAGGTCCTTCATGAAGCTTTATTGCCTTCCTGCATCATCTAACAATCATTAATAAATTGATTTTCATCTTATTCATTGACTCCACATATTTTTTCTGATATTTAACCCCTTGGATGCTTGAAAGGATTCAAATGTATTTCAAACCACTCTAACATCCAGTGGGTTAACCGTTTGACTGGCAGAGAAGTACCCAGTGCATAGCAACACAATTCATTGGGTACCTCCCTGGTACTCAGAAGGTTAAACTAGAGACAAACTGGAACCAGGAGCTATGTATTTGTAATTCCTCTAATATCAGATTAATGTTTTGGATTAATAGCATTCATCTGCATTTTATAAATCCACAGTAGCTTACTGGAAATGTACTTATTTTATTTTATATGCCTATAAATAATATTTAATAGGCATACAATAATTTATATTTATTTAAAATGATGCAATGTATATTGTATATAACATAAATGAATTATAAGTTAATACATTGAGCAATATGCATTTCTCCAATAAAGGGAATTTTAAGTAACGTTTATTAAGAAGTTTATTGGATTTTTCTGTTAGCTTATGCTATTTCATCTTCAATAATTTACCATTTGAATTACAGATAGGGTGAACCTTATTGCTGTGCAATGTGATGGCTGGTTACTCACACAAATTGAAGCATATTTAGAAATACAAATATGGAGCGATTCTGTGGTAAAAAAAAATTGCACAATCTGTGACATAATTTCAGTCAAATGAGAATGTAACCCTTTAAGTGCCAGAGGGGTGTGCAGTGCATTATTTCACAATGCACTGCATACCCCTTTAAATCCTTTGAGTTCGTTCTCCAAATCAAAATGAGGAAATGTGTTGCTGACCCAGGTTCATATTCATAAAAAAATGCAATTCTCAGACTCGCAAACTGCACCAATATCTTCACAGTGACTTGGGATTGACTTCTGTGGTATAGTTGCTTTGCAACAGAATTACACTTCGTTCTGAATACAACCCTTTGTGTGTTTGAAGAACCATTGATTTTTGAGATATTTTGCAGCTATGAATCCTTTGTACTTTGCATACAAGGTATGGATACAGCCAGCCAGGACTCAGTTTAGCATGAGAACGGAATTCTGGATATTTTTGGACCATTCCGATATGGCTGAAACCTTAGGATATGGCAAGCAAAAGTCCTCTACTTCCAGTTGCAGATTAGTATATCAACCCTTCGAGTGCCAGAGGGTTATGCAACGCATTGCTCTGCAATGCATTGCGTACCCCTCTGGCACTCAAAGGGTTTAAAAAAATGATACTCTTTTGAAAATGTATTTCTAGTTGAGTTAGAATTTGTTGTTTTTAAAATTTTAATGGGATGCTTTTTTGATTGCTTTGATCCAGTTGTATCCTAAAATACTGGATTAGGCACAGAATGTTTGAAAGGTTTGAAAACAGCAGTTTTTCCTGTCAGGTTTTATTTGAATCCTGTATAAATTCTCAGATAAAATGAGTAATGTTAATCCTATATAATAATTTGCTAGGATGTTTGTCAGAAGCCGTCATGTGCAGTGGAGACCGCGAGCTGCAGTCATGCGCAGTACAAACTGCCCAAAGGTGCATCGGCTGATGTGGAGCAGGGCGCTCCGAATTTGAACCGGAGTCCTCTCTGTGCAGAGAGGACTATGGTCCGAATTCAGAGCGCCCTGCTCCGTATCAGCCTTGGCACATTCTGGCACTCTGTACTGTGCATGACTGCAGAGAGGGCAGTGAACAGAGAGGCTCCGCTCACCAGCCGAGGCTGCTGGGTGGCACTGTGGCCCATGTACACAGACTTTATTTATCTAAAGGGATAGTAATGTTTCATAATAAAAGCAGCTCTAATTAATCATCATAGTATCTGGACTTTGGAGAGTGTTATTTCAATTCTGTCAGAGTTGTAGTTCAAGAGTAATTCAATGACAAAGTATCCCCCTCCCTCCCCTTTTACTAATGTAACACCGTTCAGCCAGATCAGAAGGGAGGTGCCCAGGTAGACTGCAGAGAGGCACAATCTTCAATTAAGATAAGGGAAAAATCTGAAAAACTTGTCAAGGGGCCAGGGCTTTCATTGTTCTCATGCAAAGAAGAGTGTCCCCTTCTGTTATCTGTCTGGTCTTACAACCAAATTTCACATCTGAGAAGAGATGGCTTACACTAGGTAAAAGGGGCGGGGGGGGGCTTTGCTTGTGAATATCTCTCAAACCATAAAGGTTTGAGAGATAAGACTTATATCGTTCTTCATTTTTTTTTAATGTCTACAAAATAAAATAAAGATAAATTAAGTATTACTATACCTTTAAATTGTATACTCCCAATCAGTACAGGTTTGCTAATGAAAGAGTCACCCCTCCTTCTCATACTGCACCCTGCACATTACTTTATACATTGGTTGGTTAATGCTAATGTGTATCAAATGTATCTGATATAATAGATATGATAGTCTCAGGCATTTATTTACTGTAGAGACATGGGCAAGCATATGTTGCAGCTGTCAGAATGTCAAACAAGTTATGCTGCAGTAGGAAACATAATGTAAAGATTACAGTGAAAAACAGAAGCTGTGAAATGGTAGTTGGTCCTTAACCCTTTAGGAATGAGTTGTCAAGCAATGCATTGCACACCTTTCTTGTCCTTAAAGGGTTACTTTAATGCTATAAAAATCATTGCCTATATTTCAGGGGCACAGACACTGGAAACAGAATAACAGCTTATAAACTCTACAACATCTCTGTTTGAACCCACTCACATTTGCTGTTAAAGGGACAGTAATGTCCCATAAAAACTTTTTATACTTTTACAGAGCCGAAGAAAATAAGAAGAATGGTGCAAACCCTATCTCTCAAAACGCTATGGTTTGAGAGATATAGGCACTGAAAGTTTGCCCCTCTCTCCCTTTCTCCTGATGTCAGCTGTAAAGCTGACAGCAGGAGGTTCGAGTCGTACGACTCGAGGAGGCTCTGCAGCAGAGCCGAAATCACTGTATTGCAAAAGAATTACTTAATTGGAAATGTCTACAGTGTGTGCCTGGTTTGCAAGAACACTTTGTAGACATTTCCAATGAAGTAATTCTTTTGCAATACCATGATTTCGGCTCTGCTGCAGAGCCACCGGCTGGTCCCCGGACTGGAATCTCCTGGTGTCAGCTAAACACTGATGTCAGGAGAAGGAGAGAGACGGGTGAATGTTTAGTGCAAATATCTCTCAAACCATAGCGGTTTGAGAGATAGGGTTTGCACCGTTCTTCTTATTTTCTTGAGCTCTGTAAAAGTATAAAAAGTTGTTATGGGACATTACAGTCCCTTTAACATTTTAACTGCTACAGCCGGTATTTCAGTTGATATTTTAACCTTTTTAGTGTCAGAGCGGTATACAATGCATACCTCTCTGGTTCTCATAGAATTTGACAGCAGATAAGAACATGGTAACATAGTAATTTAGGTTGAAAAAAGACTTGTGTCCATCTAGTTCAACCCTTTTCCTATTTCTGTTTACCATTGTTGATCCAAAAGAAGGCAACCCCCCCCCTCAATATAGCAATTTCAAATTCTGCCTTGAATGGGGGGAAAACATTCCTTCTTGATTCCAAATGGCAATCAGATTTCTCCCTGGATCAACAAGCCCTAACTAAATATTAATCCCAATACTACCGTACATAGCCCTCTATGTTATGCTCTTCTAAATAAGTATCCAGGCCCCTTTTAAAGGCATCTAATGTATTCGATAGCACCACCTCCTCAGGCAGTGAATTCCATACCTTTATTGTCCTTACTGTAAAGAAACCCTTCCCCTGTTGTAGATTAAATCTCCTTTCCTCAAGTCTAAGCGGGTGGCCCCTTGTCCTGTGTACTTTTCTGTTAATGAACAGGTCTTTGGAGAGCCCTTTGTATGGGCCCTGAACATATTTATATAGTGTTATCATATCCCCTCTAAGATGCCGTTTCTCTAGTGTGTACAAGTTTGACTTTTCTAGCCTTTCTTCATAACTAAAACTTTCCATTCCCCTTACTAGCTTTGTAGCTCTCCTCTGCACTCTTTCAAGTTCAATAATGTCCTTTTTCAGAAAGGGCGCCCAGAATTGAACAGCATATTCTAGGTGGGGTCTTACCATGGACCTGTAAAGAGGCATAATTATATCTTCCTCCCTTGAGTCAATACCCCTTTTAATACATGCCAATATCTTATTGGCCTTTGCAGCTGCCAGCTGGCACTGCATGCTACTGCTAAGTCTGTTATCTACCATAACCCCCAAATCCTTTTCATTTGTAGATGTCCCCAGAGAAACACTATTTAAACTATATGTTGCATTTTTATTATTATACCCAAAATGCATAACTTTACACTTGTCTATATTGAATCTCATTTGCCATTTGCCTGCCCAGTTACTCAATTTGTCCAAATCCTCTTGTAATGAAGACACATCCAGTACAGACTTTATTACCTTACTTAATTTTCTGTCATCGGCAAACACTGATACATGGCTCCCTATGCCCTCTGGGAGGTCATTAATAAACAAATTAAAAAGAAGAGGACCCAGGACAGATCCCTGAGGTACCCCACTTATCACGTTTATCCAGCTGGAGAACTTGCCATTTACTACCACTCTTTGCATTCTATCTTTCAGCCAATTTCCAATCCAGACACAAACATTTTCCCCTAGGCCTACTTCATTCAATTTGTACAATAACCTCTTGTGTGGAACCGTATCAAATGCCTTGGCAAAGTCTAAATAGATCACATCAACCGCAGTTCAGCCCATGTAGTCCGCCCATTTTCCTACTGTAAAAACCTCAAACCTTATTTGGTCCTTGGTTTTTTCTTATGTTCAGAACAGCCTTATGCCTATCCCATGCATTCTTAAATACTGTCACTGATTTAACTTCTACCACTTCTGCTGGTAGACTATTCATCTTATCTACTACCTTCTCAGAGAAGTAAAACTTTCTTACATTAAGTCTAAACCTGTGCACCTATTTTCAGACTATGTCCTCTTGTCCTAACATTTTTACTCTGTTGAAATGTACTTCCCTTCTGCACTTTGTTGAATCCATTCATGTATCTGAATGTTTATATCATATCCCCACTATATCTTCTCTCCTCCAAGCTATACATGTTCAGATCCTTTAGTCTATCCTGATATTTTTTTTTTATCCTGTAAACCAGTCACCATTTTAGTAGCCCTTCCCTGAATTTTCTCTAGAGTATCTATATCTTTCTGGAGATGAGGTCTCCAGTACTGTACACAATATTTTAGGTGTGGTCTAACTAGAGATCTGTAGAGTGGCATGGCCACTTCCCTTTTACTGCTACTAATGCCCCTAGTTATGCAACCCAGCACCCTTGCATTCCCCACCACTTTATTACATTGCCTACCTACCTTTAAGTCATTAGAAATAATTACTCCCAAATCCCTTTCCTGTGTTGTCTCTGACAGTATCGGCACTTGAGGACAACGGGGCTTTTTTTTTTTTTTTTATGTTCCGGTTCAGGGCTTCCGGAGTGGTGTGCAGCCGCGCCGGGAGCCCTGAACTCCATGTCATCCCAGGACCGTCACTGGTCCTTAAGTTCCGGACCGCCTTGACGGTCCTGGCACGTCAATGGTCCTTAAGGGGTTAATAGTATATTTTTCCTTTGGATTTTTATGTCCCAAGGGCATTATTTTACATTTATCAACATTAAACTGCAGCTGCCACACTCTTGTCCATTCTTCTAATTTACCTAAATCATTTGTCATTTGGCTTATTGCTCCAGAATGTCTACTCTATTGCAGATCTTTGTGTCATCTGCAAAAAGAAGTTTTAATGATGTATGTGAATCAAGGCAAAGAGAGAGCTATTCAGGGGAAAACTAGCTGCACCGTAGCGATAAAAAAATAAAAATCAAAACTTTGAATGGGCTTCAGGGGAGAAATGGCAACTTGTGGCCTGGGGAGGAATTAGAATCAAGTGGCCCATTTCTGCTATTGTTTGAGCCCACTGTCCCAGCTTACCCCCTTTTGTTAATTTTAAAATTGTCATTAATATTATGAAGTAAGGCAAGTGATACCACTTAGCTTACAGCTGAACTGGTGCTACACTGCTAAAACTACAGCACTTACAATTTAAGCAAAGCTACAGTAGTGATACTATAGAGCTTGCAAGGGAAATTGGTTATGCTAGTAGTGGAGCTCCATTTGGATTGTAGTTCTGTGGTATCATTTGTGAAGCTACATTTTAATGTAAGCTCTGGAGCAGCATGAGGGAAACAGTGGCCCACCGGTGCAGACAAATGACTGGCCCAGGGGGGAACTGCCCCTTTGCCCCCCAGACCATCCCTCCTCTGATGGGCCTTCAAACCACTAAAACTAGTGGGGTCTTCAGTGGATTGCTTTTGTAATGTCTTGGGGACCTCTCTTGCATTCAGATTTTATTTGTTACTCATGGTACAGTTAGACTAAGCAGAATTGAGTAGGTGCACTGTAATCAGTCCAAATATTATATTTTTTTGTATTGAGAGATGTCAGGATGCTCTAGATGTAATACTTTTGATAATGTAAATAAATGACCAGAGAATATTGTCTTGTTTAAAAATTGGTTTACTTAACCTCTCCTTTACCAGCCCTCCCTGACTGACTGTTAAAAAGGCCATTGCCTCTAAGTGACACAGTGTGAAACTAACAAAACATGTGTAGCATTAAATGTGCCAAAGACTGCAGTAGTTATTTTCACCACTGAGACTCTGCCTGCCTGTGTAAGCTCTCTACCATCCTATATAATAATTCGCTAAAACGTGTGTAATGAGAAGTCATGCGCAGTAGAGACTGCTGTGCGTGCTGCAGTCATGAGCAGTAGGGACTGCCTTCGGAGCGCCCAGCTCTGTATCAGACGCGGTGCGGGCAGTCTCTTCTGCGCATGATTGCCCAGCGACCAGCTGGCAGTGGCACTGTGGCCCAGGTAGCGAGCTCTTCAGCTAGTCATTTATCAAAAAAAAAAAAAAATTGAAATGCTTTCAGAAGGTGTTGCGCTTTTGATATGCAGTATTAATGGTTCTTTTGGACCGGTGCTAAAGTAAAACTTATTATCAACATGAGAATAGAACTGGTTGATGGAATTAACAATATGTGTCGTATTTGAAACACAAGGTAGATGGGTTTACTGTTGAATCAACTGAGCTGGAAAATTGAGTTTGGAAACTGGTAGACTTAGAATGGTTTAGAATTAGATTTCATGTTTGTGAGGATAATTATATGAACAATAAGAGGATTTGGGCAAATATACACAAGGTGAAGGAGAAGTGGTGAACAGCAGAAAGTGTTAGCCCCCCCCCCCCCTTTAGGTTGACAGTGACACAAAGGGCCACGTGAATAAGGCCAAAATTGAGAGATTCCAGAGCATACCGGCTGCATCATAAGGAACCAGTAACATTTTCCATTTTATTTGGTTTTAACATATATATATATATATTTATATATATGCCAAAACACTACTTAAATCAATAGAAATATTTACTTGTTCAATTTTGAGCAATTGGTTTGCTACTTTTATATATATGACTGAAAATATGCTGCTTTCAGGCACATACATAGATTAATTGGGCAATGTCACAGGAGTAAATTAAAGAAACACTAACAAAAAATGAAGTAGGTTGATATAACTTTAAATATCACATACTTACAGCTAGCATATGTAAAAAATACAATATTCATATGTGACATCCATGAGATATAACACTAAATGTGTATTTTGACACTTTTAGTTTGTTCTGTTCTCAGCCTATTCACAGATAATCCTGGACAATTATGGAAGCCCAGAAGCCCTGGAAAAGGCAGGAATATGTGCTTCGTCATCATATTTGGAAGATTAGATTTTAGACACCAGAAAACAAATATATACTTTTTTCAGATGCTAGTGCGAAATACGGTGTATTTAAATTAATATATCCCCAATTCATTTTTAGGTGTTAGTGTCCTTTAATGGAAGGAAATAAAACAGATTTGTTACTATATTTTCCTCACATCTGTAATTCCCAAGTACATAGAAAAAAAGTTTACCAAGCGTCTTGTATTACCATGGAAACACTAAGAGACTATTATCTATGTTTTCCTATTCTAGTGATTTCAGTTTCTGAAATCACACCCTGCAGTCTTAGCCCATACATCTCCTTATTATTTGCTTTAGTGAACTTGGGGGAGATTCACTAAGTGGTGATAAAGAGGGGATAAAATGGACATGACAGTTTATCACTTCTCCAATTCTCTCTGCTATTCTATGGAACCTATGCACTAATATTTCTTCAACTTTGGAGATCTTCGTGCATAGGCTCTATAGAATAACATAGAAACTGGAGAAGTGGTAAACTGGAGAACTCCTCTCCACTTATCTCCAGTTTATCACCGCTTAGTGAATCTCCCCCTTGTCTTTGATCATCATGGAAGGTTTAAAGGAAGGAAGAGGAGATCAACTGAATTTTTTCTGGACCTGAAAAATTCATAGGAGAGTAAAATATGGGATAAGCTCTCTAATTTTGAAAGTATTTTATATTTTTTCCAGCTGGCAGACACTGTAGGTATTAAAAATTTCAGCACAGGGACTAAAAAATTAGAAAGAAGAAGAGCAGCAAAGACGGCATCAGTACTGGAACTTAAGAGATATCTGAAATCAGATACATTTGAGCAGAGATAGAAATATCATTATGGAGATCATATGAATAGGGATACAAAAATAATTATGTAAGTTCATTATTTATACAAAACATCTTTTAAAATGGAGATTTAGCTTTGTGTGCATTAAACAATTAGATGGCAGGAAAAGTTATCATGTGATTAGAAGAGAATGAAAAAGGCCAATTATTTTAAGTTTAACTGTAAACTGTACTGTTTAACTGTAAACTGTCTAACTGTCCGGTCACTCATATAAGGGTGGCAGGACTGAGACATGGTTCTCCTGCTCAATTACACTGCTTTTCCCAATGTCACTTCCTGTTTCTCCATGCTCCAAGTTGCTCTCTTCCTGCTCTCTACTGCTCCTACTACTGCACCTTATCTCCCCTGGATCTTTGCTCCCACCTCTGTTATTGCTCCCATGATTTTATCTCCTCTGTCTTTCTAGCATGATCGCTGATACTGCCTCCTCTGGTATGTTCCACACCTTCTTTCTTCTCCTCTAGACTTGATCTCTGTCCCTCTGCCACATTCATGATTCAATCGATATTGTTTTAAGGTCTTTGGAATCAGTCAGATAAACTATTTGAGGAGTTTGAAGGTGGAAGTTACTGTCCTTCCCCATAAAGTTTTTGGTATACACTAGCATTGAATCTCTGCCATATATCAATAGATTCCATTTTTTGCAAATACTATTATCACAGTCTACCTTAGAGGCCTAGTTATCCTGTGCTTCCTTCCTCTGTGATGTGTCGGCCGGCATAGTTGCGGCTACCTCCGCATTACTACATCATGAAACAGGCACTGGCTAGTACGCCTGTTTATGGGCCTAGTCTGTGTGGCCTAATTGGGTCCTGTCTTCTCCTGCTCCTTTATAAACCTCTCTGGGCCTGGGAGTCATTGCCCTTACATGCTGTTTCTGATATTGTCTCTTGTGCTCCGTTGCGACCTGTGCTTTCCGCTCCGTATATGACCCTTGCTTGTCTGACTACCCACATTGGTTCTGACCTGTGACTCTGGCTGACTAACTCGCTCCGTATATATGACCCTGGTGTCGCTGTCTCTCAGCCAGGCAAGGAAGACTCAATCTACGACACAGAGTCGGAACCCTACTGCAGAAGGTCGACAGTCGAGGATAGGCAAATGTCTTTAAGTGAGGCAGAAGTTAGCAGACAGAAATAGGTCGACTGCAAGTCGAAGACAACAGGGGAGTCGAGGTAGAACATATAACTTTCCGGCGGGCAAGCCGGTAGGAACCTCCCGCTGTCTGTCACAGAAATAGTCCAACAGGGGTAGAGGAGAAGGTAGATTGAGAGATAGCTGCCAATACCCTACAAGGGGGTATGATGGGTTCAGTCCCTTGATTCTCCTCAGATTGAGCAGTGAACATCCTGGAGAGTGCATCAGCTTTAATATTCTTAGTACCCGGCCAGTAGGTAATAACGTATTTAAACTGGCCCAGAAACAGAGACCAGAGACCTGGCTTGTCTTGGGTTCATCCTTTTTGCATCGCTGATGTACAGGAGTTTTTTATGGTCCGTGAGAATAGTTATGGGTGCGCATGCTCCCTCCAAGAGATAACTCCATTCCTCTAGGGCAAGAATAATGGCCAGGAACTCTCTATTGGCCACATCATAATTTATCTCGGCCTGCGAGAACCGTTTAGACATGAACCCGCACGGATGGAGAGGACTGAAATGGGAGCTTCTCTGGGACAGGACGACCCCAGCACCGACTTTGGAGGTGTCAACCTCAATCACAAAAGGCTGAGTCTGGATGTCTGAAGACTGGCGCCGTGGAAAATTTTTGTTTTAATACATTGAAGGCCTTGATAGACTCTGGAGGCCAATTAACAGTCAGCACCTTTTTTAGTAAGAGCAGTGAGGGGAGCAGCAATCTTGGAATAGTCTCTGATGAACTTATGATAATAATTTGCAAACCCCAGGAATCTCTGAAGGGGCTTGAGTCCAGAGAGCTGTGGCCAATTGAGTATGGAGCCAGTGGAGCTGATGATGTATCCTAGAAAGGGTAGCTTATCCACCTCAAAGATGCATTTCTCTAACTCGGAACCCTACTGCAGAAGGTCGACAGTCGAGAATAGGCAAATGTTTCAAGTGAGGCAGAAGTCAGTAGACAGAAATAGGTCGACTGCAAGTCAAAGGCAACAGGGGAGTCGAGGTAGAACAGAAGTTGACTACTAGTCGTAGGAAGATGCAGAATACAATCTGAAGGTTCGTAGACAAGTGGAGAATCGTCAACAAGCCGGGTTCAGTACACAGAGAGTTGGGCAAATGAAGCAGTCTGTACCTTGGAGTCGTAGACAAGCGGGGGGTCGTAGACAAGCCGGATTCAGTACACAAGGAGTTGAACAGATGAAACAGTAAGCCTTGGGAATGTAGACAAACGGAGAGTCATAGACAAGCTGGGTTCAGTACACAATGTGGAAAACAGGAACTGGATCAAAGAGTCGAGAGTAGTCGGGAACAAAGCCAGGATCAGGAAACCAGAAAGTTGGATAACGAGATGCAAGCAGAGGTCACAACGGGAAACAAAGATCAGGATATCAGATATGCAGGTACACAGGACAAAAGGACGCTGAGCACTGACCATCCAAGGGCGGGGAAAAGGAGAAAAGTCCCGGATATAAGTAGGCCACAGACAGGTGAAGGAGTATAGAAATTAGGAGGGAGAACACCTCTGGGAAAGAGGAGTCCAACAGGTTGTGACACACAGTTTGTCTGACTACCCACATTGGTTCTGACCTGTGGCTCTGGCTGACTTACTCGCTCCGTGTAGCCCCTGGTTTGTCTGACCTCTGGCTCTTGCTGCCTATTGCTCCATCTAGTCCCCGGCTTGTCTGACCTGTGGCTCTGGCTGACTACTGGCTCTATACTCTCCGAACTTGACTGGCCAAAAGTCTCAGTGTTTCATGGTTCAGGTCTGCTCTCTCTCCCTGTTGCCTCTGGTCGCATTACCCAGAGTGGAGACTTGTGCCTCAGTTACCGTTCCATCTGGTGTCCTAGTTTCCGGTATCTCGCAGTAGTGCAGTGTGCAGCACAGTGAGCAGCTCCGGATAGGAGCATTGGTTCTATTATCCTGTTTTCTATTATTACTGTACTTATCGAATAATAATATATTCATGTCTGTCCTTCTTTGCCTGAAATCCGTGACAGCTAGATAACATAGAACTTCATGCTAACTATAAAAGTTTAAGAAACAGAACAAATCTGTGCAATTTAAAGTATTTACTAGTTAATAACAATGCACCCACTTCTGTAAATAACAGCAGTATAAACTCACAGCCTTCATTGTGTTGCGGTGCTAGCAGTGCCAGAAAGGTAGCTGATGAATCCTTTTGGCTGATGTGAGACCATGCACAGCCAATAAAACTTGAGCTGCCACTAGCGGCTCCGTTGCCTTGGAATGACCTGTGCAATGACAGCTGTAGGTTTCTATTGCTGCTATTTCCAGGCTCTTTTAAGGGGTGTTAAGGGTTCTCAGTTCTGCCAAAAAAATAAAATAAATAAATATATATATATATTGGAAGCAGAATCAGCACTCTCAGGAATCTTTTCTTTAATGCAAAACCAAGTTTATTTTAGAGATCAACGTTTCGATCCCAACCGGGATATACATATATATATTTTTTCTTCAATATGGTACTTTTCTCCAAAAATTACTTTTTACCTATTACTAGTGATGAGCGAGCACCCCAATGCTCGGGTGTTCGGGTGCTCTAACCGAGCACCCCCTGAGGCTCGAGTGCTCGGCCGAGCACCCGAGCCCCATTGAAGTCAATGGGAGGACTCGAGCATTACACCAGGCACCCCCTGCTCTGATGAGGGGAGGGTGCCTGGTCCATAGGAAAAGGGCAGAAAAGGATGGAAACACCACAGAAATGGTTCAGGGACAGCATAGGGAGGATGTCTGGATGCATCTTGGACTCCAACATCGCTGCTGGGAACGATCTTTCGCCCGTAGTACGCCATTTTTACAGACTGACCATAAAACACACAAAAAGGAAAATAAAAACGACTTTAGGCGAAAAATTGTTACCAAACAATATTTGCTGTATATTTACTTGTATATCATCTGCAAATTCTCCCAAAAATTTCCTTGGTTTTCGGAAGTGAGGCCATGATTAAGAGGGAAACGTGCGCAGAGGCAAATTCTCCCAAAAATTTCCTTGATTTTCAGAACTGAGGCCATGATTAAGAGGGAAACGTGCACAGAGGCAAATTCTCCCAAAAATTTCCTTGATTTTATTGAACTGAGGCCATGATTAAGAGGGAAACGTGCGCTGAGCCGACCATCTAAAACATTATGGGTGAGGGTCTGCTGCAGAGCTGACCATCCTAAACATTATATGCGAAGGCCCGCTAGTGAGCTGACGCTATAAAACATTATATGAGAGGGCCCGCTAGAGAGCTGACCCAATAAAACATTATATGAGAAGGCCCGCTGGTGAGCTGACCTATATAAAAATTGTCAAACAGGGCCCGCTGGTGAGCTGGCCCTATATAAAAATTATATCACAGGGCCCGCTGGTGAGCTGGCCCTATATAAAAATTATATCCCAGGGCATATGGAAGAGGAGGAGGAGGATGAGAAGATTAAGAGTCAACCATATACCCGTTTTTTGGGTGGAAGGGGTGAATGGGAATACAGAGTATTCCCATCATTGTAAATAACATATATAAAGTGAGTTTATGTTCCCCCGGGGCTTTCCTCCAGTGGAGTGGAGAAGTCAGGGGAAATCCAGGCCTTGTTCATTTTTAGAAGTGTCAACCTATCAGCATTGTCGGTGGAAAGGCGGATACGCTTATCTGTTATGATGCCACCAGCAGCACTAAATACCCGCTCAGACAGAACGCTGGCGGCAGGGCAGGCCAGCACCTCCAAGGCATAGAGTGCCAGTTCATACCACGTGTCCAGCTTGGACACCCAGTAGTTGTAAGGCACAGAGGGATCATTGAGGACGCTGACACGGTCTGCTACGTACTCCTTCACCATCTTCCAAAACTTTTCCCTCCTTGTGACACTAGGCTGCGCATCAGGGTGAGGGTGCTGGCGGGGTGTCATGAAGGTGTCCCACGCCTTGGAGAGTGTTGCCCTGCCTTTCTCGGAACTGCTGTGTGCTCCCCTTTTCTCCCCTTCTCGGTTGGCCAAGGTAGCACGTACTCTGCCGCCAGCGTTGTCAGATGGAAAATTTTGGAGCAATTTTTCAACAAGAACCTTCTGGTATTGCACCATTTTGCTTGTCCTCTCCACCGGAGGAATGAGAGATGAGAAATTCTCTTTGTAGCGGGGGTCCAGAAGGGTGAACACCCAGTAATCCGTGTTGTCTAAAATGCGTGTAACGCGTGGGTCACGGGAAAGGCAGCCTAACATAAAGTCAGCCATGTGTGCCAGAGTACCAACAGGCAAGATTTCGCTGTCCTCACCAGGAGGATGACTCTCAATCTCCTCATCCTCTTCCTCCTCTTCTGCCCACCCACGCTGAAGAGATGGAACTAAAGTTCCATGGCTACCCTCTGTAGCGGAGACAACCGTGTCTTCCTCCTCCTCCTCCTCCTCCTCCTCCGCCTCCTCCAATTGTCGCTGAGAAGACGAAGTGAGGGTGCTCTGGCTATCACCTTGTGTAAGCTCTTCCTCCCCCATTTCCACCTCTTCCACATGCAAAGCGTCGGTTTTAATTGTGAGCAGCGAGCGTTTCAGTAGACACAGAAGTGGGATGGTTACACTGATAATAGCGTTATCGCCGCTCACCATCTGTGTCGATTCCTCAAAATTGCGTAAAACCTCACAGAGGTCTGACATCCATTCCCACTCCTCACTTCTGATTACAGGAAGTTGAACGGAGAGGCGACGACCGTGTAACAGCTGGTACTCCACTACTGCCCTCTGCTGCTCACAAAGCCGGGCCAACATGTGGAAGGTGGAGTTCCAGCGCGTGCTCACGTCACACAGCAGCCGGTGAGCTGGCAATTGTAAGCGCTGCTGCAGCTTCAACAGGCCGGCTGAAGCTGTTGATGACTTACGGAAATGTGCACACACGCGGCGCACCTTGGTCAAGAGATCATGCACATTGGGGTAGGTTTTTAGAAATCGCTGCACCACTAAATTAAATACATGCGCTAGGCATGGTACGTGTGTGAGCTTGCCGAGCTCCAAAGCCGCCACCAAGTTACGCCCATTATCACACACAACCATGCCTGGTTGCAGGTTGAGTGGCGAGAGCCACTGCTCGGTCTGGTGACTAATCCCCTGCAACAGCTCTGAGGCCGTGTGCTGTTTGTCCCCAAGGCAGATCAGCTTCAGCACGGCCTGTTGACGCTTCCCCACTGCAGTGCTACACTGCTTCCAGCTACTGGCTGATGGGGGAGTGGCGGTGTGTGTAGAGAATTCGGAGGTGGAAACGGAGGAGGAGGAGCCAATAACGTAGGTGCTGGTGGAAACCCTGATGGAGGTAGGGCCCGCAATCCTCGGCGTGGGTAGCACCCGTGCCATCCCAGGGTCCGAGTCGCTCCCAGCCTCCACGACATTCACCCAGTGTGCCGTCAGGGAAATGTAGCGTCCCTGGCCACAAGCACTTGTCCATGTGTCAGTCGTTAAGTGGACCTTCCCAGTAACTGCGTTGGTCAGGGCACGGGTGATGTTACGGGACACATGGTGGTGTAATGCGGGGATGGCACACCGGGAAAAGTAGTGGCGGCTGGGGACCGCGTACCGAGGGACAGCTGCTGCCATCAGGCTGCGGAAGGACTCAGTGTCCACAAGCCTAAATGGCAGCATTTCGATGGCCAGTAATTTGGAAAGGTGTGAGGTTAGTGCTATGGCCTGTGGGTGGGTGGCTGGGTACTTTCTCTTGCGCTCAAATGCCTGGGGTAACGACATTTGGACGCTGTGCTGGGACAGGGAAGTGGATGTGGTCGCTGATGGTGCTTCAGATGGTACAGGTGCAGGGCGGGAGGTATGCGGGCCTGCGCCTTCGACAGGCGATTGGCCGGCACCGAAAACAGGGGAAGAGGAGGCAGTGGTGTGGCCTGCAGACACAGATGGGCGATCCAGGCGTTCCTCCCACTTACTACGGTGCTTGGATGCCATGTGTCGGATCATGCTGGTGGTGGTGAGGTTTCTAGTGTTCATGCCTCGGCTCATTCTGGTGTGGCACAGGTTGCAAACTACAATTCTTTTGTCGTCCGCACTTTCCTTAAAAAAACGCCATACCGCGGAACACCTACCCCTTGGCAAGGTAGATTTACGCAAGGGGGTGCTCCGTGGAACATTTGCGGGCCGGTTTGGTGCGGTCCGCCTTCTTTCTGTAGCCACACCACTGCCTCTTCCAACCTGTTGCGGTGCTGCAGATGGCTCACCCTCAGGACTGCTGTCATCGCTCGGCTCTACACCTTCCCAGGTGGGGTCAGTCACCTCATCGTCCACCAAGTCCTCCTCCACTTCCTCACTCTGATCATCCTCCTCAAGTCTTGATCCCACCACATACTCAGTCATTGACAACTGTATAACATTCTCCTCAACAAGGTCTTGAGACGGAAATAGTGGTTGATTTAATGGCAACTGTGTCTCATCATCATCATCATCATCCACTACTTCCTTTGACCTTAAATGCCGTTCACATCTGTCATCTTCTTGAGATTGGGTAGCCTCTAGAGGTTGTGAATCAGGGCACAAGATGTCATGTTCCTCTGCAAGCGTGCTTGGAGAGAGGGTCAAATGAAGGATTGGTGATGAGACGAGCTCCTCACTATATCCCAGTGTGGGATCACTTCTTTGACCAGACCGTGTATGGTGGGAGGAAGGATGATCAGAGTGAGGATTATGTTGACCAGACTCTTGGCTACTGAGAGTGGACTTGGTGGAAGACAGGGTGGTGCTTAACCGACTGGAAGCAGTATCAGCTGTCATCCAACCGACCACCTGTTCGCAGTGGTCGGACCTCGAGAGTGATGTCCTGCGACGCCCTGTAAAATTACACATGAAGCTAGGTATGGTGGATGTCTTTCTTTCTTGTGCTCTGGCACCAGGCACAGTTTCTCCGCGTCCTGACCCGCGCCCTGAACTTTCAGGATCACGTCCACTTCCCCGTCCCTTTTTACCCGCCTTCTTCATCTTACACATAATATGTGACTTTAATATTTGAGTT
The DNA here is from genome assembly GCA_037306005.1 of Rhinophrynus dorsalis. Classification (NCBI taxonomy): domain Eukaryota; kingdom Metazoa; phylum Chordata; class Amphibia; order Anura; family Rhinophrynidae; genus Rhinophrynus; species Rhinophrynus dorsalis. The sequence goes on from CM074718.1 coordinate 112,023,820, forward strand.
TGAAAACTTAACAGTATTTCTTATTATTCTGCAACTCTGCAGAGTACACAGAATAGGCTGCTAAACTGCGGTGAAACACACTGAATGGAATATGTGAGTTTAATATTTGAGTTTGAAAACTTAACAGTATTTCTTATTATTCTGCAACTGTACAGAGTACACAGAATAGGCTGTTAAACGGCGGTGAAACACACTGAATGGAATATGTGACTTTAATATTTGAGTTTGAAAACTTAACAGTATTTCTTATTATTCTGCAACTGTACAGAGTACACAGAATAGGCTGTTAAACGGCGGTGAAACACACTGAATGGAATATGTGACTTTAATATTTGAGTTTGAAAACTTAACAGTATTTCTTATTATTCTGCAACTGTACAGAGTACACAGAATAGGCTGCTAAACTGCGGTGAAACACACTGAATGGAATATGTGACTTTAATATTTGAGTTTGAAAACTTAACAGTATTTCTTATTATTCTGCAACTGTACAGAGTACACAGAATAGGCTGTTAAACGGCGGTGAAACACACTGAATGGAATATGTGACTTTAATATTTGAGTTTGAAAACTTAACAGTATTTCTTATTATTCTGCAACTGTACAGAGTACACAGAATAGGCTGTTAAACGGCGGTGAAACACACTGAATGGAATATGTGACTTTAATATTTGAGTTTGAAAACTTAACAGTATTTCTTATTATTCTGCAACTGTACAGAGTACACAGAATAGGCTGCTAAACTGCGGTGAAACACACTGAATGGAATATGTGACTTTAATATTTGAGTTTGAAAACTTAACAGTATTTCTTATTATTCTGCAACTGTACAGAGTACACAGAATAGGCTGCTAAACTGCGGTGAAACACACTGAATGGAATATGTGACTTTAATATTTGAGTTTGAAAACTTAACAGTATTTCTTATTATTCTGCAACTGTACAGAGTACACAGAATAGGCTGTTAAACGGCGGTGAAACACACTGAATGGAATATGTGACTTTAATATTTGAGTTTGAAAACTTAACAGTATTTCTTATTATTCTGCAACTGTACAGAGTACACAGAATAGGCTGCTAAACTGCGGTGAAACACACTGAATGGAATATGTGACTTTAATATTTGAGTTTGAAAACTTAACAGTATTTCTTATTATTCTGCAACTCTGCAGAGTACACAGAAAAGGCTGCTAAACTGCGGTGAAACACACTGAATGGAATATGTGACTTTAATATTTGAGTTTGAAAACTTAACAGTATTTCTTATTATTCTGCAACTCTGCACAGTACACAGAATAGGCTGCTAAACGGCGGTGAAACACACTGAATGGAATATGTGACTTTGATATTTTAGTTTGAAGACTTAACAGTATTTCTTCCTATTCTGCAACTCTGCACAGTACACAGAATAGGCTGCTAAACTGCGGCGAAGCACACTGAATGGAATATGTGACTTTGATATTTTAGTTTGAAGACTTAACAGTATTTCTTCCTATTCTGCAACTCTGCACAGTACACAGAATAGGCTGCTAAACTGCGGCGAAGCACACTGAATGGAATATGTGACTTTGATATTTTAGTTTGAAGACTTAACAGTATTTCTTCCTATTCTGCAACTCTGCACAGTACACAGAATGTGCTGCTAAACTGCGGCGAAGCACACTGAATGGAATATGTGACTTTGATATTTTAGTTTGAAGACTTAACAGTATTTCTTCCTATTCTGCAACTCTGCACAGTACTCAGAATGTGCTGCTAAACTGCGGCGACGCACACTGAATGGAATACGTGACTTTGATATTTTAGTTTGAAGACTTAACAGAATGTGCTCTAATCTGCAACTTTGCACACTAAACAGAATGTGCTCTAATCTGCAACTTTGCACACTAAACAGAATGTGCTCTAATCTGCAACTGTGCACACTAAACAGAATGTGCTCTAATCTGCAACTTTTCACACTAAACAGAATATTTTTTTTTTTTTTTTTTTTGTTTTTTTCCCCCCACACACAATATAACCTGCTGCCCCCACACACAGTAGTCCTAAAAAGGACTTTTGGTTCTTTTGTGTCACAATTTTTGTTTTTTCCTCCCTACACTGCCTTTCCCTTCCTATCCTCAGCTCTCCCTGGCTCAGACTGAGCCGAACTCGATGGTCAGGTGCTATACAGCACCTGACCACGGGTTCTGGCCAGCCAATCAGTGTAATGCCAGCAGCCAACATGGCTGCTGGCATTACACCGATGTCAGAGCCTCCCTGCACGTTTATTGGCTGCGCAGCAGCCGCAAAACGTGCGGGGAGGAGACCCGAACATGGCGGGCGAGCACATGCGGTACTCGTACGAGTACCGCCATGTGCCGAGCAGAGCGATGCTCGAGCCGATCCGAGCATCGGCCGAGCATGCTCGCTCAACACTACCTATTACCAGCACTTTTTTTCCATGAAAATAGTAATGATTATAATAATAATACAATTATTTTAACCCTTGTATCACTCATTGACAATCATGGGAGAGCTGAGTTGTTGTTAACACTGAGTGCCAGAGGAATATGCAGTGCTTTGCTCTGCAAACCTGGACACCATTTATGACAATCAAATGGTTATGTATAGTGCTTTGATGGCTAAATACCTGCTGCTACTTCTTTAGCAATCTTTCAGCCAGGTTGACGTCTATCACAGAAGTGTGTTTGTGAGTGTCACAGTTCAATTATTGATTGCAACGTGCTTTGAGTAAATGGCTTTTACACCATATGCCATTTTTATTTGCTCTGAGCCCTTAGATGAAGAACTGATCCTCTTTTGCTTGATGCCTTCAGTAATCAACACTTTCTGGCTATGACTCTTATGTGAGAAGAAGCATGCCTTTATCTCTAATCACTTCATTCACACACTGTTACACTTATTTTTGCCTTTTCCCAAACATATTGTGTTCATATGGTCTTTCTGTGTGTCCTGAACGCCTGGGGATTCTGTTTCTAGGGGAAGTGGCTCATAAGCCCGTATTCAGTAAACTACAGAGGTGCAATTCTGAAGAAAACCAATTGCAACATAGGATACAAATGAAAATTGCCTAAGATTCCCATTTATTTTTATGGAGCTTTTATCTCTTTGAATGAAAGAGAGATTGTTAATGCATTGTGAATTCAAGTGATTCAAGGGTTACATGTCCCATTTGAGTAATTGGGGATTTTTATTTGTCCGCTATGGTGCAGTGGATTTGCTCTAGAATTCTTCCTCTGTATATTACAGAATATAGTCTATACTACCAATTTATGCTATAATTAGTGAAAATACTGCTATGTGTATATGATTAATAGAATTATATGTTGGGCTTTGCAGAACTATAGCAAAATATGTGGCTGTGTTGGAGGTGGTTTTAAAAGTGGGGTCTGGGGAGTGCAAATCACTGCAGGACCCCCTGCCCCAGGACAACTGCAGGAATTATCAGGGTACACTCATTCCAGCCATGTCTGAGTAAAGGCATGGCTGAGGTGGTGATTTGGTCGGGAGCACCCTCTCCCCCCCAAAGACAGCTGCTGGAACAATCTTTGGATTTTATACAGTACTAGTAGAAATGCCTTGGCATGCCTTTACTTTAATAAGAGGGGAAGAGCCTTCTCTCTCTCTCTTTCCTGCTTACAACTCACATCATTCTCAGCTGGACTTACCTAGGTATACATTCTCCATAAAGCAGTCAGGTATTTCTAATGCCACCACACAGTATGTCCAGCAGGAGTAAAGCTTGTGATTTTCCTTTTATATGTACAGAAGATATGAGAGAGACCACTGGATAGATGAAATAAGATGAATGGTGAGAGATGTCACTTTAGTAATGAAAATCAAATTAATTTGTTTTTCATCCAACTTCCTGTTATAAGTTGAGGAAATCTTAGGGCCATATTTAGGAAGCTAAAGAATGATAGCTCTAGAAAAACCAGATGCAGCATCGAGAATATATGAAACTTTCAAATTATTTAAATAGAGTTTTAAACCACTTGAATGCTAGATGGATCTTCAACTCATTGTCAATCATTATTTTGGAAACCTTTCCAGAATTTAAAAGGTTAAAAGCCCCATTAAAATGAATGAAAATTTATGGGGTTTCATTTTCCCCCAATAGTTAGTTTTCCTCAGAATTGCTCTTCTTTAGCCTCCTTAATCTAATGTTACTAGCACATAGAATAAAAGGGATTGGAGAGGTTTCTCTCCATTTAGTCCATGTCCTGGGGAAAAAATAAACTCAGGACTGGATTTCATTTTAGGTGATAAATATAATTTGTTTTATTTCTGAATGTTTCCATTGACTTTGATAGGAATCATTGAGATACAAAACAAAAATAAGGTTTATCTTCTGCAGTGAAAGCCAGCCTTTTGTTACAAAAGAATCTTGTAGATATAGTTGATTCTGATTGTTGGCAACTGTATTAAATATGAACAGATTTGTTATATAAAGTATATACAGATATAAAGCAAAATAAGAGAAATACATACCTTGAGCAATGCCTAGTCAAGTATCCTAGGTATCGAGTGGAACTGCTAAACAGTTTACTGATGTAATAACTAGACCAGGTGTAAGCAAGGCCCCATCAAATCACCAGTCTTTGGTAGGAAGCAGCAGAACCCCTCGGCTTGCAAGGAATTACTCTTCAGAGAGAGAGAAAGAGGGAGAGAGAGGGAGAGAGAAAGAAAGAGGGATAAAGAGAGAGAACTTTATCTGCTTATTTTCTTTTAATTAAACTTTCACAGCTTTTAAATATCTTCTGTTGTTTCTTCAACGTTTGGATTTATAGGCTTTTTCTTTACTCATAATGAGTTTTGTTAATTTCTGATGTGTGCCACATGATAAAGATCTGTATTATGTATAAATCATTTATCTATGATTGGGCCCATGAGTACGAAATAGGAACAATTTTGGGACAAACCACCCATTCTGTATTGAAAAAATGCAAACCCCCATTAATTGAAATGGGGAGTTTAACCTGTTTAATGCTAAAGATATCTCAGTTGTAGGACTGAACAAGGGAAATTTTTTTTATACTAAGAATATGTAAAAAATGTTACTGGATACCTTTTTAAGAAAAAAAACATGTAAAGTAGAGAATTATGACAGTTGGTTTCACTACAAGTCAGATGCTGATCCTGGGAGAAACACTATTACCATTTTGAGACAGAAGTGAGTTATTTTCCCCTTCTAAGGCAAAATTGGAAATGGCTTCAGAATTAGGGCCAAAAGTTTTCGCCTCAAAACACAGGAGAAAAATAGCAATTTTCTCCAAGTGGCAGCTTTTTTTCAAAAAGTGCTGTGTTCCCACTTTTTCATCTAGCTTATTGCATTGAAATCAGTGAAAGACTGTATTTCTACTGATCACATTGCAAGGTTTCCATATTTTCCTGCAAGCATACTATAAAAGGGGTGACACGTTTGTGAGAGGAAGAGGGAGTAGCTAAGTTTTGAGCTAGACAAGACAGTGGAATTGAAGTTTATTTTAGGGAGTCTTCTAGGCAGGACATTTGTTATCTGTATTAAGGGAGTCTGGGGAATAGGAAGGGAGAAAGGAGGTTGACCCCAAATAGCCCAAAATACTGTCTGCCTAATTTGATTTGAGAGACATAGGCAGCTGCAGTCCAAGTTCCTTGCTGTTACTATATCTGTGTTAGACATGTCTTTAAGTGAGAAGGGACCAAAAGAGGTTAACCTCCAAACACCCCAACATTCTGTCCGACTTATTTGATTTGAAATACACAGGCAGCCGGGGTCTAAATTCCTTCCTGATCTTGCTGTTATTATCTCTATGTTGGACATGTCTAGGGGTGTGAGTGAGAAGGGAACAAAGGAGGTTGACCCAAAATACCACAACATTCTGTGTGACTGATTTGATCGAAGGCAGCTTAGTCCAAGTTTCTTGCTGATCCCATTGTTATTATCTCTGAGTTATACATGTCTGGAGGTATGAGAAGGGAGCCAAGGAGGTTGACCCCAAATACTCCAACATTCAGCCTTACCAATTTGATTTGAAAGACACAGGCAGCTGTGGTCCAAGTTCCATGCTAATCTTTCTGTTATTATCTCAGTGATATATGTTTCTGGAGGTGTGAGTAATAAATGGAACAAAGTAAGTTGACCCAAATACCTCAATATTCTGTATGACCAATTTCATTTGAAAGACACAGACAGCAGTGGTCCACGGTCTTTGCTGATCTGCCTGTTATTATCTCTGTGTTATACGTGTCTGGGGTGTGAGAAGGGAGCAGAAGAGTTTGACCCCAAATACCCAAACAATCCATCTGGCCAATTTGATTTGAAAGACACAGGCAGCTGCTGTCCAGGTTCCATGCTGAGCTTGCTGTTATTATCACAGTGTTAGACCTTTTTGTGGGGGTGAGTGAGAAGAGATAAAGGAGGTTGACCCCAAATACACCAACATTATGTCTGATCAATTTAATTTGATCACAGACAGCTGTGGTCCAAGTCCTTGCTGATCTTGCTATTATTATTATCTCACTGTTAGACATTTCTAGGGGTGTAAATGAGAAGGGAGCAAAGGAGGTTGACCGCCAAATACCACAACATTCTGACCAATATGATCTGAAAGACACAGTCAGCTGCAGTCCAAATTCCTTGCTGATCATGCTGCTATTATGTCAGTGATAGACATGCCTTAGGGTGTGAGTGAGAAGGAAACAAAGGAGACTGACCCCAAAGACATCACATTCCATCAGTTATGTTGTCTACTTTACAGTAAAAACACACACAGTAGATGAGTAATGTCCAGCAAACGCACAAGGAACAGGAGGGAGAGGGAAAGGAGAAGGTCCAGTGCAGAGAAGTGCAAGTAAAATAGTAGTTCAAAAACTGACTGCAGCCATGGTTGCTGCAGCATCTGCAATAAATGATAGTGATCCTTCTCCTCCTGGGGAGGATGTAGCGCTCTGCTGCCAGCAGGGGAATCCGGTCCCGGGACAGGCAGAGGCTCTTAAACAGAGCTGATATCTCTTTATGGAAGGAAAAATGATTCATTGAAACAGTCTTCTACGTGTGCTTGGTTACAAGCACACATAGAAGACTGTTTCAATTAATCATTTTTCCTTCCATAACGAGATATCGACTCTGCTGAAGAGCCTCCTCTTCATTCAGAGACCAGATTCCCCTGCTGTCAGCGTTCTGCTGAGGAAACTTTGAAAGCGGCTATCTCTTAAGCCATAAAGGTTTGAGAGATGCCGCTGGTGTCATTTAACTCAGTTTATTAAGGGCTACAATCTGAGGGATAGTAATTTTGAAGTAATACTATCCCTTTAAATTCTGTCACTGTATTAACTTCTACCACTTCTGCTGGTAGGCTATTCCACGTATCTACTACCCTCTCAGTTAAGTAAAACTTTCTTACATTAAGACTAAACCTGTGTTCCTCTAGTTTTAGACTATGGCCTCTTGTCCCAACATTTGTACTCCTTTTATTCTTCCTGAGGAAGCTGTTTGTAAAAGTGAGATGAAAGGTTTCACCACCAGATGTAGTAGTAATAAACTTTTAACAACACTGAATATGATGATGAATTGAAATCTAGTTTTGACGGCATAGAGGAGGAGGGTGTAGCATTTAAACCAACTGGGGTACCTGAAAGTGGGGTACTGGGGTACCTGAAAGTGAAAGTAAAAACAACAGTCCATAAAGTAGTTGTAAATGTCCTGAAAATCCCCCTATGCAGAAAAGTAAAAAGAAACATTTTGGTTGTGTAAGCAGAAACATAGGTCATCATCCATGACCATAGCTACGATGAGTGCTTATGCTGATCTTTGAAATGCAGCACCATTGAGATCTACTGTTTATACAATTGCAACATCTAGTTCCTATAGTAGAGGAACTCCTCAATGTATGAAATGTACTGTATAGAGATACTTCACTCACGATCCAAAAGCTAAACATATAGGTATCTGTTGTCTGTGTACAAAACATGTGAGCAGAGTTAAGGCAGGATGCCATCTAGGCACATCCTCATTAGGATTTCACCTGCATCACAACTGTAGGTCTGTTTGGGAGATAACCAGCAACAGCACGTCAGTTCAAAGGGCCCAGGAATAAAATGGTAGTGCTCTAGATGTGTCAGAGAGTGGGACAGCATTTCCTTCACTTTAGTGATGAACGAGCACCCCAATGCTCGGGTGTTCGGGTGCTCTGACCGAGCACCCCCTGAGGCTCGGGTGCTCGGCCGAGCACCCGAGCCCCATTGAAGTCAATGGGAGGACTCGAGCATTACACCAGGCACCCCCTGCTCTGATGAGGGGAGGGTGCCTGGTCCATAGGAAAAGGGCAGAAAAAGATGGAAACACTACAGAAATGGTTCAGGGACAGCATAGGGAGGATGTCTGGATGCATCTTGGACTCCAACATCACTGCTGGGAACGATCTTTCGCCCGTAGTACGCCATTTTTACAGACTGACCATAAAACACACAAAAAGGAAAATAAAAACGACTTTAGGCGAAAAATTGTTACCAAACAATATTTGCTGTATATTTACTTGTATATCATCTGCAAATTCTCCCAAAAATTTCCTCGATTTTTCTGAACTGAGGCCATGATTAAGAGGGAAACGTGCGCAGAGGCAAATTCTCCCAAAAATTTCCTTGATTTTCAGAACTGAGGCCATGATTAAGAGGGAAACGTGCGCAGAGGCAAATTCTCCCCAAAATTTCCTTGATTTTCAGAACTGAGGCCATGATTAAGAGGGAAACGTGCGCAGAGGCAAATTCTCCAAAAAATTTCCTTGATTTTCAGAACTGAGGCCATGATTAAGAGGGAAACGTGCACAGAGGCAAATTCTCCCAAAAATTTCCTTGATTTTCTGAACTGAGGCCATGATTAAGAGGGAAACGTGCACAGAGGCAAATTCTCCCCAAAATTTCCTTGATTTTATTGAACTGAGGCCATGATTAAGAGGGAAACGTGCGCTGAGCTGACCATATAAAACATTATGGGTGAGGGTCTGCTGCAGAGCTGACCATCCTAAACATTATATGCGAAGGCCCGCTAGTGAGCTGACGCTATAAAACATTATATGAGAGGGCCCGCTAGAGAGCTGACCCAATAAAACATTATATGAGAAGGCCCGCTGGTGAGCTGACCTATATAAAAATTGTCAAACAGGGCCCGCTGGTGAGCTGGCCCTATATAAAAATTATATCACAGGGCCCGCTGGTGAGCTGGCCCTATATAAAAATTATAGCACAGGGCATATGGAAGAGGAGGAGGAGGATGAGAAGATTAAGAGTCAACCATATACCCGTTTTTTGGGTGGAAGGGGTGAATGGGAATACAGAGTATTCCCATCATTGTAAATAACATATATAAAGTGAGTTTATGTTCCCCCGGGGCTTTCCTCCAGTGGAGTGGAGAAGTCAGGGGAAATCCAGGCCTTGTTCATTTTTAGAAGTGTCAACCTATCAGCATTGTCGGTGGAAAGGCGGATACGCTTATCTGTTATGATGCCACCAGCAGCACTAAATACCCGCTCAGACAGAACGCTGGCGGCAGGGCAGGCCAGCACCTCCAAGGCGTAGAGTGCCAGTTCATACCACGTGTCCAGCTTGGACACCCAGTAGTTGTAAGGCACAGAGGGATCATTGAGGACGCTGACACGGTCTGCTACGTACTCCTTCACCATCTTCCAAAACTTTTCCCTCCTTGTGACACTAGGCTGCGCATCAGGGTGAGGGTGCTGGCGGGGTGTCATGAAGGTGTCCCACGCCTTGGAGAGTGTTGCCCTGCCTTTCTCGGAACTGCTGTGTGCTCCCCTTTTCTCCCCTTCTCGGTTGGCCAAGGTAGCACGTACTCTGCCGCCAGCGTTGTCAGATGGAAAATTTTGGAGCAATTTTTCAACAAGAACCTTCTGGTATTGCACCATTTTGCTTGTCCTCTCCACCGGAGGAATGAGAGATGAGAAATTCTCTTTGTAGCGGGGGTCCAGAAGGGTGAACACCCAGTAATCCGTGTTGTTTAAAATGCGTATAACGCGTGGGTCACGGGAAAGGCAGCCTAACATAAAGTCAGCCATGTGTGCCAGAGTACCAACAGTCAAGATTTCGCTGTCCTCACCAGGAGGATGACTCTCAATATCCTCATCCTCTTCCTCCTCTTCTGCCCACCCACGCTGAAGAGATGGAACTAAAGTTCCATGGCTACCCTCTGTAGCGGAGGCAACCGTGTCTTCCTCCTCCTCCTCCTCCTCCTCCTCCTCCTCCGCCTCCTCCAATTGTCGCTGAGAAGACGAAGTGAGGGTGCTCTGGCTATCACCTTGTGTAAGCTCTTCCTCCCCCATTTCCACCTCTTCCACATGCAAAGCGTCGGTTTTAATTGTGAGCAGCGAGCGTTTCAGTAGACACAGAAGTGGGATGGTTACACTGATAATAGCGTTATCGCCGCTCACCATCTGTGTCGATTCCTCAAAATTGCGTAAAACCTCACAGAGGTCTGACATCCATTCCCACTCCTCACTTCTGATTACAGGAAGTTGAACGGAGAGGCGACGACCGTGTAACAGCTGGTACTCCACTACTGCCCTCTGCTGCTCACAAAGCCGGGCCAACATGTGGAAGGTGGAGTTCCAGCGCGTGCTCACGTCACACAGCAGCCGGTGAGCTGGCAATTGTAAGCGCTGCTGCAGCTTCAACAGGCCGGCTGAAGCTGTTGATGACTTACGGAAATGTGCACACACGCGGCGCACCTTGGTCAAGAGATCATGCACATTGGGGTAGGTTTTTAGAAATCGCTGCACCACTAAATTAAATACATGCGCTAGACATGGTACGTGTGTGAGCTTGCCGAGCTCCAAAGCCGCCACCAAGTTACGCCCATTATCACACACAACCATGCCTGGTTGCAGGTTGAGTGGCGAGAGCCACTGCTCGGTCTGGTGACTAATCCCCTGCAACAGCTCTGAGGCCGTGTGCTGTTTGTCCCCAAGGCAGATCAGCTTCAGCACGGCCTGTTGACGCTTCCCCACTGCAGTGCTACACTGCTTCCAGCTACTGGCTGATGGGGGAGTGGCGCTGCGTGTAGAGAATTCGGAGGTGGAAACGGAGGAGGAGGAGCCAATAACGTAGGTGCTGGTGGAAACCCTGATGGAGGTAGGGCCCGCAATCCTCGGCGTGGGTAGCACCCGTGCCATCCCAGGGTCCGAGTCGCGCTCCCAGCCTCCACGACATTCACCCAGTGTGCCGTCAGGGAAATGTAGCGTCCCTGGCCACAAGCACTTGTCCATGTGTCAGTCGTTAAGTGGACCTTCCCAGTAACTGCGTTGGTCAGGGCACGGGTGATGTTACGGGACACATGGTGGTGTAATGCGGGGATGGCACACCGGGAAAAGTAGTGGCGGCTGGGGACCGCGTACCGAGGGACAGCTGCTGCCATCAGGCTGCGGAAGGACTCAGTGTCCACAAGCCTAAATGGCAGCATTTCGATGGCCAGTAATTTTGAAAGGTGTGAGGTTAGTGCTATGTCCTGTGGGTGGGTGGCTGGGTACTTTCTCTTGCGCTCAAATGCCTGGGGTAACGACATTTGGACGCTGTGCTGGGACAGGGAAGTGGATGTGGTCGCTGATGGTGCTTCAGATGGTACAGGTGCAGGGCGGGAGGTATGCGGGCCTGCGCCTTCGACAGGCGATTGGCCGGCACCGAAAACAGGGGAAGAGGAGGCAGTGGTGTGGCCTGCAGACACAGATGGGCGATCCAGGCGTTCCTCCCACTTACTACGGTGCTTGGATGCCATGTGTCGGATCATGCTGGTGGTGGTGAGGTTTCTAGTGTTCATGCCTCGGCTCATTCTGGTGTGGCACAGGTTGCAAACTACAATTCTTTTGTCGTCCGCACTTTCCTTAAAAAAACGCCATACCGCGGAACACCTACCCTTTGGCAAGGTAGATTTACGCAAGGGGGTGCTCCGTGGAACATTTGCGGGCCGGTTTGGTGCGGTCCGCCTTCTTTCTGTAGCCACACCACTGCCTCTTCCAGCCTGTTGCGGTGCTGCAGATGGCTCACCCTCAGGACTGCTGACATCGCTCGGCTCTACACCTTCCCAGGTGGGGTCAGTCACCTCATCGTCCACCAAGTCCTCCTCCACTTCCTCACTCTGATCATCCTCCTCAAGTCTTGATCCCACCACATACTCAGTCATTGACAACTGTATAACATTCTCCTCAACAAGGTCTTGAGACGGAAATAGTGGTTGATTTAATGGCAACTGTGTCTCATCATCATCATCATCATCCACTACTTCCTTTGACCTTAAATGCCGTTCACATCTGTCATCTTCTTGTGATTGGGTAGCCTCTAGAGGTTGTGAATCAGGGCACAAGATGTCATGTTCCTCTGCAAGCGTGCTTGGAGAGAGGGTCAAATGAAGGATTGGTGATGAGACGAGCTCCTCACTATATCCCAGTGTGGGATCACTTCTTTGACCAGACCGTGTATGGTGGGAGGAAGGATGATCAGAGTGAGGATTATTTTGACCAGACTCTTGGCTACTGAGAGTGGACTTGGTGGAAGACAGGGTGGTGCTTAACCGACTGGAAGCAGTATCAGCTGTCATCCAACCGACCACCTGTTCGCAGTGGTCGGACCTCGAGAGTGATGTCCTGCGACGCCCTGTAAAATTACACATGAAGCTAGGTATGGTGGATGTCTTTCTTTCTTGTGCTCTGGCACCAGGCACAGTTTCTCCGCGTCCTGACCCGCGCCCTGAACTTTCAGGATCACGTCCACTTCCCCGTCCCTTTTTACCCGCCTTCTTCATCTTACACAGAATATGTGACTTTAATATTTGAGTTTGAAAACTTAACAGTATTTCTTCCTATTCTGCAACTGTGCAGAGTACACAGAATAGGCTGCTAAACTGCGGTGACACACACTGAATGGAATAAGTGACTTTAATATTTGAGTTTGAAAACTTAACAGTATTTCTTACTATTCTGCAACTCTGCAGAGTACACAGAATAGGCTGCTAAACGGCGGTGAAACACACTGAATGGAATATGTGACTTTAATATTTGAGTTTGAAAACTTAACAGTATTTCTTCCTATTCTGCAACTGTGCAGAGTACACAGAATAGGCTGCTAAACTGCGGTGACACACACTGAATGGAATAAGTGACTTTAATATTTGAGTTTGAAAACTTAACAGTATTTCTTACTATTCTGCAACTCTGCAGAGTACACAGAATAGGCTGCTAAACGGCGGTGAAACACACTGAATGGAATATGTGACTTTGATATTTGAGTTTGAAAACTTAACACTATTTCTTACTATTCTGCAACTCTGCAGAGTACACAGAATAGGCTGCTAAACGGCGGTGAAACACACTGAATGGAATATGTGACTTTAATATTTGAGTTTGAAAACTTAACAGTATTTCTTACTATTCTGCAACTCTGCAGAGTACACAGAATAGGCTGCTAAACGGCGGTGAAACACACTGAATGGAATATGTGACTTTAATATTTGAGTTTGAAAACTTAACAGTATTTCTTCCTATTCTGCAACTGTGCAGAGTACACAGAATAGGCTGCTAAACTGCGGTGACACACACTGAATGGAATATGTGACTTTAATATTTGAGTTTGAAAACTTAACAGTATTTCTTCCTATTCTGCAACTGTGCAGAGTACACAGAATAGGCTGCTAAACTGCGGTGACACACACTGAATGGAATAAGTGACTTTAATATTTGAGTTTGAAAACTTAACAGTATTTCTTCCTATTCTGCAACTGTGCAGAGTACACAGAATAGGCTGCTAAACGGCGGTGAAACACACTGAATGGAATATGTGACTTTAATATTTGAGTTTGAAAACTTAACAGTATTTCTTCCTATTCTGCAACTGTGCAGAGTACACAGAATAGGCTGCTAAACGGCGGTGATACACACTGAATGGAATATGTGACTTTGATATTTGAGTTTGAAAACTTAACACTATTTCTTACTATTCTGCAACTCTGCAGAGTACACAGAATAGGCTGCTAAACGGCGGTGAAACACACTGAATGGAATATGTGACTTTAATATTTGAGTTTGAAAACTTAACACTATTTCTTCCTATTCTGCAACTCTGCAGAGTACACAGAATAGGCTGCTAAACGGCGGTGAAACACACTGAATGGAATATGTGACTTTAATATTTGAGTTTGAAAACTTAACAGTATTTCTTACTATTCTGCAACTGTGCAGAGTACACAGAATAGGCTGCTAAACGGCGGTGATACACACTGAATGGAATATGTGACTTTGATATTTGAGTTTGAAAACTTAACACTATTTCTTACTATTCTGCAACTCTGCAGAGTACACAGAATAGGCTGCTAAACGGCGGTGAAACACACTGAATGTAATATGTGACTTTAATATTTGAGTTTGAAAACTTAACAGTATTTCTTACTATTCTGCAACTGTGCAGAGTACACAGAATAGGCTGCTAAACGGCGGTGACACACACTGAATGGAATAAGGGACTTTAATATTTGAGTTTGAAAACTTAACAGTATTTCTTCCTATTCTGCAACTGTGCAGAGTACACAGAATAGGCTGCTAAACGGCGGTGAAACACACTGAATGGAATATGTGACTTTAATATTTGAGTTTGAAAACTTAACAGTATTTCTTCCTATTCTGCAACTGTGCAGAGTACACAGAATAGGCTGCTAAACTGCGGTGACACACACTGAATGGAATAAGTGACTTTAATATTTGAGTTTGAAAACTTAACAGTATTTCTTACTATTCTGCAACTCTGCAGAGTACACAGAATAGGCTGCTAAACGGCGGTGAAACACACTGAATGGAATATGTGACTTTAATATTTGAGTTTGAAAACTTAACAGTATTTCTTCCTATTCTGCAACTGTGCAGAGTACACAGAATAGGCTGCTAAACGGCGGTGAAACACACTGAATGGAATATGTGACTTTAATATTTGAGTTTGAAAACTTAACAGTATTTCTTCCTATTCTGCAACTGTGCAGAGTACACAGAATAGGCTGCTAAACGGCGGTGATACACACTGAATGGAATATGTGACTTTGATATTTGAGTTTGAAAACTTAACACTATTTCTTACTATTCTGCAACTCTGCAGAGTACACAGAATAGGCTGCTAAACGGCGGTGAAACACACTGAATGGAATATGTGACTTTAATATTTGAGTTTGAAAACTTAACACTATTTCTTCCTATTCTGCAACTCTGCAGAGTACACAGAATAGGCTGCTAAACGGCGGTGAAACACACTGAATGGAATATGTGACTTTAATATTTGAGTTTGAAAACTTAACAGTATTTCTTACTATTCTGCAACTGTGCAGAGTACACAGAATAGGCTGCTAAACGGCGGTGATACACACTGAATGGAATATGTGACTTTGATATTTGAGTTTGAAAACTTAACACTATTTCTTACTATTCTGCAACTCTGCAGAGTACACAGAATAGGCTGCTAAACGGCGGTGAAACACACTGAATGGAATATGTGACTTTAATATTTGAGTTTGAAAACTTAACAGTATTTCTTACTATTCTGCAACTGTGCAGAGTACACAGAATAGGCTGCTAAACGGCGGTGACACACACTGAATGGAATAAGTGACTTTAATATTTGAGTTTGAAAACTTAACAGTATTTCTTCCTATTCTGCAACTGTGCAGAGTACACAGAATAGGCTGCTAAACGGCGGTGAAACACACTGAATGGAATATGTGACTTTAATATTTGAGTTTGAAAACTTAACAGTATTTCTTCCTATTCTGCAACTGTGCAGAGTACACAGAATAGGCTGCTAAACTGCGGTGACACACACTGAATGGAATAAGTGACTTTAATATTTGAGTTTGAAAACTTAACAGTATTTCTTACTATTCTGCAACTCTGCAGAGTACACAGAATAGGCTGCTAAACGGCGGTGATACACACTGAATGGAATATGTGACTTTGATATTTGAGTTTGAAAACTTAACACTATTTCTTACTATTCTGCAACTCTGCAGAGTACACAGAATAGGCTGCTAAACGGCGGTGAAACACACTGAATGGAATATGTGACTTTAATATTTGAGTTTGAAAACTTAACACTATTTCTTACTATTCTGCAACTCTGCAGAGTACACAGAATAGGCTGCTAAACGGCGGTGAAACACACTGAATGGAATATGTGACTTTAATATTTGAGTTTGAAAACTTAACAGTATTTCTTACTATTCTGCAACTCTGCAGAGTACACAGAATAGGCTGCTAAACGGCGGTGAAACACACTGAATGGAATATGTGACTTTAATATTTGAGTTTGAAAACTTAACAGTATTTCTTCCTATTCTGCAACTGTGCAGAGTACACAGAATAGGCTGCTAAACTGCGGTGACACACACTGAATGGAATAAGTGACTTTAATATTTGAGTTTGAAAACTTAACAGTATTTCTTCCTATTCTGCAACTGTGCAGAGTACACAGAATAGGCTGCTAAACGGCGGTGATACACACTGAATGGAATATGTGACTTTAATATTTGAGTTTGAAAACTTAACACTATTTCTTACTATTCTGCAACTCTGCAGAGTACACAGAATAGGCTGCTAAACGGCGGTGATACACACTGAATGGAATATGTGACTTTGATATTTGAGTTTGAAAACTTAACACTATTTCTTACTATTCTGCAACTCTGCACAGTACACAGAATGTGCTGCTAAACTGCGGCGAAGCACACTGAATGGAATATGTGACTTTGATATTTTAGTTTGAAGACTTAACAGTATTTCTTCCTATTCTGCAACTCTGCACAGTACACAGAATGTGCTGCTAAACTGCGGCGACGCACACTGAATGGAATATGTGACTTTGATATTTTAGTTTGAAGACTTAACAGAATGTGCTCTAATCTGCAACTTTGCACACTAAACAGAATGTGCTCTAATCTGCAACTTTGCACACTAAACAGAATGTGCTCTAATCTGCAACTTTGCACACTAAACAGAATGTGCTCTAATCTGCAACTTTGCACACTAAACAGAATGTGCTCTAATCTGCAACTGTGCACACTAAACAGAATGTGCTCTAATCTGCAACTTTTCACACTAAACAGAATATTTTTTTTTTTTTTTTTTTTTTTTTTTTTTTTTCCCCCCACACAAAATAACCTGCTGCCCCCACACACAGTAGTCCTAAAAAGGACTTTTGGTTCTTTTTTTTCACAATTTTTGTTTTTTTCCTCCCTACACTGCCTTTCCCTTCCTATCCTCAGCTCTCCCTGGCTCAGACTGAGCCGAACTCGATGGTCAGGTGCTATACAGCACCCGACCACGGGTTCTGGCCAGCCAATCAGTGTAATGCCAGCAGCCAACATGGCTGCTGGCATTACACCGATGTCAGAGCCTCCCTGCACGTTTATTGGCTGCGCAGCAGCCGCAAAACGTGCGGGGAGGAGACCCGAACATGGCGGGCGAGCACATGCGGTACTCGTACGAGTATCGCCATGTGCCGAGCAGAGCGATGCTCGAGCCGATCCGAGCATCGGCCGAGCATGCTCGCTCAACACTACTTCACTTACAATAATACCCATGGCTCCTACTGCTGTTCTGCAGATGCAAAATATGAATGGGTTTGACTCTGAGTTTGTTGGGGAAGATGAGTCATAGTGCCCACACCTGACATGGCTCCCACCCCCATCTCCTCTGCCACAAGTCATGTTATTAAAGTAATAACAGTTCTTCTGCTATGTGCTGAAACCCATATTTAGTGATGTCTTTCAAAGGAAACATTATCCAACTGTACACCTAAGAAATGGAAAACTTGCCATTCTGCCCTTTTCTTTTGTTGAAAAGAGATGTTTTACACAGAGGCGTAACTAGAAGCCACATTGCCCCCAATCGCCTCCACATTGCCATCACAATTGCCCCAATTGCCTCCACATTGCCCCAATTGTCTCCACATGGCCCCAATTGCTTCCACATTACCCCAATTGCCTCCACATTGCCCCCAATTGCTTCCACATTGCTCCCAATTGCCTCCACATTGCCCCCAATCGCCTCCACTGACACCCCTCCGTGCCCATCTCCTACCACACCGGTGGTCCAGCGGCATGGCAGTAGAGATCTGTGCTTCCTTCTGCACACACCTCATTAGCTGGAGCTCCCACGCGGTCTTTTCCTCAATAATGCAGAGCAGTGGGATATGATGTCATCTTCCAGTGCTCTGCATTACTGCTAGAGTGCCGAAGAGGAAGCCTCATTTACTAGAGGTCTGTGCAGAAGAAAGCACAGACCTCAGCTGCTGGCTCCATGAAGCGGGGTTGCATGGGGCGGCTGGGCCCCTGGAGTGGCGGGCCCAGTCACAGGTGCGACCCCTATTGTTATGCCACTGGTTTTAAAGAACTGGTGTCATGTGCTGCACCCTGCTGGCATATCCGACACCACAATTATTTTTCAATGATAGCTGTGCCAGACTTGTACAAGCAGGTGGCTCAGACAAAGGGACTCAGCCTGTTAACAATGTTTTAACACTTACATTTCTGTAGGACTCTGCCTGCTCAAAACTTTTACTTTCAGCAGTTGATTTCTCCACTTCAGCCCTCAGCAGTAGCAGTATTACAGCAGGAAATCTTGCAGCCATAGAAAGCATAGGTGAGAAATGGCAGAGTTCTCACAGGAAATGTATTGGCACTGGCCAAAATGTGCTGTTTTGTACTTTTCTACTATGAACTCATTTCATGCTAGAGAGGTATTTAATATATTACTTTTGCAAAGCATTGGAGACCACTCTATCATCCAAGGAGTTAAGTATATTCCAAATATATACACTAATGAACTTGACATTAATCCTTAATGCTGCTGTTATTTCTGTTTATGACTCAACAGATTTATTGTGCTATCCCTTGAATCAGATTTATTTTGACAATGCTACAAAAAGTCAAGTTGCACAGGCATTATCTCATGCTATTTCCTGCTACAAATAGATTAACCACCACCATCGACTGTTAAATCTCATGGGATTAGTACAATTTCCTTCTGAGCCAGAGGAAAATAGATGTAGTCTAGCACTGTGCACAAAAATAAATATATATTTTACACCATCATCTGCTATCTACTTTTTTTGATGGGGTATTTAATTGCTTCTCTGCTGAAGTGACCACATTGTACATCATATTTATTTGTATACTGATTATGAATGAGTGCATTTGTAGATCAAATGTCAAATAAAGGTAACCAAAGTATTACTTACTGCTTAGGACAGTTCCAGGCAACCAGATTCACTCAAATGGCCACTTGTTTGGCTGCATAATATGATTAAAATTCTAAATACAGCTGAAAAAAGTAGATTAACCCCTTGAATGCTAGAAAGGTATCCAGTTCATTCAAGACCCCTCTAGCACCTAAGAGTTTAAAAAGGAACTGATACTATTATTTAAATAACATATTTACATGTATACAATTAACAAAATCAAGTAGCAGGATTTTTTGAGCGCATGAATAATAGTTCAAAATAATTATTATCACTTGACTTTGCTCAATTCACCAACATGTTGCAAGAAACTCCAGCTAATGGACTATCATTAAATAAACCATGACTTTGCTCGGCTGTCCATGCAGTGAAACATTGCAATAGCATAGAAAAAGAAAAGAAACAGCACTCCTCTAAGCGTAGTAATCAATTATAATATAGTTAAATAACCCTTCACCCTCCAAGGTGTCTAATCACATGTAATAGAGGCTTCTCCTGCCTCTAAATATAAATTGCTTGCACTGGAAGTTCGAGCGTCACTCCAGGCCAATGACTCCTTGGTAGCTCTTATAGTATATCCCAAAAGGGAGTGTAGTTCCCAATAAATAGTTGTAGACCACATATATGTAATAAAATATGTAGGCTACTCCTCTGAAGAGGATACTAGGAATGTATTAATACAATAGAATGCAAGGTTGAGGTGAAATATGAATAGCAACATAACACAGATCTCCACCAGGACCAGGTTCTAGATACTATCCTTCATATATAAAGCCAAGACAGTGCAACACTAAAAATAGGTAACACCAATCTCTCAATAAGAAATATATGCTCCTGAGGGAGTGACATTTAGACTTGAGCCATGAAACGCATTGAGCGGGCATTTGTATCAATATATCATATTGCTTTTATTATATTTTATTTATTTTGATAGTACTTGAAGACAGGAGGAAAAGCATGGATTATTTACTAATATTCAGTTGTTCAGAGTTTCTTGGCTGTAAATCACTGAATACTGTGAAGTCTATCAAGATAAAATAATTATTTTTAGTTACTTATTAATTCAGTTAAAATAACATCACTTGTTTTCTTTTTATTGGATAGATTTAATCATGTTGGTTTTTTTTTATAAACTTGGCAGTTGCACATTGCACTACAAGGTGAAAGTTTAAGTGGAGGCATGCTTTGAGGCAAAATAAGAGGATGTATATGATGTGGTAAAGGGCAAATATATCTTCTTCCCACTGTAACAGGCATGAGAAGCCTCTGGCTCTGAGTGCCATCTTTTATCCACCACAGGTTTAAAATGTAATATTCTTTTGGCTTTGATTTAATTTACTTCTGCTTTATGCCTTATAAAATATTTCAGGGGCTGATAGGAGTGTATTTACATTTATACAAAATCTAAGAACAAAGTAGAAACATATGATACATTCCGTGCTTATTTCTTATCTATTGTAGCACTTTTATATATAATCTTTCAGAAACAGGAAAAATGCATTTTGTGGTACAGTGCACTTCGGACGGATTAATCTGCATATTGGAAAACCCTTATACCAGATGATCCAATTGAGAAAAACTGATTCTGAATGGGAAAGAGAGTGCAGTATATTAATTTTAAAAAACAAATGACAATCTATGTTTACTAAAATGGTTATTGCTAAATTATATATATTTCAATTATTGTAGATCAGGCCAGAAAGTTTGTCCGATGCAGTTATGCTGGGAGAATTCTGTCTGTTCGGGCAGTCTCTACTGCACATGACTGCATTGCGTGTGCCGCCAGTGAGGTGGCAGTAGTATGCAGAGAAGGACCGGCCTTAATACATTATTGAGGATGTATACCTTGTCTACATTTGGAGCAGCAGATTTAATTTGCACGTGGAGATTTGGAAACCTGAGTGGGGACAGGTTTGTGATTCCCCATAGGTGTGTATGGCTGGGTTAAGACTAACCTTTAATGAATGTGAGTATAACTTTTGATACACTATATTTAGATTTCCAGTTGAAACATATTACTCTATTGTGCGCCCCCTACCTTTTTTGTTTTTCATGATCTATATTGTCCAGTCATGTTCTCCAAGTGGTAGGAGTCATGTGAGAACATTAAGCCGTTACACTGAATCTGCTGAAGATATTTTGAAGAAATGTCAGCTTGGCTTCAGGAGACCCTGTTGGCTTCAGTTCTAATGTAATGGTCCCCTCTTCCTTCCTGTAAAGAAAAAAAAATGTCAGAGTGTGTGCATTTGTATACAAGTCCCAGTATGTGTGTGCGTGTGTGCGTATATTTTTGTGAGACAATAGTGTCTGTGTGTTTGTGTGCATGATGATCGCCCTGGCCTGCTGCAAAAATGATGTCACTCAATGTAGACCTTGGACAGAAAGATTTTGTTCTATAATATTCTTAGTTGTCCTTTATAGAGAATCCACAAAATCTGCTTTATTGGAGACAATGGGAAGAGACATGGAAAAAAGTCCCTTTTTCTTTTCTCAGGAATTTTCAGAGAAAAAAAAATATTCTCCCTTTTTGTGGAAATTCCCATGTATAGAAAACTCATTAAAATGTCTATCTTTTTGAGCCCACAGATAAAATTACTGATAGAACATTTCAAATTCTACCTATGCTTTCTAGTAGTATTGGAAACCTCAGCCTAGCCCCAGCAGATAGTACTAAAAATGGGAACTTTTGATTTTCCTCAGATGGTTGTATGCCGTGTGGCAACACATAGGTGCAGCTTCCTAAGTGGAGATGAGAGAGAGTCTGCTTGTGCTGCTGTTGATGATGATGAAGGTGGTGATAAATGTGTGATGATTATGATGACAGTGAAATGAGAGCTTTCCTAGCTCAAGCAACATTTGGGAGAGATATCTTTAGATTGGAATGATTATCACCACCACCCCCAGCAGCATTATGCTGCTTGCTAATTTAGTCCCTGCTGAGCCATATGAGTTTCAAATGTCACAGGATCAGGCTTACCTTGCTGTAGGCCTCAGCCTGCTAATGGTTTTTTTCAAGTCTGAGGCCTATGGTGAAAACAAATCAGGATACATTGTCACTCTACCCCTTGTTTCCCCCCAAGGGCACAACAAACGGGAGAGAAAATCCCAGAGGAAGACAACAGAAACCCAGCCTGGAAGCCTTATGATGAGTGTATACCTGTGTCATCATTGCCTTCTTGAGTTAGGGTCCAAGTGAGGAAAAATGTACCTGTTGTCTCTGTCCTAGCACCCTCAGGGTACTCTACCTCCTCTACTGGTGTACCACCTTTGCACCCAATTGTACAGAGCTGCGTAATTAGTTGGCGCTATATAAATAAAGAATAATAATAATAATAATCTGTTACCTCCCCACAGCTGATATTGATTCTGTAGACATGAGAATCTAGCATTGCCCACTGTGTAGTGAACTGACCACACATGGCAATATAGAGGAAAGCAATTGAATGTAGGGTATCAGGGAGCATCTGCTGACATTCTATCCCACTGAAGAACTGGTGGCAGGGAGGATTCATTATTTTATTAAGTTTTCTTGTCATCAGGTGTCCTTAGCAGAGTGGACACAGGCCATAGTGATGCCTGGAGGTTGGACTGCTACACCTTCTTTGCCATCAACACTAGAATGAAACTCATTGTCATCTTCAGTGTTCTTTCATGGTTTATTAATATTACTGCTGGCTCGGTCACACAAAATTTTGGGGTAACTGGGGTAAACCTTCTTTGCTGTCTTCTCATACCCCAGACTCTCTTAGCTCAGAGAGAACAGTCAGATCAGGAAGGAACGTGGATCCCAGCTCCCTGTCTAAGTTAACCAAGATTTTGTGGTATTTTGGTTAAAATGCTTTTCTTCCTTCTAACTCCTCCAGAGTGCCCCCAGACTCCCCAATCGCAGAGAACAAATTTACTGCCTGAAATACACTCCAGTTTTGCTTTATTTGCCTATCCTAACTAGCTGAAACATTGTGCTGAAATCATATGATGTGGGAACCTGACACCCCTTTTATACTATCCCAGTGGGAAAAGCAGGGAAACATAATACGGGTGGAGAAATGCAGTCTTACAATTGATTTCAATGCAATAAGCTAGGAAGAAAAAGTTGGAATATAGCAATTTTAGCAAAAAAATTCCCCCCTCAGTGTGAAGTGCAATTTTTAGCCTATTTCAGTTATAGGTGAAATGTTTGCCCATTCCTACTGACAAAGGAGCATAGCATAGCCCTGAAATGTGTTGATTTTTATTGTACATTTGATTTTTCATAAGCCTTTGGGACCTTTTTATGGTATATGTTTCTATTAAGACTTACACATAAAAGGGTTTACCTTCCTGTATGATCCATCGAAGGAAGATGAGACCGGAGGACCATACATGGGACTAGCACCAGCTAGATCGTAGTAGCTAGAAGAGGTATCATCAATGAGAGCAATCAGAGTGGCCGAGCACTTAAGTCCATAGGAGGAGACTTACACATTTCCAAGGCACTAATAAAATAAGTGGTTTGGTAAGTGCAATTAGCTTACACTGCAAATTGAAAGGCATTTCTAAAGCAACTATCCTCTAAGCATATTTCCAGAAGGAAGGGTCATATTGAGCACAAATACCTTTCTATTAACTCTTAGTCTAAACAAGGACCATTTGGTCTTTGTAATTGGTAGTGGAACATTCTGAAAGTCAAGATCTCTTCCTTAGTATACAGGAGAATAGTGGAGTCAAAATTATACTTCTGTTTGGTAACTTAGTGGCTTTGGATGCAAATCTTCATGACAACTAGGTCTCTTCTTCAGGCATAGTAAGCAAACACTGAATGTAAAATACATGACTTTAAAATCCATGCACATCATTTTACGATCTATCCCATTGACTGCCAGAGAGGCATCCACCACAATGCAACACATTGCGTAGGATACTTCTTGCACACAAAGAGTTATTTTCCATTTGCAGAATATTCTTTTCTTTTTCCCAGTGTGGGTCATAAATTAGACTCTAAGCTCTGTTATAACTCTAAAAAGTGGACTTTGCAAACAAGATTACTTACTTTTTTATGCTCCAGTGAAGTTGACCAGAGATGGCTAGCTCTATGGGTATGTGTTAACCATCCAAATGCCAGAGGGGCTCAAAACCCATTGCATACAATGACACATGCAGTCCCCAGGCATCCAAAGGGACCAAAAATATTCTTATTTTATGAGATAATGTGACATAAATTCATTGTCACAGTTCAAGCCACAGTTCAGAGTGTTAAACTTGATTATCAATTTATACTCCTAGATCATTCTGTCTATCTGTGTCTTAAAACTTCCCATCAGTGCAGTCACTTTGAGATCTTTAATGCTGTGATCTGTTCTGCAAAAATGCTGACCAACTGGGATGTATCCTTTGTTGTTGAAACTGAACCTATGAGAATTCATCCTTTTTCTCAGAGTCTGTCCTGTCTCACCCACATATAGTCCTCTTTGGGAACATTTCACACACATAATGAGGTAAATAACACTAGATGAACTTTTGCTTTGATATTGTGGTTTCTGTGGGAAAGTGGTATGGGCACCTTATCTGTGCAACATATGTTGTTTGCACAGGTTCCACATGTCCTTTGTAGACAGGGAGAAGTACCACTTTCTGTTGCAGTCATAAGTGAGCTCTTCACCACCAGTTGCTTTAGGTTGTGGGGGGGGGCTATTTATAGGAGAGAAGTGAAGGTCTTGGTAATATCCTTTTTAATCTGTCATCAGTATGTAGTATTGTTTTGACATTTTATGCAGTACTTAAAGCTGTGGGTTGTAGGTGACTAATAATGACACTCTGATATCTTCCTGGGGTTGCTTGTATTAAAAGAGATTTCTTCTGGGTACACTGGTGGATCTCAGAATTTGGAGCCCTGTGATCTCAGCATTATATCCATGACTGATAAACTCTCTCCAGAGATTTTTAAGATATTGATCTTTGTCAGAAGTATCAGAGCATATGCAGTTATATCATAGCACCTGGATGTAAACAATAGTTTTTTGTGTGTCTGGGGTGGAAACTGTCATTTTTGAGATAATTTGGCCTGTTTTTTTTGGTTTGCGGTACAGAGATGACCAGATAGAGTTGTTATTGAACCTGATTATAGTATTCGGAAAGTTAATTTGTGTGGGTGAATGGCTGAGTTTGAGTTTAATGGTGGGATGGAAGTCATTGTAATTTTTGTGAAATGCCAAAAGTTAATTTCGTTTGCAGTCCAAATGATTAGGATATCTTCTATGTAACAAAGATAGACCAGAGCCTTTATTTGGCAAGTGGGCAAGAACTCATCGTCCAATTATGCCAAGAATAGCCATTCACTTTCCCATGGCAGTTCCAGTCTTTTGCATGTGAAATTATTGTGTGTATAGGTTCTGTGAGTAAGCCCTCTTGTTCTAGGAATGTTTTGCAGGCTGCAATGCCATCTTCTTGTGGAATGTTGGTGTACAGTGATTCCACAACCATAGTGGCTGGAATAGTTTCCCTAGGGATGGAGCCAAGGTCAGACAGTTTGCTTAAGAGATTGGGTTTGTCCTGTATTTAGCTGGGTGTTTTTTTGACCAATGGTTTGAGCATACTCTCCACCCAGCCAGAGGTATTTTCTGTGAATGTAGCTGTTCTGATATTATCAGTCTTCCAGTATTCCCTTGCTTGTATATTTTAGGAAGCATATAGAAGTATCAAACTCTTGGGTCTTCTGGAATAAGGTCTTCCAGTGTTAGAAGGGAGTTATTTCATGATTTTTTAAGCTCTTTTGGGTAGCAGGGTCTTCTTGTAGTCTGCTGTAGTATCTTTCATCCTCAAGTTGCCTGTGTGTCTTTTCTATATAGTCAGTTGTGTTAATAATCACTACTGCGCTACCTTTGTCTGCTGGTTTATTGACTATGATTTTGTTGTCCGTTAGTGACTGTATTACTTTTTGTTCCTTGGTAGTTAGGTTGTTAGCCAGTTTGTATTGTTTGTCAAGTATTGTTCTTGTATTTCTGAAAATCTCTATAAACCTGTCCAGGATGGAGTTGCTTACTGTTGACTGGGTCCATGAGGATTTCTTGTAGGTAAGTTGTAGTGGTAACTTAGTTCTGTGGTTTGGCATGATTCATTGTTTTCTTTGTCATGAAAGCATCTAAGTTTTGTGAAGAACTCCTCCATATCACTGCAGTGTTCTATTTTAGCCATAGGTTTGGTTGGGCAGAAGGAAAGTCCTTTTGAAAGTTCAGATGACTCATCTTTGCTTGGCTTGTGTTCTGAAAGGTTGACAACACAAATCTTTTGTTCTGCACATGTTGGTTGATTTAAATGCCCTGGCTTTTGCCTTAGAGGACATAGAAAATATTCTGCAATTAACTACAAGAAACTACAAACACTTCATACAAAAAATAAAACAGAGAATCTAGTCAGGCTGTGTATTTTCCCCATATAGTCTCAGGCTGTTAGTTCCTTTCCTACATTAACTTGCTTCTCTTACATCTCTTGGTCTCCATCTACAGCTTATATAGGATTTCTTTTATATATTTGTATGTATTTTTTTAAAATCTATATTGCTCTCTAGTCCCGCTCATTCCACCTTATTTTGTTTTTTTATTTTTTTGCCTTGTTCCTCCATATTTTAAATGTAGATTAAATTTTACTGGATCTTCAATACTACACTTAGATATTTTGTTGTTCTGTCTTTCTTTTTTATCTTTATATATACCCATTGCCCGAGGGGTGCCCGGGATTATGAAAGCAACACAGATATCTGAGCCAGAGTTCCTGTACCCTAAATTATTGCATATTGAAATCTGTCTTCATCTTCATCCATTTATGATCTACCCATTACCATCATTTCTAGCCAAGCATCTCTACATTTCATCTTTTTACAATTAAAGAACTTTTTCGAGACATGGTATATAGGGAAGTGCATTAACTCCATTCACTGTCTTAAAGGGCAGCCAGTGTGTATGGTCATTTTCTGAGGACACAAATATAGGATCTTTAACACTTCTCTGACTGCCATAATTTCTGTCCATGGTTTACTTATCATTGTAATCTGGTATTTATATTTATTATCTCTATATGTTTGTTGTTCATTAATGTATTATTTCTTATTCTTTTCAATAACCATTGTCATCTAATGTGCACTTTATCCATTTAACCATATTTGGTTGATTAGTTATACATTGTACCTGATCTCCATACCCATTCGGCGGCGTCTCTATAGCGATAATTTTCCTAGTTCATGTGCTGGTGAGTGCTATTATTTGTTTACTGCGTATGACATAGATTAAACTGCATACAATGGTTTTAGCTAACAGATTTCAATTGAAGTCTATGAAGAAATTTGTAAATAAACCCACTGATAAAATTATCCACTGCAATATAATCCAGGCCTATGTTAGATAAAACCAGTGATAATTTATAAACTGCAATGTAATCTAGGCCTAATTTAGGTCTTCATTTTATACAATCTAATCCTCTAGCAAGCAGTATCACAGGGCTATGAACTTCAGTGCATTTCTCTACAGTGCATCTCTTTGTCTCTCAATGGATTAAGTAAACAAAACACTTATTTTTTTGATGATCAGCAGCAAGATTTACATGGTCTAAACATTGCCCAAAGCAATAAATGAGCAATTTTACTTAATACATTTTTATAAGGGGAAAAAACAGAATTATGTGAGACAGTATTAGCTTTTCAGTTCATTTTGCTGTCACTGGAGTGAGCAAAATGACAATTTCCTTGAAGCGAATTCATTTCTACACGGTGGATTAATTTTTGTGATGCTGTTTATAATTTGACAGTCTTAAAAGTAAAATAGCTACAGCTAAATCAGAGCTATTTTTAATCCCTTCTCAGCATTACAGTTTATTTATTTATTTATTATTGCACAACGCAATAGCATTTAAAATTGTTGTGTATGCAAAAAAAAAAAAGAGTTTAGTGACCCTGCCTGTACTGGAGGATTATATTTGTTACGCTTTGTATTTAGCAAACATAAGTGTTTTATATTTTTGCAGATGTGGATGCGATCATTTAAAGGGGAACAATACCTAACAGAACAGGTATCTCTTAACCCTTTGAGTTTTAGAGGGGTATGCAATATATTTTTTGGTGCAATGCATTGCATACCCCTCTGACACTCAAAGGGTTAACAGGTGGAGGTTTCCTACATTCTGCACTTTGGAACATCCTATATAATAATTCTCTAGAATGTTTGTCACTATGCAGTCATGCGCAGTAGAGACTGTCCACGTTCGGGCGGTCTCTACTGATTGCATCCAGTGAGTGAGGCGACAGAAGACTGTATTGCATGGAGCAGTGAGGTAGCTGCCTCTTAACCCTTTGAGTGCCAAATCAATGCATTGCGTACCCCTCTGGCACTCAGAGGGTTAACATTATCCAGACCTTGGCCCGTGTACACGGGCTTTTACATTAGTCTTGTATATTTTGTCATAGGCAGTTGCCTATGTTTACGAATCCCCATTGATGGTCTACCTTCATATCTCATCACAGTCACTGCAGTGGGATTTAACAGTGTGAATGATAAATATTTCAAAGAAAATCTACAACCATGATGTTGTAGAACTATTAGGGAAAATGCACTAATACTAAAACAGGTGCTAGGTAATACCTTTTCAGTACTGCAGTTACCACTGTATGCCAACTGCTCATTCCTATGGGAGGGCAGTAGGGAATATATGTGTGTTTCAGAGTTTTACTTCCCTCTGCATCTTATTTAATTCCCTGTACTGACATGATGCAGATTAAACTGTCATAACATTACTCCATTTCCTGAGCATGATATAGGGGAGGAGTTCAAGGCTTGCTCTCATTAATGTCTTAACGATGGATGAGTGTGTGTGCTAAAGTAATCATACTCTCTAGTACAAGGTTCACTATGGAAATACCGCCCACTATTTGGCGACCAACAAAACTGCGTGTTTAAAATGTTGCTTGCATGAAAAATTTGACATCAGAATGTCGCCTGCATTCTGATGTCACAGGCTTAAGCATCACTACCATCTGTGCTTTCACTCTCTAATAATTAATTTTGCTCACATCTCAGCCACACTAATAATAAGAAAAGGATAGATAGGTGCACTAGATGAAGTTAAGATGCATACCTTCCATCTTTGCCTTAACCCCCTGAGTGCCAGAGACGTCTGCAATGTATTGTGTTGTGGACCCCTTTGTTACACAAAGGGTTAAGATGCCATCTTCCACTCACAAGCCAGCATCAGCATGTCGGCCACATCACAGTAATGCTTAATTGTCCATCTGTGCCTTCGCAGATTTTCGACATTTAAGCATGACTGTGATAAGGCCGACATTCTGATGCTGGCTTGTGAGTGGATTTGATTGCCAGAAGGGTCCACAACACAATGTGCTGCAGATCGCTCTGGCACTCAGAGGGTTAAGGCACAGATCGAGGGTATATATCTTAACTCTTTGAGCGGCACTTCACGTCATCTGATGCATCTATCCTTTTCTTCTTGTTAGTGTAACTTTGATACAGTGAAATTAATTAATTAATTATCAGAATATCACCCCTTTTGATGCGAGCGACATTCTTATGTCTCCCATTTCATGCAAGCAGTATTTTAAATGTGCAGTTTGATTGGTCACTAGTGATGACCGAGCACCCCAATGCTCGGGTGTTCGGGTGCTCTGACCGAGCACCCCCTGAGGCTCGAGTGCTCGGCCGAGCACCCAAGCCCCATTGAAGTCAATGGGAGGACTCGAGCATTACACCAGGCACCCCCTGCTCTGATGAGGGGAGGGTGCCTGGTCCATAGGAAAAGGGCAGAAAAGGATGGAAACACCACAGAAATGGTTCAGGGACAGCATAGGGAGGATGTCTGGATGCATCTTGGACTCCAACATCGCTGCTGGGAACGATCTTTCGCCCGTAGTACGCCATTTTTACAGACTGACCGTAAAACACACAAAAAGGAAAATAAAAACGACTTTAGGCGAAAAATTGTTACCAAACAATATTTGCTGTATATTTACTTGTATATCATCTGCAAATTCTCCCAAAAATTTCCTTGATTTTCTGAAGTGAGGCCATGATTAAGAGGGAAACGTGCGCAGAGGCAAATTCTCCAAAAAATTTCCTTGATTTTCTGAACTGAGGCCATGATTAAGAGGGAAACGTGCGCAGAGGCAAATTCTCCCAAAAATTTCCTTGATTTTCTGAACTGAGGCCATGATTAAGAGGGAAACGTGCGCAGAGGCAAATTCTCCCAAAAATTTCCTTGATTTTATTGAACTGAGGCCATGATTAAGAGGGAAACGTGCGCTGAGCTGACCATCTAAAACATTATGGGTGAGGGTCTGCTGCAGAGCTGACCATCCTAAACATTATATGCGAAGGCCCGCTAGTGAGCTGACGCTATAAAACATTATATGCGAAGGCCCGCTAGTGAGCTGACGCTATAAAACATTATATGCGAAGGCCCGCTAGTGAGCTGACGCTATAAAACATTATATGAGAGGGCCCGCTAGAGAGCTGACCCAATAAAACATTATATGAGAAGGCCCGCTGGTGAACTGACCTATATAAAAATTGTCAAACAGGGCCCGCTGGTGAGCTGGCCCTATATAAAAATTATATCACAGGGCCCGCTGGTGAGCTGGCCCTATATAAAAATTATAGCACAGGGCATATGGAAGAGGAGGAGGAGGATGAGAAGATTAAGAGTCAACCATATACTCGTTTTTTGGGTGGAAGGGGTGAATGGGAATACAGAGTATTCACATCATTGTAAATAACATATATAAAGTGAGTTTATATTCCCCCGGGGCTTTCCTCCAGTGGAGTGGAGAAGTCAGGGGAAATCCAGGCCTTGTTCATTTTTATAAGTGTCAACCTATCAGCATTGTCGGTGGAAAGGCGGATACGCTTATCTGTTATGATGCCACCAGCAGCACTAAATACCCGCTCAGACAGAACGCTGGCGGCAGGGCAGGCCAGCACCTCCAAGGCGTAGAGTGCCAGTTCATACCACGTGTCCAGCTTGGACACCCAGTAGTTGTAAGGCACAGAGGGATCATTGAGGACGCTGACACGGTCTGCTACGTACTCCTTCACCATCTTCCAAAACTTTTCCCTCCTTGTGACACTAGGCTGCGCATCAGGGTGAGGGTGCTGGCGGGGTGTCATGAAGGTGTCCCACGCCTTGGAGAGTGTTGCCCTGCCTTTGTCGGAACTGCTGTGTGCTCCCCTTTTCTCCCCTTCTCGGTTGGCCAAGGTAGCACGTACTCTGCCGCCAGCGTTGTCAGATGGAAAATTTTGGAGCAATTTTTCAACAAGAACCTTCTGGTATTGCACCATTTTGCTTGTCCTCTCCACCGGAGGAATGAGAGTTGAGAAATTCTCTTTGTAGCGGGGGTCCAGAAGGGTGAACACCCAGTAATCCGTGTTGTCTAAAATGCGTGTAACGCGTGGGTCACGGGAAAGGCAGCCTAACATAAAGTCAGCCATGTGTGCCAGAGTACCAACAGGCAAGATTTCGCTGTCCTCACCAGGAGGATGACTCTCAATCTCCTCATCCTCTTCCTCCTCTTCTGCCCACCCACGCTGAAGAGATGGAACTAAAGTTCCATGGCTACCCTCTGTAGCGGAGGCAACCGTGTCTTCCTCCTCCTCCTCCTCCTCCGCCTCCTCCAATTGTCGCTGAGAAGACGAAGTGAGGGTGCTCTGGCTATCACCTTGTGTAAGATTTTCCTCCCGCATTTCCACCTCTTCCACATGCAAAGCGTCAGTTTTAATTGTGAGCAGCGAGCGTTTCAGTAGACACAGAAGTGGGATGGTTACACTGATAATAGCGTTATCGCCGCTCACCATCTGTGTCGATTCCTCAAAATTGCGTAAAACCTCACAGAGGTCTGACATCCATTCCCACTCCTCACTTCTGATTACAGGAAGTTGAACGGAGAGGCGACGACCGTGTAACAGCTGGTACTCCACTACTGCCCTCTGCTGCTCACAAAGCCGGGCCAACATGTGGAAGGTGGAGTTCCAGCGCGTGCTCACGTCACACAGCAGCCGGTGAGCTGGCAATTGTAAGCGCTGCTGCAGCTTCAACAGGCCGGCCGAAGCTGTAGATGACTTACGGAAATGTGCACACACGCGGCGCACCTTGGTCAAGAGATCATGCACATTGGGGTAGGTTTTTAGAAATCGCTGAACCACTAAATTAAATACATGCGCTAGGCATGGTACGTGTGTGAGCTTGCCGAGCTCCAAAGCTGCCACCAAGTTACGCCCATTATCACACACAACCATGCCTGGTTGCAGGTTGAGTGGCGAGAGCCACTGCTCGGTCTGGTGACTAATCCCCTGCAACAGCTCTGAGGCCGTGTGCTGTTTGTCCCCAAGGCAGATCAGCTTCAGCACGGCCTGTTGACGCTTCCCCACTGCAGTGCTACACTGCTTCCAGCTACTGGCTGATGGGGGAGTGGCGCTGCGTGTAGAGAATTCGGAGGTGGAAACGGAGGAGGAGGAGCCAATAACGTAGGTGCTGGCGGAAACCCTGATGGAGGTAGGGCCCGCAATCCTCGGCGTGGGTAGCACCCGTGCCATCCCAGGGTCCGAGTCGCTCCCAGCCTCCACGACATTCACCCAGTGTGCCGTCAGGGAAATGTAGCGTCCCTGGCCACAAGCACTTGTCCATGTGTCAGTCGTTAAGTGGACCTTCCCAGTAACTGCGTTGGTCAGGGCACGGGTGATGTTACGGGACACATGGTGGTGTAATGCGGGGATGGCACACCGGGAAAAGTAGTGGCGGCTGGGGACCGCGTACCGAGGGACAGCTGCTGCCATCAGGCTGCGGAAGGACTCAGTGTCCACAAGCCTAAATGGCAGCATTTCGATGGCCAGTAATTTGGAAAGGTGTGAGGTTAGTGCTATGGCCTGTGGGTGGGTGGCTGGGTATTTTCTCTTGCGCTCAAATGCCTGGGGTAACGACATTTGGACGCTGTGCTGGGACAGGGAAGTGGATGTGGTCGCTGATGGTGCTTCAGATGGTACAGGTGCAGGGCGGGAGGTATGCGGGCCTGCGCCTTCGACAGGCGATTGGCCGGCACCGAAAACAGGGGAAGAGGAGGCAGTGGTGTGGCCTGCAGACACAGATGGGCGATCCAGGCGTTCCTCCCACTTACTACGGTGCTTGGATGCCATGTGTCGGATCATGCTGGTGGTGGTGAGGTTTCTAGTGTTCATGCCTCGGCTCATTCTGGTGTGGCACAGGTTGCAAACTACAATTCTTTTGTCGTCCGCACTTTCCTTAAAAAAACGCCATACCGCGGAACACCTACCCTTTGGCAAGGTAGATTTACGCAAGGGGGTTCTCCGTGGAACATTTGCGGGCCGGTTTGGTGCGGTCCGCCTTCTTTCTGTAGCCACACCACTGCCTCTTCCAGCCTGTTGCGGTGCTGCAGATGGCTCACCCTCAGGACTGCTGTCATCGCTCGGCTCTACACCTTCCCAGGTGGGGTCAGTCACCTCATCGTCCACCAAGTCCTCCTCCACTTCCTCACTCTGATCATCCTCCTCATGTCTTGATCCCACCACATACTCAGTCATTGACAACTGTATAACATTCTCCTCAACAAGGTCTTGAGACGGAAATAGTGGTTGATTTAATGGCAACTGTGTCTCATCATCATCATCATCATCCACTACTTCCTTTGACCTTAAATGCCGTTCACATCTGTCATCTTCTTGTGATTGGGTACCCTCTAGAGGTTGTGAATCAGGGCACAAGATGTCATGTTCCTCTGCAAGCGTGCTTGGAGAGAGGGTCAAATGAAGGATTGGTGATGAGACGAGCTCCTCACTATATCCCAGTGTGGGATCACTTCTTTGACCAGACCGTGTATGGTGGGAGGAAGGATGATCAGAGTGAGGATTATGTTGACCAGACTCTTGGCTACTGAGAGTGGACTTGGTGGAAGACAGGGTGGTGCTTAACCGACTGGAAGCAGTATCAGCTGTCATCCAAACGACCACCTGTTCGCAGTGGTCGGACCTCGAGAGTGATGTCCTGCGACGCCCTGTAAAATTAGACATGAAGCTAGGTATGGTGGATGTCTTTCTTTCTTGTGCTCTGGCACCAGGCACAGTTTCTCCGCTTCCTGACCCGCGCCCTGAACTATCAGGATCACGTCCACTTCCCCGTCCCTTTTTACCCGCCTTCTTCATCTTACACGGAATATGTGACTTTAATATTTGAGTTTGAAAACTTAACAGTATTTCTTCCTATTCTGCAACTGTGCAGAGTACACAGAATAGGCTGCTAAACTGCGGTGACACACACTGAATGGAATATGTGACTTTAATATTTGAGTTTGAAAACTTAACAGTATTTCTTCCTATTCTGCAACTGTGCAGAGTACACAGAATAGGCTGCTAAACTGCGGTGACACACACTGAATGGAATATGTGACTTTAATATTTGAGTTTGAAAACTTAACAGTATTTCTTCCTATTCTGCAACTGTGCAGAGTACACAGAATAGGCTGCTAAACTGCGGTGACACACACTGAATGGAATATGTGACTTTAATATTTGAGTTTGAAAACTTAACAGTATTTCTTCCTATTCTGCAACTGTGCAGAGTACACAGAATAGGCTGCTAAACTGCGGTGACACACACTGAATGGAATATGTGACTTTAATATTTGAGTTTGAAAACTTAACAGTATTTCTTCCTATTCTGCAACTGTGCAGAGTACACAGAATAGGCTGCTAAACTGCGGTGACGAACACAGAATGGAATATGTGACTTTAATATTTGAGTTTGAAGACTTAACAGTATTTCTTCCTATTCTGCAACTCTGCACAGTACACAGAATGTGCTGCTACACTGCGGCGAAGCACATTGAATGGAATATGTGACTTTGATATTTTAGTTTGAAGACTTAACAGTATTTCTTCCTATTCTGCAACTCTGCACAGTACACAGAATGTGCTGCTACACTGCGGCGAAGCACACTGAATGGAATATGTGACTTTGATATTTTAGTTTGAAGACTTAACAGTATTTCTTCCTATTCTGCAACTCTGCACAGTACACAGAATGTGCTGCTACACTGCGGCGAAGCACACTGAATGGAATATGTGACTTTGATATTTTAGTTTGAAGACTTAACAGTATTTCTTCCTATTCTGCAACTCTGCACAGTACACAGAATGTGCTGCTAAACTGCGGCGAAGCACACTGAATGGAATATGTGACTTTGATATTTTAGTTTGAAGACTTAACAGTATTTCTTCCTATTCTGCAACTCTGCACAGTACACAGAATGTGCTGCTAAACTGCGGCGAAGCACACTGAATGGAATATGTGACTTTGATATTTTAGTTTGAAGACTTAACAGTATTTCTTCCTATTCTGCAACTCTGCACAGTACACAGAATGTGCTGCTAAACTGCGGCGACGCACACTGAATGGAATATGTGACTTTGATATTTTAGTTTGAAGACTTAACAGAATGTGCTCTAATCTGCAACTTTGCACACTAAACAGAATGTGCTCTAATCTGCAACTTTGCACACTAAACAGAATGTGCTCTAATCTGCAACTTTGCACACTAAACAGAATGTGCTCTAATCTGCAACTGTGCACACTAAACAGAATGTGCTCTAATCTGCAACTTTGCACACTAAACAGAATATATATATTTTTTTTTTTTTTTTTTTTTTTTCCCCCCCCCCCACACAAAATAACCTGCTGCCCCCACACACAGTAGTCCTAAAAAGGACTTTTGGTTCTTTTTTTTCACAATTTTGCTTTTTTTCCTCCCTACACTGACTTTCCCTTCCTATCCTCAGCTCTCCCTGGCTAAGACTGAGCCGAACTCGCTGGTCAGGTGCTATACAGCACCCGACCACGGGTTCTGGCCAGCCAATCAGTGTAATGCCAGCAGCCAACATGGCTGCTGGCATTACACCGATGTCAGAGCCTCCCTGCACGTTTATTGGCTGCGCAGCAGCCGCAAAACATGCGGGGAGGAGACCCGAACATGGCGGGCGAGCACATGCGGTACTCGTACGAGTACCGCCATGTGCCGAGCAGAGCGATGCTCGAGCCGATCCGAGCATCGGCCGAGCATGCTCGCTCAACACTATTGGTCACCAAATAGTGGGTGATATTTCAATGGGATACCCTGGTACATACATGGAAGTGCACACACACACAGTATATATATATGCTTATGTCCAAGTATTCAAATGCAGCTGTGTGGGTGTATTTTCACATTTCCCCTCCCATGTATTTATTAGATTGTGAGTTTAAAGGTGAAGTCTCACCTCCAGAAAAGTCCTCCTTAAATGAATCTTCCATCCCAATACTTTTCAAATCCCTTTAAAAAAAATAAATAAAAAAAATGCTGCATCGGCAGAGAAATTAGGATTTATAATGTAAGCTTTTGCCAACATTGGTGGAAGTGGTAACAGGGAGCAACTGGGGAGGGAATGAAGATTGACAGACTGGTCTACAGAGCTGTTCAGCAGCCTGATTTCTACATCAATGCAGCATTTTTTTTCAACAGATTGAATATTTATTGGCATAGAAGATTCATATTATCATAAGAATTCCCCTTTAAAGTGGCCAGCTATATTTTACATCAGAGATTCACTGAAAACCAAAAAAATAAACATTAACCTTATTATTGTATAAAGGACATAATTTACTAGGTCATTTTCTTACACAAATTTGGAACCATTTATTACTATAAGTATAATTTTAATTTAACCATTTGAGTATCAGAATGAAAAGATAATATTTGAAGTGCAATGCATTGCTCTCCCCTCTGGCACCCAAAGGGTTAAAATGAGCTAAACGTATAAACACTTATGCAATTCATTTCTCTGGTTCTGCCTATCTGCTGCATTGAAATACAGATATAGAAACATACAAAAGCATATTATTCCCTTTATTAAGCTGAAAGATACATGTACATTTCTTGCTGTAGCACTATACTATGTATTTAAATGGATGTAACGTGTGATGCACTATCTCAGTGAACTAAAGATGAAGGAAACATCCAAGACTTTGTCTGCATATTAGGCAGATATTGTAAAAACTTCTGATTCCATCTGAACGAATTCGGAATGGACGTACGTAGATATTAAAATGGGCATTTGCTTATGTTTTCTGCTTTATAAAAAAAAAAAAAAAAATTCTTTATTGAAATTCCAATCTACGCAACTGTAATCTTTATTATTTCGAAATCCCTGAAGGGCATATCCCCTGAAGTGTGAAGTCATTTAATGGTTAGCCCCAGACATTCAAAGGGTTAATGACAGCTGCAGGTAGTGCCATAGAAGAAGATACACACCTTTCCCCCCATTTGTATACAATCATGCACTGTATATTTTAGTTAACAGTGGGCATTATTCACAGAGTCGTATTTCCAAATAGGCAGAGCAGGAAACGGCCTAGAGCTCCAGATTTTGAGGGGTGTCTCAGCTGTGCTTGCCACACCCACATTCTCAATTGTGGATATGGCCAGAGCAATCTCAATATCCCTGAATCCATTTTATATCCCTTTACGAGGAATGTAATCCGGTCCTGATTATTCATAAAGCTAAAGAAATGCAATTCTGGAATAAACCAACTGCGCCATAGGGTTGAAATGAAAATTCTTGAAATTTGTATTCATTTAAAATGGGCCTTTTAACCCATTTGCAGTGCGTTGAAGATCAGAGATTGGGGATTTTCTTCTCCTTTATGATGCAGTTGTTTGCTCCACAATTATCCAGTCTCTGTTCTTCATCCTCATTATATTATTTTAAGCATGCTTCATTTGATATCTCTTTAAAAGCTGAGGGTTTTACAAATATTTCAAATGATGCTTCCACCTTGGAGATATAAATAAACAAGTCAATGCATAGACCAGTGATTCTAGGCTTCAATCCCCGAGGCACAAGTCATGTTTTCATGATCACCTTAATTAAGCACAGGCAGCTCAATCAAAATGACTGAGTCACTGATTATTCACATGACTAAGCAGGAATAGCATGTAAAGCCAGCCTGTTGGTATTCCCTGAGGATTAACCTTGAGAAATACTGCATTAGACCATTGTGATTGTGTAGGGTTGCTAGCTAGACAATTCCTTTAACCCTTTGAGTGCCTGCTGCAGTGCTCCAGTGGTTGATTATGAGGTTGCAATGACTCACTATGCATGCATATTTCCATACGTGTCAGCTTTTAAAAGCAACCATAGATTATGTTATGTATTTTAAAAAGACATCCCACCACAGCATTTATGATGTTCAACATAGACTTAGATATTAAATTAGATTTTAACCCTTTCAGGGCCAGAGGGGTACGCAACACATTGCAAAGCAATGTGTTGCGTACCCCTCTGGCACTCAGAGGGTTAAATGTGATTCTGGAGGAGTTGAAGCACTTTGCTGGCTAAATATTGTAACAGTACCAGAAAAAACTGTGATATTAGTATCACTCTGTTGACCTTTTGCAGAAAATGATAGTGCTACAGTTCTGGAGGATGAAACCCACTGTACCATGGGGGAAATAAAAATCCCCATTGATTTAAATTGGGATTTTAACCCCTTATATGTTAGAGAAAAGATCCATTTAAATAATTGTAAGTTTTTGTTTGTCCTCTATGACAGGGCTGTCCAAGTTCAGTCCTCAAGGGCCACCAACAGGCCAGGATTTAAAGATTTCCCTGATTAAACACAGGTGAATCAGTCAAAATCAAAGAGCCACTGACTAACACCTGTGCTTAATGAGGGAAATCCTAACATCCTGGCCTGATGGTGACTGTTGAGGACTGAACTTGGCAGCCCTGCCCTATGGTACAGTTGGTTTGCACCACAATTCTTCTTCTTCTTAGGACATCGTTTTAATTGACTTGAGGTAGAAATGTAATCATATATAATCATACGCATTTTCTGTTTTCTTTTCCTTGAAAGATTAACCCTTTGAGTGCCAGAGAGGTACACAATGCATTGCTCTGCAATGTGTTGCGTACCCCTCTGTCACTCAAGGGGTTAAATACACTAATCAGGGAAAGCAGAATTAAACTTTTGTTTTTCCTATATTTTGCATAGGATTAATTAGGGGTACAAGGTTAGGTTAGGAAACAGCAGCTGTTCCCACAATGTTAATTTTGATAAGTAACAGATTGAGGCAGATTTCACTGTCCTTGCTCACGCCATGTAGTGTGGGAGTGGAAACTTCACCCAACCTTTAACCCCTTAACAACCCTTGATGGTCATAGTACGTCATGGGTAAATCTGACTTAATGACCCATGATGTACTATGACCGTCATGGAATTCCGGGCTCCCCCTGCGGCTGCACGCTCTTCTGGGAGTCTGGAACCGGATTCTTAAAAAAAAAAAAAAAAAAAAAAAAAAAAAGCTCTGTGGTCCTTTAGTGACCGCTGTGTGCCTGCGCGGCCGGGCGTTAAGGAGTTAAGCATGCACAGGAAAATTAACTAGTATTACATCAATTTTATAGTACATACTGTTAACCCTTTGAGTGCCAGAGGGGTACGGAACGCATTGCTTTGGGTTAAACAAGGTGCAGAGAGAAGTAGGAACACCCCGAATTGCCTGTATTCTTTTTCATTGCAAGTGGTATTCAGAGGACCATTTTCTTTGTAACTAATTTAGTAAATATGCGCTATGTAGGTGTAGCACTAAGAAATCTTCATAATTTATTGCAGAAAATTATTACTGCATCCCTATAAGTGTTGTGTATTAGGCTGTAAATCTATTTAGTTGTAATTAGGGTAACATATATTTAAGGGTATTCAACTATGGGTTTACTGTTTCTTTAGGAACTAGAATGTTTTGTGAATCAAGAGTGTGTTAAAATGTTTGTACCTATAAGAAGTTTGCCCCTGATCAGACACTGTATTAGTGGCCGGTGATCAACATTATTACTTTTTTTCTACTTGTTTTAAACAATAGGCTCACAGTCAAAGTGATCACATGGTAAAAGAAAAGCCTAATAGAGTTGCTCTGTCTAGCATCCATGTCAGCAGATAGCCAGGTAGGAGTAGTGTGCGTACAGAGTAAGTGGTTGTTCTTGGAGTCTGGTAAAGGGTTGTCTCTCTCTTTCCCCACTATGGTAAGTTCACTGAATCCCAGGCTTTCCAAGAGTTTCATCAAACCAATCTGCAAACAGAACCACATGATATTTACTTATCTTTACTTGATATGTAAGGCCCAGTACCTCATTGCAATAATACACCATTTATTTAATCTTGAAAATTATCATTTATATGATTTTCCAGTTTTACTAACATCTCATACAAACAACTGAGACCAAGCAGCAGTTATTGCTATTATAGTTTTTCCCTTGAAAAACATTGACTAAGCAACAAGCAGTGCTTACACAAGGAAGAATTTCTGAAACAATCTAAAGTGACAATCCCATGAATCTATGAAACTGCACATCTTTCCATTTTTGTTATTTTCGGTTCCTTTGATTTAGAGGCAAATTGGCAAAATGTCTTCAGTAAGGCATAAAAAATGCAACTCCACAATAACAATGCCCCCATTTCATGTTACTTTCGATCACATTGCTCTGTTGCTTTTATCAGAAAAATGCAATTGACGATTACAGTTATGGAATAAGTCAGTGGTTATCTCATTATTTACTAGAATTAAATCTTAAGCATCATTATGTTAAAGTAGAAGTACATATTTTAATGAAAAATATACACACTGTAATTATTTAACTGCTTAGTAAAACAATGGTACTTTTTTTTAACCCCTTAACGACCCATGACGTGCGTCATGAGGTTGCGGTGCCTAAAGGACCAAGGACGTCATGGAATTCTGGGCTCCCCACGCGGCTGCACGCCGTTCAGGGAGTCCGGAATCAAATTCTAAAAAAAAAAAATGCCCCGGGGTCCTTAAGTGACCTCTGCGTGAGTGTGATCGGCTGGTCCTTAAGGGGTTAAAGTCAAACTACAGCTCACAATTTTCTTAAAAATTAACCTGCATTTTTTGTATTGTGTCAGCAGATGGTGCTATTCCTCTCACTTATTATGGAGAGTAATAGCTTATGACTCACACACACAGTGCATTGACAAAAAATATTTCCGTTTTTGACGTGGATTGGTGCTGTTGCTAACAGTTTAACCCCCCTGGCACTCAAAGAGTTAATAAAGCTGTAAGAACTTTCTAATCAAGAATCTTCTAGCAGTGTGAATGGCCTTGCTTTACTCAATAGAAAAAGGTCTAAAACATATTTTTTCATGAAGAAAATGTACTGCTTTTATGAATCAAATGATTCTGTGAAGTCATTGGTTATTGCATGGAAAGTTGTAATATTGCAGCTGTTTATAACCAGTTCATGGTAAAATAATGTTCACAATACAATGCTGCACACACTTTTCATGCTCCAATGCCTGTGGTAAATTGATTCACAAACAAAGAAACAGGGTGCATGGTCTAGAGAATCGATTTACAGACCAAATCTCACTCAGCGCACTCTTCCCTTATAATAATACATTCAGAAATTGATAGCAGAAAATACAACAAAAAAACCCCAACTAAACAAATCTATTACACCAACAAAAAAAGAAAATGAAAAAAAGATACTTTTTATAGCAAAATTTAGCAGAGATCTAGGATACGTTGACCTTGAAGTACTCACATTTTTTTTCATCCTCACATAGGGCTGAATTCAGGAAGTCATCTGTACCGTAGGGTATAAATGAAAATTCCCTGTTGATTTAAATTGGGTTTTTAACCCTTTGAATGCTAGAGAGGTCTCCAACATATTGCATAGCAATGCGCTGTATACTTCTCTAGCATTCAAAGCTTTAAAATCCCCCCCAGTGTAAATTAATTGGAATACTAATTCATCCCTTATGATGTACTTGGTACGCGCTCATCTTCCTGCATATATTTCATAGTTATGTAAAATCAACTGTCCATAAACAAAAAACATCAATAACATTCCAGTCAAGACCAGCATGATATCATAGACTCTATTAGATGTTTTATTTTTTAGTTTTACATTTTGGAACTTGTGCTTAAATGTTTAGAATGAATATTAATAATGTACTGTATAATTCAGCCATAGCAAGCTCATTTTTTGCGCTTATATTCTTTCTTAAAGGGGATCTCTCACCCCTGTAAAATTTAGGCTTATTAGATAGAGTATATAGCTATA
Source organism: Rhinophrynus dorsalis (assembly GCA_037306005.1). Classification (NCBI taxonomy): domain Eukaryota; kingdom Metazoa; phylum Chordata; class Amphibia; order Anura; family Rhinophrynidae; genus Rhinophrynus; species Rhinophrynus dorsalis. Next base: position 112,066,218 of record CM074718.1, read on the forward strand.
ATGATGAAAACAATAATTAGTTTTTTAAAAAAATACGCTATGTGGGCTAAAACTATTGATTACTATTGATTAAAAGGGGGGGTAATATGTCGAAGGGGGGCACTCTATGTCGGATTTTGTTTTGTGGGGAACACATCTAACACTAAACTTGATACAGTATATAGCTAAAATGATGAAAACGTTAATTAGTTTTTTTTAAAAAATACGCTATGTGGGCTAAAACTATTGATTACATAGTACCCTGCTCCCTATTTCCGCATACACTGGTCTTGCCGCTCTGCCTCTGCTCCCTTCCCACTACCCAGCCTCCTCCAATGATGGAGGCTTTCTGTCTGTAAGCTGGAACAATCTCATTGGCTAGATATCGATCTATGCCAATGAGATCACTCCAGCTTCCAGACAGAAAGCCTCCATCATCGGAGGAGACTGGAAGCAGAGGCAGTGTGTCAATCTGTGGCAAGACCAGTGCATGCGGAAGTAGGGTGCAGGGTATTATGTAATCAATAGTTTTAGCCCACATAGCGTATTTTAAAAAAACAACTAATTCACGTTTTCATCATTTTAGCTATATACTGTATCAAGTTTAGTGTTAGATGTGTTCCCCACAAAACAAAATCCGACATAGAGTGCCCCCCTTCGACATATTACCCCCCCTTTTAAAAGTCGACTATAGTGATTTTCTTTCACCACATTAATTTGACAAATATTGTAGTCAACACTTTAACCCCCCTTACCCCTTTAAAATTCGACTTACAGTGCTCCCATTACTTTCTTTCACCATTTATATCCGGCATTTTTCTTCTCCTTTCTTTTTTTCGACATGCCCTCGTATTTTGTATTGCAGGATTAACCCTATGAGTAGCAGAGAGGAAGCAACACACTGCAATGTGTTTGCTACCCCTCTGGCACTCAAAGGGTTAAAAGAATTAGTGGAAACAGTGCTCCTCAATATTAAATAAACCCATATCTTGATTCTTTTTTTGTTATAGTCCTGTAAGAAGTTTATTGTAATATTAAATAGTGGTTATGTATTGATATAGTTATAAAGCAAATATACATAACATATATAATCAATATCTGCACAGGTGTTGTTAGAACCTCTAAGTCCTCATATAAAATGATGTATTGAGCCAACTGACATTACATTGGAGATACTGTCATGTTGAGGAGATTCATATCTCCTATGAGATAGGATGTGTTTAAACTTCAAGTCATTATCAACAAAACTCTATTTTATTAGATCAGCTCTTCTAACTTCCATTATCTGTATGAGCCACCCTTACACTGCTGGTTGCTTGTGAGCCCTAGGCTGTAGAAGCCTCAGAGTTCTCACAGCCAACAGCCAAAAGCCAACAATAAGTTCCAATCAGCTCTTGCAACAAAGTATTCTTGAGTACACTGACCGAGTACTTTGTTGCAAGAGCTGATTGGAACTTATTGTCGGTTTTTGGCAGCAAGCCATACATACATGCTGGCTGTGAGAACTCTGAGGCTTTTACAGCCTAGCCCTAGGGCTCACAAGCGACCAGCAGTGTAAGGGTGGCTTATACGTATAATGGAAGTTAGACAAGCTGATCTAATAAAATAGAGTTTTGTTGATAATGACTTAAAGTTTAAACATATCCTGTCTCACAGGAGATATGAATTTCCTCAACATGACCAGCATCTCCAATATAATATTGGTCGGCTCAATACATGAGGACTTAAAGGTTCTAACAACACCTGTGCAGATACTGATTATATATGTTATGTATATTTGCTTTATAACAATATCACTACATAACCGCTATTTAATGTTAGAATAAACTTCTTACAGGACTATAACAAAAAAAAAAAAGAATCAAGAATCAAGATATGAGTTTATTTAATATTGAGGAGCACTGCTTCCACTAATTCTTTTAACCCTTTGAGTGCCAGAGGGGTAGCAAACACGTTGCAGTATTTTTCTTCCTCTCTGGTACTCATAGGGTTAATCTTGCAATACAAAATACGAGAGCATGTCGAAAAAAAGAAAGGAGAAGAAAAATGTTGGATATAAATGGTGAAAGAAAGTCATGGGAGCACACTGTAAGTCGAATTTTAAAGTGGGAGGGGGATTAAAGTGTCGACTACAATATTTGTCGAATTAATGTGGTGAAAGAAAATCACTGTAGTCGACTTTTAAAAGGGGGGTTAATATGTCAAAGGGGAGCACTCACTTTATGTCGGATTTCTATGCTGTATACTTTATTATACACTGCTTTTGTTCAAACAAGGATGGTTTTGAAACTGTCGTTGTGGCTTCTACTCCTCAACCTCTGAGGAGCAAAATTTCAAACTTAACAAATCAGGCGCTAATATTGAGCATGGGTAATAGGATACTACTTGCAAGTTGTTTTTAATTGATTCCTATGGGCTTTTTTTTTGACTGGCGATATGCATAATTACCACTGCACAAGTTAGGTAATAGGATACCAAAACCTGACTTAAAAAACATAGCGCCTGTTTTTTTTTTAGCGCTAGTAATAAAATCGAGCACCTAGTGCATTGTATGCTGTATGCTGTATGCTACCCTTTTTACATTGTATTTTTTGTACAATATACCTTCTTTCACAGTTCCTGAGAGAATACACTCTGTAAACAGATCCAGGGAGCTTAATGCCAGAGATACAGTACTATGCAAAAGTCTTAGGCAGGTGTGAAAAAACGCTGTACAGTAAGAATGCTTAAAGGGATAGTAATACTTAGTTTTCAGTAAAGCCATTTAAGTCTGTCTGTAAAAGTTATTCACAGTGTTACCTTATAATGCTCTGAAACAGCCTAGGTCGTCTGAAATTTGCTATTAAATTTTCCCCAGAATCCAGACATGTCAGTCACGTCTGTTAATCCTAGGATAAATACACTCTCGCCATTCTCCTCGAAATGTGCATGATCCTTTGCATTTCCTATTTGGGAGGGGGTGGCCAAATCACTGAGGAGGAGCGGTGTAGTCCCGTGAGAGTGAAGTACTTATGTGTGGCATATGCATCAGTGCGCCTGACTGACAGATAGCTAGTCCTGTCTCCAGCAGCACTCAAGTAAACAATACTCCTATTTTTACCATCCTCTGCCCTGTGTTGAAGTTTGTATTATGCATCTGAAAGTGGAACCAAAAAACATTTAAAGCCTCCATTTAAGGTGCCATATTGATAATTAATGTTAAAAAAAAGGAGGATACAGTATGCCCATTGGTGCTGAAGAGAAAGACCACTGTGATTGAATAAGGATCCACATGACGGTCACCCCACAGCATTCCATAGGGTTGACATAAACCATAGGTTGAGCAGGGTCTTATTAAAGTGATAGTTCCACTAATAATAAATAGATGCCTGAACTCAGCAGCCTGGAATCACACATCCAGTGTGCATATTTATGATATTTCATTAGATTTTGCTGGATTTGCCATTCATTTGCTCTTCTACATAGTTAATTATCTACATATGAAAATCACTTTGTGATACCTACTATATATTTGTCCTGTATCTAAAAATTTGAGTTCTCCTGCATACTGCATATTAACACTTTGTGTGCTAGAAAGGTGTGCACTCCTCCAACATTTGTGGTGTTGACAGAAAGATTCAGTTTTAGATCTGTGTTCTGCGCGGGTCATGGAATGTTGCTGGATATATCTATTTTGTAACAAAGATATATAGATGCAACTTAACCTTTGAATGCCATGCATTGTCTATGGCTCTGGCATTCAGCGTGTTAAACGACAGTGGCAATATTGGATGAAGCTGCCGCATATACTTATACATAAAGAGTGAGGTGCCTCCGATTTATACAAATAGAGCTCACCAAGTCAGCTTGAGACTCTGATGAAAGTTGCAGTACGTGACTGAAACATTGTCTTATGAGCTTTAATATTAACCCCTTAACGACGGATGAAACTGTCACTTAGTGACACTTAGTGACAGAGGACGTACCTGGTAATTCACGGAAGTCCTGGTCTCCGTGCGGCTGCACGCCGCTCGGAGACTCCGGACTTGTTTGAAAAAAAAAAAAAAAATGTTCGTTGGGCGTTAAGGTGACAGCCGCGTACGAATGCGGCTGTCACTAAGGGGTTAATTTTACTTACAGAGTGGAATGAGCACTGTATAAAGACAAAGTGGAGGAATGGGGCAACAAATTGAGTTTGGGGAATTGTAACCACTGGATGATAGAGAAGTATCCATCATTGTGTTTGCATTCTGTTGCATTCAGCACCATTTAAATCAATGGGAACTTTTATTTGACTTCTAAAATGCAGTTGATTTGCTCCAGCATTGCCCCTTTTATGTTTGTACATAAGACCTAGTGTGAAACTAATGATGCGGTAAACGGGATGAGGTTCCACAGTCCATTCTTAGATTTTTGCAATGTTCTAATAAGGTAGAAAATCAATAGTTTTGCACCTGTTTGTTTATGTAGCAGTTTGATGGAGGATATTGCATGAGGTCACTTCTTTTTGGTTTGTCTTCACAGTGCTATGCTTTTTAAGCAAGTGACCTCATGCAAGATCTTCTTCCATCACAGTGGTTTTTCTCTTCAGCACCAAGGGACATACTGTATCCTCTAAATTGTGTGGATGAGCTTTTTATGCATTAAAGGGGATCTCTCACCTACATATATGTAATACTCATTAGTTAGAGCATTTATCAAAAAGACTGAAAACATTGTTCATTGTTTTAAAAAAACAGTTACATGCGTAAAAATTAAAGTTTAAAAAGTGTCCGGCAGCCTACTTCCGGCTTGCCGAACCTTGCCGACCAGAGGCAGCTCCCGTCCCACTACCCATCATCCTCCCATGACGGAGGCTGTCTGTCACTAAGGTGGAGCGATCGCATTGGCAGAGATCGATATCTAACCAATGTAATCGCTCCACCTTAGTGACAGACAGCCTCCGTCATTGGAGGATGATGGGTAGTGGAACGGGAGCTGCCTCTGGTCGGCAAGGTTCGACAAGCCGGAAGTAGGCTGCCGGACACTTTTTAAACTTTAATTTTTGCGCATGTAACTGTTTTTTTAAAACAATGAACAATATTTTCAGTCTTTTTGATAAAGGCTCTAACTAATGAGCATTACATATATTTAGGTGAGAGATCCCCTTTAATTATCAATATGGCACTTCAAATGGAGGCTTTATTCAGATGCACAATACAAACTTCAATAGAGGGCAGAGGATGTCAAAATTACTTACACACGACTCTGTTAGGCTCCTCTTCTATGCAGCTTCACTAGAGCTTGTCATGTGACAGAAAGAAGTTCCGTCACTGCTGGCAAGTTAGTACAAATGGGAGTCTGAATTCAGATACAAAAGATACAGCTGTGACGACATGAAAAGGAGAAATGTAATGGCAAATTTCACACAACCCAGACTGTTTCAGAGCATTAGTAAGGTAACACTGTAAATAACTTTTATAGACAAACTTAAATGGATTTAGTAAAAACAAAGTATTAAAGCATTACTATCCTTTAACATGACATGTTAATAGTTTATTTTTATCAATCACCAAAATAACTAGTGAGTGAACAGAAGAAAAAACTAAATCAAATCAATATTTGGTGTGACCGCTAGGGGAGGGTTAAAAGTGTGAAAAATTTACTGCATGACTTTTCACAAAAAATTGCAGATTTTTTTGCTTTTCTCCCGATAAATTTTGCCTCTCATCCAATGCAAAAATGTCCTCCTTTTCATCTATTTTAACAAATGTTTTGCCTATTTTAACACATTTTTGCCTATATTTCCTATAGGTACTACATTTCCCACTGTAATATTACTTCTTCTAAGGGCTTAAGTTTAGAAATAAGTGGCCGAAAGTCAAAGTTGTGAGTCTTACAGCAACATATGGCTTGAAAAATGTGTTAGCATGCAAAATGCATTTGTCGTTTGCCCAACACACTAACTTCCTGCTTAAGTGTCACTGGCACATATTCATGATGATATCAAGTAATAAAAAAAAATAAAGTAAATCCTAGAATCTCACATCCCTGCACCGCTCCACCCCTCCCCCTTCCCCTTGTGCGTTTGCTGGTCATTACACAACTACACTGTGTTTTTTTACTGTACAGTATACAACACAACTGAAGGAGCTGTATGATGCGTTGCCTAAGCCCAGTCAACTGTCTGTCACTGTCACCTAATATATTTAGTTCTTTGTTCTTTTAAGTTGTCCACCCTGTGGTCTTATCACAGTCTGTCCAAAAAAAATTATAACTGAAATACAGAATCAACAACTTCTTTCCCAGACTTCCCCACTCAGCACAGAAACAATAATAGCAAGATCAGCAAGCAAATAGGTCCTTAGCTGCCTATGTTTTGCCAGTCAGTCACATGGAATTTTGAAGTATTTGGGGTCAACCTCCTTCCTCCCTTCTTCTCCTCATGGTACCCCACTGACTTTCCTAATACACACTTACACAGATTAAATGTCCTACTAAAAGATTCCCTAAACTATACTTCAATTCCCCTCTCTGTCTTCTCACAAGGTGCTGCTCTCTCCTCTCAGAAACACAGAATGGCATGCTATGAGTGCCTGACACCCTTTTATATGTCTGTAGAAAACTTTAGTGTGGTGGAGAAATATTTTTCTTCCCATTGATTTCAATGGGCAAAAAAAGGCAAGAAAAAGCAGATAAACAGCATTTTTCGTTGGAAATTATTCGCAAAGTGGAAAGTGCCATTATTCGCCAATTTTAGTTTGAGGCAAAAATGTTTGCTATCCCTAGTGACCACCCTTTACATTCAAAAACAGCATCAGTTCTTCTAGGTACACTTGCACACAGTTTGTTAAGGAAATTGGCAGGTAGGTTGTTCCAAACATGTTGGAGAACTAACTACAGTTCTTCTTTGGATTTAGGCAGCCTAAGTTGCTTCTCTCTTTTCATGTAATCCCAGACAGACTCAATGATATTGAGATCAGAGCTCTGTGGGGGCCATGCCATCACTTCGAGGACTCCTTATTTTTCTTTACACTGAAGACAGTTCTTACTGACTTTGTCTGTATGCTTGGGGTCATTATCATGCTGCAGAATACATTTGGGGCCAATCAGATGCCTCCCTGATGGTATTGCCTGATGGATAAGGATCTGCATGTACTTCTCATCATTGAGGAACCATTAATTCTGACTAAATCCACAACTCCATTTGAAGAAATGCAGCCTCAAACTTGTGAGGAACCTCCACCATGCTTCACTTGTGCCTGCAGACACTCGATATTGTACCTCTCTCCAGTCCTTTGGCAAACAAACTGCATGCTCCTACAGCCAAATATTTTAAATTTTGATTCATCAGTCCAGAGCACCTGATACCATTTTTCTACATGCCCAGTTCCTGTGTTTTCATGCATAGTTAAGTTGCTTGGTCTTGTTTCCATATCGGAGGTATGGATTTTTGGCTGCAAGTCTTCCTTGAAGACCACTTCCGACCAAACTTCACAGGACAGTAGATGGGTAAACCAGAATCCCACTGTTTTCTGTCAATTCTGAGCTGATGGCACTGCTGGACATCTTACGATTGTTAAGGGAAGCAAGCATGATGCGTCTTTCATCTGTTTCCTTGGCCAACCACTGCTTCTAGGATCCTCAACGCTGTATGTTTCTTTAGCTTCTTCAAAAGAGCTTGGACAGCACATCTGGAAACCTATCACGGTGCCCGTGATCCCCTGTCAGTCACACTGATGGTACCTGTGCATTGGTGCAGGTTGTTTGGCCCTCCCAGGATGTTCCTTTTTATACTGGGCCTATGACATCTATCTGGTGCCCTTTCGTGGTGTTCCTGAAGTTGAGCCCTCTTGCTGAGTTACTGTGTTCCTGTGTACCGATTTGGCTCGTTTGACTATTCTCCGTTCCTGCTCTCTGATTGGATCCTGCGCTGGCTGACGTTCCTGCTCCGTTAACGACCTGGCTGTGGCTGACGTTCCTGCTCCGTTACCGACCTGGCTGTGGCTGACGTTCCTGCTCCGTTACCGACCTGGCTGTGGCTGACGTTCCTGCTCCGTTACCGACCTGGCTGTGGCTGACGTTCCTGCTCCGTTACCGACCTGGCTGTGGCTGACTTTCCGGCTCCGTGATTTACCCGGCTTGTTTGACGTTCCTGATCGAGAGGGTCCTGGTTCAGGTCATCGCTCCCTGTTCCTCATCAGTTTCCTGAGTTCCAGTGTTTCCAGGTCGCCCGACGGCGACATTCTGAACTGTAGTAGTGGGGCTCCGTTCATTCACTCTCATTGGCGCTATGCGGTGGCCTTCATTTACCGAGCTGTTGTAACCTTGCTGAGCTGCCTCTCCGTGGCCGTACCTGCCCGATTCCCTTACTGTGTGTGTGTTGCCTCCGTTATTGAGCCTAATACACTTGCCAAGCTATATCATACTATCCGAGCCGTTTACACAATCTGAGCTGCGCTTCGTACCTAGTCTGTCCATTACCCGAGCAGAGCAGTTTAGTCCCGGTACGTGGTGTACCGTGCTTGCACCTCCCGGTTTTATGGCCTCCGTTTGCTCTCGCTGTATGGTACTGATACGGCACCGGAAGGGTGTCTGGGTGCTAGTCATTGCTCATGTGTAGTATCACTCATCGCACTCCTGTGCGAGGCTCGTTGTTGCTGGTACAGTGTTACTCCTGTTGGCACCATGTGGGTGGCCTGGCTCTAATCTCCTTTGGCACACAACAGTATTCCTGTACGTATCAAGGGCTTGACAGGTTCCGTTAACCAGCTCTGCTAGCGGCTCTTTCTATCACTCCTCCTGGAGTTTATACTCAGCTCTGGTTGCATTGTGCAGTCTCCTTGGGCGTCCTTTTGTAACAGCTACATGAGAGTGATTTGAACAAGCCTACTACTGATCGTGAATACTTTCAGAGACTTATTGGTTTAGCTGGGCGTTGTCAGCCTACCATCATTGTGACTGATCAGTGGGTTATTTCTTAACCCTTGTCCATCCTGTTATACAGTGCAATTCAGCATTCATTGTACTAGCTACTGCTTTCTACCTGTCTGTCTATGCCATACCTGGCCCCCAGGGGCGCTATTCCTGATTTTCAGTTCAAATAAAACTGTGTTTTTACTTAAAACCTTGTCTGAGTGTCAGAAAACCGTAACAGTAAACAGACCCTCTCCTCGTGGAGAGCCCCAATAGTCATAGAGATAGGTGTAGTTTCCATGGTGATGAATGCGGGTTCTAGCGGTCTGCTCATACATTTCTAATTCATGCTTTGCTGTATAAGTTGTAAAAACTAGAAGCAAAGCTAAAGGACAGCTGTTAAAATAAGTTAGGATCTAAGGAGTGGCTGTATTATGTGTCCTCATTTGCATGTTGCTGCATGGAATTCTGGAAGTGTAATGAAACATGTAAGCTTTGGATAATTTGATGATCTGTTTGAGATGTATATGGGTTTTCATAAGTGCATTATAGAGTTTTTGGTTTTTATAAAGTAAAATTATTTTACCAGGAATGATACATTGAGATTAGCTCTTGTTTTCAAGTATGTTCTGGGTATTCATTTTATCTACCTCAGAAGGCCAAAAGGATGATTTGACCTTGCCAGGAATAGAACCTGTGAAGTGTGAACAGTTTTGCAGCTGGTGTATTAACCAGGGGAGCTATCTCACTGGCACATTTGCTCTGTTTCAATGCCTGCATTGAAACTTCAACTGTCAATATTGTAAAGCTATTCCTAGAACTTAAAATTAGAATGCATAAAGTTAGATCATGTGATTTGTGGAATCACATCAAGTTCACAGAATGCTTTTTTTTCTCTGATAATCTGCAAATAAAACTTCAAGACTTGAAGGTTGCCAGTGACAACTATTGTTCTGCATGAGCAAAAAAAGATACATACCTATATGATAGAGATGAAATGAATTGTATAATGTGTTTATACACATCAGCTAGATATATATAGAGATAGAGGTCTGCAGCATGATAACATGAGCATTAAGCCCCTAAAGCCTTCCTTAAGGGATCATTCTTTGTGATACGCTCCCACAGAGCAGAAACTGTGCAATAAGGTGTTCATGCTGATAAAATTAGATCTGCACATTGATGGCTGTGTTTGAGGATTTGCCTTCTAGCTATTTAAAAACATTTTTCTGAAGGACTCAAAAGATATTTTTGATTGAAATAATATTATATGAGGGCAGAAATGTGGCACTGTACATTGGTTTTAGCAAGTATCTAAATATATGGAAGAATTTGAAAGGTGATTTTGTTGGAAACTATATTTCATTGATATAAGATGTAAAGTTATTTGTGATACAGCTACAGTATCACATCATTTGAACATCATCCTATAGAAAGCTAAAAACAGTGGACAATGAAGGCAGTTACCCCATCAATTTTATGATAGGGCTATTAACACCATGAATGCTAATGAGGTCTCCATTGAGAGCTCTACAGCATGCAAAGGTTCAAAATCTCTATTTAAGTCAATTGTATGTACAGGTGTTTTGCCTCACAATTTCTCTACCTTTATTGATTTTGTTATATAGCAGCCTCTCAGTCTGTCGAGATAGGGCAGCCTTGTGCCCCACAATCAGAGGAGGACATCCATTTGCTAATGCATCTCTGAGTTAAATCTCTCCTCCTCTATAGACTGTGTAATGAATAGAGTGTAACAGGATATAGTTTGACTTCGTCCCCAGCAGGCAATCGCTGGGGTGTTCCATCTATATATCAGTTAGTGCTATTTGCTGTGGAAGCTGACCAGCACCTTTTATTGTATTGTGTACATATGTAATTAGGATGGTTTCCTAAGAAATCTGGAGTAATTATGGAGCAAAGCAAATCAACTCTATCAAAGGGAACAAATACAAATTACCAAAATGATTTAATTGGGGCTTTTCTCGCCTTCAGTGATTGAGATGTCACCATCACATTCCTTTGCAAGGCAATAGGTGGTGTGCCACCTATTTTCTCTAGTTCTCTTTAGTCGATTGGCCTCAGTGATGGAGGATTATGCACTATGTGAGGCTGATGCACTATACAGAATTGGAGCAATGCTAGGGGAAACTAGACCTTAGTGGGCAAATACAGTACCCATTGATAGCATGTTTTAGTGTTTGTGGGTGCTGGGTGAGGATTTTTACTGCCCTTAGAGATTTTTTGGCTCTCTGTTATTACTATCTGAAGAACTTTGGAGGTGGTAAAGTAGTGTTTTGGGGGCAGTGTTAGTGCTGGCTAATGGTATCCAGTGGTTGTGGTAGGTCAGCATTATTGAGTTGCATGATTGTAGTTTAGTGTTGCTGCAGGTTGATGATGTGCAAGAACTGTTAGGGTAATTGTACAACAATAAGAACACATAGCTTTCTGTGAATGCATTGGCCCTGTTCTCACCTATGTCACAAAACAGCTGTTTGTAATATATACACTGAGGGATGGTCACTGTAGGAGTGTAATGGCATTTCGGGGCATACTGTTTTCACTGCTGCAAAGCACAGGGAACATAAAAAGTAGAGCAGAGGAAAAAAGAGCAACATTTTTCTTTTCTTTATGCCTATTCTAAGGGTGATTTTAATAACCCAACAATTTCCTTAACATGACCAGAAAATCCTAATTGCCCTAGGAATTTTGCACCCTTGCCTTTGTTCAAGAAATAACACTTTTTTTTTATCAGTCCTGGATGTCATGACCTCAGTGGCAGACATGACAATTGCTAGCAGTTTTTTTCACACTGTAGCAGGCACAGTACATGAGCCTACTTATCCTTTAAAGGGATAGTATTGTTTCATAATAAAAGCAGCTCTAACTAAGCATCATAGTATTTGGACTTTGGAGAGTGTTATTTCAATTCTGTCAGAGCTGTAGTTCAAGAGTAATTCAATGACAAAGTATCCCCCTCCCGCCCCTTTTACTGATATAACACTGCTCAGCTCAGTACATCAGGGAGGTGCCCAGGTAGACTGCAGAGAGGGACAATCTTCATTTAAGATAAGGGAAAAACCTGAAAAACTTGTCAAGGGGGCAGGGCTTTCATTGTTCTCATAGGAAGAAGATTATCCCCTTATGCTATCTGTCTGGTCTATGGATTGGATTCCACATCTGAAAAGAGATGGCTTACACTAGGTAAAAGGGACAGGAGGGGAAACTTTGCTTGTGAATATCTCTCAAACCATAAAGGTTTGAGAGATTAGACTTATATCATTCTTCATGTTTTTTTAATGCCTACAAAATAAAATAAAGATAAAACGAAGTATTACTATCCCTTTAAGGGCCTGAACAGTACACAACACATTGTGAAGCAAGGTGTTGGACTCATTTGGTCCTATAAGGGTTAAGATTACAATGCATATTGAACAATTTGAGGTCCTCCTGTGGTCCTGCTAATAACTATCATGTCTGCTTCCATGGACATGACATCCAGCACTGATTATCTCTTGAACCAAAGAGCAAGGAAACATTTCATATGGGTGATTAGTATTTTCTGGCTATAGGCATTGTTAGTTCTTATTTAAAACGTTGTTTACAGAGAAGCTGTGCTCTTGAAAAGTTGTCTGTCAAATTGTAATATATGCATGCGTACATAAGAACAGGCACTCATTGAAAGAATGTGAAGCTTATGTACTGTGATTTGATTTTATACATTCTCCAGTGATGAGACAATTTCTACAATTAATTGGACTAAGATCTTGCATTACAGATATTGTAATCAAACACACAGGAAAATATAAATATTTTAATATTCAATATTAATTACATTGCATTGGAATATTAATTATACTGAATTAACAAAGGATTTAATCAAAAGTTATAATAAAATCAACAAGGGAATATACTAAAAAAGGAAAGTTAAACAAGTTAAGGAACTGGCTTCCAGAGATATTGTTCTGCTGTTATGTACAGTTCTGTTTCTCTGGACTCTCTACTTCTCTACTTGCTCCTGCCTGGAATTACCTCTGCTTCATATTCAGTACCTCTAGTTTTCAAAAATGTCCCATTGATTGAATTACTATATCCTCTGGTTTACTTGTATAAATGGACTCAACATCTAAATTTGCTTGATAATGAGTATCATCCAAACTAATGTTGTTTATTATCATCAAAGGAGAATGTAAAATAAGAAGGGAGACAATTAATTGTCTCAAAATGTTGTCAACATAAAGACTGTTTATTTGAAAGAGTTTTAAGATTTTTTACTTGTTTGCCCACAGTATCCTATTGAAATGTCTCCCTTTAGTTGTCAACGTCAAAAGGGTGAGATCATAATGTCTCCGGAATCAAAAGGGCAACATCAGAATGTTGACAGCATAAACAGGGCGACTTTGTGATGTTGCACGCTTAAGAGTCACCAACTATGATGTTACATGCTTAGGGGTCCTCTGTACTGGTATACAATATCTAGTGATGTAACATGATTTCTTCTGTTTTTACTTTTCATATTTAATACAATTCAGTAAGCATTATATTTTAATTTTTAATTTGTCCCTCTCTTCACTTTTCCCTGTACAGTTATTATATAGTAAATACAGCTGATGTCACACTCTTAACCCTATGGGTGCTAGTAAGGCAATGCATTGGATACCTCTCTGGCACTTAAAGGGTTAAGGGTCGCCCTGCATAGCCATGAAAATATGTTGCCTCACACACTTTAGAAATCCCTCTTTCCCATTAGCACAGCTCACTCTCCTCCCTCTTTCCCATCAGCACAGCTCACTCTCCTTACTCTTTCCCTCTGGCACAACTCACTTGCTCTCCTTCTGCTCTGTTTAGCACAGCTCTCACTTTGCTGCAGAAGCTGTTTCTTTTAAAAGGGTTAGTAATGTCCACTAACAATGTGCCCTAGTTTGAATCAGTAAAGTAGGTATAGCGCTGTTTCTAAAGTCTGTACCTTAACCGTTCATCCACAAATCTGTTCTAAAGTCTTCCCCTCCCGCCTCTTTCCATCAAAGTGCCTGTAAGTCTGTTGGAGCTGACTTTGTGTCGGCCAACACGATGGCTCCTGTAGAGGCACAAACTTCAAAGCAAGATATGTGAAAGCCTGCCCGCTCAGCAGTAACTTGTCATCAGCACGCAAGGAGCACTTTCCCCCCCTCCAATCGGGTACTTCATGGGAGCGCGCGTCCAGGACAGCAATATAATAAGCACATGCGTGATCTTCAGATTTTTAAAGATGGCGCCCGGGCTTCGCTTGCCAGTAAACTTTAAGAGGTAATATCTTATGAATGAATGAACGCTGAGCAAAACTATTAATAGCGACTGACTGTATTGAGCATTCACTATACTATATAGAGTTTTCAAAGTAGGACATTACTAACGCTTTAATCCTCCTTCTCATCTCTCTGATTTTATTCACCTCCCCAAGGAGGCTGCACTCTGGGATATTTCCCTGATATGGTATTCATTCAGTCAGAAATCATTCCGAGGAATAGCTGAAGGCATGCCAGAGATCATCGAGCAGTGGATAAAACCAGGTTTATATTAAACAGGAAGGTAGCAAAGTTTGTGGTTTCTATGCACACGGTGGTGGGGGGTTTACAGTCAAGCAACGAGCTTATGAGGAAATGGATCACTGTTTTTTACCGAATGATTGGGTTCACCATAATGATGAGTGTGGTGGAAAGGGCCATAGCTTTATTTTCTTTGGGGAAGAGGCAGTCTGGATTAGGGGGCAATCAGCCCAACCAGGTGGCGAGTCCTTGCCGAGCAGATAGGTCAATGTAAGGGATGCAGATACTGGAGGCAATGGTACAGGCCAATGGCCTTATGGAATGTCCCCACACCAGGCTTTGCTCTGGGTTAACTTGGCCGTACCCATTGTGCTTGAGTGTGTAGTTGGCCGTTGGGCACTAGGAAAACTGGTTTTAAAAAATTGGTGAGTCCAGGCTTTTAGCATAAGATTAAATAATGTTCAAAATAATGCTTAATTGGTTGAACATAAAGCTGTAGGCTTTCTATATTTTTTATTTTGACCAATAAGCAATGCCTACGTTAAGATCTCAACAGTGAGGGTACCCTTGCTTTACCTTGCATATCCTGTTCTCTTATAGGTAAGCCTTATTACCAATGTGTGAACTGTGCATTTAAAAGAACAGGACACTTTTTTAGGAAACCTACATGTCGGTTGTTTTATTCAAATGTTATAACAGTTCAAATAATCAGGAAGTGAATTACAGAGAGCTTACTTTCTGAAAATTATAACTGAAAGCATGCCTCAGCAGTTTCTATCACATTCTATGGAGAACTGTTGTCACTGACGTACCTCGGAAATATAGGAAGTGGAACTGATTTTTTTTTTTAATTTATGAAGGGGGCAGTGGGAAAGTATGGACATTTCAGGGAATTCTGTTCCTCTTCACCTTGTTCCTCTCTCTATGTACTAATAAAGCACAGATGGCTGTAAAAGTGTTCAATTTCACCATGTAGGGGACCTTTTTTTTTGCATTAAAGGGACAGTAACCCTTTATTTTGACTTTACTTGTACTATTTTACTATTATTTTTTATCTTCACCTAAATTTTCACTTACACTTACACTTACAGAGTACTGTGCAAAAGTCTTAGGCAGGTGTGAAAAATCTAAATCAAATCAATATTTGGTGTGACCACCCTTTGCCTTCAAAACCCCATCAGTTATTCTAGGTACACTTGCACAAAGTCATGGATTTTGTAGGCATATAGTCAGGTGTATGATTTAAACAGTTATACAAAACAGGTGCTATTGATCAACAATTTAATATGTGGGTTGAAACATAATAATTAACTGAAACAGAAACATCTGTGTAGGAACAATAAAACTGTGTGAAGTACAGCCAAACTCAGCTAACAAGGTGAGGTCGCTGAAGACAGTTTAATGTAGAAAGTCGCACATTATGGCAAGGCTGAGCAGCATAGCAACGAGACAAAAGGTAATTATACTGCAACAGCAAGGACTCTCCCAGGCAGACAGGGGTTTCCAGGGCCTAGATGCACTAAAGGTCAATGTGGTGTCAGTATGATATTGTCAATGTGTTCGAATCACTCCGACAATTCTATCTGCACACACGTTGACATATTCACAAAAATTTTCGGATGGAAAGGGAAGGTTGGAGGAGGTCCCTATTAGCATACAGGATTTTCAAGTGCTGTTGCTGTGGAAGGGATCTCCTCCTCTCACACATCACCAACACTATGACAATTCTGAACAGCATTCTCTGTGCTTCCCTACCTAGCCAGTAGGGGAATACAGAGAAGGCTTTCAGCACCATGGACAGCATTGAATGCCATAGGGATGTGCATTGCTCACCCCTGTGGCATTCAAAGGGTTACAATAAACAAAACTAGTACACCAAGCACTACACAATGCCCCCCCCCTTTAGTATGTGGACATATATGTTGCATATATTTGACATACCAATTCCATCCGACATTCACCTCATTGACTGACATGTAGTATTCAAACCTGTCTTTAAATCAACAATTAACATTTTAAGTACCAGAGAGGTAGAAAGTATTGCTTAGCATGTGTTTCCTACCCCTCTGGTACCCAGAGGGTTAATAGGCAAGGTATGGGCTACCTTGCCTGTCTATATGTGTGTGTGTGTGTTAAACATTTATTTTATTATTAAAACATGTGTTTGTGACTAAATGTGTTTAAGTGTGATAACATGTACATTAGACCTCAGGGGGGTGTCATGACCCCTCATGACACCCCCCTAACATGAGGCCTACAATTGCTCTTTATTAACATTAAGCGCATATAAGCTATGTTTCACATACTTTATATGTGCTTTTAAGACAATATTACATGATCAGACCTCAAAGGGAGGCACCAAGACCCCTCCTGATAGCCCCCCCTACCATGAATCGACCGTGTCAACCCTGGTGACTGATTAAGTGATCAGAGTGCAGGGCTGCTTCATAAATAGAATATTTAGTTAGATATCATTCATTTCTAATTCCCTACCTCCTTTGTCCCATTGCGATTACTACTTTTGCTCCACTCTCCAGGAGATTAAATGATGGGACCGCAGCATTTGCTTTACCTGAGATGAACCCACTGACAGGTTCATTCATTCATTTCTTGATTTGCGGGAAGCTGAAAAGCCTGCAGCTTCAAGAATACTGTAAATGGGGTCACCCCATGGATTAGCTATCCTTTTGGATAGCTGATCCATGGTGGGGGGCTATCAGGAGTGGTTCTGGTGCCCCCCTTTGAGGTCTGATCATGTAATATCGGCCTAAAAGTGCATATAAGCTATGTGAAACATAACTTATATGCGCTTAATGTTAATAAAGAGCAATTGTCAGCCTCATGTTACCCCCCCTTGAGGTCTAATGTACATGTTATTACAGTTAAACACATTTAGTCACACACACGTTTTAATAATAAAATAAATGTTATATACAGGCAAAGTTGTAGTCCATACCTTGCATATTAATCCTTTGAGTACCAGAGGGGTAGGAAACACATGCTAAGCAATACTTTCCTACCTCTCTGGTACTCAAACGGTTAATTGTCAAATAAAAGACAGGTTCGACTACTATATGTCAATGAGGTGACTGTCGGATGGGGTTAGTATGTCGAATACATGCAATTTATGTCCACGTACTAAAGGGGTGGGGTGTCGAAGGGGGACACATTGTGTAGTGCTTGGTGTACTATTTCTGTTTATTGTAACCCTTTGAATGCCACAGGGGTGAGAAATACACATCACTATGGCATTCAGTGCTGTCCATGGTGCTGAAAGCCTTCTCTGTGTTCCCCTACTGGCACAAAGAATGCTGTTCAGACTGTCGTAGCTCTCCCTGCTGTTACTCCACAGGGAGATCCCAGCTATGACAGCCTGGGTTAGGTGAAGTGGAGACTGTGAGCTCCGACAGCAGAGGCTGCTATTGGAGTTTACTGAATGAGTCGAAGTGTCACATTATAATATCAACACACCCCCTTGCATATGAATGTATCTGATTATGCTTCATTTCCATATGGAAATTAGCAATTGTCCATTCAAAGAATATGCGTTCATAGACATGGTGAAGGCATGTCGGATTGATGTCGATGACGGTATTTTTTTGTTGGAGTTCTGGTGGAGTGATGTCGTAGACACTTTGTGAATACTGTGGAGGTGCCTATGACACTGCTCCGGTAGAACATTGACATTCGTAGCCCTCTTCAACCTTTAGTGCATCTAGGCCCAGATGTGCTGTCCAAGCTCTTTTGAAGAAACACAGAGAAATTGGCAATGTTGAGGACCAAAAACACAGTGGTCGGCCAAGGAAACTTAGTGCAGCAGATGAAAGACACATCATGCTTACTTCCTTTCACAATCGGAAGGTGTCCAGGAGTGCCACCAGATCAGAATTGGCAGAAAACAGTGGTATTCTGGTATACCCATTTACTGTCTGGAGAAGTCTGGTCAGAAGTGGTCTTCATGGAAGATTTGTGTGGAAACAAGGCCAAGCGACTCAACTGTGCATGAAGACACAGGAACTTGGGTGCAGAAAAATGGCATCAGGTGCTCTGGACTGATGAGTCAAAATTTTAAATATTTGACTGTAGCAGAAGGACGTTTGTTCTCAGAAGGGCTGGAGAGTGGTACAAGAATGAGTGTCTGCAGGCAATATTGAAGCATGGTGGAGGTTCATTGCAAGTTTGGGGCTACATTTCTGCAAATTGAGTTGGGGATTTCATCATAATTAATGGTCTCCATAATGCTGAGAAGTACAGGCAGATATTTATCCTTCATGCAATACCAACAGAGAGGCATCTGATTGGCCCCAAACGTATTCTATTTTCTGCAGCATGACAATGACCCCAAACATACAGCCAAAGTCATTATGAACTATCTTCAGTGCAAAGAAGAACAAGGAGTCCTGGAAGTGAGGGTATGGCCCCACAGAGCCCTTATCTCAACCTCTTTGAGTCTGTCTGGGATTACATGAAGAGACAGAAGCAACTGAGGCTGCCTAAATCCACAGAAGAAATGTGATTAGTTATCCAAGATGGGTGGTCACACCAAATATTAATTTGATTTAGATTTTTTGCCTGTTCACTCACTATGCATTTTGTTAATTCATAAAAATAAACTATTAACATGTCTATTTTTGAAATCATTCTTACTTTACAGCATGTTTTCACACCTGTACATGTGTGTATGTGTATATATATGTATATATATATATATATATATATATATATATATATATATATATAGAGAGAGAGAGAGAGAGAGAAATATATAGATAATCACACACCACACCAGTTCACCATACAATAACCCTTTTTAATTATTTTTTTCTCTTTATAAATAAAGGCTAGATAGCATAGTTTCAGGCTTA
The DNA here is from genome assembly GCA_037306005.1 of Rhinophrynus dorsalis. Lineage (NCBI taxonomy): Eukaryota > Metazoa > Chordata > Amphibia > Anura > Rhinophrynidae > Rhinophrynus > Rhinophrynus dorsalis. The sequence goes on from CM074718.1 coordinate 112,085,458, forward strand.
TGAATAGCCTGGAAAATATTAGTGTGTGCATTACTCAGGTTAGACAAACACAAGTCCTGAGACAAATAGTTTTGCAGGACCTAGACTTGTTAAACACAAGCCCTGAGAAAAATATTACTTGTGATTTTTAGGCTTGATGAAAACACCAGCCCTAAGAACATTTGTTTTTCAGGACTTAGGCTTCTTAAACACAAGCCCTGAGAAAATTTGACATGTGACAACAAGAACACTTAGTAATAATCCTCCCTGCCACCAGTTTAGCTTATTCTGTTGGATTGAATATCTGCAGATGTTCTCTTATCCCCTGTGTCAGTTTACACTCCACCACATTGCCATGTGTGTGGTCAGTACACTATACCATGTGCAATGGGTGGTCAAGAACTGCCACATCCTTGCAGCTACAGAATCTCCATCAGCTGGTGGGGATGATAATGTTGGTGGAGGTGGTATACCAGAGGAGTAGATAGAGAATCCTGAGGGTGCCTGGGCAGAGACCCTAGCACAAAAAGCTGATGATACTCGCCATCAAACTTTCTGGCTCAGGCAGGGTTTCTCTACACTTCCTCTTGGATTTTCAGCATATTATTTGTGCCCTTGGAGAGGTACAGGGGGTTACAGAATAGCTGATCTCAATTTCGTTTGTGAGGGTTTGTCTTTCACATGCTTAACATAAACATTGTGGTGTCTGTATTGCATGTGTTTTATGAGGACCGTTGTATCAGTTTGTGTGTCCCCTCCTTAATCCTTTTCACTGATTTGTCGCACATATTGCACACCACTGTTGCTGATGACTGCACTGCATCTGCCCCAAGAGAATCTTATTCCCACACCCCTAATTTCAGGAAGGGGACGGGGGAGAAAAATGACCTTTTTCTTATTCTCCACAATCCCCTTCACTGGCTGTGGTAGATGATGATGCTGCCTCAGAATCAGCACTAGAACTAGGACCAGGATTATTGGTGGTAAGTGGAACCTGTCTTAGTCCCAATTTACTACTAGGGGAACCCAGTCCCATGGTGGCCATGGTTGCGTGTTGCACACTACCCTGCTCATTATGATACTGCTACTGAGACAGATGAACGTCTGGCCCTGGTGACTCAGCAGCAGGAATTACAGCAGAAGCAAACGCAACAATGTCATTGCTGTTGGTGGTGGTGGTGATGCCATCCTCATCTGCATCTCTGTCTCCCAATGTTTTTTGCATTCAACAGCTGCTCCACCATCACTTTCACTCCACCATCATCCTTACCACCACCACCATATCTTGCTGCTGAAGTATGGACGTGGGACTGGTTGGTGATGATGATAAATGTGACAGAGGGTCTGCTGTCACACTTGCCATCTCTTCAGATGAAGAAGGCAAACTGGCAGCACTAGCAGCTGGCACAGGTACCTGACAAGTGTTGCTGCTCATACTGCTAGCCAGATCTGCCTCCTTCATCATAATTCCCGAGATGGACAATGCTGGGGGGAATGGGAATCACAGGGTCAGGGGTATGTGGGCTCCCTTGACCACTAGTCTGACTGCTAACTTCCCCTTCCACCTCAGCAGCAGTATTAGGATCCATAAACTAATCCCAGGAGCTGCTCCAACACTCCCATCCTAACCCCACAAGTCTCTAGCTGCTGTGTGGTAGTGGCAAATGTGGCTAAGGGTCCCCTGCTGTCACTCTTGCCAACTCCTCAGAATTAGAAGGAGCACTGGCAGCATTAGCAGAAGATACAGACAGCTGACCTGTGCTGCTCACACTGCTGCCCAGTTCTGCCTTTATCACAATTTTTCCCCAGATGCCCAGTGATGATGTTTGGGGACTGGGAATCATTTGATCTGGCAATTGTGGGCTGCCAGCTCCTTTCTCATTGGTTGTGTTGACTTCCTCCTCCTCTGTGTCACTGCATGCGTTGGGTGAAACGTGTCAAGAAAAATCAGAGAACCACATAGGTTTCACGGAGTATCTCACAAGATCAAAACAGAACCTTTCACCCATCCCTACTAATAATTGTAAGGAATTAGTAACTAATATTTGACAATTTTGTATGACAGTAGGTGGGAACCAGTCAGACTGATGTGGTACAATTTTGTTTCATGGAACAGTGATCTAATGAATAAATTCTCATATTTGTCTTGCCTGCATCACATTTCTGAACTGAATCAAGGGCTCAGTTTGTTGCTACTCTATATGACTATGCTTATACACTTGCCATTTTTGTATCAGTGTTTGATGTGATGGAATTACATAAAAAACATAACTTTATGTTTCCCAGATTCTTATTGGGACTTGTAGCAGTTTATACTGGAACAAATATGTTAGTTACATGCAGTTACAGTCAATTGCATATGCCATGCCAACATCCTAATTCTAATAGTTGATTCATATTTAGGAAAAATTTGAAATTGTGCAGCATACCTTTCCTTTGCTCCTTGCTTTACATGATGTGATAACAAGGGAAAGAAAACTGGAGTAATATTCCACCATTTTCTGTGCATGCTATAGGGCAGGCATGAGGGCCTTGCTAGTATTAGTCTGTGCACTTGTATACACTAAAGAGTCCAGAAGCTCTAGTGCATACCCCCAAGTGCAGCTGCTGATATTGGAGGGTAACACCAGTGCAAATTGCTGGCAAGGTCATACAATCCCCTCACCACAAAGATGTCCTATTGGAAGACATAACATGCAAATTGTATTCAAATCAATATAAAGCATTTCTACTTAAATGTTCATATTTTCACAGAAATAAAGCTATAGTTTGTCATGTAAATTTTGTAACTGCAAACAATGGCATAGAGAGCTTTATGCAGCATGAATTCATATAATAAAATATAGATGACATAAAATTATATTTCTAACCCCTGCATTTAATTATCTGTGAAAGGCAAACTATAGAATTCTTAAAGTGACACAACACCATAGTTTTAACACTGGAGAGTAAATGATCCACACGTAAACAGATACAAAAAGATGTTTTATTATCGAAAAAGCAAGCTGAATATTAATAGCAGAACATTTATACACGTCACATAAAAATGTATAAACAAAATAATTAAGTGCTGTCTTTACTAGTGATGAGCGAGCACCCCAATGCTCGGGTGTTCGGGTGCTCTGACCGAGCACCCCCTGAGGCTCGAGTGCTCGGCCGAGCACCCGAGCCCCATTGAAGTCAATGGGAGGACTCGAGCATTACACCAGGCACCCCCTGCTCTGATGAGGGGAGGGTGCCTGGTCCATAGGAAAAGGGCAGAAAAGGATGGAAACACCACAGAAATGGTTCAGGGACAGCATAGGGAGGATGTCTGGATGCATCTTGGACTCCAACATCGCTGCTGGGAACGATCTTTCGCCCGTAGTACGCCATTTTTACAGACTGACCATAAAACACACAAAAAGGAAAATAAAAACGACTTTAGGTGAAAAATTGTTACCAAACAGTATTTGCTGTATATTTACTTGTATATCATCTGCAAATTCTCCCAAAAATTTCCTTGATTTTCTGAAGTGAGGCCATGATTAAGAGGGAAACGTGCGCAGAGGCAAATTCTCCCAAAAATTTCCTTGATTTTCAGAACTGAGGCCATGATTAAGAGGGAAACGTGCGCAGAGACAAATTCTCCCAAAAATTTCCTTGATTTTCAGAATTGAGGCCATGATTAAGAGGGAAACGTGCGCAGAGGCAAATTCTCCCAAAAATTTCCTTGATTTTCAGAACTGAGGCCATGATTAAGAGGGAAACGTGCGCAGAGGCAAATTCTCCCAAAAATTTCCTTGATTTTCAGAACTGAGGCCATGATTAAGAGGGAAACGTGCGCAGAGACAAATTCTCCCAAAAATTTCCTTGATTTTCAGAACTGAGGCCATGATTAAGAGGGAAACGTGCGCAGAGGCAAATTCTCCCAAAAATTTCCTTGATTTTCAGAACTGAGGCCATGATTAAGAGGGAAACGTGCGCAGAGGCAAATTCTCCCAAAAATTTCCTTGATTTTCAGAACTGAGGCCATGATTAAGAGGGAAACGTGCGCAGAGGCAAATTCTCCCAAAAATGTCCTTGATTTTATTGAACTGAGGCCATGATTAAGAGGGAAACGTGCGCTGAGCTGACCATCTAAAACATTATGGGTGAGGGTCTGCTGCAGAGCTGACCATCCTAAACATTATATGCGAAGGCCCGCTAGTGAGCTGACGCTATAAAACATTATATGAGAGGGCCCGCTAGAGAGCTGACCCAATAAAACATTATATGAGAAGGCCCGCTGGTGAGCTGACCTATATAAAAATTGTCAAACAGGGCCCGCTGGTGAGCTGGCCCTATATAAAAATTATATCACAGGGCCCGCTGGTGAGCTGGCCCTATATAAAAATTATATCACAGGGCCCGCTGGTGAGCTGGCCCTATATAAAAATTATATCCCAGGGCATATGGAAGAGGAGGAGGAGGATGAGAAGATTAAGAGTCAACCATATACCCGTTTTTTGGGTGGAAGGGGTGAATGGGAATACAGAGTATTCACATCATTGTAAATAACATATATAAAGTGAGTTTATGTTCCCCCGGGGCTTTCCTCCAGTGGAGTGGAGAAGCCAGGGGAAATCCAGGCCTTGTTCATTTTTAGAAGTGTCAACCTATCAGCATTGTCGGTGGAAAGGCGGATACGCTTATCTGTTATGATGCCACCAGCAGCACTAAATACCCGCTCAGACAGAACGCTGGCGGCAGGGCAGGCCAGCACCTCCAAGGCGTAGAGTGCCAGTTCATACCACGTGTCCAGCTTGGACACCCAGTAGTTGTAAGGCACAGAGGGATTATTGAGGACGCTGACACGGTCTGCTACGTACTCCTTCACCATCTTCCAAAACTTTTCCCTCCTTGTGACACTAGGCTGCGCATCAGGGTGAGGGTGCTGGCGGGGTGTCATGAAGGTGTCCCACGCCTTGGAGAGTGTTGCCCTGCCTTTCTCGGAACTGCTGTGTGCTTCCCTTTTCTCCCCTTCTCTGTTGGCCAAGGTAGCACGTACTCTGCCGCCAGCGTTGTCAGATGGAAAATTTTGGAGCAATTTTTCAACAAGAACCTTCTGGTATTGCACCATTTTGCTTGTCCTCTCCACCGGAGGAATGAGAGATGAGAAATTCTCTTTGTAGCGGGGGTCCAGAAGGGTGAACACCCAGTAATCCGTGTTGTTTAAAATGCGTATAACGCGTGGGTCACGGGAAAGGCAGCCTAACATAAAGTCAGCCATGTGTGCCAGAGTACCAACAGTCAAGATTTCGCTGTCCTCACCAGGAGGATGACTCTCAATATCCTCATCCTCTTCCTCCTCTTCTGCCCACCCACGCTGAAGAGATGGAACTAAAGTTCCATGGCTACCCTCTGTAGCGGAGGCAACCGTGTCTTCCTCCTCCTCCTCCTCCTCCGCCTCCTCCAATTGTCGCTGAGAAGACGAAGTGAGGGTGCTCTGGCTATCACCTTGTGTAAGCTCTTCCTCCCCCATTTCCACCTCTTCCACATGCAAAGCGTCGGTTTTAATTGTGAGCAGCGAGCGTTTCAGTAGACACAGAAGTGGGATGGTTACACTGATAATAGCGTTATCGCCGCTCACCATCTGTGTCGATTCCTCAAAATTGCGTAAAACCTCGCAGAGGTCTGACATCCATTCCCACTCCTCACTTCTGATTACAGGAAGTTGAACGGAGAGGCGACGACCGTGTAACAGCTGGTACTCCACTACTGCCCTCTGCTGCTCACAAAGCCGGGCCAACATGTGGAAGGTGGAGTTCCAGCGCGTGCTCACGTCACACAGCAGCCGGTGAGCTGGCAATTGTAAGCGCTGCTGCAGCTTCAACAGGCCGGCCGAAGCTGTAGATGACTTACGGAAATGTGCACACACGCGGCGCACCTTGGTCAAGAGATCATGCACATTGGGGTAGGTTTTTAGAAATCGCTGCACCACTAAATTAAATACATGCGCTAGGCATGGTACGTGTGTGAGCTTGCCGAGCTCCAAAGCCGCCACCAAGTTACGCCCATTATCACACACAACCATGCCTGGTTGCAGGTTGAGTGGCGAGAGCCACTGCTCGGTCTGGTGACTAATCCCCTGCAACAGCTCTGAGGCCGTGTGCTGTTTGTCCCCAAGGCAGATCAGCTTCAGCACGGCCTGTTGACGCTTCCCCACTGCAGTGCTACACTGCTTCCAGCTACTGGCTGATGGGGGAGTGGCGCTGCGTGTAGAGAATTCGGAGGTGGAAACGGAGGAGGAGGAGCCAATAACGTAGGTGCTGACAGAAACCCTGATGGAGGTAGGGCCCGCAATCCTCAGCGTGGGTAGCACCCGTGCCATCCCAGGGTCCGAGTCGCTCCCAGCCTCCACGACATTCACCCAGTGTGCCGTCAGGGAAATGTAGCGTCCCTGGCCACAAGCACTTGTCCATGTGTCAGTCGTTAAGTGGACCTTCCCAGTAACTGCGTTGGTCAGGGCACGGGTGATGTTACGGGACACATGGTGGTGTAATGCGGGGATGGCACACCGGGAAAAGTAGTGGCGGCTGGGGACCGCGTACCGAGGGACAGCTGCTGCCATCAGGCTGCGGAAGGACTCAGTGTCCACAAGCCTAAATGGCAGCATTTCGATGGCCAGTAATTTGGAAAGGTGTGAGGTTAGTGCTATGGCCTGTGGGTGGGTGGCTGGGTACTTTCTCTTGCGCTCAAATGCCTGGGGTAACGACATTTGGACGCTGCGCTGGGACAGGGAAGTGGATGTGGTCGCTGATGGTGCTTCAGATGCTACAGGTGCAGGGCGGGAGGTATGCGGGCCTGCGCCTTCGACAGGCGATTGGCCGGCACCGAAAACAGGGGAAGAGGAGGCAGTGGTGTGGCCTGCAGACACAGATGGGCGATCCAGGCGTTCCTCCCACTTACTACGGTGCTTGGATGCCATGTGTCGGATCATGCTGGTGGTGGTGAAGTTTCTAGTGTTCATGCCCCGGCTCATTCTGGTGTGGCACAGGTTGCAAACTACAATTCTTTTGTCGTCCGCACTTTCCTTAAAAAAACGTCATACCGCGGAACACCTACCCTTTGGCAAGGTAGATTTACGCAAGGGGGTGCTCCGTGGAACATTTGCGGGCAGGTTTGGTGCGGTCCGCCTTCTTTCTGTAGCCACACCACTGCCTCTTCCAGCCTGTTGCGGTGCTGCAGATGGCTCACCCTCAGGACTGCTGTCATCGCTCGGCTCTACACCTTCCCAGGTGGGGTCAGTCACCTCATCGTCCACCAAGTCCTCCTCCACTTCCTCACTCTGATCATCCTCCTCAAGTCTTGATCCCACCACATACTCAGTCATTGACAACTGTATAACATTCTCCTCAACAAGGTCTTGAGACGGAAATAGTGGTTGATTTAATGGCAACTGTGTCTCATCATCATCATCCACTACTTCCTTTGACCTTAAATGCCGTTCACATCTGTCATCTTCTTGTGATTGGGTAGCCTCTAGAGGTTGTGAATCAGGGCACAAGATGTCATGTTCCTCTGCAAGCGTGCTTGGAGAGAGGGTCAAATGAAGGATTGGTGATGAGACGAGCTCCTCACTATATCCCAGTGTGGGATCACTTCTTTGACCAGACCGTGTATGGTGGGAGGAAGGATGATCAGAGTGAGGATTATGTTGACCAGACTCTTGGCTACTGAGAGTGGACTTGGTGGAAGACAGGGTGGTGCTTAACCGACTGGAAGCAGTATCAGCTGTCATCCAACCGACCACCTGTTCGCAGTGGTCGGACCTCGAGAGTGATGTCCTGCGACGCCCTGTAAAATTAGACATGAAGCTAGGTATGGTGGATGTCTTTCTTTCTTGTGCTCTGGCACCAGGCACAGTTTCTACGCGTCCTGACCCGCGCCCTGAACTATCAGGATCACGTCCACTTCCCCGTCCCTTTTTACCCGCCTTCTTCATCTTACACGGAATATGTGACTTTAATATTTGAGTTTGAAAACTTAACAGTATTTCTTCCTATTCTGCAACTGTGCAGAGTACACAGAATAGGCTGCTAAACGGCGGTGACACACACTGAATGGAATATGTGACTTTAATATTTGAGTTTGAAAACTTAACAGTATTTCTTCCTAGTCTGCAACTGTGCAGAGTACACAGAATAGGCTGCTAAACGGCGGTGACACACACTGAATGGAATATGTGACTTTAATATTTGAGTTTGAAAACTTAACAGTATTTCTTCCTAGTCTGCAACTGTGCAGAGTACACAGAATAGGCTGCTAAACGGCGGTGACACACACTGAATGGAATATGTGACTTTAATATTTGAGTTTGAAAACTTAACAGTATTTCTTCCTATTCTGCAACTGTGCAGAGTACACAGAATAGGCTGCTAAACGGCGGTGACACACACTGAATGGAATATGTGACTTTAATATTTGAGTTTGAAAACTTAACAGTATTTCTTCCTAGTCTGCAACTGTGCAGAGTACACAGAATAGGCTGCTAAACTGCGGTGACACACACTGAATGGAATATGTGACTTTAATATTTGAGTTTGAAAACTTAACAGTATTTCTTCCTATTCTGCAACTGTGCAGAGTACACAGAATAGGCTGCTAAACGGCGGTGACACACACTGAATGGAATATGTGACTTTAATATTTGAGTTTGAAAACTTAACAGTATTTCTTCCTATTCTGCAACTGTGCAGAGTACACAGAATAGGCTGCTAAACGGCGGTGACACACACTGAATGGAATATGTGACTTTAATATTTGAGTTTGAAAACTTAACAGTATTTCTTCCTATTCTGCAACTGTGCAGAGTACACAGAATAGGCTGCTAAACGGCGGTGACACACACTGAATGGAATATGTGACTTTAATATTTGAGTTTGAAAACTTAACAGTATTTCTTCCTAGTCTGCAACTGTGCAGAGTACACAGAATAGGCTGCTAAACGGCGGTGACACACACTGAATGGAATATGTGACTTTAATATTTGAGTTTGAAAACTTAACAGTATTTCTTCCTAGTCTGCAACTGTGCAGAGTACACAGAATAGGCTGCTAAACGGCGGTGACACACACTGAATGGAATATGTGACTTTAATATTTGAGTTTGAAAACTTAACAGTATTTCTTCCTAGTCTGCAACTGTGCAGAGTACACAGAATAGGCTGCTAAACGGCGGTGACACACACTGAATGGAATATGTGACTTTAATATTTGAGTTTGAAAACTTAACAGTATTTCTTCCTAGTCTGCAACTGTGCAGAGTACACAGAATAGGCTGCTAAACGGCGGTGACACACACTGAATGGAATATGTGACTTTAATATTTGAGTTTGAAAACTTAACAGTATTTCTTCCTATTCTGCAACTCTGCACAGTACACTGAATGTGCTGCTAAACTGCGGCGAAGCACACTGAATGGAATATGTGACTTTGATATTTTAGTTTGAAGACTTAACAGTATTTCTTCCTATTCTGCAACTCTGCACAGTACACAGAATGTGCTGCTAAACTGCGGCGAAGCACACTGAATGGAATATGTGACTTTGATATTTTAGTTTGAAGACTTAACAGTATTTCTTCCTATTCTGCAACTCTGCACAGTACACAGAATGTGCTGCTAAACTGCGGCGACGCACACTGAATGGAATATGTGACTTTGATATTTTAGTTTGAAGACTTAACAGAATGTGCTCTAATCTGCAACTTTGCACACTAAACAGAATGTGCTCTAATCTGCAACTTTGCACACTAAACAGAATGTGCTCTAATCTGCAACTTTGCACACTAAACAGAATGTGCTCTAATCTGCAACTGTGCACACTAAACAGAATGTGCTCTAATCTGCAACTTTGCACACTAAACAGAATATATATTTTTTTTTTTTTTTTTTTTCCCCCACACAAAATAACCTGCTGCCCCCACACACAGTAGTCCTAAAAAGGACTTTTGGTTCTTTTTTTTCACAATTTTGCTTGTTTTCCTCCCTACACTGCCTTTCCCTTCCTATCCTCAGCTCTCCCTGGCTAAGACTGAGCCGAACTCGATGGTCAGGTGCTATACAGCACCCGACCACGGGTTCTGGCCAGCCAATCAGTGTAATGCCAGCAGCCAACATGGCTGCTGGCATTACACCGATGTCAGAGCCTCCCTGCACGTTTATTGGCTGCGCAGCAGCCGCAAAACGTGCGGGGAGGAGACCCGAACATGGCGGGCGAGCACATGCGGTACTCGTACGAGTACCGCCATGTGCCGAGCAGAGCGATGCTCGAGCCGATCCGAGCATCGGCCGAGCATGCTCGCTCAACACTAGTCTTTACCTGTAATTGCAAACTGACACTGTGAACACAGCACAATAAATGCATAGCTATTAGACCTTTAAACTGATAGTAATGTTTCACAAAAACAGCAGCCCCAATAAATCTTCATATTATTTGGGCCATAGAGAGTGTTATTTCATTACTGTGAGCACTGTAGTTCAAGAGTATTTGAATGATAAAGTTTCCCCCTCCTGCCCCTTTTACCTAGTGTAAGCCCCCACTCCTCAGATGTGGAATCCAGTCCATAGACCAGACAGCTCACATCAAGTGTCAAAATTCTTACTGTGAGAACAATGAAATCCCTGCCCCCCTTGACAGGTTGTTCAACTTTTTCCCTTATCTTAATTGATTGTCCCTCTCTGCAATCTTCCTGGAAACTCCCTGCTGCTCTAAGCTGAGCAGTGTTACATCAGTAGAAGGGACGGGAGGGGGAAACTTTATCATTCAATTACTCTTGAACTACAACTCTGACAGTACTGAAATAACACTCTTCAAGGCCCAAATACTATGATGATTAATTAGAACTGCTTTTATTATGAAATATTACTATCCCTTTAAGGAGCACAGAGTATAGAGCACAAAATCAACCTATCCCTGTGAAATCACCAATTCCACCAAACTTCCAGCATTAACGGAGAGTATGTAAGCTAATCAAACACATGGATAAAAAACCCTCAATTCAACACATCTCACACTACTTCAAGTGCTAGAAACATGAATATTTCATAGAGACAATATATATCTGAGAAGTGCATAATAGTTCATAATAATATGCAGGGGAATATTCTTACCCACTTTTCAACACTGAAATCTTCACTTTGGCATTCCCTGTGCCTTGAAGTCCGTCAATAATATAATCAAGAAAGGCACATGAACACCAGAGAGAAGGTTTCAGTATTGAGGACAGGGTAAGAATAGTCCCCGACATATTATTATGCACATTTCTTAAATATATATTAACCCTTTGATTGTCAGAGGAATTTGCAATGCATTCTTTGCAATACATTGTGTACACCTCTGGCACTCAACGGGTTCAGTCTCTGATCCCTGGAAAGGTTCTAATAAGTGGCTAATTGTGATCAGACATGTGCTTAGTCCACAAGCCAACTAAAGATTAAAACATACACTGCCCTACTTTCACAAAACTGTATCACACTTGAGGAGCTGTGTTTCAGAAATAATGGGATGCAATAATATCCACAGGGTGCATTAATGATATAGTCAGCCTCGAAGACAAGATTGGAAATAATGTATTATTTATAAATTACCATTTATGTTCATTTGTTTGGTGGTTGATTATGTGAACCTTTGAGAGTAGCTGCATTGTATTCAGTATACTATCAAGTCACCATCTATTTTGTCATCTGTTCACTTCTTCATCAACATTATATATTTTATCATCATCCATTTTTTCATCATATTCATCAATTTCACTGCTCATTCATTCATCAAAATTATATATATATATTGTTTTTCATTTTTTCACTGCATCACATATTTTTAATTGTTATTTTTATGCAATCAGATTTGCTGATTTACACATATATCAGCGCATTTAATATCCAGGATTGGGGACTTTTGAGTATTTGTTTTCATTTACTGGCTCTTTTATTATTTTATTTTGTCATTTATTTATCATTTGAAGCATTGATTGAGTTACTTGTTATGTATGATATATTCATATTTCCAGCACTTGAAATAGTGTGAGATATTTTGTGTTGGGGGTTCTTTAATCCGTGTATTTGATTATCTTACATATTGTCCAGTGGTGGCTCCTATAATGCTGGTGAGTTTGGTGGGACTGGTTATTTCACAAGGATTACAGCATTTATTGTGCTGTGTTCATAGTGCACGTTTGGGTCTACAGATAGGGATAGAGTTTATTCCGTTCCTGTTTATATATTTTTATGTCATCTCAAATGTATCATTTTGCTGTAATTAGTATTCAGCATGCTTTTAGGCAATAAAACATTTTATCTTTTTTGGCATCTGTTTACATGTGGATAATTTACTCTCCATTGTTAAAACTAAGGTACGGTGGCACTTTAAGCATTTTATACTTATACTGTAAGCATGATATTATACCCTACTCTGGGTATACCACAATTTGCATTTGAATATTTGTACCCAAATCTGTGAATATTGTTAGATTTTTTTTTTGCTGGTAATTATCTGTTGATGCCTTGAAATATGTGCACTTTAAGCAATAAGGTAATAAAATTCTGAATTAAAATAAGTACAAGTAACTCTTTTTGTGAGCTCTACCAACACTTGAATACAAGGCTTTTTGTGTAACAATATGGCCACTTTCTTGAGCTGAGGTGTGACTATTGTGTTAATGTATGGGCTTTTACTGCATGCCATTCCTTTATGACCTGTCACACAATACATAAAAACTGAGCACATATCAGTGCATGATTCTTCTTTATACCAGCTTTAAAGGGATAGTAATACTTCGTTTTAACTTTTTTTTTTATTTTGTAGGCATTAAAAAAACATTAAGAATGATATAAGTCTTATCTCTCAATCCTTTATGGTTTAGGAGATATTCACAAGCAATGTTCCCCTCCCCGCCCCTTTTACCTAGTGTAAGACATTTCTTCTCAGATGTGGATCAGGTTGTATGACAGGACAGATAACAGAAGGGGACAATTTTCTTTGTATGAAAACAATGAAAGCCCTTCCCCCCTTGACATGTTTTTCAGCTTTTTCCATTATCTTAATTGAAGATTGTCCTTCTCTGCAGTCTACCTGGGCACCTTCCTTCTGATCTGGTTGAACAGGGGGGGGATACTTTGTTTGTGAATATCTCTTAAACCATAAAGGTTTGAGAGATAAGACTTATATCATTCTTCATGTTTTTTTAATGCCTACAAAATAAAATAAAGTTAAAACAAAGTATTACTATCCCTTTAAGTACTTGTAATCAGAAAGGTTGCATTGTGGTGGAGCTGTGTGGACTGGAATATACTAAATGCATCTCTACATAAGCATAGGTTCTTGATTAGTGAATTCATACACAGATATGGCTACTGCACTGCACCAGCATTTTGTACTTTCTTCTCAAAGTCTCCATTACATTTCCCAGATATATGTTGAAGACCTCTCTAGCATCCAAGGGGTTAAAAAAGTGTAATTTTTTTTTCATTTTTATAACAGTAAACCATATAGCTAATACATTTTTTGTGATGTGAACTAAGCCTATTTATAAAAATAAATGCATTGTATAAAGCATGTGGGTAAAAAATATAGGCTTCACCTGCCTCAGGCAGTCGATAATATATGTTATATATGTAATTGTTGGCAATAACTATTAATAATCATTTGTAGTAAAAAATGGTGAGTTAGTATTGTTTATGCGTTATTTAGTACAGTTTTACTGCTTTCAATATTACCAACTAAAATAACACAAGCTGTAAGTGGAACTACCACCTCTTTAACAATTTAACTTCAATAACTCCCTGTCTGGCGACTAGCTGCTTAGTAGCGCTAGTTACCAGAATTATTACCTTATTAAATAGATTTCTCCTTTCTTCCCGGGCTGACAAGCAGGACGGAGCGCAGACATCTTGCCATAGTGACATCTGCGTGCCTGCACTGTCAGTCCCTTTTGGAGCCGGCAAGCTCCTAGCAACGTCTCCTAGACCTGGCTGGGACTGAGTGCGCAGGTGTGTGGCAAGATGTCCGAGCTCCATGCTGCTGTCAGCTCGGTAAGAATGCATATTTCTTTTGAATAAGGTAATAATTCTGGTGATTAGCGCTGCTAAGCTGCTAGTCGCCAGATGGGGAGTTATTGAAGTTAAATTGTTTAAGAGGTGGTAGTTCCTCTTTAATAATGCAGCCCACATTTTTATATGAATAAGATAAACCTTTTCATGTTCAGTGGGTGCTGTCATTTTAAAGAAACAATAAAAAGTGTCCTTTTCATTCAAAAGGGAAGATTATTTATGTACTTTAAGAAGGACATTGTTTTCCCTATATTCATTGTATATATTTTATATATTTTGTCATAGAAATCTACAGATGTAACTGAGATTAATTATTGTACTCTAGTAACCTTCTTTCTGATGTAATGACCTTCTATAAATGGCAAAGGGCCATAGGGTTTTGTTTATATTCAAAGCTGCTCTTGTTTTTCATATCTGTAGGGGACTAGAAACAACCCATGATTACTCTTGTAATCAGGAAAACCCAGTAGCTTTCTGATACTGCCCTCAGCACTGACAAAGGGAATTGAATTGATGATATGGTGAGGTTGAAGTGTCCTTGACATAAACATATTTTGTAGTAGACAGTTGAAAACATCAACGGAGTTGTTCATGTTTTGAAATTTGAACTACAGCAAATGTAATTTTCACTGTTAAAAATTCCTCATTGTTTCTTTTTTCCATCTCATTGATTATATTAATTTTCTCAGCTTCAGTTCTCTGAGCACAACAACTTATCAGATTTTCAGGATATCCCTAATTAAGCATAGGTATCTCAAACATATTGACTGAGCCACTGATTACCCACCTGCAATTAAGGAGGGATATCTTGTAAGTAATCCTAACATCACTATGCAATTTGATTATTTTCTCTATATAACTCATTGGATACTAGAGAGGTTCTAGTCCATTGCATTGAAATCAAGGGGATGATATTAAAGATAATGTAATAAAGCCTTGTAACAGGTGTTTTCATTACAAAGGGCCATTTCTATACACAATAAGGGTCAGTGCCCTCTTTGCACCTTTGTACCAAACTCATTGGATTTTATGCATGAAACTAAAAAGGTATAATTCTTAAAAGGATAGTAATTCTTAAAATGTAAAAATATATATGTTGTAGGGTCCCACTGAGTAAAACAAGGGTACTCCCACTGCTGAAAGGTGTTTTATTCAAAAGTGATTACAGCTCAATGTTGAATTTTTTTTAGTTGCAATATCACAGTGGCCTGAAATTGTACAATGGCGCTGTTGCTACACCATCTTATGGACAGCCCCTAGCCCTCCATGAATGTGGCAACTAAACCCTGAGAATGGAGGGAGGTGAGTGGAAGAGAGAGTGATATGTGAAAACAAAAATTAGGGAGAATGGAGAAGCTGAACTAAAATTAAAACAAGTGAGGAGGAGTTATGTACAATCACAGAAGAGTTAGTATCACACTACTCCCAATCATTGTAAATGTAGCATCCTTTTAATAGAGGCCATCACATAGAATGATACATTTTCAGTGGGAAGCTGAGTAGAAAGACCTCAGCGACAGCCCCCAGAAGATCAGTTAGATGCAAATTCCAGGTCTTAGGGAGAAACCTCTAGAGAGAGACAAGCTATTTTAGCAGGTAAGCAATAGGTGCAAGTCACAGTCATGAAGGGGGAAGCAACAAGGCCATGCAAGGTGTTAATCGACCCCAGACTGGGGAGCGCACATATATGCCAAATAGCTGGTCTCCACTAACAAACTAACAATCCCTGGTGAGATATCGTTCACATAGACTGCTTGCATCTTGGAAAGGTGGCCAGAATGTGAACCACCACCCCACAGAATGCTTTCTAGACTTCCCACCTTACTTCTAGCCTGTCTTCCAGACATAGCCAGGTGCACCACCTGTAAACTTCACCAGGGCCAATGCACCTGGGGAACAACTCCAGACATGGGCAGAGAGCAGTGGGAATTTACGATGCACTGATTGAGGGGTTCAGCAGCCACGGTACTGGGTACATAAGTAGAAATGAGAGGAAGAGTAGCTCACCATATGTCTTCACTGTGGTGCCTGCCACTTCAATGTAAGTGGCATGCAGTGAGAGCAGGGTCATCCACTTTGGTAACAGTAGCTGGGATATCAGGCAAAGACTTGGATCCAGAGGAGCGGCTGGTCAAAGAGGGCCGTGGTGAAATATCAGGGAGCTCGGCTACGGAGTTGCGTGCCGCATGCCTCACACCTATAGGTAGGCCAGAAATTTGTCAATCTGGTTTTCCCAGACAGGGAGCCCTTCGACCTAATGGAAATGGTGAGCAGGGAGCACTCACGGTGTTTATAGTATAAATGGTATGGCACTCTGATTGCAAAATATAATAAAATTTATCAGAGATGCAGGAGTTCTTCTAAGACGCGTCCTCTTGCTGCTAGGCCACTGCAGGATCTCTTTCCTTTAGTTCCTCCCTGCTTCCTCATGTATATGTCCCAAGTCATCCAGTCCCCTACCACTGGCCCCTACACAGGCCTGGGAAGAATACATTTGTGAGAATGTAGCCAAGGGCTTTGTTTGGCCATCTTGGTTGGGGTGTTTTTTTTCTTCATCCAGAAGAAGACTTCCTTCAACCCGCAGGGTGAGACTCACCCTTCAATATTTGGTAGAATGGAAAGGATGTAGCCTGGAGGATAGATCCTGGGTCCCAGCAACCAATGTCCCTGTTCCTCGACATAAACAAAATTTCCATTTTAGATTTCCTGACAAGCCTAGTTCCCAGGAAGGCTCACGTTGAGAGGGGCACACTGTCAAACACCATTCCTATTGGTTACTAGAAGTGTATCCTGATTGTTCTGTTCAGGTGTATTACCTTAGTTTTGTTCTTGACCTACCTCCTGTCAGAAGACTTGGCTTCTGTTGTTAATCCTTGGTTACGACCCAGCTTGCATGACCATCTTTCTTCCTGCTTCCTTGGTTTGATCCGCGGCTACAACGTTGCATGCCTGACCATCCGAGTGCTTTCTGTCTCTGCTCCTTCGACCTGCTCTGTTTACGATGAGGCTTGTCTGACCAGCTGACTGTGTGCTCATTTTTGACCCTCTGTGTATGTGACTTAACCAGCTCACCTCCTGTCAGTAGTCTTCAACTTCTGCCTACCTCTGACTCTAGTCAAAGCCATCTGCCTGGTTCTATGACTCGGTGATATTGTCGATCTTTGACCTTCCTCAACTACCTCATGAAGCAGTCCTTCTGGCCTGTTCAACTTAGATCCTGGGTCTCTCAATGATATAGGGAAGGCTCGTCTGACTTTGTGCACCATTCCTCTGGAGCCAGGTGCTGCATTTGACTTATACCACCACTGGTATACCTCCTGTAGCTGGAGTTCGCAGAGACATTTTTGGACTTCCTTAAAGGCCCTATTGTCGTTGTCTTTCCAGACCTGTCTTGGGTTTCTCCAACTGATCTCCAGTCTATCCCTATGAACAGGAGATCCTCCTTCTGAATGTACTCTTGTTGATCCTGAAGTTGTCTATCCTGCTATCTGACTTCATGGGCAGCATCTTTAACCTCAACGTAGGCCAAAGCAAGGGCATCTTTAGGTCCACCTTCAATCCACAGCTTCACTCTCTGTCCTGTGCTCTCTAGCTTCTGGTAGTCTCACACCTGTTGGAGTTATGAGACAGAACCTGACAGCTTACATTTAGGTTCTTACAATGACAAGTGCTCTAACTAAATTCACCTACTTCTGGTCGCTAAAACAGATGCAGGTAACTCCCTAATAACCCCCACAATTTGTGATTGGTGCTAGACAGCACATTATTTTTTGATTTTGACACAATTAAAATGTTACAAAGGGATGGGAAGAACAGGACACAATGTATTGTAATCTGACTGATTTTAACTCCTTCTGAGATGGCATGCTAAACATTCAAATGACTCCCCTCCCCTGGACTCTCATGCCATAATGACTGTGTATTTATGGATCTGTTTGGATTTGTGTCACAGTGTATGACTCTGTTATGGTGTATCTATGTGAATGCCCATGTAAATAACAGTAAATCATACATTAAGTAGTTGTGTATTTAAAGGGATAGTAATACTTAAAATGTAAAAAAAAATATGTTGTAGGGTTTATCCCCCTGAGTAAAACCAGAGTACTCCCACTGCTGAAAGGTGTTTCATTCAAAAGTTATTAATTTTCAAAGTTGAATTTTTTAGGTGCAATATCACAGTGGCCTGAAATTGTACCGTGCGCGCTGTTGCTACACCATCCTATGGAGATTTATGGTCCCGGGACCAGATCTGTCCATAGGATCGTGTAGCAACAGCGCCATTGTACAATTTCAGGCCACTGTGATATTGCACCTAAAAAATTCCACTTTTTACTTTTGAATGAAACACCTTTCAGCAGTGGGAGTACCCTTGTTTTACTCAGGGGGATAAACCCTACAACATATTTTTTTTTACATTTTAAGTATTACTATCCCTTTAATGAATCTGGGCAGAATGGAAAGTGATTGTGAACTGGATACACACATATGGACCAGGGCAGCTTAAATCCATCTTTGAGGTGAGGGTGATGTTTGCATTCTCATGATGTGCAAATTCTCTACTGGGGAGAAGGTAAGAGAGGGTGATTATGAGGAGTGAAAGACAGGTTAAAAGAGATGCACCTTTTTAAGAAAAAATATATTTAATTATGTCTCCTGCTGAGTAAAATATGGGTACTCCCACTGTTGGGACATACATCTTTCCAGAGTAATTACAGTTAACATATAGAATTATATATGTATACCATCTCTATCCCATCATGCAGGTGCCAGTAAAATGGAGAAATACTACTAACAATTTGCACAATTGATAGACCTTGTGTGGTATAATTCCCCCATCCAACTGTGTTCTACTGCTATGGATGACTTTCCCAGATGCCCGGTGTCAGGAATATGCATAAAATGAAGAAAAAGCAGATCAAGCAAACAATGAAACTAAAACTTGTTTAATAAAAATATGTAAACAACAATGGATGTGCATAAAAAACACGTTCAATCATAAATCAGATAAAACATTATTCTAGGGTGACATGCTGTATGTCTATGTTGCAGGAGGAACAGTCTGTTGTCAATATATAGGGGCAAATAACATTGGCCCTCCTAATCGGCCTAAGGCTCCAGATTAGTGTTGAGCGAGCACCCCGATGCTCGGGTGCTCGGGTGCTCTGACCGAGCACCCCCTGAGGCTCGAGTGCTCGGCCGAGCACCCGAGCCCCATTCAAATGAATGGGGCGACACGAGCATTACACCAGGCACCCCCTGCTCTGATGAGGGGAGGGTGCCTGGTCAATGCCCCCCTTCATCTCCGCTATGCCCCCTTCATCTCTGAATGCCCCCTTCATCTCCGCAATGTCCCCCTTCATCTCCGCAATGTCCCCCTTCATCTCCGCTATGCCCCTCTTCCACAATGTCCCCCTTCATCTCCGCTATGCCCCTCTTCCACAATGTCCCCCTTCATCTCCGCTATGCCCCTCTTCCACAATGTCCCCCTTCATCTCCTCTATGGCATAGAAGAGGAGATGAAGGGGGACATTGTGGAAGAGGGGCATAGCGGAGATGAAGGGGGACATTGTGGAAGAGGGGCATAGCGGAGATGAAGGGGGACATTGTGGAAGAGGGGCATAGCGGAGATGAAGGGGGACATTGTGGAAGAGGGGCATAGAGTCTATGCCCCTCTTCCACAATGTCCCCCTTCATCTCCGCAATGCCCCCTTCATCTCCGCAATGCCCCCGTACCTCCAGTCCCTGGTGGTCCAGCGGAGCGTCTTCTGATCTTTGCCTCTTCCGGCACAGATCCCCGCCACCCGAACATGGCGGGAGAGCACATGGCGGTACTCGACGAGTACCGCCATGTGCCGAGCAGAGCGATGCTCGAGCCGATCCGAGCATCGGCCGAGCACGCTCGCTCAACACTACTCCAGATGCCAGGCTTATATTGCATCTATCACTCAAACAAGACTGAATACTGTAGGGGCACTTATTGATAGAAATCACTCCTAGCTGCTAGGGATGGGTGAAAATTTTCTTCTTAAACTGAAATCAGCGAATAATGGAACTTTCCGCTTGGCAAACAATTCCCCGCGAAAAGTGCAGTTTTTCTTCTTTTTCCCGCCTTTTCCACCCATTGAAATCAATGGGAAGAAAAATATTTGTACACCATACAAAAGTTTTCTACAACCATATAAAAGGCTATCAGGCTCTCACAGCAGCCATTCTGTGTTTGTGAGAGGAGAGAGCAGCATGTTTTAGAGCTAGAGGAGACAGGCAAATAAAGGGGAATTGAAGCTTAGTTTAGGGAGTCATTTAGGTAGGACATTTGTTCTCTGTATTAGGGGAGTCTGGGGGCACTCTAGTTGATAAGAAGGGAGGAAGGAGGTTGACCTCCAAATACTCAAAAATTCCATGTGACTGACTGGCAAGATACAGGCAGCTAGGGGCCTATTTGCTTTCTGATCTTGCTGCTATTATCTCTGTGCTGGGTGGAGAAGTCTGAGGAAAGACGTGTTGATTTTGTTTTTCAGTTATAATTTTTTTTGACAGACTGTGATAAGACAACAGGGTGACCAACTTAAAAAATACAAAAATAAATAAAAAGAAAATAAAAAAATAAAAAAGAATAAAAAAACTAAATATCTTAGGTGACAGTGACAGACAGCTGACTGGGCTTAGGCAAGGCATCATACAGCTGTATCAGTTGTGTTGTGTACTGTACAGTAAAAAAAACACAGTGTAGTTGTGTAATGTCCAGAAAATACACAAGGGGAAGGGGGAGGGGTGGAGCAGGGACTTGAGAGTAAAGTAGTAGTTAAAAAACTGACTGTAGCAATGGTTGCTGCAGCGTGTGCAATCAATGATGATGATCCCTCTACTCCAAGGGAGGATGCAGTTTGTCATGGTCTCAGCAAAACTAGTCCTCACCACCAGTGCCAGTAGAAATAAAGAACCATATAAGAAGAACACTGAAGACGACAACAAGTCACATTCAAGTGTTGATGATGCTGGCAGTAGCATAATAGAGGAAGGTGTAACAGCTGAAGCACCTGCTGCATCAGACAGTGAGACACACAAGCACCAAAACACCCATCCTCAAAGTTGTAGGAACTTTGTTACAGTAAAAGCAAAAAGAAATTGTTTGAGACCTCCTAAAGCTTAGAGGAATATGAGGATAGTAGTGGGCAAGAACTGTCAGGGGATGCTGATACTGTTGAGGATGACCTAATGATGACTGATGATGATGCAGATCTAGAATATATCACTCCAGCATCCTTCTCTTGTTCAGATACAGATGAAGTTGAGAGTGAGGATGGTGACAGGGCTATAAGATTAGCAGAAAGTCAAAGACTGAATCTTCCACCACTTTTATGGAGCACTGTGCCCGTCTATAAACTGTTTGAGAAAGCCATTGGAAAGGCTGACCCTGGACAAGCACAGATGTCAAAAAGCACACAGTTACCCTACCAGTCAACATTGGCATCATCGCCTCTTCAAAGTCCAAGTCCCACTCAGCCACACACACTTGTTTTGAGTAACCAGCAACAGCAACACAGGTTAACATCCACAGTGTTAGATGTGAAGAGTACCTCTGGTGCTGCTGTTGTAAGTGCTGCACCTTTGACACCTAGTAGTAGTGGCAGTAGAATTACATCAACATCCAGCTCCAGTAGTAGTAGTAGCAGAAACCACACATGACAGACAAAGCCAGGACAAATATATTAATATAAGCACAGATGAGGAGGTGGAGGACAGATGGGACCACTGCTATGACCGATAAGTAATGTGTGTCAATAATCTGAGAAGGAGGATAGAGTAGGACAATGGTAAAAATACATACACAAATCACACCATGCCAGTCCCCCACCACCACTAAAATAGATATCTACCACATTGTAAGTTGTACTTTGTTTTTTTTATTACTTGATATCATCATGAATATGTGCCAGTGTCACTTAAGCAAGAAACTGTTGTGGGCAAAGGACAAATGCATTCTGAATGCTAACACATTTTTCAAGCCATATTTTGCTGTAGGACTCACAACTTTGACTTTTAGCCACTTATTTCTAAATTTCAGCCCTCAGAAGATGTAATATTACAGTGGGAAATGTAGTACCTATAGGAAATATAGGCAACAATGTGTTAAAATAGGCGAAAAATGTGTTCACATAGGTGGAAAATTTGTTAAAATAGGCAAAAAGGAGGACATTTTTGCATAGGCGGAAAGGCAAAATTTTTCGAGGGAAAAGCGAAAAATCAGCACGTTTTCACGAAAGTTTTCGAGGGAAATTTTTCATTCTTTTCGCCCCCAACCCTACTAGCTGCGTACTTTTCAATATTGGATGCAGAGCCTTAATGAATAGTGTCACTTAAAGTTCACAACTTACATATGACAAAAGTCTTGGTTGTGACCTTACATGTACAAAGTCTTGTTAATAGTGGTAAAATCAATGTCAGAGAGTGTCCGTCCAGTTGGAGCTGGTGTATCTCTTGCCACCATCGTTGATGTTTTATTAACTATTCCATGCTGTCTCCTGATACTGTCCCTCTCTTAACAAGCATCACCTTTCCGAAATAATTTTAACATTGACAACATCTTCTTCTGGAGGGATCTGCCACCTCAACTTGCCCTGCTAAATTTCTTTTGCCACCAATGAGATACTGGTGGGCAGGCTGATATTGTGTAGCTAGCCATCATGTATCCCTGCATATCTTTCCAGGGTATCTGTGATATAAGATGGCCCATACATTAAAAAAATGCAATGATACAAATATATACAGTATTGTGCAAAAGTTTTAGGCAGCTGTGAAAAAATGCTGTAAAGTTAAAATGTTTTCAAAAATAGAGATGTAATAGTTTATTTTTATCAATTAATAAAATGCAAAGTGAGTGAACAGAAGAAAAATCTAAATCAAATCAATATTTGGTGTTACCACCCTTTACCTTCAAAACAGCATCAATTCGTCTGGGTACTCTTGCACACAATTTTTTAAGGAACACGATATGTACATTATTCCAAATATCTTGAAGAACTAACCATATTTCTTCTATGGATTTAGACAGCCTCAGTTGTTGCTTTCTCTTCATGTAATCCCAGACAGACTTGACGATGTTGAGATCAGGGATCTGTGGGGGCTATACCTTCACTTCCAGAACTACTTTTTTACGCTGAAGATATGCAGACACTCATTCTTGTACAGCTCTCCAGCCCTATGGCTACCTTCTGCTATAGCCAAATATTTCAGATTTTGACTTATCAGTCCAGAGCACATGCTGCCATTTTTGTGCACCTCAGTTTCTGTGTGTTCGTGCATAGAGTCGATTGGCCTTGTTTCCATGTCGGAGGTATGGCTTTTTGGCCACAGGTCTTACACAAAGACCACTACTGGCTGGACAGTAGATGGGTGTACAAAGGTCCCACTGTTTTCTGGCAGTTCTGAGCTGATGGCACTGCTGGACACCTTCTGATTGCAAAGGGAAGTATGCATGATCTGTCTTTCATTTGCTGCATTAAGTTTCCTTGGCCAACCACTGCGTCTACGGTCCTCAACATTGCCTATTTCTTTGTGCTTTTTCAAAAGAGCTTGGACAGCACATCTGGAAAACCCTGTCTGCCTTGAAATTTCTGCCTGGGAGAGACATTGCTGATGCAGTATAACTATCTTGTTTCTTGTTGCTGTGCTCAGTCTTGTCATGGTGTATGACTTATGACTAGTGTTGAGCGAGCATGCTCGGCCGATGCTCGGATCGGCTCGAGCATCGCTCTGCTCGGCACATGGCGGTACTCGTACGAGTACCGCCATGTGCTCGCCCGCCATGTTCGGGTGGCAGGGATCTGTGCCGGAGGAGGCACAGATCTTGCAGACGCTCCGCTGGACCACCAGGGACTGGAGGTAGGGGGCATTGCGGAGATGAAGGGGGCATTGCGGAGATGAAGGAGGACATTGTGGAGATGAAGGGGGACATTGTGGAAGGGGGACATTGTGGAAGGGGGGCATTGCGGAGATGAAGGGGGCATTGCGGAGATGAAGGGGGCATTGCAGAGATGAAGGGGGACATTGCGGAGATGAAGGGGGACATTGCGGAGATGAAGGGGGACATTGTGGAAGGGGGGCATTGCGGAGATGAAGGGGGCATTGCGGAGATGAAGGGGGCATTGCGGAGATGAAGGGGGACATTGTGGAAGGGGGACATTGTGGAAGAGGGGCATTGTGGAGATGAAGGGGGGCATTGACCAGGCACCCTCCCCTCATCAGAGCAGGGGGTGCCTGGTGTAATGCTCGAGTCCTCCCATGTAATGCAATGGGGTTCGGGTGCTCGGCCGAGCACTCGAGCCTCAGGGGGTGCTCGGTCAGAGCACCCGAACACCCGAGCATCGGGGTGCTCGCTCAACACTACTTATGACATTATACTGGCTTCAGCAACTTCACCTTGTTAGCTGAGTTTGTCTGTTCCTCACCCAATTTTATTCCACCTACACAGCTGTTTCTGTTTCAGTTAGATATTGTGTTTCAACCCACATATTAAATTGATGATCATTAGCACCTATTTGGTATAATTGTTTAATCAAACACCTGACTATATGACTACAAAATCTATGACTTTGTGCAAGTGTACCTAGAGGAATTGATGTTCTTTTGAAGGCAAAGGGTGGTCACACCAAATATTGATTTGATTTACATTTTTCTTCTGTTCTCTCACCTTGCAGTTTGTTAATTGATAAAAATAAACTATTAACATGTCTATTTTTGAAAATATTCTTACTTTATAGCATTTTTTACACTTGCCTAAAACTTTTGCACAGTACTGTACATGGATAAGGCATGGTATCCGTTTCTATATTCATTGACAGGACACTGAATAATTCTGATATATCATTGTTTATATTTGTTTCCTATTTCTTTTATTTAAATTGAAAGTATTATGTTCAGCCCTTGTTCTCCTTTGGACACCAATCAGCAATTGCAGCAGCTAAAACAATTACTTTCCATGTCTCAATAAAAAAAATGCAATGCAAAGAATGTAATCCAAATGCAGTTGCATTGCTGTCATTATTCTACCAACAAACCAATCTGAGAATAATAACTTTTTAAAAATCAGACAGTCAAAGGCTGAGATTACAGTAAACAACTTTGCCACCAACTTGGTTTACAAAGCTCCTAGTCATTGAGTGGGAGAGAAAAAAAAAGAAAAATTGATCAATGAAAGAGTGGTGTAAACTGCAATGAAATAGTTAAATGTGTCATCTAATCTTAGTAAATACCCCTATAAGTATTTAAACTAGGTAGTTAAATCTGTATGGCGCTGTTGATCGGTGCCTAATGGTTTATGATGTACTGATTAAAAAATCTAAATAAAGCTATTGGAAGATTTCTAAAAATAGCAATTTAATAAACTGTGTAAATTTTAATCCTGAAATCTTCAAACGGTATTAATGTTTAAGATGTACACCATACTCAACCCCTCTCCCTCCGTATATTTGTAATTACGTAGAAAATGAGGGATTTTTTTCTGCTACACCATACTGTTAGTCATTGATGGACATGATTAAAATCAACAATTACAGTTTCTATAATCTGGAAAAAAATCTTCCTAAAGTTAATCATGAAAAGCTTTGACATGTTTGTAGACCACTTATGGTCTAGGGATTAGGATTTAAGAACCACTGATCTGTCCTACATATATTTAAATCAATATATTATATGCATTTTATTATTGGTTAAGCGTGTTTATTATGTAAGTAAGTAAAAAAAATATTGTTTTCGAGCCAACTGGGTCTCTGTGAATGTAATATTATCCCCATATTTATGAAAACTAACAGAGTTTGAGAATTTAACCATTTTAACATTTTTTTTTAACAAATATGCAATAAAAATAATTAAAGTAAAAAAGAAGTCAAGCTTAAATAATATATATATTTACACATTTGTTGCTTTCATACACATTTTATAATTTAAATAATGCAGATACCAGCTTAGATTTTAGATATATAGTTTCGTTTTAGGGCTGGGGTGATCATACTTTTTTGGGTACTCTCTGGATGGACTCAAAGAAATTATACAAACAGTATATGAAGGGGCTATAAAAGCACTCAGAGGAACTTTGTAGGGTGATTAATCAAAATGTATTGGTCAATAACCTAATCCTAATAACTACTTGCTAGAGTGTTTACCAATTCATTGTGGCTAAATTATTTCTCCTAGAAAGGTCCTCTGAGTGCTTTTATACCCCTTCATTTATAATAGTTTTTGTATTTTTAAATGTCATTGGATATTACCGATTGCCCATTAGGGAGAGTAGTCAATTGCCTGGGGGGAGATCCACTAAGGCTTGATAAAGATGTGGAGATGACTTAGCCAATGATATCACTATGCTATTCTATGGAGCCAACTTCAGATATCTTAGTGCATAAGTCATATCTGTGGAGAAGTAGTCTCCTCTTTATCACCTCTTTGTCAGGCTTTAGTGCATAACCCCATGGAGTTCCAATTTGTTTTGTGCTTGAATGGTATAGGATAAGGTTATTTTCTGCACCAGGGAGATGTGGATGGCTGGAGGTGGAGTCATATGAAGAGGAGAGAGTTGTGTGGCCATTTGTAAGTGTAAGATTGCCTGTTAGGAGCACCTGAGATTTAAATAAGTCCTTGACCACAGTGAGACCTCAGTTTGCATAGTTGATAATTATAATCTTTGCAATATTTGGGCCTGTGTTGTTGAATAAATAGCTACTGATTAATTACTTAAATTCAATAATGTTCCCATTAATTACTTCAAAACCACAGTGTTTCCAAAAAGTAGTTCACTGGCATCAAGGGGAAAGACATGGTTTTCTATATCATGTTTGATACATGTATATGTTGTGTGTGAATATACAATATAGGTTGTATATCTCCAGCTTTTGTTGGTCTGCCACCTGCACCACCCACCTCATCACTGCTGTAGAATGTGCTGTCACTTCATAGTACTTAAGTAAAGTTTATGAGTACTAATAACAGCTGGAGAGATAAAGAGCACCCACTCCTGTATACAATATGTTGCTATTGTGAGGATTAGATTTCATAAACTGTAAGAGATCTTGCAGTTCAAATCCTCATTAACTGACCACCAGTTCAATATCAGCTGAAGCCTAATAAGTGTCAACTATATCACATGGTTTAACCCTCTGAATGTCAGAAGAGTGTGTCAATCATTACTTCACAATCTGTTGCACAATCCTCTGATTAAATGGGCTAAATAACCCCTAATATTATGTGTCTTAGGGTTGCATTTTTTCCCTGTTTTCAGGTCCTATGTTCAAAAGGAACTGGAAAAATTCTACGGCAGCCCAAATGCACCATAGGACTAAAATAAAACATACAACTGATTAAAATGAGTATTTTAATTTCTTGAATATAGTAGAATGAACTAGAGACTTTTTTTGCATTCAAGTAGTTAAAAGCCTGAGTAAAAACATTGGGGTCTGAGGATTCGTACCCTATGGTACAGGTGGTTTACACCAGAATTGCTTCTCTCTTCTTTTTTAGCAAATGGCTGCATAAAAATGTGTTTGTAATGTTTGTGAGAATTTATTTATGAACCCATTGAATGCTATAGGCATATCCAAAGATGTCTTTAGAATAAAGGGCTATATGGGATAATAAGGAAAATGCTTAATTTTGTTTTGCATATTAATGATTCTCATATTTTCCAATGTCAGTATAAAGGTATAAAGTTTTATCTGCCTGGTCTTAGATGGCACATCTGTTAGTCAATGGAAGTGAACATATAGATATATAAACTAAAAGTGGGACTGTCACTTTGTAACAACTAGATGATTTTGAAAGAGCTTTCTGAGTAAACGGTATTTAGACACTGTTTATGTAAAACAACAGTTTATAAGATATTAGTGTTATTTATTTGTCAACTAGTGCAAGTCCTCCAAGCATGCCTGCTGTTCTCAGACATTCCACACAGCTCTGCATTACCAACTGCACATCCTACCAGGAAGTACCAGTTCAGTTGCATAAACAGACAAATAAAGATAACTAATTTATCTCAGACACTATTGGGTTAAAGGGTTAAAGAGGTAGTAATGTTTTATTATGAAAATATATATATGGTAGAGTTGCCATGTTCAAAATCTGTTACAGTCTATTTTAAATGTAACTGCTAGTAACAGCACCATATATATATATATATATATATATATATATATATATATATATATTTATACTAGTTGAAGAGCCCATTACACGGGCCACAGTGCCACTGCCAGCCGGTCGCGGGGCAGTTATACACAGTAGAGACTGCCCACACCGTGGCTGATACAGTGCCAGCCGGTCGCGGTGCAGTTATGCTCAGTAGAGAGTGCCCACGCCACTCCTTCGGAGCGCCCCGCTCTGTATCAGCCTCGTCACGGGCAGTCTCTACTGCGCATGACTGTGTTATTACAAACTTTATAGCGAATTATTATATAGGATATATATATATATATATATAGATATATATATATATAGTGAGGGAAAAATGATTTGATCCCCTGATTTTGTATGTTTGCCCACTGACAAAGAAATGATCAGTCTATAATTTTAATGGTAGGTTTATTTGAACAGTGAGAGACAGAATAAAAAAAAAAAATCTGAAAAACACATTTCAAAAAAGTTATACATTGATTTGCATTTTACTGAGTGAAATAAGTATTTGACCCCTTTGCAAAATATGACTTAGTACTTGGTGGAAAATCCCTTGTTGGCAATCACAGAGGTCAGACGTTTCTTGTATATATATATATATATATATATATATATATATATATATTTTTTTTTTTTTTTTTTTTTTTTTTTTTTAAATAATAAAATCTGTTTTTTTACATTTCATTTTTGGACATAGAATTGAGTGCCTCTTTCTAATAAGCTTTTTTTTTCTTAGGGGGGTCTCGAGTATTCTATTTCCCTAGACAATCCTTATTATTTATTTTCTGGTTGCTCAAAGTTGTCTGGAAGTTGCATACAAGTAAAAGCTGAGATAAGAAGACTTGAGTGTCTGTCTTTATTATTATATTAGAACCCACAAAGCATAACAGTGTGTTATTGTGTTTCTTGGAACTGTTACTAATAACACTTCTATCTGAAGTACTGATTTTATTATTTTAAACAAATCTAAAAAATATAACTAAAATCACATTAAGAATTAATCTGTTGTTTTTGTGTGCAAATCATGTGTTCATCAAAGAATCACATACTCTTAAAGGGATATAAAAATCATGTGATTATGTTCAGCTGGCCTAGGGTTCACTGATAAATCTCTGCTTAATAAATATATATATATGGCATTGGCACAAGAAGGTAGAGGACCTGAGTAATGTTGCATTGTAGTGTAATGCTTCACATTTTGGACATGTAAGTGATTTCCAGTTAACATGCTTCTTTAGCAATTCATGCATGTTACACACATTACTTTGGCTTGTGTTTCAATACCATTAAAGGTAAGTAAAGCATTAAAGCCTTGATTTACCACCTTTTTTAAAAGTAAGTAGTCTTTCAAAAATCAGCAACTTTTTCCCAAAAGACTCAAGGCTTTTACCAACCTGGGACTCGATACTATTAGCCCCACTATTTTTAAAACAGGCGGTAATGGTTTTTACAGCACATTTTACAATTCTATAAATTGTGCTGTCAACACCAAACACCAGGCAAAAATTTTAAATGGGTGAGAAAATGTGACCCATTTAACCCCTTAGTGACCGGCCGTACGCACACTCGGCTGGCACTTAACGCCCTCGAACATTTTTTTTTTTATTTTCTAAAAAGAATCCAGAGACCCGGATTTATGGGACGTACATGTACGTCCTCTGTCCACAAGGGAAATCCACTCGGGATGTACATGTACATCCTTGGGTGGTAAGGGGTTAATATTAACTAAAAATAGTCACCTTTGCTATCCTATTCTACTTGGTGGCTTCACCACATGTTTAGGACGCACGTTTCTTGGTGCAAATCCTGCGCCATGAGAAGGCAGGTGTAGAGCCCAAAACAGGTGGTGAAAACTGGTTTCCAACACATACTTGTGGTTGAAACAAACAATAAGATTAACCCTGTGAGTGCCATTGGGGTATGCAACGCATTATACAGCAGTTTCACAGATCACGACAATTAAAAACTTACCAGTAATCCTGTCCAGCGGGGTCGCGGCCGGCTTCTTCTTTTCTTCAGTCTTCTCTTCTTCCTCTGATCTACTTTCCTCTTTCTTCTCTGAAAAAAAAATCCATTAGTGCTTTGTTTTGTAAAAATAAAAAATACTCCCCAAATATGCTACTGTTAACCCTTTGAGCGCTGGAGGGGTAGCCCTCCGATGCTCAAAGGGTTACTATTTGTGGCATCTTGTAAGTATTAAATATATATGTGGCCTCTTTTTAAGTATAAAATGTCCTGCTTGTGTATTAATATGTTTAAAACTTTAATTTCTTTACCCCCTTGCCTCCAGTCGTCATCTCCGATGGAAGGCATGTGGGCCGGTAGAGATTCCACTTCTGACCTCTCGGGCCGTTGCCTGAGTCAGACTGCAAGAATTTTAACTGAGACTGGCTTTTATATGCCAGCCTCAGTTCAAAATAGATTGGCAGTCTCCTATTGGCTGGAAAGTGCTTATGCACCTCCCAGCCAATCAGCTTCTAGCATGGGGGATGACAAACCCCGCTATATGCTTATTGGCTGGGAGGTGCTTAAGCCAGTCTCGGTTCAAACTTCTGGCAGTCTGACTCGGGCAATGGCCGAATCTGTGCCAGTCTACATGCCTTCCTCCCCCAGTGGAGACGACAGCCACAACGGCCCCCTTGGTAAAGAAATTGAAGCTTTTAAACATATTAACACACAAGCAGGACATTTTATAATTAAACAGATGCCACATATATATAACTACTTACAAGATGCCAGAAATAGTAACCCTTTGAGTGTGGGAGGGGTACCCCTCCAGCACCCAAAGGGTTAACAGTAGCATCTTTAGGGGAGTATTTTTTTTTATTTTAACAAAACAAAACAAAACACTATTGGATTTTTTTATTTTCATAGAAGAACGAAGAATGAAGAGCAGAGGAAGAAGTGAATACTGAGTTTTGGACAAAACCACTCTTTTTGCCATGTACCTCTCCATTAATAGAATAGCTGGGATACATGGCTGATTTTTGTGGTGCTACTGGTTTTGTTATTACCACCGGTTTTACCCGTGGTAATAGTGTTGAGCACCTAATGTATTATTAGTTTACTGTGCAGCCCAACTGCACCATTATTAGTAGAGAGATGAGTGCCCATTATATGTCTTAAGCTGGCAACAAGATGATTTTAGCATGAACTTCCAGCATGAGCCCCAGGGCTTTAGCCCACTCAAAGAGTACCTAGTAATACCACTATCTAGAGAGCTTTCCAGTCAGTAAAATGTATTTCATGCTGCATACATGTCAGTGAACTGCTTCTTAAAATTATGACCTCAGATACCACTCCTTTAATAGGCTAAGGTTATATTCAAGGTCCTAAATAGTTACTGAATGTTATTGGTGATCAGTACTGAGAAACATGTCCAGTAACTATTTAGATGTTGGATACTTAAATATTATGGACATGCATTTTCTCTCTACTAGATAACAGGATATTGATCATAAAGCAAACATCATTATAACTGAAATCAGGTTCCTGACAATAAAAATAACATATTGAAGAAAAAAAATTAAGTGACCCTGTCACCTGTGACATTTACATATTTGAAAACGTTATTCAAAACTCCTATCTGTTACATTATCTAAAAGATCAACTGATAGATAGCTAAGGAAGTATTGATGATTCTACTTATGAATGATGTAAATGTATTTTTCAGTGAAGCATTGTAGGCTAATGAAGATCTGTGCAGCAGGGTATCTAAATAATATAAAATGCTAGCCTGCGAAGCTCCCTGTGTGTATAACTGCACATGCGCAGTAGAGACTGCCGGAACAATGTAGTCATGCGCAGTAGAGAATGGCCGGAAGCGCTGATCCAGAGCAGGGAGCTCCGGATGGCTCAATATCTGTCTCTGCTCCCATCTCCAGG
Organism: Rhinophrynus dorsalis; assembly: GCA_037306005.1. Taxonomy (NCBI): domain Eukaryota; kingdom Metazoa; phylum Chordata; class Amphibia; order Anura; family Rhinophrynidae; genus Rhinophrynus; species Rhinophrynus dorsalis. Next base: position 112,117,552 of record CM074718.1, read on the forward strand.
GCAGCAGCCGGGGCCGCTGGGTGCACTTTAGCCCGTGTATAAGGGATTTCATACTAATAATTAAAATAAATTAGCATATGCTGCCACACTCAGAGAGCTCGCCACACAGAAAAAAACATAACTTCTAAACTATGTATCAGCTGGCCTCTACATATCTAATGATCATACTGTGTAGGAAATTAGCATATAATGTCACTTTATCACCGAAATATAAAAGGTTACATTCTCAAAAAATGCTTTTAAAAAAAAATCTATTGAGCCAATGCACTAACATTTCTCCAACTTTGGATATCCTAGTGCATAGGGTCTATAGAATAATATAGGAATTGGAAAAGTGATAAACCGGAGACGTTATCTCTACTTTATCACCTCTTTATCATGTCTTAGTGCATAACAATGTGTTTCAACTACCTATGGAACTTAAAGTGTTAACTTTTTCTGTTTAAAAAAAAAATTAAAAAAAATGTTTATGTACCCTACCATTGAAAATGTAATCAGCTGGATTCAGTGGGTTTGAAAGGCTCATAATAAAATACATTTTTCTAGACCACATATCTTATCAGTGCGGCCTGTACTACATTTACTTTTAATAGGTCACTGGAGGAATAAAATATAAGATGGTTTGTCTCCCCTGTGCCTTTATATATAGACTTATGCTCATGGACTCCAATATCATGGGAATAAACAGATTTAAGGCTCATATTTACTTATTTATACTAACCTTGGTGCATTACAAATCACATTGCCTTCAAACTATGCAAGATATATCCAGAGTAGCAGCACTGCCAAAACGTATCCTACATTTCTGTATTAATATTTTACATGTAGTACAAAGCACTGATTGCCACTTTTGTCCTGAAAAGAAAGAAGTTGATGACAATTTTTAGTGGACAACCGTAATAGTTCTTGAAGGTAAAGCATCTAAGATTTATAACTGTCTTCATGTGATGAATTTAAAATGTATGAAAATGTATGACTTCTTTAGCATTCAAGGGTTAAAAACCCTTACAAACCAATTATAATTTTTACTTTCCCTCTGTAGTATGGTTGATTTGCTATAGATTACCACTTCATTAGCCTGATGAATATGCCCCAGAGTGCACCTGTGAGGGGGGGATAAGTGGGAGAGGAGGGCATGTGACATGGTGGGGGAGACAGGAAATGTGGCAGGCTGGAGCTCTGGGAATTTTTGCACTGTATGGAGCAGGGAGTGTTATACTGTTTGATGTGAAGAAGAGAGTTGATCTAATAAATTCTAAATACATTTAAAGAGCACTCCTAATTAAACTAATATAGACTACCCCAGGGATGCTAGTGATGAAAAAAGCTACATACTAAAGGTTAGAAAAAAACAGAAGATCATTCACCACTATAACTTATCATTCAACACAGAAATACAAAAAAAATGGGGAAAAAAACTATAAATAGAAAAATATATATTTATTACATCAATACTGAGTAAAATTGGTTTTAGACATAAGAAAAATGGAAAAACACACATCCTATACACATCCCCCATTCTAAAAACAGCAAGGTTGCAGGATAAAACAAAAAAACCCTACCCATCTATTCATATCAAACCGGCTTTACACAAGTAAATCTGATATAAATGACATGCCACATCAAAAGATATACACCATCCAAAATCTAAGGAGATCCATACGAATCTGGATAACACAGAAAATGCCCCCAACAATGATATAAATCCAAAAACAAGTAGCAAAAATAAAAAATCATGCTTATCTAAGAAAATAAATATAGTGTAAAGTGACAAAGTCATTGGTGTATATGATCTGATGAAAAACATAAGTTCCAATAAATCAAGCTGGTGAATCGTTAGTGGCATCAAAGATAAAGGCATGTCTTCAACATGAGAGAGTTGAGTGAATCATGTAGCAGCCAAAAGATCACTGGCGGTAAAGCATTAATATGCATCATGTCATCCACAATAATGAAAGTTGATAAGACACACACATAGACTCCACATCAAGCAAACTGTTCATCCAAAAAGTCAATCAGCCTTCAGAGGAACAATTTTCTCCGCTAGTAAAAGAATTTTCACCTAGCTTATTTCATTGAAATCAATGGGAAGACTGAATTTGCATACAACACATTGCAAATGTTAATGAATTTTTCAACAGGCATGGTATAAAATGGATCTGAGGGTGCCTGTGTTGGTGGAGCCTGGGGAAAGAATCAGTTGAACAGGGAATTTTTTTTGTAGGGGGAGGATTGTTGACTGGGATTGGGGGGGGGGCAGTTAATAAAAAGAATAAAAAAAGAAATTATATTTTAAAAAAATTGGTATGTAACGTATTTTGTAGAGGATGATTTGTAGGACTTAGATTTGTTATTAAAGGCCTAAGCCCTGAGGAAACATTGATTTGCATAACTTTGACTTGTTAGGCACACACTCTGAGCAAACAGTGATTTAACATAGTAACATAGTTGAGGAGGCTAAAAAAACACGTGTCCATCAAGTCCAGCCCATGCAAAGTCACCCCTTTTGATCCAGAGGAAGGCAAAAAAATAAAAAACATTAAAGTAATTTCCAATCAAGCCACAAGTGGGTTAAAAAAATTCCTTGGCAGTAAAATAGTTCCCTGCATCAACAGCCTATCTGCATTGAACCCGTCTGTCATAATTCTCAATATTGTTCTGTGCTAGATAGGTATCCTTTGCTTTTTTTGAAAGCAGTTACTGTACTTGCAAGCACAACACCCCAGGCAAATAATTTTTATACTTCCCTTACTGTAAAAAGCAAACAAAAAAAACCTGCCTTTGTTTTAGTCAAAAACTCCTTTCCTCTAGTCTTAATGGATGACTTCTCGTTCTTAGCTCAGCTCTTTGTGTAAATAATTAATTGGATGGTTCTTTGTATTGACGTTGAGTGTATTTGTAAATGGTAATCATATCACCCCTTAGATGTCTCTTCTATAATGAAAACAAACCCAATTTGGCTAGTCTCCATTTATAATTCAGATCCTCCAATCCCTTTATCAGTTTTCTTTCACATCTCTGCACTCTTTCCATTTGAACAGTGTATTTTTTAAGAACTGGTGCCCAGAACTGTACTTCATATTCTAGCTGTGAAGCTTATCATCTATCAGTACTCCTAAATCTTTCTCTAATGAGAATTCCCCAAGTTGTTTCCCAATGTAGTGTATATGTAGCATGTTTGTTTCTATAGCCCAAATGCATAATCTTACATTTATCTACATTAAATGTCATGTGACAGTTTTCTGCCCATTTATTCAGTTTATCTAAATCCTAATGCAGAGAAAAAAAATCCATCTCTCTATATGCCTTTCCTTACATAGCTTAGTGCTAGCATCATAGATTTAGACAACCAATTTCAATTCATTAATAAATAAATTAAAAAGCATTGGGCCCAGAACTGAACCCTGTGGCACCCCACTTACAACCTTAGACCAATTTGAAAAGATTATGTTTACAACTATCTGCCATCTATCATTTAACCAGTTCTCAATCCATGTGCAGATAACACCACCCAAACCAAAGCCTTTTAATTTATGCAGTAACCTGTTGTGAGGCACTGTATCAAAGGATTTTGTAGAATCCAAGTCTACTACATCATCAGCAGTTCCCTTGTCCAAATTACTACTTACACTTTCAAAAAATGCAAGTAAATTAGTCTGACATGATCTATTCTTTGTTAAACCATGCTGACTCCTACTAATAATATTGGTTGTCTTCACATAGTTCTGAATACTGTCAGTTAGTAACCTTACCCACTATGGAAGTCAGGCTCACAAGTCTATAATTTCCTGGTTTGGATCTTGTCCCCCTTTTGAATCATGGAACTACATCAACTTTGCCGGATGAAAGTGAATCAATAAATATTAAGTATAATAATTAGACTTGTGCAAATTGATTCGGAGACATTTGGAAAAAAAAATCCGAAACTCAAGGGTCATTCGGCAAAAATGATCTGACTACGAAGAGCCCAGGACTGAAATTCGTCAAAACTTTAGGAAATTTCGGCAATCAACAAATTTCCAAAAGTTTTTTTGTACTTCCTGTGCGCGCTTAATTTCTTTCCCTCCATAATTTTCCCTCCATGTCTCTAGTCCAATTCCATTCTCCGTTTCATGAACAACTTCCCTCTTTTGTCTGTATACCAATAGCCTTCTTCGTTTCATGATAGGGGTTGGACTAATGACACAGTCACACAGGCAGACAGCCTGCATTTCCTCATTGCGTTGTTGTAGCTCAGAGAGAGAAGAAGAGATTAGAGAGTGTCCAGTTGTTGTGTAGGCAGGCAGGTAGCATTAGGCTAGGCATAGGTAGACAGCCAGCATTAGTTCCAGTTATTGCCACTGCAAGAGCGAGTGATATTTGTTCCTGTGCAAAATATAAAAAAATATTAGGTATTTGTTCAAATAATTTTCAATGTCACCTCAACCAGTCTGACAGTCCTATAGGCAGGCAGGGTGCCTTTTCGCCACCGCAAGGGGGTCATCTGTGTTTCTTAAAAAAAAATACAAAAAGTACAAGTCATTTGTTTGAATACTCTTCAGTCACACTGCCAGTGTCACAGTTGTATAAGCAGGCAGCGTGCCTTTTCGCCACCGCAAGGGAGACCCACATGTGTTGGTTTTAGTAAAAATATAAAAAATACAAGTTATTTGTTTGAATAATCTTCAGCGTCACACTGCCAGTGTCACAGCTGTATAGGCAGGCAGGGTGCCTTTTCGCCACCTCAAGGGAGAGTCACCTGTGTTGGTTTTATTAAAAATATTCATAATACAAGTTATTTGTTTGAATAATTTTCAGAGTCACACTGCCAGTGTCACAGTTATTGTGTGGGCAGGTTTTAAAGTTGTAAAACTATAATCGTTCTCTACCTACCTTTCCGTAATGGATTTGAGTCCTAGTGAACCACCTGTTGTTCCTCGTCCTGGTACCAGCTGCAGTGACCCAGCAACCACCAACACCACCACAGTGCAGTTGCTTTCAAGCAGAGCTAGCAGCAGCAGGCGGGGAAAGAAGAGTACTTTGATTAGTACTAGTCAGACAGCAGCAGCAGTCCAAAACAAAAACTAGAAAGAAGAAGGGAACTGCTGGTCGTTCTACCTCTACTAGCAGGGTACAGAGGTCCAGTTCCTCCTCTAAGACCACGAAGCGGCAGTCACCCTTCTCTCGCCAGCTGTTTCGTGATGATCCCCCCAGAACCACCTGCACAATGACTATTGCCACTGCCAGTTCCGTCACCACTTCTGCTACAACCAGTTCTATAAACCTGGGGACACCTAGCTTGTTGAACATGAACACTACTGGTGGGAAACTGCGGGCAGTATCAACGCGGGAGTTTTACAGTGAACGTCCGAGTAAGCAACCCAAACTTGAATTATTAGAGTATTTTGAGAAAATTTCTCCTGCCGCCACTGTCACTGACACTGAGAGCATATCATCTCCAAAAAAGGTTATTGAGGGAGATAATTTACCATTTCCCGGTAGCCACCAGGCAGAAGAGGGAATTCATCAGCTCTCCCCAAAATCTGCTGCTGATGATTTTTCTTCCTGTCCAAACCTACAAGAGGTGGAAGAAGAATATGAGGGACCAAGGCCTGCTAAGCTTGATTTTTCCACTGAGCATAATTTTTACACTGACCTTGATTATTCTCCTGAGCTCCATTTTTCCACTGCTGCCCATAGTACTCCTCCTGTTTCTCCAGCTACAATTCTGTCTTCTATTGATGAAAACTCACCAACTGACTCTCCAGTTCCAAATGAGTCTCCCAGGCAGGTAGTAGCTGCTAGTGTCTCTGCCACCAGTGTTACTCCACCCTCCTCCAATACCAGTCCCGACATCCCTGCTGCCATCTTTGGGTCTACTAGTAACCCTGTAAAGGTATGTAGAAAAAAAAGTATAGTGAGGTTGCTTCAGCATGTGAAGATGAAGAAAGTGTCACCTCAGTTTCTTCTTTACCACCTTCCAAAGTCATCCATCGCTCCAAAGCGTGGGACCATTTTGTGACACTTGGCGAAGGCCGGCTAGCAAAATGTAAATTGTGTGGCAGGGAAGTCAGCCGTGGGAGGGTGTTGGGTCATCTTTCCACCTCTGGGATGAACCAGCACCTGAACCACTACCACAAGTCAGTGTTGATGAGTGCAGAACGTGGTAGCACTACTACAATTCACCACCAGTAGGCAGGAAAAAGGGCAGGGAGATCATGCCACATCTGGTCCTAGTAAAAGCAGTAGACAGTCACAGCCCATCCCAAAGTCAATACAGGCCACACTGGAAGATTTTGGTGGGTTTCATTCCAAGAGGATGTGCAGAAAGCAGTCCAGGAAAATTACACGCCTCATTGCACAGCTCATAGCCGTTGGGGGTGCAACTTTCAGTTCGGTGGACGGGGAGCCCTTCCATCAACTTACGGAGGTTCTTGCACCCCGATATAAAATTCCATCCCGCACCACATTTAGTAGAACTATAGTGCCCTCACTGTACCAGTCGTGCGTTGGTCTTTTGAAGGAACCGCTAGGAAAGGCTGGTGGCCAGTCAGTGCACTTTACCACTGACTTATGGAGTGCTCCGAGTGGCCAGCATGGCTTCCTGTCATTGACGGCACATTGGTGGCAGCCCAATGTGTTGCAAGACACACTGATAGCAACAACAAGTTCAGGTGCAGTAGCCAAGCAAGCAGGGCACCGCTCTTTCCTCCTCCATGCTGAGGTAATGGATCAGCAGCACACCTCAGATAACATTTGCAAAGCACTGCAGAACATGGTGGCACAATGGCTAGGGGAGCAGGCAGGCACACAGGCGCAAATGGGGTTTGTGGTTACTGATGGTGCAGCTAACATGATCAAGGCTCTCCGGGATGGCAGATTTGTGGGTGTGCGCTGCTCAGCGCATGTTCTGCATCTAGTAGTGAAGGCTGCTCTTGAGGATGGCAGTAACACTGGAAGGTTGTCAGCACTTCTGGAGTCGTGCCTACAAATTTCTAGCCACTTCCATCGAAGCGTCAAAGATAGCCAGCTACTCAGGGAGGAACAGAAAAAGGCAGACCTCCCAGAGCACCGCCTAAAACAAGATGCTGGGACCAGGTGGAACTCCACCTTAGATATGCTAGAGCGTATCCTGGAGCAGAAAAAGGCAATTCATGCAATGTCATGTCACCATTTCATTGGCAGTAACAGAACACTGGGCAGGGCTGACTGGGCCCTGATGGAACAGGTAGTGACAGTCCTTACACCTTTCCGTGCTTTGACGGAACTTTTGAGCAAAGAGAACGCTAGTCTGGCAGAAGTCATTCCCCTCTTCACGCACCTCTCCTTAAAATTGGATGATTTCCTTTCCCATAGGGAACACTTGCCTGGTGCTGAGGGTAATATACTTCCAGATGCTGCTGCCCTTCTAACGAGGTTGAAGAAGGAACTTAGTCGGCGCATGGAAGAGCGCATGGACAATTGTCCCGAGTTAATGCTTGCCACAATTTGCGATCCTTGAATCAAAGGCAAGTTGGCACTTCGTTCCAATTCTGTCAGTCTCTGGAAAGGGTTAAGTGAGGTGATGATTTAGCACAAGATTAACCCCTTAATGACTGGACGCGTGCGCATGCGCCCAGCACTTAACAACGGATTTTTCTTCTTCTTCATTCTAGCGAATGACTTCCGGGATATACCAGGTACGTCCTCTGTCACTAAGTGACAGTTTTTGTGGGACGTACCTGGTAAGTCACTTGTCGCGATGGGGTTAATGTATTTTCAATACACAAATTAGTTTAGACACATACTGCACACACAATCATTGATGTTTATTCTTGATGTAGTATGAAACACTACAATGTATATACACATAGACTTATCTGATATGAGGGGAAATCAGGATAGGAAAACGAGAGAGAGGAATTTGGGTACTAAAGAGGGACAGTAGGGTAGGAGGCTGGTACCAGAAAATGAAACCTTAACCTTTACCCATGTACTAACATAGAATGTGACATGTAGTTTGTCCATGTTCGAGTCGACCACTTATGTTGAGTAGGATGTGACAGGCATGGGTTTTCGATGTTTGAGCATATGCTATATTGAAGGACAGGCATGGGGTTTCGATGTTCGAACATGCTAAACTGAATGACAGGCATGGGTTCTCGATGTTCGACGTTTGCATTGTGACTGGCATCCCATGCTGGAGTAGAGGTGACATGCACAGACTGGCAATGTATGACAATGTCCATTTTTGGGATGGATCTTTTTCTAAATGCACACCCTGTCTGCAAAGAATGATAGCAGCATGCACGGAGGTGCACTGCTATAATTTAACCCATGTTAAATTCGGCCGAATAATTTGGAATGGATCAGAATTTCGTTCAAATCGAATAGGCCCGGTCCGAAATTAGGATCATCCGAATTAGAAAAAACAAATTTGTCAGAATTCAAATTAAATCGAAAATTTGGCCCGTGCACAAGTCTAATAATAATCTTGCTAATACTGAACTAAGTTCTTTAAGTAAATAGACAAAACCGCATAATTTCATTTATTTGCCCATATCCTGCCATTGTTGCTTACTTTGTATATACAGAAGCAAAGAATGTACTTAGGATGTCAGCCATAGCCTTATCCTTACTAATCAATTCACCTGTCTCAGCCTTAAGAGGGCCAATTCAACCTTATTATTTTTTGTTATTAATATACTTGTATGTTTAGGATTTTTCTTACTCTTTTTTTGTTTTTTTTGCAATACTCCTCTTATTTTCAATTTTAGCTAGACTAATTGCTTGTTTGCATATTACATTCTTTATATTTTTTTAAATGATGCATCTGGTCTGTCTGACACTTTAAAAACCTGCGTTTCTTATTTCCCTGCAAACCTCATTATTAAGCCACATCTGTCTCAATTTACTCCTCTTGTGCTTATTCCCCAATGGTATATATTGACGTGTATATTTGTCTAAGAGCATTTTATCTGGGTTTCATAGATAGGTCACAATATTTTTGGAGAACAGATTTGTGGGGCACAATAGTCTGACTTCAGGTGATGAATTCTATTTCCACAGTGTACTTCACTCTCTAATACAAGTGTGATTAAGTGCTGACTCCCCAGCTCCGGCTGGAATACAGCACTCATCATCCTGAGGTCCCACTATATTTGATGTTGACCATGCTGGCTTCCAAGGGCTACAATCATCAAAAAACAACTTTGTAGATTTTGAAAGAGCATTTAAAAATCACCTAAATGTTGTATTAGCAATTTTATTTAGAGAACAAGTTTATAAAATTCTAGCAGTGTGGGACGGCATTGCCCATCTTTTTTTTTTTATTTTATCCTTGTATTTAGTAATGCAAAGTGGAATTGTAATGTAGCAGAGAAACGCCTGATGTTGGCAATATCCCTGTGTGTATGGATGTATATGGAGGTGTATGTGTCTGTGGGTGGGTGTGTGTAGGTATGTGTCTGTGATTGTACATAAGATATTATTTATATGTCTGTGAAAGTAATGTGAATACTTCTTAAACATTAATTTGTTGTGTACCCATGCAATGCTTAAGAGGTGTAGCATACATGTTCTTTTTACAGCATATGGTAGGTGAATGTGTGAGGGATGAATGAGAGGGAGAGGAAAGTATGAATTATAGGGGAAAAGAGGGCTAGATATGTATTGTAAATTGCAACCTGAGTGCTAAAATGCATGAATTTTGTTTTAAGATGGTTATTTTTTTTTTTTACTTGTTTTCCTTGTTGTTATTGCAATTGCCACTGAAGGCTTGTTGTAAAGATGTAATGGTAAACTGATAGATGTTGGGATGTAATGTAAGTGTTTGAGTGGCATGCAGTGCAGAAAGTATTATTTCTGAATGCGTAGCATTGCCCTCTGTCACTGAAAGGGTTAACCTTTTGAGTGGCAGAGGGGTATGCAGTGCATTCCAAAAAAATGTGTTGTGCAGTGGTTGACAGTGAAAGGGTTAAAATATGCAAAGAAGTTTACAACTGCCCCCATGTCCTCCTGCTGTAGGAGCAGTGGTGCTTGAGAATGCAAGGTAATCGTGCTGTGGAGTAATATAAGTCCTCATCAACAGCTGGGGGGGATTGATCGAAGATGTAGCGACGTAGTTGAATTCCCTGTTGCATGTTAATCCATTGTGTGGCAGAGAGGGGTTAAACAGTTTATACCCCCTGTGTTGAATTTTTGGCCTTTGCCTTTTTTTCTGTATGTAATACAAAAAGAGTACTTTGTCTTGCAGATTATGGTAGATGGTGCAGGGGTGAATCAGAATGTGTAACCCTTTGAATGCCAAAGGGTATTTAAGTCATTGGAATGCATTGCCTACCCCTCTGGCACTGAAATGGTTAATGCCTTTAGGTCTCAGAAGCTGTGGCTGCTTGAGCACTGAAGCAACACAGACGTATAAGGCAGAAGAGAGCTATGTTGATATTGTTGTGGGAGTGTAGGATAGTAAATCTGATTGTATACTGTCTTGGACAGTGCATGCTTGAACTGGCTGCCGCTTCCTTCACTGCTGTGCCTCCTTCTTATATGACCTCTTCCAGTGAGGATACAGTTGTGCCATGCGAATACTTGACAGGACACTACCATAGTTTCAATGTGCAAATCTGTGCTCATTGAAAATATGGTAGTGAGTCTTGTCACATGTTCACATGGCACAAACGCATTCTCACTGGAAGAGGTCATATAGGGAGGAGGCACAGTAGTGGAGGAAGCAGACAGCAGTTCAAGCATTCCGGGCGCTGGCTCGGGAGGAAAGGTTGTGGTGATGACAGCTGAAGCTCCTTGAAGTGCTGCATGGCTCACAAGGTACGATTATAGAGAAATGCGGAGCACTACATAGTTTTAAATTGGATGGGTGGAGGTGCTAATACACATGGCTGGTGTTGTATGTATGTGTCACAGAAGTTTGTGTGAGGGCTGGTGAAGTATAGAGCGGTGGTGTTCTACCTTTAGCAGGGTGAAGCAAAAAGATTGTGGGAAGCCTATTTGTGAGTGTAGGAGTCAGCTGAAAGGCTATAATTCTGCTTTTGTGGATCGACGTACAATTGCACTCCATATGTTTATCTGTGTTTCATATTTGACACTCCCCTTGCAGTACTGTGTGCTCCATAACGTAGAGTGACAGAGACTTATGGAAATTTCCTTACCTCTCTGACACTCAGTACGTTATGGAGCACACAGTACTGCAAGGGAAGCATAAACAAATAGAAAACACAGATAAACATACGGAGTGCAATTTTATGTCAATATACAAAGGCAGAAGTATAGCCTTTCAGTGGTACATGGATGCTGTAAGATCGCCACCCCCAGGGGAGTGCTGGCCTGGGGGGCAGGGGGGCAATTGCCCCCTGGGCCACTCATATGTCTGGGCTGGTGGGCCACTCCCTCTTTTTGCTGCAAATGTAGCTACAGTAGTGATACCACAGAGCTTACTATTGAAATGGGGCTACAATCCAAGTGGAGCTACATTAGTAGCATAACCCATTTCTCTTGTAAGATCTATGGTATCACTAGTGCAGCTTTACTTACATTGTAAGCTCTGTAGTTACACCAGTGTAACCCCATTTCAACTGTAAGCTCTGTGGTATTGCTTGCCTTACTTCACAACACTAACCCTTTGAGTCACAGAGGGGTATGCCATGCATTGCGAAGCAATGCGTGTTTCACAATGCATGGCATATCCCTCTGGCACTCAAAGGTTTAATGGCAATTTTAAAATTAACAAGAGAGGGTGGGCTGGGATGGAGGGCTGGAACGATAGTAAAATCGGGCCACTTGATTGTAGCTGCCCTCCAGGCCACAAATTGCCAGCCCTGCCCTGGCCACCCCCTCCCTTTCTACAAATTGACATTTAAATAAATAAACACACATACAACTAGAAAAGGCCGCAGCATTTATTTAAATAATTTAAACACTTATCAAAAAACATAACAACTCTTACCAGCCATCTTAGCCTGATGAGTTCACCATATTCAAACACATAGCTCCGCTTTGAACAAATTTAAAGGGGCATAACCCTATAACTTTAACATTGCAGTCCCTTTCATGAAATAGGGACAATGAAAACAAAGCATAAGTGGGAGTGAAAACATTAAAGGCTCCACTAAAACGTACTTGGAATGCGTTGAAGCGGAGTTAGTGCAAAATTAACCCATTGAGTGGCAGAGAGGTAGGCAATGCATTGGAAGGCAATGCGTTGCATACCTCTGTTGCACTCCAAGGGTTAAAGGGATAGTAATAATTAAGTATTACTAATCCCTATATTAAAGTCCTATTAAAATAAGTGTATTGCCCACAATGTCATCTCTCTAACCTTTATGGTTTGAGAGATGATTGCTCCTAAAGTTGCCCTCTCCCTTCCCCGTAGTCAGCATTCTAGCTGACTGCAGGGAAGCCAGTCGTACGACTTTCAGGTGGCTCTCCAGCACAGCTGCAATCGCGTTAATAAAAAAGAAAACTTTCACTGAAATGGTCTTCTACGTGTGCTTGGTTTGCAAGCACAAGTAGAAGACCATTTTAGTGAAAGATTTTTTTTTATTAATGTGGTCGCGGCTCTGCTGCTGTCTATCAGAGATAGAGATAGGACATGAGGCCTAATAACAATGAGTAAAATAATTTAAAATATAAACTTTATTGAGTACTTTAAAACAAAGAAACCTCTGCAAATTTGTTAAAGGGATAGCATTGCTTTTATTTAAGAAATATTAATATTGTAGACATTAAAAATATTAGTACAATGAGCTATGTCCCATCTCTCAAACATTTATAGTTTGAGAGATCGAAGCATGTAAAGTTCCCCCCTTCCCACCCCTTTAATAGACATCAGTGTTCTAGCTGGCAGTAACAGCTCCTGGTCCTGGGACCTTCCTGCGGCTCTTCAGCAGAGTTGAAATAGCGATATAGAAATAAATACTTAATTGGAATGTTCTACAAAATATGCCTGATTTGAAAGCACACTTTGTAGACCATTCCAATGAAGTATTTTTTTCTATTTCGTGCTACTTCGGCTCTGCTAAAGAGCCACAGGACAGTCCCGGGACCAGAATCTGCTTCTCTCAGCTAGTGGGCAGACTTCTTTGAAACAGCTGGGGGGGGACTTTACATGCTTTGATCTCTCAAACTATAAATGTTTGAGAGATGGTACATAGCTCATTGAACTACTATTTTAATGTCTACAATATTAATATTTGTTAAATAAAAGCAATACTATCCCTGTTAAAAAAAAAAAAAAAAAAAGCAGCATATGTGTACTGAGTATACTGCAGATCTCTGCTATTCACTCTAACATATATAATGAATGTTATTCTTTTGCTTTTATTATAATAATTAGGAGGACATTATGTGTATCAACATAAATTGCAGCACTGGTGAAATGTAAGTTAGGGCTAGAGGATGCATGCCAATGCACCCCTGAAATGTAACAACATGTAAGTGTACAAGATTACTTTCACTCACAGTTAATTGTATCAAGACCATTATGATGACTTGCAGAGAAGTGTCCCTTACAAAATGATTTTTGTGCACAATACTGCTCTTGCAGTTTCATTTTTATAAGTGATCCCTTTTGCGGTCTTCGGGATACACATATGGATCTCACTTTAGTATTAGGAGAAAGAAATATCAGCAGCAACTTAAATCATTAGAGAAATACGAGAAATCTAATAGGGTGGTGTAAGACTTAAAAATTAACAGTGTACCTAATCACTATTAACCCTATCAGTGCCAGAAGGTAGAGGCGATTACTATTGAGCTACATACATAGAATGATAAGAGTAGCTTGAGTACTTGCAGTAACAGAGGTAGTCTGTGCTTCAGATTCAGGGCACCAGAGTGCTATCTAACTCAGTTAGCATCGTAGGAAAGTAACGCACAGGATGCGGTAATAATCACAAAAGGTTCCTGGTATAATAATCATCCACTGATTGCTGTTAGTGCTAATAGATCTCCGTGTACTCAACATAGCAATTTATTAAAGCGGACGCTTTACCTATAAGATTAGTTCTGTATCTAGAGTCATTTTTGTCGGCATTTACGTTTAAGTGAGGTCCTGTACCTTCAGTGACCTTAATGGAGCCACCATATACCAGTTATTATTGACTGATACAATAGTCAGTCAAGCTACTGAGCTTACTCTCAAAACAGGTTTATATATATATATATATATATATATATATAGGTTACACACTCAATCAATAGCAGGGATCTACTGACACTGGAGGTCTGCATTTGGTACTGTGTCTTACTATGCCATGTTAAATGCAAACAACAAAATAAAGGGCAGTTTATGTTGATACACATAATGTTCTCCTAATTACTATAATAATAATAGCAAAAGAATATCGTGTTCAATATACACATTAGAGTGAATAGCACTGCAGTATGCTCAGTATGCATATGTTGCTTCTTTGTTTTTAACAAATTCACAGTTTCTTTGTTTTAAAGTACTCAATAAAGTTTATATTTTATTTTATTTTACTCATTATCATTAGGACCCATGTCCTATCCCTATCTCTGATAGACACTTGAGTATGTCTACTCACTGAAATGAGGGTGGGTCTGGTGCTGGTCTGGGTTATGTTTTTGTTCTTTTGATTTATAGAATTAGGACCCAACTGCAGACATTAACAAATTGTTAATTACATTTAATTTGTAATATCATTTTGCAAAGCTCAAGCAGCACGTGTTAAACTCTCAGATACTAAAGGCATCTCCACTAAAATAAACTCATTGGAAATAGTTCTAGCATTCAGGGAAAAAGTATGCATGAACAATATTTTATATTGAGAAATTTAGTTCATGCTATTTCTGGCTTTTTTCTGAGTTGAAAATATACTGTGACTTATTGGGGTTTATGCACTAAGCTGTGATAACGACGTGATAAAGTGGAGATGACTTCTCCAGTGATATCACTTCTCCAATTCCTATGTTATTCTGTAGAGCCAGTGTACTAAGATCTCCAAAACTGGAGAAATCTTTGTGCGTTGGCTCCATAAAATAACATAGGACTTGGAGAAGTGATATCACTGGATACATCATCACCTCTTTATCACCTCTTTATCACATCTTAGTGCATCTCCCCTTATGAGTGTGAAAAAAGTCAGTTTGAACAAAAATGGGTATGAAAACATTGTTAGTAACAATACTGTTACAAAACAGATAACTCAGAAAATGCTATCATAATTATAACTACATCTGACTGCAATTAAAACATGCTAAATCATTTTTTTCTTTCTTTCTTTTTAGGAAATATATTTGTTGTAAGTCTTGCTGTTGCAGATCTGGTGGTGGCCATCTACCCATATCCCTTGGTGCTGACATCAATATTTCATGAAGGATGGAATTTGGGATACCTTCACTGCCAAATTAGTGGTTTTATGATGGGAATAAGTGTCATTGGATCAATATTCAACATTGCTGGTGTTGCAGTGAATCGCTATTGTTACATCTGTCACAGCCTCAAATATGACAAGTTGTACAGTGACAAAAATTCTCTGTTTTATGTTATTCTGATTTGGGTGCTTACATTTATTGCCATTTTGCCAAACATATTTGTTGGATCATTGCAGTATGATGCCAGGATCTATTCATGTACATTTACACAATCTGTTAGCTCAGCATATACTATAGCTGTGGTTTTTTTCCATTTTATACTCCCAATAACTGTAGTAACCTTCTGTTATTTACGTATATGGATCTTGGTTATTCAGGTGAGACGTAGAGTAAAACCAGATAACAAACCTAAACTGAAACCCCATGACTTAAGGAATTTTGTAACAATGTTTGTAGTCTTTGTATTGTTTGCAGTCTGCTGGGCACCTTTGAATTTCATAGGTCTTGCTGTTGCGTTGAACCCAGACACCATTTTACCAAGAATTCCAGAATGGTTATTTGTTGGCAGTTATTACATGGCATATTTTAACAGTTGCCTTAATGCTATAATTTATGGTCTCCTTAATCAAAATTTTAGGAGAGAATACAAAAGGATTGTTATTTCTATTTGTACAGCAAAGGTTTTCTTTCAAGAAAGTTCTAATGATGGAGTAGAAAAGATTAAAAGTAAACATTCCCCAATGCTGACTAATAACAATCAAGTGAAGGTTGACTCAGTCTGATAATGGAGGAACTTCTACCCACTAGGACATACACTGTGTGGCCCTCATTATTGTACAGAATGGCACACATAAATGGGCTATCCTCTATAATAGTTTGCTAAAACGTGTGTAATGACGCAGTCATGCGCAGTAGAGGCTGCCCACGCTGTAGCTGATACAGAGCTGGGCGTTCCAAAGGAGCATCCAGCTCTGTATCAGCCGCGGCGCGGGCATTCTCTACTGCGCATGACTGCCCCGTGACCGGCTGGCAGTGGCACTGTGGCCCGTGTAACGGGCTCTTCAACTAGTTAATACATATGTTATGATGCACCTTCCATTAACTTTTGTTAGTTTGAGCATCACTTACAGGAAAAAGCTAAACTGCCTTTCAAAAAGGTACAATAATGCGTGCTACCTCTGTAAATGTAATATAACATTATCAAATCAGCTACTTCAAAACCAATAGAATGTACTGAGGAAAATGCTGATCTCATAAAAACAAAAGCCATGAGTATTCAAAAGAAAATTAATAGCCAAAGTTTTACAGATTTAATTATACTAGCAGATAGTTCTGTATTAGTAGATGATGTACAACTAAGATGTTTTTGAGAAACTCTTATAAAAAATGCTTTTTATAATACAGTATACTTTTCATACTGACATGTCAATGTTATATCTAAAGCAAAAGGAAACAAAATAGCATTCAGGCTCCAAAATATGTTAACTGGACTAATATGTATTTCTGATGATTGTTGAACTGTGTTGATTATATAGATCTTTTTTCCACAGAGGCCTAACTACTATTTAACATTTTTACAAAGACGTTGCACTTTATCTACTTGGGTATGTTTTACATAAATACTTGAACACTGGAATAAGATTTTGGCAGCTGTGGTCAGCAGTAACCTAATACCACATTTCTTTTTCTGTAGGTGCCTAAGAATACATCTAAGTAAATATCTCAGATATGTTTTGAATAATTTAGAATGCATGCTTTTACATTTGCCAAGGATCTTGATAATAATCTATGTTTACATTTACCTTTAAAACTCAGAAACACTGTGTAAATACTCCTGCATCATTTTATTAGAGACACAAATGCAAAAATACAAGTTGCTCCTATTTGAAGATAATTGGAACACACATTTACATATATATATGCGTTTTGATACCTTAATGAAACAAACAATACAAAACCTTTTTCAAACTGTTTTCACCAGGCCGTGAGAAGCTCTTTACCCTACAATCCTCAATTACTGCTTATCTATAACTAGGCAGACTACAAAAGAGCACATGAAGTATGATAACACATTTACATATATTGCTGGTATTACTGTACTAATTGTTATGTTTTCGTTATTCTGGAAAATTGTGTAGAGCAGTATTTCAGGAACATTATACTTTTTTTATGAAAAAAATATTGTAGGGCTTTTCCTGTTGAATGAGATAAGAGTAGTCCCACTGCTGAGAGATGCATATTTCCAGAGTTATTACAGTTTAAATCGATGTTTTTTTACATTAGCAGAGCCCTCTAGTGGTCAAATTCCAATTAGTTTTTCTGTTACATTCTAATGGAGAGGAAAGTCAGTGACATACATTTCTCCACAGAATGTGATAGAAACTGCCAAGCCACTTCCTGTTAGAACTTTCAGAAAGTAAATGAACAGTAGATTGACTGTTATACATTTTTAATAAAACAACTGACAACATTGGGAGTACCCTTGTTTTATTCAGAATGAAAAGCTCAATAATATATAGGTTTTCATAAAAAATAGTTTACTGCGCCTTTAAATTAAATCAAAATAGTACCAAATCACACTATGCTGTATACAATACAAAACTATATTTAAGTGTCCATGTGGATGATGCCTCTATCTAGTGTAAACAATTGCATCACAATAGTAGAACACATTACCAGATTTTAACACTGTAAAAGGTACTCTCACTAGGCTGATAACTGTATATCTGTGAATGGTGAAATTGTTATTTTATCTAAAAGCAACCTGTATTTAATGTCTCTCTAAGCCTGAAACAGGGAGAGTGTAGAAAGCCAGTCTATATTTATTGTTTACTTTTCTTTGATGCAATACATTTGCTTATATTTGCTTATTAAAAAAACATAATATATCAGAATCAGTGTTAGTCTATATCTATCTATCTATCTATCTATCTATCTATCTATCTATCTATCTCTCTCTCTCTCTATATATATATATATATATATATATATATATATATATATATTAATTTGCCTTATTTGATTTAACTTTTTTAATTTTAATGTTTTTAATTAATTAATTAATGTTGCCCCATACTTTGTCTCACCTTGAAACAAATGGTTTTAAAACAACTGCTATGTCCCAGTGTGCCCTAACATAATTACGTGTGCAAACAATAACAAACAAAACGAGAGACCTTATCTAAGGGTAATACAGTTCAAATTCTCTTCCTATATATACAGGTACTTAAAGAATGATGAGGTGAGGACCTGCCTCCTGGAATACGTGCTTTCTCTGGTAATAGCCACATAGATACACTTAGCCATTATATAATATCCCTCCTCTGTACTCCTGAGTTCTCATTTAGTGACACAACTCTTCTTCATGAGGAGTACATATGAGGTTTACTATATAATGGCTGAGTACA
Organism: Rhinophrynus dorsalis; assembly: GCA_037306005.1. NCBI lineage: Eukaryota > Metazoa > Chordata > Amphibia > Anura > Rhinophrynidae > Rhinophrynus > Rhinophrynus dorsalis. Next base: position 112,136,268 of record CM074718.1, read on the forward strand.
GAAGAGTATCTCTGGGGCTGATAAAAGATGAAACACATATTCCTAGAGGAGTGTAGTTGTCTCCTTATTCTGTCAATGTCTGTCTGGATAGCCAGGGAATCTGCGATTCTGAACTGTATCACCTTTAGATGCTCTCCCTCTCTGTTTGTTATCATCTGGTTATTCTAAAATTAAAACCAAGGTTGGAGGAAATCCATGGGGTCTGTTTAATAAGAGCAGCAACATACTAATCAGAAGGGGAGTTATATTAAATAATACATTAGCCCCAGTGCTTATAAATAGGGTGGATTAATCTTTTTATCTTAAAAGAGAAACATGGGGAAAACAGTACTTCCCACCTTACATGTGAATGCCATTGAAAGAGCTGTTTTCCTCTTTTGGACTTTTTTTTCATTGCATTCATATCAATGATAGTGTAATAACCCCCACAAGGAAGGTATCTCCCATGCATTCCCACTGTGCTAAGATATCAATGTGGATGTCAGTTTACTGCATGTTGTCAGTCTGTGAGGGAGAAATACAGGAGGCAAATATAAGGAAGCAGCCTTCTTTTTCACATATATATTTTATTGAATTAAATGATTACCCTAAATGTCCCTCTAATGCTCTGAGTATTCTCACAGTGCTAGTATAAAAGAGTGTCAGCATCCTACAGATTGTCAGTCTATGCTTGGCAGTAAGAGAGAAATGAGCAGACTTGAAGCACAACCATAGCTCTAACTGTGAGGCACTCCAGTAGGAAGTGTTGTTGATGTTTCAGATACTAGGATAAAATGTGCCTCAGTAACAATACCACCCATGTTTCCTACTGCTGTTGAGCAAATGAAAGGAGTTAGATGGCAGTGACAATAGCTATAGAGTCCCCATACTCTCTGGCACCACCTATACCTTCTACTAGTCATGTTATTAAAACATTTATTACACAGCATTTCTTCTATGTGTTGCTCTCCCACACTTACAGAGTTCATAGAAAGTAAAAAAAAAATGCAAAACATTATTCAAAGTACACTCTTGGAAAGGCAAACTTGCCATAAGATTGGTAGTTGACATGATACCCTATTCTTTTGTTGAAAACAGAGGTTTTAAAGAATTGATGTCATGTGTTGCTCCCCACTGGCAAATCCTAAGCTGCACAGAGTTGTATATAATGTGGTGGACAACAGGCTGGAAACATCATATGGCAAAAAAGTTCACTTGACAATGGATATGTGGATAGATATCCACGGTAGTAACTAAATACACAAATAGAAAGTACACAGACAGCACATAGGGTACTCAAATGTTGCAGCACAAGTTCCAGATGTTTATAGTACTGCAGCAGGAATTCTTGCAGCCATATGAAGCATAGACAGAAAACTGCAAGTGAAATTCATTTGTGGAGGCTAAAATGCTGACATTTTATGTATTTTCTATGAAAAGGAATATGACAGAAGTATTTGTTACATGAAAATTGCAATGAAAAAATTTATCTTTTCACCGATCCCACCCCATACTTACAATGGGTATGCAAATATTTAATGTGAAGATGTAGGAAGATGTTTTCCCTGTATTGTGCAATCAACAGACTTGAAGAGTGTCTGCTTACTGTTCATGCAGCCAAACATTGCTTTGTCTCCCCTGGTCCTGAGAGAAACAACATAATGTCTGGCTGCAGGTACTATTCAGGTCTGTTGGTTACATAATGAGAACATCTCCTGCATCTTTATATTAAATCTACAAACATCAGAAATATTGGGGTGTTAAAATATTGGAGCTGATGTTTTATTAAATAATGTGAAATGCCTTATAAAATAGACCCCATGCTTTACCTCCCCATGCATCACTAATGCAGTGAAAGTAGACACTGATCATACCTATGACTTTATTGACTAGCCTCCTTGTCTTCATTGTTTTATTTGCTCTATGACTATCAGAGGTCTGCTTGTAATAATGGCATCTCAGGGACAAAACAAAATTAGTTTGTGTTCACACGAAAATCAGTGCTCACACATACTGCATCTGTTATACCTGGCTCCTAGTTAGACATTCAAAGAACACAGATGGCCTGCACACTAGTGATGAAATGCTGAAAACTAAACAAATATATTTACACCATTGTCTGGAGCAAATATATTGTCTTCAAAGGCAAATTACGTACTCCATTAAAATAACATTTCATACTTAGAATATCACATGTGGAACCCTTGAATTATGGGTTTGAGATGTTTTACATTGTTTTGTAAAGTTGTTATTAACTCTTAAGTGCTACAATGTATTTTGAAATGCTTATAATGCAATAAAATATGAAGCCAAATTAAATATGCATGTAACGTTCATTGTATTGTTTTGAAGCCTTCCATGTATTACATTTAACACTTTATAGTAGGCATGTTGTTAAACACTATGTGCATAAAAAATACAGCAAAGAATACTAGAAGACTCAGAGCAAATATTTATAATGAATGTTAATGTAAATATAATTTGGAAAAAGAGAAATGAATGCAGGAATCTGAAGTATTCTCAAATCGTAGCGTGTAGTAATATGTCGTATTCATTATCCAGAAGGTATAGATGTATTCAATAAAATATCTTTATTTCTTATATTCTTTATACACCAAACTTTTTAAGCATGAGTCAGTGACTGAAAAAGCTGGTAATCTATTTCTGAATCTGATACTTGCAGATTTTTCAGTAGGAAATCAGCACTCACATTGAACCAGACCTTTCTGCATTAAGAGTATGATGAATTGCCACTGTTTTTACATTTAACAAGGGAAATATATGAAACAAGGATGTAGTGCTTACAATGCACCTGTGTTGATATCTCTGTATAGGAGTATACCATGTATGTACACCAAACATTTAAATCCCCCCCCACTTCCGGGGCAGGTGTAAAAAAATTTATGTTTAACTATTTCCCCTGTGCGTGAATGGCATACCCATAAATATGTAGAATCCCATTATGCATTTGGCACAAATGACAGTCAAAGAGCTTTGTAGATGTGGCTAAGTGGAACTGCTTAGCTCATATAATGAGTTATTACTGGGTACTTAACCTGTACATTTCATTAGTTAATCCTCTCCAGTGATTTATTTACTTCACCAGTTTCCTCCTTTGTCTCTCTCTCTCTCCACCGCTCTCTCTCTCTCTCTCACACACACGCACACACACTCTCTCTTTTTCTCAGCTTCATGTTAATTCCATCTAGTTCTTAAAACTTTGTATGTGTATATGAATATGTAGACATATTCATACTGTATTCAGTAATGTTGAAGGTCAAAAATGTTGTATTAAAAACATGACATCAAGGGCATGTAACTTACTCTGGAAATCAGTTATTTTTAATTGGAACCACTGAACATTTATTAATATTTGTTATTATATAAAAAATAATATTTACTTTAATATACTGATTTTGCCCTTTAATAGAGAGTAAACATTTACAAAGGAAGAGTGATTCTGAAAAAGTAGTCACCATTCGGGATGACATATATTCAACTGAGAATTTGTTGGTTAATTACATGCATTGATTGTGAAATATTGGCAACGTAATTTAAATGATCAAGTCTTTTTTATCAGGGATAAACAGTATTACTAAGCATGCATGTATAAACATCATCATCAGATGGGGGAAGTCTACATAACCAGAAATATACTTGAACCAAGATATTCTTATTTATCTATTTTTATGACAAAGTGAAAACCAGCATTATTTATAAGTACATTAGTAAACATCATGCTAATGAATTGTACGTTTTCTACAATTTCACTGTTTGATCATGTATGATTCATTATGTGGTATACTTACTGACATTAATGCATTAAGATAATTGGACTAAATCAACTATACCAAGGGTGACAAAAGATGCCTAAATTCCTATTTAATTTAATTCATTAATAATAATATCAAAGTATTTTACCAGGAAAGATACATTGAGAATGTCTCTCATTTCCAAGTATGTCCTGGGGGTACAGACATTATTACCCAATCTAATGGTACTCATTTTATCTACCTTGGAAGGTTGAAAGACTAAGCTGACCCTGCTGGGACTAGAACCTGTGAAGTTGCAGTGCGAAGAGATTCTACAGCTGGTACATTAACCAACTGAGTCATCTCACTACCTCGTATCATTGAGATCCTCCAATTAATTTTGAAGCAATCCACTGGAGACCTCTGACATTCAAGGGGTTGAAAACCCAATTTAAAACAATGGAAATTTTTATTCATCACCTATGGTTTAGTTGGTTTGTTCCTGAATTGCTCCAGTTGTTAGTTCATAATACAACAATCTAAGGTCCAAAACTAACAAAGCAGTTGAAATTGAGAGTTTGTGCTCCTAAAGGGAAGTATTATCTCATGAAAATATGAGTATGGAAAATTGTAGACCAGCAGGATAATTAAAGAGGAATGATAAGGTCTGGGCAAGATTCTTAACCAACTGACTGTGCTCTAAAATCCTTGAGAAATGTGTATATGTGCAACTGTATGAGAATTATCGACAGACCAGTCCCCCCCCTTCTATCAGGCTTTTGTCCAAATCACTTAACAGTCACGACCCTCCTAAAAGTAACCAGTGATATGCAGACTGGATGGAAAATGGTGAACTCACTGGAGTCATTTTCCTTGATTTTGCCAAGGCCTTTGACACAGTAGACCATAATATTCTTATAAGCAAAAGCCAAAGCTCAGGATTGGGTAATAATTTTATATACTGGTTCCAATCCTATTTACCAGACATAATGCAGTATGTGTCAGTTGCAAACAATGATTCCCTTCCACTCAAAGTAACAAGTGGAGTTCCCCAAGGCTCCATTCTTGGCCCTCTTCCATTTTCTCTGTTTACAAATGATCTGTCCACGGCTTGTAAATCATCTTCAGTACACATGTATGCAGATTACATGATAATCTATCACAACTTGAAGCCATATTACCACATGATTTCCATGAAGTTGAAAGATGGATAGAAGAACAAACTAATCCTAAACAGACAAAACAGTCACAATGATACTTGGCACAAAGCACAAACTGCATAATCTCCACAATACCCACCTATCCATTGTAACAGAGTCTAATCATAAATTGGCCCCAGTGGACTCCTACAAATATATTGGTATATGGCTTGACCCCAACCTCACTTTTGCTCTTCATGTTGATAAATTAACCTCCAAACTTTATCCCAAAACAAGTACTATCTTTAGAAACAAATCACGTGTACCCTGGTGAGAAACAGATGTTGCTGTCAGTCATAGACTACGGGGACGTGGTATATGCTCCAGTGCCAAAAATCCATCTTAGTAAACTTGACACATTGTATAATTCAGTATGTCACTTTATCCTCCAACATAATTACACTACCCATCACTGTGATATGCTTCTTTGTTGCTTAGTACACAATCACTTCTCTGTTAAACTACCAGACTACCTGAGCAGGATGCTCACTCTAGCTCTCCATGCTAACTATAACCTCTGCTCCACTACTAACAATTCACTGCATATATCACAATACAAGAAAGAAGAAGGACAATCTGCGTTCTCCTTCAGAGTGACGAAACCCTGGAATAATCTGCCTGAAATAATCAGATCTGCCCACAGTCTAAAATCCTTAAAAGTAAATGCTTCTTTATATCTAAAAACAGTAAATAACTGTATATAATTTTAATATTTAATAATGTATAATTTAATGTATGTATAATTATGTGTGTGTGTGTGTGTATATATATATATATATATATATATATATATATATATATATATATATATAATGTTTCTCAATTTGTGTAAATATGTAACCCTTTGCTGAAAACTATCCAATACATACTTGAAAACAAGAGACATCTTCATGTATTCTTCCTGGTAAAACATTCTCTAAATAAAATAAATAAAAGTCTCATTTCTTATAACTCACCTGTTCTCTGCTTGTTTACTTTGCAAATCATAGATATCCACATATTTGGGTGAAGTCAGTGCCTTATTTGGCAATTATGGGAGGTTTTCCTTACTCCAGTGGGTGAGTCAGACACTAGGGGTGCTGACAGTAGGTTAGAAGGGTTTTGTATTTACCCCATGCTGTCCATTTAATGGAGATTCAAGTGAATATGTACATTAAAAGGTCCTGCATTGACCCTATACTGCCCATTTAATGGAGACTGTGTGAATGTGTGCATCACATCATAACAGATCTAACCCACTGAAAATAACATAATTTTCTTCTGGCCATGCAGCAGAAAAAAATTTGTAAATTATAAGGCTAAAAGCAAAATACCATTAATACATGGTAAAGTTCTAAAAAAATGAAATTATTTATTGACATAAAAGAGTTAGTAAAGTGTAAGTTGTGGTGTTTTTGATGAGCTTATTGATCTAAAGAATACACAACTGCTCCACTACATGATGCAGCTCTTTACACATAATTATCTAAACTTGATAAGAAAGCTAATTCATATACACATAGACACACATTGAAAAAAAATAATATTGATATTAAGCCCTCACATGTATGCTTGATTTTTATTAGCTTACGTGTAATTTTGATGATAATATATATCAGTGTTTCTCAACTCCTGTTCTTAGGACCCACTAACAGGCCAGGACTTAAGGATTTCTCTGATAGAGCACAGGTGTGGTGATCAGAGGCTCATTAACACTGATTAACTCACCTGTGCTCTAACAATATATACAGTACTGTGCAAATATATTAGGAAGATGTGAAAAATGCAGAAAAGTAACAAGGCTTTCAAAAATAGATATGTTATTAGTTTATTTTTATCAATTAACAAAAAACATTGTGAGTGAACAGAAGAAAAATCTAAATCAAATCAATATCTGGGGTGACCACTCTTTGCCTTCAAAACAGCATCAATTCTTCTAGGTATGCTTGCACACAGTTTGTTAAGAACTCGGCAGGTAGGATGTTCCAAACATCTTGGAGAACTAACCACAGCTCTTCTGTGGATTTAGGCAGCCTCAGTTGTTTCTCTTTCTTCATGTAATCCCAGACAGACTTGATGTTGAGATCAAGGCTTTGTGGAGGTCATATCACTTCCAGGACTCCTTGTTCTACTTTACACTGAAGATCATTCTTATTGATGTTGGCTGTATGTTTGGGGTCGTTGTCTTGCTGCAGAATAAATTTGGGACCAATCAGATGCTTCCCTGATGGTACTGGATGATTGATAAGTATCTGTCTGTACTTCACAGCACTGAGGAGACCATTAATTCTGACCAAATACCCAACTCCATTTGTTGAAATTCAAGGAACTTCTGCCATGCTTCACTGTTGCCACTCATTCTTGTACCACTCTCTAGGCCTTCAGTGAACAAACTGCCTTCTGCTACAGCCAGATATTTCAAATTATAACTCATCAGTCCAGAGCACCTGCTGCCATTTTTCTGCACCACAGTTCCTGTGTTTTTGTGCATACTTGAGTCATTTGACCTTGTTTCTACATCTGAGGTAGGGCTTTTTGGCCTCAAGCCTTCCATGAAGACCACTTTTGTCCACACTTCTCTGGACAGTAGATGGATGTACATGGATCCCACTGTTTTCTGTCAGTTCTGAGCTGATGGCACTACTGGATATCTTCCGATTGCTAAGGGAAGTAAGCATGATGTGTCATTCATTTGCTGTACTAAGTTTCCTTGGTCGACCACTTCCTCTACTGTCCTCAACATTGCCCTTTTCTTTGTGCTTCTTCAAAAGAGCATGCACATCACATCTGGAAACCCCTGTCTGCCTTGAAATGTCTGCATAGGAGAGACCTGTAACGGTTTTGTAAGACACTCAGACCAGTAGGTTAGAATAAAATACAGTTTTACTAAAAGACACAAAAGACTGCCTACTACAGGCAATATAGTATGACTGGAAAATGACAATAATGTACAGATGCCCTCTCAGGCCCAGTATACAGAGAAATTAATATATACTGTCACAGGACAGGCATAAGCAAGCATTACAGGTACAACATGGGTTAAAGTTCATGGAAAGCAATCAGTCTCTGTTGTGGTGTGTTTGACAACGCCCATAAGATGGTAAAGAAGCGAGACTGTGGTGCAAGATGTAAGAGCACCAGTCAATAAGGCAGAACTGAGACTACTACTTGTGCTGAGCAGGGAACTGAGGCCACAATACTCTGCAAGAGCTAGCACACGTTGAGCCGTGAGCACCCGACCGGTGCGGTAAACGGAGACAATGTACACTGCAAGAGCTGAGGAGTTTGAGCCAATAGAACCCAACCGGTGTGGTCACGGAGACACTGACACTGCAAGAGCTGAGGTGTTATAGCCAATAGCACCCAACCGGTGTGGTAAACGGAGACTATGTACACTGCAAGAGCTGAGGTGTTTAGAGCCAACAGCACCCAACCGGTGCGGTAAACGGAGACCATGTACACTGCAAGAGCTGATGGAACCGCCCAATAGCACCTGACGGTGCGGTAACGAGATCACTGTGAACAGCAAGGGTTAACGGAAACGCAGTGTTAACGGAGGCCACAATGCTCTGCAAATGTTAACGGAAGGCTCTCTGTAACGGAGGCTACAATGCTCTGCAAGTGTAAACGGAAGGCTCAGGGTTAATGGAGGCAACAGTGCTCTGCAAGTGTTAACGGAAGGCTCAATGTAATTGAGGCACCAGTGCTCTGCCAGTGTTAACGGAAGGCTCAGTGTAATGGAGGCAACAGTGCTCTGCAAGTGTTAACGGAGGCTCAGTGTAATGGAGGCAACAGTGCTCTGCAAGAGTTAATGGGAAGGCCCAGTGAATCGGAGGCAACAACTCTGTCTGCCCTATATCAGCACAGCGGAACTCAGAATGTCGCCCATGCGACACAGGAGCAGGATAACAGCTGGAACACAAGCAGGGTCGTCAGGATAGCCGGGTCAGGTCACGAAGCAGGAACGTCAGCCAGGCCGGGTCAAATCTCAGAGAAGGAACGCCAGACAAGCCGGGTCAGACCACTGAGCAGGAACGTCAGCCAGGCCGGGTCGAATAACAGAGCAGGAACCAATGAGAGTAGTAGACGGGCCAAGTCGGTACACAGGAACGCAGGAACACAGCAACACAGAACACTGGTACAGGAACACCACGAAAGGGCACCTGACAGGTGCCAGAGGCCCAGTATATGAAGGCCATACTGGGCGGGCCAAACAAAGCTCAGCCAATGGGAGCGCACCACAACAAAGAGTGACAGATCACGGGAACCGTGATAAGACCATGCAGATGTAGTATAACTACCTTATGTCCTGTTGCTGTAATCAGTTTTGCCATGGTGTATGACTATTAAACTGTCTTCAACAACCTCACCTTGTTAGCTGAGTTTGGCTGTTCTGCAGACAGTTTATTCCTCCTACACAGCCGTTTCGGTTTCAGTTAATGATTGTGTTTAAACCTACATATTAAATTGATTATTTTTAGCACATGTTTTGTATAATTGTTTAATCACACACCTGAATATATGCCTACAAAGTCCCTGACTTTGTGCAAGTGATGCTATTTTGAAGGCAAAGGGTGGTCATACCAAATATTGATTTAGATTTTTCTTTTGTTCACTCACTATAATTTTGTTAATTGATAAAAATGAACTATTGACATGTCTATTTTTGAAAGCATTCTTACTTTACAGCATTTTTTTCATACCTGCCTAAAATTGGGGAATTGTAGCAGAGTTTAACACATGATATCAGTTCTTTAAAGCTTCTGTCTTCAACAAAAGGGCAGCATGTTAACTTACAACATTTAGGCAAGTTTACTATTTCACATCCATAATTTGCATTATTTTTCTGCAGGTTTTCACTTCTTACTAAGAACTTAATGAGTACAGTATAGCAGTTCATAGTGAAAGAACTGTCTAAATTTATTGCTTTAACGTCATCACTTTTGCAGGTGGTGGCCAGGTGGCAGTATGTGTGGGAAGTCTATGACTATTGTCATCTCCAAAAACAAGTCATTCTCATCTGCAGCAGGAACAGAAAATCTTGGCACACTATCTGACACATCAACAGCACTCTTATTGTGCTTCCCAGAGCCCTGTGAACATTCAAGAGTACTTCTGTTGCTGCTAGTTATGCCACATCTGACCTGTTCATAGTGTGTCTAGCTTTGGGTGGGATCTCATTGAGGAAGCGCCTAGGTGTGAGCCTGATTACCCCCTGCTCACGTGCTTCTTACACAGACAACAGATAGCAATCTGCTTAGCTTTAGGATTATGAGTGCAGTTCCTCCATAATGTGGACTTCATAGACTATGGGGTTCCTGTGGGGCTGCTACTACTACTGGGACTAGATGTTGATGTGATTCTACTACTTCTACTGGGTGTCAAAGGTGCTGCACTTCTAACAGCAGCAGAGGTACTCATCATAGCTAAGCTTTTGGATGCTGATAAATGGTGATATTGATGATGGTTACTCAACACTAGTAATGTGTGTGTGTATCAGTGAGGCATGGACTTGGAAGTGGTTACCATACTGATCATGACTGACAGGATGACCTTAAATTTTTGGGCATCTTTGCTAGAACAGAATCTGACTTTCCGATAGTTTTCTCAAACAGTTTATAGACAGACACAGTGCTCCTTTTTCGTAGTGGAAGATCGATCCTTTGCTTTTCAGCTAACTTTATGGCCATGTCATCATCTCTCCCACTCTCAGCTTCATCTGTATCTGAAGAGGAAGAGGATGCTGGAGGGATATAGTGTAGATCTGCATCATCATCAGCAGCAGTCATCATCAGGTCATCCTTAGCATCACCCTCCGCTTCTTGCCCAATACTTTTATATTCCTTAATGCTTTTAGAGGCCTAAAACAATTTATTTTTATTTTTATTTTCACAACTTTCGCTACTACTTTAAGGATAGGTGTTTTTGTGGTTGTTTGTGTCAATATCAGATGCAGCAGTTGATTGAGCTGCTATACCTTCTTCCATTATCTCAACACTAGAATGTGACTCATTCTCGTATTCCATGTTCTTACATTTTTTTAACAGTACTGGCACTGGTGGTAGTGGTGGTGGAACGTTTTTTGTGGGACTTTGGAGAATGATTATCATCATTTATTGAACACACTGCAGCAACCTTGGCACTCCTTCTCCAGCACTGTGTGTAGTAATTTACAAGGCCCCCTTTCGCTCTGATTCAATGTCTTCACACCTAAGCTCGATAGTTCCTTTTGCTCCTACAAAATATAAGACCTTAGCTGGAGCTCTCCAGGCCCTCTTGCTATGTGGCCCAGGAGGAGCGTGTTCACAGCTAAGCAAATATTTGCAGAGGACACTCAGGACTTATCCAAGCTTAGCCTTGAACACACTGAAATAGAGACCAGTGGGGACTTGAAGACTACCAGTGGGAAGTAGTTACTGGAAACAAATTGTGCATGAAGTGAGGACCACTGCCTTCTGGCAACACAAACACACAGCAGCACCACCTACAGAGCTCCACAAAGTACTGAAGGCTTGAAAAGTAATAGAGGGAAGAGTTCAATAATTATCCCTGTTTACCATGTCCCTGCTCCTCCACAGTCTGGTCTGGTAACAGAAAGAGAGAGGTGTGGATGTGTGTGTGTGTGTGTGAGTTCAAAAGCAGAATACCTCTTTGGGAGTGAAAGCATTAACAACACTGTCAAGTGGGTAAAAAAAGTCCTTCCTGACTCCAAATGGCAGTCAGATATTTCTCTGGATCAACATTGTACCAGTTTTGAAGCCATCTGTCATAATACTCAGTATTGTTCTGTGCTAAATTACTTTTTAGAAAGCAGTTACAGTATCTGCAAGCACAGCATCCCAAGGCAAAGAATTCCATAATGTTATTGCCCTTACTGTAAATATCATCTTTTTTAAGAACTAGTGACCAAAATTGTACGACATATTGTAGATGATGCCTCACCAAGGATTTATACAGAGGCAGAATTATATTTGCATCCTGTGTATCTATACCCTTTTCATGCAGGATAGTACTCTATTTGCTCTAGCATAAGCTATGTGACAATGCACACTGCTGCAGTCTATCATCTGTCAGTACTTCTCAATGATAATATCAAAGTACCAGGAAGGATACATTGAGATTGTCTCTCGTTTTCAAGTATGTCCTGGGGGTATAGATTTTATAGATTTTATAGATTATAGATTTTATTACCCAATATTATTATCCAATTAAATGGTACTCATTTTATCTATCTCTGAAGGATGAAAGGCTGAGTTGACTCTGCTGGGACTAGAACCTGTGACCTTGCGGTTTGAACAGATTCTACAGCTGGTTCTTTAACCAACTGATCAACATCTCTTTCTCTGATTAGGATTCCCCAAGTAGTTTCCCATTTAATGTATATGTAGCATGTTCTTTTCTCCAGCCCAAATGCATAATCTACATTAAAAATCATCAGACACTTTTCTGCCATTCAAACAGTTTATCTAAATTCTTCTGCAGAGAAAAAACAGGGAAGATTGAGGCATTACTTTCAATTGCCACTTCTAGATCATTAATAAACAAATTAAAAAGCATTGGGGGACCAGGACTGAAGTCTTTGGCACCCCATTTACCACGTTAGACCAACTTGAAAAAGTTCTATTTACAACTCTAGCTATCATTTAACCAGTTCACTCTCCATTCATGAATATCACCTCCCAAACTGAAGCCTTTTAATTTATGCAGTAACCTGTTGAGAGGAACAGTATCACATGCTTTTGCAAAATTCAAGTATACTACATCAACAGCAATTCCCAAATTTCTACTTACAGTTAGGGAAAAAATTATTTGATCCCCTGATGATTTTGCCCACTGACAAAGAAATGATCAGTCTATAATTTTAATGGTAGGTTTATTTGAACAGTGTGAGACAGAATAACAACAAAAAAATCCAGAAAAACACATTTCAATAAGTTATCAATTGATTTGCATTTTACTGAGTGAAACAAGTATTTAACCCCTTTGCAAAACATGACTTAGTACTTGGTGGCAAAACACTTGATGGCTTTTACAGAGGTCAGACGTTTCTTGTAGTTGGCCACCAGGTTTGCACACATCTCAGGAGGGATTTTGTCCCACTCTTCTTTGCAGATCCTCTCCAAGTCATTAAGGTTTCGAGGCTGACCTATGGCAACTCGAACCTTCTGCTCCCTCCACAGATTTTCTATGGCATTAAGGTCTGGAGACTGGCTAGGCCTCTCCAGGACCTTAATGTGCTTCTTCTTGAACCACTCCTTTGATGCCTTGGCCATGTGTTTTGGGTCACTGTCATACTGGAATACCCATCCACAACCCATTTTCAATGCCCTGGCTGAGGGAAGGAGGTTCTCACCCAAGATTTGACGGTACATGGCCCAGTCCATCGTCCCTTTGATGTGGTGAAGTTGTCCTGTCCCCTTTGCAGAAAAACACCCCAAAGCATAATGTTTCCACCTCCATGTTTGATGGTGGGGATGGTGTTCTTGGGGTCATAGGCAGCATTCCTCCTCCTCCAAACATGGCGAGTCGAGTTGATGCCAAAAAGCTTGATTTTGGTCTCATCTGACCACAACACTTTCATCCAGTTCTCCTCTGAATCATTCAGCTGTTCATTGGCAAACTTCAGACTGGCCTGTACATGTGCTTTCTTGAGCAGGGGAACCTTGCGGGCACTGCGGAATTTCAGTCCTTCATGGCGTAGTGTGTTACCAATTGTTTTCTTGGTGACAATGGTCCCCGCTGCCTTGAGATCATTGACAAGATCCTCCCGTGTAGTTCTGAGTTGATTCCTCACTGTTCTCATGATCATTGAAACTCTATGAGGTGAGATCTTGCATGGAGCCCCAGACCAAGGGAGATTGACAGTTCTTTTGTGTTTCTTCCATTTGCGAATAATCGCACCGACTGTTGTCACCTTCTCACCAAGCTGCTTGGAGATGATCTTGTAGCCCATTCCAGCCTTGTGTAGGTCATCCTACAGCTTTTTGGTCTTGGCCATGGTGGAGAGTTTGGAATCTAATTGATTGATTGCTTCTGTGGACAGGTGTTTTTTATACAGGTAACACGCTGAGATTTGAAGCACTCCCTTTAAGGGAGTGCTCCTAATCTCAACTTGTTACCTGTGTAAAAGACACCTGGGAGCCAGAAATCTTACTGAGTTATTCATTCAGTAAAATGCAAATCAATGTATAACTTTTTTGAAATTTGTTTTTCTGGATTTTTTTTGTTGTTATTCTGTCTCTCACTGTTCAAATAAACCTACCATTAAAATTATAGACTGATCATTTCTTTGTCAGTGGGCAAATGTACAAAATCAGCAGGGGATCAAATATTTTTTCCCTCACTGTACCATTTCATAAAATTCAAATAAAGTAGTTTGACATGATCTATTCTTCATAAAACCAAGCTGGTGTCTACTAAATATTGCCTTATTTTCAATTTTAGCTAGCCTAATTGCATGTTTGCAGATTTTATTATGCTCTTTATATTTTTTAATTGCTATATCTGACCTGTCTGACTTAAAGTAACAGTAATGTCTCATAAAAATGTTTTATTTTTTGTAGATTTAAAGAAAAATGATGTGGCACAAATCCCATTTGTCAAACATTTATGGTTTGAGAGATCACATCTAAAGTTCCCCCTCTCCTGATGTCAGCTGTAAAGCTGACAGCAGGAGATTTGAGTCAGCAGACTCAAGGAGGCTCTTCAGCAGAGCCAAAATTGCGATATTTAAAAAGAACTATTACATTGGAATGATCTACAAAGTGTGCTTGCAAACCAGGCACACTTTGTAGATCGTTCCAATGAAGTAATTCTTTGCCAATATTGCTATTTTGCCTCTGCTGAAGAGCCACCGGCTGGTCCCAGGACCGGGATCTCTTGCTGTCAGCACAGCACTGATGTCAGGAGAAGGAAAGGGAGGAGGGGAACTTAACATGTGAATATCTCTCAAACCATAAAGATTTGAGAGATAGTATTTGTGCCACATGATTTCCTTTTTTTAAGCTCTATAAAACAAAAAAACATTTTTATTGGACATTAGTGTCCCTTTAAAAACTGTAAAAGCCTGCTTCCTATTTCTCATTTTCCTGCAAACATATTTATTAAGCCACATTGGTCTTATTTGCTCTTCTTGTAATTATTCCTCAATGGTACATACTGACACGTATATTTATCTAAAATAATTGTAAACAAATTCCATGATTCTTAGAATATTACATCCCACTGAATTTCCTTTAGTACTGCTTTTAGCTTTATAAAATTAAAATTGAATGTTGTAGTTAAACCCTTGCTTATGGGTTTTTCATAATACATTTTGAAAGGATACCATATTTTGGTCACTGCTGTCTAAATGTTCCCTTACCTGTATACTGTTTATCATGTCAGATTGTTTGAGAGCACTAGGTCCAGCAAGTTTCTAGTTGGCTCTCTTTCTTGGGTTGGAAGTCATATTTCTCCAGTCAGTTTCAGGATAGTTAAAAATCTCCCATTATGATTACATTTCCTGACCAAGAAGACTTTTCCATTTGCAGTGACAGTTGGACTTCTTCAAACTCCCCAAAATTAGATGAAAATAAATGTAACCCTTTGCATATGTACTATTATTATTATTCCTTCATATTTTATTTATCATGCATACATTTTGAAGAAATCAATTCATTATAAGTAATTGTTTTGCTGTAGAAAATACCATAAACCAGTTTACACAGGCTTTCAGCCAAACATTTACACAGATCACTAGTACCACAGGGCAGACTGTGTTGCTCGCAACCTTTGCTCGCAATCTTTCTCTAATGTTGCTTTTTGACAATACAGATAATTTTCAAAGCCTTGCACTCCTTTCAAAGTGCATCATGCCCCCACCACAGTTTTGTAATCACTGAGATACACTGATTGGTTTATTTCTTATTTATACCCTACAGCCATGTTATTATATCTAACCTTATAAAGCCTTGCACTCCTTTCAAAGTGCATCACGCCCCCACCACAGTTTTGTAATCACTGAGATACACTGATTGGTTTATTTCTTATTTTTGCCCTACAGCCATGTTATTATATCTAACCTTACAAAGCCTTGCACTCCTTTCAAAGTGCATCACGCCCCCACCACAGTTTTGTAATCACTGAGATACACTGATTGGTTTATTTCTCATTTATGCACTACAGCCATGTTATTATATCTAACCAGGCTGACAACCCCCCACCACATCCCCTTAGACTGGGGCTTGACAACAGTCATAGCCCTGATTCCAGGCATGAACCTTTGTTCTCACTGTGCCTAGAAGAAATCAGCTGAACCTCACTGATGAGGCCCACAAAAGACCATAACAAATGCTGTTTCTTTTGTGCAAAGATTTTTCTGACATTCCTGTGGCAAACTATCTGTAGGTGAGACCAGTCTGATACGTATCTGGAAATATTTTCACTGTAATAGCACAGGGCAGTAAAAACATGAGCAGCACTTGATGGAGCATCATCCTCAAGAATCCTCAAGAATATATTAAGTGTATTCTCAGTCATGCTTGCCAAACCTCTTTTGTTGGAAAAACAATGCATGATGGCAGTGAACAACATTATACACGATTATAGCATTACAGAAACCAAATTCTGCAGTTTGTTTATTAAACTGTATTTTAAGTTATATTTAAGTGAGGTTGGTGTACTAAAAAGAACTGGAGCAATTCTAGGGCGAGTTAACTACACCATAGCATATAAATAAAATTCTGCAAATTTCCATCATGTTAAATTGGCCATTTAACTCATTCAATACTTTAATGCAATGCAGTCTTCTTTAGCATTCAAGGAGTTAAAAGTCCTCAGTAATAATGCGGTTGATTTTCTTCAGTTCTGTTTAGTGCAACAGCTCCAATTAGTTTAACATAAATGTTTATTTAGGTGATTATATACATCGTTCTACTTTAGTGTACATAAGCTGTCACAACCTCTTAACAAATTTGATTGGTACAATAGGTGTAACTATACATGTTGAGGAAGTTATTTCAACAATTGAGATTTTACCCTTTGAGTTCCAGGGAGGTATCCAAAGCATTGCAACACCTTAGGGGAGATTACTAAGGCAAGATAGAGACTTGATAAAGCAGACATAACTTCTTCAGTGATTTCACTTCTCTAAACCCTGTGTTATTCTATGGAACCTACGCACTAAGAACTCTCAAGTTGTCAAGATCTTAATGCATAGACGCCAAAGAAAAACATAGGAATTGGAGAAGTGATATCACTGGAGAAGTTGTCTCCACTTCATCACCTCTTTTTCATGCCTTAGTGCATAATTCCCAATGTGCTGGATACCTTTCTGCCACTCAAAGGGTTAAATGCATTACATGCTTTCAAATTAGGACAGTCACCCTGATAAATCACAAACGTTTAGATGTTTAGTAGCTGTAATTTACAAGCACCATTGTAATCGGTATCCACATCCTATATAATAATTTGCTAAAACGTATGTAACGATGCTCAGTACGGCGCGCCCAGCTCTGTTTCAGCTGCGGCACGGGCAGTCTCTGCTGCGCATGACTGCCCTGAGACCGGCTGGTAGTGGCACTGTGGCCTGTGTATCGGGCTCTTCAACTAGTTTTACCACAAAAAAGATGACTAGAACCTTTAACCCCTTAAGGACTGGCGGTCATGGGACATTTCTGTCCCATAATGACAGCATAGGCGCACTTGGACGCGCCGGTACACGTGACCTGTCATTATGGGGCCTGATAGAGATCGCTCCGATCTTGGAGCGGTCAATTTCAGGCTCTATTTTTACTTACAGCGCTCCCGGTAGAGCGCTGTAAGTAAAAAGTACGTGACGTACCATGACCGTCATCGATCCTTGAGTAGTTCAAGGACCGTGACGGTCCTGGTACGTCAAGGGTCCTTAAGGGGTTAAACTAATGAGTTCATATTTTCCTTATTCTCCTTTCAAAAGGCAATGTGTTGTGTATCCCTCTGGCACTCAAAGGGTTAAAACTAGTGAGAACATCATGCCCCTCTATAATATAAAATTATCTTAAATTAATGCAATGAAAGTATTTAAAAAATAACGATACATGAGCTATCATTTTTTTTTTCTTTCTCATAGAGGTCCTTCCAATGCAGTAAATAGAAACTGCATAGGGTTTTTCAGTAATAGGCACTGAATTGTGGGCTAAAAAAGATTTGACACCACTATCTGTCACTGCAAAATGTCCACAAACCCAGCCTGCAATAACTCTTGTTAATGCCCTACTTTATGATGCTCAGAGTTCTCTGTTGGTCAGCACAGACACACCGTTGGACACCTAAGCTTAGCACCATTGTATAATGGTATCCAGTGTGGCACCCAGGTGCAGAATAGAAACGTGATTAGACTAAGTGAACGCAATGCCACCAGTTTAAGCTGCATAATGGTATTATATCATATCCAATCACTTGTTCAGTGCAGTATATAAAAGCAGTGTGGTTGAAATTGTATACAATGATGTATAAAAGTTTGGAGCTCCATAAAATAGTGTTGCATGTCAGTCACAGTGATTGTAATGTTATATTAAAACATTCATGTCATTGTTGCAAAGTGCTGTATAGTGTTTTAACAATGTTCTTAGAGACCCATTCTATTAATCCTTACCTTGTTGTAGTCCACAGTAGCTGGAAAGCCAATGGTTACTTTCTCCTATGTCAGAATAAACACTCAAACACATTTTGACAACATGTCTATATGGTTCAAAATATATTTTTCACTGTTGTATTTTGCAAAGTCAGTTAATAAGACAATATCAACCTGCCACGGTCAATCCACAACAGATAGGCAAGTCATATTTCTTTTGAATTGACATCTTGCCGATCTATGCACAGAATGCTCATTTAGCTCAGACAGCCGTTGCTTTGCTGTGGATCTTTTGAAGTTATGATTTTTGGCAGCTTTGAATAACTTTTCTAAGACAACGTGTTTCTATTGCAGAAAAATATTATTCATTAATATCTCTTCTGATATGCTAACAAAATAAATAAAAAAATATCTAAAACTAAATACATAGGGTCATATGCATAAAACAAATGAGGATCAATTCCTGATCATACCAACATCACTAGAGAAGACAAAAAGAAGTTCAGAAAATTCCCATTTATTCAAATTGTTCCTTTAACCCCTTGAATGGTAGAGAACTTTCTTGCAACCAAGTGATTAAAAGTCCCATTTAAACCAACAGGCATTTTATACACACACACACACACAAGACACACACACACACACACACACACAACACACACACACACACACTGCAGTCAGTTTTCACCAAAACTGCTCCTCTTTTACTATATGCATGCACCCTACAGACACATAATTTGTTTCCATTTCTTTAAGATTATAGTATAGGAATTATATTCATATCTTCTACAGATGCCTTATTCTGTCTTTCTGTGTTAGCGACCCCATAATGCAATGTGCTGAGAAGAGTAATTACAACATGGTGTGCATGAAGGATACTTTACGTCAGGTGGGCATTACAGTGCACTGCATTCTGGGATGGACAAACAGAGAGACAGGAGGAGAGGCCAATTCAAACTTGCTGCTCCACTGGATTGAATCTTTGCCTTATATACAATAGATATAGAAACTGGTGAAGACGACAGCACATTAATGATGGTTGGTTGGAGACCAGATTGTATAAAAGGGAAAGGTAGAGGGCAGGGGTTTTGCTAGGTAAAGTCTGAGGGAGCTAAAACCTCAAATCCTATCTTTGTCATGTTGCCCATTTGTGGAATGTTATGGTGCCAATGTTCCTATCACCATTGGTACAATGGGGCTGCACCTTGCATTAATATTGCTCAATCTCCCCTTTTTTTCCAGTTGAAGGGAAAGGGAGGCAGAGAGAGAGCAAGAAAGTAAGAGATGGATGGTGGGAAGGAGAGTCAAATAGAAACATGGATGGATGGAATGAGAGGTAGAGAAAGAAATTGGTGGAGGAGGGTGAGGCAGAGAGACACATGGGTATCTGGAGAGGAAGCAGAGAGAGAGCTATGAGTTGGGGAAGAGGCAGAGAGAGACATTGGTGGGAGAGACAGAGAGAAACAAGGTAAATTGGGAGGAACAGAGAATCCTGGGTGGTAGAAGAGAGACAAAGAGAAAGAGAGAGAGATGTGGATGTTTAAAGAGTAGAAGAGAGGTGTGGGGAGGGAGTATTGAGAATCATGGGCGGCAGGAGAGAAAAGCACAGGGAGTCATGGGTGGAGAAAGACAAAGGCATAAAAAGTCATGGGTAAGAGGAGAGACATACAGCACTAGTCATGGGTAGAAAAGAGGGAGATAGTTATGAGTGGTGGAGTGAGACACCTCCATGGAGGGAAATGAAGGCAGACAGAAAGTGAGAGATGTGTCTGCTAACTTACCCTGATTTTCAAGGAGAGACCCTGGTTTTGGCAATGGTTCCTGTTGCCCCTGTTTTATTCCTGCTTTTAAAATATGAAGTTCAATCTCATATTCTACTTGGTCATTAAAATTTTAATGGACAATTGTGGTAGGGGCTTACGGCTGTTATATGATGAGGGGATGCATGGTATAGGGTTACGACCTATGGTGTAGGGTTGCCAGCCCCCCCGGGGCCTAACGGGGCCCCGGGAGGAGCGTTGTTATGGTCAACCTGTAAGAGGGCCAACCTGGATAGAAAACCCCTGAAAGAAGGGGGGTATAAGGGGGGGCTCAACACGAATTGAGCTCCAGTGGAAGGGGCTGCTACCTGCATTTAAGGCCTGCAGCCTCTCCCACAAATACAGGTGGAGCACCTTCCACTTGTGGTAGGGGCTTACGGCTGTTATATGATGAGGGGATGCATGGTGTAGGGTTACGACCTATGGTGTAGGGTTGCCAGCCCCCCCGGGGCCTAACGGGGCCCCCGGGAGGAGCGTTGTTATGGTCAACCTGTAAGAGGCCAAAAAGGAGGCAAAATATTAACCAAAACTGTTTATTGGAAGCAACATTATGAGTCAAAGATACCAGGGCATGTTGAATTTCAGTACGGGGATCAGGGATATAATGGGTGTAGCATGAAGAGCGCCAACGACCCAACCTTTGAATGATGTGCGCTGGAACACCGTTACTTGAAGCTGCTGAAGCGGCACCAATTCTGAATGAATGGCCAGTGTACTGTTCTGGATTGAGGCCCAAACCTGTAACAATGGTGAGAAGGTAACTGGTGAACTGACTGGTTGAAAGTGGACCGTCAGGGAGTGAAAGGAGAGGGCTATTGTCCGGAAGGTGTGAGTTGGCCCGGACTAATGCTTGTAGCGCCAAGACGGGGCACCATCTATCCTGTGTGGGATAGAAAGGTAAATTAGTGCCTTTCTTTAACTGGTCGGTTTTGGAGGAGGGAAGGAACAGTACGAAATGGTCTTGGTGGAAGGATAGATGTTTCTTTAACAGTTTGAAGAGTTGGGCCTAACAGTGAATTCTCCTGGTCTAAGGAAACCAAAGAAGGCCAGGTTGATAGCTGCCAAGATGGTGGTGTTAGTGAGAGGGTTGAAGAGATTAGAGTGGAGAAAATCGTACATTTGCTTGAAAATGGCGCCAGTGATGGGAAGACGAGTGCGTGACGGGAGATGATAATTTTTGGAAATACCCTTAAGGAAGGTCTTGATCCTGTAATTTTTTGTGACAAGGAGGGAGAGATGGAGTACTACATGGCTAGGTGATGTTGAATGCCTGCGATATATAATTTGATGGAAGATGGGCTCAACTTGAGATTCTCATGGCAGTGAGTGGCGAAGGCTAAGATGTGGTCAGTGGTAGGTGGAGCTGGAATGGCAAATTCGCTGGCGAATCTGGTAAATTGAAGCCAGGCATGAAGGTAATTCTGACGTGTACTGTCTGCGAGACCCTGTTGAATGAAGTATGAGGCTTTGGACAGCAAATGGTTTAACTCATGATGAGGTCTTGAAAGGCTGGGACTCTGGAGGGCAACGGGCTGGCTGAAGGATGAAGCTGGAAAAAAGCCTGTATCACGGTGCCCGTGATTGGTGCTGTTCAGTGTCAGTCACCTGCTGAATATCATGATTGGCTGTCTGTAATTAGCCCTCCTCACACAGCCTTTTTAAACCCAGGCTGAGCACTTCCAGGTTGCCCTTTCTTGGTGTTTCTGACTCCACTCTGCCTGACCTGCTTGTCAGGCTTCTGGGCCCGTTCCTGCTGTTCCTGCTGTACTTGCTGATCCTGTGTTCCAGTGTTCCTGTATGCTAGTGTTCCAGAGTTCCAGTGTTCCTGTGTTCCAGCACCTTGCGGGTTAATCTTACTGAGTTCCAGTGTTCCTGTGTTCCAGTACCTAGCGGGTTAATCTTACTGAGTTCCTGAATCTCCTGCTCCAGCCGTCGCTCTGGCGACATTGTTCTTCTCGCTGCTGATCTTACTTTGTTGGTTTACTCCACTAAACCTGGTTGCGATATACATTGTTGGTCCCAGCGTGCGGACGCTGGTTTACTCCACTAAACCTGGTTACAATATACATTGTTGGTCTCAGTGTGCGGACGCTGGTTTACTCCACTAAACCTGGTTGCAATACACATTGTTGGTCTCAGCGTGCGGACGCTGGTTTACTCCACTAAACCTGGTTGCAATATACATTGTTGGTCTCAGCGTGCAGACACTGGTTTACTCCACTAAGCCTGGTTGCGATATACATTGTTGGTCCCAGCGTGCGGACGCTGGTTTACTCCATTAAACCTGGTTGCTATATACATTGTTGGTCCCAGCGTGTGGACGCTGGTTTACTCCACTAAACTGGTTGCGAGATACATTATTGGCTCCAGCGTGCGGACGCTGGTTTGCTCCACTAAACCTGGCTGCGATATACGTTGTTGGTCCCAGCGTGCAGACGCTGGTTTACTCCACTAAACCTGGTTGCGATATACATTGTTGGTTCCAGCGTGCGGTCGCTGGTTTGATCCATTAAACCTGGTGGCGCTATTACCATTAGTTCCAAAGTGCGGACGTTGGTTTGCTCCTGAACATCCAGTACCTTGACGATACCATCCTGTAGGTTGCCTCACCCGGCATTGGCAGGGCCGGTAGAGCCTACTCCAGTACTCCTTTGGGCTGCCCTGCCCGGTATTGGTAAGGCCGGTAGAACCTTGTAATTCACCATCTTTAAGGTTGCCTTACCCGGTATTGGCAGGGCCGGTAGAGCCTACATTCAGCATTCCATAAGGGCTGCCTTGCCCGGTATTGGTAAGGCCGGTAGAACTGGTATATATCATCTCAAGGTTGCCTTACCCGGTATAGGCAAGGCCGGTAGAGCCTGTCATTAAAACTGTCACTTGGGTTGACTTGCCCGGTATTTAGGCAAGGCCGGTAGAACCTATTATATGTTATATTACTGTTGTATGTTATGTAGGTTTACCCTACGGGGACTGCCTTTAACTTTTAATAAAGTTAAGTTATTTTACCAAACCTTAAGTCTGAGAGTCTTCAAATCCGTGACAGTATGAAAGGGCCATGACCTCAGACACTAAGAGTGACGGTAACGCACAGAATATCCATTGGAGGATGGATATGCACGAGAAACGTTTGGATCAGCTAGCGGTTGCTATCCAAACTATTCTTAAACGAACGGTACTTGCGGATAAGTCCGGTGCTAACCCGGTGGTCCGGCCAATTCCGACACCGGAGAATGAGTCTAAGCCCTCAAGGGCCACAGTCAAAGGGTTAACGGCTTCTGCACCCTTGCCGCTGAGATATGACGGGGACCCTCAATTATGCAGAGGGTTTATTAATCAACTTGAAATATTTATGGAATTGACGGCGCACGCATTTCCTAGTGATCGCAGCAAGGTTGGGTTCATGATATCCCTGCTGACTGGCAGAGCATTGGCCTGGGCCAACCCACTTTGGGAAAACGCTAAACCTTGCACAAAGAATTTCTGTGATTTTGTGCAGTCCTTTCGGAGAGTATTTGAGCCTCCTGGTAGAACTCTGCTGCTAAACGTCTCATGGAGATACAACAGGGCAGACGCACGGTTGGCGATTATGCCATTGAATTCCGCACCTTGGCAGCAGAGGTAGGGTGGAATAATGAGGCCCTCTTGGCAGCCTTTGCTCAAGGACTGAGTGACCAGATTAAAGATGAGATTGCAGCAAAAGAGTTACCTACTGACCTAGACGATTATATCGAATACGTGATTCTAATTGACTCCAGAATACGTGAAAGATTAACCGCCAGAGAGCGACGAGTACGGTTAAAGAATAATGGGTCCAGTAGCATATTTTGCCCACCCAACCCTCCCTCTGTATCCAAACCTAGTGAACCTTGTTTCGGAACCAAGTGAACCTATGCAGGTGGGTTTCACTAGGTTAACTAAGGAGCAGAGAAGGTATCGCAAGACACAAGGATGTCTGTACTGCAGTAAAGATGGTCACCTGTTAAGATCTTGTCCGGTACGTCCATGAAATGAACACACCTAGGGTACCTTGGGGGACAGGCCCTAGGTGGTGTCCAATCGTCCCCATTGTTTGACACACTTAAACCCACCATACAGGTGGTATTGTCATGGGCACAACGCTCGGTTGAGGTTTTGGCCTTGGTTGATTCTGGTGCAGCTGGGTATTTTATGGACAATACCTTTGCTGAATTGCATGGGGTACCACGGATTCAGAGAGAAACCCCTCTTGCTATAGAAGCAATTGATGGCAGACCTTTGGAACCCGCCCAAGTTACTTTTGAAATGATGCCCTTGTCCATGACTATTGGGGCTCTTCACAAGGAAGAGCAGCAGTTCCAATTGATTAATTCTCCTCACCATGCCGTGATTTTGTCTGATTATTATTATATTTATTTGGCGTGATAGCTTTGAAAAAGCGGTGTTACAACCGCGAAACGCGTAAGCTTGTTCCAGCCGATATTTTAAAGTGCAATAAATATATATTTTTATATCGAAATACCCCGCCTTGTGATTGCAAATATCCAGAGCTTGACTTGGAGGAATTCGTGAGTAACCTGAACGGAGACGGGTGAAATCTCTCCGTATGTGTGATTGTCAGTGAAGTCCGATATCGGCTCACTGACCACAATCTATGTGAGTGTTATTCTAACAATTTGGATTCAATAGAGATTGCTCTATACATACTGTACCATGTGGCGCTCTCTTATTGTCTTTTGAGGTTGAATCGTTTGTATACCGCTGGGGGAGAAGTGTGTTTTAGAAGAGCTGCCTGGAAATCCTTGCATTTATGCATAAGCTTAATTTGTCGGTCCGGTGTATACCGTCTCTGACACACAGTATATTGTGAGTGCGCACCTTAGGGTGAATTGGTGGTGGTCAATTTAGATCTATTGATACACAAAGGAGCGCCCTGTCTCTTTTTTTCTTTTTTCCCCATTTCTCATATTAGATGCCGTGATTTTGGGCTTTCCTTGGTTACAGTTGCACAACCCACAATTTGATTGGCAGAAATGTGAGATTGCTGCTTGGTCTCAGTTCTGTATGGATAAGTGCATTACCCATCCTGTTAAGGTCTTGTGCACCTCCCCTTCACTACCTGATGACTACCAGCAGTTTAGCGACGTTTTCAGTAAGGGAGAGGCTGGCACCCTACCTCAGCACAGACCATACAATTGTCGCATAGAACTGAGTCCTGGAGCAGTACCACCGAGGGGACGTACGTATCCATTGTCTTGTGAAGAGAACCAAGCTATGGAGGAATACATAGCAGATGCCCTCAGTAGAGGGATCATAAGGAAATCTACTTCTCCGGCAGGTTCCGGGTTCTTTTTTGTTAAGAAAAAAAGTGGCGAACTGCGACCTTGCATAGACTATCATGGGCTGAATAAGCTGATGGCAAAAAATGCCTACCCAATACCACTCATCACCGAGCTGTTTGATAGACTTAAGGGTTCCTCGATTTTTACCAAATTGGACCTAAGGGCAGCCTACAATTTGATACGTATCAGAGCCGGTGATGAGTGGAAAACTGCCTTCAATACGAGATCTGGGCATTATGAATACCTAGTCATGCCATTTGGTCTATGTAATGCTCCTGCAGTATTTCAAGAACTGATCAATGACGTTCTTAGAGATATGTTACAATCTTGTGTTGTAGTCTATCTTGACGACATACTTATCCACTCCAAAGACCTGTCACAACACATCAAGGATGTGTCTGAAGTCTTGCTGCGCTTACGAAAAAATAAATTATTCTGTAAACTGGAGAAATGCGAGTTCCACAAAACCAGTGTACCGTTTCTGGGGTTTATAATTGGCAAAGACGGCATTGCCATGGATAAAGAGAAATTGACGTCTTACAATGGCCTAAACCCAAGAGCCTCAAAGCCATCCAACGATTTCTGGGCTTCGCCAATTATTACAGGAAGTTTATTAAAAACTTCTCCTCTATCATGAAACCTCTGTCTGACCTCACGCACAAGGGCGCTAACCCATCCCTCTGGCCGGTGAATGCTGAAGAGGCCTTTGAGAAGTTGAAGGTAGCCTTTGCTGAAGCGCCTGTGTTGTCCCACCCTAATCCAATACTCCCCTTTACTTTGGAAGTTGATGCCTCAGATATTGGGGTCGGGGCGGTGCTCTCTCAGCGACAGGTTAAAGGCGGTACACTCAGACCCTGTGGATTCTTCTCAAAAAAACTGACTAGTGCTCAAAGTCATTACGAGTTTGGTGATCGAGAATTACTGGCCATTATCCTTGCTCTCAAAGAATGGCGTAATTTACTTGAAGGCACAAAAAACCCCGTTTTGATTCTAACTGATCACAAGAATCTGACGTATCTTTCTGAGGCCAAGAGATTGTCTTCTCGCCAGGCCAGATGGGCACTGTTTCTATCCCGATTCAATTTCGTTGTATCATACCTGCCGGGATCAAAGAATGTTAGGGCTGATGCTCTGTCTAGACAATTTGAAGCAGAGGTTGACAGAGAAGAGGTACCAACCCCTATCATTCAACCCGATCGAATATTGGCTACCATACGTACTAGTATTACTTCACCACTAGGGGAGGAGATTTTGGCTTCCCAAGCCTCTGCTCCTCATGAGACTCCAGTGGGCAAATGTTTTGTCGCTGAGCCATTCCGTACTCGATTACTTGAGTCCTACCACTCCTCTAAGGCTGCGGGACATATTGGTAGGGATCAATTGTTCTGGTCCCTCTCTCAGCTATTTTGGTGGCCTTCTATGAGAGCAGATTGTGCCAATTTTACGAATGCCTGTGCCACCTGTGCCCTTGCCAAAACCCCTAGACATCTCCCTGTGGGCTTGCTTCAGCCGGTGCCTAATGGTGAACGCTCTTGGTCTCAAGTCTCTATCGACTTTATGGGAGAATTGCCCAGGTCTAGAGGGTACTCCTTCATATTGATGGTGGTAGACAGGTTCTCTAAAATGGCACACTTCGTACCCCTCCGTGGCCTTCCTTCGGCCAAGGAACTGGCAATGGTATTCGCTCGAGAAGTATTTCGGTTACATGGAGTACCCAGGGTGCTGGTGTCTGACAGAGGGAGCCAGTTTGTGTCCAGATTCTGGAGGGCATTTTGCGAACAGATGGGCATACAGCTATCATTTTCATCGGCATATTATCCCCAGACTAACGGGGCCGCTGAGAGGGCCAATCAAGGATTGGAACAGTTTCTGCGATGTTTTGTGACTGACCATCATGATAATTGGGCCGACTTGTTGCCTTGGGCAGAGTTCGCCAGGAACTGCGCAGTTAATTCTTCCTCCGGGAGCTCTCCGTTTTTGATCAGTTATGGGTTCCAACCCTGTCTGCTCCCGGATTTCTTTCAATCACAGCAGATTCCAGCTCTGGATGAGCATATAGAGCAACTCCGTTCCACATGGGCACAAGTTCAGAGGGCATTGGGCCAGTCTTTTCAGCGACATCAGCGTCATGCCAATCACAGAAGGCTTCCAGCGGTTTCCTTCCGAGTCGGGGATAGAGTATGGCTGTCCTCCAAGAATCTAAAGCTCAAGGTCCCATCTAATAAGCTGGCACCTCGGTTCATTGGTCCGTACAAGATCATTCGCAAAATTAATCCTGTTTCCTATGCCTTGGAATTACCTGCTTCTATGCGCATTCATAATGTATTCCATGTGTCTCTCCTTAAACCTCTGGTTTGTAACCGTTATACTACCACTCCTGTGAGGCCAGGTCCTGTTGAAGTCGAGGGGCAGGAGGAGTATGAAGTACAAAACATTATTGATTCCCGCAGAGGTAGAGGAGGGGTAGAGTATCTGGTGCATTGGAAAGGTTATGGTCCTGAGGATTGTTCCTGGGTAGACAGTAAGGACCTTCATGCACCCAAGTTACTACGAATATTTCATGCCAAATACCCTCAGAAGCCTAGACCCTACTCTGGGAGAGGGGGTCTTTGAAAGGGGGGTACTATCATGGTGCCCGTGATTGGTGCTGTTCAGTGTCAGTCACTTGCTGAATATCATGATTGGCTGTCTGTGATTAGCCCTCCTCACACAGCCTTTTTAAACCCAGGCTGAGCACTTCCAGGTTGCCCTTTCTTGGTGTTTCTGACTCCACTCTGCCTGACCTGCTTGTCAGGCTTCTGGGCCTGTTCCTGCTGTTCCTGCTGTACTTGCTGATCCTGTGTTCCAGTGTTCCTGTATGCTAGTGTTCCTGTGTTCCAGAGTTCCAGTGTTCCTGTGTTCCAGCACCTCGCGGGTTAATCTTACTGAGTTCCAGTGTTCCTGTGTTCCAGCACCTCGCAGGTTAATCTTACTGAGTTCCTGACATTGTTCTTCTTGCTGCTGATCTTACTTTGTTGGTTTACTCCACTAAACCTGGTTGCGGTATACATTGTTGGTCCCAGTGTGCAGACACTGGTTTACTCCACTAAACCTGGTTGCGATATACATTGTTGGTCCCAGCGAGCGGACGCTGGTTTACTCCACTAAACCTGGTTGCAATATACATTGTTGGTCTCAGCGTGCGGACGCTGGTTTACTCCACTAAACCTGGTTGCAATATACATTGTTGGTCTCAGAGTGCGGACGCTGGTTTACTCCACTGAACCTGGTTGCAATATACATTGTTGGTCTCAGCGTGCGGACACTGGTTTACTCCACTAAGCCTGGTTGCAATATACATTGTTGGTCCCAGCGTGCGGACGCTGGTTTACTCCATTAAACCTGGTTGCTATATACATTGTTGGTCCCAACGTGTGGACGCTGGTTTACTCCACTAAACTGGTTGCGAGATACATTATTGGCTCCAGCATGCGGACGCTGGTTTGCTCCACTAAACCTGGTTGCGATATACGTTGTTGGTCCCAGCGTGCGGACGCTGGTTTACTCCACTAAACCTGGTTGCGATATACATTGTTGGTTCCAGCGTGCGGTCGCTGGTTTGCTCCATTAAACCTGGTGGCGCTATTACCATTAGTCCCAACGTGCGGACGTTGGTTTGCTCCTGAACATCCAGTACTGTGGTCAGTCGCTGTCCACTTCCTTGCAGTTGTCTGAGTATCCCTGGCAATAGACTCCTGCTGAGTAAGACCTCTATACTTATGCTCTATGCTGTCTTAGTCACCTGACAGCTGGTCTACTCGCTCAGGCTGCCCTGCCCGGTATTGGTGAGGCCGGTAGAACCTTGACGATACCATCCTGTAGGTTGCCTCACCCGGTATTGGCAGGGCCGGTAGAGCCTACTCCAGTACTCCTTTGGGCTGCCCTGCCCGGTATTGGTAAGGCCGGTAGAACCTTGTAATTCACCATCTTTAAGGTTGCCTTACCCGGTATTGGCAGGGCCGGTAGAGCCTACATTCAGCATTCCGTAAGGTCTGCCTTGCCCGGTATTGGTAAGGCCGGTAGAACCGGTATATGTCATCTCACGGCTGCCTTACCCGGTATAGGCAAGGCCGGTAGAGCCTGTCATTAAAACTGTCACTTGGGTTGCCTTGCCCGGTATTTAGGCAAGGCCGGTAGAACCTATTATATGTTATATTACTGTTGTATGTTATGTAGGTTTACCCTACGGGGACTGCCTTTAACTTTTAATAAAGTTAAGTTATTTTACCAAACCTTAAGTCTGAGAGTCTTCAAATCCGTGACAGCCTGTGAGTTTAAACGAGAAAGAGCGTCAGCCTCTCGGTTAAGGTATCCTGGAATAAATTTGCTGTGAACTATGAATTTATGTGACAATGCTAACCACATAAGTTTCCTTAGGAAATTCATGATACGTGGGGAATTTGATCTACCTTTGATGAGAATCTGAGAGACGGCCATGTTGTCGGTATTAAATATGACTGCCTGACCTGACCAGTTACTGCCCGAAATCCCTGCCGCTGCCACCACTGGGTAAATTTCCAGTAGCGGGGAATTAGCCAGCAGCCGCGATGTGGTGCAGATCTCGGGGGGCCAAGGCTCCGAGAACCAGTTATCGCCCCAGATTCCCGCGAATCCCCGGCCCGCCGCGGCGTCTGTATAAATTGTTGGCGAGGTGCAGGAAGGTGAGGGGGGGGAACATGGAACGCCTGTTCCATGAGGCGAGAAATTCTTCCCACATGACTAAGTCACGGCGGGCAGGAGGATCGAGGGAGATTGGTTGGTCTGTGTCTGGGTAGCGTGATAAGAGAAATGAGGTGCGAGGTGAAGGGCCGGCCCTGTGGGATGATGCAGGAAGCAAAAGAAAAATGGCCTAGGACTGACTGTAATTGAGAGGAGAGGCTAGTGTTTCTCTGATGATAGTTAGTATGCGTGATATTTTTTCCGGGGATAGGCTGGACATGAAGGTATGTGAGTTGAGAGTGATACCTAGGAACTCAATTGAGGTGGAGGGGCCAAATGTCTTTTTGAGAGCCACTGGAATACCTAGTTCCTGAAAGAGAAGTAAGAGCTTGTTAAGACTGGAGGGAGTGTCTGTGCAGGGTTCAATGAGCAGAAAGTCATCCAAATAGTGGATAACACCCGGGCATTTGCAGTGGTTTTTAAGGAGCCACACCAGGACCTGCGCGAAAGTGTTGAATATTTTTGGGCTACTCTTGGCCCTGAAGGACAGGCGAGTGGAGAAAAAGTATTGGTTCTTCCAACAAAAACCCTGCAAATGCCACAGAGAGGGGTGGACCGGGAGCAGTTTGAAAGCGTCAGATATGTCGGTTTTAGACATCCAGCAGTCCCTGCCGAGAGCCAGTATAAGCCTGATGGCGTCGTCTATGTTGTTGTAGTTGAGGGAGAATTCGGAAGAGGGAATAAGGGAATTATAACTGGCCTGACTTGAAGAGTGTGGTGCAGAAAAATCAATGATGAGTCTCTTTTTGTTAGAGAATTTTTTGGTATCGATGCCTAGAGGATTAATGCGCCACGTAGGGAATGGGGGGGAAGGAAAAGGACCCAGAAGGAAACCTTTCTCTAATTCTGCTGCAACAAGAGAGGACACCGTGTCGGGGTCGTTAACAGATGATTGTAAATTAGGACAAACTACAGATTCTGCGGGACAAGTTATGATACCCGTATGAAACCCCTTTGTCAGACCATTGAGAATATATGAGACGATATGCTGATCTGGATGCTTTGAAATAAGAGACCTGAGAGCTGAAATGTTCACAGGACCTAGTCATTTATTTTTGCTTAAACAAGGGCAAATATTGCGAGGGTGGGAAAGCCTACAAGTGATGCAAATGTGTAACATGCGACAGCCGCTGAAAAAACATCCTTTGAAATTATAATTATTGCAGATGGGGGAACTACCGTGGTAGTAGATGGGGTGCCCCATCTTGTCCCTGGCGGGGGGGTTGGCGGGGGTAGGTTGAGTAGTGGAGGCGGGAGGAGGGTTAGGGGGCTGAGGTTGGGAGGGCGGTGTATCTGATGTGTTGGGGCAGAGGTTGCTGGTATGATTGGCAAATGGAACAGGTGATGCTTTTAAGCCCGGTGAAATGTCTACCAAATAATTCATGGTCCAGTATGCTCCAGTCAACCTTGTAGTTGAATTGGGCCCTGGCCGCGGCGGCCTTGGCAGCAAAGGACTTATGGTATTCGAAGAACGAATAACCTCCGTATTTAGCTTCCAGGTCAACGATAGTGTACAGGTATTGGTCTAGCTCCTGACGCCTTAACGGAAAAGCAGAACACAAAATGTCCCGATAGATACTAAAAGCGAGCATGAACTCGGACACGGAGAGACGTCTGGACAAACGAGAGTCCTTAGTCTTGAGCGTGACCGAGACGTCGCCGCAGTTAACAGTCTTGTTTTCCGCTAAATCCTGAGAGGCAATCAGGAGCGAAACCAAATTAACATCCTTGCCTTCTATTATATCCCGGTGCAGGTGTTGCAGAATCATATGCTCCGGAGTGACCCTGGGCGAGGGGCCTACCGAATTGGAGGTGGCAGTGTTACCTTCTGCTGCTGGAGGGGTCACTCTGGTGTTGATGACCTGCCAACCTGCCCTGCATATCTGTAATGGAAGAATTGAGATCTGTAAGGAGGTGCGTGATATGATCCAATTGAGGATGCATGCTAGAGGAATGAGTGGAAGCTGGAGATGATGTAGAGGTACGTCTAGGACGAGGAGTGCATGGCGTGGAGGTATTGGGGAACAGGAGCCTGAACAATTCGGCTTTCCTAGCTGTTGAAGAGTGGGGAATATGTCTTCTGGCCAATTCTTCTAAGAGAGTGGGGATGGTCCAGTCCCTAAGGTTAGGTCCGCGTGGCCGTGGAGAGTCAGGGATGTCCTGAACTTGGGCTTGTGGACTTGCTTGATTCTGTTGCTGTTCGTTGTCCGCCATGCTAAATAAAATGAACAAGTTTAGACTAGTAAGGAGGTGCCCAAGTGACAGAAGGAGGGAAGGAGGAGAAGAGGGAGGAATGTGTTTGATATGGACTTACCGGAAGGGTGGGATGATAAGTGATAAGGTGGTGGTGATGCCTTCGGCCTCTGTGAGGAGGTAAGGATGCAGCAGTGACCTTCGTCCTCTTTAAGGAGGAGGGGACAACCTTCGACCTCTATGATGAGGTAAGGCGGTACCGCCGTCCCCGAATTGAGAGGTAAGGTGTTCTGACTTTAGGTGCGAGAAGAACTCCTTCGGCCTCCGATGAGGTAAGGAGACGTGACTCCCCCTGAGGTGACGGAGGGCCTGAACCTTCGGCCTCCCGGAGGTAAGGGCAGGGATCCTCCATCCACCCCGAGGAGGTATACGGTGAAGTCGTGAGAAGGTGTAACCAGAAGCCTGTTCTTGTGGTGAGGATGATGAATCGGTAGCTGATAATATGAGAACCTACCTTCGGCCTCAATAAAGAGGTAAGGTATGGTGGGGAGAAGGTGCATGAACGTATGTTAGGTGTGGATGGAGAACCTGTGAGTGCTGTAGTGGTAGAGGATGGAGGTGAGTGGGAAATGATACCTACCTGATGAACAGCTGAATACGAATCTAAGAATATAACAACAAAGAGCAAAGGTTTGTTTTTTTTTTTGTTTTTTTTTTTTTTTTTATTTATTAACTCATTATAAACCCACCTGACAAATGGAAATATTGGAGGTGATGTATGGAATTGAACGAGAAATGACGAGCGACAGAACCTGAAAAATATGGAAAAGGGAGCATAAAGGAAACCACGAGACGGTAAAAAGTGAAGAAAAGAAGGATACCTGAAATAAATACCTTCGTGTCTTGAATGATCAGAATGTTGGAGAACCAGAAATACAATAAAGAAAGGCTGATGGTAATATGTATCCAGGACCTGTGCTTGAAAGAAATGTTACAACAGCGGATAAAATTTATGGCGGCGAGCGGTAGTGGACTTTAGAGCGAATTGCGCCCCTAATTATATATATATATATATATATATATAACAAGTGTACTTAGCTGGAGCTAAAGTAGAAGAGACAGCACTCTATTAGTATCCAAAAAGTATGAGATATTTATTCATCCATTGTATCCAACCAAACGTTTTCGGTCCTGCTTCGGACCTTCATCAGGGTAACCAGACACATAAAAAATAACACTTTTAAATACTCACATTAAAAATCTTATTGAGAAAGAATCTAATCCCAAAGAACAAAAACTTTTAAATAAATTTTTCTTCTTTTTTTTTTCTTTTTCTTTTTTGTTTATTTTTTTCTATAAAGAAGTATTATGATTTATTGTATTTATTTTGTTTCTCTTCTTTTTGATTTTGATTGTGATGCTTTATGTCTTGTTTTCTCCTTCTTTCTATCTTTTAGGTTTTAAAGGGTTAACTTGCATTGATTTACACTATAAATATCGTGATCTACTGTTGGGCTATGCCATGTGGGTGATCTATTGTTTTGGCTCGCCCCTGTGGTCTGGCCCATTAGATTGATCAATCAGGAGGATATAGGGTCTGAGCGTAGACCCTTACTGAAGTTGCTATGGAGCGGATGTGCCGAACCAGCTGGTGCGCTACGATGCACCAGCTGTATCTTTTAGCCTTGTGGAGCGATTGGTGAGCCGTATAAAGGTACAAGGGTGGAAGTGTTAACAATATGAGCATTAATGTATTTCATCATCCGCTGCTTTGTATTGTATAAAGCATCGGCTGGTCTATCACCATGGCAACCGGACAGTAATGTCCTCCGATACAATCCCGATGGTAATTGTTTTCTTTTTCTATTTTCTTCTTCCTTTTTTGTGTAATTGAGGCTTGATTCTAGTCGTGACTGCACATTTATATCTTGATGGGGTTTTTTTATATACACTTGTTTCACATGAATTATTTTTTAATGTAAATACGTTGGTGACCTACGTCCTCATGGAGAGGTGACCTCACGCACCGAGTCCCGTGCTGAGCGTCCATACTGAGGATGGTTAGCGTTCCCAACGTTTTTAATTGGTGGTTTGTCTTTTTAATGTGAGTATTTAAAAGTGTTATTTTTTATGTGTCTGGTTACCCTGATGAAGGTCTGAAGCAGGACCGAAAAAGTTTGGTTGGATACAATGGATGAATAAATATCTCATACTTTTTGGATACTAATAGAGTGCTGTCTCTTCTACTTTAGCTCCAGCTAAGTACACTTGTTATATATATATATTATGGGACGTGCACCAACAAATATGTTGTTGAAATATTGATAAGAGTGCCACTGCCAATTCTTGTTGAGTATATATATATATATATATATTTTTTTTTTATATAAACTTTATTGAAAACAAAGGCATTAGCTTGATTGAAGAACAAATGTGCTAGATACTAACCTATGTACCTATGTCTGCTGGCAGCCCGGCACATAGCAGTTGAAAATACTAATGAGACAAGGATAAGCGAGAGGGGTAGGTAAGGGAAGTGGAGAAGGAGATGTGCAGTGAGGGGAGAACCAGAGAAGACAGTAGCGGTTGGGGGGTGAGGGAAATGAGCGGCTGACTGGGAGAAACGGGTTGAGAACTGCTGGGGAAGGGCCCGATCGTAGAAAACTGAGGAACGCAGGGGAAGGTAAATGCATAGGGAAGGGTTTAAGACATGGCGCAATGCGAGAGGATGAGTAAGCGGGGAATGATTAGACCGATACGTGGGGTGGAATGCCTAAGGGTTGAGAAGGAATGGTAACTGCGAGATGGAAGGGAAAGGGGGCGAACGGCGCAGTAAAAAGGACCGGGAGCGGGCACAAGGAACGGAATGGAGGAAGATTAAGGAGTGCGGGGAAGAGAGATAAGGGTGGAGTAAGCTAGGGAGTAAAAAGGACGTGGCTGGGAGTATTCTGAAAGAACAAGGGGAAGGGGCCGATGCGGTGAGCGAGTAACCGGGTGGTGAATGAAAGACCGGGAAGAGAACGTTGGGGTGCAGTGACAATAAAGGCTTGCGGCGCTTCCAGCGGGGAAGGAGAACGGTGATGGAAACGGGTTGGTTAGTGGAAGAAAGGCGTGTGAAATGTTGGGTGGAGAAAAAGGGAGAAAGACAAGGTCATAGTTGGGAGGAAGAAGACACATGAGTGGGAAGAAAGAGTCAGAGACAGAAATGAGAAAAGTGGGTGGAGGGATGGGAAAGAGAGAGAGATTTCAAAGGACAGAGATGTAACTGGATGCAGGGAGAGAAACATTGTTGTAACTAGATAGAGGGGGATAGTGATATTATGAGAGTGGTGGGTATGTTGTTGGTTGGAATCCTGCAAGAAGGACACCTCGCTAGGTAATTCCCCTGTTAAAATAATTAAATGCATCTAAATCCTATGTATAGTTCCACTTTTTATTTTCATTCTCTACTGCTATTGATGACGATGATTGTGTTTTATATTATAGTACACTGCTCCCTAACAAGCTACAACCTGCATTGCATAATTGACCCTGGAAAGACAATCCCAAAACATTTATTTATGACTAGTTTAAAAGCCTGTGTACATGGGCCACAGTGCTACCCAGCAGCCTCGGCTGGTGCCCGGAGTCTCTCTGCTCACCAAGCGGTCCCAGGAAAGTGTGCAAAGAGGACTCTGGTCCAAATTCAGAGCGCCCCGCTCCATATCAGCCAAGGCATTGTTCAGGCAGTCTCTACTGTGCATGACGGCTTCTGACAAACATCCTAGCGAATTATTATATAGGCTGGCTTATATTATACCAGGGATAGAGAAATCCAGTACTCAATAGCCACAAAGAGTGTATGTTTTCAAGATATATTGCTTGTATACAGGTGGCTCTAGTAGTGATTCAGTTGCCTTAATTTATCAGCCAATGATATCCTGAAAAACTGCACTGCTAGTGGCGCACACACACACATTTATATTATATATATATATATATATATATATATATCAAAGGAAGGGAGGTTGGAGGCACATGCTCTGAATAGTCTTAATGCCCAGGTGCACAATCCTCAAAAGGATAAATGTAAATAGAATAAATTAGAGGCAGCACCAGTGGGACTTTTTTCAAGATTT
This sequence comes from Rhinophrynus dorsalis, assembly GCA_037306005.1. Taxonomy (NCBI): domain Eukaryota; kingdom Metazoa; phylum Chordata; class Amphibia; order Anura; family Rhinophrynidae; genus Rhinophrynus; species Rhinophrynus dorsalis. The sequence continues at coordinate 112,172,978 of CM074718.1, forward strand.
ATTAACAGGGCAAATAAATGAAAGGAGGGTCAACGTTTTGGTCCTACAGCAGGTCTGGAGAAAAGTCCTGCTGTAGGACCGAAATGTTGACCCTTCTTTCATTTATTTGCCCTGTTAATTAATCTTTAAAAAAGTCCCACTGTTGCTCCCTCCAATTTATTCTATTTAAACATATATGCCGACACACACTTTTTTTTTATAAGGATGGGAGATGCAAACTTTTTCATGCACTGGGGCCCTCCATATCATTGTTCTGCAACTGGTCCTAGGTTCATTTTTTCTATTTTCCATTAACAAATGCATATGGTTCTAAGTTTTGTATAAGATTGCTTCTAAACATCAAAATTAGTTGTGTAATTTTTAAAATGTAACAAATGAAAACAAGGAGGACATTTTTTTTTCTTTTTTTGCACAATTTCATACACAAAATAAAAAGAGAAATAAACCATGTAACCCTACATGCTACACACAATTTCATTTTCAGGGACTGGTCATTTGCTTTTCAACCCCAAAGCAGGTTTGCAATGAAAGCACCAGATGATGCCATAGAAAGAAAATAAACAATAAAGCATGTTTTCATATCTATACTCTTTAACCCCTTAAGGACCCATGACGGTCCTGTCCTGACACATCAAGGGTTGGCAAGCCATAACGACTCATGACGTGCCAGAAGTCTGTGGTCTTTAACTGCTGGCTATCACGGTGCCCGTGCTTTGTGCAGCAGGCGGCGATATTTTGACAGCTAGTTTGCATTGCTGGTTATTGATTGGCTAACAACTTTTGTCGCCGTCCAGTGATGGCCTTTATATACCCTGTCATTTCCTCAGGATGGTGACCTTTCGTGGTGTATTTGTACCTGCATTCTGATCCGTTATTTTTTATTGTGTATGACCTTGCCTGCCTGACGACGTTCCTGATTCTGCTCCATTGCTGACTGTATCCGGTTGAGAACCTGCTCCGTTGCTGACCTGGCCTGACTGAGAACCCGCTTCCGTTTCCGACTGCATCTGGCTGAGGACCCGTTCCCGTTACCGACTGTATCCGGCTGAGTACTCGCTCTGTTGCTGACCTGGTCTGGCTGAAAACCCGCTTCCGTTACCGACTGTATCTGGCTGAGAACCTGCTCCGTTGCTGACCTGGCCTGGCTGAGAACCCGCTTCCGTTACCGACTGTATCTGGCTCTGAACCTGCTCCGTTGCTGACCTGGCCTGGCTGTGTACCCACTTCCATTACCGAGTGTATCTGGCTGCACCGCTTCCGTTACTCAGTGCTGGTCAGTGTACCTGTCCTGCTCTGACCCTTTGGGCTGCCTGTGCCCTGTGCGCTTCCTTGTGTCTGGTACTGTGCATTTCAGGCTTACCACTGTGGCCTCGCTGTTGCCTCCATTATGTTCAGTGGTTGCTGTATGTTAACCTGTTGAGCTGCGAGGCGCTGTATCTTGTCGACCGTTAGCTAGGCTTAGTGCCTAGTCTCTCTCCATACCGCTTTTGCGGATTGTACAAGTGAAATATCAGTGCAGTGTTCTATCACTGACTGTGTTACTATGATCTCTCTGTGTCCACCTCTCATACCTCGCTGGGCTCACTCCCTCTGGGAGTTGCAGTAATCTGGGCATTTCCATTTGACCCTTGGTGTACCTGGACGTTCCAGGTAGAGTTGCTTATCTCAGCTGCAGGAGTCTCCGGCTCAAGAGCCAGCGTTACATTGCATCATCCTCATAGAGGGGATATTGGTTGTTTCCACCACTATACGTGTTGTGCTGCAATCCACCCCTAGCGCTCTAGGGATATTTTGGGAGAGTTATCTCGGTCTGTTGCCATCTGGTGCCAGGGTCAGTGGTGACTTGATCCTTGGGTTCTATACCGCCCAGGCGTCTGGGTTGTGCCAGTCGTGTTGCCTTACTCCTTGGGTTCTGTGCCTCCCAGGCATCTGGGTGTGCCAGCACAGTTGCTTCGCTCCTCTGAGTTGAGCCAGTCACCCTCATCTGGACCACATCGATCTAGGTCCTGTGGTCAGTCCTCTGCCTACCGATCCTGCCAGCTGTCCTGATCCATGGCAGGACCTCTACTGTCTATAGATTGTTATTTTCATTACATGTGATTCCTGTATTGGCATATTCACTTGCCTGCATATCTGCTCCACTGTATGGGCCATAGGCCTATCTATGTCTTTGAACTTTTCTCTAATAAAGTTATTTTAACCTTACCAAGCTGTTCTGAGTGTTCATCAAAAACCATGACACTGGCCTCACGAGCTCATGGCCTGTCCTTAAGGGGGTTAAAATGAGTAACTGGAATAAAAGGAAAAATATATTTTTTCCACTTTTACCATTTCAAATATAGTAAAATCTTGCAAAACTATGGATATTTCTACTGTATTCATTAGCAGAATCTCTCCCAAAAGAAATACACCCCCACTGGTTAGAGATTACATAACAAAGAAAGTGCCAGAAGCCCAAAACTACCCTTACCAAAATATGTTGTTTTTTCATATATTCTTCAGATATTACCTGTCTGTACTAAAGGGGTGACTTGCTTTTCTAACTGTAGCCTAGTGTGCACAAATATTTCCAGAGGCTGCCACAAAAATGAAAAAAAAAATGCATTTCTTTGTATTTCTACTTCTCTAAAGGTACTAAAATGGAAGCTATGACATTTCCTGCTGTATTCATTAGCAGGCCGTTTCCCAATAGAAATAACACTGCACTGGTAGATACACCACAGGGGAATCCAGAAGCACAAAACTACTCTTACCAAAATCTGTCATTTTTCTTACATTCTATAGAAATTACTTGTCTGTACTAAAATGGTTGTAACAATTACAGACAAGAAGAAAATGTAGACAAGTCATGCCATTTTGAAACGAAGGAAACAAAGTGCATCAAATGTGGGGGTCACCTGTCTACTCCTAGCCTAGTATACACAAATGCTCGTAGAAAGTGGTGCTTAAGTCAAAATATGAATTTCACATTTTCAAAGATACACAATCTTGGAAGATTATGGAAAGTCCTTCTGTATCCATTAGCACCTACTCTATCAAGAGACACCTACTCTATCAAGAGAAATAACACCCCATTATTTAAAGATGACCTACCACAGAGGATGCCTTAAGCACAAAACTACTGTCAACAAAATCTGTGACTTTTCTTACATTCTTCAGATCTGGTCTATCTTATTTAAAAGGATGTAAGAAATATATATATATATATATATATATATATATATATATATATATATATATATTTTTAAAATAGATTTGCAGATGAAAAAAATCTCATCAAACAGCAAGGGCACTCTAGGGTCTATATAAGTAAAAATACATTTATTTAAACAGATCAACGTTTCGACCCCCTTTGGGGCCTTTCTCAAGTCAATAAAACACATGAGAGACTGACCTTAAATACAGTAGTCCACTCGCGCTCAAACTTCACTAGACAAGTGCGACAGCATCCCCGTGAGCACTGGAACGCATGGCTGTGAACCACATCAGGTATTAACCTCTGCGGTGCCACTATGTAAGTATTGAAAACCTCTAGCATCCAAGGGGTTAAGTCAATGGGATATGGATAATTTTTATTTATTCTGCTAGTGTGCATACACCTATGTTCCTGTGGAAGTAATTTTTGGTGTTAAGAGTGGTGTTAATAATGCAATTTTTGAATATATGATTGTTATTTACCTTAATTTGCCAGCACCCTTTTCTAAAATAGTTTTCCATGGGTCTAACTAGTAGAAATAGTTAAACTTGTAGAAAACATTGCTCTCTACCTTTCATGAAAATTCCTGCTTTTCCACATTTTCTCCACACTGAGAACAATGAATGCTAATGTTAATTTCCCTCCCACTAAGTTTCTAGGTGAAAGGTGCCAATTTTCCTCATTGTGTTGGAAGAGGAAGTGAAAGCTGCTGAAATTTTGAGCTAGGTAGGCAGGCAAAGTAGTCTAGAGAAAGAGAGGGTGCTGGAGTTATTAACTTGATTTGTACTGGAGTCTTGGTGTCCATTCCTTCAAAATCCTTGCAAGGAGTTTGCCCTTCCACAACATCCGCCTGGAAAAAACAAACAAACAAACATGTCTGACTCACACACATGCACACTCACTGTGACCTCAGCCTGTGGCCCACCACTTCAATTATGTACAGCTCAAGGATACAGCAACGGCACCAGGGGAGGGGCCTCCTACAACCGGTGACAGCATAAACTCAGGATCATAGGACTTGTAGCCCCACACGAGGAGACTGACCCATCAACTACTACATTGCTCAAAGGGTTAATAAGTATGTACGTTTTGCTATTTGTTCCCTTTCTTGTACATGTGCCATGCAGCACATAGCAGCAGCATGGGGGGGCAACCACTACAGACAGGCGTCGGCTATGTGTATTACGAACAAACATGCACACACTCACAGAGTCACTGTAGCCTCACCTGCACCTCTCCTCTTCAGAAATGAAATCCAAAGTATGATTCCTGCAATGTACAAGAATACCTACTACTATAGTGGGACACCACTACATTGCGGAGCATATCCAGCTACATGTGCAGCTCAGGTCCACTTTTACAATTCTGGAAGCAGAACAATAACAATGAAACATCAATGAAATTAAAGGAGATAAAGGAACAATAAAATACCAACAAAAAAAACCCTCTAGATGCTCCTGACTGTTGGTCACTGCTGCTTGACACATGCATATTGCAAAGCATACTGATGCAGCAAATGCCACCCAGGTGATATACACACATTGATAAAAGTAAAACTACAGATGAAAGTAAAAGAAGAGGGTAATAACAAATGAAGTGGAGGGATGTATGTGTATATTCTGAATCAGCCTATGTCACAGGAGGACTGGCGGTCCCTAATGTAATTACCCATCCCTGTTCTGTGCCTACAAGAACCGGAGTTTCTACCAGAGAGGGGGTTCATACAGAGGACAAGTTCTACAATGCAGATGACAGAACATCTAGTGTGAACTCTGTACTGTAGTGTGAATTCTGGGATTTTACATGACCAGCTGCTGTTACTGTGCTTTAATGCAATTCACAAGAGTGTTGATGATTCTGAACTTCTATGAAACAAGCCAGCATAGTAACAGGTCTATCATGTACTTTACAGAGGCAGACAGGAAACAGGGGAAGTTGGAGTACAATGTCTTGATTTAACCCCTTAAGGACCCATGACGGACCAGGACCGTCATGGCTTAAATGATAGCAGTGTGCCTCTGTGCACGCTGCTATCATTAATTCCAGGCTGAGACTAAGCACTCCAAGCCTGGGGCATTCAGTCTCAGCCCTTCTTGCTTGTGCTGGTTCATGTAATCGCCGTAGCAGCGATCTCGTGTACCGGCATAGTGAGAGACAGAGGCAGCACACAAAGCATGCTTTCTCTGCGTGTCTCCTCTACCTCTGTCTCCCTTGCTATCAAAGTAAGGGAGACAGAAGTAGAGAGGAGACACCTAATGGCAAATGAGAATACAGCAGCTGGGGGTATTAACCCCTTCACTGCTGGTGCCAGAGGCTTGCTAAATGCAGGTCAATTTCTATTGTGTTTCACTTCCTGGAATACATAATGTTTTTATAGAGAAAAGGTGAAAAACAAGCAAGTCAATGGGTAGAAACTTTCTAGGCATTGCAAAAATGGCAAAGAAACTTAGCCAATGGGCGAAAAATGTAAAGATTTTAATCGCTGTTTTTAAAGCAAATTTTCCCATGAAAAAGTGGACAAAAACATGGTTATTGCAGATTTTTTCGCAGGAACATGACAGGACCTTTTGCCCACCACTACTCATATCCTTAACATGCATTAATTTGATTTTAAAGAGAAGTAAACACTGCCCAAACATTATACTAGCCAATTGTTTGTAATATAAATAGTTTTTGAGAAAGTAACTTTTATTTCTTGGTGGCATCATATGGCACTATATGCTAACTAGTTCTATGCACGTCTATTATTTCCAAACTCTTCATTAAAATTACCCTACACAGAGCCTAAACATTAGAAGCATTTTAATAGCATACTGGTAAGTTTGGCTTCATAACTAATTACATAATGCATAGGGAATGCATAAAGTGCCATCAAAATATAAATAATAATTTCTTAACTAGCATTTATTTTACAGAAAAATTACTAGGAAAACCGAGAGGCAGATTTGAACTTTCTATTGATCAAACTAAACTTGTCTAAGTATGACAGACCTTCAATTTTTTATTGGAAATGTTCTCTATTCTGCAATACTTTTTTATTTTTAGTTTTAGCTTGGAAAATTTGTTATAAAGAGAGAGACTAACTAAGCTGAATTTTTAATATTACAGAAGAGAACTTCTAAGAGGGGATATGACTACTATTTAGAAACATATTTAAGGCCAATACAAAGAACTCTTGGGAACTATTTACTAAAAGAGCTGAGCAAAAAAACGAGGAGTCGTCAATAAAGACTAGAGGAAAAGGTATCTTGAAAAAACAGAGGGAGGGCTTATTTTACAGTATGGGCAGTAAGATTGTAGAATGCTTTGCCTCAGGAGATGAACCCCTCCTGGCCATCCCTGTAAATGTCTCTGCAAGAAATTGAAAGGGGACAATTCCCCTCCCTCCCTACCATTTGCAAACTTTCCTCACCCATGTTCCTGTTCATCATGTCCTCTCCCATGCCCTCCCTCCAATTTACCATATCCTCCTCCATGCCCTCCCTCTGATTCATCATTTCCGCTCACATGAGGGAGAGGTGCAGATTTTGGGTGATAAAATGTTGCTGGCCAACACATGGACCTGAATTGGAAATTCAAATTCCTTTTAATTACTTTCAATGGCCAAAAAATATAGCACTAAACAAGCTTTTTTCATGCTGTAGTTTTTCACAGCACAGCTAATTGAATGGCTGACTGTGCTTGACAAATTACTTTCAGCTGTTTATTTTTTTTATTGGGGCCAATTGAATTTGTAGAGTGGAAACCATTTAGAACAGAGACTGGCCACATAATAGCCAGTCTCTGTTCAATGTTTCTTTGCATTTTTGCTACCACCGTAATGGAATTGTTGCAATGGACCAAGTGCAACAAGTTATATGAAGGAATAATTAATACAACCTTCTGTTATGCATAGCCTTCACTGACTATGAAATGGCCTTTATCTCCATGAAAAAGCAATAATTGAAAAAACAGCACTCACAGAACTTCTTTAGAAAATTAAAAAGCTTTATTTCATGATGGAAGTTTCGATCCCCATCTGGGATCTTTATCATGATGTGTACTGACCCAAACAAGCCACCAAAAGCCAACAAAAAACTCAATCAAATCAAATTAAAATAACCCCTGTACATCTTAGGACAATAGAAGACTACAGTACAAATCTGCATGAATAGCTTTACTAGGTATAATGAATGCATAAATTAAGATACAGTAATTAAGATAACTTGTGTCCTAGGAATAAATTTAATGCTTAACCTCCCCACTATAAATTAATAAGTATGTCCAACCTGTATTACAATGTTTTACTCCACTCACTTAACTAGAGTGAGGAAATATTCAATGACACTGATTGCTGTCTTCTGAACAGGACTCCAGCACATTGCGAAGCATCCCACTTCAGTGAATACCACACAGTTAAACTTACAAGTGATATGAGCTGTGAGACAGTGAGACACCACCACATTGCGAAGCATACCAGTGCAGTGAGTGCAAGCCTGGGACATAACTGGGTATAACTCCATGAGTAGGTTCCCAATGCAACCCTATAAGATGAGAGCAGAAATATACCATATGCCTAATAAACCATAAAAAAACATGCATAAAACATGTCTACACTCCAAGTGCAGAATGCAGCACACCAGGATCAGCGCCATGGGCACACAGCGGGTCTCTTTGTCTTTTTACTAAGTACCCTCAGTGGTCAGACATATAGAAGCAGAGGAATAAACATTTTATGACATAATAGAGGGATTCTCTCCTACTAAATCTGTTTTAAATTTACCTACTGTACCAGTATATCACACGCACCAACTTTTATGAGTACCACCATTTGGACAACCTAAAAGGGACATATATCTGGATCCTTAATTAGTCTCATCATATGGAAATTAATGCTTAAGACCTAATATTGTTAAACACTTGTAAAGATCTAATAATCAGGAGGGTACTGTGGTTATCCTGATGGGTCCAATTCCATTAGAAATGGCATTTCTTTTACCCATACTTCCAACAAGTCCTCCATGGAATTAATATTACCTGCATCTATTTTATATCCACCAAGAAACATATTCCAAAAGGTTCTCTAGTGCCCATTTATTCCATAGTCCCAAAATAGTATGTACATAGGTTAGACAGGTACCTTAGGTTATTAAGCGATATTGCCCATACAGCAATAAGTCAAAAATGTGAATCAGTGGATGCCTGGACACAATAACTGGTACCTCTAAAAAAATGGTCCAGTTCATAATCTTAAAATTAAGAACACTAGAGCCAGTATGTCAATGCTTAATTAATATATGGTGTCACATTGTTAGTCATGCATCCATTTACTTTCCATAACCCTGGTAGGACCTAAGAGATAGAGGTGTCCACTAGTGATGAGCGAGCATGCTCGGCCGAAGCTCGGTTCGGCTCGAGCATCGCTCTGCTCGGCACATGGCGGTACTCGTACGAGTACCGCATGTGCTCGCCCGCCATGTTCGGGTCTCCTTCCCGCACGTTTCGCGGCTGCTGCGCAGCCAATAAACGTGCGGGGAGGCTCTGACATCAGTGTAATGCCAGCAGCCATGTTGGCTGCTGGCATTACACTGATTGGCTGGCCAGAACCCGTGATCGGGTGCTGTATAGCACCTGACCAGCGAGTTCGGCTCAGTCTTAGCCAGGGAGAGATGAGGATAGGAAGGGAAAGTCAGTGTAGGCAGAAAAAAGCGCGTTTGAACAAAAAAAAGACCCAAAAGTCCTTTTTAGGACTACTGTGTGTGGGGGCAGCAGATATATTTTGTTTTGGGGGGCAGAGTTTAAAAAAAAAACGTCACATATTCCGTTCACTGTGCCTAGCCGCAGATTAGCAGCACATTCTGTTTAGTGTGCAAAGTTTCAGATTAGCAGCACATTCTGTTTAGTGTGCAAAGTTGGAGATTAGCAGCACATTCTTTTTAGTGTGCAAAGTTGCAGATTAGCAGCACATTCTGTTTAGTGTGCAAAGTTGCAGATTAGCAGCACATTCTGTTCAGTGTGCAAAGTTGCAGATTAGCAGCACATTCTTTTTAGTGTGCAAAGTTGCAGATTATCAGCACATTCTGTTTAGTGTGCAAAGTGTAAAAAATAAAAGTCACTTATTCCGTTCACTGATCCTAGCCGCAGATAAACAGCACATTCTGTTTAGTGTGCAAAGTTGCAGATTAGCAGAACATTCTGTTTAGTGTGCAAAGTGTAAAAACTAAAAGTCACATATTCCATTCACTGTGCCTAGCCACAGATAAGCAGCATATTCTGTTTAGTGTGCAAAGTTGCAGATTATCAGCACATTCAGTTTAGTGTGCAAAGTGTAAAAACTAAAAGTCACATATTCCATTCACTGTGCCTAGCCGCAGATAAGCAGCATATTCTTTTTAGTGTGCAAAGTTGCAGATTATCAGCACATTCAGTTTAGTGTGCAAAGTGTAAAAAATAAAAGTCACTTATTCCGTTCACTGTGCCTAGCCGCAGATAAGCAGCACATTCTGTTTAGTGTGCAAAGTTGCAGATTAGCAGAACATTCTGTTTAGTGTGCAAAGTGTAAAAACTAAAAGTCACATATTCCATTCACTGTGCCTAGCCGCAGATAAGCAGCATATTCTGTTTAGTGTGCAAAGTTGCAGATTATCAGCACATTCAGTTTAGTGTGCAAAGTGTAAAAAATAAAAGTCACTTATTCCGTTCACTGATCCTAGCCGCAGATAAGCAGCACATTCTGTTTAGTGTGCAAAGTTGCAGATTATCAGCACATTCTGTTTAGTGTGCAAAGTGTTAAAAATAAAAGTCACATATTCTGTTCACTGTGCCTAGCCGCAGATAAGCAGCATATTCTGTTTAGTGTGCAAAGTTGCAGATTATCATCACATTCAGTTTAGTGTGCAAAGTGTAAAAACTAAAAGTCACATATTCCATTCACTGTGCCTAGCCGCAGATAAGCAGCATATTCTTTTTAGTGTGCAAAGTTGCAGATTATCAGCACATTCAGTTTAGTGTGCAAAGTGTAAAAAATAAAAGTCACTTATTCCGTTCACTGTGCCTAGCCGCAGATAAGCAGCACATTCTGTTTAGTGTGCAAAGTTGCAGATTAGCAGAACATTCTGTTTAGTGTGCAAAGTGTAAAAACTAAAAGTCACATATTCCATTCACTGTGCCTAGCCGCAGATAAGCAGCATATTCTGTTTAGTGTGCAAAGTTGCAGATTATCAGCACATTCAGTTTAGTGTGCAAAGTGTAAAAAATAAAAGTCACTTATTCCGTTCACTGATCCTAGCCGCAGATAAGCAGCACATTCTGTTTAGTGTGCAAAGTTGCAGATTAGCAGAACATTCTGTTTAGTGTGCAAAGTGTAAAAACTAAAAGTCACATATTCCATTCACTGTGCCTAGCCGCAGATAAGCAGCATATTCTGTTTAGTGTGCAAAGTTGCAGATTATCAGCACATTCTGTTTAGTGTGCAAAGTGTAAAAAATAAAAGTCACGTATTCCGTTCACTGATCCTAGCCGCAGATAAGCAGCACATTCTGTTTAGTGTGCAAAGTTGCAGATTAGCAGAACATTCTGTTTAGTGTGCAAAGTGTAAAAACTAAAAGTCACATATTCCATTCACTGTGCCTAGCCGCAGATAAGCAGCATATTCTATTTAGTGTGCAAAGTTGCAGATTATCAGCACATTCTGTTTAGTGTGCAAAGTGTTAAAAATAAAAGTCACATATTCTGTTCACTGTGCCTAGCCGCAGATAAGCAGCATATTCTGTTTAGTGTGCAAAGTTGCAGATTATCAGCACATTCAGTTTAGTGTGCAAAGTGTAAAAACTAAAAGTCACATATTCCATTCACTGTGCCTAGCCGCAGATAAGCAGCATATTCTGTTTAGTGTGCAAAGTTGCAGATTATCAGTACATTCTGTTTAGTGTGCAAAGTGTTAAAAATAAAAGTCACATATTCTGTTCACTGTGCCTAGCCGCAGATAAGCAGCATATTCTGTTTAGTGTGCAAAGTTGCAGATTATCAGCACATTCAGTTTAGTGTGCAAAGTGTAAAAACTAAAAGTCACATATTCCATTCACTGTGCCTAGCCGCAGATAAGCAGCATATTCTGTTTAGTGTGCAAAGTTGCAGATTATCAGCACATTCTGTTTAGTGTGCAAAGTGTTAAAAATAAAAGTCACATATTCTGTTCACTGTGCCTAGCCGCAGATAAGCAGCACATTCTGTTTAGTGTGCGAAGTTGCAGATTTGCAGCACATATTCCGTGTAATATGAAGAAGGCGGGTAAAAAGGGACGGGGAAGTGGACGTGATCCTGATAGTTCAGGGCGCGGGTCAGGACGCGTAGAAACTGTGCCTGGTGCCAGAGCACAAGAAAGAAAGACATCCACCATACCTAGCTTCATGTCTCAGTTTACAGGGCGTCGCAGGACATCACTCTCGAGGTCAGACCACTGCGAACAGGTGGTCGGTTGGATTTCAGGTGATACTGCTTCCAGTCGGTTAAGCACCACGCTGTCTTCCACCAAGTCCACTCTCAGTAGCCAAGAGTCTGGTCAACATAATCCTCACCCTGATCATCCTTCCTCCCACCATAGAGGGTCTGGTCAAAGAAGTGATCCCACACTGGGATATAGTGAGGAGCTCGTCTCATCACCAATCCTTAATTTGAACCTCTCTCCAAGCACGCTTGCAGAGGAACATGAAATCTTGTGCCCTGATTCACAACCTCTAGAGGGTACCCAATCACAAGAAGATGACAGAGGGGAACGGCATTTAAGGTCAAAGGAAGTGGATGATGATGATGATGAGACACAGTTGCCATCAAATCAACCACTTTTACTGTCTCAAGACCTTGATGAGGAGGATGATATACAGTTGTCAATGACTGAGTATGTGGTGGGATCAAGAAATGAGGAGGATGATCAGAGTGAGGAAGTGGAGGAGGACTTGGTGGACGATGAGGTGACTGACCCCACCTGGGAAGGTGGAGAGCCGAGCGATGACAGCAGTCCTGAGGGTGAGCCATCTGCAGCACCGCAACAGGCTGGAAGAGGCAGTGGTGTGGCTACAGAAAGAAGGCGGACCGCACCAAACCGGCCCGCAAATGTTCCACGGAGCACCCCCTTGCGTAAATCTCCCTTGCCAAGGGGTAGGTGTTCCGCGGTATGGCATTTTTTTAAGGAAAGTGCGGACGACAAAAGAATTGTAGTTTGCAACCTGTGCCACACCAGAATGAGCAGAGTCATGAACACTAGAAACCTCACCACCACCAGCATGATCCGACACATGGCATCCAAGCACCGTAATAAGTGGGAGGAACGCCCGGATCGCCAATCTGTGTCTGCAGGCCACACCACTGCCTCCTCTTCCCCTGTTTTCGGTGCCGGCCAATCGCCTGTCGAAGGCGCAGGCCCGCATACCTCCCGCCCTGCACCTGTACCATCTGAAGCACCATCAGCGACCACATCCACTTCCCTGTCCCAGCGCAGCGTCCAAATGTCGTTACCCCAGGCATTTGAGCGCAAGCGAAAATACCCAGCCACCCACCCACAGGCCATAGCACTAACCTCACACCTTTCCAAATTACTGGCCATCGAAATGCTGCCATTTAGGCTTGTGGAGACTGAGTCCTTCCTCAGCCTGATGGCAGCAGCTGTCCCTCGGTACGCAGTCCCCAGCCGCCACTACTTTTCCCGGTGTGCCGTCCCCGCCTTACACCATCATGTGTCCCGTAACATCACCCGTGCCCTGACCAACGCAGTTACTGGGAAGGTCCACTTAACGACTGACACATGGACAAGTGCTTGTGGCCAGGGACGCTACATTTCCCTGACGGCACACTGGGTGAATGTCGTGGAGGCTGGGAGCGACTCGGACCCTGGGATGGCACAGGTGCTACCCACGCCGAGGATTTCGGGCCCTACCTCCATCAGGGTTTCCGCCAGCACCTACGTTATTGGCTCCTCCTCCTCCGTTTCCACCTCCGAATTCTCTGCGCGCAGCGCCACTCACCCATCAGCCGGTAGCTGGAAGCAGTGTAGCACTGCAGTGGGGAAGCGTCAACAGGCCGTGCTGAAGCTGATCTGCCTTGGGGACAAACAGCACACGGCCTCAGAGCTGTTGCAGGGGATTAGTCACCAGACCGAGCAATGGCTCTCGCCACTCAACCTGCAAGCAGGCATGGTTGTGTGTGATAATGGGCGTAACTTGGTGGCGGCTTTGGAGCTCGGCAAGCTCACACACGTACCATGCCTAGCGCATGTATTTAATTTAGTGGTTCAGCGATTTCTAAAAACCTACCCCAATGTGCATGATCTCTTGACCAAGGTGCGCCGCGTGTGTGCACATTTCCGTAAGTCATCTACAGCTTCAGCCGGCCTGTTGAAGCTGCAGCAGCGCTTACAATTGCCAGCTCACCGGCTGCTGTGTGACGTGAGCACGCGCTGGAACTCCACCTTCCACATGTTGGCCCGGCTTTGTGAGCAGCAGAGGGCAATAGTGGAGTACCAGCTGTTACACGGTCGTCGCCTCTCCGTTCAACTTCCTCTAATCAGAAGTGAGGAGTGGGAATGGATGTCAGACCTCTGTGAGGTTTTACGCAATTTTGAGGAATCGACACAGATGGTGAGCGGCGATAACGCTATTATCAGTGTAACCATCCCACTTCTGTGTTTACTGAAACGCTCGCTGCTCACAATTAAAACCGACGCTTTGCATGTGGAAGAGGTGGAAATGTGGGAGGAAGAGCTTACACAAGGTGATAGCCAGATCACCCTCACTTCGTCTTCTCAGCGACAATTGGAGGAGGCGGAGGAGGAGGAGGAGGAAGACACGGTTGCCTCCGCTACAGAGGGTAGCCATGGAACTTTAGTTCCATCTCTTCAGCGTGGGTGGGCAGAAGAGGAGGAAGAGGATGAGGAGATTGAGAGTCATCCTCCTGGTGAGGACAGCGAAATCTTGACTGTTGGTACTCTGGCACACATGGCTGACTTTATGTTAGGCTGCCTTTCCCGTGACCCACGCGTTATACGCATTTTAGACAACACGGATTACTGGGTGTTCACCCTTCTGGACCCCCGCTACAAAGAGAATTTCTCATCTCTCATTCCTCCGGTGGAGAGGACAAGCAAAATGGTGCAATACCAGAAGGTTCTTGTTGAAAAATTGCTCCAAAATTTTCCATCTGACAACGCTGGCGGCAGAGTACGTGCTTCCTTGGCCAACCGAGAAGGGGAGAAAAGGGGAGCACACAGCAGTTCCGACAAAGGCAGGGCAACACTCTCCAAGGCGTGGGACATCTTCATGACACCCCGCCAGCACCCTCACCCTGATGCGCAGCCTAGTGTCACAAGGAGGGAAAAGTTTTGGAAGATGGTGAAGGAGTACGTAGCAGACCGTGTCAGCGTCCTCAATGATCCCTCTGTGCCTTACAACTACTGGGTGTCCAAGCTGGACACGTGGTATGAACTGGCACTCTACGCCTTGGAGGTGCTGGCCTGCCCTGCCGCCAGAGTTCTGTCTGAGCGGGTATTTAGTGCTGCTGGTGGCATCATAACAGATAAGCGTATCCGCCTTTCCACCGAAAATGCTGATAGGTTGCCTGGATTTCCCCTGACTTCTCCACTCCACTGGAGGAAAGCCCCGGGTGAACATAAAGTCACTTTATATATGTTATTTACAATGATGGGAATACTCTGTATTCCCATTCACCCCTTCCACCCAAAAAATGGGTATATGGTTGACTCTCTTCCATATACCCTGGGATATAACTTTTATATAGGGCCAGCTCACCAGCGGGCCCTGTGATATAATTTTTATATAGGGCCAGCTCACCAGCGGGCGTTGTTTGACAATTTTTGTATAGGTCAGCTCACCAGCGGGCCTTCTCATATAATGTTTTATTGGGTCAGCTCTCTAGCGGGCCCTCTCATATAATGTTTTATAGTGTCAGCTCACTAGCGGGCCTTCGCATATAATGTTTAGGATGGTCAGCTCCGCAGCAGACCCTCACCCATAATGTTTTAGATGGTCGGCTCAGCGCACGTTTCCCTCTTAATCATGGCCCCAGTTCAGAAAAATCGAGGAAATTTTTGGGAGAATTTGCTTCTGCGCACGTTTCCCTCTTAATCATGGCCCCAGTTCAGAAAAATCGAGGAAATTTTTTGCAGAATTTGCCTCTGCGCACGTTTCCCTCTTAATCATGGCCCCAGTTCCGAAAAATCGAGGACATTTTTTGCAGAATTTGCCTCTGCGCACGTTTCCCTCTTAATCATGGCCCCAGTTCCGAAAAATCGATTAAATTTTTTGCAGAATTTGCAGATGATATACAAGTAAATATACAGCAAATACTGTTTTGTGTGTTTTACGGTCAGTCTGTAAAAATGGCGTACTACGGGCGAAACATCGTTCCTAGCAGCGACGTTGGAGTCCAAGATGCATCCAGACATCCTCCCTATGCTGTCCCTGAACCATTTCTGTGGTGTTTCCATCATTTTCTGCCCTTTTCCTATGGACCAGGCACCCTCCCCTCATCAGAGCAGGGGGTGCCTGGTGTAATGCTCGAGTCCTCCCATTGACTTCAATGGGGCTCGGGTGCTCGGCCGAGCACTCGAGCCTCCGGGGGCGCTCGGTCAGAGCACCCGAACACCCGTGCATTGGGGTGCTCGATCATCACTAGTGTCCACTCATCAGTGACAGGTGTCCTCCTCTACTCCACTAATTTATCCCTATAGGTTATATTCCACACAGAGCATATTCAGATACCCCCTGGTCAGGATAAAGAGGTGCAGAGATGGGCGCTTATCGAAGAGAAGCTCCCTGTACTCTCCAACCTCCCACTTTTAGAGGTACGACATGTATTGATCTTGGCTTAAGGATCAATATCTGCAGTATGGCTTAACTGACCATATGAAATTCCACAACCTCTACAATACAGTGGATTAGACCTTTGTGTGTACATATTCCTTATAGAAAGCAAGTGTAGGATATATTTTCATTTAATCCAAGTGGGGCCAATGTATCCATCTCCTAATCCAGCAGATTTAAAGCTTTCACCTGTTAGCAACTTTTTAAATGTCCACCCAATACCCCCAAGTCTATAGCCACTTTTATCAATTTAGTGGACACAGACCTTACTAACAGACAACATTTGAGGGACAAGAAGTATCCAAATCTGAGTAAGAAAGAAAGAGAATCCATTTCTACATTAGCAAAAAATCCTAATATTGTTATCCAATGGACAAGGGAGGAGCCATTGTGGTCATGGACTATACATACTATAGTGAAGAGATACTTACTCAGCTTAGTGATGGCCTAACATAAACGTCTGGCAGGAGATCCTGCTGTAATATATACATGTTGTTGAACAAACTTTGTCACAAGATTGGAAGACACACTGTTTTTACTTACCCAGGAACACCCGGTGTGTCCTATCCTCTATACCATCCCTAAACTTCATAAAGATGCAGTTAAACCACCTGACAGGCCAACTGTGTCAGCAGTAGGGTCACTATTAAAGGCATTAGACCAGACTTTTTTATCCAGCCACTGGCACAGAGATCACAGTCATACATCAGGGTCACAGCAGATTTCATTCTGAAAATACAGCGGCTAGGAGTAAACCCAGACCAAGTCCTGGCCACTCTAGAAGTGAAGTCATTATACACTGTGATTCCAGTGACTGATGGTATGGAAGCAGTTAGAAAAACACTTAAATCAATACATCCTTTCAATACATCCCTTTGTTTCTCCCTTCCTTCTTGTTCTGTAAGGCTTCTCTCCATAAACCCATTTTGTTTCTGTTACCCACTCTCTTAACTTTGCAAGGCTTCCTTGCTTGTTTCCTAAATCATGTCCCTACTCTTCTGTTCTGGTCTCCTGGGACAGTATGCTCTATTTGTGTCCTCGACTTGTCATTTAGATTTAACTGTGATCCTCCTTTTCCTTACTTATTTAGCCTTCTGCCTTTCTTCTCTTCTTCTATCTCTCTCTTTCTTTTTCTCTGCTGCCTTATTCTAAGATGGAATAATCTGTGGTATTGTACCTTTATTCTCTGTATAGCAATGACATATATATGTATTGAGACTAAAAATTTGTATTCATATCTCATTGTACAATTTATAATGTATTGGCGATTCTTACCTGATTTATCAAACATGGCTGTATATGTGCATCATCACTTTTTCAATTAGAAACTAACTCTAAAAAAAAAAAAGAAAAACACTTAAATATCCTGATGATAGACCATCCACTGAATTTTGTCTGAGCCTGCTGGGTTTATGCTTATATTATAATTATTTTAAATTTGAAAAATCCTACTACTTACAAGTTTCTGAAACCTGTATGGATTTGAATATTGCACCATTATACACCAATTTGTTCATGACTCGTTTCGAGACTCAGTATATTACCCAAACCTATCAAGATCATTTAATCTCTCATCAAAGATTTGTAGATGAGCTGTTCCTTAACTGGAAATGGGACAAAGTGTTTTTTTAATATTAATGTGATGCAGAAGGGAAAACTGTTGATCACCACTAATTACAGACAAATTGTTGCCATCCACAATATATCAAAAGATCAGACCCTTTTTCACAGATGACAGAAATAGAGAATTCCTTCAGCCGGGTTTCCTTGGGAGGTTATGAGGGTTGGACCCTATGCTGAGCTAGGATAATTAGACTTAACAGACAACAAGTCAAACATCTGTGTTCTATCAGTAGAGTGAGTACAGGTATTAAAGTAGAACTAGCAACGACTAATGCTACAGTGGAAGTCGGATCTTTTGGTAGTTGGATGTAGCCAAGTTGTACTTCCAGTAGTCAGATGTAGCAGAGTTAGACATCCAGTAGTAGGATGAAACAGAGTCAAACTGGAAGCAGGGTCATTGGATGTAGCAGGGTCATAGCAGGAACAGTGTAGTCAGAGGTAGTCAAGGTCATAACAGGAGCAGGGCAGTTGTACATAGCCGTGGTGTTAGACGTAGCAGGAGTTAGACGTAGCAGGGTCAAACTAGGAGATCCACGGAGTAAGGTACCATGTCGAGAAGCAAACGGAAAGGTCAAAGGATAAGCCGGATCAGGAACCAGAAACAGCAACAAACAATCGCAAAATGTGGAAAAGTGTCAGTGCCCGAGTATACAACCTCAATTGGGCTCCGTTTGTAATCTATATTTAGAGTTTTCCTATCGGCGTACACTCAGGCTCGGACACCCCCACTCCGTGCACTAGAACTGACCTAACTATAATGTACAAATTATAAAAAAAAACAAAAAGACCATGCAAAGGGCCCTAGAATATTACCAAAATACATGCTGTGCTAACAAAGAGATAGTCCCACTGTATGTAGAAATATAAGGGTCCACAGTCTCACAGCACCAGACACATATCCAATAGTAAAGTATTTATCTCTATTATGATGGATGGAATAATGGAATGATGAAATGATAGATGATATAATGGGATGATAGATGAATGGAATGGATATATGGAATGGTAAGTGTGCAATCTTTCCACAAAAAAAGAGTTCCACAAGGTTTCCGATATATCCCTTTGGTGCAGCCTCCACGAAAAAAGGACCTTATCCCTTGTATCAATATCACATCTGGAATGAGGAGCGCAAACAAAGGCACATCTAAAACTAAAATCGTAAAAAGAATTTATGTTGCAAGAAGTACATCAAACTCAACAGATCACTCATATCTGAACACATAGAGTCTCCCAGTCCAAACAGCCTCGACCTGCCCACCCTGCAAAATCCAGTCTCAGGAACTTTCAATATCTTATTCTTCCAATGTTCTCTGTTCCCAGTATTCTCCTCCGTTAGTATGATAAATACATTATTCTCTGTTGTTCTTATCTCCTAAGAGACACACCAATATACAGAGATCCACTCCTCCAAACACCATTCGGTGTATTCAAGTTCCAACACCGGAGCTCGGGCATCTGGCGGGGGGCATGACCGGGAGACACCTTTGTCACAACGAGGTCTGGCTCTAGCGATTCACCCTACGCGTATCGCGACTCACGTGCCGCTTCCTCAGAGGTTACAGTCTGTTGGAAGGCTGGTATTCTGATACCAGCAAAAGGCAAGGCTGGAACTACTGACTGGAGGGTTAGTAGAACAAGCTCTGACTGAAAGAAGGTTCGAGTATATAAACTCACAGCAGCCAGTGAGAGTGCAGGCAGGATCAGATGGTCAAGAAAGCGAAGGCACAAGGAGCATCTGACAGAAACATTAGAAGATTTTATCCTTTGATAAGGCTCTGGCACAAATCTTTCAGAATAAACCATTGTTGTCATACAGAAGAAGACCCAATTTGCGAGCCCTATTGGTTAACACAGACTCTTAAAATTGCTATAGATCAGAAAAAGGAATTTGGAAAAACTGGGCTGCTATAAATGTCTGAATGGTGTGACATATAAAAATTTACTACCAGGTGCATACTTTAAGGATCCAAGAAACAGCAAACAAATCAAAATGACACAAAGGCTCACATTCACATATAACTATGTAATATATTTTATCAAGTGCCCCTGTTCTCTCTTATATATCGGTAAAACAACCACCTAATTTCATGATAGCATGGCAAATCACAGTAAATCCATCAGGGAAGCATTGAGAACTGGCACCTCTGACAAACCCGTGGCAAGGTATTTCACACAGCATCAACACATGGTAGTATCTATGACATGCATGGAGATTGACCAAGAGCCAATTATCCCTAAAGGAGGAGATTGGGGGAAGCTTTTATTGCAGAGAGAGATACACTGGATTAGGAGAATGGATACATTGGCCCCCACTTGGATTAAATGAAATATATCCTACACTTGCTTTCTAAGAGGAATACGTACACACGCAGTTTTAATCAACTATGGGATTTAATTTGGTCAGTTAAGTCATATTGAAGATATTGATCCATGAGCAAAGATCATTACATGTCGTACCTTTATAAGTGGGAGGGAGGTGGGTGCTGGGTGCTTGTTGTTGATGAGCACCCATCCCTGCACCCTGGAGTAGGGGAGAACACCTGTCACTGATGAGTTGACACCTCTGTATCTATTTGGTCCTACAGGGTTATGGAAATTAGATGGATACATGACTCACAATGTGACACTATAGATTAATCCAGCATTGACATTCTTGTTCTAGCGTTCATATTCTTAAGATTATGACCTGGACCATATTTTTTAGAGGCACCAGTTATTGTGTCCAGACAGCCTCTGATTCACATTTTTTACTTATTGCTGTATGGCAGATATGGCTTAATGACCTAAGGTACCTATCTACGTACTATTTTGGGACTATGAAATGGATGACACTAATGAACCTTTTTAATTATACTTCCTGGTGTATATAAAATAAAGGTAATCTTAATTCCATGCAGGACTTATTGGAACTATGAGTAAAAGGAATGCCATTTCTAAGGTTAATGATACTTTGTATTTATACTGGAATTAGACCCATCAGGATAACTCTCCTGGTTAATAGATCTTTACAAATTTTTAAGAATATTAACTCTTAAACATTAATTTCTATATGATGAGACTAATTAAGGGCCTGGCCATATGTCCCTTTTAGGTTTCCCAAATGGTGGTATTAGAATCTCTCTATTATGCTGTAGAATGTCTATTCCTCTACAACTATATGTCTGCGCCACTTACTTAGTTACATGCCCAAGAGACCCTCTGTGTGCCTATGACGCTGGTCCTGGGGTGCTGCATTTTGCCCCTAAAGTGTAGACTACATAGTAGTTATATACATTTTTTTTTCATGGCTCATTAGGTATATGGTATCTTTGTGCTCTCATCATTATAGGGTTGTATTGGGATCCTGCTCACGGGGTGGGGGGAGTTATACCCAGTTGTCCCACGACATGGGCAGATTCATAATGTAAACACAGACCCTTTACCCTTCATTTTATTTTCATTATTTCATTCATTTTTATTTTTCCTGTGGTATGCTTCACAATATCCCGCTGTAGTGGCTGATACTCTGGGGCATAAAGCGGGTGATCCTTTACCTTTTATTTCCTTTATTTAATTTAATTTCATTGTTATATCATGTATTATTACTTGACTCCAGGTTATATTCAGTGACCTGGGTTGCATTCACTGCAGTTGTATGCCTCACAATGTGCCGGTGTACTATTGTAAGAGATGGCACTCATGTCACTTGTAGGTTTCAAATTTTTATATTTCATCCTTTGTCACTAATGATCATTTATTGATGTGTCTCCCATGGAGTGGTTATTGAACTGCATGATACTCACTGCAGTGGAATGTATCTCAATGTCCCACTGCAGAAACCAGCAATCAGTGTCACTGAATGCTTCCCCACTCTTATTAAAGGAGCAGTAAACTTTTTTTAATGAAAAAATAAAAATATATATTGCAGGGCTTTTCCTGTTGATTAAAATAAGAGTATTCCCACTGCTGAGAGATGCATATTTCCAGAGTTCTTACAGTTTAAACCCATGTTTTTTTACATTAGCAGTGCCCTCTAGTGGTCAAATTCAAATGTTTTTCTGTTACAATCTAATGGAGAGGAAAGACAGTGACATACAGTTCTACACAGAATGTGATAGAAACTGCAGAATAATTTCCTGCCTGTTACAGCTTTCAGGAAGTAAACGCATAGTAAATTCACTTCCTGATTATTTGAACTGTTCTGAATTTTTAATGAAATGACTGACAGCAGTGGGCAGGGGTGGATTGCGGGGGATCGGGCATCCCCCAGTGGGCCGTCCAGTCATGGGCCAGTAGGTAGATCAGATGATCTCACCTCTCCAGCCCACAGCTCTATGGATGTAAGGCACAACTCACTCACCAGAGCCTAGCAGCACCTAAGACTGGGTCCTGTTCTCTGTACCTGTCCTGCCCCCAAGGCTGACTAAGCTGGCCCTGCTCTGCCTGCAGTGTGTGTCCTGGTGCAATGCATGATTGATTAGCAGGCAGAACTTCTGGAACCTAACTACCTAGCAGATTAAATAGGTATTATTGTATTCTTCTTACCAAATTGTATCCATTGTTAGAGAGGCTTAATTTTACATCTGTTTAACCCCTTGTATGCTTTAGAGAGATATAGATCAGTTATTAACCCTTTGCATACCAGACAGGATTACAGCAATGTTTTATTCTGTTATTAACCAAATCATACCTCCCAAGTGTCCCTCTTTCGGAGGGACAGTCCCTCTTTTAGTCCCAAATCCCTCTGTCCCTCTTTCCCACCCTGATGTCCCTCTTTTTAGGAGATAAGATTGCATGGTGTGTATATGTGTGTATCATATTGCTCTACAGGAATAAAACTCAAATTATTGTTTGTTTAAGCATCAGTATGTGTGTTTATAAATTAGTCTGTGTAAATAAAATACTTTGGTCTTGTTATAATTCATTTATTAGGTTACAGAAGGAGGTGTCAGTAGGTCATGAAATAGCCTAAAAATTATCGGGAATGCCCCACCCACTAGTCACTCCCCCAGAAACACCCCCTAAAACACAAGTGTCCCTCTTTGGCAATTTGAAATGTTGGGAGGTATGACCAAATGAATTCCTCATAGGTGCAGTACCTCATGGATTAACGCCTTCTATGCTAGAGAGGCATAAATCATCAGTAATCAACCCCTTGTATACCAGAAAAGTGAATAAAGTTGTTAATTACTGATGAATTATGCCTCTTTTGCACACAAGGGGTTATTCATTGAGGTACACATTCCTGTGCAATGTGTTGTGCACCTATGAGATATTCAATGGGGTAATCACAGAACACCTCTCTGGCATGCAAGGGGTTAATAACTGATCATTTATTGCATACAGTATGTTAAGGAGTTAATAGCTAGCCATTTATGCCTCTTTAGCAATGCATACAGTGGGTTAGGTTAACCCTTTGAGTGCCAGAGGGGTAAGCAATGCATTGCACAGCAATGCTTTACATTCCCGTCTGGCACTCAAAGGGTTTTAATATATGTATACAGATTAGAATACCAGCTAGTGGGCCAGTTACATAAAATAATCCCCCAGGCTGGTATTGCACCACAATATGCCCCTGGCAGTGGGAGTAGCCTTGTTTTACTCAGCAGGAAAATCTCTACAAAATATAGGTTTTCATTAAAAAAAAATATACTGCTCCTTTAAGTGATTGAAGGGATCGAGATGGATTGATTTATAAACTAATAGTAATGCAGGTTGGACATACTAATTTCAAGTGAGAAGGTTAAGCATTTAATTTATTCGTAGGACACAAGTTAACTAAATTCATTATACATAGTAAAGTGATTCTTGCAGATTTGTTTTAGTTTCGTATTTCTGCATTTTTTATGAATGAACAGTTGTACTCCTTCTTTTGTCCTAAGATGGGCAATGGTTTCATTTTTATGAACTTTTTGGTGTATTTTGGGGTATAACATGGGGTTTGCACATGGTGTTTGTCTTGATAAAGATCCCAGATAGGGATTGAAAAGTACAAATCTAAAAAAGACAAATAGGCGCTAGATAGTGCCGGGTGTGGAAAAAAAAATATATATATAGATATTGAATATCTAGATATATAGATCTACTACCAATATATCCTTAAACACCTATACACAAGATCACAAATATATAGCACGGGCAGGACACAAAAATAGTATCAATACAATAGTAGTACAGTAAATATAAATACAAATATAAATACACACAGTCCCAAGATATACACAATACACCAGTACTGCTAGTCTTCAATACGTATATTTGTATTGTCCAAATACTCCCAATCTTCTCAACTCAATCGATAATAATTATTTTCACTCTAACGACTCTCCTCCTGCTGCTCCCCGTGTGGCCTTTGTCCCCACTATCAAATTGGAAGGAATCTCTGTGCAGAAAAAGAAGCGCAAAGAGAACCATCTAAAAGTAAAGTATTTTATTCAATAAAATCTTCTCATGCGCACGAGTAAGAATATAACTTACGAAATACACCTATAATCTGCACATTTCTCTCTACGAAGTCTCCCTTCTGGTAACACCTTACTTGTCCTCCTCGTGGGCTACAATGTATCAACCCCTGGCGTCAAAAGCAATCTGGCTCTACTCCTGCAGTACTGCCAGTCTCAGCTGACATGTAGATTTACTCACACGACCTCTTCCGCAGAGAATCAAAAGAACGCTTGAGACACCAATCCTGGTTATCCGCAACACAGTACATCCACTCGAAGGCTTCCCAGTGTATCACCCCAAGCCGCAAGACTCAATCGAGAGAAATGCCAATATAAAAACAAATAAATAATTTACACAGCCGACGCATATCGCGGGTCTCCTGCCCGCTTCCTC
The DNA here is from genome assembly GCA_037306005.1 of Rhinophrynus dorsalis. Classification (NCBI taxonomy): domain Eukaryota; kingdom Metazoa; phylum Chordata; class Amphibia; order Anura; family Rhinophrynidae; genus Rhinophrynus; species Rhinophrynus dorsalis. Next base: position 112,197,464 of record CM074718.1, read on the forward strand.
AGGGCTTTTTATTGAAGATTTTATTGAATAAAATACTTTACTTTTAGATGGTTCTCTTTGCGCTTCTTTTTCTGCACAGGGATTGAAAAGTAGACCATAAAATAAAGTTTTTTTGTTTTTTTCTAAAGAAGTTCTGTGAGTGTTGGGTTTGCAACAATCATCCATCTAACTTACCTGGGCATATTGAGAGAGAGAGAATGATATCTGAGTATTTATAAAATAAACAATATAAAATAATATCTAGTTCATCAGTAACTTACTGTACTGCCTTATGATCCAGACTATGCTATGACCTATAATGTAAGATCAGCGGTCAGGCTCTTAAATTGTGTCTCTTTTGGATTATAGTTAAGTGTCATGTGCATTTTATTTAACATAGACAATTGCTTTAATCTTTTGCAAGTAGCTGGAAAGCAACAGCATGGAGAAAGCCATTACATTATGTTGTCACAAAAACAAAGTAATCTAAAAAGCAGAAGCATTGATTTGTTCTTTAAGATTATAGTGTTCTAGTTTTTTTTCTTTCGTTTTTTTTTTTTTTTTTTTAAACAGAGCACAGCATATACTTCCTGTGCAAGCTTGCTGAGTGTTTTATAATGAGCAAAGTCAAAATCACAAGATAATTGAAAATTGCAAAAAATGAATTTTTATTGCTTTTAAATTATTATATCTATTACTATATGAGTTTCCTATCAATAATATGATTTGACTTTTAAAAGGCATACTATTCCTATAATCATAACAAATAGACATTTTAGAATTATGTTTATCTGGAACATAGAAACAACAACTGATTGTAATGGGCAATTATTATTTATTCTGGTTAACAGCTCTCGTAGCCAAACCTTCAACACAGAAATCTCCAGTTCATTTAAAAATGAATAGACTTTCATTTCAATGTACTGTAGCAATAAACTGTAAAGGTACATTTTTGTGCACATTGCCTTAATTTCTACTGGCCTATATGTAAAATCTGTTATAGATTTAAAATGGTTAAAATTGGTTGACAAATCTCGGACATGATCTAGACATGATATATAAAAACATTTCTCTCTCATGTAAACATCTTGGTAAATATTACAAAATAGAAAATGAGCAAACAATGCTGCTTACATCTTTTGCTTGCAAAAGGCCAGAGTGCCTTAAAGTGAATCCCAATCAATAACACTGATCAAATTTGCTCATCTGTAGTGATGAGCGAGCACCCCAATGCTCGGGTGTTCGGGTGCTCTGACCGAGCACCCCCGGAGGCTCGAGTGCTCGGCCGAGCACCCGAGCCCCATTGAAGTCAATGGGAGGACTCGAGCATTACACCAGGCACCCCCTGCTCTGATGAGGGGAGGGTGCCTGGTCCATAGGAAAAGGTCAGAAAATGATGGAAACACCACAGAAATGGTTCAGGGACAGCATAGGGAGGATGTCTGGATGCATCTTGGACTCCAACATTGCTGCTGGGAACGATCTTTCGCCCGTAGTACGCCATTTTTACAGACTGACCGTAAAACACACAAAAAGGAAAATAAAAACGACTTTAGGCGAAAAAATGTTACCAAACAATATTTGCTGTATATTTACTTGTATATCATCTGCAAATTCTCCCAAAAATGTCCTCGATTTTTCTGAACTGAGGCCATGATTAAGAGGGAAACGTGCGCAGAGGCAAATTCTCCCAAAAATTTCCTTGATTTTATTGAACTGAGGCCATGATTAAGAGGGAAACGTGCGCAAAGGCAAATTCTCCCAAAAATTTCCTTGATTTTTCTGAACTGGGGCCATGATTAAGAGGGAAACGTGCGCTGAGCCGACCATCTAAAACATTATGGGTGAGGGTCTGCTGCGGAGCTGACCATCCTAAACATTATATGCGAAGGCCCGCTAGTGAGCTGACGCTATAAAACATTATATGAGAGGGCCCGCTAGAGAGCTGACCCAATAAAACATTATATAAGAAGGCCCGCTGGTGAGCTGACCTATACAAAAAGTTGTCAAACAGGGCCCGCTGGTGAGCTGGCCCTATATAAAAATTATATCACAGGGCCCGCTGGTGAGCTGGCCCTATATAAAAATTATAGCACAGGGCATATGGAAGAGGAGGAGGAGGATGAGAAGATTAAGAGTCAACCATATACCCGTTTTTTGGGTGGAAGGGGTGAATGGGAATACAGAGTATTCCCATCATTGTAAATAACATATATAAAGTGAGTTTATGTTCCCCCAGGGCTTTCCTCCAGTGGAGTGGAGAAGTCAGGGGAAATCCAGGCCTTGTTCATTTTTATAAGTGTCAACCTATCAGCATTGTCGGTGGAAAGGCGGATACGCTTATCTGTTATGATGCCACCAGCAGCACTAAATACCCGCTCAGACAGAACGCTGGCGGCAGGGCAGGCCAGCACCTCCAAGGCGTAGAGTGCCAGTTCATACCACGTGTCCAGCTTGGACACCCAGTAGTTGTAAGGCACAGAGGGATCATTGAGGACGCTGACACGGTCTGCTACGTACTCCTTCACCATCTTCCAAAACTTTTCCCTCCTTGTGACACTAGGCTGCGCATCAGGGTGAGGGTGCTGGCGGGGTGTCATTAAGGTGTCCCACGCCTTGGAGAGTGTTGCCCTGCCTTTGTCGGAACTGCTGTGTGCTCCCCTTTTCTCCCCTTCTCGGTTGGCCAAGGTAGCACGTACTCTGCCGCCAGCGTTGTCAGATGGAAAATTTTGGAGCAATTTTTCAACAAGAACCTTCTGGTATTGCACCATTTTGCTTGTCCTCTCCACCGGAGGAATGAGAGATGAGAAATTCTCTTTGTAGCGGGGGTCCAGAAGGGTGAACACCCAGTAATCCGTGTTGTCTAAAATGCGTATAACGCGTGGGTCACGGGAAAGGCAGCCTAACATAAAGTCAGCCATGTGTGCCAGAGTACCAACAGTCAAGATTTCGCTGTCGTCACCAGGAGGATGACTCTCAATCTCCTCATCCTCTTCCTCCTCTTCTGCCCACCCACGCTGAAGAGATGGAACTAAAGTTCCATGGCTACCCTCTGTAGCGGAGGCAACCGTGTCTTCCTCCTCCTCCTCCTCCTCCTCCGCCTCCTCCAATTGTCGCTGAGAAGACGAAGTGAGGGTGCTCTGGCTATCACCTTGTGTAAGCTCTTCCTCCCGCATTTCCACCTCTTCCACATGCAAAGCGTCAGTTTTAATTGTGAGCAGCGAGCGTTTCAGTAGACACAGAAGTGGGATGGTTACACTGATAATAGCGTTATCGCCGCTCACCATCTGTGTCGATTCCTCAAAATTGCGTAAAACCTCACAGAGGTCTGACATCCATTCCCACTCCTCACTTCTGATTACAGGAAGTTGAACGGAGAGGCGACGACCGTGTAACAGCTGGTACTCCACTACTGCCCTCTGCTGCTCACAAAGCCGGGCCAACATGTGGAAGGTGGAGTTCCAGCGCGTGCTCACGTCACACAGCAGCCGGTGAGCTGGCAATTGTAAGCGCTGCTGCAGCTTCAACAGGCCGGCTGAAGCTGTAGATGACTTACGGAAATGTGCACACACGCGGCGCACCTTGGTCAAGAGATCATGCACATTGGGGTAGGTTTTTAGAAATCGCTGAACCACTAAATTAAATACATGCGCTAGGCATGGTACGTGTGTGAGCTTGCCGAGCTCCAAAGCCGCCACCAAGTTACGCCCATTATCACACACAACCATGCCTGGTTGCAGGTTGAGTGGCGAGAGCCACTGCTCGATCTGGTGACTAATCCCCTGCAACAGCTCTGAGGCCGTGTGCTGTTTGTCCCCAAGGCAGATCAGCTTCAGCACGGCCTGTTGACGCTTCCCCACTGCAGTGCTACACTGCTTCCAGCTACTGGCTGATGGGGGAGTGGCGCTGCGTGTAGAGAATTCGGAGGTGGAAACGGAGGAGGAGGAGCCAATAACGTAGGTGCTGGCGGAAACCCTGATGGAGGTAGGGCCCGCAATCCTCGGCGTGGTTAGCACCCGTGCCATCCCAGGGTCCGAGTCGCTCCCAGCCTCCACGACATTCACCCAGTGTGCCATCAGGGAAATGTAGCATCCCTGGCCACAAGCACTTGTCCATGTGTCAGTCGTTAAGTGGACCTTCCCAGTAACTGCGTTGGTCAGGGCACGGGTGATGTTACGGGACACATGGTGGTGTAATGCGGGGATGGCACACCGGGAAAAGTAGTGGCGGCTGGGGACCGCGTACCGAGGGACAGCTGCTGCCATCAGGCTGCGGAAGGACTCAGTGTCCACAAGCCTAAATGGCAGCATTTCGATGGCCAGTAATTTGGAAAGGTGTGAGGTTAGTGCTATGGCCTGTGGGTGGGTGGCTGGGTATTTTCGCTTGCGCTCAAATGCCTGGGGTAACGACATTTGGACGCTGTGCTGGGACAGGGAAGTGGATGTGGTCGCTGATGGTGCTTCAGATGGTACAGGTGCAGGGCGGGAGGTATGCGGGCCTGCGCCTTCGACAGGCGATTGGCCGGCACCGAAAACAGGGGAAGAGGAGGCAGTAGTGTGGCCTGCAGACACAGATGGGCGATCCAGGCGTTCCTCCCACTTATTACGGTGCTTGGATGCCATGTGTCGGATCATGCTGGTGGTGGTGAGGTTTCTAGTGTTCATGCCTCGGCTCATTCTGGTGTGGCACAGGTTGCAAACTACAATTCTTTTGTCGTCCGCACTTTCCTTAAAAAAACGCCATACCGCGGAACACCTACCCCTTGGCAAGGGAGATTTACGCAAGGGGGTGCTCCGTGGAACATTTGCGGGCCGGTTTGGTGCGGTCCGCCTTCTTTCTGTAGCCACACCACTGCCTCTTCCAGCCTGTTGCGGTGCTGCAGATGGCTCACCCTCAGGACTGCTGTCATCGCTCGGCTCTACACCTTCCCAGGTGGGGTCAGTCACCTCATCGTCCACCAAGTCCTCCTCCACTTCCTCACTCTGATCATCCTCCTCATGTCTTGATCCCACCACATACTCAGTCATTGACAACTGTATAACATCCTCCTCAACAAGGTCTTGAGACAGTAATAGTGGTTGATTTAATGGCAACTGTGTCTCATCATCATCATCATCCACTACTTCCTTTGACCTTAAATGCCGTTCACATCTGTCATCTTCTTGTGATTGGGTACCCTCTAGAGGTTGTGAATCAGGGCATAAGATGTCATGTTCCTCTGCAAGCGTGCTTGGAGAGAGGGTCAAATGAAGGATTGGTGATGAGACGAGCTCCTCACTATATCCCAGTGTGGGATCACTTCTTTGACCAGACCGTCTATGGTGGGAGGAAGGATGATCAGAGTGAGGATTATGTTGACCAGACTCTTGGCTACTGAGAGTGGACTTGGTGGAAGACAGGGTGGTGCTTAACCGACTGGAAGCAGTATCAGCTGACATCCAACCGACCACCTGTTCGCAGTGGTCGGACCTCGAGAGTGATGTCCTGCGACGCCCTATAAAATTAGACATGAAGCTAGGTATGGTGGATGTCTTTCTTTCTTGTGCTCTGGCACCAGGCACAGTTTCTCCGCGTCCTGACCCGCGCCCTGAACTATCAGGATCACGTCCACTTCCCCGTCCCTTTTTACCCGCCTTCTTCATCTTACACGGAATATGTGACTTTGATATTTTACTTTGAAGACTTAACAGTATTTCTTCCTATTCTGCAACTGTGCAGAGTACACAGAATAGGCTGCTAAACTGCGGTGACGCACACTGAATGGAATATGTGACTTTGATATTTTAGTTTGAAGACTTAACAGTATTTCTTCCTATTCTGCAACTGTGCAGAGTACACAGAATAGGCTGCTAAACTGCGGTGACGCACACTGAATGGAATATGTGACTTTGATATTTTAGTTTGAAGACTTAACAGTATTTCTTCCTATTCTGCAACTGTGCAGAGTACACAGAATAGGCTCCTAAACTGCGGCGAAGCACACTGAATGGAATATGTGACTTTGATATTTTAGTTTGAAGACTTAACAGTATTTCTTCCTATTCTGCAACTGTGCAGAGTACACAGAATAGGCTGCTAAACTGCGGCGAAGCACACTGAATGGAATATGTGACTTTGATATTTGAGTTTGAAGACTTAACAGTATTTCTTCCTATTCTGCAACTGTGCAGAGTACACAGAATAGGCTGCTAAACTGCGGTGACGCACACTGAATGGAATATGTGACTTTGATATTTTAGTTTGAAGACTTAACAGTATTTCTTCCTATTCTGCAACTGTGCAGAGTACACAGAATAGGCTGCTAAACTGCGGTGACGCACACTGAATGGAATATGTGACTTTGATATTTGAGTTTGAAGACTTAACAGTATTTCTTCCTATTCTGCAACTGTGCAGAGTACACAGAATAGGCTGCTAAACTGCGGCGAAGCACACTGAATGGAATATGTGACTTTGATATTTGAGTTTGAAGACTTAACAGTATTTCTTCCTATTCTGCAACTGTGCAGAGTACACAGAATAGGCTGCTAAACTGCGGCGAAGCACACTGAATGGAATATGTGACTTTGATATTTTACTTTGAAGACTTAACAGTATTTCTTCCTATTCTGCAACTGTGCAGAGTACACAGAATAGGCTGCTAAACTGCGGTGACGCACACTGAATGGAATATGTGACTTTGATATTTGAGTTTGAAGACTTAACAGTTTTTCTTCCTATTCTGCAACTGTGCAGAGTACACAGAATAGGCTGCTAAACTGCGGTGACGCACACTGAATGGAATATGTGACTTTGATATTTTAGTTTGAAGACTTAACAGTATTTCTTCCTATTCTGCAACTGTGCAGAGTACACAAAATAGGCTGCTAAACTGCGGCGAAGCACACTGAATGGAATATGTGACTTTGATATTTTACTTTGAAGACTTAACAGTATTTCTTCCTATTCTGCAACTGTGCAGAGTACACAGAATAGGCTGCTAAACTGCGGCGAAGCACACTGAATGGAATATGTGACTTTGATATTTTACTTTGAAGACTTAACAGTATTTCTTCCTATTCTGCAACTGTGCAGAGTACACAGAATAGGCTGCTAAACTGCGGTGACGCACACTGAATGGAATATGTGACTTTGATATTTGAGTTTGAAGACTTAACAGTATTTCTTCCTATTCTGCAACTGTGCAGAGTACACAGAATAGACTGCTAAACTGCGGTGACGCACACTGAATGGAATATGTGACTTTGATATTTTAGTTTGAAGACTTAACAGTATTTCTTCCTATTCTGCAACTGTGCAGAGTACACAGAATAGGCTGCAAAACTGCGGCGAAGCACACTGAATGGAATATGTGACTTTGATATTTTACTTTGAAGACTTAACAGTATTTCTTCCTATTCTGCAACTGTGCAGAGTACACAGAATAGGCTGCTAAACTGCGGCGAAGCACACTGAATGGAATATGTGACTTTGATATTTTACTTTGAAGACTTAACAGTATTTCTTCCTATTCTGCAACTGTGCAGAGTACACAGAATAGGCTTCTAAACTGCGGTGACGCACACTGAATGGAATATGTGACTTTGATATTTTAGTTTGAAGACTTAACAGTATTTCTTCCTATTCTGCAACTCTGCACAGTACACAGAATGTGCTGCTAAACTGCGGCGAAGCACACTGAATGGAATATGTGACTTTGATATTTTAGTTTGAAGACTTAACAGTATTTCTTCCTATTCTGCAACTCTGCACAGTACACAGAATGTGCTGCTAAACTGCGGCGAAGCACACTGAATGAAATATGTGACTTTGATATTTTAGTTTGAAGACTTAATAGTATTTCTTCCTATTCTGCAACTCTGCACAGTACACAGAATGTGCTGCTAAACTGCGGCGAAGCACACTGAATGGAATATGTGACTTTGATATTTTAGTTTGAAGACTTAACAGTATTTCTTCCTATTCTGCAACTCTGCACAGTACACAGAATGTGCTGCTAAACTGCGGCGAAGCACACTGAATGGAATATGTGACTTTGATATTTTAGTTTGAAGACTTAACAGTATTTCTTCCTATTCTGCAACTCTGCACAGTACACAGAATGTGCTGCTAAACTGCGGCGACGCACACTGAATGGAATATGTGACTTTGATATTTTAGTTTGAAGACTTAACAGAATGTGCTCTAATCTGCAACTTTGCACACTAAACAGAATGTGCTCTAATCTGCAACTTTGCACACTAAACAGAATGTGCTCTAATCTGCAACTTTGCACACTAAACAGAATGTGCTCTAATCTGCAACTTTGCACACTAAACAGAATATATGAAATTTTTTTTTTTTGTTTTTTTCCCCCCACACAAAATAACCTGCTGCCCCCACACACAGTAGTCCTAAAAAGGACTTTTGGTTCTTTTTTTTTCACAAATTTGCTTTTTTTCTCCCTACACTGACTTTCCCTTCCTATCCTCATCTCTCCCTGGCTAAGACTGAGCCGAACTCGCTGGTCAGGTGCTATACAGCACCCGACCACGGGTTCTGGCCAGCCAATCAGTGTAATGCCAGCAGCCAGATGGCTGCTGGCATTACACTGATGTCAGAGCCTCCCTGCACATTTATTGGCTGCGCAGCAGCCGCAAAACGTGCGGGGAGGAGACCCGAACATGGCGGGCGAGCACATGCGGTACTCGTACGAGTACCGCCATGTGCCGAGCAGAGCGATGCTCGAGCCGATCCGAGCATCGGCCGAGCATGCTCGCTCAACACTACTCATCTGAGAATAGTCTAAACCAGTTTTCAGGGGAATATAACATATCTTACATTTAGGATTGTCTTGCTTGTTCGTGGGAGTTAAATAGGGTCTCAGTTTTTTAATCAAAGTGGACCTGTCACTTTGTAACAACTAAAGGGGAATTTTGTGTCCTTACGGAAAAATCTTTTCTCTTAGTTCTTGTAGACACAGGAACCAGGGGTCTTCAGCCTTGAAAAGGGCAGGGCACTCAACAAACAATGTCTCTAAGATACAGACTCCCAGCCTGCATCACCTTACCCCTGAACATGCTCAGCTTTAACTTTTAGCAAAGTTGAAAGAAGAGAAACAGGAATGTAACAAGATGGAAATCTCCTAAATTAGCGAACCCAAGTCCACTGGTACTTGAACCATTTGGTTTTTCTATCAATGGACATCAACACTACAAACCAAAGAAAAGTAACCAACATGTTACTGGCCAAAAGAAAATTAGGAAACCGACACAGTCACAAACGCCTGTAGAACCTTCTAGTTAAAGCTGGCTTCAGCTGAAGCCAACACACTAACATGGTAGTGTTTGACAAGTGTTTGGAGGAACAACCATGTCAAAGCATTACACAATTGCTCAGCAGAAGTCTGATTCATATAGGTACAAGGTGCACCCATTGTCCTGGTGGATTGTGCAGTAATGCAAAATGACAAAGGGCTCTTCCTGAGGATATACTCCTTGAGAATGGTTGGTTACCTTAATCTAAGAAGTCACTGTTACCTTAGACAAAGCCTGAGAGCATGATGGCTCTCAGTGATGACATCAAGTGAATCAGATTTCCAAAAATAATGCTTACAATGGGCATACTTCTTCAGGCAGCTAGCCACATCCAACAGATGAAGCTGCTTTTCTCTATTAGATGGAGCTTAACATAGAAAAGAAAGAAAAATGTCCTGGTTTATATGAAATTCAGAAAGGACCATATATGAGCCATCAGAACCACCCTATCAGGGTGAAAGACCAGAAAGGGAGGCTTACAAGATAAATCCTGAAGGTCAGCCAACAACCAATCTTTTACAATAGCCAAGAGAAAGGCAGTCCTGAGCATTAAGAAACACAGGGAAAATGAAGACAAGGGCTCAAAAGGAGCCTTTTGAAATGCTCCCAGAACCAGGTTCAAAGCCCACAGGAGGACAGGGTAGGCATTAGCCACCCCTTGGATGAAAATGTTTACATCAGGTAACAAGGCAAAACACCTCTGAAAAAGAACAGAAAGAGCTTATATCTGGACTTTAATTTGTTGCAGGCTTGCCAAAAACAAGCCCTGAAAGTGCCAGTTTTGCTAGATGGTGTGGTGGAAAATACCACTTGCTACATTCTGGCATAATTGCTGCAGTTGAGTTGTCTAAGCAGGAGGAGTAGGCTGCTGCATGGGATTGGGATCATCATCAGCACTAATATCAGACAGGCAGCAGTACTTGCCATTAGTACAAGTGTTGATGGATCTAGAGAGGAAGTTTGTAAATTAAAATGATGGGTCTTGTGGAACACTATTTTACCCTTGAGAGCAGGAAGGAACTATGTCTTTTATCAACAACTGCAATGGGCACAGTTTGCACAAGGAAACATTGTGAAATTGGGGAAAAAGCTGGGTATTACAACAGTTGGCACATCTGCTCTCATATTAAACAACAGACACAACTACAACTAAACACCTTGGTGTTAGGTCAGCAATGTAAAAACATCCCCCAAGAAACCAAGTACTGGTATTACTATGGCCTTTGTCCACTCCGCTAATAACACATGATATCAAGATAGAAGACATAATAAAAATTATGAATCCTCCCTGTCACCAGCTTAGCTTATTTAGCAGGATGGAATGTCTGCAAATGCTCCCTGATACCCTGCATTTGATTGCCCTCAGCCATATTGCTATGTTTGGCCAGAAGGCAGAAATGATCCAGGTTCCTTCCTGATCTGGCTGTTATTCTCTGTGTTGGTAGATTCTGGTTAAAGAAGCACATAAACAATGCATTTTTTTTACAGTGATGAATATAGGGGGGGGCAGTTAATTAAACAAAAACCTATATGAGCTGGGGCTTAGGCAGCCTGATACTAGACAAGACAGAGGATTTTGTAAATGGTAAGAAATCACACAAAATTAATTCTATAGTGTAGTTTACTGTAAAAACAGCACAGTAGTTGAATAATGTCCAGCAAACTGTCAAGTGGTAGGGGGAGGGTGAAAGGAGCAGGAACAGTGCTGGGACATATGAATAAAGTGGTAGTCCAAAAACTGACTGCATACATATTTGCTGCAGCATGTCCAAAAAATGAGGGTGATCCCTCTCCTCCCTAGTAAGACAACTTTGTCACTCAAAGGGTTAATAAACAATTTAACAACACTGAAGATGACAACAAGTCACATTCTAATGTTGCTGTCATAGAGGAAGAAGGTGTACCAGCTCAACCAGCTGCTGCATCTGACAGTGAGACAAACAAGCATAAAATCACCTGTCCTGAAAGTAGTAGCGAATGTTGTGAATATCCTTCTAAGGGGGAAAATAAAAAGAAAGTATTTGGAATATAAAAGTAGTGGCGAAGAAGTGACAAGTGATGCTGAGGATGAACTAATTATTGAAGACTAGTGTAAAAGCCCGTGTACACAGCCAAGGCCAGGGTATTGTTAACCCTCTGAGTGCCAGAGGGGTACGCAATGCATTACTTTGCAATGTGTTGCGTACCCCTCTGGCACTCAAAGGGTTAAGCGGGTGCTACCTCACTGCTCCACGCAATGCAGTCTTGTGTGTAAAAATCATAATACTAAGATTGTATGCATGTTTAGGAGAACTTATTAATATTATTTGCTTCAAATGCAATATTATCCTCAGCATGTTTATTAATAGTACTGACATTTTTAATGGGGGGGGGGTTTCTAAAATGTATTTAACCATTTGAGTGCCAGTGCAAAACATTGCATGCCTTTCTGGCACTTAAAGGGTTAATAGAAGTTCTAAATTAGGTAGGGATTCTTTATACAGCAAACATGTATTTCCATCTAAAATCTCATAAATATAAAAAGTCTTGGATGGGGCATTTTCAATAGACTATCTCATTCAGACTGTTAAATAAATAAACAGACACAAATAAATAAATATGTACGTACATACATGTATATTGTGCATAAACACATAATAATAGATAGATAGATAGATAGATAGATAGATAGATAGATAGATAGATAGATAACGTATATATACCTTCCTGTTATTTGAAGGCCTTCTACCTAGGTAGGTACTTTTCTTACACAAATAGAGAGACACTTATTTCTATTGAAATGTAGACATATACATAATATAATCCTGACTTTAAAAAGTCTATATTTTTCATACTTTTTAGGTGAAACAGATAACACATTTTATCACAACTAATAGATTAAAACGGTATTACTAATAATGAAAACAAAACAACAAAATAAAAGATCAAACAAATGTATCTTCAAGGACAAAAATAACAATGTTACATCAGATTATTAGGAGAGCATTCAACCATAAAGGAATTGTAGTAATAAACTCAATTATACATGATTGAACGGAAGCATGACATATTGACTAGGAATCAATGAATGTGGAGTAATGAGGCTATATTACTAATAAGAATCTAATTTTGTGTGTTGGAGTCAATTGATTTTGACTCTCAGTATGGCTAGTAGTTAAGAGTTTAAAACTATATGACTAAAAAGTGTCCCAAATGATGCTATGCAGAGATATAAATCTACAATAAAAAAAATGAACTAAACATACAGCATGCCCTTTAACCCTCTGAGTGCCAGAGAGGTACTGAATGCATTGTTTTGCAATGCATTCCATTCCCCTCTGGCACTCATAGGTTTAATTAGGATACATTTTTGACACACATTTATACTATATCTAATTAGAGGTCAAAGAACACATTTAAAGAAGGCCTATTAATGGAGATACTCAACTCAGGAGTAGAATATTCAGACAATAATGCACAACAAATGTGTAATACTAACTCTATATAAGTAAAAACAATTAAAAGCAAACACACAACAAGAGAGACATAAAGCCAGCAAAAAGTACAAAAAATTGTATCAGAAACACACATATATATATATCATATATAGAATGCTGGTTGCAGAGATAATGAATACAAATCCTCCTACACATTATAAAATGAAGTGCAAGAAGTAGAAGAAAAGTGCACAAGCATATAGATAATCATTGTTGAATACTCATCTAATAATGTAAATGCAGAAGCACAAAACAAAATGTAGAAGGATAAGGGACAGCCAAATCTCCCTGCCCAACCAAACTCATATCACCAAGAAATTGGTTTCAACATTTATACCACATTGGATTTTAAAAAAATGGATGCAACAAAGACAAAAAAATATTAAAGCCAAGCTGGCAAATTTGAGGCTGTACATTATTGATGACAACAAAAAAGTGTCAGAAATAACAGTACATATGTATTGCAAGGGATAGTAATACTTACATTTTTCTATCCTCCATCTTGTAGCCCTTAAAAAAAACTGAATTAAATGAGCACAGCAACATCTCTCAAACCTTTATGGTTTGAGAGATATCCACTTTCAATATTTTGCTTTTTTCCCTCTCCCCTGACGTCAGTGTTCTAGCTGACAGCAGGAGAATCTGGTCCCTGAGCAAGAGGAGGCTCTTCAGCAGAGCCGAGATCGTGTTATGGAAGAAGAAATCCTTCAGTGAAATGGTCTTCTACGTGTGCTTAAACCAAGCACGCATAGAAGACCATTTCAATTAAGGATTTCTTCTTCCATAAAGCAATCTTGGCTCTGCTGAAGAGCCTCCGCCGGTCTGTGGACCGGATTCCCCTGCTGTCAGCTAGAAAGCTGATGTCAGGGGAGAGGGAAAAAAGCAAAACTTTGAAAGTGGATATCTCTCAAACCATAAAGGTTTGAGAGATGCCACTGGGCTCATTTATTTCAGTTTTTTAAGGGTTACAAGATGTAGGATAGTAAAATGTAAGTATTACTATCCCTTTAAGTCTATTCATTTCTCTGTTTTTTTTTCTACCACAATTGTAATATAACGCCTCTAACATTAGTTTAAAGGGATAGTAATGTTTCATAATAAAAACAGCTCTAATTAATCATCATAGTATTTGGACTTTGGAGAGTGTTATTTCAATTCTGTCAGAGTTGTAGTTCAAGAGTAATTCAATGACAAAGTGTCCCCCTCCCGCCCCTTTTACTGATGTAACACTGCTCAGCCAGAGCAGAAGGGAGGTGCCCGGATAGATTGCAGAGAGGGACAATCTTCAATTAAGATAAGGGAAAAACCTGAAAAGCTTGTCAAGGGGGGCAGGGCTTTCTTTGTTCTCATAGAAAAAAGATTGTCCCCTTCTGTTATCTGTCTAGTCTTACAACCAGACTACACATCTGAGAAGAGATGGCTTACACTAGGTAAAAGGGGCGGGAGGGGAAACTTTGCTTGTGAATATCTCTTAAACCATAAAGGTTTGAGAGATAAGACTTATATCATTATTCATGTTTTTTTAATGCCTACAAAATAAAATAAAGTGTATGTCGGGCTGAGGAAGTATGGAGGAGATATGCATATCTCTTTCTACTTGCCGCCCCAGGGTGTGTAGAATACTTCTTTACTGTGTATGTTGGACTGAGGCAGTGTGGAGGAGATTTGCATATCTCCTCCTAGTTGCCGCCCCTGGATGTGTACAATTGTTGTTGAGTGTGTATGTGGGGCTCAGGCAGTGTGGAGGAGATATGCATATCTCTAGCTTCTGCCCAGGGGTGTGTGAGGCAAGGTCGTAGAATTTATGGTCATGTGACCACTTTGTCCTTTATAGTATAGCCAACATATTTATCATGTATACACCACCTTTTTACAGTAGTTAGTAAAATGTTTAATTAGTAGATAGTATAGACAATGTCATTGGAACCTATGTGTTGTCAGAGCCATACATGTATTGATCATTCTGGAAAGTATCTTAAAGGCTATGGCACTGGAGTGTTATCAGCAAAAAATAATAAACCTTGAATAATTTGATTCACTCCATATATATTATTTATTTTCCATCATGCACGTTTTTATGTATAAGGTCTATTGATGCATACTATTTTTCGGCCCTATTGGGGAATTAATTTTTGTGTACAGGATATTTTCTCCCAATATATATCATACATGGGGTTTGCATACTTTTATTTAACCCCCTCCTTGACAAATTCAATTTCTGTATAGAAAGTATTCATACCATGTATATTATTTGATCTCTTCCAGGCTCTAGAGATTATGAATAAGATCACTGGATTCTATATAACTTAGTTAGCCCCATCCTTTCCAGTAGATTTTATATGAGTTATATGAATTCTATGCATAGTGATTGTGACCCCCTTAACTCAAATGTTTTTATGTATGAGGTTAATGCACCCAATATATATTATTTACTCCCCATTGGGCACTAAGCTTTATGGATAGTGTGTGTAGATAAAATATTTATTGTTGTTTGCGCAACAGCATTTTCTCTATGGGACCCATGCACCAACACATACTATTTGTTGCTCCTCATGTAAAAAATGTAATATATTTTCTGGATGCAGCCTGTTGACTAAATGTACTACATATTAAATAGTCCTTTTATCTAGTATATACATATATGATCCTTTAATATTTTCACTTAAAACATTTTATCATAATGTACAATCTATTAAACTTTTTCATTTTGAACTCTATTTTTTTCTCATTGGAATTCCATAGAAAAAAATACTTGAAGCCAGAGTTAACATTTTCACTGAAATGTAAAAAATATCACTAAAATGCAATGTTATGTTAGCATGAACCCTTAACTTCATCTCCCCATCAGTGATGCCATGGATCAAATCAAATATGACATCCCCAATAACAATATCACTCAGTAGTTAAACTACTTAAGTTCACATATGTTCTATGCATATCCAGGATCACAAGAGGGTGGTTGCCATTTATTTTTATTAAGTGTGTTCATCTTGCACTGACTTAGTCACTATCATGCTGATATCTGTATATGCTTATTTGGCTTACATATTTTGATGTTTTAAATCTCATGATCTCACATCACTGTTTTCTTGGGTGATCTGTTTTCTGATCAGTCTGGTCTACATTTCTCTGTGTCCCACTGTTTCTGTCCTGCTTTGCTTTGTAAGTTTGGGATGGGCCTCAATTGCACAGGATGCCCTTATGGCATCCTTTTCATATTTAAATATACAATGGCTAGGATTATCTGATTTTTTTCTGTCCTTGACAAAGGTTCCCCAGTGTTTCCAAATGCTGAGCTTATAAAACTATTTTCTTTTTTTTTTCACTTAATTCTATGAAGTTTGCCTGCAGGTTTGTGAAAGCGCTATATTTCCAGTGTGGAAATTCAGAGCACCACTCATCTGTGGCTATCATTGAGTGCCTCCTGCTGCTGCTGTCTCACAAATGTTAAATTTCAGGTAAGGATGATCATACAAGGTTACTATGATGAACTAGTGTATTATTTCTGACATTCATGTTTAAATTGTCCTGCTGAATCACATTTTAACATCAGTAATTAATTTGGAATGTTACTGATTCCTGCTTCTAAAACCAGAGTTTTCTGTAGATAACTGAACAAATTCCTGTGAACAGTTCCAGCTCTAATTACAGAGTATGGTAATTATGTCATACCAATTTAGTCTTTAGTTGTTAATGGCTAAATTAGATACAGTTTTCCAATGATATGCTAAGAATACAGTATGAAATTATTTAATATGCCTATTAAAAAGGAAAGGGCCTTGTAATCATCATATAAATGGTAGCTATTATATATTGCTTTACATTTCACTGTTTTAAACTTGTGGATTTGAATCAGATTAATTAATTCAATAACTGCATAACATTGAACCACCTCATTCAACACATGTTGGTGGGCTGTTAGATAAAAATAACAGTATATAGATTGACACTACAAAAAGGCTATCTCCTAATCCAACCATAACAACAAAGTTAGCATCATTGCCCATCCTGACTCATAATGCATTTACAATGAGGCATATTTACTAAGGGAGATTGATTAATGTAGGGACAAAACAACTACATTTTAGTTGTCCAAGTCAAAATTATATTGCTTTCAAGTATTTTTCTTTGATAAATATGGAGAATTAAGACCCAGTGTGTCTCATTCTTCTAAAATGCTACTCTAAATACAAATAAGCCAGTACTGTTCATCAAGAAAATCAGCAACCAAATGAAAGTTAACAAAACTACTCAGTACAAAACTACACAATTAATCTCTGTTGTGTAGTATTTTTGATTATTTATCAAAGACTATCAGATTTTAACGGGCAAAAGTTCTCTGTTTCAAAGTTGTAATTTATTATTGTTCAAAAGTTCAGTATATGTTGTAGCTGAATTTGTGATGAATTAATATGTTTATTTATGTAGTGCCACAAGTGTACGCAGAGCTTTACAATTTAAGGGGTTAAACAATACAGGGTTACAGGTGCTTTGTAGAGTGAAACATTGGGTGCAAGGTCCCTGCCCGAAAGCTTACAATCTAAAGTAGTAATGGGAGACATACAGAGTACATAAGGGTCAAGGGTGATGACAATAATGTTTATTTTTAACCATTTGAATGCCAGTGGGGTATCCAACATGTTACTTGGTAATGAGTTGGGTTAAAGCAGCAGTACAGGGTCTTCTGGTTTGCTGTGCAGATCACTGATGAATGCATGCTGGTGCACATGGGAGCTTTTCCCGCTCTCTATATAAGCCCACTGACAGTGGGGCTTCTACAGACAAAGGAAATGTTCCCACCCAGGAAAGCCACACCTTACATCTTCTTATTGATAAATTTATGGCCTGTAAAACATGAAAAAAAATTTACAGTGGTCTATAGCAAAGCACATAGTCGATTTTGATTTCTCAATCTGAATCCCATATATTGATAAAAAAAATACAATACATATTTGCATTGCATGTGTACCAAATTTTATTCCTGTTTAGCAAAACACCAATTTTCCAGAAGGTATCATAAAGCTATTTTTTTTTTAACTCAACTGAAGTTGAACACCTAAATAAAGATAATTCTATTACTGAAATGTTAAGAAAAACTAAAACACCCTAGAAAGGCTCAGGGATTGAATGCCTGAATGAACTGATCTGCAGATTTGGCAGTTGTTCTGTAAACCCTGCTGAGGAGTATCATGAGCTGCTATGTGATGTAAAGTCAAACTGTACTCCCACAAGAAATGTCAAGAATTTGTTTCTTTTTTTTTCAGTGGAAAATTTCACCTATATAAAAGGTTGATGATGACGATGTTTATCTAGAACATATCCCTCCATGCTCTCCTCTTCTTCTGATACAGATGAAGGTGAAAGTGAGAGAGATGACATGGCCAGAAAATTAGCTGAAACTAAAAGGCTTAATCATCCACCACTAAAAAAGGAGCACTATGTTCATAAACTGTTTGAAAGACCACTTGCAAAGCCTGACTCTCTACAAATAAAAATACACAATCATCCTGCTGTCAGTCATAATCAGTATCATCATCATCACTTTCAAATTGACACCCCCACCCAGCCACACACACTACTGTTGAGTAATCAGCAAAAAAGTCATCAACATCCACATCCCTAGCTATGATGAGTGCTTCTGCTGCTGTTAAAAGTGCAGCACCTTTAACACCTACTAGTTGTACTATATGAAGTCTATAGTATGGAGATACTTTGCTCATGATCAAAAAGCTAAACATGTTCCTATCTGATGTCTATGGAAGAAGAATGTGAGCAGGGGGACAGAAGAATTACACCTATGCACATCCTCATTTAGATCTCACCTTAAGCACAGTCACAGGTCTGACTGGGAGACACACCATCAACATTTCAGAGGCAACATTACTAGTAGCAGTAGAAGCACTCCCAACACATCCTGGTCCTCTGAGGCACAATAATAGCAGTGTTCTAGTGCGCCAAAATTTCCTTCATTTGAAATAACACATATGGCTCCTGCTGCTGTCCTTCAAATGCAGAACATAGAAGAGTGTGACTTTCAGCTTGTTGGAGATGATAAGGGTCATAGAGTGCCCACACATGCTGTCAGCACTCCCACTACCTCCACTGCCACAAGTCACTTTGGTAAAGCAATAAAATCACACAGTTATTCTGCTAGGAGCTGACAACCCACACTGAGTTCACAAAAATAACTTCACAAAAATAATCCCCAAATACAGTTGCCAAAATGTTGGCATTCGACACGCTGCCTTATTATTATAGATTTTACAGAACTGACATCCTGTGTTGCACCCCTCTGGCATATCCAAAGCCACAGTTATCTTTCAAGGATGGCTGTGCCAGAATCATACAAGTAGATATTTAGTGTGGTGGGCAAAGGGCTGGAAACCTCAAAATTCACCTGACAACAGGTAAGAAATGCAAGAAACTTTTACTTAATTGATAGGGTAGTAGATAAGTGTAATAGCCTACCAGCAAACGTGGTAGAGGTTAATACAGTAAGCATATTTAAGCATGCATAGGACAGACATAAGGCTATCCTGAACATAAGACAAGACCAAAGACCAGATGAGGTTGAGTTTTTACAGTAGGAAACATGGGCAGACTAGATGGGCCGAATGGTTCTTATCCACCATCAAATTCTATGTTTCTAGTAGACTATATATCTTTCACTGGTCACTACATTTACCTCCTACCAGTGGGCATCAAAAGCATCCAACATCCGGTCACAGCCAGTAATCTTGTCTCTGGTTCTGGCAGTATAATTAATGGACATCAGCAGGGTAGCCCATACCATTGGCACACCACTTTGAGCGTCCAGAGATTTGAGAAACATTCCCACAAAACCATACATGTGTTAAATAAACTAGAGCAGATGACAGATAAATGGCTTCTACCTATCTCCTTGAGAGCTGGTTTTGTGTCTACTAATAATGGCTGCCTTGAGAATATGTGATCTGTTGCATGTACCATGCTTTGCCCATGTACTAATTTAGTTGTTACTAAATTCCTCACAGAATCTGAGAAGCTAAAAACAACCACAAAATCGGTGTCTATTTTAGCCACTCCTACAGTGCTCAAAATAAATTATATCCATATTCCATTCAGAGATTAACAACCTGCCTCATCACCAGCTGAAAATTCATAAGATTTATGAAATTATGCCAGAGCATGATCAATTTGTGACAAGGTGATTTCAGCAGCATCTCTCCAATGAATCCGATTCTTTGAAAAATCTAAGGATTTGCTTATAGGTAGAGTGGAGGGTTGCATAGTGGAGGATGAGAGAAAAGTTGGGCCAAAAAACAAAACTAGTAGAAATTGTAGTGAAAAAGAAGTAAGAAAAGGGTTTATACCATCAGCAGTAACAACAACATCAACAATAATATCCGAAACATTTTACAGAACACATACTATTATCTTAACCAAAAGCAAGGGCGGCAGTCAAACATTTGTTGTGGTGTAGTGCCACATCTATATGGGCATTGCTTCCAGAATATGGATTGGTAATTGATACATACGAATATCTTACATCTCCTATCAGTGGTCCCCATCCTTATGAGACCACATCCTTAGTATAGTGGTAAGTATCCTCACCTATCATGCAGAAGTCCAGAGTTTGATTCACCACCAGGGAGACATATTTTGTGGCAAAAGAGTTTTTAAGAAACTAGGAAAATATATGCAGACGTTCTACCAGTATATAATGGAGATGATGCCAGGATGTAGTTAATTAATTTATGTCTAGGGAAATTGGGTCAAGAATAGGGATGGGCAAAAACTTTCTTCTCAAACCAAAATCTGCAAAAAATGTCAGTTCTCGCTAAGTGAATAATTTCCTTCGAAAAATGCTGTTTTCCTGTTTTTTTTTGCCTAGCTCATTGCATTGAAATCAATGGAAAGACATTTTTCCCCACCACATGAAAGTTTTCTCTACTTTTCCTGCATGCATATAAAAAGGTGCCAGGATCTCACAGCATGCCATTGTGTGTTTGTGAGAGGAGAGAGCAACATGTTTTTGAGCTAGAGAAGATAGGCAAATAAAGAGGAATTGAAGCTTAGTTTAGCTAGTCTTTTAGGTAGGACATTTGTTCTCTGTATTATGGGAGTCTGGGGTAACTTTGGGGAAGAAGAAGGGAGGAAAGAGGTGTACCCCATATATCCCAAAATTTGACTAGACACAGGCAGCTGGGTACCTATTTGCTTGCTGATGTTGCTGTTATTGTCTCTGTGCAACGGAAGTATGGTGAAAGAAGCTGTTGATTTTTTCAGTTATAATTTGTTTTGCACAGACTGTGAAAATATAGGGTGGACAAAAAAAATAAATATATATATTGCTTTTCTGTGCCATTTACAGCTTTTAGAGATGTTGCCCCTACCCTTGCTTGCATACTTCTTCCCATAAAGGTTTGTTATCCCACTTATATAATTCTTGGTATAAAATAATCCCCTCCTCATGCCTATGTCCCCTATATAGTATTCATAACAGCTCCATTTCTTCCACACAGTATTCAGTCCTCTAATCTTCCCTATGAAGACATGCGTGAGCTTATGCCATGTTACAGCAAAACTTCTCTACAACTGCTTACTGTCTGTATAGCTAGAGACACTACTAAGGCTACTGAAACATGCTTATTATGAGTACAACCCCTTTTAACCCTATGTCTTGGCGATGATATGCCATGCTTCCACACCACTGAAGCCCTTACTATCTTAAACTCTATCCACTCAGTTTGGTGAGTTGGTGAGTAGCATAGGTTACTGCAGACTCCCTTATTATGTTACACCATCGCACTGTTCCTACCACACTGAACTGAATGGTACTCTTCTTATTTATCCCTGTATGTACCCTTTGTTGATGCTTAATAGGTCACTACCTTTCTTTAGTCTGTAGTGTAGGCTTAATGTGCTAAGATACACAAATATGCCTTTTTGCCTCCCCTCACAGAACTGGTTGTCCCAATTGCTGATAAGTTAAGCACGTTAAGTTTTCTCTTACACAAATCTGGGATCCTCTGGCCTGGTTTATTCTAACGGGTTGAGTTATATGTACTTCCCCTACTTGGATACAGAGACCCAGATTTATTTTCCATTTTTCCCCTATTGATCCCCCTTTATCTGTTACCATAAATCTTAATGCACTTTTACTACCTTTTCTACAGGATAGCTGCATTTTAATGTGTTAGCTACTCCAGTACCTCTGGCATTCTCAACCTCAAACCTTCACTAGAGGGGAGGGGGCTGTAGGAGATACACACCCCTCAACATAGTGTAAAAGTTGTAGAAGGTCTTTCTATACTCCAAGTGCTTTGGTTCCTCACCTAGTCAAAACCATGTCCGGTACAACGAGGGGAGTTATGGAGGTTAGTGTTTCAAACTACAAGCTGTCATTTAGCGGATCTCTTCACAGATCTACGTGCGTGTTTTAGGCATCTAGGGTACCACTCATAAACATGTCTGAGATCTATATCTTACCACTTTGTTTAGATCTGACAGAACCATTAGCCCACTGATTGTGTGTAACACTGATCCACTCTCCCCTCTCTTGAAGGTATGGGAATTCATATAATACATTTCGTTTGTTAATTAAGGATGTTAGTGTTACTCATTGTTATAAAGAATTTTGACTTAATCCATAAGAATACTCTCCGTAACATTCTTCCTACTACCAGAGAGCAGGATGATCAACCAAACGAGGGTTGAGTGAAAGAGTTTCCCCTCCCTCCCTTGGGAATCCTTTGTATTTGGATCTCAAAGTCCTAGATGTCCGCTTCTCATCCTCTTGATATCGTCTCTCTGGTTGAGAGGAAGTTAGAGGTGCCTACCATTCCTCTTATTTATATGACCTATTCTTTCTGTACAAACTCCAGAGACATCATAATACATCTTTTGCTGACATTGCACAATGATCAGTTGAATACTGTGCACCATTCATATTGTTCTAGAACTTCTTCCTATACTGAATATGTGTTATACCCTCCGCCCCTAATATTTACTCTAATCTAACTCTCCGCAAAGAGGTCATACTATATACAGCATTCCCTCTCCCTCCCTTCCCCTCCCTCTCCCTCATTCCCACCCTCACCCTCTTCCCTCTCCCCCATCTTCCTAACTCTCCCCACACACACTCCCCACTTCTGATTTTGAGGATTAAAGGTACATTTCTAGATAAGTCTGCAACAATATCCTATTCTTCTCATCATCCTTAAATTTCTATTAAAAGTGGATATTAAAAGTGGATCATAGTTCTGGATGCATATGCATTTTTGTCATTGTGCTTTCCTCGCTGAATGTAAAATGTTGATATCTATTGAACAGTTGCATCTACCCATAATGACTTTCTGCTTTTATTGGGCGTTAACCACACCTTCACTCTCCGCTCACTTCCAAAAGCTACTCCTCCCCATCTCTTCTCCCCTCTGTCCTAAGCCCTTCACCTCATTCTCACAACAATCAAAATCCCCTAGATAGCTCTTGTTGCTGAGGACTGATTAACCTCTCCCCTCTCCTTCAGATTGTGATGTCTTTCCCCTCTATCCCACCTAAATGGCATGGGCTCACACCATCACCTCCTACAGTCTATTTCTTTCTAGTGCTGTCACACTCTTCCCAAGAAGATATAACATTCTGCTTATGTAGGAGCACTTCCAGCTAACTCATTCTTTCTTTACATATAGACAATGCCTACCCCCATAGACCTTTAGGCACCATCCGTGTCTACTTCCAACTTCTCTTTTTCTCTGTACTGTTTCTCATAGTGTTCTAGTCTCCCCTCCTCTCCCAATTTCCTCTCCACCCCACCTTTATTTTTTTGTCTGGGCAATGGTTTTATGCATTTTGAAAAAAAAGGCAGCCAATACAATTTTTATCAAAGAAGCCCATTTCCTTGCATCTCCCCAAAAAATTCTCAAATCATATCATTCCTACCTCATACTTTGCTTCTTCACAAGAAAAAAAGAGAGAGGTATTTATACTCCTCAGGGATTCTCTTCCATGGACTGTCGTAGAGGTTAACTCAGTTGTCACCGTGTTTTTCTATGAGAAATTTCGCGAAAATCATTGTCTGCTTTTTCACATGAAATTCTGCTTTTAAAACAGCGAGTAAAATTTCCGCATTTTTCACCCATTGGCAAAAATCCCCAGCCAATTTTTTCAGTGGCTAGAAAGTTTCTGCCCATTGGTTTACATTGTTTTTGCTTTTTCGCTACAAAAGTATTCCAGGAAGTTAAACATAATAGAAGCAGCTACAGAGCGAGGTAGACGTGCTGTTCTGTTCTGCTGTGAACTGTTTGTCATAGTGACTGTTATCACTATGAGCAGTAACAGGAGGAACTGGAAGGACCCTTATTATGTGTCCACTGAGTCTAAGGAGGAGGAGTAAGAGTGACTAGCAGTACTGAACTAATGCTGTCCAGTGCCCCTGAATCACCCCAAGGGATCTTGGGGAATATAATGGGAAAGGAGGGAGAAAAGGGAATGGGAAGGGAGGGAGAAAAGGGTAGTACTAGTGGGAGCAGGACAGGTCAGCTGCCTGTGCCTGCTGCAAGACATGCTGCCCCTTCTGCCAGTGCCATCATTGCTGTGCATGCAGCCACCAGTGTTGTACCTGCTGACAGATGTGCTGCCCCTACTGTCACAAGTGCTGTACCTGCTTCCAGATGTGCTGCCCCTGCTGCTACCAGTGCTGTACCTGCAGTCAATTTTGCTGTACCTACTTCCAGGTGAGCTGCCCCTGCTGCCTCCAGTGGTGTACCTACTGCCACCAATACTTTGCCTGCTGCTAGTGTGTCCTGTAGTACTCAGGAGGGGGGGAGGAGAAAATGATACCAAATGTGACAGCAAGGGACCCTAAGTCACACTTGCCATCCCCAAGCAGTCCCGACCGTGCTAGTACTACTACTATTAAGGTCCAGCAGCTTGTTAGCATTAGGAATGTAGGAGGGGGTTATCAAAACAATATCCTTATATTAAGTCATGGTACACTTAGGATAAAGAATCACACAACATGGGTACAGGTGAATTTAACTAGTTTATTAAGATCAATATATAGGAGCAAAACACTTCCCCAGCCTTCCCAGGAACAGGCGTGTGGACAGTGCACAGTCCACTACCCAGGAGCTGACACTGAGCTACAACCTGTGAACGTGGATCGTCAAGGCAGCAAAGGCAGTAGAATCTCATCTATGATTCTACAGAGCGAATGTGCAGAAACCTAGAGAGCTAGGGATCAGGCAACAGGAGTGAGACCCGGGGTTACAGACAGGTAAAAACCTTGGAGGTATAGCTAGTCAAGGATGCAAAGTGCAAGACCACTAGAGCAATACCTGAGGTGAGACCAACCTTGATCTATTGAGCGGAAGGCATCCTCAACAATACCAGGGAGGTAAAGTTTGCTCGTAGGCTGTACTGAGCGAGAGCCAGCAAAAGCCGGTTAAGACAGAGTGGAGAGTCAGACATCACCGTGTCAAGCACGGAGCGGGTAGTCAGACAGAGCCATGGGTCAAAACCGAATTAGGTAGTCAGCCAGAGCCACAGAACTCACGGAGCAGGCAGTCAGCCAGAATCAGGGTCAGACCATAACGGGTAGTCAGACAAAGCCTAGGTCATACACGGAGGAGGTAGTGAGACAGAGCCACTGGTCAGTACCGGAGCAGGTAGTCAAAGCCAAGGATCGAATCGGAGAATCAACGGAAGCCAAGCAAGGGTCAAACGAGAGCACACACACAGGTACACCACGAAAGGGCAACTAAGCCTAGAATTGAGGCCGTATATGAGGCCAAAGGAGAAGGCAGGACACAATCGGCCAATTAGTGCCAAAGACTACAAAACAGTGAACGCGACATCAAAGACATGCGATCGTGAGAGAGATGCCAGCAGACAGGCAGCAGCAGGCGCTGTCTGCTCACCAGAGGAAACAGGACAAGCACCCATACCAGGCAGGCAATAATCAGGGCCACCGTGATATATTACTAGTGACTATGAGACTGAGGAGGAAGACTCTGCTGCTGAACTTGATGTGGTTGATGTTAGTAGTAGTAACAGTAATGATGAAGGAGCCAGAGTGGTAGGGGAAATATTGGAGAGCGTCCAGACTAGAGGTCAAGGGAGCCACATCATTAATCTGACCCTGGGAGTCCTCCCCTTCCCTTCAGTAAAGTGTCCAAATGGAACAGGATCCTGAAAACTAAGAGGCCAGAACTGTTGTTGGGGGAGAGCAGGCACACAATTAATACCACCACCACCAGCAGGAGCACAGATCAGCTGCCTGTCCCTGCTGCTGGTGCTGCCACTGCCCATCTGCCTTCTTCAGGTCACCAAGAAATGACAAGTGTGACATTAGGGGGCCCTCTGCCACATTGCTCGTCACCTCCTCCAAGCAG
Source organism: Rhinophrynus dorsalis (assembly GCA_037306005.1). Taxonomy (NCBI): domain Eukaryota; kingdom Metazoa; phylum Chordata; class Amphibia; order Anura; family Rhinophrynidae; genus Rhinophrynus; species Rhinophrynus dorsalis. Next base: position 112,223,591 of record CM074718.1, read on the forward strand.
CACTGATATGTCTGCAATAGAGCAGCAATAGCAACACGTAGGGGCTAGTGGTGGTGGTGATGTTGATGAGGGTGGAGAAGCTGGGGTGGAAGAGACATTGATGGCATTTTTAGCAGAAACTGAGAAGGAATGGAAGAGAGGGATGAGGGTGTGCATCACCACCACCACTAGCAGTGAGATTTTGGAATTAGAGGAATTTGCAACTGCTCTAATTCCTTCTGATGCTGAATTGCAAGGGCAGCAGGATGCTGATGATCAAGCTAGTGTGCCACAGACCACCATGGACACTGTGGGAATGGGGTCAAAAAGTGATGTGGGACTAGTACAGGTTCCACTTGCCAGCGCCAGCAATACTCCTGGTCCTAGTCCCAGTGTTGACTCTGAGGCAGTAGCAGCAATAGCAACAACATTATCTTATGCCACAGAAAGTGAAGGGGAATGTGGAGGACAAGATGAAAGAGGCAATTCTTCTCCACCTTTTCCCTATCCCCTGAAGTCATGGGTATGGGACTATTTTTCTCTTGAGGCAGGCAAGGTGCAGTCATCAGCAACGGCACTGTGCACAATTTGTAACAAGTCAGTGAGAAGAGGAAAGGAGCGATCACACCTTGGCACAAGCTCCCTGATAGCACACATGAAACACAGACACCATGACATTTATGTCAAACATGTTAAAGCACCGCTGGTCCTGTACCCCCTGACTCTCCGGAAAGGCAACAAGAGGTGAGGTGCAGATCAAAGAGGAGGAAGAATAGAGCAACACAGGCAGAGGCTGGAAGTTCCATGACGAGCGAAACAACTAGCTCCCCATCTCCTTCTTCGTCTAGGTTAACTACATAATCTGCCAATCCACCTCATTCATCATTACCTCCCTGCCAAATGATAGCCACTCTGTAGATGTTAGGATGTGGCAGTTCATGTCCACCCATTGCACACTGTGTGATGCACTGATCACACATGGTAGTGTGGTGGAGGAGAATTGCAAGCAGGGCGTCAAGTGGCATCTGAGGAAATTCCATCCCACAGAATATGCTAAGATGGTGGCAGGGAGGGTTCATCATTACTATTAAACTGTCAGCAAGTTGTCATGTGTCCTTAGCTAGGTCTGGACAAGTGGTATAGTGACAGCAGCAGTACTTGGTTTCTGGAGTCATGGTGTTTGGATACAGTTATGTCAGGTGTTATTTACCACTCACACATTATACACATTGCAGTTGCTAATGAGAGGCACAGTTCCTGCTCTCAAGGGAAAAATTTCTGTTCTAGTAACAACACACCCATGATTTTGGAGCAGGGGCAAGTGGAGAAGAATTGTTGACCAACTTCTTTTTTTCTCCACATATACTAGGGTGCTACTTATTGTGCTGTTACTGCCTCAGGCGCATCACTGGAGTTAGTCATGGCAAGTGGAAATTTCATCATCCACCACACGTTATTTCTGTTGTTTATCCCATTCCCTTTGAGCGGCCTAATTATCCTGCTGCTTAAACAACTCAGCAGCAGCAGCAGCAAGAACAGCAATCACAAATTTCCAACTACATCAGGGCAACACAACATGAGCTGCTGGCACTAGGCCAGTAGGGCATTTGTTTTTCTCATGGCTTGTGTTAAAAAAAAAATACAAATAAAATAATAAAAAAAAAACATAGTCCAACAAAAAATAAACAATTTTTGGGGGTTTGTTTCTAACAAGCCTAAGTCCTACAAATCAATGTTTCCTTAGAACTTGTGCAAAACAAGCCTAAGTCCTACAAATCAATGTTTTCTTAGGGCATGTGCCAAACAAGTCTAAGTCCTACAAATCATTGTTTCTTCAGAGGTTGTGCCTCTAATAAGTCTATGTCCTACAAATCAATGTTTCCTCTGGGCTGGGGCCTCTAACACCAAATCTAACAGATCATCCTCTACGAAATACTCTATCACATCAGTTATTGGTCTACCGCAGCAGCAGCTTATATCAGGGGGTTCCTGTATCTATCACTTTACATACAAATTTCTTATTTTATTTATTTTTTTATTAACTGTCCCCTCAATACCAGTCAAGAAACTTCCCCACAACAAATTCCCTGTTCAACTGATTCATTCCCCAGACTCTACCCTCCAAAACCCTTATGGGGTTTTTCAATTGTATTTAGGATTTATTTTTAATTGTCCCCAATCCCAGTAAACAACCCCCCAAAAAAACAATCCCTATGCAACTGATTCTTTCTCCACACCCACCAACACAGGCACCATCATGCCCCTTTTATACTATGCCTTTGGGAAATAAAATAATATTCGCTATTTGTTGTGTGTAAGTTCAGTGTTCACATTGATTTCAATGGAATGAGCTAGGCAAAAAAGTGGAAAAACTGCACTTTTCATGGAAAATTATTCACCCAGCAGGAAGTGCCATTATTTCCCGATTTCAGTCTGAGGTGCACTCTGATAGATAGTGTGGTGCACTCTGAGTCTACGAAAGCACTAAAGAGAGACCCCAAACAAGCAAGACCCTTTATAGAGGCACTCATACATGAGTCAAAAACGCAAAATGTATATATGTTTATTTGACAAATATAAAGGACACAAAGTACAAAATATAAAACATATTTAAATACACATAGGGGGGGGGAACATAGGAGGCTCAAAAAAATATACTTAAAACTCTCACACTCTGCAATCAAAACGTTGTCAAATAATCAAACATGTCTAAAAGTATTTATGGCGAGGATAGTAAATGAAAGTACTACCTGTACCAACAAAATAACCTCAACTTAATACAATACATGCATACATAGTGCAGTGCAAATTAAATACAACTAAAGTGCCAAGTGTGATGTGCAAACCAATACAACATGTAAGTGAAAGAAATACTTATCAATATAAAACACCCCAGGTAAAACAGGTCACTGGTAGACGAAATGGAACCTCCTATGTAGCTCCTCCAACCCACACAACCCAACGTGTTTCGCCAAGAGGCTTTGTCAGGGATCTTGACAGCCTTTTTCTACCCATTGAAAAAAGCAGGAAAAAGCAGAAAAACTTCTCACAGGAAATTTTTCACCAAGCGGAAAGAGCCTTTTTCGCTGATTTCAGTTTGAGGCAAAAATTTTTGCCCATCCCTACTGAACACACATTGGCTATGTGGTGGAGAGCAAATGAATGCAGGGTTTCAGAGAGCAGACGTTCAGGCATTCTATCCCACTGAATTCACTAAGATGGAGGTAGGAAGGATTCATTATTTTTAGGGGTGATTTAGGGGGCCTGCCAACGTTGCTTCTGTAGTTCTCACTCCCTCCTCAGACTCAGACTCAGTGCTGCTCATAACGATAGCAGTCACTATGAGCTTCTTCTGCCTCAATTTTACCTCAAAATCACAGCAGAACAGCACAGCATAGCTACCTCGCTCTGTAGCTGCTTCTATTGTGTTTGACTTCCGCAAATACTTCACGTTTTTTTATAGCGAAAAGCCGAAAACCACATAAATCAATAGTTAGAAACTTTCTAGTCATCAAAAAAATGGCAAAACATTTTGGCCAATGGGCAAAAAATGTGAAGATTATAATTGCAGGTTTTAAAGCGGATTTTCCCATGAAAAAACACACAACGTGTTTTTTGTGGAATTTCTTGCAGGAACATGGCGAGAGATTTCACCCATCCCTAATCTTTATATTCTGTGATAGAATCTGCTTCCTCAGAGAGATTCTGCTGTTCAGCATGACTCCTAGTTGTGTCAAATTGATCATGTTTTGGCAGAAACTCAGAAATTTTGTGTTTAGAGTGGGGGTCAAGCAAAGTGTCAACAATGTACTTTTTTTTACTGTTTTCACCTTTTTTTATATTTTTTCAATTTTTTTACTTACTGTCCCTATCATCAACTGTTTCTTCCTCCAGACAGCTGGAAGGAACTTGGATTATAGCTGTATATGTTTTCTCAGTCAGTCACACAGTCACACAAGAGTTTTGGGTACTTGAGTAAAACCTTTGCTCCCTTCTCACACCCACAGACTCCCCTAATACAGAGAATAGGCAACCAAAAGGAACGTGGATCACAGCTGCCTGTGTCTTCTCAGTTACATAAGATTTTTGAGTACTTGGGGTAAATCTCCTTTGCTCCCTTCATACACCTAAAAAAGGTAAACAAAAAAAAGAAAAAGTGTATTGTATACAGGCACTCATCTCCTCCAAGTAACATTAATAACAATATATAATAAAATAAATTAAACCTTTATTTGTATGGAGTACATATCCTCCTCCAATCAAGAGGCGCACATGAAGCAACATAAAGCCCCCCCCAAAAAAAAATACCCCCAACCTCCAATAGTAAAAAAGCAACATTGCAGTTAAAAACAAAACACAAAAAAAACAGATAACCCCAAGTAAGATGCTGGCATCTATGTGTAAATACTATACTAATGTAAGTGACTTCAAAACAATTGTAAGATGCACATAGATAGGGAGGTCATATAAAGTATCGGCTGACACAAAATACTCGTGATATGACCAGTAAGATCCGGTCCTTTAAATCATAATCTTCAGAATTGTATCCATTGTTTCATACATATTCTCCCACAATGTATATATCAATTCACTCATAAATCCAGAATCACTAATCATTAATGTTTCTGGAACTGATACAAAGTGAATGGCTGGTGATATAAACCTGCTAATATTACTGAATACACATAAATTTCTTCCTCACACTGGGATCCGTAGCATGAAACTAAACAAGCGATATATAACGATAAAATGAAACAATCTCACCACTATAGTGTGTGTCCATACTCCTTTCTCCAAAAGCATCGATCCTCCATAGATGTGTGGATATAAAACATTCCGAGTGAGGTTTCTTTATCATGCTTGGTAGCAATGTATCACTACAGCCTTATACAGTCACTTAGAATACTTTCCAGCCAAGAGTCCCTAGATCGTCAAGTCCACTTTGATGTGTCCAATCCAACACTGTTCCTTATGTGACAGTCTTCCTCCCTTATTTAGCCAGATCACCTTACTTAGGGGAACCACCTACACATTTCATCCCACTATCGGGGACTTTGTCAAGGTGACTACCATATCCCTTACCGGTTCTATAAACAATCGGATACCGGAAGTAACTGTATAACCCAATCAAAATCTAATCGTTCACATTTGATTTGTCAGCCATAAATTCAAATAAATTAACCCGTTCAGGCATCCGTGTATATACATCCATATAAACATATGTAAACATGGATGCCACTCATAGAAACCTTATCCAGGATGGCTCGATACACTTTGCACAACAATCCCCAAGATGTTACTCATATACATTCAGAGAGCAGTAGGACAATTACCTATTTGTAAACCTATAGATATCCCTTTAATTTCCACACATAGAGAAGGATCCAATAGTATAGATAACATATACACATTCTAACATCCTTTTCCAAGGGAAACTATGGCAAAAATTGCTAATAACAAAAAATACTCATATAATTCACTACACTCCTCCTGTTACACACAGGAGTCTGTAACCTGCATACATATCAAAAGATATTACGCAGATTGCAAAAACTCCCACATGGAACAAGGGAATAGTTCACCAAAATCGACGTAAGTATATATAAAAAAAAAAAATTAACCATTTACCTACCTCAAAAATTTTTAACTAATACAACAATCAGGTATATTTATTAATGGGGTCCCCCATATTTAACATGTCTCCTAAGTTCCGCCCCCGTCTATAACAAAACAAAGGTGGTAAATATACCACCAATACCCAGCGGTTGGCACGTCCCAAGGGAGTGTATGGATGTAAGGGGTGCTCCAATTGTGGATCAATAATTACTGGAAAGGAATACCAGCACCCCAGAACTAAGAAATCCATCACACTGAAGGATTTCATGAATTGCAAAAGCAGATATGTGGTGTACATGATAGTCTGTCCGTGTAATCTTATCTATATAGGAAAAACCACAACGATGGTGAAAGAGAGGATGAATAATCATCGTTCGGCCATTAAAAAAGCATTGGAGGGACACATGGACGCCAAGGACTACAAATGCCAACCTGTGGCTAGACATTTTGAATTATGCCAGCACTCTTTATCGGACTTTCGCTTCATGCCTTTGACTATTGTTCATAAACCCAGGAGAGGCGGTGACAGACATAAGCTGTTGTTACAACAAGAAACACGTTTTATTTTTGACCTTCAAACTCTGGTCCCAAAGGGATTAAATCATGAAATCTCATATTCATGTTTCCTATGATAAGGAATGCTTAAAGGACTTAATGCGGAGGTACTGAAGTAAATGGTGGGCACTCTCTGTGGATAAGCCACGGGAATGGGCCCTGATCTTCTGTTGCCCCGATATATTTCATAAATGGAATTCCCAGTTTGGAATTGATGTGGGCATTCCTTGTGGGGAGACCACAGGATTGGGCCCTGATTTACCAATTGGAGTGGAGCCCTTTGTTTGGAAATGATGGAGGTATTCCTTGTGGGGAGACCACAGGATTGGACCTTGATTGCTTGTCACGCATCTCTTGAGAAATATTGATTGGATTATTTAAAATGAGGGACTAAATCCCTGTATATTGGTGATAATTTGGATATGGACTAACACCCTCATTTATCTTGACATCTTATATCTATGGCTGGAAATGGACGTGCACCTGTGGAATTGATTCAATATTGAGGGGTTTTAGATACTAATCAACATGCATGTATAGTACCCCTCTCGGACTAGTGATCATTTTGATCACCATTTAGCTTGAATCTTGTTATGAACTAAACCACTGTTAAATAGTATTTAGAGATAATATGGTGATAAACGGTTGGTGGGTACTTATGTGCCACACCACTATGTTTCACATTGCTTCATATTGGTACTTGTAATCAATTGTCTCTTTATTATTCTATTATTTGTTTATTTTTTCTTGATATACTTGGTATATTTCTATTCTATTTTTAATTAATGCTGATAGTTTTTCTTTTTTCTTTTATTTTATATTTTCATTTTTTCTTTTTGTTTTATTTGTGTTTCCTTTTGGTCATTTGTGTCTTTTTTGTTTTTCTGTAGTGGTACACGTTTTGTTCATTGTAGCGATTCGTTGCTACAATGAGCGTTTCTAGTAAGCGCTGGGTTTCTGCCTTCAGCCGGCAGCCCCAAGCGCTGTTTACATTCTTAGCTTTGGGTACCTGTTACTTGGCAATGGTCCCAATTGATGTCACCACATCGTGGAGCGCCAATAGACGCTGTAGTTTTGGCGCTCACAACGCGGTTTTGCCCCACGATGTGATAGGTAGGTGGATATGTTTTTAATGTATTTAAAGGCTGTGTGTTATTTAGCCCTTTGTTTGCCCTGAGGAAGGTCCACTGTATCGGACCGAAAACGTTCGGCTAGATTGTCCTAGCAACCATTACAATGTTTGAATAAATGATTTCAACCGTTCTGCGGTGTGTGCTGTTCCTCTCTGCTGCGGGGAGACCTCAGGCTGAGTGCATCTATGTATCTTTTCTGTATGGGATGTGCACTGCCAAAATTTTGAAAATAATTAAGTTGATTTAATACTTATGAGTGTGTGCCACTGTCAATAATCAATGTTTCTATATATATACATATATATATATATATATATATATATATTAGTGATGATCGAGCACCCCAATGCTCGGGTGTTCGGGTGCTCTGGCCGAGCGCCCCCAGAGGCTCGAGTGCTCGGCCGAGCACCCGAACCCCATTGAAGTCAATGGGAGGACTCGAGCATTACACCAGGCACCCCCTGCTCTGATGAGGGGAGGGTGCCTGGTTCATAGGAAAAGGTCAGAAAATGATGGAAACACCACAGAAATGGTTCAGGGACAGCATAGGGAGGATGTCTGGATGCATCTTGGACTCCAACGTCGCTGCTGGGAACGATGTTTCGCCCGTAGTACGCCATTTTTACAGACTGACCGTAAAACACACAAAAAGGAAGATAAAAACGATTTTAGGCGAAAAATTGTTACCAAACAGTATTTGCTGTATATTTACTTGAACTATCAGGATCACGTCCACTTCCCCGTCCCTTTTTACCCGCCTTCTTCATATTAAACGGAATATATGCCGGTAATCTGCGGCTAGGCACACGAAACAGAATGTGACGCTAATCTGCGGCTAGGCACAGTGAACGGAATATGTGACGTTAATTTTAAAATTTGCACACTAAACAGAATGTGAAAATAATCTGCGGCTAGGCACACTAAACAGAATGTGACGCTAATCTGCGGCTAGGCACAGTGAACGGAATATGTGACGTTAATTTTAAAATTTGCACACTAAACAGAATGTGAAAATAATCTGCGGCTAGGCACACTAAACAGAATGTGAAAATAATCTGCGGCTAGGCACACTAAACAGAATGTGACGCTAATCTGCGGCTAGGCACAGTGAACGGAATATGTGACGTTAATTTTAAAACTTGCACACTAAACAGAATGTGAAAATAATCTGCGGCTAGGCACACTAAACAGAATGTGACGCTAATCTGCGGCTAGGCACAGTGAACGGAATATGTGACGTTAATTTTAAAATTTGCACACTAAACAATATGTGCCGCTAATCTGCGGCTAGGCACACTAAACAGAATGTGACGCTAATCTGCGGCTAGGCACAGTGAACGGAATATGTGACGTTAATTTTAATATTTGCACACTAAACAGAATGTGAAAATAATCTGCGGCTAGGCACACTAAACAGAATGTGACGCTAATCTGCGGCTAGGCACAGTGAACGGAATATGTGACGTTAATTTTAAAATTTGCACACTAAACAGAATGTGAAAATAATCTGCGGCTAGGCACACTAAACAGAATGTGACGCTAATCTGCGGCTAGGCACAGTGAACGGAATATGTGACGTTAATTTTAAAATTTGCACACTAATCTGCGGCTAGGCACACTATTAAAATGGCCCTTTTTGTCGCTGCGTTGTACACTATTTGTCCCTGTGCACCTAGTACAATGTCACCTAAATATCCCCCCCACAAAAAAAAAAATGAAATTGTGCCCCCCCAAACAAAATATAAATGCTGCCCCCACACACAACAGTCCTAAAAAGGACTTTTGGGTCTTGATATAGTGTTCCAACACTTTTATTCTCCCTACACTGACTTTCCCTTCCTATCCTCATCTCTCCCTGGCTAAGACTGAGCCGAACTCGCTGGTCGGGTGCTATACAGCACCCGATCACGGGTTCTGGCCAGCCAATCAGTGTAATGCCAGCAGCCAACATGGCTGCTGGCATTACACTGATGTCAGAGCCTCCCCGCACGTTTATTGGCTGCGCAGCAGCCGCGAAACGTGCGGGGAGGAGACCCGAACATGGCGGGCGAGCACATGCGGTACTCGTACGAGTACCGCCATGTGCCGAGCAGAGAGATGCTCGAGCCGAACCGAGCTTCGGCCGAGCATACTCGCTCATCACTAATATATATATATATATATATATATATATATATATATATATATATATATATATTTTATTTTTTTTTTAACAAGGGCACATGAGTTGGTATATTACCTCCTCTAATCTACAATTTATAAACTCTTTAATTTTATAACATTGACTTCCGTCAAAGTTACAGAAACATTTTGTAAAATAAACATATTTACATGCTTTACAGGATCCGCATTTGAACATTCCAACCAGATCCGTACGGGTTAACCAATTGGTTTTCATAGTTTGTTTAAATTCCGATCTCACCAATAGAGAGAACAGCCATCAGAAAGGAACTTGGATTACAGCTTCCTATGTCAGTCACACAATATTTTTGGGTATTTGGATTAAATATAATTTGCTTTCTTCACACACACAAACATTTTTGGGTAAACATCCTTTCTCCCTTCATATTCACCCAGAGTGCCCCCAGATTCTTCAAACACAGAGAAAACATTTCCTGCCTACAAAACTCCCTAAACTACACTGTAACTTTGCTTTATTTGCCTATCCTAACTAGCTAAAAAATATGGTGCTTTATCTAGCTCTCACAAAGACAGAATGACATGATGCAGGAAGCTGACACCCTTTTTTTATATTATCAGAAAAAGAAGGGAAACTTGCCACATTTTTATGTGTGTGTGTGGGGGGGGGGGGGTCAGTCTTACCATTAATTTCAATGCAGTGAGCTACGTGGGAAAAAAGAGGAAAATCGGCATGTTATGCACAGAATTTTCCACTAAGCAGGAAGTGCCATTCTTCACCTGTTTAGCTTTTGAGGTGAAACATCTTTAAGTATGCTGATAATGTGGTCAATATATGAGATCCAGTGCAGTTGGTTTGTTTCAGAATTGGCTTTTAGTGTGTTTCTCTTTTCCATGTAGCAACATACTATAAAAGCTAAAACATTTAAATTAATTAACAGAAAAAACAACAGCTTACAGCGCTGTCTCACTTAGTGTTGAAAACATATGTGTATGTATTTAATAATACATGTTCAATTATAATTTGTATTGTGTCATAATTTTTTATATATGTAAAGTGCTCATAGAAAGATGTGTACCTGAAGTGTGCAGCAAGAAATAAGAGGGTTCTCCAATCCCCCAAAAAAGTGCACACACAAAAAAAGACTATAAACCTGCGCTCCTCCAGCTAAAATAAAAAAATAATAGTGTGCCCTGTAGAGGGCATATATAATAATGTGAATTTATTCACAATATTATATATGTCCTCTACAGGGCACACTATTATTTTTTTATTTTAGCTGGAGGAGCGCAGGTTTATAGTCTTTTTTTTGTGTTTAAATTAATTAATTGATGTTTTGAGTATAAGGCAGATTCCTCTATTTTTCCTCAACGTAGTTATAAAGCAAAAGTAATTTTGCTGTATTAGGCTAATTTTCCTCGACAGAATCAGTTCATGCTTCATCTGTCAGAACAACTGCTACCTTCATCCTGTTAGCGAACTTGACATTCCTTTGAGCAACTGAAATATCACTGATCCACGGCACACTAGAATATAGTTTTGCTTTATCCTGAATTCATCCGAAATCAATGTTGACATCAAGAATGTTCAATATGTGATTTATCCTTTTAATTAATAACAGATTGGTGATCATTACACAGTCCCAATAGATGATACATATTTTGCCACTGATGAAAATAGTAAAACTGCTACATATAAAATGAAACAATAGCTATTCTTCCTGGATTTTATATTAAAAGCCTGTGTTAATTAAACAGCAACATTTTGCTGAAAGCTAACAGCTATGTAATAGATACCGTTGGCAAGCAATGGAGAAAATTATTTCATACTAAGCCCTTTAAGTAAAGAAGCAGCATTCAACACTATGCTCTGTAATGAAATGCACAACACTCTGGTCATATATCCTCCTATCAGCTAAATATAGGATGCAATCAATGAAATACTTAAAGTATACTCTACCCCCATCTCCCTTACCACAGCAGAAAAGTTTCTAGTTTCAGTGATTCTATACATGCTAAGTGAGGCAACCTGGTGAATGTCATCATAAGTTTTGACCAGGAAAAGAAAATTAAGGTAAGTATGAAGTTATTTTCTTATTCCTTGCCATCCATGACAGCTATTCATAAATTACAGTACATGAGCAATGTCAATACTAGACATATGAGAGATGAAAGGTTAATATAGGAAAAAAGAAATTACAATATAATTTATTTGGGCAGTTTCACTGATTACGGCATTTTTGGTCAAAATCTTCAGAGACTTCAGAGGAAACATTCACCAGCACTGCAAAAGGTCTATGTAAAATGTAAGGATGGGTGAATGCTTACACCACAAATGAGAAACATACAAAAAGTGCAATTTATCTGTATTCTACTTTTTTCTTTGTATTGAAATCAATGATATTAATGTACTTTTCCCTCTACATGAAGAGTTTCCCCATGTATTCTCAGCAGGCTAACTCACCAACAGAAAAGAGGATGTCAGTTTACCATACGTTGTCAGCCTGTGCTTGGGAGACACAGAGAGGAAACTGCTAAAATTTTAATCTAGCTAATTTGAGGCACAGACAATGAGAAGGAGCTGGAGTTTCTTGATTCATGGAGTTGTAATCCAGTTGTTGAAATCATGGGTGTGGAAATAATTTTCATTGGTGATAGTGACGGTGGCAATGTGCACAGTGCGTGAAAAGGATGTAGAGAGGGGAAAGGAGGGATCACACCTTAGCACATTTGCTCTAATTAAACACATCAAACAAAACCACCCCAAGGTTTATCTTGAAAATGTTAAACAGTTCCCCAAGAAATAAGGTGCTGTCGCTGTGCCCATTGTTCATTCTCACAAGTGACAATGATGGTATGCCCAAATATCATACCTCTTCTTCTGCTAGGATCCGGGGACAGGCTATTTGTAATACTGGTACCTCAAGAACCTCCCCAGTACTGACATTTTCATTACCAGCAACACCAGCAGATAGCAATTCTACAGATGTAAGACTATGACATCATGTCTCTACACACTGCATATTGTGTGCTGCAATAGCCACACATGCACATGGGACAAATGAGACTAATAGGATTCAGGCTATAAAGAAACATCTACAGACTGTCCACCATATAGAATATGCAGGGCTCATTGGAGATGTGATATTTTAATATCATAATAAAAGTGATGTTTTAACAAATGATGGTGAATGCTCAGATCAATGGAGAGAAATTACCATGAACATCTTTAGCTTAGAAGCACCCTGTTAAGTGTGCGGCAGCTTCCAAAGAATACATCATTGGGGAAGGGCCAATTGTCAGTCTTCCAGACCACAAGCAGGATCAAAATGTTTTCAAGGCTTACCTTGCAGTAGGCCTCAATCTTCAAATAATGTTTTTAGGCTTAGCCCAACAGTAAGGTAAGCCTGATCCTGTGATATTTTATGGTCCATCAACTTAGAAGGAAATAAGGGCTCGATCCAAATGTTGGCGTCGGCAGAAAAAACTGGTGACTGTGGTTTTGTACGTCAAGTAAGCAATGCACATGTTCCAACTAGTAGGAAATAAGGGCACTTTTGAAACACACGACGCCTGTCACCAAAACATCAAAATCTCGTCCATTGGGGACACTGTAGAAGCGAAGCCCAGAGCCATTCAAATGTAGGAGTTAGGGTCAGAAATCTAACACCCATTTTTTTGGGGAACATCACACAACTCAGAGTAGAAAACCACTGTAGAGGAAAAAAAAACAGAGAAGCAGGTTATCCAAGGACATGAGCCAAGCATACAGAGGTCAGGTATTAACCCCTGCAATGCCTAGCAAATACAACAACAAGGCCTACAACAGTGGTACACAACCTCTCCACCTAAGACACCCTTAACATGCAATCATGATGATCTAGGGTACCCCTTGAGGGCACAAGGGTATTCCCAAATAAAAATAACATATGACCAATATCAGGTCCCACTGTGTCAATGGCAATGGCATCAAATGTCCCATACACACACCTTCTCAAAATATGTGTAAAATTAATATTACCAGTGACTAATGCAGAACATAGCAACATGGGAAAAGTGACACACCCAGAGCTGGTGCACATGGCGTAGCAACATGACACCCTGGTTGTGAACCACTGACCTACACCATACAAACAAGTCACAGACAAACAATACGAATCCAGCAACCCCACAGGGACAAGGGGAACACAAAGCAGCACAACATAAGCCATCTCAAAACACCTTTGACCAACAGGGGTTAACACACAACATGACATACACCCCTGTCACTCAGCAATTCATGGAGACAAAACACACACCTGACAGGTACATACCAATTACAAATAATCACATCACTAACCACAGACACACCAGAAAACAATTACCTGAATAACACACACCTTGCCATTAGTCCATTATGACCACATGATACAGATAAAAGGGAAGAAAGGAAGGGGTTAACCAACCAGAGGAGAACCACCAGGCGGTGCCCCCCCACCAAAAAAAAATGAATAACTGATGCACACTACAGGAGTGTACCAAACCAAACAAAAGCTTTATCAGATTAGTAAAGTGGATACATCAAATTAATTCAAAACCATCCAGCTCAGGAATATGGAGTCATGAAGGCATTCCAACATTGAATAATGCCTCTATAGACTGAGAGCGGGTATATGTAAAGCAAACGTGCAATACTATGTATCCAAAAACAATTCAAAGTGGCCCTTTTGCAATGTGCAATATTATCATACATATAAAGTGCAACGTGATAATAATCAAAAAAGTATGAATACACATATACTTATCCTTATGAATATAACTAAGAGCACAAGAAAAAGATCAAACTGTGTGACTCTTGGCGTCATAGAGATAAGTATATGGAGTGCCTCAGGAGGACCTTCACCGGCATGGGTGCTTTGTGGGGAGAACAGGTTCTGATCCCTGGACCCCTCATTCCCCTCGTATTCCCTGGCCTCCGAGTGGCTGACTTGTGTTAGTGGGGGTGATGGAGTTGGTAGTGGTGGGGTGAACACCTTCCTTGCCTGGGGGTGTTGTGGCTCCCCCAGGAGCTCCATGCGCTAATACCCCATGGGCCATACAAATGTGGACCCCTGAGTGTCCTCCTGCCACATGTGTCCCCGTAGCCTAGGGGTTGGCCCGAATCTGGACTGCTGCGGCATAGGCACCATCTCAGGCATCAGATGCCTACCCATTGGTGGTGGTGGGGCTTGGTAGCCCATCTGCTGCTGCTGCGGTGGGGGGGCCTAGTAGCCCATCTACTGCTGCTGCGTTGGGGGGGCCTGGCAGCCCATCTGCTGCTGCTGTGGCTGCCACTGGGGAGGTGGACCCTGGGGGCCATGGTGGGGCTGCTGCTGCTGCTCCGGTGGTGGACCCTGTGGGCCAAGGTGGGGCCTCTAATGACAGTGTCACAATTCTCTTACTCTTCATGTACTACAGTGGTACTATTACAGTAGTGTACAGGATAGAGTTAATAAAACAATGTTTACAGCTTCCACAAAAATAATAAAGTACAAAGCAATCGCTGGTGCATCAGTGCAATACCATATCTCAAAATATCTGTCGTGCTCACTCCTCCTCTCCACTTTATCGTCTGCTGCTACATTTATCTTCCTGTTTGCAGGAAGGAAGAAGCTTGATCTTTGTATTTGGGTCTGATAGAGTGTGTCATCTGATAGAGTGTGATCTTATAGTCTCTAACCCAGCTTTGTCTCAACCCTGCTTCCTGTCTTACCTCCATTGATTTCAGTCTCTGAGCTATGACCCTCAACACCACTTGTCCACCACTCCGGTATTCCTCCATTGACCAACTGGCTCTGACCCCTGGCTATGACCTCCAACTCTGTTTGTCTGCTGTTAGTATACATCCGTTCTTTGACTGGCTTCAACCCTGGCTATGACCTCCAAATTCTCTTGTCTGCTGTTACTGTCCATTAACTATTCAGCTAGCTTCAACTCATGGCTACGACCTCTGACTACTCTTGTCTGTTGTTAATATTCATCCTTTGTTCGACTGGCTTCGATCCCTGGCTATGACTTTCCAATACGGTCTCAGCATGCTACTCCATCTGCTGAGTTTCTTTATCTGTCTGACATTTGACTGCCAGGTACCCTGATTGTTGAACTTTAAGGGACTGTGTTCTGTTGACTTCAGTTTGCTCAGCAAGCTTGGCAAATGCACATACAGACAGTAGTTTCTTATCTCTGCATATTAGAGTTCTTCTGCTCCCTTGCATATTTGTTCTGCCATGTTTACCTATTCTTTCTTAGTGGTGCAGCAAAACAATGGATTCCACATCCACAGGTAAGTGTGTAAATAACATATCATTTGCCACAATTGATAAACTGATTGATCTTATATACGCCATTCCCATTCCCACCACTGAAAATACATGCCCAATGTTCCATAAACTTGCACGTTACACACCTCCTAGTATCGCACCTAAAGTTCCTTACCTGAGGAGGGTGCAAGAAACTGATTGGTTTGTCAATCATCTGCTAGGTTCAATAAAAGTTCTCAAATTCTTTATTTTTCTACAATTTAAATTTTTATCTCCTCTATCAGAAGAGGTTCTTGTCCAGGAACAGCAGACTGTTTACCCCTCCTGCTCAGAAAGGGCTTTCTCACCAGAATCAGCTCTTATCTGCTCCAAGTCTTTCAGACAGAAACCACCGGAGGAAGAGGAACAGATAAGAGGGAGAACAGACCAGTGGGGTGTACAGACACATAGCAGTGACTACATAAGCTCCAGGAGATGGGACAGGCTAGGGAAAGTACACATGCCTATCAGCTTCGCCATCAGCTCTGGGAAGTAGTGAGATAACCTGTTATTTACTGACCCAGTTTCCTGCACTCCCAGGCTGCAGGGCGCCCGGCAACACAGTACTGTAATGGTCACTGGGTAAGATCTCTAGATGAAGCTCCTTAATATGATAATATTATGCCCAGCAAAACAGGACCAGCCATTTAGCTTTTCCTGGCAGGTAACTGTGGATGACCCCAGGTAGGAGGCATCCACAGTCCCATGGACACATGTGGGCCACGTCATGGCACATACCCTACAGATTCACAACATGCAGTAATCAGGAATCTGCTCTTATACTGGCAAGCTGAGCATGGTAGGAATTGCAATGGACAAAACATTGCACCTCAAAAGCAAAATATGCAAAATACAGCACTTCCTCCCATGTGAAAAAAAATCCACGTAAAAGTTGTTCCCTATTTTTTGGACTTTGAAGTCAAAGATAATAATGAAACCCCCCCTCCCCCGCAGTGAGAGTTTCACCCTGTATTCTCATGTTAGTTTAGTGTGAATTTCCTTCATATTGCCTGTCTGCACTTGGGAGCTAGAGAAAGCCACTGTGTTTTGATGGTAGATAAGAGAGGCAAAGAAAGGGGAGTCGGGGTTGCTTCATAGAAATCTTGGTGGTAGCCATGTTACTTTCTCTGTATTGAGTGTATGAAAGGAGAAAGGAGAGTTCAAAAATGTAAAACAAAAAATATATATTTAGACTGATAAATGACAGTCAGTATCAGCCAGATAAGCAGGCAATACAAGTTCCTCCCAGAGCTGGCTGATCCTCTACTGTGACAGATATACTATACAGACAGAAAAAGTACTTCATGTGTACTTACACAAACACTCATCCTACAACAGCAATAATAAGAAGGGCAAGCATGTACTGTGGTGTGGTGGTGGTGCTGCATACCTGCAGCAGCTGCTGTGCTGCACACTTTATCCATTATTGAAGACTGATGATTCTGAAGGTATCAGGACTATCCTCATCTTGTACTGTACTGTAAAAAAGGAATACTGTAGACAAGTTAAGGGAGAAAGGGAAATAAATTGCTAACTTTTTTTACATTAATAATGTGTAAAAGGATACAGACAGACAAAGAAGGGGCAAAGGAGTTGCTTGTAGCTGCAGGGCTTGTGTATGATATATTTCAAGACAGTAACAGTGACAGACAGGGACAGTTTAAAAAAAAACATTTTAACTAACAGGTGACATAGACAGGCAGGACATGCATTGACCTGAGCTGGGACTAAGACTGACAGTGACAGAAACTAGAGAAGGAGACATACAGCATACATAATTTTGCGACAAGAAAAACATCACTACACATACAAACTTTTGTGTACGTTATAGTAAAAATACATGCTACTTTCATTATGTCCTACAAATATGGGAGGGGTAGGCTATAGGGGTAAGTGTAGCAGACGTGTATAATAATGTTAGAGGACATAAAGT
This sequence comes from Rhinophrynus dorsalis, assembly GCA_037306005.1. Lineage (NCBI taxonomy): Eukaryota > Metazoa > Chordata > Amphibia > Anura > Rhinophrynidae > Rhinophrynus > Rhinophrynus dorsalis. Next base: position 112,241,263 of record CM074718.1, read on the forward strand.
TGTACTTATTACTTAAAGAATGACTGGGGCCATGGCTGCTGCAGCATGTGCAATAAATGATGTTGAAAAGTTCTACCATACCACCTTCAGTAATAATGCAAAACCTTTAAAGACACTAAACATGACAAAGATTCACATTTGAGTATTGTTGCAATAGTGGAGAAGGTTTAGCAGTTAAATCAACTGATCCAACTGACAGTGAGAGAAACATGCCGCTATAAAGTAGTGGTCAATGTTCTGTAAATCCCCTTAACAGGAAAGGCAAAAAGCAGCTTTTTGAGATTTAAAAGCGTAAAATAATATGAGAATATATAGGAAGAGGATAACTGATGATGACCTAATTACTGATGATAATGTAGATTCTAGAATATACATCTCCTTTCACCATCCTCCTTTTCTTCTCAAAAATATGAAGTAGAAAGTGAGAGCAACGATGATATAGTCATAAAATTAACTGAAAGGAAAAGGCTTATTCTTCCACAAATGAAATTAAGAAGTGGTGCTATCAAATGCATTACATGCCTTTAAAAGGGGCCTGGATACTTTTTTTTTAAAAGAGCACAACATAGAGGGCTATGTGTGTTAGTACTGGGATTAATATTTATTTAGTGCTTGTTGATCCAAAAATTATTTTTTCCCCCAATGAAAGCAGAATTGAAATTGCTGAATAAATTTTTTTTTCCTTCTTTTGGATCAACTGCGGTAAACAAGAACAGGACAGGAAAAGGGTTGAACTTGATGGGCACAAGTCTTTTTTCAACCTAAACTACTATTTAACTATGTAACCATTGCCATATTGTGACGGTTTGTTTGACACACAGACACAGTGGTTAGGATAAAACACAGTTTTACTGAAATCACAGTAATAAAATAACCTTCACAGGTCCTGTAGTATATAAGTTGAATAATACAGACACACGACAGGTTACATATACATATGCCTACACAGGTCCAGTATAAACATAAAGTCCACAACATTCTATACTGACACAGGTCAGGCAGAATATAATGGATTCCCAGGAGCAAGGTACTACATGGGTTAATGGTCTTCAATGAGTGTAAACAGCCCCATGTGCAGAGAGGTCTGTGATGGGGCTCTCTGCATATAGACAGCAGTAGAACTCATAACGCCCAAAACCAGATAAGCAGAACTAACGTGAACTGCCAAGTTAATAATGGGAACAGAGACACATAAGGTACTGCCGTAGCAGTAACGGAGGCAGACACTTGCACTCTGCAGATGCAGTAACGGAGGCAAACCGGTGGCTCACTGCCGGAGCAGTAACGGAGGCAGACACCTGCACTCTGCAGAGGAGTAACGGATACTAGGCCCAAGATAAACTGCCGTAGCAGTAACAGAGGCAGACACTTGCACTCTGCAGAGGCAGTAACGAGACTGGCCATGGGTACTCTGCAGGAGGAAATGGTGACACAATTGCCCGACAATCGGAATGTCGCCAAGGTAACATAGAGCAGGAACACCAACCAAGCCGGGTCGAATCACGGAGCAGGAACGTCAGCCAAGCCGGCTCGGATCACAGAGCAGGAAAGTCAGCCAAGCCGGGTTGGATCACGGAGCACGAATGTCAGCCAAGCTGGGTCAGTACACAGGATCAGGAACGTCAGCCAAGCCAGGTTGGTACACAGGAGCAGGCGCAGAAGAATAGTCAGGCAATCCGGGTCAGTACACAGGAGCAGGAGACAAGATGCAGAGTAGTCAGGCAGGCCAAGTCGGTACACTGGGAATCACTGAACAGGAACAAGCACTGGCACAGGAACACCACGAAAGGGCACCGGAGGGGTGCCAATAGCCCAGTATATAAAGGTCATACTGGGCGGGACAAACACACGGTAGCCAATGGGAGCAAAGCACAGGATTAGACTGACAGAAAAACAACAAAGGAGCACAGGCACCGAGATACATATACTGCAAATACTAATACAACATCTAGCAATCCCTCAGTTTATGAAATCTACAGTATGGAAATATTTTATTCAGGATCCAAAAGCTAAACATGATTCTATATGTTATCTCTAAAATATATCAGAAGACAGAAAGCTGGATCTAATCTAGGCACATCTTCATTGAGATCCAACCGGAAACACAACCACAGGTCTGAATGGAAGACACACCAGCAGCATGTCAGAGCTGACACAACTAGCAGCAGTGGAAGCACTTCTAAAAGTTCGTAAGGCAAAAGGGCACTGTAGTATTGTAGCTGAATCTGAAGTGGGACAATCTTTTCATCTGTAATAACACACATATCTCCTACTGCAGTTGTACAAATGCAAGGCATATGGAGGTGATAAGATTCATGTAGTAGCTGCACCAACCACTACCTCTGTTACCACCAATCATGTTGTTAAAAGAATTACACCTTTAGCCTCACTTACTGTTCATGATTTTCATCTGTTGCTTGGAATTTTCTGTTCTAAATAAGGAAAAATCTTCACGCAAGTCAATGGAAGTTGTTTGTCAGACTTAGATGGCTTGACTCAAAGACTGAAGTTAAAGGGATAGTAATGTTTCATAATAAAAGCAGCTCTAATCAATCATCATAGTATTTGGACTTTGGAGAGTGTTATTTCAATACTGTCAGAGTTCAAAAGTAATGCAATGATAAGGTACCCCCCTCCCGCCCCTTTTACTGATGTAACACTGCTCAGCCAGAGCAGAAGGGAGGTGCCCAGGTAGATTGCATAGAGGGACAATCTTCAATTAAGATAAGGGAAAAAGCTGAAGAGCTTGTCAAGGGGGGCAGGGATTTCATTGTTCTGATAGGAAGAATATTGTCCCTTGCTGTTATATGTCTGGTCTGTGGACTGCATTCCACATCTGAGAAGAGATGGCTTATTCTACATAAAAGGGGCAGGAGGGGGAAAGTTTGCTTGTGAATATCTCTCAAACCATAAAGGTTTGAGAGATAAGACTTATATAGTTATTCATGTTTTTTTAATGCCTACAAAATAAAATAAAGATAAAACGAAGTATTACTATCCCTTTAAGGACAGCAACACAGTTGTTCTGTGTACTGCCAAATGACACTTACTGAGATCTTAAAAAGAAGTTAAAACTGCACAGAAATAATTCAAAAGTATGTATATGGAATTGCAAACTTGCCAAAATGTTGTTGGTTGACATGTTCTCCTATTCTTTTTTTTAAGAGAGGTTTCAAAGAACTGATGCAATGTGTTACACTGCTGACATATCCTAAGACACAGTAATTTTTCAAGGGCACCTTGGGTTATAACTTGGGTTATAAAAGCAGATGGTTAGTGTCATGAGCAAAAGACAATCTTTTCACTGTATATGTCACTCCAAAACTCAGCCTAACAATTTTTATTTTCAGCTGTTGATTTATCCATTTCATCAATCAGTAATAGTATTGCAATAAGAATTCTTGCAGCTATAGAAATCATAGGAGAAAAGGAGGAAATTTAATGTATTTTCTATGGACAGGAATTTTGCAGGAAAAGTGGGACACTGTTTTTTCCCTAAAAAAAAATTCTGTGCAAAAATTGGGATTTCTCCCATCGCTAATCTCCAGTTCTCATTGTTGGTAATATTAGGTTTTCAATAACCTTATTTCCCCTGTCTCATGATAACATATATTTTAGGGGGTTTTATCAAAAGACCAAAAATCCTTCTACAAAGTAAAAATGCAATGGTCAGTACCTAAACAATGCAATTCTACCAAATCCTTTGAATTCTGCCATCATCTAGAAAATTGCATTTCTAGAGTTTACCCTCCTCCATACAGGTCTCCATAAGAATATGGAATAAGCTGTAAATTCTTGCTATTCCTGTATCCCTCTCCTTCCACTGTAGACACTAGATTTTGTATTAAAAGTTTTTCAGATTTGTTTTTATGAACATAATCAAAACCTTTCTGGAAATGCTTAAATCAATTTGATATGTTTTTTTTTTTTAAAAACCATCACTTTAAATACCTATAATTATCCATTTTAAGGAAGGCAATGCTGAAAGACAATACTAAATTACATTATTTCAAAGCCTTTTAGTGAGGGATGAGTTGACAAAATTTATTTTGGACCTTTAACCTTCTTTCATAAATGATCATACATTTGTGAAACATATATACATGATAGCATATGATACAGATCTAAATATATTGTTCTCAGAGGTGAAATGGACAGTTGAATTTAAAACAACACATTCTACTACTTGACACAACAACAAACCAGCGCTTCTCTATGTATAGAGTAAATATGTGCCCTGTATTTAACATATATAATATTTCTAAATAAATAAAATAAGTGAGATATTAGTTTTCACAAATTAGCCATGTTGTGGGTAAGCTTGCCACCCCGCCAAGGTTTCTCACTGTACGGCAAGTCCTACTCTATAAATCTGTAATGCCCTATCTAAAAATTAAAATAAAACTTGAAATTCCCTGAGGAGATGTTATTATAAATGCATTGGAGAGCAAGGAACCCTTTAAGTGTGCTCTTTTTATTGCTTCTGGGTCCCAGTGTGGTGCAATTAAAAACAGAAGACATACATTATAATGAAAAGATGTACATACCTAATACAAAAAGACCCCAATGGATCTGCATTGTGAGAATATGAGGGAGCTGTGGATCCAAAAGCTCACTCTATAAATGAGACCTTTATATAAACCCCCCCACAGGTCATGTGAGGAATAGTTGATACCAAACTAAGAGCATGCAAGCTAGAGAAGGCTTAAGGCCTGCTCTTAAAGGCAAAGTATGAAAAACAGAAATAAAGATACTGTGATACTAACTGTGCAAAGATAATTGTGCTATATATAAATAATTAAGTTGGATAGGTGAGGAGGCTGCTTGAATGAGTAACGGAGACATACAAACCAAAAACAAAAGAGAACTCACAGTGCCAACTCACCATAACCTATCCATACAATAAATACATTTTTAATGTGACTATAAAGTGTATACATAGATAGCAGCTAGGAATGAGAGGGTTCTACAGACCCCCTAACTTCAGGCCAAAACCCAAAGTACAAACAAACAGACACAACAACAAACCAGAGCTTCTCTATCTATAGAATAAATATGTGCCCTGTATTTAGCATATATAATATTTCTAAATAAATAAAATAAGTGAGATATTAGTTTTCACAAATTGGCCAAGTTGTGGGTAAGCTTGACACACCGCCAAGGTTTCTCACTGTATGGCAAGTCCTACATTCTAATACTTATGTGTTAAGTAGTGTTGAGCGAGCATGCTCGGCCGATGCTCGGATCGGCTCGAGCATCGCTCTGCTCGGCACATGGCGGTACTCGTACGAGTACCGCATGTGCTCGCCCGCCATGTTCGGGTCTCCTCCCCGCACGTTTTGCGGCTGCTGCGCAGCCAATAAACGTGCAGGGAGGCTCTGACATCGGTGTAATGCCAGCAGCCATGTTGGCTGCTGGCATTACACTGATTGGCTGGCCAGAACCCGTGGTCGGGTGCTGTATAGCACCTGACCATCGAGTTCGGCTCAGTCTGAGCCAGGGAGAGCTGAGGATAGGAAGGGAAAGGCAGTGTAGGGAGGAAAAAAAAAAAAAATTGTGAAAAAAAAGAACCAAAAGTCCTTTTTAGGACTACTGTGTGTGGGGGCAGCAGGTTATTTTGTGTGGGGGGAAAAAAAAAAAAAAAAAAAAAAATATTCTGTTTAGTGTGAAAAGTTGCAGATTAGAGCACATTCTGTTTAGTGTGCACAGTTGCAGATTAGAGCACATTCTGTTTAGTGTGCAAAGTTGCAGATTAGAGCACATTCTGTTTAGTGTGCAAAGTTGCAGATTAGAGCACATTCTGTTTAGTGTGCAAAGTTGCAGATTAGAGCACATTCTGTTAAGTCTTCAAACTAAAATATCAAAGTCACATATTCCATTCAGTGTGCGTCGCCGCAGTTTAGCAGCACATTCTGTGTACTGTGCAGAGTTGCAGAATAGGAAGAAATACTGTTAAGTCTTCAAACTAAAATATCAAAGTCACATATTCCATTCAGTGTGCTTCGCCGCAGTTTAGCAGCACATTCTGTGTACTGTGCAGAGTTGCAGAATAGGAAGAAATACTGTTAAGTCTTCAAACTAAAATATCAAAGTCACATATTCCATTCAGTGTGCTTCGCCGCAGTTTAGCAGCACATTCTGTGTACTGTGCAGAGTTGCAGAATAGGAAGAAATACTGTTAAGTCTTCAAACTAAAATATCAAAGTCACATATTCCATTCAGTGTGCTTCGCCGCAGTTTAGCAGCACATTCTGTGTACTGTGCAGAGTTGCAGAATAGTAAGAAATAGTGTTAAGTTTTCAGACTCAAATATTAAAGTCACATATTCCATTCAGTGTGTTTCACCGCCGTTTAGCAGCCTATTCTGTGTACTCTGCACAGTTGCAGAATAGTAAGAAATACTGTTAAGTTTTCAAACTCAAATATTAAAGTCACATATTCCATTCAGTGTGTTTCACCGCCGTTTAGCAGCCTATTCTGTGTACTCTGCACAGTTGCAGAATAGTAAGAAATAGTGTTAAGTTTTCAAACTCAAATATCAAAGTCACATATTCCATTCAGTGTGTATCACCGCCGTTTAGCAGCCTATTCTGTGTACTCTGCAGAGTTGCAGAATAGTAAGAAATAGTGTTAAGTTTTCAAACTCAAATATTAAAGTCACATATTCCATTCAGTGTGTATCACCGCCGTTTAGCAGCCTATTCTGTGTACTCTGCACAGTTGCAGAATAGGAAGAAATACTGTTAAGTTTTCAAACTCAAATATTAAAGTCACTTATTCCATTCAGTGTGTGTCACCGCAGTTTAGCAGCCTATTCTGTGTACTCTGCACAGTTGCAGAATAGTAAGAAATACTGTTAAGTTTTCAAACTCAAATATAAAAGTCACATATTCCATTCAGTGTGTTTCACCGCCGTTTAGCAGCCTATTCTGTGTACTCTGCAGAGTTGCAGAATAGTAAGAAATACTGTTAAGTTTTCAAACTCAAATATTAAAGTCACATATTCCATTCAGTGTGTTTCACCGCCGTTTAGCAGCCTATTCTGTGTACTCTGCACAGTTGCAGAATAGTAAGAAATAGTGTTAAGTTTTCAAACTCAAATATCAAAGTCACATATTCCATTCAGTGTGTATCACCGCCGTTTAGCAGCCTATTCTGTGAACTCTGCAGAGTTGCAGAATAGTAAGAAATACTGTTAAGTTTTCAAACTCAAATATTAAAGTCACATATTCCATTCAGTGTGTATCACCGCCGTTTAGCAGCCTATTCTGTGTACTCTGCACAGTTGCAGAATAGGAAGAAATACTGTTAAGTTTTCAAACTCAAATATTAAAGTCACTTATTCCATTCAGTGTGTGTCACCGCAGTTTAGCAGCCTATTCTGTGTACTCTGCACAGTTGCAGAATAGTAAGAAATACTGTTAAGTTTTCAAACTCAAATATTAAAGTCACATATTCCATTCAGTGTGTTTCACCGCCGTTTAGCAGCCTATTCTGTGTACTCTGCAGAGTTGCAGAATAGTAAGAAATAGTGTTAAGTTTTCAAACTCAAATATTAAAGTCACATATTCCATTCAGTGTGTGTCACCGCCGTTTAGCAGCCTATTCTGTGTACTCTGCACAGTTGCAGAATAGGAAGAAATACTGTTAAGTTTTCAAACTCAAATATTAAAGTCACATATTTCATTCAGTGTGTTTCACCGCCGTTTAGCAGCCTATTCTGTGTACTCTGCAGAGTTGCAGAATAGTAAGAAATAGTGTTAAGTTTTCAAACTCAAATATTAAAGTCACATATTCCATTCAGTGTGTGTCACCGCCGTTTAGCAGCCTATTCTGTGTACTCTGCACAGTTGCAGAATAGGAAGAAATACTGTTAAGTTTTCAAACTCAAATATTAAAGTCACATATTTCATTCAGTGTGTTTCACCGCCGTTTAGCAGCCTATTCTGTGTACTCTGCAGAGTTGCAGAATAGTAAGAAATAGTGTTAAGTTTTCAAACTCAAATATTAAAGTCACATATTCCATTCAGTGTGTTTCACCGCCGTTTAGCAGCCTATTCTGTGTACTCTGCACAGTTGCAGAATAGGAAGAAATACTGTTAAGTTTTCAAACTCAAATATTAAAGTCACTTATTCCATTCAGTGTGTGTCACCGCAGTTTAGCAGCCTATTCTGTGTACTCTGCAGAGTTGCAGAATAGTAAGAAATAGTGTTAAGTTTTCAAACTCAAATATCAAAGTCACATATTCCATTCAGTGTGTTTCACCGCCGTTTAGCAGCCTATTCTGTGTACTCTGCAGAGTTGCAGAATAGTAAGAAATAGTGTTAAGTTTTCAAACTCAAATATCAAAGTCACATATTCCATTCAGTGTGTTTCACCGCCGTTTAGCAGCCTATTCTGTGTACTCTGCACAGTTGCAGAATAGGAAGAAATACTGTTAAGTTTTCAAACTCAAATATTAAAGTCACTTATTCCATTCTGTGTGTGTCACCGCAGTTTAGCAGCCTATTCTGTGTACTCTGCAGAGTTGCAGAATAGGAAGAAATACTGTTAAGTTTTCAAACTCAAATATTAAAGTCACATATTCTGTGTAAGATGAAGAAGGCGGGTAAAAAGGGACGGGGAAGTGGACGTGATCCTGAAAGTTCAGGGCGCGGGTCAGGACGCGGAGAAACTGTGCCTGGTGCCAGAGCACAAGAAAGAAAGACATCCACCATACCTAGCTTCATGTGTAATTTTACAGGGCGTCGCAGGACATCACTCTCGAGGTCCGACCACTGCGAACAGGTGGTCGGTTGGATGACAGCTGATACTGCTTCCAGTCGGTTAAGCACCACCCTGTCTTCCACCAAGTCCACTCTCAGTAGCCAAGAGTCTGGTCAAAATAATCCTCACTCTGATCATCCTTCCTCCCACCATACACGGTCTGGTCAAAGAAGTGATCCCATACTGGGATATAGTGAGGAGCTCGTCTCATCACCAATCCTTCATTTGACCCTCTCTCCAAGCACGCTTGCAGAGGAACATGACATCTTGTGCCCTGATTCACAACCTCTAGAGGCTACCCAATCACAAGAAGATGACAGATGTGAACGGCATTTAAGGTCAAAGGAAGTAGTGGATGATGATGATGATGATGAGACACAGTTGCCATTAAATCAACCACTATTTCCGTCTCAAGACCTTGTTGAGGAGAATGTTATACAGTTGTCAATGACTGAGTATGTGGTGGGATCAAGACTTGAGGAGGATGATCAGAGTGAGGAAGTGGAGGAGGACTTGGTGGACGATGAGGTGACTGACCCCACCTGGGAAGGTGTAGAGCCGAGCGATGTCAGCAGTCCTGAGGGTGAGCCATCTGCAGCACCGCAACAGGCTGGAAGAGGCAGTGGTGTGGCTACAGAAAGAAGGCGGACCGCACCAAACCGGCCCGCAAATGTTCCACGGAGCACCCCCTTGCGTAAATCTACCTTGCCAAAGGGTAGGTGTTCCGCGGTATGGCGTTTTTTTAAGGAAAGTGCGGACGACAAAAGAATTGTAGTTTGCAACCTGTGCCACACCAGAATGAGCCGAGGCATGAACACTAGAAACCTCACCACCACCAGCATGATCCGACACATGGCATCCAAGCACCGTAGTAAGTGGGAGGAACGCCTGGATCGCCCATCTGTGTCTGCAGGCCACACCACTGCCTCCTCTTCCCCTGTTTTCGGTGCCGGCCAATCGCCTGTCGAAGGCGCAGGCCCGCATACCTCCCGCCCTGCACCTGTACCATCTGAAGCACCATCAGCGACCACATCCACTTCCCTGTCCCAGCACAGCGTCCAAATGTCGTTACCCCAGGCATTTGAGCGCAAGAGAAAGTACCCAGCCACCCACCCACAGGCCATAGCACTAACCTCACACCTTTCAAAATTACTGGCCATCGAAATGCTGCCATTTAGGCTTGTGGACACTGAGTCCTTCCGCAGCCTGATGGCAGCAGCTGTCCCTCGGTACGCGGTCCCCAGCCGCCACTACTTTTCCCGGTGTGCCATCCCCGCATTACACCACCATGTGTCCCGTAACATCACCCGTGCCCTGACCAACGCAGTTACTGGGAAGGTCCACTTAACGACTGACACATGGACAAGTGCTTGTGGCCAGGGACGCTACATTTCCCTGACGGCACACTGGGTGAATGTCGTGGAGGCTGGGAGCGACTCGGACCCTGGGATGGCACGGGTGCTACCCACGCCGAGGATTGCGGGCCCTACCTCCATCAGAGTTTCCACCAGCACCTACGTTATTGGCTCCTCCTCCTCCGTTTCCACCTCCGAATTCTCTACACGCAGCGCCACTCCCCCATCAGCCAGTAGCTGGAAGCAGTGTAGCACTGCAGTGGGGAAGCGTCAACAGGCCGTGCTGAAGCTGATCTGCCTTGGGGACAAACAGCACACGGCCTCAGAGCTGTTGCAGGGGATTAGTCACCAGACCGAGCAGTGGCTCTCGCCACTCAACCTGCAACCAGGCATGGTTGTGTGTGATAATGGGCGTAACTTGGTGGCGGCTTTGGAGCTCGGCAAGCTCACACACGTACCATGCCTAGCGCATGTATTTAATTTAGTGGTGCAGCGATTTCTAAAAACCTACCCCAATGTGCATGATCTCTTGACCAAGGTGCGCCGCGTGTGTGCACATTTCCGTAAGTCATCAACAGCTTCAGCCGGCCTGTTGAAGCTGCAGCAGCGCTTACAATTGCCAGCTCACCGGCTGCTGTGTGACGTGAGCACGCGCTGGAACTCCACCTTCCACATGTTGGCCCGGCTTTGTGAGCAGCAGAGGGCAGTAGTGGAGTACCAGCTGTTACACGGTCGTCGCCTCTCCGTTCAACTTCCTGTAATCAGAAGTGAGGAGTGGGAATGGATGTCAGACCTCTGTGAGGTTTTACGCAATTTTGAGGAATCGACACAGATGGTGAGCGGCGATAACGCTATTATCAGTGTAACCATCCCACTTCTGTGTCTACTGAAACGCTCGCTGCTCACAATTAAAACCGACGCTTTGCATGTGGAAGAGGTGGAAATGGGGGAGGAAGAGCTTACACAAGGTGATAGCCAGAGCACCCTCACTTCGTCTTCTCAGCGACAATTGGAGGAGGCGGAGGAGGAGGAGGAGGAGGAGGAGGAGGAGGAAGACACGGTTGCCTCCGCTACAGAGGGTAGCCATGGAACTTTAGTTCCATCTCTTCAGCGTGGGTGGGCAGAAGAGGAGGAAGAGGATGAGGAGATTGAGAGTCATCCTCCTGGTGAGGACAGCGAAATCTTGACTGTTGGTACTCTGGCACACATGGCTGACTTTATGTTAGGCTGCCTTTCCCGTGACCCACGCGTTATACGCATTTTAAACAACACGGATTACTGGGTGTTCACCCTTCTGGACCCCCGCTACAAAGAGAATTTCTCATCTCTCATTCCTCCGGTGGAGAGGACAAGCAAAATGGTGCAATACCAGAAGGTTCTTGTTGAAAAATTGCTCCAAAATTTTCCATCTGACAACGCTGGCGGCAGAGTACGTGCTACCTTGGCCAACCGAGAAGGGGAGAAAAGGGGAGCACACAGCAGTTCCGAGAAAGGCAGGGCAACACTCTCCAAGGCGTGGGACACCTTCATGACACCCCGCCAGCACCCTCACCCTGATGCGCAGCCTAGTGTCACAAGGAGGGAAAAGTTTTGGAAGATGGTGAAGGAGTACGTAGCAGACCGTGTCAGCGTCCTCAATGATCCCTCTGTGCCTTACAACTACTGGGTGTCCAAGCTGGACACGTGGTATGAACTGGCACTCTACGCCTTGGAGGTGCTGGCCTGCCCTGCCGCCAGCGTTCTGTCTGAGCGGGTATTTAGTGCTGCTGGTGGCATCATAACAGATAAGCGAATCCGCCTTTCCACCGACAATGCTGATAGGTTGACACTTATAAAAATGAACAAGGCCTGGATTTCCCCTGACTTCTCCACTCCACTGGAGGAAAGCCCCGGGGGAACATAAACTCACTTTATATATGTTATTTACAATGATGGGAATACTCTGTATTCCCATTCACCCCTTCCACCCAAAAAACGGGTATATGGTTGACTCTTAATCTTCTCATCCTCCTCCTCCTCTTCCATATGCCCTGTGCTATAATTTTTATATAGGGCCAGCTCACCAGCGGGCCCTGTGATATAATTTTTATATAGGGTCAGCTCACCAGCGGGCCCTGTTTGCCAATTTTTATATAGGTCAGCTCACCAGCGGGCCTTCTCATATAATGTTTTATTGGGTCAGCTCTCTAGCGGGCCCTCTCATATAATGTTTTATAGCGTCAGCTCACTAGCGGGCCTTCGCATATAATGTTTAGGATGGTCAGCTCTGCAGCAGACCCTCACCCATAATGTTTTAGATGGTCAGCTCAGCGCACGTTTCCCTCTTAATCATGGCCTCAGTTCTGAAAATCAAGTAAATTTTTGGGAGAATTTGCCTCTGCGCACGTTTCCCTCTTAATCATGGCCTCAGTTCTGAAAATCAAGGAAATTTTTGGGAGAATTTGCCTCTGCGCACGTTTCCCTCTTAATCATGGCCTCACTTCCGAAAACCAAGGAAATTTTTGGGATAATTTGCAGATGATATACAAGTAAATATACAGCAAATATTGTTTGGTAACAATTTTTCGCCTAAAGTCGTTTTTATTTTCCTTTTTGTGTGTTTTATGGTCAGTCTGTAAAAATGGCGTACTACGGGCGAAAGATCGTTCCCAGCAGCGATGTTGGAGTCCAAGATGCATCCAGACATCCTCCCTATGCTGTCCCTGAACCATTTCTGTAGTGTTTCCATCTTTTTCTGCCCTTTTCCTATGGACCAGGCACCCTCCCCTCATCAGAGCAGGGGGTGCCTGGTGTAATGCTCGAGTCCTCCCATTGACTTCAATGGGGCTCGGGTGCTCGGCCGAGCACTCGAGCCTCAGGGGGTGCTCGGTCAGAGCACCCAAACACCCGAGCATTGGGGTGCTCGCTCATCACTAGTGTTAAGCTTTCACTGTTAAAAGGTCCTCTACAAAATTAGTTGCCATGGACCCATCATACTAGTTCTGTTGTTGAAGATGTGGAGAGGATGTGGGTACATATCTCTAAACATGGTGGTTTTGTCTCAGACTGGCACAATATTGGAAGCACTGTTTCCATTTAATTAAAACAAATATTGGCACTGATTTTTCCAGTGACCCTGGCCTTGACCTGCTCTATAAAGAGGCCTAAGTAATTTACAGATCCATTACGCATACTTGATAATCCATTTATTTATTTAACTCACATAGACTGGCATTTACTAGAAATGAAAAAAAAACAAACACTCACATCTAATGAGATCAGAATTATGATAACTTCAAATGATAGAATGGAATCTATGACTGGTAAGCTAATGGATAAAGAATATAGGAACAAAGCCATCTGGTCCGCTTGATTAGGCAATATGGAATTGATAAGAAGATAACTGTGTCTATTTGGGATTACAATGTTCGTAGTTGTGGCGTCACTCCGGATCAAAACAGCCAACTTGTAAAATCAAAAAACTTTGTTTGTCAATAATAACAAACATGTACACACACCAAGCGGCATATATCTAAAGCAGAGATGACACTTAACATTTTTAACAAAACAGTTGTTCCGGCATTGTCTCACATGTTTTGCGCTTACTATAGCAAATACAGTTTTTTGATTTTACAAGTTGGCTGTTTTGATCCGGAGTGACGCCACAACTATGAACATTGTATCTATCTACAGGATTGGAGAGCCTGTTTTGGTTTTTGAGCACCCAGTCTGTTGTACAGTGGTGAGTCCCTATTTCTACTTGCTAATTATATATATCTTTGGTTTGAAAGCGTAGTAGCCCCATATTACCTTTGGTTGTCTATTTGGGATTCAACGCTGTAATTGAAATGTTGTGTCTGGATTCTGACTTGATAATCCCATGGGACTATTTTTTGGTTGAAGGATATATGTCCAGCTTAGTCATTCAGTTAAACAAACTGAGAGCAATGTATTCCTATGGAAAAGTTCCCCAAGAAGCTAAAATGACTCCCATAGTCATTCTGCAACTCCCTTTCTTTACTAATTTCTGCCCATCCTCCCTATTTTGCCCTCACAGCGCCTAAAACACCATGTAATGAGTGTACCCTCTCTCTAATTCTAATTTACTATAAGTAAAATGGTATGCAGAAACAGGGACGATCCACAGATCACATATCTCATTCTTTAAGTGTTAATAGATCAGAGTAAGAAATGGGGTTACCATTCTCTCATAAAATTGCCATATAGCTTCAGTAGCCTCTTGGAGAGACAAAAGCACACAGAACTTTAACTTTCCATCCATAAGAACTTTAAAAGCTGCTGAAATATAAGTGAAGCATTAAATGCAATGAGAAAACGTTCCTCTGTTCTTTCAAAATGTGTCCATGATTTGAACCCTCTACTCCCCCCATGAAGCAGATGGGGATAAAGAGCAATATGGTGACCTAGTGAGAGAGTAGTACTTACAGAAATGTTCTTGAAGAGTGTGACATCAGTCAAAATGATTAATTACAGATTTAAAGTGTGACTGATATCAATCACAATCTCTAATCCTGTGTAGTATAAAAATATTACTATTTTAATACTTGCTTTCTGATCCCTTTAAAGAAAATCAATTCTGTCTGCAGCAAAGCAGCTGACCCACTTGACTGAACAGCATGGCCCTGGTTGTAGTCAGAGCTCAGGAAACATTGAAGCAGCAAATGCCTTCGTGTATAAAAGCTTGGTGGGTTTGGTTGCCATGGCATAAAAGGCCCTGCAGGCCAGTCAGCTGGGGTAAGAGGAGGGTATTAAAATGTTACTATCTTTAACTAAAAACATAAATGAAAATTTAATTGAATATTGTGTCTCCTACACTTCCCATTTATCTTTAATATATGCTCTACCTTTTTTTAAAGGGATAGTAATATTTCATAATAAAAGCAGCTCTAATTAATCATCATAGTATTTGGACTTTGGAGAGTGTTATTTCAATTCTGTCAGAGTTGTAGTTCAAGAGTAATTCAATGACAAAGTGTCCCCCTCCCACCCCTTTTACTGATGTAACACTGCTCAGCTAAAGCAGACAGGAGGTGCCCAGGTAGACTGCAGAGAGGGACAATCTTCAATTAAGATTAGGGAAAAACCTGAAAAGATTGTCAAGGGGGGCAGGGATTTCATTGTTTTCATAGGAATAAGAGTGTCCCCTTCTGTTATCTGTCCAGTCTATGGACTGCATTCCACATCTGAGAAGAGATAGCTTACACTAGGTAAAAGGGGCGGGAGGGGGAAACTTTGCTTGTGAATATCTCTTAAACGATAAAGGTTTGAGAGATAAGACTTATATCATTCTTCATGTTTTTTTAATGCCTACAAAATAAAATAAAGTTAAAACAAAGTATTACTATCCCTTTAAGTGTGTGTCAGTGTGTTGCTCTGTTAACCATAGTGTGTGAAACACAGTTCAAAGGGTTAAAAAATAATCACTGGAATCAAAAGAGCAACTACAATGCTAAATGTCATATAATCTGACAAACAGCTCAATCAGACACAGATAAAGGCAAGGCAAAAATGTAAATCAAAGGGAATTTTAGTTTTCTTCTATAGTGCAAATGGTTTGCCCCAGAACTCCTCCACTTTCTTTTGAATATACGGCCCTTAGTATTGCATCTGACTAAATTCAAGTTATTAACCCTTTAAATGCAAGAAGGGTATGCAACACATTGCAAAGCAACGCGTTGTGTGCCCATCTGGCACTCAAAGGGTTAAGCTACATTTCTCTTTGTTGACACTGCCACCAAGGAAGGGCAGTGAGGAAGAGTATGGGATTTTTGTGACGTTCCTTTCCTCTGTGCCTTGTATAATTTTATGTGCCAACTGTTTAGTATAAAAATGTCATGGATTTAGAACTCACATCATAATAGAGCATTTAAAATGTTGCTTGTGTCAAAGTGGTACAATTAAAATGTCATTGTGTTAAAACCATGCTTATCATTATGGCACATTTAAAATGGACAGACATTTTCACCTCAAACCAAAATCTGCAAATACTGGCACTTCCCACTTGGCGAATAATTTCCCTCGAAATATTCAGTTTTTCCGCTTCTTCTGCCTAGCTCATTCCATTGAATTCAATGGGAATACATAGCTAATGTTATTTTATTTCCCAAAGGCATAGTCTAGGGAAAGAATCAGTTGAACAGGGAATAGTTTTTGGAGGGGGTATTTATTGGTACTGGGGGGACAGTTAATTAAAAAATAAATACTAAATACAATTAAAAGACCCTAATAAGACCATGTATAAAAGGGCACTGAGAAGGGTGCCTGTGTTGGTGGGTGGAGTCTGGGGAAAGACTCAGTTGAATAGGAAATTTGTTTTGGGGGGGTTGGCGACTGGTATTGGGGGATAGTTAATAAAAAATAGATCAAACAAAATAAGAAATGTTGACAGAGACAGGGACCCCCTGATGTAATCTGTGACTGAGGTAGACTGATAATTGATGGGATAGAATATTTTGTAGAGGATAATTTGTGGGACTTGTTGTTAGAGGCCCCACCCTGAGGAAACATTGATTTGTTGGACTTAGGTTTGTTTGGCACAAGCCCTAAGGAAACATTGATTTGTAGGCCTTTTTTCTGTTTATTTTTTTGTAGGACTATGTTTTTTTTGTTTTTTTTTAAAGAACAAACCCTGAGAAGGGCCATCATGTCATGTCGCATTTGCCAGTGGCAACTGGCAATTGTCAAAAGCCCTGATGTAGATGCGGACTTTGTGACTGCATTCTTGCTGCTGCTTCTGAGTTGTTTGAGCAGCAGGATGATTAGGCATCTCAAAGGGAATGGGATCAATAACAGTAGTAAAATAGATGATGAAGTTTCTCGCTTAATCTCTTTTCTCAGCTCAAACTCTCTTCTCGACCCATTACAGTCAGGTTTCCGTTCCAACTATTCCATTGAGACAGCCCAAACAAAAATTAATAATGACCTATACTCAGCAAGGGACAAAGGAAAATTCAGTATACTAATCCTACTAGATCTATTTGTTGCTTGCACTCCTACTGGACACACTACACACCCATGGCATCCATGACACACTTCTAAAATGGCTTTCCTCCTACCACTCTAAACATACTTTCAGTGTTTCTTTTGCTAACACGTTCTCATCTCCCCACGACCTCACAGTAGGTGTTCCTCAGGGATCAGTCCTGGGACCACTTCTCTTTTCCCTCTACACCCTCTCACTTGGTGAATTCATCTCATCTTTTGCGTTTAATTACCATCTGTATGTAGATGACATGCTAATCTATTTATTTATCCCGACCTTACTCCAACTGTGCAGTCTCGAGTCACTCAATGTCTGTCAGCTATTTCATCATGGATGGCCCACCGTCATCTTAAACTCAGTATGGCTAAGACAGAGCTAGTGGTGTTCCCTCCAAAAACCCATCCACCAACCCCCTTCTCCATTACAATAGACAACTATGCTATACACTCAGTACCCAAAGCAGGCTGTCTTGGTTGGAGGAGGTGATGAGAAATGTGACAGAGTGTCCCCTAATGTCACACTTGCCATTTCTTGGTGACCCAAAGAAGGCAAACTGGCAGCAGTAGCAACAGGCACAGGCAGCTGTTCCGTGCTTCTGGTGGTGGTGGTGGTATTATTGCTACTAGACAATAATTCTGCCTTCTTCAGGATCATGTTCCACCTGGACAAAGTAGAGAGGGGAAGGGGACTCCCCAGATCAGGGGAATGGTGTGGGCTCCCTTGACCGCTAATCTGGACGATATACATTGCTTTCCCCTACCACTTTTCTAATTAGTGGAAAGAATGATGAAAAGGAGAAGAAAAGGGGTGAATAGCTTTAGTTTTGGATTAATTAATTTGTTTGATACTCAAAGACTCCTATTCACACTCAGACTCCCCTCTGAGTAGTTTTCTTAATATAGAATATATTCTCACAGCATTGACATGCTAGACTTCCCCTCAGTCACTTATGTAAGCAAAACTATTGTTACAGCTTGCACAATTTTAATGAGGGTCATCTTAGTACATTTTTACTGAGGTCAGGTCCATGTTTTGCAAAGTACCCCCTGCCTTAGTCCCAAATCACCTTCAAGGGGTACTAGCTCCACAGAATGAAAAACACTTCTCTTTAGCAAAATCAATGGACATGGGATTTATATCTCAATGGTGAGTCATATAATACGACTGTTGATATATTCCCATTTTAAACCCTCCTGACACATGTTTTATGAACAGTGGGTATTATAGGGTTTAGTATTTGGTAAAGTGTACCCCACAATCTCTCTCTGTCTCTCTGTCTCTCTGTGTCATTCAAGGGGTGTAAAGTAATGTGCATTTCTATTTATTTCTTATAGTGCGTTTGATTTGCCCTATAATTTTGCCACTTTTCTTAGTACTTCAGCCTCTCTGATAATTTGCTCGATTAAGCTCAAAGAAAATATTTAGTTATTATCACAGAAATGTCATACAATTCTGAAAAGTGGATAGTTTTCTGAAATGCACAGCAATGCTAATTTAAAAACAGTGTGTGTAATACATACTAAAATAATCTAAACCTCATATTCTTGACTACGTGGTAAATATATTCTATGTATTACTTGCAAATCATTTTTGCAAAAATACATGAAAAGAATAATGCTGGAAGGAAAACTGTTGTTTTACACATGAAAAATACAAGAACAGCATTTCCGTGCAGAAATCTAATAACATGCCTATCATTTCTGTTGGCCTGAAGTTAAAAAAAGAAAAGCACTGTGTTATTTCAGTAGCTTTGCTCATTTGGGTGATCTAGCTCATGGTTATATTAGTTAGTGTTATCTTTAATGCAATTATGCATGTTGATCTTATATTAATATGAACATCAAAACCAAGAATGAGAGTGCCCTGTGCTATTATAGTCATGTTTGTAGCCCATGTACAATTTATAAAGAAAGTAAGCTTATCTTTTTTTTGTGTGTGTGTGTGTGCTTATGCAATATCCAAGTATGAAGATGAATTCATGGAATATGCACTAAGGCGTGATAAAGACATGATAAAGCAGACATGACTTATCCAGTGATATAACAAGTCCTATGTTGTTTTATTGAGTCAATGCAACTTTGGAGACCTTAGGCATAGATTCTATAGAATGACATAGGAACTGGCCTCCACTTTTATCACCTCTTTATCACTCCTTAGTGCATAACCCCCCCCCTTCAGATGGCAACTCCCCTCTCCAGCAAAAAGAAGTATAATAGAATAAATAACACCACATGACATTTAAACTGATTTTCTGCACACCAGAGGGCACTGCTAACAACAGAACAAACAACAACAAAAGTCAGCAGTTTAGACTGCAATGACTTTGGAACAATGCAAATAATATTGTATTTATATATCCACAGTGTGACTTACTTGTGGCCGGCAGCTGGGTAGTCGGTCACGTCCGTGTCCCCTCACAGCGGTTCTGTCCACGTCTCGGAATGCGGGCTGCTTCTGCATTGCTTTGTCCTTGAGCGGGTGTGCGTCATCGGGCAGCCGTCCAGTGACGTGCGCATCACATTTAAAGCTATACAGGGCTAATTGTGAGCTCAACCTCCCTGCTTGTTCTCGTGTATATAAACTGCCTGGACACTATCTCAAGTGCCCTTACATGGTGTTCCAGTGCAGTAGCTCCTAGTGTCCTGTATCTGTTGGTTTGACCCTTGCTTGGATTCTGTTCACTCCAGTGTCCCGACCCCTGTCTTTGTCTAACTACCCACTTGGTGATGACCTGTGGCTCTGGCTGACTACCCACTCCATGTTTGACTCCTGGCTTTGTCTGACTACCCATTTAGTACTGACCTGTGGCTCTGGCTGACAAACCACTCCGTGCTTGACCCCTGGCTATTGTCTGATTACCCACTAGTTACTGACCTGTGGCTCTGGCTGACTGTCCGCTTTGGTTTGACCTTAGGCGAGTCTTACCACCGATTTTGAGATCTGTTGGGTACTTGTTCTCACAGGGTCCTTTCCTGAGCAGTGTTCCTAATGTCTGTGGAAATAGTTGCTCTAGATCAGACGCCTACACCACTGGGGATCATACTTGGGGTTGTCTATATTCCTGATTTGTATTTCTCAATAAAGGTGGTGTTCATTATACTGTACCTGTGTATTGTTCTCATTTGTACCGCTACTGTGACAGATCTCTGTACCAACATTCTGTTGTGGCTGGCTATCCCGGTTTTAAACAAGTTTTCAACTTTGTTTTCCACATCTTCCAGTAGCCCATGATCAAGCCAGAAAGTCATAGATAGTAAGGAAATTCATTGTAAATAGTAGGGCTACACCTGTACTGCAAGCTGCTTCCAGTTCCAGCTCTACCTTGGTATTAGTTATATTGTGGAGTGCTCTACCTCTCATGGCATGACTGCTTGGGTCATGGCTGATCTCATCTCAAAGCAGGGTACCTTTGTGACACTCCCCAAACTGTTATCTTCAAACAAACTTACTGACCTCTTTGAAGATCTCTCTTTGGAGAGGTTTACATGGCATACCAGAGCAAATTGTGTCAGATAGAGTATCCCAGTTTTGGCAAACTCACAGAAATTAACATTATCATCTCAGCTGAATTCAGATGGCCAGGCAGAGTAATGAAACAGCTTAAAACATTTTCAATGAAGCTGTTGCAATTAGGAGCAGGTTAAAGGGATAGTAATACCTCGTTTTAACTTTATTTTATTTTGTAGACATTAAAAAAACATGAAGAATGATATAAGTTATCTCTCAAACCTTTACAGTTTAAGAGATATTCACAAGCAAAGTCTCCCCTCCCGCCCCTTTTACCTAGTGTAAGCCATCTCTTCTCAGATGTGGAATCTGGTTGCAAGACCAGACAGATAACAGAAGGGGACATTCTTCTTCCTGTGAAAACAATGAAAGCCCTGTCCCCCTTGACAAGCTTTTCAGGTTTTTCCCTTATCTTAATTGAAGATTATCCCTTTCTGCAATCTACCTGGGCACCTCCCTTCTGATCTGGCTGAGCAGTGTTACATCAGTAAAAGGGGCGGGAGGGGGACACTTTGTCATTGAATTACTCTTGAACTACAACTCTGACAGAATTGAAATAACACTCTCCAAAGTCCAAATACTATGATGATTAATTAGAGAGGCTTTTATTATGAAACTATCCCTTTAACAGAAAGAACGGTCTAGCTTTCAACAAAGAGTATTAAGCTACATCAGCCATATAATAAGCTTGGCTCTCATTGTTTAGGGGCTCCAACTAACTAGAGCTCAAACAAAGAATTATTCTACTTTACATGTATCCTTTCTCAAACACCACATGCAACCTCTTTGCTTATTCTGCACCTCCTCCTTTTTCAGCATCCATGTGAGGGCATGAAGAATTTATCATAAGGAAATTCTAGACTTATGCTTCTTTAAGGTAATCTGGTGTTATAGCTCAGAAGAATGCTACTGGGTACCCACATAAGACATGCAAACTCAAAGATTCGGCTGCACTCAGAAATATACACGTTGCACATCCGTGTTAAAAGCGACTTCTTTATTGAATCTTCATTTAAAACATACCGCATACGAACGGCAAACCAAAGCAGATATAGAGTGAGACAGGATATACAAAGGGGGAGCTCATAAGTCCGACATGTTTCATGCTATTTGGCACTTATTCATGGACTCTGGACGTTAACACAACCACCTGTTAAAATAACCTCTGTGATAGGATAATTGGCTAAAAATCAAACAAGAAGAATCCCTAAATTGGAAAATCCTACTATTTGAAACTCCTCTCCTCTCTCGTCATCACGCATCAAAACAGCCTGGATGAGAAAACACTTAAAGATGTCATAATATACAAGCGCAGGACTTGAGCCAAAAACAAGGGAAAAAGGAACATAAGGGGGAAAAAAACACAAGGAGAAAGAAACAGTCGAAGGGAATGGGAAAAGGGGGGGAGGAAAGGGAAAAAGCGAAAGGGAAAAAAAATCCTAAAACGTAAAAAAAAAAAAGAGGGGGGAGAATGGGTTAAGGAGATAGAATGTGACGTAAGACATTCAAGTTTCAACAGTGAAAAGAAGTTTAATCAGGACTTTTCATCTAAGCCTATTATATGAATCCCAGAAGGTACACGTGCAGAGTGTGGGAGATACTATGAGACCCTGTTCCCAAAAGTCCAGTTAATTACCTGTAGTTCTGGTTTCTTGTCTGGATACACCACTGGGACCTATTTGAACCCTCTACAAATGTACCTCAATGCACATGCAAACTGTTTGCTTGCCTAGATCAAGCACCTCTTCATGGCTACTGTCATCTGCCAGTAAAGCACCACCACCACTAACTTTTCCCAACCTACAACCCAAGTCTGTTAAATGGCATGACCAATGCTATTGTCTGATGCCAGCCCATAACCTCAGCTGGTTAACTGATCACTTATACTCTGCCCTACCCCTACCCCCAGAAAGTATTGTATTAAACCTCTTGGCATTGTTCTGTTCTCCCAACATCTCATAGGTTTATTGCCATGTCCACTCCTGGTGCTATAATAATCAGAATTGTTAACCACCTCTGCTCTTGTGTTACTAATGTGATCTATTGTTTTTTTGCATCCTTCCTCTACTGTGTGTTGGTTGACTGTTCTCATCCGCAACAGTCAAGCTGTTTTTTCATACATATATCAAGTTCAGTACCTTTCAAAAGGCCTGTTAGTACATATGTCTTGTCTAGAAGCCAGTAACAGTATGTTGTTATATCAGTTTGTCTATAATTTCACTAAACTCTCTTCCAGTTATATCATACCCTAGTCTTGTTTCCTGCTTTTCAATACTGTGCTCTCAAGCTCATCAATTTGCTAGTTGAGGTCTCAGAACCCAGGTCTTTCTGTCTGTATCTATAAGCCCTCCTCTGTCCTTTGAGTTCATCTTCTATTCTGGCAGTCAGTGTGATATTTAGAGGTAACGTACAAATATTCAATTGCAGCTTATTTTCTGAACTTAGACATTGGCATGAAAATCAAGTGTCTTCCCTGCAGGTTATGTAAGGGTACTTATTATAAATGTAATGCATACTGGCACACACTTGCAGCCATTGTTAACATTTTAATACAAGCAAGCCACAAAGCCCCCCCACCTATAGCTTGCACATGAAAATGCACAACGGATTCAAAGGACTTAATAGTCTAGTCCCTTCAGCAGCAATATTATTCTATATAAAGATATATTTAGATGACCTGTTCTTCATCTGTAATGGAGGACAGGAAGTCTTCAGTGAGTTAATAACAAATATTAACAATAACAACATGGGAGTCATATATACCAGTTCTTTCAATCCATGTCATATCAAATATCAAGTTCTTTACACAATAGACAATAAAATTGTCAGCAGGAATGTCAAGAAACAGGTTGACTCTAGTGGCCATTGGGTCAACAATATCCCCTTGGGTCAATTCCAGAGAATTTGCAGGAACTGTTCCATGGATTCAGATTTAAATGGTGAAGCTGCGGTTATGAAACTGAGGTTTCAGACCAGGCCGTGGAGAGAGCTAGGGCTTAAATAGGGACACAGTATTGGAGTATAGGGACAAGAGTAAGTCTGAGAGATCAAGACCTCCAGCATTTGTGACCGCATATAAAATGTGGCAGCACAGTTATATAAGATTTTCCACAAACATTGGCCAATCCTGATCCATCATTACCTAAGGAATTGGGCTGCAAGCCCAACATTGTGTTTAACCCCTTGAATGCCAGAGTGGTACGCAACAGATTGCAGAGAAATGCTTTGCATACCATACTAATTGGCGACAGGCAAATCCTGGAATCAGCAATTGTGGTAAAAAGGATTGCATCACATGTCTGCATCTTCCTAGTGACAAAAGCAGCTTTAAAAGTAGTGCAATGGGCAAATAGTATAAGATTAAATAATTAATTAATCATGCTACTACATATGTGGTGTATGTTGTGGATATAAATATGTAGGTAGGACAAAAAGGAAATTGAAAACAACGATTACAGAACACTTTAGAAATATTAGAATAGGTTTAATGACTCATAGTTTATAAAATCATTTTACACAGTTTCAGAATAACATTTCTTATGATGTCTATGTCCATGGTGTTGAAAAAGTGGTCATCAATTATAAAGGAGGGGAGAGATTGCTCAAGTTGTTCAAGAAAAATGTATAGGATCTATGAATTGCAGACTCTGGAGCCCAATGGCATGAACATAAACATAGATTTAGCAGCATTTATCTGAACTGTTCTTAGATATGATTTTTATTCCAATGTGGGGTCAGTTTGTTTTATGTATGGCTTAATTTTTCTGATACAGATTTTAATTATTTGGTTTTATTATCAGATTTCCAGCGGTATTCTATCAGAGATTTTAGATTTAGGCAGAGGTAAACAAGAACACACTCACAGAGAAATACTAGATGATTAATTATAATACTTTCAGGGTTACCCTTATTTTCATAACAAGATATCTAGCTGCCATTCATGTGATTGTTTCCCTTCATTCCATGTAATTTGTTGGTCCATAGATGGCAGTGTGTACTCACTGCTGTCTCTTTGACTCAATTAAGGTTTCAATAGGCTCCTGTTACTATTTAACTATTCATAAAAACTTGAATATGTTGTTGTTAATATTATAATAATTATTTTGCTGAGCATCCAGTTATGTATCTTTATATTTATGTGTTATGATCTTATCATGTGATTTTTATTTTGTCAATATTTTGATTTGTCGTACTAGTGTTTTTCATCTTGTTAGAAAAGGAAGTGGTGGCAGCTATAAATTGTTTGTTGGCTCTTGAGGAACTGGCAGTAAGCCGGTGAAAACACCTTTGGCCTACTTTTTATTTGCGGCACCCTACAGTGCTGGTCCCTGCCAGACTTCCCCATGAGTTTTCTCCCCCCTGGCCTGGCTTTCCCAATACATGTATTGGAGTCCCAATTTGGCCGGTCCTGATCTTCCCTTCCATTATACATCTGAGCAGTGTCTCCTGTGGCAGATCTAAAGCCAGCACGTGGTCCAAGTGTCGGCTGAAAGATCACCTTAGGATTAGGCACCTACTATACAGAAGGATTGCTACAGCTCTCATCAAGCACTAAGGTTCCAGAGTGATGAATCAAGGAGAACACGGTTACGTGACTATATGTGGGCTTTGGGACCCTGAGATGCTGTATATCCTTTGTAGTTTTTGTGAGTGCAATTTTGTTTCCTTATGTGATAACGATTTATTAAACATACATACTTAGTACTGTGTTTTTTGTTTATCTTACATCGTATAGGAGACTAAGAGAAAGACATCTATTTGAGCACAGTCCAGCCTTGCATTACATGAAAATGGACTACTTTACTCCCTTACTTTCCCCAACTGCTTTAAGAGATATAAGAAGGAAATGTTATGAATAGACAACATAGTATATAAGGGTTAGGCAGGCTCAAAGGTTTGTTCAAATGGATATTGTAGCTCAGAATTGTATTAGTTTACTAGTTGAACAGCCCGTTACACGGGCCACAGTGCCACTACCACCCGGTCGCGGGGCAGTCACGCTCCTTCGGAGCGCCCAGCTCTGTATCAGCCGCAACGCGGGCAGTCTCTACTGCTCATGACTGCAGCACGCGCAGCAGTGTCTACTGTCGCGGCATTACACACGATTTAGCGAATTATTATATAGGATTCTTCCCATTTTTTTCTAGGTGCCTTTCACACAAAGAATGGAGTAGCATATTTTTTTTTTTTAAATTATGCCTTAAATATATAAGCTAGGAAAATAAATTATTTTGGGAAAAATCATTGATATATTTTCTTACAAATCATTGATTTTAAATAATATACAGTAGCTTATTATGCTTATTGTCTAAAGCTACACTCTTCATATGTTTGAAATAAATGCTTGGCGTATTACAAATAATAAGTATATTAAATTGTAAACAGCAACATGCATAAAAATTTAGTTTTACAAAATTCCAGAAGAAAACCAAAAGAAAAAACTAAAGCTGCATCGCAGTAAAACCCTCACAAGTATAAACAAAAACTTAATTTAGTAATAATATATAGACACCATTAAAACATAAAACATAAATAGAAGCATGCAACACTTTCCTTCCAAAAAAACACTGCACATCAAGTGATCAAGCAAACCATAAATGCAAAGAGATATAACGTTTGGGAACCAGTGAAGGTATAAAGTATGGGAACCAGAAAAATATCCTAAATGAATATTGCTGTATATAAGTTCAGTTATAACTAGGTATGTATACTTCTAAATATAATACAGTATTCAGCAACAGCAAATTTAAATGAGTTCCCAAATATCAGACTTATACCCTCCAACAAACAAACAATTGTCTGCCCAATTGTCTGCCATTATGTATGTAAAGAATGGAACCTACCTATGAAATTTCCTGTGTACAGAATATAGTCTGTTTCATATGGTTCAGTTTGTTAAAATGGTAAAGAACTGGACCCAAATCTATCTTTTGGTATATAGTAAGGTATATTTGCTGTATAATCTCTGTTACTATACCTCTACTCATGAAATGTAATTTGTTCTCCATGCCTTTGCGAGGTTTATAATGTTACCATGACTTTATCAAAAAAGTAGTTTAGTGAGCCTTATTCATATTCCTGAGCAGGCATGGGCAACATTTTTGTCTCAAGTGAAACAGGCGCAAAATGCCAGTTTTCTGCTTTTTCCCAATTAAATTGAAATCAATGATGAAACTTAGGGGTAGATTTAAAGGCAGGCGTTAACATACCCGGTAGGGCCAAAGTGAATACCAGCTGTTAAACTAACATGTTTAACGCATTATTTAAAGGCCCTACCAGCTAAAACCCCAAAGGACATTAAGCCACAAAAACAGTCTTGTGGCTGAACGTCCGTTTTGTGCGTTTAGTTCCTAAAACGCTGCTAAAGCAGCGATATTGGGAACTGAACAGTAAAAGACAATTAACTATCGGTTAACTGATCCATGTTACACTTACCTGTCATCCACTGTCCTTTTGTCTTCTCTTCTTTCTTCTATCTTCCGCCTTCTATTTAGTCTTCTGTCTTCTCTCTCTACTCCCTGTAAAATAAAAGAATAAAATTAATACCAAGCATGAACGAAGACATTCTTGAACCCTTTGAGTGGCAGAGGGGTATGCAACGCATTGCAAAGCAATGTGTTGTATACCTCACTGGCACTCAAAGAGTTCAATAGTATTGCACCATAAATATACCCATATGATATGCCTCCATGTAATGCCCCTAAGTATAAACATGCCAATACATTATATAATCCACATAGACATAAATAAATGCCATCCATTAATGCCCAGTATGACAACTTCTTCACATCCCAGCCAATCATTTTAAAGAACAGCCACTGGAATCTCAATGGCCAATGGCTGTGAGGGAAATGGAAGTGAGCCTGCCCATATATAAAGGCAGGCTCACTTCCAATGCCCTCAGTGTGTTACGGGCATCGATCCGTACACAGCTGAAGGGGAGCGACGTGGAACATTTGTGTCTCAGCTGCCGCCGCCCTTGCAGCCGCTCCAAGCGGCGGAGAAACAAAATATTAAGCTAAGTTGTCATACTGGGCATTAATGGATGGCATTTATTTATGTCTATATGAATCATATTATTTATTGGCATGTTTATACTTTGGAGCATTACATGGAGGCATATCATATGGGTATATTTATGGCGCAATACTATTGAACCCTTTGAGTGCCAGTGAGGTACACAATGCATTGTTGTACCAGAAAGCCTTCTGTTCCTTATTGGTATGTACCATGTTAGTCTTTGGGACAATATATATATACATATAGAAACTGTGTAAGGAAGATTTTCTTCCTACAAAATCTTAAGTGCATTTTGTTTGTATGTTCTAGTTTAGTATGTACTAAACTTGGCTACTGACAAATTTAAAGAAGAAAAACTATCATTAAAATAAATTACATTCTAACTCAACAAAACAGGGAAATTCAGGGTTAAGATTTTATGAGCAGGAAGTACATGCCTTTTCATGAGATAATAGATGACCACACTTAACACATTTAATATATTATTAACATTAATAATTAGGTGTTATGTGTAAAGCATAAGTGGTGTATGTTGTAGTTATGCTCAAAAACAGGGAGAATGGAAATTGTGGTGAGGTAACTCAGCTGGTTAATGCACCAGCTGTAGAATCTGTTAAAACCATAGAGTTGCAGGTTCCAGTCCCTGCAATGGCAATTCAGCCTTTCACCCTTCTGAGGTAGATAATATGAGGACCCAGGACAAACTTGAAGATGAAAGACAAATTCAGTGTATCCTTTCGGGTAAAATACTTTCATTAAAATAAAGAAAAAAATATTGTTAATGTGCCTAAAGAGAAGGTAAATAATATAGACAGTTAGGATTCATTCAATCCAATGGAAAAAAGGAAAATGAGACAACCCTTGTCTCTTTATTACTGAGTATTGTACAGAATACTTTCCGATATCTGATGGGCTTGTTAAGTACTGACCAGTATATTGCTTAGGACCCAGCTTTCAGGTTAATCTTATCTCATAGGCCACTGTTTATATATAGGAGACCCTTACTAGAAACTTGTGCTCATATAGAGAAGACTTTCTTTCAAAGATCCTTAATGGGGAGTTATAGATGTGACTTCTGCACAGCAAGTAATAAGTCCAAGCCATTTGGGAGAGATGTAAATAGCTTTAAAGCAAACTCCACAGGAGAAAGCCATAGAATTGAACATGTTATATCATGCAAAACCAAGTATGTTGTCTACCTTTTGGAATACCCTTGTGGCATTCAGTACATAGATGGAAAGACAGCGTGAGTGACTTGGTGAACATGTCCTTTAAATGGAAGGTACTCAGAACCCATGGCATAGTTGAGCATTTTTATCTTAATCGTGGAGACGATCTATCAGCCACCAGACATATCCCCCCCCCCCCCGAGACCACATGCTTTTATGGTCTTAAGTGTAAAGACCAATTTAATCTTTATTTTTGACTATATTATACCTCCCCATTCATTAGTGATTGATCCCATTGCTACACAAGTCTGATTGGATGGATTCCTACCACATGGTCCACCTAATTTTATTGTGTCAATGAGTACAAATTTGACTCCAGATGTCCAAGCGCTGATGGGCATGAGATTTATTGCACTAGATCTTGTTTGCATCATTGTACAGAAGAACAAATTGACTATTAATTAAAATGCATTTTTAATTGCATATAGGAGGTTGAATAAACACGTTGACACTAGCGCTAACCATCCTAGCTCTAAACCTAATTTAATCTTCTTTACACTTAACCTACCCTTATCTTTTTGCAATTGCTCTTGGCCTATTTGCAGCTAGAGTGAGAAGAAGAAAACATTTTGTAAAAAAGAGGAAAAAAACAAATTCACACTGCTAGCAGACCTTAATGCACACACATAATAACACACACACATACATACACGCACATGTACACACATTCAAACACATTTTTAAATACAGATGATAGCCTGGTATGTTGAATGTAGGTCAGAATTTCAATTGCCCTGTAATGCAGATCTTTGTCTCATTTGTCTCCAGGAAGAGGGGACATATTCAAGTGACATATAAATGGCTGAAGTGAACAATGACAAAGGGTGCTGATAATTTGTGATTCATGCTTCTGCCAGAGCTCACTATTATTCTTGAAAGTCATGCTCACAAACACCCTAGATAACTGAATTGTGTTTATATCAGATTTCCTTTAAACTGAACATTAACATTTCAACACTTCAACAATGTGTTAAACCAAAAGCACTCCTTTTTCTATATCTGTCATGTTCTCATAGTGACATGAGGTTTACCCAGTAGACTGTGACAGGTAGAGAGACTTACCAGAGACCAAGGGTGCATGAACCTGTCAAAATATACAGGTAAAATGGCTAGAACCACTGTAAACTGGCAAATAGTCAAAGTTGGTGTCAGTAACCCCTGGTCAGAGTAACTTTCCCAAGGTCAGAGTAACGGGGAAATCAGAGTAGTCAGAGAGTCAGAGTCACATGTAAATAAGTGTAGTTGGAGTAATTTTTTCCGGTATCCTTTGAAAATGTTACCCACATGAAAAGAGCGACATTCTCATATTGCACCCATCAGAACGTCGTATCCTTATTCCCTGTCCCTCCCATCCACAGTCATAACCTGCAAGTGACCACAGATATTATTATTTTTATTATGTACCCCCATCCCCCATCCGTGAGTAAGGAAGGAAAGCATCGTGATGGAGTGCTGCTGTCACGGTTTGTTACGACTCTCAGACACAAAGTTAGGTAAAAACACAACTTTATTAAAAGTAATTAAAAATGATCCCTTAGGATTCCAACATGACATACAACACTTAATGATTGAGAAGTTTAAATTTACAGGCTCTACCGGTCTTGCCAATATACCGGGCAAGACAGTCAGATGTTCTTATACTATAGGCTCTACTGGCCTTGCCAATACCGGGTAAGGCAACCTGCAGATGGAATATGTACCAGGTTCTACCGGCCTTACCAATACCGGGCAAGGCAGCCCAAAAGAAGCTTTGCGAGGCTCTACCAGCCTTGCCAATACCAGGTAAGGCAACCTTCAGATTTAATAATAAGCCAGGTTCTACCAGCCTTACCAATACCGGGCAAGGCAGCCAAATGGAGTTTTGCGTAGGCTCTACCGGCCTTGCCAATACTGGGTAAGGCAACCTTCAGATGGAATAATATGCCAGGTTCTACCGGCCTTACCAATACCGGGCAAGGCAGCCCAAAGGAACTTCACTCTAGGAACGCCCAACCGAGAGTACGTCTTTAATGCTCTTGGAGCAAACCAGCATCCACACGCTGGAACCAACAAGTAACTTGTATAGCAGAAAAGCTTGGAGCAAACCAGCGTCCGCACGCTGGGACCAACAAGTAATTCGTATAGCCACAAGGCTTGGAGCAAACCAGCGTCCGTACGCTGGGACCAACAGTAATTCGTATAGCCGCAAGGTTTGGAGCAAACCAGCTTCCGCACGCTGGGACCAACAATAATTTGTATAGCCACAAGGCTTGGAGCAAACCAGCGTCCGCACGCTGGGGCCAACAGTAATTCGTATAGCCGCAAGGCTTGGAGCAAACCAGCGTCCGCACGCTGGGACCAACAGTAATTCGTATAGCCGCAAGGCTTGGAGCAACCAGCGTCCGCCCGCTGGGACCAACAGTAATACATATAGCCACAAGGCTTGGGAGCAAACCAGCGTCCGCACGCTGGGACCAACAGTAATTCGTGTAGCCACAAGGCATGGGAGCAAACCAGTGTCCGCACGCTGGGACTACAAGAATGTCGCCAAAGCGACCAGTCGTCAGGAACACATCTGGCTGGAAAAGAGACGACAGGAACTCGCAGAAAGACCAAGCAGTCAGGAAGTCTCAGCGAAGGCAATCAGCAGGAAACATCAACCTCTCAGGACTAGGCCGGAACCACAGTGGAACAACTCTGCAGACAGAGGACTCAGGAATAAGATGATTTCGGGAACTCAGGAACACAGCTACAGGTACAAACGAATACTGGAACATAGTCAAGGCTAATGTGGTCAGAGACACCACGAAAGGGCAACCATAGGGTGCCCAAACCAGGTTTAAATAGACAGTATGAGGCGGGTTAAAGACAGACAACCAATAGGAGTCCCCTAATGGTGACTGACAAGGAAGTGCAACAATCACGGGCACCATGATAGCTGCGTGATGGGAATCCAGTCAAGTAACTGGATATTAGCATCTTCTGACAGTGAAGCTGCAGGGGAGGAAAACGAGGATCCAAACACTGCTTTCCTGGCCCAATCTTATCCTGTTGTATGAATTTGGAATTGGCTGTTCCATTAACCTGCACCAGACAGTGAGTGAATACAATCAACTTGTACTGTATGTTACATTGTGGTCTATCAGTGCCAGTCTTTTAATTTTTTGTTCATTTTGGTGCATAATCATAATATATTTTGGTCACTTACAGGTTATGACTGTGGATGGTGGGCAGGGAATGAGAATGTGTACTTTATGTTACATTGTGGTATATAAGTTTGGTGGATAATAATATTTTTGGTCACTTGCAGGCTATGACTGTGGATGGGAGGGACAGGGAATGAGGATACGGCATTCTGAGGGTGCAATATCTGCTGCTCTTTTCATGCGGTGGGATTCTGATATTGCTGTTTTCAACACGCCAGCATTTTTAATGCGACATTGTGTTGGTTGCCCAATAGAGGGGGACATTTTCATAGTGAACCCATTTTTCCACAAGTCACAAGTAAATCAGTATAGATGGAGTTACCTACCAAGTCCACAACACAACAAGAAAGTTACTGAATGCTATAAGAAATACAAAGATTCAGGTACACTGAACTGATCAATGTTTTTATAACTGATTATGTAGATAGTAGTATCAGCAGGTAACACTCACCTGCAGTTTTACCCAGTGCACCTTTATTTGGTATGCACCAGTTATAGCTCATGGGCACTTTTATATTTCCTGTACCCTCTTGGGAACCATCCTTCTCTAATATTTTACTTTGCCACAATGTACACTCTGACATATAAGTGAACAAAATTAATTGATTATATTTTTAGGGTACACTCTAAGGACTGTATCACCATCACGAGTTTTGGTTATGTACTCAAAAAAAAATAAACCCCCAAACAGTAAGGGACTAAGCATATATTATCAGTCCATATCTATTTGAAATCAGACTGATTCTATAATACTTTATATTAATTTTATTGCAGATCTTGAGTTATCAGAATCTATTTAATTTTTAGAATTTAATTTAAAATGGTTATGATTAATTCATTCATTTTTTCTGTCTCGGTACACTTAAGAGAAAGATCACACAACACAGGTACAGGTGAATTTAACCAATTTATTAAGATCAATATACAGGAGCAAGATACTTCCCCAACCTCCCCAGGAACATGCGGAAGGACAGTGCACAGTCCGCAACCCAGGAGCTGACACTGAGCTACAACCTGCAACCGCGGATCACCAAGGCAGCAACAGAGGTAGAATCTAGCCTATGATTCTACAGAGACAGCGTGCAGAAACCTAGAGAGCTAGGCATCAGGCAACAGGAGTGAGACCAGGGTACAGACAGGTAATAACCTCGGAGGTATAGCTAGTCAAGGATGCATGGAGCGAGACAACTAGAGCAATACCTGAGGTGAGACTAACCTTGTATTACCGAGCGGAAGGCAGCCGCAACAATACCAGGGAGGTAAAGTTTGCTTGTAGGCTGTACTGAACGAGAGCCAGCAAAAGCCGGTTAAGACAGAGTGGAGAGTCAGACAGTACCAGGGTCAAGCACGGAGCGGACAGTCAGACACAGCCACGGGTCAAAACCGGATAAGGTAGTCAGCCAGAGCCACAGAACTCATGGAGTGGGTAGTCAGCCAGAATCAGGGTCAGACCGGAATGAATATTCAGACAAGGCCTAGGTCATACACGGAGCGGGTAGTCAGACAGAGCCAGTGGTCAATACCAGAACTGGTAGTCAGACAAAGCCAAGGATCGAATCGGAGAATCAACGGAAGCCAAGCAAGGGTCAAATGAGAGCACACACACAGTAATAACGCACAGGTACACCACGAAAAGGCAACTAAGCCTAATATTCAGGCAGTATATAAGGCCAAAGGAGAAGGTGGGACACAACCAGCCAATTAGCCGAATACTACAAAACAGCAAGCGGGAAGTCAAAGATGCGCACCAGCGACAGTGAGGCCAGCAGACAGGTTGCAGCGGCCGGGAACGCTGCTGCTCGCTCACCAGAGGGAACAGGACACGCACCCATACCAGGCAGGCAATAATCACGGGCACCAGGATACTAACCCTTTCTCTTTTCTTATTTTATTTATTTATTTATTCATTTATTGTTAATACATTTATTTCCCCATGTAAATTAATTTATGTTTTCTCGCTTTTTATGTTGGATTTAAAATACATGTTTTAAATTGTTAGGTTTGATAATGAATTGGTACGCTTGACCAATCAGGGAATGGCCTCAAGATAAGCATACAAATTAGGGTGTCCTAATTGGCCAATCAGAGTAGGTTATTTATTATCTAATTAGAATGCCTCTTTTCAAGCCATGCTGATGAAGGTATCATAGTGGGAATCAATCAACATTCCAACCATTCCATTTAGCAAAACTGTTAGCTGAGCATACCGGGAAACACAGAAAATACACCAAACTTTAGCACAAGTTACAAAAAACGCACAGCAAAATACAGTATATAGTTAAATAACACAGGGAAACACAAAACTTCCACCAAATTATAACAGAGGAGACACAGCACATTGGACAATAATTGTCAGCAGTAGGTGAAAGAAGGAACTCACCTACTGGTTTGCTACAGGGTCTGTTGATTGTATAACATTTTCCCCTGCAAAAGCAGCTTGGGTAGCCAGGAAATGTATTGGGCAGTTTTTTGATATATGCAAAACTTTTATATACATTTTATAATCATTAATACACTGCCACTAACACTTTTATATTTTTTAAATAGAAAGGATAAATATTTTTTCTAATCAAAACCATTTTTCCCCTTTTATGTGGTGAAGATGAACATCATTAAGGGGCAACAAAAGAAGAAGAAGGCGCTTCTGGTGCAATATGGTTGATAAATAAATAAATCCACCACCTTTCACCTCAATAAGGAATATACTCACAAAGATTATGGTCAGTATTGCATATATATACAAACTGACAAACGTGCTTAGGGGATCCTATTTATACACAGTCCCCCACACAGTGATATTCTCTCCACGTATGGGCTGCTCCTATTTTCAACTCTCAGGAAGCCAAAACATAGAAGAAAACACAAATAGGAGGGCGCCCAATCATGCCTATTATTCTTAGGTAACAAATACAAATGTATATATATGTAATCAGCTGTAATCAGTTATTATATGTTGATTAATGTTGATTAATTATATGTTGATTAATTTAGATATACTCGGGCAACTAAGAGGTTAAAATTGAGGAGTTTTCTAATTAAATGATTGTGCTGTTTAGACAAAGTCCTATAGGGCAGTTCAACTGGATCCAATCAAAGGTAAGGGAGGGGTTTTTAAACTCTTGTGCTGCTGTGTGTTTTTTCTTTGTTTGTATCCTGAAGTGTGAGGTTCTTCTGCATCTGAAGAAGTGGCAAGTGAGCCACGAAACGTTTTGCTTAGTTGAACCTTTTTCTTTTAATAGTGTTGTTTTATTTTTGTAAGCTCCTATGAGCAATTGTTATTTTATAATATATTTTTTAATTAAATACAACTTTAAAAACGACTGCAGCACAGCCTTTTCTGGATTCCTATGAGACCTGGGAAGACCTGAGCAGAGACAGGTTAATTTTCTCTCCGAGCATGATCAGTTACTGAAGGGTATAAGCCCCCAAGTAACATTCACCTTTGTGAGTATAACTACATATATATACATTTGTATTTGTTACCTAAGGATAATAGGCATGATTGGGCGCCCTCCTATTTGTGTTTTCTTCTATATCATTAAGGGGCAGTTCCCAAGTGGGTATGGGAGATATAGGAGTACCCATTAGCAATAACTGATGCATAATAAATAAAGGTGCATTGGGTACCAAAGGTGGTGAGTGTTAGAGCCCAATACTACTATCCATATGATCAGTTATAAAAGCATTGAAGAGTTGAGTGACCTGATTCTTGTATTTGATTGTTTCCACAATGAGGTTTCTCAAGAGTTAATACAGGGAGCATCCTCTGTCATAAGCCCATTTCAGGCATATACAAAGCATGGATAAGAATTAGAATTGACTGAAAGCACTGCGTGGGGGCAGAAATATCCTCTCTACGTGTTTATTGGCACTTGGAACATTAAAGTGGCTACCATTTATGTGACTAGCCATTTGCAGATTCACTAATGTTCATTCAGTTAATGTAAAGGTTCAACACAGGGGTGCCCCATTATGGGATTTTTTTTGTCTTCTGAATGCTGTATCATCATAATCAATCAGGACTATTGTTGTGTATGAGAAAGAGCAATCAAGGTGTGCACATCCAAATAGACAACAGAATCAAAATTGAATGTGGGTAGAAGTGTAAGAAGAAAAACATTGTGATACTCTGCTTTAGCAGCTGCATTGTCCAAACTAGATTGTGACCATGTAAACAACTTGACCTTGCAATATCTTTGTACAAGGAGGTTATCATAATTTCCACTCTTGAATTTATATGGCACATAATGTTTTCTTATATAAAACCTACAATAGTAGGCCAGGTCAATTGATTACAAGGAAGTTGAGGAGAGCAATTACTTATTACTGCTGAGAGAATTGAACTTACGTGAAAAAAAGAAAAACAAAGAACAAATAAAGACACTGCATGATACATATAGATTTGTAAGACAAATAAGAGCTATTTTATCCTTAAGATTCAAGTGAATGAAATCAATCATTTATTTCTTATTATTTTACAAACTTTATAAAAAGGGCTTGTTCTGTATTTTGAGAATTGCATCTGGAGAATTGTTCCTATTAGCCCAACAAACAAAAGAAAAAAACATGATTTGTTCATCTGAAAAGAAAGTAAACAAAAGATACAAGATTGTCTATTTTTAAGTACAGTACGTTTTGACTTTCTAGGTAGGAACTTTCAATTATTAGGCCTCTCTGGTGAAAGCATCCACACAGGTGGTATTTCCTATAAGATGGATAAAGGTAACAAATACAAAGTAATAAAGTGAACCAATAAATGTAAAAGCTTTTTATTATCCCAGTGGTCAGTTACTTTAGTTGCTATTCATGTTGGGTAACAGTCTCCATGTGCTTATGATTCATTTCAGTATATTTTTTGATAATTACTGCATGGCTCAAATTTTTCACTTGCCACTAGCCAATGGCGAGTGAAAATTTAGCCCTGGCGAGTAGAAATTCAGCCCTGGTGGGTATGTTATGGCTTGCAGTGGCAAGTAACTTTTCAGGTCTGGCTAGTAGCAAAGGATTTCAAATTTTAAGCCCTGATTACTGTATGTTTAACACCTCTGACTTTCAAGGGATTATGTTTCATGTTGGGAGAGTGGAGAGCAACAAAATTAATTAAGGGAATGGAGGACTTGACATATGAGGAACGACTAAACAAACTTGGTTTATTTACTCTAGAGAAAAGACAACTAAGAGGAGACCTTATCACATTGTACAAGTATATGAGAGGCCAATACAAGGATCTCTGCGGTGAGCCATTTATTCCAAGGCCTTATCAGGTGACCAGGGGACACCCCTTGAGATTAGAGGAAAGGAGGTTTAAACTTCAGCAGAGGAAGGGTTTTTTTACGATAAGGTCTGTCAAATTGTGGAATTCATTGCCCAGGGAGGTAGTTATGGCAGATACAATGGATACATTTAAGAGAAGATTAGATACATTTCTTTCAAAAGGGAACATACAGAGTTATACTGTTTATCAGTAGGCTGATCAGGAAGGTCTGATAAAGATTAATTTAATTGGTAGCAGGAAAGCTATAAAATTCTCAGTTACTGAGGTATGAGGCGAAGGTTGAACTTGATGGACTTGTGTCTTTTTTCAACCTAATTTACTATATTACTATGTTACCATGTTTTTGACAATGATTTTAATGTAATAGTAAATCTAAGGGTCTTTTTATCAAGCATTTGTGATGTTGGATAACTTTCTGGCACTCAAAGGGAAAAAGGCCTAGTGCCTGAAACATAGTACTATGATTATTGGGTAACGTACCAGTAGCTGTCTAATACGTAACCACCAACGGCAATAGGAACAGATGCAATTGCCATGTTGATCTAAATCAGTTTCATATACTGATATTCATTAAAATAGTAATATGGAGACTAAGATCTGCCATGCATTAATCTTCCCAAGATGAAATCCAGTGCTAACTGAAATGAAGTAAATGCATTATTCATTTAAGACCAGGTAGAAGCATCTCATTTAGTGAAATGGGAAATTACTTTTCAATCTTTATTCTCCTCTGTCTACACTAGAAGAGCATGGAATGGATTGCAATAAAGACTCCTATATCAATACACAGTCAAAGAGTTGATGCAGCTGATTAAAGACAAAAATCCTTCAAGACCTACAAAAAAGAAATACTTTGTAATGTACACAGAAATTAATTACATTTTACCAGGAAAATTTACTATACAGTAGGGGTGGGTGAAAGCTCTCTCCTTATGTGTCCACTGAGTCTGAGGAGGAGGAATAGTCAAGGTTTGGATGAGCTGCTCTAATTCTGCTTGATTCTGCTGTCTGAGCTAATATAAGAGCTCTGCTATCCATTGCTGCTGCCTTCCCTTTCCTGGATCACGCTGAATCAGCTGACATCTCTGTGATTGCTCATCTGACTTTTATCAGCCAACCCTCCCAGGGTATTTAAAGCAGCTTGGCTCACTTCCTGATTGTTCTTGTGTTTGTTGCTGCTGGTTGCTGTGGATTCTCTTGTGCTCCTGTTTATCTGTGTATGACCTGGTTTCTTCTGACAATCCTTCTAGCTCCTGACTCCTGGCTTGTTCCTGGCATCCCAGACTTCTGTGTTCCTGACTCTGGCTTGGCTGAGTACCTGTCTTGGTTCCTGACCCTGGCTTGTCTTTTGGTTTATGCTCCTGGATCACAATTCTGTTTTTGTCACTGTAATAAAAGTGTTTTGCATTTTACATTTTTGTGTCTGTCTGGTTTCTGGTACCTAAAAGGAAAACATGAGTACTACAGAACCAATGCTGTCCAGTTCCAAAAATCATCCCTAGGGATCTTGGGCAAATTAATGCCAAGGGAGCAAGAAAAGGGTAGTAGTGAGAGCATGACAGGTCAGTTGCCTGTGCCTGCTGCCAGACGTGCTGCACATTCTGCCAGACGTGCTATCCCTGCTGCCACTAGTGCTGTGCCTTCTGTCAGTCATGCTGCCCCTGCTACTACCATTGCTGTGCCTGCTGTCAGACATGCTGCCTCTGCTGCTACCAGTGGTGTGCCTGCTGTCAGATGTGCTGTCCCTGCTGCCACCACTGCTGTGTCTGTTGCCAGTGCTGAACCTGCTGCCACCAGTACTGTGCCTGCTGTCAGATGTGCTGCCCCTGTTTCCACCAGTGCTGTGCCTGCTTCCAGTGCTGAACCTGCTACTAGTGTGTCTTGTAATACTCAGTTGGGGAGGAGAAGATGATGCCAAGTGTGACAGCAGGGGACCCTAAGTCACTCTTTTCATCCCCAAGCAGTCCCGCCAGTGCTAGTACTACTAAGAAGGTCCAGCAGCTTGTTAGTTTTATGAGTGAAGGAGGTGGTAATCAATATCCTCATATTACTAGTGACTGTGAGGAAGAAGACTCTGGTGCTGAACTTGATGTGGTTGGTGTTAGTAGTAGTAACAGTAATGATGAAGCAACTGGTGGGACTGGTGTTAGCGGAGTGGTAGGGAAAGCGTTTGAGGGTCCAGACTAGTGGCCCAGGGATCCCACACCATTCCTCTGGCCCTGGGAGTCCCCTTCCCTTCACAACAGTGTCCAGGTGGAATATGATCCTGAAGAAGCCAGAACTGGTGGTGGATAGCAGGTACAGCAATCATACCACCACCACAAGGAGCACAGATCAGCGGCCTGTGCCTGCTGCTACTGCTGCCAGTCTGCCTTCTTCACATCACCAAGGAATGGCAAGTGTGACATTAGTGGACCCTCTGTCACATTGCTCGTCACTTCCTCCAACCAGCAGTGAGATATCTGTAATAGAGCAGCAGCAGCATGTAGGGATTAGTGGTGGTGGTTATGATGATGGTAGAGAAGCTGGGGTGGTAGAGACATAATTGGCCTTTTTAGCCCAAACTGAGAAGGAATAGGTGAAAAGGAATGGAGATGGGTTCACACCACCACCAGCAGTGAGCTTATGGAATATGCAACTGCTCTAATTCCTGCTGCTGGGTTGCAAGAGCAACAGGATGCTGCGGAGCAGGCTAGTGTGCCACAGACCACTATGGACACAGTGGGAATGGGGTCAACAAATGATGCGGGACTAGGACAGGTTCCACTTGCCAGCATCAGCAATACTCCTGGTCCTAGTTACAGTGCTGATTCTGAGGCAGTAGCAGCAACAGCAGCAACATAATCCTCTGCCCCAGAAAGTGAAGGAGAATGTGGAGAACAAGAAGAAATAGGTCATTCTTCTCCACCTGTTCCCTATCCCTATACCCCGAAGTCATGGATGTGGGATTATTTTTCTCTTAGGGCAGGCACAGTACAGTCATCAC
The DNA here is from genome assembly GCA_037306005.1 of Rhinophrynus dorsalis. NCBI lineage: Eukaryota > Metazoa > Chordata > Amphibia > Anura > Rhinophrynidae > Rhinophrynus > Rhinophrynus dorsalis. Next base: position 112,281,569 of record CM074718.1, read on the forward strand.
CAATGGCACTATGCACAATTTGTGACAAGTCAGTGAGAATGGGAAAGGAGGGAACACACTGTGGCACAACTGCCCTGATAATACACATGAAACACAGACACCATGACATTTATGTTGAACATGTTAAAGCCAAACACCCACCACAGAAATCAAGCACTGCATGTGTCCTTGGTGTGGATAAGGGGTATGGTGACATCAGCAGTACTTGGTTTCTGGTGTCATGGTGTTTGGATACAGTTGTGCCCCCAGGTGTTACTTACCACACATACTGTGCACATTGAAGTTGCTGATGAGAGGCACAGTTTCTACTCTCAAGGGAAAAATTTCTATTCTTATAACAACACACCCATGATTTTGGAGGAGGGGCAGGTGAAGAAGAACCATTGGCCAACTTCTTCTTTTCTTCACATATACTGGGGGCTACTTATTGTGCTGTTACTGCCTCAGGCGCATCACTGGAGCTAGTCGTGGAAAGTGGAAACATCATCATCCATCAACCATGTTACTGCTGTTGTTGATCCCGTTCCCTTTGAGCTACCTAATCAAACTGCTGCTTAAACAACTCAGCAGCAGCAAGAAAAGCAGTTGCAAATTCTGCATCTACATCAGGGCATTTGACAATGGCCAGTGGCCAGAGGCCAACAGGACATGACCTGCTGGCACTTTTTTTCTTCAGGGTTTTTGCTTTAAAAAATTAAAAAAAAAAATGATTAAAAACCCAGAGTCCTACAAAAAAAAATAAACAATTTTTGGGAGTTTTTTCTAACAAATCTAAGTCCTGCAAATCAATGTCTCTTCACGACTTGTGCCTCTAATAAGTGTCAGTCCTACAAATCTATGTTTCCTCAGGGCTAGTTTGTCTAACAACAAATCTAACAAATCATCCTCTACAAAATACTCTATCACTCAAGTATCAAGTCTACTCTAGTGGCAGCTTATGTCGGGTTTTCTGGTCTCTCACTTTACATACAAAAATCTTATATTATTTTATTTATTTATATTTTTATTAACTGTCCCCCCAATACCAGTCAACAAACCCCTACCAATACAATACCATGTCTTATGGGGTTTTTTTAATTGTATTTAGGATTTACTTTTTACTAACTGCCCCCAATCCCAGTAAACAAATTATCCCCCAAAAACATTCCCTGTTCAACTGATTTTTTCTCCACATCCCACCAACACAGGCACCCTCATGTCCCTTTAATACTATGCCTTTGGGAAATAAAATAATATTTGTTATGCTTTGTGTGAAAGTTCAATGTTCCCATTGGTTTCAATGGAACGAGCTAGGCAAAAAAGATGAAAAATAACACTTTTTGCAGGAAATTATTCGCCAAGTGGGAAGTGCCATTATTCGCCGATTTCAGTTTGAGGCAAAATGTTTCACCCATCCCTACTGATGACCCCATTTACTACAGGAAAACAAAACAGTGTGTGTGGCCATCACTGAAATATACTGCCATGAAAACCCTTAATTGCTTACCACCAGTGCAGTCTGAATGGGTTTTTAGTGCAGCTGGTTATATTGTTACTGACTGTGACTGTAGGACACGGCTATCAAGCATCAGTGTGGGAAGACTAACAACATCTAATACCATCTGATATCAATGGAATGAGCTAGGCGAAAAAAATCGGAAAAACGACACTTTTCGTGGGAAATTAATCACCAAGCAGGAATTGCCATTATTCACCAATTTCAGTTTTCACCCATTCCTACTATACAGATCAGGCAACAACAACATGAAAGTCTCCTTTTCTACATCTATATAAAAGGGTGTCAAGCTCTCACATCATGCCATTCTGTGTTTGTGAGAGGGGAAAGCAGCATGTATTTTAGGTAGGACATTTGTTCTCTGTATTAGGGGAGTCTGGGGGCACTCTGGTGGAGAAGAATGGAGGAAGGAGGTTGACCCCAAAATTTAGTTTGACTGGCAAAACACAGGCAGCTGGGCTACAAATTGCTTGCAGATCTTGCTCTTATTGTCTATGTGCCGGAGAAGTCTGTTAAAAGAAGTTGTTGATTTTGTTTTTAGTTTTATATATATATATATATATATATATTTTTGGATTGACTGTGATAAGGTAGGCTGGACTGAGGTCTCTGTGACTGAGGCAGACTTGATAGACAGCAAACCACACTGAGAATTTTGTTGAGGGCTAAGGCAAGACATCACATGCATGCTTTTGGCCACAAACATGTAATGCAACCAAATATCAATGTTTACTTTCTTTAGCAAGTCACGGGTTATTTATTGGTAAAGGCTGAGATTTGATGCACAAACTTTCTTTCTCTACTGTTTGAACACTATTAATAAGCAAGTGTCAGGTACCTTGTGCGGCGGCTGCTCGAGCTGACCACATTTGTCTCTAGCAGCTCCAGCCGCATGGTCCATCACTCCATTGAGGCAGGTTCACTGTGTGCTGGCGGCTCAGCCACTGGTGTGCCGGTTGCGGCTCAAGCTGCCTCTCCTGCTGGCTCGCAGCGGTGGTTGATGTCAGTATTGGGCGCACGTCCAAAAGCATGGACGTGCACTCCATTTAAAAAGACAGCCACCTGTTGGTTTCTCCTCCTCTTCCTCCCTTCCTTCCTATTTAAACTGCCTGGACACAGGGCTTAGTTGCCCTTTCATTGGTGTCCAGTGCAGTTCTAGTGTTTGCGCTCTGTGTATGATTTGGCTTGTCTGATTAACTGATCTGGTGCTGACCTGTGGCTTTGTCCGATTACCCGCTCCGTGTATGACCCTTGGCTTGTCAGACATCCATTTTAGTGCAGACCTGCAGCTCTGGCAGGCTAACCATTCCATGTTTGACTCCTGGCTTTGGCTGGCTACCTGCTCTGTGTGAGACTTCTGGCTTGTCTGACAATCCATTCTGGTGTTGGCCTGGGGCTCTGTCCACTGCATATCCAGCATACCAACGCTTCAGTGGACATCCTTCCTGGTGCAAACCTGTGGCTCTGGCTGACAACCCACTCTGTTCATGACCTCTGGCTTGTCTGACCACCCAACCTAGCGCTGACCTGTGGTTCTATCTAACTATCTTGTGTGTGGCCTTCCGTTTAGTTATATAACCAATCTGGTGCAGACTTGTGGCTCTGGCAGACTCCTTTCTGTTGCTTCCCAAGTTGCCAGCTCTCCCAGGTGCAAACTTGGGACTTTGGTTACCCTCATCTCTGTATGGCTTCTCCCAGGTGCGGACCTGTGGTATTGCAGACTCTCCTAGTTCCTTTGCTGGGACATGGTTATCTAGAGAATCACACGGTAGCAGGCTTCTATTCCTGGTACTTGTCTCTTGCTCCGTTGTATGCTTCTTTTTAATCTTGTATGTTGATTTACTGTCTTGTGATATTTCTGTATTGTTGCTGCCTTAATAAAGTTGGTGTTACCTTGAAGTACTTGTCCTGTGTTTCCTTGTTGGTACTGTGACAGCAAGAAGAAGCTCATCAGGTTTTTTTGTAATTTATTAGGCAAGATTATTTTTTATGTTATTTTGGTATTGATTTACTGTTTTGGGAGGCATTTTGTATTGTATTTTCTTCAGTAAATTGAACTTTATATTCTGTTGGGTAGTTGCCGGATCAGTGTGCTATTTTTTCCTACATTTTGTTTTACTAATTGCTAAAATCCATAAAATCGAATCAATACTAGATCTTCTCTGTTGCTTAAGAAAAAAGCAAATAAAATATCAATTAAGCCAATCCCATTTTGCTTTGCCTTCCAAATTGCCAGTTGGTCTTTTCCCAGGATCACCATCCTTCCTGCAGTGAAACTAATTGTTCGTATTGTAGCCAATATTATTGTAAGCACATCTACAGTAACTAACCACCAACCCAGCCTCCTGAAGAAGGAATCGACTCCCCAAGTAGTTTCCCAATAGTGTTTCTGTAGCATGCTTGTTTCTGCATCCCATATGTATAATCTTACCTTCTACATTAAACTACATGTATCTGTTTATTCTCCCAGTTTACCAGATTTTACCCTGATCAACTTCCCCAGCCTCCTTGCTCCTGACAAAAATGCCCTGAGTTAAAGTTTGTGAAAATGGGAATGTGCAGGATCTTTTGATCTCTGTATTAATAAACCTAGTATGGGTTAATAAAAATTGCAGGAGACTAAAAGTGAAAATGATACCTTTATTGGCTAACTGAGTGTCTCTAAGATGCAGGCTTTCACGACAACTAGGTTTCTTCAGGCAAAATAAGAATGAAGGCTGAATGCACAATACATGACTTTAAAAGTCATGCACGTTATTTTAACATGTAAATTTTTCTACTTATCAGTATGACCCTAATTTAATTCCCTACTAAAATCTCTTTGAAGTGGACAAGAAGATGCAAACACGATTAATTACGTATTTGATACTCCAGTGAATTCTACATTATAGTCTATTGAATGTATTGGTTAACCCTCCAAGCACCAAAGGAGTGTACAACCATCACACTCGTAATGAACTATTTAGCTCCCTGGCACCTAAAGGGACCAATATATATTTATTTTGTAGCATAATATGACCTACATTCCTTGTCATGGTTCAAGTTACAGTTCATAGAGATTGGTTATCAATTTTTATTCCCAGATTTTTCTGTCTCTCTGTCCCCTAACAGTTCCCATCAGTAAAGTTACTTTGAGATCTTTAATGTTGTGGTCAGATTTGAAAAAATGTTGACCCACTGGGGTGTCTCTTTCATTGTTCATACTGGGCCTATGAGAATTCATCAATTTTCTTTGAAATTGTCCTGTCTAATCTACAGTTTGCGGATTTCCCGCACATGATGAAGTAGACAACATTATATGAGCCACAGGAGAATTTGCCCTTGATTTTGTGGTTTTGGTGGGAATGTGGTATGGCCTATTTATCTGTGGTACATATGTGTGCACAGGTTCCACACGTCATTTGAAGACAGGGAGAACTACCATTTCCCTTCAAAGAGACTTTGCTAGAGCCTAGGGAATGAATTGTGGCTGTACTGATACGTAGTATGATGTACATGTTAAAATAATGTGCATGAGTTTCAAAGTCATATATTATGCATTCATTCCTCATTGTTATTATGTCTGAAGAAGAGACCTAGCTCTCTTTAAAGTTTGCATCTTCGAGCCAATAAAGTTCTAATTTTTACTCTACAAGTCTCCTATATTAATACTTTGTCATGTATTTTGAAGTGTTATTGCTTATTTAATCATATGGTGGCAATATATGTAATGAGTTACAGCTAGGTATCATTGAAAACTTTTTGCTGCATAATCAAAATGAGACAAACAGCATTTAATGCCTTGGGTGGGAATTCTTGTAAACAGTGCTATTTTTCTGATTTTCTCAGTGCATTAAAATAAATGATAATACCATAATTCTCTCTCACATGTAGATCTTCCTCCATGTATTTCTACATGCTAACACAGGATAAAAAGAAGCACCAGTTAGATTACCACATTGGTTGTCTATGATGGAAGAGAAAATAGCTGAAAGCCTAGACACTCCAATCTTGTCCATCTATTAGCCATAGACCCACACATACTGACCACCAGTCTAGTCCAAATGCATTGATAGAATTAGAACCATGCATACTAACCCCCACCCTTGTCCTACTGCATTGGTAGCCAAAGAACCACACATACCGACCCCATTCTCTTATCCATACATAAGTACCCCCTCGGTCTTTTAATGCTGGTAGCGTTCAACATAATGTTTTGTCCCAACTGCACTGGTAGCCATAAAACCACACATACTGAAACCAGGACTAGACTTTTCCCATTGCATTGGTAGCCACAGAACCATATATACAGATCCTCACACCCTTGCACCAGTTTTGTCAAATTAGTAGCCATAGTACTACACACCCTGATCCCTCAGCCTTTTCCCACTGGTAACCATATAACCACAAATATAGACCCTCATCCCCTGCATTGCTGTGCAAATTCTCAAAGCCATTGGAAGCACAGGCTAGTGATAAATCTATTGGCAGTTGCAAAAAGATATTTATGTAGTTCATGTGTGGGAATTTCCATAGAAACAAAATGCAAACTGTATTTTCTTTTTCAACAAAAATTCCCACAAAATTAGAACTATTCTTTCAACATAATAAGACCCTGGGCTAAGCATACTTGTATAAGGAAATGGGAATAGTGATTGTTGCTTTGTTTTCACTTCACTCTACTATGATCTATTGTGTATACATCATATGATCTTTTTTTATACCTGCTTTTTAAGAATACATATGTCTAGGTTTAAATAATATAAATAAAAATACAATTGATTTTATGACCATGACTTTCTGTAAACGTGTATTTCATTAAACATCTTCTTCATATTCCTTTTGAGGGCATGGAATATAGCAGTATAACCCATTTTTATGAGATGCAACGTCATATGCATTTGCCTGTCTCTTTAGGGCAGTGTAGATGAAAGCACACCACTCTTCTTAGAATTAAATATTTGTTTAAAGACTTTGTCTCATCTGAATATAGTAACGGCATATGCTATTACAAGGATCAAATAATCAATTTTGGTAGTCCAACTCAAATTACTAATACATTTATTTTTGATGTTTACTTTGTTATTAATGTGCACACTCAGTTTCAAAGGAAAAAATTAAAAGTTTTCACTGTATGAAAGTGTTGTATACATCCTATATAATAATTTGCTAGAATGTTTGTCTCAATGCAGTTATGTGCAGTAGAGACTGGACGCATTTGGGCAGTCTATTGCTCATGATTGCATTAGGTGAGTGAGGTGACGCAAGACTGCATCACGTGGAGCAGTGAGGTAGCGGCCTCTTAACCCTTTGAGTGCCAGAGGGGTACGCAATGCATTGCAAAGCAATGGCACTTCAAGCGTTAACATTACCTGGACCTTGGCTCGTGTACACAGGCTTTTACACTAGTGGTTATATAATGTGAGGTTAATGATTGCATAAAATATTTTGCTTTCAAGCATATTTCAACACAGATACTTTGTGGGAATTTTTTTGTGTTTGTTATCGATTATGTGAAACACTATGACCTACATTTAAATGTCCCGATGCCAAAAAAACAGCCGAGGGCGGTTTTGAAATCACAGTATGCCATTCAATTAGCCGTCTTATGAACAACTAATAGCAGTTTTAAAAACACAATGGGCGATAATATTACATCTATTGAGAACTATAGAACAGATATCCCCAGAGCCATTCGTATTTGTGCGGTAGTGCTAACACATGGTAAATTTATACTTTTTAGTGAGGAAATTCTACACCCAGTTTTCTTGGTCTTAAAACACACAACGGGCAAAAATAAAAAACACTGTCATACAAAATAAAGTAGAGAAACAACAGCTCACACAACACACAACATCTAGCTAAAGTACAACTATGGCAACATTAAACCATTCAAAGCCAAACAAACACACCAACAATGCCCACGCACCACAAACAAGTGATGGACAATCCACAAAAACCTAGCAACCCCCCAGGGACAAGGGCTTCCAAAACAATCCCAACACAAGCCATCACAACCTAGACCAGAACAACGGGGATTAACACACAACATGCACACTTCTCAATCAAAACCATCCCAAGCTTACCTGTGCAACATCAACAGGCTGACCGAGACGCAACCTGCACCTCGCAACATCACACACTCACATCTGACAGCTACACAGCAATCATAACAAATCAGAAAATAAACAACACACACACCAAAACACTTGACAACAAACAACTTCTCATTGGTCATTACCTAACTCATGGTCGCACCAGGACAACACCCCACCACTGTCTTAATGGGGCAGCTCAACCATCCTCAGACATGGCTTGTTTACAGTGAGACCACCCTGAAAGAGAGAGAGAGAGACAGAGAGAGAGATTATGACCAGTATGTTTACATACCTATTCCTTTGAATACAGCATAGACAAAGCCATGTAAGGGCTAGGGATCACCATCCTCCCCCAAGCACACCTATTGCTGCTGATGCTCTGCCTAGACAGTCAGAATGTAGCTAATTTCCATCTGGAGAACAGCAACAGACAGCTGCCACAACTGGATCTTCCACAGCTGCCACAGTGGACTGTGGAGCAGCACAGGGTTGCCAGAGAACCACCAAGGTCCAGGATATACTGCACAAGGGTCACGCTTCTGGGAATAACTTACGATGAAGTGATAGACCACTGCAGGTAGATGTTGAACAGCATCATCACACTATATGAGGTGATCAAAGATGACCCCATATAGAGCAACAACTATGCCCTATCTAGCTTGCAGAAACTGATGTGTGCTATACACTTTATGGCAAGGAGATCATTCCAAGCCACACTATCACGGCGCCCATGATCCGAGCGACATTCTGTCCATCTCTATATATCTGCTCTACTATTGGCTGTGCTGTATTGCTCCTCCTAGTGACAGCCTTTTTATACCCTGGGCTGTCACTTGGCTAATGCCCTTTCGTGGTGTACCTGATGCCTAGCGCTAGTTCTGTGATTCTGATACCAGTGTATGACCCCGGACTGCCTGACCACGCCAATAGTCTTTGTTCCTGATTCTGTGTACCGATTTGGATTGGCTGACGTTCCTGCTTCCTGTTCTGACCCGACGTGGCTGACGTTCCTGCTCCGTGTACCGACCCGGCGAGATTGATGTTCCTGCTCTGTATACCGACCCGGTGAGATTGACGTTCCTGTTTCCTGCTCCGGTTCAGCTTGGCTACATTCCTGTGCTGGTTACGGAACCGGTTTGGCGGTGGTTCCTGCTCTCAGCTTGCTTGCTGGACTATCTCTGGCAGTTCCGGCTGCTTACCGTTGCACGGTTCCCTCAGAGTGTGTCTCACTTTTCCGGTACTCCGGTACCTTGACCAATCCTACCAGTTGGCTCAGAGTCTCAGTGTGCCAGTATCCTTTCACACCGTGCTGCATCACTTGGTCGTATTTGGGTTCAGTTGGGCACTTCCCGTGGTTGCTGTTATCCAGACCATTGCAATTCTTAACCCCTTCAGGGGTGTTGCCTCGTATCCACTTGCCAGTGTGGTTGCTTCCTATACCCTGGGCATACCGTTTCTGTAGGTCAGTTGGGCGCTTCCGGTTGCCATCCATTTTATGTGAAGCACATTAACACTTTGGGGTATAGCAAGAGCATTGGTGTTGACCTCTCAGTTGGGCCTCCATTTGGCACGAGCTCTGACCAGCCTTTGTAGTCCACGGTGGGCGTCCACCGTAATGGAACCGTAGTGGAACCGTGCTTGTTACCTTGGGCCATTGTCGCCTCCTGTGGCTTTAAGCGACATTGTACCGCAGATACTACTAGCCACTCTGCCAGTGGCTCCACTGTAATATCGGACTCATACACTGTATCACGATATACCTGACCTGTGTCAGTATTGTGTTGTGCACCTTACTGGACCTGTTTGGGTAACCACTTGTAACCTGTCTTGTGTCAGTTGATGCTATATACTGGACCCGTGAGGGTTACATTATTTCTTGTGTGCTTCAATAAAACTGTGTTTTTTACCTAAACCTAACGTGTCTGTGTGTACTGAACCGTAACACTCAGAAGGGTATGAAACTGGCATGTCCCGGCCTACATGTTCAAGGGTACTGGCTTAGGTGTTGACAGAATGTATATCCACTTCCTCACCACTGACATGGAGTGAACACATGTAAAACAGGACTTTTACACCAGGGGAGACATGTCTAGGATCATGGGCATCATAGACTTCACACATGTATGCATCAAAGTTCCAACAGAAGGGACATTTCTACATTAACAGAAAGAATTTCTACTCCATCAGCATGCAGATGATGTGTGACTCCAACATGAGGATAACCAGTGAGTGTGCCTCCCGGCAGCTGTCATGACGCATACATGCTCAAGCACTCCTCTGTCCACAGAGACTTTGAGAATGAAACCTATACAGGGGGATGGCTTTTGGGTGATTTAACAATACAAAATCACGCCACAACCACAGGTGTACACACAACACTGCTCAACATGTTCATGACACACAAGTAGTACCTCCTCCTCACACAACATCATCCACACAACATGTGGTCCGTGTCTCACCATATCACTCTCTTTCCACAGGTGATGCAGACTATGGATGTAAACCATGGCTTCACACATCACTAGCAAATCCCCAAACACCTGCCCATGAGTGCTGCAATGAGGGTCATGTAAAAATGAGGAATGCCATTAAGCGCACTTGGCATGCTCAAATCATGCCAAATGAAATCTGGCAACAGTAAGGCACTGGAGTGGACTAGATAGTGTACTGGACCATGGACTATATGGACAGTCAGCTATGGATTGGGCAGACAATATTTATTTTGGTACTGCAGACCCCTGAATCCTAGACACTATCTATTCATTGTTTACTAGCTATCCTAACTCTTGCTGCAAAACTAACAGTACTTTAACAAAAGTTCCAAAAGAGTACTAGAAGGAAGCTGCCTCTAATACAGATGGGCCTGGCATGTTGGCTGTACTTTCCATAGTTTATTAAGCCACTATATCCCCATTCTATCATTATAACTATAGGTGTGCACTAGCCTAGGCGGCCCTTCCCCAGTCCAGCTACCTTCCCCCCCATACTTTCCTTTCTCCTTCTCCCTCTTCTTATTGTTTGTCTTCTGTTGCTGACAGTCTACTGATCTCAGTGGGCTATCTGAGCTACCTTTCTTGCTCTCATAGGACTCTGTAATGTTAAGTTTGTCTTCCTTATTTGGTTCTTAGAAACTCTCCCTATTGTATTACTTTTTTTACCTTACCCAGCTGTTTATCATACATGACGCTGGACTATGTTGTAAATTGTACTGTTTTATACCCAATAAATCTTTTTTAAAACTTAAAAAAAAGAAAAGAGAAGAGTACTAGAAGGGCTTGTAGAATAACTCAGCCTTCTAATACAGTCCCACTAAGCGGTACAGTGATTGAGTCTACCAAGTGCCCAGTTGTCCTGACCTTTTGTCTTCTTCTCCAGTCCACTCTAGTGCAGCCTCCAGCACTAAATGGAAGACAATCAGAAGAACTAGAGATAATGAAAAAAATCCAGGGAGATAAAATGAGCACACTTACTGGGATGCTGCTTCTGGCTGCTAAATTGAAAGTAAACTGCATCCAGATTATATTAGATTGAGAGGCCATCCCTTTAGAAATCAAGATTAGCCATATAAAATGCATCAAAAGCATCAAATATAAACTAGAGTTTCACAGGCTGTTGTTACCATCACTCCCATAACAAAGGAGACTGTCCCTCCACTTCATGCCAAGATTGTACTGGTTATTCTTTGTACCAGTCACTTCTTCTCCCTCTGCCCTCCTTCACACTGTCACAGTTCTTATCTTTTTCAAAGACAAAGTGTACAAAAATACAATAAGCTCCATTCATTGTTCTGTTACTTCATGCACTGTTCCATTGGTATGTTGTGTTTTTACTCTTGTTTTTACTCTCCCAAGCCCCCTCTTTCTTCTGCCAATGACCTGTGAAACTCTTCTCTTAACATCACTTCCTCCCATTCCCATCTCCAGGACTTCTCCCATTTCTCTCATTGTTTGCTAAAGTATAGCCATCTCACTCATCTATTGGATGTGGGTAGTGTAATATAGATCACACTCCTCCAAGCAGTCCCTTTATGTTCTGTGTCTACCACCCCATACAGCTTCTAGATTGTAAGCTCCCAAGAGTAAGGACTAAAAACCCTTTTTGTCTCATATTGTAAGCCTATGTTATATATCTCTTGCTATGTTTAGTTGTATGTTTGTAACCCCATTCTATTGTGCAACACTGAGGAATATGCTGGTGCTTTATATATAAATAATAATAATGATCCATATCTCATCAAACATGCAATTTTTAGTTAATTCTTTATGAAAATAATTCAAATGGTTACTTAACATTCTATACACTTCCATTAAAAATAGGATATACCTGGTATTAATGTTTAACCACTAAAATTTCCTTAATTTTGAGTGAATTTAGCAAATTTCTTTTAACATATGCAGTGATACAATTTTTATTTTATTCCACTTTTTCTCCACTTTCCAAAAAAAGTGAACTGTCAAAAAGAAAAATTGTCAGAAAAGTGCTTACTGTCACAAAACGTATTCTCTCTTTGCGACTCGCTTACAGACATTTTCCTCCTAATGCCTGTTTTATACATCCCCTCATTGAGCTATATTCACAAAAGAAAGAAGGTGCAATTCTGTGGTGACTTGGTTTTCCCAGAATTGCTCTCTCAAGGATACCGATATTGCAGATCATTTTATGCATAAAAAATAGAATTTTTAACATTTGTAGCACTAGAACAAATTATTCATTTTTGGATAATTAAATTATTCATACATAAATACGTGTAACACCACTTACATAGAACTAAACATGACAAAATGATCCATAGTTTAAAGCAATTACAGAATAAATTATAAAGGCAAGAGGAGTCTCAATATGGCCTTTTGAATTACATTTTCTTTGAGAATGAGAGAGCTTTGGGCATTATATACATTCTTTTACGTTTTAGACATACTAGAGGCAAAAATGCTAGAAAAATGTTTGCTGTAAGATTCAGAGGCAGATGATTTTGACACCATTAGTCTTCTGTAATACTGAGTATAAGAGTTAACATTTTGGAAACATCTCCAATGCATTGTGAAACAATGAGTGGGAGTCTTCTCACTCATTAAAAAACAATAACTGTACTAAAACTGTGCAGATTAAAATATAACAGGGGCAATATAAATCAGTTTTCCACTGACACTGCCCTCTAATTCTTGCACCTGCACTTTTGGATATGCACTAGAATAGTGGTTCCCAACACATGCCCTCAGGGCCCACTACCAGGCCAGGATTTGAGGCTTTCCTTGTGAAGATCACATGCAAGTTAACCAAACTCACTTAGCCTCTAATTAACTCACCTGTGTTCTAGCAAGGAAATATTTAACTCCTGGCCTGTTAGTGGGCCCTGAGGTCAGGGGCTGGGAACAACTGCACTAGTATATAGCGCTACTTTAGTGCATAATCTCAGCAAGCCTCAGACACTTCCCTCCACAATACATTATGCTATACCATGTCTGAGGAAGAGACCTAAGAGATTTTGAAAGCTTGCATCCTAAATCTGCTTAGTTGGCAATTGAGGCATCAACTTGACTGTACTTGCTTCCTGTATTTCTAAGCTTCAATCTTGTCTCAAGCATCATTCACAAGCCTTGTTCTGCAACCCAAGCTTCTACTTCACTATGTTCAGCACACTCCACATTTATAGAGGATGAGAAAGTTTCTGTAAGATACTGTCACAGCATACCTATATCCAGCGCCGCCACTTCGGCTGGTGTTGGAGTTGTATTGTGGTAAATGACGCCTCTGCGTAATCCCACACTGTGCTTCCGGGACTGGGTCTCGGTGCAACTGGAGTCAGTAGCGGATGCCCATGTCTTCTGGCTAGGCGGATTGGAGGCTTCAATTGACACAGTGGTGGCTCAGTATTAAGATGCATCTTGGAGAGATGTGTCAATCGGGGCACGAGGAAGCATGTTTGATTCAGGACACCTTTTTATCTTTGAGTTCTGCTGTGGCTCCTCCTATCTACTTCCTGGTACCTTGTATTTAAGGGAACTGGATTTCCATCCAGTTACCCTTACTTTGATGTTCTATGCAGTTTGTTTTCTTTGCTCCTGTTCTAGCGTATGACCCTGGTTTGTCTCACCATCCATCCTGGTGCTGACCTGTGGCTCTTTCTGACTACTCTATTGTGTTACCCCTTGTAGTGGACACCCAATCTGATGCAGACCTGTGGCTCTGGCTGTGTAGCCTCTCTGTTTAGAACTAGGCTTGTCTGACCATCCATCCTGGTGCTGACCTGTGGCTCTGTCTGACTACATTCTCGCATTACCCCTAGTAGTGGACACCCAATCTGGTGCAGACCTGTGGCTCTGGCTGACTACCACCTCCTTGTATGGCCCGGCATGTCTGACTATCCAACCTGGTGCTGACCTGGGGCTCTGTCCAGCTACCTTCCTTGTTACCTCCTGTTTGGTGGACATCTTAACTGCTGCATGTCTGCAGTCAGTAGCCTCTCTGGTTGCCTCTCTGTCTGTGACGACCTTCTCCTGACTGACTGCAGGCGTGAGTCAGTCGTCTTCCTGGTGTCCATCCTGTGGGGAGATTTCTGGCCTACTCTTACTCTCTGGGGTATGAGACTACCATTGGCTTCTGCTTAGTCTCTGCAGATTGGGAATTTGGAGACATACTCCTATTGCTGATCCCTGTCTCTTTGGTTACCCTCTGCTCCATCCTGAGTATTGCTTTATTTAGCTACTCTTAATTTGAATAAAGGTGAATTTTACTTTACTGTCTCTTGTCTATGCTTGCACACCGTGACAGATACATTTCAGAGAGTTATTAAGGCAAACCTACTGAATAAGGAAGTATTCCTTCATCAATGCCTTCTTCAGTTCCATGGCTAATCAGGGGCCTTTCACTCCTTTTCGCCTCTTTTTTTCTGGGTATTTTTTTAACCTCTCCCTGTTCAAAGGAGGTACTCAGCTGGGATTCCCCTCTGATGGCTGCATTCTCAAAGGCCTGTCAGAAACATTTGCTACACACATTTCTTTTGAGGGACCAGACTTTTCTATAAACTAGTACCTGGCTGAATATATACAGAGGAACCTCACATGGATATTTATCACACATATCATCATTTCTTGCTGGGACTGGATTTCTTTTTCTTTCACCAAGAAGGATTACTCATTGTGTCCCTGTATTTATTACAGGGGATTCAACAAGAACAGAGTGATTTATAGGTTCCCATTGCCATTGATATCTGAATGTTTTGAACAGCTTTGGAAGGATACAATCTTCTCTATGTTTGACTTTATATGGCTTTTAACAGCTGCTGTGGTGCAAACCATTATTTAGTCATGCCTTTTGAATTTTGTAATGCATTTGTCATTTTCCAAGTTTTCCAAGTTCAGGGATAGTTATTGCTGTAAGACTCCACTCCAGGATGGATGACAGTATCCTGTTTGAGCTACTTCAGTTTACACCACTCCCTAGCTTCACACTCTAGCTCCACTCTCACGCAGCTCTCATAAGCAAAAGCCTTGAGAGCAACTTTCAACTGCCAACCCATGGTCACCCATCATCCAGCTTTTATCTGCATGTGAGTTGACATTTATGTTCCCTGCTTCCAAGTACTTAGTGACTGTTACTAGTTGTTGTTTCTTCATCTAATTTGCCTAGTAACCCCCCCCCCACTGCCCTGTGTATACTACTCCTGTCCTGTTAGTCAGTGTGACAGAGTATATTGGTGCCACGGTTGCAGACTCTGCAAAGGTTAGTAAGGCAAACATTACTTGGAAAGCATTCTATACAAATTAAGAAACTAGATCAAGAGTTTGATTCTATTACTGGACTTCTGCAAACTCTGCAGCATAAGGACATTTCCACTTGAGCTTCTGCTGCTCCTAATATACAACAACTCTCTGGCAAGCCTCCCAAAATACTCTTGCTTAAACACTTTTTGATAGAATCCCCATGGAGCTTTGGGGTTTCCTTAATCAGTTTGCATTGCATTTTAGAAATCAGACTTTTTCTACATGTCAAACAAGAATACACTTTATAATTTCCTTTCTCAAAGGGCAAGCACTCGCTTGGGCCTCTCCACTCTTAGACCATTCATCTCTCATCCTAGAAAATTTTTATACATTCATAGCAGCCCTGCAATCTGTATTTGACATCCCTGGCAGGAAAGCCACTGCATAAACTTCTATTCTGGACCTTCAGCAATGCATGAAGCCCCTGGTTCAGTATGCCATTAAGTTCTGTACCCTGACAAATGACAGTGACTGGAGAGATAATGCTCTGAAGGCAACCTTCATAAAGGGACTTTGTGTAACATAAAAGATGAGTTTATTGTTCTTGACTATCCAGAAAATCTGGAGAACCTTACTGTGCCTCACTGTGCACTACTCTGGATAATCACATCACACAGAGAAGTCAAGAAAAAGAACAAGATCAGTCATACATGCCCTCTCTTTGCTCAGCCACTTGACTAAATCCTCATTCCCAGCCACCAAGCCATTATGATTCTACAGCCTCTCTCTCGCCTTTCCCAAGAAGAGAAGTCTCATAGATGCACTCTGGGTCTCTGCTTATACTGTAGGGATGGGCAAAAGTTTTCACCTCAACACAGAAATAGGCAAAAAATGGCACATCCCTCCTAGCGGGAAATTTCCCACGAAAAGTGCAGTTTTCCCACTTTTTCCACCTAACTCAATGCATTAAAATCAATGGGAAGACTGAATATATACCCACCACATGTCAAATTTCCCTTCTTTTCTCACAGGCAGCCTATAAAAGGGTTTGCACGTTCCCTCAGTATGCCATTCTGTCTATGTGAGAGGAAGAGAGAGCAGCTCATTTTTCAGCTAGAGAAGATGGACAAATAAACTAGAGTTTAAGTTTTATTTAGGTAGTCTTTTAGGAAGGCTATTTGTTCTCTGTATTAGGGGAGTCTGGGGGCACTCTGGGGGAGAAGAAGGGAGAAAGGAGGTTGGCCCCAAATAAAAATTGGTGGGGAAAGAATCAGTTGAGCAGGGAATTTTTATGGGGGGTGGAGGTTGTTGACTGGGATTGGGGGGACAGTTTATAACAAATAAAAAAATGAGAAAAAAAATATAAGAAATTAGTAAGTAACTTGACAAACAAGGACCCACTGACGTAAGCTCTGACTGGGGCAGACTGATACTTGACAAGATAGAGTATTTTGTAAAAGATGATTTATAGGACTTAGTCCTACAAATCAATGTTTCCTCGGGGGCTTGGGCCTCAAACAATAAGTCTAAGACTTGTATTAGGCACATGTCCTGAGGAAATATTGATTTATAGGACTTATACTTGTTTGAAACAAGTCCTAAGGAAACATTGTAGTTAGACTTAGACTTGTGTTAGACCCAAGCCCCAAGGAAGCATTGATTTATTGTAGGACTTAGAATTGTGTTAGGCCCAAGCCCTGTGGAAACATTGATATGTAGGACTTAAACTTTTTAGGCCCAAGCCCTTAGGAAACATTGATGTGTAGAGCTTAGACTTAGGCCCAAGCCCTGAGGAAACATTGATGTGTAGGACTTTGGCTTGTTAGTGTCACAAGCCCTAAGGAAAAAGTTATAATTTTTTGGCACTCAGGTTTGTTAGAGTCACAAGCCCTGAGGAATCAGTTATCATTTTTTGGCACTCAGACTTGTTAGAGTCACAATGCCTAAGGAATCAGTGATCACTTTTTGGTACTCAGGCTTGCTAGTGTCACAAGCCATGAGAAATCAGTGAACACTTTTTGGCACTCAGGCTTGTTATTGCAACAAGCCCTGAAGAATCATTATCGTTTTTGGCACTCAAACTTGTTAGCATCACAAGCCATTAGGAATCAGTTATAATTTCTGGCACTCAGACTTGTTAGCATCACAAGCCCTGAGGATAAAAATATAGTGACAGCAGGTCATGTTTTGGTGGCCAGTGGCAAATGCCACAGTTTCATTGCAGCATTTACAACTGCTGTTTCTTGCTGAAGATGATGATTTGTTTTAGCAGCAGGACAATTAGGCAGCTCCCAAGGGAATGGGATTATCAACAACAGTGATATGGGTGATGATGATCATGGTTCCACTCCTCACTACTAGCTCCACTGATGTGCCTGAGGCAGTAGCAGCACCACAACTAGCCCCCATCACTTCAGGTATATGTAGGGAAAAGAAGTTGGCCAATAATGCTTCTCCTCCAGTCCCTCCTCCAAAATCATGGGTGTATTGTTGGAATATACATTTTTCCCTTGAGATCAGGAAGATACTGTGCCTCTCATCAGCAACTGGGAACAATGGGCACATCAGCACTCACATCAAACAACTGGCACATCTGAAAGCAAACACCTTGATGCTTAGGTCCGCAATGTAAAATCAATAATCCCCCAGAAATTAAGTACTGCTGCTGTCACTATGACTCCCTGCTAATGACATATGACAACTTGCAGTCTTAATAATAATGATGAACACTATCTGCCACCAGCTTAGCATATTCTACAGGATGGAATCTCCTCAGATGCTGCTTGATTATACATCTTCCTGCGCCTGGACCCTAGCAACAGAAAATGAGGTTTCTCTATTCATCCTCCTCTTTAATTTACGCCTCACCTCTTGTTGCCTTTGGGGAAAGTCAAGGGCTACAGCAACAGAGGTGCTGATTTATTTCATTCATCTATAATAAGAGGTGGTTTGAGCTCTCTTTTTGTGTTTGTTTGCTTCCATGTACCCACTAAGTTATGTGAGGGGGCGCCCATGACAGCTCATGTCTTTAATAACTGCTAGGAACATATCAGTTAGCTTTTAGAGGTGATACATAGTAACATAGTACCATAGTAGTATAGTTGAGGAGGCTGAAAAAAAAAACACACAGCCATCAAGTTCAGCCCATGACATATTTCCTCTGGTGATCCAGAAGAAGGCAAAAAAAAGAAAATGAAGCCATTTCCAATTAAGCTACAAGTGGGTAAAAAAAGGTCCTTCCTGACTCAAAATGGCAGACGATAATTTCCCTGGATCACTTAAGCACTTAAGTTACAGTATGTGCAAGGTAATTTCCACAAAAAAGGGAGTGTCATCTTTCTGCAGGAATTCTCATGTAGAGAAAATCTAGACATAACATCTCTGGAATGAAAAAAACCTTATGGTGACATTGTCTGATACTAAATTGCATTTTCCAAATTATTTCTGACATTTCTGTGATGACATTATGACAAGCACACAAGTAATCACTCTTACCTGTATGTGCACACACATTCCCTCCTTTCCGCCATGTGACAGGTCAGTAGAAAAGAGCTTTCTTGTGGGAATCCCCACATGAGACAGAAGGTCCTTTTTTTTAAATTAATTTCTCTGAATTTATCCAAAGTGAAAAATTCTGCAAATCCTCACTCATATGTACTGTACATTAATAACAAAAATCAACATTTTTTTTTACTTTGGCCCTAAATTGAAAACAAAAATCAAATAGAAAACATTTCTACCACTAACTTTTCTTTGTATTTACAGCAAAACAGCTGCTTAAAATTTTTCCCATTCAATGGACCTGTGTTGTCTTGTTCCAAAAATATCTAATTTTGAGGGGGGTATTGTGTCTTCTTCAATTGCCATTTAAAGGGATAGTATTACTTCAAAATTACAATCCCTCATATTGTAGCCCTTAATAAACTGAGTTAAATGCCACCAGTGGCATCTCACAAACCTTTATGGTTTAAGAGATAGCCGCTTTCAAAGTTTCCTCTCCCCTGCTGTCAGCGTTCTGCTGCCAGCAGGGGAATCCTGTCCCGGGACAAGCGGAGGCTCTTAAACAGAGCCGATATCTCGTTATGGAAGGAAAAATTATTCATTGAAACAGTCTTCTATGGGTGTTTGGTTACCAAGCACACATAGAAGACTGTTTCAATGAATCATTTTTCCTTCCATAATGAGATATCGGCTCTGCTGAAGAGCCTCCGCTTGATTCAGAGACTGGATTCTCC
Source organism: Rhinophrynus dorsalis (assembly GCA_037306005.1). Lineage (NCBI taxonomy): Eukaryota > Metazoa > Chordata > Amphibia > Anura > Rhinophrynidae > Rhinophrynus > Rhinophrynus dorsalis. Next base: position 112,301,079 of record CM074718.1, read on the forward strand.
TGCTGGCAGCAGAAGGCTGACAGAAGGGGAGAGGAAACTTTGAAAGTGGCTATCGTTTAAACCATAAAGGTTTGAGAGATGCCGCTGGCGTCATTTAACTCAGTTTATTAAGGGCTACAATATGAGGGATAGTAATTTTGAAGTAATACTATCCCTTTAAGATCCAAGTCTAGCAGAGTAATTTCAGAAAATTTTTAGTTTATATAATGTAGTGCACACCTTGCACCTTGGGTCTCATAGCTGTCAAAATACATGTAAATCTACAAATGTCCACAATCAGATTTTACTACTGCAAACAATCAGAGGCAGAATCATGATAAAATAGTTGTTCCTCTATTTATTTATTTATTTATTTATTGAATACAAACAACATTATACAAAATATATATTTAAGTATGGTGTCAAAATAAAGCTTATTCTGTCCTGAAAAACAAGATATAGATTGCATATATCATGCATGTGTACACTATAAATAGGCATATGCATTTCATTAGTGTAGTGTTCAAATCTCCCATCATGCAACATGTTTTCCATAACCTGTAAAACACCACTTTCTAGAGAGAGATATAAAATCAAATAAGAGCAACTGAGGTAGAAAAAATTACATCATACCACCTCACATCATTAAGTAGATTTCTATATATAGAATATATGTCACTACGAAAGAAAAAAATGTCTTGTAAAATGCCTTTATATTTGCAACAATAATTGTTTTTTAGTAAAAAACAGTGAAACAGACAATTGATATGTAAGTAATCATACAATTTACATGGGTACTGCACATTCTAATTTTAAGGGTGGTAATGTGTTATATCTATCTGTTTGATCATGTCACACTATTGTGTTCCTTGCATTCTACAGTATATTGTGGGTACTAATCCTGTTTAAAACCAATATTGTTAGCAGTTATTGTTAGAATCCTTTATTGTTATCTTAACTGGGATTACTATCTAACTTTAGATACCTAGCTAAGTGGAGGCACTGCCAAAAGCTCACTGTTTCCCAATCTCCCAGATCAGAGGAGACTCAGCATCATCGTGTTAGTGCTAGAGTCAGCAGTAATCATGGATAAAGTCGACATTTGGTCACAGTTCAATCTGGATGGGGTTACATTACGCTATCCATATCCACAATCTGTGGACTAGATTCTTATGTTATTTCAATATAACAGTATTGTTCTTTGCCATTTTTTTTTTTACATCTTTAACCCTTTCAGTGCCAGAGAGGTATCCAATGCATTGGATACCTCTCTGGTACTGAAGGGGTTAAGCAATTATTAAGAGTTTATTAAACAATAGTTTTAATTATTTTTAGTTGATGCACTGACAAATGTTTTGTGTTTGTTTTGTATGTTTAAATCTGCAGCAATCCTTTATTGAATGTCATCTTATTTGATGGTAATTCACTGTAAAAAATAGAGTGTTTATTTTTGTCAAATACCAGCTAACCTGGCAATACATGACACTGATTCCTCTTCAGACTGACAATCCACTATTCAGTGCTATAGTATATAGAGCACATTCATGGCAGAAGGGCTGCACAGGGAGTATATGCCAGAGATCATTTCAGCTACTTCTTAATGTCAACAACAGTTTGCATTGCTTGATAATATGAGAAGGTATATAGTATGCTAATTTCCACTCTTTCTCCCCTATGTTACATTTTGTAGTTTATAACTAAAGCCCCAACTGTATACATAGGACACTTAATGTAGAGCAGGGCAGACCCCTCCCCAAAATACATAAATCAGCAAATGTACAGTATAAATGCAACATTTCAAAATGTATACTATTTTATTATTCAATATAGCATTATATACATTTGCTGTTTTCACATTTTTATATAAATCCTGCATCCTGTGGACATATCTTCAGTTATTGCATCCTAGGCTTTCTTCTTCTTGTACTAGTCGCTGCAGAGAACATGTTAACTCTTTGAGTGCCAGAGGGGTACGCAACACATTTCTTTGCAATGCGTTGCGTGCCCCTCTGGCACTCAAAGGGTTAAATGGATAGTAATATTTCGTTTTATCTTTATTTTATTTTGTAGGTATTAAAAAAACATGAATAACGATGTAAGTCTTATCTCTCAAACCTTTATGGTTTGAGAGATATTCACAAGCAAAGTTTCCCCTCCCGCCCCTTTTACCTAGTGTAAGCCATCTCTTCTCAAATATGGAATCCAGTCCATAGACCAGACAGATAACAGAAGGGGACAATCTTCTTCCTATGAGAACAATGAAAGCCCTGCCCCTCTTAACAAATTTTTCAGCTTTTTCCCTTATCATAATTGAAGATTGTCCCTCTCTGCAGTCTACCTGGGTACCTCCCTTCTGCTCTGGCTGAGCAGTGTTACATCAGTAAAAGGGGCGGGAGGGGGATACTTTGTCATTCAATTATTCTTGAACTACAACTCTGACAGAACTAACACTCTCCAAAGTCCAAATACTATGATGATTAACTAGAGCTGCTTTTATTATGAAACATTACTATCCCTTTAAGGGTGAAATATGCATGGATGCTTCTTACATGATCAGCATTAATCATCGTTGCACCATAAGACAAGCAAGTATAATTTCAAATCAACAGAACTCAATGTCTTGTCACAATGTGAATGCTATTTTTCATTCTTCAAGACTCTTAAATGTTTACAAATGGAGAAGTAATGACACATCACAGCTACAACTCTGAAAACTAATATTGATGTAAATGGAGCTTGTAATCTCTTGACTGTATTGAAAAGCATGCTAGCATTCAAGGGTTTAAAATCCACATTTAAATTTATGCGAGTTTTTATATGTCTCTTTTGGTACGGTTTGGTTTGAGTAATTGAGTCCCAATTATTCGAGTTCCTCTTAGAGCAACAGCATCATAAAGTACTGTATATTTTCTTTATGAGTAGCCAATTGTTAGACTTTCAGTTGTTGCCAACTACAACTCATATCCTCCCCTACCAGCTATTTATAGTTAACAGATGGAGTGTCCTATAGTATTAATTCCCCTTCTTTAAAATAAAGAAGTTACATGACACTGAAAAAAGCTGCTATTACTATTTACCTTTAAAGTTACATGACACTAACCTTTAAAACCCTCTTGGTTAACACAAAGTGACTCATGCAAGGGTCATGTACAGAACTGAATATTTATTTCGGTTAACTTCATCTCATATCAACTTCATGCCATCCATTTACTACAAACCTGTTTTTTATACATATGTGACCTGATCTTTTGGCTTATTGAAATGTCAGCTCACTTTACTTTACGTAACATTTAGCATTAAACCATGTTTCAAAATGCAGTCAATTTATAGTAGTTTTTCATTTATAAATAATTTCTTTTCCAGACAATTTTCCTGGATTATTTAATTATTTTGTCCATACTCTACTAGCTTGTAAAATGCAATGCTCTAAACATCATAATAGGTTAACAAAAAATTCCACACTGTAACAGTGTTTGTGTGAAATATTATATATAATTATTACCACCATTTTCAGTCATTGTCGATACACTGCAGGACAAAGGCGTCCACATCAAGCTTCCAAAAATTCAGTTTTGTGCTTTCAGTTGCTACTGTGCACCAACATATTTGGTAATGTCATCAATCCATCTTGCCTTTGGTCTTCTCTAGTGTTGAGCGAGCATGCTCGGCCGATGCTCGGATCGGCTCGAGCATCGCTCTGCTCGGCACATGGCGGTACTCGTACGAGTACCGCATGTGCTCGCCCGCCATGTTCGGGTCTCCTCCCCGCACGTTTATTGGCTGCTGCGCAGCCAATAAACGTGCAGGGAGGCTCTGACATCGGTGTAATGCCAGCAGCCATGTTGGCTGCTGGCATTACACTGATTGGCTGGCCAGAACCCGTGGTCGGGTGCTGTATAGCACCTGACCATCGAGTTCGGCTCAGTCTTAGCCAGGGAGAGCTGAGGATAGGAAGGGAAAGGCAGTGTAGGGAGGAAAAAAACCAAAATTGTGAAAAAAAAGAACCAAAAGTCCTTTTTAGGACTACTGTGTGTGGGGGCAGCAGGTTATTTTGTGTGGGGGAAAAAAAAAAAAAAAAAAAAAATATTCTGTTTAGTGTGCAAAGTTGCAGATTAGAGCACATTCTGTTTAGTGTGCACAGTTGCAGATTAGAGCACATTCTGTTTAGTGTGCAAAGTTGCAGATTAGAGCACATTCTGTTTAGTGTGCAAAGTTGCAGATTAGAGCACATTCTGTTTATTGTGCAAAGTTGCAGATTAGAGCACATTCTGTTAAGTCTTCAAACTAAAATATCAAAGTCACATATTCCATTCAGTGTGCGTCGCCGCAGTTTAGCAGCACATTCTGTGTACTGTGCAGAGTTGCAGAATAGGAAGAAATACTGTTAAGTCTTCAAACTAAAATATCAAAGTCACATATTCCATTCAGTGTGCTTCGCCGCAGTTTAGCAGCACATTCTGTGTACTGTGCAGAGTTGCAGAATAGGAAGAAATACTGTTAAGTCTTCAAACTAAAATATCAAAGTCACATATTCCATTCAGTGTGCTTCGCCGCAGTGTAGCAGCACATTCTGTGTACTGTGCAGAGTTGCAGAATAGGAAGAAATACTGTTAAGTCTTCAAACTAAAATATCAAAGTCACATATTCCATTCAGTGTGCTTCGCCGCAGTGTAGCAGCACATTCTGTGTACTGTGCAGAGTTGCAGAATAGGAAGAAATACTGTTAAGTCTTCAAACTAAAATATCAAAGTCACATATTCCATTCAGTGTGCTTCGCCGCAGTGTAGCAGCACATTCTGTGTACTGTGCAGAGTTGCAGAATAGGAAGAAATACTGTTAAGTCTTCAAACTAAAATATCAAAGTCACATATTCCATTCAGTGTGCTTCGCCGCAGTGTAGCAGCACATTCTGTGTACTGTGCAGAGTTGCAGAATAGGAAGAAATACTGTTAAGTCTTCAAACTAAAATATCAAAGTCACATATTCCATTCAGTGTGTGTCACCGCAGTTTAGCAGCCTATTCTGTGTACTCTGCACAGTTGCAGATTAGGAAGAAATACTGTTAAGTTTTCAAACTCAAATATTAAAGTCACATTTTCCATTCAGTGTGTGTCACCGCCGTTTAGCAGCCTATTCTGTGTACTCTGCACAGTTGCAGAATAGGAAGAAATACTGTTAAGTTTTCAAACTCAAATATTAAAGTCACATATTCCATTCAGTGTGTGTCACCGCCGTTTAGCAGCCTATTCTGTGTACTCTGCACAGTTGCAGAATAGGAAGAAATACTGTTAAGTTTTCAAACTCAAATATTAAAGTCACATTTTCCATTCAGTGTGTGTCACCGCAGTTTAGCAGCCTATTCTGTGTACTCTGCACAGTTGCAGAATAGTAAGAAATACTGTTAAGTTTTCAAACTCAAATATTAAAGTCACATTTTCCATTCAGTGTGTGTCACCGCCGTTTAGCAGCCTATTCTGTGTACTCTGCACCGTTGCAGAATAGTAAGAAATACTGTTAAGTTTTCAAACTCAAATATTAAAGTCACATTTTCCATTCAGTGTGTGTCACCGCCGTTTAGCAGCCTATTCTGTGTACTCTGCACCGTTGCAGACTAGGAAGATATACTGTTAAGTTTTCAAACTCAAATATTAAAGTCACATTTTCCATTCAGTGTGTGTCACCGCCGTTTAGCAGCCTATTCTGTGTACTCTGCACAGTTGCAGAATAGGAAGAAATACTGTTAAGTTTTCAAACTCAAATATTAAAGTCACATATTCCATTCAGTGTGTGTCACCGCCGTTTAGCAGCCTATTCTGTGTATTCTGCACAGTTGCAGAATAGGAAGAAATACTGTTAAGTTTTCAAACTCAAATATTAAAGTCACATATTCCATTCAGTGTGTGTCACCGCCGTTTAGCAGCCTATTCTGTGTATTCTGCACAGTTGCAGAATAGGAAGAAATACTGTTAAGTTTTCAAACTCAAATATTAAAGTCACATTTTCCATTCAGTGTGTGTCACCGCCGTTTAGCAGCCTATTCTGTGTACTCTGCACCGTTGCAGACTAGGAAGATATACTGTTAAGTTTTCAAACTCAAATATTAAAGTCACATTTTCCATTCAGTGTGTGTCACCGCCGTTTAGCAGCCTATTCTGTGTACTCTGCACAGTTGCAGAATAGGAAGAAATACTGTTAAGTTTTCAAACTCAAATATTAAAGTCACATATTCCATTCAGTGTGTGTCACCGCCGTTTAGCAGCCTATTCTGTGTATTCTGCACAGTTGCAGAATAGGAAGAAATACTGTTACGTTTTCAAACTCAAATATTAAAGTCACATTTTCCATTCAGTGTGTGTCACCGCCGTTTAGCAGCCTATTCTGTGTACTCTGCACCGTTGCAGACTAGGAAGATATACTGTTAAGTTTTCAAACTCAAATATTAAAGTCACATTTTCCATTCAGTGTGTGTCACCGCAGTTTAGCAGCCTATTCTGTGTACTCTGCACAGTTGCAGAATAGTAAGAAATACTGTTAAGTTTTCAAACTCAAATATTAAAGTCACATTTTCCATTCAGTGTGTGTCACCGCCGTTTAGCAGCCTATTCTGTGTACTCTGCACCGTTGCAGACTAGGAAGATATACTGTTAAGTTTTCAAACTCAAATATTAAAGTCACATTTTCCATTCAGTGTGTGTCACCGCCGTTTAGCAGCCTATTCTGTGTACTCTGCACAGTTGCAGAATAGGAAGAAATACTGTTAAGTTTTCAAACTCAAATATTAAAGTCACATATTCCATTCAGTGTGTGTCACCGCCGTTTAGCAGCCTATTCTGTGTATTCTGCACAGTTGCAGAATAGGAAGAAATACTGTTAAGTTTTCAAACTCAAATATTAAAGTCACATATTCCATTCAGTGTGTGTCACCGCCGTTTAGCAGCCTATTCTGTGTATTCTGCACAGTTGCAGAATAGGAAGAAATACTGTTAAGTTTTCAAACTCAAATATTAAAGTCACATTTTCCATTCAGTGTGTGTCACCGCCGTTTAGCAGCCTATTCTGTGTACTCTGCACCGTTGCAGAATAGGAAGATATACTGTTAAGTTTTCAAACTCAAATATTAAAGTCACATTTTCCATTCAGTGTGTGTCACCGCCGTTTAGCAGCCTATTCTGTGTACTCTGCACAGTTGCAGAATAGGAAGAAATACTGTTAAGTTTTCAAACTCAAATATTAAAGTCACATATTCCATTCAGTGTGTGTCACCGCCGTTTAGCAGCCTATTCTGTGTATTCTGCACAGTTGCAGAATAGGAAGAAATACTGTTAAGTTTTCAAACTCAAATATTAAAGTCACATTTTCCATTCAGTGTGTGTCACCGCAGTTTAGCAGCCTATTCTGTGTACTCTGCACAGTTGCAGAATAGTAAGAAATACTGTTAAGTTTTCAAACTCAAATATTAAAGTCACATTTTCCATTCAGTGTGTGTCACCGCCGTTTAGCAGCCTATTCTGTGTACTCTGCACAGTTGCAGAATAGGAAGAAATACTGTTAAGTTTTCAAACTCAAATATTAAAGTCACATATTCCATTCAGTGTGTGTCACCGCCGTTTAGCAGCCTATTCTGTGTACTCTGCACAGTTGCAGAATAGGAAGAAATACTGTTAAGTTTTCAAACTCAAATATTAAAGTCACATTTTCCATTCAGTGTGTGTCACCGCAGTTTAGCAGCCTATTCTGTGTACTCTGCACAGTTGCAGAATAGTAAGAAATACTGTTAAGTTTTCAAACTCAAATATTAAAGTCACATATTCCATTCAGTGTGTGTCACCGCCGTTTAGCAGCCTATTCTGTGTACTCTGCACCGTTGCAGAATAGTAAGAAATACTGTTAAGTTTTCAAACTCAAATATTAAAGTCACATATTCCGTGTAAGATGAAGAAGGCGGGTAAAAAGGGACGGGGAAGTGGACGTGATCCTGATAGTTCAGGGCGCGGGTCAGGACGCGGAGAAACTGTGCCTGGTGCCAGAGCACAAGAAAGAAAGACATCCACCATACCTAGCTTCATGTGTAATTTTACAGGGCGTCGCAGGACATCACTCTCGAGGTCCGACCACTGCGAACAGGTGGTCGGTTGGATGACAGCTGATACTGCTTCCAGTCGGTTAAGCACCACCCTGTCTTCCACGAAGTCCACTCTCAGTAGCCAAGAGTCTGGTCAACATAATCCTCACTCTGATCATCCTTCCTCCCACCATACACGGTCTGGTCAAAGAAGTGATCCCACACTGGGATATAGTGAGGAGCTCGTCTCATCACCAATCCTTCATTTGACCCTCTCTCCAAGCACGCTTGCAGAGGAACATGACATCTTGTGCCCTGATTCACAACCTCTAGAGGCTACCCAATCACAAGAAGATGACAGATGTGAACGGCATTTAAGGTCAAAGGAAGTAGTGGATGATGATGATGATGATGAGACACAGTTGCCATTAAATCAACCACTATTTCCGTCTCAAGACCTTGTTGAGGAGAATGTTATACAGTTGTCAATGACTGAGTATGTGGTGGGATCAAGACTTGAGGAGGATGATCAGAGTGAGGAAGTGGAGGAGGACTTGGTGGACGATGAGGTGACTGACCCCACCTGGGAAGGTGTAGAGCCGAGCGATGACAGCAGTCCTGAGGGTGAGCCATCTGCAGCACCGCAACAGGCTGGAAGAGGCAGTGGTGTGGCTACAGAAAGAAGGCGGACCGCACCAAACCGGCCTGCAAATGTTCCACGGAGCACCCCCTTGCGTAAATCTACCTTGCCAAAGGGTAGGTGTTCCGCGGTATGGCGTTTTTTTAAGGAAAGTGCGGACGACAAAAGAATTGTAGTTTGCAACCTGTGCCACACCAGAATGAGCCGAGGCATGAACACTAGAAACCTCACCACCACCAGCATGATCCGACACATGGCATCCAAGCACCGTAGTAAGTGGGAGGAACGCCTGGATCGCCCATCTGTGTCTGCAGGCCACACCACTGCCTCCTCTTCCCCTGTTTTCGGTGCCGGCCAATCGCCTGTCGAAGGCGCAGGCCCGCATACCTCCCGCCCTGCACCTGTACCATCTGAAGCACCATCAGCGACCACATCCACTTCCCTGTCCCAGCACAGCGTCCAAATGTCGTTACCCCAGGCATTTGAGCGCAAGAGAAAGTACCCAGCCACCCACCCACAGGCCATAGCACTAACCTCACACCTTTCAAAATTACTGGCCATCGAAATGCTGCCATTTAGGCTTGTGGACACTGAGTCCTTCCGCAGCCTGATGGCAGCAGCTGTCCCTCGGTACGTGGTCCCCAGCCGCCACTACTTTTCCCTGTGTGCCATCCCCGCATTACACCACCATGTGTCCCGTAACATCACCCGTGCCCTGACCAACGCAGTTACTGGGAAGGTCCACTTAACGACTGACACATGGACAAGTGCTTGTGGCCAGGGACGCTACATTTCCCTGACGGCACACTGGGTGAATGTCGTGGAGGCTGGGAGCGACTCGGACCCTGGGATGGCACGGGTGCTACCCACGCCGAGGATTGCGGGCCCTACCTCCATCAGGGTTTCCGCCAGCACCTACGTTATTGGCTCCTCCTCCTCCGTTTCCACCTCCGAATTCTCTACACGCAGCGCCACTCCACCATCAGCCAGTAGCTGGAAGCACTGTAGCACTGCAGTGGGGAAGCGTCAACAGGCCGTGCTGAAGCTGATCTGCCTTGGGGACAAACAGCACACGGCCTCAGAGCTGTTGCAGGGGATTAGTCACCAGACCGAGCAGTGGCTCTCGCCACTCAACCTGCAACCAGGCATGGTTGTGTGTGATAATGGGCGTAACTTGGTGGCGGCTTTGGAGCTCGGCAAGCTCACACACGTACCGTGCCTAGCGCATGTATTTAATTTAGTGGTTCAGTGATTTCTAAAAACCTACCCCAATGTGCATGATCTCTTGACCAAGGTGCGCCGCGTGTGTGCACATTTCCGTAAGTCATCTACAGCTTCGGCCGGCCTGTTGAAGCTGCAGCAGCGCTTACAATTGCCAGCTCACCGGCTGCTGTGTGACGTGAGCACGCGCTGGAACTCCACCTTCCACATGTTGGCCCGGCTTTGTGAGCAGCAGAGGGCAGTAGTGGAGTACTAGCTGTTACACGGTCGTCGCCTCTCCGTTCTACTTCCTGTAATCAGAAGTGAGGAGTGGGAATGGATGTCAGACCTCTGCGAGGTTTTACGCAATTTTGAGGAATCGACACAGATGGTGAGCGGCGATAACGCTATTATCAGTGTAACCATCCCACTTCTGTGTCTACTGAAACGCTCGCTGCTCACAATTAAAACCGACGCTTTGCATGTGGAAGAGGTGGAAATGGGGGAGGAAGAGCTTACACAAGGTGATAGCCAGAGCACCCTCACTTCGTCTTCTCAGCGACAATTGGAGGAGGCGGAGGAGGAGGAGGAGGAAGACACGGTTGCCTCCGCTACAGAGGGTAGCCATGGAACTTTAGTTCCATCTCTTCAGCGTGGGTGGGCAGAAGAGGAGGAAGAGGATGAGGATATTGAGAGTCATCCTCCTGGTGAGGACAGCGAAATCTTGACTGTTGGTACTCTGGCACACATGGCTGACTTTATGTTAGGCTGCCTTTCCCGTGACCCACGCGTTATACGCATTTTAAACAACACGGATTACTGGGTGTTCACCCTTCTGGACCCCCGCTACAAAGAGAATTTCTCATCTCTCATTCCTCCGGTGGAGAGGACAAGCAAAATGGTGCAATACCAGAAGGTTCTTGTTGAAAAATTGCACCAAAATTTTCCATCTGACAACGCTGGCGGCAGAGTACGTGCTACCTTGGCCAACAGAGAAGGGGAGAAAAGGGGAGCACACAGCAGTTCCGACAAAGGCAGGGCAACACTCTCCAAGGCGTGGGACACCTTCATGACACCCCGCCAGCACCCTCACCCTGATGCGCAGCCTAGTGTCACAAGGAGGGAAAAGTTTTGGAAGATGGTGAAGGAGTACGAAGCAGACCGTGTCAGCGTCCTCAATGATCCCTCTGTGCCTTACAACTACTGGATGTCCAAGCTGGACACGTGGTATGAACTGGCACTCTACGCCTTGGAGGTGCTGGCCTGCCCTGCCGCCAGCGTTCTGTCTGAGCGGGTATTTAGTGCTGCTGGTGGCATCATAACAGATAAGCGTATCCGCCTTTACACCGACAATGCTGATAGGTTGACACTTATAAAAATGAACAAGGCCTGGATTTCCCCTGACTTCTCCACTCCACTGGAGGAAAGCCCCGGGGGAACATAAACTCACTTTATATATGTTATTTACAATGATGTGAATACTCTGTATTCCCATTCACCCCTTCCACCCAAAAAACGGGTATATGGTTGACTCTTAATCTTCTCATCCTCCTCCTCCTCTTCCATATGCCCTGGGATATAATTTTTATATAGGGCCAGCTCACCAGCGGGCCCTTTGCTATAATTTTTATATAGGGCCAGCTCACCAGCGGGCCCTGTGATATAATTTTTATATAGGGCCAGCTCACCAGCGGGCCCTGTTTGACAATTTTTATATAGGTCAGCTCACCAGCGGGCCTTCTCATATAATGTTTTATTGGGTCAGCTCTCTAGCGGGCCCTCTCATATAATGTTTTATAGCGTCAGCTCACTAGCGGGCCTTCGCATATAATGTTTAGGATGGTCAGCTCTGCAGCAGACCCTTACCCATAATGTTTTAGATGGTCAGCTCAGCGCACGTTTCCCTCTTAATCATGGCCTCAGTTCAATAAAATCAAGGAAATTTTTGGGAGAATTTGCCTCTGCGCACGTTTCCCTCTTAATCATGGCCTCAGTTCTGAAAATCAAGGAAATTTTTGGGAGAATTTGCCTCTGCGCACGTTTCCCTCTTAATCATGGCCTCAGTTCTGAAAATCAAGGACATTTTTGGGAGAATTTGCCTCTGCGCACGTTTCCCTCTTAATCATGGCCTCAGTTCAGAAAAATCAAGGAAATTTTTGGGATAATTTGCAGATGATATACAAGTAAATATACAGCAAATATTGTTTGGTAACAATTTTTCGCCTAAAGTCGTTTTTATTTTCCTTTTTGTGTGTTTTATGGTCAGTCTGTAAAAATGGCGTACTACGGGCGAAAGATCGTTCCCAGCAGCGATGTTGGAGTCCAAGATGCATCCAGACATCCTCCCTATGCTGTCCCTGAACCATTTCTGTGGTGTTTCCATCCTTTTCTGCCCTTTTCCTATGGACCAGGCACCCTCCCCTCATCAGAGCAGGGGGTGCCTGGTGTAATGCTCGAGTCCTCCCATTGACTTCAATGGGGCTCGGGTGCTCGGCCGAGCACTCGAGCCTCAGGGGGTGCTCGGTCAGAGCACCCGAACACCCGAGCATTGGGGTGCTCGCTCATCACTAGTCTTCTCCTTAGGCATTTCATGTCAAGTGGAATCCATTAAAAAATTAATTTGGTCCATCTACAATCTGATAGTCTTGCTATGTGAGCTGCCCATTTCCATTTTAGAAGCTTTACTCTTTCATTTATGTCACAAGCACACAGACTCATTATCTATCTATCTATCTATCTATCTATCTATCTATCTATCTATCTATCTATCTATCTATCTTAGTAGTGGTAGTCTTCCAGAACAAATGATGACCACACATAGGAGCCAAATGTTTGCATTAAACCAGGAAGATGGTACAACAACAAAAACTCAACAACAAATAGGATGAAGGACAACAACTGAATGCATTGCCAAAGGCTGAAGCTGTGCCAGAAGTTTTGGTAAAAGTAGAAGTTGCAATAAAATCAATGAAAAATGGCAAAGCAACTGGACCTGATAAAGTCACTATTGAAATGTTTAAAGCAGGAGGTCAACCTTTATTGTCTAAGGATGAGTGACAAGTACTTCAGGATTCAGTACATGGTCCACTGCTCTTTAACATGTTTATAAATGGTTTACTTTTAAATTGTCGCATACAAAAAGTTGTGTGCACACAATGCATTAACCATGTCGCCATGGTTAAAATGGTGACATGACAATCTCGTACTGCATGAAAGCGCGAGATTGTCATGTTGCTTCCTGAAACGGCGCATTGATATTTGTGACGTGTATTCCATGTTTAATTATAGAAACTTACATAGGTACACCAGTCTGCATGTGTTCTAGGATTCTTTCCCTCAGTTCAGCCCACATTGAGGTTATGAAAGGGTTAATTCTTACAGAGACGTGCACAGCATAAACGGCGCTTCAGTCAGTATTGATGACTCCACTTCCTTGTCACCTGGGTTATGTTGCGGACACCAGAGAAAGTGCAACTGAGCCCTGTATCCATGCAATATAAAAAGACTAGCCACAGGAAGAGGAGGCGTAACTTCGGGTGACTGTCCCTTTAAATGAAGCACACGTCCATGCCCTTGGACCTGCGCCCATAGATGACTTCACCCATCATGGCCGGGATGCCGAATCCTAACGCGGCCGGAGCCGCACAGAAACCCAGAACACAGGAATCTGTTGAGCCATGAAGGGGAGCAAGCGGCCAGACCTCCAGAAGCAGGATGTGGCTGGAGCCACTGGATACATAATGCAGTCGGCTCTGGCAGCCGCCGCAGAGGTATGTTGACAATAACTAGAGGAAAGGGGTTTTTTTGTTTGTTTGTGTTTTTTTTGCATTAAGGTCTGTTAAAGTGTGGAATTCTTTGTGCAAGGATGTCGTATTTAGGGATGGGCAAAATTTTCACCTCAAACTGAAACCGGCAAATAATTGTACTATACACAACACAAAGGCATAGTATAAAAGGGGCATGAGGGTACCTGTGTTGGTGGGGTGTGGGAAAAGAATTAGTTGAACAGGGAATGTTTTTTAGAGCTGGTCAACTTGGGCTTTGCTACTCTCCAGCCAACACAAAGATGAGTGGAGACCCTGCTCTCTGCAGTAGAATACATCCGAGCGCTGCAGCAGTTACTGGATGTGCTTGATGCTATCTGCGCGGCTTTCCAGTCTGGGGTGCTTTCACCAACTATCTTGTGAGTATGTTGCGTGAAATGATGCGCTGGGCATCTCCAGCTTTGGATGGGCTGTGGAGACGCCTGAATAGCTAAGCAAGGATGTGAATTGGTGCAGGACTTTATGAAGGGTGGTGAGTATGGACAGTGGTTAGGTGAACACTGAGGTGAATTTGTGTTAAGGGGTGGAGTTTGAGACGGCTGGTGTGCTGACCCTTTGTCTGGCAGAGGGGTATGCAATGCATTGCTTTGCAATGCGTTAGGTACCCCTCTGACAGTCAAAGGGTTAAAGATGTAGGGTAGGTGGCATGTGTCAACTATAATGGGTTTTTTTTGTGTACTGGTTAGATATTGTTTGTGTGCATCAGAGAAGGATTACTTGAAGAAGTGTAAGATACCAAAGGGATAACTAACAGAGGAAGTGGACTGCATGGCAACATGAAGTATTCATAACGCCACATAAATGTTAGGCGTGTTAGTGTATAGAAGATAGAAATTGGTTCATATCAGGGCTGTGAAGACCATAATTGGGATGTAAGGGACAGATTTGCAAAGTTCTTGGCAGGGAACTTAAGAGTGAACAGAGTGAAGTGTACACCATCAGAGTACAATCTTAATTAACCGTCTGAGTGCCAGAAATGTATCCAATGCAGTGGATAGCCGTCTGTCACTCAAAGGGTTAACACATAAGAGGATCTACCACAGAAGAAGAGGAGCTGCATCTCATCACTGCTATGTTGTTTTGTGCATTTTTTTTTTCTTTAAGAGGCAACATTGAGAGTGGCTGAACTTGTTGCAGGGAAACGTTCAGTGGTGATTCAGATGTCGAAAGGTGAGAGTCAGCCATGTTTTTGATTTTGATGAAGGGATAGTGAGTGGTGTGGAAAAATAAGTTCCTGTGTATTTTGGGCTGAGTGTGGTGTGTAGGAGATACTCAGATCTCCTCATAGCTGCACCCCAGAGTGTGTATGTTGGGCTCAGGCAGTGTGGAGGAGATCTGCATATCTCCTTTTAGCTACCACCCTGAGGTATGTGCATTATAATTTAGTATGTAATGCTGGGCTCAGGCAGTATTAAGGAGATGTACAGATCTCTTCCTAGATGCCTCCCTGGGGTGTGTGAGGACAGACATAGAATCTGGGGTCACATGACCACTTCTTCTTTTTTTGCTGTAAAGCAGCAGTCTACCTGCCTGCTGCTTGTGAATGTAATCAGGTCACTCAGCAGGTCAGTAATGTTCCACGCCATTCTGTCTGATGTCATGTAGAAGGTAGAGCTGAATCTGTGACTTTTTGCATGTGGTAACTGCCTTGATAGTGCCTTAAGCAATCAAGTGAGTAGAACCAGAGGAAACCCATATTGTGCCCATCTATGCAGTGCTCCTCCAAAATAACTACTCTCATATATGTGAAGAAATTCAGGTCTGGGAAGATATTCAGGGTGAAACATATAATTACTTATATTTAGATACATTATTTCTACTTGCAAAGCATTACATAATCTGTTCATTAATATACAGTTATGTTTATAAGCCTTGAATGTTTCTAAAGATCTGGCATATTTTCAGGTTAACATTGTAAATAATAAATATAGTCCTAAAAGCTTTCTTCTTTGTTTCAGCTCTGTCTATGAGATTCTATTGGTCTTGACTAATGCATTTAATGCATTTACCTGACTAGCACATTTACATAGTAACACAAGATTCCATTTTGGCACAAAGTAGACTTAAATAAACCATGGCATTTTATGTTTGGAATATATTAATACATTTTAGAGATGTAAATATAACATATTAAAATTTTAACTGTATACCACAGTATACATATTTGCAATTAAGATGTCTAACCAAAAGCACTTAATGTATCTGCTCAATATGAATGGAAAACAAAAGAGAACTAACAGATAATGTATTATTTTCAGTCAGGGGCGGTACTACCTCCAGTGCAGCTAGAGTAATGCTCGGGGGCCCTAGGGAAACAGGGACCTGTAATGGGACGAGCTACTCAGTGGCACACAAGTGCTTAGCTCCAGTATATATACAGTATATATATATATATATATATATATATATATATATATATATATATATATACCCCATATACTTGTCCTACCCTTATTTTCCAAGGTTCTTCTAAATATGACAGGGTTATGTTTGGACACACAACATTTCATATTCTTTTATTTTTTCACAGGCATGACACAAAGGTGAAAAAGAAGAGAGAAGAAAGAAGATTAGAAAAAAAAGAAGAGAAGAAGATGGCAGTAGTTTACTGTGGTGCTGAAGACCCCGCTGGACATCAAGATTAATGGTGTTTGTTTTCAGGGGCTGTTGCTTGTAAGTTAGTCAGATTAATCCTTTGAGTGCCAGTGGGATAAGAATGCCCTACTGTCATTCAAAGGGTTAATTCTACTGACATTTTTTCTGTACTTTGGATATATTGACATGGTGTTTGGGGTCACATATCAGTACATTCACTGGGGACTTAGGGATTTTTTCCACTTTCTTTTTTACTTTCAATTGATGCATCAGCTGTTTTGAGATCCAATAAGGGACTCTGCTCCCAAAAAAACCTGGTCTTAAATTTCCCACGATAAAGTGGGTCCGATAAAGTGGTTCCCTTAATGGTTTTTAAGAGCATTCAATTGAATTACATCTTTCAGAGTTTTTATTATTTCCTATGGGCAAAAACGCTGCTAACTTTATTGCCTGACAGTTTTTTTTTTTGTGTCCACATTTTTTCATAGCACAGGTAACTGAATAGTTTACAGTGCTTGAAAAAATGCCGTCGGCTGTTTTTTCAGCTGTCGGACCTAATTGAATTGAGGCCTATGTGTTTGGATTAACAGTGAATGTGATCTAAATGCTTTGAGGCTGATGGTAGTTGAGCTCCTCAAACTGTAACTACAATTGTTCCAAATAACTCACAATAAATAAATTAATAAATAGACATTTAATAGCCTGTATCAAATTTGTAAAGGAAAACTTACTTTTTATTAGAATAATAACAACTTGATATCATGTAGCACTGACCTTTATACCCCTTTAATACCATCCTGTGGGGGGGGGGGAGATGGAAACCTTTCCATAAGGGGGGACTTTCATTCTTACCTTTGATTTCAATGCAAGGAGAAAAGTGGGGACAACAAGCAGAAAATCCACTTTTTGTGGAAAATGTCCAGCTCAGTGGGAAGGGCTTTTTTTCAACTGTTTCAGTTTGAGGAGAAAAATGTCACTAATCCCTAGTTGGCACTCCACATGGGGGTTTCTGTCCCAAGCCCTAGCAGTAACAGATAGTATGTTATTAGAATACTATGCACTTAAGGATGCACAGCAAAATAAAGAAAATAGTTATACATTTGGTACATAATTCAGGGGGCACTCAGTGCAGAGAACATAATAAGAGTATGGAAGCAGGGGGCAGAGTGCTTGGCTTAACTTTTGCACTCTGTTGCCCTACTTTCCACACAGTATATTAAAATTACATTGCAATACTACTACATTTTACTGTCCATTTATATCAGTTTACTGCAAGAGCGACTATATGAACAGGTTGATGCACCCTCTAAAGTACTCCCAAACTTGGTGAGATAGCTCAGTGGTAATGTCCCTGACTATGGAGCCTATTCCAACTGCAAGGTTGCAGGTTCAAATCCCAGCAGGGTCAACTCAGCCCTTCATCCTTCCGAGGTTGATAAATGAGTACCATTGATTGGGTAATAATAACATCTATTATTTCAGCTGCAGATTTGGTTAGTTCCGAGAGCGTGCGCTGAAAGCGCTTTGAGTCCCACTGGGAGAAAGGCGCTATATAAATGCTAGTTATTATTATTATTATTATTATAAACCTCAGTCTGATTATATGGCTATTGAGTGTCTTCAGGCTGATAACTGGACTAGCTGACAAGTGTGAAGCAGTGGTTATTTTAGATTATTCATTCTATTTTGCTGATATTTTATATCAGTTGTCAGACTGTCACATATCAGTGATTGTTGAACGTTTCAGTGCTGCCCATGCACATGCCCTTAACACTACTGCTGATCTACAGTTTCTCATGACAGTGCACCTTATTTGCCTTGAACTATTCACTCTTCCTAAATTTCACAGATATATTGTTTTAGCCCCTGAGTATATTATCATGGATTCTCTTCTACAACATTGTTTTATTTGTTATATTTTCTTCTTCTGGTAGTCATGAAAATTGTGTATCTTTTCTTCCATTCCTTGCTACTTATGTCTGTGTAACACAGATGGTGGGAATATCCGGCTATCTTCTAGAGCCAGCTTCATGTTTACTGAGGATAACTTATCAATATGATATAGAACGTTTTTCTTTCTCTTATTGATAAATTTGCACTTTAGGAAAATGAATCAAACATAACCGTTACCTTTTTAACAAAAGGTTTTTATGCTTAAAATAATTTGTTTTAACTACTGACCATACACATATATTTTGATGTTTTTATGTTATGATAACTGATCAAATACATGATCTCATACTCTTTGTTTAAATAAAATAATCTGAGATTTAAAAATATAAGTTGCTTTTTCGTGACTCAAGAAAAATGTATACTAAAACTGCAGGCAAACTAATAAATGTTACAGCATCATGAATGTGTGGCAATTACCTGTTTTGGAAGGAATCACACTTGGCTGCACTGTGCTACACAGTTGGCTGCCAGCCTTTACTGGTCTTGACATTTCTTGGAACTTAGATGAGGTACCAATTTATAACTATGAGATCGTAATTGAACTTGAAAGACCATGATAGCTTAGACATGTACAATTGAATTAAACAGTGTGGTTAATGTGTTAAAGTTGTTGGCTTATTCCAAGCTGTCACTCTTCATTCTGATGATGATTCTTATGAGGAAATACTTCTGTTATCCCAGAAGGTAACTTAAGTAGAGATGATTAAAAAGTCCTTTTTTTTAACTGCACGAATGTCTTACAAGCAAATGCACCCCACAGATTTTCTCCTGAGAATGGTTACATTTTCCACCTGCAGTGAGAAATTCCACCATCATAATATTAAAATCAGAAGCATATTTTAGATTAGGCACAAGACAAAGCGGAGGCACATTTTAGAGAGCGAGAACAAGAGTGATCTTTAAAAAAAAAAACACTTATGTTGTGATGCTTACAGGGAAGCTGGTGAGGTGTTGTTGCTGTCACTGAATCTGATATAGAGAACAATGGCACAAAGGACTTGGTTGAAAACTCCACAGAAAGGCAAGTGCAACTCCCACCAGTCCGGAAGGTCAACAACAAAAAGACCTACATAGTCATCTTGTCTTAGGGTCTGGGTATGTTAAAACATCCTCAGTTTCCCCCACTGTACTCTCAGAGTCCTCCTCCTTGGAACTACCACATTTGCCACCAGTGCTACCACCAACAACTGGCAAGGAGTCTGCAGATGAGAAGATCTGGTAGTAAGTCTCCACCTACTGCAACTTGTGTGGTACACTGAATAATGTGGTGGACAACAGCTGTATGGAGGTAATGAGGGTCTGCAGACAATCCATCAAGCAGAATATACCAAGATGATGGCAGTGAAGGCTTATTGTTTCTATTGAGTCTTGCAAATTATAAGCCAAGGGATGAGCATCAGCCATCCTCCACCACCAGTTACTGCCTTGTATTTAATAGAGAGAACAAAGGCCATAGTGACTGATACAACAGCACCTGGTTTCTTGGGGGATGGTTCAGTTTGAGAGCAGATATACTGAGTGTAATTCTTCGCAGTCCTTCCCCTCTTTCACACAAACTGAGTACTTTGCCATTGCTATGACAACTACACAGCTGCTTTCAAAGGAAAATATGCCAAAAATCTTAGTTTTGGATGAGATGGAAGAAGAGATGCATGATTGCTGCTTTCACCACTGTCTGTGAAAGAAAGATCTGCTGAGAGAGGCTTTTTTCTTCTAATGAACTGTTTTTGAAGTGAACAACTTGAATATATAAGCACTGAATGAATATACACTCAATATGCACACTATTTCATAGGCTAAGTAGCTTTTTGTTTTCAATTCTCACATTTTAATTTGTCTTTAATGTATACATTTGTATATTACTAAAGGCTAGTATAAGGGATTGTGCAGATATATTTTTTATATTTTTGATTCAAAACGTCTTTGGGCTCTTCCACAAGGGTAACACCAGCACATTGTATGTTGGTGATGTTGCCCATCGTAAGTAAATAAGTAAGCTACTAGGCTATAGTGCCTTTCACATGGTTGACTGTTACCTCACTTGAAAGCACAAAAATCTAGAAAGATGCATCTTTACTGAGTCAGTGTCACAGTACCTTGTAGCGCCGCAGCTTTTGGCGATGCTTACTATGACGCTCCAGTGTCATTTCCACAAGCAGTTGGACACATCAATACTAGATGCGTCATCTGCTGGAGCGAGGCTTCAGCATGCTGCAGGCCTCTGTTATATGTGTTTGAGGCCTGTAGTCTCCTCCTACCTACTTCCTCCCTCTAAGCTGCTCCTCCTACCTACTTCCTGAGGAGTGATTTAAAGGGCAGACTGATTCCTGACTCAGTTACCCTTACATTGGTATTCTGTGCAGTTCATTATTTGTATTCCTGATTCATGTGTAAGATCTGGCTTGTCTGTCCATCAGTTCTGGTGTTGACCTGTGGCTCTATCTGATGATTCTCCTTTTGAATTCCGATTTGGCTCAGATATCCTTTCTGGTGCAAACCTGTGGCTCTGGCTGACCACCCGCTCCGTGTATGACCCAGGCTTGTCTGACTACCCACTCTGGTGTTGACCTGGGGCTCTGTCCACTGTGCATACCATCGCTTCAGTGGATATCCTACCTGGTGCAAACCTGTGGTCTGGCTGACTACCTGCTCCTTGTATGACCTAGGCTTGTCTGACTACCCACTCTGGTGTTGACCTGGAGCTCTGTCCACTGTGCATACCATCGCTTCAGTGGATATCCTACCTGGTGCAAACCTGTGGTCTGGCTGACTACCCGCTCCGTGTATGACCTAGGCTTGTCTGACTACCCACTCTGGTGTTGACCTGGGGCTCTGTCCACTGTGCATCCAGCATTCCATCACTTCAGTGGATATCCTATCTGATGCAAACCTGTTTCTCTGGCTGACTACCTGCTCCGTGTATGATTTTGGCTCGTCTGACTATCCTACCTGGTGCTTACTAGATGGCTCTGTCTGTTTGCTTCTTTGTGTAAGCGTTCGCTTACCTTGAGCCGGCCGCCAGAACCAGTGGGCGGCTGGTCTCGACATCCTTGCAGGTTAGCTGCATTTGTTGTGAGTGCCAGTGTGCCCTGGTGTTCATCCAGGCGACGGGCCTCCTTGCAGCTCCCCCTTGAGGCTCCAGCCGCATCTACTCAGGCACGCGTCACAGGGATTCCCTGGTGATGCCATGTCTCAGTTCTTAAAGGGACATTACACTAATTGCTCCACCTCTTGGGGGTGGAGCAATTAGTAGATAAACTACCTGGACACCACTTCAGTGATAGTGATCCTCCTTTACAGAGAATTTTTGACAGAATGCAGGATCAGGAGCAACATATTGATCAGTTGGCAGGTGCCTTGCAGGCTCTGCTAGGCAAAACCACTCACTTGGAATGCTATAACCCACAGCAGGTGGCTACTCCAGCTTCTCTTTTGCCATCCAGGAGAGAAATCATAAGTCGAACCCTACTGCGCTCAGTAGGGAAGGCATGAGGAAGCATCTCAAGGTATATGCCCAATTGATTAAGGGATTCCCCACTATAGCGTTGTGGGAGTGGAGTGGAACCAGTTAACCCTCTGTCCAGTCCTGCATCAAAGACAGTAGCAGCCAAAGGTCAAATAGCAAGCCAGAGCAGAGAGCAATGAGGGACAACATTGGGGTAGCTCATTTAAATAGGAAGGACAGCCACTCTGGCACTTAAAATGTTAACTTGAATGCCATATGTTTAACCCCTTAGTGACAGCCGCGTGCGCTTTGCCAGTTTAGACATTATGTAAGTAATTATGTTTTTTAAAGCTATACATATTTTGTATATGTATACTAAACAAATACAGATCATTCCTAATCTTCCTTGTATTTTTTTATTATCATAGGTGGGGAATTTAGAGGTGAAGCATAACTGGGGTCAGGGTACAGGGGCCTCTTGTTAGAGTTTGCAGGGGGCGTCTGCATGTTATGTTATGTTTCTGTCTCAGATTGCTGTCAATCATTAATCAGTGGTCATACTAGCTTTCCAACAGTGGTAGATGGTAGTAGTTCTTCAAATCCCATCTCCTTCTCCTGATGCTCAATGCTGATGTTTATAGTACCTGTGCTGTGGGTTTCCCTTTCATGTGTGGTTTTGTCTGCTTGTGCTACATGATACTCAGCTGGTATTAGATGTTAGTTCATTTTTAGAAATGTATATCAGGACTGCTGCTTGATAGCCTTGTCCTAAGGTCATTTACAATAGAACCAGTTGCATTTAAAAAGTACTGACTGCATGCGTACTGGTGGACAACAAAGGGTTTCCACATCAGTACACGTCAGTGCTACACACACACACAAAGTTTTTTTGCCTATAATCAATAGGATCTGCCTAGAACATAGCTTTCCTGTAAGTATCCTATAAATGTCTCACGTACAGTGGGACCACCCTAGGTGTTAAATCCCGTAAAGATGTGCCACCACCAGCAGCAGCACCACCACCTGTTAGATTTACAAACCTGAGACACATAAATTGCTTTCTGTGATGATGACAACGTGTTCAAAAATATGTTGGGATATTCTTGCTGATGAGGTTGCTGATTCTGCTGGTATAAACCTTTGCTAAATAAAGAAAAGGTAATAGTTTAATAGGCCATTGAAGATGGCCAATCAGAAGGTGTCATTTCTTTAACCAAGTAAAAAAACAAAATACAAAGAAAGAAAAAAATATATAATATAATATCTGCATAAAGTCAACCCATACAAATTTAATATGGGGTGCACTCAATCACTTTTATAATACAATCTATACAAGGAGAGAAAAACCAGAAAGGGATTAATATGAGGCATATGACTAATATGAAAAATCAAATACACTTAATATATAAAAATATGAAATCTATTCATAACAAAAAATACTATAATTAAATAGAATAAAATGGAAATGAAGATGGTAATGATGATGATAAATGGAGATGGATTATTTCATAGCATCATACATACAATTGAGTCTGGCTCCAGTACTTAATTGTGGTTGGCAAACATACATACAATGAGTAATATCACCAGTCTTCACCCAAATTCTAGAGCTAAAGTGTCCTGAGGCCTCATACCACTATTGTCATACGCCACTCACAACGTGTCAAGATGTTAGATACAAATAAGCCAATACGTACCATCATAATTGCAACTGTGTCTGGCTATAGTCTCTCATTGGTAAGCTTTGGTGACCATATACATCAATATTTTGTTGATATGAGTTACCATGGTAATTGTATGACTTCTGTTTGAGGAAGTTTAAAAAGTAACAGTTTGTCTTTGGAATTGTCTGCCTTTAGAAAGCCCAGTGAAACAAGGGCAAAACACTTTGGTGTTTAGAGGCTGGCATGCAGAGACTGTTTTCTATGCTGGTGTTTTATCAAGCTTATACTACTAAGGATATAAGCTGAAATCTGGATATCGTCATACGATATATTTGTTCTTATTACAGTACCGTCTCATCAACCTATGAGTGCCAATGTGATGTTTACATTTAGCTGAGGATGGATGAAGATGGGTAAGAGCTGTCTACATATATACAGCTGCTTACCAGTAAGAGACTATAGCCAGACTCGTTTGCAATTATGACAGTACGGATTGGCTTATGTGCAACTACCATCATGACAACTTGTAAGTGGAGTATGATGATAGTGGTGTGAGGCCTCAAGACGCTTTAGTCCTAGAAATTGGGTGAAGACTGGTGATATTATTTATTGTATGTATGTTTGCCCACCACATTGTTTCATAATAAAAGCAGCTCTAATTAATCATCATCATAGTATTTGGACTTTGGAGAGTGTTATTTCAATTCTGTCAGAGTTGTAGTTCAAGAGTAATTCAATGACAAAATATCCCCCTCTCGCCCCTTTTACTGATGTAACACTGCTCGGTCAGAGCAAAAGGGGTGCCCAGGAAGATTACAGAGAGGGACAATCTTCAATTAAGATAAGGGAAAAACCTGAAAACCTTGTCAAGGGGGGGGCAGGGCTTTCATTGTTCTCATAGGAAGAAGATTGTCCCCTTCTGTTATATGTTTGGTCTGTAGACTGGATTCCACATCTGAGAAGAGATGGCTTACACTAGGTAAAAGGGGCAGGAGGGGAAACTTTGCTTGTGAATATCTCTCAGACCATAAGAGAGATAAGACTTATATCGTTCTTCATGTTTTTTTTAATGCCTACAATATAAAATAAAGATAAAACAAAGTATTACTATCCCTTTAAAGCCAGCTGGGATTTAAAGGCTGTTACTCTCCCAGTATTCAAGGTAAGAAAATACCATGGATCACTCTCTAATTCAAGTCCCAGGTGGGTCAGGGCACCAAGGTGGAGTAGCATGCCCTCAATCGGGGCCTCTAATCTACGCCAAACATTCGCCTCTAGATGGTGTCTGAGGAAGTGCACTGTATGGAGCACAAGGGAATACAGTCTCTTCCTCGACATGCCATGGAAACATGCTGAGAGTACCTCCCCCAACCAGCTTAAGTGGGGTTAGGAGGAGCTGAAGGAGATTGAAAAGGCTTTGGATGTATGCATACAGCTGAAGGCGAGGGTTCCAAAGGTGGATGTGGCTCTCCAGCCTTTAATGCCTTATCAATGAGTCAGGGGTTAATGCCAAGCTTAATCTACTGGGGCAAATAGCAAATTGGTCTCTACCCAGTCCGACTGTTCATAGCCCAGGAAATCCCCGACTCAGGTCATCCATGCTTGGAGAAGGCAGTGACATATGCTAGGGGCTTCCAACATCCGATTCCCCATATCTGGATTATATAGCAGGAGCTCAGTTAGAATTTATGCCCCCAGTGCAGTGCCCTGCCTTGACACAGAGACCATGCTCCAGGCTTTGAGGGTTTCCAGGTAGTACGCCGGCAGCACTTTTTTGTGTTGTTTTCTCATTGTACTGCTGAATTATTATAATACTTTCACTATTAGGTATACCACATCTTTTGCTACAATAAGAATACTCCATTCAATATTATAATTTTGTATGTAATTTTTTATTTCCTCTTTAATATTTTTAAAGCTTTCATGCTCATTTTTTTCAATCAATATTTAGCATATTAAAGTATAAGAAGAAGAAATTGTTTACATTGGAACGAAATATCCAAATATAAATAAGTAAAGACAGAATTGGAATGTGAGTTCAAAGGAAATATGTGGCTAAATGGAAAGTTTCATATCATCAACTATATGGGAATGGCTTTTCTTTGATCAGATATTAAGTCACCTGCCTTCCATAATTGCCATCTCTTAATTAACTTGAAAATACATGAAGCACATTTCTTAATTTAATTCAGCATGGTAATGTAGGATGAAAAGATCCGATTTACACTTCAAGGAATGGATTTGCTTTTTGATAAGCCTATATGTGAGTTCAGTGAATGTATGCATTATTTTATTAATTTTAGAATTACATTATCTGCAAACTTTCCTATCCATACAAATGACATGATTGTACTGAATTATCTCTGTCATAACACTCCTCATAGATGATTATATGCTGAGTTCTAAAGGAATTTTTAAACATATTATTAGTGACAATCATTTATTGTTACTTATGACTAAAATATATCAAGATTAACATATATTGTACTGGAACTGCTTGCATTTTTTTATATTTATTTTTATAAAATTAAGAAATATTTCAAGTGTTGTCATACTTATGAATCTATATGAAAGGAAGCTTATTGCTTAAAGGGCAAATGACCTGAAAAATAAAAATAAAAAATATATGTTAAAGCTGAATCCTTTTCAGAACTCCCAGTTCTAGGAGTAGTTGCAGTATAACATTACAGTCCTCAGTTTACTGAACTCTTGCGTGTATGATCTCCAAAGCTGCTGCTTTGAGCTTCAGAAATGAAACTGATGATTTCTGTTAATGACTGTAGACTTTAGAAAGAAAGAAAATGTTGATCAGGGTGCACTCTTATTCTAACAAAAATCTTAAAATAAAAAATAACTTTAGTAAGGAAATAAATTAACATACAAATATAATAATATAAAACAGAGTTAAAATAGCTCAGATTCTGGGTCTCAGAATAGCTAGCTGTATAGCAATCTAATATATAAAGAATATCTGAATGGGAACAAACGTATTAAACACGGGTGGTATCTGATTGGACACATAAAGACTACCCCTCCATTGAGTATGGGGCATAAATTGTTTCATGTAAACTATATCTGCACCCACCCTGCACTCATTAGGTTCACTAACAGATTCCAAATACGGGAGTGTGAAAGGTCTCTTTGTGTTCCCTCGAAAATATCAATGAAAACCACATTGTTGTCTGCTTATTCGCAGGAAAATCTGCATTAAATGCAGCGATTAAATCTTGACCGTTTTCACCCATTGGAAAAAATTCTTAGCCATTTTTTCAATGGCTAGAAAGTTTTCGCCCTTTGATTAACCTGTTTTTCCCCATTTCTACCATAGCAACTATTTATATATCTGGCCACTTCTCTCACTCAAGCATGTGAACATGAGTGGAATTGCGTTATTTTGTTTAAACATAGTTTTTGATTTTCACCAAATATAATGTTTCTCATTGATGCTAAAAAGTTCTATCTTTGACTTTTCTGTGCAGGGAACATTGTTCCAGAAGTCTTATAAATTAAGAGTTTACCTTAATTGAAGTTCAAACTGGTAGAAATGTTTCTTGCAGAGAGTAGTGTTTCCTCCTGGCTAGGGATTGGTGAAATTTTTCTCCTCAAACAGAAATTGGCGAAAAATTGCATTTTCCACCTGGTGAAAAATTTTCTGTGAAAAGTGCAGTTTTTCCCGCTTTTTTCACCTAGCTCATTGCATTGAAGTCAATGGGTAGAAACATTTTTCTTCACCTCATGAACGTTTTCTATCCTTCCTATATAATAATTTGCTAAATCGTGTGTAACGCCATGACATGCGCAGTAGACACTGCCCTCGCCGCGGCTGATACAGAGCTGGGCGCTCCAAAGGAGCGTCCAACTCTGTATCATCCATGGCGCGTGCAGTCTCTACTGCGCGTGACTGCCTCGCGACCAGGTGCCAGTGGCACTGAGACCCGTGTAACGGGCTGTTCAACTAGTAGTCAAATAAAAGGCTGTCAGGCTCTCACAGCATGCCATTCTGTGTTTGTGAGATGAGAAAGCAACATGTTTTTGAGCTAGAGAAGATAGACAAATAAAGGGAAATTGAAGCTTAGTTTTAGATAGGACATTTGTTCATTGTGGTAGGGGAGTCTGCGAGCACAATAGGGAGAAGAAGGGAGGAAGAAGGTTGACCCAAAATACCCCAAAATTTGATGTGTTTGACTGGCAAGACACAGGCAGCTGGGGTTCAAATTGCTTACTGATTTTACTTTTATTGTCTCTATGCTGGGGAACTTTGGGGAAAGAAGCTGTTGGTTTTGTATTTTAGGTATATACATTTTTTTGGGTACTAACTGTGAAGATATGGTGCACAACTAAAAAAAATAATAATAATAATAATAATAATAATAATAATAATAATAAAAAACATAAATAATTAAAAAAATAAATATATTAAACAGCTGACTGGGAGCTCTGTGACTGAAGCAGACATCACATTCCATCAGTTGTGTACTGTAGAGAGTAAAAACACACACAGTAGTTGAGTAATGTCTACCAAATGCACAAGAGGAAGGTGGAAAGGTGGAGGAAGTGCAGAGGCATGTCAGTAAAGTGGTAGTGCAAAAACTGACTGTAGAAATAGCTACTGCAGCATGTGCAATAAATGAGAATGATCCATCTCCTCCCGGGGTGGATGCAGTTTGTCAAGGTCCCACCAATCACACCACGCCAGTCCCTACCACCACTACCATACACATCTGCCACATTGTAGGTTGTACTTTTTTTTAATCATTTGACATCATCATGAATACATGTCAGTGTCACTTAAGAACGAAGTAAGTGTTGTGGGCAAAGGACAAAGGCAATCTGCATGCTAACACAGTTTTCAATGTATATGTTGCTGAAGGCTCACAAGTTTGACTTCCAGCTACTTATTTCTCTACTACAGCCCTCAGAAGAAGTAATATCATGCTGGGAAATGTTACACCATATTAAACATAGGTGATAAATGTGTTTGGAATAGGAGAAAATGTGTGGAATAGGAGAAAAATGTGTTGAATATGAGAAAATTTTTCTGGAAAAGAAGGAAAATTTTGCATTGGAGAAAAGGAAATAACTTTTGAAATAGACAAAAATTGTCAATTTTTCGCTAAAAGTCATGTGGGAACTTTTACTCACTTTTCGCCCACCCCTAATCATAAGGAAGTGAAAGGGTATGGAGGGGACAAAACTTCTCATATCTAACCTCATTCAGCACACGCAACATAAACAATCTGACATTCATGTTAAGAATGGGAATGCCAAACACCAAAAAAATAAATTGAGAGCCACTGTAACTGTGTAACTTGTCTCTCCCCAAGGGCACAAAGAACGGGGTAGGAAATCCCAGAGGAAGACAAGAGAATCCCAGCCTGGAAGTTTGATTATGAGGGTAATACCTGTACCATATGTTGCTAGAGTAAATACACCCACTGTCCCCACCTCAGCACACTCAGCATCTTTTTCCTCCTCTGGCGTGCCACCTTGCCTCCATTTCCTCCCCCATCAGCTGATAGAGAGTCTGTAGATGTGAGGATATGGAAGCTTGTGTCTGCCCATTGCACACTATGTGACAGATCATACATGACAATGTGATGAACGTCAGTGGAATGCAGGGTAGTATCAGGGAGCATCTGCAGACATTCTATCCCGCTGAATACACTAAGCTGGTGGCAATAAGAATTCATTATTTTCATTGTCTATCCTGACATCACATGTCCTTAGCAGAGTGGACAATGGCCACAGTGACAGCAGTACTTGGTTTCTTGGGGGGATGGTTTTAATTGATAACTTACGCATCGACGTGTTTGGTTGCAGTTGTGCCTATTGCTTAATGTGAGAGTAGATGTGACAATTGTTGTCACATTGCAGTTGCTGATGACAGGCACATTTCCTTCCTGCTCCCAAATATAAAAACAGTATTCAACCACAATCATGATTTTAGAGGAGATGCATTAAGAAGTTGGGACTGAGAATAGCATAATTGGCATGAGGAGATTGGGAGAAGCATAACTGGCCAACTTCTTCTAGCTACATGCACCTGAAGTGGTGCAGATACTTGTCGTGTTGTTGCTGCTGCCTCAGCAACAATTGGGTTAGTGGCAAGTAGAAGCATCATCATGCCACTGCCTGTTTTATATCAATGCTGATAATCCCAGTCCCATGCAGCAGCCTATTCATTCTGCTGCTTAAATAACTCAGCAGCAGCAATTACAGCAGTAGAAAATGCCAGAATATCACAACTGACATTTGCCACTAGGGGTGGGCTAAAAGTGTGAACAATTTCCCACGA
Organism: Rhinophrynus dorsalis; assembly: GCA_037306005.1. Lineage (NCBI taxonomy): Eukaryota > Metazoa > Chordata > Amphibia > Anura > Rhinophrynidae > Rhinophrynus > Rhinophrynus dorsalis. The sequence goes on from CM074718.1 coordinate 112,330,736, forward strand.
AAATTTTTGGGAAAACGTGCTGATTTCTTGCTTTTCCCCGGGAAAAATTTCTCATTTTCGCCTATTTTAATACATTTTTCGCATATATTTCCTATAGGTACTAAATTTTCCACTGTAATATTACTTCTTCTGATGGCTGAAGTTTAGAGATGAGTGGCTGAAAGTCAAAGTTGTGAGTCTTACAGCAAAATATGGCTTGAAAAAGTGTTAGCATGCAGAATGTATTTGTCCTTTGCCCACAACACTTTCTTGCTTAAGTGACACTGGCACATATTCATGATGATATCAAGTAATAAAAAAAAATAAAGTACAACCTACAATGTGGTAGATATCTATTTTACTGGTGGGGGACTGGCATGGTGTGATTTGTGTATGTATTTTTACCATTGTCATACTCTATCCTCCTTCTCAGATTATTGACACACATTACTTATCAGTCATAGCAGTGGTCCCATCTGTCCTCCACCTCCTCATCTGTGCTGCTGTTAATATATTTGTCCTGGCTTTGTCTGTAGTGTGTGGTTTCTACTACTACTGGAGCTAGACTTTGATGTCATTCTACTTCCACTACTACTAGGTGTTAAAGGTGCAGCACTTACAGCAGGAGCACCAGAGGTACTCTTCATATCTAACACTGTGTATGTTAACCTGTGTTGCTGTTGCTGGGTACTCAAAACAGGTGTGTGTGTGGCTGAGTGGGACTTTGACTTTGAAGAGGCAGTGATGCTGAGGATGTGACTGTGACTGTGTGCTTTTTGACATCTGTACTTGTTATAGGTCAATCTTTCCAATGGCTTTCTCAAACAGTTTATAGACAGGCACAGTGTTCCTTAAAAGTGGTGGAAGATACAGCCTTTGACTTTCTGCTAACCTTATAGCCCTGTCATCATCCTCACTCTCAACTTCATCTGCATCTGAATATGAGAAGGATGCTTGAGTGATATATTCTAGATCTGCATCATCATCAGTCATCATTAGGTCATCCTCAGCAGCATCAGCATCACCTGACAGTTCTTGCCTGCTACTACCCTTATATTCCTCTAAGCTTTTGTAGGTCTCAAAACAATTTCTTTTTACTTTTACTATAATAAAATTCACTACTACTTTGAGGACAGATGTTTTGGTGTCTCACTTGTCTGATGCAGCAGGCGGTTCAGCTGCTACACCTTCCTCTATCATGCTGTTGCCAGCATCATCAACACATGACTTGTTGTCATCTTCAGTGTTCTTCTTAAATGGTTCTATATTTCTACTGACACTGTTGATGCTGGACCTAGTTTTGTTGGGACCTTGACAAACTGCATCCTCCCTTGGAGTAAAGGAATCATCATTTATTGCACACGCTGCAACAACCATTGCTGCAGTAGGTTTTTGGACTATTACTTTACTCTCACGTCCCGCTCCACCCCTCCCCCTTCCCCTTGTGCGTTTGCTGGACATTCTGCAACTACACTGTATTTTTTTTACTGTACAGTGCACAACACAACTGATGGAGCTGTATAATGCCTTGCCTAAGCCCAGTCAGCTGTCTGTCACTGTCACCAGAGATAGTTCGTTTTTTATCCTTTTTTTTTTTTTTTGTTATTTTTTATTTTATTTATTTTATTTTGTTTAAATTGTCCACCCTGTTGCTTTATCACAGTCTGTCCAAAAAAAAATATAACTGAAAAAGAAAATCAACAATGTCTTTCCCCAGACTTCCCCACCCAGCACAGGCACAATAACAGCAAGATCAGCAAGCAAATAGGTTGCCTGTGTCTTGCTTGTCAGTTACATGGAATTTTTGGAGTATTTGGGGGACAGCCTCCTTCCTCCCTTCTTATCCCCTAGAGTGCCTCCAGACTCCCCAAATACAGAGAACAAATGTCCTACCTAAATGACTTCCTAAACTAGGCTTCAAGTCCCCTTTATTTGCCTATCTCCTCTAGCTAAAAAGCATGCTGCTCTCTCCTCTCACAAACACAGAATGGTTGCTGAGATAGCCTGACAGCCTTTTATATGGCTGTAGAAAACTTTTTTTCCCAGTGATTTCAATGGGCGGGAAAGACGTGAAAAAGCAGAAAAATGGCACTTACCCCAGGAAATTTTTTGCCAAGCGGAAAGTGCCATTATTCGCCAATTTCAGTATGAGGCGAAAATTTTCGCCCATCCTTATTTGCCACCATAAAATCTAGCACTGCTGGCACTAAGCTAAGGGCATGCTTTTTTTAGGGTTTGCTTTTGGCAGTCATGGGGCCTTCTTTTTGGCAAGCCAAATATTTTTCAGGAATATCCTTGTTTGAAGCCCACAATCAATTTTTTAGAGCCTAGCCTTGCTGTAATATTTTGAATGTTTAGCTATATTTTTCAGGCTTTTCCCTCTGTAAGCCTGCTACTTTGCTTGCTAAGCATTATATTTAAAGAGATGATTTAAAAAAATAAATTAGGTTTCATTTTACACTGAATGTGGCAGATGGTGGACTAGTGTAGTATAATTGATGTATATATAGCATGATTCATAGGACTAAAAGCTTGATCAATTATTTGCATTATCATCTATGAGTCTGTTAAGCATGCATTATACAATTATAAGTGTCTCAAGTTCTACTGCTTGATAGCTGTGTCCTACAGTTAATTACAACATAACTAGTGTTGTTGAAAACCTGTTCGGATTGCACGCTTGCTGGTGCTGTTGAGTAACTAAGGATTTCCATGTCAGTACATGATGGCCACATAAATTTTTTTGTTTGCCAGTAGTCAATGGGGTCATCTTTCTGCCTAGAACGTATCTCTCCTGCAAGTATGTTGTAACCATCTCATATGCAGTGGAACTACTCCTACGGGCTACATGGTGTTTATAATGTATGGGTTACTAACCTATACTCTGGGAGCAAGATCCACCACCATAAATTTTAGATTGTCTTCCCTGAGACATATAAATTGCTTTTGGTGATGATGTTATGACGTGCACACAAATATATTTGGATGTTCTTGCTGATGTTCTTGCTGCTGCTGGTATAAACCCTTTTGATGACTTATTTTCACTATGCTTTCTACCAGTTTTTTTGCCCTAACTGTCTCTCTCTCTCTCTCATCCTCTACAATGCAACTCTCCACTCCATTTATAAGAATATCTTTATATTCTTTGACAGAATCCGATTCCTCAGAGAGATGTTGCTGATCGTCATGCATTGGCACAAACTGAGCATGCTTTGGCAACAATTTAGAAATGTTATGTTTAAAGCAGGGGTCTAGCAAAATAGCAAGAATATATTCCTCATTGCTTTAAATGGACATCATGCAAGGATCTTGCTCAAAGCATGCTAACACCCTTTACTAGCTACATGTCTGTGTTGTCATTATTGCAAGATTCATCAGCCACACTCCTTAGGTTTTTCTGCAATAAATATTTCAATTCCTGCCCCATCACAACTAACCAGCAATGTGGCCTCCTAAAAAGGTTACAACAACTCATATGTGTCCACATGATCCTTGTTATTTCCGAGACTGGAGCTCCAGCAAAAATTGTGCCCAAAGGTTTAAGCAGTGTTGATTCTGATCAGTGTTTTTCCTAGCAAGTTAAAGTAAGAAAAGGCTTGGAGAGAGTTTGGCAATTATTTAAATGCATTTGCAGTTTGATAAATAAAACTTGAGACACACAAACAAATTTTACATTACTTACTTAAAATAACAGCCAAATTAATTTGAGCAATTGTGTAATCCTTTCACATAGACCTGGCCCTGCAGTGGTCTTCCTATCATTCAGGAGCAGTTTCCTGCATCTTATCTGATCAGAAATTGCAGACATGACTAAAATGCCTGCCCTTACAAGTAGGGATGAGCAAAAGTTGTCGACGTGTTCCCGCAAGAAATTTTGCGAAAACCGCGTTGTTCTCTGCTTTTTCGCGGGAAAATCCGCTTTAAAACTCAAATTTTTTGCTCATTGGCCAAAACGTTTCACCATTTTTTCAATGGCTATAAAGTTTCCGCCCATTGATTTACATTGTTTTTCCATTTCTGCTATAAAAACGTGACGTATTTGTGGAAGGCAGACACAATAGAAGCAGCTACAGAGCAAGATAGATGTGCTGTGCTGTTCTGCTGTGACATTTTGGCAAAACTGAGGCAGGAGAGGCTCACAGTGACTGCTATCACTATGATCAGCAAAATGAGAAACTGGAAGGACTCTTATTATATGTCCACTGAGTCTGAGGAGGAGGAAGTGACTAGCAGTACTGAACCAATGCTGTCCAGTCCTCCTAAATCACTCCAAGGGATCTTGGGAGTTTAATGGGAAGGGAAGAAGAAAAGGATAGTACTATTGAGAGCAGGACAGGTCAGCTGCCTGTGCGTGCTGCAAGACGTGCTGCCCCTGCTGCCAATGCCACCATTGTTGCACCTGCAGCCACTAGTGTTGTACCTGCTGCCAGACGTGCTGCCACTAGTGTTGTACCAGCTGACAGATGTGCTGCCCTTGCTGTCACCAGTGCTGTACTTGCTGCCACCAGTGCTGTACCTGCAACCACCATTGCTGTACCTGCTGCCAGATGTGCTGCCCCTGCTGCCACAGTGCTGTATCTGCTGCCAGTGCTGGACCTGCTGCCATCAATACTTTGCCTGCTGCTAGTGTGTCTTGTAGTACTTAGGAAGGGGGAGGAGAAAATGATGCCAAGTGTGAAAGCAAGGGACCCTAAAACACACTTGCCATTCTATCACGGTGCCCGTGATTGCTGCAGTTCCTTGTCTGTCACCAGTAGGGGGCTGCTATTGGCTGTCTGCAGATAGCCCGCCTTTCATTGCCTATTTAAACCTGGATTGGGCACCCTTTGGTGGCCCTTTCGTGTTGTTTCTGACCTTCTTGCTATCACTATGCCAGTGATAGCTGGGCCTCTGTTCCAGTGTTCCTGAGTTCCTGATCTCATGTGTTCCTGAGTTCCTGATCTCTACTGTTCCAGTGTTTCCTGCATACTGAAGTACTTCCAGTCCTGGTTCCGGCCTAGTCTCTGGTGTTGCAGTTCCTGCTGAACTACTTCTCTGCTGTTTCCTGACCTGACTGATCGTTGCTGGTTCCTGTCATCGCATCGCCTGTCTCCTGTATCCTGGCAACCTCCTGCCTGGTCGCGTCGGCGACATTGCTTGTTACTCCAGTGTGCGGTCACTGGTTTGCTCCACAGCCTATCGGCTATACAATTCTGTGTTGGTCCCAGCGTGCGGACGCTGGTTTGCTCCTAAGCCTTGCGGCTAGGCAAACTCGCTTGTTACACCAGTGTGCGGTCACTGGTTTGCTCCAAAGCCTATCGGCTGTACTATCCTGTGTTGGTCCCAGCGTACGGACGCTGGTTTGCTCCAAAGCCTTGCGGCTATACAAACTCGCTTGTTACACCAGTGTGCGATCACTGGTTTGCTCCAAAGCCTATCAGCTATACAATTCTGTGTTGATCCCAGCGTGCGGACGCTGGTTTGCTCCAAAGCCTTGCGGCTATACAAACTCGCTTGTTACACCAGTGTGCGGTCACTGGTTTGCTCCAAAGCCTATCAGCTATACAATTCTGTGTTGGTCCCAGCATGCGGACGCTGCTTTGCTCCAAAGCCTTGCGGCTATACAAACTCGCTTGTTACACCAGTGTGCGGTCACTGGTTTGCTCCAAAGCCTATCAGCTATACAATTCTGTGTTGGTCCCAGCGTGCGGACGCTGGTTTGCTCCTAAGCCTTACGGCTATACTAACTCGCTTGTTACACCAGTGTGCGGTCACTGGTTTTCTCCTAAGCCTATCGGCTATACAATTCAGTGTTGGTCCCAGTGTGCGGACGCTGGTTTGCTCCAAAGCCTTGCGGCTTTACGATTCCCCTGTTAGTCTCAGTGTGTGTGCACTGGCTTGCTTACGATCCTGTCAATTTGCCATTACCATCTGACTGCTGCTACTATCTCGGGGCTGCCCTGCCCGGTATTGGTAAGGCCGGTAGAACCTTTTGCCACATTCCATCTGAGGTTGCCTTACCCGGTATTGGCAGGGCCGGTAGAGCCTACATTATGAATCTATTGAGGCTGCCTTGCCCGGTAATTTGGTAAGGCCAGTAGAACCGTTATGCGATTCCATCTGCAGGTTGCCTTACCCGGTATTGGCAAGGCCGGTAGAGCCTAACATTCTATTACTACAGACTGTCCTGTCCGGTATATTGACAGGACCGGTAGAGTCTGCCTTCTGTCTTGTTATATTCTGAATATATCTGTATGTATGTGATTGCCATCCTACGTTATCAATTTATTATTTCAATAAAATTGATTTTTACCTATAACTTGTGTCTGAGAGTCATAATAAACCGTGACACATTCCCAAGCAATCCTGCCAGTGCTAGTATTACTGCTACTAAGGTCCAGCAGCTTGTTATTCTCATATTGTCAGAGACATTGCCATGATGGGGAGAAGATGGTTAAATTTTTCTGTAAGCCAAATTTTCTGAAACACTGTTTTAAAATGTGATCATTCCTTAAACAAGGGTAGCCTCTTTACCTCAATGGGAGTGAAAATAGTTGAGTGAGGTTACGATTACATATGACTCTGTTCAAAACACCAAGTTTGAAGAAAGATGTACTCCTATATGGGAAAGTCTAGATAGTATGACATGTTTATAGGATGTCTAATGACCTCTTGACATATCACTGATGACACAAGACAAAACACATTCCTGTCTATTGATAAGAAAATAATCAGGAAAATTTTTAATATGGAGTAAGAGCACCATCTTCAGAGTGAATAGCATAATTACTAGTGTTTGGAATTTTTCTCAAATAATTTAAAATAATATATTCAGGACATCATAGTAAGATTATATATAGGAGTAAGCCAATTAGACTGACATAACTGTATAATGAGATGTCTTTATCCAATCAGAGGAAATGGGGTTGGGATTCTGGTAACAGGAATTTTACTTTATAAATATGTAAGTTTTGAGAGAGAGGGGTCTTGGCTCCTGAGTTCCTGATCATGTTGCTTAGCTGTTCTATTCCTGCTGGATGCTAAAGAAATCCTAAGAAACACTCATTAACTGGTAACTATATATTTCCTTATTTTAATTCTGAAGAAAATCCAGAATCAAATATATTTTTCTTCTATATTTCAGGAACATAATTTTTCTTATAAATTGTCTTAATTGGACTGGCCACCCATTTAGGAGTTATAAAAAGCCATATTTGCTGTAGTAATTCTGGAATTAAGCAGAATTAATTCATTTGTAATATTTTGCCAGATAAGTGTAAAATAGTTCATAGCAGTTAGATCTATATAGCATTGTTGATAGATTAGTTAATATAAGTTTTGATATATTGTGTTTCTGGAAAGGTTATTTTAGCTAATATTTGATCTGGGGAATTCTTTGAATTTATTTATCAACCCTTTAACTGCTATTTGTCTATTTTGAGGTGGTTCTAAAGATTTCTTTGTGCATGCGCTTGTGGGCCTAACTTTTGTACAGTGGGAAGTTTATTTAAACCTCTTACTAGACAAAAGAAGCTGCCATCTTGGGGCTCCATATGCTTATTGCTGTGGATTAACCCTTGAAGTATATGTTTTACATAGGATTGCTAGTGTCATGATTATAGTATATGTTGCATGAAGTTTTATACTGTCTAGACATTTATTATTAGATTTTATTCTGAGTATATTCTTAGTACAATCTATCATTGACTATAATAAATGCAATTTATATGTTCTATTCAGAAGTATGCAATGTTTGAAATCAGTACATAATTAAATTATAGTGATCTAAGTCTGGGACCTTATTCCAGTTAGTTTCTCTAAATTTTGCTATTGCATATGGTACAAGGAGATTGTCAGAGGACCTGGTTTACCATTAAAGCCTACTCACCTGACAACGTACCTTAAACCTCAATTAGCATAGTTTACACAGTTTCTGTTGCAGAGATATTCATATATGCTGCTGCCAACTGTATTTTAATTAATTGTAAGGATCAATTATCCTTTTCTATGCTGCTGAGTTCACTTATTGTTATTTAATACCTCTGAATATGTGTGGTTAACCCTTTAATTGATGGTAATAATAATTGTGATATTGGTTTGAGTTACTGTATATCTATTTCAAATACTGTTCACTCATTTATATCATTGTTGTTTACACTTTATATATAGTATATGTTACTTAAATTATATATATTTTTGTGCAAATATTCATTATTGATTATATGAATCAATTCTTTACTGTGAAGTAGGGTGTCAATACCTAGTATAGTGTAAAGTTCTCAAATGTATTTTATTATCTATTTATGCGAAGATATACAACCTAATTGGATCTCCTGTTAACCCTTTCTTGTATTATCTTTGACAATATTACTGTTGACTGTGAGACTGAGTAGGAAAACTCTGCGGCTGAACTTGATGTGGTTGGTGTTAGTAGTAGTAGTAGCAGTAATGGTGAATCAGCCAGAGTGGTAGGGGAAACATTTGATAGTGTCCAGACTAGATGTCAAGGGAGCCCACACTATTCCTCTGACCCTGAGACTGGGAATCCTCCCCTTCCCTTCATTACAGTGTCCAGCTGGAACATGATCCTGAAGAGGCCAGAACTGGTGTTGGGGGAGGAGAGCATGCTCAGAATTAATACCACCACCAGCAGCAGCAGGAGCACAGATGAGCTGCCTTTGCCTGCTGCTATTCCTGCTAGTACTTGCCTGCCTTATTCTTTGGGTCAAAAGGAAATGCCAAGTGTGAGATTAGGGGACCCACTGTCACCTCCTCCAAGCAGCAGTGAGATGTCTGGATAGAGCAGCAGCATGTAGGGACTAGTGGGGGTGATGGTGAGAAGCTGGAGTGGAATATCCATTGATGGCCTTTTTAGCAGAAACTGAGAAGGAATGGGAGACAGAAATGAGGATGGGCATTACCACCACCACTAGCAGTGAGATTTTCCCAGGGCCAGCAATACTCCTGGTCCTAGTTGCATTGCTGAATCTGAGGCAGTAGAAGCAACAGCAGCAATATTATCTGTTGCCACATACAATGAAGGGGAATGTGGAGGACAAGAAGAAAGAGGCCATTCTTCTCCATCTGTTCCCTTCCCCCTGAAGTCATCATGGGTGTGGGACTATTTTTTCTGTTGGGGCAGTCATCAGCAACGGCACTGTGCACAATTTGTGACAAGTCTGTGAGAAGAGGAAAGGAGGGAACACACCTTGACACATGCGCCCTCATATCACATATGAAACACAGACACCATGACATTTATGTCAAACATGTTAAAACAAACACCCACCACAGAAATCAAGCACTGCTGTTGCTGTACCCCCTGACTTTCCAGAAAGGCAACAAGAGGAGAGGCGGAAATCAAAGAGGAGGAAGAATTGCGCAACCCAGGCAGAGACTGGAAGTTCCATGACGAGTGAAACAGCTAGCTCACCATCACCTTCTAGGGTAACAACTACATCTTCTGATAATCCACATCATTTATCGTTACCTCCCCCGCCAAATGATAGCCACTCTGTTGATGTTAGGATGTGGCAGTTCATCTCTACCCATTGCACATCGTGTGGTGCACTGACCACACATGCCAGTGTGGTGGAGGAGAATTGCAAGCAGTGCATCAAGCGGCATCTGAGGAGATTTCATCCCACAGAATATGTTAAAATGGTGGCAGGGAGGGTTCATCGTTAATATTAAACTGTCAGCAGGTTGTCATGTGTCCTTATCGGCTTCAGGACAAGGGGTATAGTGACAGCGGCAGTACTTGGTTTCGGGTGTCATAGTGTTTGGATACAGTTTTGCCCCCAGATGTTACCACACACACACTGTGCACATTGCAGTTGCTGATGAGAGCCACAGTTCCTGCTCTCAAGGGAAAAAATATATTCTAATAACAACACACACATAGACTGTGGGCTACTTATTGTGCAGCTACTGCCTCAGGTGCATCACTGGAGCCAGTCGTGGCAAGTGGAACCTTCATCCTCCATCTTCCATGTTACTGCTATTGTTAAACAACTCAGCAGCAGCAGTAGGGATAACAGTTGCAACTCAGGACTCAGGAGGACATTTGACAGTGGAAACTTACCAACATGACCTGCTAGCATTAATCCAGTAGAGCATTTTTTTTTTTTTTTCAGGGCTTGTGCTTTGAAAAAAAAAACACATAGTCCTACAAATCAGTTTCCTCAGGGCTTGTGCCAAATAAGCTTAAGTCCTACAAATCAATGTTTCTTCAGGGCTTTTGCCTCTAATAACTCTAAATCCTACAAATCAATGTTTCCTCAGGGCTTGGGCCTCTAACAACAAATCTAACAAATCATCCTCTACAAAATACTTTATCAAGTCAAGTACTAGTCCACCCCAGTGGCAGCTTATGTCAGGGGGTTCCTGTTTCTATTACTTTACATACAAATTATTTATTTTATTGTATCGATTTATTTTTTTATTAACTGTCCCCCCAATAGCAGTCAAGAAAGCCCCAAAACAAATTCCCTGTTTAAATGATGCATTCATTCACCAACACAGCACCCTCCATTTATACCATGTCTTACTGTTTTTTTTATTTGTATTTAGGATTTATTTTATATTAACTACCTCCCCCCAATCCCAGTAAAAAAAAAAAACCAAAAAAATCATCCCCTGAACAACTGATTCTTTCCCCACACTCCACCAACACAGACACCCTCATGCCTCTTTTATACTATGCCTTTGGTAAATAAAATAATATTTGCTATGTGTTGTGTGTAACTTCTATGTTCCCATTGATTTCAATGGAATGAGCTAGGCGAAAATAGCGGGAAAAAGCACTTTTCACGGGAAATTTTTCACCAAGCAGAAAGTGCCATTTTTCGATGATTTCATTTTGAGGTGGAAATTTTCACCCATCCCTACTTACAAGCTTAGCATACAAAGCGTTAAGTAGAAAAGTGGCAAATATATATGTAATTAATGTGTGCTTGTTAAAAATGTTAATCATATTATGTGTGATTATTTCTTTATCTTCAAAGTATAAGTTTTCCTCAGGAGTATGTCTTAAGTCAATATAAAGAAATGTTTAATGTTCCTTTGTTAATGGTTTGAAGTTCCACTTACTGAGCTTCTGATTCTGTCCTGCTGTCCTTGTGTTGAAGGGCATGTAATCTGCTGCTGTATTGCTATATCCTCTCTGGACTAATTAAATGTCAAGGCAAAATTATTTAACATTCAAAACCAAGATTCCTAGCAGAAAGTTAAATATATTTTACTCTAGAATAATATATAATAAAGATCATTGACAGGTTGTGAATTGTAAATTTCATAAATACAACAGGCAAGTACATTATTTTAACTTATTGAATGCAAGGCAATAAGTTGGAGAGACATCACTGGTATGGGTTAATATGTATCTCAATTAAGAAAAAGTATATAATTTATGTAGATGGCGAAGAAGAAGGTCCAGACCACAGGAGATGTATCTTGTTCAATAACGAAAAGGTTAATAAATATATTTCCTGTGAACAAATCTATAAGGCCTGTTCTTTAGATTTCCAATAATTTCCAAAGTTTGAAAACCCTTTAAAATTCAGCATTTGTTATCAATTCTATCCTCTTCTCATGTGAAAAGTTTTAATTTGCTAAACTTTCCTAGAACATGGTCATCACAAATAAAGGAGGCTACAAATGAGCCCACTGTTAATGGATTTTTTAATGGATATTTGCCACCTTTTTATATATTGTGTATATGGGGAGTCAATCAGATCTTATCGAGAATCATTACTGCAGGATACCAAATGGTCTAAAGCAAAACAGGAAAATTATTTAATATAAATGTATTGCAGGTCTTGGATTAAGTATATTGTCTCAGGAAGAGAAAGAAGCCATGGGTGATATCCCACACAGGAAAAGACCAGTTCAATACTGTATCAAGTTATGTTACTACTATAGAAAACACACTAATGACACCATAAAAACGAATATTTATTAATTACTTCAAATAAAAGAATTAAAATATACCAGATACTGGCCAACCTTATGTGGCCAGATCCCTAAAAGAACACTCACTGTGTTACTATGAGATGGTCCCTTAATATGTTGCCCGTATCTGAACATGTCTATTTGACTGATAAGTGTAACTTTTCTTATGCATTCACCGGTGCTACACTCATGCTCACCACAGATTCTATGTGATAAGCTCAAGAAAAAGACTAATCTATTTGTGTACTAATATTATTAGAGACTATCTAATTAGTACCAAACCCTTTAGCTGCCAAATGTCTAACAATGCAAAGGCTGTATAACCGAAGCATTAAAACGCTTCATGATCGTCCCTGAATACAGAGACACAAGTGAAGCACTACCTCGATGTGGACTAAATCGGGGTGGACAGCAGTCTCATGCCACCTACCTCCATAAGTCCAACTACGCTCGATTTTATATCTATTTCAAATGTTCTATGTAGCTTCTGATTGGATAATTCACATAGTCTCATGAGAATTGATACTCAGTAACTAACAGGGAGAGTATATTATAATCTGTTTGAAAAGGAATTTGTGCTTTTAAAGTGGCATGTATTGACTCTTACCCTGCCATTCTTTTAATCTCTGCTTACTTCTCCCTCATATGCTAAATAAGAAATTGTAATCAGATCAATACTCAGATAATAATATAATTAAGCTAATGAGTAACATTCCATCCTCATGTTATAAATCATATAGATCTTACATGCTGCTATTGTACCCAGACCTTTTTCACATAAATACAATCTTATAATATGCCTAATGTAATTGGACTGCAAATAGAAAAAGCAAAATAAAATTATTATCTGAGTACAAATTATCTTGTAAAAATGTAATATTATTTAAAAAAAACCTTTTTAATAAATAATATTTGTTCAAGAAATAAACGGCTTAAAGGTAAACCTTTCATTTAACCCTTTGGGTCCCATGGCATTTAACCTAAAGATCCATTCAGCTTCTTTTTTAAGAAGCACTTTATCAAAATCACCTTTACGGGGTGAAGGGAATACCTTTTGGATGCCACAAAACTTTAAAGACGACAGGTTGGAATTATGGTACTGTATCATGTGCCTGGCTACTGGAGTATCTCTGCCATTTTGTATATCTCCCAGATGTTCCAAGACTCTCATGCAGAATTCTCTTTTGGCTTTTCCTACATAAAACCTAGTGCATTTGCATTTAATTAAATATATGATACCTTTTGTTTTGTATTTGATGAATTGCCTTATTTGATAGTCTTGATTAAGATCAAATGATGAACTTTTAAAAATATATGGACATGCACTACAGTTATTACATGGATAGGTGCCTCGTAACGTAGATTTTAACCATGTTTCTGATCTGGTCAATTGAAAATGACTACGGACTAAATGATCTTTTAAATTTTTACTTCTTCTGTATGTAATAACAGGATTGGAATTTAGTACTTCCACCAGATCTAAATCTAATTGGAGATAATGCCAATTTTTTTTGAGGATTTGTGTAATCTCTAGATGTTAATTACTATAAGTTCCAGTGACGCGTACCTGTTTCTTAGAGTCTTTCTCACATGTATTAGATTTAGACAATAAAGAATTTCTATCCGACAATAATTCCTTCTTCTATGCTTTTTTCTCTGCTGAAGATTTTTCGCTTGAATTTTAAATTCATCAACAGTGGAACACAGCCTTCTAATTCTTATATACTGTCCATTGGGTATCCCTCTAATGAGCGGCGCAGTCATTAGCGTGTTTTCTATAGTAGTGACATAACTTCGATACAGTATTGAACTGGTCTTTTCCTGTGTGGCATATCACCCATGGCTTTTCTATCTTCTTTCTCTTCCTGAGAGAATAATAATGTTGTACTTGTACACACTCTCTTCCCCTAGAGGAATGGGTGAAATGTTTCTTTTTAAAAGAGAAACATCAGAAAAACAGCACTTCCCATCCAGAATTCCAATGGAAAGTACTGTTTTTCCATTTCTTCAGGGGGTTTTTTTCCCACTGCAATGAAATCAATGAAAACGCATTTCCCCCAATGTAGAGTATTTTACCATTGAATTTCTTAGAGTATGCAGTACCTAATGAAAGGCCAAGAAAAATGGCACCCCACTGGAATAGGTATGGAGTGCCAGGAGAATGGCTACCAGTGGTCATTACTGAGTAGGCAGTATAGCCTCAATTCAAATATTCCCGCTAAAATAGCCGGTAGGGCAAAATCAGCTACCGACCATAGAAAAAAACTGTCTAAGTCAGTATTCAATGACCCTGCCAACAATATTATGCATGTCTCAGATTGGAATGCATGAGTTTCATAGATCTAACACAACAAAAACGTACATCCTACAAGCACATTATCAAGGTATACAAACCCAACATACATTATATCTCAATCCATATAAAATCAATAACCTTCACAAGGAAGACATCTTCCTGTATAAACGAAATGTACCAAAACACATATTAGAAAGAAACTATCAATCAGAGATGCCACAAGATGTAAAAATATAGGGACAAAGTGGTTGGAATCTAAATCTGGCAATAAATGATCAGAGCAAACAGTATGGTGATCAAATCATAAATGAAACTAAAATGATACATGAAATAATTTAGAAAAAAAAAAAAAAAAGAGTATCAATAACCAACCCCAAGTGCCACAGTGATAATAAAACTGTTTATAACCTACAAATAGGTGGCTATCCTCCAATGGATGTATTTCTACCCTAAAACCCAATGACCAATATAATTCTGAATTTCAATTAACCCTTTGAGTGCCAGAGGTGTATGCAACACACTGCAAAGCAATGTGCTGCATACCCCTCTGGCACTCAAAGGGTTAAAAAAAATGTAATCAATCACCAACCCCTAGTGCCTCTGTGATAATAATGTGATAGCAAATAAATATAACTAGATATTCATCTAGAATCATAACTAAACATGCAGCTTAATTAAAACAATACTATAAATCAAATATACACCCCTAATAACTATAATGAATATGTTACTACCCTACATTGAAAATACTACCCTACAAATATGTTTCTATCCTTCAATGAGTATGTTTCTATCATGCAACCCAATAACCAATATAATACTTGTGTGTGTGTGTTATGCATGTGTGTCTGTATATATATATATATATATATATCTATATATATATCTATATATATATATATATATATATATATATATATATATATACAAGAGAAGTAAATGGTGAGACCACCATATACAAGAGCACTCATGGGTCTTTTTTGAAAAATAAAGAGATTTATTAGGTTTTAACATCATCAACGTTTCAGTTCCATTGTAGAGTCTTTCTCAAGACAACCAACAAACTGCAAACAAGTCTTAAATAGGGTAATACCTGGAGAGTAACATTAGGGGGGCCATGAGGTAGGTCCTGTGACGTTGCAGTGTGACAAAACATCTAAAGAATGCCAAAGCAAGGGACTTAAACCTAGAAGTGCTGTAATGGCTTAAAGGGATAGTAATGTTTCATAATAAAAGCAGCTCTAATTAATCATCATAGTATTTGGACTTTGGAGAGTGTTATTTCAATTCTGTCAGAGTTGTAGTTCCAGAGTAATTCAATGACAAAGTATCCCCCTCCCGCCCCTTTTACTGATGTAACACTGCTCAGCCAGAGCAGAAGGGAGGTGCCCAGGTAGACTGCAGAGAGGTGCAATCTTCAATTAAGATAAGGGAAAAACCTGAAAAGCTTGTCAAGGGGGGCAGGGATTTCATTGTTTTCATAGGAATAAGAGTGTCCCCTGCTGTTATCTGTCTGGTCTTACAACCAGATTCCACATCTGAGAAGAGATGGCTTACACTATGTTAAAGGGGCGGGAGGGGAAACTTTGCTTGTGAATATCTCGTAAACCATAAAGGTTTGAGAGATAAGACATATCATTCTTCATGTTTTTTAATGCCTACAAAATAAAATAAAGTTAAAACGAAGTATTACTATCCCTTTAAGCAAATATGCAAACCCAGTCAGCTCCATATTGCTACTCTGCCAGACTGTGAGCAGATACATGGTGTCAAAATATCAAATACAATGTTGCAAGCAAGTAGCAAATAAAATAAAAGTGAGAGAATGAAAGTTAAACCTCCCAGTTTTCATGACGACCAGGGGACCAAAAAATACACTACAGATGGCAACCGGTCACTAAGAACACAGAATGGTAGAATATATGTATTGTTAAAAATAAGCAATATCAATGTTACTACTAGGGATGAGAGAAAATGTTCACCTCAAACTGAAATTGTTGAAAAATGGCACTTTCTGCTTGGAGAAAAATTTCCTGCAAAAAGTGTTGTTTTCCAACTTTTTTCGCCTAGCTCATTGCATTGAAATCAATGGTAAGAAAAATTTTTCTCCACTACAGGAAAGTTTTCTCTACTTTTCTACAGCCATATAAAAGGCTATCAGGCTCTCGCAGCAGCCATTCTGTGTGTGTGAGAGGAGAGAGCAACATGTTTTTGAGCTAGAGAAGATAGGCAAATAAAGTGGAATTGAAGCTTAGTTTAGGGAGTCATTTAGGTAGGGCATTTGTTCTCTGTACTAGGGGAGTCTGGGGGCACTCTTGGGGAGAAGAAAAGAGGATGGAGGTTGACCCAAAATACCCCAAAATTTGGTGTGACTGACTGGCAAGACACACGCAGCTGGGGTCCAGATTGCTTGTTGATTTTGTTTTTCTTGTCTCTATGTTGGGAAAATCTGGGGAAAGAAGTTGTTGATTTTGTTATTTAGCTATATATTGTTTTTTGGATTAACTTTGATAAGATATTGTGGACAACTTTAAAAAAATAAAATAAAAAAATACATAAATAATTAAACAAATAAATATATTAGACCGCAAACTGGAAGCCTGATGTGAGCTCTGCGACTGAGGCAGACTTGATAGACAGCAGACAACATTGAGAATTTTGTTGAGGGCCAAGGAAAGAAATCACACCCCATCAGTTGTGTACTGTAGAATGTAAAAACACACACACAATAGTTGAGTAATGTCTAATAAATGCACAATTGGGAGGGGGAAAGGTGGAGCTATGCAGGGACGTGGGAGTGAAGTGGTAGTACAAAAACTGACTGCAGCAATGGTTGCTGCATCATGTGCAATAAATGATTATGATCCCTCTCCTTCCTAGAGATCCAAAACACTAAAGAATATATTGGCCTCGAGTACATCAAAGAAAAGATCAATGACAAGTTATATTGAATCTATACATATACACAGCTGTCATGTAAAATCAAAGATAATGTAGTCATGAAAGATAATAGAATTAAGGGGCCTATAGGTGCTTATCTAATCATTGCTTGACTTGCCCTTTGTTGGATAATAAGATTACTGGATTCTATTCAATAGATACTGGTGAAAATTTTCAACATCCAGTATTATATGAATTGTAATTCAAGGAACGTCATTTATATTTTGTCATGCCCTTGTCAGTTACAGTATGTAGGTCAGATAACACAATGTCTGAATACTAGAGCAGGTCAGCACAGATCGAATATAGCCAGAGGTTTCTTGTTACACAGTGTTTCTCAGAAGTCCATAATAAAGATCATAGTTCATTCAGAGTAATCCCTATAGAAAGTGTGTTTCAAATGGCACAATAGACTCAAGAAACTTATGATGAGAGAGTATTCCACTGCCCTGTAAATATAACATCTGGAAATATGGGTTGTAGCCCAAATCTCAATCCTATAGGTATCATTTGTAGTGACATATACATTTTAAGGAGATAGTGTCCCACCAATGTCTACATTCATCTTTTATAAAAGATTCTAATTCCCTAAACAATTTATTAATATTCATTAAATTGTTATCATTATTTATCCTTTTCCTGGGTTTATGTGAACTCGAGAAAAGCTGCTCCCTTAACTTATTTCTGGCGGACACTCTCCCCTTATAATTCTTCATAATAAAAAAACAAATAACAATAAAGCAAAAATATACAATAATAATAATAATAATAATAAAAAAATATACATATATATATATATGTGTGTGTAAAAACAACAAATATTTCTTCAATAATAAGGTTAATAATTCTTAGATGATGAAAATGTCCACAAGAGACTGTTTTCCTTCCAAACAAGGATGAACCAGGCAGATACTGGAAAAAAGACAGAGAAAAGGAGGCGCTCCTAGTGTATTATCATCAAGCAGATCAATAGCACTGTGACCCTTCACCGTTGAAAATATACCCGCTATTGTATTGTTTAGTAAAACACATAAGTGTATATTGAAAAAAAGTGAGAGAGATTTAAATCTGTCCCAACCACAGTAAAGATGACCTCAAGACCAAGGGTTACTTTTAGGTGATCCAAAGCATTAATGAATATATGGGCCCTGAGTAAATCAAAGAAAAGTTCAATGACAAGTAATATTGAATCTATCAATACACACCTGTAAAATCAAAGATAATGGAGTCATGAAAGTTAATATAAATAGGGGGGCCTATAGGTGCTTGGCTAATCATTGCTTGACTTGCCCTACGTTGGATAATAATATTATTGGATTCTATTAAATAACCACAGGTGAACATTTAAAGATCCAGTCTTATATGAATTGTAATTCAAGGAATGTCATTTATCTTTTTGTCATGCTGTTGTTGATTACAATATGTAGGATGGACAACACAATGTCTGAGTACAAGAGTAGGTCAGCACATAACAAATATAACCAGAGGCTTCTTGTTACACAGCGTGTCTTTCCACAGAAGTCCATAATAAAGTCCATAATAAAGATCATAATTAACCACTTAATGACAGGGTTTTTTTTTTTTTTCATTATAGCGAATTACTTCCTGTACTTACCAGGTAAGTCGTCTGTCACTAAGGGGTTAATTCAGAGTAATCCCTTTAGAAAGTGTAAGTGTTTCAAATGGCCAAAATAGATTCATGAAAGGTTCCAACCACTTTGTTGCTATGTTTTTACATCTTGGGACATCTCGGATTGACTAGTTTCTTTCTAGTATATGTTTTGGTAAATTTCGGTTATACAGGAAGACATCTTCTTCCTTGTGCAGGTTACTGATCTTATATGGATCGAGGTATAGTATATCTTGGGTTTGTATACTTTGATAGTATGTTTTGGAGGATGTAGGTTTTTGTTGTGTTAAATCTATGGAATGCATGTGTTCCAATCTGAGACATGAGTGATGTTGTACTAAGATCTTTGGAACGCATGCAATTAATTCTTCACATATGAACCATATAAATCCTGTGTGGTTAACACATGCCTGGATGTTTAATATCCATATCCAGTGGATAGGAGGTTCTTTGGAACGGGTGCATTTCACCCTGGCGTCTTCAGAGTTAATTTTACTTCCCTTAACCGATGACCTTTTGTGATTTTACCTTTTGCCTGGCATTGTTTCTTAAGGATCGGGAATTGTGCTCCTACACTCTTGCAAATTATGCAGGCTCACTGTGTTTGGGAGAGATGTAAGATCCAGTGCTTTTAAGCCATTAATTTATTCATGAGATGGGAGGGATGCTAGTATTCTAATTTAGCCACCCGGATGTTGTCTCTTTTGGACGCTTCCGTTTGAGAGATTTGATTTGATAAAAGTGGATGGAACATTTAGTTGTCAACGCAATAAATGCTTTTGGTTTTTAGATTTTCTCCCAGGAGGTGTTCACTGTGAACAGCATGGGTTCTATAATGGATTATTTAAACTTTGAGCCCATTATTTAAATTTATTTATATATCTGGGTCATAATGTTTCCTTGGAAATCATGTGGTCCACTTCAGGTTTCACGATCACAAAAATTTAGATATTGGGATTTTTGTTCCTATGGTCTGCTTTATAAAACTGTATAGTAATATCCAAGAATCAATGCATTTTGGGACATTTATTGATTTATCCAATAAGAGTTGGGGTAGGGATATTTAAATGGATGGGGTGTCCTGTTTTGTCTTTCTATCTCACTGGTCTAGCCAACTCGCTATCACTTTTTGATTGGCTTTTTATTGTCTCTAAATATTTGTACACTATTGTGATACTGAAGAATACATTTTATTGCAAGACTTGGAGCAGTACTTGTCCATTCCTTAATCTGAGAAACCTGAGCAGAGAGAGGCTAATTTTCTCTGCAACCCTCTATTGTTGGCAGCTGGTATAAGCTACCTGCCAAACATCTTATCTGTGAGTATATTTGAATATATTCTCATTGGGATAATAGACATTATTTGGCGCCCTCTATTTGTGTTCTTTTTCATGTTCCATACTTCCTGATGGATGTTTAGAGGTGCAGCCACCTTCTCCCTTTCATTGCAGAGGATAAAGAGGTCATCTGTTCTGTGTTTGGGACAATATTAAAGGGATAGTAATGTTTCATAATAAAAACAGCTCTAATTAATCATCATAGTATTTGGACTTTGGAGAGTGTTATTTGAGTTCTGTCAGAGCTGTAGTTCAGGAGTAATTCAATGACAAAGTGTCCCCCTCCCGCCCCTTTTACTGATGTAACACTGCTCAGCCAAAGCAGAAGGGAGGTGCCCAGGTAGACTGCAGAGAGGGACAATCTTCAGTTACGATAAGAGAAAAACCTGAAAAGCTTGTCAAGGGGGGTAGGGCTTTTATTGTTTTCATATAAAGAAGATTGTCCCTTGCTGTTATCTGTCTGGTCTTACAACCAGATTCACATCTGAGAAGAGATGACTTACACTAGGTAAAAGGGGCGGGGAGGGGAAACTTTGCTTGTGAATATCTCTTAAACCATAAAGGTTTGAGAGATAAGACTTATATCGTTCTTCATGTTTTTTTTAAAGCCTACAAAATAAAATGAAGTTAAAACGAAGTATTACTATCCCTTTAAATACCTCCTGCTTATTTTTCAGTATACACATATGTGTTTTACTGAACAATACAATTGTGAGTATATTTTCAACAGTGAAGGGTTACAGTGCTATTGATCTACTTGATGATAATACACTAGGAGCGCCTCATTTTCTCTAAAATCTTGGCTATCTTAGAACATTATTATTTCTCTTTTGCGCTGGAAAGAACTGTGCAATTATATCAACAGCAACTGCAATATGCAGAGTGTTTGGAAGATGTGTCCTTCACATTTCTTGCTTAGTATATAGCCACTTCTCTGGAAAGCTACCAGCCTAAATAAGCATTGTGAAATGGGAAGGACTGGAAAGAATCAAAGGAAATAAAGTAATGCTGTCAATCTGGCTTTTGTCTGCTCCACTAAATAGAAGTTGCTGGTTGGTATCTATCTCCCTCCCTCTGCCCCCCAGTACAGACTAACAATGTAACAGAATTCAGAAATGCCTAGGGCAGATAAGCCTATTCTGAGAATTATATGACCATTGTGTATTATACTAGATGGGAAAAGTGGACAGACTGTTTGGCCCCGTTGGGTCTTATCAACCACCAATATGTATGTTTCTTTGTTTGTTTCTATCAGTAAATATCCCCAAAAAATTACATTTTGTTTTAGATTTAGATTAAAAAAAACAATGAAGTCAGCCTTGTTTCTTACATTTAAAGGGATAGTAATGTTTCATAATAAAAGCAGCTGTAATTAATCATCATAGTATTTGGACTTTGGAGAGTGTTATTTCAATTCTGTCAGAGTTGTAGTTCCAGAGTAATTCAATGACAAAGTGTCCCCCTCCCGCCCCTTTTACTGATGTAACACTGTTCAGCCACAGCAGAAGGGAGGTACCCAGGTACACTGCAGAGAGGGACAATCTTCAATTAAGATAAGGGAAAAACCTGAACAGCTTGTCAAGGGGGGCAGGGATTTCATTGATTTCATAGGAATAAGAGTGTCCCCTTCTGTTATCTGTCTGGTCTATAGACTGCATTCCACATCTGAGAAGAGATTGCTTACACTAGGTAAAAGGGGCGGGAGGGGGAAACTTTGCTTGTGAATATCTCATAAACCATAAAGGTTTGAGAGATAAGACTTATATAATTCTTCATGTTTTTTTAATGCCTACAAAATAAAATAAAGTTAAAACGAAGTATTACTATCCCTTTAATGAATGTTGTATATCTCTATAGTTTATTCTTATACTTTTTCTGAATTGTCAGTCTTTTTTTTAATGTAATAAAAACAGAAGCCTATTTCTGAATAAGATTACTCATCCTTAGTTGCAATTAATATTTGTTTTCTCCTCCCTGTTGGCAATCAGATTAATAAGCCTGACTTAGATGCTTTTGGGAAAAAAATAACTCTAATTTAAGGTCACAGAGAGAGAAGCTTAAGAAGTAAAGAATTACTTAATTTTTTAATGACCATCAGAATCCATGTTTTTTCCTGAACTGCCAATATTAATCTTTGTTTCAAAATAAGCAAAATATATACAATATGTTATCAACACCTTTGGTCAATTTGTTAGAACTTTATGGTTGATGTACCAAGAGGAACCCAAATAATACTGTGTTAAAGGGATAGTAATACTTCATTTTATCTTTGTTTTATTTTATAGGCTCCAGCCATGAAGCACTGCCACAAAAGAAGTTCAAAAGCTCCTGCCATGAAGCTCCATCCAGAGATCTGCCCATCTCAATGAAGATCCATGTACAAACAACACATGCACATTACATACTTTGCAATCCCATGGGCAATGCCATTGTTACTGGCCTGGGTGCCAATATTAGAAGCCAATTGACAGGAAACCATAAAAAAAGCAATAGGCACACTAAGGACTAAGCATATTCAAAAAATGTAGTAACTGAATTGATCAACGATTGATCTTCAAAAAATGTAGTAACTGAATTAATCAACAGTTGATCATGAAGAAGGTTTTGTAATGTGTGTGATGTAACTAAAATGCTGGTCAATTCAATTTTTTTTTTAATTTGACCCTACTTTGCAGTCTTGAGTGTCCCTATTGCTGTTTTTCACACACACACACACACACACACACACACACACACACATCAACTCATCTTGTCCTCATGAGAGTTTAGTATCAAGTGGAATCCATTCAAAATTAATTTGGTCCATCTATGGTCATGTTTTCTTGCGATGTGACCTGTCCATTTCAATTTTAGGTGCTTTACTCTTTCTATGATGTTATAAACCTTTATTTTTTGATGAACACATGGACACATTTTTCGGTATTTTTGTTATGTTCAAAATTTAATGTGATATACTTGCACTAAATTTTTGTATGACTTTGGAATTCAGTGTCCAATTAAAACCTGTGAAGACACTGGTCAAAAACCTTTCACTTGAGACAGAGTGACAAGCTACTATGTTTTCCTTTTGTTGCCATTCCAGTTTTATTCATTGCTCAATTTCCATCATGGTGTTTAGTGTCCATGGTAGGCTTCCCCAGTACACTCAATAGAAAAGAAAATAGAATGAGACAATAAAGGAATACATAATGTCTCCCTAAGTGTATCACTGAGTTCTTCTCCAAAACAGGCACTCTCTTTCTGGGGAAGTTTGGTTCCTACCTCTCAGAGAAAATATGAGTTTGGTCGTACTACTAGAAGACTCCAACTCTTTCTCTCTGGTCATCCCCTAGGCACATGCTATCTCATTCACTTCAAATGCTAGCCTTCTAGGGATACAGTAATAAACCACTGACCAATTAAATATCTCCTGTTTAGATCTCCAAATATGTCCCCTGTGCAGATCATCTCCACAACACACTCCGCACTATCCCTATCTCCTTAACTGTTTGATGTCAAAAGTGGAGTAAAACTGAAACAACACAACTTAAAACAATAAAGCCTTTTTTTCCTACATAAAGTACTGCATTTTTACATTGGTACATATATGCAGTAAGTTCTTCAGATTATCATTACAGGAGACCAGAAAAATGAAAATCATAGAAAAAGAGTGAAAATAAAAGATAAATACTGGTGTATTAATGGTTCATACTCTAGCTGGACAAAACTTACATAATAATAACCCAAATTATTGTAATTATTTTGTTTTCTTGCGTGAGCAGCTATGGTTTTTCAGATACTCGAACTGTGCTTTTATGTAGACTTGTACACTGGACTACATCAAGGGTGACTGACATTGCAATTATAAAATTAATTGTGGTGCTGTGTTGAAAAGCAATCACAAAGAATGTGTGATAATGAAAAAAAACACTTTCAATATTTCTATTTTGTATACCAGCTGACTGAGAAATTCATTATTCAACAAAAAAGTTTTCAGACTCAGAGCTGCAGTGCATCCAAGTCAATAAGAATGCTAATGCTGCTTAGTCATAATTTTAGTTTTCCCATTTCCTAGCCCTACTTCCAGCCCTTTTCAAATACCCAGACTAGTCATATCATGTACACTGCCAACAGCAAAATATAATTGCACAAGGGTCTATATAAGAAATGAGAGAAATGTAGCAAAAATAAGTTATTTGTTTCTAAAATAACATGACCACTTTCCCACAATCCGCTCATTTAAAATGGCACCTTCTTCCCTTAAGCTTATGTTTACATATTATTATTATAATAACATTATTTTTACATATTGTATCTGATCTTCAAGTAATCAGGTTGTCCCACGCAGGAAGGGGTTTAAGTATACCTGCAAGCTAACAGACCAGGGAAAATGTTGTAACATTGGTCTGAACATATTCTTTGAGTAAGAGTTGATTTCCTCACCTATTCGTTACTGTGTTGATTTTTGAGCAGACACTCTCTCAGTTGTTATGTGTTGTTCTTTGTAGCAAGATCAGCTATTGGTGCTTTTCTTAATGGGGAGATAGTAGTATCCCCTTATGGTGTGAGAAGCTGTGTGAAGGCAGTTATATACTGCCTGCCATTTCAGCCACTGAATATGGATTTTCTTGTGACACGCTGATTATGAGTAATACTTCATGTGATAAGGCATATTGGTCTGGTTGACACTACCCCTTGCAGTGCCCCCTTTTTTTAGTTTTCTTTTACAAATTAGGTAAATGTGACATGAAGCAGCTATGTTATTTGTTTCTAAAAGTATTACTTTCCTGCACAAACTAAATGCTGAATAAACACCCATTTCACAAATATTTCAACTCTTTTGAAACTCATTTGCTATAAGCTTATTCTTGGCTTCTTTTATCATATGACCCGAAAACAATACAACTCTGCTCCATAATATGGATTTATTATATTATACTATAAATGCATAAGAGAGAAAACTTTCCAAATCTTAGACTGTTCTTTGATGCACCAAATATTATATATATGTGGCTTCAATCAAATATGTTCACAGAATACCTTAAATGTACTATGTAAATACAAACAAACAAACAAAAAAAAGAATAGAAAAACAAGAAAGCAAACAACATTATATAACTGTAAAAGTATGCATTAAAATATAATTAAAAACAAAAAAGATACACACAGCTTCCTATGAGGCTACTGTAATCTCCAAGAGTCAGCATATATAATTAGAATTATTACATTGTAACATCTGATTAATCTCACTGCCCGGTATGGTTCTTGTCCTCAATCTCGGATCCAAATTTTTAGTTTTATCCCAACTCCAAGACTGAATCGATGCACATGAATTCTTGGGGTAAATCATGATGACCTTTTCAAGTTATAGTATAAACAATTTCTAGTATCAAGTCCAAAAGTCTGATATTTGTGTGTATTAACCCTTTGAGTGTTTTGCAATGCATTCCATACCACTCTGGCATTCAAAGGGTTAATTCACACTTCATATGTATTAGAATATGCGAACCATAGCTATCATCTATAATAGGGACCCGTGTGGTGTCGGCACTGGTTCAGTAGCTAGAGATCAATGCTGGGAAGCGAGGCATGAGATCAGTGATGGCATGCCAGGGACTCCCTTTCTGCAGCCGAAGCTGAGTTAAAAGGTCCTGGTCGCAAAACCAGATTGTTCCACCCCAGTTGAGCTGGGGTGCAACCAGGGTGGGAGTGCCCTGGGTACCGTTAAGAACCAGCCCGACTGGACAGACTGGAATCTGGACAAAACGCACAAGTGTAGTCAGATTAGCAGGAGGTCTGGTAGTGAGTTGCAGGAGACGAGCCAAGTCAGGAGTGTAGCCAAAGGTCAAAGCCAGGGACTGGAGACAAGCCAGAGGTGAGGAACAGAGCCAAAGGTCAAGCCAGGGACTGGAGACAAGCCGGAGGTCAAGAGCAGAGCCAAAGGTCAAGAACAAGCCAGACCAGAGTCCAAGGAAGCACAACAGAAGCTCATGGAATGGGCACCCCAAGCCTGGGTTAGCCCATTTAAATAGTAGAAGGCAGCCAATGGAAGAGGTAGAGAGGGGGGGCTCGCCTGGGAGCTTTGCGGGATAGAGGAAAGCCTGCCCAATAGAGTGCCAGACCGGGCACATGCACAGCAGCCATGGCAGAAGGCAGCATAGCCCTGCTCATGGGCGGCCAGACCGCAGTCAAAACCTGGAAGAACCGCCCTCTGCAAGAGAGATGTGGTCAGGGAGAAGCGGAGACACCAGGAGAGTGTAGACACTGTACCAAAAAGGATGGGGTTAACTGAGGTAAATATTTTTTAAATACCCCACTACTGCCACCATCCCATGACAGAATATAATTAAACCCTCCTTGTCAGTGCAGGTAGATTTAACCTTACTGACAATGGAGGTATAAATCAGTTAAAAAAATTAAGTTTAATTTGACCCTTTAATTGGTGAATAACACTATCTTTAAAATGGGGCCATTCATCCCATATTATTTTTTAAATCCAATAAAATAAAAAAAGAGGATTTACATCCAAGATATTAATTAAATAAATGGCCAAGGAAGAGGTTGAGGATCCTTTCCTCTAGCCTCTCTATTGGAGAGGAAGAAAAAAATACTTGGGGTCAAGTCCTCTTTAAAATGCCCAAAGAATGAGCCTGGAACCTTTTCTTCTACCCTCACTAAGGTGAGAGGAATTAAAAATATAATAATATAGGTTCTGGAGCCCCCATATTGGGAAATTGCCCAAAGAAGGATCCAAGAACCTTTACTATAACCTCCCTTATAGACAGAACATGGTCATATAAATTAGTATCAAGTCCAAAGTCTCCATTTTAAATCAAAGATTCCCAAGTAAAGAGGAACAGGACCCCTTCCTCTATTCCATAAGATGGATAAGCTAAAAGATAAGTTGCAAAGTGCACACTCACCTGGATGTAGAAATCCCACGTTGTCACTGACAGGCTAATCCTCAAAACCCTGTTCAAAACAGAAAAAATACAATTCCTCCCCCAGTTACCAAAACAATAGCTAAAGATAAATAGAGAAACAGATCAACCCTAGTTCTTCCTGTGCCTGTGTCAAGGAAACTGAAAAATAATCAGGGATTGGCTTATATGTCTTGTTTATGATTTTCCTCTCTTATCTATAACTTTCTATGTTACATAAACAAATAGTGAATGCAAATTGCTTATCACATCAAGATGGTTCTGGTTTATCTAAGTGTTGTATTGCATACTTCAGATATTGACTTTTGTGATGAGATTGCAGGTGATGTTTCCCGCTGATGATTCTTCTATGCATATCATGTTTGGGCAAACAATGGTACACAGTGGACTGGTGCACCACTACTCTCATGCCAGCTAAACTTTCCTGCAGGTCCTTTGCAATGATATGGTGGTTTTACTTTACATTCCTGACCAGTCTTCAAACCGTTCTATAGAAGATTGTTCTTGGTCTTCCAGATCTTGTCTTTGCTTCCACAGTTCCCCTTAACTTACATTTTTTATGACATTTTGCCCAATGGAAATTGCAAGCAGGAAGCATTTAAATATCTTGTTATAACCTTCCCCTGCTTTGTAAGAGTCAATTATGCTCAGTCAGCTGCTTAGAGGAGCCCATGGTTGATAAAGGTAAGCACAACACACTGAGAGCTCTGGAATTGTCATCAACTAACTTAAATTAAGGCCTAACAAGTCAATTAAGTCAATTAACACTAGTAGATCAACTGGAAAGGTTCTCAGCCATTTGCCACATTTTCTGTTTTTTTTTAATCTTTTAAATTCAGCAAATAAATAGGAACTGCAATACAATTTGCAGACATATCTCATGTTTAACTTGTTTCTATGCTGAAGATGTTATTTTATTATTATTATTCTAAAATGTAGCCCTTTCTATCGCTTTTAAATGAGAAACACTGAAATCACTTGATTTAAAATCTACAATAAGTATATCAGTATACATATTAACATGGTGTGAATTGTTCTTGAAGCCTGAAGTTATTTATGATTAACACATACCAATTCAAGGCTGTGTAGTACAATGTTACTTAAGTCTTGTCAATCACATCCTAGCTTAATTAAGAACATCTCAAACATATCAACAACATGTTTATTTCAGCATCCTCTAGGTGTTTTATTTTACTTAACCAAGTGGATTTGGATATACAGTGTAGGTAGAACAAGTATATTGTAAGTGGAATTAAAATTGACTATATAAAGAATTTTGTGAATATCTGAAATTCAAGATGTGTTTCTATTAAGTTGCTTTGTGGTCTGGGATTTACTTTAGAGTATTCATTGTTTCATCTTAGAATTGATTAAAGGCATTGTACAGCAATGGAAATTCATAGATAAAAATTAATTTATGAAGTAAATTAAATGAATTCATGCTTATTACATTATTCATTGAAAGGTATGGTAATGTATTTGATTTCATTATAGAGATTTCCAGATTTACTAATGGGAATAAGGTTGCCTATTGCATAGTTTAAAGGGATAGTAATGTTTTAAAGGGATAGTAATGTTTCATAATAAAAGCAGCTCTAATTAATCATCATAGTATTTGGACTTTGGAGAGTGTTATTTCAATTCTGTCAGAGTTGTAGTTCCAGAGTAATTCAATGACAAAGTATCCCCCTCCCGCCCTTTTTACTGATGTCACACTGTTCAGCTAGAGCAGAAGGGAGGTGCCCAGGTAGACTGCAGAGAGGGACAATCTTCAATTAAGATAAGGGAAAAACCTGAAAAGCTTGTCAAGGGGGGCAGGGATTTCATTGTTTTCATAGGAATAAGAGTGTCCCCTTCTGTTATCTATCTGGTCTATGGACTGCATTTCACATCTGAGAAGAGATTGCTTACACTAAGTAAAAGGGGCGGGAGGGGGAAACTTTGCTTGTGAATATCTCATAAACCATAAAGGTTTGAGAGATAAGACTTATATCATTGTTCATGTTTTTTTAATGCCTACAAAATAAAACAAAGTTAAAACGAAGTATTACTATCCCTTTAAAATAAATGTAAACCTATAAACAATGTAAATAGTAATTAAACAACAAAAAAAATAGTTTTTTCTATTTCAAGTAAAGTTTTAATATACATTATATAAATGTATAGAATCGAAGCCACTTTCATCTGACTCAATAAACATTTTACTGAATAGGTTTGATTTATAGTATGTTAAGAAAACAAATCCATGCATCTAAAATAAACTGTTGCTGTTGAGTACTAAACAATCCCTGTCCCCAAATAAAAATAACCCCAAACAGATTTCTGGGTAGGGAAAGGTGGAGAGGGATTGGGTTATGAACTGTTCTATGGAACGTGCCTTCTTGTGCAGTTTCTGCTGTACTTGCTGCTATTGCAGCTGCTGTTGTCTCACTAAAACTACTGCTAGTACTAGGAAGTGAAACAACTTTGCAACACTGCGTATCCTATGTTGTCACCGCTAAGATTAAATTCATCATCATCTTTCTCACCATCATTAATCCCAGTCCTACAACTAATACTTGTACCCAAAGCAAGGTGGATGAATCATCAGTTGCCTAATGAGGATCATGCTGCTGTGAATATAATTATCATTGATGGTACTTAATGTAAAATCAGCAGCAGGAATAAACTTGCAGCTAACTCCATATTTCAGAAGTACTAGGTGGTGCTGATACCCAATCCATTTTATTCTTGATGTTGTTATTCCCATTGAGAGTATTACCCTCTGACTTTCCAATACCTTTCTGGCTTTCAATTTACTTTTGGCCTATAATTTCTCTCTCTCGTCCTCCACGGTTCACCTGAATCTGTAAGGATTTCTTTACATGCTTTGACAGAATCTGATTCCTCACAGAAATGCTGATCACACTGGATGTGGGTCTGGCAATGTTTCAAGAATGTATTCCTCATTGCTTTTTATAGACACTATTCAAGGATCCTGCTCAAAGCATTCTAACATGTTAAAGGCACTGCTTTTAACCCTTTGAGTGCCAGTGATATGCAATGCATTGCTCAAAGGTTTAATATTGCATGTTTCTTACATTGCGATTAATAGTTATTACAGTAGGACATAAAATGAAATATCTTAAATGGCAAAATAATCACATTTTTCTAAATATCCTAAATATCCTCCGCCTAGGGCTGCACTGCGCAGCCCCCAAAAGTCTCTTGACAGCCATTCATGAGTTCAGAAAAATGAATTCCTCAGCTGGTCAACAAACCAGAAGTTTGAGCTCTCATCTGCAAACCCCTGGGTTGCATTCACATCCCCCAAACTCTATACAGATTGTCAGTGGGGACCTGTAGTTTCTTGCTCTGCACTCTGAAGCACTGATGCATCAGTGGAGCATTGGGGGCATCTTCTCAGACCCACATTGTCCAGCCTCCTTAGCCTGCCTCATCTCACAATGCACCCCCAACTTCACTGGCAAGTCTCCTTCTATATCATGAGATCTGTCCTTTAAACAGTTACGAGACAAACTATTTTGCCTGAAATGTGCTAGAAACCTGCATACTCTGAAGTGGTTAATTACTTTATCACAGGTTCCTCTATCGTCCTGTGATTACTTATTGTACTTACCATGCTACTATATTGTGATCAAAATGAATCATGTGTATATTCTTTGGTGGAGTGTGAAATAAGCCATCACTTGCACTTTCTATCCATGGGAGTAATTATGACAAATGATCCCTTGTTTAAATGTTACAAATGTCTGAAATCAGTGTGTATTTTGTTAACATCATCAGTTCCATTGTACATATCATGCACTTTATTTTCCTTACATCGTATGTGAGCAGAAGAGCATGCAGTTTCTGAAATCATACATTAATCCACTTGTACCATTGTGTAAATGTTATTTTTGTATGTAATATTACATTTAAGAAACATCATTCTGGTGTAGTGTGCTAATGCATTACAATGGATTAATCGGATCTTTATCAAATGTATCTTATATTGCCACAAGTCATGAGTAGATTGGATACATTTTCTTCCTTAACTATACCTTATATCAGGAAATAATATTTGCATATAATATCAACTGTGTCAGTGTTAATTGTTCTTTTGAGTTATTTGTTGCAGATTTATTAAATCTGGATAATGACTAGACCATTAGAGCCCTTTTCATTTGTTTTTTTTCCTCCTCTGTTCATATATGTTTCACTTGAGCATTGGATTCTTTTAGCCCTTTGAGTGCCCTTGTGTACCCCTCTGGCACTCAAACAGTTAAAGGGCAAGATGACATGAAAAAAAGACCCTCTTCTCAGATGAGAGAAACTGAACTGCAAGTCTTTGAATTCTTGAGGCTCAGGTTCATTGGGCTCCTCCTTTAACCCTAATCGAACTAAATTAATTAATGCATATGTTTATTTATATAGCATGACAAGTTTACACAGCACTTTCCAATTTAAATGTCTGCAGCAAACCAGGGGGGCAGTTTTCAGATCCCCAAATGCTGACAGGGACTGTTTTTGGGCTGCACAGCCAGACCCAAGTTTTTTTTAATGAAGTCTATTGTGATATGAGCAAACCCAGTAAAACAACAAGAGTGTCATAGACTGATGTGCCTGAGTAGAATGACAGACTGACAGACCCATAAGGCAGAGGAGGAAATTGATATATAACCATCCAGTGGATCTACACATTTTGTCAACTCTTACCTTTGCATTCTGGGTGCTGAATTTTGAAATTCAGTGTACATACAAAACTGGGTCAAAATAGCACTGAAATGGCCATTCTGCTATCAAATTGTTGTAGATGTCTATGCTCCTGCCCAGACTTGGCAGAGCTTCCAAGATAATATGGAAAAAGATCTATGACCATCATAACTCCCAAGTGTCCTCATATGCAACACACTACCATCCCCTCATTCACGCAAGGATTCTTAATCTCTCCAAAGGGAGAGCACTTGCAACAAAATCCTCCAATACAGTTAAAGATAAGAGTGGGGTACATCAGAGTTCTGTACTTGGTCCACTGCTCTTTAATAAGTTTGTAAATGACTTGTGAATAGGTATAGCAAGGAAAATTTCAATCTTTGCAGACAATACTGAATTATGCAGGGTAATAAATTCAGAGCAAGACATTCTTTACAGATGGATATACATAAAATGGCAGATTGGTCAAACAAATGGAATATGAAATTGAATGCAGGAAAGTATAAAGTTATGCATTTGGGATGAACAAATCGAAATGCTACTTATGAATGTAATTGAATCGTTCTAGGGGACTCATTGCTAGAGAAAGATCTGGGAGTCTTTGAAAACTATAAATTGGAAAGTGATCTGTGTCAAACATCTGTAGCAAAAGCAAAGTACTGTCTTGCATAAAAAGGGGTATTGAAGCAAAAGGAGATAACATAATGTTGTCACTGTACAAATCTTTGGTAAAACCTCACCTTCAATATGCAGTGTAGTTCTGGTAACAGTTCTGGAAAAAAAGGATAGTCGAGAACTCAAGAGAGGATATACTAGAGCAACAAAAGTAATTAATGGATTAGAGGATTTGCAGTATGAGGAACATCTAGCTTAAGAAGCCTAAGAGGTGTTCTGGTTTGGGATGGGTGAAAATTTCTGCCTCAGACTGAAATTGGCAAAAAAATGGCACTTTCTGCATGGTGAAAAATTTCCCTTAAAAAGTGCAGATTTTCCACTTTTTCCTGCTATTTTCACCAAGCTCATTCTGTTGAAATCAATGGGAACACTGACGTTACACACAACATAAAACAAATATTATTTAATTTCCCAAAGGCATTGTATAAAAGGGGCATGAAGGTGCCTGTGTTGGTGGGGTGTGGGGAAAAAATCGGTTGAACAGGGGATGATTTTTGGGGGTTGTTAATAAGTTAATACGTTTTTTGTTTGTTTGTTTGTTTTTCTTTCAAAGCACAAGCCCTGAGAAAAAAATAAAAATACCCTACTGGCCTAGTTCCAACAGGCCATATTGGCCAGTGGCCACTGGCCATTGTCAAATGTCCTCCTGAGTCCATAATTGTGGAATTTGCAATTGCTGTTCTTACTGCTGCTACTGAGTTGTTTAAGCAGCAGGATGGGAAAGGGATCAACAATAGCAGTAACATGGGTGATGAATGATGAAAGATCCACTTGACACAACTATCTCCAGTGATGCGTCTGAGGCAGTAGCAGCAAAATAAGTAGCCCCCAGTCTATGTGGAGGAAAGAAGAAGTTGGACAATAATTCTTCTCCACCTGTCCCTCCTCCAAAATCATGGGTGTGTTGTTATTAGAATAGAAATGCTTCCCTTGAGAGCAGGAACTGTGGCTCTCATCAGCAATTTCAATGTGCACAGTGTGTGTGGCAAATAACATCTGGGGGCACAACTGAATGAATGAATGAATATGTTTATTTATATAGCAGCACAAGTGCATGCAGCACTTTACAATTTAAGGCTTTAGGTAATACAGGGTTACAAGTACTTTACAAAGTGAAACACTGGAAGTGAGGTCCCTGCCCGAAAGCTTACAATCTAAAGTGGTAATGGGTGATATGCAGAGTACATAAGGGTCAAGTGCTGAATACAGTGCCAGAGTTCTAGTTAGGATAGGGGACATAAAGTAAATAATTTATAAAGAGCCTAAGTTATACAAAGTCAATGAAATGTAACACGTTTAAGTTTTGTTAAGGAAGTGTAGATTTAATTGTGATTTGAAGATAGGTGCAGTGGCGCAGACTGGGAGGTAGAGCGTTCCATAGATAAGGAGCAATGAGAGAAAAAGGTTTGATACATGAGAGGGCTGTAGACACAATAGGAGCTGAGAAAAGATTGTTATTGGCTGATCGTAAGTGGCGGGATGAGGTATAGCAGGAGATCACAGTGGAAATGTAGGAAGGGGTAGAGGAGAGAAGAGTTTTGAATGAGAGAAGCAGAATTTTGTAAGAGATCTGAAGTTTTATAGGCAGCCACTGGAGAGGATGGGGGCAGGGACAAACCTAGGTGACAATAGGATAATTCATGCTGCAGCATTCTGTATGGATTGAAGAGAATGGAGATGGGATGCAGGAAGGCCAGAGAGAAGAAGGTTACAGTAGTCCATGCGGGAAATGATGAGTGCTTGTGTGAAAATTTTGGCTGTGGAGGAACAAAGGAAGAGATGGATTTTAGCAATGTTACGCAAGTGAAAGCAGCAAGACTTAGCGATGGTGTAATATGAGGAGAGAATGAGAGAGATGTGTCAATTATCACCCCTAGGCACCGTGCTTCTGATACTGGATTTATGGTAGTGCCATTGACAGTGACCTGGAAGGGAACTAATGGGCCAGACCTGGGTGGGATGAGTATTAGCTCTGTTTTAGACCTATTGAGCTTGAGGTGACTATGAGCCATCCAGTCTGAGATAGCTGAGAGGCAATCTGTGACTTTAGATTGAATATCAGAGGTCAGTTGAGGTGCAGATAAATAAAGGTGTCCTCTGCATAGAGGTGATATTTGAGACCAAATGAGTTAATAAGATCGCCAAGTGTTAATCTGTAAAGAGAAAACAGAAGCGGTCCTAGAACAGAGCCTTGAGGAACACCAACAGAGAGGTGAACAGGAGAGGATGAAGAGGTGGCAGAGGAGACACTGAAGGATCGGTTACTTAGATATGAGGATAGGCAGTCTAGTGCTATGTTACAGATTCCTAAGGAGTGAAGAATTTAGAGGAGAAGTGCATTATCAATACACATGTGCGAATTCATTCGGAGACATTCGGATTTCGTCGAAAATGGGGTCATTCGGAGACATTCGGCCAATCCGAAACTCAATGGTCATTCGGAAAAAATGATCCGACTCCGAACAGCCCAGGTCCAAAATTCGTCGAAACTTTCGGAAGTTTCGGCAATCGACACATTTCCAAAAGTTTTTACTACTTTTGACCAGGACATTTTGTACTTCCTGTGCACGCTCAATTACTTTCCCTCCATAATTTTCCCTCCATGTCTCTAGTCCAATTCCATTCTCCGTTTCATGCACTACTTCACTCTTTTGTCTGTATTCGAATAGCCTTCTTCGTTTCATGATGGGGGTTGGACTAATGACACAGTCACACAGACAGACTGCCTGCATTTCCTCATTGGGTTGTTGGAGCTCAGAGAGAGAAGAGATTAGAGAGTGTACAGTTGTTGTGTAGGCAGGCAGGTAGCATTAGGCTAGGCATAGGTAGGCAGCCAGCATTAGTTCCAGTTATTGCCACTGCAAGAGCAAGTAATATTTGTTCCTGTGCAAAATATAAAAAAATATTAGGTATTTGTTCGAATACAGGGCCGGCCCTTACATGGGTCCCAGTGGGTCCATGGACCCAGGCGGCACTTTGACAGGGGCGGCAATTTGCCGTCCCATAGCATGTTTATTTTGTGCTCTTCCGCCATTTCTGTGTTGCAGGGTGTCCCATCAGTGTGACTGTCAGTAGCCGGGCAGCCCTATGCTCACTCAGTGGCGATGCCTGCTAGCTGCTTCAGTGACGTGAATTATGTGATAGTGAAACATTATGCCTATTTTGTATTGTTTATCGCCCACCTAAAGTCAAGACTTGAGTAAATAGGTCTACCATCCCAGATTTGCTAGAGAGGTTTTACAAATACAGGAGGGTGCCCCCTGTACAAAATGAGTCTAAACATTTGGGATACCTAGTATGAGTGCACAACAGTGCATGATGTGTCCTGAACAGGATTGCTGTGAGGTGTCTCCACCCAGAAGGTGTTGGCCGGGCTGAGCTTCAACATTGCGACAAGTGACCAACTAAGAGCACCGTGCCGTGCAGCCATAGCATCACCCCCTCCTACTCTCCGGGTCCCGCTGACTGGCAATAACAGGTGAGTCACTAAGAGATCTGAAGCCTTTCTGGAAGTCCTTTCACTTGGAAAGGGGCTAGGTATTACTTGGGGGAGTTGCCTCGTGTGTAAATAATTTCTAGGTGGGAGATGAATGTGCATCACTTATGTGTTTCCTAACAGTAGTTAGAATACAACTCCCATCATCCCCTGATTATGACATTGGGAAATGCCCAGCAATTACCGTAGAGCCCTGTATTGCACACTCACGGAAAACGGTGATATTGCTATACTAAGACAATGCTGTGGACCCCTCTTCAGTATTGATGTCAAGCATTTTTTTTATTTCTCTCCTGTGTTGCAGTTTGTTCACAACAGAATGTCTCAATTTTTCTTTTTAACCCTTTGAATGCCAGAGTGGTATGCAACGTATTGATTTGCAATGCATTGCGTACCACTCTGGCACTCAAAGGGTTAACACATTACATCTATCACATTACAATCATTGATGTTTATTCTTGATGTAGTATGAAACTCTACAATGTATATACACATAGAGTTATCTGATATGAGGGGAAATCAGGATAGGAAAACGAGAGAGAGGAATTTGGGTACTAAAGAGGGACAGTAGGGTAGGAGGCTGGTACCAGAAAATGAAACCTTAATCTTTACCCATGTACTAACATAGAATGTGACATGTAGTTTGTCCATATTCGAGTCGACCACTTATGTTGAGTAGGATGTGACAGGCATGGGTTTTTGATGTCGAGCATATGCTAAATTGAATGACAGGCATGAGGTTTCGATGTTCGAACATATGCTAGATTGAAGGACAGGCATGGGGTTTCGATGTTCGAACATGCTAAATTGAATGACAGGCATGGGTTTTCGATGTTTGACATTTGCATTGTGACTGGCATCTCATGCTAGAGTAGAGGCATGCACAGACTTTCAATGTATGACAATGTCCGTTTTTGGGATGGATCTTTTTCTAAATGCACACCCTGTCTGCAAATAATGATAGCAGCGTGCACGGAGGCGCACTGCTATAATTTAACCCATGTTAAATTCGGCCGAATAATTCGGAATGGATCAGAATTTCATCCGAATCGAATAGGCCCGGTCCGAAATTAGGATCATCCGAATTAGAAAAAAAAAATTCGTCCGAATTCGAATTTTACCGAAAATTTTGCCCGTGCACAAGTCTAATTATCAACAGTGTCAAAAGCAGCAGAGACATCAAGAAGGATGGCAAGTGTGACTTAGGGTCCCTTGCTGTCACACTTGGAATCAGATCCCCCCCCCCTCTTCTGAGTACTACAAGACACACTAGCAGCAGGAAAAGTATTGGTGGCAGCAGGAAAAGTATTGGTGGCAGCAGGTTCAGCACTGGCAGCAGGTACAGCACTGGAGGCAGCAGGGGTAGCACATCTGGCAGCAGGTACATCAATGGTGGTTGCAGATACAGCACTGGTGGCAGCAGGTACAGCACTAGAGGCAGCAGGGGCAGCACATCAGGCAGCAAGTACAGCAATGGTGGTTGCAGGTGCAGCACTGGTGGCAGCAGGGGCAGCACGTCTGGCAGCAGGTACAGCACTAGTTTCAACAGGGGCAGCACATCTGGCAACAGTACAGCAATGGTGGCTGCAGGTACAGCAGTGATGGCACTGGCAGC
Source organism: Rhinophrynus dorsalis (assembly GCA_037306005.1). Classification (NCBI taxonomy): domain Eukaryota; kingdom Metazoa; phylum Chordata; class Amphibia; order Anura; family Rhinophrynidae; genus Rhinophrynus; species Rhinophrynus dorsalis. Next base: position 112,368,250 of record CM074718.1, read on the forward strand.
AGGTGCAGAATGTCTTTCAGCAGGCACAGGCAGCTGACCTGTTCTTCTCTCACTAGTACTACCCTTTTCTCCCTCCCTTATCATTCCCTTTTCTCCCTCCCTTCCCATTAAATTCCCTAAGAACCCTTTGGGTGATTTAGGGGGACTGGACAGCATTGGTTCAGTACTGCTAGCCTCCTCCTCCTCAGACATAGTGGACATATAATAAGGGTCCTTCCAGTTCCTCCTTTTACTGCTCATAGTGCTAGCAGTCACTATGAGCCTCTCCTGCCTAAATTTAACAAATAGTTCACAGCAGAACAGCACAGCACATCTACCTTGCTCTGTAGCTGCTTCTGTTGTGTTTCACTTCCTGGAATACGTCACATTTTTATAGTGAAAAAGCGAAAACAACGTAAACCAATGAGCGGAAACTTTCTAGCCACTGAAAAATTGGCAGGGAATTTTAGCAAATGGACAAAAATGTAGAAATTATACTAGCTGTTTTAAAAGCAGAATTTCTCATGAAAAAGCAGACAATAACGTGGTTTTAGCGGAATTACTTGTGGGAACACGGCAACAACTTTCAACCCTCCATAGTTCTGGTTACATTGTATAATTACATGCAATGTCAATACAAAAATCTCACTAGGGAACTTTTCATTCCAAGGCTGGCTCAAATAACTAGAGACAGTCAATAAATAAGAAGATCCAAGCCTCTCCTTCAGCTTCTCATTACGTTGGAACAAATAGAAAAATATGCTCACTAAACACTACTATCCTTTTAAGAACTGCATACTATTTTATAAACAATGCATAATTAAAAAGTACTTAATGTGTACCCACAGCAATGTCTGCTTCAGGAGGTACTCAGTTCATGGATGCAAGGCAGGATATGTCATGTTTGCCAGTGGCCACTGGCAATTGTCAAATGCGCTGATACTGCAAATTTGTGACTGCTTTTTTTATTTATTTTTTTTTTATTTTTGCTGCTGCTGAGTTGTTTAAGCAGCAGGATGATTAGGCAGCTCAAAGGGAATGGGATCAACAACAATGGTAAAACGGGTGATGGATGATGAAGGTACCATTTTGCCACGGCTAGCTCCAGTGAGGCAGTAGCTGCACCAAAACTAGCCCACACCACTTCAGATATATGTGCAGAAAAGAAAAAGTTGGCCAATAATGTTTCTTCAACTGCCCCTCCTCCAAAATCATGGGTATTTTCAGTGGTGTAACAACAGGGGTCGCACCTGCAACAGGGCCCACCACTCGAGAGGCCTGGCCGCCACCTGCGACCGTCCCGCTCTGCACCTGCAGCAAACAGCAGAGGTCTGTGCTTTTTTCGTAACAGACCTCTAGCAACTGAGTGCTCCCTCTTCAGCTCTCTAGTAATAATGCAGAGCGCTAGGAGATGACATCATCTCCCAGCACTCTGCATTACTGAAGAGACAACCGCTTTTTTCAGAGCTCCAGCTTTTTGAGGTCTGTGCAGAAGGAGGCACAGACCTCTCCTGCCACACCAATGGGCCACCAGGGAGGTTGGAGATGGACATGGAGGGGTAAATAGGGGCAACATGGAGGCAATTGTGGAAATTGTGGGAATTGTGATGGCAACTGGGGGCAATGTGGAGGTAATTATGGAGATTGAGGGCAATGTGGAGGCACTTGTGGTGATTGGGGGCAATGTGGAGACAATTGTGGCGATTGGGGCAATAGGAGGGCAGTGTGGTTGGGGGGCCCATGGCAATTTTTGCACCAGGGCCCGGTGGCTTTTAGTTATGCCTCTGGATGTTTTGTGAATACACATTTCTCTCTTGAGCGCAGAAACTGTGCCTCTCACATCATCAACTGCAATATGCACAGTATAAATAAGGGATGGACTGGAAAGTGGAACAATGAGTAAATCTTCACTCACAGGAAACAACTGGCAAAACTCTATCCAAATTCTATGACACTTAGGGACCCCAATGTGAAATAACCCCACCAGAAACACAGTACTGCTGCTTTCACTATGCCCCTTGTCCACACCCCAACACATGACAACTTGCTGACAGTTTAATAATAATGATGAACCCTTCCTGACACCAGCTTAGCATATTCTGTGGGATGGAATCTCCTCAGGTGCCGTATATTGCCCTGCTTACAATTCTTCTCCACCACACTGCCATGTGTGGTCAGTGCACCACATAGTGTGCAATGGGTGGACACGAACTGCCACATCCTAATATCTGCAGAGTGGCTGTCACTTGGTGAGGGAGGTAACGATGAATGAAGTGAATTCGCAGAAGATGTAGATATCCTAGAGCAAGAAGGTGATAGTGAGCTAGTTGTCTCACTCTTCATCGAATTTCCAGCCTCGGTCTGGGTTTCTCAATTTTTCCTCTTATTTGATCTCTGCCTCATCTCTCGTTGCCTTTCTGGAGAATCAGGAGGTACAGCAATAGCAGTGCTCGATTTTTGTGGTGGGTGTTTGGCTTTAACATGTTTCACATAAATGTCATGGCGTCTGTGTTTCATGTGTGTTATCATGGCGGTTGTGCCAAAGCGTGTTCCCTCCTTTCCTCTTTTTACTGACTTACTGACTGCACAGTGTCATTGTTGATAATTGCACTGTGCCTACCCCAAAAGAATAATAGTTCCATGCCCATGACATCAGTGGGGAGGGGAAAGGTGGAGAAGAAGGGCTTTTTTGTTTTTCTACTCCACATTCCCCTTCACTATCTGGGGCAGAGGATGATGTTGCTTCTGTTGCTGCTACTGACTCAGAATCAGCACTGAAACTAGGACCAGGATTATTGCTGCTGCTGGCAAGTGGAACATGTCATAGTGGTCTGTGGTACACTAGCCTGCTCCCTAGCATCCTGCGTCCCTTGAAACTCAACAGCAGCATGAATTACAGCAGTTGCAAACTCTGCAAATTCCAAAAGCTCACTGCTAGTTGTGGTGGTGATGCTCATCTCTGTCTCCCATTACTTCTCGGTTTGGGCTAAAAAAGACATCAATGTCTCTTCCACCCCAGCTTCTCCACCACCATCATCATCACCACCACCAGTCCCACCATGCTGCTGCTTCTCTATTACAGATCTCACTACTGGTACAGTAATGGTGGCACTGGAAGCAGGGGCAGCACGTCTTGCAGCAGGCACAGGCAGCTGACCTGTCCTGCTCTCACTAGTACTACCATTTTCTCCCTCCCTTCCCATTCCCTTTTCTACCTTCCTTCCCATTCCATTTTCTCCCTCCCTTCCCATTAATTTCCCCAAGATCCCTTGGGGTGATTTAGGGGGACTGGACAGCATTGGTACAGTAGTGGTCCCTTCCTCAGACTCAGTGGACACATAATGGTCTTTCCAGCTCCTCCATTGATTATTTTTTTACCCTGCTTATAGTGATAGGAGTCACTATGAGCCTCTCTGCTGCCTCACTTTTTGCAGAATATCACAAGAGAACAGCATGTCTATCTCGCTCTGTAGCTGCTTTTATTGTGTCTGCCTTCAGTGAAAATGTCACATTTTTATAGCGGAAGTGCAAAAACAATGTAAATCAATGGGCGTAAACTTTTTAGTAATTGAAAAAATGGTAAAAAAATTTGGCCAATGGGCGAAAAATGTGAACATTTTAACCACTAGTTTTAAAGCATATTTTCCTGCGAAAAAGCAGATAACAACGTGGTTTACGCAAAATTTCCCACAGGAACACAGCAACAACTTTTGCCTACCCCTAATTAGCAATCCACCTGGAAGACCCATCATATCAGAGATCAATTCACTTACAAGCAATTTATCTCAATATATAGATCATCTTCTGCAAACATATGTCCAAGCATTACCATCCAATACGCGTGATACTACAGATGTGCTAAGAAAATGAACAAATATCACATGGTCCCCTGAATACATGTGGGTTAGTTGCAACATAACAGCACTCTACAAAATTATTCAACATTTGGCAGGTATTGAGGCTGTAGAAACCATACTCAGGAGAGATAGACACCTATGACAAGAACAAGCACAGTTTATACTGAAAGGCATCTCATTTATTCTCCACCACAACCATTTCATGTTTGATGACTCCCACTACAGGCAAACGAGAGGGACAGCCATGGGTACCCGCTTCATGCCATCATACGCAAATCTCTTTATGGGTATCTGGGAAGAAAACATTTGGGCTAGATATGATACTGATATTGCATTTTACACCAGATACATAGATGATATTCTACTGATTTGGAAAAGCAGAATAAATGCACTCAATGAGTTTCTATTATCCATCAATAATAATGATTTGGGACTGCACTTCACACACACACCTGTAACAAGACTTCAGTCATATTTCTAGACCTGGAGACCTGTACCACCTCGAAGGGTCTAATCCAAACCAAAACTCATCACAAACCGGTTGAGGTTAACTTGGGATATATAGAAGCATCCAGTGGACATCCTCACAAATGGTTGGAGAATATCCCTTATGGACAGTTCCTAAGGATTAAAAGGAACTGTACCAAAGAATCAACTTTTCTAGAACAAGCTAAAATTCTGGAATCAAGATTTTTAGAGAAAAGATACAAGAAAAAGAACACAACAGCACTGGAAAGAGCAAAGAAATGCCCAGGAAACAGCTCCTAGAGAATAGAACAGAAAGATCTACTGTTATGGAGAAAAAAGAACAACAAACAAAAAAGAAGAAATACCCAAATCTACCATTTATCACTAAACACACATCCTCACCTGGCAAAATAGAACACATCATCCGGAAAAATTGGAGCATACTTATAGGTGAAAAACAACTGAAAGATATCATACCACCCAAACCCAAATTTATTTACAGAAAAACAATGGATTTAAAATCTAAACTCATCCCATCAGCTATTAGAGATAAAAAAAAAAAGAAACGGGGTAAATCATCCACTAAATAAGGAACCTATTTTAGGGAATTACAAATGTGGATCCAATATTTGCATAACCTGTAACCATATGAAAAATAAAACAAGAGAATTTGTCACATAACAGAGGCTAATCATATATGGTTAAACAATATAAACATTGCAATACTAAGTATATCATATATCTTCTAGAATGCACCTTTGGAATAAAATATATAGGACGAACCATCAGACCTTGAAAAAGTGTTTTAGAACATCGAAATAACATTTTGAAGAAAAATAACAAACATGCTGTCTCAAGACATTGTAATAACTGTACCAGCTTTAAAAAGATAGAGGACATTTCAGTTATGGGGATAGAGCATATCAGCCCCACCACACTAGGAGGTGACAGATTTTAACTTCAAGCAAAAAGAGAGAGCCTATGGATCTTGAAAATGCACACAATACAACCAGAAGGAATCAATGAAGAACTAGACCTTTGGTGCCTATAACTCTACAGATTCTCAACCATACCTATATTATATAATGTTATCATATACCCCATATGATTCTAATCCACTTCTTGATCTTTCCAGAACCCAATAAAGACACAATATTTAAATCAATACATACATAAGTATCCTTTATTGTAATATATTCTATAGTTTCATCCATACTCAAATAAAATGTTGATGCACATTGATAATTATTCTATATATACCAAGAACCAAGTCTAGCAATATACCAACATAAATGTTCAATCACAGACCAGCTCATTATTATGCAAAAGGTGGTCAGTCCCAAAAACTGTAAGACATATACCTATACCAGTATATTGCTGTATGCAGCTCTTTGGTGTTAGTTTGCTTACAATACACTATACACTTAAACCTACAATAATTTCAGATTAATCCGTTTTTTACCATTGTCAAAGGCCTTTTAACAATAGAAATAATTACATAGTTAGTGGTTAGTACTACACGTATTTAGAGGTAGTTTCACATACGTTTATTATCCAATTTGATTACATATATCCGTCCCTAGCTGGAACTAGTATAATATAGAGCCACTATCCCATTGGTAGATGGCTCTTTAAATAGCGCCAACGCCATCTTGGCACCAAATACAAATGACATGGAGTTCCTGAGGAAGGGGTATCACTGCCCTGAAATGCATCAAAGAATGAATGCCAAGTGAACCATTTGGGTAAAGATCTACACATTAGAGATAACCACAACATTAGATACTAAAGAATCCACCATCCCAAGCCTGCAAGTGGGTCTCCAGAACATTGCACAGCTCACCGGAGCGGACACATTGCTGGGAGAATTGCAGCCTAGAAGAGTCACTGAAGTGACTCCCTGAAAAGACCATCCGATGAGCAATGACTAAAGAAGACTTCTGGTAAGCAGTTAAGCATTATCTGGTGTAACTGTATACTTCTATGCAGGTCCCCAGCTGTTTAAGACTCTGATCCAGTGCACAGCTGAATTTGGGGTGTGCTTTCCATGACACTAGTGGGTTAGACTCCCTAAAGAGGATCGATATATTCAGACACATACCCGCTTGGGATTGTTACCTGGATACTTTGTTCCAATTACTTATATTGTCAAATACAAACATAGTATCTACACGGAGCTATTTACCTTCAGTCAAGTTTCCATTTACCCTCATTATATATCTATCATGGAGTCCCACCCTGCAGGGGACATTATAGGGTGATTCTCCAGTTGATTTAGCTCTACCTATGAGTTTACCTTAATCTATTTACTTTTATTACGTCCATTTACATATTATCTGGATGCTTGATGCGTCATTTTATTATATTTGATTTTTCTTTTTATAGCTAATAAATTTGTCCTTTTTTTAATACTTGTGCCTTATATCATTTTAGTATCAGCTAGTGTTGAGCGAGCATGCTCGGCCGATGCTCGGATCGGCTCGAGCATCGCTCTGCTCGGCACATGGCGGTACTCGTACGAGTACCGCATGTGCTCGCCCGCCATGTTCGGGTCTCCTCCCCGCACGTTTTGCGGCTGCTGCGCAGCCAATAAACGTGCAGGGAGGCTCTGACATCGGTGTAATGCCAGCAGCCATGTTGGCTGCTGGCATTACACTGATTGGCTGGCCAGAACCCGTGGTCGGGTGCTGTATAGCACCTGACCATCGAGTTCGGCTCAGTCTGAGCCAGGGAGAGCTGAGGATAGGAAGGGAAAGGCAGTGTAGGGAGGAAAAAAACAAAAATTGTGAAAAAAAAGAACCAAAAGTCCTTTTTAGGACTACTGTGTGTGGGGGCAGCAGGTTATTTTGTGTGGGGGGAAAAAAACAAAAAAAAAAAAAAAAAAATATTCTGTTTAGTGTGAAAAGTTGCAGATTAGAGCACATTCTGTTTAGTGTGCACAGTTGCAGATTAGAGCACATTCTGTTTAGTGTGCAAAGTTGCAGATTAGAGCACATTCAGTTTAGTGTGCAAAGTTGCAGATTAGAGCACATTCTGTTTAGTGTGCAAAGTTGCAGATTAGAGCACATTCTGTTAAGTCTTCAAACTAAAATATCAAAGTCACATATTCCATTCAGTGTGCGTCGCCGCAGTTTAGCAGCACATTCTGTGTACTGTGCAGAGTTGCAGAATAGGAAGAAATACTGTTAAGTCTTCAAACTAAAATATCAAAGTCACATATTCCATTCAGTGTGCTTCGCCGCAGTGTAGCAGCACATTCTGTGTACTGTGCAGAGTTGCAGAATAGGAAGAAATACTGTTAAGTCTTCAAACTAAAATATCAAAGTCACATATTCCATTCAGTGTGCTTCGCCGCACTTTAGCAGCACATTCTGTGTACTGTGCAGAGTTGCAGAATAGGAAGAAATACTGTTAAGTCTTCAAACTAAAATATCAAAGTCACATATTCCATTCAGTGTGTTTCACCGCCGTTTAGCAGCCTATTCTGTGTACTCTGCAGAGTTGCAGAATAGTAAGAAATACTGTTAAGTTTTCAAACTCAAATATTAAAGTCACATATTCCATTCAGTGTGTTTCACCGCCGTTTAGCAGCCTATTCTGTGTACTCTGCACAGTTGCAGAATAGTAAGAAATACTGTTAAGTTTTCAAACTCAAATATTAAAGTCACATATTCCATTCAGTGTGTATCACCGCCGTTTAGCAGCCTATTCTGTGTACTCTGCAGAGTTGCAGAATAGTAAGAAATACTGTTAAGTTTTCAAACTCAAATATTAAAGTCACATATTCCATTCAGTGTGTTTCACCGCCGTTTAGCAGCCTATTCTGTGTACTCTGCACAGTTGCAGAATAGTAAGAAATACTGTTAAGTTTTCAAACTCAAATATTAAAGTCACATATTCCATTCAGTGTGTGTCACCGCCGTTTAGCAGCCTATTCTGTGTACTCTGCAGAGTTGCAGAATAGTAAGAAATACTGTTAAGTTTTCAAACTCAAATATTAAAGTCACATATTCCATTCAGTGTGTATCACCGCCGTTTAGCAGCCTATTCTGTGTACTCTGCAGAGTTGCAGAATAGTAAGAAATACTGTTAAGTTTTCAAACTCAAATATTAAAGTCACATATTCCATTCAGTGTGTTTCACCGCCGTTTAGCAGCCTATTCTGTGTACTCTGCACAGTTGCAGAATAGTAAGAAATACTGTTAAGTTTTCAAACTCAAATATTAAAGTCACATATTCCATTCAGTGTGTTTCACCGCCGTTTAGCAGCCTATTCTGTGTACTCTGCACAGTTGCAGAATAGTAAGAAATACTGTTAAGTTTTCAAACTCAAATATTAAAGTCACATATTCCATTCAGTGTGTATCACCGCCGTTTAGCAGCGTATTCTGTGTACTCTGCAGAGTTGCAGAATAGTAAGAAATACTGTTAAGTTTTCAAACTCAAATATTAAAGTCACATATTCCATTCAGTGTGTTTCACCGCCGTTTAGCAGCCTATTCTGTGTACTCTGCACAGTTGCAGAATAGTAAGAAATACTGTTAAGTTTTCAAACTCAAATATTAAAGTCACATATTCCATTCAGTGTGTATCACCGCCGTTTAGCAGCGTATTCTGTGTACTCTGCACAGTTGCAGAATAGTAAGAAATACTGTTAAGTTTTCAAACTCAAATATTAAAGTCACATATTCCATTCAGTGTGTATCACCGCCGTTTAGCAGCCTATTCTGTGTACTCTGCAGAGTTGCAGAATAGTAAGAAATACTGTTAAGTTTTCAAACTCAAATATTAAAGTCACATATTCTGTGTAAGATGAAGAAGGCGGGTAAAAAGGGACGGGGAAGTGGACGTGATCCTGAAAGTTCAGGGCGCGGGTCAGGACGCGGAGAAACTGTGCCTGGTGCCAGAGCACAAGAAAGAAAGACATCCACCATACCTAGCTTCATGTGTAATTTTACAGGGCGTCGCAGGACATCACTCTCGAGGTCCGACCACTGCGAACAGGTGGTCGGTTGGATGACAGCTGATACTGCTTCCAGTCGGTTAAGCACCACCCTGTCTTCCACCAAGTCCACTCTCAGTAGCCAAGAGTCTGGTCAAAATAATCCTCACTCTGATCATCCTTCCTCCCACCATACACGGTCTGGTCAAAGAAGTGATCCCACACTGGGATATAGTGAGGAGCTCGTCTCATCACCAATCCTTCATTTGACCCTCTCTCCAAGCACGCTTGCAGAGGAACATGACATCTTGTGCCCTGATTCACAACCTCTAGAGGCTACCCAATCACAAGAAGATGACAGATGTGAACGACATTTAAGGTCAAAGGAAGTAGTGGTTGATGATGATGATGATGAGACACAGTTGCCATTAAATCAACCACTATTTCCGTCTCAAGACCTTGTTGAGGAGAATGTTATACAGTTGTCAATGACTGAGTATGTGGTGGGATCAAGACTTGAGGAGGATGATCAGAGTGAGGAAGTGGAGGAGGACTTGGTGGACGATGAGGTGACTGACCCCACCTGGGAAGGTGTAGAGCCGAGCGATGACAGCAGTCCTGAGGGTGAGCCATCTGCAGCACCGCAACAGGCTGGAAGAGGCAGTGGTGTGGCTACAGAAAGAAGGCGGACCGCACCAAACCGGCCCGCAAATGTTCCACGGAGCACCCCCTTGCGTAAATCTCCCTTGCCAAAGGGTAGGTGTTCCGCGGTATGGCGTTTTTTTAAGGAAAGTGCGGACGACAAAAGAATTGTAGTTTGCAACCTGTGCCACACCAGAATGAGCCGAGGCATGAACACTAGAAACCTCACCACCACCAGCATGATCCGACACATGGCATCCAAGCACCGTAGTAAGTGGGAGGAACGCCTGGATCGCCCATCTGTGTCTGCAGGCCACACCACTGCCTCCTCTTCCCCTGTTTTCGGTGCCGGCCAATCGCCTGTCGAAGGCGCAGGCCCGCATACCTCCCGCCCTGCACCTGTACCATCTGAAGCACCATCAGCGACCACATCCACTTCCCTGTCCCAGCACAGCGTCCAAATGTCGTTACCCCAGGCATTTGAGCGCAAGAGAAAGTACCCAGCCACCCACCCACAGGCCATAGCACTAACCTCACACCTTTCAAAATTACTGGCCATCGAAATGCTGCCATTTAGGCTTGTGGACACTGAGTCCTTCCGCAGCCTGATGGCAGCAGCTGTCCCTCGGTACGCGGTCCCCAGCCGCCACTACTTTTCCCGGTGTGCCATCCCCGCATTACACCACCATGTGTCCCGTAACATCACCCGTGCCCTGACCAACGCAGTTACTGGGAAGGTCCACTTAACGACTGACACATGGACAAGTGCTTGTGGCCAGGGACGCTACATTTCCCTGACGGCACACTGGGTGAATGTCGTGGAGGCTGGGAGCGACTCGGACCCTGGGATGGCACGGGTGCTACCCACGCCGAGGATTGCGGGCCCTACCTCCATCAGGGTTTCCACCAGCACCTACGTTATTGGCTCCTCCTCCTCCGTTTCCACCTCCGAATTCTCTACACGCAGCGCCACTCCCCCATCAGCCAGTAGCTGGAAGCAGTGTAGCACTGCAGTGGGGAAGCGTCAACAGGCCGTGCTGAAGCTGATCTGCCTTGGGGACAAACAGCACACGGCCTCAGAGCTGTTGCAGGGGATTAGTCACCAGACCGAGCAGTGGCTCTCGCCACTCAACCTGCAACCAGGCATGGTTGTGTGTGATAATGGGCGTAACTTGGTGGCGGCTTTGGAGCTCGGCAAGCTCACACACGTACCATGCCTAGCGCATGTATTTAATTTAGTGGTGCAGCGATTTCTAAAAGCCTACCCCAATGTGCATGATCTCTTGACCAAGGTGCGCCGCGTGTGTGCACATTTCCGTAAGTCATCTACAGCTTCGGCCGGCCTGTTGAAGCTGCAGCAGCGCTTACAATTGCCAGCTCACCGGCTGCTGTGTGACGTGAGCACGCGCTGGAACTCCACCTTCCACATGTTGGCCCGGCTTTGTGAGCAGCAGAGGGCAGTAGTGGAGTACCAGCTGTTACACGGTCGTCGCCTCTCCGTTCAACTTCCTGTAATCAGAAGTGAGGAGTGGGAATGGATGTCAGACCTCTGCGAGGTTTTACGCAATTTTGAGGAATCGACACAGATGGTGAGCGGCGATAACGCTATTATCAGTGTAACCATCCCACTTCTGTGTCTACTGAAACGCTCGCTGCTCACAATTAAAACCGACGCTTTGCATGTGGAAGAGGTGGAAATGGGGGAGGAAGAGCTTACACAAGGTGATAGCCAGAGCACCCTCACTTCGTCTTCTCATCGACAATTGGAGGAGGCGGAGGAGGAGGAGGAGGAGGAGGAGGAGGAAGACACGGTTGCCTCCGCTACAGAGGGTAGCCATGGAACTTTAGTTCCATCTCTTCAGCGTGGGTGGGCAGAAGAGGAGGAAGAGGATGAGGAGATTGAGAGTCATCCTCCTGGTGAGGACAGCGAAATCTTGCCTGTTGGTACTCTGGCACACATGGCTGACTTTATGTTAGGCTGCCTTTCCCGTGACCCACGCGTTATACGCATTTTAGACAACACGGATTACTGGGTGTTCACCCTTCTGGACCCCCGCTACAAAGAGAATTTCTCATCTCTCATTCCTCCGGTGGAGAGGACAAGCAAAATGGTGCAATACCAGAAGGTTCTTGTTGAAAAATTGCTCCAAAATTTTCCATCTGACAACGCTGGCGGCAGAGTACGTGCTACCTTGGCCAACCGAGAAGGGGATAAAAGGGGAGCACACAGCAGTTCCGAGAAAGGCAGGGCAACACTCTCCAAGGCGTGGGACACCTTCATGACACCCCGCCAGCACCCTCACCCTGATGCGCAGCCTAGTGTCACAAGGAGGGAAAAGTTTTGGAAGATGGTGAAGGAGTACGTAGCAGACCGTGTCAGCGTCCTCAATGATCCCTCTGTGCCTTACAACTACTGGGTGTCCAAGCTGGACACGTGGTATGAACTGGCACTCTACGCCTTGGAGGTGCTGGCCTGCCCTGCCGCCAGCGTTCTGTCTGAGCGGGTATTTAGTGCTGCTGGTGGCATCATAACAGATAAGCGTATCCGCCTTTCCACCGACAATGCTGATAGGTTGACACTTATAAAAATGAACAAGGCCTGGATTTCCCCTGACTTCTCCACTCCACTGGAGGAAAGCCCCGGGTGAACATAAAGTGACTTTATATATGTTATTTACAATGATGGGAATACTCTGTATTCCCATTCTCCCCTTCCACCCTAAAAACGGGTATATGGTTGACTCTTAATCTTCTCATCCTCCTCCTCCTCTTCCATTTGCCCTGGGATATAATTTTTATATAGGGCCAGCTCACCAGCGGGCCCTGTGATATAATTTTTATATAGGGTCAGCTCACCAGCGGGCCCTGTTTGCCAATTTTTATATAGGTCAGCTCACCAGCGGGCCTTCTCATATAATGTTTTATTGGGTCAGCTCTCTAGCGGGCCCTCTCATATAATGTTTTATAGCGTCAGCTCACTAGCGGGCCTTCGCATATAATGTTTAGGATGGTCAGCTCTGCAGCAGACCCTCACCCATAATGTTTTAGATGGTCAGCTCAGCGCACGTTTCCCTCTTAATCATGGCCTCAGTTCTGAAAATCAAGGAAATTTTTGGGAGAATTTGCCTCTGCGCACGTTTCCCTCTTAATCATGGCCTCAGTTCTGAAAATCAAGGAAATTTTTGGGATAATTTGCCTCTGCGCACGTTTCCCTCTTAATCATGGCCTCAGTTCTGAAAATTAAGGAAATTTTTGGGAGAATTTGCCTCTGCGCACGTTTCCCTCTTAATCATGGCCTCAGTTCTGAAAATCAAGGAAATTTTTGGGAGAATTTGCAGATGATATACAAGTAAATATACAGCAAATATTGTTTGGTAACAATTTTTCGCCTAAAGTCGTTTTTATTTTCCTTTTTGTGTGTTTTATGGTCAGTCTGTAAAAATGGCGTACTACGGGCGAAAGATCGTTCCCAGCAGCGATGTTGGAGTCCAAGATGCATCCAGACATCCTCCCTATGCTGTCCCTGAACCATTTCTGTGGTGTTTCCATCCTTTTCTGCCATTTTCCTATGGACCAGGCACCCTCCCCTCATCAGAGCAGGGGGTGCCTGGTGTAATGCTCGAGTCCTCCCATTGACTTCAATGGGGCTCGGGTGCTCGGCCGAGCACTCGAGCCTCAGGGGGTGCTCGGTCAGAGCACCCGAACACCCGAGCATTGGGGTGCTCGCTCATCACTAGTATCAGCTATTATACAATTTACAATACTACTCTTAGATCTTTGGTGTGCTGTCTCCCACCCTCCATATCTTTGCTACATGTACTCACTCGAGGTGACTCTGATCCACCACTGACGGCAGCAGACCATTACTCAGAATTCATAGATACTATTAGAACACACTAAGGATAAATTTGTACTACAATCAGCCAAATCCTTTTTATTCAAGTTATAGAATCCTCTATCCACTTGGCCTTAAATCAAGTGAGCGCTTCTACACACACTATATACATTAGCTGACCTACACCCTGATCCCCTTGACAAGGTACCAGTGCCAGAGCCATTGGTGGGTGATACCCTCAGAGGTGGGGAGACACGGGAAAGGGTCATCAGGGAATGTTTTTTCTGTGAGTATCATGCGTACAACCACCTCAAACAAACATCACCAGATCACCAATATGGCTTCATATTTTCCAAACCTCAAACATGTTTCCTCTCCATTCCCAGGATGATGATCTTCTGCTGGACACCTGCCACTGCATCTGAGTGTTGTGGAACTGACTGTTCCTCCTGGACTTCCTCTTCAGAACTGACACTAACTCCAACAACTCCCTGGAACATGCAGCCTTTCACATTCCCATTGCATAGCCTTCAGTGGTTTCAAAGGATCCAGATGCCTTGCAAGGGATGGCAACAGGTGAGTCTGTACTGACACCTAACGTGTGATATCCCTCAGTGTCATTTGTCCCCTGTGTAATACACCTCACTGTCTGACATCTGTTTTCTCCTCTTTCCCTACGGATTTCTACATGTCACCAATCTGCAAAGGACCATTTGGCTCATGGTTGCAGAATAGGTGTGTGTGTGTGTGTGTGTGTGTGTGTTTCACTTTCCCTTGTAATTGTATGTTTTCCATTCCAAGTACCATTAAAACCTACAATGTGTTCAGGAACATGTCATATTGTGCCATGCTTAAAAGGTTTATGCCTTGTGCTTAACCCTTTGAATTCCAAGGGGGAACACTTTGCATTGCTCTACAACACATGGCTTCTCCTCTGGCATTCAGAGGGTTAATGAAATGTCAACACATGTGAGAACTTACAAACATCCACTATGCCACAGTCCTATGAACTCCCAACATATTCAATGGTAGGTATGTCTGCATCACAATAGTATAGGGAGAGTTACAGACCAATCCACCATACTGGGGAAAATTCATGAAGGTGTGATAAAGAGGTGGTAGTGTCTCCAGTGATATTACTTTTCCACCTTCTAGGTTATTCCATGGAGCCTAGGCACTGACAAACATCTCCAAAGTTGGAGAAATCTTATTGCCTGGGCTCCATAGCACAACATAGGAATTGGAGAAGTCAGGAAATGGAGAAGTCATCTCCATCTATCACCTCTTCATCACAGCTTAGTCAATCCCCCCAAAAGTGTTGGAGTGTCAGTTCACATGAAATGTCATACACAATACCATGCTGTATACCCCCACAAATCTGAAGCACAGTGTGTGAGAGTGTTTTTCCCCGACCACACATCAATACACTCCATTAAGGCATGTTACCTGATCACAACACAGGCTCTGGAAGCAATAATTTTTCCATGGCTATTGATCACAAGTCACCTTTGATGCAGACAACATCACATGTGACACACTGAAGGGATCGATAACACAAGCAGTGTTGGGATGTAGTTTGGAGAATACAGACTCAGTGATTGTTACCTGATTCACTTGTGCTAGTGTGTTGGCATGTGTCCCAGATGTCAGTTGGCATGCATATTGCCATCCTGTCATATGTGAAACATGTTTTGTTGTCCCTACACTGTCCCAATGTTACAAATCTGAACCTGAATGAACCCATATGTAGGTAACAATATGTGTGTGCGTCAGTTTATGCTGATCCACAGCTTACATGAGCCCTACCTGTGTCCCCCATGTTGATGAGTCCCAGGTAATATGAAGGTCAGCAACAGCTGAGGATTGTTTGTTGCACTAATGAAACACACATGAATTCCAACAGACTGTGGAGTGCCAGAGTGGTGTCCATTTCTATTTTTTTTTTCAATACATTGGATTCCCCTCTGACAATTACAGTGTGTAACCGCAGTGAAAAACAGACACCATCTTACCAAGGAAGGAATGTTTTATTATAATGGAAAATTGCTTGCTTCCCTTTTTGCTGGGGGGGCATGAGGGACTGATGGGTCAGATGGTCATCAACGTCCACACCACATTGTGGGCATAACATGTTTTGGAGTCTGGGCTGGTGTTGTGGTGGAGTGTGAGGGGGTAGAGGCTGACTGTTGTAAAATGAGGAGCTGAGTCTGGATCCAGTTATGGTCCCTCAGCTCTGTGACCACCCAGGCCAAGAGCTCAGCCATCACCCCCCTGAATTGCTGCAGTTCCTGGGTCAAAGTAGACACCTGGCCCTCCAAGTATCAGTGATGCCGCCTGTAATCGTGCATCATCCGCCACTGCAGGTCAAGGAATTCCCTATCCAGGGGAAGCACACCACCAACTGGTGCAAGCAGAGAAGGTGCAAGGGGAGAGGGTGCAGTCCATGATTCCTCCCCAGAGTAATGTCCTCCTTCAACAGCAGAAGAAATATAAAAAAGAGGGAAGGAAGAAGGCCAGTTGGAGAAAATCTACCAAATGCCACCCCCTTCCCCCTAGAAAAGAAACCCAATAAAAAAGGCACACTCCAGGTGTATAGAGAAAATAGAAAAATTACTTTATTAATGATACAAAGTGAGCACCTAAAACCAATTAAAACAAAACTGACACAGGAGTATAAAAATAGACATAAACTCCCTAGAGTAAAAAATCCTAATACAAAGTAAGTACTCAACTGTTCATATAATAACAAAATAGTGCAACAATAAAGCAAATAAACCAAAATACATTTGTACTTATCTGTATAAAGGAAATGTATTTTGGTTTATTTGCTTTATTGTTGCACTATTTTCTTATTATATGAACAGTTTAGTACTATAGTATCTTTTGGTACTGTATGATATTTACCATATATACTATTTCTGTATTAGGATTTTCACAAAACTGATGCAGGGAACACTACAACAGATATGCGGAACTAATAGTATGACTTCTCTAAAAGGGTGTTGGTTGGGGGACAGGGGGAAGATAGCTGGTGCTTACCAGGATCCTGTAGGGTACTGTCGTCTCCTGTGTCACACCCATAAGGGATGTCCTGTACTGCAGTGGTAGACAGGCTACAGCGGAGCAGCTCCTCCCATCCATTAAAGGTGATGGAGGATGAAGGTCCACCACCTGTTCCCCTTCTGTAGGCTGCAAGCTCACCTTTACTCTCTGCTTGCAGTCCGTCCAGCATTTCTTGAGGCCTTCCACCGTCCTACTGCAGACTCCAACAGTATTGACCAGGTCAGTCACCTCCTGCCATACCTGTCTCTTACTGGTAGAGATGACCTTGCCTGAGAATACAGGATCCTCTCTCTGTCTATCTGTCTAGGATCCCACGGACCAGAGCCAAATTCTCCTCAAAGGTGTACTTCACCTCCCAGACTCTGTCACCATCACCTGCAGGCTCTACATGTTGAGAAGTGGAAAGCCTTACCTGCTCTTGCCCTGACTCTGTGTGTCCCCCGACACCCTCACCACATCCCACTGGCATCTCTCTCTCGATTCCTGATGTGTGTCTGTTTCTTGGCAGGTCCACCTGCTCCCACCTGCTCTCCCTCTCCATCCCTGCCCTTGGATGCCCTGACCACTTTTCTCAACTCCCTCGCCTCTTTGTTTAGCCTCCACTCCTCTCCCTGCCATCTCTCCTCCACCCTCACACCGACTCACACAGAGTAACTCACACAGGCACTCTCTCACACACTCGATCACAATCACCCTCTAGCACTCCTTGCACTCACTCAGTCACACTATATAAATAAAAGATAAATGTGTGTAGTGTTGATAAATAAAAAATGTGTTTGTGATTGTGTGTGGATGCAATGTGTGCATTATGTTAGAAAGTGTAATATGTGATTGTTAATAATGCAAATCTCGCCTCGACTTCTCTCCAGTGATTGCGAAGGAGCATCCAGGTCTGTATCAGCCGCAGCGCAGGCAGTCTCTACTGCGCATGACTGCCCCGCAACCAGCTGGCAATGGCACTGTGGCCTGTGTAACTGGCTCTTCAATTAGTTTTACAGTACTACAAGTACTGGATGCTCTGGATGCTGTATGTAATAAGACACCCTAAACTCCCTCACTCCGTTCTTTTCTAAAACACATCATATCACTACCTGTTTCTGCTTCTACAGTCAGTTCTTCTCTCTTGACAGGATAAAGAAATGTAATCATCTTAGCATAAAAGTTAAAAAGGGATAAGATAATAAAAATACAAAATTTTACAATGTGACTTTATTCTGCAGTAGCAGAATAAATGAAGTTAAAATAATGGACACTATTGTTTTAAGTAATAATTGTAACTATGTAATGTATGTTTACTAACCCTTAAAATGCCATGGACTATGTGAATTCCTTGTAATTAATAGGTTGCAATACATAATGTATTTTAATGTATTTATTGCATTCATTTTTTAAATAAAGTAGCTGGCTGGAAACATCAACATTTCCTATAAATAGGACTCACCTATTATCTAATGATCTTGAATTCCATTGTAAACCATATAGCTGGCTTTCTGAGGATGTCAGATAGGCAGTATGGAGGATTAACTCAGTGCTCTTTAGGAAAAGCTAATTTGTAGTGAAATGTGTTTAGTGAACTGCAGTTTCATCACAGCTGACCCACGTGTGTCCCTTTAGCTCATGATTCATCATAGGATCACTGACAGAAGAAATCCCTAATGTATTCCTTCATTCCTCACATCCAGTCAATCTCCAACTCATGCCGCCTCCACCTCCGCAACATCTCTAGAATCCGACCCTTTCTCACAGAAGACACTACCAAAATTCTAATCCAAACACTCATCATGTCCCGTCTTGACTACTGTAACTCTTTACTAATTGGCCTGCCTCTCACCCGACTAACCCCGCTACAGTCCATAATGAACTCTGCTGCAAGACTAATCTACCTCACTCATCGCTTCTCTAACACCACACCCCTCTGTCAGTCCCTACACTGGCTCCCGTTAGCATACAGAGTAAAATTCAAAACTCTGGTGCTAACTTATAGAGCCCTCACTAACACTGCACCCCCCTATATTTCATCTCTCATTTCCAAATATACTCCCGCCCGCCATCTTCGCTCTGCACATGACCTTCTGCTCTCCACAGCTCTTATCACATCCTCCCACTCCCGCCTACAGGACTTCTCCCGTGCTGCACCTGAGCTGTGGAATTCCCTCCCCCGCCCCATCAGACTCTCCCCCAGCCTTCAAATCTTCAGACGCTCCCTGAAGACTCACCTCTTCAGGGAGGCCTATCAACTGCCTCCATAAACATCATCACCAAGATTCACCCCTTGCACGGACTACTGCACTCAATGGTACTTCTCACTCCCACCCACTGACTGGCAGTTCATGTGGCAGGAGGCACTTAAACACAATAGCACTTACTCCTTCTGTATCAAACCTACCTTCCTCTAGACTGTAAGCTCTCACGAGCAGGGCCCTCTGATCCTCCTGTTCTACACATCTGATTGTACTATTTAATACCTCTGTATGTCTATTCCCCAATTGTACAGCGCTGCGGAATTAGTTGGCGCTATATAAATAAAGAATAATAATAATAATAATATATCCATCTGGGATTGAGACTGGTGCTGTAGGGATGGTATCATGTATACTTTTGCTATGAACCATTGCGATTTCATTTTGCTGCATTTCATATATTTCACCAACATACTTCATTCTGTGGCTTTGTACATGTGTTGTTTCTCTAACATTAGTATTCAACTCATGGGGTGTTATGAACTAACACATGAAAAATAGGTGATAAAGAGGAGATGACCTCTCCAGTGATAACACTTCTCCAATTCCTATGTTAATCTATGAAACCTATACAACAAGATCTTCAAAGTTAGTGAAATCTTAATGCATAGGCTCCATAGAATAACATAGGAATTGGAGAATTGATATTACTGAAGAAGTCATTGCCTTCCTCTTTATCATGCCTTAGTGTATCTCCCCCTTGTTTGATATTTGCATTGTTTTCTCTAAATGGAACGTGTAACTCTCATGGGTACTAGAAAGGCAACTGACACATTACTAAACAATGAATTGGGGCCTCTCTTACTCTAGTAATTGCTCCATTTTTTCATTTCTGCATCTGGAGGTTGACGTACTAAAAATGATACAGCAAATCTGGAGCACATCAGCTGCATTACACGGATCAAATAAAAATTGCTATTGATATAAACCCCTTGAATGCTAGAGATTGCGCTGGAGACCTCTCCAGCATTAAAAGTGTTAAAACATAATTTAAATCAATAAGAGTTTGGGATTTTGTTAAAATTCTGCCCTATACTGCACATGGATTGTTGCAGAACGACTATAGCTCTTCTTAGTACATAAGCCTTATGTGTTTATATGTTTATTTTACAATATTAATGCAGATCGCTGTGCTCTGTACAGCGTTTTACAGTATGTTTACATTTAATTCTAAATGTCAGAGGGATATGCAACACAATGCTCTGCAATGCGCTGCTTTCACCTTTGGCACTCAAGAGGTTAACTCTTTCTAAGATAGATGTCTGTACCATTCAAGGGGTTAAATTAAAATATATCAGCATCTGCTTTACACAGGCCTTGTCAAACTAATATGAGGTAATGATGCTAAATTCCACAACACAATCTATAGCTGACTTTATCACAATGTCATTTAGACTGTGCTCAGGATGAAAGAATTCTAATACATTTCGCACATAAATAGATACAGGACTCTGGCAAAATGACAAGAAACCAGGTGCAATTACACATGTGATGTGTGAAGTAATCGTGCATGGATAAGCTGTACTCATATCCACTGTTGGACTATATAGTGTAGGGTACTCATGTTTATCTTATACAGCCATCTAGTGGTCACAACCAAAACATTTTTCAAATGACATTAAAAATCAAAATGTTTTTGTGTGCCCCTTTTCTGACAGTGAATAAAGTAGTACAGTGTCTATTTTCAATGTTATATAAGATTTTACTTTTTAATAAATAATTGGTCATATTGGATGATCCAGCTGGCTCTTATCTTCCAGTGACCTTTTTATTTTATGTTCTGTAAAAATATATGAATGTATTATGGCATTTTATGTGACAGTCTTATTTTTCAGTTTTTTTGGTGAGTACAATGTGCATTGCTAATAAGTAAGTCTCACTCTAGACACATACTTGTGACTATAGAACAACCCTGCCAATTTCAGATACTGTGCACAAGTTTGTAAATGTTTGTAAAGATGTTAAAAATCCACTCCTGCCAATTTGGAATCCTGTATTTCTTCATATTTAAAAGCAGCCAATCTCCCGAAAATTTCTCCTTTGGATTTTGAATCCCTCGAAGCTCCGATTACCCCTACAGAAATACAACAGGTGATCAAAGTTCTACCGCCTGGCAAGAGCCCTGGTCCAGATGGTTATACTCATGTTTATTATAAAACTTTTCAATTGCGATTGATTCCTCTTTTGACTAAGGCTTTCCAAGCGCTTCCTTATGTGATAGCGGGTCATAGATCTCTGACGAAAGCACATATTACTATACTACCGAAACCAGGCAAAGATCTACAAAAGTGTGAAAGTTATAGACCTATCTCACTACTTAACCTTGATATCAAACCATATGCTAAGATACTGGCAGAACGAGTGAAACCCTTGTTAAAGTCGCTTATACATACAGCCCAAGCAGGTTTTACACCTGGTAGGGAAGCACAAGACAACACTTGCAAGCTATTGAACATACTTCATCACTTACAAATCCACCATATTCCTTCTGATCCACAGACACAGAGAAGGCCTTTGATCAGGTTAACTGGCTCTTTCTGGAGAAATTCCTTCACACGTTCGGTTTTGGGACTCGGATTTTGAGATTAATTTTTGCACTATATAAGAACCCCAAAACCTGAGTCAGAGTTAATGGCCACCTCTCAGATGACTTTGATCTATTTAATGGTACCAGACAAGGGTGCCCTATCTTATTCATACTTCTTATGGAGCCCTTTGCACAACACATTCGCCTTAATACTCGTATTGCTGGTATTCAGATCGGTAATTCCGAATATAAATTGGCGATGTTTGCAGATGATGTCCTGATGACGTTGTCCGGCCCAGACTCCTCCCTTCTTCCCGTCCTTGAAAAAATTGAAGCTTTTTCCACCTTATCTAACTTCCGGATTAACTTCTCAAAATCCAAGGCTCTCAGTTTAAACCTCTCACCTTCTACGCTGCAACATCTCAAACAACTTACCCCCTTCCAATGGACAGACTCTCATATCAAGTATTTAGGGGTCATCATCTCCCCCTCTGTAGCGTCCTTATATCGGCTTAACTTTCCTCCTTTATTTAAAAGTATTCAACTGGACTTGGAAAAATGGAACAAACTTTACCTCTCATGGTATGACAGGGTCAATGTTAATGTCAATGTTAATTAATGTACTCCCTCGTCTTCTATACTTATTCCAAACCCTACAGATTCAAATTCCCTCAACATTCTTCTCTCTTCTTAGTCGCTCTATCAGTCATTTCTTATGGAGGCAGGGACCACCACGTCTGTCAGCAACTTGCTTGTATCTTCATAAATTACAAGGTGGCCTGGATCTCCCCAATCTTCTCATGTATTACCACTCTTCAGCACTTCAGTGTTAGACTGGGCACACAACGGGAAAGAAAAAGCTTGGGTATGCCTTGAAAAAGAGGCATTGGTGCACTCTGACCCACTCATAGAACTGTTCCTCCCCTCCAAGATGAGACATAAATCAATGGGCTGTCATCCTATCATCTCCCATATTTTTGCGGTTTGGTCGCGGTGTACCACATCTAGACTCCTGGTCCAATCTCCATCCTTAGATTCTCTGGTTTTTCACTCTCACCACATACCTCTCACTCTTCTATCTTCTGATTACCCGGTTTGGCAATCCTCTCCCTGAATACGCACCGCTGACCTGGTATCCCATGGTACGATTCGACAGTTTGAGGACTTAAAGCACTCTTTTGCTCTTCCAGTGTCGGCGATATGGCAGTTACTTTGCATCAAACATTTCTTAAGCCAATATTCCTTGTGTTCTACATTGAACTCCTCTCCTACAGACTTCGAATCCCTGTTGTTGGCTCCTAAACCCCCATCTGGCAAACTGGGTAAAGTTTACAGAATTCTCTCTATCCTACTTATTCCGTCTAAACCTCTCTATGCCACATCTTGGGAAAAAGAACTAAAGGAAACACATTCTATAGACACTTGGAAAACTATTTGGCGAGCGGCTGCTTTGGCATCTATCTCTTCCTCCATGCTAGAATCTCACTTTAAACCCCTCATCAGGTGCTACTTGACACCTTCCAAACTCCACACATTTTATCCCTCCATAAGTGCCCTCTGTTGGTGCTGCCTCAAAGAACTTGGAACACCTTCACATATCTGGTGGTATTGCCCTAAAATTAAGGTCTTCTGTGCAGAATGCCTAGCTCTAATTTCAACTAGTTTAGACATCCCTCTAACTAGGGATATATGGCAATCCTTGTTTTTCCTAAACTTCCCTTGCCTTCCCTTCCTTAAAAAGTTTCTATTGTATGCGATGCTTCTTACGGCTAAGTCCCTGATCCCACGTCACTGGAAGGATACTAACCCCTGCTACGATCGGAGAATCGACAAATAGTATATACTTTCACATCTCTATGATGCGGGTTCATATCGCATCTAGCGGTGGTGATCCAGACGAGATAGATACTTTTTTTCTCTTCATGTCCCTTCTAAGGGTATTTCTTGGTGTCATTTCTGTCAGGAAGGGGGAATACAACTCAACTTAGTGAATGGTCGATTCTAGATGCTCTGCTGACCGATGCTTATTACCACAATATCACTTTAGGCCCTTGTACCAAGGGACGCAACCCAACTACCCCTCCCCTCTCCAATCATATTCCCTTCTCTTTATATGAAATTTTTTATTCTTTTTTTCACCATCCATCCCATCCATTGTTTCTCCCTCTTTACTTTTTCTTCTTAATATCTCTCTCTCTTTCTTCATTCTATGTCCTTTCCATTTCTCATAATTTTTCCACTCTTTAATCTTCTCTTTCTATTTCACTACCCCTTTAAACATACAGGGATTTTCTACCATTGTGTATGAATAAATGTTACTCTTGTTTTACTGACATGGACTTAATGTATGATGTCTTCTGTCTTTGTCGATGCTCTGTACTATGGTTCTTTACTGTTGATATTCTTGTATTGTACTACTATTTTCTATTCTCAATAAAGATTTTGAAAAGGAAAAAAAAATACACTCCTACATGGTCTCTGAGGCATCAGTAAAGAAACAGCTTGTAAATCAACACTAGACATACCAAACACCCTTGAAATGTGTAACAAGGCCCCCACACACACACACCCTGCACAGATAAAATGAGCCCAAAAGAATCATCAATTAATGAGTTGCAAACGCTTCAGGTTCCCAAGGGATTAGTTCAAGTCAGATATGCTATGTCCACACAAGCAAATATACGCATATGTCCACTGCACTATACATTAAGTCTTTGAGTTTCAGAGAGGTATCCAATGCAGGGCAATGCAATGCACTCAATAGATTATCCATGTCGAGGATATCCTTAATGGCAAGAAATATTAAACAACTTCAAGTCCTGCTCTGACCAAAGTCATATCAGTGAATGACAGGAAACATTCAATCAGCAAAGTAGATAACGGGGCCTAGACATGGTCGACCAATGTGAAGCATTCTTTATAAGGCATGCTCCCACAGAAACCCACAATGCACAACTCCTTACTTCCATCATTGTTTGCTCAGTGAGGGCTCAGTGGATTCCTCTCCTGACAGGATACACGACTTGTTAAGAGCTGCACAACCAGTCAGCTACTGGCCAAACTCCTTCTCACAAACAACATCCAAATTGTAATGTACTCAGCTGGAGAAGCTCACCGATCCCATTGTTTTGCTCTGTCTTTTAGACTCCATGTTCCTTCCTCCTTCCTGCCTTTTCAACAAATCTGATTTTTATCTGTGTTCGAATGATATTTCTCTATTTTGTGACTATTTCCCAGTCAAGAAAGTATTCAGCCTGCCCTGTGGTTGACCATGTTTTCTTCTTTGTGATTTGGCGACCTTGCACCAGTTTACTTAGTAAGCTGGTTCCTGTCTGACCACCATGGTCCTATCCAGACATCTTACCTTGCCCCCTAGCATCATGGTACCCCTGTGCAAAAGCATCAGAATGAAACACAGGGAGACTGTGGATTCCACTGAAGCAGGTTGGCATATGTATGTAATTAAAAGGCTAGAATACAGTCTACAAGTGAAGGATCCTGATGTCCAGTGGCGTCTTCAGCACCCTGGTCAGCTACTGTCAGTCTTCTTCTGTCATCTTCTATCTTCCTTCTTTTTCTGTCTCTTTATTTTCTGTCTCTCCATCTTCTGTCTTCTTTATCTTCTGTCTTCTTCTCTTCATTTCTGTATCACATATCATCACATATGAAAAGTAAACAGAAAACCCAGAAAATATGCTTCAAAAACAGAATTTTCCAATATATGCACTGGTTAACTCCTTGACTGTCAATGGAGTACAGTGCAGCACTCAAAGGGTTAAATTAATGCATCCATTGAAAGTTGCAACACAACAATATTCCCCCAAATTGAAAAATAAATGTCCTAATCCATTTAGCTGAAAAAGATTTTTCTTTCAAAATAGAAAAATGAAGGTTGATATATATCGCGTATGGTGCATTGGAATAAATTAATAGTTTTGGGCTGACAAAATCCTCCTTTCCCCCTTGTTACCTTTCGGGCTGATGCCCGGGCCAGTGTGTAGGAAATTTGAACACAGACTGGCTTTTATATGGCCACTCCCTGTTCAAAATGTTTCCCAGACGTCCATTGGCTGGTATGTGTGCTTACTCACATCCCAGCCAACCAGCTTCTAACGGGAGGATGATGAATCCCACTACAATATGCATAAGCACACATCCCAGCCAATGGATGTTTGGGAGACATTTTGAACAGAATCTGGCCATATAAAAGCCAGACTGTTTACAAATTTCCCACACAATGGCTCAGGCATCAGCTAAACAGGTAACAAGTGGGGGGATTTTGTGTGAGCCTCACTTCCTTCCACCACTGCCGGCGACTGTGGTGGGCTCCAAAATTAGAAATGTTTTACCATGCATCATATGCAATATTTTTTGCATTAACCTTCATTTTTCTATTTTGAAAAAAGAAAAGTCTTTTTTAGCTAAATGGATTGAGATACCTATTTTTCTAATTGTAGGAAGATTTTTGTGTTGAAGATTGCAATAGATGCATTACGCTTTTTTGTTTTTGAAGCATATTTCATGTTTTTTCTGTTTACATTTCCGGTATATACAATATGTGATACAGGAATGAAGAGAAGGCAGAAGATAGAAGATGACAGAAGAAGATGCACAGTGGATGACAGGTAAGGTATGGGTGTTAGGCTAGTATTTGGGCTAGTATTTTTAGCACTGTTTGGGGTAGTGTAGGGTTAGTGTTTGGGAGGGCAACTGTGTTTGAGCTTTCACTCAGTTCAAGCAACGATCGTTAACTCTATTCTTTTGAGGTTTCCATTCGTCATGCTATTTAGCATGGGTTTTAGAACTAAAAACCACACAAGCGACATTTGGCCACACATCAGGTTCTGTGGCCCAGTGTTTGTTGTGGTTTCAGTTGGTAGGTGTCACGGTTCCCCATAGATGTTCAGGAGTCAGTACGTTATAGTTAAATGAAATTTATTATAATATAAGAAAGGTAGCACACAAGTAATACAACAGGAACAAGCAGAGGGTTACAAGCCAGCAAGCACTGCTATCAGGAATAGTAAGCTGCCAAGCTTGACCACACTGCTGGAGACTAGGCCTCAGCCACTGGTAGTCTCTGCAGGAACCAGGAGCATGAACAGGAACATAGGATCTTGATCCGATGTAGCAAGAATACTGACTCACGCTTGCCGTCAGTATGGAGTGATTTCTGACTCACACCTGCAGTCAGTATAGGGAAATGGTTACCTGACTCACACCTGCAGTCAGTATCAAAGCTAGTCTGCCAGAGCTCCAGGTTTGCACTAGATTGGGTGTCTGCTAGGTATAAGGGACAAAAGTAAGAATAGTCAGACAGAGCCACAAGTCAGCACCAGAGAGGGTAGTCAGACAAGCCAGGTCATACACAGTTCAGGTAGTCAGTCAGAGCCACAGGTCTACACCAGGTTAGGTCTCCACTATAGGGATAGACAAAAGAATAGTCAGACAGAGCCACGGGTCAGCACCAGGTTGGATGGAAGACAAGCCAGGTCATACACAGAGCCCAAGGTAATAGAACTGTTTTGAACAATAACGCAAGGGCAACTGAGTCAGGACTGAGTCAAGACTGCCCTTTAAAGCCCTCCTCAGGAAGTAGGTAGGAGGAGCAGGTTCAGAGGAAGGAAGTAGGTAGGAGGAGACTACAGGAAGCATGGCATAAAATAGAGGCCTGCTTCACTCTGAAGCCTCTCGTCTGCAGATGACACGTGGAAAGACGCAGAGCGCCTCTGAATCGGAAGCTCTGGAAACAAGGTAAGCTATGACAGTAGAGCAATTGAATAGCTTTGTTAGCATTTTTTGTTAATGAGCCATTAGCCAACGTTGCCCCTACCGCCTGTTTTACTGGCCTCAATTGAATAAAGGCCATTGTCTGTTAAGTTCAATCATACATGAAAATCAGTGGTTCTGTTCAGTGCAGTAGTCAGTAAAACTGTTTATTTATTAACTCTGTATATTTTGCAGTAGAACAATATAAAAGTCACTGGTGCAGAGAATTATACATTAAGAATATGATTCATGGTTAAATTAAAATCTTGGATATATTGTTATATTACTTTTTTATAGCAACTAAAGCTTAATGACAGATACAATCCCTGTGACCCAAACACAGTTCAGGAGATTGCTAATACATAATATTTTCCATAGGCAGAAGGAAACTGAAGGGGGTAGGAGAAACCCCATCAATGTTATGACCATCTCAGAGCCAGTGTTTCTTTCAGTCCAGTGATGTGCAAAGAAATTGTACAGCTGGAGTCATGCAGGTTGCTAACTTTCCTCTAAATTGTTGCATGATGGGAAATCAGAGGATTCCTTGCTATGTTTGCAACCAAGTATAGAAGCTTTCCTTTGCCTTTGACCTTTCCTGAAATCTAGATGCTTATGCTTGGTTCCTGTAAATTAAAATACAATTGTTCAGCATTAAAATGTGCAATCAACAACATTCAGTATGTGATACAATCTATAAATTAAAATTTGTCTTACATTTTTGTTTGCTCATGAATCCAGTCTAGAAATTCGAATACTCTTGTGTAAACTCCAGGCTTTCCAGGACGGGCACAGCCTTCTCCCCAGCTTGTTATGCCAACTAAATACCATGTCTTGTCAATTTCACAGGCTAAAGGACCACCAGAATCACCCTATAAATTAAATAAAAATTCACTGTACAATTAGCATACTGGATAATAGAGGAGTAACCTACTCTTTGTTTCACAATGCATTGGAGACTTAACTAGCATCACTGCAGTTAAATACCTAGCCAATTCTGTTTCTATATTTCAAAGAAATGCAATGATCTTTGCAAAAATCATGGTTCAACCAAAAGTACTGTAACATACCGTAGGCTGTTACTGTGGTCACTTTTAAGTGCCAGGGAAATGATCCCAAAGACTGGATGACATGGGTTGAAACCCCAGCTCCTGGCTGCTTGGTAGCAACCAAAATGCAGCTGGGCATGGTAAATTCCTGGAGGTCCATGTTGAAAAGCAGGTGGCGTTCTGATCGGCTGCCTACCGTTATATGTTAAATGTTATGTGAATGTCATGGACTGTAATATATGTAACAGATGCTGGACCTCTGTGTTAAAGGGATAGTAATACTTAAAATGTAAAAAAAATATGTTGTAGGGTTTGTCCCCCTGAGTAAAACAGGAGTACTCCCACTGCTGAAAGGTGTTTCATTCAAAAGTTATTAATTTTCAAAGTTGAATTTTTTAGGTGCAATATCACAGTGGCCTGAAATTGTACAGTGGCGCTGTTGCTACACGATCCTATGGACAACTCTGGTCAGTTGACCATAAATCTCCATAGGATGGTGTAGCAACAGCGCCACTGTACAATTTCAGGCCACTGTGATATTGTACCTAAAAAATTCAACTTTGAAAATTAATAACTTTTGAATGAAAGACCTCTCAGCAGTGGGAGTAGTCTTGTTTTACTCAGGGGGATAAACCCCACAACATATTTTTTTTTACATTTTAAGTATTACTATCCCTTTAATTGTTGGCCTGCAATCTTACATGGGCCTGCAGGGGTTATTTGGTTGTATTTTTACCATCCAGATTGTATCTGTCTCACTGCCTGGTCCAGGTTTTGATTAGGTTTTGATTAGGTTTCACTTTCATAATGCATTCACCTCTGTTGTGTATACACTATTGTCTTCTGTGTGATAGGACTAGTCTGGTGTCATGATTGTCTGTATCACCTGTTTTTTATTGGACTGTTTTGTTGATTGTATCAGTCCCACTGTATATCCCATTGTGTCCCATGTTTACCCCAATATTGTGTATTGTACCTAGTTTTACTATAAAATGTCCCTTATTCCTTCAATAAAGGTAGCAGTCATTTTGGATACACGTGTGTCCTGTTGTTTTATTCCTGGATGGTCTAAAGGGTCCTCTTTGACCCCCACTCAAGGAGCCTACATTCCAGTCTTCCATGTAGCAATCCAGGATCACCAACCTGGCTACCTGCTTGTAGACACCTTCAGAAGGGAGAAACCCAGAACGATGGTCCAAGACAACTTGGGGTCTTGGGCTCCCATTACAAGTACCATTTGCTTAGTGTACTTTCTATGCAATAAATACACATACCCCCAATAATTAACTTTTCGTGTGGTTGGAAATAGCCCTTTAACTGATCCTAGCTGTTCACTCCTTGTTTGTCAGATCCTACCTATATATAAGTGATGGCTGAGTATACTTACTTATAGCTGTCATCAATACTAAGCTGCCGTCTAGCATATATTGTGCAATACAACAGTGAGATACTTGAGTCTGATAAAAGATCTGCATACATTTAGTTAAATATTTGCTAAAGCAGATCTTACCAGTTAATACAGAAGAATGAAAACAAAAATGTCTGACTCCAGGATAGAATTCTGCTTATTTCCTAAAACAACTATCTTCTATTTATTCTATTACTAGTAGGTGCGTGGCACGGCTTCTTCTGTGTAGCGAACCTTGGTTTTTTTAACCCTTTGAGTGCTAGGGGGGTATCTAAGCCATTGCTTAAGTACCTATCATCTTTCCAGCAAATATCAGTGATGCATGCCTTTGACATATATTCTTGCCACAGCGGTAATCACCATAGTCTTGTAGTGAATCAGCCAACTCTTCTCCTTGCACCCACTAATCAGCTGCTCAATCCAGAACCATTTCATTCTCTGTCATGGAATCTCCACTATCCAAAATGGACCTGATGGGCCTCCTGTCTGGTCTTCTGACCAAATATTACTTTAAAACTCTCCCTCAAAACTGAACTAGCCTCTATTAGATTTCCACCAACTGAGTCAGAGGGTCTCCTTCTTAGAGGAGGATAAGATGCAGCAGACCATGCTACTACCATTAAGCAAGTACTAGTGGAACAATGAGATGCTATACACCAGCTGTACTTTCGACTTGACAACCTCAATAACAGGTGCAGAAGGTGTAATGTGTGGATCAAAAACCTGTCTGAAACTGTTCCTCCACAAAACCTCAGATCGATCCTCACCTCCTTTTTCACCTCTCTATTAGATGACCCTTCCATTGATACAGTGCTTCTGGAAAGAGCGCACTGTGCCCTCAGACAGAGAGAAGATGGATCCCCTAGGGATGTGGTGGTCTGTTTCCACCACTATAAATTAAAGGAGAGGATCATGAGTAGGATCAGGAAAGGGAGCCTGCCTCAGTGTGTCCTACTTTATAATGATATATCTCCTCACATTCGTTACCTACACAGGTTAGTCAGGAACCTCATTGACCATCTTCGTAATCTACACATTTGATATAGATGGGGCTTTCCATTTTCTCTGTCTGCTTTGCACAATAGCCCCTCACCTATACTTCATAACCCTGAGGATATTCCTGCCTTCTGAGCCACATTGGGAAGCTTTCAAACTTCGCCTTTACACCTACACCTACTCTTCAACCAATGAAGCCTCAGGGAAGGCTGGAGTAGTCCCCAGGATATCCTACAACAAAGAAGAAACAGAGGAGTCTAGACATCTCTAGAAGGAACCCTCCATCTTCTTCTACACAGTGGACCTGAACGCATCATCCAGTTCCTGAACTCTAACTCCCTGATGGCTCTTTGGAGCTTATACCCACAAATCCCTGTTCTTTGTGCAAGACACATGACTGCTACAGCCAATTCTACCAATCATGTGCAATGTTTTGTGTACTGTACTGGTACATTATTGAAGTGTTATCTTGTTGTTATGGTGTTTCTTTCCTTTTTTATTTTGTGGTTAGTTGCTCAACTACTACATGGATCCTTTGGGTTCTTCTTAGATGTTTTACTCTGGGAGGGCCTCACACTGCCTACACCAATTTGTTGCCTAATGTTAGACCTCCATGTTACACTGGGTATGTCCCTTAAACTTGATACCTTAGCAATAATTGAATGTATGTCACATTTGCTATATTTATTCCATCTCTGCTGGGCAGCCTGACTTCTGACTTAGCTAGCTCTGGGCTTACATAGTTTTCCCCTTTAGGTGCTCAATATGCTCTGCCTGCCTACAACACACAATATACTCTTCGTGTAATAGTTGCTTGATCTAAACTAGGAGTTTACCTCCTTCCGGAAGATTGTCTCTGTGTCCCTTCCAATCTCCTTCTCTAAGGGCATTTCAGGTTCCTGGCTCACCCCACTGATTGCTCAATTTGAGACCCTATCTGTTGTTGTGGCCCTCTGTTGAATCTCTTATGATGGGAGAAACTCATGCTGCCCACACATATTCTCTTATGATTTGTCTTAAAGGGATAGTAATACTTCATTTTAACTTTATTTTATTTTGTAGGCATTAAAAAAACATGAAGAATGATATAAGTCTTATCTCTGAAACCTTTATGGTTTAAGAGATATTCACAAACAAAGTATCCCCCCCCTCTTCAACCAGATCAGAAGGGAGATGCCCAGGTAGACTGCAGAGAGGGACAATCTTCAATTAAGATAATGGAAAAAGCTGAAAAACTTGTCAAGGGGGGAAGGGCTTTCATTGTTTTCATACAAAGAAAATTGTCCCCTTCTGTTATCTGTACTGTCATACAACCAGACTCACATCTGAGAAGAGATGGCTTACACTAGGTAAAAGGGGCGGGGAGGGGAACTTTGCTTGTGAATATCTCATAAACCATAAAGGTTTGAGAGATAAGACTTATATCATTCTTCATGTTTTTTTAATGCCTACAAAATAAAATAAAGTTAAAACGAAGTATTACTATCCTTTTAAGTTATCACCCTTATGTCAATAATCGCTACTCTGGGAGGTGATATACAAGCTACATACTTTTCCATTCCAATTGGACAGCCTGATTTTTACTCAGATATTGCAAAGTTTTTGCAGATGGTCTTGTCTCTGTGGTAGACCTACCTCACCTGATCCTGCTTAGCTCCACTCCCATGCTGAAGGACTATCATATTATACACGTTAAGATCATGTGTTTAGATATGCTTTGGCTCCAGGTGGTTCTAATATTTTCCTCATCT
The DNA here is from genome assembly GCA_037306005.1 of Rhinophrynus dorsalis. Taxonomy (NCBI): domain Eukaryota; kingdom Metazoa; phylum Chordata; class Amphibia; order Anura; family Rhinophrynidae; genus Rhinophrynus; species Rhinophrynus dorsalis. The sequence continues at coordinate 112,400,773 of CM074718.1, forward strand.
ACATACACGTGATTTGTAAATAACCTGAGTTTCTATCCTGTAATGATGTGGGGGGCGGTGTTGTTGTTATGTTTGTCTTTCTCTCTCTATTCCTTCATCAAGAATTTATGGGATTTGCTTTGTGGGGCTTGTGTTATCTACCCATGGGTTCCTTCCTAACAGGCCCTTCTATTTTTAGCCCTCTACTCTCCACTCTAGCCTTTCACCACAGACAATTACGCTGTGTTCATTTTATATCAATACCTAGGAACTGATTGCCCTGATTTCAATAATCAGATTGAGGGTAAGGGGGAGGGGAAGAAAGAGACAACTTTTATTATAAAGCTCCATGTTGGTGAGGTGGACCCACAGTATAAGCATCATTCTTCTCATTCATATACAATCAAGATTTCCCTATGTCCGTTTTTGTGACATACGGTGTTTTGGGAAAGGATCTTCACGCTTACTTCCCCGCTCTCCCTTTCTAGCTCTGTTGGTGTGTCCATCTCCCTACATAGTGGAATGTACCCAAACAATGTCCGCGAATTTACAATTTGTAAAACTCACAAATGTTGCTTGATGCACATTTAATGCTGCCTAACTTCATTCCTCTTCATCTGACTTAGAGGAGGGGGGCTATAGAATGTCTCCTCTGCTCTTAACCATTGTAGTTTTTCTCAGCCCTCTTTCCTTTTTTTTCCTTTTCTCTTTCTCTACTTTCTCCACATCACACATTCTTATTCCTACTTACTCATAAGTTTCCTACTTACATGATTAGCTATTTTCCATCTACAAGTTCTCATTTACATGCCTCATGTACCATTCACTTCTCTCTACATCTCCTCACCACCACACACACATTTTGAGTCTCCTCTCCTTTTCCTTTTTGTGCCCTCTCATCCATCAATACTGGTTCTTTCATACTGATACATGGCCTCCCCACAGGCCTTGGGGCAGCACCTTTGTTCTTTCTCACTCTCAACATGCACCCCCAACTTCACATATGGACAAAACAAGATTTACGTGCCATTCTCCACTCGCTCATTGCTCCATATTCTTTGTATATCACACTCAAAACTCCACTTCTTCCCCCTTTCCTTTCATGATACCAAGCTCTCAGGGACTTCAGACCCCAAAATCAAGGGACTAAGCTCTCCTGAAAAATGTCCATAGCACAGTGAGATTGTGAACATTTAGCCTGAGACATACTTATTCGGGAAACCCCCTTTCTAGCATCCCCTCCAAAAAATGTGTTAAATAACAAATATCCCTTCTCTTCTACCCTTCCACTACAGAAAAGAAACAGGAAGTGGGTATTTTCATTAAAGGTATTTTTATCAAAGCCACCTTAATGTAGGTGTTCCTAGACATGATATTGGACCAAGAGGGTTGATTTCTTCTCCTCAAGGGCTAAATTTAAAATATAATTTACAATAAATCGTTCACTATTCTTAATTGTTACTGCCCCAATACCATATCAAAATCCATTTTAGATAACATATTTGAAGGAATAATTATTGTGGTGGGTGGCTTCAATATTTCACTAAATCCATCCTTAGATTCCTCCTACGGAACTCAAACTATAAATGATCACATCTTAAGTGTATATGAAACAGATTTATGGATCTCCAACTACATGATCGATAGAGACTGGACCGATCACTCTCCAGCATCAATTTCCTTCTTTCCCCCCTGGAGCTGATATCAGATGCTGAACTTATCCAGATTATTAAATTAATGGATCTTGGGAAGAGTCTGGACCTGATGGCTTTTTCCCTACTGTACTACCATAAATTCCAAACCACCTTGCTCTCATATATGTGCAACATCTTTAACACGGTTATATCTGGATAACCCTTCCCTCCAAAATCTTTGTAGGCACACATTGTAGTTATTCCTAAACCGGGTAAATATCTTTCTATTTCCAGCAACCTCCATCCTATTTCCTTACTGAATGTGGATCTGAAGATCTTTGTCAACATTTTGGCGAATCGTATTAGACCACTTTCACCCCAACTAAGTCACCCAGACCAGAATGGCTTTGTTCCTGACAGAGACGCTAGACACAACACAACCACTGTCGTTTCTCTGATTCATTTAGTAGATAGCAAATTGATTAATTTGGTCTTCGTTTCTACTGATGCGGAGAAAGCATTTGGTAGAAGAGTTTGGTAGAATTACATCTTCAAGATTCTTGCATACATTCTTGCATTCTCACACAAGAACCACTTCTTAGTACAGTTAGGAACAATCCCTCTATTCAAGGCCTGTGCTCTGAGTCTGAGAAAATAAGTTGACGGCCTATGCAGGCAAAGTTCTGTTCTTCATCTCGCACCCATACAACTCTATCCTTCCACTCTTCAAGATCCTGAAAGAATATTGCAGTAACAAAGGACCTCTCCACTTGGGGCTCCTTATTAGGGGTGGGCGAAATCTATCGCTGTGTTCCAGTGAGAAATTCAGCAAAAACCACATTGTTGTCCGTTTTTTGATGGAAAATCCGCTTTAAAACTAAAAATTAAAATTTTTGCATTTTTCGCCCATTGGCCAAAATTTTTCACCATTTTTTCAATGGATAGAAAGTTTCTGCCCATTGATTTACGTTGTTTTCGCTATAAAAATGTGACGTATTTGCGGAAATCAAACACAATAGAAGCAGTTACAGAGCAAGTTAGATGTGCTGTGCTATTCTGCTCTGATCTTTTTCCAAAAGTGAGGCAGGAGAGGCTCGTAGTGACTGCTATCACTATGAGCAGGTTTACAAATAATAAATGGAGGAGCTGGAAGGACCCTTATGGGTCCACTGAGTCTGAGGAGGAGGAGGAAGTGAGCACTACTGAACCAATGCTGTCCAATCCCCCATAATAACCCCATGGGATCTTGGGGAATTTAATGGGAAGGGAGGGAGAAAAGGGAATGCGAAGGAAGGGAGAAAAGGGAATGGGAAGGGAGGGAGAAAAAAGTAGTACTAATGAGAGTATGACAGGTCAGCTGCCTGTGCCTGCTGCTAGACATACTTCATCTGCTGCCACCATTGCTGCCCCTACTGCCACTAGTGCTGTGCCTGCTGTCAGATGTGCTTCCCCTGTTGAAACCAGTGCTGTGCCTGCTGCCAGTGCTGAACCTGCTGCCACCAGTACTGTGCTTGATGTCAGAAGTGCTGCCCCTGTGGCCAGTGCCACCAGTGCTGTGCCTGCTGCCAGTGTTGAAGCTGCTGCCACTAGTGCTGAAGCTGCTAGTGTGTTTTGTAATACTCAGGAGGGGGGAAAGAGAAGATGTTGCTAAGTGTGACAGTATCACTGTGCCTGTGATTGCTGCATTTTCTTGTCTGTCACCAGTAGGGGGCTTCTATTGGCTGTCTGCATTTAGCCCGCCTCATATTGCCTATTTAAACCTGGATTGGGCACCCTTTGAGTGCCCTTTCGTGTTGTTTCTGACCTTTTGCTATCACTATGTCCAGTGATAGTTGGGCCTCTGTTCCAGTGTTCCTGAGTTCCTGATTTCAACTGTTCCAGTGTCTCCTGCATGCTGAGTTGTTCCAGTCCTGGTTCCGGCCTAGTACTCTGGTGATGCAGTTCCTGCTGAACTTCTTCTCTGCTGTTTCCTGACCTGACTGATCGCTGCTGGTTCCTATCATTTCATCGCCTGTCTCCTGGCGACCTTCTGCCTGGTCGCGTCGGCGACATTGCTTGTTAGTCCCAGCGTGAGGACGCTGGTTTGCTCCAAAGCCTTGCGGCTACACGATTCAGTTGTTAGTCCAGTGTGCGGACACTGGTTCGCTCCCAAGCCTATCGGCTACACTATTCAGTAGTTGGTCCCAGCGTGTGGACGCCGGTTTGCTCCCAAAGCCTCGCGGCTACACGATTCCCTGTTGGTCCAGTGTGCGGACACTGGTTTCCTCCAAAGCCTATCGGCTATACTATTCAGTAGTTGGTCCTAGCGTGCGGACGCTGGTTCACTTCAAAAGCCTTGCGGCTATATGATTCACTGGTTACTCCAGTGTGCGGACACTGGTTTGCTCCAAAGCCTATCGGCTATACGATTCAGTGTTGGTCCCAGCGTGCGGACGCTGGTTTGCTCCAAAGCCTTGCGGCTATATGATTCACTTGTTACTCCAGTGTGCGGACACTGGTTTGCTCCAAAGCCTATCGGCTATACGATTCAGTGTTGGTCCCAGCGTGCGGACGCTGGTTTGCTCCAAAGCCTTGCGGCTATATGATTCACTTGTTACTCCAGTGTGCGGACACTGGTTTGATCCAAAGCCTATCGGCTATACGATTCAGTAGTTGGTCCCAGCGTGCGGACGCTGGTTTGCGCCAAAGCCTTGCGGCTATATGATTCACTTGTTACTCCAGTGTGAGGACATTGGTTTGCCCCTAAGCCTCGCGGTCTCAGTGTGCGGACACTGGGTTGCTTACGATCCTGTCATTCTGCCATTATCATCCGACTGCTATTGATATCTCTGGGCTGCCCTGCCCGGTATTGGTAAGGCCGGTAGAACCTCTTGCCACATTCCATCTCAGGTTGCCTTACCCGGTATTGGCAGGGCTGGTAGAGCCTACACTGTGTACTTATTGGGGCTGCCTTTCCCGGTAATTAGGTAAGGCCGGAAGAACCGTTATGCTATTCTATCTGCAGGTTGCCTTACCCGGTATTGGCAAGGCCGGTAGAGCCTAATATTCAATTCTCTCAGACTGTCCTGTCCGGTATATTGACAGGACCGGTAGAGTCTGCCTTCTGTCTGTGCTATTACTCATGATTTATATATGTATGTGATTGCCATCCTAAGTGATCAATTTAATTATCTCAATAAAATTGATTTTTACCTAAAACTTGTGTCTGACAGTCATAACAAACCGTGACAGACAGCAGGGGAGCCTAAGTCAAACTTGCCATCCACAAGCAGTCCCACCAGTGCTAGTACTACAACTACTAAGGTCCAGCAGCTTGTTAGTGTTAGGAGCGAAGGAGGGGGTAATCAATATCCTCCTATCAATAGTGACTGTGAGGAGGAAGACTCAGGGGATGAAACTGATGTGGTTGGTGTTCGTAGTAGTAGTGACAGTGATGGTGATGCAGCCGGTGGGACTAGTGTTAGGAGAGTGGTAGGGGAAGCAATTGAGAGCTTCCAGACTAGTGGTCAAGGGAGCCCACACGATTCCCCTGACCCTGGGAGTCCCCTTCCCCCCACGGCATTGTCCATGTGGAACAAGATCCTGAAGAAGGTAGAATCGTCACCACCTCAATAATACCACCACCATTAGCAGGAGCACAGATTAACTGCCTGTGCCTGATGTTACTGCTGCTAGTCTGCCTTCTTCTTTGGGTCAAAAGGAAATGCCAAATGTGACTTTAAGGGACCCTCTGTCACATTGCTCGTCACCTCGTCACCTCCACCAAGCTTGTGAGATGTCTGTAATAGAGCAGCAACAACACGTAGGGAGCGTGACTAGTGGAGGTGGTGATGAAGATGGTACAGAAGCTGGGGTGCCCTTTTTATCAGAAACTGAGAAGGAATGGGAGACAGGGATGAGGATGGGCATCACCACCACCACCACTAGCAACGAGCTTTTGGAATTTGTGGGAATTGCAACTGCTCTAATTCCTGCTGCTGCTGAGTTGCAAGGGCAGCAGGATGCTGAGGAGCAGGCTAGTGTGCCACAGACCACCGTACACACTGTGGGAATGGGGTCAACAAGAGATGCAGGACCAGGACAGGTTCATGTGCACTGACCACACATGGTAGTGTGGTAGAGGAGAATCTCAAGCAGGTCATCAGGTGGCATCTGAGGAGATTCTATCGCACAGAATATGCCAGGATTCTGGCAGGGAGGGTTCATCATTACTATTAATCTGTCAGCAAGTTGTCATGTGTCCTTAGCGGGGTCTGGACAAGGGGTATAGTGACAGCGGCAGTACTTGGGTTCTGGTGTCATGGTGTTTGGATACAGTTGTGACCCCAGATGTTATTTACCACACATACTGTGCACCTTGCAGTTCCTGATGAGAGGAACAGTTCCTGTTCTCAAGGGAAAAATGTATATTCTAATAACAACACAACCATCATTTTGGAGGAGGGGTTGGTGGAGAAAAATTATTGGCCAACTTTTCTCCACATAGACTGGGGGCTACTTATTGTGCTGCTACTGCCTCAGGTGCATCACTGGAGCCAGTCGTGGCAAGTGGCATCCATCTTCCATATTACTGCTATTGTTGATCCCATTCACTTTCAGCTGCCTAATCATCCTGCTGCTTAAACAACTCTGCAGCAGCAGTACGAACAGCAGTTGCAACTCAGGACTCAGGAGGACATTTGACAGTGGCCACTGGCCAACATGACCTGCTGGCATCAAACATAGTCCTACAAAAAATAAACAATTTTTATGGGGTTTGTTTCTAACAAGCCTAAGTCCTACAAATCAATGTTTCCTTAGGGCTTGTGCTAAACAAGCTTAAGTCCTACAAATCAATGTTTCTTCAGGGCTTGGGCCTCTAATAAGTCTAAGTCCTGCAAAGGCCTCTAACAACAAATCTAAAAATCATCCTATACAAAATACTCTATCAGGTCAAGTATCAGTCCACCCCAGTGTCAGATGGTTCCTGTCTCTATCACTTTACATACACATTTCTTATTTTTTATTTTATTAACTGTCCCTCCAATACCAGTCAAGAAACCCCCCCCAAAACAAATTCCCTGTTCAACTGATTCATTCGCCAGACTCCACCCACCAACACAGGCACCCTCCTCAGACCCCTTTTATACCATGTCTTATGTTTTTTTTTTATTTTATTTAGGATTTATTTTTTATTAACTTCCCTCCAATCCCAGTAAAAAATCCCCAAAAATCATCCCCTGATTCTTTCCTCACACCCCACAAACACAGGCACCCTCATACCCCTTTTTATACTATGCCTTTGGGAAATAAAATAATATTTGCTATGTGTTGTGTGTAAATTCAACGTTCCCGAAAAAAGCGGAAAATCAGCACTTTTCACTGGAAATTATTTGCCAAGCGGAAAGTGCCATTTTTCACCGATTTCAGTCTGAGGCAAACATATTCGCCCATCTGTACTCCTTATTAATCTTGTGGTCCAGCAAAATCAATATCATCAAAATGATGCTTCTCCCCAGGGTTCTATATATCTTCCCCACTCTCCCCATCCATATTCCAAGGCACTATCTCAGCTCCTTACAATCTTTCACTTCTTTTATCTGTGCACATAGCAAACCTAAATTAAGAATGTCCATACTATACCAGAGAATAAACAGAGGGAGTTTAGGTCTCCCAGACTTTCAGAGATATTACAGAGCATCAGCTATAGCTAAGCTGTTTGATTTCTCCCCCTCTGCTCCCAAATGCTAGACCAAAACATTCTTGGATATACTAGGCTCCCTTTATCCCTTACAACACTACTGGACCTTCATTGGGACCTCCTTCTCCTCTTGGTAAGATCATGCAGTCCTTGGACATATCTTAAACTCTTGGATGGAAATTAACAGATTGCTCAAACTTGGCCTACCTCCCTCCCCACTTAAAACAATAATAGGTAGCTCAGACTTCCTGGCAGGTTTGGGAACTTTGCCCTTTTAGATTTGGCAGAGGAAATCCTTTGTAACGTTATGATCATTAAACTATCAGACATCCATCCTTTCCTCTCTTGCAAGAGAAATGCGGGACCACCCCGGATTCTTGGTGATCACTTCTTCAGATTCAACATTGGTTCCGGATGGAGTGGAAAGATAAATTAACTCTCAGGGACCTTATCATATTTGAAAAATGTATATCAAGCCCCCCGCCCACATTTCTTATGTCCTGTCTCCTTTTGCCACTCTCTTCTCCTTGTCTCCCAACCCAATTCAAAACCCTACTTTCTAGCTTCTTGGCAAATAGAACTTGAGGTGTCTCTGGACATGACTCAATGGTCCTCTATCTTCAACCTAAAATATGAAATGGCCCGAGATGCTAACACAAACTATCAACTATAAATTCTCTCCTCTATGCTGGAGATGTCTTATGAACATCAGTAAAATGTTGCATATTTGGTGGACATGTCAATTATAGCAGCTTACTGGACACTGATCTTGCAGCAGATTAACATGGCAATTGTCCCCTCCACACCTAAAGATCCTCTTCTGTGTCCACTTTTATACAGACATCATATCTCCCCCAAACCTAATCTCACATCAGGGTCCTGTTTACCTGTGCTCCTGAATGCTGTGAAGGCTTTGATTCTGCTTTATTGGATGAAACAGGAACATTTCCTCTTTAGTGCTATAAACAACTTAAGAGGTCTCACTTTAAAAAAAAAAAAAAAAAAAAAAAAAAGCTTCCTCTGCTTACACTGATCTAATTTCCTCTAATATTAAAGCGGAACTTTCACTCTCATAACATTGCCCCTGAATCCATTACTAATATAGCAATAGGTAAAGCCATACTTATATTATGCTCAATAAGTTCGTGGTATTCAAGAAAATAATTTTTTTCTGCAGGCATCCACTGCACAGAGCAACTCTGTGCGCCTTTGCCGTCAGCAACTTCTGTTACCTTAAGGTAATGGAAGTATGTCAAGACCAATCCGGGCAGTGCACGGGACAGACAGTGCAGACTCAAAGGTACCATACCTTGAAGATGTCTGCGCTGTTTTCCGCTGGTGGCTGCAAAAGAAGTTTATTTTCTTGAATACCGCTGACTTATTGAGCATAAAATAAGTATGGCTTTACCTATCGCTATATTAGTAATGAATTCAGGGGCAATGTTATGAGGTTGAAAGTTCTGCTTTAACCCTTTGCTTTATTACATTTTCACTTCTCAATCCCATTTGTTAATTTTGTTGATCATCTCAACTTTTTCCAGTACTAGAAAAAACTGATTTTGAATACTATATTTCATATTAAAGAAAAAAAATTTTTACGCAGTGGCAAAATGATGCTTCCTAGCCATTTAGCAATGTTAAAGTTTGTAGTCAAAAAATAATCCTACATCTTTCTCCATTATGGTCTTTTTAGAATGATTCCATTAAGCTAATACATATAATGCTTATTAAATTGCAAAACTTTATATGTTTCTATATTTAACATCATATTGAAATGTTATCCTCTATTTATTATCTTATACAATGTGAAGTTTATTGTAAAAATAAGAAATATTCCTTCAATACCAACTTCAAGGTCATTCTTAAAAATCAGTTCCCTGAGGTACATCTTTTTCAAAACCTGATATTTCTTGGAAATATTTTTACATGCTTTTTATATGCTTTCTGCCTTTCTGCCAGTTATCTACCAAAGTAAGTCTTTGCCCCTAGACCCAAGTGCCTTAATTTATAGACCTCCTTTGTATCCCTCTAGCAAATTTTTTTTTCAACGTTTTAATATACTCCACATATAATCCACTGTCATTTTCTTGTTCCTGCTTAGCTCTTTATAGAAGACCATCTGTTTTGTTTTTTGATTATGTATATGTCTCATAAAACAACATTGGTTTCTATTATTTCTTTTTTTCCAAGAAAACATTATTCTATACAATTCCTTCAAGCCAATTTTCCACTATTGAGGTCAGGCTTGCAATTCTTTAATTCCTAAGATGAGTTCAAGATTTTTTCTTAAAAGTGGCACCACATTGGAATTGTGCCAATCCTTGAAGAGCTTAAGTATCAGCTGCACAATGTTATATTCTGTGCATTAATAATAGTAATAGGTTTATTCTTATAAAAGAAGAATTTGACCTAATTTGCTTTCAGAATTTTTTTCAGGCACAATGTGCCATTGCCCTGTAGAACTTACAGTCAAGGTTTTGGTGCCTGAGACTATTGCTGCCTAAGGTCACAAGGAGCTGAACCAGGTATTCATAGCTTCACGGCCAATGTCTTGACTTCAGACTCTGTAAACTGAGCCACCCCATCTCCAGTAGTAGACATATTTAAAAAAAAATAATAATAATAATTCAGGCAGACAGTATGATATATATATATATATATACTGGAGACAAACATGCTCTCTGCAGCAGTCTCAAGTTGCCTTCCCAGAAGGATATGTCTGTTTATTGTTTCCTGCTAGTACTGCTGAATTGATTGTACCTTAGCTTTGCTGAATAAACTCCTTTGTACTTGTTGTTTTCTTTGACTGGGAGAATAATACACTAACAAGAACGATATAGGACTATTAATAAAGTGCATGTGTGCTCAGTCATTGAACTCTGATGCATTGATTCTCTCTGCCCATGTACCAGGTTTTTAAGAAACAAAAAAGCAAGGTACAGTACATCACTATCTGAACTAATTAAGGTGGACATACTTAGAAGAACTGGAATAATTCTGGAGCAATCAGCTGCACCAGAGCAGAACAGTTTAAAATTCAGACTTGATTTAAATGGGGCTTTTAACCCCTTGAGTGCTAGAGAGATCTCTAATGCATTGTAAAGCATTAGAGACCTCTCAGCATTCAAAGCATTAAACCAAAACTATAGATTATAGTAATGAAGTCATGCTGCTGTACAGGTACTTCCTGTACTTCTTACCACTCACTACATTACCTCCCCCACTCATTGGCACTGAAAGTGTTATGTGTCAGTGAGTTGGAGAGGGGGAGTCATGTAGAGCTAAGACAGAAAGGTCCATAGTGTTATTCTGGAGTAAACTAGATGCACCATTGGGGACAATTAAAAATTCTTGAATTCCCATGCACTTGAATAGAGGCCTCAGCTGTCTCTGGAATTAAAGGGACAGTAATGTCCCATAAAAACTTGTTCTAGTTTTGTAGAGCAGGAAAAAATAAGGTGAATGGCACAAATCCTATCTCTCAAACTGCTATGGTTTGAGAGATATAGGCATTGAAAGTTACCCTCTCCCTCCCCTTCTCCTTATGTCAGCTGTAAAGCTGACAGCAGGAGATCTGTGTCAGCCAAACCGAGAAGGCTCTTCAGCAGAGCCGAAATCACGTTATTGCAAAAGAATTACTTAATTGGAAAGGTCTACAAAGTGTGCTTGCAAATTAGGCACACTTTGTAGACTGTTCCAATTAAGTAATTCTTTTGAAATAAAGCGATTTCGGCTCTGCGGAAGAGCCTTCTCGTTTTGGCTGACACGGATCTCCTGCTGTCAGCTTTACAGCTTACATCAGGAGAAGGGGAGGGAGGCAGGGAGGGAGGGGGGAACTTTCAATGCCTATATCTCTCAAATCATAGCGGTTTGAAAGACAGGATTTGTGCCTTTCAGCTTATTTTATCCTGCTCTACAAAACTAGATCAAGTTTTTATGGGACATTACTGTCCCTTTAAGGGGGTTAAAATCCTGATTTAATAAGAAATGTTATTTGTCCCTTATGCTGCAGTTTTTATTCCAGAAGAACTAATGTTTGCTTTTATAAATATGGGCCAAAATGCCTGCACAGCATGTCTTAATTAGCATAATCTATCAATCTAAATAACTCAAAAACTAGTTTCCTAAATGTAAATAGCTAACACAACAAACAGATAACTTTGAAAGCTCTTTCAAAATCATCAACATTATTTTTGATTCTACTGTCCTTTTAAGGGCCACACAAAATCTATTAAGAATTTTATTTAATTGACTACGGTGCCTTTAGCCTGTGCCAGTTTTCTTTCAGTTACTAGTACATCAGTCTCAAACTACAAAACAAAAAGACTGCACTTCTTCCCAACATGATGTTACACATCAGAATACTCAAAGTAATAGGAATATTAGACTTGGAATTGTATTTTGGACACAGCTTCCAAAGTTACCTGACACATCAAGACACATAAAAGAGCAAGTCCTATTCATACTTCTTGTGTGCATTTGAAAGCAGTAGTACCTCTCTGATTTGATTTGAGTTCATTTTGTGTGGAGGTGAGTTATGAAGGTGTAAGTAAATATTATTACTTACTTTACACTCACTTACCTTACATGAATCTATTTTGCCATGTTTATATCCAGCACACAATACTTTAGAACTGATTTTTGATAGTTTGTAGTTTGATTGACATTCATCAGTGGACATTGGAGGCACTTCTGCTTTTTGGAGAATATTCTCAGGACTACCTGCAATTGCATTAGGATACTTATTACACATTAGTGTTCACAGAGGGTGATGTACTAAGTATGGTGAGGCAATTCTGGGTAAAAGCAACCACACTATAGGGAACAAATAAAAATGTCCATTGTGGTAAATTAGGATTTTAAATGAATGCTGAACACGTCTCCATTGCCTTGTGAAGCATTGTGTTGTAGTGTAAGGAATTTGGGGATTTTCATTATTTCCTTGTCAAACAGTTGGTTTGATGCAGAATTTTCCTCTTTTACTTAGTACATCAACTTTACAGTTGGTAACTTCTTCCATCCCAAAACATATCTAAGCTTAAAATAATATTCATTAATACAACAAAATCACACCTTGTATGTTACATATGTCTGCAATGCATTAATATAGCAGAGATTCCCAGTTCTTTGCTTAATCACCACCAAATAATAGTCTCTCTGGATCTCCAAACATGACCACAGGCATAGCTGTCAAAATGGCCAATATGCAGACTGACTGATCCATGCTCAAGTGTGGACATACTTAACCCTTTGGATACTAAAGTCAGTAACATTTATATGTCATCCACACATTTTCATTGTGATAAACTGATTAAATAATAAATAACTAAATAACTAAATAAGAAACAACTGCACCATACGGGGTCAAATAAAAACCCTCAATACATTGGAGACCTCTCTAGCACTCATGGGGGAAAAAAATCTCCATTTAAATTCATGTGCATTTTGGATATTTTATTTGCCTCTATGCTGCAATTGGTTTTCCCCAGAATGTTTCCATTTCTCAAAGACTTAAATCCTGAAGATGAAATAAATAAAATAAAATGTAGGTAATTTGACTTCACAAATTCTGCACTTGCAGAACAGTAATGTCCAAATACTGGGTTACTATCCCTCAGAACAAGGTCTGAAGTATGGATACAGACACAATACCCAGAAGAAACACTGAGCATCAGCGGACACAAAAGATGCACAAGACAGAAGTTCAAAGGGAGGTTTCTACAGCATTCCCAAAACCAGGTTCAAATATATTGGTGGAGTGGGATCCCAAAAAATATGGTTAGCAATGACACACACACCATGGACAAAAGTTTTCACATCAGGAAGCAAGGGAATGTGTGACTGCAAAAGAGCGGAAATCTGAACCTTGAGGGAACTAAGGCTAAGCCCTTTTTGAACACCATCCTGAAGAAAGTCCAAGACACTTGGAAGCTGAAAAGGATGCAGGCATGAGCCTCTGAGGGCACACCACTTGTAGAAGAAGGATCAAACCCATGATAGGCCTCGGAAGAAAAAGGCTCTCTAGCCTGGAACATAGTAACAATAACCTCATCTGAGAAACACTTTTTCTTTAGGATGCTGGTCTCTAGAGCCAAGCCATCAAATCTAACTACCGAGGTTGGCACAACGGACCCTGAGTCAGGAGTCCCAGGTGCAGCAGAAGGAGAAAGGCCAGATGGGGCCAGAATGGAGCAACCAAGATGACATGAGCGCACTCAACTTTCATTTTCCTTGGCACCCTGGGGATCAGGAGTGTTGGAGGAAACACATACCAAGAGGAAAGTCCCATGCAATGGTCATTGCATCCACTAGGAGAGCTAGAGGTTTCCGGAACATGGGCCAAAACTGAGGATCCTTGTGGTTCAGGTGAGATTCCATGATATAAACCATTGGAAAATCCCAACAGTGTACTATAACATTGAATACTCTGTAATTCAGCCCCCATATTCTGGAATGCAGGTGTTGGTGACTGAGAAAGTGTGTCACTATGTTTTCTACCCCAGAATTGTGTCACTATGTCTTCTACCCCAGAATGTGAATGGCCTCAGCCCACAAGAGGATTTTCTGCAAAGCTAACACACTCCTTGACAATTGATGTAAGGGAACACCTTTGTGTTGTCAGACTTAATCCATACTAGGAACCCCACAAAGGGATGAGAGCAGTGGCGTGGCATGAGGCAAATTACTCACAATTTGAATACATTAATGGCCAGAAGACTTTCTTCCTTGGTCCAGAGTCACTTGGCCATGAGAGGGTAGTACCCTAGCCCAGCAGGCTGGCATCCATGGTGATTGACCACAATCCAATCTAGCATGACAAATGGATGACCCCAACATCCTATGGGACATCTGAAGCCACCACTGAAGGTCCTCCTTCATCCAGAGAGATAAAGATATAACATGGTCCAGACATCAGTCTCATCTGTATCAATCCTGAGAATGTCCACTTGCAATTCCCTCATGTGGAATTGTACAAAGGGAACATCTGCTAGGGCAGACACCAGGTAACCCAGCACATTCATGTACTCCTGCACCATCGACTATGGTCAGGATATTGACTGACATACTTGGAGAGACATAGACTGAATTTTACAGGGTATCGAATCACATGTCTGGAAAATTAAGGACCTGGGAAGAAACCACGAAAAACGTTTTGAAATTGAGTACCCAAGAATGCTGTTCCAAAATGGGAATACACTCCTGAATCTGGGTGGGCAATATTAGCTCTGAAGGATCCTTGAGTTAAAAGTTAAAAGATAGGATGTGAGCCACCAAGGTGGACATAACCTTTGTAAACACCTTTGGATTGGATTCCAGGCCAAAGAGAAAGGCAGTGAAATGAAAGTACCTGTTCTGAAATGCAAAATGCAGAAAGTACTGATGGTCAACATGGATTGGTACATGCAGGAATGCCTCCTTCAAATCCAGAGAAGCAAGAAACTCACCTGGACAAATAGCTGCAATGATGGTTTGCATAGACTCCATTACTGTGGTGTCAGCACAAATTGGTTAATACTTTTTAAGTCCAGTATAGGACCAGGACCAACACCTGTTTACAATCAAGGAGGAAACTCTGCCTAGAAATAGATGGCCAAATCTGGATCCATAGGGACTCTGGACAGAACAAAATGGTATGGGGGAAGGGACTTGAAGTCTAGGCAGTACCCTTCCATAATCACCACACACACCCACTGATCCATCACCAAAATCGCTCATGAACTGTGGAGAAAAAAAAGAGGAGGCTCCCTATGAACAGAGACACAGTGAACCATGCAGAGGTGGACTTGTCAGTCTTCTTAGTTTTCTTGCCTTGTTTTGGGGGAGGATGCATGTTCTTGGTCTGAGGCACTGGTACCCTAGGCTCATATCCTAACTGGTGGGATAAGCAGCGTGTTTTAATAAGAAAAAAACAAAAGCTTAGGAGTAAGTTGAAGAAACAAGGTACTCTTGCTCACCGTGGCATGGCTGATAACCTTCTCTAACACAGGGCCAAAAAAAGCATCCAAAACTTGATCACCCCAGATGGCCATAGCCCTACCAACCCAGGCAGTGACATAATAGGAAGTAAGGTGGCACCTGTGGCCGCAGAGTTCACCTTCAGCAGTCAAGTCATTTATCCATCTCATCCTTAAGAGTCTCAGCATTATTCCTAGCAAGGAAAAGTCTCCTGTCAGGCATCTTACATTCTTCCTTTAGAACCTGGTCTAAGGAATAGAAAACACAAGAAGGGAGTAAAAATGGGGGTGCCCCTTGTGTGGAATCTTCAATCAAAACCAATACTACCACCAAACACCCAGTGGTGGTATACTCACAAAATGAGTGGCTGGGGAATTACATATATAATACTTAGCAATAATGCCAATATCAATTTTGTATCAAAATATACATCATCTTCAGTCAAGGGCTGCTACTCAAGGGCTACTCGTTTCCCACCACAGCAAAAACATATACAATAAAACAGAAAGAGGGTGCCCAGTGGTATAGTATATAAATCAACACTCTAATAAAAGGAAAAAGTAAATAATTGTACTCACAATTGTGTTGGTCAGAATAATGTCCCTAACATTATCAGCATGTGGAGATAAACCCTGTCTCCACTTAGGTCTAAGGAATGTTGAGGAGGAAAAAAGCAACATCCTCTTTACTTAAAAATGTCAGGGGAAGGGGAACCAGAGTTGAAAGCCTCTGAGACATTAAGTTCCTTCGGGGCCACCCTAATAAGCCATCGGCTGTGGGTATAGAGTTGTCCTTATAGTAATACTCCAATGAGAGATGAGTACAAATCATCTCCATCAGTCTCCCATTACTCAGCCGAGGAATCCCCAATAATTTATGTGTGTGACCACCAAATACAGGGCTCAAGTGCCTTATGGGAGGTGCAGGTTGCCCCACAGACCAAGAGCTGATAACCACCTGAAGAAATAAGAGCTCTAACCTAAACTGGTTCCTGTTCAGCATGCTGAGGGACCCAGTGCTAGTGTAGAGGCCATAGAACAAGATGGACATAAGACATGTCCCAAAGAAACTTTTGTCCAGTGTGTTCCACACTGGACAAAAGAGAAAGTCAAGGTTAATTAACATCTGCTGATACTTTTTCCGTTTGTTTTTTTGTTTTTTTTTGGGGGGGGGATTTACTGTTCCTTTAAATGAACATGTAAGCAGGGGAGAACAGTGCAGAAAATGTGTTGCTCATACTAAAAAACATACAAAAAAGACAGCCCTGCACTCCTCTATATAATGTGAACATAAGTGCCCTGTATCTAGCATATGTAAGAACTATTAGTAAATCTAAATGAAAACAAGTGAGAATTTCGTTCCACAAATTGGCCAATCCATGTGTAAGCTTACCACCACGCCAAGGTGTCTCACTTTGCGGTAAGTCCTACTCTAATACACCTATAAAGACCCTATCTAAATTAAAAACAGACATTCTCTGAAGAAAGATGTTATAATAACGAAATTCTTATAGAAATCTAATTAGGGATTTTAGTCTGTAGGAATAATAATAATAATACTAATTTTCTTTTAAGTATCAGCCTACTTAGATTGTAAGCTTTACAGGGCAAGGACCGACGATCCTAACGTTTGCTCACCTGGTGTTCCCCTTATGATAATTGTCTGTATAATAACCATATAACTGCTGCATTTATTAAATCATTCTATACCAAATGTAAACTGTAAAGTGCTAAGTACAACTGTTGGTGCTATATAAATAAAAATATACATCTAAACTTGTGAACTGTCAAACTGAGCTGATCCATAGACATCTGCTGTCAATGACTGTCTAAATACAGTTTTTTTTCTACCAAGTCCTCAAGGGCCTAAATTGCCATGTCCATGACAGACATTTCCCTTCATACAAACTGGTGAGTCATTTATAGCTTAAGCGGTTGTGCCCTGTTAGCCACAGAAAAAGCAGGGAACTGTTGGAGTATAAATGATTCCTTTACTGGCTAATGGAGTGACTCTAAGATGCAAGCTTTCAATACTGATAAGAAAATTAATTGCTGGTAGAATTAAAAATTTAAAAATAATTTGCATGAGTGTTAACCTGTCATGTATTGTGTATTCAGCCTTCATTCTTATTAAGCCTGAAGGAGACACCTAAGTTGTCTTGAAAGCTTGCATCCTAGAGCCACTGAGCCAATAAAGGTATTAGTTTACTCTGCCAGTCTCCCAGTTATAGGTTATTCAGAGGCCAAAAAAGTGTGAACAGTTTTATGTTAATAAATGTACCAGATTCTTCTCTGAAACCCCATCCAGTTATCCAGCATGTATTGGGAATTACTAACTCTGTCTTTTTTGGTGGAAGGCAGATTGCTTGTTGATTTTCTGAAATGATACAGAATGTAACAATGACAAGTTATAAGACCATCAAACAGTTTGATATGTTTTTAGTTTGCAAGTATAAAGCACTAAAATAGACTATTAATTTAAAGTTACAGTTTCATTTGGAAATTATATGTATTAAATGGAATGTTCTAGTACATTTCATGTAAAGTTATGCATTTTGGGTATAATAATAAAAATGCAACACATAGTTTAAATGGTGTTTCTCTGGGGAAATCTACAAATGAAAAGGATTTGGGAGTAATGGTAGACAATAGACTTAGCAGTAGCATGAAGTGCCAACTGGCAGCTGCAAAGGCCAATAAGATATTGGCATGTATTAAAAGGGGTATTGACTCAAGGGAGGAAGATATAATTATGCCTCTTTACAGGTCCATGGTAAGACCCCACTTAGAATATGATGTTCAATTCTGGGCGCCCTTTCTGAAAAAGGACATTATGGAACTAGAAAGAGCGCAGAGGAGGGCTACAAAACTAGTAAGGGGAATGGAAAGTTTTAGTTATGAAGAGAGGCTAGAAAAGTTAAACTTGTACACACTAGAGAAACGGCGTCTTAGAGGGGATATGATAACACTATATAAATATGTTCAGGGCCCATACAAAGGGCTCTCCAAAGACCTGTTCATTAACAGAATAGTACACAGGACAAGGGGCCACCCACTTAGACTCGAGGAAAGGAGATTTAATCTACAACAGCGGAAGGGTTTCTTTACACTAAGGATAATAAAGGTATGGAATTCACTGCCTGAGGAGGTGGTGCTATCGAATACATTAGATGCCTTTAAAAGGGGCCTGGATACTTATTTAAAAGAGCATAACATTGAGGGCTATGTACGTTAGTTTTGGGATGAATATTTAATTGGGGCTTGTTGATCCAGGGAGAAATCTGATTGCCATTTGGAATCAAGAAGGAATTCCCCCCCCCCCATTCAAGGCAGAATTTTAAATTGCTAATTGAGGGGGGGGGTTTGCTTTCTTTTGGATCAACAATGGTAAACAGGAATAGGAAAAGGTTGAACTATATGGACGCAAGTCTTTTTTCGACCTAAATTACTATGTTACTATGTGTTTTCCTCTAATAGTTCTCCTGCTGGAGCTCAGGAAGCAGTTCTGTGCCCATGTACCATGTGAAGAAGCTGATTACAGAATGCCTGTAGTGTAGTGTCAGTCAAGGAAACCAGATTCACCATATGTGGCCCTCAAGTCCATCAGAGAGCTGATGTACTAAGAAGACAAGGGGGAAATGCATTAAGGGATGCTGTGATGATGTGTGTCTGGTGATGTATGGAGAGTACATTGCCTTTGCGATGGAGAAACACATCACCATATGCACTAAGAATTAGTAATGGGAGGGGAAGAATCTCATCAACAACCCTGAAGTCAGAATGCATTCTTTCTGCTCTGGGGGATTGGAGAGGATGTGATCTGACTTCAGCACCACAAACAGCACCATAAACCCTTTCAGTGCCATTGGAATGTACATTGCACACCACTGTGGCACTGAAATTTTTAGTAACAGCAATAGATGAGAGGCTACATAGGGGACTCATTTACACAGGATTCCCACCTAAAGAACTCAAGCACTGTTTGCATGTGAAATGTATAGCTGTGCAGGTAGAAGACTTGTGACTGCACATGGTGTAACTTATTTTAAATATAACTTATACTGCTCGCCAAGCAGCTCCACTGGCATCTCCTCACATCACAAGCTTGTACATTGTGCCTGAAGATGTGAGGGTATGTGAATCCAGGCTGTAGTAAAGATACAAAATACAGATAAAAAGTAAAGTCTTCTTTCCTATCCGTTTCAGCACTCAGAAGAGAAATTCTAATGGTGGCTTAGTTGTGTGTTTTTACATGGTTTAATTAATAAAATACTATTTGAATGTGTAAACAGTCTACTCCTAGTCATTATACCTCTATAACCCTTTGAGTGCCAGAGGGGTACGCAACGCATTGCTTTGCAATGCGTTGCATACCCCTCTGGCACTCAAAGGTATTAGTTTAATATCCCCATTAGTCTCACTCATTAAAACAATATTGCCAAATTGTCAATCAAGTGGAACAATGGAGGAACATAGGAGGTACAATGTGAGAGAGGTGGAGAAGGAGCTGACATGCTTGACCTGGACTGGGAGACAGATCTAGTCAAAATGAATATCCAAGAGGCAGGTCAGCCTCTTTAAACTGTTAGTACCCTTCAAAGGGGGATGGGACCATACTGCACCATATATTGGAACTTCTTCTGCTGCACTTACTTTTGGGTTGAGCTGTTCTGATTTGTTTTTTGTGGGTTAAAATTTCCCAGTTTAAATTAAATAGATTTTTGAGAGATGTTATTTATCCCCTAATGTTCAGTTAGTTTGCCCCCAAATTATCACCACTTTGTCTTTGCACATATGACTCTCCCTTTCCCTTACCTAATCACTTATTGACACAATTTTTCAAACACTTACCGTTAAATGGGATGGGTGTTTTGAGTTTTAATAAAGCAATGTCTGAGCCATTTGCTGCTCCAATATAAAGAGGATGAATTATAATTTGTTCAATTTCAAAAAATGGTGTAGATGGTGTTATATCAGACAGTTTTACAATGCCAGTATAAATAGCCCACATTTGAGGTAGGTGAAACCTAGAAAAAACACAAGATATATTATACATGATATGAAGTAAAAATCATAGGTCTTGGATAGTTTATCATAGTGTACAAGACATATCTACTTTATCACCTCTTTGCTGCATCTTACTGTATAACCCCCAGGAAGGCTGATTAACATAGGAGACAAAGAGCAATTAGTAAAAATCTGCCAAATTCTCATTAAACGTGATAGCAATGTTTCACAAAAGCAGCAGCTTCAATTAATCTTCATAGTATTTGAGCCATAAAGAGTGTTGTTTCACTACTGTGAGTTTTGTAGTTCAAGAGTAATTGATCCCGTCCCTTTTACCTAGTGTAAGCCCCAACTCCTCAGATGTGGAATCCAGTCCATAGACCAGACAGATAACAGCAAGGGACAATATTATTCCTATGAGAACAATGAAAACCCTACCCCCTTGACAGGTTTTTCAGCTTTTTCCCTTATCTTAATTGAAGATTGTCCCTCTCTGCAATCTACCTGGACACTCCCTGCTGCTCTGAGCTGACCAGTATTACATCAGTAGAAGGGGCGGGAGGGGGATACTTTATCATTCAATTACTCTTGACCTACAACTCTGACATAATTGAAATAACACTCTCCAAGGCCCAAATACTATGAAGATTAATTAGAGCTGCTTTTATTATAAAACATTACTATTCCTTTAAATGTGACTCTTAGCCCCTACAGAGGCATCCAGTGCCGGTGAGATAGCTCAGTGGAGCCTGTTTAAACAACAGGGTTGTACGCTCAAATCCCGTCAGGGTCAACTCAGCCCTTCATCCTTCTGAGGATGATAAATGAGCAACATTGATTGGGTAATAATAACATATCATTTCAGCTGCCAATTTGGCTAAAAAAAGGCTACTCATGACCTCTGAAAACCAATAACAGTTTGGTTTAAAAATAAAGCTAACTGATGGAGACACAGTAAAACTAAGACAAGTATAGGGGAATTCTATCTTCCAGGTTAAAACAGCCATGTAAGAATAAAGAGGCAAACTAAACATTTTCAGTACACTTTACGGGCTCAATACTACTAACGGTGCTAAAAGCAACATTAGGAGCCAAAGTAGTTCCAGCCAGTACACGCACAGTTGTACCACTGGCATCCTATTGCTTGGCCAGCATCCACTGCAATGAGTGTTGATCGCAAAACTCACGTTATAGCGAAACGCTCATCTCAGCTTTTTGCTAAATAGCATGACTTGTGAGAACATCAAAGGAAACTAGCTAACTCTCAGTGTTTGACACAGACATTGTCACCCTCCCAAACACTAACCCTACTCTACCCCTAACAAGAACAATAAAAGAAAACAGCACTAGCCCTAAACCAAACCAAATCTGCGCTCCTCCATATAAGCTATCCAAGTGTGAACCCTGTATAGTGCATATTGTATACCACTTTCTTAAAATTTGGGGTCTCTGTTGCATAGTTTGGCCAAAGTATGTTTAAGCCCGCCTGCCACGTCAAGGCTCCCCAATATAGGCGAGTACCTAACTTCACACAATCATCCTATCTAAGTTAAAAACATCCCTGACGAAGCATTTCTTATGAGCTGAGATTTCTTGTACATAACGCATTGGGCATATTTTAAAAACATTTAAAAACATCTTTATGTTAGGACTCACCTTTAGTGACCCATAGAGAGTGAGTAGCAGAGGCCAGGAGGACCGGAGCTCCATTAGTCCCCCCTATAAACCCCATCCACCCACTCCCACAAGTCACATGGGGTTTCATTACTGCCTTAAAGGCAATGAGCCAAACAGCCCAAACACTATCCTATTACCCATACCTCACTTACCTGTAAGCCTGATATTTAGCAGGGTCTTCAACACTCATGTCATCCACTGTAAATTATCTTACATTAAGCCAGTGTCTTCTTTCTTCATCAATCTTCTTCATCTTCTGTATATTCTTATCCTCATATGTGATGTTCCTCTTCAAACTTTGGTGAAAAAAAAAAATATTAAAATTAATAGTGCCAACATAGCTATGCTGTTGTCGCTAGATGCAGCGGCAAAAGAGCAGAACAAACATCCCCCTCTATATACCTCTTGGGCCGTTGCCCGAGCCATACGTAGGGGAATTTCAACCGAGACTGGCTTTTGTATAGCCAGTCCCTGTTCAAAATGGTTCCCATTCTTCCATTGGCTCGGATGTGGGGTTACGTACCTCCCAGCCAGTCAGCTTCTAGCAGGCTTTGTCATCCCTCCCACTAGAAGCTCATTGGCTGGGTAGTGCGTAACCCCACATCCCAGCCAATGGAATGTGGGAACCATTTTGAACTAGGACTGGCCATATAAAAGCCAGTCTCTGATCAAGTTCCCTTCAGTGTGGCTCAGGCAATGGCTCAAGAGTTATAAAGACAGTGGATTTTTGTTCTGCTGCTGCCAGCACTATTAATTTTAATATATTTATTTCTGTGTTGAGGGGCATTAAAGTTTGAAGAGGACCATCACATATAAGGATAAGAAGAGACAGAAGATGCAGGAGAGGAAGAAGACTGAAGTAGAAAGAAGACATTGGCCTACAGAAGAGAACTTACAGGGGATAACCAGGGTGCTGAAGACCCCTCTGTATAACAGACATGGAAGCATTTATTTTAATGGAATGGTGTTAACTGTAGGGGGATTGACCCTGTGAGTGCCAGTGGGGTATGCAGCGCTCAGCAATGCATTGCATACCAAACTGGCACTCGTAGGGTTAATTTAAATTTTTTTATATTTAGTTCCTTGGATGTATTGATAGGGGCTTAGGGATCACTAGCTGCGCATGCGTGTGTGTGTGTTAGAAACCACTGTTCAAGTACACGTCGGTGGTTTTTAACCCACATTAGGGACTTAACGCTTAGGTTTGCTAGGAACTATTTTAAAGCAAAAATAGAGAGTCCCTTAACGTGTGTTAATAGCCACCACATGTAATTGAATACCAAAATCATCTGCTTTTCACTGTTTACAATTAGCACAAATTTAGTGTCCGTTGTGTATTTTTAACTGTTGGTAGTCTGTCACAGCACAGGTTAAAAACTACCATCGCCACTTTTTCTTTTTTTTTTTTTACGGTGATAGTATCAAGCCCTAGATTTCTTTCTTCAAGAAAATATGAAAGACAGAAAAAAACATGTTCCAGAATAATTGAAAAAACATTTTCTAAAGCTTTAGACAATGAGTTACCAAATATTTTTGCTAATGAATGAGTGGCCCAGTTTTATCTATATGTATGAAAGAGAAAGCAAAATTACATAATGTATTTCTCTCTCAGGAGACACACACACCCAGGGATGGCATAATGCCAGTCCTGGAGATACAGGGAGTATGATTTTGACAAGAGTGGAAAGGGCCCCCTGGCCACTTCTGTCAAAATCTCTGCCCTCACCAGGACTTCTCCTAAGGCAAAAACATGCTCCTTCAATGTCTTCCCCTTATCCTCTGGCAACTTGTCTACTCAATAGTAAGTATACTACCAATCTTGGCAGAGAAATATTGAATGTGACCACAGACAACTGTTCAACGAATACCACCACCAAAACCTTCTATCCCTTAAGCAGAACGATCTGCAATTTGAGCTTCTACTGCTTCACTTCAGTGTTTCACCTGTGCTAATTGCTTTAGCAAAACCTGGAAAGCTGAAAATACCCAGTATATTATGGATATTGAGTCAGGCATTACAAAAAGTGTGTGTTCTGAAAAGTATTCAGTGTGAGGTCCTTACTGGTCATGACTGCACAGGGCTTCTGTATGCTGCTAGTGGTTCACAGTACGGGTGTGATGGCTGGACCAGTATTAGTCAGTGATGGACTGAGCAGGGAGTACAGCTAAAGGACAAGAGATGTTACTGGTGTTGGAGCTACCTGCAAAAAGGCTTTATACTAATCTTGTCACCAAGTAGCATGGGATATAGGCAGAAGTAGATTTTGAGAATGCTATTTATGAGCTTTTATCACAGTTTAAGGGCAAACTGGATACATGTAATGAGCATGTTGAGAAGCAGAAAGCAAGTACAGCCTTGGTAAGTGCACTTTCCAATTCAGGCACAGGATAAGAGTCACTGTGCACCACAGGGGTAAACAACGCATTGCTTAGTAATGCATTGCTTACCCCTGTGGCACTCAAAGGGTTACAAAACTCTTTCATGTCATAGCGCATACCTCCCCTTCACTTGTTCCACTACCCCTTCACCTTTGACTAATGGCTACATAATCCCCTTCTACATATCAACTCACAGTTAATATATACACTACCCCCTCACGTACGACAGAACTAAGAGTGTTGTGATTATTGAATACAGTATGAAAGTGGTGCAATAGCAATGTAAAAGCAATGTAAAAGTCTATTGTGTGTGTAATGATTATTTTGACTTGCTGAAGGAATTTACGGAGTGCCACAGTGGATCGGGAATGTGAGAGCATGTCCGTAAGGAAGTGCACGTGTCCACAAAGCGAAGGAGTGTGTGTTTGCCAATAAGTGGAAGGGGTAGTGTGATGCAATCAGGTGAAGGGTACTGTGTAGGAGCTTTTTTTTCATTTAAGTACGTTGTGTACACCTGTGGCACTCGAAGGGTTAATGTCAGTATGGATTATGTAATAAGTGGCCAGGCTCCCTTCCCCCATTCAAAAGTTTTCAATATACTTTATTTACATTAAGCAAAAATACAGGCAATGCCGTGTCCACTTGCAAGTTTAATTATAACGTGTTTTACCAGTAAGAATACTTTCAGTTTTCTCTCATAAAAAGGAAGTAAGCAAGACAATGAAAGACATAATTGGCTATAAATAACTAGTGTACAAGCCCGTGTACACGGGCCAAGGTCCGGGTAATGTTAACCCTTTGAGTGCCAGAGGGGTACGCAACGCATTGCTTTGGTACTCAAAGGGTTAAGCAGCCGCTACCTCATTGCTCCACGCGATGCAGTCTTGAGTCCCCTCACTCACGCGATGCAATCATGTGCAGTAGAGACTGCCCCAACGCTCAGTCTCTACTGCGCATGACGGCTTCTGACAAACATCCTAGCGAATTATTATATAGGATGAGTTTGTCACACTGCTAAGAATGTAATCATTCTGGGTTATGCCAAATGCTTCACAGAAAACAAATAACACTTCCCATTATTTAAACGAGTTGTTTAACCCCTGAAATCTAGAGAGATCTCCAATGCATTATGAAGCAACACCATGGAAACCACAGTAACATTCAAGCTGTTAAAAGACTCATTCAAATCAATGGGAAATGTGAGTATTTTAATTATCCCTATGTTGACTTGCTCCATTTCTTCTTAGTACAGCTGCAGTATGGCTCCCATTGATCTGAAAATGTACAGCAGATGCTTCTGCACCAGACATGAGTATAGCTAACAGTATTTGCGAGAATGTTTGAATCCAGTAATGTGGCCACCCTGTTAGTATCTAACACTGGTGACTGCTCAAGAGTATGCACTGCAGTGTATGACCATTATTGTGCATAGTGTCAGACACATTCTGCCTTTCTGCCATTCTGGACTTTAATGCCAGTAAGCCCTGCTTGAAAGCCCAATTGCATGCACATAGAATTAGCGTACACTAACACTATTTCCTTAACACTCTCAGTACATTGGACTAAGCTAAGCATAGATGAAAGGGCTACCCAAATTGCCGGCAGACTGCCTTGTTGTCCTCCACTTGGTGCCAGCAGTGTTAAGGGGAGGATCTGGGGCCTACATAGCTTAGTAAATTGGCAATAGGTAGGTATAGGGACACAAAACCAATTCCTGCTCATGATTTACTGCAGAGTCGGGTATGTGCCCCCCCCCAAGTTGTACCTTGAAACAAACAATAGGGCACAATATCACTATGGCAAATATTCACCATTGTGCTACATTAAATGGTGCAGCTACATCTACTTATCCTGATGGTGAAATCCCTCCCGCAAATAACTTGTTTTGTATCAAAATATAAATAATACATCTGAAATATAAATTAACAAAATAAATTACCTCTTCTTGTCCCTTTACAAAGTCTAAAATACATTAATAGATCAATCATTTAAAAAAAATGTTAATTACATAAGAAAGTTTTCACTTTTTGATAATCATGGCATTTTCCCAGCATTGCTATTATAAATTGTAACCGTTTGTTATATATGTTAGCATTCGAAATGTACATTGTTTGGTAAAAAAGACACAAAAGGCTTTCTCCATAAAATGTTAATTTATTCTTTGTGCCAGAGGCTAAAAGAGACATAAAGAATGAAACCTTAAGATAAGACCATTTTTCTATAGTGTGAAAGTATGCAGGAAATGTGTCTCATGTGCATGTCCATGACAGGAATTAACATGCATGTGAAGTTAATCCATCAATGTCAAACAATGACATAGTAAATGTGTAACCTAATGAGGAGTCAGTTATAAATATTTAATTTTCGAGGAGCAAACTTGTTCATGTTTCATATGCCGCAGGGCTGTCCAATAGGCAACAAGAAGTCACCAGAATCAGCTTAAAATTAAGTGTATTATTAGGTAAGAATTATACAGCATTTATTGCATGGCAGTATGCACTGGGAAAACCTGCAGCCCTCTACCTGTTGTTGGACTGCAGCTTTATTATTCTCAGCCAGCCACTGACCAGCTGAGGATGGCAGGAGTGGTTTTCAACAGCAACCAAGAGTAAACAGTTTGTCTTCCCTTGATATAATATGTTACATAAAAACACATGTGGGTCTATAACCACAAGAGACTCCCCATAAAAACTCACTGAACTGGCATTATACCATATCAAGCATATACTAAGGCTAATAAAGAGAAGAACATTTCTGCAGGGTGATACATTTAAAATTCCTATGTTATTAAATGGAGCCTATGCACTAATATCACTCCAGCTTCATAGATCTGGGGCTTGATTTAATATACCACAGGAGGGCAAAAAAGTATAACGAACGTTACACACAGAGTGGTACTATCGTGATCCAATAGCCCTACTAACAGGAACCACAACAAGCGCTGGGCCACATAGCCCAAGGTTCATCTCCTGTTTTTTGTTCCCAAAACTCACATTAAATAGCATGAGAAATGTGAACCTCAAAGGAAAAAAGCTAACACCTGGAGTTTGACAGTGTCAAACACTCAGCGTGAGATCAAAAACACAATCACCCTCCCAATCACTAACCCTACATTACCCCTACAAACAATTTTAAAGTGAAACAATAATAGCCCAAATACTATCCTATTACCCATACCCCATAGTCTATCCACTGTAAGTCTTCATCTGTAAGCGTCATATCCTCTTCCTTTTTATCAGCCATCTTCATATCTTTCTTGTTCTAAAATAGTGTAAATGTAAAAAATATTGAAGCCTCCAAAGTATTATGTCCAGTAAATGTATGTTGCTGCTACCACCGCTGCCACCACTTGTGGAGGTGGCAGAAGAGTAGATGAAAAATCTCCGCATCCCCCCCCATATACCTCTCGGGTTGCCCGAGCCATACTTAGGTAAATTAGAAAAGAGACTGGATTTTATATGGCCAATCTCTTTTCAAAATTGTTCCCAGGCTTCCATTGGCTGGGCACCTCCCAGCCGATCAGCTTCAAGCGGGTTTCGTAATTCCTCCCACTCAAAGCTGATTGGCTGAGAGGTGAGTAACTCCACATCCCAGCCAATGTAAGATTGGGAGCCATTTTGAACAGAGACTGGCTTTTATATGAAAACCAGTCTCTGTTCAAATTTATCTCAGTATGGCTGGCTCGGGCAACGGTATATGTGTGTGGGGATTTTTAATCTACTCTTCTGCCGCCGCTGCAAGTAGCATTGGCAGCATACATTTATTGGACATAGAAATTTGTGGTCTTCAACATTTTTTACATTTCTTTTTCTCTTGAGGAACACTATTTTAGGAGAAGGAGAAGAGGAAAGATATGTAGATGGCTGATAAGAAAAAGGAAGATAAGAAGGTTACAGACTAAGACTAGATGATCAGGGTAGACTTGTGCACAGCAAAAATTTGCTGTAAAATTCGATTTCGGGCTAATTTTTTTGTTGTTGTTTGGAGGATCTGCATTTTAGACCAGACCTGTTCGACTCGGACAAAGTTTGTCAATAGTCCGAATTATTCGAACAAATTTAACATACTTTAAAAAATGACTCTCCCTTTCGGTGGCAATAAGGTACTAAGCCTGCCTACCTGCCTACACAACTGTGAGACTGGCTGTGTCACTCTGAAAAATATTAAAACAAACTCCTAATATTTTTTATATTTTGCACAGGAACAAAAATGACTCTCCCTTGCATTGGTAATAAGGTAGTAATGCTGGCTGCCTGCGTATGCTACCTGCCTGCCTACACAACAACTGAACACTCTCTATCTCCTTCTGCTCTCTCTCTGAGCTCCAACAATGTACTGACAGGAAATGCAGGCTGTCTGAGTGTCTGACGTGTCATTAGTCCAGCCCCCATCATGAAACCAAGAAGCTAATTGGACTAGAGAGGGAGGGAAAGTATGGAGGGAAAGTATCGCGCGTGTGGGTAGCCGTCATCTGAATTTCCAAAATTTACGCCGAAGATTCTGACAAGGGCTGTTCAGATTCGGTTTTAAAAAAACAAATGACTTTTTCGTTTCGGACAGCCCGAATGACGCCGAATGACTCTTATTCATCCGAATCCCGAAATCGGCCAAACCGATTAGCACAAGTCTAGACTGGGATGCTGAAGACCATGCTAGACATCAGGATTACAGGTAAGTATTTATTTTCAAGGGATGTTGTTAGCTTTAGGGGGTTTAACCGTATGAGTGCCAGTGGGGTATGTAATGCTATGCAATGCATTGTATACCCTACCAGCACTCAAAGGGTTCATGTTTTTACATTACACACATTTTCTGTACTTTGGATGCATTGATATGGAGCTTAGGACCCCATATCAATACATCCCTGGTCACTCAGCTTTTTTCTTGCATTTCTTCCCACTTCAATTTCAGTGTTTGTGGTTTAAAACATGCATTAGAGACTCAGCCCCTGTTTTTTGTAGGAGCAGATTTTTGGCGATAAAGTGGGTCCCTTAACGCATGTTATTACCCAGTGCATAGAACTAAATCAGAAATTCAAAATCTTTTTCATTGCTTCCAAATGGGAGCAAATTTAGCACCCAACGTGTTTTTTTTTTCCTTAGGTAGTTTGTTACGGCACAGGTAATTGGATTGCTTACTGTGCTTGAAAAACTACCGTACGCTGTTTGGTTGTTTTATTATGGTAGGAAATGAATCAAGCCCCTACTGCTTAAATTTAATACAATACCACAGGATCTGGAAAATTTGTCACACTGGAGATATTATCTCTTTTTCATGTTTTATCACACCTTAGTGCATTACCCCCTGGAGCAACAAAAGGGCAAACCATCTGCACCACAGGGGACAAATACATACCCCATTGCTATAAGTGGGGCTTTTAACAATGTGAATTGCTGTAGAGGTCTCCAGTGCAGTGCACTGGAAACAACTGATGCATTAACGTGGTTAAAAGTCTCTTTGGGGATTTTGGGAAAGTTTATTTGCTCCCTATTGTGCAATTGGTCTGCATCGTAATTATTCTAGTTCTTAACATATAGTATATGTGATAATTAGATAATCATTTCAGCTTTAAAGTAATAGTAATACTTCATTTTATCTTTATTTTATTTTGTAGGCATTAAAAAACATGAAGAACGATATAAGTCTTATCTCTCAAACTTCTCAAACAAGCAAAGTTTTCCCTCACTGACCGAAACGGTGAAGTCTGCCATCTAGCTGTCACATTTGGAATCCGGTCCGCAGACCAGCTGGGGGTTCTGCAGCAGAGCTGAGATCTCAAGATATAAAAATAACTAGTTAATTGGAACGGTCTACAAAGTGTGCTTGCAAACCAGGCACACTTTGTATACCATTTAAATGAAGTAATTCTTCTTATATCTTGTGATCTCAGCTCTGCTGAAGAGCCGTGGCCGGTCTGCGGACCGGATTCCAAATCTGACAGCTAGAGAGGTGACGTCAGTGAGGGGGAAACTTTGCTTGTGTGTATCTTTCAAACCATAAAGGTTTGAGAGATAAGACTTTTATCTTTCTTCATGTTTTTTTAATGCCTACAAAATAAAATAAAGATAAAAGAAGTATTACTATCCATTTAAACAAAACATTGAAAATATTCCTGCAGAGCTGATATCATTGTATAGAATGCATGGATTTACAGTATTATAAGGTACTACTCACTGGACTACACAGTGGGCCGCAGTTGCTATCCAGTGGTTACTGATAATAGATCCACCGCATGTATGCCTCTTGTAACTAGCTGTTAACTTGAGTTGCATGGTCACTTGCCAGGGCCATTCTCCAATAGAGCTATTCATTCCACCCACAATTCTGCTTCCTAGTTCAATTGGTTGTCCACAACCTAATAGAAAACATGTATTTAAATACAGCATTTAATGGTGAAATTGGGTAATGTATCTTTTAAAGTTATACAGATGCCCACTTGCATAAAATTATATTTTTATATGCTTAGTAATCCATTCGTCTCTGGTAAGAAGGCCTGTTCACATTTT
Organism: Rhinophrynus dorsalis; assembly: GCA_037306005.1. NCBI lineage: Eukaryota > Metazoa > Chordata > Amphibia > Anura > Rhinophrynidae > Rhinophrynus > Rhinophrynus dorsalis. The sequence continues at coordinate 112,431,590 of CM074718.1, forward strand.
TTCTTGTTGCACTGGTGATGAAAACAATTTTATGTCTGGTTCACACCTTCCCTATAAAGATGCATTGTCCTTCATGGTTAATGGACCATAAAGTGGAAGGGAATTAAAGGAATAATCAACTATTTTAAATAAAATATGTTTAAGTGCTCTTCTAATGAAAGACTATAAATTCTAATTATTTTCTTGTTGAATAAAAGATGGCTACCCCACTGCTGTGAGATATTTCATTCTAAATATATTTTCAAACTGTTTGCTTAGTTAAACCATTAGCAACAGCACCAGCTGGCATCCAAAAGTAACATTTTTGATAACAGACTTTCTGGTTCCTTTCGAGACCATTCATCCATGTCTCATATATACACCTGGCACCTATAGTATGAGAGGCACCCCACTGTTGCACAGAGAGCACCATCACTACCAGGTCCTCACACATACCTATACACAACCACACATACAGTATGTATCGTGATAAATCCACATACATACAGTAATGTGCAAAAGTTTTAGGCAGGGGTGAAAAAATGCTGTAAAATAAGACTGCTTTCAAAAAAGACATGTTAATAGTTTATATTCATCAGTTAACAAAATGCATAGTGAGTGAACAGAAGAAAAATCTAAATCAAATCAATATTTGATGTGACCACCCTTTGCCTTCAAAACAGTATCATTTCTTCTAGGTACACTTATGCAAAGTCAGGAATTTTGTAGGCATATAGTCACGTGGATCAGGGCTCATAATTTCCACTCGAAAATTTAGCCCTGGCGAGTAGAAATTCAGCCCTGATGGGTATGTTTTAGCTTGCAGTGGCATGTAACTTTTCAGGTCTTGCTAGATGCAAAGGACTTAAAATTATAAGCCCTGAGGTGGATGATTAAATAATTATACCAAATAGGTGCTATTGATCATCAATTCAATATGCAAAGTTGAAGACTGCAGAAGCAGTGGGTGGCCAGGGATGAAAGACACATTAAGTTTACTTCCCTTTGCAATAGGAAGATGTCTAGCAGTGCCATCAGCTCAGAATTGGCAGAAAACAGTGGAACCTTGGTACACCCATCTACTGTCTGGAGAAGTATGGTCAGAAGTGGTATTCATTGAAGACTTGCGGCCAAAAACCCATACTTCCAACATGGAAACAATGCCAAGCGACTCAAGTATGCACAAAAATACAGGAGGCAAATATAGTTTTTGATACCTTTTATTGGCTAACTAAGCAGATTTAAATGCAAGCTTTCAAGACCTTAGGTCTCCTAAGGTCTTGAAAGCTTGCATTTAAATCTGCTTAGTTAGCTAATAAAAGGTATCAAAAACTATATTTGCCTCCTATATTTCTACGGCTAACACAGTACCAACTCTCATCTGTTATCAAAAACACAGGAACTGCAGAAAAATGGCAGCAGGTGGTCTGGACTGATGAGTCAACATTTTAAATATTTGGCTGTATCAGAAGGCAGTTTTTTTGCCAAAGGCTGGAGAGTGGTACAAGAATGAGTGTCTGCAGGCAACAGTGAAGCATGGTTCCTTGCAAGTTTGGGGCTGCATTTCAGCAAATGGAGATGGGGATTTGATCAGAATTAAAGGGATAGTAATACTTAAGATGTAAAAAAAATATATGTTGTAGGGTTTATGTCTCTGAATAAAGCAAGAGATATTTTATTTGAAAACTATAACAGCTCACATTTGATTTATTTAGGTGCAATATCACAGTGGTCTGAAAATGTACAGTGGTGCTGTTGCTACACCATCCTATGGAGATTTATGGTCTACAGACCAGAGCAGTCCATAGGATGGTGTAGCAACAGTGCCACTGTACATTTTCAGGCTACTGTGATATTGCACCTAAGGAATTCAAGTTTGAGCTGTTATAATTTTTAAATAAAATATCTCTCAGCAGTGGGAGTACCCTTGTTTTACTCAGGGGGGATAAACCCTACAACATATATTTTTTTACATTTTAAGTATTACTATCCCTTTAAAGGTCTTCTCAATGCTGAGAAGTACAGGCAGATACATATCCATCATGCAATACCATCAGGGAGGCATCTGCTTGACCCCAAATTTATTCTGCAGCATGACAACTACCGCAAACATTCAGCCAAAGTCATTAAGAACTATCTTCAGAGTAAACAACAAGGAGTCCTGGAAGTGATGGTATGGCACCCACAGAGCCCTGATCTCAACATCATTGAGTCTGTCTGGGATTACATGAAGACTGAGAAGCAACTGAGGCTGCCTAAATCCATAGAAGAACTGTGGTTAGTTCTTCAAGATGGTTGGAACAACCTACCTGCCTACAAAGCTGTTTCTGTTTTTGTTTCAACTAATGATTGTGTTTCAACCCACATATTAAATTGATGATCATTACCACCTATTCGTTATAATTGTTTAATTATGCACCTAACTATATTTCTTCAAAATCCCTGACTTTGTAAGAGTGTACCTAGACGAATTCATGCGGTTTTGAAGGCAAAAGGGTGATCACACGAAATATTGATTTGATTTTGATTTTTCTTCTGTTCACTCACTATGCATTTAGTTAATTGATGAATTAAAACTAATAACATGTCTATTTTGAAAGCATTCTTACTTTACAGCATTTTTTCATACCTGCCTAAAACTTTTGCACATTGCTGTACATGTGTACACACCAACAGATATCGTTATATATAAATATATACATACATCTATACATATACACACACATACATAAAATACCACCTATTTTTAAACCATACAAAAGCAGCTACCATCAATGAATAATATGGGACCAATGCACGAGCAATCCACCTATGTCCCATCCCAACCCTACGCACTCGTACACACACACCCTCCCAGTCATACCCCAACAGGAAAATATCAACCCCTAAGCCTACACTTCCAAAGATATACACACTTAGAAAAACACATGCACAAACACACACATATATACACCCATATATATACATGCATACACACATACACATAGAAACATACACCAACATCTCCTGCCACAACCCCCCCTGCAACTAACAGCCCCAACTTACCCACCTCTAGCAACCTCCAGGAACTATCCAGCTATACATGATTTACTCAAGTACCGGCCTGACCTGAGCACAAACCGCTGTGAATTGACTAAATGGTCGTATCCCTCCAATCAAATCAACTGTAATACCTGCAACCATGGAAAAAGTTGAGGCACAAAGAGACTAAAATCACCATGCAGATAGCATGTGGCATCTGGCTGTGTATACCTGCGTACAGTGGGAAGTAGAGAGTTACCATCACACTGCCTATACAGACAGTCAGCTCATCAGTAACAGGATCACACAGTGCAAGCGGGGTAGATTTCATGTATGACCGTGCATATGCTGCTGGTGGCAGGTAGCACCAGACAGGCCCCTTTCCCACATATATATATATGAAATATATGAAATAAAAACTAGAGACATACAATTGGAAGAGATGAATAATAGATTTATTGTGAGAGGATATGCACTCAGATTGTTGGAGAAAATAAAGTCTGATCTTTTGGAACAATGACCAGTTAAAATTGAAAACACGAACAAAAAGGAAAGAATGATTTTCACAACAAAGTTTACTGTTCCTACTCATCACTTTCAGAAAAGCATCCGGGCCAATTCGCACATAGTATCTAAGGACACAGCTCTCCTTACTGCATTCCAGGATAAACCCATGGGGTGGTCGGATGGAGGATGAGGCAGGTCTATATGTCCTGTCCTGTCCTCCACCTGTGCCCCATAGCCTAAGACTGACGTTTTGGACATACTTGATGGGACAGCAAGTCCTATAAAAGTGGAAGTAATGCTTCTCCTTCTGTCCTCTTCCCTGAATGGCAGTCCACTTCCTGCCCCAATCACTTATAAACCCTCTACCTTTACTCCTCCCCTAACACACACACCATACCAAACTGGATCAGCCCTCCCCATGACATGCTTCCGTTATCTTTACACTTCATTCCCATTCCAGGGAAGTCTTTATTAAAATATTTGTTCTAAATTATAGACATAAATATACATGGCATTTGACCACGCGGGTGGTCACATTCCCAACAATCCATATTCTTCAAATGTAAGCCACCTAAATGTATACTAAATAACAACAAGAGCAAGTTGATGATAATGCATATACATACTTCTCACCATGTAAAGGTAAATGGAAGAGATGATATAATAGAATATAAAGAATGTGTGAGAGAATAAACTAACCCACACCACAATAATAAAGGCATACTTTCACTACTAACTATTACAACTGTAGCATTTACTTTTACCCTTTGAATGCTGGAGGGGTGTGAAATGCATTGTGAAACAATGTGCTGGGAACTCCTCTGGCACTCAAAGGGTTAAACACTTCCATGAAGAAAAGAATGGCATAAGTGCTCCCAGGTCAAAAATATGGATCCAGTTGCTTAATATCCAGGGGTTAAACCCTATAGGTGACTGACATACAAGATTTTAAAATGGGTTATAACATTCTGAACACATTGAGGCTGATATATAAGTATTATTATTATTATTCTTTATTTATATAGTGCCAACTAATTCCGCAGTGCTGTACAATTGGGAATAGACATACAGGGGTATTAAAGGGATAGTAATACTGCATTTTATCTTAATTTTATTTTGTAGGCATTAAAAAAACATGAACGATATAAGTCTTATCTCTCAAACCTTTATGGTTTGAGAGATATTCACAAGCAAAGTTTCCCCTCCTGCCCCTTTTACCTAGTGTAAGCCATCTCTTCTCAAATGTGGAATGCAGTCCATAGACCAGACAGATAACAGCAGGGAACAATCTTATTCTATAAAAACAATGAAAGCCCTGCCCCCCCCCCCGACAAGTTTTCAGGGTTTTCCCTTATCTTAATTGAAGATTGTCCCTCTCTGCAGTCTACCTGGGCACCTCCCTTCTGATCTGGCTGAACAGTGTTTCATCAGTAAAACGGGTGGGAGGGGGATACTTTGTCATTGAATTACTCTTGTACTACAACTCTGACAGAATTGAAATAACACTCTCCAAGGTCCAAATACTATGATGATTAATTAGAGCTGCTTTTATTATGAAAATTACTATCCCTTTAAATAGTACAATCAAATGTGGAGAAACAGAAGGATCAGAGGGCCCTGCTCGTGAGAGCTTACAGTCTAGAGGAAGGTTATTTTTGACACAGAAGGAGTAAGTGCTATTGGGTGTAAGCGCCTTCTGCCATATGAACTGCCTGTCAGTGGGTGGGAGTGTGAAGTGCTGTTGAGTGCAGTGGTCCAGGCAAGGGGTGATTCTTGGTGATAATGTTTATGGAGGCAGTTGATAGGCTTCCCTGAAGAGGTGAGTTTTCAGGGAGTGTCTGAAGATTTGAAGAATGGGGGATAGTCTGATTGGGCAGGGGAGGGAATTCTAGAGCTGAGGTGCAGCACGGGAAAAGTCCTGTAGGCGGGAGTGGGAGGACGTGATAAGAGCTGTGGAGAGGAGAAGGTCGTGTGCAGAGCAAAGGTGGCGGGTGGGAGTGTATTTGGAAATGAGAGATGAAATATAGGGTGGTGTGGTGTTAGTGAGGGCTCTATGTTAGCACCAGAATTTTGAATTTAATTCTGTATGCTAATGGGAGTCAGTGTACAGATTGACAGAGGGGTTCGGTGTTAGAGAAGCGATGAGTGAGGTACATTAGTCTTGCAGCAGAGTTTATTACGGACTGTAGTAGGGTTAGTTGGGTGAGAGGAAGGCCAATTAGTAATGAGTTACAGTAGTTAAGACGGGATATGATGAGTGTTTGGATTAGAATTTTGGTAGTGTCTTGTGTGAGAAAGGGTTGGATTCTAGAGATGTTGGAAGGATAGGGCAGAGTCAAATGTGACCCCCAGGCAGCATGCTGTAGGGGCTGGTGTGATGGTAGTGTTGTTAACAGTGAGGGTAATATCTGGGGTATGGCTAGTTGTAGATGGAGGGAAGATTATTAGTTCAGTTTTGCCAAGGTTAAGTTAGAGTTGATGGGAGGACATCCAGGAAGACACAGCAGACACAGTCAGATACTCGGGACAGGAGGGAAGTGGAGAGGTCTGGGGAGGAGAGATATATTTGAGTGTCATCAGCATAGAGATGATGGTGAAACCCAAAGGACACGCTGTAGATTGAGAATAGCAAGGGTCCCAGGACTGATCCTTGAGGCACTCCAACAGACAGTGGAAGGGGTGGGGAAGTGGAGCCAGAGTAGGAAACACTGAAGGAGATGTTGCAGAGATAATATGAAAACCAGGAGAGTGCAGTGTCACAGAGACCTATGGAGTGGAGGGCTTGGAAGAGGAGTGGGTGATCTACTGTGTCAAAAGTTGCTGACAGGTCCAAAAGAATGAGTAGAGAGTAGTGGCCTTTTGACTTGGCAGAGAGCAAGTAATTGGCCACTTTAGTGAGAGCAGTCTCAGTGGAGTGATAAGGGCGGATCCAGATTGCAAGGGATCTAGCAGGGAGTGGGAGAGGGGTAGCTTGTAACTTGTTTCAAGCCAGTACACAGATATTATATAGGAACCCTGGATTATCTCCTTCTTGTGTGATTTGTTCCCATTTTTTATCTCCATTCATCTAGCCAATATTCTCGCTTCTGTAACCTATGAATAGCTGCTCTTGCATTAATAGACAAATAAAGGTAATCTATAAACCTGGTGAAAGGTTACTGGGATCTTCAGACATCCACACTTTGCGTGAATGGCTACAGGTCTTTCTATATCATATTTTGGGTTGTGACACTTATTTTGTTTTGTTGTAATACTTCTAACATAAAGTGCCCTCATATGGTATTTTTATAACAGAGAGAAACACAACATATGAATAGTTAAAAATAAGCACAAAATAATTTTAAAAAGAAAACAAAACCACTGCTTTATTATAGTCAAACTTTATGTATAAGACTAGTGAAGCAATTCTGAGGCAAACCAACTGTACCACACAACACAAACAAAATCCCAATCATTTAAATGAGCCTTCCAACTTCTTAACGCTAAAAAGGCCTCCAACACATGGAGATCTCTCTTGTAAGAATGGTTGAAACTTTTCACCTCAAAAGCAAACCAAAATGGACACTTCCCACCGTAAGTTTTTTCCACCATTTTCATCATATTGAAATCAATGATAATAATGTTTTGCCCCATGTGAGGAGTTTCCCCACCATGCTAGTATAAAAGAGGTGTAAGTTTTCCCCATGTGGTCAGTCTCTGCTTGTGAAAGAGAAAGAAAACAGCAGAATTTTAATGCTAAAGGAAGACAGGAAACAAATGTAGCTTGATAGGAGTTTTGGAGATAACCAAATGTTCTCTTGATGTAGGGGTGTGAAGGGAGAAAGGAGAGTGAATGAATGAATGAATGAAAAAAAAACCTTTTTGACTAATAAGTGACAGTGACAATCAGACAACAGGTGATACAAATTCATACCTGAGCTGACTGAGCTTCTCCTTACACAGTTTTACTTTGCACATAGACTTACATACATAGTACATTGAACAGACAAACAAAAAGGTACTTAACATATTGTGTGTACTTACACATATACTCATTTCTTCATCTTCAAAACAATACAGACAAGCATATACAGAGATGTGGTTGTGCTGCATACCTGCACCAGCAGCTGTGCAGATTGCTTTATAATTTATTGTCAGCTGCTGATTCTGAAGCTAATGGGTCTATCCTCACCCTGTACTGCACTTTAAAAATGAATGCTGCAGTCATTTTAGAAGAGAAACAGAAATCAGCTGCTGAACGTTTGAAACTAGCTACATGTAGAAGCAGGCAGACACGAAACGATGAGTAGCTGGAGTTTCTTATGATTGTAGAGCGTGTGGTTATGATTTCATCGTAGACAATGACAAGCAGGGACAGTTCAAAAGCTGTTCAGAATGAGAGGTAACAGAGACTGGCAGGAGATTCCATGACCTGAGCTGTGACCGAGACTGACAGCGAGAGATCTACTTTATACATTATTTGCAGAGAGACAAACCTCCATAAGCTAACAGATCTGTTGTATACTTTACAGTAAAAATCAACAATATATTCATTATGACAATATGTCAACTTAACAGGGGGAGAAGCAAGGGGAAAGGAGTAAGAGGAGTACATGGATGTATTGATGGTGGTAATAAAATTTTACTACAAAAACTGACTGTGACCATGGCTACTGCAGACGTGCAATACATTATGATGATCCTCCTCTTGAGCTGACTGTTGGTAAAAATGAAATGAAAAGTTCAGCCACCATTGGTATTAGAACTAAACCTTTTAGCCATCAGTAAAAACTATGAGGAGTCACATTATAGTGTTGATGACACAATGGAGGAGGAGTTAGCGGTGAGTCCAACTGCTGAGTCAGACAATAGAGGTAATAGTAACACTCTGCAGCAAACTAGTGGTCAGTGTTCAAAAAATGCCCCTAAGAAAAGTAACAATAAACTTTTTCAGACTTCAAACCTCGAAGAATATGAAAGCATTGAGGGGGAAGTAGATGATGATGATGACCTAATTATTGATGATGTTGATTTAAAATACATTCCTCCATTCTCCTCCCTTTCTTCTGAAACAGATGAAGAGGAGAGTGAGAACATTGATGATATGGCCCAGGAATTAGCTGAAAGGAAAAGTTTCAGTCTTCCATCACTGAAAAGGAGAACTATGCTTATTTGTAAATTCTTTTGAAGAGATCAGCTGGAAAGTCTGACTCTGCATAAATAAACATGCATAAAAATACATAATCATCCTCTGGTCATTATGATCAGCACCACCCAGTCACACACACTATTGTTGTCAAAACAGCAACACAGGTCATCAACAACCACAAACATAGCTTGGTATGCTTCTGATGCTATTCAAACTGCAGTGTCACTGGCACCTACTGCTAGCACTATTGCCACATCTAGCCCCTGTAGTAATAGTAGTAATAGTAGTAGTCCCTTAAGAAGACATTAGTCTATGAAATCTACAGTATGGAGATTATTCACTCATGATCCAAACACAAAATATGTTATCTTTTATATCTTAAAAAAAAACATGTGAGCAGGTGGAAAGCAACACATCTAGGCACAATATCATTGAATTCCCACCTGAAACATAACCACAGGTCTGATTGAGAGAAAAACCTACTAATACTCTACAACCATGAAGCATTGGGAAAAGTTCTGGGCTCTTATAATATTGTCACTATAATTCTTGTTGTCATATAAAGCATAGGAAATTAATTGGTGTAAAAGATAAGGCAAAAATGTTTTGCACTTTATTGGCACAGGAATTCCTCCAGAAAAAGTGGCAAATTGTGAATTTTCCAAAGAAATTCTAATGAAAAGAATATCCATCAACCTCTACTCTCTTGCATTCATGGACAACTCTCTAATCCTTAAGGGGTTGAAAGCCATATTTGTATCAATGGAAATATTGTGTATTATTGTTTCTCCGATTTGATGTAGTTGATTTGCTCCCAAATTGTTTTATTCTGCTTTTATACATAAGACCCAAAGTTCCATACCATGCAAGATTTAAAGTGGAAAACAAAAACTTTCTTTTCATAGTATTTCCCATTAAGTAAAAAGATGAAAATGGTATTTCTAAACAATTGTCTATTTTAACACAAGAAAAGTGGTTAAAATGTTGAATCACATTAAAAACTTGTCAGTTATAATTGTTATAGTAATTTCCTGCAAGTACAAAATGTAAAATTAATTTCCAGTATTGACAAGTGAAAACATGCAGAATAGACTATTACCTGTGGCAGTTTTAGTTTTGCACAGCCTTAAAGAAAATCCTGAAATGCCTCCTCTTCCATGCTGTATACCAGTTGGCAACCCACTGTTAGATATTTTCAAGTGGCATTTGCACCTAAGCAAAAAAAAAAAAAAGATTTTATAAAGGCAAGTACTCAGAGGATTTTGAACCAAGCAAGAGATGTAATGAATACCCTTATACCCTTAATACCAGGGTCCCCACCGGTCTTAATTTAGAATGGGACATTAGTCACATATTTTAGAACTATAGGTAACCCATTTATTTTATTTGCCTTGTATTTGGCCATATGTATATGTTATCCTTTGGACATTAGGCCATTTTGGGTTTATTTTATAACATGTTATAGTCCCAATATAGTTAGTTAAATTCATCTAGTTTAGTTTAAAGTCAGTCAATTTGGGACATTTGGAGACTTTTTTGTCTCATTTAATTTTGTTTCACATTTTGTGCTTCAGAATGGCTTATATTCGAGAGTTTAGATAGGACATATTATGCAAGATTGCGAGAGACCTGTGGACTGGGGGAGGAGCAATGCACATCTGTGAGTAATAGCATTTGTTAGATCTGGTGAGGCATATTTGATTTTTATGCTTTATCAGTACAATTATTACATAGGATCCAGATGTGCTTGGCTCTAGCAGTCTAGTGGTAGCTTTCAATCAGATTCCGGCACTGCTTGAGAAGGTCAGTGTACACTTTTTAGATTTTGAGGGGATTGTTTTCCTTTTATACTGGTATCCCTCTGTATCAGCTTTATGTCACATTATTGCAGCACGGGTTAATCCTGAACCATGTGAGATAAGGTTGAACAGATGATTGTAATCTCTCACGATGGACAGGATACTGCTGGTGCTGCCTATTGGATCATTATTTTGTGACTCATTCTGCTGTGTCCAATCATATTAATGTTACATGGTTTAAAAGTTGTTATTCAGGACACAAGCATTGTCTATGATTAAGCGCTATCAGCGTGAAACGCATTAGATGGATCTCATCTAGCATTTCCAGTGTGCTTTAGTGTCCTGCCCCCCCCCCCCGTCTTTAGGACACATGTCCTTTATTTGAATAAAGTTTTGTTACATTTTATATGAATATTGAGTATGAAGATTATTCAGTTTGTTTAAGTGAATTTACACACCAGTAAGGAGGGTGCTCCCCTACCGTTGGAGTTGTCTAAGAAATGTGAAAGTGTGATAACATTTCAATGCGGAATTTCACATTTTCATCATATATATGTACATATGTTTACAGTGAAGTGCTCACTCCTATGATTCTCAGATAATCATAATCATTAATAATATTTGTGTTATTAATAATATTTAATATGCTTTTAATAAAATATGCTTTAATAAAGCATATTTATTTTGCTTTTACCCTTTAATTGCCTGTTAGCTGCATGCTATTTGCCCAATTCCCTCAAAGTACTGATGATGATGAACATTAGTGTTAAATGCATAATCAACAGCAGGTTATAACCCTGTAAGTATAAGAGGTTAATATCTGGCCTCTTAAAATGTATTTCTCACTTGTTTTGGGCACAGGATGATTGAAGTGGTCTGTAGGTGAAAAACTGGCAACGGATATTATTTGTGCAAAGTTGTTGACAATCTTTTTCTCCATTAGCATCTTCAACAAGCAAGTCTTCTCCAAGAAAGTCTACATCCTGGTGTACAGGTAATGGGCAGACTACAATGTGGAAATAAGGATACAAAACATCTAATGTAATAAATGTATCAAATACAACCATTATCATTCCTTCTAATTTTGAAAGTTACTCACCTGATGGACTAAATTTACAGGTTAGAAGGCTAAAGCCAGATATAGTGTGATCTTGAAGTATTCCATCTTCTGGAAGTCCACTTTTAGATGTCTTTATATAGCAAAGATTCCTACAGGGAAATAGAAAACATGGTTCTGCATCTGCATCAGTGATTCTCAGCATTAGCCCTCAGGACATACCAAGAGGTCAGGTTTTAAGGATATCTCCAACTGAGAACAGCTCTATAATCAACAAATGATTGGTCAACTGGTGCTTAAAGGAGCAGTAAACTTTTTTATGAAAAAATATATATTGTATATATATATATATATATATATATATTGTAGGGATTTTCCTATTGAGTAAAATAAGGGTACTCCCACTGCCGAGAGATTTATATTTCCAGAATTATTACAGTTTAAACCCATGTTTTTTTTACATTAGCAGTGCTCTCTAGTGGTCAAATTCTAATTAGATTTCCTGTTAGATTATAATGGAGAGGAAAGTCAGAAAAGTCAGAGACATACAGTTCTCCATAGAATGTGATAGAAACTGCTTGTCACTTCCTGTCAGTTAGAACTTCCAGGAAGTAAACACAGTAAATTAATTTCCTGATTATTTGAACTGTTATCATTTTTTAATAAAACATCTGACAGTGATGGAAGTGACCTTGTTTTATTCAGCAGGAAACGCTCTGAAAAATATGTGTTTTCATAAAAAAGTGTTTACTGCATACACCCATTAACGCAAATATACAGTATAACCATACTTTCATGTGAATAATAATAATTGCTTCTAACCTTTGCAATGGTTCTTTCCATTCTTTTGTTAGGAATGTAAAAAACAAACAGTTTGGATAGTAAGTGCAAATCTTCTGGCAAGTGTGCACATCTGGGGCAAAAACACTCGTGAGATTTTCTCCATAAAATATCATGCCCCGAAACAAATCAGTCTTGCAACCTAGAAAATATTATATAATAAGCAGAATTATTTATGCATTTCTGTCAGGAAATTACATGAGAAGCAGTCCTTGTTATATATTTTTTCCTTTATTTCCAATGCTCTATACCTATGAAATGACCAGAGGTGGGCACCTGCAGGTCTCCTGTGGGATGCAGCTCTAATCATCCCAAAAGACTACTGACTGGCTGGCTGCCTGGGAGTTGTACTTCAACAACAGCTGGATGGCTGCTGCATGCCCACACATGGTCTAAAGCTACTGGATTACACCTCCTATAAATACTTCAAGGGGAAATCTCAGCAGAGTGCAATGGTTATTCTACCCTGATATACTTCTTGCATTTCATTTTAAATGTGTAGACAACAGTTGCTGCTATAACGTAAGATTGTAATAGTTCAGTTTAGTGTATGTAGGAGATTTAATTGCACAAAGGAAATGGAGCAATTCGGAGGATGACCAGCTGCATCACAGGATATAAAGAAAAATTCTCATTCACTTTAAAGTGTCTTTCCATTGAAGTCTCTTATAGCATGTCCCATTTAAATCAATTAGAATGTTTATTTGTCCATTATGTTATATCTGGTTTATCCCAAGTTTGCTCCACTTTTCATTTTGCATATGGCCCTATGTGTTATCATAACATATATTCAGTTAAATTATAATTTGATACCCATTTTGCTCCATTTTTGGTTACTATCAGATAGAAAACCACAAGTAATCAACTTCATGTAATATTTGTTGTAACATCATATAAAAAACCTAAAAAGTCTAAACAAAAATTAATAAAAATACTCATGAAAAAAATCATTGATCCTCATTTTATCATCCATAAAAACCTGGCATCTAATAATCTGGGTGTTGGGAATATGTCTTGACAAAGACCAGTGCTTGTTCAGGGACTAAAAGCCAAATGGCAGGAGGCTATGTAATGGCTACCACAAGATGTTGGAGAGCAACAATAAATAACCTACAACAACCTGCGCCCTTGCTGAGGCAGCAGGACAGTAGGTAAAGGAATCTGCCACATGCCTGTATATCCAATTCTATTTTATCTGGAATGTAGATCAAGATAGGTACATGTGATGTTCAATTGGGTAGCCTAGGGTGGTAGGCCTGGCAGCAGGACTTATCTGTCTTAAAACATAGTAACAAATAATAAGACAAAGATCAGGTCATAAACTAGCCTATGGTCATAGCAGGTGGAATGGGTTTGTAATCCGGGACAAGCCAAATGGTCAGGGCAGGTATAACAGGTTTGAAGCAAGAATAACAAGTCAAGACCAAAGGTCCAACAGCAGGCCAGAACTTGAAAAAGAAAACCAAATATCAAGGCTGGAAAGCTAATTTAACTATATACAGATAGCAGTGTGCGCCATCTGTAAAAAGAAAATAAGGTCAAAAAATCTGTGCAGCCTCTGCTCCATGCATTTAAAAAAATGCTCTATTTGTGACCGGGATGTCCATCATCTGCACCTATATGAAAGCTCCCTATATAATTTGAGGCCCTGGATACATACACACATGCACATATGATGACCCATATGTGCTTGACCCACAGGTGAGTCTTCTAATGGTTATATGGATCTTCATAACTTTTCTCAGTTATGATTAGTAGAAATCAGCCAATCACTTTTTATTATACTCCCACCTAAAGTAAGGAAACATGGATTTTAGTTATATCAATTCGAGTTTGACTATACTCAAAGCTGTGATTGGCTAATTTCACACTATATGGTATTTGCAGGGGGACATTACAAATCAACCTTCAGAGTTATGGGAGCTCAATGAGCTTCAACCAATGGGCCAGTGTTTTTGTTCTTTTATTACTGAGTCACTTTAATTGCTGTTGGTTTTTATTGTTAAGTGACCTCTATTTTGGGGGGTGAAATCAGTAACAAGAGTTTTGTCTGTCACCATCGGTTAAGTAATTCATTTATGTATTTAATCATGTGTTTTCATTGTATGCGTTTAAGGATATATAGAAACAATAAAGATTACCCAGTGAAGATTTTCCACAAGATTTTAATGAGAAACCAGATATAATGTTGTCCAGATTTCTTATTCTTGTTGGCATTCCTTTAGTAGAGTACTTGAAATAGCACTTGTTTCTGTAAAAATGAGCATCACTGGATTTAATGCACACTCCTTGATATTTATTTAAAATCAAGTCCTTATTACTTTTACAGTAACTCTGCCATATACAGTAGTTGTCAATAAATGTTACATATACAGCATTTGCAAATGTTCAAAGTGCCATTGCATCATCAGACATTGTAATGCATTACCTCCTTCACATCTCATGAGACTTTTCTACAACAATGCTGAAAGATTTTAGTGGTAAACAATGTTTATGTTTATGGTTCAAAAGAAAGTAAAAGCACAATGAGTGTCAAAAAGATCTACCTAAAAGTAGCAATATATAGTACTGTGCAAAAGTCTTAGGCGGGTGTGAAAAAATGCTGTAAAGTAAGAATAATTTCAAAAATAGACATGTTAATAGTTTATTTTTATCAATTTTCATCAGTTTTTTAAGGAACTCAGCAGGTAGGTTGTTCCAAACATCTTGGAGAACTAACCACAGTTCTTCTGTGGATTTAGGAAGCCTCAGTTGCTTCTCTCTCTTCATGTAATCCCAGACAGACTCAATGATGTTGAGAGCAGGGGGGCATACCATCACTTCCAGGGTTCCTTGTTCTTCATTATACTGAAGATAGTTCTTAATGACTTTGGATGTATGTTTGGGGTCATTGTCATGCTGCAGAATAATTTTGGCGCCAATCAGATGCCTGCCTGATGGTATTGCGTAGACACTCATTCTTGTCCCACTTTCCAGCCCCTCAGCAAACAAACTGCCTTCTGCTACAGCCAAATATTTCAAATTTCACTCACCAGTCCAGAGCACCTGCTGCCATTTTTCTGCAACCCAGTTCTTGTTTTTTTTGTGCATAGTTGAGTCACTTGGACTTGTTTCCATATCAGAGGAATGGCTTTTTGGCCATGAAGAACACTTCTGACCAGATATCTCTGGACAGTAGATGGGTGTACCAGAAGCCAACTATTTTCTGCCAATTCCAAGCCGATAATACTCCTGGACATCTTCCGATTGTGAAGGGAAGTAAGCATGATGTGTCTTTTATCTGCTGCACTAAGTTTCCTTGGCCATACACTGTATCTACAGTCCTCACCATTGCCTGATTTTTGTGCCTCTTCAAAAGAGCTCGGACAATACATCTGGAAACCCCGGTCTGCCTGGAAATTTCTGCATGGGAGAGACCTTGCTGATGCAGTATAACTACCTTGTGTCTTGTTGCTCTGCTTAGTCTTGACATGGTGTATGACCTTTGACATTAAACTGTTTTCAGCAACCTCATCTTGTTAGCTGAGTTTGGCTGCTCCTGGCCCAGTTTTATTCCTCCTACACAACTGTTTCTGTATCAGTTAATGATTGTATTTCAACCCACATATTAAATTGATGATCATTGGCAACTGTTTGGTATAATTGTTTAATCATACACCTGACTATATGCCTACAAAATCCCTGACTATGTGCAAGTGTTCCTTGAAGAATTTATGCTGTTTTGAAGGCAAAGGGTGGTCACACCAAAAACTGATTTAAGATTTTTCTTCTGTTCAATCACTATGCATTTTGTTAATTCATAAAAATAAACTATTAATAAGTTTATTTTTTAACGATTCTTACTTTACAGCATTTTTGTTACACCAGTGTTTTGTACTGTATTGTATCTAAACAAAAAATAACTACAAATAACAAATAACAACAAGTAATAATTTGCTCTCAGTTTCTTTCACACATCTCATTGGTATGTAGCATTTCAGTATTAATCCAAAAGGACATCAGGACATCTTTCACGGGACAGTGTACTCCACTTCATCAAGGAGTCTATTAAATGGGACATTGACAAATCAGGATTCTTTGATGAAGGACACAGCTTTTAGCTAAAAAGGTAAGGAACCCCTGAGATACAGCATACCCTAGAGACGAGTCATGTGAAAACAACATTTTTATGATTGCATTTTGTTTATTTTTTAAAAACAAACTCTTTCTCTACTGAAGTTGAAACCTCCTTTCCTCTAATTGTAAGGGGTGGCCAGTAGTTATTTGACACAGCCTTGATCTCTAGAAAGATCCTTGAATTGACGTTGCAAATACGTAAACAATGTAACAAGAGTCCCTCTTAGGCATCAAATAAACCAAGTTTGACTAGACATTTTCATACTTATCTATTCCCTTAATTAGTTTTGTTGCTCTTCTCTGTATTTTTACCAGTTCTAGAATATCCTTTTTCAGAACCGGTCCCCAAAACTCCACTGAATATTCAAGGGCAGGTTTTGCCAACAATTTTGTACAGTGGCACTATTGCGTCACCCCTTACAGAAAAACTATGGATTTCATAATAGAAAAGAATTTCTACTGAAAAAGCAGCAAACTGTGCATTTTGATTGCGGAAATTTCTACACAAACAAAACAGACTTTTCACCCACCCCTAGTATTTTGTTATAATGTCAGTGTATAGGTGCCATTTTTCTATTTTAAAGCAAACATTTTTGCAAATAGATAAGCTGATTGAAATTTAGCGAGTGTTTATTCAGATGACAATAAACAATTTAAGAGCAACTAAGATTTATCATCTGCTTGATAGAGGTAATATATGATATTTAGGAGTTAGGTCTCTACATACAGCCAATTATTATTAAAGGAATAGTAATACTTCGTTTTATCTTTATTTTATTTTGTAGGCATTAAAAAACATGAAGAACGATATAAGTCTTATCTCTCAAACCTTTATGGTTTAAGAAATATTCACAAGCAAAGTATCCCCCCTGTTCAGCCAGATCAGAAGGGAGGTGCCCAGGTAGACTGCAGAGAGGGACAATCTTCAATTAAGATAAGGGAAAAAGCTGAAAAGCTTTTCAAGGGGGGGAAGGGCTTTCATTCTTTTCATACAAAGAAGATTGTCCCCTGCTGTTATTTGTCTGGTCTTACAACCAGATTCACATCTGAGAAGAGATGGCTTACACTAGGAAAAAGGGGCGGAAGGGGGAAACTTTGCTTGTGAATATCTCTTAAACCATAAAGGTTTGAGAGATAAGACTTATATCATTCTTCATGTTTTTTTAATGCCTACAAAATAAAATACAGTTAAAACGAAGTATTACTATCCCTTTAAAAGAAACAATTGAAGAGGTTGCTTGTTTTAAAATATTTAAATAAAAATAAATTCAAAAAGAACAATCATAAACAATATCTTAAATTTTTCTTTTAAATATGTATTACTTGCCATACATTTTACTCACCGAAGTTGTACACTGTGGAATGCTTCTGTGACATATGTATAGTATTGACAGTGAATGTCATTGGTGCATTGTTCCTTGCATTGTTGCACATTTGTAACTGTAGTAATGTTATAATTTGTCCCTATCATATCGATTCCTGTGAATATTTTATCATGGCAAACTAGAGCACAGGGAGAAAATGCATAACAGTTATGATACTTTTTTGGTTAATTATTTAGTTATATAATTACAGAATTTACTACTTCATGTTAAAAAATACTAACAACTAAAAAAGAACTGAGGTTATATACACTTAAATACTCGGTACTTCATTGTATACTCTGTCTTACATATGCTCCATATAAACTTCTATTGTTTCCTTTACACGATTCCCTGATTCCCATTAAAACAGACCTGTTAGCTCAGGACATGCTGAGTTTGTTTTACAGAGAATTCAAATCTGTCTATAGGATAACTTTTTTTTTGTAAAATAAAGTGTTATGGGAAAATTAAATATATATTTTGATTGCACAATGTGGTGCCTTATGCTACTTTTCCTGCACAATATGCTAATTTGTTGTGTTCATTGCCAAACATATATTTTTCTCTCCCCCTCTCTGTGTCTGTGTTGTATTAGAAATGTCCTAGCTTTAAGTCTTTGCCTAGATTAATTCATGGCTCTGTATGAAGTAGCATTGACTCAACACATAAACAAATTAGCATAAATTTCCAAGAAATAAAGGTTCATTTCTCAAAAAAATATTTATATTACAAACAAATAACTAGTACAGCATGCAGTTTTTAATTACCTTTAAAATGATCTATCCTTATCTTAAGATGACAGATTCACTTTAACATAGCAATTTTGAAGGGTGTCTAGGTTACTGAGCTCTATTGTCTGTAACTGGCCAGAGATAAAATATTAGTCATTTTGGATACTAGAGCCATGGGTACCTATTAATTAATAAGGAGGTTAACTGTCTTACCAGTTATAAACACAACAAAAAACAAAGTAGAGCAACACTCATATGCCCAAATGTATAGATAAATGGAAATCATTTAATGACAACAATCAAAACTTGATAATAAACTTGATAATGAAGGCCATGTCCCTCCCTAACACCTCCACAAATCCCTTCCCACACTCAAATAACCCCCGCCAAAAAAAGAGTACAAGAAAAATGCAATGCAGTTAAATATGTTTAAAGGGATAATAATGTTTCATAATAAAAGCAGTTCTAATTAATCATCATAGTATTTGGACTTTGGAGAGTGTTATTTCAATTCTGTCAGAGTTGTAGTTCAAGAGTTATTCAATGACAAAGTATCCTCCTTCTGCCCCTTTTACTGATGTAACACTGTTCAGCCAGAGCAGAAGGGAGGTGCCCAGGTAAACTACAGAGAGGGACAATCTTTAATTAAGATAACGGAAAAACCTGAAAAACTTGTCAAGGGAGGCAGGGTCTTCATTGTTCTCATAGGAAGAAGATTGTCTCCTTCTGTTATCTGTCTGGTCTTACAACCAGATTCCACATCTGAGAAGAGATGGCTTACACTAGGTAAAAGGGGCAGGAGGGGAAACTTGTTTGTGAATATGTCTCAAACCATAAAGGTTTGAGAGATAAGACATATCGTTCTTCATGTTTTTTTAATGCCTACAAAATAAAATAAAGATAAAACGAAGCATTACTTTCCCTTTAAGTTGGTACCATCTAATCCATTTATATGCTGATTCCAGAAACCAGTACTGTTTGTTAAAGAATGTTTGACATGCCTACTGTTGAAGGTATTATGGATTAATAGTGCCACACTGAAATGTGACTGTCCAGGGAAAAAGTGCCCCTGGAATTGTTTTTCAATTAATTATTTATTTTAATTATGACCATTGATGCCCTTAGGATACTATTCGACAACAGCAGTTTAATTTGAAAGAACTGCTTGATAAATTGATGACAATATCTGTACCTTGGGAGATTAAATGAGAGGTGAGCAGTTGTTAAAAGCCACCTAAGGTAATAAATTATTTGTCTGACAGAGAGGTGGAGCAAGTCATGAAGATAAATAGAGAAGATTTACTTCAGCATGATAACAGGAAGCTTGATGGTTAACAGCATTGTTGCAGCTGTGATGGTGCAACAGCCTGATGATATAGCTGTCTTGATCGTAACTCTACAATGCCCAGTGGCTGGCTTATATACAGTTTAATCTCTTTGAACTTGGTCATAACATCACTTAAATAGAATATACATATGTAATAAGTTTGTGCATGTCCATAAATGGATCTATATAATGTGAATATGTAATGAGCCATATTTATAGAAATCACGTTATACCATATGAATATTTTTGATGGATTGAGACATCAGGCCATGTTGGGGGTAGGAGAACCTTGGCTATTCTTAACTAACTATGAGAACTAGAGTTTAGCATTATAGTTGACTTGCACATTACAAATGAAGATGGTTTATAAATTTAAAGAGACAGATCTTAGTCAGTAGTTAGGGGCAAAAAGTCCCTTGTTTCACTGGAGTTTTGCATGAAAAACCATAATTTGCCCCTTTTTCAAGGAAATCCCTGTGCTTAGAAAATACATAAAATGTTTTCCGTTCCTCTACTACCAATGACAACATTGAGAGAAATGTGTTACTTTTTCCTGTGCTTTCCACAGATAATTTCCTCTTAAATACCAGGCACCAGAGTCATATGTATGGTTCTGTGGTTACCTGTTTCAGCATTAAATGGACACCCTTTTTTCCTTTATTCAGCCCATTGCCCTATCATTAGTTACTGACTATTCATTTAAATATACTGGTTACTTGGCGCAGCATATAACACTGTTGCTGTGGTACCACCTTGTGTATTTTTAACTCTTTGAGTGCCACTCTGGCATTCAGAGAGCTAAGTGTCTTATCTTTTCTTTATGTATTTTTGAGGGGTGTTTGAGGGTGGGTAGAGATTTGGTTAGGTGTTAGGAGTGGGAGGTGTCTACAATATCATGTTTTGTTTTTGTGTTAGGGTTAGTACATTGTTTCCCTTTCTGTAGAGACTGGGTATGTGAGTGTTTGCTGCTCTGCTTTGCTCTTTTGTGTGTCCTGTTAGCTGGTTTTGGAGCATGCACCACCACCATTTCATAAGTGGTAATAGCTGTAACTTATTTGTATCCATTTGAGCGGTGTACATCACTGCCTGTGTAGTTTGTCTTTTTTTCATCTTAGATCTTAATTCTCATTACAAACATCACAAAATTAATCAAATGATGGCCTAATAAAATAAATAGGACAGTCTATATGTCCATTACAAATGCCCATTTTAGATTATAACATATCTTTAATATAAATCGTAGGGATCTGACATATAATTAACAATTTCTTAGATATGGTAGTTATAAGTATGTTGTGTTTTAAAGGCATAGCAAACAATTTCATTTTAAATGTTAGTGTTCCATTAAGATAACATAAAAACCATGTAATCTTAGCAGAAAGTACAAACCCATAGAAAAGCACTATGCTTTCTTATCCAGTAGTCAAGCTTAATACCAAAGTGAAACCTAAACAACTTAAAGCAGCAGTAAATTATTTTTTATTATTTTTAAGAAAAAATATATGTTTTTTCTGCTGAGTAAAATATTGATACTCCCACTTCTGGTTGAGTTTTCATTCAAAAATGATTATGGCTCAGACTATTCTGTTCTGTTTAACTCTTGCTGTCCAAATGATGTCCAAAATGCATTATAAATATATATATATATATATATATATATATAGAGAGAGAGAGAGAGAGAGACTGAAAATTGCAACCCCTGATTCTCTGCATGCAGCTGATCTCTGCAGACAGTGAACCAGAAACTATATATATATATATATATATATATATATATATAAATATATATATATATATATAATATATATAAGCCTGTGTGCATGGGCCAACACTGGCGGCGTTGCAGTCATGCACAGTACAGACTGCACGGGCCACTGCTGATGCAGAGCGGGTCGCTCTGAATTCAGAACGTAGGCCTCTCTGCGCACTGGTCTGAATTCGGATCGCCCCGCTCCGTATCAGACGCAGGCAGTCTGTACTTGCTCATGACTGCAACGCCGCCAGTGTTGGCCCATGTACACGAGCTTTAAAACTAGTATATATATATATATATATATATATATATATATAGTTTCTGGTTCACTGTCTGCAGAGATCAGCTGCATGCAGAGAATCAGGGGTTGCAATTTTCACAGTCATCTCTACTGCACATGATGGTTTCTGACAAACATCCTTATCCAAATATAATATAGGATATATATATATATATATATATATATATATATATATATATATATACAGGGTTTTTTTGTTTTGTTAAAGCAAACTTTGCTGTACCTTTCCATGAAAATCGCTATAAATCCAGAGGAATTTATATGTGTTTACAATTCATAAGAAATAATCTATATCAGAGATGTTGCTGGAATATAATTTCCATCGCCTGCAATCAGCCAGTAGCTGATGTTGATGGGACATGCAGTTCGACAACAAAAAGGTTGTTCAGCACTGATCTACTGGCAGATGGGTTTTGTTTATCAGCATTATGTTAGAGGTTTTTGCCGGAGTTTTATATAGATTTAATATATTAGATGAGAGGATGCTATTTTTCTATTTACCTGGCTCTTCAACTTGCAACATGAACACAGAGGATATATGTATCTTCTTCATCCTTCTGGTCGTTAAAGTGTTTTGTACAAATAAAAAACTTCTAGAGTCAGTTTTCTCATCCATCCAAACAAACACAGTGTTAATAAATGTTACTAATCCTATGAGGTACACTGTCCACCTATTAGATGCACTTTAATAAGATAGCATTCAAGAGAACTTGCGAATGTGCCAGTGCATTAGCCTGTGACCACATTTAATGGTATGCACTACAGTTTATGAGTGCTGTAGTGAATATACCCTCCACCGGTGCCAGCATGTCTGGAAAACTCTGATCATTCTTGCTAATGCTGTGTTCTATGTTAGTACACAGAGTAGAATTTGTCACTTGGGTCAGTAATGTCCCCCAAAAAATTCTTGTAGAGCTTCAAAAAATAAACTCTATGGCAAAAATCTTATCTCTCAAACTGCTATGGTTTGAGAGAGATAGACATTCATAGTTCCCCCCTCCCCTTTTCCTGACGTCAGCACTGTGCTGGCAGCAGGAGATCCCAGTCCAGGGACCAGCCGGCAACTCTGCAGCAGAGCTGAAATAGCCTTATTGGAAAAAAATTACTTCACTGGAAAGGTCTACAAAGTGTGCTTGGTTTGCAAGCACACTTTGTAGAACATTGCAGTGAAGTAATTATTTTTAAATAACGCATCTGGCTCTGCCGAAGAGCCTCCTCTAGTCGCACAACTTGAATCTCTTGCTGTCAGCTTTACAGAAGCTCTACAAAACTCTAAGTATTTTTTGGGACACCAAAATGCTCACAGAGCAGCATTAAGGAAATAATTTTTTTGAATTCTAAGCGTAGTAAATTTGCATTAGGCTAGCAGTAACCATGTATTCCAACACCTGACTTAGAACAGAATCGGCATTGTACATTCACCCCATTCTCCCCAACAATTCTGTAAATCTGTGCACATTCATGTGCTTATGATGTAAGAAGTAAAAATAATATGTATTTTCACGATACATTTCTTGAGTATATCATGTTATGCATACAATCTCAATAAATATCTCTGTAAAAAATGTACTTTAAATCAAAAGTCAAGAAATGTACGTATAATAGATCAGTATTGTATAATATAATAACAAAATAATTGCAAAAATTACTCAAGAATGATTTTCTATAAAACATAAGTAATGCAACAACATGATTATAATATTATAAATAACGTAAGCCTTAAAGTCAATCTCCTGGTCCTTAAAAGGTTAACATTTTATTTATTAAGGCTATGAGGAAAATGGCATTAGTTTAAATTTGTAATACTTTTTAAAATATTGGTCAGCAGTGTATTTTTTGGTACAAAAGTTTTTGTTTAGTTATAAACTAATTAATCATTACCCAGAATAGGCTAACAATATAGTTAAAAAATATGGCAATCACGTCAGTGGTGAAACATTAGGGCTATGATATCAGTGAGGCTGAAGTGCTAAGAACTGGGAAAATGATTGTACAAAAGCAATAACCATTATGGCAATGTTATGAATTCTTTGGGCCTGCAGTGGAGTGAAGGCCCCAAATGATAGGTTAATATTTATTATCCTTTTATATTTAGTTGTAGTTTTCCTTTTTTATGTTCTGTGTACCCACCCTCACTTCACTATGATCATCTAACCACAGGACTAAACCAGTTCCTTTCTGTAAAACGGGGACTGTTGCAATCCACTGTGAGGCTCCTTTACCCAGAAGACCCCTGAGGAACATTCAGCATGCTCATGCATTACAATGTCCCTGACCAACACAGGGAACTAACAACAATTACTCTAGGTGAAAGGGGCAGGAGGGGGATACTTTATCATTCAATTACTCTTGAACTATAACTCGTACAGTATTGAAATAACAGTCTTCATGGTCCAAATACTATGAAGATTAATCGGAGCTGCTTTTTTTGTGAAACATTACTATCTCTTTAATCAGTTCTTTTTAGCAGGTCTGGATTTACATCCTACTTGCCCTTAGTCAAGGCATGCCCTTTGCTCCACCTATAGCCACTTACTGCTACACAGTCCTCATATTACACCACTTTGAATCACATCTTGGCACAGAAAATACCCTTGGCCTGTAACACCTGTAACAAGCAAGGACAAAAAGTGCTTTAACCCCTTGGTTGCGAGAGATATCTCGAATGCCTTTTGAAGCACGGTGTTTGAGATCTCTCCCCCATCCAAGGGGTTAAATAATAGCATGTAAAGGGATATAAAACTGATGCAGGGACACTGTGATTGTTCTGGCTGAACCCACAATTAAATAAGGGTGTGGCTAGCACAGTTCAGGAGCTCCTAAAAATTTGGAACTCTAGGTAGTTGCCTACACTCCCTATTGGGAAATCTGACCCTGCTTTTTAGTACATCAGTCTCATTGTGTTTATCTTTGGCACCATATCCAATTAGCCACCTGCTTTCCCTATTTATAATTGAATTTATGAAACAACTTATATATGATTTTTTTCAAGATGGGCCAAACTATGGTCAGAATTCATCAAGGGAAGTAAGATTGGGGGGCTCAATAACAGCAACAGCACCTGATTTTGTGGAGGATGGTTTGGTGTGATTCCTCCATCACCCTTTTCACAACCTTTTCACATTTAACACATTGCAGTTGTTGATAATACGTGCACTGAGCCTGTGCACCAATGATTTAATTGCATTATCTGTCTATCATTCACCAACAAATCATAGCTTTGGTCCCAACTATCATAGATGTTTGCAAATGTGCAAATCCCTCCTTCTCCTACGCTGTGCTGTTACCACCACTACATGTGCTATGTCTGCACAATTGCTGGTGAGCAAATAAGGGTTTCCACAGTAGTATTCACAAGTGATGGGGGCCACACACATATTCATACACATTTTTTTTTCCCAGTACTCCCTTGAGTCATCCTTTTTTACAACATAATTATGATGCACGTGTGCTGTAATCATCTCATATGCTCTGAAGGCTTGGGCCCAGGGGTTCCTGTCGGGGTTGCTTCCAGATATTTCGGACCATGATCTACTAATCGATCACAGCCACAAATTGCCTAGTCCCCGCAACCTACCTGCGGAGGTGCCTCGGGATGTTATCATGTTCCTTCACAATTATCACATCAAAGAGGAACTTCTGCGTTTTGGAAGACAAGAAGATACTTTACCTGTCCCGTATTCACATATATGATTGTTTACAGACCTTTCCTTTATGACGATGCAGTTACGGAAACAGCTGCAGCCAGTTACTGCTGCTTTGCGAGCAGCAGAGATCAAATAGAAGTGGGGATTCCTGGTAAAGTTGGTGGTGACCCGTGATGGAGCGCAAATGTCCATTTCATCCCTGGAGGAAGGTGTACGAATTCTGGCCTCTTGGAATTTTCAAGTGGAAGTTATCTCAAACCCCCAAAGATCGGGATTGTAACATCTGATGAAAGATTGGTCCATTGTGACAGCTCAACCGACATCCTCTGGACGGAATTCTGGTTCGCTTCCTTCTTGTTCCACTATGGGATGACCTCTTTATTGGTGATTGCAGATCTCTATTACTACCCCTGCCTCTGTGCCGGTCACCCTCTGGGTGGGCACCATCTTCTTCTAGATATCATGGATGCTTCACGGACTGTACTCTCTTGAGGTACTATGTATCAGTACTTTTCTCTGATTCGTCTGCAGGTAACAGGTGTGATCTCGAGTGGATCTCACCGTCAATGACTTATCTATTCTATATCCCACTTGAGTCCTTTTCAGACATTAGTCTTACCTCATTTCACAACTCGGGTGACCCCCACGGAGTTGAGGAGTATTTGTTGAAGCCTGACAGCCTTGAGTGTTAGCTGCAATCATAGTTGCTGGTCTGAAGGGCCTGGGGGGTCCGGGGTGTTATTGGCCCTGGCCCCTCTGGTTCCTGGGTGCTCTTGAGCCGTGTATCTGGGGGGAGATTGTGTGCCTGCTAGATAGATGTTCTTAATTACAGAGTTTTTTCTGTTCATAGGATTATATTGTTTACGTTTAACTCAGGGGAGCCGAGTTCTCCACTATGCACCCTACGTTTGGGGCATTTATACCTTCACAGTTAGGTGCCCGTCTCTGCTTCATAAAGGGGAAAACAAACAAACAAACAAAAAAAAACACACACAACACTTCATTCCATAAAATAACCATGTCAACATCTACATACTACTAATTGACAGATACCAACAATGTACAATATTTCTATTACTGTACACGGAGTGGGCACCACTACAGAGCAGACTAGACAGTCGTCCTGTCGCCAAGTGGCATCGTGTGCGGTGGTGTGTACTCAGCCCCCTTTGGTCCCAGTATTATGGTTTATAATGGGGGGAGTTCACTGTTTATCATATTTTATACCTGACTTTTTCTTTTACAATGTTCTATGTTCAGTTTGGTCCTTTAATTTGATACTGCCTCAGCTCATACCCATTTGACCTCTAGTTCTACTGTCAGGTATCTTCTTCTCTCTCTGGACCCAGGCAGTCAGAGGAGTCTCTGTTTTTTCCTCTCCCTTTTTTATCCTGTTCTCTCTGGTCTTCCTCTTTGCTTGATTTCCAGTTCTGTGAATCATACTCCTCTTATGTGTATTTTACACCTCTTTCTTCCCAGCGTGGAGGGTTTTTCGCTTTGCCCTGCCATCACCCTTTATGCTGTGCCCTACATCCAGTCTGGGTATGAGCTCAGTGCTTCCTTTAATGATTTTTATTCTGCACTTGCGTAATGAAGCACTGGTTAATCTTTGCCTTCTAGGGCTTTTTTTCTATGTCCTTTTTCCTTTGTCGCTTTTCTATTCTTTCCCCTTTCTTTCTAACTTCCCGGATCCCTATATGGCATATATCTAGTCTCGTCTCTGTCCTGCTCTTTCTCAGGTCATGTGTGTCCCTTTGTGTTCCTTCCCCTCCCTCCTTATGTTTTGAGTTGTGGCCATGGGGTCGCAACCTGGTGGCTTCTTCCCTACCACCTTTATGGTGGCTGAATTGTTTTGAAAATGTTTTGAAGTCTGGGACAACGGTATTATGTACCTTTACTGTTGAGTCTGACTCATGAACTTCTTTTTTTTGTGTGTAGTGATTGGTTTAGGCATGGGCTGTACTTTCTTCTCCTGCATTATGAGCCTTAAATTTCTCTCTATGAATGTGAAGGGGTTAAATTCCCCTCACAAAAGATGTCTGTTATTCCAGGATGCAGCTAAATCTAAATCTCATATTCTATGTGTTCAGGAGATTCACTTTGCTGCTGGTAGGGTTCCCTATGTGGTCTTTAAGGCCTTCTCCACTGTTTTCCACTCTTTAGCTACCACTAAGAGGGCGGGTGTCTCCATTTGGTTTCATCATACATTGGCGACTCAGGTACATTTAGTTAAAAGAGATCCGAATGGGCAATTTATCCTCTTAGTGGTTACGTTCAATAATGTATTATATACTTTGATAAATCTCTACGTGCCTAATTCCAACTCAGCGCAGTTTAGACAAGTGACTCTCACTAAACTGACACCCTGTGGCCAGGGCTCACAGATTGAATGCGGTGATTTCAGTGTAATTGTGGGCCCGCTCCTTGATACTTCAGCTACACCTTCGGGCAGCTATCTCTGTGTAATAACTTCCTAAGGCAAGCTTTTACAGCAGGACCCCGAGAGAGGAAAAACTAATTGATGCTTGGCAAGTGTCTAATGTCTCCGGCAGAGATTATTCCTTTTACTCGCATGTTCACAACTCCTATACGAGGTTAGACTACTTTTGTGAGGATAAAGAGGTCCTGCAGAGGGTTCGTAGATGTGACATTGGGACAATCCAATGGTCAAATCATACACCTGTTACGGTGGAGTTAACGAAGCAATTTAACTGTAGAGGCTCAGGGTATTGGAGAATAAATGACCATCTGCTATCAATGAAAGATGCTTCCCTCTTTATTGATCGGAAATTGCTGGACTACTTTGCTTTAAATGATACCGGGGAGGTCTCTCCTGAGACCCTATGGGAAGCTCACAAAGCAGTTACTTGAGGCCATTTCATCGCATATGCGGCAGCAGAGAAGCGGAAGAGGGAGGCAAGACTGCGGCAGCTGCTACAGTCTTTGTCTGTCCTTGAGGCGCAGGCGAAATCTCATCCTACCAGGAATCAATCCGCACAGATTACGGTGTTAAAGCAAGAAATATCTTCCATTCAGTTGTATCATACCCAATTTATGCTTACTAATCTGAAGCAGCGGTTTTACACCTATAGCAATAAGGCAGGCATGCTTATGGCTAGGAGTCTTAAAAAGCAGGAAGAGAACCGAGTTTTCCCGTTTATCATTTCCCCTATGGGACGCAAGGTGCTTAATCCAGCCTTGATTCCAGGGGCATTTGCTGAGTATTACTCTGGGCTCTATAATTTATCATCCGATGGTTCCACTAAACAAACGACACCTCAGGACATTTCTTCCTTTTTGTGCAAGGTGCACCTGCCTAGTTTGAGTCCGACCCAAGTGGACCTTTTGCATGCCCAGATAGAACTTAAAGAGATCCAGAGGCTTGTCATGTCTCTGCCATTACATAAAGCACCAGGACCGGATGGCTTCACAGTCCAATACTACAGGAAATGTTTCAGTATCTTATCTCCGCATTTGCTGTCATTATTCAGATCCTGTAGTTGTAAAGGATCTTTCCCATCATCTATGCTTACAGCGCATATCTCTGCCCTTCCAAAGCTGGGGAAGCCTCCATCCCATTGCCCTAATTTTAGGCCCATTTCTTTACTGAACACTGATTTGAAGTTGTATGACAAGGTGCTGGCAGCTAGGTTGCAGATGATGCTGCCCTCCTTACTTCACTATGATCAGGTTGGTTTTACTACGGGACGGCAGGCGGCGGATAATACAAGAAAGATTGTGAACGTAGTCGAGTTGGCGAAAGCTTCAGGATCTGGAGGCCTTCTCTTAGCCATTGATGCGGAGAAGGCCTTAGATTGTTTACATTGGGACTACCTGTGGGTGGTGTTGGACATGTTTCAGATTCCACGGTAGTTTGTAACAGCTATGTCTTCTCCCTACGCCTTCGGCTCAAGTCTCGTATGCTGGTTTTCTGTCCAATCCGTTTGGAATTATTAATGGGTGTCGACAGGGGTGCCCCCTATCGCCGTTCCTTTAAGTCTTGGCGCTAGAACCACTAGCTGTTCTTATTCGAAGTAATGCACAGATTCACAGGTTTCAATGTGGCTCTGTTGAAGTGAGTCTTGGGTTGTTTACAGACGACATTCTACTAACTTTGACAGATCCGCTCAATTCTCTCCCTCACCTACTGTCTCTCCTGCAATCCTATGGGGATGTTTCGTACCATAAAATAAATCAAAATAAAATGCAGCCCCTTCCACTTTATCTCGATGGGCCCTTAATCACCCATCTCAAATCCATTTATAAATTTGACTGGAGGTCTGATAGGCTTAGTTATTTGGGAGTTCAAATCATGAAGTCCTGCGATGATCTTGCGAGGGTGAATCTAGGGATTCTTTGGTCTTCTATAAAACAAGATTTGCTACTCTGGTTGAAACTTATGCTATCTTGGGTGGGTAGGATCGCTGTGATCAAGATGGTGCACGCGCTTCTAGAGTCTCCAATACGTGGTTACTTGCTCCGACCATGCGGGGGGGGCTTGGGCATTCCCTCCCTGATCCACTATTTTAAGGCAGCCAGGTTGGCTCAAACTTTGCTTTACCATACCATCCCTGGAGAGGTGGCGAGGGTAGACATGGAGGACACCCAGACCCTCACAGCCCGGATATGTGATATTCTATGGCTACCGCAAAGGAAAAGACCGGCGTCTTCTCGATTTTTCTTTAGTACGCATACCTGGTCATTCTATGCCTCTAAAATCCAGGAACTTCAGGGCTTTCTGTTGCTACTCCTCTGCGGTCACTCAAATTTGTTATTCCTTATTCTAATTTTTCGGAGTGGCACTCAGCGGGGTTGACAACTTTGGGCAACTTATTTACTAATGGGAGTCTCCGATCTTTTGAAGACTTGCAGGCTCAATTTGATTGCTTCTTTACAATGTTCTATCTTGATTTAGGCAGCTCTCTTCAGTGCCTTTTGTTGTAAATCTACATGAGCACTCTTGCTGGGAGTGAAATTTGGTGTTTGCCACTATGTTATGTGCCCATTTCTGTAGCCGCTGTTCTTCATTCACTGATATGTGTGTACCATGCATATTGTATCTGTGGTGTTCTTATGTTTTCTTGTTTATTCTGTATGATTCAAAAAAACTAATAAAATTTTATTACATAAAAAAAAAGAGAGACAGGAATTTACATTGAACAAATGATATGTAGAGCTTAGTAAACTTTAAAGAAAATAAAAAAGATCCCTCAAAATGAAAATCAGAAACATTTTCAGAAATAACAGGTGAGATTAAGAAACTGTTGGCAAAGGTAAATGCATCATTATTGAAGTTAAAGCAAAAATGGTTTTATAAAAGAAATAGGGCAGATAAAATGTTAACTAATAGACTTAGGAAACAGAACGCGCAAGGACAGACAAGATAATATGAGATGGATAAATTAATAGGAGCAGAGAGTCAATTGGTAAGACCTTTAATGATTTTTATTCTCAATCGTACAATCTCCCTAAAGATCTTACGAAAAGCTCTCAAATAGAAAAGTATATTAACGAAGCTGACTTGTCATGTTTGAATGAGGAACAAGTAGCGGACTTGATTCTCCCATTTGTAGAGTCTAAGATCTCTCTCGTTATTGAACAGCTAAAGGGATGCAAGAGCCCTGGCCCTGACGGATATACAAATTCCTTTTTTTAAAAATTTAAAGGGGAGTTGGTTCCCTATTTAACAGATGTGTTTAATAGTATTAAAGATACTGGACAGATACCACAAGAAATGTTAGAACCTTATATAACCCCTATACCAAAAATGAGAAAAGACAAATCAAATCTTGCTAATTTTCGTCTTATATTATATCACTTATTATATTAAAATCTCTTTGGCAGTGATTGCAGCACGAGTACAGAAAATTATTCCAAAATTGATACATCAGGATCAAAACAGATTTGTTCAGGGACGGTATGCAAGTAATAATACAAGAACACTTATTAGCATTTTGGATTTTGTTGAGAGAACTAGGACTCCCCTGCTGGCTGTGTCATTGGATGCCAAAAAGGCCATTGAAAGAGCAGCTGGGGATTCATAAGACAGACACTGGAAATATTTGGGTTAAGGGTCTCTCTAATAATAGCGATAATGGCTCTCTCTTCTTGTCAGTAGGCTCCGATATAGTCTCTGACTAATTTTCACTAGGGAATGGTACCCATCAGGGGTGTCCCTTGGCACCATTATTGTACATTTTAACATTAGAAACCTGTCACGGTTTTGTATGAACACTCAGGCAATTAGGTAAGGTTAACATCAGCTTTATTGAAAAAATAATAAACAACAAGAGCAATCACCCTACTCAGGTCCAGATAAGGTCAGTACCGTGGTACTTCCCAAGTTTGATGCAGGTCAGGATGGACAATAAATATCAGCAGGTGATAATATACAGTAGGACCAAGCTGGCTTGATCTGTCGACAGGTCACTGGAACAAGGTCAACCACGACAGTACCACACTGAGGAAAGGCCCTACTATAGTGGTGGTAACTGCAGGGCAAATCCCTAGAAGACTAGGGATAGCGGAGGCAACATAGAATGATCACTGGAAAGTGACAGAGTCCCTAGCACGATAGGGATAGTGGAGGCAACCCAGATAGGACACTGGCAAGTGACGGTATAACGCTAGGTTTAGTGGCGGCAACACAGATAGGACACTGGCAAGTGACCAAGTCCTTAGAACACTAGGGATAGCGGAGGCAACCCAGATAGGACGCTGGCAAGTGACCAAGTCCCTAGAATGCTAGGGATAGCAGAGGCAGAGGAGATAGGACACGGGCAAGTGATCGAGTCCCTAGAATGCTAGGGATAGCGGAGGCAGCACAACGGATACTGGAAAGTGACCGGAGCTACTCGCAACACAGTCTCCTAGATGACCTTGGGAGTGACAGGCCAAGCAGACGCTGTAGAGGTATTACTGCAAGCGAGAGTAGGCAGAACGGAGCACAGGGTACGCACCCTGATGGGTCTGAAGCCAGAACTGCCAAATCGGTACACACAGAGGTAGTAGCCAGCAGGGGAGGGCTGGCATGGGAGGCAGGGGGGCATTTGCCCCCTGGACCAGTCATATGTCTGGACCAGTGGGCCACTGCTTCACTCAGTCTCCCACTTGCTGCTGTAAGTAGAGCTACACTATTGATACCACAGAGCTTACAACTGAAATGGAGCTACACAAGCGATAAACAGAGCAACGATCCAAATGGAGCTACAATAGTAGCATAACCCATTTCCCAAGCTCTGTGGTATAACTAGTGTACACACATTTCAACAGTAAGCTCCCCATTTATATTGTAAGCTACGCGTGGTGGGCTGGAAGAGTGGGGTCGAACAATAATAGAAATAGGTCACTTGATTGTATTTGCCCCCAGGCCACAAGTTGCCAGCCCTCCTCTGGTGGCCAGTCCTAGTCCGTAACGGAATCGGATACTCAGCCAAAGCCAGGTCGGTACACACGGAGGTAGTCAGCCAGTCCTAGTCAGCAACGGGAAGCAAAACACAGGCGCGACAGGAGCGTAGTTAGGCGAGCCGGGTCATACACGGAGCAGGAACAAGCAGAAACTCAAACGCTAGGTACTGATACACCATGAAATGGCGCTGAAATGATGACAGGAGAGAGTTTAAAAAGGCTAACCCTGGGCGGAGCCAGAGCCCAATAACCAATAAGAACAGTGGAAGGGAAAACCCGGAAGTAACAATGTCGACCTGCCGTAGAATCACGACACCCTGATAAAACCTTAGCAGTCAGTATAAGAAATAAAAGTGAAATTAGGGTAATTAGCATAGGAGACT
Source organism: Rhinophrynus dorsalis (assembly GCA_037306005.1). NCBI lineage: Eukaryota > Metazoa > Chordata > Amphibia > Anura > Rhinophrynidae > Rhinophrynus > Rhinophrynus dorsalis. Next base: position 112,464,950 of record CM074718.1, read on the forward strand.
ATGAAACTAAGATAAGTTTATGTACCGATGATGTAATTCTGTAATTTAATAGATCCAAGTAAATCTTTACAACATAATATACAAATTAAAAACTTTTAGCCAAGTATCTATTTATAAATTAAATGTTAATAAATCACAAGCTTTGATGATTCATATAGATCATATAACTGGAAGAAGGTTGACTCAAGAGTACCCGTTTGATTGGGTTACAAAAAGATTTGTGTACTTAGGGCTGAAAATAGTTTCAAAAGTTCAAAACTTAATGATGATAAATGTAGTTTCTCTGTTAAAAGATAATAAAGAAAATGAAGAATGAATGGAAATCCTGGACGGTTCAGATGAACATCTAGTAATTTGTATCATAAATGTAAGTGGCAGAACTTTTTGGTAAAAATGGAACCTTGGTATATTATGGAGTCAAAAATGTTGGGGATTAAGGATTTGGTAATAACATCCTATATAATAATTCTCTAGGATGTTTGTCACAATCAGGGATGTGCACAATCATTTTGGGGGGCAGGGACTCAAATGAAAAAAAGGGAACTTCTCAAAATTATTATTGTTTTGATTATTTTGTTAAAAGGGCACGAGGGCACTTTGGACAAAAGGGCAGGTGCTCAAGCCCCCCTTGGTGTCTATGTGCGCACGTGCCTGGTCATGATGCAGTCATGCTCAGTAGAGACTGCCCACGTTCGGGCAGTTTCTACTGCACATGATTGCATCACATGAGTGAGGCGATGCAAGACTGCATCGCGTGGAGCAGTGAGGTAGCGGCGTTGCATACCCCCTGGCACTCAAAGGGTTAACATTACCCGGACCTTGGCCTGTGTATACGGGCTTTTACACTAGTTATTGTATAATCAAGAAAGTAGTGATGCTTTTCTTGAAAAAATAATGGTGTCTTATGTTAGTGATATGTAGTGCATGGATGAGTTTTAAGAAGAGAAACAGGTTTATGGAGAAAGTGTCAACGAAATGCTCAATCAAAGTTTTGGAATCAAATTTGGAAGATTTTAGTCCGAAAAAATGGAATAAGAGGGACTTGGCTACAATCGATGATGTGATGGAGGGTAGTAAAGTAAAATATTTTCGTTGTTGCAAACAGAGTATTCTTTGATTTCAAGGGACATCTTTTCTTATTTAAGAATGAAGGATTATGTACTTTATCATGTATTACTGGAAAAATCAGAAGAAATATCTTAAGAGTAATTCTTAAGATATTTGACACTCAAAGTAAACCTAAACTGCTTTCTAAATGTTATGATTTAGTTTGTTATAGTGAGTCTGATATTAAATCAAAGGGGAAAGAGAGATTCGGAGGGTCTTTGGGGAAGACATATGGTGCAGATCTGCTGATTAAAAAGTTTCTCACTCAGCTAAAACAGATACTTCCAATCTATGATGGAGATGTAAGAGGTTAGAGGGTAGTTTTCTGCATATTTGGTGTAACTGCCCAAAAATAAAGTCTTTATGGAATAGAGTATTCTATAAGCTGTCAGTAATATTAAAGGTAGCTATTAATAAATCTGAGATTGCTCTTCTCCATTTTGACATGCACGGACTTGATAATTCAAATATTTCTAGTGACAAAGTTGATAATTGCTAGAAAATGGTTACAGCAGAGGGCCCTGATATAGAACCAATTTTTGACTCATCATTTGACATTATCAATATCAAATGGAGACTGGTGTTTCTTATCAGATGGGCAATCTCACCAAATTTGAAGAACAATTGTCTCCTTGGTTTATAAAAAAGTTAAGGGAACTCTAGAGCGTAAACAATGTTTTCTAGAAGCAAACCTGTTCCTTCTGGGTCCTTTAGGGGAATAACAGTAATAAAATCAGCCACTTGTTGGTTATGTGTAATATTTTATGTTGATCACAGGTATTTTTTTTTGGATGTAAACGGATTGTACAAATTTTATTTTTTTGTAAACGTTGTGTTGGTATGTGTTGAAAATTGTAATAAAGAATATAAAAAAAATGTATTTTTCATTGTTTTTAATGGAAACTATGTAAGGATCCTGCTCAAAGCATTATAACTTGATTCATCAGCTGGTTCATATCTATGTTGTCATTTCTGTAAGTCTCACAGGCCATGCTCTTAGTTCTTTTTGTAGTAAATATATTAGTGTTAGTATCTAACTGCACCTGCCCAAACCACAAAGGTAGTCTCTTCAAAGGGCATCAGAAGCTCACATAAGTCACAAATGACATGCCATTTACCAGGTGACAAAATGCTAACTCCAGACTTCCAATTTAAGTCAGGCATATTACTGCTCCCTACCTCAAACCTCAATCCTCAACAACTTCAGATCCAAGCTAAATGAGCACCTTTTAAATGTAGCACTACCATAATATGTAAACTTTATCTCAGAATTGTAAAAAATTACACTTCCTTTACCTTATTGTATCAGTATGCCATCCATCCTATACTTAGAATGTAAGATCTATGGGGCAGGGAATGCCTATTCTAATATATGCTCACCTGATGTTCCCATTATGATTGTCTATATAACCACTTAATTACTGCACTTATTTTACCTCCTCTATACAAAATGTAAACTGTAAAGTGCTAAGTACACCTGTTGGAAAGATATAAATAAAAATATACATACATACGTACATAGCCAGCTCTCCCACTTCACCCTCCAAAACTCATGATATTTACAAACCTGAAACACTATTTGAGAAACTGTGCCTCAATTCCATTCCCACCAGTACATCCATTTATATAGTGCACACCTTACTGACCTCTCTTCCATCCTCCTGCCTTGCTAATTTTACTGTCCAATGCGCAAAAGTTCTTGGATCTCATCTGACTGACAGATGTTTATTTAGCACTAGAAGCCAGAAATCTAATTACAAATTTGTTTGGTATATAGTTCTGTATATTCCACACAGGACTTACCATAACATTTCTGATTACTGCTTGACATATCTGGAACATTCTAGCACCATTACATCTATATGGTGGACTTGCTGCCTCATTAACCCCTTTTGAGTAGATATCCACAAAATGAAAAAGATTACATGCATTGATTTCTTTTCTAACACAACACAGTTTCTTCCTAACAAAACAAATAATTACTCCTCCATTTGCATAATGATGCAGACGTGCTTATACCCTTATTCCTCCACAGAAAATGTAATGACTTCAGCAGTGGACGAGGAAAAGTTGATGAGAACGACATGCTTTTATATCACAATAGATATCAACATTTGTAACAAAAATGGGACATATACATAGGAAACCTAAATCCCATACTGGAAGATTGTGATTGATTTTGCCTTTCCTCACTTGTTTATTACTGTATTTTGACCTTATACACCTCTGTTACAGTTTATGCGCTCCTATTTCTAATGACTTTGTAATGACTGATATGTGAATGTATCCTATACTTTCCCAATGTCACGTACCACCATAATTACCTTTTATCTTCTTTTTCTGTACTCTTCCTCCCCTCGTACCTAAAGGCATAACTAGTCACTGCATAGAACCAGTTCAATATTTTTTGGGGGGGCCCTCAACACAAAACATCTTTAGAAGCTTAACAAGAAACTGTTGGACCCTCTAGCAGATGGGCACCCTTGGATATTGGGTCCTGGCACAAATGCACCCCCTGAGGTTATGATCTTACCTGTACCCTTCTTTATTTCTTCTCCATGATTGTAAAACTGTAAATAGATATATTTAAAAACCTCCCATTTAACATTCGATTACCAAGGAGGTATCCAATAAATTACATTGACATGCATTGAATACCTCTCTAGCACTCAAAGGTTAAATCAATGGAATTCTGGGAAATGCTTATTTGTTTCCTATGGTGCAGTTTGGTTCTTAGAATTATACAATACAACTTCTTACCACTTATTTTAGTACTGCATTGTTTCAGAGAATGTCCCGAAATTGCTCCTGCTAAGGTCATCTTTGGCAATATGCTTGTGACACTGTCCTTTAAAAAGCAGGCAAACCTATTTAAAAATAAGTATAAAAGTAATGAATATTATTGTAATTATAGCAGAAAATCACTACAGTCAATGCAAATATACTGCCAGTTTTGTTTATGCAGCTGTACTCAGATGTTTGGTAGTAGCTTGTGTTCTAATGACAGTAATGAAGTAATAGATGTGACAACAATATAACATGATTAATTGTTAGCATTACTTTACCTTTCATTCTGTGCATGCCAGCTTGCTGGTAAATAGGAAAACATCAAACAACGTGGGTTGAACGTACACGCTAATTGACAATATTCCACGTCAGGGGCGAACACTGAGCTGATGTCTCCTCCTCGGAAGTATACATTTTGGTATATCTCTGATATGCATTCTGACAAGAAAAGAAAAAACACTTTCAACTATTTTTCTTTCATGTTTGTACTGTCTGGCTTAATTCTGCATTATAAATTATTCAATAAAATTGGAGCTGATAAAGTGGTTTAGAATGAAAAAATGTCCATAGTCGTTTATCAAATAAATTTCAGAATGAGTCAGTGAAGGACAATTTTAATTGGATAAACTGAAGTGTTTCTTTTTGCTCCAAATCATGTATTATGAAATACAGTGGGCCTTGTGTAAAAAGGCAAACTAGAGCAATTCTGTGGCAAATACCAATTTTTTTAGGCCTAAAATGTTCCCCATAATATTTCTTGAGAACAGGAAAGGGTAGAGTGGCAGTGTATGGAGTTATTCTGAAGCAAGCTAATTTAAATGGAGCTTTTGACCCCTTGAATGATAGGTAGCTCTCCATTCAATGGGTTAAAAGACTCATTTAAATTTATGTGTACAAAATTTACAGCACCTGGAAGACAAATACCCCGAATGGGCATTTAGTAATGCAAACAGTTCATTCTGAAAGGAGATTATAAGGCTGTATAAAGAAACATCTACCATTTCTCCAAACATACACATTGAGGCTGATGTACATTGGAGATATTCTGGGGTAAACAATCTGCTCTGCAGGGGAGGCATAAACACTCCCATTGATTTGAATGAGGTTTTGAGCCACTTGAATGCTAGCAAGGTCTCCAGAGAATTGGGTAGCAATGCATTGGAGACCTCTCTAGAATTGAAGGGGTTAAAATCCCACTGTAACCCTTTCAGTGCCATAAGGGTATACAAACCAATGCTTTGCAATCTCCTGTGTCACTAAGAAGGTTAATCCTTTGAATGCCAAAGGGGTATCCAGTGCATTGCATACCCCAATGGCCCGCAGAGGGCCATTGCACCCTATGTTGCAATTGTTTCACTCCAGAATTGCTCTAATTCTTCTTAGTACATCAGCCTCATTATGTGTAAAGAGATGCGAGCTACCACACTAGTGGCTCAGTGCTATTACCCCAAGTAAAACCAGTGGTTATAGCAGAAACAGTAGCACCAAAATAAATCAGCCCTGTACCCCAGCTATTCTATGGCAAAAAGAGCGTTGTTGGCTAAAATTCACATTTTTGGCAAAATGCACTTTTGGTTTTCATTCCCACAACTTGCGCTAAATAGTGCAAATTATGGGAACCTGAAAGAGCTAAAGCTAGCCTGAAAATGTAACATTTACCTGTCATCTGCTGTCCGTCTTCTTCATTTATCTTTCCTTCTTTCTTCTCTTCTGTCTTCGTTTCTTCAGTCTTCTTTTCATCCTCTGATCTTCTTTCTTCATTCTTGTTGGAAATTTTTTTAAAAAAAATCCATTAGTGTTTTGTTAAAATAAAAAAAATACTCCCCCCAAGATGCTATTGTTAGCCCTTTGAGCGTCGGAGGGGTAGCACTCTGGCACGCAAAGGGTTACTATTTGTGGCATCTTGTAAGTAGTAAATATGTGTATGGCATCTTTTTAATTTTAATTATAAAGCGTACATTTTTTACCCCTTGCCTCCACGGCCATAGGTGGAAGGCATGTGAACCGGCACAGATTCCGCTTCTGACCTCTTGGGCCGTTGCCTGAGTCAGACTGCCGGAATTCTGGCAGTCTGACTCGGGCAAAGGCCTGAGAGGTCAGAAGCGGAATCTGTGCAGGTCCACATGCCTTCCACCACCAGAGGAGACGACGGCGGCGGCAAAGGTAAGGGGGTAAAGAATTTTAAGCTTATAAACATATCGACACACAAGAAGGAAATGTTATAACTAAAATTAAAAAAAATGCCAATATATATTTACTACTTACAAGATGCTACAAATACTAACCTTTTGAGCACCAGAGGGCTAGCTCTCCGGTGCTCAAATGGTTAAAAGTAGCATCTTTGGGGGAGTATTTTTTTTTTTAACAAAACAAAACATTAAGGGATTTTTTTATTATTTTCAAACAAGAAAGGAGATCAGAGGAAGAAGAGAAGACTGAAGAAAGAAGAAGCCGGCTGCGACCCCGCTGGTCAGGATTACTGCTAAGTTTTTAATTGTCTAGACAAGTGTGAAACTGTGGATTAACCCTATGAGTGCTAGTGAGGTATGCAACGCTTTGTAATGCGTTACATATGCGCTGGCACTCATAGGGTTAATCTTTTTTTTTGTTTCAACCACAAGTATGTGTTGGAAACCAGTTTTCCAATATATACTGGTGGTTTTGACCGCCTGTTTTGGGCTCTGGGCCGGCCTTCTCATGCCACGGGATCTGTGCCATTAAAAGTGCATCCTAAACATGCGGTGAAGCCACATGGAATAGGATAGCAAAGGTGACTATTTTTAGTTAATGTTCAATGGGTGACATTTTCTCACCCGTTGAACATTTTTGCCTGGTGTTTGGTGTTGACAGCACAGTTTATAGAATTGTAAAATGTGCTGTCAAAACCATTATCTCCTGTTGTAAAAATAGCGGGGCTAATAGTATCGAGTCCTTGGAGTGAACAAACCCCAGTCCTGTGTTTAACTCCACTTATGCCTCATTTCATCAAAAGTAAATATAGACAAACAACAATATATTTCTAAGAAGTAAATGTTAACAAATGCTAATGGATTTGAACCCTACTACTATAGTTTTCAGCGGTTCATATCCTTCATGTGGAACTAGTGCCAGTTTCATATAAATCTGGCAGTGAACATCTAAAAATAGAAGAATACATAGAGAGATATATTAGATGGTGATAAACTATCTACATGGAACATCATCATCTCTGTTTAGACCAATGAGACATTGTTCCTAACTCATTTATCCAATATAACTCCATTCCTTTGAATAAAATAACCCTGATTTACTGATGGTCACAATTTTTAACTGCAGAAATTGCTAAAAAATGTTATTGTCTGAGGGTGTGTTGTGGTTAGTGTAAATGGTGAGTATCTGATATGTCCTTTGGCATGATCTACCCACATACAAAAGGCCACATGCATACTGCAGTATGTAAAGGATATTACAGGAGTAATTAATGTAGTGTTCTCACATAGATTATGTCTTTCCTGTCTTTTGATGAATGAACCCATGTCCTTTTATGATGCTATTACATTATACACATATACCACACAAAATATCAAGGAGAAATTCTCCAAGCCCAAATCAACAATGAAAAATGAAAGGATTTACCAGTTCCTCAACATTTATACTACACAGAACATACACACATTGACAGTGACATTTTTAGTTATTGCTGGAGTTAAAAAATCAAGAAGAACATGATATATGGTACATTTACTAAAAAGAAAGCAGTTATGAGTTAAGAACGATGTGGCCCAGTAGCCTAAACCGGAGCCATGATGTTTCTTCCTTTACCATATTGGAGTTTTTTATGTAACATTGTCTAATATATCTTTCTATGGTTTCTTCTCTTTTCAAATGTTCACTGCCAGATTTATATACATTTATTACTAATCGCACATGAGAGGCGTGATTCCTGTAAAATCAGCGATAGTAATCTTTATGCATTCAAATCCATTCAAATTTTATGAATGACAATGTATCAGTTTCTTGGCAACAATACACATTTTGATTATTTATTTAGAATTTACATAAAAAATGTTTTACCAGTAAGAATAAATTGATATTTCTCTCATTTTCATGTATGTCCTAGAGAGCATTTATAATAGAAAGTTACACAGTTATACAAAAATAGAGACAAGAAAATAAGTGTTACACATTATAGAATAGAGCACAATGGGAATTCAACTCAGAAGAGGGTTCAGGTCATTTCTTGTGCTATAGCCCACACCTCTTTGAATATAATTTGTATATTTGGCAAATATGGTGTTTATCTATAAGACTTCAGAAACCTCCCCTGGAATAGAGTGTTGTCATTACAGTGACCCAAGTCTTGAAGAAATACATTTGCTTTTGTGCTATTATCTTTAGAGTGTTGAAGATTTAGTTCAGATTAGTTGGAACTACTTTGGCAGATTTTCACCATGCACAGGAATGTCCAAACAAGGCATTGCACAAGCTTCTCAGAATACTAGGTGAGTGTTGTCTATCATCTATTTAAGCCATTTAAATCAATGGGAATTTTTTTTTCCCCTACAGTGAAGGTGGTTTGCACTGAAATTTTGCAAATTTTCTTTTGAATATAGGATCATAGGCAGTAAACCACACCAAGTAATCAGTATAAAGAAGATTATATATATGTTTCCATACTGTATGCTCCATTGATGGCACAGGATACATCGGTCAGAAGCTGGCGTGCTGACATTTTGAACTCAAATCTGACTCGATAATTGACTATAGATAGGTCACAAGCCTATCTAAAGCCATTAATGAAAGGAAGAGTGGTAAATATGCAAGTAGGTATATTTATTTCCAAAGCGGTTTACAAACTATACAACTATACTGTTTGGTTATAAATATTACTTACCGGCATAAACTGATGTAAATAAGGTAAGGGAACATATCGCAATGTGAAAGTAAAGCATCCTAGAAGGTAAAATATGTTTTATTAGTACCGTGAATACCACATATAAATAATTATATAATATATTATATATTATAAATAATTTTAACCCTTTGCATGCCAGAGGGGTACGCAATGCATTGAATGTGTTGCGTACCCCTCTGGCACGCAAAGGGTTAACCCTTCGAGTGCCAGAAGGGTGTCCAAAGCATTGTGAAACAATGCTTTAGACATCCCAATGGCATTCAAAAGGTTAATCATACATTATTATTATTATCATACTATAAGTACTTAAAATAAGTATGTAGGCATACAAATTAAGAACCCAATTAAAAAACTCACACTAGTCATTACATTCTTTTAGAAATTTATAAAAATATATATTTTTTTACCTGAATAAATGGTGCTGATTTTTCTCCAAAGGTTTTGCCAGAGATGAAACGTTTGCAGTGCCCAGACTATTAGCTTTCAGCAAAAAAGAACAAATGTTGACATTGTGTTACCTAATTTGTGAGAACAATATTTAACTGAACAGTGCTTGAGTTCAATGTTTAAAAAATGTTAAATCAACAGAGCTGCTACAAAGGTTTGCAAAAACTGGTAAATCAAATAGGTTTTGTGAATGTTACAGCTTTCATATCATTACCCACTGCCTTTATAAAAAAAAAAGGTAGGCATACATAAAAAAAAAAGAAAAGTTATAATTAATTCAAAGTGGTATTGGTAATATGCCTTAACCCTTTGAGTGCCAGACGGTTACGCAACGCATTGTGTTGCCTACCCCTCTGGCACTCAAAGAGTTAAATAAAATAAAAGTCAGAATATATATTCTAAAAAGCAAAAAATAAATAAATTACAACATATTTCCTTTAGCAGAATTAAATGCAGGCAAAGGAAAGTGAAGCAGGCAAGTAGCCCTTCACTCCACGGGCTGATTTCATAGTCTCCTCCTATGCATGTTAACTTATTTAATGATAAAAATTATATATATATATATATATATATATATATATATATATATATACACAAAAAGTCGAGAGTGCCAATTATGAATATGCAATACAATATACATTATACCAACTATTTGTTTATTACATTTACAAAGATAACATTATAATGAAAACTACAATTGGATATCCTTGAATAAATGTTTGAAAGTTCCAGTAAATCTATGTTGACGAATAGTCACTCCTTTGAGACTTATATGAGTGCAAATATAGGATTCTTCCGTAGTCAATTATTTTTTCTTTTTTATGTAGGGGAATTATTCTCCTTCTTGTTTTAAGTTCTTAAATGTCCCAAAGAGCAATTCATACATATATTTTGATAGCGAAGTTGGTGCATTTTAACTTTTAACCTTTGTAGAAGCAGTGCAATAGGTGAATTCCACAATAGTTAAATCAGTCCCAGAAAATCTAAATCAAAAGAGACACCAAAAAATAGTGCGGAACAATCCACAACAGCACCATTAACCATAAAAGACAGGAAGGGAGAAAATATCAAGGTGAGAACTGTTGGAGAAAGATCTGAAAGCCCTTGGAACGAACCTCTGCCTGCAAGGAAAGAATGACTAGACATAGACGAGTCGGGGGATGAAAAAAAGAAATCTGCCCGCTAAAAGTGTCCAAGAGGTTGGGAGAGGTAAACCATACGAGGATTAAAAGTTAACACACACCAAAATTGGCATCAAAATATATATATGAATTGATCTTTGGGACATTTAAGAACTTAAAACAAGAAGGAGTATAATTCCCCTACATAAAAAAGAAAAAATAATTGACTATAGAAGGATCCTATATTTGCACACATATAAGTCTAAAAGGAGTGACTATTAGTCAATATAGATTTATTGGAACTTTTAAACATTTATTCAAGGATATCCAATTGTAGTTTTCATCACTTTTATATTGTTTTTATTATTACATTATCTTTATAAATGTAATAAAGAAATAAATGGTATAATATAAATTGTATTGCATATTCATTATTGGAGCTCTCTACTTTGTATATATCTTTTGTTTATCTCTTTGTCACTATTCACACAAGTGACAGATTGTAGCAGATGGAGTGGATATGTGTACATAATATTGCATCTTATAAATTACATTGAGATTTTGAGTGCTATATATGTGTGGAGGGAATACATAGCCAGATACAGAGAATATTGCACCAGCTAGGGGTAGTAACCCACCACACATATTTATTTTTAAAAATATATTTTTTTTTTGTGTTTTGTTTTTAAATATATTTTTTTACACACACACACACACACATATATATATATATATATATATATATATATATATATATATATATATATGTGTGTAAAAGAACAAACAAAATTAATATCTTGTAATATGTTTTTAATTGGACTAACAGAATTATGGATTGACAAACTCCCTTCTCAAGTCTAAAGCATTTCTGGGCACAAGGACACAGAATTCACAGTTAAAACAGTTAATACATTAAATTCAAAGCTGTGTTGTTTGCTGGGGTTAACATAGCGGGACTGCTGATAAGACAGGGACCAAGAGAAAATCCACACACTTCTTGCTGAAGGTTGTAAATACTCTGTGCAACGCAGAGTGTGTGTGGGGGGGGGGGGAGAAAGCGAAGAAAAATACAGATGGTATGGGAGGGGAGAGAGTTAAAAAAAAGATGGCACATATTAAGAATGCTACAATGCCAACAATCCAGTATGGGCATGCAGGCCTATATACAACTTGTGCCCATTTAGGTAGATATATACATACACATACATACATATATATATATATATATATATATATGTGTGTGTGTACATATGCATATGCACATACACGCACATACACATACATACATACACCCACATACATAACCACACACACACATATACACACACATATATAGGCATATACACATATACACACATACCCATACATTATTTCTATATACACACACACAAATATACATGTATATAGCATATACATATAAACACATATATATGGACACATACATATACATAAATGCATATACGTAAATACGTACACACAATATGTAGGAATGCATACTAAAACATATATCTATACATAAGTACCTATATATATGTACTAGTACATATACATATACGTATCCTATATAATAATTAGCTAAAACGTGTGTAACACTGCAGTCATGCGCAGTGGAGACTGCCCGCGTCGCGGCTGATACAGAGCTGGACAAGCCGCAGCGCGGGCAGACTCCACTGTGCATAATTTCCCCGCGACCGGCTGGCAGTGGCACTGTGGGCTGTGTAACAGGCTCTTCAACTAGTATATACATAAACACATACATACATGCATGTATACCTACATGTACATACAGTGGATATAAAAAGTCTACACCCCCCGCTAAAATACAAATAATACATATCAGAAATTGCAAGGGAAAAGTAGAAAGTAATGGGTATTTGCATATTTAAAGCTGATACCAAAAGAATTTGATTAGAAATATACCCTGTGGACCACTGAGGGAACTGTATGAAGAAGGAATATTCTGAGAATAAAAGGGATGTAATAAAAAACATTTTTATGAAAAGGGAATGAAAAATGTAATAGAAGGTATATATAAAGATGAAAATATTAAAGAGACTTAATTATTAACATAAAAGGATAGAAAAAAAGAGTTAAACAAATAAAAACTGGGAACCATATTCACTACTACTACTTACAATGAAGGAACAAAACAGATTTCACATACACTGAAACTTCACTGGTATGTTATTACAGCGGATCCTGTCTGAGGCAGGATTGTAGGAGACAAACCTAACATTTCATTTAGAAAGAATAAGCATCTGAAACAAATAATTGTCTCAAGTGATGTTTATAAAAAATCATGGCTAACAGACTGAGCACCTTTTTTCCCTCATTGATTTCACCCAGTCACATATGATTTGTGAAGGGTAGGCAATCGGTATTGAATGTATGCAGGGCAATTGCTGCTATAGTTGCTCTGAGAGCTCTCCGGGGATTCCAGCCATGTTGCTGAGCCTGGACATGGAAAAGGCCTTCAATTCAGTGTCATGGGAATATATTTTAGACTGTTAGATGGGCAGGAATTTGGTAACAGCTTCACATGTTACATTCGCTTGATCTACCACTCACCGAGGGCCACTATTACCATAACAACATCAACTTTCCACTCTTTCAGTTGGAAAGAGGGACACAGCAGGGGTCCCTGCTCTCTCCTCTGCTGTTTAACATGGCTTTGGACCTCTTACTTATGAAAATAGAACAGTTGGGCCGGGGGACCACGGAAACATTGGGAGAGTTACTGGGAGGTGGCCTTCTCAGACTATATCCTACTGCTGTTAGAGGACCCTGAGGGTCTCATGCCAGGAATTTTAGAGGCCCTGGGGGCCTTTGAGAGGTTCTCATGCCTGTGGGTTAACCTGGACAAATCAAGGGCTAGTTGGGTGTCACAATCCCCCAGGCTGCGAGCGTTGGAACACTTGCTGTTTCGTTGGGCTGAGGGTTCTTTGCAATATTTGGGGGTCCGACTCATCAGGTCTGTTCAAGACCTCTACCAAGTTAATGTGTGCATGCCAATGGAGAACATGCTCACTGATTTTGCCACCTAAAAAACTTCCCTCTCTCCTCTATGGGGTGGGTAAATCTGATCAAAATGGTGACCTTTCATAGACTATTGTACTTCTTACAGCTGCTCTTCCATAAACTGACCAAATGTGACCTGGACTTAATTCATATGAATTTTCAGGGGTTTATCTGGAGTAGTAGATGGCCTTGGATCGGACTCCAGAGTCTTCAGCTGCCTAAATCCAATGGGAAGGGGGGGTGTTTGGACTTCCAGACCTCAGACTCTATAACATGGCATGCTTGTTTGATTCTAAAAGGATTGGGTTTTCGGAACTTGCATCTACAATGACTGGGAAGTTGACAGTTTAGTCCAGACTGAGACTTACATTACCTACTCCATGCCCTGACCTCTGGAATACTGCCTGCCTGGCGAATCCGTTCCTGTTCAGTACTGTTGTGGCATGGCAGTATGTTAGGTGCATACTTTACCATAACCGCTATGTTTTTGTTTATCTTCCGTAGCAGAACAATACTGACTTTCAGAACATCAGATCCGATGTGCCGCCAAAGGGCTGCCATGGGCACTGGGATGGTGGGGCAGCTGTAGGGATGTGTGAAAACCTTCGCCTCAAACCGAAAATTGGCAAAAAATGTCACTTCCTGCTTAGTGAATAATTTCCTGCTCATTGCATTTAAATAAATGGGAAGAAAATGTTTTCTCTACTTTTCTATGGGCATATAAAAGGATGCCAGGCTCTCCCAGCGTGCAATTCTGTGTTTGTGAGAGGAGAAAAGCAACGTGTTTTCAAGCTAGAGAGGATAGGCAAATAAAGGGGAATTGAAGCTTAATGTAGGCAGTCTTTTAGGTAGGTAATTTGTTCTCTGTATTAGGGGAATCTGGGGGCACTCTGGTGGAGAAGAAGGGAGGAAGGAGGTTGACTCCAAATACCCCAAAATTCAGTGTGACTGTCTGGCAAGACATATGGACGGTAGCTTATACACATTTCTCCAACAAGACTGTCATGAGAAATTTTTGCAAGCGACTGCAATGCACTCCTACCTCTTATTTCTGGGCATTGTAATACAGACCTTTTCATAGAGCCTATACCTCCCGGACCATAGCCCATAAAATAGGTCTGGCCCCATCCTCCCACTGCCCCAAATGTGATGCACTCCAGGCTGGTGTTCTGCACTTATCATGCAGTTCCCCGCAGATACACATTTTGGCCCAACACGCTGAGGTATATAGGTAATATCTGTGGAGCCGATATACCTAACTTGGACCCTCTCTTCCTTGTGGGTGAATATGCCACTCCTATGGCTCTATCTGGTGAAGCTGATTGAGCAGTTTTATACTTGCTTTTGCTACACTTCTTGGATGGTCGTGGATAATCTGCAGGTTGAGCACTCATAGATGAGGTGTAGTCCCATACTTCGAGAGCCAGACAACACACTGAGCTGTCCAAGGTGTTGGGAGGGGTGGTGGAATGCCTCTAGTTAGGGGTACTAGATCCTGATTGTGATTTATTGGGTTACTAGTTTCATGTTCATGGAGGGAGGGTGAGGGCTTGTGGGTTTATTTTGTGGGGGTGAATGTGAGATGGGACTCTTGCTTGCGGGGGGCAGCAGGGGGTGCCCTCACCCTCCCTTCAGGGGGACTAGTGCCCGGCACCAGGCCTCTATGGGTGGGAGAGGGTTTTGGGGTATCCACCTCGTGGCTCCTTATTCAACAGTCCAAATAACAGCTTCAAACTGACACCTTTTTGCTTCATGTAGTTGCTGTGGGCCTTCTGCACCCCTCGGGGGCCTGAATCTTTATGTCACGGTCCTCGGGAGGGTGTAGCTCAGCAACACACACACTGTTGGGGGCTACCCATCAGAGCCTGGGTGGGAGGATGGGATTTGGATGGGCTTTTCTCTTTCTTTTTGGGGAGGCACAGAATTGCTGCACATGCCCATGTGTGATGTTGTATTATGATATGAAAACCTTTAATAAATAGTTTTGAAACAAAAATCTCTATTCAAGTGCATGAGATTTTTGGAATTTTTATTTATCCTCTGTGATGCAGATGGCTTGATCCAGAATAAATTTTATAAATAAGGACCATTGTCTATTATTTTATTACATGTGGATTGAGATCCGAGATGAGCTATGTTTCTGTATTACACTCACCAGCAGCACCCATTTCACTCTCTCTCTCTGCTTTTTTGAGTTGCATATGTTTTTTCACGCAGGGTCCCCAAGATCCTTACATTATTGTTCTTCACGCCACTTGAGACCTATGTAGTGAATGGTACTGCACTTCATAGCTCACCAGTGGAGTAATGCAATGTAATGCATTGCACTGAACAAAGTTTCCATAGCCATTGGGTTAATACTCTTTCACTGACTATACAGGTAGTCTCCAGCATGGGAGGGATTTTTAAAGATTCACATTGAAAAACAATTAGATCACACTGGTACTTTGATGCATTTCTCACCAAAATCGAATCTACAGTAAGTGATGTTCATCTTGCAAAACTGTATTCACTTGACACTTAATGGAATAAGGGAAAAAAGAATAAATGTATGCACCATGTTAATTTTTAATTAATGCTGCTTTTCTTGTAGCTGATGGAATAGAGTCCATTAAGTGGTATATTTTCATTTTAGAATGGTTGAAATTGCATTACTATAGACAGCTATCATGTGTCAACCCAGAATAAATTAAATTAAAAAGGTGTTCATTATTTTATATTATGTTTTTAAATAATTTAAAATGTGCTGAATAATCATATCAATATGGATACATTGTTCAATATTCCAAGCAAAAATGTGTATCTTCTAGTTAATAAAATAC
Source organism: Rhinophrynus dorsalis (assembly GCA_037306005.1). Classification (NCBI taxonomy): domain Eukaryota; kingdom Metazoa; phylum Chordata; class Amphibia; order Anura; family Rhinophrynidae; genus Rhinophrynus; species Rhinophrynus dorsalis. The sequence goes on from CM074718.1 coordinate 112,481,146, forward strand.
ATCTGAAATCATGACCTACCAGATATTGGCCTTAATTTAGTTCAATTCAAAGTACTGTGAAACTGCCATGTGTGATTTACGTAGCATTCAATACGTATTCGATCAGAATGGCTAATGAACATAGGCCCAAAACATTCAAGTAGCACAAAAACCTGCGTTGCAACATTTTTGACCTCACCATGTGTCCAAATCAGCCAATAATTAATATATGATACGTCTAATGCAAAAGAAAAAGAGAACAGTAAACATTATCTAACAATGCTGAATGTTGTCAAAACAATTTCAAATTCACAGCCAATCACAACACACCAAAGTATCAACTACATTCAAATACACCTGTATATACCCCAAAATAACCGGCCTACCTTGTCTTTTTTCGAGTTTTGGCACGCAAGAGCACAGGACCCAGTAGAAGAAGATAGCGATAGAGAGAGAAAGGAGCATTCATTTGAGCGAAGTAGAAGGATTTGGGAGCGAAGAGACTTGGTACTTCTTTAGAGAAACATAATACACTTTTGCACTTTACCATACATGTATACAATCACAAACACTAACACAAACACATCTTGTTTTTGAATACAACAAATTACACAACTTTATCTTTTATTTTGACAGTGTGATTCAGTGAGTGCAAGGGATTGACAGAGAGTGAGTCTGATTGAGTGTGTCTGTGATGTCCTGTGTGAGCCAGTGTGTGATGACAGGGAGAGGAGAAGATAGAGATGGGGAGAGGAGGAAACTGACCAGGACATCCCCGGTCAGGGAAGGAGAGGGTGAGGGAGATCAGCTGGGAGGAGGGGTACCCGAGGTAGGAGAGATACACAGAGGACAAGGAGAGAACTGCCAGTGGACAAGGGTTAGATATCGGGGAGCACCCTACACAGACAGGGACAGCACAGGCAGGGCCTGGCACACACACACAGTTCTGACACGTCCCAGGCTGGTGGTGATGATGAGCGACTGCAGGACCCAAATTACTCTTACGAGGAGAATAGGGTCCTCGTCCAGAGCATATTGGAAAGGGAGAGCATTCTATTCCCCAAGGAGAGAATCAGTGGTTTCTGTGCAAAGAAGAAGGCCACCTGGAGATAGGTCTTAAACAGAGTCAACGCCATCTCCAGCTACAAGCGGTCCATTGAGTCCATAAAGAAGCGGTGTGGTGATTGCAAACGGTTTGTCATCAACAACTGTTGAGGGAGCTCCTGGAGGAAGTGACACCGGTGATGACAAGACCCTCCAGACTATGGTAAGTGCATCATTCTATAACTAGACACCACATAAACCCTCATACCTAGTACAGCCCAACACAGTGACACCTGAACACATGGCCAGCATTCCTTCCCAGAAGTTCAGCAACACAGCTCTGAGAGGGTTCAAACAAAGACAGAAACAAATCACATTTGGGAAGGGTTAAAGGGGACAAGTCCCGATTTAACCCCACATTGCTGTGTAGATCAAAAATGCTCACTGCACTCAAACAACACACACCATCATGTGTTCGTATAAAATCTGTTAACCCAAGTGCTAGCGGGATGATTAACACATTGATTGTCAATGCATTGGCTACCCCTCTGGCACTCAAAGGGTTGACAGAGGACAAACATTACACACAGGGTTACATTTCACAGGTCCACAGGGGTCAGCTCACACATTACACTTCAACTGATACAAACTGATTGCATTTACAACACATAGGCCTCAAAAGCAAACACACTAGAGCCTCAAAACACATCAATGCACCACTGAAAAAACAATGACAAAGAAGTAGAAATTATGTCAGCATAGCAAACAGGCAAAGCAAGCACACAAACAAACATAGACAAACAAATACAACAACACAAGCAGCTAGAGGACACATCTTAGATACACCAGGAGATCCACGACAAACACATCTAACATGCCATGGTTGAGTCTTGGGTATTATATGTATCCTGAGGAGTGGTGATGGCAAGGAGGGGAATTGGTGTGTTTTCAGGCCCTAGTGTTTATGAGTTCCAGGCCTGTGTGTTTTGCATGCAATCAGATTGTCTCAGGAGAACTCTGATGGTTCAGCCTTGGTTACCATATGTATCCATATGTATCCCGGGGATGGCTCTTCGGGATACATATGATAACGAAAGCTCAACCACTGTAGGTTGCTTGCATCAATGTACAGGAACTTGTCAAGCTCATCAATTAATGAGTGTCAGGATGGTATCCTAAGAATTGTATATCAATGCATTGGATACCATCCTGCCACTCAAAGGGTTCACATGTAAATGTTATTGTTTTGCATCCCTCATCCCTCAGGTGAATAATCACATGTGAATGAAATATCTCCATACTGTGGACTTCATAAACTGCAGGGTTCCTGAGAGGCTACTACTAATACTGAGGCTGGACATTGCTGAAATTATACTACTACTAGGTGTCATAGATGCTGCAATTCAAACAGCAACAGAAGCACACATCATATATAAGGGTGGGCAAAATATTTTGCCTCAAACAAAAACCGGCGAATAATGCACTTCCCGTTTGGTGAATAATTTACCGTGAAAATTATAGTTTTACACCTAGCTTATTCCATTGAAATCAATGGGAACGCTGAATTTACACACAATACATAACAAATGTTATTTCCCAAAGGCATGGTATAAAATGTGTATGAAGGTGTATGTGTTGGTGGAGTGTGGGGATACAATCAGTTGAACAGGGTTTTTTGTGGGTTTGTTTACTGGTACTAGGGAGACAATTAATACAAAATAAATACAATACAAAATACATAATACATGGTATAAAAGGGATCTGAGGAGGGTGCATGTGTTGGTGGGTGGAATCTGGGGATAGAATCAGTTGAACAGGTAATTTTTTGGGGGGCGGGGTTTGTTAACTGGTATTGGGGGCCAGATAATTAAAAAAATTAATAAATAAAATTAAAAGTAAAATAACAAATTGGTACGTAACATGACAAAGACAGGGACCCCCTGCTATTAGCTGCAACTGGAGCAGATTGACACTTGACAGCATAGAGTATTTGTTAGACTTGTTAGAGTCCCAAGCCCAAAGGAAACATTGATTTGTCAGACTTAGGCTTATTAGAGGCACAAGCCTCCCTGAGGAAACACTGATTTGTAGATCTTAGACTTATTAGAGGCACAAGCCCTGAGTAAAAATTGATTAGCTGTAGGAAATTAGACGTGTTAGGCTCAAGCAGTGAGAAAACATTGATTTCTAGGACTCAGGCTTGTTAGAAACAAGCCCCCAAAATTATTTTTTGTTTGTTTTTGTAGGCCTTTTTTTTGTTTTGTTTTGATTTTTTTAAAGCGAAAAAAAATACAATACTGGCCTAGTGCCAGCAGGTCATGCTGCGTTGGCCAGTGGCCACTGGCCATTGTCAATTGCCCTGGTGTAATTGCAGAATTTGTGACTACTGTTCTTGCTGCTGCTGCCTCTGACGATGAGTTGTTTAAATGGCAAGATGATTAGGCAGCTCAATGGGAATGGGATCAACAACAGCAATAAAATGGGTGATGGATGATGAAGGTTCCACTTGCCACTACTAGCTCTAGTGATGCGCCTGAGGCAGTAACAGCATCATAACTAGCCCCCACCACAGGTATATATTTGGAGAAAGGAATGTTTCTATACCTGCCCCGCCTCCAAAATCATGGAACTGTGCCTCTCATCAGCAACTGCAATGTGCACAGTGTGTGTGATAAATAAGGGAAAGACTGGGAACAATGGACACATCTGAACTTACATCAAGAACCTGGCATAACTGTAACAAAACACCATGACGCTTAGGGTACCCAATGTGAAATCATCCCACCAGAAACCAAGTATTGCTGCAGTCACTGCCCTTTGTCCACTCCCCGGTAAGGATACATGACAACTTGCAGACAGTTTAATAATAATGATGAACCCTCCTTGGCACCAGTATCACGGTGCCCGTGCTCCCCTTGCTACTTTCTGTCAGTCTACACTGTGCTTTGCTCCCACTGGCTATTCTGTGTTTGTCCCGCCCAGTGTGGCCTTTATATACTGGGTTCTGGCACCCCTCCGGTGCCCTTTCGTGGTGTTCCTGTACCAGTGCTTTTTTCTGCTCAGTGATTCCCAGTGTACCGACTTGGCCTGCCTGACTACTCTGCATCTCGTCTCCTGCCTGTGTACCGACCCGGATTGCCTGACCATTATTCTGCGCCTGCTCCTGTGTACCGACCCGGCTTGGCTGACATTCCTGCTCCTGTGTACCGACCCGGCTTGGCTGACATTCCTGCTCAGTGATTCAACCCGGCTTGGTTGATGTTCCTGCTCTGCCTGCCTCTGTGTCGCCTTGGCGACATTCCTATCCATCAGGCATTTTGTGACGCTTCAGGTTGGTCACATCCTCAGGGCGAGTTGCTTGGTTGCCCAGTCAGTCCGGTCATGGCAGTGTTCAGTTGTGTCTCCGTACTGCTCCTGCAGAGTGCAAGTGGCCTAGTCTCCATTACTGCTACGGCAGTGTTCCATTGGCCTGGTTTCCGTTACTGCTCCTGCAGAGTGCAAGTGGCCTAGTCTCCATTACTGCTACGGCAGTGTGCCATTGGCCTTGTCTCCATTACTGCTCCTGCAGAGCGCAAGTGGCCTAGTCTCTGTTACTGCTACGGCAGTGTGCCATTGGCCTTGTCTCCGTTACTGCTCCTGCAGAGTGCAAGTGTCTGTCTCTGTTACTGCTACGGCAGTGTACCATTGGCCTTGTCTCCGTTACTGCTCCTGCAGAGTGCAAGTGGCCTGTCTCCGTTACTGCTACGGCAGTGTGCCATTGGTCTTGTCTCCGTTATTGCTCCTGCAGAGTGCAAGTGTCTGTCTCTGTTACTGCTACGGCAGTGTGCCATTGGCCTTGTCTCCGTTACTGCTCCGGCAGAGTGCAAGTGGCCTGGTCTCTGTTACTGCTACGGCAGTGTCATATGTTGTTCAATTCCTGATATTACTCTGACAGTTCACGTTTGTTCTGCTAACCTATTTCTGGGCGTTACGTATCCTTAAGCTCTCTATATGGAATGAGCTCCATCACAGACCTCTCTTCACATGGGACTGTTTACACTCATTGAAGACCATTAACCCATGCAATACCTTTCTCCTGGGAATTCATCGTATTCTGCCTGATCTGTGTCAGTATATGCTGTTATGGACTCTATGGTTATACTGGACCTGTGTAGGCATATGTATATGTAACCTGTCGTGTGTCTGTATTATTCTGTTTAAATACTACTGTGAGGGTTATTATATTACTGTGATTTCAATAAAACTGTGTTTTATCCTAAACCACTGTGTCTGTGTGTCAAACAAACCGTTACAACCAGCTTACCATATTGTGAGGGATGGAATCTCCTTAGATGCCACTTTATGCCCTGATTGCAATTATCCTCTACCACATTTGCATTTGTGGTCAGTGAACCACGCAGTGTGCTATAGGTGGACATGAACTGCCACATCCTAACATCTACTGAATGGCTATCAACAGGTGAGGGTGGTAAAGAGAAATGAGGTGGACCACCAGAAGATGTAGTTATCCTAGAGCAAGAAGGTATTGGCAAGCCAGGTGTTTGGCTCATCATCAAACTTTCTGGCTCTGGCTGGGTTTTTCTATAATTCTTCTTCTTTGATTTTCACCCCGCCTCTTGTTGCCTTTGGGGAGAGTCAGAGGGTACAACAACAGTGGTGCCTGATTTCTTTTGTGGGTGTTTGATTTTAATGTGTTTCACATAAATGTCATTGTAACTATGTTTCATGTGTGTTATCAGGGCTGTTGTGCCAAGGTGCATTCCCTCCTTTCCCCTTTTCACTGACAGGTCACAAACTGTGCACAGTGCGGTTGCTGGTGACTACACAGTGCCTGCCTAAAGAGAAAAATAGTCCCATGCCCAGGACCTCACAGGGGAGGGGAAAGGTGGATAAGAAATGCCTCTTTCTTCTTCTTCTCCACATTCCCCTTCACTGGCTGGGACAGAGGATGATTTTGCTCTGTTGCTGCTACTGCCTCAGAATCGGAACTGCAATTAGGACCAGGAGTATTGCTATTGGCAAATGGAATTTGTCCTAGTCCCGCATCACTGAACCCCATTCCCACTGTGTCCACAGTGGCTTGTGGCACACTAGCTTGCTCCTCAGCAGGCTGCTGCCCTTGAAACTCAGCAGCAGCAGGAATTAGAGCAGTAGAAAATTCCAAAAGCTCACTGCTGGTGGTGATGTCTGTCTCCCATTCCTTCTCAGTTTGGGCTAAAAAGGCCATTACTGTCTCTTTCACCCCAGCTTCTTCACCATCATCATCACTTCCACCACCAGTCCCTCCTTGCTGCTGCTGCTCTATTACAGATGTCTCATCGGTTGGAGGTGATAAGAAATGTGACAGAGAGCCCTCTAATGGGAAAAGGGACTCCCAGGTTCAGGAGAATGTGAACTCCCTTGACCCCTAGTCCAGTCTCTCTGCATTACTTCCTCTACCACTACCCTAACGATAGTCCCACCAGCTGCTTCGCCATCACTATTTCTACTAACACCAGCAATGTCAGTTTTAGTCCCTGAGTCTTCCTCCTCACTAGTAATATGATCACTCACTCCCAACACTCTGTACAAGTTGCTGGACCTTCTTAGAAGTAATGCTAGTAGCAAGACTGCTTGGGGTTGACTTAGGGTCCCTTGCTGTCACATTTGGAATCATCACCTCCCCCCCTCCTAAGAATTACAAGTCACTGGCAGCAGATTCAGCACTGGCATCAGACACAGCACTGGCAGCAGGAACATGCAGCTGACCTGTACTGATCACGCTACTACTACCCTTTTCTTCCTCCCATGAGACAAATTTTCTCAAGATCCCTAGGGGTGACCTCGTTTAGGTCTGATGAACTAGGAAATTCAAACCCTTTCATGTTGGTAGTGGTCACTTCCTCCTCCTCAGACTAACTGGATACATAATAGTCCTTCCATCTCTTCATTTTATTATTATTAAACTTGGTCATAGTGATAGCAGTCCTCAATTTTGCTATTTACTCACACCACAACAGCCTAGCACTTCCCTCTCTCTGTAACTATTTGTATTGTGTTTCATATCCTGGAAAGTGCAACATATTTATAGAGAAAAGGCAAAAAACATGTGATTAAAGGGGAGTAAACTTTCTAGCCGTTGAAAAAGTAGCAATAATTTTTTGCAAATGGACGAAAATGGCAAATATTATAATAGTTTTATTTAATGTGGATTTTACCCAAGAAAAAGCGGACAACCACATGATTTTTTCACAGGAACACAACAGGACCTTCCACCCACCCCTAATCATAGGTAAGTTTGTGGCTGTTGATAACCTTTGTTGTTGCTGGTTACTCAACACTATTAGTGTGTGTGTAATGTGTGTGACTTGAACTTGGAAGCGGTGATGATGCTGATGATGACTGACAGGATGACTGTGTATTTTTGGGTATCTTTGCTTGTCCTTGGTCAGACTTTCCAATTGTTCTCTCAAACAGTTTATAGACAGGCAGAATGCTCCTTTTCACTAGTGTAAGATGGAGCATTTGCCTTTCAGCTAACTTTCTGGCCATGTTATCATCTCACTCTCAACTTCATTTCTATCTGAAGAAGAGGAGGATGCTGGAGGGATATATTCTAGATATACAAAATCATCATCATCATAAGGAAGTAGTTCCCTTCTTCCCACTACTTTTATATTGTGCTAGGATTTTAGAGATTTCAAACATTTTCTTTTTACTTCTCCCCCTTAGAAGGATTTTCACAATGTTGGCTACTACATTCAGGAAGGTTATTTTTATGCTTTTTTTTTTCTTTAAATCTCACTGTCAGATTCAGCAGATGATTGAGCTGCTACACTTTCTTGAACTATGCCATCAATACTGGAATGCGACTAGTTGCCATCTTCAGTGTTTTTAGATGGTTTATTAATAGAACTGGTGCTGGTGGTGGTGGAACTTTTTGTGGGACGTTGACAAACTGCATCCTCCTCAGCAAGAGAGGGATTACCATAATTTATTGCAAACTCTGCAGAAATCATGGCTGGAGTTTTTGAACTACCACTTTTCTCTCACTTCTCTGCATTGCTCCTAAACCTCCTAATACTTTCACCCTCCCCCTACCCCTTGTGCATTTGCTGGACATTGCTCAACTACTGTGTGTGTTTTTGCTGTAAAGTACACAACACTGTACACAGAACTGATTGTGTGTGATGTCTTGCCTTGTATAGCTGCACAATACTTTCATCTTGTATCAGTCTGCCTCAGTCACAGCACGTCAGGGTCCCTAAGACACCTATCTTTTTTTGTATTATTATTTATTGTAATTAACTGCCCCCCCCCCGTCACTGTCAAAAAAACACTCCCTGTTCAACTGCTTCTTTCCCCGGACTCTGGTAAGACAGAGATAACAGCCAGTTCAGGAAGAAATTTGTATCCTGTTTGCCTGTGTCTTCCCAGTCAGTCACACAGAATTTTGGTGTATTTGGGATAATTCTCCTCTGCTCCCTTATCATACCCCCCAGTCTTCACAAAACATTCGCAAAAATGATGGGGTATTTGAGGTAAACCTCTTTCCTCCCTTCTCATACTCCAGACTTTCTTAGCACAGAGATAGCAGCAAAATCAGGAAGGAAATAACAGCACTTTTCATGAAAAATGTACAGCTCAGCAAAAATTGCAATTTTTTTCCTGTTATTTGAGGCTCAAAATTTCGAACAGCTTAGTTATAACCACATATTTAGAAAGTCTAGCCCCACCACTACAAAGCATTTTTCTAAATGAAGCATTCAGTACTTATTTACCAGGGTACTCGTTTCTTTGCATCAGAGAAATCCTCATCATAATACCTTGCAAACTGTTGCGGACTGACTAACAAGGAAAGGATTCCCACACACAGCTTAACCTTTGTATTTTCCATTATGACCCTGAAGTTTGGTAAACAAAGTAATAAAATAAATCAATGTCAAAACAAATTTCTTCCTCTGTGTTGTCATAACTCTTCTTTAACCTTGTATTGTGTGGAGTATGTGATTTCACAGATAGATATGTGACTTTAACTCTCAATATATTGTACAGCCCATGGTCCTTAGAGAGTTAAGTCTGTAAATTTGCCAACTGTTGCAGACCCATCTTGCCATCTCAGGTCAATTGTCCATGCAATATGAAATTGAGATTTGGTAGTGGCAATAATCTGTTTATGGGTCAGTCCTTTCTAATACCAAAGTGTACTACTGGCAGTGGCATATTTATGGGTCAGTCCTTTCTAGGACCAAAGTGCACCAATGGCAATGGCATGTTTGTGGGCCAGTCCTTCCAAGGACCAAAATATACTTATGAAATTAAGCAACATAAGTGATACCACAGAGCTTACAGTTTTATTAGGGCAAAAAAAGTACAAACAAAGACAGAAGGAACACTTAATATGCTACAACTTAGAGATCTCACTGTTTGAATACAAACAAGACAAGCAGGATGGCTCCTCTGTGTGTTTTTGGTAGAAATGGTACCAATGTATAAAATAAATAATCAATTAATTGATGCATGTAGAAGGTGGCACTGGGCTCTATTACCCTAAGAGTTTGGATCTTCACCCTGAAATCCTGAGATTTTGGTCAAAACTCTGACCAGAGATATTTTTATCAAACTTGGAGGATCAGTGATCTAAGATTTGTCTCTCTTTTCTTCTTGTTTTAGTGTCTACAATCATGCAAGCATGTCCTGTTTAAAATAATATGAGAAAACAGATTGTTAAAGGTAATTTTGTGGTCCCTCCACCCACCAAAGTATGTAAACTCACGTCAATGCATATAGTTTTCCTTTGAAGTACAGTAGCTACTGAATACAGCAGGCACTTATTTAGTTTTTCTTTTTCTAAACTGTCTGTCTTCTTTCCAAAATGGTATAACTTGTCTCTTTTTTTGTCTCTCTCTTTTTTTTTTTTTTTACAATAATTTAAGTGTTGTTATTATCACGGTGCCCATGATTGCTGCATTTCCTTGTCAGTTACCTGTAGTCGGCTCTCCATTGGCTGCCTGCCTTCAGCCCGCCCTGTGTTGCCTATTTAAACTGAGCTTGGGCACCCTTTGGTTGCCCTTTCATGTTGTCTCTATGCTGCTTGCACTTGCATTGGGTTCCTGAGTTTCCTGGGCCATTTCTTTCTTCCTGCTCGTCTGTGATTGCCAGTGTTCCTGCTTACCAGTTCCCTGGTACCTGCATCCGTTCCTGATCCGGTTGAGGTTGCTGTTCCTGCTTCTGTTTCCTGCCACCGTTCCTGATCCGGTTGACTGCCCGTAGACCTGTTTCCAGTGTGCTGGTCTCCTTCAGTCGCCCTGGCGACATTCTCATTCACTTGTTCCTCTCTCCAGTACGCGGTTACTGGTTCGCTCCACATACAACCGGCTAGAGTTCTAGGCTTACTCCAGTACGCGGGTACTGGTTTGCTCCATGGATAACCGGCTGCTGTGGCACCGGTAGAGTTCTGGTTACTCCAGTACGCGTATACTGGTTTGCTCCATGTTAAGCGGCTGCTGTGGCACCGGTAGAGTTCTAGGTTACTCCAGTACGCGGGTACTGGTTCGCTCCATGTATAACCGGCTGCTCGTTGTCATCTGTCAGCACCGGTGGTGATTGGGTATCTCCAGTATGCGGGTACTGGTGCGCTCCACATACAACCGGCTGCTGTTGCACCGGTAGAGTTCTGGTTTCTCCAGTACGTGGGTACTGGTTCGCTCCATGTATACCCGGCTGCTTACTATCATCTAACAGCACCGGTGGTGTTCTTGGTTACTCCAGTACGCGTGTACTGGTTTGCTCCATGTTAACCAGCTGCTGTGGCACCGGTAGAGTTCTAGGTTACTCCAGTACGTGGGTACTGGTTCGCTCCATGTATAAACGGCTGCTCGTTGTCATCTGTCAGCCCCTGTGGTGATTGGGTATCTCCAGTATGCGGGTACTGGTTCGCTCCACATTCAACTGGCTGCTGTTGCACCGGTAGAGTTCTGGTTTCTCAGTACTGGTAAGGCCGGTAGAACCTATTCCACATTGTACCAACTTAAGGTTGCCTTACCCGGTAGTGGCAAGGCCGGTAGAGCCTATAACTATTCATTGTACCAGTCTCCAGGCTGCCTTGCCCGGTATATTGGCAGGGCCGGTAGAGCCTATTACTATTTGTTGTACCAGTCTCCAGGCTGCCTTGCCCGGTATATTGGCAGGGCCGGTACAGCATATTACTATTCATTGTACCAGTCTCCAGGCTGCCTTGCCAATATACCGGTATATTGGCAAGGCCGGTAGAGCCTTCTTTTCTCGGTTACTAGTCTAGGGCTGCCTTGCCCGGTATATTGGTAAGGCCGGTAGAACCTTTTCCATCTGTGTCCTCTAAGGTTGCCTTACCAGGTATTGGCAAGGCCGGTAGAGCCCGTGTTACATTCCGTATACCACTACTCTTGCTACTATGTATTGACATTAAATGTTATATGTGTATGCTACCCACATGGGTATCCATTAAACTTTTCAATAAAGTTGTGTTTTATCTTAACTCTGTGTCTGAGAGTCATAACAAACCGTGACAGTTATGGTCTACGGTGTGTCAACCAATACCAACTGGGTGCCATTATACTCATGAAGAGTCTACCTACCTAGTCTGATATGAAATCAGAGGATTTTAAAACATTTCAGTATCTTTGATGTAGTGTAAATATCAAATATCTCACATTTTATTCTATAGTTTCATCTTCTGGAGATTTACAGTCGAGTTTTGAGAGGGAAACATTGGAATTGTGTGTGCTTTTCACAAGTATATGGTATTGCAGGGTTCTATTTATTTCTCATTTATTTTGTGCCTAAAATGCAAAATGTAAAAATACAAAATATATTCCCTTCTTATTTTTCCATTCCTAATTTCTATAGTGAAAGCAACATGTAAAACCATGATTTTGATGTCTTTGGAAAGGTGAGAAAGCGCCGAATGTAGATATATATATGCATTTGCTATCAGAATGCAGAAACAGTCCACTTTCACACTCTTCCACACAGTTTATTAAAACTGCAATTAAAAGTATACACATTTTTAATTCTGGGTATATTATCTCTTCCTTGGTAGATGGCACTAACAAACAACTGGCATCTTCTAAAAGATTCTGATAAAAAATGATTTATGATATATGTGGCTACACCCATACCACAATGTAGCCTTAACCTTGTCCAACCTAAAGTGTTAGTATTTGCTTTTTTTAGTCATAGTCAGACACTAACGTTGATTATATTCATGACTGGCGGGAACAATATTATTGAGGGCAAGGTTGGGTGTGTTTGTTATATTATGTGGTTTGGTTGGAGTAGAACTAATATGAAGAGGTGATTACAGGGTAAGTAATTAAGGCTTAGATCTGAAATTAATTTAAAAGATTACTTTGTTAAGAGTACTTTTCCTAGCCAAGGATGAAGACATCTGAAAACTTTGTCCATATGCTTTGAAATGCTCCATACTGTTTAAATAAAGTGGAACACATTATATATTAAACATCTTTCTACATTATATTAGACTGACATAAAAAAAATGTATCTTTCATCCAAAGAGTAAAAGCTTTAAATCATCTGTATTGATTATGAAAATCATCCTGTACGTACATTACATGCTCTTTTTGTGTTGTTTTTTAAAATGTGGGACAAAAAACATAGTTTATGCAAATGAATGCATTATATCATGAATGTGTCCAATACCCTTGAAGCACTCAAAAGGAATTAATCCCACAGGCAATGCCTTGCCCTTTTTTCTAGTACACATATAATGCAAAAGTGAGTCTTCAGCTTCACAAAAGGTTAATCATCAGCATCTAGAGAGGTATTCAGTGCATTGGTATGCAATGTGTTGCATACCTCTCCGGCATGCAGTAGGTTAATAGTCACAATTTTTTTAACAGTGCTCTGTTTTAACCTTGAAAGCGCATGTTAGGGTGGTTAAATATGTAATACTAGTTGAAGAGCCCGTTACACAGCCCACAGTGCCACTGGCAGCCGGTCGCAATGCAGTCATGCTCAGTAGAGCCTGCCTGCGCCGTGACTGATACAGAGCGGGACGCTCCTTCGGAGCTCCCTGCTCTGTATCAGCTGCGGCGAGGGCAGTCTCTACTGCGCATGACTGCAGCACACGCAGCAGTCTCTACTGCGCATGACTGTGGCATTACACACGTTTTAGCAAATTATTATAAAGAATAATGGGTAAATAGTATGGAGAAGTCTCATTTTGCTGTGTGTGCCTCAAATATGCCATAGTAGATAGTATTGTGGCAGTTAGTGTTCATTGTGTTATTTAAGTGAACATATATATTTAGGGGTGTGAAAAAACTCTAGTTCTTCCATATATTAGAATCTACATTATATTACACACACAAGGTCTACCCTCACAATACTTGCATCACCTTCCGCGGCTCCTGTCCTGACTGCATGAACTCCATCTCCCAGGCTCCTTCCTGTCAGAGTGAATTTGAGGGAGGGCTAACTCCTTGCCCCTGCCCACTCCTGTGAAAATCACACCCCCTTGTATCTCCAAGACTGGCAGTAGGGATGAGACCTGAATATCTCCTCCTGTCACGGTTTTTAGATGAACACTCAGACCAGATTGGTAAAGTAAAAATGACTTTATTAGAATAAAGTGCATACACGAATATAGGCCCTTAGGCCCACAGTACAGAACATACATACATATATATATATATATATATATATATATATATATATATATATATATATATACAAATGGATACATCAACAGCAACCGGTATAGGTAATCTGGAGGAACTGGAAACAATACTGGCAATTAAGGTTCTAGCTAGAACCAGAGAGACTGAAGGAACACAGTCCATGAGCTGACAGCAGGACTTCGGTGACAAGTGGTCCAGTATTAGTGGACTGGCACAACCCAGATGCCTGGGCACAGAACCAACAGGAGCGAGGCAACACTGACCCTGGCGCTTAGGCCACAGATAAACCGAGGCAACCGCTTAGTAGGCAACACTGACCCTAGGGTAGGGCCACAAGGAGACCAAGGCTACGTAGGCAAACCCTAGAACGCTAGGGGTGGATCGAGATATAGGTATATAGATGGAACGCAACCAGTGTCCCCTCACCCTGAGGGATAGTATAATGCAACGCTGGCTCTTCAGCCCAATGCTACTGCAGTGAGGAATAAGCACTAACCCTACCTGGAAGATCCAGGCACACAAAGGGTCAATAGGTAACACCCAGAGAAATACTGCAACTCCCAAAGGGAGTGAGCCCAGCACTGATAGGGAGGTGGACACAGAGAGTGATCAGAGTAACACAGTCAGTGCTATGAACACTGTGCCGGTACTTCGCTTGTGCACACCGCAGGAGGCGGTTAAGTGAGCAGCTTAAGCACGAATGCTCAGCCTCTGGTCGACAAAGTAATAGCGCCACGCGGCGCACACCAACAATTGTAATGAAATGGCCCAGCACTTATCATCAGCCAAACGGAGGCAACCAAGCGGTACAACCGGACAAGATCAGAGATGGTTCTCATCCAGATACAGTCAGCAACGGAGCGGGTCCTCAGCCAGATACGGTCAGCAACGGAGCGGGTTCTCAGCCAGGTACAGTCAGCAACGGAACGGTAGCACACAGGAACTCAGGAACGTCGTCAGGCAGGTCAGGTCATACACAATAAGCAACAAATACGGATCAAACATCAGGAACTCGTATACAAAGAAAGGGCACCATAGCGTAGATATGACAGGGTATATAAAGTCCATCACTGGGCGGTGACAAAGGTATTTAGCCAATCAGCAAGAGGTAATGCAAATAGCAGTCAGAATGTCGCCGTCCGCAGCACAGAGCACGGGCACCGTGATACCTCCTTACTGCCGCCTCTGGGTGTGTTAGGCTTCGGACAAGTTTTTCAGTCACATGATACTTTCGCTTTTATATATATTTAAATGTTTTGTTAAGGAATGTACTCACTGTTTAGGTTTAAGGTTTAGAAAATCATCAGGGTGCTCATCCAAGTGTAGAATCATATCCAAAGGTATTGTTAATAGTTTATTTTTATCAATTAACAAAATGCATAGTGAGTGAACAGAAGAAAATTCAAATCCATATTTGGTGTCACCACCCTTTGCCATCAATACAGCATACATTCTTCTAGGTATACTTGCACAAAGTCAGGGATTTTGTAGGCATATACTAAGGTGTATGATTAAACAATTATACCAAACAGTTGCTGATAATCATCAATATAATATGTGGGTTGAAACACAATCATTAACTAAAATAGAAACAGCTGTGCAGGAAGAATAAAACTGGGTGAGGACAGCCAAATTCAGCGAACAAGCTGTTTCTGGCAGAAAGCAATACAGAGTGGGGGCAAGATAGGCAGATGGGCATCAACACCATCACCACTAGCAGTGACATCCTGATCTTTGTCACTGATGTAATTATTGCTACTGAGTTGTCAGAGACATTCATCTGTTACAGCAGCAAGATGATGATAATGAGCAGGCTAGTGTGCTGCAGACCACCGTGGTCACCATGAGATCGGATTCAGGAAGCAGTCATATGTGACAATTGGGTGCATCTGTTACTGGGTCCCTTGTCCCTCCCCAAGGGCACAAAGAATGGGGAGAATACCTCAAAGGAACAGAAGAGAAACCCAGCCTGGAAGTTTCATGTTCTTCTTGTACTAGGGTTCAGGTGCAGGAAAATGTACCCATTGTCCCTGCCTGGAACCCTCAGGGTCATTTTCCTCTTCTGGCTTACCACCATTACCTCTATTACTTCCCCCACCAGTTGTTGTGTAGGTGTGAGGATTTGGCAGTTTGTAGCTCCCTATGTCCATTGTGTGGTATGACACATGGCACTGTGGTGGAAATTAATTGAATTAAATATATCAGGGAGCATCTATAGGTATTCTATCCTGCTGAATATGCTAGGCTGGTGGCAGGGAGGATTAATTATTTTCAATAAGTCTTCTTGTCATCACAGTCTTTAGCAGAGTACTCAAACACCATAGAGACAGCACAGTACTTGATTTCTTGGGTGATGGTTTAACATTGTTGACCAAAGAATCAAGGAGGTTGATTGCAGTTCTGTCTGTTGCTTATTATCAGAGTAGATGGGTCAGTTGTGATAATTCCTACTCCTTCCCATATTTAACAATGTCTCCATGTACACATTCTGCATATTGCAGTTGCTAATGATATCAGAGTCTGTTCCTGCTCTCAAGAAAAATACTATTATAACACAGCCATGATTTTAGAAGAGGTGCAGGAGGAGAAGCATAATTGGCCAACTTCTTCTCACTAGATGTATCTGAAGTGGTGGGGGTTGTTGTGATGCAGCAGCACTAGGGCTAGAGGCAAGTATAACTATCATCATGCCATCACATGTCTCATGCAACTGCTGATGATCCCAGTCAGATGCAGCAACCTAATCCTCCTGGTGCTTAGATGACTCAGCAGCAGGAATTGCATCAGTAGCAAATGTCAGAATGTCACTAATTACATTTATCAGTGCCACCAACAAGCATTTAATACTATTGGCATCAGGCCAGTAGTACATAAAAAATTCAGGACTTGGTTTTTGCAAGCCTGAGGCCTGCAAACTTTTTTCTGGGCTAGCCATTTTGAAGCCCTCAATCAGTTGTTCAAGTCTAGTATTTTGAACGTTTAACAGTATGCAAAAAAATATATGTTTCAGGCTTTTCTTTCTGTAAGCCTACTCCTATGCTAACCATTTTTTTAGAGAGATAAATAAAATAAAAATAAGGTTACACTGAATGTGGCAGATGTGTATGGTGGTGGATAGTGAGATTAATGTGTATGTATCATGATGATTCATAGGAATGAATGCTAGACAAATTATTTGCATTATAATGTTTGAACCCATTTAACCATATATTATTATTTTTAGTTTATTGTCAAACATTAACAGTCTTAATGTCTTAACAG
The DNA here is from genome assembly GCA_037306005.1 of Rhinophrynus dorsalis. Taxonomy (NCBI): domain Eukaryota; kingdom Metazoa; phylum Chordata; class Amphibia; order Anura; family Rhinophrynidae; genus Rhinophrynus; species Rhinophrynus dorsalis. The sequence goes on from CM074718.1 coordinate 112,498,089, forward strand.
TGGTCCCAATTGTGATAGATGGTAGCAACCCTTCATTTTTAAAATATGTCTCCCTACACTTCTTGATAGCTGTGTCCTATGGTCATTAACAATATAACCAACTGCACTAAGAACCCATTCCCACCGTACACTTTCTGATGGGTATTTAAGGTTTTCCACAGCAGTACACATCAGTGATGGCTACACACACTGCCTTGTTTAGCAGTAGTCAGTTGAATCACTGCTTAGGCCTGGTACATAGCAATCCTGCAAGTATGCTGTAACCATCTCACATGCAGTCAGATCACTCCTAGGAGTTATTCAATGCTCATGTGCGTCAGTTACCATGGTATACTCTGATAATAGGTCCCATAGAAGTGCCACCACCACCAGCACTAATGTTAGATCACCTCCCCAGAGACACATAAATTGTTTTCTGTGATAGTGATATCATATTCGGATACATTTTGTGATGTTCTTGCTGATGTTGTTGCTGTTGATAGTATAAACCCCTTCTTTATTTCTTTTCACTGTGCTTTCTGCTACTTTTTAAGCCCAACTTTTTTCTCTCTCATCCTCCACAATGCAACTCCCCAATCTTTCTATAAGCATATCATTTTATTCTTTCACAAAACCCGATTTCTCAGAGAGATGCTGCTGATCATGCCTTGGTACAAATTCAGAAACTGTATGTTTGAAGTGCGGTTCCAGCAAATTAGCAAATATGTATTTCTGATTGCTTTTAATGGACACTATGTGTGGATCCTGCTCAAAGAATGCTAATACGTCATTCACTAGCTGCATCTGCAATGCTCCTCAGTTATGTTTTTGCAGTAAATATATCAGTAGAAGAATCACACTTATTCCTTCCCCTACAAAACTAACCAGCAAGGTTGTCTCATCAAAAGGTTTCAGCAGCACGAATATGTCACACATTAGTAGACATTCACCAGGTGACAAAGATGCTACTTCCAAAGCCTTCCAGTTTTGCATCGAATACTTGATAATGGCCTTATTCTGCTTGTACAAATGCTGTAAAATGTAGAATTCAACCTTTTTTGTTTTTTTTCAGGTGGTTATTGAGCAGCTTATTGCATTCTTGTACATAATACAATGCATTGTGAGCACTGTAGTAGCTGATATAACGGGCACAGATTTTGCTGACAATATTTGGCATCTCTCTTAGGGTTTTGGATTCTTTGTGGAATCTAGTTACAACTAAGTAGCACTTCCCTTCTAGCCATTGTTCATCTTTTTCGCCTAGCTCACTGCATTGAAATCAATGGAAAGTCTGATTTTACACATAACGCATAGTTAATTTATTTCCCACAGTCATGGCATGAAAGGGGTCCAAGGGTGTCTGTGTTGGTGGAATCTGAGGAAAGAACCAGTTGAACAAGGGATTTTTGGAGGGAGTTTTGTTGACTGGGATTGGGGGAGACAGTTAATTAAAAAAAAAAAATAAATAAACAAATAGCTATGTAACATGACAGAGACAGGTACTCCCCTGATATAAGCAGTGACTGGGCAAACTGATACTTGACCAGATACAGTATTTTGTAAAGGATGATTTGTAATATCTGGACTTGTTGTTAGAGGCCCAAGCTCTTAGGAAACATTGGTTTCTAGGACTTAGACTCATGTTAGGCACAATCACTAAGAAAACATTTATTTGTAGGACTTAGACTTATGTTAGACACAAGTCCTGAGGAAACATTGATTTGTAGGACTTAGACTTATTATTAGAGGCCCAAGCCCCGATGAAACATTGATATGTAGGACTTAGAATTGTGTTGGGCACAAGCCCTGAGGAAACATTGATTTGTAGGACTTAGACTTGTTGTTAGGGGCCCAAGCCCTGAAGAAATATTGATTTGTAGGACTTACACTTGTTAGGCACAATCCCTGAAGAAACATTGATTTGTATGACTTAGAATTGTTATTAGAGTCCCAAGACCTGAGGAAACATTGCTTTGTTGGACTTACAATTGTTAGGAACAATCCCTGAGGAACCATTGATTTGTAGGACTTAGAATTGTTGTTAGAGGCCCAAGCCAAGAGGAAAATTGATTTGTAGGGCTTAGACTTGTTGTTAGAGGCCCAAGCCCTGAGGAAACATTGATTTGTAGGGCTTAGACTTGTTAGGCACAATCCCTCAGGAAACATTGATTTGTGGGACTTAGACTTGTTGTTAGAGGCCCAAGCCCTGAAGAAACATTGATTTGTAGGACTTACACTTGTTAGGCACAATCACTGAGGAAACATTGATTTGTAGGACTTAAAATCATGCAGGCTTATTGTAGATTACAGTAAACCTGATTAAAAACAAAATAATCCCTAGTTATAATTAATATGACACTGAGTTGTATAATTAGTTCTCCAATCACTGAGCATACTATTCTTATTCCCTTTAGGTGGTCAGCTTTTTTTGAAAGGGTTGCCACCAGTGTTTTCACTGCTTTTATCATTTGCATGCATGGTTTCCCTTTTTGTATCTGCCTGACCCACTAGGGTTAATGTAGGTAGATGCTCTATTGCAGTACTTAAAATGGCAATATCCTACAACGGTATTTGAGAAAGTTACCACCAGAGCTGAATGACTAAAGTATCTTTATAGTCATTGCCGCACAGTGTCCTTTTTTGTTACCATGATGGATTGCAAGGCTGTACCTACATCCTTAAAGGGATAGTAATACTTCGTTTTAACTTTATTTTATTTTGTAGGCATTAAAAAAACATGAAGAATGATATGTCTTATCTCTCAAACCTTTATGGTTTAAGAGATATTCACAAGCAAAGTGTCCCCCTCCCGCTCCTTTTAGTGATGTAACACTTCTCAGCCAGGGCAGAAGGGAGCTGCCCAGGTAGACTGCAGAGAGGGACAATCTTCAATTAAGATAAGGGAAAAACCTGAAAAGCTTGTCAAGGGGGGCAGGGATTTCATTGTTTTCATAGGAATAAGAGTGTCCCCTTCTGTTATCTGTCCAGTCTATGGACTGCATTCCACATATGAGAAGAGATTGTTTACAGTAGGTAAAAGGGGCGGGAGGGGGAAACTTTGCTTGTGAATATCTCATAAACCATAAAGGTTTGAGAGATAAGACTTATATCATTATTCATGTTTTTTTAATGCCTACAAAATAAAACAAAGTTAAAACGAAGTATTACTATCCCTTTAAGGTAACATGGACTGTTGAATGTAGATGTGCTACTAACTTATTGCACTCTCTACTGACTAATATCGATATCCATTCAGCAGTCCTAACAATTATATTCGACCTCTCTTAATTATATACTAAACGACCAACAAGTGGTTAGTGATCTCTTGAGTAGTTAATAAAATGGTGGTGGCTCCCTATTTCAACCGGGACGCCCTTATGGTGTTACCCAGCCTGAGACTGCACTATTTTCCACCACCATTTCAAAATCTATCACAAGATGTTTAAATATAGGTAATAACTCGAGGGACAGGAAAGGATACATGCTCAATGCATTTTGCCACACGATGTGGCTTCCTCAGGGACTGTAGATGAAATGACCCTGATATTTTATAGTGTGGTTAATGGGCCAAGTCAGATGACATCAGGAGTGACGTTTGTTTCAAAACGCACACTCCTCCTTCTGAAGTAATTAACATCAATGGGGTTGTCACACGAAAGGAAAGATTAACTCTTTCATGTGTGGGCAGTTTTATTCCTTTAACTTGTTAGAATAAGCCTGTGAACTTGTCATTATGTTTCAATATCTCATTGTCTCAAAAAGCTGCTTAGCGCTAATGCAGATCTTATTAGGGAAGAGGTGATGTTAAAGAGGTTTTAAAATAGATTTTGACCTCAAGAGAGAGGATATAATAGTAACTATAAATGTTATTTATTTTATCTATCAAAACAAGTATATTCCTTATGTTTATCGAAATGTCATAAAAATAGATAAGAATAAAAATAAAGAAATTGATGTTGTTAATTGTGTTTCATTTAATTACCTTTCTATGGTCTTTGTTACTTCTGTATTAATTATTTTTTTATATATAATTTCATTTTAGTATAATTCTATTTTTGAACTATGACTATAGTTATTATAAAATAATTTAATTAGCTGATAACCATAAAAAGTTTCCAATAAAAAACATTTCTTTAAAATAACTATCATAAACTTTTTTATTATTAATGGATATTTGATGGGGATACAGACAATTGTTTTTAAGAGATTTATAATATTATTTTATCTCTTAATGCTGCGAAGTAATTAACTCATATACAAGACTTGTTAAATTACTTATCTTATGACATTTTATTGCTCGTAGATTTTAATCCAGCAAAAGATCAAACATTTGTTAGACTCTTGATGTTGTTTTGTCTCATCATTGATGCATGCAAATAATAAAAGGAGTGAAAACACTGGTGGCAACCCTTTTTAAAAAAAAGCCGACCACCGAAATGGAATAAGAATATTATGCTCAGTGATTGGAGAATTAATTATACAACTCAGTGTCATTCTTTGAATAGCTTAAATTAACCACATGGGACAGTGAGCAGTGTATGTGGTGAATAGCACATTACCACTCCAAGAATAAACTGGAAAAGTCAGTTGAAATAGAAGGTCATAAACTAACACACTTATATACTATTTAGCAAGGCACACCAAGATATAAAGAGTTTTTATAAGATTATCAAGTTCATCCAGTTAGCAGTCCTTGAAATACTCTCATATTACTTTACATCAATTGTTTACCTCTCATGTGGGAACTTTAACTTGGGAGCAATTACAAGTGAACTACCTAGCATTGTACTCTATCTGAATGCAGTACTTCACAGATTTTAGTTGTGCATCTGAGGACTGATTATCAACAATTAGTGACCTCTCCTGTTTCACATAGATAGCTTGGGTTTATATTAATAATAACTAGGGATTATTTTGTTTTTAATCAGGTTTATTGTAATCAACAATAAACCTGCATGATTTTTAAAAACACACATTAATAAAAGTTTGATTTAATTAATTTGGAGGTTTATTACATTTTATATGCACTAAATTTAGTGGATCAGTTGATGTACATCTGCTTCTTCGTACAAGAAAATTTAATATCTTGAAATTGTAACACTGAACTGGTCTAGTTAATCCGAGTGATATAACCCAATGACTGGTAATACTGGGAATCACACCCGAATTTTCATTCTCCTTTTTTTTCTTTTTCCTTTTTTTTTCTAATATATGTTTAATAGAGGACCTGTGGTGTTATTGAATTATTCAAACCAGGACTCTCCAATTACAAATTCTGTTGTTGTTCACTAAGTCTCTTTTTCTAATATTTGTAGGATTTAGGCTTGTTGTTAGAGGTCCAATCCCTAACAAAACATTGATTTATAAATAACGACAAAAAGAGAGAAGAAACAGGAGGTGTCTCTTAGTGTAATATGTAGATATACTCAATTGGGACATATATCAATCCCCCAGATAAATGATCTGTGATCGTTCAGATGGGCTGCTCCTCTTCAGACTCGCTCTCTCATACGGTCAATAAATGATACATAAAAAACAAAAAAGAGAAGTAGCCCAAAAGTGCAATACCATCAAATAAAAAGTCATTGAATCCAAAGAATGCTACTCACAAAAGTGATAGTAAGAGCTAATTCTGATTATAACAGCAGGAGGAGGTATTCATCCGTTTCCACTCGGGTAGCCAGGGTTCTGGAAAATCTATATATATAACTCAAAGGAGCACATATAAATAATGAGTACATAATATGGTCATAACCATGTGAAACACACATAGGGTGCAACGGATCTCAAATATCATAGTATCAAAAAACAGGAAAAGGGGAAAAAAGAAAGGGACAAGAAAAGTAGATCCTTAAAGGGATAGTAATACTTAAGTATTACTAATCCCTATAGTAAAGCCCTACTAAAAAAAAAAACATATTGCCCCCAGTGTCATCTCTCAAACTTTTATGGTTTGAGAGATGAACGCTTCTAAATTTGCCCTCTCCCTCCCCCTTCCCCGAAGTCAGCTTTGTAGCTGACTGAAGGGAAATCCGGTCTTAGATCATCAGGCAGTTCTGCAGCAGAGCCGCGATCGCGTTAACTGAAAAAATCTTTCAGTAAAACAAACACACACAGAAGACCATTTCAGTGAAAGTTAATGCGATCAGGCTATGCTGGAGAGCCGCCTGAAAATCGTACGACTCTCTTCCCTGCAGTCAGCTAGAACGCTGACTACAGGGAAGGGGGAGGGAGAGGGCAACTTTAGAAGCGATTATCTCTCAAATCATAAAGGTTTGAGAGATGACACTGGGAGCAATACGTTTTTTTTAGTAGGGCTTTACTATAGGGATTAGTAATACTTAAGTATTACTATCCCTTTAAATTGGCACTCAGACCTAAATTTATACTATCTATAAAAGTAATACAAATTCAACATTTATCAAGATAGAAAAAATACATCTATTGTAGAAAAATGTAGTCACACAAGCTCAGCGTGGGTTCACCACATCCCCCAATCCCTAAAAAAAAACACCATGTCCCAAATGAAAAGCAACATTGCATACAAAACCACCCCTTTAAAACAAACCCAGCATCTCAAAAACTACCTCTGTGTGTGAGAGACCACAGCCGGGCATGCCCCGTATTTAACAATGCATGCCCACAGTGATATCCCACACACATCGGCAGAGCCCCTGACCACCAATCCTAATAGCCCCAGCAATAAGCATCTATCTCACATAAGCCTAATCAACATAAATAATAAATGATAATATTTAATCTTCTATAGTTGTCCGAGTCAGTAAATACATGAACTATGCGTAGTATATTCAATATCCTCTCAGTGTAAATTGAGTATTGACTGATGGTGACAACTCCACAACGCACATGTGTAATCTTATATATAAGTTTGAGATGATAACGAGTCCTGGATAATAGTCCATCAACTCGACTCAAAGTACAGCAGTCAGGGGGTTAATTCCTTGTATCATACGAAGCAGCAACAGTGGCATGTAGATAGGAGTAAGCAGTTAGTGTGCACACAGCGTAATAATAACACAATTAAGGTAGCGGAGGGTTACTGGAAGGTTAATAGCGGTCACTTAGATAACAAAGCAACTGTCTTATTATCTTCTCTGTATCATGTAATACTTCATATCAATCAGTAGAGACATCTCACCAATCCTGGTTTTCTGCATCAATACATAACGTTTCAATCACTGTGTTTCCAGAGTCTCAGCCACTCACTAGTTGCAAACATAGAGATCTTCAGACCGTAATAAAATCAGTCCATCCTCACAAGTTACCTCCATCTTCATTCTTTATCCACTGTTAGCCACAGATTGTCTCCTGTTGTCACTTCAGAAATGCTTGGTATGTCACTATAACCTCAACATGTTTCGCCCTTACTAAGAGGGCTTCATCAAGACAAGCCCTGAGGACACATTGATTTGTAGGACTTAGACATTAGGCACAAGCCCTGAGGAAACATTGATTTATAGGACTTAGACTTGTTGTTAGAGGTCCATGCCCAGAAGAAAAATTGATTTGTAGGACTTAGACTTGTTGTTAGAGGCCAAGCCCAGAAGAAACATTGATTTGTAGGACTTAGACTTGTTACGCACAAGCCATGAGGAAACACTAATATGTAGGATTTAGACTTGGCACAAGCCCTGAGGAAACATTGATTTGTAGACTTAGGGCTCGATCTATCACCAGTTTTAAGTCATAGTCAGGTATGCAATTACCTGCACACTACAGAATGCAAAAAAATCCACTTTGGGTGCTAAATTTGCTTCCATTGCAAGCAATGGGAAATAATTTGAATTTGTGATTCAATTCCATGTGTTGGGAAGTAACATGCATTAAGCGACTCAATTTTTTTGCCAAAAATCTGCAACTCAAAAAGGTGGTGTTGAGTCCCCTAACTCGTGTTCAAAACCACTGATATGGAAGTGGTATAAAATCAATAAGAAAAAAAGTGACCCATTGATGTATTGATATGGGACCCTAAGACCTATATCAATACATCCAAAATATTTAAAAAATGTGTGAAATGTAAAAATAAGTAACCCTTTCAGTGCCAGAGGGATCCACAATGCTTTGCAAAGCAATACATTTCATGCCCCTCTGGCAAAGTAAGGGTTTCCAAAATATGCATTTTAATTTAAAGTATAAATAAGTAACCTTTTCAGTGCCAGGGGGTTCACAATGTATTGGTAAACAATGCGTTGCATACCCCTCTGGCATGCAAAGTATTCAATCAAATGTGTGTGAATGTTAAAAAAAAATTATTAATGCTTTGAGTGCCAGTTGGGTATGCAAGGCATTGAACATTGTTGCATACCACACTGGCACTCAAAGGGTTAGTCAAAAATATAACACCAGAAAGTAAAATTAACTTGTTATCCTGATATCCAGCAGGGTCTTCTGCAGCCAGGTCTTTTTCTTCGATTATCCTTCTGTAAGCTTCTACCTTCTGCATGTGTTGTCTTCATCGGTCATCTCCATCTGTTATCTTCTTTCTTCATGTATGCTACTCTTCTTTCTTCAACTTTAACCTTAGTGTGGAACCTGAAAACAAAAAATATAGTTATTAAACTTAATCTAACATTAAACATACGCTGCCACCACCTCTGGTAGGAAACAATAGCAAAAATCACCCCTACGCTGCCCGATGCACCTGGAGGGAAAATTTGAATAGGAACTGCCTTTTATATGGCCAGTCAACATAATTCCCACGCTCCCATTGGCTGGGATGTGGGGTTATGCAGGTCACAGAACGTGCCCTGCAGTAACCCCATCTCCTAGCCATTCAGCTTCCAGTGCCTTGAGTCATGCCTCCAGCTTGAAGCTTCTTGGCTGGGAGGTGTGGTTACTGCAGGATACGTGTTCTATGTAAGCCCACATCCCAGCCAATGGGAGTGTGGGGGGCAATTTGAACAGGGACTGGACATATAATAGACAGTCCCTGTTCAAGTTTCCCTCAGTTAGTATTGGGCAACGGTCCGAAATGTATCAGGACAGGGGATTTTTTGCTATTGTTTCCTGCTACCGCACGTTGCAGTGGCAGAGTATGTTTCATGTTCAATTATGTTTTGTTTTTCAGGTTCAACACTAAGGTTAAATATGAAGAAAGAAGAGGACCACAGATGAAGAAGAAGAAAGAAGAGGTTGACAGATGAAGAAGAGAAAAAAAGAAGATAGAAGCTTACAGAAGAAGAATTGAAGAAGCAGATCAGGGTGCAGAAGACCTTGCTGGACACCAGGATGACAGGTAGGTGTTCTGTCTCACGTAATTGTCACTGTTACGGGTAGTGTAAGACCAAGGGGAGGGCTAATGTTTGGGAGGGTGACTGTGTTTGCAGCTCACTCTTGGTCTTTGACACTGTGTCAAACACAGAGCGTGAGCTGGTTTCTTTTGATCTCCCCATTTCTCACACTGTGTGTGTGTTTTGGGACTAAAAAAAACCCACAATGAACGTTTGGCCACAAGTTAGGTTCTGTAACACTGTGAGTGTACCGTTTGGTATCCATTTTTGCCCTAACAACATTTTTACCAGGGACAATTGGATCAAGCCCATAGTCTTGTTAGGCACAAGCCCTGAGGAAACATTGATTTGTAGGACTTAGTTTTGCTAGACCCAAGCACTGAGGAAACATTGATTTCGAGGACTTTGGCTTGTTAGAGGCACAAGCCCTGAGGAATCAGGTATTTTTTTGGACACAGGCTTGTTAGTGGGCTCAGGATTGCAGTCTTAATAATAATGATGAATTCTCCCTGCCACCAGCTTGGCGTATTCTGTGGGATGCAAACTCCTCAGATACTGGTTGATTCCATGCCTGTGATTATATTCCAGCGCACCACACAATGTGCAATGGGTGGACACAAACCCCCACATCCTAGCATCTACAGAATCATTAACAGCTGGTGGAGGAGGTAATGATGACAGAGGTGGATCACCAGAAGATGTTGTTATGTTTTCCAGCGCCCAGACCCTAGCATCAGAAGGTGTTGATGAGCCAGGTGTTTCATTCACCATCGAACTTCCAAGCTTAGGCTGGGTTTTGCTATTTTTCCTCCTCTTCAATTTTTGCTTCAACTCTTGGCACCTTTGGATAGAGACTTGAGGTATAGCAACAGTGGCTCCCTATTTTCTTTGTGGGGTTTGCCTTTAACATGCTTCACACAATTGTCATGGTGTCTGTATTTCATGTGTGTTATCAGGGTGGTTGTACCAAGGTGCATTCCCTCCTTTCCCCTTTTCACCGATTTATCACAGATCATGCAGAGTGCCATTGCTGATGACTGCACTATGCCTGGAAAATAGTCCCACACCCAGGACCTCAGGGGGAGTGGAAAGGTGGAGACGAATGGCCTCTTTCTTCTTCTCCACAATCCCTGTCACTGGCTGGGGCAGAGGATGATTCTTCTGCCTCAGAAGCAGCACTACAACTAGGACCAGGAGTATTACTGGAACCTGTCCTAGTCCCACTTCACAAATACTGCTGGACCCCATTCCCAAAGTGACCACGGTGGTCTGTGGCATACTAGCCTGCTCCTCAACAGCTTGCTGTCATTGCAACCCAGCAGCAGCAGAAATTACAGCAGCAGCAAACTCTGAAAATTCTGAACGTATCACAGTGCCCGTGATTTGCTTGCCTGCATTCCTATCCAATGGTTTGGGACTGAAACTACATCCTCTGGTCTGCCGCTATCTGCGGGCGAGCGTCTCTGACATTGCACTCGTTATTTTGTAGCTTCCTGTCTGTGTGGCCAATTGTGCTCCGCCCTCTGGCGGCCTTATAATCTGCCCGCGAACTGGGCTTAATCACCCTTTCGTGGTGTTTCTGTGCGTAATCCAGTGTTGCTTGTTTGACCCTTGCTTGGCTTCCGATATCTCCTGGTTCTCAATCCTTGGCTTGTCTGACTATCCAATCTGGTTTTGACCATTGGCTCTGATTGATTATCTGATCCATTTATGACCCTGGCTTGTCCGACTACCTGCTCTGTGCTTACCCCGGCTGTGGCTGACTACCCAGTCTGGTTCCTTACTGTGGCTTGTCGGACTTACGCTCCGTGCTACTCCCCACTCCTGTCTGACTACCACTTATCTTCTGCTATAACAGTAAGAGCGCTCTACCTATCAGGTACAACAATTACCTTGCTGGTAGCGTTGCAAGTTGCCTCCATACTGTGCAATCCCATTGCCTCTGGGCTGGTAGTGTTGCCTGTTATACCTCCGATCCATTGCCTCTTGGTACACTACCATATACTATTCCTTGCTGTCTCTGCCTGTACCCACCATGAGTTCTGCGCTGCACTATTGCAACTACACCTCTGTAGCCTGCTAGTGTGCCTCCGTTGTGTGGCCTCCAGTCTGTACTACTCCGGTACTCTAGCTGCCTAAGCTGTTGTCTGACATCCCTCTCTGGAGGTTGTCCAGTACACTCCGTTACTGATCCCTGGCGTTCCAGGTTCCTATCTGTTGGTTAGAGCCAAGTCTGGCTCTATACCCCTTATATCTACTGTATCGATTTCAGTTCAGTGTCAGCTCTTGGGTAGTGGACTAGACACTGTCCTTACACCTGTCTCCACACGGTTGAGAAAGTGTTCTCTCCTACTGTTATTATTATTATTACTATTATTATTTGCTTCAATAAACTGGTTAAATTCACTTGTACTGTGTCGTGTGTTTATATGCCTTAGTTACCATGACAGCAAGCTCATTTCTGGTAGTAGTAGAGATGCCCATTCCCATTTGCACATCTGACTCCCATTCCTTCTCGCTTTTGGCTAAATGTCCAGACTGACAAAACTAACAGCAAGCACAGGCAGCTGATCTGTGCTGATGTTATTACTGCTGCTAGCCAGTTCTGCTTTCCTCAGCATCAGGTCCCAGGGGAATGACAGGGTCAGCGTGATGTTGTGGGTTCCCTTGACTGCTAGTCTGGTTGCTCAGCTTCACTTCCTCTTACACCTCAGTAGGAGGAGCTACAGTTGTCATGCCAGTCCACCACCAGCTGCTTCACTACCATCCCCTTCACCACCACCTCCCTCATCCCCAACTCTCTCTAGCTGCTACATGGTAGTAGTAGTGGGACTGCTTGGGGATAGCAAGTGTGACTTAAGGTACCTGCTGTCACACTTGTCATCATCTCCTCCTCCTGAGTATCAGAAAGCACACTGGCAGCAGGCACAGGTAGCTGACCTGTCCTGCTCTCACTGCTACCCTCTTCTTCCTGTGCCTTTGCTGAAGATTACACTATTTTCTCCCAGAGACTATGTCAGGGGACTGGGCATCTTTGGCTCTGGGGAATCAGGGCTTCCAGATCCTTCTGTGATGGTGGTGGTCACTTCTTCCTCCTCCTTCGACTCACTGGACACATCACAATCCTTCCCACTCCTACTTTTTTTCAGATGGGCACTCATCCTGTTAGCCAACAGTCTGAGCCTCTCCTGCCCTAATTTTGCTAAATAAATAGCTTAAAAATAACCTATCACTATCTCTCTATCTTCCTGGTTTTGTGTTTCACTTCCATGTTTGCCATGATTTTGGCACGAAAATTCAAAGTATAGGTAAGTAAACGGCAGGAAGTTTGTACCCAATAAAAAAATATTGAAAACATTTTGACAGAAGGTAAAAATGGCAAATATTTTATTGGCTTTGTTCAAGGTATATTTTCCATGAAAAAGCAGACTATCCACTTGGTTTTTGCAGATTTGTTTCAGGGGAACACAATGGGACCTTTAGCCCACCCTTAGTTACAATTAAATTTAGGACATGGGAGAATCAGGGTACATGCACCATATCCCATCCTATAACATAAAGTCCTAGAACGCTGTTGCCCCGAAGCTGGGAGCACAGACAGGCTGTGAGTCATCCGGAGCTCCCTGCTCCAGATCAGCCCATGTATACGGGCTTTGTAACTAGTATATGCATAAGCTCTAAGAGCAGATTCCTGAATCTTGAAACCACCACTGTTGTGACACCTTTTTTGTGCTATAGTGCACTACTCACATTTAATAGAGGCATAAACCAGCCTAGTGTATAAGCCTCTACTGGATAACCTCTAGTGTATGTACCTCCAAAGATTCCTCTTGACTTCCGCAGCTCTCTCCACTCCTGGGGTTATGCAATAAGGTGTGATAAACCGGTGATTGAGCGGAGATGACTTCTTCAGTGATAACACTTTTCCAGTTCCTATGTTATTCTATGGAGCCTATGCACTAAGATCTTCAAAACATAAGAAATGTTAGTGAATTGGCTACATAGAATAACAAGAATAAGAAATAATATCACTGGAGAAGTCATCTTCACTTTATTTCCTGTTTATCACTCATTAGTGAATAGTCTCCTTTGTTCGAGTAGCAACTTATAACTTTTACAAATATCCACACTCTAGGACTATATGGGCATTGGGAATTGTGTGGGCCTCTTACAGGGGATGGAGGAAATATTAGCTACAGATTATGGTAGTATAACACATACTAATGGAAATCGTGAATATAAAAAAGTTTCATATATAACACTGATCAAAAGCATATTCAAGAACTGATACAGCATAAAAGAATATATACATAAAATGCAATCGTATATAATAATTCGTTAAGGATGTTTGTCAGAAGCCGTCATGCTCAGTAGAGACTGCCCCGAATGCATGGAATGCTGGGAGTACGGAATGTTGGGAGCACAGAATGCTGGTAGTTCTGTACTGGGAGCATTCTGTGCTTCGGCAAGTCTCTACAGTGCATGACTGTGTTGACGGCAGGACGCATAGCAGGACCGGCCTCTTAACCCTTTGAGTGCCAAAAGGGTAAGCAACGCATTGCAAAGCAATACGTTGTGTACTCCTCTGGCACTCAAAGGGATAACATCATTTGGACCTTGGACCTTGTACATGTGCTTTTACACTAATTGCTGAATAAAATACAATACAGGCAATTAAGGACCACAGAGCTTTTCTTTTCTTTCTTTTCTTTTTTTTTTGGTTCGGAATGGATTCAGATGATTCCCGGGATTGTCCTGGCATGTCATGGGTCCTTAAGGATCACTGAGCCACTCACCTACAGTATGCACAGGAAAATAGATTGGTTTTATGGGCAGAAGAATGGAATGACTGAAAACACCTATGAAGATCCTGCCCCCTCCTTGGTGCAAGTAACATAACAAGGAGATTTTCCAATGCAATTCGTTTACTAAATTGAAGTTCGGTGCAGAGCACAATAAATGAATCCAGCACCTAATTTGGGGTGGGATTGGATCAGATCATTTCTTGAAATTTGTATTTATAAATCATGAAAAAATCTAAGCAAATGTCTGAACAGTTCCACTACGAATAAAAAGGTGTTGGAGTGAATTTCAAAGGCAATAGATCTCTTTTGTGAGATGAATAAGTAAGTGTAAGAAGGCATAATTCACAAATTCATTATAATCTAACTTTGTACGCACTGGGTTGAATAATAGTTGGTTCATGTATTATTCATGAAATATTACTTATGCATGATATTACTGTGATGTCTCACTTTTGCCTTAAACATCATCTTGCATCTATTACACTCTTTCCTGTGCTATGTGCACCTGCTGTACTCTCTGGTCTACATCAATGGTGAGGCATAAGTCATATAGAATTGCTGGAGGCTCCTTTTTGATTGGATAGATAGGATAGCATTTTTGATTTGCTACCAGTATTTTCCATTGAAGCATTCTTCGTAGACCTTGATATATTCTAAACTTTAGAATGAAATTGAATATTATGCTGTTTCACCATCCTATTTTAACTTGTCATATCTCATTACTGGAGAAGAATCTGTGAGATTGCTGGAATTAAACTGATTTTAACATATGATAAAGAAAAACCTCCACATATAAATCTATTGTTACTAGAGGGGTCATACTGAAATTTGTGCTGGAGACCGTTTGAGTGCCCAAGGGGCTAATATTTATTTTAAATCTTTTGAAGAAGTAAACTGAAAAACTGCAGACATCATACTCAGAGGGGTGTACAACACATTGCTTCACAATGTGTTACACCCCCCTATGATCCGTGAAGGGTTAAATAGATATAATCTGCCTATGTAGTTCTTCAACATTTCCTCTACCATAAGAATAGCTGATAATGTAAATGTCCCCTCTTTCTCATCCACAGAGACAATTCTTTATGAATGTCTGGTGCCATTTTTCTTGCATTGACTCATCTATGTAAGTTATTTTGTAGTTGGGTAACCCTTCACTCTTCAGCTGTTGCTTAACTACAGTTCCCTTTATCCTCAGTCTGTGATCTGATCCTTACCCTAGATGTAAGTAATTTGGAAGCAAGGAATGGGAATGAATCCAGTGTGTTGAGAACTTCCTGGTTCTATTTTTATTGATTAGCTGCGTCTATGCAGTTAAAAGGGAAATTAAATTTTATATCAGGGCTGGGAAACCTGTAGCTTTGAAGAAGTTGTTGGAGTATAACTCCAGCATCCTCAACTGACCATTGGTCACATAACAGTGACACAACTGTAGTGCAACAACAGCTGGAGAGCATACTCTTTCCCTAGGTGAGCCTCATAAAGGTACAAGAGTGATGATTTGTTATTCTATATTATTTCATTAGAAGCTAAGCAGCAGAGTCTTCTGTAAAATTCAGATAATTCAGTTTAAAAATCAGCGCTTTTCAAAAGAAGCAGCCTGGTGATGGACTGCTTTCAGTACAAGGGAGAACACTACTGTATTGAACTTTGACCATGGACCTTGACTGCCATCCCTAGACTAAATCAATCGATGTAAGAAAGTAAAGGTATGGTATTGGTGAAATGTAAAATGTATTGATAATGCAACATGCATTATGTATACAATACAACCCTTTGTGGTAAACAGTATTCTTCAGAATAATAATTTATATTTATCATACGAAACATTACAGAAACACATTTTACATAATGCTATATTCACATGAGTGACATCGGCATAGTGACAATGTCTGCACAATGTCTCCTGTGCAGAACTTGCCATGATGCCCTAATCATTCACATGGGCAATTATCACCTCAGGTGAAGAATCCTGTCCCAGCATACCACAATTTACTACAGGATGCTTGTAAGTTGCAGCATAGGAGATTTGTACACTGACCTATGTAGCCTCCTTGCAGATGCAACTCCAAAGACTAACACTAGCTGATTCACGTGGGTCATTTATGACTGACAATGGCAAGTGCTGGCCATGAGTCACAATGCTGCTACACACCCCTAGTGATGACAGGGGAATGTATGACATATCTGGTAAGTAAAGGAGTGGCTATAATACAGCTCTACTTAAAGGTATAGTAATGTTTCACAAAAACAGCAGGTCCAATTGATCTTCATAGTATTTGGGCAATGGGGAGTGTTATTTCAATACTGTCAGAGTTGTAGTTCAGGATTAATCGAATGATAAAGGATCCCCCTCCCTCCTCTTTTACCTAGTGTAAGCCACCTCCCCTCAAATATGGAACCTGGTCCAGGGACCAGACAGCTCACAGAAATGGACAAATTTCTTACTGTGAGAACAATGAAAACCATGTCCCCCTTGACAGGTTTTTCCTTATGCTCACTGAAGATTATCCCTCTCTGTGATCCATCCAGACAGTCTTGCTGCTCTGAGGTGAGCAGTGATACATCAGTAAAAGGGTCGGGAGTGGGATACTTTATTATTCAATTACTCTTGAACTACAACTCTGACAGCATTGAAATAACACTCTCCATTGTCCAAATACTATGAAGATTAATTGGAGCTGCTTTTATTCTGAAGCATTACTATCCCTTTAAATTGCTAGTGTGGACCTAGAGTAAGTATGTGGGTCCACCAAATTTATGATCCACTCAGATACAATGTTCTCTCTAATACAGAGATGGGAATCCTGCAGTCCCAAGCTGTCATTGGACGACAGTTCTCATCATACTGAACTGGTCAACAACAAGTTAAGGATGATGGGAGGTGCATTCCAGAAAGGACAGAAGTACTATAGGCTTTCCAACCCAAAACAATAAAATTAAGTATAAACAAGTTAATATGGTGGTCAGCGCTGGAGAAGAGGTGGTTGTTTGCTTATAAACCCTCAACCAAAAAGCATTCCATGGCCTCTGCCTACATTAAAAGGATACTGCCACCAGAGAAGTAAAGATTGACAGCAATATAGTCAGTTTATCTTTTTTAAGTATTATTATGTTTGTTTATAAATTATTCACTCTTCATTTAACCTAAGATGGGGACTTGGTCAATATATGCAGAATGTTTTATTCTTAAGGAAACAAAAGTGATTACTTCTGGAAGTAACATAATTTCAAAATTTGCTCATTCAACTGAATATTGCTAAAGTAGGGAAAGTAGGGCAGACAGTAATCTGCACTTAGCCCTTTTAGTGACACATGAGTGTCCATTGCATTGCAAAGTTAAGTGTTGGATATCCTTGTGGCACTTAAGGATTGAAAGTGAACATACATGTTTGTTTTTAGCCATTTAAGTGGCACAGGTATGCTAAGCAAGCTGAACACCCTTTTGGCACTCAAAGGGTTAACAAATATATGAAAGCTGAGGAGTCTTTGTAATGTGACTTTTTTAATACCATAACCTTTTTAGTAGCAACTGAAATTTTTGGTGCACTTTTAGTGCTACACCATAGCAAGATTTTTGCAGCATCTCAATTTCTCAAAAAAAAATGGAATTGATCTCAGTAAAAACACAGCTACATGCAACATTTGTGTGATTTTAATGTGATTTCAATGTGACTCCACTGAATCAATGCTACAAATTTGTAACTGTGTCTGTGCACTTTCTGTAGAACGTTGCAACGTGCTGTTACTTTCTGCGACAATTGGCGAGCATATTGTCTGTGCGAAACCATGATGTTCTATGTCTCTGGTAAAGTCACCATTGTGAAAAGAGCCACATTTTAAGATTATATATATATTACACCAATAAATGGTTTGCACAAGTCAATCTGATAAATCAAGGAGCATAAACATTATAATAGTGTGGTGCTCTCTGAGGCTCAAACCCTCCCCAAATCCTATAATAGAAAAGGCCAGATGTATGTTTGTCCGTTGCGGTCATGTGCAGTAGACACTGCCCGAACGCAGGGACTCATGAGCAGTAGACACTGCTTGAACGCACAGAATTCTGGGAGGTGTAGTTCTGCTTTTGGCCAGTCTCTACTGCTCTGGCCTTATATATTATAGGATACGTCCGTGTACACAGGCTTTTACACTAGTATACAATAAAAGGTTCCATAAATGTATCAAAAGATACAAGAGATGATTATAAAATAAAAATACAAATAATTTTATTTGCATCAAAAAAATTACCAAAATTATCATGAAAAATAAGAATTAAAAATAACAAACATACTCAGGGAAGGAGATCATGCCAAATAATACAGAGTATAAACCAGTACCAGTGTGGATCAATATACCTTTGCAGCAACTCTTTATACCCTATTGATGTTTTTGGACGCCATAATGTATAACACTAAGTCAGTGGTTCCCAACCCATGCCCTCAGGGCCCACTAACAGGCCGGAATTTGAGGCTTTCCTTTTGAAGAGCACATGCAAATTAATCAAACTCATTTAGCCTCTAATTAACTCATCTGTATTCTAGCAAGGAAATCTTTAAATCTTGGACTGTTTGTGGGCACTGAGGCAAGGGTTGGGGTTGGGAACCACTGCACTAAGCAGTTTATCACTTTAGTGTCTTTTATTATATGTGAACAGGCGGTAATATTTATCTTGTAACCAGTTGTTTGATATACTCTATTAACATTATCCATATGGACTTTTTTAGGGATGGGCCAAAATTTTCACCTCAAAATGAAATCAGCGAATAATGGCCATACCTGGGAACTTTTGAAACAGGGCTACCCGGAGGGTAACCCTGTCAGTGCCGACCGGGGAGGAAAATGACGCGATTTGCGTCATAAATGGGGCGGGGCTTAGTCGCAGGGGGCAGGACAAACAATCCTGCAAAATGGAGATAAGTGGGCGGGGAGTGGGAGGAACTGGGCGGGATTGAGCACAAGTGGGCAGAGTTTCTACTTAAATTCTGCCCACCCGGTGATTCGCACATTGCCCAGGAGACCCGGTAATTCAATTTGGAATCTGGAGTCTCCGGGGCAAAACCGGAGAGTTCCCAGGTATGATAATGGCACTTCCCACTTGGCTAATAATTTCCCGCGAAAAATGCAGGTTTTCCGCTTTTTTCACCTAGCTCAGTCTATTGAAATCAATGGGAACATTGAATTTACACACAGCACAGCAAATATTATTCTATTTCCCAAAGGAATAGTATAAAAGGGGCACAAGGGTGCCTTTGTTGGTGGGGTGTGGACAAAGAATCAGTTGAACACGAAAAATTTTTTTGGGGGGGTTGTTTACTGGTAATTAATAAAAAATAAATTCTAAATACAATTTAAAAAAACCCATAGGACATGGTATAAAAGGGGTGACTGTGTTGGTGGATGGAGTCTGGGGAATGAATCAGTTGAACAGAGAATTTGTAAAGTGATAGAGACATGTACTCCCTGACATAAGCTGCCATTGGGGTAGACCGATACTTGATGGGATAGAGTATTTTGTAGAGGATGATTTGTTAGATTTGTTATTAGAGGCACAAGTCCTGCAGAAACATTGATTTGTAGGACTTAAGACTTGTTTGGCACAAGCCCAAAGGAAACAGTGATTTGTAGGAACAAACCCCCAAAATTGTTTATTTTTTGTTGGACTATGTGTTTTTTTATATATTTTTTTAAAGCACAAGCCCTGAGGAAAAAAAATGCCCAACTGGCCTAGTGCCAGCAAGTCGTCATGTCAGCTAGTGGCCATTGTGAAATGCCCTGATGTAGATGTCGAATTTGCAACTGCTGTTCTTGCTGCTGCTGAGTTGTTTAAGCAGCAGGATGATTAGCAGCTCAAAGGGAATATGATCAACAATAGTAGTAACATGGATGATGGATGATGATGGTTCTACTTGACACAACTTGCTCCAGTGATGCGTCTGAGGCAGCAGGAGCACAACAGCCCCCAGTGTATGTGGAGAAAAGAAGATGTTGACCAATAATTCTTCTCCACCTGCCCCTCCTCTGAAATCATGGGTGTGTTGTTATTAGAATAAACATTTTTCCCTTGAGAGCAGGAACTGTGTCTCTCATCAGCAATTGCAATGTGCACAGTGTGTGTGTGGTAAATAACACCTGGGGCACAACTGTATCCAAACATCATGACACCAGAAACCAAGTACTTCTGCTGTCACTATACCCTTTGTCCACACCCCACTAAGGTCACATGAACACTTGCTGACAGTTTAATAGTAATGATGAACCCTCCCTGCCAACATCTTAGCATATTCTGTGGGATGGAATCTCCTCAGATGACACTTGATGCCCTACTTGTGTTTCTCCTCCACCACACTGCCATGTGTGGTCAGTGCACCACACAGTGTGCAATGGTTGTCACAAATTGCCATATCCTGACATATACAGAGTGGCTATCATTTGGTGAGGGAGGTAATGATGAACAAGGTGGATTGGCAGAACATGTAGATACCCTAGAGGAAGAAGGTGATGGTGAGCTATTTGTTTCGCTCGTCATTTAACCTCCAGCCTCTGCCTGGGTTTCTCTATTCTTCCTCCTCTTTGATCTCCGCCTTGTCTCTTGTTATCTTTCTGGAGAGTCAGGGGGTAGAGCAACAGTGGTGCTCGATTTCTGTGGTGGGTGTTTGGCTTTAACATGTTTGACATAAATGTCATGGTGTCTGTGTTTCACGTGTCTTATCAGGGCAGTTGTGCAATGATGTGTTCCCTCCTTTCCCCTTCTCACTGACTTGTCACAAATTGTGCACGGTGTCGTTGGGGTTGACTGCACTGTGCCTGCCCCGACAGAAAAATAGTCCCACACCAATGACTTCAGGGGATAGGGATAGGGAACAGATGGAGAAGAATGGCTTCTCTCTTCTTCTCCTCCACATTCCCCTTCACTGTCTGGGGCAGAGGATGATGTTGCTGCTGCAGGAATTAGAGCAGTTGCAAATTCCACAACTTCCAAAAGCTCACTGAAAATGGTGGTGGTGATGCCCATCCTCTTACCTGTCTCCCATTCCTTCTCAGTTTGGGCTAAAAATGCCATTAATGTCTTTTCCATCCCAGCTTCTCTACCATCATCATCACAACTAGTCCCTACATTCTGCTGCTGCTCTATTACAGACATCTCACCGCTGGTTGGAGGAGGTGATGAGAAATGTGACAGAGGGTCCCCTAATGTCACACTTGCCATTTCTTGGTGACATGAAGAAGGCAGACTGGCAGCAGTAGCAGCAGGCACAGGCAGCGCCTGGTGGTGGTGGTATTATTGCTGCACCTGCTATCCACCACCATTTCTGGCTTCTTCAGTATCATGTTCCACCTGGACACTGTTGTGAAGGGAAGGGGACTCCCTGGGCCAGAGGAATTGTGTGGGCTCCATTGACAGCTAGTCTGGATACTTTTAAATGCTTCCCCTACAACTCCTCTAACACTAGTCCCACCCACTGCTTTACCATTACTGTTACTACTACTAACACCAACCACATCAAGTTCAACCCCTGAGTCTTCCTCCTCAAGATCACTAGTAATATGATGATTAACCCCTCTTTCACTCCTAGCACTACAAGCTGCTGTACCTTCTTAGTAGTAGTACTAGCACTGGCGGGACTGCTTGGGGATGGCAAGTGTGATTTAGGGTGCCTTGTTGACACACTTGGCATCATCTTCTCCTTCCACCCCTCCTGAGTATTACAAGACACAGTAGCAGCAGGTTCAGCACTGGTGGCAGAAGGTTCAGCACTGGCATCAGGTACAGTACTGGTGGCAGCAGGGGAAACAAGTCTGACAGCAGGCACACTACTGGTGGCAGCAGGTTCAGCACTGGCACAGGCAGAGCACTGGTTGCAGCAGATTCAGCACTGGCAGCAAGCACAGCACTGGTGGAAGCAGGGGCAGCACGTCAGACAGCAAGCACAGTACTGGTGGCAGCAGGTTCAGTAGTGGCAGCAGGCACAGCACTGGTGGAAGCAGTTTCAGCACTGACAGCAGGCACAGCACTGGTGGCAGCAGGGGAAGCACGTCTGACAGCAGGCACACCATGGTAGCAGTAGCATGGGCAGCACGTCTGACAGCAGGTACAACACTAGTGGTAGTAGGGGCAGCACGTCTGGCAGCAGGGGCAACACGTCTGGCAGCAGGCACAGGTAGCTGACCTGTCCTGCTCTCACTACTACCCTTTTCTTCCTCCCTTGACATTAATTTCCCCAAGATCCCTAGGGGTGATTTCAGGGGACTGGACAGCATTGGTTCTGTAGTGCTCACTTCCTCCTTCTCCTCAGACTCAGTGGACACATAAGGGTCCTTCCAGTTCCTCCTTTTATTATTTTCAAACTTTCTCATAGTGACTGCAGTCACTATGAGCCTCACCTGCCTGAATTTTAGTTACCCAGTCAAAAAAATCTATGACGTTAGTTTGACAAGATCTCCCTGAAGGTCATTTTATACAATATTTTTAATACTTTTATGCATGAAACAAGGTTTGTGTACAATGAACCATCAGGAAGCAAAGGTGTCACTATGTGAACAAACATTTCGGATTTTGGAGCATTTCGGATATTTGGATAAGGGATGCTTAACCTGTATAAAATACAAATATACACTGCAGTAATTATTTTTTTTTTCAAAATATATACACTATCATAAAAAGCATGATCTATCCCATCATAAAACTGTGCTGGCTTTGCTAATAATACTATTGTGCTTAACACAAGACCCAGAATCCTATCCATTACTAACATGTGTAGTATATTTCCCTCTATGTAAGTCAAACATATTGGACAGTAATTTCTAGGCTTCGATAGTGAACCCTCTTTGAAAAATAACGTTTCATCTGATTGCCTCTCATCACATAGTGCTCTGCGTGATAAGAAGATATAAAAACAAATAAGAACATCACCCTTATCATTTTTAATCAATCTCCCGAACTAATTTTGTTGGTTACTTTAGTCTTCTTAATATTTTGTAGTCTATTTTGACTTTTAATCTGTGTGACACAAATGCTTGATGAAGGTAATGTTATGATTCTCTCAAGGTTTTTAAAGGAGCTGTCGTTTGTCTTTTTTCATATAAATTGATGGAAGTAATTTATTTAAGGTGACTGCCAATCTCCTTATCTTCACAAATTGCTTTATATGTCACAATTCTAAGGATCCCATTTTAGCCTACTTTCTTTTCCTCCACATGCCACCAAGTTATTTAATAATTTTTTGAGTTTTAATGACTTGCGAGGTCATGGCGAATTCCCATTAACTTAAATTTATTTGTGAAACCACACATATTTTTGTGAGGTGCAGAAAGTGGCGATAACTCAAACATATCATGGAATTTGTGTGGAAATGCTGGCATACTTTGCATATTTGTGTATGATTAAATATACATGCCAAAGATTTCCTAAAAAAATCATGCTAATATAAATGTTAAATGATATTTCTTACAAACATACATTTTTTTACTGCATTTGCTTCTAATATTGGTTCTCTTATTATTTCATATAATTCAATGTTAAAAATCCTCTTAATGGATAATAAGTTTATATAAGAATGAAAACAGTGCAGTGCTTACACAGCATTTATATAATAAAAATAGCAAATAAAAGACGATGGATCCCTCCCCCTGTGGTGATTTGACACAGTAGGAAAGGGATGGGGGCACGTGTTGTGAGATCATAGGCCTTTAGCCAATACAAAGGAACGAGGGCGAGGTCAGCTGTAGCTTCCTTTCCCTCCCTCATGTGTCCCTGCCTCTCTCCTATTTCCTGCCTATCCTCACCCCTCTGTTTGTTGTCTTGTGGCTGGGATCATCCAAGTTTTGCTGAACCTTGTAATCTAAGGTACCATTGGTAAAAGTGCAGTACTGTGTTAGCCATAGTGGGATAAAATGGGGGAATTTTCTGCCTGGTGTAGTTAGAGAAGGATTTCACTCTGGAATTGTAAGCTACTATACAGGTCCTGAACAGAGTGACGGGAGACAGATGACTCACATGGAATCGTCCATACAAACATGATCTGACCATGGTCAAAGTCCTATAGAAATTTTAAAAAAGAACTGAACTTAGTATCTTGTAAATACAAAATGTGTACATTTTGTACAGAAGTGTGTAATTGGAGACGGAATTTTAGAGTAAGTATCCAACCTAGGACGTTTGCAGGGAAGCTCATGTAGCTGGTGAAATTGCTCTGGAGGAGCTGTGGTTGAATTGTTTTCCTCAAAAAAGTTTTTTCGCTCCTGCTGAGTTGTCCTGACCTAAAAGAATATACGTGGAAACCGGGCAACATAGGATAAGTAAAAGCGGGGGAATGTGGTGACTTTACACATAGTAGTAAAGGGATGGGGGCAGCTCATAGTCCTTTAGCCAATACAAAGAAATGAGGGCAGGGTCAAAAAGTGGACATAAAAGAACACAGCACAAGCTCTCTAGTCTCTTTCTGTGTTTTCTGTTCCAGCTGGAGCTTCCTTTCCCTCCCTCCTGTGTCCCTGCCCCTCCCCCATATCCTGCCTACCCTCACCCCTCTGTTTGTTGTCTTGCGGCTGGATCAACTAAGTTTTGCTGAACCTTGTAGTCTCAGGTAACATAGGTAAAAGTGGGATAAAAACAGGGAATTTGCTGCTAGTGTAGTTAAAGAGGGATTTCACTCTGGAATTGTTAACTGGTGTTTTTTTTGCTTTTCTTAACAAATATTAGCTAAAGTATACAAATCACAGTAATTTCACATCTATCTATCTATCTATCTATCAAAATATATTACTACACGCCACCATAGCATATTAAGCACTTGGATGACAAGTCTAATGCATTTTGAAGATCTCCCTAAATTGTACGTTGGTTTATTTGATCATAACCTCAGACAAATTGATAAAAACACCAATATATAGTAACTGCAAGACATAATATGAGAAAAGGAACAGGCCCAACCCATATATTCATCAGAGGTTGATCTCTAAATGTCTCAGTGCTTTCAAAAAGTTTAAAGAAAGAATTTGCAATGACAAAAACAAAACGTTATCACCTACAGATTTCACGGTAAATGTTAGAAAGTGTTTTAAAGTTGACTGAGGCCTCATTTTGTAAAGTTTCAATTATTAATATTGGAATATATTAAAGAAAGTGTAACTGAGCATCACAGAGAGGAGAGTATGAACAGTGAAAGACTATGATCAGATGAGGCCTGCCAGAGTGATATCTTTATACAGAGACCCTTACCCTTCACTCCCTACTGCTTCCATGCTATCTAGCCTAACCTCTCTATACATCTTCTAGTACATTACACCTTCGTCCACTCTCTGCCTGCTTTTGCTTTTTCCTACTAGTCATTTTCACCTAGTCATTCACGTCTTCTCACACTTGATGCCCAACACCATTTATCCTCATCCATGTTAAAGGGATAGTAATACTTTGTTTTAACTTTATTTTATTTTGTAGGCATTAAAAAACATGAAGAATGATATAAGTCTTATGTCTCAAACCTTTATGGTTTAAGAGATATTCACAAGCAAAGTTTCCCCCTCCCGCCCCTTTTTCCTAGTGTAAGCCATCTCTTCTCAGATGTGAATCTGTTTGTAAGACCAGACAGATAACAGAAGGGGACAATCTTCTTTGTATGAAAAGAATGAAAGCCTTTCCCCCCTTGACAAGTTTTTCAGCTTTTTCCCTTATCTTAATTGAAGATTGTCCCTCTCTGCAGTATACCTGGGCACCTCCCTTCTGATCTGGCTGAACAGGGCGGGGGGATACTTTGCTTGTGAATATCTCTTAAACCATAAAGGTTTGAGAGATAAGACTTATATCGTTCTTCATGTTTTTTTAATGCCTACAAAATAAAATAAAGATAAAACGAAGTATTACTATCCCTTTAAAGGGATAGTAATACTTCGTTTTAACTTTATTTTAAAACGCTTTTCAGGTTTTTCCCTTATCTTAATTGAAGATTGTCCGTCTCTGTAATCTACCTGGGCACCTCCCTTCTGATCTGGCTGAACAGTGTTACATCAGTAAAAGGGGCGGGAGGGGGACACTTTGTTATTGAATTACTCTTGATCTAAAACTCTGACAGAATTGAAATAACACTCTCCAAAGTCCAAATACTATGATAATTAATTAGAGCTGCTTTTATTATGAAACATTACTATCCCTTTAAACCCTATCTTGCGTTCCTATTTCACCTTTTGTCTTCCTTTGTTCCTCTCACTTACTTTTCTACCTTGTTTGTTCGCTATTCCTACTTAATCATCTCCTCCTCCATACTTTTCTATCTTACTTTCCTTTTTGACTTACTTGATACCCCCAAGTCAAACTTCACTATTCCATCCATACGTCTTCACTTTATCTCCCTCCATCAGTTCATTTTCTTTTTCAATTTTGACCTGCCATGTCCCTTAATATTTCATTCTAGCTCTCACAGAAATGTTAGACCATTTTCTTGCTGGATTCTTAATTTCCTCTTCAAAATTCCTTCTATCATTCTGGGTGATTTCAATATCATCATTGATAACCCCATCGTCCCTGTGGCTTCTAAGCTAATTTCACTAACCTCCTCCTTTGGATCAATGGATCAACTTTCCAAAACACATTGGAGCTGATATGTTAAGTAGTGCAGTTCTGGAGCACACCAATTGCACCACAGGGAACCAATAAAAAAAATCCCCAACTTAACATTTATTTAAATAGGACTTTTAACCACTTAAATGCTATCAACTCTTTTCCATCCCAGACGCTCCACTCCCTATCCCCTATGGTTCACTGTCATCCTAACATGTTTTTATCAACCTCTCTCCAAACTATCATATTCCCGTCCTCCTTCAAACATGCACTAATAACACTCGTCTTCAAGAAGACCTCCCTTGACCCATCTTCCTTCTGTTACTACAATGTTATCTCTCTGCTTCCCTTTGCCTCAAACACACCATCTGTAACTGCCTGAGTTGGGGAAATAAAAAATCCTCATTGATCTGAATGTGTCTTTTAAACCCTTGAATGCTAGCAATGCCTCCAATGTATTTCATAGAAATGCATTAGGAAACTTCTAGGGTTCAAGGAGTTAAAAGACCACTTTTAATTGTATATTCTGGAAAAAAAATTGCCCTCTATGGTGCAGGTGGTTTGTCCTAGAATACCTCAACTTTTCCTTTGAACATAAGAACGTGTGACGGATTTGTATCACCTGATCTCCTGTGTTCTACCTTTATACACAGTGCAGTTCCCTCTGGCAGACCAGAGATAAAATTCCAAATCAGCAAATAACATCAAATCTTACTTATCTGAGCATACTTACAATCAAAATAACAGCACACTGTCTGCTAGTCCCCTTATACAGAGGGATTTGATCTACAGCTAATAAAACATTTCCACATCTGACTGAACATT
Source organism: Rhinophrynus dorsalis (assembly GCA_037306005.1). Classification (NCBI taxonomy): domain Eukaryota; kingdom Metazoa; phylum Chordata; class Amphibia; order Anura; family Rhinophrynidae; genus Rhinophrynus; species Rhinophrynus dorsalis. The sequence goes on from CM074718.1 coordinate 112,525,502, forward strand.
TCAGACTAGTGATTTGGTCTATCAGAACTGACCTGTGGAACACACCCAAAGATAAATATGCATCACAGTCATTCAGTAAAGGTATTGCACAGATTAAAGAAACCAAATCTGTGTGTGTCTGGGTATGACTTAATGAATGCGGTAAGTTTATTTATACGATGCAGCATTTTGTAGTGTCAGGATTCAGACAAAACAGCATAATACAATTTCTTAGCAGAGAGATACAATGACAATGGGGTCTCCACTCTCGAGATTACAATCTAAATTGAATATGGGAGACATACTGAGGCTGATGTACAAAGAAGAATTTGAGAAATACTGGAGCAAACCAAATATACTATAGGGAAAAAAATAAGCATTTCCAAAATCATATTGGTATAAATAGTGATCTTTAACCTCTTGACAATTGGAGAGGTCTCCAACACACTGCTTTGTAATGCATCAAAGAGTTCTCTAGCAACCAAATAGTTAAAAGCCACATTTAAATCAATGGGGATTGTATTTGTTCCCTAAGGTGCAATTGAGTTGCTTACATAATTGCTCCAATTTTCTTAGTACATCAGCCACACAGTTCCACAGTTAAAGGGATAGTAATACTTCATTTTAACTTTATTTTATTTTGTAGGCATTAAAAAAAACATGAAGAATGATATAAGTCTTATCTCTGAAACCTTTATGGTTTAAGAGATATTCACAAACAAAGTATCCCCCCCTGTTCAACCAGATCAGAAGGGAGGTGCCCAGGTAGACTGCAGAGAGGGACAATCTTCAATTAAGATAATGGAAAAAGCTGAAAAACTTGTCAAGGGGGGAAGGGCTTTCATTGTTTTCATACAAAGAAAATTGTCCTCTTCTGTTATCTGTACTGTCATACAACCAGACTCACATCTGAGAAGAGATGGCTTACACTAGGTAAAAGGGGCGGGGAGGGGAACTTTGCTTGTGAATATCTCATAAACCATAAAGGTTTGAGAGATAAGACTTATATCATTCTTCATGTTTTTTTAATGCCTACAAAATAAAATAAAGTTAAAACGAAGTATTACTATCCCTTTAAATTGTAGGGCATTTCCAATCAGTTGGTAAGTGGGACTGAAACTAGAATTGGTTTCATTATCTTCCATGCCCAGATATAGTCAGTCAACAAAGGGGTGGCACACAATGACTGCAAGGTTATCAAGACCACAGCAGCGGACACCATGGCCACCAGATGAATGTCCATATTTAAAGCCATGGCAAACAGAATATCCCATAGAATCTAACAGATTCTATTTTTCAAAAAGATTTATGCAGCACAATACATTGTATCAGTTTGGTTCCAGTTTGCATACTGATGGGCTCACATTACAGTTTTTCTAACTGTACATTGCTGTTTGTTTTACAGTGATAGCCTGCATAAAGAAAATGATGTGTGTTCAGTTCACTTTCTTTGAAGTCATATACTTGCAAGATATAAAGACATTTTATATCAATTCATAGGTTATTTCTATTGACTTGTAAGTAAAATATAAACTATGAATTGATTATCTAATACCGACATTTTTATGCTTCAGCCTCTGTAAATATTTTACCATTGCTGTCAGTGTGATACCTCACCAGATCTGATGGATAAAGTTACAGCTTTTACTGCTGAATGCCTCATGATATCAGCCTTCATCTTTTAAGCTCCTTCATCCATAGTTTAGCTGGCTACTTCTCCTTGTCACATTGCATGCTGGTATTACCCACTCAAGCACAGAATTATAGACCTACAAGACTGCTCATATATTTTTGCTCAAATCATAGCGAATGGATTGGCCCCAATACTACCACATGTTAAACATCTCGACTGAGTAGGTTTTATCCCAGCTCAAAGTAACTACTACATAATGAATGCAACAAATGCAAGAAAAACATTTTTTTTCTGCCCCTAAAAGGTATGCATAAATTAACTTTCTGTAACAACTCCCTACGGACATCTCTGTACTGCAAACCTACACACAGGCCTAATTACACAGAAATGACAGTTTCCATCCCAAACACTCAAAACAAATCTATTGTATTCGGCCAGGCCCTAAGGTATAACCACATATGCACTGAGACTTCTGATCAAGATCAACAACTTAAAAATCTCAGGAGAGATTTTATCAGTCACGGATATAATGCCAAGATCACGTATGTCCAAATTCAGAGAGCCACCAGTGTACCCAGAAGAAATCACCTGGAATACAAACAACCACAGGAAGACAACAGAGTGCCATTAGTAGTCACCTACAACACACAGCTTGAAGTACTGCGTAATATCTCAAAACAGCTCCAAACAATAGAACCGGGGGAGGGCTGGCCTGGAGGGCAGGGGAACAATTGCCCCCGGGCTAGTCATATGTCTGGGCCTGTGGGCCACTGCCTCACTCAATTTCTGCTTGATGGTATAAATGGAGCTACACTAGTGATACCAACAGGCTTACAACTGAACTGGATCTACACAAATTATACCACAATCCAAATGGAGTTACATTAGTAGCATACCCCATTTTGCCTGTAAGCTCTATGGTATCGCTAGCGTAGCTTTACTTTAATTGTAAGCTCTGTAGTAGCACTAGGGTAGCCCCATTCCAGTTGTAAGCTGCATGGTATCACTTCCCTTACTTTACAACAATAATGACCATTTTAAAATTAACAGAAGGAGGTGGGCTAGGAGAGTGAACTGGAACAATAGTAGAAATGGGCCACTGGATTGTATTTGCCCCCCAGACAACAAGTTGCCAGCCCTACCCTGAATACTACATTACACAATACAACTGGTTTGGGCAGACTAAATGTGCTGAATTTCTATGTTACATACAGAGTAAAAAAGATAACAGATTTGAAAAAAAAAATATTCCAAAAACCTTTGCTCTTCTCCTATAAACAGCCCCCCCACCACCACCTAAAACAGCTGGTGGTAAAGAGCTCACTTAAGAATGCAACAAAAAATGGTACTTCTCCTTGTCTACAAAGAACACGTGAAACATGTGCATACATATGTACCACAGATCTCAAAGTGACTACACTGATGGGTAATTTTAAGATACACAGATACAGAAAGATCTGGGAGTATAAATTGATAACAAAATTTAACACTCTGAACTGTGGCTTGAACAGTGACAAGGCATTTATGTCACATTATACCACAAAATAGACATATTTTGGGTCCCTTTGGATGCCAGGGGGCTGTCTGTCTCATTGTAAGTGATGGGTTGTGCACCACCCTGGCATTTGGAGGGTTATATCATACATTATTTAGATTTAGCCACCCATAGTTAAATTCACTGGAGTGTGAAAAAGATAATTAATCTTTGTTTGCATTTTCTAGTCCACTTCAAAGAGACTTTACTAGAGCTTATAGTATAATTATGGCCCACACTGAGAAGGATATTCTGCTAGTAGAATTTGACCCTTTGAGTGCCACAGAGCTATCTAATGCACCGAATTACAATGTATTTGGCAGTCAGGAGGTTAGATGTTAAAATTATGTGCATAAATTTTAAAGTTGTGTATTCCGCTTTCATTATTATTATGCCTGAAGAAGAGACCAAGATGTCTTGAAAGCTTGTATCCTACAGCCACTGTGTTAGTCAATAAAGGTATAATTGTTAATCTACTAAACAAAATACATTCTTATCAACAACTACAGGCAAGAAATATGAAATGATATACTACATAAACTACTACTAAAGGAATCAAAACACTGCAAATATAAGCATAACCAAAAACATAAATAAATAACTATGACAGGTAATGTGAAGTGATAATCTGTTTGAAGGGTATGTTTAACCCCTTAACAACTTTGCCTAAATCGTTTCGTTATCCTATATATTAATTCGCTAAATGTATGTTTGTCAGAAGCTGTCATGTGCAGTACAGTCGGCTGTGTGTGCTGCAGTCATGTACAGTACAATCTGCCCGAGCCACCGCTGATAATGGAGCGGGGAGATCCAAATTCAGACCGTAGTCCTCTCTGCGCACCTCCGTAGTCCTCTCTGCTCCCCGCTCTGTATCAGTCACGGCGTGGGCAGTCTCTACTGTGCATGACTTCACCACGACCATTGCTGGGTGGCACTGTGTCCTGTGTACACGGGCTCTTCAAATAGTATAAAAAAACAATGAAAAGTGTAAACGTTTAAAAAAAAAAAAAAAAAAAAAAAAAAAAAAAGCTAGTTTGGAGGAATTAAGAGAATAAATGTAGCTCTGTACACACTTCCGAGCAGACTGTGTTTAACGGAACTGTACCATAGCCTGACGTTTCTATCCAGCCTCCTCCGATGACGGAGGCTGTCTGTCTGTAAGCTGAAGCACTCTCATTGGCCAGAAATTGATCTCTGCCAATGAGAGCACTCTAGCTTACAGACAGAAAACCTCATTCATCGGAGGAGGCTGGATGGAAGCTTCAGACTGCAGTACAGATCCACTAAACATAGTCTGCCCAGAAATGGGTACACAGCTACATTTATTCTCTTAATTCCGCCAATCTAGCGCTTTTGGGTTTTTTTTTAAAAAATGTTTACACTTTTCATTGTTTATTCTATATAACAAAATGATTTAGACAAAGTTGTTAAGGGGTTAAACATCCCCTTTAAGGAACTGAGACAAAGGTAGTCCTTATGGATCTGAGAATTACAAACAGTGTATCCAATGGGACTTAACATTGCCTTTGACTTTGTGGACTTCTTATGATTATTATTAATTAGCCTTATTTGTGTTTTTAGTTTCTTAATTATATATGTAGCCTAACCAGTGGTCTTATTATTATCATTATTCCTATTTTCATCATTTTTATTGTCCCCCCAATTTACATGGATATTCCCCCACCTAAACAAAGTATCTTAGATTAGGTTGAACACATCTTCAATCTTCTTAGCATCCTATCATCATACAGTCATCTGGAACATTGTTAATGCTGAGTGCCGAGTGTCCCTCTGGCACTGAGATGGTAAAGGAGTGAAAATTCTTAATGATTGTTTCACTAGAATACATACACTGTTGTAATATACACCGTTTCAGTATTTGGTCATGATTCAGCCTGCACCCCAAACTTGTTCCTAATTGATTCTTTCATTTCATTGCATTGCGACTTGTTAACATATATAGTAATGAATACTCACTACACAAATACACTGTATTTTAAAATATTTGAAGATTCTTTTATTAGTAACATATTATATGTTACGATGTGATTACTATTGTCACAGTTTTTTTTATCATACTTGAAGTTTTTTAATTTAATCTCATTTTGGGTGATACGAACAATGCAAACTATCAATAAAACCCCGGTACTGAAACACTTCATTCCTCTGACGACGTGGAGAGGAGGCTCCATGACACTTGTATGGCCATTTTCAATAGTGTTCTCACTATTCGTACCAGCTCTTCCCATGTCCCCTTTTCAGCTTTCCAGCAGAAGTTAATAAGTTTGGTAAAGGAAATCTAAGGACTTTTTATGAGGACTGAATTTGGAGAACAAGATCATACCAGGACATTTCAAAAAACAAAGAAAAAGAAAGGGAGTGCCCAATAGTGTAATCCAGCTCAGAACCAATATTCAAGAATGATTTATAAGAATTGTATTCATATTTGGACGTTGTCAACGAGTGGCATATACCAAGGCTGACTGTCAATGCATGTATGCAACTCTCACAGTCTCCATTTGGTGTTCTTTTTAAATCCCAAAGGTGCTGCAACACTGGAACAAATAAACAACTTTTAAATTTATTAAAAGTAATATTGTTTTATGGAGCACATAAAATAGACACAAAATAGATATACATGTATAAAAAATATATATATATGTACACAGGTTAAAGCGTTTCACGTGACAAGCCCACGTTCTCAAAACCAAAAAACTGTGTATTTGACAGCCAGCCATCTGGATCGGCCATTTAGATACATATCAATACTAAATGATTAGTAAGCATCCAAGGGACCTGCCCATGCACGTGATGTGTCCAGAACAATAAGTCTATCAGATGATCACGTCAGTGTCAAGCCCAGAAAAAAAATCACTGCAGTTCCACTATAATCCACATGACAGTAGATGACAACCTGAACACTGGCACCAGTCAAATTGCTGCAGTAAGACCTGAGTCTCTCAATGAATGAAAACAGTCACAGGACCCCATCAGGAAATAAATAAACAAAACCAAGTGTATAGGTAGCAGCCTATAAATGCACAATCCGCTTCGGTCAACGTCTAAAAGCACAGCCATAAAAACCTATATAATATGAATCCCTTAGGATCACAATAAACACAGAGTAGCACAACATAAAAATCACCCTAAACATAAAAAAAATATATAAATCCTGATGAGGGGTTGAGTGCACAAGATGCAACTTCCTCTCACATAAAATGTGAGGACAAAGATAATACAGATGTCGTGTCCTGTGTATCAATCCCCTCCCACACATCTAAAGCTACAGTAACCAAGGTTACAGATGTTATAAGCAACATACAAGTATTACATACCACAAAGAACCCTATATATAAATAGGGATGGGTGAAAATTTTCACCTCAAACCAAAATCGGCGAATAATGGCACTTCCCACTTGGCGAATAATTTCCTGCGAAAAAGTGCCGTTCCTCATTCCACTGAAATCAGTGGAAACATTGAATTTACACACAACACATAGCAAATGTTATTTTATTTCCTAAAGGCATAGTATAAAAGGGGTATGAGGGTGCCTGTGTTGGTGGAGCATGGGGAAAGAATCAGGTGAACAGGGAATGTTTTTTGGGGGTTTGTTTAATGAGATTGGGGGGACAGTTAATAAAAACTAAATACAATTAAAAAAAACAGTAAGACATAGTATAAAAGGGGTCTGAGGAGGGTGCCTGTGTTGGTGGGTGGAGTCTGGGAAAAGAATCAGTTGAACAGGGAATTTTTTTGAGGAGGAGGGTGTTAACTGGTAATTGGGGGACAGTTAATAAAAAAATAAACAAAATATGAAATTGGTACGTAACGTGACAGGGACAGAGACCCCTTGACATAAGCTATGACTGGGGCACACTGATACTTCATGGAATAGAGTACTTTATAGAGAATGATTTGTCTGACTTATTGTTAGAGGCACAAGCCCTAAGGAAACATTGATCAGTTGTAGGAAATTAGACTTATGTTAGGCCCAAGCCGCAAGGAAACAATGATTTGTAGGACTTAGGTTTGTTAGAAACAAGCTCCCACAATTTGTTATGTTTTTTGTAGGCCTGTTGTTTTTTTTAAAAGAAGAAGCCCTGAGAAAAAAAAAAATGCCCCATTGGCCTATTGCCAGCAGGTCATGTCGTTTTGGCTGGTGGCCACTGTTAAATGCACTGGTGTCATTGTAGAATTTGCTCCTGTTGTTCTTGCTGCTGCTGAGTTGTTTAAACAGCAGGATGATTAGGCAGCTCAAAGGAACTGAGATCAATAACAGCAGTGATATGGGTGATGATGATCATGTTTCCACTTCCCACTACTAGTTCCAGTGATTTGCCTGAAGCAGTAGCTGGCAGCTGCACCTTAATTAGCCCCCACCACTTACGGTATATGTGGAGAAAAGAAGTTGTTGGCCAATAATGATCCACCTGCCCCTGTTGTTACTAGAATAGAAATTTTTCCCTTGAGAGCAGGAACTGTGCCTCTCATCAACAACTGCAATGTGCACAGTGTGTGGTAATTAAGGGAAGGACTGGGAACAAAGGGCACATATGCACTCACATCAAACACCTGGCACAACTCTATCCAAATACTACGATGCTTAGGGTTCCCAATGTGAAATTCCCCAACCAGAAAGCAATTACTGCTGCTGTCACTTTGCCCCTTGTCCACTCTCCCGCTAAGGACACATGAAAATTTGCAGTTTAATAGTAATGATGAACCCTCCCTGCCACCAGCTTAGCATATTCTGCAGAATGGAATCTCCTTAGATGCTGCTTTATGCCCTGGTTGCAATTATCCTCCACCACATTGCCATGAGTGGTCACTGCACCACAGAGTGTGCAGTGGGTGAACATAAACTGCCACATCCTGATATCTACTGAATGATTATCAACCGGTGGAGGAGGTAAGCATGAACGAGGTGGATCACCAGAAGATGTAGATGCCCTAGAGAAAGAAGGTGATGTTGAACCAGGTGTTTCGCTCGCCATTGAAGTTTCAGTCTCTGACTTGGTTTCTCTATTCTTCCTCCACTTTGATCTCAGCCTCGCCTCTTTTTGCCTTTGGGGGAGTCAGGGGGTACACACTTTGGGGGGAGGGGAAAGGCAGAGAAGAATGGTCCCTTTCTTCTTCTTCACCACATTCCCCTTCACTGGCTGGGGCAGAAGATGATTATGCTGCTCTTGTTGCTACTGTCTCAGAATCAGCACTGCAACTAGGACCAGGAGTATTGCTGCTGGTAAGTGGAACAGGTCCTAGTCCCACATCACTTGTTGACCTCATTTTCACTGTGTCCACTGTGGTTTGTGGCACACTAGCCTGCTCCTCAGCATCCTGCTGCCCTGGCAACTCAGCAGCTACAGGAATTAGAACAGTACCAAACTCCGCAAATTCCAAAAGATCACTGCTGGTGGTGGTGCCCATCCCTGTCTTCCATTCCTACTCAGTTTGTGCTAAAAAGGCCATTAATGTCTCTTCCACCCCAGCTTCCCCACCATCATCATCACCACCACCACCATTCCCTCCATCCTGCTGCTGCTCTATTACAGCCAGCTGATCTGTGCTTCTGGTGGTGGTATTATTGCTGGTAGGAAACAGTTCTGCCTTCTTCAGGATCATGTTCCACCTGAACAATGCCATGGGGGGAAGGGGACTCCCAGGGTCAAGGGGAATGTTGTAGGCTCCCTTGACCGCTAGTCTGGATGCTCTGCATTACTTCTCCTACCACTCCCCTAATGCATGTCCCACCAGCTGCTTCACCATCACTGTTACTGCTACTAACACCAACCATGTCAATTTCAGTCCCTGAGTCTTCTTCCTCACTATTAAAATGATCACCCCCTCCTTCACTTCTAACACTCTGTACAAGCTGCTGGACCTTCTTAGTAGTAGTACTAGTGGTGGAACTGCTTGGGGATGGCAAGTGTGACTTAGGTTCCTCTGCTTTCACACCTGATATCATCTAGCCCTCCTGAGAATTACAAGACATAGTGGCAGCAGGAGCAGCACTGGCAGCATCAATTGGGAATATATAAAAGAAAAAGTTGTGCAATTCTGTTGCAAGCTACCTGCACTGAAAGGAACATATACAAAATCCCCATTGATTTAAATGGGACTTTTAAGCATTTGCATGCAAGACATCTACAGTGCATTGGAAAACAATAAGTTTGAGACCCTTCTGGCACACATGGGTTTTAAAGGCTAATCAATGGAAATGTAAGGAATTATTTTTTTTGTATGGTGAAGCTGGCTTGCTTCATAAATGTAATTCAGTTATACCTAAGCCTCAATACGTTTATGAAAAAAGTGATGACTAGTGGACCACAGAGGAGAAGCAGCAAGGTTAATTGAGAGGTTTGATTAATATATGTCTACTGCAATCAGAAACGTTTGTGAGCTTTGTGACTGACAGAGGGGAACTGGTTACATGGTTCTCCGCAGGGCTCCAGGCAGCAGAATGAAATTTTGCAGCAAAGTGGAACACGGGGAATGTAATCCAATACATAGCTTTGACAAGAAGTAGTACCATAGTTGTTGAGATGAAGATAATGAAGATACATTAGGACTCAGTTTCAAAAATTGCATTTATTAAAATTTCTTAGGAAAAAAAAACAAGGAAATTTAATATTTGCTAACATGAAACACAATTTTCAGTAACCTTTTATCAAAACATTTTACAGCAGAATCTATAAACAAGTTACTTTTCTAGTGATGTAAAATTACAATAAAATAGGTTAGAGAAATCATATTAAACTCTGCTGAAGACATCTTTCTAAATGTTTTATTTAAATCTAATTGCTGTCACCATATCTTCTTCCTACTGACGTCATATCCTGTGATTCTTTGAGAATGATCTACTAAGAATAATTGCACCATAAAGGAGACATAATACCTCCTAATAATACCCCCCTACACACACACACAAACACACACTTACTATATTGTGGCCATGTTTAAGTGCCCTATTTAAATACATGGGAATTTAATATGGTTCAGTTGGTGTGTCCCAGGAGGGAGATGCACTAAGGTTCGATAATGGGCAAGGTTGACAATATTGTAGCTTATCTGCATTATATGCACTAAGATTTGATAGCTGCCTATTCTTTCGGAGTTCACAGTCACAACTTCACCAAACATAGTTTTCAGTGGAGCCATACAAAAAGTTTGCTGTCTGTACTGGATGACATCACAGAATGGGATTTTGTAAGTTTCATTAATAACACTCCAAACCCACTTACCTTACTGTGGCCAGAAAATCTAAGTAACCTTTACCAATCAATGAAATAGGCAGAATGAGTGAGCCTACTTAATCCTTTAACTCCTTAAGGGCCATGTACATCATGGGTACTTTAGGGACGTTCACCCCATGACGTACATGGTCCTTAAGGGGTTAAAGCATTAAGCAGGCTCATTCATTCTGCCTATTTCATTGACTGGTACATCATTAATTTCAGGGCTCCCCACACAGCTGCATACCCTACGGAGAGCCCTGAATCAGATCTTAAGGACCACAAGGCATTTTTTTATTTTTTAAGTGCCAGTCGCGTGAGTGCACAGTTGGTCTTTAAGGGGTTAAAGTGTTAGTAATGTCCAAAAAAAAAGTTGTTTGCATTTAGAAGAGCTTAAAAAGCTGAGCTAAATGCAAAAAAAGTATCTCTCAAACCGCTATGGTTTAAGAGATACAGGCATTTAAAGTTCTCTGTTTCCTACTGACAGCTGTAAAGCTGTCAGCAGGAGATTCGTGTCGGTCGACACGGAGGCGCTTGAGAAGTGCCGAGATCTCGTTACTTACAAGGAATCCCTTCATTGTAATGGTCTAAAACTGGTGTTCAGGCACACGTTTTAGACCATTCCAATGAAAGGATTCCTTGTAAGTAACGAGATCTCGGCACTTCTCAAGTGCCTCCGTGCCGACTCAGGCACAAGTTTTAGACCATTACAATGAAGGGATTCCTTGTAAGTAACGAGATCCCGGCACTTCTCAAGCGCCTCCGTGTTGACCGACACTAATCTCCTGCTGACAGCTTTACAGCTGTCAGTAGGAAACAGCGAACTTTAAACGCCTGTATCTCTTAAACCATAGCAGTTTGAAAGATACGTTTTTTTGCATTTAGCTCAGCTTTTTAAACTCTTCTAAATGCAAAAATATTTTTTTTGGACATTACTAACACTTTAAGAACCAGAGGAGTGTGCAGCTCATTGCGAAGAAATGTGTTGCACACCCCCCCTGGTCCTTAATGGGTTAAGATCATGTGCAGTGGGAAGTATTTGTGTCCTGTGGTCCTGCTAGCAACTGTTATGTCTGCCACCATGTACATGACATTGAGGACTGACTGAAGATGTTATCTCTTATACAAGGGCACAAGGGCAAAATTCCTAGGTGTATTAGGATTTTATGGCCGTCATAATGTAAGTAGGGGGTGAGAGCAGAGACATACTTCCACCATGCATAACCCTGTAGTGTAGAAGAGCAAGCTCAAAGGAACGTTTTATGATTAGTGCATACTCAGCCGGAATACATGGTTTGAGCAGGGAGAAAATTGATGATCAGACCCTACAGAATTGGGTTGAGGCTCAAAGACTGAACATGCCACCATTACTGAAACTCTTAGGAATATGCAGAGGGATCGGGTGATCTATAAGGTAAGTGTTAAGTTTAAAAGGTTTATTGACTATTTGCTAGGCTAATGGCAGCTTGTGCAGTTTTAATTTGATTTTAATTCTATAGTTTGCTATCCAATAAGTCTTAGGACTATGTGTAACATATGGTGGAAACCCATAACAACAATGGATAAGTTTATATGCCAGAAGATAAAGCTTTTTAATGAGAATAAAATTAAGTTTTCAGTTTTATGTGGTAAATTACCTTTAAACACCTCACACTACAGTGTATGACATCCTTTCTTTTTCACACTACACAATGTTATACACCTTCACTTGCAGATTCAAAGACAAATAAACAAATCGTTGCTAAGATTAGGTACTGAGAGATATTTTCATAATTACTTCTTTTCCTATGACAGTTTATGCATATTTATTAGATAACCTGTGCTACCTAGATTTAGTAGTAAGCGTGACAGAACCCTCCATCACTGGGGCTCCTGGAAGGGGCTGAGGGCCAGCTTCCTGCCCACAGACTATGGACTCCATTCATGGGGAAGTTCCTTTCACAGCTTCCTAGTGCCATCTTGGGTCTACGTCACCCTGTGCTTATTGGGGGCACAGGGTGACCAGGAAACCCAGTCCAGTCTGCTGAATCCAGGCCTCTACCGATTATCCAGCTAGGGTAGTATATTTGTTCAGGGAATTTCACCGTGTTGTTGTTGTTCTGTGTGCAGTAACTTGCTGGGGGGAAGGTAAAGGGGAATGAAATGCACTGTATTCCGACCTGTGATTCAGTTATGTGTAAACTCCATTATGCTCACTCCACCTCCTATTGTCTTCCCATATGTTGTATGCAGTAACTTGGATCATATTGCTGGAGGAAGGTACAGGGGGAGTGAATGCATTGTATTCCAACCTGTGATTGAGTTATGTGTAAACTCAATTATGCTCACTCTGGCCCCCCATTGTCTTCCCATATGGTGTGTGCAGTAACTTGGATCCTATTGTATTCTAAGATGTGTTGATAATGTAGTTATGTGTGTATGTAAACCCTGTGTATTCTGCAACTACGTTGCAACTAGTGGTTTGGCTGGCTGGAGAGATCGGTGGGTGCAGTCCCAAGTTAAGGGAGCACAGGTTGGCGGAGCTACCCGGTCGGGGTAGTGGGGTTCCGTCACAGGAAGAAATATGTTCTGCATATAACATCTTGGAGAAACAGCAGAGAAAATGAATGCCATTATATGTCATATTGTAATCGATCTAGGATTGTCACCTTTAGAGCAAAAGATAAAAGCTGCAATTCTCAAGCAATTTAAGAGCATAGGAACTCCATTATAGGGACAAATAAGCATTTGCTGAAATGCCAACTGATTTAATTGGGGATTTTTAACTTTAATGCTAGAGAGGTCTACCATAAATTGAGAAGCAACCATTTGAGACCTTTCTCATTTAAGTGGTCAATAGTGCTATTTAAATCAAAAATAATTTTCAGTTCCCTCCTATGGGGTAGTTGGTTTGCTCCATATTGTGCTTACAATTTGGATGATATCCAGTATGATATCAAAGTTAGATCAACTTAGGAAAAATCTGTATTGGATATGATTTATTGTATTGCTTATGATTCTATGATTCATTTAAGCTGACAATTACAGCAATATATTTGCATATGGTATGTGCATACTGAATGTGCACCACAAGGGGCTGAGTACATGTGTAATGGCTGCCATTGCAGACATGCATTCTGGGAATCCTTACCACCTCTGCAATGGCTCCCTACAGTATGCCATGTCGCCAGGATCAAAGGAGCCATGTGACTTATTTAAGTAACCTGACTGGACAGTATTTGGGGATATTAGGTATCTGCAGCCATTGTTTAAGTTAGAACCCACCATGCAGAGCTAAGAACAACAAAGGCCTTTTCCTGTCCAAGAGTCAGATCAAAGATGATTTGCAGGGTTCCCTTGGACAAAGAGATATATGCTTGTGTGCTGATTTTTCACTGTAAACTAAGCTAAGCATCATTGTAACACTGTATATCTGTTATCTCTAACTTTGTTGTAATAACCCTTTTTAGATATATTGCTTTAACAGCAGATGTTATAGTAAAGTATATCACCAAATATTACAACTGTTTCCTGTGTATTCATTCCACATAATTAACTGATATACAGCAAATCAAATAAATATTAATGTTGTGATTAATACCCTAATTAGAATATTGATATTTGCATATTAATATTCAAAATTCAGGCTATAACCTCAACAAATCCTAGAGTCAAATATATACACAGATACATTAAAAAGGCTCCTGAATATAATGTAATATATTGTAATAAATAATATTTAATGCCATGTGTTTCAATCCAACTGAACCATAAAAATGAGTGTGTTTTTCATTGAGTAAAACCTTTATCTGGAAACCAAACCATACCTTTGTAATTTCCCTGACAGTAAATATAACATTGAACTATTTAAAATTAAGATTTGCAATTAAACATATATTTGTGGCCAGATCAACAAAAACAGCATCCATCCGTGTAATTGCTTATGGTCTTTAGACATTGTGATTATCTTATCTGTTCTTCAGCTCTATCCACATTCCATCTTGAGGACGAAGAATGAGCTCTCCTAAAAGACGTAGTTGTTCACGTTTTTGACTTGCATGAACTTGGAAATTCCTTAGGATGGTGGCTAAAACGACCTTTTCTTCCATCAGAGCAAAACGTTGGCCTAAGAACGTTGAGAAGAAATATAACCTTAATGAGAACATGCAGTGCAACAAAGCATTTAACCCATGGCAGGACACCAGTGATGGTCCTGGCATGTCACTAGTCATTAAGGGGTTAAAGAGCTTTTATAGTGGCACCTAGTAAGGGCTGCAGCCTCTTTTTGTTCATTCATATTAGTCCCTTCCCTGTACACTTACTATATTACTTTAGTGCCCAAGGCACAGATAGGTAAAAACTATCCAAATATTATATTAGCCATTTGTTTGCATGTAAATAGGTCTTTATGAATTAACTCATATTTGTTGATGCAGCATGACACTTTATGCTAATTAATTTTGGTGTCAGACCAATATCCCAACGCAAATTGTGCTATGAATGACTCTAGGCAGAGCCCACATTCTGCAGTAATTTTTAATAGCACAGTAAGACAATATAACTAATTTGTATTCTGTGCAGACAATTAGCATAGAGTACCACACTGCCATCTAAAGGTTAATTTTTTCAAAACTATTTATTTAAGAAAATGGGAAGTTTGATGTACCGATAGATTCTAATTATCTGTAAAACAAACTAAACTTAAATAATCAGGAGCTACTCACATTTAATATTGGTTAATTTTTATGAAGAACACATCATGTCAAACTAATTTAAGGGAAAGTAGTAATTTGGACAAGGGAATTGCTGTTGATGTAGTATACCTGCAAAAAGCCTTAGATATGGGTTTAGCAATAGGCTACGGCATAAATTAAAAGGCTTTGGTGTGGGAGGAGACATCTTTGCATGGACAGAGAACGGGTTAAATGATAGATGGCTGAGAGTTGTTATAAATGGAACCTTTTCTAGATGGTCTAAAGTTGTAAGTGGGGTGCCGCAGGGTTCAGTCCTGGTCCTAATGCTTTTTAATTTGTTTATTAATGTTCTAAAAGTGGGAATTGAAAGTAATTTCTCAATCTTCGCTGATGACTCAAAGCTGTGTAAAGAAATACATACACACACATACATACAAACACACACACACACACACACAGAGGATTTCCTGTGCTCCCCGAATGGAGATGAACTTATACTCTCCATATGCACTACAGTCAGATCTGAGGAGTATTTCATATCTGACCCCTTCATTTGTATTATTAAATAAGATTTTGACATCTTTGTGACACTGTTGCCCTATTGGGTGCCCTTTCTTTTGTCTTTTCTGCATAACACCTATAAATATTTTGTATATTAGTTTTTGTGGCCCTGTTGGATATGAGCTACTTTGGGAAGGCAATGTTTAAACTTATCACCTTGTGCAAAGATGAGGCAGAAGTCTCTGCTTGCTTGAAATGTTAATGAGAAGTGAATGTCCACATTACCCAAGATTAAATGTGAGTAATTTCCTTATTATTTATTCATTTGATTCAGACCAGACTTTTTAAGGAAGCATTGGAACCCTCCATTGTTTTCTGATGTCCTGTTTTAGATCACAAGGAGCTGATGTGGGAATAGAATGGTGATTTTCTGGGTTATTTCCATACAGTATAAATATTTAGTTTTTTTCAACAGGGAGAACATTAATTTCTGCATTGTGATAAGCACTAAACTTGTAACCTGGTCTTTACAATGAGGATAACTCTCCAGCTATTGTATGAGGAATTTTTAACAAGCAGAGAATTTAGAACCTTAACATATGCTGAGATTTTATTCAGCTAAAGCGGAAGTTGTGCAGGAAAAAAAGCTTTTTTTAAGCCTTTTTTTTTTCTAGTTCTGCTATCACATTCCGGCTGGTATGTATGCTGAATTTGTCAGTCTGGAATGTAGGGGTGCACTGAAATTCTGAATCGAAACTGAAACTTAAAGATGCACTTGGCCGAAAACCAAACGCGAAAATTACTTTTTTTTTCCACCCACCTTTTTTAAAATAGTTTTTGAGATAACTGTATTATATTGGAAACAGAAGTGAGGCGGGAACCAGATCATGACCTCAGATGGGGAGAATGACAGATCCGGATGTCATCCGGATCAGCTGTTGCGAGATGTGCCTGAACTGCCAGCACTTTTTTGCCGGCTTGCCCACAGCTTTGGTGAAGGTACTTACTACTTCTTGCCTCCACATATTTTCAGCCATTTTTTTTTTTATTTTGGCTACCGAAATTTTGGTGCACCCCTACTGGAATGCATACAAAAACTGCACAAAATATATTGTAAATGACAATTCTGCTATTACATACAAACAGGATGGTCTTTGCAAGTCTGCTTTGTCCACCTGGATAGGCCTTCCCAGACTCAACAGCTCAGGGCAAAAAACTATACAGCCTCCAAATGCCTCACCCACCACAGCCTCCCCAGAGTCCTCATGTACACTCAAGCACCCACTATGCACTCACGTAAGTGTCACTATGTTTGTAAGCCATATATTGGTACTGTAAACAGTTTTAGAGAATGGTGTGGCACTTTATGGTTATTAATTTATGTGCTTGCCCAATATCACACACACACAGTCTTTTAAATCGGATGAATGTCTATGATGTATTGTTATTTGAGTACAAACATATAAAAGTTGTGCTTCTTTCTACATTGCCTAATAAATATCTATTTAACACATTATAATTCCAAAACCATAATTTATTATTTTTATATATAATGCTTACCGATACAATTTCTGAGTCCAGCAGAGAAGGGTACATAGGCATATGGGTTGCGCCCACTTGAATTCTCAGGAAAAAATCTCTCTGGCCTGAATTCTTCCGGCTCAGGGAAAAATTCTGGATCCCGATGCAAAGCGTAGGGAATAATCACTATTTCCACACCTTTTGGTATCTTAAATCCTCCTACAGGGGAGAAATACAAATGTACAGTGCAATTTTATTTAATTCAATTGTGATGAATTGTGGAGAAGAAACTACTCCTATTATTTAGCATACTACTAATAATACTTCACTTATAATACAAAGGAAAACTAAAGGGAGAGTAACAATTAATTATGGCTCTATATCAGTGATTTCCATACTGGTGGGACTGAGGCTTTTCCACTGCAGCATTGGGAATAACAAAATTAGAGAGAACCATATACAATTCTAAATGAATTTGAATCAACTAGACTGAAGCCACTGATGTTCTCTCAGTGTTGATCTATGTTACAGTGAGCAAAAATGTAACAAAAATGTCCCCACTGTTCCGAGAACATAGAAAAATGCATGTGTGTGTGTGTGCATCAAAAAGGGCAAAGTGGGTAGCTATCTAGTGCCCACAGGCAGAAGCCCCCCTACACACATATATACTTACATATCTAAGGAGAAATTGAATGTAATACAATGTAGTTTGGAACCTTCTGAATCACCCTTTAAGTGATAATCTGGGGTACATCATACAATCTCCTCAATGACTGAAAACTTAGCACTGTTTTAATTTGGGTACTAGAAGTATAAACTCTAGCTTTGTGTGAGCAACCAATATACTGTGAAGCTGATTTACTGCAGGCCCAAAATTGTGTGACGCTACTATAAGACTTAGTATCCAGTGTTAGCAGATGAAGGAAACACTTGTAGTTATTATTTAACCCCTTGAATGCAGAAAAAGGGGACTTCAACACATAGTGAAGAAATGGATTAGAGACTTCAGCAGTATCCAGTGGGTCAATACTTTGTACAGAGCCTGGCAATAACTGTGATGGCCTTGACATCTACATGTCTAAAACAGATTAGAAAACATGTTACCAGCAAAGGATCCAAAGTGTATTTTTTATTACATTTCTAGAATTCCATGGTTGTTATGCATGAAGGTGTGATAAAGAGGTGATAAAGATAAGGTACCTTCTTCAGTGCTATCACCTCCAGTTTCTATGATATTCTATGGTGCCTATACACTAATATCTCTCCCACCTGAGAAATCTTAGTGTATAGGCTTCAAAGAATAACAGGAAACTGAGGAGAGCGAACACTGAAGATGTTTCCTCATTATCACCTCCTTATCACCCCTTAGTGCATCTACCCCAGTTGACAGCCTGCAAATGAAAGCACAAAATGAAGTCACATTTACACAGAAATGTACAAGTTGTAAATGCATTAACTCCCCCACAGAGAGCTGTTTCAACCTACTGAGATACATCAGTGTGAGGTTAGCTGATTGACTGAATCTGATAAAAGACTGGATACCAGACAGCCAATATAGGCTATGGTGAGCAAAAAAGTGACAAAAATCCCTCAGAAAAAGTGACAAATGTGACAAAAATCCCTACACCATACAT
Organism: Rhinophrynus dorsalis; assembly: GCA_037306005.1. NCBI lineage: Eukaryota > Metazoa > Chordata > Amphibia > Anura > Rhinophrynidae > Rhinophrynus > Rhinophrynus dorsalis. The sequence goes on from CM074718.1 coordinate 112,544,210, forward strand.
AACCCAGAACCTATACCATACACTTACAGTTGAAGCCAGAAGTTTACATACACTATATAAAAAGACACATATGCATGTTTTTCTCACTGACATGAAATCAGAATAAACCTTACCCATTTTGGGTCAATTAGTATTACCAAAATTATTTATATTTGACAAATGCCAGAATAATGAGAGAGAGAGAATTTTTAAGACATTTTTATTACTTTCTGCAAAGTCAAAAGTTTACATACATTAGGATTACTATGCCTTTAAACAATTTGGGACAGCCCATATGATGATGTCATGTCTTTGGAAGCTTCTGCTAGGTTTATTGGCAACATCTGAGTTAATCAGAGACACACCTGTGAATGTATTTTAATGCACTCCAGAAACACATTGCTTCTGTGTGTAACATCATGGGAAAGTCTAAAGAAATCAGCCAAGATATCAGGAAGAGAATTGTGGACTTGCACAAGTCTGGATCATCCTTGGGTGCAATTTCCAGATACCTGCAGGTGCCTCGTTCATCTGTACAAACAATTATACGCAAGTACAAACAAGATGGGAATGTCAAGCCATCATATCGCTCAGGAAGGAGACGTGTTTTGTGTCTCAGAGATGAACGTGCTTTGGTCCGACATGTGCATATCAACCCAAGAATAAAAGCAAAAAATCTTGTGAGGATGCTGGCGGAAGCTGGTAAGATTGTGTCATTATCCACATTGAAACGAGTACTGTATCAACATGGGCTGAAAGGCCACTCTGCTAGGAAGAAGCCATTACTCCAAAAGAAACCTGTAAAAGCCAGATGAATGTTTGCTAATGCACACAGGAACAAAGACCTACATTTTTGGAGACGTTCTGTGGTCTTACGAAACTAAAATTGAACTGTTTGGCCATAATGACCATCGTTACGTTTGGAGGAAAAAGGGAGAAGCTTGGAAGCCTAAGAACACCATCCCAACTGTGAAACACGAGGGTGGCAGCATCATGTTGTCGGGTTGTTTTGCTGCAGGAGGGACTGGTGCACTTCACAAAATAGATGGCATCATGAGATGAGCAACATCTCAAGATTGAACATTTATGGGCAAAGCTGAAAAGGCAGGTGTGAGCAAGGCGACCTACAAACATGGCTCAGTTACACCAGTTCTGTCAGGAGGAATGGGCCAAAATTCCTACCAACTATTGTGAGAAGCTTGTGGAAGGATAGCCAAAAAGTTTGACCCAAGTCATACAGTTTAAGGGGAATGCTACCAAATACTAATGAAATGTATGTAAACTTTTTACTTTGCAGAAAGTAATAAAAATGCCTTAAAACATTCTCTCTCTCTCATTATTCTGGAATTTAGCAAACACAAATAATTTTGGTAATCCTAATTGACCTAAAACGGGAAAGGTTTATTCTGATTTCAGGTCAGATAGTGAGAAAAACATGCATATGTGTCTTTTTATATAGTGTATGTAAACTTCTGGTTTCAACTGTATGTGTATATCTACATGTCTGAAACAGATCACAAAGCCTATTTTCAGCCAAGAGGTCAAAGCCAACAATGCTTCCACTGTATTGCCCGTGTTATAATCATTGTAGATTAGCTACATGGAAATTCCTTTACAGTAGCACTCACTCAGTGAGGTTAATGAGCCAAGAATTGAAGCAATTTTATGGCAAACTGTTGAGGGCAAATTAAAATACTAACTGAATTAAATGGGAGTGCTAAAGTCTTGAATGTTAGAAAAGTTTCCAATGCATTACATTGCAATGCATTTTAAACCACCCTAGGATAAAGGGCAACAACAGCTCCGCTTAAATGATAACTTTGGGAATGTTTATTTGGCCCCTATGGTGCACTTGGATTGCCCAAGAATAGCTCCCGTTCTTAGTACAAGAGTGTCAATGAGTCCCCATTCTGGAATATAATAAAGAATGCTTGGGGAACACGAACAAATAAGGGGCAGAAAATCAGAAGACAGCCACCAGTTGGAGACTACAACTCCCATCATCCTCATCCAGCTGGTGGTCGTAAGATTGACTACCCCTGCATTAAGGTGTGAGAAACACTACAAGGAAATTATCTCCAGTTTTATGTTGTTATACTATGAAGTCTATGCACTAATATTCTTGAGGTTCCATAGAATAACACAGGAATTGGCTAAGTTAATTTCACCATCCCCATTTTCTATTAATTTAGTGCATATGTTTCCTTGAGTAGGAAGAAATGTTACTGGGAAAGAGAAATCATAAGGAATATATTCTACATGGAATACAACCAGTTAATGGAACGGCACTGAAGCCTCAAAACAGCCACAGGGCAAACACCAAAAATCAAAACAAAAACACACCCAATAGCGTAAAGAGTAGTTTTAAAAGGATTAGTAATGTAGTAATCATGGGCCTCCGCAGGGGGAGCACTTGCACCCCCCCCCCCCAGATTTTCATCACTTGCCCTTTAAAAACGCGGGTCGTTGGTTATTTCTACAACAGGAGGACTGCACTGCAGTCAATGAGAGAGGAGAGTTACCAGGATACTCCTCTCTCATTGGCTGCTAACTGTGCATGACGGGCATCACGTCAGAGGGGAGTTGTGATCACCGCAAGAAGCAGGAGAATCAGTGAATGCAGAGTGCAAGCTACAGAATCCGCTAAGGAGGAGGCCGTCTGGACTGCATATGTGTTTTTCAAGGCAGCACGGTGCGAGGTATCTGCCTTAAGCTAAAAAAAAGAAACAGCCATTAAGCAAATTTTCCTGATGTGATGGAATCCAGCCCATAGTTTACTTTGCAATACAAGGCAGTTAATTGCTTGCTTCTCAGCAGTAGATGGGTTACTTAGCTAAAAGGATAAGAAAAAGCCCTTGCACCTACCACAACCTTCCCATCAACCTGCAACACCGAATTATCCTTTCCTTTGCCCAGAGGTCAGTAATATGTAACACAAAACACTATGGCATTGAATACTGTCACTCTAAAGCCTGTATCACAAAGAAGTAGGGGGATCAGAGCCACCTCTAGCAGGTAGAACCCCAATAACAATGACATGGAGAAAGATAATTTTATTTATAAGGACCCCTACTACAATCTAAGTATGTTGGTGTCCCTTCCCCATAAGCACATAGAAAGTTGGGGATGGGGTTAGGGGTGTGGTCAGTACTTTATTTTCCTAATATATTTATTATTTAATTATTGTATAACAACATTTTGCTGCAAATCAATGTACAGTATTCTATTCAGGCAATGGAGAGCATACCTGTATATTGCTGGGTGGACGTGGAAGCTTGGTGAGTGGGATTGTTCAGTATTGTTTAAAAAGGCTTATTAACCAGTATACTATCAAGAGGTAATCAGTGCATTGTACTACTGAATGGTGAATATTGGGATGGTAGGAGGATATTTAGAGCAGTGAAGATGCATTTACCTTCTAGAGCTAGCATAGTAAAAATAATAATGCAGGTGTATTTTATTTCATACAGTGCCATGGACTGGTGGAATGATGGTTTCAATTACAGGAACAGCTAAATATTATTTTGTGCAACTTCTGTCTTAATACATTAGTCCTACACTCTCCTTAAAGGTGAACCTTACCCTATAATAAGTGTCTCTTATTTTGTTTAATAAAATGGTTCTCCTAGATAGATGTCCTTCACGCAGAAGTCAAGTAGATCTATGTTGTTATATTTTTGCATATTTGATCTGTCTTCTAATTCATTGCTAGTTGTTTCAGTTTACAGTCTGTGGAGGTGGATAATAGTGTGGACAGTGTGTGGTAGTGCAAGGTCTGTGGTATCTTTAGGGTAGCCCCATATCAGTAATGTAGCACCATCACAGTTGTGAGACTTACATCAATGCCTATTATAAAATATCAAAAGGGAGCGGGCTGAGCTGGAGTATTATAGAAAATGGGCCACTTGATTGTACTTGCCCCCCAGGCCAAAAGTTGCCAGCCCTCCCCTGGTAGAAGGGTGGGCGAGATGAACGTTCGGAAGTGTGAAAAAGATGATAAAGATCACTATATAAATAGGATGTCGTTAAAATTATGCCCCCCCCCCCCCCCCCGGAAAAATTTCTGCAGAAGCCCATGGTAGTAATGTTATATTAAGAAAAAAAATGTGTATGGTAGGGCTTTTCCTGCTGAGTAAAACAACCAGGACCCCACTGCTGGAAGACTTCTAATCAAACTTCAGTTGATTTAAAGTTATCACTAGGTGGTGCTGTTGATATTCAGCAAAATCTTTCCACAGACACAAGTTTGACATAGATGGATGTTGCAACAGAGCCACCTGGCAACAAAACATCTATCTTGAAAGCAAGCTTTCAGAGAAATGCATGTTACCTCTGTAGTAACCTCTGAAAGAAATGTCTCAGCATTCCAAATGCCCTTGTTTTACTCAATAAGAAATTCCCTAAAACATAGATTTTCATATTTAGAGTTTACTGCCCTGTTTGAAGTTATCATTTACAACAGAGATTCAGTTAATTTATACTGGTTATCCAACTATAATTAACCTTTTGAGTGCCAGAGGGGTACGTAACACATTGCAAAGCAATGCGTTGAGTACCCCTCTGGCACTCAAAGGGTTAAAGACCATTTTAACCCTTTGAAATGTGTTGCACACTCCTCAGGTCCCTAATAGTTCAAACACACTTTAAAGTTGCTCAGCCCAAGACAATCTGTCAACTGAAATGCCCAAAGTTCTCATGAAGTTAAAGTGTCTTACGGATGGTGCAGTCTTCAGTGGTGGTTCGTCCAAAGAATGGAACTGAAGGGTATATTCTCAGAGCTTCTTTGATTACTGCTTCAAGGTAATGTAATTTCTTAAGATCATCCATAGTGACAGGGCGGTCAGATTTACCTGTTGTGGAAAAGCATACAGTTTAGATACATAAACCTCAAATATGAGATATAAGTATTATTTAAAAGATTATGCCAGTGAATGCAGAGAGGTCTCCAATGTACACTTCAAGATCTCTACAGAATCCTGCATAAAACATGATACTAAATACATAAATTAGAAAGTAATGATTCAAGTTTAACCCCCTATGGGATTCCATTGGAAATGTCTCAGCATTTTAAATGTATCGATAAGTTTTTTACTTTTATTAGTTCAGAAACTAAACAACATAAAGAGTGTGACCTGATACCTCTGCCATGCTGTACTGTAAACACTATTTCATCTCTTCTAATTAAGACACTTTGAATAACTCCCATATTAGGCACTACTTGAGTCGTCATCAAACCCTTTATGCATCACACAATGGCAATCTCCACTTATGGTGAAAACGAAGGCTGCAATTCAAAAGCAGATAAAACCGTCAAAGGAAACATGATCCCATCAGCAGCCGCAGCACAGTTACTGCATGAATTAAAAAAAGGCATAGGCTAGGGACAAGAAATCTGGACTTGGACAGGAAACTGGTTAAATGATATAATGCAAAGATTTATTGTAAATCAAATCTTTTCAAGCTGGTCTAAAGTGGTAAGTAGAGTACCTCAGGGTTCTCGGTCCAGTGCTTTTTAAACCCCAAACAACCCGCTTTAGTATTAAATGTCTGCATTAATACTATGCCTGTCTGACAGGTAGCAGGCTTTTATTTATTTAATTATCTTCACAGACGTCACAGCTTCCTGGAGATGCAGAATCTCCTTCAACACAATGCAGAGCATTCCACTTAAATCAGGGATCACTAGAATCTCTTCAGATGGTGGCCCTGCCCCTGCATGATTCCAGACAAATCTATGATACCAAGTAGCGTTGCATGTCTTCTAGCCCAGTTTGAATGTAGCCAAGCACACATCATTCAGATGGTACTAAATTTAATTAAAAGCCTAGCACCACAACTCAGTAGCAAAACAGTATGTGAAGTCATGTGGGGGTGGTGCACAGAGTCTCAGTCTCCTTAAAGCCACCCTAAAGGAGCAGAGCCCACCACACCAAGGAATTCAAAACCCTATCATTTAAAATGTTTTTAACTGATAGGGACAAGGGACAGTAACACTTAATATTTAGAAAAAATATATTGCAGGGGTTTATCCTCCTGTGTAAAACAAGGGCATCTCCACTGCTGAGAGGTGTTTTATTGAAAAACTAGTGTAAAAGCCCGTGTACACAGGCCAAAGTGCGTAAGTTTGTCCGATGCAGTCATGCGCAGCAGAAAAACGATAGATGTATGTTTGTCCGAAGCAGTCATGCGAAGTAGAGACTGGCCGAATGCACAGAATGCTGGGTTGCATTTGGACAGTCTCTATTGCGCATGACTGCTTCGGACAAACATACATCTGGCTTCAATTGAAACAACTTGGGGATTATGTACTAAGGCATGGTAAAGAGGTTATAAAGTGGAGATGACTTATCCAGTGATATCACTTCTCCAGTTCCTATGTTATTCTGTAGAGGTGATGCACTAAGATTTCCTATGTTGGTGAAATTTTAGTGCATAGGCACCATAGAATAACATAAGGACTGGAGAAGTAATATCACTGGAGAAGTCATCCCCACGTTATCACCTCTTTTTCACACCTTAGTACATAACACCCCTGGAGTTCTTATTTGATCTCTGTGGTGTAGTTGGCTTGGCCCAAAATTACTTCAGGGGAATATACACTAAGATGAGATAAAGGAGCAATACCTTCTCAAGTGTGATAAACTTACTCTTCCTGTGTTATTCTGTGTAGCCTCTTTCTAACCTGAAAGATCTTAGTATGTAGGCTCCTTGGAATAAGGGTTGGAGTTTACATCTCCCCCTTTGTTACACTTCAGTGTATATCCCCCAGTTCTTCTTAGTATATCAGCCTCCTTATGATCCTTTGCAGATACACTTGAGTCTCAGAGTTTTTAGAAACTGTAGCTAGAGGACACTCATATCAATCAAAGTGGCAGTAAGAGAACTGAAATACGTGATAGTTGCACAATTAAAGAAAACTAAAGTCAACAGTTGAACTAAATTGATATATACCACTAAAATAATAAAACATAAATTAAAAGTTTTCTGTTAATTTAAAAGGCAGGGTTAGTCTTACCTGTTAAATCCTTTTCTCTTAGTCCATATAGGTTACTGATAACTTTGGGTAGGCAATCGCCCCTTTAAGTAGGCAGGAACAATTCTTGAAGAGAATGCTGGGTGGAGCCTACCTCCTCTCCTTAGCTGCATCTAGCCACTTCCTCTCCAGAAAGATCTGAGACACTAACTAGCAACTTGGTAGTAAGAATGGAAAAGAAGACTCCTGTGAGCATGAACCCGAAAGGACTCCCACGTTCGGTCACAGGAGAGCCAAGCATGGTCCCTTGACAGGATGGGAGACCAGTAACCTATATGGACTAAGAAAAAAAGGATTTAACAGGTAAGACTAAAATCCTCTTTTCTCTGTTGTCCAATATAGGTTACTGGTAACTTTTCGATGTCCAACCATTGAGATTCCCAGAGATGGGAAATAAGGCAAGGACCAGGAGCAGAGCCCCTAAAGTCACCAGAGCCTATATGAACTATCAGATCATAGACAGCCCAACAATGAAGTGTCAACGGACACAAAACCGGTGCATAACCACACAAGGAACATAGCACAGCACACAAAACTAGAGCCAACTAGGCTCAAAAGTGAAGGAGCACCAGAGAGATTAAAGGAGAACCTAGACAGGCAAAACCGCCTCTAGGATCTCCCATCCCAAGCTGGCATCGGCCGACGCCAGCACATCAATGCCGTAGTACTTAGAAAAAGTGTGGGCAGATGACCAAGTGGCAGCCTTGCACAACTGATCAGCTGAGGCTTGATTCTTGTAAGCCCAAGATGCCCCAATGGATCTAGTGGAATGAGCTGAAACCCTAAATTGAACAGGCTTCTTCCGCAATTCGTAAGCCTTACGAATAGTAAACTTAATCAAAGGAGCTATGGTCACCTTGGATGCCGGTCTCCCTGCCCTGGGACCGTCAGGAATGACAAACAAGGTGTCAGACTTGCAAATAGACTCAGTGCAGTGCACATAGTACTGTAGACATTGCACCACATCCAACAAGTGAAGATCCCTTTCCATGTTAGATGTATGGTCAGGACAGAAACAGGGCACCACAAGTTCCTGATTAATGTGGAATTCAGACACCACCTTCAGGAGAAACTCCTGTGAAGTGCGAAGAACCGCCTTGTCTTTGTGAAACACCAAAAAGGGTGGTTGACATGACAGGGCACGCAATTTGGCGACTCGGCAAACAGACACAATCACCAGGAGAAAAGCCATCTTCCAAGTCAGCTGATGTAGAGGAATAGTAGCCAAGGACTCAAATGGAGGGTGCTGAAGGACGCCCAAAATCAAATTAAGATCCCACTAAGGAGTAGGGTTCTTAAAGGCAGGATGAATATGAGCAATGCCCTGAAAGAAAACCTTGACATCTGGAAGGATTGCGATGTGTCTCTGAAAGATGACAGAGAGCACAGAAGTCTGAACCTTAAGGGTATTCAAACTGAGGCCCTTATCCACTCTGTCCTGCAGGAAGGACAGGACTGTAGGAAGATCAAAGTCATGGGAAAGATTCTTATCAGCACACCAAGAGAGAAAAAGTGAACCAGACTATGGTAGGCCTTAGAGGAAACAAGCTTGCAGGCACTAAGCATAGTGGCCACCACACCAGAAGAGAAGCCCTTCTTCTTCAGTATTGAGGATTCAATTCCCATACCATCAGCCCCAGACAGTCCATATCCTCCTTCCACAGGTACCCCTGCAGAAGGAGATCTGGACGGCGGGGAAGCCGTGATTTTGTTAGACAATGCTTTCTAGAACATCTGTCACCTGCAATTAATGAACATATGTAATATATTTTGGAGTTATACTAAACCTCATTGGATGCTAGAGAGGTTTTCAGTGCATCGTGAAGATTTTAGCATCCAAATGGGGTTAACATCTTTTTTATAATCATACTATGGCAGGTTAACAGTTCAGTGTCAGAGGTATCCAGCACATTGTGACACAATGTGTTGGGTACCTCTCTGGCACTCAAAAGGTTAATAATTGATCTCAATTAATTGATTGATCTCAAGCCTTACCAAACACTTCATCCAGCTCTTCATGAACTCTTCTCTGAGCCTCTGGGTGGGATCCCAGTAAAAATAAAGACCAGTTAAGAGCAGCAGCTGTGGTATCGTGACCCTATGTATTAAAATGCAGATTTTTAAGTCACAATCACCACTTTAACATTCAGTAGTTTCCACACTGTAATTCAAATGTAATTGTGTCATTCTTGTGCAATATATTTTCTATGATTTAGAGCTGGAGTGCTCAAACCTGTCATTAAGCCCCCTAACAGTTTATGTTTTCAGGATTTAATCAATTAAACACAAGTGAATATCAGTAACAGGCAGATCCTTCAGAGTGACTGACCTACTGACTGATTCACCCATGTTCTTGTGAGGAGGTCTTAAAAACCTGCACTGTTGGGGGGGGGCTCGAGGACAAGTTTGAGCTCCACTGATTTAGAGGATGCTACAGTGTATCAGACATACGCCTCCAATTCAGTTTTCATTTATTAATCACTTGTGTAAAGAACCACAGGAGTAAATAGTTGGTGCATTATTCAGAACAGAATAACACTAATGCTAATTCGTTCCCAGTTTTGAAATATACCAATGCAAATAATATAGCAAACTTAGGGTCTGATAACGAGATCTCAGCTCCATTTATTTATTTGTCTTTCTCCTCTACAAGAACTGGTTCCTCAAGAAAAATTGGTGCAAGAGCCTGGTATTCAAACAAGGAAAATCTCCCGTCCAAGCTCTAATATTTCATTAACCCTTTAAGTACCAGAGGGGTTTCCAACACACTGCGAAGCAATGCGTTGGTTACCCCTTTGCCAGTTAAAGTGGAACTTTCACCCAAATTAAAGTGCCCCCCACATAGTGATACACATATAAATACTAGTATTATTCTGAATAAGTTTGGCGTTATTGAGAAATCCAACCCGTTCCGAGATGCACAGGCAGGCATCAGCGCAGACATCTTGCCGAAGAGACATATGTGTGTCTGCACTGTCTGTCCCGGTTTCCTCCAGGACTGGTGAGGGGGAGCTGCACTGTACCTTAAGATACAGAAAGTGACTGATGGCGCAAGTGCACAGATGGCGCTACAGCAAGATGCCTGTCTGCGTGTTTCGGAACAAGTTGGATTTCTCAATAACGCAGGACTTATTCAGGATAATGTTAGTGTTGTTATGCATATTGCTATATGCATAATGATTTGGGGGTCACTTTAATTTGAGTAAAAGTTTTGCTTTAAAGTCCTATGGAACCAACTGGCAGCATGTTTATATAAGTGAACACAAAACTGCGGCTTTGTATAATAATAATAATTTTAACACAATGAACTTTTTAAAACTGAAAAATACCTTAAAGGAATAATATACAAAATTATCTTGTAGGTATTTTACTGTTGAGTAAAGCAAGGGTACTTCAACTGCTGGAAGATGGTTAAGTCAAAGTTATTACAGCTCAGATGTACTTTTTCCATTGTTGTATCTGGAATGTTTTTGATTTCCAACAGTGGGTATCTTTATAGAGAAATAGCAACAGTACCATCTAGAGACTACATTACATAGTGCATTTTGATTAAAAAAAAGTTTGGGCTGTGATATCTTTTGAATAAAACATATGCCTGCAGTGGGTTCATTAGTTTTTTAGTAGATATTTTACTCAGCTGGAAAAGAACGGTAATATTTTTGCACAACAAATATTACAGTTAAGTTATTAGCTTGGAATGGTGATAAACATCTAGAAAATAAAGAGCACTACTATCCAGTAAATAACAATGTGATTAGGTTAAAGGGATAGTAACACTTACATTTAACAATGCTGCATCTTGTAGCCCTTTAAAAAAGAAATTAAATGCCCCCAGTGCCATCTCTCAAACCTTTATGGCTTGAGAGATATCCGCTTTCAAAGTTCCCCCCTCCCTGACGTTGTAGCTGACTGCAGGGGAATCTGGTCCCAGGACCGGCGGATGCTCTTCAGCAGAGCCGAGATTGTGTTATTGCAAAATAAATCCTTGACTGGAACGGTCTTCTACGTGTGCTTGGTTTGCAAGCACACATAGAAGAGCGTTCCAGTGAAGGATTTCTTTAGCAATAACGCAATCTCGGCTCTGCTGAAGAGCATCTGCTTGCCCAGGGACCAGATTCCCCTGCAGTCAACTACAGCACTGATGTCAGGGAGGGGGGAACTCCGAAAGTGGGTATCTCTCAAACCATAAAGGTTTGAGAGATGGCACTGGGGCCATTTAAAGTGATAGTAATGTTTCACAAAAACAGCAGCTCCAATTAATCTTCATAGTATTTGGGCCATTGGGAGTGTTATTTCAATACTGTCAGAGTTGTAGTTCAAGAGTAATTGAATGATAAAGTATCCCCCTCCCTCCCCTTTTACTGATGTAACACTGTTCACCTCAGAGCAGCAAGACTGTCCAGATGGATAGCAGAGAGGGACAATCTTCAGTGAGCATAAGGAAAAACCTGGAACACCTGTCAAGGGGGGCAGGGTTTTCCCTATGTTCACAGTAAGAAGATTGTCCCTTACTTTGACCTGTCCAGTCAAGTGACCAGATTCCACATTTGAGGGGAGGTGGCTTACACTAGGTAAAAGGGGAGAGAGGGGGATAATTTATCATTCAATTACTCCTGAACCACAACTCTGACAGTATTGAAATAACACTCTCCAGGGCCCAAATATTATGAAGATTAATTGGAGCTGCTGTTTTTGTGAAACTTTACTATCACTTTAATTTCTTTTTTAAAGGGCTACAAGATGCAGCGTTGTTAAATGTAAGTGTTACTATCCCTTTAAGGAAGTGTAGAGGAACAGTGGCCATGCAGCTGTTAATGCACTACAACTTCCATCATCCTTACGCAGTCAATGTTGCCCATTAGTGGATTAAATGGTGGCCAGTAACTATGAATCATAATTCCCATTACCTCAAACATAAAGGTATCAACTTCTTCACGTATCTCCTTGTAACTCAATGTATTGCCAGTATCATCTGTTGCTCTTAGAAGCATATCTAGGAACGCACTCCTTTTCTTTGGTTTCTTTGAATCAGAATCACTGCTTTCTTGTTTTAGGTTTAGATCGGCTTTCTTCATTTCCTCTGCTCTTTCTTGAATTGTCTTTTAAGAGATACAAATATATGAATAATCAATATCTTTAGTTTTAAGTAACACTTTAACTAATTCTTCAAAACAAATGAGTAAAACACAGTATGTCAATACCATATTTAAAATCCCCCTCTTGCCTTATTGTGAATAAAATATTCTGGAAATGTGCAAGCGGATTTACGAAGTACAATAGTTTTGAACAGTGGTACTCAAACTGTGTTCCATGGAACATGAACAGATTTTTTAATTGGAAGCCAAGTAAATAAGGCTGGAGAGGCAGATAGGATAGGTATCATTTGTGATTTTCTGGTACCAATGAAAAGAAATGTATAATAATTTTGTCTTCAAAGCCATAGGTAAAAAGTCGTGTTTTCTATTCACAGGGATGTGTGAACGAAAAGCACAATTTTTTTCTTTTTCACAACAATTCCTGCGGATATAAAATCCCTTAAAAAGCCTGCCTCTTCACTGCCACCAATGAAATTCATGTGCGAACATATTAATTTCTACTTGTGCTTTCTTTGACCATGATAGTTTCCACTGAAATGCAACTGTTTATCTTGTCCTGAATGTATGATGTCTGTCTCAGATGACATGGGAATTACGGTTAGTTAAAGGGATAGTAATAATAATTAATAACCCCTATATTAAAGTCATATTAAAAATAAATGTATTGCCCCCAGTGTCATCTCTCAGACCTTTATGGTTTGAGAGATAATCGCTCCTAAAGTTGCCCTCTCCCTCCCCCTTCCCCGAAGTGAGCGTTCTAGCTGACTGCAGGGAAGCCTGTTGTACGACAGTCAGGCGGCTCTGCAGCACAGCCAAGATCGCGTTAATAAAAAATAAATCTTTCACTGAAATGGTCTTCTATTTGTGTTTGGTTTGCAAGCACACATAGAAGACCGTTTAAGTGAATTTTTTTTTTTTTTATTAACGCGATCTCGGCTCTGCTGCAGAGCCGTCTGATGATCGAAAGACTGGATTTCCCTTCAGTCAGCTACAATGCTGACTTCGGGGAAGGGGGAGGGAGAGGGCAACTTTAGGAGCGATTGTCTCTCAAACCATAAAGGTTTGAGAGATGACACTGGGGGCAATACATTTCTTTTCAATATGACTTTAATATAGGGATTAGTAATTATTAAGTATTACTATTCCTTTAAGAACATGTTGTCCCACTCCCTGAGAAATCAACAACATTACTATTATGTTCCCTTCAGCCCAGTGCACATTTAGGGGTGATGCAACTGCTATTACTGCTGTTCTTCACACCTCTGACATGCTGCAGGTATGTCGCCTAATCAGACCTGTGGCTGTGCTTCAGGAGGGATCTCAATGTGCCTGGTTGTGATCTTGTATTAACCCTGGTCTAATATTGTTTACAGAGACAACAAATAGTAGAATGTTTAAGTTTTGGATCAAAAAAGTAAAGTTTCTCTATACTGTGGATTTCATAGACAGTATGGTTCCTGAGGAACTACTACTTATTGCATCATCACTACTACAGGAGCTAGATGTTGCAGTAGTAGTAGTAGTAGTAGGCAGACATGGCACTGCACCTTGAACAGATTTTTACCTATGTTACTTCTTAGTCAATAATTCTGAGGGTGACTACGTGGGTGTTGGACTTGGAAGCAGTGATGATGATGATGACCCTGATGATTGTGTAATTATAGGCAAGTTTACTTGTCCAGATTTTCCAGTCAATAGTTCAAAGTTCATATTGCCCTTTTCAGTGGAAGACTGAGCTTTTTCCTTTCAAATATTTTTTGACATATCATCACTCTCTACTTTGTATCAAAACAAGGGGATGAGTGTGAAAGGACATATCTTAATTAATTATTAGGTCAGTAGCAACATCCAGTAGCTCCACACTAATTACATATTCTTATAATATTTTTAAAGTTTATTTTTACTTAATCTCCTTAGAAGGATTTATATAACATTGACTACTAGTTTGCAGTGGGGTGTCATTGTCTGTTGCACAGTTGGTATGCTGATAAATCATCCTTGATATAGCAACAACAATAGGATGTGAGCCATTGTCATCTTTAAAAAGTTAAAGTTAAAAATATTAATACTACCACTTGTAAAACTTTTCATATGACTTTTACAAACAGCCTCCACATTTGGTGGACATAATGATGGTAGTGTTGATTTTCACTCTGAAGTACATGACAGAGTTGCAAATGTCAGTAGCACAGCATCATGTGTTTGACTTTTTCTTCCCTAAATGTGGAATGATCCCTTGTTGTTTGTTATCTGGCTGAAAATAATGCATATTTCTCTGTCTCTAGTAACGGTCACTGTGTCTAAGCTCAGGTAGGATCTCCTGTCTATCAACTATCAGTCAAAATATTTTTTTAACAGTCCCTGTCATTTTCAGTGTCACTGTCTACAAATGACACATCCACACTCCCTGCAACTGTCCAGGAACAAATGTGTAGTACCAGGAATATTCCTTAAGCCAAGTAACTCCAGATCCCTCTCTTTGCTTGTTTGCCTCTGTACTAGGTAGCATCAACATTTCCTCAGCTTTCATTCTCACTTTCTTTCTCTCTCTATCCAGCAAAGAATGGCAACAAGCAGAAAGCTCACACTCCTTTTTTATACTGGTAACTTAGCATAGTTTGGCTATCTTGACATGGTGGGGAAATTACATTATTATGTTTGATTTAAATGCAGTGGAAAAAAGCTACTTTTCATGGGATTTCCAGTGGGAAGCGGAAAGCGTTATTTTTTGCATGCATTGCTTTTATGGTGAAAACATACACTCATTCCTAGTCTTAATATAAAACTAACATTCTGATACCTTTGATATTGGTAAGATGTCAATCACTTGGATGCTAGAGATTGGAAAGAATTTTGACACAACCAAGGTGTAAACGTGTTTGAATATTACAATTTCACATTTATTTTGTTTAAGCCAATGGATTCAAGCAGTGCAAAATCTGAGATCCCTGGCTTAGAGGGCTCATTTAGGAAAATTCGTATTAGTATATTACAGATTACTGCATTTTTTCTTTCGCCTACACACGCACACGCTACAATTTATTAGATGATGCTCAACTGTAAAATAGTACAGAATTTAGAACAAGGGGCGCAAGAGAACAATATCTAAAAGCACTATGTTTATTCTTATCATTTATTGTACAAGAAGTACAAGCACACTCACCAGACCCACTATGCATAAGAGCCTGTAAACTCCCAGTCCGTATAGCCACAAGCTGTCTGCCTCGAGAAAGTCTGGTGTTGGGTCTCAGTCAGCGGTCTCCGCTCTCCTCTCTTCCAATGTGCTCACCAGTTCTTATTTCAGTGTCCCCCCGTTCTCTTCATAAATCACTGTGCTGAAGATCTTGGTCACACTGAATAAGAGAGCTGGAACTATTGCATTCAATGGGCACCGTATTGCTACTTGCAATGATAGAGAGGTCTGGTTCTGTATGTTCCAAACCCAACGCATATCAGGGCCAGCTTGTCACTTCCACAGGGATTACAGTCTATTCCACCTGGTCATTCTGTTTAAACACTAGTTCCATTAAGCAGCCAGGCATTATATTTACCAAGCATAAAATATTTCATAAGATACATTCTATATAATACAATTTCCTCCTACCTAAAACAACTTTATTAATAAAAATGTAATAAAATAAAGTGGTTTTAGGTAGGAGGAAATTGTATTATGTAGAATGTATCTTATGAAATATTTTATGCTTGGTAACTATAACAGCTGGCTGTTTACTGGGACTAGGTGGAATAGACTAACACCTGAGGAAGTGGCAAGGTGGCCATGATATGCATTTGGTTTGGAACTTATAGAAACAGACCTCTCTATCATTGCAAGTAGCTGCCATTCACGCCCCCTGTAGATGCTCACATGGTGCTTGTTGAGTGCAATGGTTCCATCTCTCTTATCCAGTTCGACCAAGATCTTCAGCACAGTGATTTTTGAAGAGCACAGAGGGACACCGAAATAAGAACTGGTGTGCAAATAGGAAGAGAGGAGAGCGGAGCCTGAGGGCTGAGACCCAGCACCAGACTTTCTCGAGGCAGACAGCTGGTGGCTATAAGGACCGGGAGTTTACAGGCTCTTATGCATAGTGCTGGAATGCATATAAAGGAGAGGAGTGACTTATGGTGTAGTACGTTCAAAAACGGTTGTAAAAATATTTCAAAAATGAATTGCACTCACATTTGAGGCATGTCATTGGATTCCCAAAGGACAAGATAGACTTGTGGAGCATATTAACTCTGCCTTCACACAGATGACTGGACAGTCAGAGCCCAATACCCAATGAACTGCAACCTCTGGACTGAGCTTAAAGACACAAAGCACAAAGAAAATGTGAGGAGAGCTGCAATGCTACTAAAAGAGCAATACGTTATTTTGTATTGATACAATAATGTAGTATAATCACAAGGAAAGTCACACCGGCTCCAAGTATTCTCTTCTTTAAACATTTTTAATAAATTTGTAATGTTTTTTTCATAATCTTTGGTCTGCTGTGAGAAGTTTATTTTAAACAATGAAGATCATATCCGTCCAATCAGTGGATGCATACCAGTGGGGTCCTGTTGTAGGGAGAACCAGCATCAATCTTCCCCGCTGGCTTTTGAATACCATTGTCCAATACTTGGAGCTGGTGTGACCTCCCTTGTGAGTATACTACATTTTTGTATCTATACAAAATAACGTATTGCTCTTTTAGTAGCAGTGCAGCACTCCTCGCATTTTCTTTGTGCTTTGTGTCTAATGCATAGTGAGTCTGGTGAGTGTGCTTGTATTTCCTGTGCAATAAATATAAGAATAAAGGTAGTGCTTTTAGATATTGTTCTCTTGCGCCCCTTACTCTACATTCTGCATTGTATAAGGGATAAGGTCCTGAAGCTGGGATGCTGCAGTTGAATATATCTAACAAATCACATTGTGTTAGACTTAATCTACTCCACTGTCATCATTTCATCATAATATCATCCATTTGCATCAATAGAGATAAGTACTATCCTGAATAGTAACTTTCTGTATGGGTTTCATTATATACTGTTATATTTAGTTGGACGTTTTTTGGACAATCATAATAGACATATTCCTTATAGAAGTTCTGTCATACATATTTGCTCCACATTTTGATTTATTGATATTATTTATATTGTTGGTTGGTTTTCTTCTGCTGAGAAATATCCCTTCAAGGAAAGGATAGCATGACTTAACTTGGTTCCCTGACATATCTCCTGGTGTATCAGCATGCTGCGCAGGAGGTGTTTGTGCATATTCTGAATCAGGGCTAGGGGGCCCAGTTTGGGAGTAGATACACCTGATTTCCAACCCAAGCCTCCACAAACCATTGTTTTACATTTTTGTAAAATAGTACAGACTGATGTTGAACTATGTTCAATTATTTCACATAATAGGAAAGTGAATGATCAAGGTAGATGATATTTTAACCCTTTGAGTGCCAGAGGGGTACACAACACATTGCACTCTGGCACTCAAAGGGTTCATTTATAAGCTCTGCTCGCTAAAAGTAAATTGCTTTCTCTTGGTCTAGCTTGAAGTGGAACTAATACCAACTTATATGTGATTATGAAAGCCGTTTCAAAATCTTCTATCTGTGGTATCCAATCTTTATTTAAAATTACAGTTCAGAAGATATTTAGCTTTATTAATGTGTCAGTTTATGCTAATTAGGCCATACAGGCCAGTACAACCTCAAGTTCCAACCACTAACATTGCAATTTCCTTCCCAACTGTGACTTCTGCCAGGAAATACCAGCTAAATTACATAACTTGAAAAATAAATCTTAATATCTTTTAAACTTTGGTTTTAAATAAAAAACTGCTAACATAACATTAGATTTTGTATGCACTTTCAGATTACTTTTGATGTTTCATATTCTGCAAATGTATAATATGTAAAGTCAGGATGCCTGTATGTTTTATTTATTCTCACCTGTATGTTTTTTGCCGTTTTTTACACATTTAT
The DNA here is from genome assembly GCA_037306005.1 of Rhinophrynus dorsalis. Taxonomy (NCBI): domain Eukaryota; kingdom Metazoa; phylum Chordata; class Amphibia; order Anura; family Rhinophrynidae; genus Rhinophrynus; species Rhinophrynus dorsalis. The sequence continues at coordinate 112,562,290 of CM074718.1, forward strand.
GTCCCTGACACTGAAATCCCGGCATCTCTATTTTAATAAAGCTCTCCATCAGGGATTATGAAAGAAAGCAGAACTCTCTCTGCTCTATGTAACAGACTGGAGGAAGTCTTTTATGCAGTGGGGATAGTGTATCATTGTATCACTTTTACTTCACTGAGAGGGTAGTAGGCAAGTGGAATAGCCTACCAGCAGAAGTGGTAGATGTCAATACAGTGACAGAATTTAAGCATGCATGGGATAGGCATAAGGCGGTCCTTAACATAAGAAAAGACCAAGGACCAAAAAAGGTTTGAGGTTGTGTGTTTTTTTTTTTTTTTTTTTTTTACACAGTTGGAAATTGGGCAGACTAGATGGGCCGAATGGTTCTTATCTGCCGTCAAATTCTATGTTTCTATGTGAGATTTACCATGCAGGGTTGAATTACCAGAACACTACCCATTTATTAGTGTCCTCAAATTGAGGTTATGCATATCTTAAAACCAACACAAATAAATCCATTACCAAAGATTCAAAGTTTAAAATCGAGGATTTGGCAGTTACTATGAATCCATTATTTACTGTTCCAGAAGAACCGATACAGAAGTAGAGGTGGACCCCTCAGTCAGAGGCCATTGTTCTGGCAATGGATAAAATGATGCACACCTTAATTAAATCAATCTCAACATGTTTAATACTGGCTAACACATGGTCTGAGGAAGTTTCTGGCTGGAATCACACTCCAAATAAGGTGGTTTAAGGGATACATCCTCAGGTTGATATTGGCAAGGTGTATTTTAAGAGATTGAAGAAAAGAAAGTATTTAGAAAGAGGAAAGCCCATCAAGGTTGGCAAAGGGAAAGCAGGCTTAACACCCTTGTAAGGCAAAAGACGCTATATAATGTTACTGCAAATGCAGACTAAAGGTAATAGTTAATGTTTCCTTCTAATCTACAGTTAAGAACCACCCCTCGTGAGGATGCGCAACCGTAGCAAAAAGATCTCGAAAGAGACAAGCCTAACATATTGCTTCTCTGAAAGTAAAGAAAGTAAGGATAGTGATACAGTCAACTGCATAATTATATAAACCTCAAATCTGATTTTGTATATCAGTCCTAAAAAGAATGAATATTAGGAGAATGTCATGAGAAAAGTGGATTTTACAAATAATTTTATATAAATCAGTAAAACTCCTGACTCCAGAGATTATCAAACAAATCCGCATCACGGAGTGGTCCCCAATTGACCAAGTTTCAAAATATTTATAATTCAGGATCTGTAAGCCATTAGATAAGATACCCGGAATAAATCAGGGCAGAATGTGATACTCCCAAACTGGCCCTCTGTATAATGTTATTCTTAAATAAATTGGGGAAGGACCAAAGAAAAGACATTGACAAATCCTTCTAGGCCTGACAAGACAAGGTACTAGATGTGGTTGGACCCCTGAATAAGATATATGTTTGACAGCCTTTGGCAATGTAGTGATAGCTACTGAATGATGCAAGGCTATCCTGCTGACAATAATTCCAAAACTTGCTGATATGGCATCATCAGAGGCAGTACTCCCAGCTCAGGGCAACATTTGGAGGAGTCCTTTATGAAGGTACGGAGTAAATTTTAGCACTTTAGAGAAAGCCCAAAAAGCTATTAAAAGTGTTTTTCACAGCAAAGTTTTTGGAAAAGCTGATAAAAGCAGGTGCAATTTTCCCAGCTCTTCTTACCAAGGGGTTCAAAGAAATACCCAAAGATAGAACACTCTAGCTTTGAATTTAGACTGCAGGGTCCTGTTCTCTCACAGAGAGGGAAATCATAGAGAGCCAGGGAAGTTAGAGGCCTCTTTCGTTCCTGACCTTATGCAGGTAATTCAAGCTTCTTTTTCCCATTCTCTCCAAGGAAATGTAAGTGGCAAATTCACAAAATGTTCTCTTCATTGGCCTCACATTACTACATCAACCATAACTGCACCTTCTGTGGGGAAGCAGCAATTCGATACCTTCTGTTTGGACTCCACTCCACGGTGCTTCACAAAGCTGCTGAAGTCAGCAGTTGCTTTCTTAACCCCTTAAGGACTGGCCGAGCATGAACGCGGTGGTCATTTAAGGACCACGTAGCATTTTTTTTATTGAATCCAGGACCGTCAAGGGTCCTTAAGGGGTTAAGAAGCAGGGGTGTTCAGATATTTATATATCTGAACAGCATGTTGACCATGTCTCAAGAGAGGTCGCAATGTGGATAATTCACATAGAATGGTATCACGGTGCCCGTGTATTTTGGTGACATTTTGACACAAGATGCCTGATGCTTTCTTATTGGCTAAGAGTTATGGCTTCACCCAGTGGTAGCCTTTAAGTACTGTGCTCTGTCACTCATACAGGGCCCTTCCGTGGTGTTCCCGTTGCGTTGTGCTTGCTGCCATTATCGTGTGATTTCCAGTGTATGACCCGGACTGCCTGACTACTATCTCTCTGATCCTGTTCCTGCTCTGTGTACTGACCTGGCCTGGCTGATGTTCCTGCTCCGTGTATCGACTTGGATTGGCTGATGTTCCTGCTTCGTGTACCAACCCGGCCTGGCTGACGTTCCTGCTCCGTGAATCGACTTGGATTGGCTGACGTTCCTACTCCGTGTACCGACCCGGCCTGGCTGATGTTCCTGTCCGTGCATTGACAGTAGTGGCTTCCGTTCCTGCTCTTGTGCCTCCAGTCCGTTGTACTACCGTGTCCGGTAGTGAGTTACTACTATGCTCTGTCTTGAGCGTACTGGCCCAATTGGTTGCCTCGTGTACTGCATTACCGTTCCGTGACTGAGACCCATTAGTGCCTTGCTGCCTCCTAACTCCATACCCAGGGTTTACGCTCAGCTCGTTGCACCCTATACGCTTGGCATGTTATCAGTTGTCACTGGGGTTGGTCTCCCGGGCACCTCAGTTAGTCTCAGCTACTGTTTTGTCGTTAAACAAGCCAAGCACCCGTTACCAGGCCCTTCCGGTACTCACCCAGGTAGGAGCTTTACTATTGGCACTATAACTCTGGCTTTTCTATTCACCAATATCGAGGTTGGTCTCTTGGGTGCCTCAGTCGGCTCTGTGACCCGGCAGTTGCCATCAAGCCTGGAGTTTCAACATCATTGTTCGGTACCGTTACCATGGGTTGTAGTTTGTGGATCTACAGGGCGTTCCGTTGTTCCTCCGGTTGCACTACTACTATAGTCTGTGTTCCCTTCAGGGCCTCGCTCAACCTTCCTGGGCTAGTCGCTATTTTGGCACTTATCAGCATTTGAATGCTTCCTGGGCCTCGCTATTAGGGCCTCCCAGTCTCCTGGACTAATAGCATTAACCATTTGTGTCTCACTTTATCACACGAACTGTTCCCGACCTGTGTCAGTATATTTACTACTTGTGATATATGTATGCTGGACCCGTGTGGGCTACTGTGATTTAGTAACCTGTCCTGTGTCAGTTTTGTTTGTACTATTACTGGACCCGCGAGGGTTACTTTACTTTGCTAATTCAATAAAACTGTGTTTTACCAAATTGCCTGTCTCTGAGTGTACTGAAAACCGTTACAAATGGGCCATACCATTTTTTCAGATATGGGGCTTATTATAGATTAGGAAAAATCATTTAAACCCCTAAAAGATATAATTTCTGGAATTCGTTATGGAATCAGGCCAATACACTCTGGTCTTTTAAACTGATTCTCAAAGAAATCCGTACAGTGTTCTGCATTGATTTAACATCTCTGTATGGGTTAGCATGGACGGGGGGGAGGGGACGTTTATTAACCCTTTGAGTGCCCGAGGGGTATGGAATGCATTGCTTTGCAATGCATTACGTATCCTCCGGCACTAAAGGGGTTAAGCCTCAGTTCAGGACAACTTCATTACAGAGCACTTTAAAGGCTCGGAGCTGTTCATTTACACAAATGCTTGAGATACACAGGTTTTATTCCACTGTCAGAAGACACAAAAGAGGAACTGATGGCGATTAAAATACAGGAAAGCGTGGAATAGCAAAGATATCTTTGGCATTTTTCCTGACCTAGTGATAAAATCAGACACTAGTCTGGAAAGCTGCAGTGCACACTGTGGAAATCAGACAACAGGAGGGAGATCATCCTTAAGAAAATCCTATTTCAATATAAATTGCTTAGAATTGCCAGCGGACTCATTCTCTCTAAAGACCCTGTGAAGGGCAAAATAAACTGTAGCGTACCACTGAAAATGGACAACATCTCAGCAGTCAAATACATCAACCTCCTGGGAGGCACAAGATCAAAAGCATTAATGGAATTGGCAAAATATTTCTGGCAATTCTTTTCATACAGAAATATCACAATTCATGTGGACTAAACACCGGGCTTGCCAAATGCAGCAGCCAGTAGGAATTCCAGATACCTACTGGATTGCAGGGACTGGGTGTTACACACATTTTCGCTCAGATTCTTCTAATCTGGGATTCTGTGGAGATAAAGTTATTTGCCTCTCAACTGACTAGACAGCTTACAAAGTTTTTCAGTTGAAGGTCAGATCTAGAAGTGATAGCTTTGGATGCATTCCTTAGACTACAGTTGAGGAGCGCAAACAGAGTTTTACCAAATTCCTTTGGGTCAGGAATAAATTAGCTACAGTAGTACTAGTGACCCATTTCTGGCCTGGTCAACTGTAATGTCCTTCTCTTCTGGAGCTGTCCATAAATATTCCTTGTTAAGTTCCATCAACTACAAATCTACTACTGGAACCACTGGGCAACCCCTGATGACCTTGTGGAGTCCAGGAAACTTCAGTTTAAAGTGTGGGTAGTTTCAGGGATCCCTGAGTTATCCGTAGACTTTCACAACTGGCTCAATTCTGGGCTCAGAATCTTGGGCACCAGGCACATGTTCGTACTACAGGAATGCATGGGCAAACTGGTCTACTTGTTGTTTGAAACAGGACTTGGATGCCATATTTAACACTCCAAATAACATGGATAATTTCTTATCCCTACTTTTTGAACAAGGGAACACTTAATGAATGATTAACATGTATCCTTCTGCCATTTCAGTGGGTCATAATCCCATAGATGATTTCTATTGATAACTAGACCTCCTAAGACCAGATATTACAGTCTCTGGAATCCTAATGAGGTTGTTTGAATCTTGGTAGAACAATATGTTATTGTCTTTAAAGCTAAAGCCAGACTCTGATTTTGTGCCTGATTTCTTTTAGAGAGGATTTTGGATGTGAGGGCGTGGTATATTGACAGGAGATCTTTCATTTGGAAGTGGTATTTAACATTTCTAGAAGGACCAAAAAAAATCAAAAGCAGTATCTTATCTAGATTTTTCAGCTACCGATGCTCTTGTGTGGTACATTGTCTGCAAGCCTGCAAAGCTAAGATGGTGGAAGTTAGATTGAGCAAATGTTCTCAACTCCTAATTTCTTTTTGTAAGCTTCATCGTGTGGTCTCTTCTGCAACTTCTTCTGCTTTGAGTGTTGTATTCTGCAAGTACTTAAGCTTTGTCTATCAGTGCACATTTGTCTCTGAGGGGTGATGGCATCTAAAGAGGATATTCTGAATGTGGCAGACTGGTGAGGAAGTCTACATTTCAGACCTTTTACTTTAAATCTGCTATTCATGCTTCTCTGAATGTTATTGATCAGCTTTAACTAGCAAATATGAAGTCTCTGTTCTTGTAATAAAATTGGATTAGTCTCCTCACGTCAGTGACAGAAAGTCAGCATTTTATTAAAGAAACAGAGGATGTATAATTCCTCCATATACTCCCCCCCCCCCCCACACACACACAAAGTTAAGTTTTTTCTGCTTTGTCTATACAGTTTGAGCAGAGAATCCTGATCTATGCTGGAAGATGAAAGTCTGGAATCTAGTTACTGAAGTAATTCATTATGATGGGTCAACAGTCGAGATTGCTAACCAAAGAAAGACAAAGCAACAGATATTTGATGATAGCCTTCCCTAACAAGTTTTTTTCTTCACTGGCTATTTGCCAGTAAAGAAAAAGTTTAGCATAATATTTGCATCTGTATCATTAATAAGGTCCTGAATTTCCATCACAGATGTCAGAAAAATCATACAATTCTTTAGCTGCATTTGCATCACGTGGCTGTGCTGGATTCAAGTACTAATACTGGGGTATATGCTTCAAGGAAAAACTGAAGCAATTTTAGACCAAAGCACCTGCAGCATATGGATCAAATTATAATTTCCACTCTTTTTTTAAAACTGCATGAGTGCTAGACAGGCTTCCAACAGACTGGTTACTTTTATAAATATTGTACATAATGCCTATTCATAGTTATTGAAACACACAATTATAGCAATGACACCTTTTCCATGAGGATCAAAAATTGGCCTTAGGCTTCAAAAAAGGTAATAATATAATGTACAGTCACTTACCTTATCAGTAAATGAATGCAGAATCTTTAGATTTTTGTCATGTTGTTTTCCAACATTAAGTCGAGAATACACAAAGTCAGGCCATAACCAGGGCATTTTCTGTCTCCGATGAACTATATCACTCATTCTATGGAAAAACAAGATTTAGGAAAAATATTTAGACAGTTGTGCTAAACCAGTGAATCTAGGCCTTGACATGATTTGCTTTTGTGCCTTTTGCATTTTCCATGAGTTCTGAATGCCATATCCATGGTGGCAGACAAGACAGTTGCTAGCAAGGCCACAGAATCATCAACTAGCTTAATGCACGTAGTAATCTTAACCCTTTAAAATCCAGTGCATTACTTTGCAAGGTGTTGTGCAAAACCCTGATCATGAAAGGGTTAAATAGGCTCATGCATGCTGCCTGCTTCATTTTGAAAAAAACAACTGCCAACAACTGTCATGTCTGCCTCCATGAACAGGTTATGTCCTGAACAAAGGCAAAATTATCAAGGGCCAATAGGATTTTCTGGCTGTAGGGTAAGTGGCAAATTAATATTAGGAGGTATTATTGTTTATTTCAGATTTTATAAATAACATGAGATCAGACAAGGGGAGTTCTATTTAAAGGGACAGTAATGTCCCATAAAAAATTCTTATAGTTTTGTAGAGGATAAAAATAAACTCTATGGCTCAGATCCCATCTCTCAAACTGCTACGATTTGAGAGATATAGGCATTCAAAGTTCCCCCTTCCATTCCTTTCTCCTGACGTCAGCGCTGTGCTGACAGCAGGAGATCCCAGTCCTGGGCCCAGCTGGTGGCTCTGCAGAAGAGCCGAAATTGCGTTATTGGAAAAGAATTACTTAATTGGAAAGGTCTACAAAGTATGCCTGGTTTGCAAGCACACTTTGTAGACCGTTCCAACGAAGTACTTCTTTTTAAATAATGCAATTTCGGCTCTGCTGAAGAGCCCCCTCAAATCGGCCGACTTGAATCTCCTGCTGTCAGCTTTACAGGAGAAGGGGAGGGGGAACTTTGAATGCCTATATCTCTTAAACCATAGTGGTTTGAGTGATAGAATTTGTGCCATAGCGTTTATTTTTTTATCCTCTACAAAACTAAAATCATTTTTTATGGGACATTACTGTCCCTTTAATTAGGAGAAATTAAAATTAAGCAATTATAAATACATGGCAATAAACAGGAAATAAACTAGGCTATTAAAGGGTCACAATTACAAGTAAAATGTATTTGGACATGTAAACCTTGCACATAATTTAATACCAGTGTAGTGCTGGATGTATGAGACGTACTGAACACATGGCTGCGCAATGTATTGGCGATGTCACAGGTAACAGCAGGCCAGTGATGTTCAATGGCAGAACATTCCCCAGTGTACCTGCCTGTCAATACATCTCTATGGGGAAGACATAACAAAATGTACTTAGCAGAGTAGGAAAAGATAACAGTTGCAAACAAATCACCCCAAGTAAGAATACGGTAATCAGAAACTGAATTTTATGCAAACTGACATGTGAAATAAAACGCAAACTTCAATATGATATTTAAGGTTGTGTTTAAATACATGTAAAGGCTAGACTGGAAATTTATGTATGGTTTTCTGTTAAAGGGGCAGTGCTGCCTAAAAAGGAAAAAGTACTGTACTAGGGAGCTTAACAGTAACAGTCCTAAGTGTCTCCAAACAATAAAAATGTACAGTTATTTTTTGACATTTTCACCAATGTCTGTATTTCTCTGGGGGCCTTTAATTTCATCTAGACTCCTCTTCCTCCTTCTGTGTCCTTTTTTTCTTTAAATTTACCACTAATAACCAAATCAAGCCCACTGAAGGAAATATGAAAGAACAGCATGAGTTGAGAGAACTGGATGGTAACTGAGAAGCTGACACTACAAGAAAAGAAATTTGTTAAATAGTTTTATATTTTTAAAATGTATTTACATTAAAAAGAAATGTAAGGAAAAAAACAAACACATTTGATTTGTTTCCTCCACTGAACATTCTACTGTATTTATCTCAGTATTGTCCTAGGAAGCACTTCCTATTTAAACTTTGTTGACAGGTTCATCATGTATGTTAGGGGTGAGAGGGGTGTCAGTCAGCCTCCAACACAAAGGCACCTGATGGCCCATTCTCATAAGCTATAAAGATATCTTCACCATTTCATCAATTTTCAATATTTGTTTCTATGAAGAGAGGAAAAAGCTCACAAGTGCCAAATAAGGCTCTGACGTCAAACTGATGTGCATTTATAACCTATAGGAACTCCGGGGGAGATTTATAAAAAAAAGTGTTCTTGTTCATTTTTGTGAATGGATCCTTAAAATGTCCATATTCTAGTTACATTTATAAATGTGGTGACCTTAAAAATAAGAACAGGCCAGACATGGCCTTAAATATTTGGTGAAATTTCTGTTGCTAAATTGTTGCAAATATTGACATTTCTTTATAGATACGCTACACCACTTTTTGCAAGCCTCCATACACCATTTAAAAAAAAAAAAAAAAAAAACAACATACTACACGGCATTATGGGGGGGATTTTTATATATGGAGTTAATCAAAAAGAAGCAAAGCAAAAAAAATGGCTGTATGATGGTCTCTGTTGGTTATAAATGCATTAAGGACAGTTTAGGAGGACATGATGCTGTGTAGTAAATTTCTGTAAAAAATGGAGCAAGGAAGTTTGATAAAAGTGCCTCAGCTTATTTATAAAGAAATTTCACTATTTGCGACATTTAGAGACAGAATTTACTCCAAATATTTAAGGCCATGTCTGGCATGTTCTTATTCTTTACTCACCACATTTATAAATGTAACTAGAATACTTTATAAATACCAACAGTCAGAATAAGGAATAGGGACAGTTTAAGGATCCATAAGCAAAAACGAACAAGAACACTTTTTCTAAATCTTCCCCTATGTCCTCCTAAACGGTTCTTAATACTATTATAACTACCAGAGACAATCTTTTAGCCATTTTAATGCTTCTTTTATAAATGTACCACTCTATCCCCATATGTCTGAGGGAACTTGCAGTGAGTTAAAAGTTATTGCAGATAGTGCCCAATGTTATTTCAATATTTTTTAAATAAAGTTCTGTGTTTATAACTGGAAAACAAAGGCATGCTGGCACGGTGTATGGACTGTGATTATACTTACTTCAGCTAAAAGGGCAATTGCACCTGTATGCAGACACATTTAATATATTCCAGTGCAAAACTTCAACATCCTCTTAATGACAACTTTATAACTGGTGTAAGGAAAAAGAAGAATTTTGCACCAACACACCATGTACAATGGTGAAGATGATTGGCATTCCAAGAAACAACTATAATCTCCCACACTAGCCACCCACTGACACAAGCAGAACAAAACGGCTACTTTTTGTGTCATAAATGTTGTACATAGGTGTTAGGCAGGATCAGAACACAAAAGATTTCTTATTTTAGCGTTGAATCCTCATTTTTTACATTCCCAACCGAGACATTAAATTAAGTCTCTGCTGATCTAAAAATTAACCCTTTGAGTGCCAGAGGGGCATGCAATGTGTACCCCTCTTGCACTCAAAGGGTAAACAAGTATAAAATCCTATGAGTGACAGAGAGGTATCCAGTGCATTGCTTTGGAATGCATTGAATACCTCTTTGTCACTGAAAGGGTTAATTATGAAACTTCATGTGAATACATACTCATAAATTGCTTGGACATATTCAGAATCACTATTGCTCTGTGCTTGTATTTTCGTCCCCATTGCAGTCTCTGGAAAATAATAAACATAAAAACACATTTTCAGGTTTTAATTAATATGTAAATAGTTACCCATCAGACAATCTACTAAAGAACAATTTTATTTTGGCCACATAAGTGTAAAAACAATGAGAATAAGGTGCAGTTCCAAACAATGGTCAGGTAATTCCCAAACTTGTTCTCACTAAAGAGGAAAAATAATATTTACTATTTCATTATAGGAGAACTTACACCTCCAAACAATAACACACACACTTACTGTGCTATGGCCAGAAAATACTAATAGCCCCTATGAGTTTTGCTCTTGTGCCTTTGTTCAAGAGATATCCTCAATCCATCCTGGATGTCTGGTCCATGAAGGCAAACATCTGCAGCTGTTTTCAGATTGAAATAGGCAGAGTGCAGAATATGTCAGGAGGGTGATGGAAGTTGTGGGGGGAGGTGACTTCCACTGACATCCAATATGGAAGCAGGTTGGTCATAATCAGGTAAGGGTGTGTGTGTGAATGTTGGTTCATGTTTGCATATGAGTTTAAGTTAGTATGTCTGTATGTATGAATGTATGCATGAGTGTGAGGTACTGGGTGTGTATGGGTGTGAAGTAGCATGTGTGTGTGTGTACATGAGTGTGAGGTGCTGTGTGTAAAAGTGTGTGTATGAGTGTGAAATAGAGTGTGTGTGAGATGGAGTGTAAATGAGTGTGAGGTATTGCATGTTTGTGTGTGTGTCTGTGTATGTATGTATCAGTGTGAGGTATTGTGTGTGTGTATATTAGTGTGAGGTACTGTGTATGGGTATATATGAGTGTTAAGTGCTGTGTGTGTGTGTGTCTTCTGATCTTGATTAATCACTTACTATGAGGAAAATTAACCCTTTAAGTGCCAAGTGGTTGTGCATCACATTTCTCTACTAATGCGTTGCACACTCCTCTGGCACTCAAAAGGTTAAAAGTCTTAGTGCTTTTCCGTCTAACATACTTCTCAATATTTCAAACAGCCAAAGAGGGACACTTTTGTTTTAGGAGGTGTTGCTGAGGGCGTGGTTGGTGGTTGGGGCATTGCCAAACATTTGTAGGTTATTTTATGACCTATTGATAACTCTTTATGTAACTGATGAATGATTTAGAACAAGAATAAATAATTTTATTTAAACAGACTCATTTATAAACACAAATACTGACGTTTAAAGGGATAGTAATACTTAAAATGTAAAAAAAAATATGTTGTAGGGTTTATCCCCCTGAGTAAAACAAGAGTACTCCCACTGCTGAGAGGAGTTTTATTCAAAAGTTATTAATTTTCAAAGTTGAAATTTTTAGGTGCAATATCACAGTGGCCTGAAATTGTACAGTGGCGCTGTTGCTACACGATCCTATGGACAACTCTGGTCAGTTGACCATAAATCTCCATAGGATGGTGTAGCAACAGCGCCACTGTACAATTTCAGGCCACTGTGATATTGCACCTAAAAAATTAAACTTTGAAAATTAATAACTTTTGAATGAAAGACCTCTCAGCAGTGGGAGTACTCTTGTTTTACTCAGGGGGATAAACCCTACAACATATTTTTTTTTACATTTTAAGTATTACTATCCCTTTAAACAAAAATTAAAGAGAAAGTAATGCTTGTCTTTAACAAATTTTAATTTTGTAGACAATAAAAATATTAATACAATGAGGTATGTCCACCTCTCAAACATGTACAGTTTGAGAGATCTAAAGTTCCCCCCTCCTGTCCCTTTCATAGACATCAGCGCTCTAGCTGACAGCATGAGATTCTGGTCATGTGACTGCACAGAGGCTCTACAGCACAGACGAAATAGCGCTGTCTAGAAATAAATATTTCACTGGAACGGTCTACAAAGTGTGCTTGCAAACCAGGCACACTTTGTACACCGTTCCAGTTAAGTATGTCTTTCTATATAGCGCTATTTCTGCTCTGCTGAAGAGCCATCGGTCAGTCCCAAGACCAGGATCTGCTTCTGTCAGCTAGAGCTCTGACGTCTATGAAAGGGGAGGGAGAGGGGAACTTTAGGTGCTTCGATCTCTCAAACTACACGTTTGAGAGGTGGGACATACCTCATTGTATTAATAAGTTTAATGTCTACAATATTAAAATTTGTTAAAAACAGGCATTACTATTCCTTTAATGTGAGTTTTATTGCTGTGGGGCAATGTGATACACTTAAATAAACAGCCTGATCTCCTAAAAAGAGGGACGTCAGGTGTGTGTGTGTGTGTGTGTGTGTGTGTGTGTGTGTGTGTGTGTGTGTGTTTGTGTATGTATACAGTACTGTGCAAAAATCTTAGGCAGGGGTGGAAAAATGCAGTAAAGAATGCTTTCAAATATAGATGTGTTAATAGTTTATATTTATCAATTAAAGCAAAAATATTGCCCTGCATAATTGCCTATCTGGAGACTAGCTGCTCAGTAGCGCTAATCACCAGAATTGTTACCAGATTAAAGAGAAATCGCTATTCTTCCCGGACAGACAGCAGGACGGAGCGTGGACATCTTGCCATAGTGATGTCAGCTCGCCTGAGCTGTCAGTCCCAGCCGGTTCTAGGAGGCGTTGCTAGGAGCCGGTAGGCTCCAAAAGGGACTGACAGCGCAGGCGTGCGGACATCACTATGGCAAGATGTCCACGCTCCGTTCTGCTGTCAGTACGGGAAGAATATCAATTTCTCTTTAATCTGGGAATAATTCTGGAGACTAGCGCTACTGACCAGCTAGCCACCAGATGGGCAATTATGTGGGGCAATATTTTTATTGGGTGGCAGTTCCGCTTTAACTAAATGATAACGATTGAACAGAAGAAAAATATAAATCAGATCAATATTTGGTGTCCACCCTTTGCCTTCAATAAATATAAACTATTAACATGTCTATTTTTGAAAGCATTCTTACTTTACAGCATTTTTTCACACCTGCCTTTTGCACAGTACTGTATATGAGTATAATATAGAGAGTGTGTGTTTGTGTGTGTATATGAGTGTGAGGCAGAGGTGGTATTGTGGTGCAATACCAGCCTGAGGGATTTTTTTTTTTTTTTATTTAACTGGCCCACTAGCTGGTATTCTAATCTGTATGCATATATTAAAACCCTTTGAGTGCCAGAGGGGAATGTAAAGCATTGCTGTGAAATGCATTGCTTACCCCTCTGGCACTCAAAGGGTTAACCTAACCCACTGTATGCATTGCTAAAGAGGCATAAATGGTTAGCTATTAACCCCTTAACATACTGTATGCAATAAATGATCAGTTATTAAACCCTTGCATGCCAGAGAGGTATACAGCAATGTGTTCTGTGATTAACCCATTGAATGTCTCATAGGTGCACAACACATTGCACAGGAATGTGCACATCAATGAATAACCCCTTGTGTGCAAAAAAGGCATAATTCATCAGTAATTAACAACTTTATTCACCTTTCTGGCATACAAGGGGTCGATTACTGATGAATTATGGCTCTCTAGCATACAAGGGGTTAATCCATGAGGTACTGCACCTATGAGGAATTAATTTGGTTAATAACAGAATAAAACATTGCTGTAAACCTGTCTGGTATGCAAAGGGTTAATAACTGATCTATAGCTCTCTAAAGCATGCAGGGGGTTAACGAGTTAACAGATGGTAAATTACACCTCTCTAGCAATGGGTACAATTAGTTAAAAATAATTAAATAATACCTATTTAATCTGCTAGGTTAAATGATAGCAGCGTGCCTCCGTGCACATTGTAATCATTCATTCCAGGCTGAGACTGAGCACTCCTGTACCGGAGCGTTCAGTCTCAGTCCTCAGTTGTGCCGAGTTATGTGATTGCTGAAGCAGTGATCACATGTACCTGCATTTGGAATGCATGAGACAGTGTGATTCACACACTGTCTCTGTGTCTCTCCTCAGCCTGTCTGTCCCTTATGATTAAAGTAAGGGGCAGAGAGGAGACACCTAGGGCTCGATTTAAAGGCAGCCGTTAACCAAAAAAATCACTAACGGGTGCGTTAAGTGTCATGTTGCAATTCAAAGATCCGTCTAAACAACAGCTAACGGCAGTTGCACAATTCCTACGGCCGATACACTTACGTGCATTCAGACGCATGGAACAACATACCCCAGAGCTATTCAAAGGCTTGCGGTACTGATAACGGCTGAAAAAAAGACACACCTAACGGCTAAAAGTTAAGACCCACTTCTCACACACGTTAGACACCTAACGGCCAAAACTAAACACCCGTTACAGAGGAAAACACACAAAAGGCTTACCGCACAACCATGTAAATGGGAAAATTAACCCGTGCAATGCCAAAACAACACAAAAACATGCACACACAACACAAATCACTACACACAAAACAACAACCAACACCACAGGAACAATGACACACAAAAAAACAACAACACAACATGGCACGGAACAATGGGGGTCATCACACAAAGCGGACCCTGCAAATACAAGCTCACCTGGGAAACATCAACACGCGACCTGCACCCCACAACTGCACGCCCGCAAATGGCACACACAGAACAAGCACAACACACCACATCTTATAACACACACACACCTGCAAACACTTACCTGGACACAAACAACTCACCATTGGTCAGCACTCACCTCATCACCACACCTACACAACGCCCTAGCAAGTACTTAAAGGGACAACTCAACACACTCACTTGTGGCTTGTTTTCCACTCAGGGAGGGAGAGAGAGAGATAGACAGAGAGAGAGAGAGAGAGAGAGAGAGAGAGACAGATAGATAGATACAGATAGATAGAGACAGATAGAGAGAGCAAACAGTATGTTGGGTTACATATTGTTGCGAAGACTGCGTAGAAGGCGTGCAAGGGAGAGAGCTAGGGAACATCAGCAAACCCCAAGCACGCCTCATCAACAGCCTTCACCTGTTGCAAGTGAGGAGGCTCTGGCTCACCAGCCACACAGGAGTCCATCCCCACCTGGAGGGCACAGGATGTATAGACGACCACCAAGGCCCAGGGTATACCGCCCAAGGGTCACACTCTTTGGAATGGCTGATGACGAGGTCATTGATCGCTACAGGTTGAGGCCTGACAGCATCATTGCCTTGTATGAGGTCATCAAGGAGCAGGTGGATCCCATCTACATCCACAACCATGCCCTAACTGGCCTGCAGAAACTACTCTGTGCCATACACTTCATGGCAAGCGGGGCCTTCCAGTCCACTGAGGGTTACGCATCTGGCATGTCACAGGCCACATTCTCCAGAGTGCTGGCCCAGGTCCTGCCAGCCCTCAAAATCAAGGCCAGTACCCATATACATTTTCCCACCACCGACATGGACTGGATACACGTCAAGCAGGCCTTTTACGTAAAGGGAGGCATGCCCAGGGTCATGGGTGCTATAGATTGCACCCATGTCCGGATTAAGGCCCCAGCACGTGACGCACAGATATTCATCAACAGGAAGAACTTCCACTCCATCAACGTGCAGATGGTGTGTGACAGCAACATGAGGATCATGAATGTCTGTGCAAAATATCCTGGCAGCACACATGATGCATACATTCTACAAAACTCCTCAGTCCACAGAGATTTTGAGAATGGAACCTTTACAGGGGGATGGCTACTGGGTGAGTTCACAAAACAAAATCACACCACATACACAGGCGTACACACCACTCAGCTCAGCATGCACCTGACCCACACCTACTACGTCCACCACACAAAACATCATTCACACAACATGTGCTCCCTGTTTCACCATGTCACTCACATTACACAGGTGATGCTGGCTATGGATGCAAGTCCTGGCTACTGACCCCTCTGGCCAATCCCCAAACACATGCCCAGGAAAGCTACAACCAGGCTCATGCCAGAACCAGGAATGCTATTGAGCGGACATTTGGGCTCCTCAAGTCAAGATTCCGATGTCTGGACCACTCTGGGGGAGCACTGCAGTATGCACCGGCTAAGGTGTGTGACATCATTGTGGCGTGCGCAATACTGCACAATATCGCAGTGGACACCAGGCTGCTGGAGCACATCCCGGACCCCCCCATACAGGAAGTGCCCATGGACATCGGGCATGTGGAGGAGACCATGAGAGGGGCACAGATCAGAGACAGGCTCATCACGGAATACTTCACCTGTGAGTATAACACAGGCATGCAAACAATCCATGCAAGTCCCCCAGCAGTCCTGTGACACTAACCACACTGCACATTTTGTTCTGTCTCACCCCACAGGAACAGTGACACAGCACTGCACTGGCAGTGGACGTGGAAAATTGTGTGTGTGGACTCAACAACCATCCTCCATTCCACTCTCCACGTTGACATACAGACCCCAAGGATATCACGCACACCCCCAGGAGAAACAAGGTACAACATATTACCCATGTTCATCACCTTACACGGCTTGATTGACAGCAACTAACTGGATATGCCATGATTAGAGCCTGAACAACCATGCTAGCCCAGTAGTGAAAGAGTATTATCTAATGATTTGCATGAGAAGGGACATCAGACTCAATATGGGACCTGTACTGTGCTACAGCTGAGAAGAGCAGCACAGGGGTGGATGTACAGTGGTATGGGCACACAATGTAGAGGTCATGAGACGTAGATCAGATTACCACGGACTCCATGCAGACCTGTGAGTGTGCAGACGTATGTGCCCCTGACATGAATACACACATCAACAAATGTGTCCTAACAGTTCCATGGAACAAATGACATTGGGCTGCCACTGTCACTTTCACAGTGGCAGCACAATGTCATTACTTCCATGGAGCTCTCCGAACACTTGTTAATGTGTGTATACATGTCAGGGGCACATATCCCTAGGACTGATGCACATGTCCTTAGTTCCCCACAGAATTGGTTACAGATGAGTACACAACACATTGTCAAGCAATGGTTTGTGCACTCACCTGTAACTGTGAAAACTGAGGGGATGAAAAAGACTAAATTGTTGTTGCTTGATGATCAGTTCAGGTCTACTGCTCCAAATCCTGTCCTCTTGTCCCGCAGGCATCCGTAACATGATCCATCCTTGAACTGAAGATCTTCCATGTGACTGGATTGATGTCTTGACAACACCTTCATGAAGATCACCCCTTGCTGTTTATGGTGATGTTGTTGGTGATGCAAAGTTTGACCTGAGGTTCACACAAACCTCTACTGGAACATTCTCATAGAGACACAGAAAACACTAATTCTTGAGTGTTTTAACCTGTACAGTCAGGATGCTCAGCTACAGAGTTGTCAAACCTCATGGACAACACATGAGCAGGGCAGCAGTGTTACTGAAGTATTACAATTTAGTTTCAAAGTACATTTAGTGTTCTCATACAGGTGTTCAATGCATATAGGCAATACACACACAAAACACATGTACATTCTAATGTACTTTGAGACACAATAAAGATGAACCATCACCATTCTATCTGTGTCCGTAGGAGGATATATTTGAGAACACATATGTCAATGTGTTACCACACCCAGGATAGAGTATGCCCCATACATGGAAAGGCAACACCCACATCACAGGAGTCCACCACTTGTTTGCCAGTGACTGGACTCTGTGATGTATCCATGCAAACAGATGATGGTGGCAGTGATGCACCAATGTGTTGTGGGAGTGATGAAGAGGTGATACAGGGGACATACTTCCACAGTGAATACCTGTCCACAGTATCTGTATTGCTCAGTATAATCCATGTTCGGAGATTTTGCTCCACTTTGACATATCTCAGTACATGGGCTAACGAACAACCAGACTAAGTGGACATGTGTTATCACTGGTGAAGTCTGTTACACCCTTAGGGAAACAGCAACTCAACTTACAGGAGACCCCAATGCTCAGCCCAGGATATCAATGTGTGTGCTACACGTTGAAATCCTAGGTTAAAAACATTGGCTTCTTCAGTAAGTCAGTTGCACAATGAGTGTGTGAATCCAAGACAACATGGATACATGTCCCATTTATCTATCCTGCTTATAATGTCCCTGCTAAATCACAGAGCTGTTTGTCTGGTTATCCCATTAACCCACTGAGTGCAAGAGTGGTCCCCAACGCATTTCTTGACAATGCGTTGTCTACCACTCTGGCACTCAAAGGGTTAAACACAGCACATGATGTAGACAAATGTTCAGTGTTGTACAATTTGTTGTGCTAAGGGGTATGTTTTGTTGTTCAAATTCAACACACAACACCGCCATATAACACAGTGGTGTAATATGGCTCCAGGGATGTATTACAAGTTGAATTTGTACAACGGTGTGTGTGTGTGAACCCATGTTGTAGCATCCCACTAACATTTCACATAGGCAGAGGTTGTGTTCACTGCATTGTATGGCAATGCATTGTAGACAACCCTGCCACCCAATCCATAACTGAAGACACAACAGATCAGACTGGAATTAAAAAAAAAATGTTTTCTTTATTGAGGGGAAACTTAACAGGTTGGCCCTTTCATTTTTTCTTCTTTGGGTGGGGGGCCTTAGCCTGGGTGCCAGAGGTGGATGCCCTTGTGGATCTCCTGGTAACCCTCTGCCCCCTAGGTGTTGCTTCAGGGGTAACACTAGAGGGGGTGGTGGTTGCAGTAGACCCCTCAGTGGAACGCAAGTTCTCCCTCTCCATCCTCAGGTTCTCCCTGCGGTTTATCTCCCTCAGCTCCACAAGGACCTGTGTTAACATGTCCATCACACCAGTCCTGAGCTGCTGGAGTAGTGTATTCCCCCTGGACACCTCCGACTCCAAACCTTGGATCCTGCTCTCCAATTGGACAATGTTCCTCCTGGATTGCCTCCTGCTCCTGGTGATATTGCTGTCAGTACTCCTGCTCGACCGGAGTAGTCTCCTCTGAAGGGCCATACACTCCGCCTCCATCCCTGTGAGGCGTGCGGTGCTGGAGGTGGATGTGCCCGGTGTCCCTGGTGCTGCTGTTTCTTCCTCTGCTGCTGAGGGTGCTGTTTCTTCCTCTGCTGCTGAGTGTGCTGTTTCCTCCTCTGCTGCTGAGGGTGCTGTTTCCGCCTCTGCTGGAGGTGCTGTTTCCTCTGCTGCTGGAGGTGCTGTTTCCTCTGCTTCTGGAGGTGCTGTATCCTCTGCTGCTGCTGAGGGTGCTGTGGCTGCTGTTGGAGTGGCTGGTGCAGATGATGGGCATATGCCCACCACATCAAGTGATGCAGAGCTGCCCAGAGATGTGTGTGCTGGTGGAGGTGTGAATATGTCCCTGGGTAGGGGGCGCTGGGGCTCACCAATCAGGCCCAGGTGTGTGTAGTCCAGTGGCCAAGGGTCATATGGTGGCCACTGATAGGTGGTGGGACCCCACCTTGGATCATACCTTGGGGCATGCTGTGGAGCCATCCAGGAGGGTGGGTTGATCTGGGAGGCATATGGCCCATATTGGGTGTTGGCCACGGTCCCTGGCAGCCATTGCCTCCCTGGCGGTGGTGGTGCTGCTGATGGAGGGTAGTAGCTGGTGGAGGTGGATGGATGTGTCCACCTCTCCTCCTGTGGCATCCAGCCACTGTACTGGGGAGGTGCAGCTGGAAAGGGTGGTGCAGCCTGTGGTGGTGCAGCTGGAAGGGGTGGTGCAGCCTGTGGTGGTGCAGCTGGAAGGGGTGGTGCAGCCTGTGGTGGTGCAGCTGGAAGGGGTGGTGCAGCCTGTGGTGGTGCAGCTGGAAGGGGTGGTGCAGCCTGTGGTGGTGCAGCTGGAAGGGGTGGTGCAGCCTGGGGTGGTGCAGCTGGAAAGGGTGGTGCAGCCTGGGGTGGTGCAGTAGGTGGTGATGCAGCCTGTGTTGGAGGGGATGGTGATGGTGGGTAAGGTGACCACCGGCTGGTCCCCTCCTCTGTGTCCTCCTCACTGGGGGGTGACATAGCCTCCTCCACTGTCTCCTGCTGGGCTTGACGGCCGTAAGCTGTGTGGAGGAAGAAGATGTTGTGATTAGTGACCTTAGCCATATGTTTGTGGAGACAATTCTACTTTGATATGTGTTGAAGAAAAATATATGTGTTTGTGTTAATCCCCCTGGGTAAACAAGGGTACTCCCACTGCTGAAAGGTGTTTGAGTTATTATGGGTGAAGGTTTCATTTTGAGGTGCAATATCACAGTGGCCAGAAATAGTACAGTGGGGCTGTTGCTACACCCTCCCATGTAGATATCTGGTCCCTGTACCAGAGCTGTCCATATGATTGTGTAGTAACAGCACCACTGTACAATATCAGGCCACTAGGATATTGCCCCTGACATATCCATGTCTGAGCTGTGATACCTTTTGCATCAACACACCTTTCAGCAGTACGAATACCATTGTTTAACTCGGGGGGGGGGGGGGGGATCCAACAACATATATTTGTCTTCACAACTTGTAGGGATGGCTATCCCTCCAGGGGGGTGGCAAAGGTTAAGTCCACCTTGATGTCAGATTGTAGACATTGTGGGAACAGATGTTGTTCTCTGTTAGTCCTATCCCTCATGGTTGTTCAGATAATGCTCTATGTGACGGATGTAGATTTCAGTCATTTGTCTACACGAGGGATTTTCAGCGGAGACAAAATCAACCCATTTAGAGAACAATACTTAATTGGAATGGTGTACAGGGTGTGCATGATTTACAAGCACACTCTGTGGACCATTCCAAAGAGGTATTTCTCTCTATATGTTGTGACTTTGGCTCTGCTGAAGAGCCTCCGTGTGGTCAAATGATGGATATCTTCACCTGTCACATGGAGCAATATCTGTATAACCATGAGTGTTGGAGGGATGGGACTTAGATCAAGACACATCTGTTAACGATGGCAATGATATGACATCATGATGACATTACCCATTGCTATCCCATTACAGTGACACACAAGTAGAAATGGTGATATATGTATGTGGATATGTACCCTTCATATGGATGGAGTAATATCCTTCCAAGATGTGATGCCAGAGAGCATTTCATTAGGTGTGATTGCCTTACTGGCTATATATGTGCACCCATCCAACCAGACATTGTATTGATATGATGGATATGAACATACCTCGTATATCCCATCTACGTAGGGTGTGATATACTATGTATGTGTATTTGGATGGTAGCAATGTAGGTTGATATGTGATGGGTGCACATATCTGGCCAGTAAGGCAATCACATCCAGTGAAGTGATCTCTGTGTTCACATCATGTTGGAACATATTTAGTAACATTTGAATCCTAAGGGCAACAATCCAGCCAGTAGTGAGGGATATCTTTGATTGAGGCCTGTTTTTTTGTCTGTGTATGAGCCCATCCATCCTTCTGTGTGAGGCAACCGTACTCAGTCCTAGATATCCATCAGTCATGGCCTGTTGGTGACCAAGGTACAATGTTTGCTATTTGTTTCCCATATGTATCCTGCATAGAGATGCTGGTGTACCATCGATCCATGGCATCAGCACCCCTGTGGATCCATGTGGGAATCAGATATGGGATATGTCATTTCAAGTCAGAGTAAATGATTGCAGCCACAACACCAATGCCTACTTTTTCCAGCTTGAATTCTGTAAAATAGTTTTCGGCCTGTGTGTTGCACCTACAAGCATTTATTCTGTGTGACACTGTGATGTGTGATCTGATGCCCCCTTTTGTGATTCAGTAAGCGGTGATGTTGAACCGATGACATGAACATGATGGTGACTTCTCCAGTGATCTCCTTTCCCCATTTCCAGTGTTTTCCATGGAGTCTGTACAATGGGACCCTATGAACTTGATTCTTGTTTTGGCATATTCTCCATGGACTAACACTGGTACTGGTGAAGTGAGGGTGTGTGAGGGTTACTTTGTGTCCACCATGTGTTTGTCACCGCTTAGTGAATGTCCCCTGTGTAGCATGTGATCGTTGTCCTATTGACTTGTTTGTTGTCAGGTTAACCCCTTGAGTCCCAGAGGGGTTGCCAATGCATTGTTGATCGATGCATTGATGATCCCTCTAGCACTCAAGGGGTTAGGGTGGGGGTGGGGACATGGGTGACATTGTGTGTGAACAGTGATGATCTATGACAGTCGACAATTTGAAAATGAAGGTTTGTGTATTGTGTGTAATGAGCACAGCGACAGGAGGGTTGAAGTAGGACTTTGACAGGTTTGTCCCAAGTTGGACGTTGCCATTTGTCCAGGTGTTGTGTCCTTTTTTTAACCCTCATGGTGCTGTGTTGGTGCAGTTGTATGGCTGAGTGATGGCCATGTGTTGAGGTGTGAGTGTGTGTGCAGCTGGTGTTGGTTGCTGTAGTGTGTTGTTCTGTAGTGTTGCACTTACCGGTAGTGTGGAGGCTCCTCTCATCCCCAGTGTCAGTTCCTCCCACGACCCCCTCGATCATGGTCGGGGACATGTTCTGCCGCACCATCTCCTCCCAGCCGCAGAATGTGATGGGCACAGATGGGCCACCTCCGGTGCCTCGGGCTTGCTTGGCCATGTCAGACATCTTGTTCTTGACCACCCTCCGGCAGTCGCCCCATCTCTTCTTCACAGACTCCACCTCCCGCCTGCATGTTGCCACCGCGTTCACCCGGCTGCAGATCTGGTTCCAGGCTGCCTTCCTCCGCGCTGCCAGGCCAGGGACCTTTGCCGTCGGGTGGAGAACACTCTGCCTCTCCAGGACAGCTTCCACAAGAGCCGTGTTCTCCTCCTCACTATATCTGGGATCCCTGATCCTGCCCTCATCAGCTCCGGCATGGGAGGATTCAGAGCCGGAGTGCCCTGCCTGGTCTGACCCTGCCTGTGTGGGGTGCTCCCCAGGAACTACCCCTCGTCCCACTGCAGGTTCTGTCCCTGTCCTGCGTGTTCCTGCTCTGGTGGGCCTGGTCCCCCTCCGCCCTGCGGATCTCCCTCTCCCACCCCTGCTCTGCTGAGGGATCCCCTCCTGACCTTCCTCCTCCTCCACTACTCTCCCCATCCCTCTCTCCTGTCCTCCTCTCCTTGCCATCACTCACCCAGTCACACCCAGGCACTCCCACAGGCCCTCACAGACACACTCGATCCAGTCACTCTCTGTCACACACTTTCACTCCCAGATTCACACTGTCAAAATAAAAAGTAAAATGTGTAAGGTGTTATGAAATAAAAGGACTATGTGTATGTATGTGTATGTGTTTGTGTTTGTATGTGTGTATGTAATATGTGCAAAAGTGTGATATGTGTATATATAGTGCTCCTCTCTCCAAACTGCAAAACTCCTCTACCTCCAATGAACGCGCCTCTCTCCCTCTCTCTAATGACTATCCTCCGCTCCTGGGTCCTGATATCTGGCTCTGAAGAACTCGATAACAGACAGTGTGTGGCGGTTATTTTTGGGTATATATAGGTGTATTTGAAGTTATTTGATACATTGGGCCTTTGGGATTGGATGTGTGTTTGAATTTGTTTTGGCATCAATCATGGTTGCTTGACAACGGCAGCCGTTATGTTACATGTTGTTTGGAGCTCAGTTATCGTGTGATTTGTCCGCCCGTTGTGCATTAACATGAGCGACAACGGGTTTTGTGTTACGTGTTTTTTGTGTGCCTACGCTCGATAGCTATTCTTGTAGAGTAGCTATTGAATCTGCCGTAACTCCTGTATTATTTGCGAGCGATGTGCCTTTTTCACTTAGCGGCTGGTTTAACGGTTGCCTTTAAATCGAGCCCCTAGTGTTAAAAGAAAATGCAGCAGCTGGGGGTATTAATCCCTTCAGTGCTGTGCTGGAGGCTGGCTGGATGCAGGTAAAGTTTTGACCTACTAAAATCAACTTTTTTTTTTTCTTTTTTTTTTTTTTTTTTAAGACACAACACTTTTTTTTTGCAAAAAAAAAATTTATTAAAAAAAAAAAAAAAAAAAAAAAAACAACATGTCAGTTACCAGTATTGGAAGTATGATTGTTGTGGAGCCATGTAATACATTTATACACCAAATTTAATCAATAAAAAAGTGGGAAAAGAGGTTGGGAAAAAGGGACATGGGGACTTTCATCCAGGGGGACAGTGCCCACTTAAAACTGCCCATTTTGTAGGTATGACTGACCAGTCAAACCTTTAATGCAGTCTCCATAAAAATGTAACCTATTGTGCCCAAATGATCCCAAGAGAAAACAATTGTAGGTTTTTTTACATTTTTTTACCATTTTCTTTAATTTTATTAAAATAAATGGTGGGTTAGCCATATAAGTGTGGTATCAAAAGAAAGCCCTATTTCTGTAAAAAAAAAAACAGTATATAATTATCTTGGGTAAAATAAAGTACTTAGAGGGAAAACACTGTTGAACAAAGACATAGTCATAAAGGTCAGAATTGCTCCGGTCCTTAAGTGAAATCCACCTCAGATTTTCCCGGTCCTTAAGGGACTAATCAATCATGCACTGCACCAGGACACACACTGCAGGCAGAGCAGGGTCAGCTTAGTCAGCCTTGGGGGCAGGACAGGTACAGAGAACAGGACCAGGTCTTCACTGCTGCAGGCTCTGGTGAGTGAGTTGTGCCTTGTATTCATAGAGTTGTGGTCTGGAGAAGTGAGCTCATATGATCTCCCTACCGGCCCATGACTGGGCAGCCCACCGGGGGATGTCTGATCCCCCGATAGGGCAATAAGCCCCTGGTGTGAGGTAGTGTGTAGTCTTCTGATCCTGATTAATCCTTTACTGTGAGAAATATTAACCTGTTGAGTGTCAAATGGTGTGTATTACTTTTCTACTGCGTTGCACACTCCTCTGGCACTCAAAAGGTTAAAAGTCTTAGTGCTTTTCCTTCTCTCAACATGTTTGTGCAGCTGACATATATCCTATACACTTTAGAAAAAACAATGATTTGGGAAGGCAAAACCAGTAAATCAGCCAGTAAATCAACCAGTTTTACTCTAAATCAGTCTGACAAGCTGTTAAATTTCTGAATGCAACTGATTGTACACCGCACAAATCTTTTGCATTCAAATCAAAGGGTTAATGTTTTCTCATAGTAAAATGAGTGATCATGATCACACATTTTACAGAAACCATTAACTTATTAAGTGCTAAATGGTTGCTTTACTATGAGAAAACATTAACCACGTGAGTGCCAAAGAGGTGTGCAATGCACATTGATCTGGCAGGATCAGAGACTTTTCAGTTATTTTTCTTGTACTATTGGCCAAGGCTGCTCCTGTGGAAAAAGCAGTGTACTTAGAAATGCTTTGTGAGTTTTTGCCTATATCTGTTTTATGCCTTTAAATATATTGGTATTAAATATTTTTGACCTTTGAAGAGCGGATCGACTGGGTTATTATCACTGGTGTTGTATTTCCAAGCAGGGTGGACAGTTAATCCCTGCATGCTATTAACACTGGTTCTATGAAGAATAGACCGGTGATAGTCACTTTGTGTATTACTCTGATTTTATTTTCATTGTGTATGGAATTGTGGTTTGCGCCCCTTCTGCTGTTTCTTCTAAGGATCTTGGAAGAGGTCGTTTTGTTGTCAGTGAGCTGCATTCTGTGTCCATTTGTGGAGTGACTGAGTGGGGGCAGTCTGGAGTCCCTCATCAGTTCGGCTGACCACATTTAGTGGTTATTTGTATCGTGAATACGGTGGTGAATTGGTAGAGGATTTTCTACCCACGTTGTATTACACTAGGGGCACCCTCCTCTTTTCTTCTTTCAGGATCAGAGTGGAATAGGACTGATTTACTGCTTTTGCCCTTCCAGAGTCACAAACATTTTGTTCTAAAGCATTCTCTAAAGTAATGGTTCTCTACCAGGGTGCTGTGGCACTTTGGTGTGCTGCGAGCGCCAGCTTAGGGTGCCACCATTTTTCCATGAAGCCACTGACAAAAATATGAATACGGAGTTATATATATCTTTAAAAAAAATTGTTAGACACAATATGCTAGTGTGTGTTCTGCTAAAAATTAAGACCTAAGAATAACTGAAGAATTATATATTTGTTCCCTTAATTACTAATTTGGCAAATACCTATAAAGTGTTAAGGGTACCTTTAACATTCCAGACTGTGTGTTAGGGGTGCCTCGAGCAAACAAATAATGAGAAACACTGCTCTAAAGTATACAGAATTTATGTCCACGGCACAAAGGTTGTTAGAAGGAAACACACATTCAGAATTGCAGGAGCAGTAAGATCATAGTTGCTTCAGTAAGAAGTGTTTTTAACCTTTTGAGTGCCACAGCCCACTGGGATGTGCAACACATTGCAGAGCAATGTGTTGCACACCTCTTTGGAAATCAAGAATTAATGCTTTTTTCACACTAAAACAAATAATATTGTAGTTCTATTTCAATTGCAAGCTCTGTGGTATCAATAGTGTGGCTCCATTTCAGTTGTAAGATCTGTGGTATCAATAGCGTGGCTCCATTTTAGTTGGAAGATCTGTGGTATCAATAGTGTGGCTCTATTTCAGTTGTAAGATCTGTGGTATCAATAGCGTGGCTCCATTTCAGATGTAAGATCTGTGGTATCAATAGTGTGGCTCCATTTTAGTTGTAAGATCTGTGGTATTAATAGTATGGCTCCATTTCAGTTGTTAGATCTGAAGTATCAATAGTGTGGCTCCATTTCAGTTGTTATTTCTGTAGTACTATGTTTGCCTATAGTCACCAGGGACATACATTTTGACATGAACTTTAGGACCTACCCCCTTGAAAAATACCCATGTTCTGGGCTGCTGCAGGCATGGCAGAATTTGGAGGGATTTTCCTCAGTAATGCTAAGTAAGTAAAGTAACGGAAAATACATTGACGTCTGCACTTTTATTTTGCCTCCTTACAAGTGGAAATTACATTTCTGCTATTAAGGAAGGATGCGTATCAAATACAGGTGGTAGACTGCCTGCGAAAGAGAGGTCTCCAGTAAGTCATAAAATACCCAGAAAGTGGCACTGGCAAATGCTGAAATATAAATAGTTATTATAATATTGTTCTTTTTTTTTTTATTAAACTTTCATTCCATTAACCTGCTGATAAAGAAGGCTACAATGCACTGGATACCCCTTTGGCACTCAATGAAAGTAAATGTAAATGAAAGTAAAGTAAGTGATAATTTTTGCAATAACCAGTTATTTTTAGGCAGCACATTGCATTGGACACACGTCTTGTGCTCAAAGGGGCTAATGGAAAGAAAAAAGAAAAAGATTATAAAAACTAGTAATTTTTCAGCATCTGTCAGTGCCACTCCCTGGGTATTGTATTACTTATTTAGGCTGTAGTACATTCCTGCCTTGTTGAGCATCCATCTTGTTTTTAAATAGTTATTTGTTGCTCCATGGACCTCCTTAGGTGTTTCAGTGGGGTGAAGCAGTGCATTGCCTAGAACTCTCAAAAAGCTAATTTACTGTTGCCACTTAAACCATTTGAGTGCCAAGAAGTGAACTGTGCATGGCATACTAAGCTTTCATTCACAGTATTAATTGCGGTTGCCATTAACCCCTTGAGGACCTCAGGGGTGTGCAATGTATTGCAAAGTGGTGATGCCAGCCTAAAAGCCTTTGTTATCTGCTGACTAGTGCATTCTAGGGCCATCTGGCTCTGAAGAGGTTAAACTAGATGTTTTGCAAATTTCCCATATTTTTAATGAACATCCTAACATTGAATAATTTTGCATTCTAAATTGCCAGTATCGTTGCAGAGGCTCCCCAAAGACCACATGGTGCAGGGGGCCCCATCTGACTCGAGACTCCTAAGAAAATTGGGCCTCTATGGATCAATGGGGTCCCAGCAGTGCAGTTTCATATGCTATTTTTTTCTGTAGGTAGTGGTGAAACGCAGCGCTCACATTGGAGCGGTTCCTCCATGTGCAATCCTATTTATTAGTTCCAACCCAGAAATAACTGAGTGAGTGTTAAGAGCCGCTCACTTGTACTGTTTGAAATGGAGGACAGACTGGAAGAGTTGCTCTCCTCTATTACTACACAAAACAAAAGGTAAGGGGAGTCATCAAATGGTGCATTAAGGAAGTGGCCATCTGAACATGGATTGGTGTTGGACTCTGTATTTGTGGAATCTGTGGCTACCAATGGACAGGGTAGAAAGGCTAAGGGGCGGTCACATACAAATCACACACAAATATGTGGCTATTGTTGGGAAGGGGAGGGTCTCACAGTGTTTGGGGAATTTGTGCATACTAGTGGGTAGGGAAAAGAGGCTGGGGGAATACACAGTGTATGTAGGGAATATGTGGCTACTAGTGGGCAAGGAAACTAGGCTGGGGGGATGTCACACAGTGTATGTGTGTAATATGTTGCTACCAGTGGGCAGGGGAACAAGGCATGGGGGGGGTCACACAGTGTATGTTGGGAATCTGTGGCTACCAGGAGGCAGGGAAACAAGGCTGGAGGGGTCACATAGTGTATGTGTAGAATCTGTGACTATGAGTAGACAGGAGAAAAAGGCTGGAGGTGTTATAAAGTGTTTGAGGAATCTGTAGTTACTAGTGGGCAGGGGAATAAGGCTGAGGGGTCATACAGTGAATTTAAGGAATATGTGGATAACAGTGGGCAGGGGAACAAAGCTGGAGGGGTCAAAATTGTATGTGTATGTTGACAAATGATTTAGGTAAGTTAGAAACATGGATAAGAGTGTGGCAGCTGTAGTTTAATGTTGATAAATGTAAAATAATGCACTTGGGAATAAAAATCCAAAGGAAAAATATAGTATTAAGACAACAGAGGAAAGAGATTTGGGAGTAATTATTTCTGATGACTTAAAGGTAGGCAGGCATTGTAACAAAGCAGTGGGAATAGCAAGCAGTGTGCTGGGTTGTTTAGTTAGGGGCATTAATAGCAGAAAAAGGTAAGTGGTCATGCCACTCTAAAGATCTCTGGTTAGGCCTCACCTCGCGTATTGTGTACAGTACTGGAAACCCCCATCTCCAGAAGGATATAGTTACTCTAGAGATAATTCAGAGAAGGGCTACTAAAATGGTCAATGGTTTACAGCAGGGCTGTCTAAGTTCAGTCTTCAAGGACCAGCAACAGACCAGGAGGTAAGGATTTCCCTGATTAAGCACAGGGAAGTCAGTCAAAATGAATGATCCAATGATTAACTCACCTGTGCTTAATCAGGGAAATCTTTACATCCTGCCTCTTCGTGGCCCTTGAGGATTGAACTTGGACATCCCTGGTTTACACTAAAAGAAATATCAGGATAGATTTAAGCATGCATGAGATAGGCATAAACCTGTCCTGAACATAAGACAAGACCAAGGACTAAATATGGTTTGAGGTTTTTATAGTAGGAATACTGGCCAGACTAGATGGGCCGAATGGTTCTTATCTGCCGTCAAATTCTATGTTTCTATGTTAGGAATATGTGGTTACCAAATCGGCGGGGGAACAAGACGAGGTCACACAGTTTGTGCGGGGAATCTGTGGCTACCAGTGGGCACTGTAACAAGGTTGGGTTGGGGGGAGAACTATTCCTCCATATTTTTTTTACTCATCATTTGTTTCATCACAACAATTCTTACTACAACAAACAATATTCTTCCTCTCTATTGTGCTCCTGTATGCCTCAAGGGACCATGCCTCCTGCCCCCCCATACCACCCACCACCTCCTTTGTTCCTTTCTCCCCAGTGTCACCCTACTTCATCCTCCTTCCACCCCTAAATCATCCCCAAGGCCTCGCCCTCGCTCTCTTTCAGCCATCCCCAGGGCCTCGCTCTCTTTCAGCCATCCCCAGGGCCTCGCTCTCTTTCAGCCATCCCGAGGACCTCTCACAAGTGATATTGTGGGTTTGTGCCTGTGTGTCTGTTTTCCTGGACAGAGGGGTGTATGTGCTCATTGTGTGCTTTCTCCAGCTTCCCTTCTTTCATTCTCCCTCCCTCCATATTTACTTCTTCCTCCATCATTAGCTCCATGTTTTTCCTCCTTCCATTTTTGTTTCCCTTATCTTCCTTTTTTTCTCCTTCCATCCACCCATAATCTTTTTCCTCCATCCATCCTTACATCTTCCCTGTCCATCCTCTTCCTCCCATGATCCTTTCCTTCTTTCATGGCTATTCTCTTCCTTCATGTTTACATCTTCTTCCTCCCACCATCCTTTCCTCCATTTTATTCCTCCTTCATGCTGAGTATGTTGAAGGAAGAACATCACTAGCCACTTGGTAAATATATTGCATTAATTTGTATGTCACAGTCACTGTCAGATATGAGTGCAACTTGATACTATTATCTGTATTCAGTAAGATAAAGAGGTAAGATTCTGGGCAAACCAACAGAACCATAGGTGACAAATATAAACTACACAAATTCCCATTTCATTACATGGAGCTTTTAACCCCTTGAATGCTGGGGAGGTTTCCATAAGCTTAAGAGGAGCAATTCTGGAGCAAACCAACTGCACCATAGGGAATACAAATCACCTAAATTTATATCAAATTAACATGAAGCTTTAACCCTTTGAATGATAGAGGTCTCCAACTATTTGTTTACAGTGTATTGTACACCTTTGTAGCACTTAAATGGTTACAAGATAAGTTTAAATCAACTGGAATCTTTATATGTCCCCTATGTTGCAGTTGGTTTCCTCCAGTATTACTCAAATTCCTCTTAGTATATTGCCCTCAATATCATTCAAATTTTACATGTTGTTTAGGCGGTACATTTCCACTGTGTTCTACATTCATGGGTAAATCAGACTTACCGCATATGATGTCCAATGCACACAGTGTTATATCCATAAAGCAATTGAAGGATTCCTTGTCAACGCGTTTCTTAAGTTTCTCTACCAATATTTTAGATTGCTCATTCATGACTTCCAGGAATTCAGACAGAATTGCAAAGTGGAAGGTGGGAGTTATCATCTTTCTTCTACTCTTCCACTTTTCCCCTGTGCTGGATATTAGATGATGATGATTATTACAATTATTATTATACTATTGTTTGCAAATTCCTATAGCAACAAAAAAACCACCATCTCAGATATGCATTGAAATTACTGAGTACTCTCCTAAGGGAAAAAATACTTGTTTCTGCATTACAGTATCACATTCTCAGGACGCTGAAGGCCAGCATTTATCTTTTTAGTGCCAGAAGTGTGAACAACACAATGAATTGCTCAACTCCCTGTCACTCAAACCGATAAACAAAAGATGTGTGTTTGTGCTTTGTTTTTTTTATTAAAATCAAGTATTTAACCCCTTTAGGACCAAAGAGGTTTGCAACTCATTACTTCACAATGCTCTGGCGAAGCCCCCTGCCTCCTTAACCAAGTGTATATGCATCAACTTTAACCATGGTGAAGAGGAGTGGCCACCTTGTTCTTCGTGTTGAAGAGTCGGGGCCACCAATGCACTGTTCCCTTCATGGTGGTGTAGGGGACATGGTGACCCCTCCCCTTCAACATGGCCAACAGGATAGCCCCTCCCTTCCATTCGCCACTTTGCCTCCCTCTCCCATTTGCCGCTTCACCCCCACTTCGCTCTCTTCCACTCCCACCCTGAAGAAGTCCTATATTGAGTAAATGCTGGTTATGGTAGCATTTTCACAACAAATCAACTCATGGTTTGAAAAGGATGCACCCAATCATATCAAGAATTGAAGACATAAAGGGGAATTAACACGATAAGGCAACACAGGTTAACTTAAATTTTAATTTCTTTTTTTTTTTTTAGCAAATCAGTAAAGTAACTCATCTGTCACTGTGTCAGTTAACTGTGCAGGTAGCCATTTTAACCCTTTGAGTGCCAGAGGGGTACGAAACACATTGCAAAGCAATGCATTCTGTTCCCCTCTGGCACGCAAAGCATTAAAGTATTCTCCATCTGACATAAAAAATATCCAAGTATTGAAAGAAGTGCTCATTCAATAATAGACTACTGGAACTTGTCACCAGTAGAGGCATTATTTCAAATATTTTTTTTTCTGCATAGGTAGTGTGGCTTAAGTTCAGGAGGTCCAGCATTTCACAAAGATGATGTCTTCCTCCATTTGCCATTGTGTTCTAATTATAGATACACCACATATAAAATAAATGTTTTAGGGGGCTAATAGCAGTTACTTTCATTTCTAAATTTAACAGAGAAGTCTTTTAAATAGTTACTTCTTCTTTATGCCACTGAGTGTCAAAACTGTAAAATTCACAGGCTTGGCAAAAGTGGATTTGCATGTCCATCGATGAGAATTTAAAAGGGATAGTAATACTTAAATTTCACTATCCCCATCTTGTAGCCCTTAAAAACTGGAATTAAATGAGACCAGCGGCATCTCTCATGGTTTGAGAGATATTCACTTTCAAAGTTCCCTCTCCCCTGATGTCAGCGTTCTAGCTGACAGCAGGGGAATCCGGTTCCTGTGCAAGCGTAGGCTTTTCAGCAGAGCCGCAATTGCCTTATGGAAGAAGAAATTCTTCACTGAAATAGTCAGCGTTCTAGCAAAAACTTTGAAAGCGGATATCTCTCAAACCATAAAGGATGAGAGTCAAAGGTTGTGTAAGGAGCGCAGGGATTGACTAGGGGAATATCTGGATATGAGTGAGGAAATGTATTGGGGAGCTGAGCTGAATAGAGCTTTTTATGTTAGTAGCAGATGCAATGAGAAACCTGTCTAGGGACATGAAAAAAGGGCAGCCATTGAGAAGCAATAGGTTAGGTAGATTAGTTGGGCACCAGAATTATGGATAGACTGAAGCTGAAAAAAAGGCAGGGTAGTGGCAGTCTGCTCAGAAGAAGGTAGCAATAATCAAGATGAGAAATGATTGGAGAATGCATGAGAGATTTGGTGGCAAATTGAGTGAGGAAAGAGTGAATATGTGCAATGCTTCTGGGTGGAGACAGCAAGACTTTCAGAGAGAATGGATGTGGGAGGTAAAGGAGGGAGAATTGTCAAAGATAACAGCACACCTGTGAGGCAGATGTATGGAGATGTTAACTGTAAGAGAAAGTGAGGGGGAGGGGAATGAGAAACAAGGAGGTTGATTAGTTCACTTTTGGATTAAAGGAGTTTGAAGCAGCAAAGGGACCTCAAAGAGGAGATAGAAGGGAGGCAGTTGCAGATATGTGTCATGTCTGATGGAGGAAGACCTGGGGAGGAGAAGCATATTTGAGTGTCACTGCATAAATATTATAGCAATAGTCATAAAAGTTTATGATTTTTCCACTTGATGAGGTGGGTTCACTTTGAAATGTAGCTCAGAAAAGTGTAACTAAATGGCACATTCAACATGTTGCCATGATGAAACAGGCGACATGAGAATCTCGCCCTGCATCAAAAGCGCAAGATACTCATGTCGCCGGCTTAAACCTTGCTTAAACCCGCATTTGGTATTACATTGGCTGCAACATACCTTAGCATACACTTAGATGAGGATTTGCGCCATCTCTTCCTTCACCTATATATACTTTTTTGCATATCAATCCTCTGAACATCGGACTGCAAATGTTACACTGGGACTAGCAGCAAAGGACATAATAGAAAGGGCCCTGGGGACGTTTATAGGGAAAGTTAGTACTCTCCACTTTATATTGTTCCTATTTACATACTCCATGTGAACGTGCCTACTCTTTCTTCTCTAAATGCAAAATAAATGTACGAGTACAATAATAGATTCATGGTGGCCAATAGTTATTTGTTCATGTAAGCAATTCTCAAGATATATTTGGTAAACTATTTGAATATATAAGTAAACAGTTGCATGCCAGTTTTTTGGAACTTATATACATTGCGTGTGTGCACATATTAAAACTACATAGGGTGGACACAAGAAAGACAGATGGTAACTCCGGACCTCTAAATGCCAGATCCTGTGAAGACACCAAAAATATGCAGAGAATTGGAGCACACGGCTGCAGCCAATGCAATATCAGATGCGGGTTTAAGAGAGTTTTAAGCCGGCGACATGAGAATCTTGTGCTTTTGATGCAGGGTGAGATTCTCATGTCACCCTTTTCATCACAGCGACATGTTGAATGCGCCGTTTATTTACAATAACTTTTCTGAGCAACATTTTAAAAGGATACCGATAAAGTGTATCTAGAGAAGAGAAGGGAGCCAAAACCAGAGCCGTGTGTGAATGAATGCAAGGAGCAGAGGTGAACATGAATCCCCTGAAAAATAGACAAATAAGGAATGGTTAGATAGATAAGATCTGAACCAGGACAGAGCTGTGTCATGTATGCCAATAGCAAGAGGGAGTTGGTGATGAACAGTGTCTAAAGTTGCAGAAAGGTGCCACTGCTAAATCTGTGAATGGCAAGACCAAAGAAATACAAGAGTATTTCACTCACCTGAATTGAAAATTGAACCCCTTGTGTGCTAGAGGTGTCTTCAATGCATTGCATCTTAAAGCGCTGAAACTGTCTCTAAAATTCAATGAGTTACCTAAAAATTGCTTAAAGGAACACTAACATCTCACCTTCATCTTAGCAGAAAAATCTAATGGCCAGTATCAATCAATTATATGTGGATTGGTTTTCTAAAATTAGACTTTATTTAATACAAGATATTACCTCCACTGAGGTCAGTATGATGAATTGCTGCAGGACTCCTGGACTCCAAACTATTCACACTGAAGCCTTTTTAAGAAGACTTCAGTACGAGGAATTGGGAGTCTAGAACTCTCTCAGAAAGAAATATATGTGCTATCCTGGACTAATTAAATATTCATTTTGGATAACTAATCCATGCAGTATTGATTCATAGTGGTCATTAGGAAATTATACCCTAATTAAAGTAATTGGGGATTTAGCATTAGGCGGTGTTAGTGTTCTTTTAACAACTTAAGGACCAGAGGGGTGCACAACTCATTGTCAAGCAATGTGTTGCACACCCCTCTGGTTCACAAAGAAACAGTAAGCCCATATAAACTACAGTGACTAAACTGCAGGCTATGTACCCCTAACTAGGTCTTTCAAGATTTTTTCTCTGTGCAAGGACATTGGATCTATGGGGGCTTGAAAAGTCAGTCCCAGCTGCCATAGAGTAGGTTACCAATCCTAGAAAGGAAGATGAGGAGCCTTCTCCTTAGTTAAGAGAGCACTATGGGATTAGCCATGTGACTTGGTAAGTATTATGATAACCGATGATCTACCACAGCTGGTTAGTGTAAGTCACTGGTATATAGCCAACATTTAGTTACTTTAGTTTACATGGGTTTACTGTTACTTTAACCCCTTAAGGACCCACAATGTACATGTACGTCATGGGAAAACTTGCATTACAGCGGAGCAATCAACATCATAACACTGCCTCCTGATCCATTACTAATATAGCGATAGGAAAAGACATAATTGTATTATGTTGAATAAGTCAGCGTTATTGAAGAAAACCAGCTTCTTCTGCAGGCATCCAGGGCACAGAGCTTACAAGAGAAGTTCAGTGCGCCTGTGCCCTCTGCAACTTCCGTTACCTAAAGGTCACCAACGAATGTCACCACCAATCCGGGCTGTGCACAGGACAGACAGAGCAGATTCCAGGTAACCTTCCTGTAAGATGTCTGTGCTGTTGTCCGCTGGAGGCTGAAGAAGAAGCTGGTTTACTTCAATAATGCAGACTTATTCAGCATTATACAAGTATGCCTTTGCGTATCTCTATATTAGTAATGGATTGGGGGGCAATATTCTGATGATGATAGTTCCACTTTAAGGACCCATGATGTACATGTACGGCATGGAATTCAGGGCTCTCTGCGTGGCTGCACACCATTCAGGGACCCCTGATTCCATTTCAGAAAAGAAAAAAAAATGCCCCATGGTCCTTAAGTGCCAGCCGCGCAACCGGACTTTAAGGGGTTAGCATGATTGTTAAATAACTATGTAAACTCAGTGAGATACAAACTAGGAGTAACAATGTAACCACAATAATGTCAGGAACCATTTTGTACAATAATTTATGAATCTTTACAGAATCATTTAATAGTGTAAATATCAGTACCTGGTTAGAAGTCCAAGACCAAGCCATGGATGAAGGAATTTATATGCAAATGATTTGTCCATATGTTTGGAAGAGCTCAAAATATGCTAAAAGTGGAAAAATATTGCAAAATGTAACCAACAAAGTTAAATAATAGCTGATTATAAAGTTGTATCTAATTTGAGAGATTTTTATGTATTTCACCCCAAAATTCTAAAAACTGTTTTTTGTTGTTGTTTTTTTTTTGACCCAGTGGAGTCATTCTGTGGCAAATCATTGATTAAACAGGGCTTCTAAGTTCTTGAGCAGGAGTGTCTAAAACCCATGCCCCTCTAATATTACCCTTACGGACAAGAGAGAGAGAGAGGACAAGGCAACTATCTGACTTGTGAGTGAAAATGACTGATTTATGTCACATTGTTGAACAGATAATGTATCAACTATGAGTCCCTCCTGGAAGAGTAGAACATTGTATCAGCGTTGTGTTTAGATATAGAATGTTTTATTCTTACTTTGAAGAGAAGGCATGAAGGGATTTGTTACTGCTGAATGCGTAGTTATATATCTTGGGTGTGTAGTTATTTAATAGGAACTTAGGTAGAATTAGGCATTAGGCATTACGTAGATTAGTAATTAAAAAAACTAAAATAAATTAAAAAAATAGTAATTTACATAGGTGGGTAAATTAAGTAGTTTAGTATGTGTGCGTGGGTAGTTATTTAGTAGAAATTAGGCATTAAGTAGTTTAGGATAGGTAACTACATAGGTAGTAACAATGCAGAGGATCCAAGGAGATACATGCCTTTTTGGCATCAGATTATCAAGCCACAGATTCCGCACTGGATTATGATGCATACCAATTTAGTGATGTGTCTAGCAATAATTCTAGTGATCACACTGGGTTCCCTGTTCAAAAGATGTGCTGCCCCAAGTGATACCCCAAGTACTAACACTGATCCTGCACTATAGAAATTCCTGCATTCACAGCCAACCCAGGAATTAAAGTACATGTGTCAGGTTTTACCCCTGTCATTTTTTTTTATTTTTGGATGGGAAGATATTTTGGGGGATATTTTCTCCCAAATTAATAAGTATGAAGTTCAATATCTTGATGCCAATCCCGTATCCTAAACTGCAAGGCACCAATCCTGGCAATCCACAAATATTAAGGAGTTTAACCCTTTGAATGCCAGTGGGATACGCTACACATTGCCAAGCAATGCATTGCACACCCCGCTGGCACTCAAAGGTTAGAAAATTCTGGGCCTAAACAAAGTCTATGGGAATAATTAAAATAACCTAGCATTCAGTCATATTGGAGCAGAAATCCTATGTGTGCTGCTCTATTTTCCCCACAATGGCCAGTGAAAGATATTATATGATTTTGCACATCATGTATTTAAACAATACCTGGTGCCTGCCTATAGAAGAACCCTAGTATGACACGGTATTTAAAATACACCCCCTAATAACTTAACAGGCCATGTTTACCCCACATAAAAATATCTGCATTGATGAATCCCTGATGAAGTACAAGGGAAGACTGGGATTCAAGCAGTGCATTCCCTCTAAGCACTCCGGGTTTGGAGTCACATTCTGTAAGATTTATGAGAGTGCCCCAGGTTATACTCAAGCTTTCCGGGTATATGAGGGCAAGGACTGTCAACTTGATCTGTCTGGTCACACAGACTTTCTGGGAATTAGTGAAAAGATTGGTTGGAACCTCATTAAACCCTTACATAATAAAGGGTACTATTTATATGTGGATAATTTTTATGCCAGCTCCCTGTTATTTAAGCGTTTACACACAGGACCGAAATGAAGGGCATCTTCAGCTTTATACCAAAGGTATCTGTTGGTGATTAAGTTTAGGGAAAAAAGGATGTGTGTGTGCTGACCACTATCCATGATGACAGCACTGTGCCAGTCTTTGTCCATGGCAAAGCTGAGGTACTAATAAAACCAGTCTGCATCAAAGAATACAAGAGGGGAATGGGAAGTGTGGACCTATCTGATCAGCTTCTGCAGCCTCACATCAATGTAATGAATAGTAGGGCTTGGTATAAAAAATCTTACCCTTATATGATGCAGATTTCCACTCATAATTCATTTTTAGTTTTTAAAATAGCAAACCCCAATAAAAAATTAGCATTTGTGCAGTACTAGCTCCAAGTAATTATGGGTTTTTGTTGCAAGATGCACCTGGTACTACAGTAGTGTCTCGAGAACAGGGAACTGGTGCAGAACACTCTCCTTTTAAAATTCCCCCAACCAGCAAAATACACAGAAAAAGGGCAGAATGTGCTACAGCAATGGGAAATGGACTGAAACTCAATTTTACAGTTCTGATTGTCTTTCATAACCTGGGCTCTGCACTGGCAACTGCTTTAAGTAATGCAATGATGCAATGAATTATTGACAGATACCATTTTATTTTTCACCATGTTTTTCCCCCTAAATATCCTGTGTTTTTGTATATTTTTCAGAACGCATCTCTCCACAGCATCCAATGATACAACCATTTTGTTTGTAAATTCCCACAACAGTTGACAAACCTACACAGGTTATGTTTCCATTAAAGGGCAACAATCACATGTAAACATACATTAGTAAAACTATATTAGAATGGGTGCTTTTTTTTTTTTTTATTTCATTTACCTACTTTTTAAGATATGAAGACTTAATTTTGGGCACTTCCGCATTCTGAGGCACACTGTATGTGCAGCACAGAAGCAGGTCTTCCCACCTCCCTCCCAGCTGCCCCAGGGATCGAGTTCATGCTTCCCTTCGTAGTGGTATTTATCTGGGCTGTCATTACAGCATGCTCCGTTTACTATGATACTGAGCTTGCAAAACTATGCATGTGGGGCATTGCAGTACTCATAAGATGTACTGAGCACTAATCAAGGCTTTTTTCCTTTTCCATCTACAAATATCTGGTGCTTGAAATCCATAGCAACATTGCAATGTAATTTAAAAAACACAAAATCAAAATATTATCACAAATTTGGAACATATTTGTGGAAAAATAGCTGCATGAAAAGCTCCAATATTCTACTCACAAATTGCCCTATGTTGTCTATTTTTCAGAAACATAAACGTTTGTGGGTTATTTTTGGTTCCTGAAACTGTTAAAGTGTTAGTAATGTCCCCAAAAAAGTTTTAGTAGATTTGCAGAGGCTAAAAAAATAATTGTATTGCCACAAACCCCATCTCTCAAACCTATACGGTTCGAGAGATAGTCACAATCAAAGTTCCCCCTTCCCTCCCCTTCTCCTGATATCAGCGTCTAGCTGACAGCAGGAGATTCCAGTCCTGGGATCAGCCCGCGGCTCTGCAGCAGAGCTGAAATCCCGTTATTGCAAAGGAATTACTTCATTGTAAAGGTCTACAAAGTGTGCCTGGTTTGCAAGTACACTTTGTAGACCTTTCCAATGTAGTAATTCTTTTGCAATAACTGGATTTCGGCTCTGCTGAAGAGCCTCATTGTGTCTGCCAACACGGATCTCCTTCTGTCAGCTTTACAGGGGAGGGAGGGGCGAACTTTGATTAAGAATATCTCTGAAACCATAGAGGTTTGAGAGATGGGGTTTGTGGCAATATGACTTTTTTTTAGCCTCTACAAATCTATTAAAACTTTTTTGGGGACATTACTAACACTTTAACTAAGCTATGATCCTCACATGCCTAATTTTGAAAAATTACAACTTGGAAATAGTGGTGCTCACCTTATAATATTTACACTATACATGTGAAAAAGAGATTAAAACCCTATTAAAATTCAGGACAAGGAAATTAATATATTTGGAGACATTTTTTTTCAATGTGTTACTTTTTTATATTACAATCAAACTAAATGATAAGTTATACATATAAGTATGGCATCAAAAGAAAGCCCTACTTATCCTTAAAAAATGCTATATAATTTGTGTGGGTATACTAAAGGAATTACAGGGAAAATATGATTGAACAAAGACATACTAAAAAGGCTTAAGCCCGCAATATAAGAATCTCACCCTTTTGATGCAGGCGAGATTCTGATATCACCCTTTTCATTGCAGCGACATGTTTAATCTGCCCAATAGTGGGTGACATTTTGACAGTGAACTGGTTAAGATAAGGTAGCACAGTAATAAAAAGTGTTGGAACAAGCATATTAATTCTGTGTACTCCAACCTTGCTACCTGTTTGTACAAGCAACAAAAATATGGCTGTTATCTGTTACATTCCTGCAAATGTGTATCTACAGTATATAAAATTCATCCTAAGAGCACAATGACAACTGGCGCTAATAGTGTCAATTACTACAATGTTTTATGGAACCGAAATACAAATGCAGTGCAACCACATATAGAAAATCTGTTGCTAAATAAACTGTATATTTAACATTGGACTCTAAACACTTTCTTAAATTTATTTTAGAAACTCTATTCAATATTAGGTAAAACTATTGTAATGGTGTAAGTATGAATAAGTCCCAAACTGATCACTTGGGATATTTCATAGGCCGGGTTTAAAATCTATATTTTCCTGAATTGGTTCACAGATAAACCAGGATTTTAAATAACTTTCTCTGCTCAGACATAAAACATAAAATACTATAATACATAATTATGAAATAATAATACATTTGTAGATTGAATCAAGGCCGACTCAAGGATTTTAACAACTTTAAACGAAAATTATAACCTAGCAATAAGTGGCTCATAATTTCTTTAACACACTGACATACCTTAGGTAGGTGTCCTTCGTACAGCAATTAGAAATATAATGGAAAATTATATAAAGATAGACATCTACTGATCCCTATGTGTAGGATCTGTATTAAAGTCTGATTCGTGGTCATAACTCCTCACAACAAACAGTGGCCTTCACTATAACTGAATGAATTGCAAGGGGTAAATGTGGTTGTCATTAAGAAACAAACTGAAACAATTAGTAGTTGTAACGGTTTGTTTGACACACAGACACGGTAGGTTTGGATAAAACACAATTTTATTGAACAATGATAACAATAACCCTCACGGGTCCTGTAACATATACACAATATAATACAGACACAAGACAGGTTATAATGAGGTAAACCCACTCGGGTCCAGTATATGCAGGTAATCCAGAGGTCAGGCAGTTCTTGTGTGATTCTCAGTTGGACAGCACTGAATGGGTTACTATTAGGCCGAGAGTACTGACAGGCCCTAATAGTGCAAGGCCCTTTAAGAAGCTCAGTCAAAAGGAGAGAGCACAAAATCGAGTAACACCCAAAAGTAATGGAGACCAGATCAACTTGAGGACTGCCGTAGCAGTAACGGAGACTGAGCAACTTGTGACTGCCGTAGCAGTAACGGAGACTGAGCAACTTGGGCACTGCCGTAGCAGTATTGGAGACTGAGCAACTTGCCCTGGGAGGCACCCAACCGGGGACTGCAAGGGAGAGAGGACGCACAGAAATGTAGCCTGGGTGGCACTGAGGCAACGGAGACCAGACTACAGCGAACTGTCCAGAGACAGCGAGGATCCTGACACCACCCCAACCGGAGACCGGATAAGGCGTGCAGGAAAGGAATGCAACCACAGTAGCCCAGCCGGGCTGGAACCACACACACACACACAGAGCAGGAACGTCAGCCAATCCGAGTCGGTACACAGAGCAGGAACGTCAGCCAGGCCGGGTCGGTACACGAAGCAGGAGCGTCAGCCAATCCAAGTCGGTACACGGAGCAGGAACGAGATGCAGAATAGTCAGACAGTCCGGGTAGGTACATGGGCAGGAACAAGATGCAGAGTCGTCAGGCAGGCCAGGTCGGTACACTGAGATCACACAAATAACAGGAACAAGCGCTGGTACTGAAACACCACTAAAGGGCACTGGAGAAGTGCCAGAACCCAGCATTTAAAGACAAATGCTGGGCGGGACAATAACAGTGCAGCCAATAGCGTAACCAGGAGTGGAAACTGACAGAATGTCGCCAAATAGCACGGGTACCGTGATAGTAGTAGACTAAAGCAGCAATCAAATGCAAAAATACAAAGATATAACTGACTGCTGTTTGACACCTACTTAAATCCTTCTAATAAACAAATTAAGAGCCACTTATGCAATAGTTCCCCTTTAAGCAAAACAATTGGATGTGGCCCCATTTCTAACAATACATAAGTGTTAATATTCACAAACCTAGAAAACAACCTCAATACACATTGCCCTCTGTCCACAATCAACAGCCTCTATGGATTTTTATACAGCCTCTGCTGATGCACCTACCAAGCTTTCATCTACATTGCACTCAGATTCTGAAATGATATTTAACAAGGAGGTGCAACCAGAAACTACAGGCCCCAAAGGCAACATTTCAGGCAGCTCCGCACTTCCAGGTTCCATATATCCACATCCAGCATCATTACACAAAACGGCATGCGTTTACTATTAAATAGCCAAATGTCCCAAATTAAAGTCAACTCAAAATCCTGTATCCAAAGAATGTAAAACAAACAAATAAAATAAAATAATAATGGTACCTCTCTCAATTTCCAGAGCAAGCCCCTAAAAGTTTCAAAATTTCAAGAAAACCATTATAAAAAAGACAGAGAATAGATAGCAAATTCTGAATATACCAATGTTGTACAGAAACCACCACTATGTTTTTTAGGAGGGGATTCCTTTTCTTTTCAAAATGATGAAGCCTCTCTGGGATCCAAGGGGTTAATTTAATCTGTCATCTTATCTTGAAGTTCTTAAAATGTAAGAGATATGAAAGGAATCTTAAAAATGGAATTATGTTTTTTTGCCTTTAGTTTGAAGTGCTATTCATACTCCTTTTAAAAATTACCAAACATTATACTATTTGTTGCAATTTTCCAAGCTCTGCATGTCACAGAAGATGAAGAATTTGTGAAACAAACTGAGTTAGTGTGTGACTACACTTGTTCCATGAGGCCGATGTGCTAAGTAAATGGCACAGACAACAAATACCCCTTAAATGCTAGACTGAGCTCTAAATCATTGCAATGCAATGTGATAGCTATCTCTCTAGCATCTGAGGAGATAAAATCCCCATTTAAAGCAATATCAATTTGCATGTGTGCCCTGTGGTACAGTTAGTTTATTTCAGAATTGTTTGCAGCCTCCCTGAGCACCTAATAGGGTGCCTGTTGGGACATAAAGACAAAAAGAGCAAATCTGGGGAAAATCAACCAATTTCCCTGGATTTTATAAGGGGTCTTTAACCCCTTTAATGCTAGAGAGGTCTCCAATGCAGTGTGTTAAATGGGATTAATGGTGAATTTCCATTAGTACCTTATGGTGCAGCTGGTTTGTTGCAGATTTGGACTGTGTAGGTCCTATGCACCTAAATGGTTGTAATTGTGATGGGAGAAACTGGAGCAATTATTCACCTTAATGGGAGCATGACATATGGGTAGGAGCATAGTATGCAGTGCAAAAGTTTGGGCACCTATGGCCAAATTACATGTTTTGTTGATTTTCTAAGTGAAAAGAAATTAACAGTGAACACATTTACACTTCACATATTTCTTCAAATTGTAATGAATATTTACTATGTATTTGATGGAATTAACAGATTGAAAAAAATAGATTAAAACAGTAAATGTGGCATGTACAAAAGTATGGGCACCCTATCAGTCAGTACTTAGTGACACCCTCTACTCTGGCAGAAATCACAGCCTCCAAACACTTTTTATAACCAGCTAGCAGTCTTTCTGTTCTTGCGCAGACACATGCTTAGGTTGTCTTGCATGCACTGCATGTTTCAGATCTACCCAGAGGTTTTTAATAATATTCAGGTCTAGAGACTGCGGCCATTCCAAAACCTTAAGCTTTTGTTTCTTGAAGTAGTTCATGGTTGAATTTGAGGTATGTTTTGAATCATTGTCTTTTGTATTATTATTATTATTCTTTATTTATACAGTGCTAACTAATTCCGCAGCGCTGTACAATTGGTAATAGACATACAGAGGTAATAAACAGTACAATCAGATGTGGAGAACAAAAGGATCAGAGGGTCCTGCCCATGAGAAATTACAGTCTAGAGAAATGAAGGTTGGACACAGAGGAAGAAAGTGCTATTGGGTGTAAGTGCCTCCTGCCACATGAACTGCCAGTCAGTGGGTGGGAGTGAGAAGTGCTGTTGAGTGCAGTGGTCCGGGCAAGGGGTGATTCTTGGTGATAATGGTTATGGAGGCAGTTGATAGGCTTCCCTTAAGAGGTGAGTTTTCAGGGAGCGTCTGAAGATTTGAAGGCTGGGGGAGAGTCTGATGGGGCGGGGGAGGGAATTCTAGAGCTGAGGTGCAGCACGGGCGAAGTCCTGTAGGCGGGAGTGGGAGGATGTGATAAGATTTGTGGAGAGCAGAAGGTCGTGTGCAGAGCGAAGATGGCGAGTGGGAGTATGGAAATGAGAGATGAAATATAGGGGGGTGTGGTGTTAGTGAGGGCTCTATAAGTTAGCACCAGAATTTTGAATTTAATTCTGTATGCTAATGGGAGCCAGAGGGGTTTAGTGTTACAGAAGCAATGAGTGAGGTAGATTAGTCTTGCAGCATAGTTCGTTATGGACTGTAGTGGGGTTAGTCGGGTGAGAGGAAGGCCAATTAGTAATGAGTTACAGTAGTCAAGACGGGACATGGTGAGTGTTTGGATTAGAATTTTGGTAGTGTTTTGTGTGAGAAAGGGTGGGGGTGGGAGCTGTGGAGCTCGATTTCCACCAGTGCCTTTCAGCAGTGCATGAGCACCTTTGTAGGTATCATGTTTTTCTTGTGTACAATATATCCAACCTCTTCAACTTCAGTTTCTTCACTCACAGTGGGACATTAGCTTCCA
The DNA here is from genome assembly GCA_037306005.1 of Rhinophrynus dorsalis. NCBI lineage: Eukaryota > Metazoa > Chordata > Amphibia > Anura > Rhinophrynidae > Rhinophrynus > Rhinophrynus dorsalis. The sequence goes on from CM074718.1 coordinate 112,607,061, forward strand.
GGATCTATTGATTGTTCTTCCTTATACCTGCACAATATTTACTGTGCCCTGGGCTCCACACAACCCCAAAGGATAATATCCACCCCCATGCTTAAAGGGATAGTAATACTTCATTTTAACTTTATTTTATTTTGTAGGCATTAAAAAAACATGAAGAATGATATAAGTCTTATCTCTGAAACCTTTATGGTTTAAGAGATATTCACAAACAAAGTATCCCCCCTGTTCAACCAGATCAGAAGGGAGATGCCCAGGTAGACTGCAGAGAGGGACAATCTTCAATTAAGATAATGGAAAAAGCTGAAAAACTTGTCAAGGGGGGAAGGGCTTTCATTGTTTTCATACAAAGAAAATTGTCCCCTTCTGTTATCTGTACTGTCATACAACCAGACTCACATCTGAGAAGAGATGGCTTACACTAGGAAAAAGGGGCGGGAGGGGAACTTTGCTTGTGAATATCTCATAAACCATAAAGGTTTGAGGGATAAGACTTATATCATTATTCATGTTTTTTTAATGCCTGCAAAATAAAATAAAGTTAAAACGAAGTATTACTATCCCTTTAACAGTTGGCAAGGTGTCTTAAATGTACCTTTAGTGATTTGTAGCCAAAGAGTCCAATTTTAACTTCATCAGACAACAACACTTGGAGAGAGATTTATAAAAAGTGTCCTTATTCCTTATTATGAGTGTTGGTATTTATAAAGTATTCTAGTTAAACTTATAAATGTGGTAACTGTAAAGAATAAGAACAGGTCAGACATGGCCTTAAATATTTAGCAAACATTGTCACTAAATTGTTGCAAATAGCGACTTTTTTGAATAAATACGCTGCACCACTTTTTAAAAAACTTTTGTTCTACATTTTTTTTTAAAAATATACTACATGATGTTATATCCTCTTAAACTGTCCTTAATACTTTTATAACTACCAGAGACAATCTTACAGCCATTTTAACGCTTAGTTTCGATTAACTCCACTTTATAAATCTTGGTTCCTAAATGCCTCTGGCTTATCTGTGCGGAGTTGCATACTTCACACATTGCCTTTTCTCGTGTGATCACAGGGAAGGTTTCCTTCTGATGACTCATCCATGTAGATCATGTTTGTGCAAGGAACTCTGTACAGGGGACTGGTGCACCACTACTACCATTCCTGCAGGTCCTTTGCAGAGATATGGGGTTATTGCTTTGCATACCTGACCAGTTTATGTGCTGTTCTATCAGAGAATTTTCTTGGTCTTACAGATCTTGCCTTGACTTCAACAGATCCCCTTAACCCCTTGAGGACCACGTGGGGAGCCTTCCCCAGCTTGTAAGAGTCAATAATCTTTATTTTCTGAGGATAACAGCCCATGGTTACTGCGTGTAAGCACAATACCCTGAGAGTTTCTAAGACTAAGAGAACTTATTAAGCTCTGAAATTGTCATCACCTAACTTGGATTGAGATCTAACAAGTCAATTAAGTTCTGAGATCTTACAAAAAAATAAAACTGGATGAACTGGAAGGGTGCACAAACGTTTGAACATGCCATATTTTTGGTTTTATTTTTATTTTTCAGTGTGTTAAATTCAGCAAATAAATAGTAAATGCATAATATTTGCTGAAATAGTGTGTTTGCTGCAGAGGTTGTGTTACCATCCTTTCACTTACACAGCCCAATATCATAACAATCTGAGCGATAACTCCTGCAAACTGATCGTTTTACTGTCTAATCTGCCATTACTGCTTCAGGTGATGAACAATAGATGAGAGTTGGTACCGTGTTAGCCGTAGAAATACAGGATGCAAAATTTTTTTGTAAAGTTGATACCTTTATTGGCTAACTAAACAGATTTAAAATGCAAGCTTTCAAGACTTCTTAGGTCTCTTCCTCAGGCATGTTATACAGATAAATATGAAAACTTCTCTCTTAAATACAAGTACACATTACATTGTTTATAATGGAAATCAGATAACAACGTTAGTCCAGATACCAATTCCTTGATCAGTCAATGGTAGAGGATGTGATTTAAATAGCATTCTTCCTCTGGGTCCAGGTATTTATGATTCCAGAGGGACTGTCGTAAAAGTTAATTCACCATTAAGTACTGTGACAGGAATTCCCTGTCCCTTTTCAAGCCATAGGTCAAAGAGTCAAATTGTAACATTAATTTTACCTCCCATAATTTTCTGTCCCTCTGATTGCGAAATTGGCCCATTAGTACAGTCAATTTAATATCCCTGATACTGTGCCCACTTTGGCAAAAATGTCCTCCCACTGGTGTCTCTGTCTTTTTGTTGTTAATACTGGATCTGTGGGAATTAAACCTCTTATGTAATTTCTGTCCCGTTTCCCCCACATAAAGAGCTGTTGGACATTTTGCACACATGATAAGGTATATTACATTGGATGATTTGCAGGTGAAATTACCATTGATCTTATGGTGTAACTGGGTGTTTGGGATGGGTATCTTGTCTGTGGTATAAATGTGTGCACAGGTTTTACACCTACTTTGTAGGCAGGGTAATGTGCCATTTTTTGTATTTTTGTTCAGGGCACTCCTTACCATCAGTTGCTTTAAATTGGGAGGCTGTCTGAAGGAGAGTAAGGGAGGCTGTGGAAATATGTTCTTAAGTCTTTCATCTGTGTGTAAGGTTGCTTGAAGTTCTCTTGATATTTTGCGCAGAGCTTCAACCTGGGGGTGGTACGTGACAACAAGTGGCACACGGTTTCCCTTATGCTGTTCTTTGTAGCTCAACAGATCTTTTCTTGGTATGTGAGTAGCTTTCTGTATCTGACTGTCAATAATCCTTGCACTGTAACCCTGTCTTATAAAGTCTCTTCTGAGTTTCTGGAGGTGCTTGTCACGGTCCGCCATGTCATAACAGATGCGATTATATCTGATGGCCTGGCTGTATATGATGGAGTTCTTTGTGTGTTTTGGGTGAAAGCTATCATTCCTCAGGTAGGTTGGTCTGTCTGTTGGTTTACGGTACAAGGATGTGTGGATGGAGTTGTTCTGAATACTGATAGTCGTGTCTAGGAAGTTAATGTTTGTGCGTGAGTGACTGAGTGTTAGATTGATACTGGGGTGGAATGCATTGTAATTTTTGTGGAATTTGAGAAGTTCCTCTTCACTGGCTGTCCAGATGATAAGAACATCATCTATGTAGCGGTGATAGACCAGGGGTTTTGTCTGGCAGGTGGACAGGAAGTCCTCTTCTAACTTTGCCATGAACAAGTTGGCATATTGTGGTGCCATTCGGGTACCAATTGCAGTCCCCATTTTCTGGAGGTAGAGGTCCTGTCCAAATTGGAAGTAGTTGTGGGTGAGTATAAAGTGTATGAGTTTTGTTATTGGTTCCGTGGCTGTGTTATTTCTTTCTAGATATTCTTGGCATGCTGCTATGCCATCTGTGTGTGGAATGTTGGTATAAAGGGATTCTACATCCATAGTGGCAAGGATGGTGCTCTCTGGAATGGGGCCCAAGTCTGCTAGTTTGTTCAAGAGATCCGTGGTGTCTTGAAGGAAGCTGGGTGTTCGTTTTACCAGGGGTTTCAGGGTATTTTCTACCCAGCCAGAGATATTTTCTGTGAGTGTGCCAATTCCTGAAATGATGGGTCTTCCCGGGTTTCCTTCTTTGTGTATTTTTGGTAACATGTAGAAAGAGCCCGCTTTTGGATCTGTTGGTATTAGGGGCCTTATCTGTTCTCCAATGTTGGAGGGCAGTTCTTTTGCGGCAGAATCTGTAAATCAACCAGAACAGAACTGCATTGTGAACCTTTCCACACACAAGCCAAGCAGAGAGGAAGTATCTGTGCTTTCAAAAGGCCTGTCATTCTGTCCGACTAAACCTGTGGACAAGCTAACACTCTGTAGGGACATGGAGGAATTTTTCAGAAAACTCAGACTCAAGGAATTCTTCCATGACAAAATGGATAACGATGATGCCAACACCACAGAGCAACATCACAATATCAATGCACCCACAAAAAGATCCACCTGGACTCCAAAACCAGGTAGTAACCCTACACTGGACAGATACATAGGTATCTTCAGAAACAGAGTAACTACAGACATACTGGAGAAACAGTGTGAACCAACACCCAACCTAACCCACAAGGAACAGAAAGCCATACAGTCACTAAAGAATAACCAGGACATTATTATTAAGCCTGCGGACAAGGGGGGAGCTGTTGTTATTATGAATACTACAGACTACATTCAAGAAGCAAATAGGCAACTCTCTGATGAAAGATACTATATGAAACTACAAGAGAATCCCACAAAAAAATATACAAAACAGCTCAACATGATCATAAAAGAACTGCCCTCCAACATTGGAGAACAGATAAGGCCCCTAATACCAACAGATCCAAAAGCGGGCTCTTTCTACATGTTACCAAAAACACACAAAGAAGGAAACCCGGGAAGACCCATCATTTCAGGAATTGGCACACTCACAGAAAATATCTCTGGCTGGGTAGAAAATACCCTGAAACCCCTGGTAAAACAAACACCCAGCTTCCTTCAAGACACCACGGATCTCTTGAACAAACTAGCAGACTTGGGCCCCATTCCTGAGAGAACCATCCTTGCCACTATGGATGTAGAATCCCTTTATACCAACATTCCACACACAGATGGCATAGCAGCATGCCAAGAATATCTAGAAAGAAATAACACAGCCACGGAACCAATAACAAAACTCATACACTTTATACTCACCCACAACTACTTCCAATTTGGACAGGACCTCTACCTCCAGAAAATGGGGACTGCAATTGGTACCCGAATGGCACCACAATATGCCAACTTGTTCATAGCAAAGTTAGAAGAGGACTTCCTGTCCACCTGCCAGACAAAACCCCTGGTCTATCTCCGCTACATAGATGATGTTCTTATCATCTGGACAGCCAGTGAAGAGGAACTTCTCAAATTCCACAAAAATTACAATGCATTCCACCCCAGTATCAATCTAACACTCAGTCACTCACGCACAAACATTAACTTCCTAGACACGACTATCAGTATTCAGAACAACTCCATCCACACATCCTTGTACCGTAAACCAACAGACAGACCAACCTACCTGAGGAATGATAGCTTTCACCCAAAACACACAAAGAACTCCATCATATACAGCCAGGCCATCAGATATAATCGCATCTGTTATGACATGGCGGACCGTGACAAGCACCTCCAGAAACTCAGAAGAGACTTTAGAAGACAGGGTTACAGTGCAAGGATTATTGACAGTCAGATACAGAAAGCTACTCACATACCAAGAAAAGATTTGTTGAGCTACAAAGAACAGCATAAGGGAAACCGTGTGCCACTTGTTGTCACTTACCACCCCCAGGTTGAAGCTCTGCGCAAAATATCAAGAGAAATTCAAGCAACCTTACACACAGATGAAAGACTTAAGAACATATTTCCACAGCCTCCCTTACTCTCCTTCAGACAGCCTCCCAATTTAAAGCAACTGATGGTAAGGAGTGCCCTGAACAAAAATACAAAAAATGGCACATTACCCTGCCTACAAAGTAGGTGTAAAACCTGTGCACACATTTATACCACAGACAAGATACCCATCCCAAACACCCAGTTACACCATAAGATCAATGGTAATTTCACCTGCAAATCATCCAATGTAATATACCTTATCATGTGTGCAAAATGCCCAACAGCTCTTTATGTGGGGGAAACGGGACAGAAATTACATAAGAGGTTTAATTCCCACAGATCCAGTATTAACAACAAAAAGACAGAGACACCAGTGGGAGAACATTTTTGCCAAAGTGGGCACAGTATCAGGGATATTAAATTGACTGTACTAATGGGCCAATTTCGCAATCAGAGGGACAGAAAATTATGGGAGGTAAAATGAATGTTACAATTTGACTCTTTGACCTATGGCATGAACAGGGACAGGGAATTCCTGTCACAGTACTTAATGGTGAATTAACTTTTACGACAGTCCCTCTGGAATCATAAATACCTGGACCCAGAGGAAGAATGCTATTTAAATCACATCCTCTACCATTGACTGATCAAGGAATTGGTATCTGGACTAACGTTGTTATCTGATTTCCATTATAAACAATGTAATGTGTACTTGTATTTAAGAGAGAAGTTTTCATATTTATCTGTATAACATGCCTGAGGAAGAGACCAAAGAAGTCTTGAAAGCTTGCATTTTAAATCTGTTTAGTTAGCCAATAAAGGTATCAACTTTACAAAAAAATTTAGCATCAGGTGATGAACAGCAGAGTAAACCTTTTATGTTGTGCTCCACATATAAGAAAGTAGACACTACAGAAAGATTAGCAATTGCAGAGCAAACAAACTTCTCCTTATGGGAGAAATAAAACCTCTTAGTGATTTAACCCTTTTATTGCAAGATAGGTATAAAACATATTGCAAAGCAATGCTATCAATACCTCTCTGGCACTCAAATGAATGCAATGGTGGCCTCTCTATCATTCACAATCTCCTTCTCCTCCCCCCACTTCCCCATTTTTCTTTGAAATTTGATAATCTAGATAATCTTTTAAAGCGGAACTTTCATCTTAACTAAAGTTGCACTGCAATAATTAATCAGGTAGCGACTAGCTTTATAATATATCTATTACATTTCAAAATTACCCGATTATAAGGAAATCCTTTATTTTAGGAGACCAGAAGCCAGACACCTTGTCTGCGCATCTGCGCTGTCAGTCACATTCTCTGTAAGAAGCATTGCAGCGTGCCACAAGGTACCCAGAAGGTGCAGACATGCAGACTGCACCAACTTGGCCGTCAATCTGAGAAGATAAAGGATTTCTTTACAATCGGGTAATTTTGAAATGTTATAAAGCTAGTCATTACCTGATTAATTAATGCAGGACACTTTGGTTAAGATGAAGTTCCGCTTTAATAAGCATACAAGATAAACTCCAGCAGAACACCTATCGCTTCTCATAATTAGTAGTTAATCAAATGAGATTTGCTTCACCCGTAATCAATTGCTTGTGAATGATGCTTTGGTTAGTAGCTTGCAAGCATTGACAGTGTTAACTACAATCTTGCTGCAGACATACCTGGGTTAAAGGTCACAACCACAAGACTGAATTACCAAGAAACAGTTGAGCCTAGCACAGGATGACCATACACATTGGTTAGGTGGCTTGAAATACTTCTGAATGAGCACAGGTAAAAACACAGAAATTGAGGTGTTCATCCAACCAGCAGCAACTAGATGGGACCAGAAGCTAGACAGACTGGAGATAGAAGACTGATGTCTACTGGAGGTAAGTAAAATGTATCAGGTGACAAGGCAAGACTGGAGGAAGAAGATAAATGTTAAATGAATGAGAACATGAGATGCCAGGTGGCAAACAGTACAAGTGATTCTCCGACAAGCAAAACAAGCTCTGAGCAGAGCAAGACTGAAGAGTCAGGGTGGGGGGAAGACAATGGGGTGGTCACTCGATTAGTCAGGTCAAAACCAGGGAGACACAGGAACCAGGATTCACACAAGTGCAGAAGGATCGAGGGGTATAAATAGGAAGAAATAAGCAGAGAAGAACAGCTCAAAGAAGATGAAGAGCGGACTGGCTAACTGGAACTGCTCCTAACAATTTCTCCCCTATGGTGTATCTGGTTGTCCCAGAACTGCTCCACTTTTCTTTTGTACATAAAGCACATAGGACCATATTTATAAAAGCTGGCTTCATTCTGGAGTAAACCAACTTCTCCAAAGGGACAAATAAAAATTCCTAATTACACATGCAGTTGAATAGAGCTTTTTAAGCCATTGAATGCTAGAGAGGTTTCTAATGCATTGCTTCACAAAGCATTGGAGATCTCTCTAGCATGCAAAGGGTTAAAGGGGTTAACAGTATTTTTTATTTTTTCCCTATGGTGCAGTTGATTTACTCCAGAATAACTCCAGATTATATAACTATGGGCCATAGACTCCTATTTACAAGGTGTTGACTAGCCTCTTACCCCATTGAAGCTGCTTTTTCCACTATTTTTATTACTGGCATTACATACCTACCCTGAGCTATTTTCACCAGGTGAGTAATCTCAATGAGTAGACCCAGAATGAATGGGTCATTTACACAGTGAAAGGTACATTTCTGTACAACAATGCTTACCTCCACAGTTTCAGCATGATATAAGATTACAAAAGGTACTGGTCCAATCCAAATTTTAAAAAGTGGTAGATTTCTATGCAGTTCTGTGAATTCAATAATTTGGTCGAAGAAATCTGTAAAATAAAACATTTCCGTTTATATGAATATGCTGTGACCTTATGGAAAAGAGAGAACAAAAGAGAGAGCACCTCCTTGCGTAGTATCTCACGATCCACCATAAAAGCACCACAAATAAATGGATACTCACAAACCAAATAGCTGTGGAACTACTTGGTAGTACACAGCAAGTATGCTTCTTTGGGAGTTTCAACTGCCCCAAATTCAGTATCAAAATAAATATTGATTGAATCTCAAGACTGGACTGCTTGATCAAATCCCAGGACTGGGCTGCTCACGTTGTACACTCTCTCTCCAAAACAGCCAAAGAGATTCAATCATAGAAAACAAAAAACAGGGAGTGCCTCATAGTGTAATACTATTAGCAATAATAATATAAAAGATGGTTAAAAATGATACTCACAAACCCGTTGGTCAGATCAAACTGAATTCAGTGCAGATGGAGAAATAAACCCGTGTCCACTCGGGCTCCTCTGGTGAATCAGGATTCAATGTGCAATCTCCACAATTCTTTACACAATACAGTTAAGTAAGATGAACAAAAACAGCGGCTCCAAAAAATAAATGTGAAAATGTTTATTTATATAAAAAAATCCATGCCCTGGACAATGTGATTATTAAAAAAAGTCTAACACGTTTCGTGGTGCTAAACCACCACTTTATCAAAGACAGATAAAAAAAGAGCCGCCACCAAAGACATCCAATTTAAATATATTCCATTGATGTATTATTGGTCCAATCAGCGGGCACATCACTCGTCCTACGGTATCACCTCTGGCTCACGATTGGCTGATAACAACCACAGATAAAAAAACAATGCCAATCCATCTGTGGTGTTCTGAACAGCCAGACACGAGCCGGAACAGCAACCCGCAACAAACTGAAAAGCTTGATATAAATATCATCCTCACCCAAACAGACTGATCAGAGTCCCAAACAATCATCACAATATACAAATATATTTCATAAAAAACATTCCTTTAGATGTTCACATGAGCAGGTGGATCACTATCCAAATGAACTCGACTACAAAAGACTCACAATAAACTCGCAGGAAGAAATAAAAATTAGATTAGATTAAATTTAAACTCAAACAAAAATACATTACATATTAAAACATTCAATAACAAATCTCTCACATATTTAGTGTATGAAAATAATTAGTGTCTCAATACAACTATGTGACAAAAAAATGAATGTATATATTTATAAATAAATGAATGATGAACTTTGGTGTAAAAAGACATCCCAAAGGTAATCCACTTCTCCAAAGTAAATTAGGTTGAATAAAGACACAAGTCCATCATGTTCAACCTTCTCTTCATACCCCAGTAACTGAGAATTTTATAGCTTTCCTACTACCAATTAAGTTAGTCTTTATTAGAACTTCCTGATCTGCCTACTGATAAACAGAATAACTCTGTATGTTCCCTTTTGAAAGAAATGTGTCTAATCTTCTCTTAAAAGCATCCATTGTATCTGCCATAACCACCTCCTTGTGCAATGAATTCCACAATTTAACAGACCTTACTGTAAAAAAACCCTTCCTCTGCTAAAGTCTAAACCTCCTTTCCTCTAATCTCAAGGGGTGATCCCTTGTCACCTGATGAGGCCTTGGAATAAATAGCTCACCTCAGAGATCCTTCTACTGACCTCTCATATACTTGTACAATGTGATAAGGTCTCCTCTTAGTAAATAAACCAAGTTTGTCTAGTTGTTCCTCATATGTCAAGTCCTTCATTCCCTTAATTAATTTTGTTGCTCTTCGCGGTACCCTCTCTAGTTCTAGTATATCCTTTTTCAGAACCGGTGCCCAAAATTGCACTGCATACTCAAGGTGAGGTCTTACTAATGATTTGTATAATGGCAAAATAATGTTATCCACTCTTGCTTTGATACCTCTTTTCATGCAAGACAGGATTTTGTTTGCCTTTGCTGCTGCTGTTTGACACTTGTCACTGTTTCCAAGTTTGCAGTTGACAAGGATACCCATGTCTTTCTCTAGCAATGATTCCATTAAGTTCATAAGTAGCCTTGGGATTGTTTCCTCCCAAATGCATGACTTTACACTTCCCCTTTACACTTCCCCACATTAAACTCCATATTCCATTTGTTTGCCCAATCTGAGATTATATGTAAGTCCCTCTGTACAGAGAACATATCCTGTTCTGAGTTAATGACCTTGCATAATTTAATATCATCTGCACACATGTTAAACAGCAGTGGACCTAATACAGCAGTTAAACAGCAGAGAACCCTGAGGTACTCCACTCTCCACTTTAACTGTATTGGAGAATTTTCCATATTGGAGAATTTTCCATTTACAACCACACACTGTTCCCTATACTTCAACCAGTTTTGTATCCTATTGCAAAGGTTTTCTCCTAGCCCCAATTTCCTTATTTTATACACCAGTCTCCTGTGTGGCACTGTATCAAATGCCTTTGCAAAGTCTAGATATACTACATCTACTGCCTTGCCATTGTCAAGGTTGCTGCTTACTTCCTCATAGAAGCTGAAAAGATTAGTTTGGCATGATCTATTCTTCATAAAACCATGTTGATTCGTGGTAATGATCTTATTTAATATAGCAGTTTTCCCACTACAGGTCTGTAATTCCCAGGTTCTGTTTCAGTTTCCTTCTTAAATAGAGGCACTATGTTAGCTCTTCGCCAATCCTATGGCACTGAGCCTGTGGTGATCGAATCTTTAAAGTGTAAATATAGGGGTTTTGCTAACACTGCACTAAGTTCCTGAAGAACCCTTGGATGTTTACAGTCAGGACCTGGTGCTTTGTCAGTCTTAATTTTGTTCAGTGTTCCCATGATATCTTCTTGAGTTAACCCAATATCTGATAATTGTATTGTTTTATTTGTTACTTGCGGAGGCTCTTCTACCATTCCTTACTCCCTTGTATATACTGATGCAAAGAAAGTGTTTAAAACATCAGCCTTTTCCTTATCCTCACTAATCAACTCAACCATCTTATTTTTGAATGGTCACATGCATTCCCTCTTAAAGGGATAGTAATACCTGAAAATAAGTTTATTTTATATTGTAGCCCTTAAAAAACCATGAAAGATGATGCAAGTCTTATCTCCCAAACCTTTATGGTTTGGGAGATATTCATATGTAAAATATAGTATAGTTCACTTTTCCTTGCTGTTTCAGCCAAGTCTGCCATCTAGTGGACAGATTTGGAATTTGGTCCAGATAGCAACCGGCAGCTCTTTAGCAGTGCCGAGATCACGATCTTTGAAAATAACTACTTCATTGGAACTGTGTACAAAGTGTGCTTGGCTTGAAAGCACACTTTGTAGACCATTCCAATTAAGAAATTATTTTTAAAGATCATGATCTCAGCACTTCTGGAGAGGCACCGCTGGTCGGGCGACCGGATTCCAAATCTGAAGGGTGGAGCAATGACATCACTCCAGGGGAAACTTTACTTCTGAATATCTCCCAAACCATAAAGGTTTGGGAGATAAGACTTATATCATTTTTCATGTTTTTTAAGGGCTACAATATAAAATAAACTTATTTTCAGATATTACTATCCCTTTAAGTTTTTTGTTATTTATATATTTGAAAAACTTTTTTGGATTAGTCTTGCTTTCCCTTGCAATTCGAGTTTCATTATCTATTTTTGCTACCCTAATTGCCTTTTTGCATTCTTTGTTGAACTCCCTGTATTTTAAAGGGATAGTAATACTTTGTTTTATTTTGTAGGCATTAAAAAAACATGAAGAATGATATAAGTCTTATCTCTCAAACCTTTATGGTTTAAGAGATATTCACAAACAAAATATCCCCCCCCCGTTCAACCAGATCAGAAGGGAGGTGCCCAGGTAGACTGCAGAGAGGGACAATCTTCAATTAAGATAAGGGAAAAAGCTGAAAAACTTGTCAAGGGGGGAAGGGCTTTCATTGTTTTCATACAAAGAAAATTGTCCCCTTCTGTTATCTGTCTGGTCATACAACCTGATCCACATCTGAGAAGAGATGGCTTACACTAGGTAAAAGGGGCGGGGAGGGGAACTTTGCTTGTGAATATCTCATAAACCATAAAGGATTGAGAGATAAGACTTATATCATTCTTCATGTTTTTTTAATGCCTACAAAATAAAATAAAGTTAAAACGAAGTATTACTATCCCTTTAAGAAAGATTGTTCAGTTCCTTCAGACTTAAATAATTTGAATGCATTTTTTTTTTCCTTGCCATTTCCTTCTTTACATGTGCAGTTAACCACATTGGCCGTGACTTACTAACAATCTGAAGTTAGCTTTTGTAAAATTAAGCGTTTTGGTTGAACCTATACAGTTTTGCTTTGCCAGACTAATCTTAATGTAACCATGTTGTGATCACTGTTTCCCAAATGTTCTCTTACCTTAATATTGGATACCATTTCTGTGTTATTAGTGATCACTAGGTCCAATACATTGTTATTTCTTGTCGGCACTTCCACCATTTGTGACATGTAGTTTTCCCGAAGCATGAATAACTATATGAAATAAACCTAAGGGTTACTTGTGTAGATAATCTGATAATGTGTTTATGTAAAAATACCTAATAACTACAAAAATTGTGCATTTGAAATTGGTACATTTAACCAACAATGTTACTAAGAAAAAAAACATTTTTTTTGGTTTAATTAGGCTCTATCCGATCTGTGGTGGTTATTAGCAATAGTTCCATTTTGTCTTCTATAGATTCTGGAGGTATGAAATTAACTCTTGTTTGGATATATAGTAGTGATAATTAGTTGGTTACTATGTTGCCTTATATCAACGGGCGCCCGCTGATTGGACCAGTCATACATCAGTGGAGTATATTTAAAGGGATAGTAATGTTTCATAATAAAAGCAGCTCTAATTAATCATCATAGTATTTGGGCCTTGGAGAGTGTTATTTCAATTCTGTCAGAGTTGTAGTTCAAGAGTAATTGAATGATAAAGTATCAACCTTAGCTTAGAGCAGCAGGGAGTGTCCAGGTAGATTGCAGACAATATTCAATTAAGATAAGGGAAAAATCTGAAAAACTTGTCAAGGGGGGCAGGGTTTTCATTGTTCTCACAGTAAGAATATGTCACTGAGTGACTGAGAATTAAAGACACTGACAAGCACAGATAAAATAAAATAGATTTTATTGAAATTATAATAGACGCAGCAATGTACCTCTCCACTTTCATGAGACCAGGTAAGGACAGGGAACGACACCTCCTTCACCCTTCACTAGATGGATGTGAGATGGTACCACGTCTGTACCCTAACACTAGGGTAAACCCAAAGGCAACAGGAGAAACTCACAAACAACGGAGCTGGCAAAAGGAGCGAGAAACTCCACAATGCTGGAGCACCGCCAAGTAGCAACTATACCTTCACCACCTTCACAAGTCCAGGTGTGAGGACAGTGCGCAGCACTTCCTCAACCTTTCACTAGGCAGGTGTAAATACTAGCATATACGTACTGGCCCTCTGCAACCTTCACAAGACTGGGTGTGAGGCCAGTGCACGGCACTTCCTCAACCTTTCATCAGGCAGGTGTAAATAGTAGTGTATATGTACTGGCCCTCCGCAACTTTCATGAAACCAGGTATGAGGACAGTGCACGGTACTTCCTCGACCCTTCACTAGGCAGGTTAACAATAGCACATCAATACTCTAACACTAGGGAATACCGAGAGGCAAAGGTAAACTGCACCTAGAACGCTAGGCGAGGCAACAAGCCACCCGGACCATAGGCCGCAGAAGATCAGTGACACAGACTGACAGAACAAGCACTGCTACAGGGGTAGAAAATGCGGTGGTAACAGTAGGCCCAGAAAGCCGAGGGTTAACGATGGCCGGGGCTGGGTAGCCAAGGCTGGCAGTAAACCAAAGCCGGGATCACAACAGAGGGGGAGGTAGTCAGACGAAGCCAGGAGTCAGAACCAGATCAGGTAGTCAGACGAAGCCAGGAGTCAGAGCCAGATCGGGTAGCCAGTCGAAGTCAGGAGTAATACACAGGAAACAGTAAATGGACCAACACAGCACAAGGCTCAGGTAGACCACGAAAGGGCACCGGGTATTGGAAATGCTGCGGCCTTTAAGGCATAGTAGGTGGGCGGAGACAAGACAGCAGTTACCAGTGACCTATAAGAACAGCAGCTTGCACTGAGTGACATCCAGGAAGTAGCAAGGTCGCTGTTACAGTAGAGTAATACTGGAGGCAATCACGGTCACCGTGATAGTATATTGACCCTTGATGTGAGCTGTCTGGTCTATGGACTGGATTACACATCTGAGGTGTGGGGGTTTACACTAGGTAAAAAGGGGCAGGAGGGGGAAACTTTATCATTCAATTACTCTTGAACTACAACACTCACAGTAATGAAATAACACTCTATGGCTCAAATACTATGAAGATTAATTGGAGCAGCTGTTTTTATGAAACATTACTATCACTTTAAGTAATGATTTTCATGTGGGTAATATTAATAATGCTACTATTGTTATGAATCAACCAAGGAAGAAGAACATTAGTAGATTGTTCTGTGACCTGGAGAACCTTTTGAAGGTTGAGTGTAATTACTGGTGGGATGTGGAGACCCTCAAAAGATACCTGGGGAGCAATTTGATACCCAGGGGTTTAAGAGTGGGTCTCTCATCCACTTTTAAAAACGAAACAACCTTTGTTTCCCATTGGTATGGGATAATAGACACATTTTCTAATTCCTTGATGCAATTATTGATCTCCTATAGGGAGAAAACGATTATGTTAATTAAGAATGATATAGAAAATCAGATCAGATAATTAGAGAAATTTAGAGAAGATAAAGATTTTCTTTAACTGGAAATGAGAACAAATAAAAATATATGTGAGTATGAAGTTAGTTTGATAGAACGCAAAAAGAAAAAGCTTTTACGAGATGAGAACGATTATAGGAAAGATCAAATACGTAAATGGGATCAGAAGATCAATTCCTGTCCCAAAAATCAATCCTCTAATGTTTCATCTAGTAGATCTAATACATCTATGAATCAAAGAACTGTTGATTCTTAAGCTAAAGCCAATATACCGAGTAATTCCTTGACCTCTAGAAATTTGAGTCAAACGCTTCCTAAATATAGTATTTCTAGTACATCTAGGAACCAAAGAGATCAAACACAAGGGCAAACATTTGTAACTAATACAAAAGAAACTCCATTGAAAGTAAGTGATACAGGAAAAAATAGTCCAAAGAGGAATAATACTGTTTCCCTTTACAACATATAAATAGTGAATCTAGAGTTCACAATGGTCATTTTGGGACTTCATTACAGGCCTTTGTAGATGGTCTTGATAGTGCAGGTTCCTTAGCCTCCTTTGCCTCCTCTTCTTCTGCTTCTTTTTTGGGGTTCAGACCTCAATTTCCACCCCTAGTGGATTTCCAGTGGTGGGAGGAAACAAACCGATTCCTACCTCTTGAGCTGGCGAAGAGGAATTGGTAAAAAGACCAGGACAAGAGGATGCAGAGGTGGACAGAATAATACACATAAACAAGGCTGGAGGATCCACCACAATAGGGAACAATGTAATAAATCTATCTAGTTATAAACTTATTTCAGTTGAACTTTCCCTTTTATCAAAGGGACTTTCTTTTTGTCCTACCAATCTACCTAGTTTAAATTATTTGTTTGTCGACCTCAATAGTTTTGTACGTAAGCTCTCTTTGAAAAAATATCTTGCTAAGAAGACTTTGGGGTCAACAAGCGGACAAATACCTATAATGGTGGAGGATCCTCTTTTAGATGAGAGAGGGAAAGAGATATTACCCTATATTGATAAAGAGACAGATTTTATTGTGAAAGGAAGTGTGCCATCTGGATTAAAACCTAAGTCTAATTTCTCCCCAAGCAATAGTAAGGGTAGTTATGTGGAGACAGTTGCCAGTCTGGTCATGAATGATTTCAGGGCCATGACTAACAAGCGTCAATACATGGGGAGAAATAACCTTACCACATTGGAATTAGAAGCTCTAGAAACATTGAAATTGAATAGTCAAATCACTATTAAGTCCACCGATAAAGGCAGGGCGATAGTGATACAGAACACCTCGGACTATTTGTCAGAAGTAAACTGGATATTATGAGATCAAAACCAATATGTGGTGTTAAATGGAAATCCCACAGTTAGATACATGAAAGGGATAGTCTGTTGGTGGAGGGAGCTTATGCCAATGGTGTCCTTCTGAAGAGTGAGAGGGATTTTCTTTACATTCACCAACCTCGGGTTGCTATTTACTATCATCTCCCTAAGGTGCATAAGTCCCTCTCCTCTCCTCCAGGATGCCCTATAATATCTGGTATAGACTCTTTGACCTCTAATATGTCCTCATATGTGGATTTCCACTTACTGAGATTAGTTGTGGGATTACCCTTGTATTTACGGGATTCATCCTATTTGCTGTCTCTGTTGGATCCATATGTGTGGGTGGAGGATTTATGCTGGTTAACTCTCAACATTTGCTCTCTTTACTCAAATATACCTCATGAGGGAGGTATATTAGCAGCAGAACATTTCTTGAAACAGGATTTACTTATGCTGGGACATCAAATTGATTTTATTCTGGATGTGATTAGATTTATATTGACATAATTTTTTTGAGTTTAATAATAAATATTATTTGCAGGTAAAAGGGACAGAAATGGGCACCAAGTTCACACCAAGCTATGCAAATTTATTTATGGGACTTTTGGAAGAAAATAAGATCTATTGTCCCAATCCATTTGGCACGAACCTGATGCTCTATAAACATTATATTGATGATATTACCATCATGTGGAGAGGCGATGTGTCTCTCATTCCCAGATTTGTAGATAATTTGAACGATAATATCTGGGATATGACATTCACCTCATCCTTCCATAATTCCATCATCCATTTCTTAGATTCGGAATTGGAGGGTAGGATTAACGTTCCCGTTATTTCAAGAATTTATTTTAAATCGGTGGATAAGAATAGTTATCTAGACTTCAGATGTTGCCATCACACCAAATGGCTGCAAAACATTCCTTATAGCCAATTTAGGCATATAAGACGCAACTGCTCAAGTCTAGATGACTATGACTGTCAAGCGAGAAATTTGTGTTGGAGATCTGAACAAAAATCATACCCAAAAGAGCTTATTTTAGATTCCTGTCTTAGAGCTAGACAGATAGATCGGACATCAAGAGTAACAAGGTTCTCCAAGAATAAGAGCAAGATTGTTAGAAGACTAAATAACAATTATCGTAATTGTCTTTCATTTATCATGAGATATAATGCCTGTTCTAGGAATATATTTAATATCTTTAAGAAGCATTGGTCTATCCTTTTGAGTAATCCCTTTAAAAAAAAATGATTTGCCAGATCGACTGTTAATATATTAAAAAAACAAGAACATTAAAAAAATATACTTGCACTGAGTAAATTTAAATCTAGGAGTGGTAGTAGACAGTCTAGTTTGTCTTCAGTTGAAGGGATTCCAAAGTGCAATCTAACCCAAAAATCCATACAGGAAATATATAGATGCCTAATGAATAGATGTTTAGCTTGTGTCATGGGGTGACTAGGAAGTTAACACACTGACAAGTACAGATGAACTTAAGATAAAACTTTATTAAGTACAATAATGACAGGAAATGAAGAAACAGGCTGTTGGCAACAAATGACACAACAGTAGTAATAGTAATGACACGAAGTGGCAGCAGATAGTGACACACCTTCACAAGACCAGGGAAGAAAAGTGGACCCACTTTCCTCACCCTTCACTGGGCAGGTGAGTAGTAACAGAATGGCCCTTGGACTCACGCAGGTAGATGTGAGGACAGTGCTGGTACACCTCGCACATGGTATGAATGGCACACCTTCACGAGACCATGGAGGAACAGTGAACTCACTTTCCTCACCCTTCACTAGGCAGATGAGCGACAATGGGAAGGCCCTGGGACTCACACAGGTAGATGGAATAACAGTGCGAGTACTCCACGCATACGGCTGAATGGCACACCTTAACGAGACCAGGGAGGAACAGTGGACTCACTTCCCTCACCCTTCACTAGGCAGATGAGCAAGATCTGGATGGCCCTGGGACTCACACAGGTAGATGTGAGGGCAGTGCAGAGCACTCCCACAAACACACAGTCGGCAGGAATAAAGGAGAGCAACAATACCCTAGCGGTAGGGCATACACTGGTCTGGTAACCAGTACAGAGGCTAGGTAAGGCAACACACAAACCAGGACGGCCACGGGAGGTCAAACACACGGAATGACCGACAAGCGCAGCGCAGAGCGGAAGGCACAGGCAACAAGGAAACCAAACCGAGGCATGGAATGGTAAAGGAGCGCAACAACGGAGAACAAATCAAGAGGCAGCCAATGGTCAGAACAAGATAGGGTAGTCAGACGTCGCCAGTGGTCGTAGCCGGAACGGGTAGTCAGACGTAGCCAGGAGTCAGAGCCGGAATGGGTAGTCAGACATAGCCAGGAGTCAGAACCGGAATGGGTAGTCAGACGTAGCCAGGTAATACACAGAAACAGTAATGGACCAACACAGCAATAAGCTCAGGTATACCACGAAAAGGCAAAGGCAATGACACAGACTGAGGTTTAAGAACCCTGACAGGTGGGCGGAAAGATGACCTCATCATCATGGTGACCTATAAGAATAGCGACTCAGCGAGAGCGACAGCTAGGAAGTAAATAATGTCGCTCTATGGCAGATCTGCTAGAGACAATCACGGGCACCGTGATAGCTTGTCCACAAATTGTCAATAATAAAAAGAAATTTGCTTCTAATGTAACAAAGGAAATATTCCCTATAAGAGACCATATGAACTGCAGCTCTTCGTATGTGATTTATATTTTAAGTTGTCCATGTAAATATCACTATGTGGGCAGTACAACCCTAAAGTTTAGAACTCGACTGGGCCAACACAAGAGTAAGATTATTGGGCGCTTTATGTTACACAGTGTAGCTAGGCATTTTGCACCATGCCACAATGGAGACCCTAAAGGATTGTGTGCCTTTCCAATTGAACACGTAGCCCCTTCTATTAGTTGGAATAGGCTACAAATGTTAAATAACCGTGAGTCATTCTGGATTTATAGGTTATCCACAATGACCCCGGATGGTTTCACTGAAGCTATAGAAATTCTGATTGTTTGATATAATTTAATCAACACTCAACATTACAAGAATATGACATATAACTATATAATTAGTCACTAATTATATTTATAATTTTTTTTTCACAACATTGTTGGTTAAATGCACCAATTTCAAATGCACAATTTTTTTAGTTATTAGGTATTTTTACATAAACACATTATTAGATTATATACACAAGTAGCGCTTAGGTTTATTTCGTATAGTTATACATATCAATTTTAAGCATAATGAATATAAGCTGTTTTAAGGAATTATTGTAATAATAATTCCTTTAACGGCTATTATTATTATTATTTTGTTGGATGAATGATGTGCTGTGGAGAAATGGATTACCGTTGGGATGTCTGTATACACCAAAGTTCATCATTCATTTATTTATATATATACATTCATTTTTTGTCACATAGTTGTATTGAGACGCTAATTATTTTTCATACACAAAAAATGTGAGGAATTTGTTATTGAATGTTTAAATATGTAATGTATTTTTGTTTGAATTTAAATTTAATCTAAGTTAATTTTTAATTTTTATTTCTTCCTGTGAGTTTATTGTGAGTCTATTGTAGTCGAGTTAATTTTGGATACTGATCCGCCTGCTGATATGAACATCTCTAGAAATGTTTTTTATGGAATATATTTGTATATTGTGATGATTGTTTGGGACTCTGATCAGTCTTTTTGGAGCTGGATGATATTTATATCAAGCTTTTCCGTTTGCTGCGGGTTACTCCTCCAGCTCGGGTCTGGCTGTTCAGAACACCACAGATGGATTGGCATTGTTTTTTATCTGTGGTTGTTATCAGCCGATGATGAGCCAGAGGTGAGTTGGCTGACAAGTGTATTGGGATTTACCGTGTATTCTGGGCTTCCCTCGATTGTTTTCTGAACACCACAGTTTAATTAGGCTCCATCCGATCTGTGGTGGTTAATAGCAATAGTACCATTTTGTCTTCTATAGATTCTGCAGGTATGAAATTAACACTTGTTTGGATAAGTATTAGGATAATTAGTTGGTTACTATGTTGCTTTATATCAATGGATGCATCATTTTTTATCTTGAACAGATACCGTCAGACTAGTGATGCACCCGCTGAATGGACGAATCATACATCAGTGGAGTATATTTAAATTGGATTTCTTTGGTGGCGGCTCTTTTTTTTTTTTAATCTGTCTTTTATAAAGTGGTGGTTTAGCACCACAAAACGCATTCAAGTTTTTTTAATAATCACATTGTCCAGGGCATGGATTTTTTATATAAACATTTTCACATTTATTTTTTGGAGCCGCTGTTTTTGTTCATCTTACTTAACCGCATTGTGTAAAGAATTGTGCACATCGAATCCTGATTCACCAGAGGAGCCCGAGTGGAGACGGGTTTAGTTCTCCATTTGCGCTAAAGTCAGTTTGATCTGACCAACGGCTTTGTGACTACCATTTTTAACCATCTTTTATATTATTATTGCTAATAGTATTACACTATGAGGCTCTCCGTGTTTTTTGTTTTCTATGACTGAATGCTGTGACCTTATGCAGGTAGCAAAATAGCAAATTCAGAGAAACTGAGCTGGACTACAGGGAACAAATAACATCCATTGATTCAGTTTGGGGCTTTTAACATCTTGAATGCTAATGAGATCCCCATTGCAATGCTTCACAGTATGTTGGAGACCTCTTTATCATTAACATTATAGGATTAAAAGTTCAGTAAAAGGTCATTTATACATATCCTAATGTTGCTTTGCAACAATTTTAAGACACTTTTCTTATTAATCCAGTTTTCTACCTCTTCCCCATTGTGACATAACTATATGTATAAGCATTTAGCAACAATGGTGACCATCTTAGGTTCAGTATAGTGATTCACAAATTAATAGGTTCCTTGTTATTATTGTATCTTCTTCTTCCCCCTATTTACACACATTTATTTATATAGGTGGTCCTACAATTATTAATGATTTATGGGTCTAATAGTGATCTACATTACTTTTTATATTTAGGCATATTATAATCCCTTCACATTTATTTTATTTTAATCACTAACATTTAGTTATTCATATTTTAGTATATAGTATTTCTTTCCAATTAATATTTATTCTGCATTTATTATTAATCACCGTAATTTTATATTTTTTATTATTAATTTCAGACTGACATGTTTTCATTTTTTTTAAGTCATATATTTTCGCAGTTTCTCTTTGATTGTTTCAATTGATTTTTGATAATTTAATTCAACAATATAGGTGCTAGAGAGCTGGCTTTCATATTTGGATTTGGAATCCATCTCTCTACCATTCTAAAAGGGATGAGCAGTCGATATTAAAAACTATCAATTTGATTAGATATATAACTCCACTTAAATTTGAATATAGGAGTAAAGAAATTTTAGGACAATGTAAATGTTAGTTATATGAGATCAGTTAATGTCTCATTTGAAATTATTTTTAAAGGGATGTTAACCATGAGAAATTAGTTTTGAGGTGTTGTCATTTTACATGGGGATTTTTTTGGTATGCAGTAGATGAGACAAATGCCCTTGTATCGTACTACAGGTATTTTTCTCTCACAATTTTATCTGGTTTGTCTTTTCTTTTTTCTTTTCTTCTTTCTTTTATAGTCTATTGGATCGAAATACATTGATCCTTTGTAAGCAAATATGAATTGGATTATTTATCTAATTCCTTAATGCTATGGGGTTCATTTTGGTAGTTAATTTTAGCATTTATATAATGTTTATATGAACTTCATACAATTATTGCAGTCGATTATGGTTTGTTTTTTTACAATAACCCTTAGTAGCCTCAATAAAACTCAAGACCGGTGCCACAAGGGTTACTTTTAGTATTCTGTCTGGTGATTCTGAATACATCCTATATAATAAAAGGCCAGAAAGTTTGTCATGATGCAGTCATGCGCAGTAGAGACTGCCCGGCCATTCTCTACTGCGCATGATTGCATCATGTGAGTGAGTCGGCGCAATCACGTGGAGAAGTGCGGTAACAGCAGTATGCAGAGCAGGTCTGGGTAATGTTAACCCTGTGAGTGCCAGAGGGCTACACAAAGCATTGCTTTGCAATGTGTTGCGTACTCCTCTGGCACTCAAAGGGTTAAGAGGCCGGTCCTGCTCTGCCTGCACACACAGGCTTTTACACTAGTAGCCTAATATTAGGTATCAAATGGTTAATCATTTCATCTATTTAGTCAGTCAGCCGTAGACTGACTTGTATTTGAATTTCCCGACAGACCTAAAGGCTTTAAAAGACACTTCCGCTCCATATATGTATATATGTTTTTTGAAACCTACACATCTTGAAAAAGTTGCCCGTGAGCTACGAAACAAGTAGATTTTGTGGATATATTTATCTTTTAGATTTATGTTTTTATATCCTATGGAACGTTTCTTCTTTGTGCTGATTTTTGGAAGCGAGTATCTGGCTATACACTGCATCGCGAGTGAAGGATCGCTGTTGAGCAACTGAATTAAGCCTTCCCATTCCAACATAGCAGTGGTGGTGAGGACAACAGTCTCTGAATACCGATCAGGGACGGTATAAATCCCCTGCTAGTTATATTAGCTGTATATGGGTATATGCACACAGGCAGGCACTGTATAATGTGAGTGATTTTGATTATGTATCGCTTGGCCCCAGGAAGGTGCGAAAGAGGACTCCGGTATGAATTTGGAGCAACCCGATCCGTATCACCCGCAGCGAGGGTAGTCTCTATTGAGCATAACTGCAGTGCATGCAGCCGTCTCTACTGCGCTTGACGGCTTCTGAAAAAACCTCCTTAGTGAATTATTATATAGGATATCCAGTTTTAGTGTGATGAGGCACTATTGGCGCCCCTCTTTGTTTGTTTCTGTTTTAAAGCTAGATGTGTTCACCAGTCCTGATAATACAAGCAATTCAATACAGTTAACTACCACACTGTACCAACTGCCGTTTCCGTTTGAATCTTTATCTAGACACATATATTTAGCTATATGAGTCTGGACAAGTTCATGTTCAAGGAGGGCTAACACCACTAATACACCCCACTTACCTCAGTATGGGCACAATATACTAATGACCCCTATGAATTCTGCCATTGTGCATGTGCCCAAGAGATAATAAATGAATTCTGTTCAGGATGTCATATCCATGGAGGCTGACATGACAGTAGCTACCAAAGCCACAGGACATCAAATTCTGCTCAATGCACATCTTAACCCTTTAAGAACTAGAGGGGTGTGCAATGAATTTCATCACTTTGAAATATATGGAGCACTTTCTAGGACAGATATAGTTAAAACCCCATTTAAATTAATGGCAATTGTGGGAATGTTTAGATGATCCCTATGGTGAAGTTGGTTTGCCCTAGAATTTCTCCACTTTGTCTTTATACATGAATCCTTTAGGACCTTATGATCAAAAGAAAATTACATGTATCCTGCATTTTACCTGGAATCCTTTGTATCCTTGAAAGAAATGTGGCATTTCCTTGAACTGAATAGTTGACTTGCAAGTATTAGCCCCTTTTACCCCTATGAATACAAGAGAAATTCCCATAGTTTAATAGCAACATGTTGGATACAAGAAAATATATGATAAAGATCCAAGAATCCGAATATCAAACACTCCCAACAGTTTCTTCACCAAAAATCACCAGTGGTGGCTATTCCATAAGGGGCAGTGGGTACCATCCCCAATTTGTAATTGTACCCATTTCCCCCATCAGTTTCTCCCTGTTTACAGCTCGTTGTACTCATTAATTATCTTCCGTCACTTAAATATGGGTGTCAGCATTCTCCAGTTCACAGACCAAATGACTAGAAATCATCCCCAGAGTGTAGTTTTTTTCTCTTTCAAATAATCCATTTGCCCTCATTCTCTTCCAGTGCACCACCTACCATGGAGTGAGGGAAAATAGACAGTGCTGGGAATACAGAATAAAATCTCTACTTAGAGCTGCCTGAGCATTCGTGCCATGCATTGTGTTCTGACTGGCTAGGTGAAACAGACAAAAAATAAATATATATATATATATATATATATATATATATATATATATATATTTGGGTATGACTCCTAGTCATTCATTCTGGGCACCTTAAAGGCATAATAATGTCTTAATTATATAAAAAGTAATATTGTAGAGCATAAAATTAGAAATCCATAGATGCAATTCCTATCTCTCAAACCTTTATGGTTTGAGAGATATCCTCCTCTAAATTTCCCTCCTCCCTGATGTCAGCTATGAAGCTGACAGAAGGAAATCTGTGTTGGCTGGCATGAGGAGGCTCTTCAGCAGAGATGCAATAGCGCGATTTAAAAAGAAATACTTATTTGGAACCATCTAAAAATTGTGCCTGCAAACCAACCACACTTTGTAGACCATTCCAATGAAGTATTTCTTTTTTAATCTCGCTATTGCAGCTCTGCTGAAGAGCCTCCTGTTGGTCCCTAGACCAGGAACTCCTGCTGTCAGCTTACAGCTGAAGTCAGGAGAAGGGGAGTGAGAGGGGAACTTTAGACAGCTCTATCTCTCAAACCATAAAAGTTTGAGAGATAGGAATTGCATCGATGGATTTCTAATTTTATGCTCTACAATATTGTTTTTAAATAATTAAGACATTACTATCCCTTTAACACTGGAGAACCCAGGCCAGTTCCATCCATCCATCCATGAATGCACATGTACAGGCAGTCATTTAGGGGGATGGAAGGAAGCATTACAGTTGTAATGGGACCTGGAAGCCCACCAACCCTGACACTCCTGATGCAGGTACAACTGCTAATTATTTTTCAGCTCCCCACCTCTGAAAATTCTGAGTTAACCCTTTAAGTGCTGGAGAGTTGCCCAGTGCATTGCTTTGCAATGCCTTATAAACATCTATCACACTAAAGGGGGTTAAGGAAAATGAGCGTAGGCAGGACTTCTACCCCCAGAGGGCATGCAGAGTACATAGCCTCATGTCTCCTCTCCCCGTGGTGTTTACAGTGCAGTAGCAGGACAATAACAGAATTGTTAAGGTGTGTATGTGAATGCAGAAGAGTTTTGTGTGTGCGTGATTAAGAAAGGGAGACTTTGCATACATGTGCATGTGTGCGAGAAAGAAGGAGAGTTTGCACGTGTGTGTGTATGTGTGAGAGAGTTTGCACATCTGCGTGTGTGAGAGAGAGTAAGAGAGTTTGCGTGTGTGTGTGTGTGAGAGAGAGGGAGAGTTTGCATGTGTGAGACAGAGAGGGAGAGGTTGCATGTGTGTGAGAGAGAGGAAGAGTTTGAGTGTGTGAGAGAGAAGATATAGTTTGTGCATTTGTGAGAGAGGGAAAAGTTTGCTTGTGTGAGTGAGCAAGAGAGAGTTTGCATGGGTCTGTGAGGGCACACGTGCAAGACAGAGTTTGCATGAGCGTGTGTGGGTATGCATGTGCGCAAAGATAAGTTTGCATGTATGTATGTGTGAGGGTGTGTGTGGTGTGAGAGAGAGAGAAAGAGAGAGTATGAAGAGAGTGAAAGAGAGAGTATGACAGTGTGTGAACACCTCAAATTTTTTTTTAACCCCTTAAGGCCCGGAAGTTTGGAACACTTTTTGTCTTTCTGGACAATTGCTGTTTTAACACATACTGTGTTTGTGTTTAGCTGTAATTTTCCTCTTACTCATTTAATGTACCCACATATATTATATACTGTTTTTCTTGCCATAAGATGGGCTTCCTAAAGATACCGTTATTTTTTTCATATCATATAATATACTAAAAACAAATTATAAAATATGATGAAAAATGTAACAAAAGCATGGCAATAACTAAAAGTAGCAAAAACTGAGGTGTTCTAAAACTTATGACCGGTAGTGTGTATATATATATATATATATATATATATATATATAAAGTAATACTATTCACTTAAGCTAGATCTTACACGATATAAATTGGTGCAAGGTGTTTATTAATGACACTTGGAAAGAGGGGCCAAGATGACCATGAGTAACATATGTAGATTGAGGCTTTACCCAGCATACAACATTGCACTCTACATATCCTATTCCCATCTCTGTTCACCTTTCCTGCTGTGATTCACTTCTTACATCTGACTATATCACCCACTGGCACTGACTACTCATCTGCTATTTTGAACATACATACGCATTATTGTGTATAGTGATAAAAACATGCTCAAGTATGAAAAAAAACATGTTCAGCAGTCTCTAACCACATCAAGGGTTATGTACTAAGGTGTTATAAAGATAGCATAACTTCTCCAGGATGATAGACTCTCCAGTTGGTGTCATTTGGTGGAGCCAATGTGCTAATACATCTCCAACCTGAGACATGTTAGTGCATAGGCTCCATAGTTGGAAAGGTTATCACACTGGAGAAGTTATACCCTCATTATTAACCCATTGGATAAAAGATAAATTAACACCTTTGCCTTTAACATCCCTGGTGTTAAAATCATGAGATTAAATATTTAGTTAGTGCTTGTTGATCCAAGGAGAAATCTGATTGCCATTTGGAATCAAGAAGGAATTTTTCCCCCCATTCAAGCCAGAATTTGAAATTGCTGCATTCAGGGGTTTTTTGTTTTTTTTTTGCCTTCTTTTGGAACAACGTTGGTAAACAGGAATAGGAAAAGGGTTGAACTAGATGGACGCAAGTCTTTTTTCAACCTAAATTACTATGTTACTATGTTAAATTTTACCTGCCTGGCCTGGGATTCAATGTGCGTCTCTGAGAGGATGTACAAACAGAATTCCACAATAACTCTTTGAGAGCCAGATGTGTATGAACCCTCTGGCACTCAAAGTGTTAAGGATGGTATGTTAAAAAAGAAAGCGGAGGAGTTCTGGGGCAAACCCTTTGCACTAGAGGAGATAATTAAAAATTTCCTGTTGAATTCCTGGAGATTTTTTTAATAACCATTTTATTGAGATGAAATTGTAGAGTTCACATTGAGTAAATACAGCACCCGCAATACATCCTATATAATAATTAGCTAAAGTTTGTCAAAAGCCGTCAGGCGCAGTAGAGACGGCTGAGTGCAGTGCAGTCATGCAGAGTACAAACTGCCCGCGCCGTGGCTGATACTGAGCGGGGTGCAAGTGTCCTGCTCCATATCAGCCACTCCATGGGCAGTCTCTACTGCGCATGACCACACCGTGACCGGCCGGCACTGTGGCCCGTGTAACGGGCTCTTCAGCTAGTATACAATAAATATATACAACATACATTGGGACACTGTAGCCTATAGCAATGAATTAATGGGGATTTTAAAGCCGAACTACCACCCAATAAGAACATTGCCCCACATAATTGCCCATCTGGCGACTAGCTGCTCAGTAGCGCTAGTAGCCAGAATTATTACCAGATTAAAGAGAATTCGCTATTCTTCCCGGACTGACAGCAGGACGGAATGTGGACATCTTGCCATAGTGACGTCCGTGCGCCTGCTCTGTCAGTCCCGGCCGGCTCTAGGAGGCGTTGCTAGGAGTCATTTGGCTCCAAAAGGGACTGACAGAGCAGGCGTGCGGACGTCACTATGGCAAGATGTCCGTGCTCCGTCCTGCCTGTCAGTCCTGGAAGATAGCGAATTCTCTTTAATCTGGTAATAATTCTGGTGACTAGCGCTACTGAGCACCTAGTCGCCAGATGGGCAGTTATGTGGGGCAATGTTTTTACTGGGTGGTAGTTCCGCTTTAACCCTTTGAATGCTAGCGAGGTCTCCAATGCAATGCATAGACATATTGGAGCAAACCAATTGCACCATAATGTATAAAAAAAATCCAATTTGTTGGCAATCTCTAGCATTAAAAGGGTTAGAAGCCCCATTTAACCCCTTGAATTCAGAGGGATACACAACACATTGCAGAGCAATCAATTATAATTTTGGAACGCTTTTATAGTCCCCTAATCTGCAGTTAGTTTGCCCCAGAGTTACTCCTATTCCCCTTCATACATCAGCCTTGCTGTGACTAATAAATTAGAAAACAAATTTTTAAAAAGTGTTAAACTAAATGGAATAAAGTGCATTAAGCAGTATCTTAAAAATCACACGAATATGTGAAGCACACTGTTTCTTTTTAAGTGATAAATTTGCACCTAACAGGAAGTAGTAATTTTATGAAAAAAATGTAGATTACCATGTACGTTTAAAACTCATAAGTATGGTGTTTTCCTTTTCTTAACTGACAATTTGTACAAAACAAAAGCTTAAGGTGGACCTACAACATATAAACCTGATGGGCCATTTTTAAATAGTATGCATTGTAAAAATATTTTAAAAAGAACTGAAAGTGTAGGGAATTACAAATAGAAAGAAAAAAACAAACATACATAGTTTTGAAGAAAAAAAATCTCTTACAAGGTTAATGTTATCACTTTTTACATAATGAAGTCCAAAGAGTATTACATAGTCAGTGCAGGCTCTCTAGAGATTGTACATAGTGTACAGTTATAAATATAGGTACATGTGCACATACGCTGAAGTTCATTACCCTGTAGTTACCTGATTACATTTGCTTCCATATATCTCTAACAGGATGATAAACACATGGCTCTCCAGCTTCTGTTGGCCTTCAATTCACAGCTGGAGAGTCACATGTTGCAGATCAATGTTACAACATACTGCAATAGCTGTAGATTTTACCTCCTCCGTTTGGTTTAAGCGACAGTGCATCTCCAATGAAAGGGAGATTGGGGCCTATTGATGGGATTGGCTTCATAATCTTCCTTTTCCGAAAGTAGTCAATGAAAAAAGGGATGGCGGAGACTGCAAGGAAGGACAGCAGGACTACAGCTGCAGTCACCCAGACCAGCAGGCTCACATCTCCTTTCAGTTCCATGTGTTAGACCGGCTTCTTCACAGACTGATTTCAGATGGATCTCCGTGGAGCCAAGGACTCCCTACTGTGAGTCTATTCTTTCCTCTTGCTCTCAAATACTTGCACAGAGCAACACCCAGCAGCAGCTTCCTTACTGTAAACACAGGCTGGGAGGAGCCACGTGTTCTCTCCCTCTAACTCTTACTGTCTTAGAACAGATGTCAGACAATGATTTTCCCCTTGCTTAACCATTTGAATGCCAGAGGGGTATGGAACGCATTGCTTTGTAATGCTTTCCGTACCCCTGTGGCACTCAAAGGGTTAAACAAAACACCCTATCCTCATTGACCCTTGTGCTGCTGCTGCGTAAAGAGAATCTCTATGAATTCATCATTTTTATTTGTTTCGAGAACAGGATGAAACAATTAACCCTCAGAGTGTAAGAGGAGTATGTTGCATACCCCTCTGGCACTCGAGGGTTAATACTAGTATGTAAATAGGAAAGATTGTGGTTTTCTTTAACCCTCTGAGTGACAGAAGGTTACTCAATGCGTTGCGTACCCCTCTGGCACTCAAAGGTTTAATTGCACGCCTTATAATGTACACACTTGCTTTTTAACTTTTTTCACTTGTGTTTCTATACTAATAAAAAGTGGTGAAACCCTGTAGCACAGCAACTGAACCACAAATACAAATTCCCATTGTCTAAATGGGACTTTTAATTCCCTGAATTATAGTGAGGTCGCCAGTGGGAAGCAATGCACTGGACACCTCTCTAGCATGCAAAGAGTTAAAATCTGAATTTAAATCAATGGGAATGTTTTTATTATTAATATTATTATGTATTCCCTCTGGTACACTTGGTTTGCACTAGAACTGCACAATAATTCGGTAGCACACCAGAAGAGTCCCAAGCGGACTGGAAAGCTTGCCCTCTAAAGCTACACGATTTTTGACAGTGGAGGACAAGGGCAAATTTTGCCTTTTCTAGTATGCCTTTGTTCAACTGTATTTTCCCATTCTTTTAGTTCACCCGCACAAACTATATGTCATTTTTAAACATAAGTAGGGATTTCTTTTGATACCACATTTATATCTATAACCCACCATTTCATTTGATAGCAATAAAAAAATGAAAAAAAAAACCTTTATAGGCTTTCCTGTCATAATTTGTGCTGCATTGTTTCATTTTTAATAGGGATTGGATAAAAAGGTATTAATAGTTATTTATACCTTCCAAATGTCCCTTTTTATGGGGTACTTTCCTTCTGAGGCAAAAATCCCTTTGTCGTTTTTCCCACCTTGGTATCCCTTTTATAGGAGATCAGACTGCGTGGTGTGTGTTTAAGTGTATTACATTACCCTGCAGCCATAAAACCCATGTAATGTTTGTTTAACTTCAGGATATGTGTTTATAAATTAGTCTGTGTGAATAAAATTCTTTGGTCTTGCTCTAAATCATTCTGTTGTCATTGGGGAAGATTCACTAAGCGGTGATAAAGTGGTGACAAAGTGGAGAAGACCTCCGGTTTATCACTTCTTCAGTTCCTGTTATTCTATGCAGCCTATTCACTAAGATCGCCAAAGTTGAAGAAATCTTAGTGCATAGGCTCCATAGGAATTGGTGAAGTGATAAACTGGAGAAGTCATCTCCACTTTATCACCTCTTTATCACCACTTAGTGAATATCCCCCTCCAGTTTATCACTTCTCCAGTTCCTATGTTATTATATGGATCCTATGCACTAAGATCTCCAGAGCTGAAGAAATCTTAGTGCATAGGCTCTATAGAATAACATAGGAATTGGAAATGTCATCACCAATTTATCACCTCTTTATCACCACTTAGTGAATCTCCCCCTCTCCCTTGCCTTTTAAATATAAAATAGAAAGGGGAAGCACTCACGCTTATGTAGAGCAGTGACTGGGTGCTATTTCTGCAGTTATTTGCTATTTCCACATATTACACCTTTGAGTGCCAGAGGGGTACTCAACACATCGATTTGCAGTGCATTGCGTACCCCTCTGGCATTAAAAGGGTTGAACAAAAGGAAAATGTCTCGGGACTCATGTTTATAGCAAAAAAGGAGAAAAGAAATGTAACCAGTAGATAAATGTTTCAGTTCATTAGAAAAAACCTTCTTCAAGATGACTAATGTGTACAATGCCCCCCAGTATGCCCTCTGAAAAATAGGTGCCCAAATTGGCATCCTAACGGTGTGATGTAACATTCCCTGTCATGACGTTAATTTGCCCAGTAATACATCCATTCTGAAAACTTTGTATTTACAGTGAAAACCATGTGAAATCACAGAAAGCTAGAGTAAAATGTAACTGTTATAAAGTCAAACAAATAATGTTGAAAAAGTGACAAAATGATTTAGTGACTACAAACCATCAATAACAAAAAAAAATCAAACAAGTACAGTCTAAGTCAGCGATCAAAGATAAATAGCTACGGAAGATGCATTGGCATTGTATTACAATCACAGGTGACAGACGAACACCGAAGGGGCAATAAAGTCAGAGCCCACAAAAAAGCAAATTACTTAACCCCTTCAGTGCCAGAGGCTTGGGCCATTTCCTGTACCCTGTAGACCAGACACTTTTTTCAGCATTTTTGCTATCCTTCTGTTTAGGCTTGATTTCCTCTGGGAATTTCTAGTTACATATGGAAAACTATATATTGTTTTTTTCAGAACGATTTGAGCTTTCTTGTGGTACCTTACATGAAGAGAATTTTGCATCGTGCAAAAAGCTATAATTTCATAATGACAAAAAAAAGTTAAAATGTACTTATTTTGCTAAAATTACATATTATGTATCCAAAACATTTACCTTGATTGTGAAAGTTTCAATAATTTGAAAAAGCCCTGAGTCTTCCGAGTAAAAAAAATACCAAATTTGTATAGTTTTACCTACATCCATGGCTAGTGTAGAGCCCTAATCACCAGCAGCGCAAAATGACATTTTCAAATTTTTTTGTGGTAAAGCTACCATAAAACAGTGGAATAACTATATAAAACTATATATTTCTGGAAAGTAGACAACCTGCTGCATCTAATGAGGGGCGACTTGCCTTCTTACTCCAAGCCTGGTGTGCCCAAATGTTTGCATAATATTGGCACGATAGGAAAAAAAATGGCATTTTCTTACATTTCTGCCCTTTCAAATGTACTGAAATCTGTGAAAACCATGGAATTTCCAGCTGTATTTATTAGCTAGTGCTTCTCTTAGGAGAAAAATGACACCCCATTAGTATGAGCTGACCAACTTCAGGGGGCGCTAGAAGTGCAAAAAGACACCTACTACAACCTCAGATTTCTCTAACACTTTCTCAAACTGGACTTGCCTGTACAAAAATAGTTATAACAGCTACAGAAGTGAAGAAAGGGTAGACAGGCCATACCATTTTGAAAAGAAGATAACCTGCTGCATCGAATGAGGGGTCACTTGCCTTTTTACCCATAAGTTAGTGTGCACAACTATTTCCAGAATGTGGTGCTACAGGAAAAAAAACACATCAGTCACTTCAAAGATGCTAAAATGGTTCAATGGCGTGGGATTTCCAAGGAGGACCTCTTGCCAACCTAAGAAAAATGGTACCCCACTGCTGTGTGTTGACATACCAATTTGGGTGACAGGATCGTGGCTACCAGTGGAACAGGGACGGGAAAGCAAACAGTGTATATGTGATTTTATGGCTAACAGATAAAAGAAGCTAGGGCGTCAGCCGGTGTACATGCGGACCTGTGACTACTAGTATAACAAAGTGTGTGTGTGGGGGGGGTGAGGGGTTAAGCAGTGTATGTGGGTATGTCTACTAGTGGGAGCAAGGATGGGGGCGGGGGTGGTGTCCGATAGTGTATATGGGGGATCTGTGACTACCAGTATGCACTGTATGCCCCCTCATACAAAGTTTGATTCCCAGCCTGAATCCTGTGCATACTGGTACTTTGAGTCTACCAGTAGTCAGTGGAAACAGGCTGGGGGTCAGGTTGGGGAATGGGACTGCCAGTGGGCTGTGGAACCAGGCAGGGTGATAAGGTATGTGGGGGTGGCATTGGGTATTTTGTGTGCATGCCGCAGGGGTGCCCAATGCACTGCATAGCAATGCATTGGACCCCCTGTTGCACACAAAGAGTTATTATTTTATTAATTTTTTTATTCATACCTCGTTGGGGAGGCGGTATCAGGAACACCCCTGGTGCCTCCATCAAGGTCTAAAAAAAAAAAAAAATGAAAAAAAAGTGTGTGTGTGTGTCACAGTGAATCTAATGCATTGCTCAGCACTGCATTGGACCCCCCCCCCCATGGCACGTGCAGTTTTTTTGGGACTTTTTCCCCCCATTATTTTTGTGTAGACCTCATTGGGGGCATCAGAACCCTCACAATGAGGTCTGAATAAAAAATAAAAGGGGGAAAAATAAATAATCTTTTGTGTGCCACAGGGGTGTCCAGTGCATTGCAAAGCAATGCATTGGACCCCTGTGGCACACAAAGGGTTCTTTTTTTTATCGTTACTTTGTATTCAGATGGCCACCAGACAAGCTCTGAAAATAATGATAAAAAGTCCTGTGTGTGCCACAGGAAGGGGGGGTCTGCATTGAAACCCCCCATGTGCATTATAGACATCATTGAGGGGCATCTGGACCCTTCCTGATCCCCCCAATGAGGTCTTAGAAAAAAAAATGTCCCCAAAACAAATTACCCTGTGAGTGCCACAGGGGTCTCCAGCGCATTGTAATGTGCTGGAGACCCCTGCGGCACTCACAGGATTACTTTTCTTTTTTTATTTTTTAATTTATCAGACCTCATGGGGAACATCAGGACCCCTCCTGGTGTCCCCCCAATTATTGATCTCCCATCCGATTGTGCTGGGAGATCAATATGGCAACCGCAGGAGAGCTGGTAGGAGTGAACGTGATCCGGGAAAGTCACCTAAGGTCACTGGTGACTATGTCACCGATGATTTTAGGAGGCTTCCCCTGGTCCCGCGCACTCCTACTGCGCTTCTCCTTTGGAGATATTGATCTCCCAGCTCGATCAGCTGGGAGATCAATAACTGGGGGGGGCATGAGGGGTGATCCTCATGCCCCCCCAAGAGTGCCAGGCACGATTTTTTTTAGAATGCAGCCATTGCATGCCAGTTATACCGGCTTATGCAACGACCGCATTTTAGATGTACAGCGTACGAGTCTGGCACAGAAGGTACAGCTGGCTATTCTCGTATGTTGTAAGTGCTTGGCACTCTAGGGGTTAAATCTACTGATTCCCATCTGTGATCTGTGGTAGTAGCCAAGGGAAGCGTTGAGATGAAAGGACCACTACATGATTAAAATGATACTCTCAGACCAATCAAGATAACCATACCTCTTCAATAAACTAGAATGAGCATTAGCCCATAACGGAAAGGTCCAATTAGTGAAACAATATATTAAAGACATGGTGGGTATAAGTGCACTAAATCAACCTTTCACATCACCCAATGGCATTGCACAGCACTGTGGGACGTTCACCTTCATGCGCTCAACAGTGGATCCAGATAGTTTTTAGTGTTATGCCCATGGAGAAAGAAATGTTGGTTATCAGTTGTTGGCAAATGTTAAGAAAAATTGCAGCATGTAGACTTAAAGGGATAGTAATACTTATATATTACTAATCCCCATATTGTAGCCATGGTAAAAAGAATTTAATTGTCCCCAGTGTCATCTCTCAAACCTTTATGGTTTGAGAGATAACTGCCCGCAAAGTTTCCCCCTCCCTCCCACTTCCCTGAAGTCAGTGTTGTACTGACTGCAGAGGAAGTGTGTCGTACAACAGGCTTGCGGCTCTGCAGCTGAGCTGAGATTGCGTTAGTAAAAAATAATTATTTCACTGAAATGGTCTTCTACATGTGCTTGGTTTGCAAGCACACGTAGAAGACCGTTTCAGTGAAATAATTATTTTTAACTAAAGCGATCTCGGCTCTGCTGCAGAGCCTCCTGATGCAAGTAAAACTGGTTATCCCTGCAGTCAGTACAATGCTGACTTCAGGGAAGGGGGACGGAGGGGGAACATTGCGTTCGGTTATCACTCAAACAAAAAAGGTTTGAGAGATGAACCTGGGGACAAATCAAATCTTCTTACCATCTCTACAGTGTGGTGATTAATAATATTTAAGTGTTACTATCCCTTTAAGTTTCATATAAGCTCTGCTGATAAGAATGGTATTTAATTAGATCATTCCGATGTTAACAACATCAAGAGCAGACATATAGTTTTTATGATGATCAGTGATTTACTGTTCTACAACATACATCATGGCCACCAACTGGAGTAATGGCACTTTGAGCGAAGTTAATCAGAAAAAAACTATTAGAATATATAAAATTTGATTAGGTTGATAAAAAAGAAATTATGCTGTCATTTGACCACCCCAGCCAAAGAAGTTAAGAGTTTATCCTGAAATCCTATATGCCCTGGAGCCGGGCTAAAGAAGTTGGTAATTTGCATGAGTGTATTTCTTAGTCACAAGGTATTCTCAACCTGCAGGACAGATGGTATAATGATGCTGGACCTAAGTCCTATTATGCACCAGTACTTACATCTATAGCCTCCTACAGACGGTTTGACTGGTGAGTAAGTCTGGAAAATTGCAGCTTTTGCTTATTATATATATATATATATATATATATATATATATATATATGTACTACATAAAATTGTGTATGTGTACACGTGGTTATCGTCACTATGGCTGGTGGTGGGCATGCTGTTGAATTTTGCCATGGGCTCGAGCCCCAGATCTTTCTGGAGCCTAGCAACTCCCCTGCTAAAAAGGTAGCTATCAGTTGTAGAAGAGAACCTCTGGTGGAGAGTTTCTTCTGTAAGATGAAACCAATGATAACCATTCTCGGTCCTCAATGTAATCTAAGCCACTGTTAGCCAGTCACAATTATTGACTGCTATGTGTGTACAATAGGTGGCTGAGCAAAGGCACACATGCACTCTCCCAACATAAGGAGTTAACTTGATATGCAATGCTAACTGCATATAAAAAATGACAGGTTGTCACGTTTTTCCTGTTATCTACCCTACAGCTTCCTGTTACGCAGAGAGAAACAAAAAACAAAATATATACATATGTAAACAAAAAGAAAACATGTACTTTTATATACAGTTACATGTTTTTAAATAGAAAGAAGCAGTTATGAAAGGATTTTAAATTGGGAGAAGATTTGATTTTTGTAAATAGATTATTCCATTGCTTTCAGAGCTCTGTAGGAGAAGGCAGATAGACCTGTTTCTTTCGTTTAGTTTGGAGTATTCAGTGTATAGCTGGCAGTGGGGTAGGAATTAGAGGAGATAAATGAATTATCGACAGTGAAGCAGAGATTATAGGCAGTATGAAGAGCTGAAGTGAACATACGGCTCAGGGGTTTACTTTTAAAAGGTTGCATGCGAAAGAGCATGCAAACAGATAACACATTAACCATAACAGCACGAGATTCACAGGTCGCCTAATGAAAAGGGTGCATCCTGGTCTTGCTGGCCGGCTCTATCTCCCCTTAGATGTTATTTTAATTTTAAAGAGGGTGTTCCTGTTTCAAGAGTGCGGGTTGCCATCCCAAC
Source organism: Rhinophrynus dorsalis (assembly GCA_037306005.1). Lineage (NCBI taxonomy): Eukaryota > Metazoa > Chordata > Amphibia > Anura > Rhinophrynidae > Rhinophrynus > Rhinophrynus dorsalis. Next base: position 112,643,895 of record CM074718.1, read on the forward strand.
ACCAGCGGGGCAGTCCGCATTATACTGGTTATAAAAAAAAAAGCCAAACAAAAAAACACCTGTGTTCCTGGAGGCAGTGCACTGCCCTGGCTCTATCTCCCCTTCTCTGCTTTTATCAATGATCAATGACAGACAGAGCCAGCCAGCAAGATTGGGATGCACCCTTTCAGACTTTCCGAATGGCAGATGGATTAGCCAACCCTTTGAGTGCAAAACTAACACATGACCGATGATGACAACTCTGTCACTGCACTAAAAGAGAGATGGATTGATTAACCTTTTATAAGGATACCCTGCTCAGGTAGCCTGATAGCTTTCCAAAGATGTGTTGTTTTTTTCAGTATAGTTGCACCCAGAGCACATCGGGGCTAATTCTAATTCTGTCAATTTTGGGACACATGAGCACATTGGGAGAGATTCACTAAGTGGTGATAAAGAGGAGATAAAATGGAGATGACTTCTCCAGTAAAATCACTTCTCCTGTTCATGTTATTCTATAGAGCCTATGCACTAAGATCTCCAGCGCTGAAGAAACATTAGTACATATGTTCCATAGACTAGCATAGGAATTGGAGAAGTCATCTCCACTTTATCCTCTCTTTATTACCTCTTAGTAAATCTCCCACAATGTGTTGCTTGTGTATGGTTTATAGTTGTTTGGTCTATTTTACCCTTGATGCTGCTTGGTGTGCTTCATATACTGATATTATAATAGTTAAAGTGTAGGTTAGAGAAAGGTAATCAAATATGGCATGTATGTCTGTTATTGCACTTGTTGAACAAAAGAAAAATATACAATAATTTCTTGAAACACAAAATATGGGCAGTAAGGAATTAGACAATGAGAGTGGAAGCAAGCTAAACCTTAATTTAGAAGAGGTAACTATAATATCTCTGTTCAGGGTTTTGGAAAAATGCCTGAGCAATGATTTGAGAAATTGGTGGTACTTGCTCAAACTCCAAAAATACAAAGAAAAACAAATTGTACCTAGAGAGTTGAGAATTTAAAAAAAAAAATAATAAAAAACAAAAAGTTTCAAGATGAAATATTTGTGAAAGAGTAGAATGATATAATAGAAGAAAGCTACCTGAAGCTAATTGCACATCAGTTGGTTGTTATAGAACAAGATATAGAGTCTATTAACGATCAGAGAGCAATGTTGAAAAAGTGGTGTTGGAGAAGCTTCCTATAATGTGTTAAATTAAATATCAAGGTATAGAGCTTGATGGTCCAGGTCATGGAAGGATTCTAGTTAAGAATGAGAATCTATCAAGTGGGGGGTCCCTAGAGGGGTGGGGCAAGGGAGACATAACAAATTTTTTTTTTCTCTGTCATGCGATCCACCCCTTTAAATAGGCAGGAACAATTCTAGAAGTGAATGCAGGGGGTGGAGCCTACCTTCTCTTCTTGGCTGCAGCTAGCCAATCAGCTCCAGTAAGATTTGTTCCTTGGTGAAGACACAGGCAAGAGAACAGTTCTGCTATAGCTTTAGCACATTTTTTATTTTTCTGATAGATATGGAATACTACCATTATGCCAATTGTCATAACTGACAATGCCCTTAGATGTGGCTAGCTCAGTATCCAGGTGCTTTTTGTGGACCTTAAGTTCTTTGCTCAGGAGTTGCCCACTGAGTCTTCTTCTTAATACAAGGTAATCTGAAGACAGAAGATCTGCAGGAAAGGTGAGCAACCCTTGGAGTGCTGCAGGTCCACATGTCCCACAGTGCCCCTCCACACAGGGGTTTTCCTTTGGAGTTCCTATTGCACACTCCTGCACTCATTTGGGTTTATCTGTATGTCTGTTGGATGTTTTGGAGGAAGTTTCTGTGGTAACTTAACCCTTTAGTTGCTGGTTTTGCATCTTTTGGGGGTTTATTGGCACTTTCCCTACTGGGTTCAGTGTTTTTTAGGTCTGCTAACATGTTCTAGTGATGTTTCATGTAATTTTAATTCACACTTTCAACTTTGAAAAATTTGTGTTACTTTTTACTGCATAGACGCCATTGCTCCATTCACTTCTATGGGACTGTACAGTTTGGGACATATCTCTGCAACCGCTCAACGTAGCGACTTCAGAGATGGCTCATTTTAATTGTCTGCCTTTGCTCTGTGATCCGGTTAACGTTTATGTATATTGGGGGGCTCAGGGGGTTTTGGGCACTGTTGGGGTACTTTTCCTGGGAAAACTACATTTCCCATGAACGCTTGCTTCGCGCGCTCGTTTCTGATTGGCTCCCACCGCGGCAACCATTTTGTGCCTTTTCCTGAACGAGTATCCCATGCAGGGCTTGGACTCTCCTTCTCTCCTCTGCAGATTAACCCATTGCCTGCCAGATAAGTGCATTTTAGCTAATTTCTGGGATGAAATTTTAATCTTACACACTGTATTTGGGTGATTCCTTATACTTTAAACTTTTTGACACTGTGAGAATGTCTAATCCGTTAGAGCTTGGGACCAGGTCTAAGACTAAGGACGCTGGGGTCTCTGTGTCCCCTATTGCGCATTGCTCCTCATGCCATTCAGGGTTACCTAGAGAATTCTCAGGTCATTTATGCCCAGCATGTTCTGATGTTCCTGAGTCTATCCCAGGGACCTCCAGCCATGCATTAGAGCCAGTTTGGGTGCAAGAGTTAAAGGCTGCTGCTAGAGACCTCCGGCCTACATTGCAACTATTTCCATCCCAGTTACAGGGGGTATTCCACTCCTGGAAGACCCCTTCTTCCATCAGATCTGCCCTGCCGAAACCGCAGGGAGTACCTGACGTATCAGATTCCTCTGAGGAGGAACAGTTGGTGGATTCAGATGTTGAGGAATGTTTTGCTGTGGGCTCCTCTCAGTTTTTTGGGGACCCCTTTGAGGCTGATCCTGACCACCTCGGCTGAGGGCTTGATCAGAGCCATCTTAACTACCCTAAACATTCCCTTAGTTCAGGAGGTTTCTTCGGATCCCTCTGATGTATTTCAGGAGCCTAAAAGGCCCTTTACTTGTTTTCCACCTAACCCCACTCTTGATCGCCTTGTGTCTGATGACTGGAAGTCTCCGGACAGGAAACCTTCTGTTTCCAAGAAATTTGCCAAGCTTTACCCCTTCTCTGAGGCTGCGCTTGCTCAGTGGGTTCATCCCCCCAAAGTGGATGCTCCTGTCTCCAGGCTATCTAAGTCCACTGCCTTGCCAGTTGCTGATGCTTCCGCTCTGAAAGACTGAACTGACAAGAAAATTGAAGTCTCCCTCAAGTCCATTTTTGCCACTGCTGGTACTGCCATGTGTCCAGCATTTGCTGCGGCTTGTGTTAACCGGGCCATTGTAGTCTGGACTGAACAGCTCTCCCTGGCTGTCCGTCAGGGTGCTCCTACTTCGGATATGTTGCGGCTTTTTGCCAACATTTCTAAGGCCTAGCACTATGTCTCTGCTGCCTTATTTGATGCCATCCGTTTGGTGGCAAGGGTTTCTACCATGTCTGTGGTTCCCAGGTGAGCTCTTTGGCTCAAGATCTGGTCTGCTGACACTGCTTCAAAGAAAGCTTTGCTCTCATTGCCTTTGCAAGGCACCTCTTTGTTTGGGCCAGATCTTAATGATCTGATTAGTGAGGCCACAGGGGGCAAGAGTACCCTTCTGCCTATGGTCCCCAGGAAGAAGACGCCTCTCAAGCGTAATTGTCTTTTTCGTTTCTTCCAGACTGAGACACGTCTGGCGAACCAGGCGGTTCCCTCAGCTCCACGTTCCTCCTCCAAGCCCAAACAGCAATGGAAGCCCAAGGTCTCCTCCAAGCCTAAGGCTTCCAATCCTTCTTCGGCCTGACTCGCCGAACCTAGTTCCCCACTCGGCTGTGGGTGGCCATCTGCGTCACTACCACAGCATCTGGGAGGATTCAGTGGAGGACCCGTGGTTTTTACAAGTGGTGGCAGAAGGGTACAGAGAAAAGAGGATTTTAGTCTTACCTGTTAAATCCTTTTCTCTTAGTTCATATAGGTTACTGGTCTCCCACCCTGTCAAGGGACCATGCTTGGCTCTCCTGTGGCAGACTGTGGGGGTCCTTTGGGGTCATGCTCACAGGAGTCTTCTTTCCCTTCTACTATCTAGTCAATAGTTAGTGTCTCAAATCTTACTGGAGCTGATTAGCTAGCTGCAGCCAAGGAGGGAAGGTAGGCTCCACCCCCTGCATTCACTTCTAGAATTGTTCCTGCCTACTTAAAGGGGCGGATCGCCTACGCAAAGTTACCAGTAACCTGTATGGACTAAGAGAAAAGGGTTTAACAGGTAAGACTAAAATCCTCTTTCCCCCCCCCCCACACACCTTCACCCGCAGGCAGCCAAACAGAAAGAAACTCAAGTGTTAGTAAACAGCACACAATCACAGAAAAAAAAGAGAGGAGGGAGAATATTCAGAGGAATAAGAGAAGTTAAGGAGAACCAAAAGTTATCTTTAGGTCCTGGGGTCAATTATCAAGTCTTTAAAATCTTTATAAGGTGACTTTAAATGCTAATGAAGTAAGTGTTTTAAAAAGGGGCCTGATGTTTGCTCCTAGATAATTAAACCATTTTCTTTTTAAAAACAGTTTGTTTATACTGATCCATGTTTCAGCTGCAGACAGATCGTCCTGAATACTGTCTCATGTTTTGATATGTTTGGATTTTTAGTGTATATTATTGTGTCGTCTACATGCAGGTAAAATAGGTAAAAATGTTTCTTTGAGTGCAAGGCAAACACTGTCACCAATACACACATATTGCATTATCTCTGATAAGTTAGACTGAAAAAAGATTAGATAATGATTACCTAAGCCCAATCTTTTGACCTTGTTTATCGGCATATTATGGTTTACTGTATCAAAGGTCTTTGCAAAATCTAGAAAATAGCTTCAGTAAGTTCACCATGTACCATGGCACTCTAGATTTTAAGATGGCAGTGGCTTGATTTGGATGAAAGCCAGTTTCAAACAGAGTGAAAAACCAGGATAGTTGGTAATACTTGCATAGTTGCATGTGGACACATTTTTCGAGGAGTTTATATAACGTGGAGGAATAATGATATTGGTCTGTAGTTTGATACCAAAATTTTATCAAAAGATTTGTGGAAAGTTTAGCCACTTTCCAGGCTTTGGCTTTACACCCAAATCAAAAGTAAACCTTAATTAGGGATGCAGTGGGATGGATGGTGACTGAACCACTAAACTTTAGTAACATTGCTGGTAGCTGGTCAGATCCAGATTGCAATTTCATTTTGGTTGAGGGGATGGGCAGATATTTCACTGTTGGCTACTGGAATTAATTTGAATTCAGCAGTACAGTTAAACAAGAAGGAAGGTGCTGGAGAACTGTTCAATTACTTTTGTTGTATGTGATCAGGGAGGTTGCACACCCAATGCATACCTCCCAACATTTGAAATTGCCAAAGTGGGTCACTGTTTTCCTGAACCACACCCCCTCCACCTGGCTCTTTGCAACATACGCAGCACGTTAATGAGTCAGACTCAAGGAGACTCCCATTAGACTGTAGTATTTTGATGACAAGATGCTGTTAAACATGAACACAAAGCACATACCATCTGAGAGCAATCTGTATGAAAAAGGTGGTAAAGGAATAACATTATGAATCTACTTAAAAGATATATTCTTGTAAGTGAAACCCATAGAGAAATATATGTCAGAGTTATCGTCAGTCAAAAGATGTGATGATATAACCACAAGCTCCTATTCAGATGCAATGGGTTCCAATGTAGTCACTGGGAGTCCTTAATACAAACATATAAATACACCATCTGAGAGAGTATCTGTAAAAGATACGTCACACAAAGATAGCCCCCCTAGGTGAAACAGACTCACCAGATATTCACTTGTACTGTGCAAGCATCTGAAGCCCGACCCGGGTTGTAGAGCAGTAATCACCCAAGGCGAATAGAGGTATAAAAAGTGCCAATACTTTATTAATAAATACCCTACACGTTTCATGAGAACTCCGCTCACTTTGTCAGGGGATATGAACAATATTGCATGATGGTTTCTATTTATACCAACATAATCATTAATATCCACGTACTGGTACGGTTCCCAGGAATACACCAGGGGTTAGTATGGTAAAGTAAAACAATCTTTTATTAGAATAATACCAGTAATGCACGTAAACAGATAACACACAAAGGGTGATCAAAGAGGCAAGCACTGTAATAGAAATAGCAGTCCGCCAGTAGATCCACCACACTGTCCGAGACTAGGCCTCAGCCCACTGGAGCCTCGAGGTAATTTGGAACACCCAAAGGACTAGCACTGACTCAGCCTGCAGTCAGTCTAGGAGACTGATAGAGCTCCAGGTCCGCACTAGAATGGGTGTCTGTGGAGCGGGGACCAACATACAGAGGAAACAGACAGAGCCCCCAGTCAGCACCAGAAAGGATAGTCAGACACAGCTAGTACCAAGGTACGAGGACGACTAACTCTAGAATTATTCTGCATGCGTGCACAGATATGAAGCAGGATGCGCGTGTGCGTCTCGCCACTCGGCTCTGTTTGAGCAAGTTGCCGAAGTGGCTAGGCATAACTGGGAACTGGGGCAGAGGCCTGGGAAGTGGGACATAGTGCTAGTGTGGCGGGAAAGTGGGATTGGGCCCTAAAATCAGGTTTGTCCCTCGAAAATCAGTTGGCAGCTATGCAATGAACTAGTTGAGTTGATGCCAAACAGATCTATTTTGGTCTCATCTGACCACGACACTTTCACCCAGTTTTTCTCTGAATCATTCAGATGTTCACTGGCAAACTTCAGACAGGTCTGTACATGTGTTTTCTTGAGCAGGGGACCTTGCGGGCACTGCAGGATTTCAGTGTGTTACCAATTGTTTTCTTGGTGACTATGGTCCCAGCTGCCTTGAGATCATTGACTAGATCCTCCCGCCCCTTTTACCTACTGTAAACAATCTCTTCTCAGATGTGGAATGCAGTCCATAGACTGGACAGATAACAGAAGAGGACACTCTTATTCCTATGAAAACAATGAAATCCCTGCCCCCCTTGACAAGCTTTTCAGGTTTTTCCCTTATCTTAATTGAAGATTGTCCCTCTCTGCAGTCTACCTGGGCACCTTCCTTCTGCTCAAGCTGAACAGTGTGACATCAGTAAAAGGGGAGGGAGGGATGGGGACACTTTGTCATTGAATTACTCTGGAACTACAACTCTGACAGAATTGAAATAACACTCTCCAAAGTCCAAATACTATGATGATTAATTAGAGCTGTTTTTATTATGAAACATTACTATCCCTTTAATTTGTGTTTCTTCCATTTGCGAATAATCGCACCAACTGTTGTCACCTTCTCACCAAGCTCCTTGGCAATGGTCTTGTAGCCCATTCCAGCCTTGTGTAGGTTTACAATCTTATGCCTGACATCCTTGGACAGCTCTTTGGTCTTGGCCATGGTGGAGAGTTTGGAATCTGAGTGATTGCTTCTGTAGACAGGTGTCATTTATACAGGTAACAAACTGAGATTAGAAGCACTCCTTTAAAGAGAATGCTCCTAATCTCAGCTTGTTACCTGTATAAAAGACACCTGGGAGCCAGAAATCTTGTTGATTGATGGGGGGTCAAATATTTATTTCACTCCGTAAAATGCAAATCAATTTATAACTTTTTTGAAATGTGTTTTTCAGGATTTTTTATTTTGTTATTCTGTCTCTCACTGTTCAAATAAACCTACCATTAGAATTATAGACTGATCATTTCTTTGTCAGTGGGCAAACCAGAAATTCTGTACCATGAGTAGGGTTGCATCTGTAGGTGTGTGTGTGTGTTTACTTTGGTGGGCACATAAAATAAGGACCGTTTTTTGTTTCCTATCAATATATGCCAAAAAGACTTTTGACTCAGTGTTGTGACCATTTCTCTTTCAGGTACTAGAGTTTCTTGGACTGAGCACTCCTAAGCTATTAAGGCATTATATAGCCACCCAATAGCCACTATTTTATTATTGGATACTCACCTTTGTGTCCTATTCTCAAAGTAATGCAGCAGTGCTACCCATTATCCCATCTTCTACCTCTTCTACCCACACTCAGAAATGACCCCAGTATCACAGACATTAATTATGTCAAATAAGACTACATAGTTGCTGCCTATGAAGACACACTGTTTATTCTGATCCATATCTTCCACGGTCTTCCTGGACAATCTGTCACCATTCTCTCATCTCTTCGGTCTTCAAATACATTTATAAAAATCAGAAGTATCGTTTTCTACTTGGCACTCTCTTCAATCCACCATTGGTTTCAAATATATTGGGATTCTAATCCCCCATAACTCATACTGCTTCTATGTCCTAATTTACCCACAAGTCTTTAAATTAAAACTCCTGACCTAAGCTCTAAGTCTCCTGTCTGGGTTGGAAATATTCAATATATACCTATAAGTTATGTGTACAACACTATTCAACTTAAGAAAAAAATTTAAGTGTAAAAAATAATAATAATAGTGATAATATAGCAAATACTAAAAAGTCATATGTGTAATAGCGTATTGTGACCCCCATGTCCCATACACAATATAAATACTTCTAAAGTATAAACAGACAATAACCTCAAAAAAAAAAAAAAAAAAAAAATATATATATATATATATATATATATATATATATATATTAATTATCAAAGGTTGATAATTAAGGTCTAAAGATTCAATATGCTTCACGGTTCTTTAAAATTGGGATCTATTTTTACCTACTTGATGATCAACAAATTAATTGGGTGTAATTTTAATAGTGTTTGGATCTCTTGAATGTTTTTCATCACAGTGTTTAGACAAACTGTGTAGCTTGAATCCCTTTAGGATATTCCTCCTGTGTTGTCCAAATCCTTGTCTAACAGTTTGAATTGTTTTACCCACATACTGTGCCCCACAGATGCAGTTAACTAGGTACACGACATGTGTAGAACTACAACTGAGATGTGAACGGATCTCAAACACTTCACCTGTCTGGTTTGAACTAAATTGAGTAGTTCGATCTGTTATATAATTACATGTAATACATTTAGTCCGACCACATCTGTGGGCACCAACCTCCTTACACAATACAACTGCAGATGTCTTTAGAACATCATTTTTAACTATGCTCGGCTATATAATGTTCTTTAATGTTTTATTTTTCCTATAAACAAATTTAGGTTTCTCTGTAATAATATCCTTCAAAAATGAATCTTTACATAAAATCGGCCAGTGTTTGAAAAATACATTTTCTATTTCTCTATACGCGCATGTATATTTTGTGACAAAGGCTGTCTTAAATGGGTTTCTCACCACATCTTTACTCTCAATTGTCACATTTGTCTGTTTCTTTCTCAACAGTATCTCTCTATTTAAATTTAGAGCTCTCACAAAAGCCCTTGGAACTTACTCTCTCCAAAACTATTCCCCTCTTTGCCCATACTTGTATTCCCCCAATGACAGACCACCTCGACCACTGACTGCCTCCCTGTACTTAACTCTCAAACAATGAAACACCATGGTACTGAAATGCTCTTTACTTTCAATCCCTTCTCCTCTCTGCCCCTTGTTTCATAACAAAGCATTCCCATCAGGCCTAGACCCTAGACAATTTGAGATATATCTGCCTGGGCTTTACTTGCCATAAGGATATGTTTTGGCATGGTTTTCTGCCTGTTTCACTGCCCAAGTAAGAATTCCAGTTTGACCCCGTGAGAGCTTACAGTCTAGAGGAAGGTAGGTTGGACACAGGAATAAGTGTTATGGGATGCAATTGCTTCCTGCCACATGCACCGCCGATCAGTGGGTGGGAGGAAGAAGTGATACTGAGTGCAGTGGTCCAGGGAAGCAATGGTTGTGTTTTGGAGAAAAGACTATGTGAACAATGAGGTTGTGATAAAGATGTAGGTGGGAGAGTGATATTAGAAGGGAATAAGAGTGAGCAGAAGTTGGACAGGCTGTTGGTCTGAGCTTACTCATAATGGTATTGGAGGTAGTTGATAGGCTTCCCTGAGGAGGTGAGTTTTCTGTGAGCGTCTGAAGATCTGAAGGCTGGGGGAAAGTCTGATGGGAAGGATGTGGGTATTCCAGAAATGAGGTAAAGTAGGGAGAAGTCCTGTAGTTGGGAGTGGGAGGATGTGAGAAGAGCTGTAGAGAGAATGTTCTGTGCAGAGCGAAGATAGTGAGTGGGAGTGTATTTGGAAATGAGACATGAATTTGGGGGTGCAGTGTTAGTAAGGGTTCTGTAAGTTAGCACCAGAATTTTAAATGTAATTCTATATGCTAATGGGAGCCAGTGTAGGGATTGACGAAGAGGAGTGGTGTTAGAGAAGCAATATGTGAGGTAGGTTAGTCTTGCAGCAGAGTTCATTATGGACTGTAGTGGGGTTAGTCAGGTGAGAGGAAGGCAAGTTAGTGATTCTGTTGCAAGCTACCTGCACTGAAAGGAACATACAAAAAATCCCCATTGACTTAAATAGTACTTTTAAGCATTTGCATGCATGACATCTCCAGTGCATTGGAAAACAATAAGTTTGAGATCCTTCTGGCACACATGCGTTTAAAAGCCTAATCAATGGAAATGTAAGGAATTATTTTTATATGGTGAAGTTGGCTTGCCTCATAAATGCATTTCAGTTATACATATGCCCCCATGTGTTTATAAAGAAAGGGACGACTAGTGGACCACAGAGGAGAAGCAGCAAGGTTAATTGAGAGGTTTGATTAATATATGTCTACTGCAATCAGAAACGTTTGTGATCTTTGTGACTGACAGAGGGGAACTAGTTACATGCTTCTCCTCTGGGCTCCAGGCAGCAGAAAGAAATTTTGCAGCAAAGTGGAACACGGGGAATGTAATCCAATACATAGCTTTGACAAGAAATAGTACCATAGTTATTGAGATGAAGATAATGAAACTATATCAGGGCTCATTGTTTCAAAAAATGCATTTATTAGGATAAAAAAAACAAGGTAATTTAATATTTGCTTACAAGCAACACAATTTTCAGTAACCTTTTATCAAAACATTTTGCAGCAGAATCTATAAACAAGTTACTTTGCTAGTGATATAAAATTACTATAAAATAGGTCAGAGAAATCATATTAAACTCTGTGGAAGACATCTTTCTAAATGTTTTATTTAATTCTAATAGCTACACACACACACACACACACATACACACAGGCCAGGTTGGCAATATTGCAGCCTATCTGCACTATATGCACTAAGCTTTGATAGCTTCCTATGCTGTCGGAGTTCACACTCCCAACTTCACCAAACATAGTTTTCAATTGAGCCAGATGAAAATTGGCTCTCTACTGGACGACATCACTTAAAAGATGTGTGAGAATGGGATTTTATAGGTTGTATATATTCCAATAATAACACCCCCTGCCCACTTACCTTACTATAGCCAAGTGACCCTTAACAATTTTTCCCTTGTGTCTTTGTTTAAGAGATAATATCAATGAGCCCTGGATGTAATTTCCTCAGAGGCAGACATGACAGTTACTGGCAGTTTTTTCCACAATGTAATAGGCAGAATTAATGAGTCTAATTAATTCTTTATGGATTAGAGGGGTGTGAAACTTATTGAATGATGTGCAGTGGGCAGTATTTGTGTCATGTGGTCCTGCTAGCAACTGTTATGTCCGGCACCATGGAAATTACATTAAGGACTGACTGAAGATGTTATCTCTGGTACAATGACACAAGGGCAAGATCATAGGTGCACTAGGATTTTGTGACTATCATAATGTAAGTATATGTGTGGGGGGTATGAGCAGGGACAGACTTCTACCATGCTTAAACCCTGTAGTGTAGCAGAGCATGCACAAAGGCACTTGTTATGATTGGTGCACACTCATCTGGAATACATGGTTTAAGCAGGGAGAACATTTGTAGATGATCAGGCCCTACAGAACTAGGTTGAGGCTCAAAGCCTGAACATGCCAACATTACAGGAACTCTTAGCCATATACAGAGGGATCGGGTGATTTATAAGGTAAGTGCTAAGTTTAACCCCTTAATGACCCTTGAGGGTCCTGGCACTTCATGGGTAGATCTGCGTTAAGGACCCATGACGTGCCAGGACCATCATGGAATTCAGGGCTCCCTGCGAGGCTGCACACTATTCGGGGAGCCCTGAACCAGATGCGAAGAAAAAAAAATGGTCCATTATCCTTAAGTGACATCCGCATGTACAATCGGCTGTCCTTAAGGTGTTAAAAGGTTTATTGACTATTTGCTAGGCTAATGGCAGCATTCCCTTTAGCTTATGTAGTTTTAATTTGATTTTAATTCTAGTTTTCTATCTAATGAACCTTAGGACTATGTGTATCATAGGGTAGAAACCCATAACAACAATGGATATGGATGTCAGAAGATAAAGCTCTTTAATAAGAATAAATTGAAGCATTCAGTTTTATGTGGTAAATTACCTTTAAACACCTCACACTACAGTGTATGACATCCTTTCTTTTTCACACTACACACTTGCACTTTCAAAGACAATAAAGACATTGTAGATGAGATTAGGTACTGAGAGATATTTGCATAATTACTTATTTTCTTATGATAGTTTATGTATATTTAGTGGATAATCTGAGCTACCTAGACTTAGTCATAAGAAATATGTTCTACACACAAAATGAGCCTATAACATATTATAGAAACAGCACAGAAAATGAATGCCATTACCTGTCATTGTAATAGTTCTAGGATCGTCACATTTAGAGCAAAAGCTAAAAGCTGAAATTCACAAGCGATTTAAGAGCATAGCAACTCCATTATAGGGACAAATAAGCATTTGCTGAAATGCCAAATGATATAATTGGGGATTTTAACTTGAACGTCTGAGAGGTCTCCCATAAATTAAGAAGCAACCATTTGAGACCTCTCTCACATTCAAGAGCTTAATAGACCCATTTAAAGGAAAAATAATTTTCAGTTCTCTCCTACGGGGTAGTTTGTTTGATCCATATTATGTTTACAATTTGCATGGTATCCAGTATGATATCAAAGTTAGATCAACTTAGGAAAAACCTAGAGCCAAATATATACACCAATACATTAAAAAAGCTCCTCAATATAATGTAATAAATAATAATTAATGTGGTGTGTCTCAATCCAACTGAACCATAAAAATGAGTGTGTTTTTCATTGAGTAAAACCTTTATCTGGAAACCAAACCTTTGCTTTGTAATTTTCCTGACAGTAAATATAAAATTGAACTATTTAAAATTAAGATTTGCAATTAAACATATATTTGTGGCCAGATCAACACAAACAGCATCCATCCGTGTAATTACTTATGGTCTTCAGACATTGTGATGGATCTGCTCTTCAGCTCTATCCACATTCCATCTTGAGGACGAAGAATGAGCTCTCCTAAAAGACGTAGTTGTTCACGTTTTTGACTTGCATGAACTTGGAAATTCCTTAGGATGGTGGATAAAACGACCTTTTCTTCCATCAGAGCAAAACGCTGGCCTAAGAATGTTGAGAAGAAATATAACCTTAATGAGAACATGCAGTGCAACAAAGCATTTTGTAACACAGTGGAGGGAGGTTTGTTTTTGATGCAAATGTTTTGTTCGACTACTATAAAACCTGTAAAGGGTGGAATTACCTATGAAAGGAAAGGTCCAATTAAAACAAATTGGTCAGGCACTAATCTTGCCATCTAATTAATTTATTTTTATGTATTTTCAATCACTATTCTAGAAGAGAATGTACAAGAGCCTGGCATCAAATATATTTCTTCTCAACCAAATCCAATCAAGCAAATTTGCTTTTTAAGTGTATGATTCTAGGCTACTAATAGAATTTGACAGCAATATTGAGGGGAATGTACACTGTGCAGAGACTAAATACTCATGAACAGTGATTTCTACATGATAAGCAGAATCCACACCAACTTAGCACTTTTGTACAAAGTTATTTGCACTTCTGAATGGAAGTGGGCAGTGTGGGACATGGTGGCTTTTTGAGGTATGTCACTTCTCCGTTCCCAGGTACAAGCCATATAGAAACAAAGCAGAGGGAAAATAAGAGTAGAAGCCATCCTTTGCTTTAGATAGTGTGCACGCTGGAGGAGCTGTAAGTCAATATGAACATAGGAACATCTTTAACCCCTTAGGGACCAGGTGGATCAGCGTTGGTTTGCCCTTAAGGACATATCAATTTTGACCTTTTTCAGTATATCATTGTTCAACCATATTTTCCCTCTAATTCCTTTAGTACGCCCACACAAGTTATATACAGTGTTTTTAAGCACATGTAGGGAATTTGTCATACCACATTTATATGAATAACCCACTATTTTATTTGTTACTATTAAAACCATACAAAAAAATAAAAAAACACTACTTTCTATCAGTTGCTAATTTGTGCTTAATTGGTTACTTTTTACAGAAACTGGATGAAGGGCAAGAACTGTCATTCATACCTCCCAAACGTACAGTTTTAGGGGGGGTACTGTCTCTCTGGAGCAAAAATCCCCATGATCCTCTTTCCCACCCTGGTGTCTTACTTTTTGGTAGATTAGACTTTGTGTTGGTTAACTTTTATGAAGAACAGATCATATAAAACTAATTTACTTACATTTTACAAAAGGGTAAGTAGTAATTTAGACAAGGGAATTGCTGTTGATGTAATATACTTGCAAAAACCTTTGATTGAGCTTTGCAATAGGTTACTGCATACATTAAAAGGCTTTGGTTTGGGAGGTGACATCTGTGCATGGATAAAGAACAGGTTAAATAATAGATGTCAGAGAGTTGTTGTAAATGGAACATTTTCTAGATGGTCTAAAGTTATAAGTGGGGTGTCACAGGGTTCAGTCCTGGACCCAATGCTTTTTAATTTGTTAATGTTCTAGAAGTGGGAATTTAAAGTAATATCTCAATCTTTGCTGAAGACTCTAAGCTGTGTAAAGAAATACATACAGAGCAAGATTTAGATAAACAGAGAATGGGCAGTATGTGGCAGATGAGGTTTAACGTAGATAAATGAGAGGTTATGTATTTGGGATGTAGAAATAAGCATGCTACATAGACACTAAATGGGAAACTACTTGGAGAATCTTCATTTGAGAAAGATTTAGGAGTACTGATAGATCATAGACTTCACAAAGTGTGCAGCGTCAATCATCTGCTGCAAGAGCAAATAGGGTACTATCCGGCATAAAAACGGGTACAGATGCATGGGATGCACATATTCTACCTCTTTATAAATCCTTGGTAAGGCCTCATCTACAATATGGAGTAGAGTTTTGGGCAGCAGTTCTTAAACAACACATTGTTGAACTGGAAAAAGTACAGAGATGTGAAACAAAACTGATACAGGGATTGGAGGATCTTTATTTATTAATTTCATTCAGACCAGACTTTTTAAGGAAGCATTAGCACCCGGCATTGTTTTCTGCTGTCCTGTTTTAGCTCACTAGGATCTGATGTGGGAATGGAATGGTGATTTGGGTTGTTTCCATACAGGATAAATATTTTATATATGTTTCTACAAGGAGAACATTAATTTGCTGGAGTGTGGTAAGCACTAACCTTGTAACCTGGTCTTTGCAATGGGGATATCTCTCCATCTATTCTAAGAGGCCTTTTTAACAAGCAGAGAATTTAGCACCTTAACGTAGGCTGAGATTTTATTCATCTAGAGTGGAAATTGTGCAGGAAAAAAAGCTTTTTTCAAGCATTTTTTTTCTAGTTCTGCGATCACATTGCGGTTGGTATGTATGCCGAATTTGTCAGTCTGGAATGCATATAAAAACTGCACAAAATAGATTGTAAATGGCTATTCTGCTATTACATACAGACAGGATGGCCTTTGCAAGTCTGCTTTGTACACTTGGATAGGCCTTCCCAGACTGAACAGCTCAGGGCAAAAGACCTATTCAGCCTCCATAGGCCCCAACCACCACAGCCTCCCCAGAGTAGCCATATACACTCAAACACCCACTTTGCACTCACATAAGTAAGCAACATATTGGTAATGTAAACAATTTTTGATAATGGTGTGGCACTTCATGGTAATTAACTTATATGCTTGCCCAAAATTATCACAAACACAGTCTTTTAGGAATCGTATGTGTTTCTTTCTACATTGCCTAATAAATATCTATTTAACACATTATAATTCCAAAACCATAATTTATTATTTTTATATATAATGCTTACCGATACAATTTCTGAGTCCAGCAGAGAAAGGTACATAGGCATATGGGTTGCGCCCACTTGAATTCTCAGGAAAAAATCTCTCTGGCCTGAATTCTTCCGGTTCAGGAAAAAATTCTGGATCCCGATGCAAAGAGTAGGGAATAATCACTATATCCACACCTTTTGGTATCTTAAGTCCTCCTACAGGGGAGAAATACAAATGTACAGTGCAATTTTATTTAATTCAATTGTGAAGAATTGTGAAGAAGAAACCATTTCTATTATTTATCATACTAATAATAATAATTCACTTATGATACAAAGGAAAACTAATGAGACAGTAATGATTAATTATGACTCTATATCAGTGATTTCCAAAGTGGTGGGAGTGAGGCTTTTCCCCTGCAGCACCATAAACAATCCTAAATGAAGTTGGATCAACTAGACTGAAGCCACTGATGTTCTCTCAGTGTTAATCTATGTTACAGTGAGTAAAAAAGTAACAAAAATGTCCCCACTGTTCTGAGAACATAGATAAATGCATGTGTGTGTTTGTGCATCAAAAAAGGACAAAGTGGGTAGTTGTCCAGTGCCCACAGGCAGAAGCCCCCCTACACATATATATACTTACATATCTAAGGAGAAACTGAATATAATACAATGTAGTTTGGAACCTTCTGAATCACCCTTTAAGTGATAATCTGGGGTACATCATACAATCTCCTCAATGACTGAAAACTTAGCACTGTTTTAATTAGGGTACTGGAAGTATAAACTCTAGCTTTGTGTGAGCAACCGATATACTGTGAAGCTGATTTACTGCAAGCCCAAAATTGTGTGACGCTACTATAAGGAAAGGCGCTTTCGACTAAAACACAGGCAGAGATTCTTTACAGTAAGGGCGGTAAGGCTATGGAATTCTTTGCCTCGGGATGTTGTGCTTGCAGATAATGTAACTGCATTCAAAAAAGCAATGGATGCCTATCTAGCACAGAACAATATTGACAGTTATGACAGATGGCTTCAAAGCAAATAGGATATAGATCCGGGGAACTATTTGACACACACACACACACACGCCTACACACCTACATTGGAAATTGCTCCAGAGGGCTTTTTTGTTGCCTTCCTCTGGATCAACAGGGGTGTTATTGGCATGGGCTGGACTTGATGGACGCATGTCTTTTTTCAGCCTTATCTACTATGTAACTATGTGACTATAAGACTTAGTATCCAGTGTTAGCAGATGAAGGAAACACTTGTAGTTATTATTTAACCCCTTGAATGTAGAAAAAGGGGACTTCAACACAATGTGAAGAAATGGATTAGAGACCTCAGCAGTATCCAGTGGGTCAATACTTTGTACAGAGCCTGGCAATAACTGTGATGACCTTGACATCTACATGTCTAAAACAGATAAGAATACAAAGTGTATTTTTTCATTACATTTCTAGATTTCCATGGGGGTTGTGCATAAAGGTGTGATAAAGAGGTGATAAAGATGAGGTAACATGTTCAATTATATCACTTCTCCAGTTTCTATGATATTCTATGGAGCCTATACGCTAAGATCTCTCACACTTCAGGGGGAGATTCACTAAGTGGTGATAAAGCGGTGATAAAGAGCTGATAAAGTGGAGATAACTTCTCCAGTGACATCACTTCTCCAGCTCCTGTGTTATTGTATGGATCCTATTCACGAAGATCTCCAAAGTTGAAGAAATCTTAGTGAATAGGCTCCATAGAAAAACAATGGAATTGGAGAAGTGATAAACTGAAGTCACCTCCACTTTATCACCTCTTTATCCCCACTTAGTGAATCTCCCCCCAGAAATCTTAGTGAATAGGCTTCATAGAACAACTTAGGAAATTGAGAAGAGCTAACACTGAAGATGTCTCCTCATTATCACCTCCTTATCACACCTTAGTGCATGAAAGCACAAAACGAAGTCACATTTTTACAGAAAAGGACGAGTTGTAAATGCATTAACTCCCCCACAGAGAGCTGTTTCAACCTACTGAGATACATCCGTGTTGGGTTAGCTGATTGACTGAATCTGATAAAAGACTGGATACCAGACAGCCAATATAGGCTATGGTGAGCAAAAAAGTGACAAATGTGACAAAAATCTCTTCACCATACATAACACAGAATTAAAATACCCATTGAGTTAAATGGAAGTATTAACCTCTTGAATGTTAGACGAGTTTTCCAATGCATTACATTGCAATGCATTATAAACCACCCTAGGATTCAGGGCAACAACAGCCCAACTTTGATAATAACTTTGGGAATGTTTATTTGGCCCCTATGGTGCGGTTGGATTGCCCTAGCATTGCTCCCATTCTTAGTACAAGAGCGTCAGTGAGCCCCCATTCTGGAATATAATAAAGAATACTTTGTGGAGATGCACAAAAGAAGAGGTAGAAAATCAGTGGACAGCCACCAGGTGAGACTACAACTCCCATCATCCTCATCCTCATGGAGGTCGTAAGATTGACTACCCCTGCACTAAGGTGAGGGAAACACTACAAGGAAAATACCTCCAGTTTTATGTTATTATACTACTAGTGTAAAAACCCGTGTACACGGGCCAAGGTCCGGGTAACGTTAACCCTTTGAGTGCCAGAGGGGTACGCAACGCGTTGCGTACCCCACTGGCACTCAAAGGGTTAAGAGGCCGCTATGCTACCTCACTGCTCCATATGATGCAGTCTTGCGTCACCTCACTCACGCGATGCAGTCATGCACAGTACAGACTGCCCGAACGTGGGCATTCTTTACTGGGCATGAATGCATCAGGACAAACATCCTACAGAATTATTATATAGGATGATGTCTATGCACTAATATCTCTTGAGGTTTCATAGAATAACACAGGAAATGGGGAAATTAATTTCGCCCTCCTCTTTTTTTATTAATTTAGTGCATTTGCAGGGGCGGGCTGGCCCAGGTGGCATGGCCGGCGCCACCTATAGGCGAGATAGGTGCCAGCCTAGGGCACACATTTACTGAGGGAGCAGAGCAGCACACACATTGCCAGCTGCTGTGCGAAAGGAGAGAGAGAGACACCGCTCTGAAAAGATCGACTGCCTACAAAGGCTCCTCCTGCCACCCCAATGAGCGTTGCAGCTCCCAGCAGAGCAGCAACACTGCAGAGGGGGTCTCCTTATGGACAGCTGGGATCTTTCCAGTTAAGGACTGTGAGCCTGAAGTCAGGATAGTGAATGGGAAGCCAAAGAAAGTCTGCAAACCCAGGACAATCTACACCAGTTTTCAGCTGTCAGCCCTACAGAGGCGCTTCCAAAAACCCAGTACCTGGCACTGCCAGAGAGAGCTGAGCTGTCAGCTTCTCTTTAGGTCTGACCCAGACCCAGGTGAGGGGGCAATGAGTTTACTAGGTCAGTGCTCTAGTACGTGTAAATGTAAAGACAAGAACTCATGCACATAATAACAGAGGGGCAGAAATGAAACTCCCCATTGATTTACATGGGTTGTTTAACCCTTTGAGTGCCAGAGGGGTATGCAATGCATTTCATACCCCTTCTGGCATTCAATGGGTTAACCACTTGACTGCTAGAGAGGACAGAGTTGGAGACCTCTCTAGCATTCAAGCGGTTAAAGACACGATTTATATTTCTCCCCTATGAAGCGACTGGTTTATTATTAAAAATATAGAATGGATGGATTTTTTATCCATTTTAGAAGTGCGTGCATATGCATATTGAAATAAAATAATCACTTTTAGGATGCAAAATTAGAGTTATGTATTATTGAACTATTTGGGCAAAAATCGGATGTTCTGCCGAAACTGATACACATAGAGATAAGCACACACACTGACACACATGCAGACAAGCATATACATTGACACACTTATACACATATACAGAACACACTCATACACACTGAAACTCATATAGAGAAGCATACACACACTTACACACTGATACCCTTACAGAGACTCACATACACCGACACTTATACACATATAGGGAACACACACACTGACACAGACACATACACATATAGGGAACACACACTGACACTTATACACATATAGGGAACACGCACTGACACACACATACACATATAAGGAACACATGCAATGACACGCTGATACACATTCAGAGACACACACACTGATACAAATAAAGACGTCACACATTTATACACATATTGGGAGCACACACACTCAAACATACACATATAGGGAACACACACATTGACACTTATACACATCTAGGGAACACACACGTCACACATTTATACACATATTGGGAGCACACACTCACACATATAGGGAACACACAGATTGACACATATGCATATAGGGAACACACAAATACACTGACATTTATACACATACAGGGGCGGGACACAAGGGTCAGAGTCAAGGGGGCGGCAAAATTAGGTTTTGCCTAGGGTGCCAAAAATGCTTGCACCAGCCCTTTGGTGAGCCTTTGATTGTTAATTAAGCTAAATAAGCCTCATGTGTATAAGACTGTTATATAATACCAGAAGTACAGGGTGACAGTCCTACAGGATGACACACTAAGGGGCTCCCCATCTAAAGTGACTCATCTGAAGTGAAAAGAAGACTTAAGCAGGACTTGAGCAGGAGTGGAGCAAGAGACAGAACTGATTCCACTGGAAAAAGAACACCTCCCTAAACAAGGCTACAAAGGACGTGAAGCAAACACCTAAATGGAAGTTCTGCAATTCTACTAAACTTCAAGATTCTCTGTACAACACCAGCTTGTGGACTCTGTTTCAAAACAAACTCTTCCACCATGAGAAGGTGCATTCGGCCCATTCAGACTGTTTCAACATTATGCCCTCTGCAAACAGTATTTAAATATACCAGCTTCCTCCGGTCCTGTACCCGTTCAGCTGAATGACTGTGGAGAAAGTCTGGCTCTCTGGCAGACTTTCTCCACTACAGGTTCCTCCTTTCCTGCTTTAACTCTGCTCTGTCCCTCGCAAAAACACATTACATCTCACAACTAATCAACACTCATAAATCTAACCCCTGATGACTTTTCTCTTCCTTTGACTCCCTCCTTCGCCCTCCATCTGCTTCCCCCGCTAACTCCACATGGCCACAAGACTTTGCTGACTACTTCAAAGCCAAGGTGGACTCCATCCGGGATAATATACCACCTTGTATATCTCCTCCTAGCCTCCCTCTTTCCCCTCCTGGCACTCTGGACTCTTTCTCACTAGTCACGGAGGAGGAACTAACTAACCTACTATCCTCCACTCCGTCCACTACATGCGCACTTGAACCTCTCCCCTCTCACCTCATGCAATCCTTCTCCTCCACACTAATCCCTACCCTATTACAAGTCTTTAACTCTTCCTTTGCCACTGCTACCTTTCCTTATGACTTCAAACATGCCTTAGTAAAACCTATCCTCAAGAACAACTCTTCTGACAGTAACACACCCTCTAGCTATCGACCGGTTTCTCTTCTGAATTTTTGCCTCTAAACTCTTGGAACGCTTAGCCTACTCACACCTGCTTGCCTTCCTCAAAGCATACAACATGCTCGACCCTTTACAATCTGGATTTTGTACTGCTCACTCCACTGAAATTGCTCTTACAAGAGTCGTCAATGATCTTCACATTGCCAATCTCAAGGTCACTATTCAATTCGTATCCTGCTTGATCTCTCAGCAGCTTTTGATACTGTTGATCATGCACTCCTCCTCCATATTCTTCACTCTTTAGGAATCCGCAACACAGCACTGGACTGGCTCTCCTCTTATCTATCTAACAGATCCTTTAGTGTCTCCTCTGCCACCTCTTCATCCTCCCCCCGTCCAACTCTCTGTTGGGGTTCCTCAAGTTTCTGTTCTAGGACCGCTTCTGTTTTCTCTTTACACAATAACACTTGGTGATCTTATTAACTCATTTGGTCTCAAATATCACCTCTATGCAGATGACACCCAGATTTACTTATTTGTACCTCAACTCACTTCTGATATCCAGGCTAAAGTCACAGATTGCCTCTCGGCTATCTCAGACTGGATGGCTCATAGGCACCTCAAAATCAATATGTCTAAAACTGAGCTGCTCCTCATTCCACCTAGGCCTGGCCCTGTAGCGCCCTTCCAGGTTACTGTAAATGGCACTTCCATAAATCCAGTTTCAGAAGCGCGGTGTCTAGGGGTGATAATTGACAACTCTCTCTCATTTTTCTCTCATATTAATGCCATTACTAAATCCTGTCGCTTTCTTTTGCGTAACATTACAAAAATCCGTCCCTTCCTCTGTTCCTCCACAGCTAAAATTCTTATACACGCAATCATCCTCTCCCGCATGGACTATTGCAACATTCTTCTGTCTGGCATTCCTGCTTCCCATCTCCAACCACTTCAATCCATACAGAATGCTGCAGCACGAATTACTCTTCTGTCACCTAGGTTTGTCCCTGCCCCACTCCTCCTCAAAACTCTCCAATGGCTGCCTATCAGACTCCGGATATCTTACAAAATCTTACTTCTCTCTTTCAAGTCACTTCTCTCCTCTACTCCTTCTTACATTTCAACTCTGATCTCCCATTATACCCCATCCCGCCACTTACGTTCAGCCAATGACTGTCTTCTCTCAGCTCCTTTTGTCTCTACAGCTCTGTCACGTATCAAACCTTTTTTCTCTTATTGTTCCGTATCTATGGAATGCTCTACCATCCAACCTGTGCCACTGCACCTCTCTGATAACCTTCAAATCTCACTTGAAAATGCACCTCATGAATAAAATCTCAACATGCTAGAAGGCACTGATGTTGTACAATGAACGCTCTTATAAATTATTTACATTACTGATGTCCTCTATCATCAACAGAACTAGCACTGTATTCAGCACTTGACCCTAATGTACTCTGTATGTCTCCCATTACCACTTTAGATTGTAAGCTTTTGGGCAGGGACCTCGTATCACGGTGCCCGTGATTGCCCTGGAGAGACATTGTTTACATGCTACTGTCACTCTTGCTGAGGCGCTATTCTTATAGGGCACCATGCTGATGAGGTCATTGCTCCACCTACCCATCAGGGTTTTTAAACCTCTCTCTGTGTCACTCCTGTTGCCCTTTCATGGTGTACCTGAGCTTAGTTCTGTGTGTTGCTACCGTTCCTGTGTATTACCTGGCTACGTCTGACTACCCGTTCCGGTTCTGACTCCTGGCCCGTCTGACTACTGGTTCCAGTTCTGACTCCTGGCTCATCTGACTACCCGTTCTGGTGCTGACTCCTGGCTCGTCTGACTACACGTTCCGGTTCTGACCTCTGGCTCCACTGACTACCTGTTCCGGTTACGACCGTTGGCGACGTGTGACTATCCGATCTGGTGTGACCCTGGGTTGCCTGCTGGTTTACCCTTACGTTACTCTCATTGCCTTCCCATTATACGGGTTGGTAGTTGTTACGCCTGTTCTGCCTTGCGCTTGCTTCCGTGGAAGCTGAACTTGTCGGTCACCCCATGTGTCTGACCTCCCATGGCCGTAAAAGTCCGTGTTGCCTAGCCCTCCTTCATTGGCTACGCCTTATATTTCCCCTGTGGGGATACTGGTCTGCTCCGTTTATTGCCAACTGTGTGCTTGGGAGTGCTCTGCACTGCCCTCAATCTTACATTACCCAGGGCCATTCTGTTGATTTCCACCTGTCCTGTGAAGGGTGAGGAAAGTGCCTACACTGTTCCTCCCTGGTCTTATGAAGGTGTGCCATCCTATCAGGGTACATTGTGCTCTGCACTATACCCACCTAACTGTAGTCAAGGGCCATTCCGTTGTTATCCAACTGTCTTGTGAAGGGTGAGGAAAGTGCCTACACTGTTCCTCCCTGGTCTTGTGAAGGTGTGCCATCCTATCAGGGTACAGAGTGCTCTGCACTATACCCACCTAGCCAAGGGCCTTCCGTTGTTACCTACCTGTCCTGTGAAGGGTGAGGAAAGTGCCTACACTGTTCTTCTCTGGTCTCGTGAAGGTGTGCCATCCTATCAGGGTACAGAGTGATCTGCCTTATACCCACCTACTGTAGCCACGGGCCATTCCGTTGTTACTCACCTGTCCTGTGTGCCTACACTGTTCCTCTCTGGTCTCGTGAAGGTGTGCCATTATCTACTGCCAATTACTTCAGTTTCTTACTACTGTTTGTCATTTATTTGCCTGTTGCCTTACAACCTGCTTTTTCATTTAATAAAGTTTTACATTAAGTTCATCTGTACTTATCAGTGTGTTATTCCTAGTCACTCCGTGACACCTCGCACCCAATGTTTCACTCTACCTGTAACCCTGTATTGTTTAAACCCGGAAATTGTAAAGCGCTGCGTACACTTGTGGCACTATATAAATAAACATATTCATTCATTTATTCCTGCCAAATTGGCCACTGGGCCAAACTGTCATGGGGTGACTTTGGAATAACGACACTGACAAGTACAGATACAGTAAAATCAATATCTTTATTAAAATAAGAACAGAATAAATATGAATAGCACTTCCCCAACCCTCACAGGACCAGGTGTGAAGCCAGTGCCTAAGCATTTCCCCAACCCTCACAGGACCAGGGGTGGAGACAGCACAGGATCCACCGACTGCACAGAGGCAGATACCACTCTGACTATAGTATGCAATGGTAACAAGGATAGCAGTAGCTACTAGTGCAGGGGAAGCAGAGAAGCTGAGGCAAAACGATAGGAAATCACCTAGAATGCTAGAGTAGTACAAGGCAACAGAGAAAGGACTCCCTATAACGCTAGGGAGAGAAGGCAATGGTGACTGAGCTCCCTAGAACGCTAGGGTCAGCCTACAGGCAATGGTGACGGAACTTCCTAGAACATAGGGTAAACCTATCAGCAATGGTGACAGAGAGCCCCAGACCGCAAGGGTAGAACAGGCAACGGTGACTGAGATCCCTAGAACACTAGGGCATACCCAATGGTTCTAACTGGGAATAGGTAGAACAGGAATGCCAGAGGCAAGGTCTGATATAGTAACTGAGCACCGCTTGAACCAGTGGAAACAACAGAGCACGGTAAGCGCAGAGCCGGATCACAGGCAAGGCGCACAAGGCGTCTGCCTAGGGCCCGGTCAAATAAGGGGGGCCCGGAAAACATTCTTCTGGTCGCTTTCAGTGCTCCCCGAGTCCCTCCCGGTTCCCCTTAAATGCATTATGCCACCACACTTGGCGCACTGCCACTGACTTTCTTTGGGCCCGGCCACCCGGTCAAATGATTCCGGGGGCCGGCCGAAACCTCAACTGAGCTCAGTGCTCACTCTCAGTGGCAGTACAGTACCGTCATGATGATGTCGGCGCGCAGCGTGTCTCACGCCTGCATGTCATTGTCAGCCATGCATATGTGTCAGGATTTGAGTCCTAGCCTAGTGGCTGTGGCACATGCGCATATGCAGTAATGCGGGAGGGTAAGGGTTATGTTACATTGGTTACGCAGCACATGAGCACACTGATGGTCACGCGGCGGCAGGGCTATATAGAAGAGCTCTCCCCACCCGCTTGCTTTTTTTGGAGACGACTCAACTGGGTGGTACCGTGGCAGGCACACTGGGATCAGGGATCGTTGCTGAGGCAGCCGGCCACACGCGCACAGGGTAGGAGACAAACTTTGGCCCATAACAAAGAATGACTGCAATCTATAGTGGTGTTGAGGGGATTTGCATACCCTACTTCCAAGACTTTGCAGATCTTATAGTTGCTTCTCTCACAAGTTTTTTTAAGGGCTACAATATAAAAGAAACTTATTTTCAAGTATTATTATCCCTTTAATTAAACAGGACCAATTAGATAAGCAACATAGATGCTTTAGATCGCTACCAGCCATCTTTATTTATTTCATTAGTAAGGTGTTTTTAGAGTTGCGGCTTAACAGTAAACATTTTAACCCATTCAATGCAGCAGATTATCTAAAGCTTGTTACTGTTGATATGTTTTTAAAAATGCTGTTGTAAATAAATACAGAAGACTACTGTATACCTTTTTAAAATAACTTTCTATTAAAAGTTAAGTATTAAATTAGCTCGCTGACAAGTACATTTAGGCATACATCCCAACATTTCAAATTGCCAAAGAGGGACACTTGTGTTTTAGGGGGTGTTCCTGGGGGCGTGGCTGATGGGCAGGTCATTACCGAGAATTTTCAGGCTGTTTCATAACCTTTTGACACCTCCTTGTGTAATGTAATAAATGATTTATAACAAGACCGAAGTATTTTATTTATACAGACTAATTTATAAACACATATACTGACATTTAAACAAACCATAATGTGAATTTTATTGCTGTAGAGCAATGTGATACACTTATATACACACACACCATGCAATCTGATCTCCTAAAAAGAGGGACATCAGGGTGCAAAAGAAGGACAGAGGGATTTAGGTCTAAAAGAGGGACTGTCCCTCCTAAAGAGGTACACTTGGGAGGTATGCATTTAGGGCTTAGTGACTGAACGAGAGTACTCAGGTGCTCAACAGTGTTGGGTGACCATAATCTATCACCTGATGAGCGTATCCTATTCTCTTTCTCTTGTCCATAACAAATTACTGTCACAGATGCTGCCACTTACATATAAAGCTGACGGTACCATAGTAAAAAGTTACTGCTAGCCTTATTAGTGAGTAACTTTCAATGATATGTTACGTCAATATATCTTAACCCTTTGAGTGCAAGAGGGGCATGTAATACATTGCTCTGCAATGCGTTAGGTACCCCTCTGGCACTCAAAAGGGTTAATCATTGGTTTTCTGTACTTTTTTTGTACTAGTAGCCTTGCACTAAACACTGTTTCATTAAATGAAACAGTATGTTTAGTGCAAGCCTACTACAAAAAAGTACAGAAAACCAACGATTAAGATATAGTGATTGTAACATAAGATTTAAAGTTACACACTAATAAGGCTAGCATTGTAATCTCTTATCTGTCAGTGGGCAGTCAGTCTAATATTTAACCGTTTTATAAAACTAGAATAAAACCAAAATCACTTTATCTCATATATGAATATTTGAGTGTTTTTTATAGACCCAGATAGTCATATATGAGCAGAGGCATAACTAGAAGCCTCCGGGCCTTGGTACAAGAAGTGCCACGGGCCCCCTCCCACCACATTGGCCCCCCTGACCACATTGCCCCCATCTCCTACATGGAGCTCCCGCGCGGTCCTCTTAGTAATGCAAAGCGCTGGGAGATGATGTCATCACTCAGCATTACTAGAGCACCAGCGGGAGATTGTGGGTGCCAGGCGGAGGGGTCGCAGGGGGAGGCCGGGCCCCTGGAGTGCACTGCCACGGTCACAGGTGCGACCCCAGCTACCCCTATAGTTACGCCACTGTATATGACAAAGTGATTTAGGTTTTATACTAGTTTAATAAAGGTTAAGTATTTGTTTTTATAGAGTCAGATATTCATATATGAGTTAAAGTGATTTGGGTTTTATTCTAGTTTAAAAAAAAAAGTATTTTTTTTATAGACTCAGATATTGATATATGAGATGAAGTGATTTTGTTTTATTATTTATTCTAGTTTAATAAAGGTTAAGTATTAGACTGACTGCCCATTGACAGATAAGAGAATATTGAACTAGCCTTATTAGTGAGTAACTTTAATTTTACAATCACTAAATTTTTATTGTTGGTTTACAACACAGTGGATGGTCAGTAGTGGTCTGAATGAAAATAGGGTCACACTCAAAGGATTATCGGAGAACATAGATTCCATTCGCTATCATAGGGATTGGAATCTTATTACTGAATAACCCTTTGAGTGCCGGACTGTTATACAGTATGTAGCTAGGAAGACAGGGAAAACCCTTTGAATGCCAGAGGGGTATGGAATGCATTGCTTTGCAATGCATTCCGTACCCCTCAGTCACTCAAAGGGTTAAGGAGGGAGCCAGCCCTGTAATGGATGTTACTACTACTACTTTTATTTTTGTCCTACTGTCTTGGGGGAGGGGGGGCCCAAATTGGCACCTTGCCTAGGGCCCTGTGGAGTGTTAATCCGGCTCTGGGTAAGCGCAAGCAGAGACAGTAGGCCAACGATCGGATAGTCAGCCGGAGCCAAGGTCAGCCAAAGCCAAGGGCTAGACCGGAGCAGGTAGTCAGATGGAGCCAAGGGTCAGACCGGATCAGAAGGCAACTTAGTCAGGGATGAAACGTAGCCAGAGTCGAAAGTAGCCAGGAGTTATACACAGAATCAGAGCATCGGAATAACACAAGAGCTTAGTGCACAGGTACACCACAAAAGGGCAATGGAGTATTGGCATGCTGAGGCCTATAAGGCCTAGCATGTAGGTGGAGACTCATTCTGGCAATTACCTTCAGCCTATAAGAATAGCGAATGCACCTAAGCGTGACAACCAGGAAGTAATGGCAGTGTTGCCTGCAGCACAGCTCAACGCTTACAGAGGGCAATCACAGGCACCATGATACAAACACACATGTGGGCTGGTGCCTTGAGGCTGCAGTTTTGGCAGTTGAGGTGTAGAGGTGCGGTAAGAGCCTAATTGCAGGGTGAGGATGCAGGCTTCCTTGACAGAATTTGGGGGAGAGCCCCAGCATTTTGTGTTTCGACACTGCCTACAGCGGTAGATTTCTGCAATACTGCATGCTTCTGCCTTTACCACTATTAGCTTAGAACGGAGAGCTTCTGACTATCCTCGTGGCCTCCGACATCTATCTGAATCATTGTCTGCTTAACAGCATGTTTACATGTCCCACCTCTGAGCAGCCATATCAGAATGAATAACGATGAAATTTGAAATGTAAATGTTTATCATATTTAAAGCAGAGATATAATGGCATAATGGTATTCTAGATACATATTAATAAAATTGAAAAATATTTATATGCTGAGTAAAAACAAGGGTACACCCACTGCTGGGAGATGGCTCAATGAAAAGTTGTTGTGGAGCAAACTGGCATTTTTTTTTTTTTTTTTTTTTTTGAGAGTCCGACTTCAAGATTTTTGCAGCCAGGTGGCGCTGCTGCTATTCATGCTGTGTGTTGCAGACCCAAGTTTGACATAGATGGATTTTGCAACAAAAGATCTATCTGGGACTCAAGTTTTCAGAGAAATGCAAGTTATCTCTTTAATAACTTCTGAAAGAAGCATCTCAGCATTCCAAGTGCCCTTGTTTTACTCAATAAGAAATTCCTCAAAGGGATAGTAATGTCCCATAAAAATTTTCTTGCATTTTGTAGTAGTTAAAAAGTGGAGTTGAATGCAAAAAACGTATCTCTCAAAACGCTATGGTTTGAGAGATATGTGCATTCAAAGTTTGATGTTTCCTGCTGTCAGCTGTAAAGCAGGAGATCCGTGTCAGTCGACACGGAGGCTCTGCAGCAGAGCCGCAATTGTGTTTTTTAAAAAGAGTGACTGCTTTGGAATGGTTTACCAAGTGTGCTTGGTTTGCAAGCACACTTGGTAGACCATTGCGGCTCTGCTGAAGAGCCTCCATGTCGGCCGACACAGATCACCTCCTGACAGCTTTACAGCTGACAACAGGAAACATCAAACTTTGAATGCACGTATCTCTCAAACCATAGCGGTTTGAGAAATACTTTTTTTTGCATTCAAAAAAAAAAAATATATGGAAATTACTATCCCTTTAAAACATATATTTTCATATTTATAGTTTACTGCCCTGTTTGAAGATATCATTTTCAACATAATTTCAGTTAATTTATACTGGTTATCCAACTAGAATTAACCCTTTAAAGACCATTGCTTTGAACTCCTCAGGTCCCTAATAGTTCAAACACACTTTAAAGTTGCTCAGCCCATGACAATCTGTCAACTGAAATGCCCAAAGTTCCCATGAAGTTAAAGTGCCTTACGGATGGTGCAGTCTTCAGTGGTGGTTCGTCCAAAGAATGGAACTGAAGGGTATATTCTCAGAGCTTCTTTGATTACTGCTTCAAGGTAATGTAAGTTCTTCAGATCATCCATAGTGACAGGGCGGTCAGATTTACCTGTTGTGGAAAAGCATACAGTTTAGATACATAAACCTCAAATATGAGAAATAAGTATTATTTAAATGGTTATGCCTATGAATGGCAGAGAGGTCTCCAATGTACACTTCAAGATCTCTACAGAATCCTGCATAGAAAAGTATACTAATTAAATAAAGTAGAAAGTAAGGATTCAAATTTAACCCCCTATGATTCCATTGGAAATGTCTCAATGTTTTAAATCTATAGATAAGTTTTATGATTTTTATTAGTTCAGAAACTAAACAACATAAAGAGTGTGACCTGATACCTCTGTCATGCTGTACTGTAAACACTACTTCAATTTAAAACCCCTTAACGACCCTTGACGGTCATAGTACGTCATACCGCCCAACATTTCAAATTGCCAAAGAGGGACAATTATGTTTTAGGGGGTGTGGCTGGGGGTGTGGCCGGTGGGTGGGGCATTAACGAGAATTTTCAGGCTGTTTCATGACTTATTGACACCTCCTTGTGTTACCTAATAAATGACTTATAACAAGACCAAAGTATTTTATTTAAGCACACTAATTTATAAACACATATACTGACGTTTAAAGAAACAATAATGTGAGTTTTATTGCTGTGGAGCAATGTGATACACTTATATACACACCACCAATCTGATCTCCTAAAAAGAGGGACATTAGGGTGGGAAAGAGGGACAGTGGGATTTGGGTCTAAAAAGAGGGACTGTCCCTCCTAAAGAGGGACACTTGGGAGGTATGGTACGTCAAGGGTCGATTTGACTTAACGACCGATGGAGTACTATGACCGTCATCGAGTTCCGGGCTCCTCCCGCAGCTGCACGCCATTTGGGGAGTCCGGAACGCAACGGAGCATTAAAAAAAAATTGCTCCGTGGTCGTTGAGTCGCGTCCGCGTCTGGATTCCCCGGTCGTTAAGGGGTTCTTTGAATAACTCCTATATTAGGCACTACTTGAGTCGTCATCAAACCCTTTATGCATCACACAATGGAAATCTCCACTTATGGTGAGAACGAAGGCTGCAATTCAAAAGCAGATAAAACCGTCAAAGGAAACATGATCCCATCAGCAGCCGCAGCACAGTTACTGCATGAATTAAAAGTCATAGGCTAGGGACAAGAAATCTGTGCATCTTTTCAAGTTGATCTAAAGTGGTAAGTAGAGTACCTCAGGGTTCTGGGTCCAGTGCTTTTTTAAACCCCAAACAACCCATTTTAGTATTAAATGTCTGCATTAATACTATGCCTGTCTCACAGGTAGCAGGCTTTTAGTTATCTTCACAAACATGTCACAGCTTCCTGGAGATGCAGAGCATTCCACTTAAATCAGGAAGGGTACAGTCTCTCTCTCCCTTCACTGGGATCTCTTCAGATGATGCCCCTGCCCCTGTATGATTCTCTGATACCAAGTAGCGTTGCATGTCTTCTAGCCCAGTTTGAATGTATCCGGTCACATTGCATTCAGATGGTACTAAATTTAGATAAAAGCCTAGCACCACAACTCGATAGCAAAACAGTATGTGAAGTCATGTGGGGGTGTTGCACAGAGTCTCAGTCCCCTTAAAGCCACCCTAAAGATGCAGAGCCCACCGCACCAAGGAATTCAAAACCCTATGATTTAAAATGTTTTTAAATGATAGGGACAAGGGACAGTAACACTTAATATTTAGAAAAATATATATCATAGGGGTTTATCCTCCTGTGTAAAACAAGGGCACCTCCACTGCTGAGAGGTGTTTTACTGAAAAATTATTGCAGCTCAAACATTACTTTTTTAGGTGCAGTATTTCAATGGCCTAAAATTTCCCAGTGGCACTGTTGCTATATCATCCTATGGAGGGTTTATGGTCAACTGACCAGAGCTATTCATAGGATGGTGTAGCAACAGCACCCCTGTAAAATGTCAGGCCACTTAAATACTGCACCTAAAAATGTCAATTTTAAGCAGCAATAACTTTTGAATTTAACACCTCTCAGCAGTGGGACTACCGTTGTTTTACTCAGGATGATACAGCCTGCAATATATATTTTTCTATGTAGTAAGTATTTCTATCTCTTTCAATACCATGTATTGCTTAGAGGAGGTCTAGGGGATTTGTGTCACTTAACTAGAATTAGTGTCTCAGTCTTTGTTGATGACACAGGACTATGTAAGGAAATAAACACAGAGAAGGATGTTTTCTATCCACAGAAAGATTTGGATAAATTGGGTGCATGGGCAGATAAATAGCAGACAAGGTTTAATATAGATAAAAACACGATTTCTCATTTAACTTTCAGAAATAAGTATGCTATGTATAAAGTAAATAGGACAACACATGAGGAGTCCTTGTTAATGAAAGATTTGTGCAATGTCAGTCAGCTGCTGCAAGAGTCAACAGGATATTATCATGTATAAATAGGGGCTTAAATGCACAGAAAATAAATTAAAAAGCTACCTTTGTAATAGGTATGACCTATATTCGAATATAAAGAATGTTTTGGCACAGGGTCTTAATAGGATAGTAATGTTATAAAATAAAAGCAGCTCCAATTAATCTTCATAGTATTTGGGCCATGGAGAGTGTTATTTCAATACTGTCAGAGTTGTAGTTCAAGAGTAATTAAATGATAAAATATTCCCTTCCCGCCCCTTTTATTGATGTAACACTGCTCACCTCAGAGCAGTAGGGTGGTGTCCAGGCGGATTGCAGAGAGGAACAATTTTCAATTAGCCTAAGGCAAAAACCTGATAAACCTGTCAATGGGGGCAGGGCTTTCATTGTTCTCACAGTAGGAAGATTGCCCCTTGCTGTGAGCTGTCTGGTCTGTGGACCAGATTCCACATCTGAGGGGAGGTAGTTTACACTAGGTAAAAGGGGCGGGAGGGGGATACTTTATCATTCAATTACTCTTGAACTACAGCTCTGACAGTATTGAAATAACATTCTCTATGGCTCAAATACTTTGAAGATAAATTTAAGCTTCTGTTTTTGTGAAACATTACTATCCCTTTAGAACAAATGAATACATACTTGTCATAACTATACTATGTAACCCCTTGGAGGCTAGCAAGGTCACCATTACATTGCTTCAAGGGGGTTAACACGCTTTATTAAATGAGAAACATTACTTCAACAGACATTGTGTGAAGCTAAATCCTTTCACGGCTGATGTGAGGCGAAGTATGTTAAAATGATTGAAAATAATACTCTGGATTGGTTTCCTATATTATTGTACAAGTCTCTACCAGTGCATAATCTCCTCTGAGAATTGTATTACAGATTCAGAAACAATGAGTACATTTTCATGTTTCTACACTCCAATATGAGCACAGATTCTCTTTGTATCAGTCCCTTGAATTGTATATCATTGTGTAGCACAGCAAATAAGCCACTGAGCTGATATGTAATTATGGGTGGTATTTACTAAAGGACTTTAAAAATACAAAATCTGTGGCTCAGTTATATAAACCTCCATTTTCATAAAACGAAGGGAAAATTTAAATGTGTAGAAAATAAATCTGATGACAAGTAGCTGGAATGTCATCTACTCATGGGTATATACAACACAAGGAGTGCAAAAAAGAAAATATCTAAAAGTAAAGTTTATTTAAAAAATAACTTGTGTAAAGTAAAATATTACATACAGAATGACAATGCCAAGAATGACAGGTAAAGAATACCAGGTGCATCAGTTCCTCAACTGTGACTCTGACTACGTGTCATACCCCTCACCTGCCAATGTGGTAGACAGTATGTGGGAGGACAAAGTGTTAAGCTCAGGGTCAGAGTTGGGGAACATTTGAGAAACATCACAAACATTTCTTGGACTGTACAGAGTGTATGAAAGAAGGGATAAAGATTATAGCCATAGAACAAATAAAGATAGAGATGTGAGGAGAAGATAGACTGTTGAGGTCTATACTTCGTCTCAAAGTATATTGTAGTATGGCCAAGATATGAGAGGTATACTGTCTGTGTAGACAATTAGTTTTTGTGTTATGCTCATGGATCTTTGTTTATAGATATACTAGTGGAAGAGCCTGTTACACAGGCCACAGTGCCACTGCCAGCCGGTCGCGGGGCAGTCATGTGCAGTAGAGACAGCCCGCACTGTGGCTGATACAGAGCTGGACACTCTGAAGGAGCATCCAGCTCTGTATCAGCCGTGGCGCGGGCTGTCTCTACTGCGCATGACTGCGTTGTTACACACGTTTTAGCGAATTATTATATAGGATATTGATCTCTGCACGTAAGTGAGCAGAATACAATGCAGAGAATATGGTGTATATACAGACTGGGGAAGTGTATATAGGTATTTAGCAGCCCCTAGTGGGATTGATATCCGGATTCCTCAGAGAGATTGATTGAAAGGAAGGGATACATTGTATGAGCTAATACTGTAAGTAGGAGGTTAGAGAGATTGTATTATTCAAGAAAGGCATGTTCAAGGAAATTATATTAGTGTTAATTAGCATTGAACAGAATGGTTATGAGATGAGAGAGTTTAAAATCTGTACAAACGGTCCATTCTGTAAGCCTTGAGGAAGCAGACAGTTTGATCAGTGATACATGTTGACTCTATGGTGGCCTTTGTGGCTGTTTTAAAATAAAGATTACTCCAAAGAATATATACTCGGGTTTATGGCGATCAACTAAGAAATTGTTCAAAAGATAAAATTACACGGCGGTAGATTCAAGATTGAATGCGTAAGTGTGTAGAGACGACATGGCTAACACGTGGTGGTGAGACCTGCTGCTTCTACCAGTGGTGATTGTCTGACATGCTGCCTGCGTATTTGGAGACTGGTAAAAATGGATGAGAGGAGAGGACGGCAGAGAGATATGTGGGGACAATATTTTGGCAAGTGATATGTTTTTATGATATTGTCATTCTCTGTAAGTAATATTTTACTTTGAGCAAGATCTTTTTTAAATAAACTCTACTTTTAGACATTTTCTTTTTTGAGCTCCTTGTTTTGCATATAGATGTTACTTCATTGGTGTACGGAACAAGGCCATTTGTGGGGCAGCATGGAGAAGATCTGATTGTAATTGGAAACGATAGATCCGACAGGCTGACTTTTCATTCACTCCATGTACATTTCATCAGCTTCATATGTATATACTGCTTGAAGGGTTTTTTGGTTTTCATATTTTCCATCCTTCATTTCATTTTCATTTGGGACAGAGACTTCCAGACTGGGGCATCTTTGGTGGACAGAGCTATGTGCTGATTATATTTCACTTTTTTGATATTTTGCAACATTATAGGTTGGGTTATATGTTATTACTTTGCACCTATTTTATGTGGGGTATGATGATGTTCTGATACATTTAGATACTAGCATATCTCAGTGTACTGATTTTATTGTGGATATGCGGGTATTTATTTTTGATTTACAGAACACATTTTTCATCTGAGTTTAGTCTGTGGAATCTTCACCGTTCTCCTTCTATGAAACTTTGAGCGCTATTTTGGTGTGATTTAGATCTACTCATGGGGTCTGCCCCCCACCACTTGCCCCTTTCATATAAACACAGGGACTGGCCTGGGGGTTATACCCCCCCCCCCCCAAAAAAAAATGTGCAGACGCTAATCTACATGCATTAGTGCTTGGATATAGTATTTCCATTCAAACTGTGGCACACACAAATTTGACCACAACGTAACACTTTTCATGCCTAGGAAAGACACAAGTACAAAGTCAGGCAGTGCTAAAAATAAGTGTTAGAAAATGAGAGAAAAATGTTTGCTCACCCCATCTCTTATTTTCCATGTAAAAATCTGATTACTCTTTAGTAAATTCCAGTCTACATGTCTTTTGGGGACAGTATACTAGATGTAAAAATGAATACATCACTTTTCAAGATAAATAGAAAAAATGCAGGTGCCATAATTTTTTACACAATACTTTATAGAATATCTGTCTCCTGCAATTAATGACCATATTTTGGAGTTATACTAACCCTCATTGGATGCTAGAGATTTTCAGTGCATTGAGAACATTTTAGCATCAAAAGGGTTAACATCATTTTAACATCACACTATGGCAGGGTAATGATCAGTGTCACTTGAAAATTTCAACCATTTGAGTGTCAGAGGGATCCAGCACATTGTGACACGTGTTGGGTACCTCTCTGGCACTCAAAGGGTTAATATTTGATCTCAATAAATTGATTGATCTCAAGCCTTACCAAACACTTCATCCAGCTCTTCATGAACTCTTCTCTGAGCCTCTGGGTGGGATCCCAGTAAAAATAAAGACCAGTTAAGAGCAGCAGCTGTGGTATCGTGACCCTATGTATTAAATATGCAGATTTTTAAGTCAGTATCGCCACTTTAACATTCAGTAGTTTCCACACTGTAATTCAAATGTAATCATGTCATTCTTGTGCAATATGTTTTCTGTGATTTAGAGCTGGAGTGCTTAAACCTGTCATTAAGTCCCTAACAGTTTGTTTTCAGGATTTAATCAATTAAACACAAGTGAATATCAGTAACAGGCAGATCCTTCAGAGTGATTGACCTACTGACTGATTCACCCATGTTCTTGTGAGGAGGTCTTAAAAACCTGCACTGTTGGGGGGGGGGGGGGCTCGAGGACAAGTTTGAGCTCCACTGATTTAGAGGATGCTACAGTGTATCAGACATACGCCTCTAATTCAGTTTTCATTTATTCATCTTAATCACTTGTGTAAAGAACCACAGGAAGGTGGAGTGTTTCTCAACCAGGGTGCCGTGGCACTTTGGTGTGCAACGGACATCAACATAGGGTGCCCCATTGTATCTATAATGAATTGACAAAAATGTTAATGTAGATTTGCAGCTGTATATTTAATGATATTACTATGCACAATAAGTTTATTTTAGTTGTGAAGACTAACAATAACTCTTTAATTATGTATTTATAACCTTCATTACAACCTAGACAAATTACATAAAATGATAGGGGTGCCCTGAAAATACCAGACTGAGTGTTAGGTGTGCCTTGAGCAAAAAAAGCTTGAGAACCACTGAGATGGTGCATTATTCAGAACAGAATAACACTAATGCTAATTCGTTCCCAGTTTTGAAATATACCAATGCAAATAATATAGAAAACTTAGGGTCTGATAACGAGTCTCAGCTCCATTTATTTATTTGTCTTTCTCCTCAACAAGAACTG
The DNA here is from genome assembly GCA_037306005.1 of Rhinophrynus dorsalis. Taxonomy (NCBI): domain Eukaryota; kingdom Metazoa; phylum Chordata; class Amphibia; order Anura; family Rhinophrynidae; genus Rhinophrynus; species Rhinophrynus dorsalis. Next base: position 112,681,179 of record CM074718.1, read on the forward strand.
GTTCCTCAAGAACAACTGGTTCAAGAGCCTGGTATTCAAACAAGGAAAATCTCCCGTCCAAGCTCTAATATTTCATTAACCCTTTAAGCAGAACTTTCACTCAAATTAAAGTGACCCCCAAAGCATTATGCACATAGCGATACACATATCAATACTAGCATTATCCTGAATAAGTCTGGCGTTATTGAGAAATGCAACTCGCTCAGAGATGCACAGGCAGGCATCAGCGCAGACATTTTGCTGAAGAGACAACTGTGCGCCTGCTCTGTCCATCCTGCTGTCCTCTAGGATTGGTGAGGGGGCGTTGCATTGTACCTTAAGGTACAGGAAGGAACTGAAGATGCAGACACACAAACGCTGATACAGCATCTCAGAACAAACTGGATTTCTCAATAACGCCAGACTTATTAAGGAAAATACTAGTATTGATATGAGTATTGCTACTTGCATAATGATTTGGGGGAGCACTTTAATTTGAGTGAAAGTTCTACTTTATAGGGTTAAGTCCTATGGAACCAACTGGCAGCATGTTTATATAAGTAAAGGTAAACTGTGGCTTTGTATAATAATAATTTTAATACAATGAACATTTTAAAACTGAAAAATACCTTAAAGGAATAATATACAAAAGTATCTTTTAGGTATTTTACTGCTGAGTAAAGCAAGGGTACTTCAACTGCTGGAAGATTGTTAAGTCAGAGTTATTACATTTGTACTTTTTTCCATTGTTGTATCTGGAACGTTTTTGAATTCCAGTGGTTATCTTTACACAGAAATAGCAACAGTGCCATCTAGAGACTACATTGCATACTGCATTTTGATTAAAAAAAAAGTTTGGACTGTAATAGCCTTTGAATCAAACATATTCCAGCAGTGGAGTAATTTGTTTTTTTAGTAGATTTTGTACTCAACAGGAAAAGCCCTGCAATATTTTTGCATGGTAGCATATTACAGTTAAATTATTAGCCTGGAATGGTGATAAACATCAACAAGATAAAAAGCACTTCTATCCAGTAAATAATGATGTGGTTAGGTAGATACATTAAGGACCAGCGGTCCTGGGATGCGCTGGTACACATGAACTGTTGTGTGTATCAGCGTGCCACTTTGTGGCCAGAAAGAGATTGCTCCAGATCTCTCCATTATTGAATGAATCATAATTCCCATTACCTCAAACATAAAGGTATCAACTTCTTCACGTATCTCCTTGTAACTCAATGTATTGCCAGTATCATCTGTTGCTCTTAGAAGCATATCTAGGAACGCACTCCTTTTCTTTGGTTTCTTTGAATCAGAATCACTGCTTTCTTGTTTTAGGTTTAGATCGGCTTTCTTCATTTCCTCTGCTCTTTCTTGAATTGTCTTTTAAGAGATACAAATATATGAATAATCAATATCTTTAATTTTAAGTAACAATTTATCTAATTCCTCAAAACAAATGAGTAAAACGCAATATGTCAATACCACATTTAAAATCCCCAACTTCCCCTTATTGTGAATAAAATATTCTGGAAATGTGCAAGCAGATTTAGGAAGTTTTGAACAGTGGTACTCAAACTGTGTTCCATGGAACATGAACAGATTTGGACTTGGAAGCGGTGATGATGTAGACAAGTAAATAAGGTTAGAGAGGCAGATAGGATAGGTATCATTCTGTGATTTTCTGGTACCAATGAAAAGAAATGTATAATCATTTTGTCTTCAAAGCCATGGGTAAAAAGTTGTGTTTTCTCTCCATGGGGATGTTTGAAGGGAAAACATAATTTTTTTCTTTTTCGCAACAATTCCTGTGGATACAAATTCTGTTAAAAAGTCTGCCTCTTTAGTACCACCAATGAAATTCACGTGCGGACATATTAATTTCTACCTGTGCTTTCTTTGACCATGATTGTTCCCACTGTTGGAAGATTGAGCCTTTTCCTTTCAAATATTTTTTGACATATCATCACTGTCTACTTGTGTCAAAACAAGGGGATGAGAGTGGAGGGACATATTTTAATTAATAATCAGGTCAGTAGCATCATCCAGTAGCACCACACTACTTACATATTCTTGTAGTTTTTTTTAAGTTTAATTTACTTAATCTCCTTAGAAGTGCAGTGGGGGGTGATGTTTTCTGTTGCACAGTTAGCACACTGCTAAATACTCCTTGCTATAGCAACATCACTAGGATGTGACTCATTGTCATCTTTAGTGTTACAAGTTTTAATACTGCCACTGGTAAAACTTTTCATATCACTTTTACAAACAAACTCCACGTTTGGTGGACAAAATGATAGTAGTGTTGATTTTCATTCTGAAGTACATGACAGAGTTGTTAGCTTCAACACCTCTGACGTTTGTAATAAGTTGCACAGGTCTCCAGCACAGCAGCATGTGTTTGTTGATTTCTTGCCTGAATGTGGAATGATCCCTTGTTGTTTGTTATCTGGCTGAAAATAATGAATATTTCTCTGTCTCTAGTGATTGTCACTGTGTCTAGGTAGGATCTCCTGTCTACCAACTATCAGTCAAAAGTATTTTCTAACAGTCCCTGTCATTGTCAGTCTACAAATCACACATCCACACTCCCTGCAACTGTCCAGAGAATAAATGTGTAGTACCATATTCCTTAAACCATGTAACTCCAGATCCATCTCTTTGCTTGTCTGCCTCTATACTAGGTAGCATCAACATTTCCTCAGATTTCATTCTTACTTTCTTTCTCTCGCTATTCAGCAAAGACTGACAACAAGTAGAAAGCTCACACCTCACACATACTGGCAACTTAGCATAGTATGGATATCTTCACACAGTGGGGAAATTACCTTATTATCTTTTATTTGAATGCAGTGGATAAAAGCAACTTTTCATGGGATTTCCAATGGGAAGCCGGAAGTACTATTTTTTGCATGCATTTCTTTTATGGTGAAAACATACACTCATCCCTAGTCTTAATTTACAAACTAAGATACTGATACATTTGATATTGGTAACGATAACTGCTTGGATGCTAGAGATTGCAATGAATTGTGACACAACCAAGGTGTTAAAGTGTTTGAGTGTAACAATTTCAAATTTATTTTGTTTAAACCAATGGGTTCAAGCAGTGCAAAAAGTATGAGAATCCCTGGCTTAGAAGGCTAAATTATGAATTATTATTGGTATATTAAAGATTACTGCATCTTTTTTTGCCTACACACACACACACACTACAATTTATTAGAAGATGCTCAACTGTAAAATAGTACAGAATTTAGAATAAGGGGCGCAAGAGAACAATATCTAAAAGCACTATCTTTATTCTTATCATTTATTGTACAAGAGGTACAAGCACACTCACCAGACTCACTATGCATAAGAGCCTGTAAACTCCCAGTCCGTATAGCCACAAGCTGTCTGCCTCGAGAAAGTCTGGTGTTGGGTCTCAGTCAGCGGTCTCCGCTCTCCTCTCTTCCAATGTGCTCACCAGTTCTTATTTCAGTGTCCCTCCGTTCTCTTCATAAATCACTGTGCTGAAGATCTTGGTCACACTGAATAAGAGAGCTGGAACTATTGCATTCAATGGGCACCATATTGCTACTTGCAATGATAGAGAGGTCTGGTTCTGTATGTTCCAAACCCAACGTGTATCATAGCCAGTTTGTCACTTCCTCAGGGATTACAGTCTATTCCACCTGGTCATTCTGTTTAAACACTAGTTCCATTAAGCAGCCAGGCATTATATTTACCAAGCATAAAATATTTCATAAGATACATTCTATATAATACAATTTCCTCCTACCTAAAACAACTTTATTAATAAAAATGTAATAAAATAAAGTGGTTTTAGGTAGGAGGAAATTGTATTATGTAGAATGTATCTTATGAAATATTTTATGCTTGGTAACTATAACAGCTGGCTGTTTACTGGGACTAGGGTTTAAACAGAACGACCAGGTTTAATAGACTGTAATCCCTGAGGAAGTGGCAAAGTGGCTACCATACGCATTGGGTTTCGAACATACAGAACCAAACCTCTCTATCACTGCAAGTAGCCCTCGGTTACATCCTCTGTAGATACTCACGTTCCAGTAGCTGGAATGCCTTAGTACCATAGGGTGCTCATTGAGTGCAATGGTTCCATCTCTCTTATCCAGTGCGACCAAGATCTTCAGCACAGTGATTTAAGAAGAGAACAGAGGGACGCCGAAATAGGAACTGGTGAGCAAATATGAAGAGAGGAGAGTGGGGTCTGCAGGCTGAGCCCCAGCACTGGACTTTCTCAAGGCAGACAGCTCATGGCTATAAGGACCAGGAGTTTACAGGCTGTTATGCATAGTGGGTCTGGTGAGTGTGCTTGCACCTCCTGCACAATAAATATAAGAATAAAGGTAGTGCTTTTAGATACTGTTCTCTTGCACTCCTTACTCTATATTATGCATTGTATGAGGGGTAAGGTCCTGAGTCAGGATGCCACAGCTGAATATATCTAACAAATCAAATGGAGCTCTACAAGACTGGATTAAGTGAGTTAGACATAACTACTCAACTGTCAACCTTTCATCATTTCATCATCATACTCATATCATCCATTTTCATCAATATACATAAGTACTACCCTGAATAGTAACTTTCTGTATGGGTTTAATCATATACTGACTGTTATATTTAGTTGGACACTTTTGGACAATCATCATAGCCATATTCCTTATAGCAATTCCGTCATACATATTTTGTCCACATTTTGATTTATTGATATTATTTACATTGTTGCTTTTTGTTTTTCTTCTGCTGAGAAAGATCCCTTTAAGGAAAGGACAGCACAACTTAACTTGTTTCCCTGACACATCTCCTGGTATATCCACATGGTGCACAGGAGGTTTTTGTGGATATTCTGGATCAGGGCTAGGGGGCCCAGTTTGGGAGTAGATACACCTGATTTCCAAACCCAGGTCTCTGCACAAACCATTGTTTTACATTTTTGTAAAATAGTGCACACTGATGTTGAACTATGTTCATACTACTAACAATTATTTCACATAATAGGAAAGTGAATGATTAAGGTAAATTATATTTTAATTTATCCTCTCTGCTCAGTAAAAGTAAATTGCTTTCTCTTAGTCTAGGTTAGAGTGGAACTAATACCAACTTATAAGTGATTTTGAAAGCTGTTTCAAAATATCCTATTTGTGGTATCCAATCTTTATTTAAAATTATAGTTCAGAAGATATTTACCTTTATTCATTTGTCAGTTTATGCTAATTAGGCAGTACAGGCTCTATAATTATATAAAACTCAAATCTGATTTTATATCAGTCCTAAAGAATGAATATTAGGTGAGTTTCATAAGAAAAGTGGATCTTGCAAATAATTTTAGATAAACTAAAAACAAATATATATGGTGAGCACAACAAAAATTAATCATGGGAAGTAATACTGTGTGTTTCACATGCAGGGTGTCTGAAAGGTCAAAAAACAGATCCAAAAAACAAAGAAAAAAAGTTGATCCAAAATCGGCACACACACTTGTAAACCCTTCAGTATCTCAAGATATGTAGGAGCACAGGGAACCCTAGAACGTGCAATGCTTTCAGTATTTGCTCCCTCCCCTAATCCCCCACAGTGCACTTCCTTCCTGATTACCCCAAGTGTGAGCATGTTTCATTCAACTGCAAACAGAGTACTAAAGCCACCATTGCAGATGCTTAGCAAATAAATTGCATGAAGTGCTAAAAAGTCAGGATTACCTGCTAGATGTTCAGAGTCCAGTTGGCCTTGACCAAAGACTCTTTGAAGCCACATATGATCCACTGGGCTACAAATCCCTCTGCTACTTTTTATCTTTTATACTTCCCAGGAGTTATTTTTTCTTCTACTTGTAACAAAGAAAACGTTTTAAGGCAATACATGTACATACTTGTTAGAGGCTGCCACTGCCGGGCCTGTCGCCGCTGCCAATAAATTTGAGTTGTCACTATTTGCTGCTGCCCTGCTCACTCACTCACTCCAGCCAGCACTACGGAAGCTACACTGTGCTGAAGGGTGTAGTGAGTGGCGCGGTTGAATTTGTTAATGGGACATGACATTACAGAATCCAGTCAGGTCATGAGCAGTGGATATACAGGCTAGCAGCAGTGTGTTTGCATGACATAGAGGGGTGGCCCAAGCGGCTCTGGCACCAACAGAGTTGTAAACCAAGAGCCCTTGCAAGAGCACACTGGACAAATACAGTGTTTGTTTTTCTATTCTGGGGCATCTAATTCTAAAGTGGGCAGGCCAGTGGTGTGACAGGCCATTGCCGGGCACCCCTGAAAATTGGGCGCCCTAGGCACATGCCTATTTACACATCCAGCCCTACACAAATTGGCCTTAGACTTCACAAAAGGTAATAATATAATGCACAGTCACTTACCTTATCAGAAAAACAACAGAACAAAGCGCTCCTGCTAAATCACAATAATAACAATAAATACATATATAAGAAAAAGACCAGACATGCACAAGTCTATAAACAATGTATGTATATCATAGATAGTCCATTCCACATCACAGGAGTGCAGCTATTTTCAGGGTGTCCACAGCCTCACCCGCAGAATCTATATCCAGAAAAAATATTTTAGCTGATTAAGAGTAGGTGTGAAAACTGTAGATTTATCTTGAACAGAACAACCAATATTAAAAGTCATTTCAACCAAAAAACTTTTTACCACAAAAAGCCTCATAACTTGAGAAGCATCATATGTAATTTATGTGATCATATGTGGGTGCGGAATCCAGTATGTAGGTAGGACTAGAAGATCTCTCAGGGAAAGGGCCTGCAAACATAGGTACCTAATCAGCCAAAAATCAGAAGTCCATTCAGTACCTAAGCATGCTCCAAAGGGGACATTAAGCATTTTCAGATTATGGGAATAGAACATATCCCTCAACTAGCCCCAATAGATTTGCAGCCCTGCGCCGCAAGGAGGCATTTGGGATTTATACTTTAGAAACTCTTTCTCCTAAAGGTTTAAATGAAGAATTAGAGAGTAGTAATTTCATCTGATTTGTTCTAGTTAAACTCTGAACTGTTAAAGAGAATAGTATGTTATGTCTATATAGAATATACTAAATTCTATGTGAAATGTAGTCATATATGTTTTATTGGTTATATATGTAAGTTTAATTTTATATACAAGTTTTATTTATCAATATTCAATACTTGGATTTATTATTATATATGGATATTTCATGCTGATATGGATTTTATGTTGCATCCCATGGATTTGCACTGTGTGTCAGTATTTATTGAATGGAAATGATGAAATGAGTATTTATTTAATTTTTCTTTTTTTTATAACACTTTTAGTACAATCTTCTATATATATGAGATATATCTCCAGCCATAAAAATATCTTGTCCGGGATGCTTGTAGCGTCTTGGTTGCTTATAGTAACCTCAGTACAGTGCAAAATCTGAGAACGAGGCGTGGAGAGCGTTTGTTGTTGTTTTTCTCTTCTGCCTTGCTACTCTATGGATGTCAGCATGTTGTAGAAGTCCAGAACGAGGCGTGGAGAGCGTTCGTTGCTGTTCTGCTCTTCAGCCTCGCTGTACCACAGGCACAATGGAAAAAACATGGACCTATCAGTGTTATCCATTGTATGTTTCTTTTTTAAATGTTTTTTTCTCTGTCGTCCAATACAGGTTACTGGTGACTTTGGGTAAGCGATCCGCCCCTTTAAGTAGGCAGGAACAATTCTAGAAGTGAATGCAGGGGGTGGAGCCTACCTTCCCTCCTTGGCTGCAGATAGCCAATCAGCTCCAGTAAGATTTGTTCCTTGGTGAAGACACAGGCAAGAGAACAGTTCTGCTAGAGTTTTAGCTAATATTTTTTATTTTTCTGTTAGATATGGAATACCACCATTAGGCGGATTACCATAACTGACAATGCCCTTAGATATGGCTAGCTCAGTATCCAGGTGCTTTTTGTGGACCTTAAGCCCTGGGGGGAAAATCCTGGGTTCAAGTTCTTTCCTCAGGAGTTGCCCACTGAGGCTTCTTCTTAATACATGGTAGTCTGAAAACAGAAGATCTGCAGGAAAGGTGAGCAACACTTTGAGTGCTGCAGGTCCACATGTCCCACAGTGCTCCTCAGTACAGGTGTTTTCCTTTGGAGTTCCAATTCCACACTCCTGCACTCATTGGGTTTATCTGTATGTCTGTTGGGTGTTTTGGAGCAAGTTTCTGTGGTAACTTAACCCTTTATCTTCTGGTTTTGCATCTTTTGGAGGTTTATTGGCACTTTCCCTGCTGGGTTCAGTGTTTTTTGGGTCTGCTAACATGTTCTAGTGATGTTTCCTGTAATTTTAATTCACACTTTCAACTCTGCAAAATTTGTGTTCGGCACGCTTTTACCACATAGACGCCATTGCTCCATTCACTTCTATGGAACTGTACAGTTTGGGACATTATCTCTGCATCCACTCAACGTAGCGACTTCAGAGATGGCTCATTTTAATTGTCTGCCTTTGCTCTGTCATCCGGTTAATGTTTTATGTGTGTTGGGGGGCTCAGGGGGCTTCAGGCACTGTTGGGGTACTTTTTCTGGGAAAACTACATTTGCCATGAGCGCTTGCTTCGCCCACTCATTTCTGATTGGCTTCTGCCACGGCAGCAATTTTGTGCCTTTTCATGAATGAGTATCACAGTGCCTGTGATCCTCTTCTGTCACTCTCGCTTGTGGTGTATGCTGATTCGCTATACTGGTTTGGCCCACCCCTGGTGACCTTTTTATGCCTGGCCGTGACACCTGTCTGGTGCCCTTTCATGGTGTTTCAGAGCCGGTGTTGTTGTTGCTGAGTTCCCGTGTTCCGGTTTCCCGTGTACCGAATTGGCCCATTTTGACTACGTTCCTGTGTTCCTGCTTGTGATTGACCCGGCTTGTCTGAGAACCAGCTCCATGATCCGACCCGGCTTGGCTGACGTTCCTGTTCGTGATTGACCCGGCCTGTCTGAGAACCCTCTCCGTGATTCGACCTGGCTTGGCTGACATTCCTGTTCATGATTGACCCGGCTTGTCTGAGAACCCTCTCCGTGATTCAACCCGGCTTGGCTGACTTCCTGCTACGTGACCAGTATACGGACTGCTCCAGTGACCTGCCAGTTCCTGCTCTCTTCTCCAGTTGTCGCCATTGCGACATTCTGACTTCGGCCACTGCCGATTGCCAGGCTGGCTGTGTGACCTACTCCTGTCCGCTGTCGCTTGCCTCAGTGCTGAGTATTGCTTGGTTGCAGAGCTGTGCTGCTGTCTAAGAGCCTCCATATCACTTGCAGAGCTATCGTACTTTTCTGAGCCTCTGATCCGTAAAGCTGCATTTTAACCCTAGCTGTGCCGCATTACCATTCGCTGAGCCTCCTCTCTGTGGTATAGAGCCTAGCCTCTTGCATTACATCTGCTGAGTCGGCCGCTTATGCTCTAGTTGGTCGGTGGCTCATTCTACCTTATTGCAGAGTAGTGCTGTTCGGTAACGATTCCAGTAGGGCGCCATTTGGCTCTGGCTCATACGTTAACACTATTGGGGCTGAAGGCACTAGCTACTATAGCTAAGGGTGTAGGCTATTGGCTTCTCCGTTGCAGCCTATGGTGGTCCGTGGTTATGCCCGTGGGGGCTACTGGCTCAAAGCTCTTGCAGGTTGACTTAGGTATATGCCGTGGGGGCTATTGGCTCACTACCTCTGATTCGTTGGTCTCTGTTTGTACGCCCGGAGGGGCTATTAACAGCTCTTGCAGTTCAGGCTGTACTGTGGTGACGCCCGTGGGGGCTAACTACTCAGGCACTTGCAGATTCAGTCATACCCTTGGTTATGCCCGTGGGGGCTATTCTGGGCACTGTTCTGCTGATATCACCATTGGTCACACCGGGTCTAGCAGCATTCCCTCTCAGAACTTTAAAGGGATAGTAACACTTCGTTTTAACTTTATTTTATTTTGTAGGCATTAAAAAAACATGAAGAATGATATAAGTCTTATCTCTCAAACCTTTATGGTTTATGAGATATTCACTAGCAAAGTTCCCCTCCCACCCCTTTTACCTAGTGTAAGCCATCTCTTCTCAGATGTGAGTCTGGTTGTATGACAGTACAGATAACAGAAGGGGACAGTTTTCTTTGTATGAAAACAATGAAAGCCCTTCCCCCCTTGACAAGTTTTTCAGCTTTTTCCATTATCTTAATTGAAGATTGTCCCTCTCTGCAGTCTACCTGGGCATCTCCCTTCTGATCTGGTTGAACAGGGGGGGGGATACTTTGTTTGTGAATATCTCTTAAACCATAAAGGTTTCAGAGATAAGACTTATATCATTCTTCATGTTTTTTTAATGCCTACAAAATAAAATAAAGTTAAAACAAAGTATTACTATCCCTTTAAGTGTGATTCCAGCTACACTTACTTCTCCCAATTAACACCTTGGGCGTGCCAAACTCCACAACAGAGACTGTCCATCTATGCATTTAACCCTTATCTGTGTCTCTACTATGTGCCTGTCCTGAGACAGTATATGTGATACTCATTTTATGTATACTGGGCCTGTGGAGGCATATCTGTCATTATTTTGTTATTATTTTGTGTTGCCTGTAGGGGGCGATCGGTTGCCTTATTTTCCTTTTAATAAAACTGTGTTTTATTTTACCACTGGTCTGAGTGTCTTTAAAATCGTTACAATGAGTATCCTACGCAAGGCTTGGACTCTCCTTCTCTTCTCTGCAGATTAACCCTTCACCTGCCAGATAAGTGCATTTTAGCGATTTCTGGGGTGAAATTTTAATGTTATACACTGTATTTGGGTGATTCCTTATACTTTAAATGTTTTGACTCTGTGAGAATGTCTAATCCGTTAGAGCTTGGGGCAAGGCCTAAGACTAAGGACGCTGGGGTCTCTGTGTCCCCTATTGCACATTGCTCCTCATGTCATTCAGGGTTACCTAGAGAATTCTCAGGTTATTTATGCCATCCCAGTTACAGGAGGTCTTCCACTCCTGGCAGACCCCTTCTTCTGTCAGATCTTCTGCTGAAACCACAGGGAGCACCTGATGTATCAGATTCCTCTGAGGAGGAACTGTTGGTGGATTCGGATGGTGAGGAATGTTCTGCTGTGGGCTCCTCTCAGTTTCTTGGGGACCCCTTTGAGGCTGATCCTGACCCCTCCGCTGAGGGCTTGATCAGAGCCGTCTTAACTACCCTAAACATTCCCTTAGTTAAGTAGGTTTCTTCAAATCCCTTTGATGTATTTCAGGAGCCTAAAAGACCTTATACTTGTTTTCCACCTAATCCCACTCTTGACCGCCTTGTGTCTGAGTAGAAGTCTCTGGACAGGAAACCTGCTGTTTCCAAGAAATTTGCCAAGCTTTACCCCTTCTCTGAGGCGGGGCTTGCTCAGTGGGTTCATCCCCACAAAGTGGATGCTCCTATCTCCAGGCTGTCTAAGCCCACTGCCTTGCCAGTTGCTGATGCTTCTGCTCCGAAAGACTGGACTGACAATAAATTGGAGGTGTCCCTCAAATCCATTTTTTGCCACTGCTGGTTCTGCCATGCTTCCAGCATTCGATGTGGCATGGGTTGAACCGGGCCATTGCAGTCTGGACTGAACAGCTCACCCTGGCTCACACCAGGAAACTCCAGAGGTTTGTGACCCAGGTGTGCAGGGGTCAGCCGGACCTTCTGAAGATGTCAGTATCCCTCCCGGTTCATGTGGAACTGAGTTTGTCTTGGTGGCTCAACCTCTCCAATCTGCTGAAGGGCAAGTCCTTCCTGGAATCCTTCTGGACCACGGTGACAACGCCAGCCTCTCCAGGTGGGGGGTGGTCCTGGGTCGCCTGAGAGCTCAGGGTCGGTGGTCTCCAGAGGAATCCTTCCTTCCCATCAACGTGTTAGAGCTTCGGGCGATATTTCATGCCCTTCGCCATTGGACACCCCAGCTGGAAGAATGCCCAGTCTGGGTCCAGTCCGACAACGCCACGGCCGTGGCTTACATCAACAACCAGGGTAGAACAAGAAGTCTCACTGCTCCATTAGACAGTCTGACTCGCTGTTCGTCATTCCTGAGGGCCACAGGGCAGGGAGACCTGCATCCAAAGTGACTATTGCTTATTGGATCAAGTCCACTATTCGTAAGGATTATGAGCTAAGGAAGAAGCCTGTTCCCTTTCGGGTCACAGTTCATTCTACCAGATCTATTGGGGCTTCTTGGGATTACAAGAATCAGACCTCCGCTGATCAGCTGTGCAAAGCTGCCACTTGGTCGTCTGTGTACACCTTTTCTAAGCACTACCGTGTTGATGTGCTGGCATAGGCTGACACCAGCTTTGGGAGGAAGATCCTGGAGGCAGTCTTGCCTGTCTAGGATCTTCTTCGGTTCTTTGGTGCTTCCTTCACTTTTGAGCCCTGTTGGCTCTAGTTCAGTGTGCTGTGTAACACTTCCTGGGGTGTTGTTACCCCTGTTCAGTGTCCGTTGACATGTCATTTGTTTTATTGGGCTATCTCTGATCTGATGGTTCATATCTGCTCTGGTAACTTTGGGGGCCTTGAGCCTGGTCCTTGCCATACTTCCTGCCTCTGGGAAACTCAATGGTTGGACATCCCAAAGTTACCAGTAACCTGTATTGGACAACAGAGAAAAGAGGATTTTATTCTTACCTGTTAAATCCTTTTCTCTTAGTTCATACAGGTTACTGATCTCCCACCCTGTCAAGGGACCATGCTTGACTCTCCAGTGGCAGACAGTGGGGGTCCTTAGGGGTCATGCTCACAGGAGTCTTCTTTCCCTTCTACTATCTAGTCAAAAGTTAGTGTCTCAAATCTTACTGGAGCTGATTGGCTAGCTTCAGCCAAGGAGGGAAGGTAGGCTCCACCCCCTGCATTCACTTCTAGAATTGTTCCTGCCTACTTAAAGGGTCAGATCACGTACCCAAAGTTACCAGTAACCTGTATGGACTAAGAGAAAAGGATTTAACAGGTAAGACTTAAATCCTCTTATATAAATAAGTGAGCATGTATAGATACTGTAATTTATCCCCTGATGAAGTAAGGGTATCTTACGAAACACGTAGGGATATTCTAATAAAGATTGTGAATTACATCTCTGTGGGTCTGTCTGTTTGAGCTGGGTCGGGCTTGTTCTGTATGTTTCCTCAGCGATCTGGTGAGTGATTTCTACTTGGGGGGATTTCCTTGCTTTATCCTCCGTTACAGATTTACTCTCAGATAGTGCGCTCTATTCTCGTATTCTCAAGGTAAAGTAGAAGCTGTTGGTGGAAACTGAAGTGGTTGTAGGCTCCCACGGACTCCATCTAGTGAAGGAGGTTTTCCCTTGTCTACGGGTTAAAGCTGCATGAGACATTTGATACGGGGCTTCCATTACAAATCATTATCTTGTAAGTAGATATATTTATCTTTGCTACTACTGTGAACTCAGAGGCTACTCTCTGGAGTTTTTGCGCTTTTTCTTCTTTTTTCTGGACTTACCTTATCAGTAAATGAATGCAGAATCTTTAGATTTTTGCTATGTTGTTTTCCATCTTTAAGCCAAGAATACACAAAGTCAGGCCATAACCAGGGCTTCTTCTGTCTCTGATGAACTATATCACTCATACTATTGAAAAACAAGATTTAGGAAAAATATTTAGCAGTTGTGCTAAACCAGTGACTCTGGGCCCTGACGTGCACTAACATGCAACCTGAAACAGCAATATTGTAAACAGACATTGCAAGCATTTTATAAATCCTATAAACCCCTCCCACTCCTCAGTAGGACTCTTGCTTTTGTGCTTTTGTACATTTTCCATATCATTTTCCATGAGTTCTGAATGTCATATCCATGGGGGCAGACAAGACAGTTGCTAGCAAGTCCACAGAACCATTAACTAGCTTAATGCACCTAGTAATCTTAACCCTTAAAAAAACAGAGGTGTGTGCAATGCATTACTTTGCAATGTGTTGTGCAACCTTCTGGTTCTGAAAGGGTTAATTGGGCTCATGCATGCTGCCTGCTTCATTTTGAAAAAAGTACAACTGCCAACAACTGTCATGTCTGCCTCCATTAACAGGACATTAGAACTGATTAAAGAGAGGTTATCTCCTGAATAAAGGCACAAAGGCAAAATTATCAAGGGCTAACAGGATTTTCTGGCTGTAGTAGGGTAAGTGGGAAGTTAATATTAGGAGGTGTTACTGAACTGATGAAAAGACTATGATATGTTTATATTAGATTTTATAAATAACATGAGATCAGACAAGGGGAGTTCTATTTAATTAGGACAATTGAAAAATAAGAAATATTATAGCATTTCTAAATACATGGTAATAAATAGGAAATAAACCAGGCTATTAAAGGGTCACAATCACAAGTAAAATGTATTTGGACATGTAAACCTTGCACAAAATTTAATAACAGTGTAGTGCTGGATGTATGAGATGTCCTGAACACATGGCTGAGCAAAGAATTGAAGACGTCCAGATAACAGCAGGCCAGTGATGTGCAATGGCAGAGCATTCATTCACCAGTGTACCTGCCTGTCAATACATCTCTATGGGGAAGACATAACAAAATGTACTTAGCAGATTAGGAAAAGATAACAGTCGCTAACAAATCACCCCAAGTAAGAATACCATAGTCAGAAACTGAATTTTATGCAAACTGACAAGTGAAATAAACCATAAACCTCAATATTTAAGGTTGCGTTTAAATAAATGAAAAGAGTAGTTTGGAAATTTAAGTATGGTTTTTTTGTTAACGGGGCAGTGCTGCCTAGAAAGGAAAAAGTACTATACTAGGGAGCTTAACAGTAAGAGTCCTAAGTGTCTCCACAATTAAAATGTACAGTTATTTTTTGACATTTTCACCAATGTCTGAATTTCTCTGGAAGCCTCTAATTTCAACTAGACTCCTCTTCCTCCTTCTGCGTCCTTTCTTTAAATCTACCACTAATAGCCAAATCAAGCCCACGGAAGGACATTTGAAAGAACAGAATGACTTGAGAGAATTGGATGGTAATTGAGAAGCTGACACTACAAGAAAAGAAATTGTGTTGCCTTTGCAACACAAGAAACTTGTTAAATAGTTTTATATTTTTAAAAGTA
Source organism: Rhinophrynus dorsalis (assembly GCA_037306005.1). Classification (NCBI taxonomy): domain Eukaryota; kingdom Metazoa; phylum Chordata; class Amphibia; order Anura; family Rhinophrynidae; genus Rhinophrynus; species Rhinophrynus dorsalis. The sequence goes on from CM074718.1 coordinate 112,696,252, forward strand.
TTTATATTAATAAGAGATGTAAGGACAAAAATAGAAACACATTTGATTTGTTTCCTCCACTGAACATTCTACTGTATTTATCTCAGTATTGTCCTAGGAAGCACTGCCCATTTAAACTTTGTTGACAGGTTTATCATGTATGTTAGGGGTGAGAAGGGTGTCAATCAGTCTCCAACACAAAGGCACCTGATGGCCCATTCTCATAACCTATAAGGGTATCTTCACCCTTTCGTCAACTTCCAATATTTGTTTCTATGAAGAGAGGAAAAAGCTCACAAGTGCCAAATAAGGCCCTGACATCAAACTGATGTGCATTTATAACCTATAGGAACTCCGGGGGAGATTTATAAAAAAGGGTTCTTGTTAGTTTTTGTGAATGGATTCTTAAAATGTCCATATTCTTTATTATTATTTGTGTTGGAATTTACAATGAATTCTAGTTACATTTATAAATGTGGTGACCGTAAAAAATAAGAACAGGTCAGACATTGCCTTAAATATTTGGTGAAACTTCTGTCACTAAATCGTTGCAGATATAGACATTTCTTTATAAATACGCTGCACCACTTTTTGAAAATTTCCATACGCCATTTAGAAAAAAAAGGTACTGCACTACATTATGGGGGAGATTTATAAAAGTGGAGTTAATCAAAGGGAAGTGAAGCAAAAAAAATGGCTGTAAGATGGTCTCTACTGGTTATAAATGCATTAAGGACAGTTTAGGACAGTGTTTCTCAACCAGGGTGCCGTGGCACTTTGTTGTGCCATGGACATCCACTTAGGGTACCTGTCACGTCTTTGTACCTCGCGGTCAGCCTTCCGGCGGGGGGGGTTTCCCACCTTCCCGCGGGGCGTTCGGTTGTGTGTCTCTCTCTCTCCCCGCTCAGTCCGGTAGCCTCTCTGCTCTGGCGGCGGCCGCGTTCTGCCTAGTTCCCCTTTCCGGCGGCTCTGTACTTCCGGGTTGGGCCTGCTCGTGACGTCACCTTCCGGTCAGCTACTTTAGGTGTCCAACTCACTTGCCTGGTGCACTTTCACTAGTGTTCCTCGCAGTCTAGTCTCCAGTGCTCTGCTGTATCCCAGTCCTGTTCCTGGCGGCGTTTACCTGTGTACCGATTCAGGCTTGTCTGACTACTCTCTTGCTTGCTCCTCTGGTCCTGTTTGATCTCCTGTTACTGACCGGCTCGTCTGACTACTCACTCGCTTGCTCCACTGGTGCTGTTGGATCTCCTGTTACTGACCGGCTCGTCTGACCACTCTCTTGCTTGCACCTCTGCCGCTGTTGGATCTCCTGTTATTGACCGGCTAGCCTGACTTCTCTCTTGCTTGCTCCATTGGTCCTGTTGGACCCTTAGTAGCTGACCGGTAGGTCTGACCACTCATCTGCCTTCTACCTGCGTCCAGATAGACCGCCAGCAGCCCGCCAGCTAGTCCGTCCATGGTTAGCGTGGTCTTTTATCCAGTCCTGATCTCCAGTAGTTATTCTGGCTACCCAGTAGTTCTTCCACGGGTTCAGCCATCCTAAGCTAGGTCCTGTTCCTGGGTTCCGGTTTCTTCCATTGCTTTTGGGGGGTTTAGCCAGTACGTGGCCAACGAACTCCAGCACCGCTCTCTAGCCTGCGCTCCCCAGCCTTCGCTCCCCCCTGCAGGGGAGTCCGTACTGTCTGGAGGAGGTCATCCAGGTCTGGATCCCGGCTCAACTGGGGTTCAGACATCTGGCCTTGCGGCCAGCACCTTTACTCGGCCCTAGCCGCAGCAAGGCCTGCCCCCAGGCAGTCACCGCCCTCCAGCACCGAACCCAATTCCTCGCTCCCTAGCACTCTCTCCCCTGCAGGTCACTACCTGCACTAGTCGGTCCTGACAGAGTGAAAGTGCCAACACCCGTCATGTCTTTTGACCCCACTGAACTCACCGAGGCCGTAATCCAGCAGGGGTCGGTCTTGGAGCAACATGCTTCCCAGATCCAACGTCTGGATCAGAAGTTGGACTCTATCACCTCCTTGTTGCAACGTCTGCAACAACGGTTGGAGACTCCGGCGCAAGCAGTAGCTTCGCCATCCGTACCACAGCCACCTGCAGAGGTGCCCGTCAGAACCGCTTCAGTCAAGATTCCCCTCCCTGACAAGTGTGAGGGGGACACTACCCTGCTACGGGGTTTTGTGCACCAATGTTTTCTCCATTTCCGGAATCAGCCGGACCATTTCGCTTCCCACCAAGCTCGCATCACCTTTCTGGTGTCCCTCCTCAGGGGTAGAGCCCTGGCATGGGTGACGCCACTCCTAGATCGCCAGTCTCCTTTGCTGGACGACTTCGACGACTTCCTCACTGCGTTTCGTGCTACCTTTGATGTTCCAGGAAGGCAGGCTAGAGCTGAGGCTGCCCTTCTAGATCTACATCAGGGATCCCAGTCCCTCACCCAGTATGCCATCGAGTTTCGAACTCTGGCCTTTGACACCAACTGGGGTGAGAGCGCTCTGAAGGCAGCCTTTCGTCGTGGGTTGTCTGAACGACTGAAGGATGAGCTAACTACACGCGGCATTCCAGAGACCCTCGACGGACTGATCGCCTTGTGTACTAGCCTGGATACCCGTCTGCAGGAGAGACGGCAGGAGAGGGATAGAGATCGCTCCAGGCGTCCGGTACCTCGACCTCCGCTACGTGTGGTTCCACGTTTTCAGGCCACCCCGGTGCCTGCGGAGAATGCCCCAGAGCCCATGGAGATCGGAAGAGTTACCCGCCTGTCCGAGGAGGCGAAGTCCAGGCGTCGTCAGCGCGGGCTATGCCTATACTGTGGTCAGCCGGGTCATATTGCACGTGGTTGCCCAAACAAGCCGGGAAGCGAGCAGACTTAGGGGGCTTCGAGGGGCTTACCCTAAGTCACACTGTCCTTCCCTCGTCCAAGCAACAGCGTTTTACTGTTCCACTACACCTGTCTTGGTCATCTACCACTGCCCAGGCTGAAGCTCTCATAGATTCCGGGGCAGCTGGTGTCTTTATCGACCACCGCTTTGCCCAGCAGATAGGAGTTCCGCTGGTTTCCAAGGACCCCCCTGTAACCATCACCGTGATTGACGGTTCCCCTTTGGGTTCCGGACTGGTCACACTCCAGACTGTACCTCTTCGGGTTCTCTTAGGTCACCATCATCAGGAGCTCATGACCTTTGACGTTATCACCAGTCCTAATACCCCGGTCATACTCGGCCTTCCCTGGTTACGGAAGAACAATCCTAGAATCGACTGGAGAGGCGGTGGGCTCTCGTTTTCCGCGGGTTCTGTTTCTTCCTTTACCATCTCTGCCTTGACTGCCGTTACAGACCCATGTTCTTCCTCAGCTCCGTCCATTCCTGTGCCGTATTCATCTTTTGCTGATGTCTTCTCCAAGACCCGGGCGGAGGTCCTTCCTCCTCACCGGTCCTATGATTGCTCTATCGAGCTGATTCCCGGAACGGTCCCTCCCAAAGGGAAGACCTACTTGTTATCCCTGCCTGAAACTGCTGCCTTGGAGTCGTATATCCAAGACAGTCTTGCTCGAGGGTTTATCCGGCCTTCCACTTCTCCAGCGGGAGCCGGCTTCTTTTTTGTGAAGAAGAAGGACGGTTCCTTACGACCCTGTGTTGACTACAGGGGTCTTAATACCATCACCCGCAAGAACTCCTATCCCCTTCCCTTGATTCCGGAACTCCTGGAACGTCTGCGTGGATCCACTGTCTTCACCAAACTAGATCTACGTGGGGCGTACAACTTGGTCCGCATGCGTGAAGGAGACGAATGGAAGACTGCCTTTAACACCCGTTTTGGGCACTACGAATACTGCGTTATGCCCTTCGGGTTACGCAATGCCCCAGCAGTCTTCCAGGCGTTCGTTAACGACGTCTTCCGAGATCTTCTCCTGTCTTTTGTCGTGGTGTATTTGGACGATATTTTGATCTATTCCCGGACCTTATGCGAACACCGACAGCACGTCACCATTGTGTTACAGAGACTACGTCTCCATAAGTTGTACGCCAAACTCGAGAAGTGCGAGTTTGAACAAGCTTCGTTGCCCTTTCTTGGGTATGTCATCTCAGCATCAGGTTTAACCATGGATCCCAATAAGGTCAGAGCTGTTCTGGAATGGCCGGTTCCCCGTACCACTAAGGCTATCCAGCGCTTCGTCGGCTTCTCCAATTACTACAGGAGATTCATCCGGCATTTTTCTCGAGTAATTCAGCCCATTATCCTTCTTACCTGCAAGGGAGCCGATCCGGCTTCTTGGACAGTCGACGCCTTGGAGGCCTTCCGCTCCCTAAAGCTTGCCTTCACGAGGGCTCCGTTACTGGTGTTTCCAGACCCCACGTCTCCCTTCACTCTTGAGGTTGACGCCTCTGAGACCGCTGCAGGGGCAGTGTTATCCCAGCGTACTGGTCCGAAGGGTACTCTACAGCCGTGCTCCTACTTCTCTCGTCGTTTCAGTGCTGCAGAGAGAAACTATGACACCGGAAACAGGGAATTATTAGCCATAAAGCTGGCCCTGGAGGAGTGGCGCTACTTACTTGAAGGGGCTGCACATCCAATCAGCATCCTTACGGATCATCGTAACCTTGCCTATTTGGCTTCAGCCAAGCGGTTGACTCCTCGTCAGGCCCGATGGGCCCTGTTTTTTACCCGGTTTGATTTTACTATTTCCTATCTCCCGGGTACTAAGAACCTCAAGGCTGATGCCTTGTCCAGACTCCATGAGACTGAGCCTCAGCCTTCTCTTCCTCCGGAACCCATCGTGCCTCAGTCCAAGATCTTAGGGGCTCTATCCGTTCGGACCTTGCAGGGTATCCGGGAGGCCCAACCTCCTAATACGCCCTCCTCTAACCGCTTTCCTGCTCGACTCTTTGTGCCTGATAGGTTTCGCCATGACGTACTCTCCTGGGCACATCAATCCCCAGTGGCAGGACATCCTGGAGTCAGGCGTACTCTGGCCCTCCTTACCCGGTATTTCTGGTGGCCTTCTTGTCGGCAGGATGTGTGTTCTTGGGTACGCTCTTGTGTGACCTGTGCTCGAATGAAGGTTCCACGGATCAAACCTATGGGTCTCTTACAGCCATTGCCTGTACCGGCGCTCCCCTGGACCCATCTAGCCATGGACTTCATGGTGGATTTACCTCTGTCCTCCGGGAACACGGTTATACTAGTGGTCATAGACCGCTTCTCTAAACAGGGCCATTTCATACCTCTCCCTAAGTTACCTACGGCCGCAGAGCTGGCGGAGACTTTCTTCGTAGAAATCGTCCGCCTGCACGGTGTACCTTTACACGTAGTATCCGATCGGGGTTCTCAGTTCGTCTCTCAGTTCTGGAGAGCCGTTTGTTCCCGTCTCGGCATCACGCTGCACTTTTCGTCTGCATACCATCCTCAGACCAATGGGCAGACAGAGCGACTGAACCAAAACCTTGAGCACTATCTTCGTTCCTATTGTAATCAGAACCATAGCAACTGGTCCTCCCTGCTGTCTTGGGCCGAACTCTCCTATAATTCGCTCCGTCATTCCTCCCTAGGTTGTTCTCCATTCTTTGTGGCCCTGGGGTATAACCCACGCCTGCTCCTACTCACTCCAGGAGTTTCACTGGTTCCCGCCGCTGAGAGACGGGTGCTCTCCCTAGCGTCTCATTGGCAGGCCATTCGGTCCGGTCTTCTGCGAGCCCAGAAGCAGCAGAAAAAGTCTGCTGATCGCCGTCGCAGTCCCTCCTCTCTGTTCAGTGTAGGACAGAGGGTCTGGCTGTCTACTAGACACCTACGTCTAGCCCAACCCTCTACGAAACTGGGACCCCGTTTCATAGGCCCGTATCGTGTCCTGCGGCGTATATCACCCGTGTCTTACCGTTTGGCTTTGCCCCGGGGTCTCCGTGTTCACCCCGTATTTCACGTCTCCTTGCTCAAGGCCTTCCTTCCCGCAAGTGGTTTCCGCTCCACGCCTCGGCCCCCACCACCGGTTACCGTCGGCGGTCAGGAGGAATACCTCATCGACGGGATTCTGGATTCCCGTCGCTTCCGGGGAGGGTTACAGTATCTCGTTAATTGGAAGGGCTACGGGCCCGAGGAACGGTCCTGGGTACGCTCCCGTGATGTCCACGCCCCCGCTTTGCTCCGAGCCTTTCACCGCGCCTACCCCGCCAAGCCGGCTCCGTAGGTCCCCGGAGGGTCCCTCTTGGGAGGGGGGCACTGTCACGTCTTTGTACCTCGCGGTCAGCCTTCCGGCGGGGGGGGTTTCCCACCTTCCCGCGGGGCGTTCGGTTGTGTCTCTCTCTCTCTCCCCGCTCAGTCCGGTAGCCTCTCTGCTCTGGCGGCGGCCGCGTTCTGCCTAGTTCCCCTTTCCGGCGGCTCTGTACTTCCGGGTTGGGCCTGCTCGTGACGTCACCTTCCGGTCAGCTACTTTAGGTGTCCAACTCACTTGCCTGGTGCACTTTCACTAGTGTTCCTCGCAGTCTAGTCTCCAGTGCTCTGCTGTATCCCAGTCCTGTTCCTGGTGGCGTTTACCTGTGTACCGATTCCGGCTTGTATGACTACTCTCTTGCTTGCTCCTCTGGTCCTGTTTGATCTCCTGTTACTGACCGACTCGTCTGACTACTCACTCGCTTGCTCCACTGGTGCTGTTGGATCTCCTGTTACTGACCGGCTCGTCTGACCACTCTCTTGCTTGCACCTCTGCCGCTGTTGGATCTCCTGTTATTGACCGGCTAGCCTGACTTCTCTCTTGCTTGCTCCATTGGTCCTGTTGGACCCTTAGTAGCTGACCGGTAGGTCTGACCACTCATCTGCCTTCTACCTGCGTCCAGATAGACCGCCAGCAGCCCGCCAGCTAGTCCGTCCACGGTTAGCGTGGTCTTTTATCCAGTCCTGATCTCCAGTAGTTATTCTGGCTACCCAGTAGTTCTTCCACGGGTTCAGCCATCCTAAGCTAGGTCCTGTTCCTGGGTTCCGGTTTCTTCCATTGCTTTTGGGGGGTTTAGCCAGTACGTGGCCAACGAACTCCAGCACCGCTCTCTAGCCTGCGCTCCCCAGCCTTCGCTCCCCCCTGCAGGGGAGTCCGTACTGTCTGGAGGAGGTCATCCAGGTCTGGATCCCGGCTCAACTGGGGTTCAGACATCTGGCCTTGCGGCCAGCACCTTTACTCGGCCCTAGCCGCAGCAAGGCCTGCCCCCAGGCAGTCACCGCCCTCCAGCACCGAACCCAATTCCTCGCTCCCTAGCACTCTCTCCCCTGCAGGTCACTACCTGCACTAGTCGGTCCTGACAGAGTGAAAGTGCCAACACCCGTCATGTCTTTTGACCCCACTGAACTCACCGAGGCCGTAATCCAGCAGGGGTCGGTCTTGGAGCAACATGCTTCCCAGATCCAACGTCTGGATCAGAAGTTGGACTCTATCACCTCCTTGTTGCAACGTCTGCAACAACGGTTGGAGACTCCGGCGCAAGCAGTAGCTTCGCCATCCGTACCACAGCCACCTGCAGAGGTGCCCGTCAGAACCGCTTCAGTCAAGATTCCCCTCCCTGACAAGTGTGAGGGGGACACTACCCTGCTACGGGGTTTTGTGCACCAATGTTTTCTCCATTTCCGGAATCAGCCGGACCATTTCGCTTCCCACCAAGCTCGCATCACCTTTCTGGTGTCCCTCCTCAGGGGTAGAGCCCTGGCATGGGTGACGCCACTCCTAGATCGCCAGTCTCCTTTGCTGGACGACTTCGACGACTTCCTCACTGCGTTTCGTGCTACCTTTGATGTTCCAGGAAGGCAGGCTAGAGCTGAGGCTGCCCTTCTAGATCTACATCAGGGATCCCAGTCCCTCACCCAGTATGCCATCGAGTTTCGAACTCTGGCCTTTGACACCAACTGGGGTGAGAGCGCTCTGAAGGCAGCCTTTCGTCGTGGGTTGTCTGAACGACTGAAGGATGAGCTAACTACACGCGGCATTCCAGAGACCCTCGACGGACTGATCGCCTTGTGTACCAGCCTGGATACCCGTCTGCAGGAGAGACGGCAGGAGAGGGATAGAGATCGCTCCAGGCGTCCGGTACCTCGACCTCCGCTACGTGTGGTTCCACGTTTTCAGGCCGCCCCGGTGCCTGCGGAGAATGCCCCAGAGCCCATGGAGATCGGAAGAGTTACCCGCCTGTCCGAGGAGGAGAAGTCCAGGCGTCGTCAGCGCGGGCTATGCCTATACTGTGGTCAGCCGGGTCATATTGCACGTGGTTGCCCAAACAAGCCGGGAAGCGAGCAGACTTAGGGGGCTTCGAGGGGCTTACCCTAAGTCACACTGTCCTTCCCTCGTCCAAGCAACAGCGTTTTACTGTTCCACTACACCTGTCTTGGTCATCTACCACTGCCCAGGCTGAAGCTCTCATAGATTCCGGGGCAGCTGGTGTCTTTATCGACCACCGCTTTGCCCAGCAGATAGGAGTTCCGCTGGTTTCCAAGGACCCCCCTGTAACCATCACCGTGATTGACGGTTCCCCTTTGGGTTCCGGACTGGTCACACTCCAGACTGTACCTCTTCGGGTTCTCTTAGGTCACCATCATCAGGAGCTCATGACCTTTGACGTTATCACCAGTCCTAATACCCCGGTCATACTCGGCCTTCCCTGGTTACGGAAGAACAATCCTAGAATCGACTGGAGAGGCGGTGGGCTCTCGTTTTCCGTGGGTTCTGTTTCTTCCTTTACCATCTCTGCCTTGACTGCCGTTACAGACCCATGTTCTTCCTCAGCTCCGTCCATTCCTGTGCCGTATTCATCTTTTGCTGATGTCTTCTCCAAGACCCGGGCGGAGGTCCTTCCTCCTCACCGGTCCTATGATTGCTCTATCGAGCTGATTCCCGGAACGGTCCCTCCCAAAGGGAAGACCTACTTGTTATCCCTGCCTGAAACTGCTGCCTTGGAGTCGTATATCCAAGACAGTCTTGCTCGAGGGTTTATCCGGCCTTCCACTTCTCCAGCGGGAGCCGGCTTCTTTTTTGTGAAGAAGAAGGACGGTTCCTTACGACCCTGTGTTGACTACAGGGGTCTTAATACCATCACCCGCAAGAACTCCTATCCCCTTCCCTTGATTCCGGAACTCCTGGAACGTCTGCGTGGATCCACTGTCTTCACCAAACTAGATCTACGTGGGGCGTACAACTTGGTCCGCATGCGTGAAGGAGACGAATGGAAGACTGCCTTTAACACCCGTTTTGGGCACTACGAATACTGCGTTATGCCCTTCGGGTTACGCAATGCCCCAGCAGTCTTCCAGGCGTTCGTTAACGACGTCTTCCGAGATCTTCTCCTGTCTTTTGTCGTGGTGTATTTGGACGATATTTTGATCCATTCCCGGACCTTATGCGAACACCGACAGCACGTCACCATTGTGTTACAGAGACTACGTCTCCATAAGTTGTACGCCAAACTCGAGAAGTGCGAGTTTGAACAAGCTTCGTTGCCCTTTCTTGGGTATGTCATCTCAGCATCAGGTTTAACCATGGATCCCAATAAGGTCAGAGCTGTTCTGGAATGGCCGGTTCCCCGTACCACTAAGGCTATCCAGCGCTTCGTCGGCTTCTCCAATTACTACAGGAGATTCATCCGGCATTTTTCTCGAGTAATTCAGCCCATTATCCTTCTTACCTGCAAGGGAGCCGATCCGGCTTCTTGGACAGTCGACGCCTTGGAGGCCTTCCGCTCCCTAAAGCTTGCCTTCACGAGGGCTCCGTTACTGGTGTTTCCAGACCCCACGTCTCCCTTCACTCTTGAGGTTGACGCCTCTGAGACCGCTGCAGGGGCAGTGTTATCCCAGCGTACTGGTCCGAAGGGTACTCTACAGCCGTGCTCCTACTTCTCTCGTCGTTTCAGTGCTGCAGAGAGAAACTATGACACCGGAAACAGGGAATTATTAGCCATAAAGCTGGCCCTGGAGGAGTGGCGCTACTTACTTGAAGGGGCTGCACATCCAATCAGCATCCTTACGGATCATCGTAACCTTGCCTATTTGGCTTCAGCCAAGCGGTTGACTCCTCATCAGGCCCGATGGGCCCTGTTTTTTACCCGGTTTGATTTTACTATTTCCTATCTCCCGGGTACTAAGAACCTCAAGGCTGATGCCTTGTCCAGACTCCATGAGACTGAGCCTCAGCCTTCTCTTCCTCCGGAACCCATCGTGCCTCAGTCCAAGATCTTAGGGGCTCTATCCGTTCGGACCTTGCAGGGTATCCGGGAGGCCCAACCTCCTAATACGCCCTCCTCTAACCGCTTTCCTGCTCGACTCTTTGTGCCTGATAGGTTTCGTCATGACGTACTCTCCTGGGCACATCAATCCCCAGTGGCAGGACATCCTGGAGTCAGGCGTACTCTGGCCCTCCTTACCCGGTATTTCTGGTGGCCTTCTTGTCGGCAGGATGTGTGTTCTTGGGTACGCTCTTGTGTGACCTGTGCTCGAATGAAGGTTCCACGGATCAAACCTATGGGTCTCTTACAGCCATTGCCTGTACCGGCGCTCCCCTGGACCCATCTAGCCATGGACTTCATGGTGGATTTACCTCTGTCCTCCGGGAACACGGTTATACTAGTGGTCATAGACCGCTTCTCTAAACAGGGCCATTTCATACCTCTCCCTAAGTTACCTACGGCCGCAGAGCTGGCGGAGACTTTCTTCGTAGAAATCGTCCGCCTGCACGGTGTACCTTTACACGTAGTATCCGATCGGGGTTCTCAGTTCGTCTCTCAGTTCTGGAGAGCCGTTTGTTCCCGTCTCGGCATCACGCTGCACTTTTCGTCTGCATACCATCCTCAGACCAATGGGCAGACAGAGCGACTGAACCAAAACCTTGAGCACTATCTTCGTTCCTATTGTAATCAGAACCATAGCAACTGGTCCTCCCTGCTGTCTTGGGCCGAACTCTCCTATAATTCGCTCCGTCATTCCTCCCTAGGTTGTTCTCCATTCTTTGTGGCCCTGGGGTATAACCCACGCCTGCTCCTACTCACTCCAGGAGTTTCACTGGTTCCCGCCGCTGAGAGACGGGTGCTCTCCCTAGCGTCTCATTGGCAGGCCATTCGGTCCGGTCTTCTGCGAGCCCAGAAGCAGCAGAAAAAGTCTGCTGATCGCCGTCGCAGTCCCTCCTCTCTGTTCAGTGTAGGACAGAGGGTCTGGCTGTCTACTAGACACCTACGTCTAGCCCAACCCTCTACGAAACTGGGACCCCGTTTCATAGGCCCGTATCGTGTCCTGCGGCGTATATCACCCGTGTCTTACCGTTTGGCTTTGCCCCGGGGTCTCCGTGTTCACCCCGTATTTCACGTCTCCTTGCTCAAGGCCTTCCTTCCCGCAAGTGGTTTCCGCTCCACGCCTCGGCCCCCACCACCGGTTACCGTCGGCGGTCAGGAGGAATACCTCATCGACGGGATTCTGGATTCCCGTCGCTTCCGGGGAGGGTTACAGTATCTCGTTAATTGGAAGGGCTACGGGCCCGAGGAACGGTCCTGGGTACGCTCCCGTGATGTCCACGCCCCCGCTTTGCTCCGAGCCTTTCACCGCGCCTACCCCGCCAAGCCGGCTCCGTAGGTCCCCGGAGGGTCCCTCTTGGGAGGGGGGCACTGTCACGTCTTTGTACCTCGCGGTCAGCCTTCCGGCGGGGGGGGTTTCCCACCTTCCCGCGGGGCGTTCGGTTGTGTCTCTCTCTCTCTCCCCGCTCAGTCCGGTAGCCTCTCTGCTCTGGCGGCGGCCGCGTTCTGCCTAGTTCCCCTTTCCGGCGGCTCTGTACTTCCGGGTTGGGCCTGCTCGTGACGTCACCTTCCGGTCAGCTACTTTAGGTGTCCAACTCACTTGCCTGGTGCACTTTCACTAGTGTTCCTCGCAGTCTAGTCTCCAGTGCTCTGCTGTATCCCAGTCCTGTTCCTGGTGGCGTTTACCTGTGTACCGATTCCGGCTTGTCTGACTACTCTCTTGCTTGCTCCTCTGGTCCTGTTTGATCTCCTGTTACTGACCGACTCGTCTGACTACTCACTCGCTTGCTCCACTGGTGCTGTTGGATCTCCTGTTACTGACCGGCTCGTCTGACCACTCTCTTGCTTGCACCTCTGCCGCTGTTGGATCTCCTGTTATTGACCGGCTAGCCTGACTTCTCTCTTGCTTGCTCCATTGGTCCTGTTGGACCCTTAGTAGCTGACCGGTAGGTCTGACCACTCATCTGCCTTCTACCTGCGTCCAGATAGACCGCCAGCAGCCCGCCAGCTAGTCCGTCCACGGTTAGCGTGGTCTTTTATCCAGTCCTGATCTCCAGTAGTTATTCTGGCTACCCAGTAGTTCTTCCACGGGTTCAGCCATCCTAAGCTAGGTCCTGTTCCTGGGTTCCGGTTTCTTCCATTGCTTTTGGGGGGTTTAGCCAGTACGTGGCCAACGAACTCCAGCACCGCTCTCTAGCCTGCGCTCCCCAGCCTTCGCTCCCCCCTGCAGGGGAGTCCGTACTGTCTGGAGGAGGTCATCCAGGTCTGGATCCCGGCTCAACTGGGGTTCAGACATCTGGCCTTGCGGCCAGCACCTTTACTCGGCCCTAGCCGCAGCAAGGCCTGCCCCCAGGCAGTCACCGCCCTCCAGCACCGAACCCAATTCCTCGCTCCCTAGCACTCTCTCCCCTGCAGGTCACTACCTGCACTAGTCGGTCCTGACAGTACCTCATTTTATGTATAAGAATTTGACAAAAATGTGAATGTAGACTTCAAAATGTGTATTTAAGGATATTATTATGCACAATATGTTTATTTTAGTTGTGAGGTCTAACAATAACTCTATATTTATGTATTTGTAACCTTCATTACACCCTTGACAAGTGACATAAAATGATAGGGGTGCCCTGAAAATGCCAGACTGTATGTTAGATGTGCCTAACCACTGGTTTAGGAGGACATATGCCATGCAGTACATCTTGTAAAAAACTGATTAAGGAAGTTTGAAAAAAGTGTCTCAGATTATTTATAAAGAAATGTCAATATTTGGGACACTTTAGCGATAGAATTTACTCCAGATATTTAAGGCCATGTCTGGCATGTTCTTATTCTGTACTGTCACCACATTTATAAATGTAACTAGAACACTTTATAAATACCAACAGTCAAAATAAGGAATAAGGACATTAAAACTCCATCGCAACAATGGACTACATGTACGTCCCGCAGAATCTGTTACTTAGTGACAGAGGATGTACATGTACGTCCAGGATGTAGTTGAATGTAATGGGGGGAAAAAGTTTGGCGGGCGTTTAGTGCCGGCTGTATATATGCGTGGCCGGTCACTAAGGGGTTAAGGATCCATACACAAAAGCGAACGAGAATACTTTTTATAAATCTTCCCCTATGTCCTCCTAAACTGTTCTTAATACTATTATAACTACCAGAGACAATCTTTTAGCCATTTTAATGCTTCTTTTCATTTAACTCCACTTTTATAAATCTCCTCCTCTGTTTCCACATGTCTGAGGGAACTAGCAGTGAGTTAAAAGTCATTGCAGATAATGTCCAATGTTATTTTAATATTTTTTAAATAAAAGTCTGTGTTTATCACTGGAAAACAAAGGCATGCTGGCGCAGTGTATGGACTGTGATTATATATAATTCAGCTAAATCGGCAATTGCACCTGTATGCAGACACATTTAATATATTCCAGTGCAAAATGTCAACATCCTCTTAATGAGGAAAAAAGGAGAGTTTTGCACTGGCACAGCATGTACAGTGGTGCAGATGATTGGCATTGCCATAAACAACTATAATCTCCCACACTACTCATCCACTGACACAAGCAGCACAAAGCAGCCACTTTTTGTATCATAAATGTTGTACATAGGTGTCAGGCAGGATCAGAACACAAAAATATTTTTTATTTTAGCTTTGAATCCTCATTTTTTTAAATTCCCAACCATGTAATTAAATGGAGTCTCTAATGATCTAAAAATCAACCCTTTGAGTGCCAGAGGGGCACACAATGCATTGCTTTGCAATGTGTTGCATGCCACTCTAGCACTCAAAGGGTTAACAACTATAAAATCCTTTGAGTGCCAGAGAGGTATCGAATGCATTGCTTTGCAATGTATTGGACAACTCTTTGGCACTCAAAGGGTTAATTATGAAACTTCATGTGAATACATACTCATAAATTGCTTGGACATATTCAGAATCACTATTGCTCTGTGCTTGGATTTTCGTCCCCATTGCAGTCTCTGGAAAACAATAAACATAAAAACACATTTTCAGAAGGTTTTAATTAATATGTAAATAGTTACCCATCAGACAATCTACTAAAGAACAATTTTATTTTGGCAAGATAAGTGTAAAAACAATGTGAATAAGATGCAGTTCCAAACAATGGTCAGGTAATTCCTAAACTTGTTCTCACTAAAGAGGAAAAAAGAGGAATTTAGTCTTACCTGTTAAATCCTTTTCTCTTAGACCATACAGGTTACTGGTAACTCTGGGTAGGCGATCCGCCCCTTTAAGTAGGCAGGAACAATTCTAGAATTGTTAGCGGGGGTGGAGCCTACCTTCCCTCCTTGACTGCAGTTAGCCAACCAGCTCCAGAAAGATTTGAGACGCTAACTATTGACTAGATAGTGAAGGGAAAGAAGACTCCTGTGAGCATGACCCCGCAGGACCCCCAAAGTCTGCCACAGGAGAGCCAAGCATGGTCCCTTGGCAGGGTGGGAGACCAGTAACCTGTATGGACTAAGAGAAAAGGATTTAACAGGTAAGACTAAAATCCTCTTTTCTCTGTCGTCCAATACAGGATACCGGTAACTTTGGGATGTCCAACCACTGAGTTTCCCAGAGGTGGGAAGTAAGGCAAGGACCAGGCACAAGATCCCCAAAGTCACCAGAGCAGATATGAACCATCAGATCAGACATAGCCCATCAAAAACAACGGAAGTGTCAACAGACACTTAACAGGGGTAACAACACCCCAGGAACTGTTACACAGCACACTGAACTAGAGCCAAAAGGGCTCAAAAGTGAAGGAAGCACCAAGAACCGAAGGAAATCCTAGACAGGCAAGACTGCCTCCAGGATTTTCCTCCCAAAGCTGGTGTCAGCCGATGCCAGCACATCAACACGGTAGTTCTTCGAAAAGGTGTGCACAGATGACCAAGTGTCTGCCTTGCACAACTGATCAGCAGAGGCCTGATTCTTGTAAGCACAAAAGGCCCCAATAGATCTTGTAGAATGAGCCGTGACCCTGAAAGGGACAGGCTTCTTCCTCAGCTCATAATCCTTACGAATAGTGTACTTGATCCAAGAAGCAATAGTTACCTTGGATGCAGTTCTTCCTGCCCTAGGACCCTCAGGAATGATGAACAGCGCATCTGATTGCCTGACAGACTCAGTGCGATGTACATAAAACTTGAGACAACGCACCACGTCTAACAAGTGGAGATCCCTTTCCTTTTCAGAGGTGGGGTCCGGGCAGAAAGAGGGCACCACAATCTCCTGATTGATGTGGAACTCAGAGACCACCTTTGGGAGAAATCCTGAGAAGTGCGAAGCACCGTCTTGTCCTTGTGAAACACCAAATAGGGTGGTTTACAGGACAGAGCATGTAACTCCGCAACACGACGGACAGACACAATCGTCAGGAGAAAGGCCATTTTCCACGTCAAGAGGCGTAGAGGAATAGTAGCCAAAGACTCAAATAGGGGCCGCTGAAAACGCCCAAAACCAAGTTAAGATCCCACTGAGGAGCAGGAATCTTAAAGGGGAACTTTCACCTCCGCATGATCATGGTTGTATCCCTTCTTTTGTGTTCCCTGTGTACATTGCTTTGTCTCTTTTTGCCTAAAAATCTGTTTAAATGAAGCAAAAAGATACTTGAATTCTGTACCTGATGACGTTCGAGCTGCACAGCCGCGCACCGTATGGTGCAGAAGACACTCCCACAGGGCTTGGCAGTGAATCGTCCATCCAGCACAGCCTCAGCTCCTTTCACTTGCCCCAGCATCCTCCGATGACGGAGGCGTTCTGTTAGTAAGCTGGAGAGATCTCATTGGCTAGATATCGATCTCTGCCAATGAGATCTCTCCAGCTTACTAACAGAACACCTCCGTCATCGGAGGATGCTGGGGCAAGTGAAAGGAGCTGAGGCTGTGCTGGATGGACGATTCACTGCCAAGCCCTGTGGGAGTGTCTTCTGCACCATACGGTGAGCGGCTGTGCAGCTCGAACGTCATCAGGTACAGAATTCAAGTATCTTTTTGCTTCATTTAAACAGATTTTTAGGCAAAAAGAGACACAGCAATGTACACAGGGGACACAAAGGAAGGGATACAACCATGATCATGCGGAGGTGAAAGTTCCCCTTTAAAGGCAGGACGATCATGAGCAACGCCCTGGAAGAAAACCTTGACATCAGGAAGGATGGCAATGCGCCTCTGAAAGAAAACAGAAAGCACAGAAGTCTGAACCTTAAGGGAACTCAAACTGAGGCCCTTATCCACACAGTCCTTCAAGAAGGCCAGAACCGTAGGCAGATCAAAATCCTGTGACTGGTCCTTGTCAGCACACCAAGACAGAAAAGTCGACCAAAAACAATGGTAGATCTTGGAAGAAACAGGTTTGCGGGCACTGAGCATAGTAGCCACCACACCAGAAGAGAACCCTTTCATCTTCAATATTGAGGATTCAATTTCCAAGCCGTCAAAGCTAGCCGATGAACATCCTCTTTCCACAGGTAACCCTGTAGAAGAAGATTCGGACGGCAAGGGAGCTGGAGTGGCTCCGCCACTGACAGATCCAGAAGCTCTGGAAACCAAGCTTGTCGAGGCCAGTACAGAGCAATCAGAATAACTGGACAATGCTCCAGTCGTAATTTCCATAACACCCTGTGCAACACTGGGGGGGAGGAAGATGTAGGCCAGAGGGAATAATATTGGTATTAAATATTTTTTGACCTTTGACAAACGGATCGAGTGGGATATTATCACTGGAGGTGTATCTCCGAGCAGGGCAGAAGTTAATCCCTGCATGCTATTAACAGCGGTTCTATGAAGAATAGACATATTCACATTGTGAGTATTACTCTGATTTTATTTTTATTGTGTATGGAATTGTGGCTTGCTCCCCTTCTTGCTGTTTCTCTGTTTCTTCTAAGGATCTTGGAAGAGGTCTTTTTGTTTCAGTGAGCTGTATTCTGTGTCCATTTGTGAAGTGACTGTATGGGGGCAGTCTTGAGCCCCTCATCCATTCAGCTGACCACTTTTAGTGGTTTTTTATATTGTGAGTATGGTGGTAAATTGGTAGAGGTTTTTATACCCAAGTTGTATTAACTAGGAGCACCCTCCTCTTTTCTGGTATGCTTTTAAAAGGTAGCAAGTAAAAGACTGAGCGGGTACATGCTGCATTAAGCATGCCGCCGGGATGAAAAGGGCGACATGAGAATCTCGCCCACCTCAAAAGTGCAAGATTCTCATGTCTTGGTCTTAAACATTGCTTTAACCCGCATCCATTTTATCTTTTCGTGCCACATATCTTAAACGTTGCTTGGAACCGGCACTGAACAGCAGATGGCAGTCAAAGGAGCCTATTTGTATTTTGATTCTCATATGCCTGCTTATACCTCACAGCATTACAGTGATCCAAAATCAATCATATTCCCCTATTAGTTCTGTGGCATTGCATTCTGCATTGCAGGGGATAGCGCAAGTGGCAGACGTGCTGGAAACTTTGAGTTAGACTCCTATATGACTAGCATTCAAGGGGTTTACCCTTTGAATGCCGGAGTGGAACGATCCTTTGACTGCCATCTGCTGTTCAGTGCCAATTCCAAACAAAGTTTAAGATATACACTGAAAGATATTATGGATGTGGGTTAACCCCTTAAGAACCAGGAAAATCTGAGGTTGATTTCACTTAAGGAGCGGAACAATTCTGACCTTTTTGACTGTCTTTGTTCAACAGTGTTTTCCCTCTAAGTACTTTATTTTACCCATGAAAATGATATACAGTTTTTTTGTGCACAGATAGGGTTTTCTTTTGATACCACACTTATATGGATAGCCCACCATTTATTGTAGTAAAATTAAAGAAAATGCAAAAAAAAGCCATTTTATTTTCTCTTGGGATCATTTGGGCACAATGGGTTACATTTTTATGGACACTGCATGAAAGGTATGACTGGTATGACAGTGCCCACTTTTAAGTGGGCACTGTCCCCCCTGGGTGAAAAAACCCCATGTCCCTTTTTCCCACCCTATTTTCCCACTTTTTTATTGATGACATTTGGCGGTGTATATAAATGTATTACATGGCTCCACAACAATCACACTCCCCATTTTTGTTATGGACATGTTTTTTTTTGTTTTGTTTTTTAATAAAATTGAAAAAAAAGTGTTGTGTCTTTAAAAAAAAAAAAAAAAAAAAAAAAAGTTGATTTTAGAAGGTCAAAAATAGACCTGCATTTAGCCAGCCTCCAACACAGCAGTGAAGGGGTTAATACCCCCAGCTGCTGATTTTTTTCTTTCCACTAGGTGTCTCCTCTCTGCTTCTCTGTCCCTTACTTTGATCATAAGGGACAGACAGGCTGAGGAGAGACACAGAGGCAGTATGCAAAGCATACTGCCTCATTCATTCACAATACCGGTACATGTGATTGCTGCTGGAGCGATCACATGACCCGGCACTAGTGAAAGTGGCTGAGCGCTCAGTCTCAGCAGGGAATGAATGATAGCAGCATGCATTGAGACACGTTGCTATCATTTAACCCATGACGTGCCAGGACCATAATGGGTCCTTAAAGGGATAGTAATACTTGAAAATAAGTTTATTGTATATTGTAGCCCTTACAAAAACTTGAAAAATGATATAAGTCTTATCTCCCAAACCTTTATGGTTTGGGAGATATTCAGAAGTAAAGTTTCCCCTGGAGTGACGTCATTGCTCCACCCTTCAGATTTGGAATCCGGTCCCGGGACCGGCTGTACCTCTCCAGAAGTGCTGAGATCACCATCTTTAAAAATAATTTCTTAATTGGAATGGTCTACAAAGTGTGCTTTAAAGCCAGGCACACTTTGTAGATAGTTCCAATTAAGTAGTTCTTTTCAAAGATCGTGATCTCGGCACTGCTAAAGAGCTGCCGGTTGCTCTGTGGACCGAATTCCAAATCTGTCCACTAGATGGCAGACTTGGCTGAAACAGCCAGGAAAAGAGCATTTTACTATATTTTACATGTGAATATCTCCCAAACCATAAAGACTTATATCATTTTTCATGTTTTTTTTAAGGGCAACAATATAAAATACAATTATTTTCAAGTATTACTATCCCTTTAAGGCAAATCTACCCATGACGGTCCTGGCACGTCATGGGTCGTTAAGGGGTCAAAGAGCTGTTTAAGGCCGAGACATGAGAATCTCGCACTTTTAATGCAGGTGAGTTTCAGTGCCAGAGTTCACTGGGATGTCCAACACATTGCAGACCATACAGCCCCTCCCCCCCCTCCACACACAGTACAGCTTCATATGCAATTTTTTTTCTGTAGGTAGTGGTGAAAAGCAATGCTCCTGCGCAGCGCAGGAGAGTTGCTCTCCTCCATTACCTGCACAAAACAAAAGGTAAGGGGAGGCATCAAATGGTGTGTTAAGGGAATCTGGGGCTGCAAGTGGCCAGGGAAACATGGCTTGGGGTTGGACTCTGTATTTGTGGAATCTGTGGCTACAAAGCACAGGGCAGAAAGGCTAAGGGGGGGTGGTCACAAACAAATTTGTGGCCATTATGGGCAGGGGAAAAGGCTTGGGAGAGGGTATCACAGTGTTTGGGGAATTTGCTCATAGTAGTGTGGAAGGAAAAGAGGGTGGGGGCGATATATAGTGTATGTAGTAAATATGTGGCTACTAGAGGGCAAGGGAACTAGGCTGGGGGGGATGCCACACAGTGTATGTGTGTAATGTGCTGCTACCAATGGGCAGGGAACAAGGCTGGGCGGGTCACACAGTGTATGTGTGTAATATGTTGCTACCAGTGGGCAGGGGAATAAGGCATGGGGGGGGGGTCACACAGTGTATGTTTGGAATCTGTGGCTACCAGTAGGCAGGGGAACAAGGCATGGGGGGTGGTGTCACACAGTGTATGTGTGGAATATGCTGCTACCAGTGGGCAGGGGAACAAGACATGGGGGTCACACAGTGTATGTGTGTAATATGTTGCTACCAGTGGGCAGGGGAACAAGGCATGGGGGGTGGGGTCACACAGTGTATGTTTGGAATCTGTGGCTACCAGTAGGCAGGGGAACAAGGTTAGAGTGGTCTCACAGTGTATATGGGGAATCTGTGGCTACTAGTGGGCAGGGGAACAAGGCTGAGGGGTCAGACAGTGAATTTAAGGAATCTGTCGATAACAGTGGGCAGGGGAACAAAGCTGGAGGGGTCAAAATTGTATGTGTACATTGACAAATGATTTAGGTAAATTAGAAAAATGGAAAAGAGTGTGGCAGCTGTAGTTTAATGTTGGTAAATGTAATATAATGCACTTGGGACTAAAATCCAAAGGAAAAATATAGTATTAAGGGTACTGTACTGTCAGAGACAACAGAGGAAAGGCATTTGGGAGTAATTATAAAAAACACAAAAGAGAAAAAGGGCACCCAATAGTGTAATAATATCTTCAAAAAGACAAGGAGTAAAGAATAGATGTGTTACACACAATGGTAGAGGTCAGCTGGAAGATAAGCTGACACAAACGCTTGCGGAGAGATTAGACCTGTCTCCATTCAGGCTGCATATGTGTCATTTTGATTACTCCAAATGACTGAAAATCAGGATACTAAACATGGCTCCAATCAAAATATATCAAAAATATTTAACTAGAATAAAATATATCTATAAAACCAAATAGTAATCTATAACAGAAGTAATTTGGGAGTAATTATTTCTGATGACTTAAAGGGGAATTACAGCCCCGCAAAAACGTTATATTAATTAAGTCTTCATCTGGCGACTAGCTGCTTAGTAGCGCTAGTCGCCAGAAATATTACCTGGTTTAAACTTATTCGGAGGCTGACAGTAGCAGGAAGCACGGACATCTTGCAATAGTGACGTCCGTGCGCCTGCGCTGTCAGTCCCTTTTGGAGCCGGCCGGCCGGCTACTGTCAGCCACAGAATAAGTTGAAAATCTTTTAAACCAGGTAATATTTCTGACGACTAGCGCTACTAAGCAGCTAGTCGCCAGATGAAGACTTAATGAATATAAAGTTTTTGCGGGGTGGTAGTTCCCCTTTAAAGTTAGGCAGGCAATGTAACAAAGCTTTGGGGAATGCAAGCAAAGTGCTGGGTTGTATAATTAGGGGCATTAGTAGCAGAAAAAGTGAAGTGGTCATGCCACTCTACAGATTTCTGGTTCAATCTCACATAAAATATTGTGTACAGTACTGGAAACCCATCTCCAGAAGGATATTGATGCTCTAGAGATAATTCAGAGAAGGGCAACTAAAATGGCGAATGGTTTACAGCAGGGCACATCAAATTAACATGGAGCTGTAACATCTTGAATGCTAGAGGGGTCCAACCTCTTTGTTTACAGTGTATTGTACACATTTGTAGCATTTAAATAATTAAAAGATACATTTAAATCAACTGGAATCTTTATATGTCCCCTATGGTGCAGTTGGTTTCTTGCAGTATTGCTCAAATTATTATTATTATATTGGGCTCAACATCTTCAATAATCATTCAAATTGTACATGTTGTTTAGGCGGTACTTTTCCACTATGCTCTACATTCATGTGTAAATCAAACTTACCGCATATGATGTCCAATGCACACAGTGTTATATCCATAAAGCAATTGAAGGATTCCTTGTCAATGCGTTTCTTAAGTTTCTCTACCAATATTTTAGATTGCTCATTCATGACTTCCAGGAATTCAGACAGAATTGCAAAGTGGAAGGTGGGAGTTATCATCTTTCTTCTAATCTTCCACTTTTCCCCTGTGCTGGAAATTAGATGATGATGATGATTATTATTATACTAATTTTTGCGATTCCTATAGCAACAGTAAAACCACTAGCTCAGATATGCATTGGAAATTATTGAGTACTTTCCATTACAGTATCACATTCTCAGGACACTGAAGGACAGCATTCATCTTTTTTTAGTGCCAGAAGAGAGAACAACACAATGAATTGCTCAACTCCCTATCACTCAAATGGATAAAAAAACTCCCTATCACTCAAATGGATAAACAGAATTAAAACAACACTACAAATAAAAACCTAGCTCATTCTGAGCACTAACTTTACATGTAGTAGATTCTCCTTCTACTTCAAGGTACTAAACTAACAAAAATGGCACAGATTTAACCAACCTTTTCGAGTCCTGCTTTGTTGCACTGCTCTGCTCTGCACTTCTTGCTCACAGCAAGTCAAATTTCATTTTTATTTTATTGGTTGCTAAACCTGCTAATTGGGACGAGAGGAGGGGTAGTCTATGTAGGATTCTGGATCCTAAATATCTTCCCTCTACAATCCTCCCATACACTTTGAAACAACAAACATACTACACTACATACATGCAATACACACGCATGCAATACACACACATGTAATACACAAACACACAACACACATGCACAACAGGTACACACACACGCCATACACAAACACATGCAAATTCAATAATCCAGTCATTAACCTTTTGAGTGCCAGAGAGGTATGGAATAATAATAACTAGTATTTATATAGCGCCTTTCTCTCAGTGGGACTCAAAGCGCTTTCAGCGCATGCTCTTGGAATTAACCAAATCAGCAGCTGAAATAATAGATGTTATTATTACCCAATCAATGGTATTCATTTATCGGCCTGGGAAGGATGAAGGGCTGAGTTGACCCTGCCAGGATTCGAACCTGCCACCCTGAGGTTGAATAGGCTCCATAGTCAGTGAATTTACCACTGAGCTATCTCACCAGCTTGCATTGCTTTGCAATGCATTCTGTACCCCTCTGGCACTCAAAGGGTTAAGAACATTGACTCCTTTCTGGATTTACCTGAATGTCAGGGAAAAATAGTCCTACACGTAAATCTCCTTCATTTTTTAGCCCTATTACTACAAGACACGTATCACATTCAATGTGTATTTAGCCATGCATACAACTGCATGGGACTTTTGTTTGTTTTTTTGTGGGGGGAGGGGTTATTTATTTTATTAATCACACAGGCATAGCCATGCCAGTATTGCTAGTAATGATAAATAAGAAAATGACTGAAACAAATGCTAGAGACAGCTCTGCATTCAAGAACTCACAATTTAGAAAACACAAGAGACACAAGGTGAAAGAGAGAGAAAAGTCAAGCAGATTGAACAGTTGGACCCAGGCAAGAGCAAAGGAACTAAGGAGCTTAGAAAATTTTTGCGTTAAGAAGTGTGTTTTCAGTGCTTGAAATTAAAAATGTTGTGTAAAAGTCTGGCTTGGAAGTGATTTTCATAGCCGAACTGCAAACAGGCCTTTGTGGATGTGAGAGGAGATTAAGAGGGTGGATGAGTTCTGTGCTGTACCCCAATTGTTTATTAACTATACAGTTTCCTGGTATGTGTTTCCTATCCAGTCTGCTTCAAGTTCTGTGCTGTACCCCAATTGTTTATTAACTATACAGTTTCCTGGTATGTGTTTCCTATCCAGTCTGCTTCAAGTTCTGTGCTGTACCCCAATTGTTTATTAACTATACAGTTTCCTGGTATGTGTTTCCTATCCAGCCTGCTTCAAGTTCTGTGCTGTACCCCAATTGTTTATTAACTATACAGTTTCCTGGTATGTGTTTCCTATCTAGTCTGCTTCAAGTTCTGTGCTGTACCCCAATTGTTTATTAACTATACAGTTTCCTGGTATGTACTAATCTACCCTTCACCTGGAACTCCAATCTCATCCAGTCGCCCTCTACCATTTAACCCCTTGTTGTATGTACTAATCTACATTAGCCATTTTGACCCCCTCTCCCAGTCTCCATATTGCCTTCCTCCCCCATTCCTCTCCTATATCTCTCTGTGTCTGTTTCTTATCAGAGATTTAATGGTGTCACACCTGAACGCACTCAGAGCTCTTCCATCCCAAAACAATTTTTAATTTGGAAATCCCTCAGTCAGTCATTCAGTGTTCTTAGGGACTCCAGTTACTATATATTCAGGCCCAGTTAGGGGTGGCATTTGCCTGGGGTGGCATTTGCCAGGGGTAGTAGTTGGCACCTTTCTCAAAGTACATCTTTATCTAAGTACTGAGAGTTGGGCAAGAGAGAAACAGCTGCTGCAGCCACCTAAAGACAAGAGGCAAGTAAACAGGCTGAATTCAGAGTGAAGAAACAGTCATCTCCACCAAGCACTGACATTTGCTTCCTCTAATGAAACTACTGACCACCTGATGCAAGAAACCAGGATTTCCAGGTCTGATTTTACAAACTGCTTATTTAACCACTAAACCACTGGGGACAACCAAATCTGACTTTGATTTCTTCTCCAACCACCATCAACCATTACAACATCTACCTCTCCTGATCATCATTGGACTACTTCATTTAACCCTGCACTGATTCCTACCCTCACCAAGTACTTTGCAGTTCTGCTACTGACTCTCCTCACCATCCCTGGCACCTATACTCTCCGCTCCGTGGATTGACCCTTGATTGCCAAGTCATCTGTACTCTCCTGGATTACTGACTGTTGCACATCTCAACTGCCCCATTCATTAACCCCACTATGGGCAAATTAGCTCCTTGCTTTGTGATCGCCATTCTCACCTGCATAAGACTCTCCTCCTCCTCTGTCCACATTAAGTGTCACGCCATTCACATTGCACCCTCAATTCTTCACTCACCACTTCTCTGCTCCCATGAACTTTTTTCATTCCTCCGCTCCCTATCACCACCATCTCCTTCTACCCCTGCAAAAAAAGCCCCACTGCTTCAAATCTCACTCTCACCTTATGTCCCTGTCCCTTCTCCTCCTACTTGCTGCAGGTGACATCTCACCTAACCCAGGCCCCCCTTCCATTCTCTCTTGTACCACAGAACCCACTCACACGCGCAACACTCACAACCTAATAACCGTACCCCGTCACCTTTCCTCCTCCCCCCCTTTTGTTTTGGTCTCTGGAACGCCCGCTCTGTGTGTAACAAACTAACAGCTGTTCACGATCTGTTCATTTCTCACTCCCTAAACCTCCTTGCCATCACTGAAACTTGGCTCACATCATCAGACACTGCCTCCACTGCCGCACTCTCATATGGAGGCCTTCAATTCACACACACACCGAGGCCTGGCAACAGACATGGAGGGGGAGTAGGCATCCTGCTGCCCCCTAACCATATATTTCAGGTACTCCCCACTGTTCCCGCTCTCTCCTTCCCTACATTTGAAGCTCACACACTTTGCCTCTTCTCTCCCTTCCCCCTGCGTGTCGCTGTCATATACAGGCCACCTGGTCCCACTGCACAATTCCTTGATCACTTCACCTCCTGGCTCCCTCACTTCATGTCCTCTGATGTCCCTACTCTCATCATGGGTGACTTCAACATCCCCATAGATAATCACAACACCCCCCCTGCCCTCAAACTCCTCTCCTTAACAACCTCCTTAGGCTTATCGCAGTGGACCAGCTCTCCCACACACAGTGATGGTCACTCCCTCGACTTGATCTTCACTAACCTCTGCTCGGTCTCCAACTTCTCCAATGTCCCCTTTCCCCTCTCTGACCACCACCTCCTCACCGGTAACCTCATCATACCATGCAAACCCATCACCCCCGCCACAATCAAGCGCATGCGGAGAAATCTGCATACTCTTGACAAGCATCAATTTTCCACCTCCCTGCAGCCTCTTCTCAACCCCATCCTCACACTTACTTGCCCAGACAAAACTACTACTCTCTACAACAGCATTCTCACTTCAGCCCTTGACATCGCTGCACCTGCAACTCCACGCCACCCACGCACAACCCCACTACAACCCTGGCACACAAGACTAACGCGATACCTCCAAAGGTGCTCACGCACTGCTGAAAGGCACTGGAGGAAATCGAGCTCCATGGCTGACTTCACACACTACAAATTCATTCTCCGTTCGTATAGCTCTGCCCTCTCCCTGGCTAAACAGTCATTCTTCTCCTCTCTAATTTCTAATCTTTCCTCCAACCCCAAACGCCTTTTCTCAACCTTCACATCTCTTCTAAACCCACCAGCACAAACACCTTCCACTAACTTCTCTGCCCAAGATCTCGCCAACCACTTCAAGAACAAGATTGAATCTATCAGACATGACATTTCATCACTACCACCCCCACCCAGCCAGCCCAGCCCTGTCGCCTCTCCCTCATACACACTAAGCTCCTTCCCACCTGTCTCTGAGGATGAAGTCTCCCTTCTCCTCACTCGCTCAAACCTAACCACATGCCCTCTCGACCCAATCCCATCTCAGCTCACCCAAGAACTCTCCCCTCTACTAACTCCAATCCTTACTCACTTATTCAACCTCTCTTTGTCAACTGGCACCTTCCCATCCTCTTTCAAACATGCACTAATCACTCCCATCCTAAAAAAACCCTCCCTGGACCCAAACTCACTGTCAAATTACCGGCCAATTTCCCTACTCCCGTTCGCCTCCAAGCTTCTCGAGCGCCTTGCATATAACCGGCTCACTAAATTCCTCTGCTCCCATTCCCTGCTAGATCCCTTGCAATCCGGATTCCGCCCTCATCACTCCACTGAGACTGCCCTCACTAAAGTGGCCAATGACTTGCTCTCAGCCAAGTCAAAAGGCCACTACTCCCTACTCATTCTTTTGGACCTGTCAGCCGCCTTTGACACAGTTGATCACCCACTCCTCCTCCAAGCCCTCCACTCCCTAGGTCTCTGCGACACTGCACTCTCCTGGTTTTCATCATATCTCTGCAACCGCTCCTTCAGTGTTTCCTACGCCGGCTCCACTTCCCCACCCCTCCCACTGTCTGTTGGTGTGCCTCAAGGATCAGTACTGGGACCCTTGCTCTTCTCAATCTACACTGCTTCCCTTGGAAAACTAATAAACTCCTTTGGGTTTCACCATCATCTCTATGCTGATGACACCCAAATATATCTTTCCTCCCCAGAACTCTCCCCTTCCCTCCTGTCCCGAGTGTCTGACTGTCTGTCTGCTGTGTCTTCCTGGATGTCCTCCCATCAACTCAAACTTAACCTTGGCAAAACTGAACTAATTCTCTTCCCTCCATCTACAACCAGCCTTATCCCAAATATTACCCTCACCGTTAACAACACCTCCATCACACCAACCCCTACAGCACGCTGCCTGGGGGTCACATTTGACTCTGCCCTATCCTTTATTCCTCACATCCAGTCAATCTCCAACTCATGCCGCCTCCACCTCCGCAACATCTCTAAAATCCGACCCTTTCTCACAGAAGACACTACCAAAATTCTAATCCAAACACTCATCATGTCCCGTCTTGACTACTGTAACTCCTTACTAATTGGCCTGCCTCTCACGCGACTAACCCCGCTACAGTCCATAATGAACTCTGCTGCAAGACTAATCTACCTCACTCATCGCTTCTCTAACACCACACCCCTCTGTCAGTCCCTACACTGGCTCCCGTTAGCATACAGAGTAAAATTCA
The DNA here is from genome assembly GCA_037306005.1 of Rhinophrynus dorsalis. Lineage (NCBI taxonomy): Eukaryota > Metazoa > Chordata > Amphibia > Anura > Rhinophrynidae > Rhinophrynus > Rhinophrynus dorsalis. The sequence goes on from CM074718.1 coordinate 112,723,869, forward strand.
AAACTCTGGTGCTAACTTATAGAGCCCTCACTAACACTGCACCCCCCTATATTTCATCTCTCATTTCCAAATATACTCCCGCCCGCCATCTTCGCTCTGCACATGACCTTCTGCTCTCCACAGCTCTTATCACATCCTCCCACTCCCGCCTACAGGACTTCTCCCGTGCTGCACCTGAGCTGTGGAATTCCCTCCCCCGCCCCATCAGACTCTCCCCCAGCCTTCAAATCTTCAGACGCTCCCTGAAGACTCACCTCTTCAGGGAGGCCTATCAACTGCCTCCATAAACATCATCACCAAGATTCACCCCTTGCACGGACTACTGCACTCAACGGCACTTCTCACTCCCACCCACTGACTGGCAGTTCATGTGGCAGGAGGCACTTAAACGCAATAGCACTTACTCCTTCTGTATCAAACCTACCTTCCTCTAGACTGTAAGCTCTCACGAGCAGGGCCCTCTGATCCTCCTGTTCTCCACATCTGATTGTACTATTTAATACCTCTGTATGTCTATTCCCAATTGTACAGCGCTGCGGAATTAGTTGGCGCTATATAAATAAAGAATAATAATAATAATGAGAGGCAAAGGTTGTGTGAGGAGCACAGGGATTGGGTAGGGGAAAATTTGGATATGAGTAAGGAATTGTATTGGGGAGATGAGTTGAATTGAACTTTTTATGTTAGTGGCAGAATTTTGAAATTGACTTTGAATGCAATGGTAAGCCTATGTGAGGACTTGAAAAATGGGCAGCAGAGAAGCAATAGATTAGGTAGATTAGTTGGGCAGAATAATTTTGGATAGACTGAAGCAGAAAAACAGGAAGGTTAGTGGCAGTCTGCTCAGAAGAAGGTTACAATAATCAAGATAATAAATGATTAGATGAATAGATTAGATGGATGATAGTTTTGGCGGCAGCTTGGGCAAGGAAGGCGTGACTATGTTCAATGTTACTGGGTGGAAACAGCAAGACTTTCAGAGGTAATGGATGTGGGGATAAAGGTGGGAGAATTGTCGAAGATAACAGAACACCTGTGAGGCAGATTTATGGTAGGTGTGTTATCTGTAAGAGAAAGTGAGGGGGAGGGGAATGAGAAACAAGGAGGTTGATTAGTTCACTTTTGGATTAACTGAGTTTGAAGCAGCAAAGGAACCTCAAAGAGGAGGCAGACGGGAAGCAGTTGGAAATAGGAGCCAAGTCTGATGGAGGGAGACCTGTGGAGGAGATGTATACTTGAGTGTCACTGCATAAATATTATAGCAATAACCAAAAAAGTGTATGATTTTTCCAATTGATGAGGTGTATCTAGAGAAGAGAAGGGAGGTAAAAGCTAAAGCCTTGTGTGAAAGCCTGCAAGGAGCAGAGATGAGCATGAATCCCCTGAAAAATAGACAAAGAAGGAATGGTTAGATAGGTCAGATATGAACCAGGACAGAGCTGTGTCATGTATACCAGTAGATAAGAGGTTGTTGCAGAGGAGTTGGTGATGAACAGTGTCTGAAGCTGCAGAAAGGTGCCACTGCTAAATCTGTGAATGGCAAGACACAGGAAATACAAGAGTATTTCACTCACCTGAATTGAAAACTGAACCCCTTGGATGAGGAGTCTTCAATGCATTGCGTTGTATAATTGGTAAATAACTATGTAAGCTCAGTGAGATACAAACTAGGAGTAACAATGTAACCACAATAATGTTAGGAACCATTTTGTACAATAATTTATGAATCTTTACAGAATCATTTAATACTGTAAATATCAGTACCTGGTTAGAAGTCCTTTGCCAAGCCATGGATGAAGGAATTTATATAGAATGGATTTGTCCATATGTTTGGAAGAGCTCAAAATATGCTAAAAGTGGGAAAACATTGCGAAATGTAACCAACAAAGGTAAATAATAGCTGATTATAAAATTGTATCTAACTTGAGATATTTTTATGTATATCTACCCAAAATGCTCAAAGGCCTGAGTAAATTCTTAAAACTGTTTTTTTTTTTACCCAGTGGAGTCATTCTGTGGCACACCATTAATTAAACAGGGCTTCTAAATTTTTGAACAGGAGTGTCTAAAACCCATGCCCCTCTAATAGTACCCTTCTGGACAAGAGAGAGAGAGAGAGTGTGAAATAAAAGAGAGAGAGCGGAAAAGGCAAATATTTGACTTGTGAGTGAAAGTGACTGAGTTATGTCACACTGTTGAACAGAGAATGTATCAACGGTGAGTAAAATTATATCGGCATTGTTCTTAGATATAACATTTTTCGTTCTTACTTTGAAGAGAAGTCATGAAGTGATTTGTGACTGCTTAATGCGTAGTTATATATCTTGGATGGGTAGTTATTTAGTAGGAACTAAAAACCAAAAATAATTAAAAAAAAACTACAATTAATATAAAAAAATAGTCATTTACATAGGCAGGTAAATTAATTAGTTTAGAAAATGTGCGTGGGTAGTTATTTAATAGAAATTAGGCATTAAGTAGTTTAGGATAGGTAACTAGGTAAGATGCGAGGAGACATATGCCTTTTTGACATCAGATTTTGCACTGGATTTTAATGGGGGATATTTTATCTGTAACTAATAATCTTGATGCCAATCCCTTATTCCACACTGCAAGGCACCAATCCTGGCAACCCACAAATATATTCCTTTAGTATACCCACACAAATTATATAGCGTTTTTAACCCATCATTTAGTTTGATTATAATATAGAAAAAGAGTAACACATTGAAAAAAAAAAACAAGATTTTTCATAGGTTTTCCTGTCATGATTTGTACATAATTAGTACATCTGAAAAAAATACTCCCCAATATATTAATTTACTTGTCCTGAATTTTAATAGGATTTTAATCTTTTTCAAACTTAGACATTAGGTAACAGTTTCAGAAACCAAAAATAACCCACAAAAGTTTTCTGAAAAGTAGACAACATATGGTAATTTATCAATACAATATTGGAGCTTTTCGTGCAGCTATTTTACCACAAATATGTGCCAAATTTGTGGTAATATTTTGATTTTGTATTTTTCAAATTACAATGCAATGTAGCCCTTTGGCACTCAAATGGTTAGAAAATTCTGGGCCTAAACAATGGCTGTGGCAATAATAAAAAAAAAATATAATTCAGTCATATTGGAGCAGAAATCCTATTTTCCCCACAATGGCCAGTGAAAGATATTATATGATCTGCACATCATGTATTTAAACAATACCTGGTGCCTGCCTATAGAAGAACCCTAGTATGACATGGTATTTAAAATAACCCCCTAATAACTTAACAGGCCGCGTTTGCACAGCTATTCACCCCACATAAAAATATCAGCATTGATGAATCCCTGATGAAGTACAAGGGAAGACTGGGATTCAAGCAGTGCATTCCCTCTAAGCACTCCGGGTTTGGAGTCACATTCTGTAAGATTTATGAGAGTGCCACAGGTTATACTCAAGCTTTCCGGGTATATGAGGGCAAGGACTGTCAACTTGATCCGTCTGGTCACACAGACTTTCTGGGAATTAGTGAAAAGATTGTTTGGAACCTCATTAAACCCTTACATAATAAAGGGTAATATTTATATGTGGATAATTTTTATGCCAGCTCCCTGTTATTTAAGCGTTTACACACAGGACCGAAATGAAGGGCATCTTCAGCTTTGTACCAAAGGTATCTGTTGGTGATTAAGTTTAGGGAAAAAAGGATGTGTGTGCTGACCACTATCCATGATGACAGCACTGTGCCAGTCTCTGTCCATGGCAAAGCTGAGGTACTAATAAAACCAGTCTGCATCAAAGAATACAAGAGGGAATGGGAAGTGTGGACCTATCTGATCAGCTTCTGCAGCCTCACATCAATGTAATGAATAGTAGGGCTTGGTATAAAAATGTTACCCTTATATGATGCAGATTTCCACTCATAATTCATATTTAATTTTTAAAATGGCAAACACCACTAAAAAGTGAACATTTGTGCAGTACTAGCTCCAAGTAATTATGGGTTTTTGTTGCAAGATGCATCTGGTACTACAGTAGTGTCTCGAGAACAGGGAACTGGTGCAGAACACTCTCCTTTTAAAATTCCCCAACCAGCAAAATACACAGAAAAAGGGCAGAATGTGCTACAGCAATGGGAAATGGACTGAAACTCAATTTTACAGTTCTGATTGTCTTTCATAACCTGGGCTCTGCACTGGCAACTGATTTAAGCAATACCATATAGATGCAATGAATTATTGATGTATCAGATACCATTTTATAATGTGGCCATGTTTTTCCCCCTAAAATATCCTGGTTTTTTTGTTTATTTTGCAGAACACATCTCTCCACAGCATCCAAAGAATCATTTGATTTTATAAATTCCCACAACAGCTGACATACCTACACATATGTTATATTTCCATAAAGTGGAGAAATGGCACAATCTAATTTGTGACAGTTTTATGCAACCAAGTATGTTTTGCACAAGATATCCATTAAAAAAGCATAGATTTTTTTTCTTACTGCAGTTTTGAAAGGGATTTGGATTGGTGATAAAGTGGCTGCATGAAAAGTGTCAAAATGTACCTACAATTAAATCCTGGGTTGTCTACTTTTCCAAAAAATTGAAGATTTGGGAATAATTTGAGTTGGAGGACTGCTAAACTGTATCGAATGAGATATGGCACTGGTAAATCAATCTGTGAAAATTCCATGTCTGAAAATGGAAATGCACATGTTTCAAATTTGGCCTAGTAGCTTCCTCAAAACATGAAAACACTATGGGGGAGATGCACTAACACGTGATAAAGAGGTGATAAAGTGGTGATAAAGTAGAGATGACTTCTCCCTTGATATCACTTCTCCAGTACCTATGTTAGTCTATGGAGCCAATGCACTAAGAGTTCTCTAGCTTTGGAGACCTTAGTGCATAGACTCCAAAGAATAACATAGGAACTGGAGAAGTGATATCACTGGAGAAGTCATCTCCGTTTTATCACCTATTTATCACCGCTTAGTGAATAACCCCCTATGCATGTGAGGCATTGTTGTACTCATCAGATGTAGGTAAACACTAATCAAAGCTTTTTCTTTTTAGATCTGCAAATATCTGGTGCTTCAAACCCATAGCAACATTGCAATGTAGTTTGAAAAATGCAAAATCAAAATATTACCACAAATTTGGCACATATTTGTGGAAAAATAGCTGCACGAGAAGATCCAATATTCTACTTATGAATTACTGATCAGAAGCATAAACTTTCATGGGTTATTTTTGGTTGCCGAAACCGTTAACTAAGCTATGATTCTCACATGCCTTGGAAATAGTGGTGCTCACCTCTTAATATTTACCCTGTACACGTAAAAAAGAGATTAAAACTCTATTAAAATTCAAGACAAGGAAATGAATGTATTTGGAGATATTTTTTCAGATGCACTAATTATGTACAAATAATGATAGGAAAACCCATTAATTTTTTTTTTCAATTTGTTACTCTTATTTTTATATTATAATCAAACTAAATGATGGGTTACACACATATACATATACATATAAGTATGGCATCAAAAGAAAGCCCTACTCATCCTTAAAAAATGCTATTTAATTTGTGTGGCTATACTAAAGGAATTATAGGGAAAATATGGTTGAACAAAGACATACTACAAAGGCCAAAATTGTTCATGTCCTCTAGTGTAAAAAAAAAAGACCTGGTCTCCAGTGGGTTAACCCTTTGGATGCCAGAGGGGTATCAATACACCTCTGGCACTCAAAATATTAAATGCGGCATATAACCACTTAAATGCTAATGGTCCAACGCATTGCAGAACAATTTGATAACGACCTCTACCTTTCGGTGTGTTAAAATACCTTAATTTAAATCAGAGTGAAATGTTGATCTCTATAGTGCAGGTGGTTTGCCCCGAATTACTCCCCTGTCTTTAGGCATGTGGCCCTAAATGAGTATTTTTATATAAACTATTTCATACCTAATCATATACCTTGTTATCCCTGCCTGATGTCCCACTGACAATGGAAGGGTTAATAACCATTTTGAAACAGGTTTGTATTAATATCAGTGATTGTAATAGTGTCTTTATATTCTTGTACAGCTTGTCCCTGCCTGCATGACACTTTTCTCTATTACCTGTTATCAGATAAAAGGGAAGATAATAAATACTAATGCTTCCGTGATCCCTTGATATAAAGTGTATAAAGTCCACTATTTTGCCACACTGTTCTATCACTCATGAAACACATGTACCATATCCTGATGCCAATCCCTTACACTACACTGCAAGGCACCAATCCTGGCAACCCATAAACACGTGCACCATTATGTCAAACTTTACTCATAACAATATACTTAACCCTTTAAGGACCAGATGGGTGCACACAACATTGAGAATCGATGTACCGCACACCCCTCTGGTGCTTAAAGAGTTACGATAATGTAGCACAGTAATAAAAAGTGTTGGGACAAGCATATGAATTCTATATACTCCAACCTTGCTACCTGTTTGTACAAGTGACAAAATTATAAAGACAAAAAAAAAACGAAGTGTCAGGACCGTCATGGAATTTCGGGTTCCCCGTGAGGCTGCACGCCATTCAGGGAGCCCGGAACTGGATAAAAAAAAAACAATGGTCCGTGATCCTTAAGGGGTTAAATGATGGCTTAATAATCAAAACACCACCTAACAGGATATAAAGATTACTAACCACTACAGATAAAGTGTATATATTAAGTATTCCCTAAAGGCAGAGTTAACCCTTCGAGTGCCAGAGTGGTACCGAATGCATTGCTTTGCAATGCATTCGGTACCACTCTGGCACTCAAAGGGTTATTGATACTGCATAATCACTTCAACATAAACACTTCCCAAAGATAGATACAGACTGAGCCATGTCAAATGCTCACATCTCAGTGACAACAAATTGTAGCTGAGTATATAACTATATCACTACAAAATTCTTTGGTATTCCTATTCGTTCTAATTGGCAGTCTATATATTATACACTAGTAGTGTGGGACGGCGTTGTCTGTCTGTTTATTTTTTTAAGTGACAATTAACTCTTTGAGTAGCAGAGGGGTATGCAAAGCATTGCGTAGACACAACAGAAAGATTAGCAATTCCAGAGCAAATAAACTTCACCTTATGGGAGAAATAAAACCTCTTAGTGATTTAACCATTTCATTGCCAGATAGGTATAAAACATATTGCAAAGCAATGCTATGAATGCCTCACTGGCACTCCAATGCATGCAATGGAGGCCTCTCTAGCAAGGGGCTAAAAGCCACATTTGTAGTTACTCTTTGAATACTCATTCCCACCATTATCTTTGTTGTGCAGTTCATGTTGCACAACCATTTACTTCTACTTCACACGTCCTTCCCCTCCCCCCACTTCCTCATTTTTCTTTGTAATTTGATAATCTTTTAATAAGCATACAAAATAAATTCCAACGGAACATCTATCGCTTCTCATAATTAGTAGTTAATCAAATGAGATTTACTTCACCACTAATCAATTTATACCTTTTTATTATCACCAGATCTACTATGGGGGAGATTCACTAAGCAGTGATAAGGAGGGGATAAAGTGTAGATAACTTCTCCAGTGATATCACTTCTCCAGTTCCTATGTTATTCTATAGAGCCTTTGCACTAAGATCTCCAAAGCTGAAGAAATCTTAGTGCATTGGCTCCATAGAATAACATAGGAATTGGAGAAGTGATAAACTGGAGTAGTCATCACCTCTTTATCACCGCTTAGTGAATCCCCCTATGTGTTTATATTAACAAGATTATAGCTGTTCAGCATTCATTTGCTATGCTTTTCTAAAGAAAAAACTCCAACTTTAATCAGTGTTAAACTGGGGATTTTTTTTATTTCTGATACACAGGAGTCAAGGAGGACCCAGGACCTGTCCTCAGGAGGATCTTCAGCAACTAGGAGTTGCTTGTGAATGATGCTTTGCTTAGTAGGTTGTGAGCATTGACAATCTTGCTGCAGTCATAGCTGGGATAAAGGTCACAGCCACATTGGTTAGTTAGATAGAAATACTTCTGAATGAGCACAGGAAAGATATAAAGAAATTGAGGTGTTTGTACAACCAGCAGCAACTAAATGGTACCAGGAGGGTACCTAGAGGGTAGCAAATTCCACACATTCTGACAAGGAAGAAGATAAACGTTAAATGAATGAGAACATGAGATGCCAGGTGGCAGGAGGTAAACAGTACAAGTGATTCTCCGACAAGCAAAAAGAAGCTCTGAGCAGAGTAACACCGAAGAGTCAGGGTGGAGGGAAGACAATGTGGTCACTAGACGAGTCAGGTCAAAGCCAGGGAGACACAGGAACCAAGAGTCACACAAGTGCAGAAGGATCGAGGGGTATAAATAGGAAGAAATAAGCAGAGAAGAACAGCTCAAAGAAGATGAAGAGCGGACTGGCTAAATGGAACTGCTCCTAACAATTTCTCCCCTATGGTGTATCTGGTTGTCCCAGAACTGCTCCACTTTTCTTTTGTACATAAAGCACATAGACTCCTATTTACAAGGTGATGACTAGCCTCTTACCCCATTGAAGCTGCTTTTTCCACTATTTTTATTACTGGCATTACATGCCTACCCTGAGCTATTTTCACCAGGTGAGCAATCTCAATGAGTAGACCCAGAATGAATAGGTTATTTACACAGTGAAAGGTACATTTCTGTACAACAATGCTTACCTCCACAGTTTCAGCATGATATAAGATTACAAAAGGTAATGGTCCAATCCAAATTTTAAAAAGTGGTAGATTTCTATGCAGTTCTGTGTATTCAATAATTTGGTCGAAGAAATCTGTAAAATAAAATATTTCAGTTTATATGAATATGCTGTGACCTTATGCAGATAGCAAAAGAATAGCAATTCAGGAGAAACTGTGCTGTACTACAGGGGACAAATAACGTCCATTGATTCAATTGGGGCTTTTAACCTCTTGAAGGATAGATAGATCCCTAGTGCATTCCTTCACAGTGTGTTGGAGACCTCTTTATCATTAACCCACTGAGTGCCAGAGGGGTACACAAGCAATGCGTTGCGTACCCCTCTGGCAGTCAAAGGGTTAACATTATAGGGTTAAACGTTCAGTAAAAGGTCATTTTTATTTCGCCCTACAGTGCAGTTGCTTTGCTCCACAATTGCTCATCTTTTGCTCACAACATAAACTTCCCTGTACACTTACAGTTTTCCTAATGTTGTTGATATAAAGTTAACATCAAAAAGTAAAAGAATTAACCCTTTGAGTGTGAGAGGGGTAAGCAACGCATTGTTTTATAATGTGCTGTGTACCCTCTGGCACTCACAGAGTTAAAAAAGGTTAGTTAAGGACATATATGCAACATAATAATAAGAAGATCGATAGAGACAGGGGGATAATCTGAGCATGTGCGTAGCTGCTTATTTAGATTTGCATGACAGTGAAAGTGCATACTGTAATCAAACAGGTATACCACTCAGCCTATTTGGGACTCATGTATTAGATTAGTATTGGAGCAATTCTGGGGAAACCAAATGCTCCATAGGGACAAATAAAAATATCTATTGATTTAAATGGTGTTTTTAACTCCCTGAATGTTCGAGAGATCCTATCACATTGCTTTGCTATGTGTTGGGAGGCCTAGCTAGCAATAAAGGGTTAAAAGTCCCATTTTAATCAATATACATTGTGAGAATTTTATTTGTCCCCTGTGAGGTAGTTTTTACTGATGAGCGAGCACCCCGATGCTCGGGTGCTCGGGTGCTCTGACCGAGCACCCCCTGATGCTCGAGTGCTCGGCCGAGCACCCGAGCCCCATTCAAATGAATGGGAGCACTCGAGCATTAAACCAGGCACCCCCTGCTCTGATGAGCGGAGGGTGCCTGGTCAATGTCCCCCTTCATCTCCGCTATGCCCCTCTTCCACAATGTCCCCCTTCATCTCCTATGCCATAGCGGAGATGAAGGGGGACATTGTGGAAGAGGGGCATAGCGGAGATGAAGGGGGACATTGTGGAAGAGGGGCATAGACTCTATGCCCCTCTTCCACAATGTCCCCCTTCATCTCCGCTATGCCCCTCTTCCACAATGTCCCCCTTCATCTCCTCTATGGCATAGGAGATGAAGGGGGACATTGTGGAAGAGGGGCATAGCGGAGATGAAGGGGCACATTGTGGAAGACGGGCATAGCGGAGATGAAGGGGGACATTGTGGAAGAGGGGCATAGAGTCTATGCCCCTCTTCCATAATGTCCCCCTTCATCTCCGCAATGCCCCCTTCATCTCCGCAATGCCCCCGTACCTCCATTCCCTGGTGGTCCAGCGGAGCGTCTTCGGATCTGTGCCTCTTCCGGCACAGATCCTCTTCACCCGAGCATGTCGGGCGAGCACATGGCGGTACTCATACGAGTACCGCCATGTGCAGAGCAGAGCGATGCTCGAGCCGATCCGAGCATCGGCCGAGCACGCTCGCTCAACACTAGTAGTTTTGCATTACACATCAGCCTCTTTGGGGAAGACGTATAAAAAGCATTCTTAGTGGATGTTTAAGAACTGTCCTCAACGAGGGGTCATAGTAACGATGTCACATTTATAAATATGTCCATCATGACATTTTTTTTCGCATACATAACTATCATTATATCAGGGCTTATAATTTTAAGTCCTTTGCTACTACCCAGACCTGAAAAATTACTCACCCTGCAAGCCATAGCATACGCACCAGGGCTAAATTTCTACTCGCCAGGGCTAAATTTTCACTCACCATTGGCTAGTGGCGAGTGGAACATTTGAGCCCTGATTATATACTTCCATTAAGAACAGGTTATACCTGACATTAAAGGGCATCTATCACCCCTAAACAAGTTTGTCTTAATATATTTAGTTTATATAGCGAATATTTGTAATATTTCATTCATTTTCTTGTTTAGCTCGTTATTTGGCCGAAATTTAAGCAATAAATACTGCCCTGAGTCTTACTTTTGGATAGACTGCAATTACTAGCTCTGTGCTGCAGTCTGTCACTCTGCCTCTCCTCCCCTCCCTCTAGTCAGCCTCCTCCAATGATGGAGGCTTTCTGCCTGTAAGCTCGATATCTAGCTAATGAGATCACTCCAGCATACAGACACACAGTCTCCATCATCAGAGGAGGCTGCAATAGATTAGACAAATGCCCTTGTATCGTACTATAGTATTTTTCTCTGGTTTGTCTTTTTCTTTCTGTTTTCTTTTCTTCTTTCTTTTATAGTCTATTGGTTTGATATAGATTGATTTTTTTGTAAGCAAATATGAATTGGATTATGTATCTAATTTCTTAATGCTATGGGGTTCATTTTGGTAGTTCATTTTAGCTTTAATATGAACTTCATACAATCATTGTAGTCAATTATTGTTTACTAATTGAAGAGCCCATGTAAATGGGCCACAGTGCCACCCAGCAATAGCCGCGGTGCAGTCATACACAGTAAAGACTGCCCGCGCCACAACTGATATGGGGCGGGGCGCTCCAAATTCAGATCGTAGTCCACTCTGCGCACCGACTCCGGTCTGAATTCGGAGCGCTGGCCTGTAGCGGCCGCGGCACGGGCAGTCTTTACTGCGCATGACAGCTACTGACAAACTTAGTTAGCGAATTATAATATAGGATGTTTTTTTTACTGTAACCCTTGGTAGCCTCATTAAAACTCGAGACAGGCTCCGCCAGGGTTACTTTTTGTATTCTGTCTGATGATTCTGAATACATAGCCTAATATTAGGTATCAGATGGTTAATCATTTCATCTGTTTAGTCAGTCAGCCATAGGCTGATTTGTATTTGAATTTACCCGACAGATCTAAAGGCTTTAAAAGACGCTTCCGCTTCATATATGTATGATATTTATATCCTGTGGAACATTTCTTCTTTGTGTGGATATTTGGAAGCCAGTATCTGGCTGTACACTGCATCGTGAGTGAAGGATCAGGGATGGTATAAATCCCCTGCTAGTTATATTAGCTGTCTATGGGTATAAGCACACAGCAGCCATTGTATAATGTGAGTGATTTTTATTATATATCATTATCCAACTTTAGTGTGATGAGGCACTATTGGCGCCCCTCTTTGTTTGTTTCTGTTTTAAAGCTAGATGTGTTCACCAGTCCTGATGATACAAGCAATTCAATAAAGTTAACTACCACACTGTACCAACTGCCGTTTCCGTTTGAATCTTTATCTAGACACATATATTTAGCTATATGAGTCTGGACAAGTTCATGTTCAAGGAGGGCTAACACCACTAATACACCCCACTTACCTCAGTATGGGCACAATATACTGATGACCCCTATGAATTCTGCCATTGTGCATGTGCCCAAGAGATAATAAATGAATTCTGTTCAGGATGTCATATCCATGGAGGCTGACATGACAGTAGCTACCAAAGCCACAGGACATCAAATTCTGTTCAATGCACATCTTAACCCTTTAAGAACCAGAGGGGTGTGCAATGAATTGCATCACTTTTAAATATATGGAGCACTCTCTATGACAGATATAGTTAAAACCCCATTTAAATTAATGGCAATTGTGGGAATGTTTAGATGATCCCTATGGTGAAGTTGGTTTGCCCTAGAATTTCTCCACTTTGTCTTTATACATGAATCCTTTAGGACCTTATGATCAAAAGAAAATTACGTGTATCCTGTAACTGGAATCCTTTGTATCCTTGAAAGAAATGTGGCATTTCCTTGAACTGAATAGTTGACTTGCAAGTATTAGCCCCTTTTACCCCTATGAATACAAGAGAAATTCCCATAGTTTAATAGCAACATGTTGGATACAAGAAAATATATGATAAAGATCCAAGAATCCAAATATCAAACACTCCCAACAGTTTCTTCACCAAAAATCACCAGTGGCGGCTATTCCATAAGGGGCAGTGGGTACCATCCCCAATTTGTAATTGTATCCATTTCCCCCATCAGTTTCTCCCTGTTTACAGCTCGTTGTACTCATCAATTATCTCCCGTTACTTAAATATGGGTGTCAGCATTCTCCAGTTCACAGACCAAATGACTAGAAATCAGCCCCAGAGTGTAGTTTTTTTCTTTCAAATAATCCATTTGCCCTCATTCTCTTCCAGTGCACCACCTACCATGGAGTGAGGGAAAATAGACAGTGCTGGGAATACAGAATAAAATCTCTACTTAGAGCTGCCTGAGCATTCGTGCATTGTTTTCTGACTGGCTAGTTGAAACAGACAAAAACAAAATATATATATATACATTTGGGTATGATTCCTAGTGCACATTAACATTGGAGAACCCAGGCCAGTTCCATCCATCCATCCATGAATGCACATGTGCAGGCAGTCATTTAGGGGGATGGAAGGAAGCATTACAGTTGTAATGGGACCTGGAAGCCCACCAACCCTGACACTCCTGATGCAGGTACAACTGCTAATTATTTTTCAGCTCCCCACCTCTGAAAATTCTGAGTTAACCCTTTAAGTGCTGGAGAGTTGCCCAGTGCATTGCTTTGCAATGCCTTATAAACATCTATCACACTGAAGGGGGTTAAGGAAAATGGGCGTAGGCAGGACTTCTACCCCCAGAGGGCATGCAGAGTACATAGCCTCATGTCTTCTCTCCCCGTGGTATTTACAGTGCAGTAGCAGGACAATAACAGAATTGTGAAGGTGTGTATGTGAATGCAGAAGAGTTTGTGTGTGACAAATAGAGGGAGACTTTGCACCCATGTGCATGTGTGCAAGAGAGAGGGAGAGTTGGCTCGCACATGTGTGTGAGAGTTTGCATGTGTGCTTGTGTGTGTGAGAGAGAGGTAGAGAGTTTGTGTGTGTGTGTGGGAGAGGGAGAGTCTGCGTGTGTGTGGGACAGAGAGGGAGAGTTTGTGTGTGTTTGTGTGTGAGAGAGGGAGAATTTGCATGTATGTGTGAGAGAATGGGATATATAGTTTGTGCATGTGAGAAAAAGATAGGTTTGCGTGTGTGTGTGTGTGAGTGTGTGTGTGAGAGAGAGAGAGTGAGAGGGCTAGATACTATTACAGGTGCTAATTTTATCACTACTTTTATCTCCAGGTTTCCCCATAGACTTCAATAGGAAGATTTTTGATAAAACAGGAGGTAACATTTATCTCAGGCCATAGAATCCAGCTCAGAGTATGAAATTGTATGCGGGATGGAGTTTGTGTTAATTATTGTGCTGCCAGGAAAACTATTAATATAACTAGTAATACAAGAGTGATACCTATAGCTAGGGTTCTACCCAGCCGGTAAAAAATTGGCTTCTGTCCAATGTTAAGTCTATGGAGGGAATGCCATGGCTGGTATTTTTTTTGAAGGAAAGGTGGCAACCCTACATATAGAGAAGCAACACCTCCATAGTGACACATTAATATATGAAGGAATGTATGTAGTTTTATTCACTGTAATTTGAAGAGATAGTAATACTTTAAAAATATATTTATTTTATATATATATATATATATATATATATATATATATACACATATATAGATATATATATATATATATACTGTTTTTGTAGGGTTTAGCCCTGTGAGTAAAACAAGCCTACTCTTGCTGCTGAAAGGTGTTTTATTCAAAAATTATTACAGTTCAAACTTGAAATTTTTAGGTGCAGTAAATCAGTGGTATCACAGTGACCTGAAATTGTAGTGGGGTATATATATATATATATATATATGTTACATTTTAACCAATACTATCCATTTAAGCTAGATTTTATATGAAATAAATGGGTACAAGGTGTTTATGAATGACACTAGGAAAGAGGGGCCAAGATGACCATGAGTAACACATATATAGTGAGGCTTTACACCTTAACCCAGCATTCAACACTGCACCCTACATATCCTATTGCCATCTCTGTTCACTGTTCCTGCTGTTATACACTTCTTACATCTGACTATATCACTTCAGTAATAAAGTGACACCTAAATATCCAGCTATCTGATTTCCATATAATTTAAAATTAGCTTTTGTTTCTTGTTTTACTTTTATTAATACTGAAAAAATATATAGTTTTAACACACTATAGCCCTTTACCCACCTGTTTCTACAGTCACGGCATTCCAGTGCACCGTTATATGGATCCCTCTTGTATATATTGGCCAAACGGTTGAAGAGTTGATAAGTATTGGGTGCATAACAATTATTTTACAGCACTTATAATGGTAAAGTCAAGTTAAAATAGTCCATGCATCAGACACAGTATATCCCTGACTATATGCCTAATAGAAATGTACCCTTATGTAGCCCTGTGTCTTATGATCCAAGATAGTTCATATACTCACAATGAACAGCAATAAGATTAGTGAGCATGTGGTTGCTGTCTTGTTTAACCTTTTATTGCCACATAAGTTCACAATGAGTCTGACACCCACTGGCACTGACTACTCATCCGCTATTTTGAACATACATACACATTATTGTGTATAGTGATAAAAACATGCTCAGTTATGAAAAAACATGTTCAGCAGTCTCTAACCACATCAAGGGTTATGTACTAAGGTGTGATAAAGATATCATTACTTCTCCAGGATGATAGACTCTCTCCGGTTTGTGTCATTTGGTGGAGTCAATGCACTAATACCTCTCCAACCTGAGACACGTTAGTGCATAGGCTCCATAGTTGGAAAGGTTATCACACTGGAGAAGTTATACCCCCTTTATTACACATTAGTGCAGAGGCATTCCAAACAATCCACAAGCATCCCAAAAGTTAGTTATTTTCAGGATATCCCGAATGACATTAACCTAGGCAGATCCTTTAGAACGACTGAACCACTAATTGGCACACCTATGTTCAAGTGAGGAGATCCTGAAAACCTGCAGCATTGAGAGGCCTGGAGACAGATTTCAGCTCCCTGCCTTAGTACATCTCCCCGCCCCTGTTCTTCATGGTGACTAAACAGAATTCCACATTAACCCTTTGAGTGTCAGATGTGTATGACTCCTATGGCACTCAAAGAGTTAAGGATGGTATGTTCAAAAAGAAAGCATATGAGTTCTGGGGCAAATCGTTTGCACTAGAGGGGAGAATTAAAAATTCATGTTTTTTAATAACAGTTTTATTGAGATGAAATTGAGGAATTCACATTGAGTAAATACAGCATCCTCCATACTGATACAATAAATATGTACACAGCTTAGAATATACATTGGGACACTGTAGCCTATGGCAATGAACTAATGGGGATTTTAACCCTTTGAGGGCTAGAGAGGCATTGTGAATAAATATTTGAGCAAACCAATTGCACCATAATGTATAAAAAATCCAATTTCTTGGTGTTCTCTCTAGCATTCAAAAAGGGTTAGCAGCCCAATTTAACCCCTTGAGAGCCAGAGGGGTACACAACGCAAAAATAATTTTGGAAAGTTTTTACTGTCCCCTAAGCTGCAGCTGGTTTACCCCAGAGTTACTCCATTTCCTCTTCATATATCAGCCTTGCTGTGACTACTATAATAAATTAGACAAAAAAAACAAAAAAGTTAAACTAAGTAGAATAAAATGTATTAACTAAATCTCTTACAAGGTTAATGTTATCACTTTTTTACATAATGAAGTCCAGTCAGTGCAGGCTCTCTGGAGATTGTGCATTGTGTACAGTTGTAAATATAGGTGCATGTGCACATACATTGAAGTTCATTACCCTGTAATTGCCAGACTGAATTTGCTTGCATAGCTCTCTAACAGGATGACAAACACTTGGCTCTCCAGCTTTTGTTGGCCTTCAATTCACATTTGAGGATGATGGGAGTTGTACTCCAACAACAGCTGGAGAGTCACAGGTTGCAGATCAATGTTACAACATACTGCAATAGCTGTAGATTTTACCTCCTCCGTTTGTTTTAAGACACAGTGCATCTCCAATGAAAGGGAGATTGGGGCCTATTGATGGGATTGGCTTCATAATCTTCCATTTCCAAAAGTAGTCAAGGAGAAAAGGGATGACGGAGACTGCAAGGACCACGGCTGCAGTCACCCAGACCAGCAGGCTCACATCTCCTTTCAGTTCCATGTGTTAGACCTGCTTCTTCACAGTGGGCAGACTGATTTCAGATGGATCTCCGTGGAACCAAGGACTCCCTACTGTGTGTCTATTCTTTCCTCTTGTTCTCAAATACTTGCACAGAGCAACACCCAGCAGCAGCTTCCTTACTGTAAACACAGGCTGGGAGGAGCCACGTGTTCTCTCCCTCTAATTCTTACTGTATTAAAACAGAAGATGTCAGGCAAGGATTTCCCCCCTTGCTTGAATGCCCTGTCCTCATTGACCCTTTACGTGTTGCTGCTGCATAAAGAGAATATCTATGATTACATAATTTTTATTTGTTTTGGGTAACCTCCTGTACACGTGAGAACAGGATGAAACAATCAACCCTCAGAGCGCGCAAAACCACCTTATCCTGATGAAGAGCGAGATAAGGAGGTTTACAGGATAGGGTTTGCAATTCACAAACTCTTCAGATGTGATTGCTGTAAGAAATACAGTTTTAAGAGTAAGCTGTTTAATTGAAATCTTATCTATTGGTTCAAACAGCGGGAAACTGGACAGCTGATCTAATACAATATTTGAATCCCAGGGGGGAATAATCTCCCTGATTCTAGGTCTTGCTTTTTGTATTGCTTTAATGTACCTTTTTAAGTAATAGTAATGTTTCACAAAAACAGCAGCTCCAATTAATCTTCATTGCAATTGAGCCATAGAGAGTGTTATTTCAATACTGTGAGGTAATACCTGGGGTAAGGCTAGTTGTAGGTGGAGGGAAGATAATTAGTTCAGTTTTGCTAAGGTTTAGTTTGAGTTGACGGGAGGACATCCAGGAAGACACAGCAGACAGACAGTCAGATACTCGGGACAGGAGGGAGGGGGAGAGGTCTGGGGAGAAAAGATATATAGTGTCATGAGCTAAGAGATGATGGTGATACCCAAAGGAGTTTATTAGTTTTCCAAGGGACGCAGTGTAGATTGAGAATAGCAAGGGTCCCAGTACTGATCCTTGAGGCTCTCCAACAGACAGTGGGGAAGTGGAGCCAGAGTAGGAAACACTGAAGGAGCGGTTGCAGAGATAAGATGAAAACCAGGAGAGTGCAGTGTCACAGAGACCTAGGGAGTGGAGGGCTTGGAGGAGGAGTGGGTTATCTACTGTGTCAAAGGCAGCTGACAGGTCCAAGAGAATGAGT
The DNA here is from genome assembly GCA_037306005.1 of Rhinophrynus dorsalis. Classification (NCBI taxonomy): domain Eukaryota; kingdom Metazoa; phylum Chordata; class Amphibia; order Anura; family Rhinophrynidae; genus Rhinophrynus; species Rhinophrynus dorsalis. The sequence continues at coordinate 112,742,068 of CM074718.1, forward strand.
AGGGAGAAGTGGCCTTTTGACTTGGTGGAGAGCAAGTCATTCGGCACTTTAGTGAGGGCAGTCACAATGGAGTAATGAGGGCGGAATCTGGATTGCAAGGGATCTAGCATGGAATGGGAGCAGAGGAGTTTAGTGAGCTGGTTTTATGCAAGAATCTCATGGAGCTTGGAGGCGAATGGGAGTAGAGAAATTGGCCGGTAATTTGACAGTGAGTTTGGGTTCAGGGAGGGTTTCTTTAGGATGGGAGTGATTAGTGCATGTTTGAAAGAGGATGAGAAGGTGCCGGTTAACAAAGAGAGGTTGAATAAGTGAGTAAGGGTTGGCGTTAGTAGAGGGAAACGTTCTTGAGTGAGCTGAGACGGGATTGGGTCGATAAGGCATGTGGTTAGGTTTGAGCGAATGAGAAGGGACACCACCTTTCTGTTCTGAGGTTGAGCAGTGTTACATCAGTAAACTGGGCAGGAGGGGGATACTTTATTATTCAATTACTCTTGAACTACAACTCTCTCAGTATTGAAATAACACTCTCCATGGCCCAAATACTATGAAGATTAATTGGAGCTGCTTTTATTTTGAAACATTACTAGCCCTTTAATAAATGGATCAATCTTACCTAGGATAAATGAGTCCTCAACTATTTCGCCCTTTTTTTCTGAGGAATATAAGGATTCTGACTCTTGTAAACTAGCCAAGTCTTCATGCTCTATTCTAGAAGAAGGACCTTCCCCAGGATCCTCAATTCTCTGTCTCTTCTTAGGCATGGAGGCTTCCTGCATAGCTGTAAAATTCTCCTGCATGGAACCCTTCATCCAAGTTAGGAATCCTTGAAACCGCAAAGGCATATCCTGCCCTGCAACCTTTCTTAGACAATCTTGGCATAATTTAGAAGGGTCAGAATCTGAGATATAGCATTCCCAGCACACATTGTTTAGTCTTGGCAGTTTTATCATCTTTAACAGTATCTGTCACAGTCCTTTGTTCACCCTGAGGCTCCCATTGTATAACTTGTGTATTGTTCCCATTGTGCCTCTTTGTATTATGTGCCCCTCCACCACCAGCCCCAACTGTCTTCCCATATGTGGTTTGCAGTCACCTGTATCCTATTGTATTCTAATATGTGTGGATCACTGGTTATGTGTGTATATAAACCCTGTGTCAGTTCTTGTGTTACCTCTACACTCATGTTGCCTGGTGCTTGGGGTAAGCTTGCTGTATCCAGAGTGCGTTCACCCTACACTGAGCCTTGCCTAAGTGACTGGAGCTATGATCCTGGTTCCTGGCTGGTGGAATTCCTGAGTGTCGCCCTGGGCTAATGAAGCACAGTTTGGTGGAGCTACTAAGTACGGGTATCCATCACAATGGGAACAATACACAAATTATACAGTGGGAGCCTCAGGGGTAACAAAGGACTGTAAACAACAAAAGGCATTTCAACATGATTATATCACACATAATCACCTCAACCACATAATTAAATGACCACACCAGACAACAGCATAATATTATAACACAATGTCCTGTTCCTGTGACAGCTACCCCCCATAGCTAGACAGTCTGTAGGGAGGAGGCTGGCCCCCAGGCCCCTCCATGAGCCCAGGGCATGGAGGCTTCTGTGACATTTCTCCCCTTTCCGAAGACTAACACAGGAGACGACTCCAGATGAGTTGACTCCGAAGTTACGGGTATCCATCACATTGGTGGCTGCAGTGCGATAGCTTCCTTGAGTAGGGAATATCCAAACCACCACCGGGACAGTGTCACCTGAAGTGGATGGAACAGCATTACAATGGGCTTAACTGAAGCACATTGCAAGGCATACTGGAATCCAGAGGGTAAGTGGCTAGCAACAAATTGAAAGCCACCCTGATTTCAGTACTGATGGAGGGCGACCAAATGACCAACCCCTCCTCTACGGCAACCAACATGTTAGAGGTACAGTGCGAGGTCCCGTGGCGTCAGGAGCCCTATGGCTCTACTCCCCCCAGGAGATGATCACCCAGATCCCCAGCAAGGCCACAACCTGTGGTTGGCTGAACTCCAGCGGAATAGGGGGGAGCTGACGGGCACCAGACCCAGAGGGGTAGCCAAACAGAAATTGCCTTACTCCGCATTTAAAGCCTTTAATGATGAGGAGGATGAAATCAAAGGTGACCTGCAGGTCTTTGAAAGACAGTGTGCCCTGCAGGGAATCGAAGAATCAGACTGGGTCACCCTCCTCATGAGTAAACTGTCGGGGAGGGCAGCAGAAGAATACCAGGCTGTGCCCACAGAGAACTGTGCGTACTATGAATGAGTCAAGGAAGAACGCCTCAGCCGGTATGCTATCACTCTGGAGGCTCATCGCCTAAAGTTTCGCAGCCTACGGCGGAAAGAAGGACAGCCTGTTACAGATTGGGCCCATTGAATGGCAAGGGCCACAAAGAGCTGGATGGTCGGTTGTCAGGCTGTCACCTGGGCGGATGCCCTGCAGCTCATCCTCTTGGAGCATTTTTGCAGGGGAACAAAAGACTGTAACAACAAAAGGCATTTCAACATGATTATATCACACATAGTTAAATGACCACACCAGACAAGAGCATAATAACACAATCTTCTGTTCCTCTGCCAGCCCCCCCCCCCCATAGCTGGACAGTCTATATGGAGGGGGCTGGCCCACAGGCCCCTCCAAGAGCCCAGGGCATGGAGGCTTCCATGACATTTCTCCCCCTTCAGAAGACTAACACAGGAGATGACCCCAGACGGGTTGACTCCGAAGTTAGTCAGTACATCCAGCCTTCCAATGCCAGCACCAAATCACTACCCCAAACACTTTGTCAGTGCAAGTAGTCTGTGAAGACCTATTCCCATGACAGGGCAGGTGCAGTAGAGCCACTGGAGAGGACAGTGGTCCCACTCTCCAGGGCAGGGACAACAAAGCCAATGTTGTGGATCTTTGTCCTCCTCACCAGGGCAGGGATGACAGAGCCACTAGGGAGGAAGTTGGTCCCACTTCCCAGGGCAGGGGCAACAGAACCATTGGAGAAGACAGTGGTCTTATTCTCCAGGGCAGGGGAAACAAAGCCACTGGAGAGGACAGTGGTCCCACTCTCCAGGGCAATGGTGACAGAGCTTCTGGGGAGGACGTCGGCCATACTCCCCAGGGCAGGGGCAACAGAGCCGCTGTGCTTTCTGTGCTTGCTGCCAGGTGGTCACAGGACAAGCCTCTGAGGGTGAATCCATAAGGAAGGAGGAAGTCAAGCAACCCAGATCGTTGCCCAGCAAAACTTCCGCTGGTAGGTTTTGCATCACCCCTACCTCTGCATCTCAGGCCTCCCACCCTCCCTCCCCCCAGTCCATATGGATCCAGGCCATAGGGATCTGCAGCACAGTGCCTCTGGCCACCCGTACCGCTACGGATCACCCGTTCTGCTGGGACAACTAGTTTGGGTTGAACCAGGGTGATGGTGGCCCTGCTGTCCCTGTAGTGGGCAGCCCTTGACCCATACCACCTGATGATGGTGAAGGAAGTTTTCTGCTATGGAGGCTTGAACAGGGTTCACTTCCTGTAGCACCCCAAAATCCTCTTCACCCCCATCTGCTGGCTGTAGTGGAGGTCTCTGCTTCCAGGCAGGGGGCGGCCTCCCGGGAGGTCCGGGGGGCTGTCAGGCCCAAGTGTCCTGGGGAGATTCTTGAGGCAATCACTCCTAAAGTGCCCCTCTTGCTTGCACCCATAGCACCGGATCCCCAACCTCCTGGAAATCCCACTGGACGGAGGTCGGGAGGTCAAAGGAGGGGGATGATGCAGCCGTGCCAGCCCCATGTCTCTGGCAGGTGCCAGGAATGCTTGGCCGGTTGGTCAGGGCTCAGGTATTCCCGACCTTCTGGAGTCCAGATAGTGGTCTGCCAGAACCGTGGCCTGATCCACCGTGTGGGGTTGTCGGCCCCGAACCCAATCTCAGACAGCTACTGGAGAATGGTAATAAAACTGCTCCAAGAGGATGAGCTGCAGGGCATCCGCCAATGTGACAGCCTGACAACTGGCCATCCAGCTCTCTGCGGCCCTCACCATTCGATGAGCCCGATCCATAAAAGGCTGTCCTTCTTTCCGCCGTAGGCTGCGGAACTTTAGGCAATGAGTCTATGGGGTGATGGCATACCAGCGGAGTTCCTTGACTCGCTCATAGTCCACACAGTCCTTTGTGGGCACAGCCTGGTACGCCTCTGCTGCCACCAATGTGACAGATACCTGTACTCAGACTGAGTAGCTTCGCCAAAACCGTGCTTCCTTAGCCCAGGGTGACACTCAGGAATTCCACCAGCCAGGAACCAGGATCATAGCCCCAGTCACGCAGTCATTTAGGCAAGACTCAGTGTAGGATGAATGCACTCTGGATACAGCAAGCTTACCTCAAGCACTAGGGAACACCAGTGTAGAGGTAACACAAGAACTGACTTTATTGTAGAACACACAGAGTTTATATACACACATAATGAGTGATCCACACATATTAGAATACAATAGGATACAGGTGACTGCAAACCACATATGGGAAGACAATGGTGCTGGTGGAGGAGGGGCACATAATACATAGAGGCACAATGGGAATAATACACAAGTTATACAATGGAAGACTAAGGGATAACAAAGGACTGGCACCTGTGGGCTGTGCCCACAGAGAACTGTGCGTACTATGAATGAGTCAAGGAAGAACGCCTCAGCCGGTATGCTATCACTCTGGAGGCTCATCGCCTAAAGTTTCGCAGCCTACGGCGGAAAGAAGGACAGCCTGTTACAGATTGGGCCCATTTAATGGCAAGGGCCACAAGTTCTTATCATGGTAGCATGGAAAACTATTAAATCAATGTTACATGATGTAATTTCACATAATGCATTATTAGTAAGTAATACCAAAAAGCTTTTTTTTTTTTTTTTTAGTTAATACACTTTAATCGTGACTGCTTTATTTATACTAATACAAAATACATTGAATATATTATAAAAAATTATTTTCACAAGGCAGCAAATTCCTTTTAGAGTAAGTCTGCCAAAAAATTAACTCTTTGAATGCTAAAGACACCTAATGCATTGCTAAAGTCTATCACTCTCCCTTCTCCATCATGTATATGTCCCCTTATCCATCATATGTCTGTCTCCCCCGTATTCATCATGTGTGTGTCTCTCCCCATTTCCATCATGTCTCTCTCTCCCCATCTCCATCATGTCTCACTCTCACCCCCGTCTCCATCATGTCTCTCTCTCACCCCCATCTCCATCATGTCTCTCTCTCCCATTTCCATCATGTCTCTCTCTCACCCCCATCTCCATAATGTCTCTCTCCCCCTTCTCCATCATGTCTCTCTTTCTCCTTCTTCTCCATTATCTCTCTCTCTACCCATATCCATCATGTCTCTCTCTGTCTCCTCCTTTTCCATCATGTCTCTCTCTCTCTACCCCATCTCCATCATGTCTCTCTCTCTCTCCCCATCTCCATCATGTCTCTTTCTCTCTCCTTCTTCTCCATCATGTCTCTCTCCCCCATCTCCATCACGTCTCTCTCTCTCCTCCTTCTCCATCATGTCTCTCTCCCCCATCTCCATCACGTCTCTCTCTCTCTCCTCCTTCTCCATCATGCTTTCTATCCCTTCTCCATCATTTGATCATAAGTTTCCACGTGTGATTGTCCCAGTGATGAAAAAACTCAGTCTGTATCCAGACTGATGTACCTTATAGAGATACAATGTTAAGAGTAAATTATTAAAGTTCTCCTTCAAATCTGGATGTGCTTAAGGAAGTTTCTTGACTTAATAAATATATGGCGAGGATGTGGGTGGTGTTAAAGATGGGGATATGGGTGGGGCTAGGAGTGGAAACTGGTGGCGAGTAAATTTTCTGGCCTGGCTAGTAGCTCAGGACTTGAAATTTTGAGCCCTGATAACACAATGTCCTGTTCCTGTGACAGCCCCCATAGCTGGACAGTCTGTAGGGAGGAGGCTGGCCCTCAGGCCCCTCCAGGAGCCCAGGGCATGGAGGCTTCCGTGACAGTACCCATAGCAGCTTTTTCGTTAGTAGCTGATCTAAAAAGACAGTCAGTAAGCGTAGCACAATTTCACATGCAAATAAGAAAATTCAGGACCTTTAAGAGGGGATCCCAGCCAAAGCGGTTGCCTTTTAAATGCTCTCCTTATTGGTTTCCTAGCGTGCATTTCATGCATGGAACGCAAGCTACGTTCCAAGTACTTCCTGTTCCTCTTTCAGGTAAGAGCCGACTGGCACTTCAGGCATGCATAATGGACCTTTGTGAATGTATGTCACAGTACAGCAATGCATGTCAAAGCTGGAACACATGCCCCTAGAGGCCAAACGACAAAGAAGGAGGCAATTTCCAGACCTAGTTATACTCCGCAGAGATAAGCAGGCCTGAGGTTTCTTGTAGCCTGATTACACACCAAGGAGGGAAGCAAGCCACAGAGTGTGATTCAATAAAGTAAAATGCTAGATCTCAGGAGGAGGATAAACCACCACTCCGTCCTCTCATCTAGTGGGACCAAGAATAACTGATGGTGAGAGCAACAGGCAACTATTTATCGCTTTTGATTGGTCCTACTGGAGGGCGGAGACATACCATATTCACTGCCGTGGAGCAGGACACAGAAGAAATACAAATTCCCATGATTTAAATTGGGCTTTTAATTCCCTGAATTATAGTGAGGTCTTCAGTGGGAAGCAATGCACTGGACATGCTCTAGCATGCAAAGAGTTCAAGTCTGACTTTAATTCAATGGGAATTTTTATTATTATTATTATTATTATTATGTATTCCCTCTGGTACACTTGGTTTGCACTAGAATTGTACCAGAATTCCGTAGCACACCAAAAGAAGAGTCCCAAGTAGACTATAAACCTTGCCCTCTAAAGCTACACAATTAACCCCTTAGTGACGAGGGCTTTTTGACACTGGAGGACAAGGCCAAATTTAGCCTTTTTGGTATGACTTTGTTTAACCGTATTCTCCCATTCTTTTAGTTCACTCACACAAATGATATGCCATTTTTCAAGCATAAGTAGGGCTTTCTTTTTGATACCACATTTATATCTAAAACCCACAATTTCATTTGATAATAAAAAAATGAAAAACAAAACAAAAAACTACTTATAGGTTTTCCTGTCACAATTTGTGCTGCATTTTCATTTTTAACCGGGACTGACAGTGCAGGAGCACAGACATCTCTAAGCAAAGATGTCTGCGCTGTTCCCTGGCTGTCAGTCTTGGCAGCAGTAGGATTTCTCTATAACATGGTAATTATGTTGGCAAATACTACTATTGTTCAGCTAATCGCTAGATGGGTAATTGTTGGGGGGAAACTTTACTTGGGATAACCATACCACTTCAGTAAACTAGAATGAGCATTAACCCATAATAGAAAGGTTCAATTAGTGAAAGAACATATTAAAGACATGGTGGGTATAAGCGCGCTAATGCAACCTTTCACATGCACCCAGTGGCATCGCACAGCACTGTGGGATGTTCACCTTCATTTACTCAACAGTGGATCAAGTTAATTTTTAGTGTTATGCCCACGGAGAAAGAAAGGAAAGACAAAATGAGTACAACAGTCAACTTTGTTGAAAACACCATCGGATTGTTGAGTACTGATGTGAGTTAATAATAAGTCCAGATGTTCACCATTGCACTTCATCGCAAGGATGTGAGTGAACATTGGTTTCAAAAGAAAAGCACCAGTTGGACAATCACCCAAATATCTGTTTAGAACTAGTGGCTAAAGCTATAAATGTTGGTTATCAGTTGTGGTCTAACAAATGTAGATGTGGCAAACGTCACAGAAAAAATGTGACACGTAGACTCAAGATACGTAAAAGCTCTGCTGATGAGAATGATATTTAATTAGATTGTTCCGATTTGATAATCAAGAACAGACATATCGTTTTTATTATGATCAATGATTTACTGTTCTACAACATGCAACATACATCATGGCCACCAACTGGAGTAATGGCACTTTAACTTTGTTCAATCAGAAAAGACTTACTCGAATATCAAACAATGTGATTAGTTTGATAAAAAAAGATATTGTGCTATCATTTGACCACCCCAGACGCAGAGGTTACAAGTTTATCATGAAACCTATATGCCCTGGAGCCGGGCTAAAGAAGTCTGTAATTTGCATGAGTGTATTTCTCAGTCACAAGGTATTCTGAGCCTGAGGGACAGGTGGTGTAGTGATGCTGGACCTAAGTCCTATTATGCACCAGTATCTGCATCAATAGCCTCCTGCAGACTGTTACTCCACTGGAATATCATATATTATAAATATTGACTGGGGAGTAAGTCCGTAAAAACACAGTTTTTGCTTGTTTTATATATATATATATATATATATATACACATACATACTGTATACTATGATTATCAAAAGGGCCTCCGTATATATATATATATATATATATATATATATATATATATATATATGTACTACATAAAATTAAGAGTGCCTAGCAATGCCCCTGCTAAAAAAGTGGCTATCAGTTGTTCAAGGGAACCTCTGGTGGAGAGGTTCATCTGTAAGATGAAACCAATGATAACCATTCTCAGCCTTCAATGTAATCTAGGCCACTGTTAACCAGTCACAATTCTTGGCTGCTATGTGGGTATAATAGGTGGCTGAGCAAAGACACACATGCACTCTCGCACTATAAGGGGTTAACTTGATTTACGCAATGCTATCATATACAAAATGACAGGATGTCACATTTTTCCTGTCATCTACCCTACAGCTTCCTGTTCTTGGAGCAAGGAGCTGTATTTGATATAAAAAATCCACTTTGCTGACAGATGTCTTGACATACTTGTGAAATGGATGTATCATTCACCAAATATATATATATATATAATAAAATCCCCCTATGCTTATGCTTTTTGTATAGAAAGTGTTTTACCAGGAAGAGTACATTGAGGTTTTGCTTGATTTCATGTATGTCCTGGAGAGCTTTTACAACACATTACACATTTACACAGAGAGAAACTATATATACACATAAACAAAAATAAAATGTAATTTATATACAGTAACATGTTGTTTTTAAATAGAAATAAGTAGTTATTTAAGGATTTTAAATTGGGAGAAGATTTGATTTTTGTAAATAGATTATTCCATTGCTTTCAGAGCTCTGTAGGAGAAGGCAGCTAGACCTGTTTCTTTCGTTTAGTTTGGAGTATTCAGTGTATAGCCGGCAGTGGGGTAGGGATTAGAGGAGATAAATGAATTGTCGACAGCGAAGCAGAGATTATTATAGGAAGTATGAAGAGCTGAAGTGAACATACTGCTTAGGGGACACACGTGAACCAAGTAATTTAAAAGGAAATTGTCACAGTTTCTTTATTTTATTTTGTTAACCCTATGAATGCCAAAGGGGTATGACACTCAAAGGGTTCATGGATCTTGTTTCATGGAGACACAGGATACACCAAGAAATAACAGTTCCATTTCAGTCAAAGAGCTAATTGCTCCAGTGACAAGACAAAGGACGACTGAGAGATAAACAAGTTACACTGGGTATTATGCACAAGGTCAAAGAGGAGCAACTCTGGTGCAACCCAACTGCACCATAGCAAGTAAACAGAAATAATATATACGACACCCATTTTAATGCATTATAGATCAATTTACTTAGAAATCAAGTGGTTGACCCTGAGTGCCAGAGCATTACTCAGTGCATTGCTCTGCAATGCTTTGCATACCCCTCTGGCACTCAAATGGTTAAAAGCCCCATTGAAACAAATGTATTCAGTTTGTCCCCTTTGGTTGAGTTTCTGTGCCCTGGAATTTTTTCAGTCCTGCTTAGAATTCTGCATTATACAATGGCTATTTAGAGACATATTTGTGTTGTGTTCAGGTCTGCAGAATCTTACCCCACAACCTAGAACCTTGATTTTTCATTTCCGACACTGAAAAAGAATTTATTTTGAAATTATGTTTTTATTGGATGTTTTTTCCTACGGGTACAAGTCTCATAAGCTGCTTGTAACATAGCAACTCTGTAATATGGTTGTTGAGGGTGAAAAAAGACATATGGCCATGAAGATCAGCCCATGCCATATCACCCTGTTGATCCAAAGGAAGGCAAAAAAATCCATTGAAGCCATTTCCAATTAAGCCTCAAGTGGGTAAAAAATTCCTTCCTGACTCCATATGGCAGTCGTATATTTCCCTGGACCAACAACCTATCTGCATTGTTATGGCAGAAAACTACATTACCAAATGTCTGATGACAGGACCTTCATAGAGAAAGTTTAGACTTAAAGTTGCTCATGTTGATTTGCTTGGCTTCAACACATAGATCCATCCAACTGATCTTATTGGGATCTTTATTGGGATCTTCAATTAAAGCCAAGTTGTGGAAATGTGTAATTGCCTGAGTGAAAATCTATAAAGATGACAAGTGTAGTCCTCTCTCTACTGCAAGAAAGATGTATTTTTCCTTGCAGTTCACAAATCCTGTAAACGGTTTGCAAGATAGTAACAAAGTAGCATAGCTGATAGGCTGAAAAAGGACATGTGTCCATCAAGTTCAGCCCAATTCCATATCACCCTGTTGGTCCAGAGGAAAGCAAAAAAACCCAATTGAAGCCACTTCCGGTTAAACCCCAAGTGGGAAAAAAATTTCCTTCCTGACTCCATATGGCAGTCAGATATTTCCCTGGATCAACATCCTATCTGATTTGTTATGGTAGAAAACTACAGTACTAAAGGTCTGATGACAGGACCTGTGTAGAGAAAGGTTTGTGGTGGACTTACTTTTGTGGGTCCCTCTTTGGCTTTATGGACAATGATGGGAACTTGCCCAACCCTACAGCTGGTAACTGTAGGGGTATTTCTGCTGTTGCCTGAGTTTGACGCTGACGTATTACAGGCGGTGGGACCCACATTTTTTCCTGAGGTCCTTTTCTGCATATGGGTTTTTTATCCAGTTGTCCCGTGTATATCTGGCTCTCAGTCTGATAATTGACTGTATTTGCCAATTGTCCGCGGTTATCTGTGGGAGCCGCAAGGGCGTGCGTTTCTGAAAACGCTTATCCAGGGTGTCTTTTGAGAGTGGAGACACACACTGAATTCTCTGGATGCTCTGGAAAATTGCAAGCCTGCTGCCTGCAGCACTTCCAGTCCCATACAGACCAGGAGCTCCTTGTTACGGACCCATAACAGGTTTTGCTTCTTAATGTCGCTCATACTGAGCAGCTTGGCTTCATCCAACCAGATCCAACTAGTATTGATTGGAATCTTCAATTAGAGCCAAGTCCTGGAAATGTCTAGTTTACGCAATGAAAATCTGTAGAGTAGAAAAGTGTTGTCCTCGCTCCACTGAAAGAGAAAAGTGGATTTTAGTCTTACCTGTTAAATCCTTTTCTCTTAGTCCATACAGGTTACTGGTAACTCTGGGTAGATGATCCACCCCTTTAAGTAGGCAGGAACAACTCTAGAATTGTATGCAGGGGGTGGAGACTACCTTCCCTCCTTGGCTGCAGCTAGCCAGCCAGCTCCAAAAAGACTTGAGACACTATTGACTAGATAGTAGAAGGGAAAGAAGACTCATGTGAGCATGACCCTGAAGGACCCTCACAGTCTGCCACAGGAGAGCCAAGATTGGTCCCTTGACAGGGTGAGAGACCAGGAACCTGTATGGACTAAGAGAAAAGGATTTAACAGGTAAGACTAAAATCCTCTTTTCTCTGTCGTCCAATACAGGTTACTGGTATGGTGGAGATGAATTTTCCCACTAGAAAGGATAGCTTCTGGACTGGAACTGGATCCTGAGCCAGAACCGCAGAAACTCTGTGGGCTATCTGGTGAGCCACCTTGTCCGTGAGGAACACCATGCTCTTCTGAGTGTCGAAGAGAAGGCCCAGGAAGACCAGACGCTGAGATGGGATAAGATCTGACTTGTCCAAGTTGATGATCCACCTGTGATGGGTGAGAGCCTGAATGCATTTCTGAACCTGCTGATGAAGAAGTTCTACAGAGGGGGCTTTCAGAAGCAAGTCGTCCATGTATGGAGTAACTCTGATGCCGTTTCGGTGGAGGATGGATATCAAGGCACCCAGGACACGGTTGAAGACCTGAGGAGCTATCATCAAACCAAATGGAAGAGCTGAGAACTGAAAATGTCCCCTGTCGCAGGCAAACCGGAGGTACTGCCGGCTCTCTGGATGAATGGCAATGTGTAAATACGCACCCTGAAATCCAGAGAGGCAAAGAATTCCCCCAGGGACATAGAAACATAGAAACATAGAAACATAGAAACATAGAAGATAGACGGCAGAAAAAGACCACCTGGTCCATCTAGTCTGCCCTTTAGTATTCCTTTATTGTTATCTTAGGATAGATACATGTTTATCCCAGGCATGTTTAAACTGTGTTACTGTGGATTTATCAACCACCTCTGCTGGAAGTTTGTTCCAAGTTTCTACTACTCTTTCAGTGAAATAATATTTTCTAATGTTTTTCTTGATTTTTCCTCCAACTAGCCTCAGATTGTGCCCCCTTGTTCTTGTATTCAGATTCTTATTAATCACACTTCCCTCCTGAACCTTGTTCAGTCCTTTAACATATTTAAAGGTTTCAATCATGTCCCCCCTTTCTCTTCTTTCCTCCAGACTATACATATTTAGATCTCTGAGTCGTTCTTGATAAGTTCTATGCTTTAGACCTTCCACCATTTTTGTAGCTCTTCTTTGAACCCGCTCAATTTTAGTTATATCCTTTTGCAGATGAGGCCTCCAGAACTGTACACAGTATTCCAGATGTGGTCTCACTAGAGCTCTATACAGAGGGATCACAATCTCCCTCTTCCTGCTTGTTATACCTCTAGCTATGCAGCCAAGCATACGATTTGCTTTCCCCACTGCCTGGTTGCATTGGTTACTCATCTTGAGGCTGTCAGAGATGACCACCCCCAAATCCTTCTCTTCTGAAGTCTTTGCTACCACAGAACTGCCAATACGATAGTCAGATTGAGAGATGAAAGGGATCCTGTACCCTTCCGTCACCACCTGTAAAACCCATGTGTCCGCCACTGAACCCTCCCAAGTGCTGTGATAGTGTCGACCACCCACAGCATAATGCGGACCCGGGTTCGGCGAGTCATGACGAAGAAGGCTTGGAAGCCTTGGGCTTGGAGGAGACCTTGGGCTTCCATTGTTGTTTGGGCTTGGAGGAGGTACGCGGAGCTGAGGGAGCTGTCTGGTTCACCGGACATGTCTCATTCTTAAAGGAACTAAAATACTGATTACGTTTAAGCGGCAATTTCTTCCTGGTAACCAAGGGTAGAAGAGTTCTCTTACCCCCTGTGGCCTCACTAATCAGATTCTTAAGATCTGACCAAAAGAAGGAGGTACCCTGAAAGGGTAGGGAAAGTAAAGCTTTATTAGAAGCAGTTTGGTAGACCAGATCTTGAGCCAAAGAGCTTGTCTGGCCACCACAGACATGGTGGAAACCCTAGCCACCAAACGGATGGCATCAAATAATGCAGCAAAAGCATAGTGCTGTGCCTTAGAAATGTTGGCAAGAAGGCGCAACTTATCCAAGGTAGGCACATCCTGACGGACAGCCCGGGTGAGCTGTTCAGTCCAGACAGCAATGGCCCGGTTTGCCCATGCTGCTGCGAACGCTGAACGCATGGCAGAACTAGCAGTGGCAAAAATGGACTTGAGGGAAACCTCAAGTTTCTTGTCAGTCCGGTCCTTAAGAGCAGAGGCATCAGAGACTGGTAAGGCAGTAGACTTAGATAGCCTGGAAACAGGAGCATCCACTTTGGGAGGATGAACCCACTGAGTAAGTGCAGCTTCAGAAAAGGGATAAAGCTTGGCAAATTTCTTGGACACAGAGGGTTTCTTGTCCGAGGATTTCCACTCCTCAGACACAAGGCGGTCAAGAGTGGGGTTAGGTGGAAAGTAAGTAAGGGGCTTTTAAGGCTCCTGGAACACATCAGAGGGATCAGAAGGAACCTCCTGAACTAAGGGAATGTTAAGAGTAGTTAAGACAGCCCTGATCAGGCCCTCAGCAGAGGGTTCAAGATCAGCCTCAAAAGGGTCCCCAAACAACTGAGAGGAGCCCAACACAGAACATTCCTCAACATCTGAATCCACCAGCAGTTCCTCCTCAGAGGAATCTGACACATCAGGTACTCCCTGAGGTTTGGGCAGGGAAGACTTGACTGAGGAGTTGGCCTGCCAAGAGTGAAAGACCCCCTGTAACTGGTATGGAAAGAGTTGCAATGTGGACCTAAGGTCCATAGTAGCAGCCTTGAACTCAATCATGCACCCAAGCTGGCTCTAATCATGACTGAAAGTCCCTGGAATGCTGTCAGGGACATCAGAACATGCTGGGCATAAATGACCTGAGAATTCTCTAGGTAGCCCTGAGTGACAGGAAGAGCAATGCACAATGGGGGATACAGAGACCCCAGCCTCCTTAGCCTTAGGTCTGGCCCCAAGCTCCAGCGGTATAGACATTCTCACAGTGTCAAATAACCTTACTGTATAATAAATCACCCGATTATAGTATGTAGGATTAAAGTTTCACCGCAGAAATCGCTAAAATAAACTTATCTGGCAGGCGAATGGTTAATCAGCAGAGGAGAGAAGGAGAGTCCAAGCCCTGCATAGGATACTTGTTCTGGAAAGATCAGAGCGTCGGGAGCCAACCATAAACGAGCGTGTGAAGCAAGCACTCATGGGAAATGTAGTTTTCCCAGATAAGTACCCCAAACAGTGCCCGAAGCCCGCTGAGCCCTCCAACACACTAGAAACATGAACCGGATGATAGAGAGCAAGGGCAGACAAGTAAAATGAGCCATCTCTGAAGTTGCTAGGTTAAACCGTTTCAGAGATATGTCCCAAACAGTACAGTCCCATAGAAGTGAATGGAGCAATGGCGTCTATGCAGTAAAGGGCGCAAACTCAAATTTTACAAAATTAAGAGTGTAATGCTAAAATGTCTAAAATAGTATTAGAACATGTGAGGGCACCCAAAAACACTAAACCAATAAGAAAAGTGTTAGAACCCCCCCCCAAAGTGCCAATCCAGCATCTAAAGGGTTAAGTTACCACATAAACCTGCTCCAAAACACCCAACAGACATACAGATAGACCCAATGAGTACAGGAGTGTGCAATAGGAACTCCAACGAAGACACCCCTGTGCGGAGGGGCACTGTGGGCCAAGTGGACCTGCAGCACTCAAAGGGTTGCTCACCTTTCTTGCAGATCTTCTGTCTTCAGATTACCATGTAGTAAGAAGTAACCTCAGTGGGTAACTCCTGGGGAAGCACTTGGAATCAAGATTTTCCCCCCTCAGGGCTTAAGGTTCACAAAAAACACCTGGATACTGAGCTAGCCACATCTAAGGGCATTGTCAGTTATGGTAATCTGCCTAATGGTGGTATTCCATATCTGACAGAAAAATAAGTTTCTAAAACTATAGCAGAATTGTTCTCTTGCCTGTATGTTATCTTAACCAAGGAACAAATCTTTCTGGAGCTGGTTGGCTAGCCGCAGCCAAGGAGGGAGGGTAGGCTCCACCCCCTACATTCAATTCTAGAATTGTTCCTGCCTACAATTAAATGGGCGGATTGCCTACACAGAGTTACCAGTAACCTGTATTGGACGACAGAGAAATGACAGTAGAATGTTGGCCTTTATGATGTCACCTCTGATGGACACAAAACCTCATTTTCTCTGTTGCTGAGGATTTTTAGGCTTCAGCATGATTGGCCATTTCAGTGCCAGACTGGTATCCAGTGCAATGCGTTGCATATCTCTCTGGCGGTCAAAGGGTTAACAATGTTGTCCCACACTTTATGGAGTGTGTCCTTTAACCCTTTGACTGCCAGAGGGGTACACAATGCATTGCAAAGCAATGTGTTATGCTCCCTTCTGGCTCTCAGAGCTTAACCCCTTCACTGCTGCATTGGAAAACCTTCCAGTGTTGCACATATATTTCCATTCTGTTGTTGTTTATAGTCAGACATCAATCTCAGTGACATTTTTGTGTCACTGAGAAAAAGGAAGTGGTCATGTCACTCTACAGATCTCTAGTTAGACCTCACCTAGAGTATTGTGTATAGTACTGGAGACTGCATCTCCAGAAAGATATAGATACTCTAGAGATAATTCAGGGAAGGGCTACTAAAATGGTGACTGGTTTACAGGAAAAGAAATATCATAGTAACATAGTAGATAAGGCTGAAAAAAGGCATGCGTCCATCAAGTCCAGCCCATGCCAATAACACCCCTGTTGATCCAGAGGAAGGCAACAAAAAAGCCCTCTGGAGCAATTTTCAGTGTAGGTGTGTGTGTCAAATAGTTCCCCGGCTCAATATCCTATTTGCTTTGAAGCCATCTGTCATAACTGTCAATATTGTTCTGTGCTAGATAGGCATCCATTGCTTTTTTGAATGCAGTTACATTATCTGCAAGCACAACATCCCGAGGCAAAGAATTCCATAGCCTTACCGCCCTTACTGTAAAGAATCCCTGCCTGTGTTTTAGTCGAAAGCGCCTTTCCTCAAGTCTTAATGGATGACCTCTTGTTCTTAGCTCAGCTCTTTGCATAAATAATTCATTGGATAGTTCTTTGTATTGACCTTGAATGTATTTGTAAATGGTAATCATATCCCCCCTTAGACATCTCTTTTCTAATGTAAACAAACCCAGTTTGGCTAGTCTCTCTTTGTAACTCAGATCCTCCAATCCCTTTATCAGTTTTGTTGCACGTCTCTGCACCTTTTCCAGTTCAGTAATGTCTTTTTTTAGAACAGGCGCCCAAAATTGTACTCCATCTTCTAGATGAGGCCTAACCAAGGATTTATACAGAGGTAGGATAATATTAGCATCCCTTGCTTCTACACCTCTTTTTATACAGGCTAGTACTCTATTTGCTCTTGCAGCAGCTGAGTGACTCTGCACACTGCTGTGAAGACTATTGTCTATCAGTACACCTAAATCTTTCTCTAATGAGGATTTCCCAAGTTGTTTCCCATTTAGAGTATATGTAGCAAGTTTGTTTCTACAACCCAAATGCATAACCTTACATTTATCTACATTAAATGACATCTGCCACTTTTCTGCCCATTCACTTAGTTTATCTAAATCCTTCTGTAGGGAAAAAACATCGAGCTCTGTATGTATTTCCTTACATAGCTTAGTGTCATCAGCAAAGATTGAGATGCTACTTTCAATTCCCACTTCTAGATCATTAATAAACAAATTAAAAAGCATTGGGCCCAGGACTGAACCCTGCGGCACCCCACTTATAACCCTAGACCAATTTGAAAAAGTTCCATTTACAACAACTCTCTGCCATCTATCATTTAACCAGTTCTCAATCCATGTACAGATAACACCACCCAAACCGAAGCTTTTTAATTTATGCAGTAACCTGTTGTGAGGCACTGTGTCAAAGGCTTTTGCAAAATCCAAGTATACTACATCAACAGCAATTCCCCTGTCCAAATTACTACTCACTCTTTCATAAAATGCAAGTAAATTAGTCTGACATGATCTGTTCTTCATGAAACCATGCTGATTCCTACTAATGATATTGTTTGTCTTCACATAGTTCTGAATACTGTCAGTTAATAACCCTTCTAGTATCTTACCCACTATGGAAGTCAAGCTCACAGGTCTATAATTTCCTGGTTTGGATCTTGCTCCCTTTTTAAACAATGGAACTACATCAGCTTTCCTCCAATCACAGGGCACTATGCCTGATGAAAGCAAATCTATCAGGATAGACTAAAGGATCTGAACATATATAGCTTGGAGGAGAGAAGAGAGAGAGAGAGGATATGATAGAAACATTCAAATACATGAATGGATTCAACAAAGTGAAGGAGGGAAGTACATTTCAAAGGAGTAAAAATATTAGGATAAGAGGTCATAGTCTAAAACTAGAGGGACATAGGTTTAGACATAATATAAGAAAATGTTACTTCACTAAGAGGATAGTAGATAAGTGGAATAGCCTACCAGCAGAAGTGTTAGAGGTTAATACAGTGACAGAATTTAAGCATGTATGGGATAGGCATAAGGCTGTCCTGAACATAAAAAAAGACCAAAGACGGTTTGAGGTTTTTACAGTAGGAAAATGCGCAGACTAGATGGGCTGAATGGTTCTTATTTGCCGTCAAATTCCATGTTTCTAAGTAACATTTACATCTGGATTTTATTGGTGACTGGCTCCACTGGGGCTGAGATGGGCAAAGCTTTTACAGTATAAATGCGTCAGAGTGCGTGATCTTCGTGTGTAATTTTGTATCTTTGTAATCATATATTTTCTAACTAGGATTACTAAATACAGAATGTTGTCCTTCTTAGCCTCCATAGACCCAGTTGCTGATCAGTTGGTGCTATGAATGACTGAGTGATAATACTTGGTGCAGAATTCCTGTAGTTTTAGCTAAAAGAGACTCCAGAAAGCACATATCACTCAGACAGAGTGTAGCTGTAAGATATCTGCCCTGTTTTATTTAGTTGTCACTGTTTGATTTTTCAGTATGAGGTTGATCTTTGGTACCCATACCTTTCCACTTGGGTCTAAAACACGGGGAAAGGGCAGTCTACATATCAAGTGAAGGTAATTTATGCTGTCTGCATATACCCCCATCCCTATCTATAACATTTCATTTACCTCTGGAAAAAATTGACAGATTACTGTGAAGAATAATTCTAAAAATGGTCTTTGTCACACAGTAGGGTGTGGCTAAGTGAAGGGGTGTGGTTAATATATGGGGAGTGGTTATAGGTGGGGCAAAGGCAGCACTAGGGGCACCAGAGGGTGTTATGCCTAGGGGAGCTTAAGATATAAGTCCAGCCCTGTACCTGTGAATGAAGAAGATGAACATGGTAAGGAAGAATGCCATCAGATCACTAAAGCAAGCATACGGTGCACAGACACAAGCATCTCTCTTGACAGACTCTCAGATAACGGGCCAGCTAAAGACTATCACAGCTAATGGAAACTCCAAGTAAATCTCCCCCTAGCAACTTATGATTTGCAGTGTTACAATTTAGTGTCATTAATCTTTCAAAAATGGTGCATAATCTGTTAATATTTTATGCCTGGAGAGCGAGAGTTCCTGTTTTCATATAGCTCCTCTTGGGCCTAGATCCACTAAAGTTCAAAGAGGGTTCAAAATGTTGATGTCCTGTCGGATAAATGTCGAAGTCACAACAACAGTATTCACTAAAGTGTCTTCGACATCACATCACCATCAATCCGACAAAAATCTGCCACATTCCATCCGACAGGTTTATGAATTTTCACTCGTCACATCGACAATTACCTATTTCAATATGGAAATGTAGCATAATGACTCATTTACATATGGAAATACAGGATGATGAGCCAGTATTGTATGCAAGGGGGTGTGTTGATATGTTAAATGTGGCACTTTGACACATTTACTAAACTCCGATAGCAGCCTTTGCTGTTTGAGTTTACAGTCTCAAATTCACCTACCTGAGGTTGTTGGCTCAGTTGGGATCTCCCTGTACTATCTTATGCTGTAACAGCCCTCAAGCAATCACAAAAAGGGAGGGTTGTGAACTTCTTTCAAGGTAGAAGGGATGATCTCCCTCACATATCACCAACAATATGACAGTACTAAAGTCTGAGAGCATTCTTTCTGCTCCAACACAAAATAATCCATAGCACTAAAACTTGACACTAATCCACAAAATAAAATCACAAAAAGTTTTATTCATAATGTCATAAAAAAGACAAATACTTCACGTTCACATACTCATATAAACAGACCCCCTGAGATGACCGGAGGAGAAAGCAACATCAACGCGTTTCGCGTGTCACTGCTTAGTGACAATTATCCCTTTAGCTCTGTATCATATATGATACACACTGTACACTCCCAAGACAACAATGCAGGGGTTCAGGCAGTATCTATGGGAATTTCTGGGTATCACTTGCCCCCCAGCCTTGTTCCCTTTCCCACTGGTAGCCACAGAACCCAATATACACTCCCTGACCCCCCAGACTTGTTCCCTTGCCCACTGGTAGCCACAGATCGCCATGCACATTGTCTAACTCTCTCCAGCCTTTTCCCTTGCCTACTCTAGCCACAAATCCCCATGGGCACTGTCTGGGTAAGGGGAGAAAGCTAGTGACAATGCTGGGGGTCAGGCAGCATCTATGGGGATTCGTGGTTACCACTTGCCCCCCAGCCTTGTTCCCTTGCCCACTGGTAACCATAGAACCCAATATATACTCCCTGGCCCCCAGACATGTTCCCTTGCCCACTGATAGCTACAGATTGACATGTACAGTGGCTGACCCTCTCCAGCCTTTTCCTCTTGCCTGCTGCTAGTCACAAATCCCCATGTGCACTGCCTTGGCAAGGGAAGGAGGCTGGGGTGTCAGACAGTGTATGTGAGGCTAACGCACAATGGTGATGTTCCCCATGCTGTCCCACAATATACAACTGTCAGTAGTCCTGTATGCTAATAGGGACCTTCTCCTCCCCTTCTCTTGTATCCCTCCTGATATAGGTGGAGAATGCACGTTCTGTGACTCACTTTACCTGTTGATTTTGGCCCAGTAAGTGTGTGCATTGTAAACTCTATGCACAGCTTAAATCATCTAAGGAAATTGTTCTACACGTGCTGCAATTACACAGATGCTACATTTTAGGTTTTCTCTGCTCATTTAAGTAAATGAAAACTATAGGAGACAAAAAGCATAGGACAAAAAATATGCTTTATTCAAATGTCAGTATAAAAAAGTATGGAATAAAAAACAACAGTTTACCAAATATTTGGCTTATATTTATTAAAAAGGTGCAACAGCATTGCACTCCTTGGGGGAAGTGATTCTGTCACCTTGAATTTGTTTGCATATGTGTAAACGTCATTTAAAAGTGCCTATGTGTTATATTAGCCAAAGGTCTAGCAAATATATAGAGTTGGAGATGGTCACACTTATTTCAGGTATAAAACCAAGCGAAAGTCTCAGTGCAGCAGAGAGCCCATGAAGCCTCACCGGAAAACTTAGTTTGTATCCCTTATTATATGGTACAGTAATCAGCAATACAGAAATAAAAGTATGAATTTCTATTCAACTAATGCATCTGCCTACCTTTTGGCAGATAGGATATACATGCAGTTTTGAAAGAATTTTCCAGATATGCAGACTTTAATTGAAGGTGACAGGTCCACTTTAAAGGGACAGTACTGTTACATAAAAAAAGCAGCTCCGATTAATCTTCATAGTATTTGGGCCATGGAGAGTGTTATTTCAATAGTGTCAGAGTTGTAGTTCAGGAGTAATTGAATGATAAAGTATCCCCCTCCCACCCCTTTTAGATCAGATAGCTCACAGCAAGGGAAAATCTTCTTATTGTGAGCATAAGGAAAACCCTGCCCTCCTTGACAGGTTTTTCCTTATGTTCACTGAAGATTGTCCCTCTCTGAGATCCATACGGACAATCTTGCTATTCTGAGGTGAGCAGTGTTATATCAGTAAAAGGGGTGAGAGGGGGATACTTTATAATTCAATTACATTTGAACTGACAGTATTGAATAACACTCTTCATGGCCCAAATACTATGAAGATTAAATGGAGCAGTTTTTATTGTGAAACGCTACTATCCCTTTAAGATCATCTGTGCAGTGCTGTAATCAGGCATTATACATGCATTCATTTGAATGCCATATTTCTGGATCTGGTCACAATAGCCAACACAGTAATTTATGACATTTGTCTTGGTTTGCCATTATAACTGGTGTGGTAACCTGTCGCTCTATCTAGCTGTTAGACTACAATTCTCATCATCCTCAGCTAGTCTATGACTGGTTGAGGTGGATGAGAGTACTAGTCCAACAAAAGCTGAAAAGTCACATGCTGTCCAGCCCAATTTTAAGATGATGTAATGCGTAGTGTTACTTCATTGTAAGCTCAGTAAATGAGCCAGTTTTTTTCTGGTGGGTATGATCTTGCAAATGCTAGAACAGAATATATATAGCAAGTACCCATGAAATAGGTCAGTGGTTCTGAACAGGTGTGGTATGGCACATTTACCATATCATGGCACCAAGCCCAATGTGTTACACCATTCCAAATACATCCATTAAGTTATCTTTTTGATGCATGTCACAGATATTTATAATGTAGAAATTTCAACTACATGCATCACAGGTTTACCCTTTAACCCACTGAGTGCCAAAGGGGTATTCAAAACATTGCGTACCCCTCTGGTACTCTAAGGGTTAAAAGAACTGGAGAGTTTGCAAAAAAGCTGGGAACTACTGGAATACAATATAAATTGCTTCTGCAGGACACATCATCATGTCTTCATTTCTGATGCAGGTGGAAACCTTGTGGCCTAACAATTTTTTCAGTAATCTCTAAGGACTCATGTTTACTATATTTTTATAGAAATTGCACAAAAAGACTGATATTATTTTCTTTCTTCATTCTGTTAATTCTTTAGGAAATACTGCAGTAAATTTGGAATGCGTGCAATTTATTATAAGCTGACAGATCCTGATATACTAAGAAAAATTGTTCCATTCTGGGCCAGAGGACAAAGTAAAACTTCCCAAAATCCACATCAATTTATATTGGGCTTTCAGAGCTGTGATTCCTATAGAAATCTTCAAATCACTTCTGCAAAGCAATGTTTTGGGAGACCTCTCTAATGTTCAGGGGATTTAAAACCCTCTTTTAAATCAATTGGAATTTGACATTTGTTCTATAATGTAGTTGGTCTGCTCCAGTGTTTCTTAGTACATCAGACTCATCATGTAAGACTGACTAAATCAGGGATACACAACCATTGACACTATCTGCTGGGGAATACAACTCTGAGGATCCCTGAATAACCTGGCTCTGGCTGGTTGGGGATGGTGAGAATTGTAGTGCCCATTAGCTGGTGAACCAAAGGTTGTCTTTTTTGGACTAAATGACTAGCTGTTGGAGACCATCTCTCATCATTCCCAACTAGCCACTGGCTGGTTGGGAATGGTGGGAGTTGTAGTCCGTAACAGCTGGCATGCCAAACACTGCCTTCCCCTGGCCTAAATGATTGGAAAATAAACACAGGATAAGAAATTGCTATGAGATAATTTATGTTGTTTTAACAGTATAATATAAAATAGGCATTTCCAAATCAAAACTCACCATGAAGAGTCCCTTTTTAGACTTAATTTGCAGTCACAACCAGGGCAAATAATGCAATGGATGAGTCAATACAGTATCATCATTAATGCCTTCAGAACCAGGAAGTACTGTAAACAACACTCAATATACATATAACATTCTTATAGAAATAGAGTACATATTTAAGTCTATCTAAATGTAGCATTCTGCCCATTATTATTTCAAATCTTACTGTGTTAGAATACAGATATGGTTATGTATACAACCTTCATATATTGGTAAAAAAATATATAGTTGGGTCACAAATAATCTGAATGAATTCCAGGAAAAAAAAATATGCGTGTGTGTGCTGTATATGTAGAATGTGTTTAAAGTGCATTGATCCCTTAGCCATTCAGGGATCATTAACCCTTTGAGTGCCATAGAGATGTACAATGAATTGAACACCAGTCTGGCATTAAAAGGGTTAACTAAAGCAAACAAATTTATTTCCATTAACAGTGTTTTATTTATAATAAAATGGAAAATGTGAAAACAAATTATTGTTTTTCATAAAACAAAACATATTCCAGTCTAGTAAACTGGTTTTAAAGGGACAGTAATGTCCCATAAAAAACGGTTCTAGTTTTGTAGAGGTTAAAAAATTAAACTATATGCCACAAATCCATTCTCTCAAACCACTATGGTTTGAGAGATATTCACTTTCAAAGTTCCCCCCTCCCTCCCCTTCTCCTGACATCAGCTGTAAAGCTGACAGTAGGTGATCTGAGTCGTGCAACTCTAGGAGGCTCTTCAGCAGAACCGAAATTGTGTTATTTAAAATAATTACTTCAATGGAACGGTCTACAAATATGATTGCAAACCAGGCAAGCTTTGTAGACCTTTACAATGAAGTAATTATTTAGCAATAACGTGACTTCGGCTCTGCTGCAGAGCTGCTGGCTGGTCCCCGGACTGGGATCTCCTTCTCTCAGCACATCGCTGATGTCAGTAGAAGGGGAGGGAGAGGGGGAGCTTTGAAATAGAATATCTCTCAAACCATAGCGGTTTGAGAGATAGGATTTGTACCATATAGTATCATTTTTTAACCTCTACAAAACTAGAACCATTTTTATGGGACATTACTGATCCTTTAACTTTTTTTCCACATTTGCTAGTAAAGTATAGCTGTAACTACATTTTAAACAATTATATAAAAGTGCTTGGATGGTCAGTTATATAAAAATAAACATTGTTTTAGAAGAGCAAACACATAGGAACTCTTCACTGGTACTGTACATTCTTGAACTGTTTGATAAATAGGTCATCATTGGTGTTCCTCATTTTCATTTTTTATTAAAACAAAAAAAAAGAAAAAATTATATTTTTCTGTTTATTTTCAAAACACAAAAAGAGGGACGAAATCAAGGGGAAAACATCTATGTACAAAAATAAACAAAAAATGGCTTAAATTGTGGGATATCGTAAGGTACAACAGCTATGATAAATATATTAAATAAATTCTCATTAGCATTTTCTTTTGTGTATCCCAACTAACAGACTACTGCACATAAGCATAATGCTAATCATAAGTGCAAAATACCAGTGTTTTCTGTTATCGGCCATTAAAGCTATTCTGGGGGGGCTCCAAACTTTCAGTATAAAAATAGTTTTACATTTGCAAAAAAAAAAAAAAAAAAATGCATTTTAATGTACAATGCCTTATAAAATAAATAACAAGAAAATCAACAAATGGTGAAAAATCGTTAAAATGATGATCATCATTTTAAAATTCCACTAATTCATCCGTAATAATTGGTAAAAACTGAAAATGTGGAACACGAATCATGGTATGTGAATCCTTTGATTGCCAGAGGGGTATGTGCATACCCCTCTGGTACTCAAAGGGTTAACTCTTTGAATGCCAATTGGGTACGCACCCCACAAAAGGGTAATGTCTATGCATTTTCTATACTGGTGTGTGTCAGTCTTGCCTGCATACACTTAGTTCATCAACACATTTTCAGACAATATAGGCCAAATTATACTTGGTCTTAAAGAGATAGTAATACTTCAGAATTACTATCCCTTATGTTGAAGCCCTTAAAAAACTGAATTAAATGCCACCAGTGGCATCTCTCTTATGGTTTGAGAGATAGCCGCTTTTAAACTTCGCTGTCCCCTGAAGTCAGCGTTCTTGCTGCAGCAGGGGAATCCGTTCATTGAATCAAGTGGAGGCTCTTCAGCAGAGCCAGATCTCCTTATAGTAGAAACAATCCTTCACTAAAATGGTCTTCTAGGTGTGCTTGGTAACCACGCACACGTAGAAGACCGTTTTAGTGAAGGATCTTGTCTTCCATAACGAGATCTCAGCTCTGCTAAAGAGCCTCCACCAGTCCCAGGACCGGATTTCACTGCTGCAGTAAGAATGATGACGTCAGGGGAGAGCAAAGTTTAAAAGCGGCTATCTCGTAAACCATAAAGGTTTGAGAGATGCCACTGGTGGCATTTAATTCAGTTTTTAAAGGGATTCAATATAAGGGATAGTAATTTTGAAGTGTTACTATCACTTTAAGCCTCCAAATTAATGGAGGCTAGAAACATCTCCAGTATATTTAGAAAAATATGCTGGAGACATCTCTAGTATCCAAGGGTTTAGAATTCCATTGTGTATAGATACAATTTAACCAGTGCATCCTGACAACACATATTTGTCCTATACAACCCCTTTAAAATGCAGGATTATGGGTGCCCTACTCAGACCATACTGTACAGAAACAGTAAATAATTTGACTTGAATTGCCTGACAGCTACACATGGCAAATATTTTCCACAACTGTGTTATAATAATGAATAAAAATGGCTTTCTAGATTGTTAATTTTGCATACAGTCTTATGCAACAGCTCATCATTTAATCAGAATTCATAAATTCACCCAAAACAACATTCATCATTCTGTGCAAATGCATGCTGAAGAGAACTGAGATATTAATACAACATACATTCATTAATACGCCTCTGTACTGAATGTGGTGTGTCTCACTGAATGGTATGTATGTATGTATGTATGTATCTTTATTTATATGGCGCCACACAGTGTACGCAGCGCCTTACAATAGACATATAAAATATATATGCACATGTGTTAAAGCACTGATCATCATGGTGAAATCTTGAATTAGTTCACTGCTTCTAAGCTACCCGTTGTCCAGGTCTGTTCAATGGTGTCTTAAGATGCTACTTGGGATTTTCTTCTAGTATTTGGTGGATTCCTCTGAAAAGACTTAGGCCGATACTGTGAGCCTAAAGGAGCAAAATAAATAAATAAATAAATATTTAGTTTTTCTGTACTTGATAACTTTTTTTTAAAATTTAAACATTTTTGCTTACATTAAAAAAGAGAATGAAATTAACATAAAATATTACATATTACAACATAAAGAATACATGCAGCTAGGGCTATCTACTAGGGTTAGACGAAAAGTGAGAAAAATTTCCCAGATGATTTTTAGCGAAAGTTTCCTCCTTCTCGCCAATTCCAACAAATATTTTGCCTATCTTTCCTATGGTGTAACATTTCCAGGCACAATATTACTTCTTCTGAGGGCAGATGTGGAGAAATACAGTGGGGCAAAAAAGTATTTAGTCAGCCACCAATTGTGCAAGTTCTCCCACTTAAAAAGATGAGAGAGGCCTGTAATTTTCATCATAGGTACACTTCAACTATGAGAGACAGAATGGGGGGAAAGAATACAGGAAATCACATTGTCTGATTTTTAAAGAATTTATTTGCAAATTATGGTGGAAAATAAGTATTTGGTCAATAACAAAATTTCATATCAATACTTTGTTATATACCCTTTGTTGGCAATGACAGAGGTCAAACGTTTTCTGTAAGTCTTCACAAGGTTTTCACACACTATTGCTGGTATTTTGGACCATTCCTCCATGCAGATCTCCTCTAGAGCAGTGATGTTTTGGGGCTGTCGCTGGGCAACACGGACTTTCAACTCCCTCCAAAGGTTTTCTATGGGTTTGAGATCTGGAGACTAGCTAGGCCACTCCAGGACCTTGAAATGCTTCTTACTAAGCCACTCCTTCATTGCCCGGGCGGTGTGTTTGGGATCATTGTCATGCTGAAAGACCCAGCCACGTTTCATCTTCAATGCCCTTGCTGATGGAAGGAGGTTTTCACTCAAAATCTCACAATACATGGCCCCATTCATTCTTTCCTTTACACGGATCAGTCGTCCTGGTCCCTTTGCAGAAAAACAGCCCCAAAGCATGATGTTTCCACCCCCATGTTTCACCGTAGGTATGGTGTTCTTTGGATGCAACTCAGCATTCTTTCTCCTCCAAACACGACGAGTTGAGTTTTTACCAAAAAGTTCTACTTTGGTTTCATCTGACCATATTACATTCGCCCAGTCCTCTTCTGGATCATCCAAATGCTCTCTAGCAAACTTCAGACGGGCCCAGACATGTACTGGCTTAAGCAGGGGGACACGTCTGGCACTGCATGATTTGAGTCCCTGGTGGCATACTGTGTTACTGATGGTAGCCTTTGTTACTTTGGTCCCAGCTCTCTGCAGGTCATTCACTAGGTCCCCCTGTGTGGTTCTGGGATTTTTGCTCACCGTTCTTGTGATCATTTTGACACCACGGGGTGAGATCTTGCGTGGAGCCCCAGATCAAGGGAGATTATCAGTGGTCTTGTATGTCTTCCATTTTCGAATAATTGCTCCCACAGTTGATTTCTTCACACAAAGCTGCTTGCCTATTGCAGATTCAGTCTTCCCAGCCTGGTGCAGGTCTACAATTTTGTTTCTGGTGTCCTTCGACAGCTCTTTGGTCTTGGCCATAGTGGAGTTTGGAGTGTGACTGTTTGAGGTTGTGGACAGGTGTCTTTTATACTGATAACAAGTTCAAACAGGTGTCATTAATACAGGTAACAAGTGGAGGACAGAGGAGACTCTTAAAGAAGAAGTTACAGGTCTGTGAGAGCCATAAATCTTGCATGTTTGTAGGTGACCAAATAATTATTTTACCAAGGAATTTACCAATGAATTCATTAGAAATCCTACAATGTAATTTCCTGTATTCTTTCCCCCCATTCTGTCTCTCATAGTTGAAGTGTACCTATGAGGAAAATTACAGGCCTCGCTCATCTTTTTAAGTGGGAGAACTTGCACAATTGGTGGCTGACTAAATAATTTTTTGCCCCACTGTAAGTAGCTGAAAGTTAAAGTTGTGCGTCCTACAGCAACATATGCCTTGAAAAATTGTGAAACTGGCACATATTCATGATGATGTCAAGAGATCAGGAAAAAAAAAGTGCAACCTACACTGTGCA
Organism: Rhinophrynus dorsalis; assembly: GCA_037306005.1. Classification (NCBI taxonomy): domain Eukaryota; kingdom Metazoa; phylum Chordata; class Amphibia; order Anura; family Rhinophrynidae; genus Rhinophrynus; species Rhinophrynus dorsalis. The sequence continues at coordinate 112,770,565 of CM074718.1, forward strand.
GATGTAAATGGTAATGGTGGTGGGGGAGTGGTGTGGTGTAATTGATGTGTGTGTGTGTGTATATATATTTATTTCTACAGAAGATTTTTACTATTATCATGTCTGTGTCAAATGTAAGCTATCCTACTTCTCATATTACTGATACACATTACTTAGTGGTTATAGAAGTGGTCCCAAGTCTGGTAGATGGCAGCAGTCTTTCTTCATGTCCCTCCTCCTCATCATCATCAGTGCTGTTGTTAATACATTTGGCCTGGCTTTCTCTGTGATAGCTTTTGGATCCTGAATGAAGTATCCCCCATACAGAGGACTTCATGAACTGAGGGGTTCCTGAGAGTCTGCTACTACTACTGGTGCTAGATGTTGATGCAGTTCTACTGCTACAACTACTAAGTGTCAAAAGTCCAGCACTTCCAGCAGCAGCAGAGGCACTCGTCATAGCCAAGGTTGTCGATGTTAATAACTTGTGTTGTTGTTGTTGCAGCTGGCTACTCAACACAAAAATTCTCCATGTCATCCACTGACTATCACACAGCTCACATCAGCAGTCTGTCACATAATATATTTATTTGTTTATTTACTTTATAATTTTACTTTTTTATTATTTTTTAAAGCTGTCCACTCTTTATCAAAATCAACACCTTCTTTCCCGAGACTTCCTCAGCACAGAGACAATAACTGCAGCAAGATCAGCAAGCAAATTGGACTCCAGCTGTCTGTGTCTTGCAGTCTGTAACATTGAATTTTTGGATATTTGGGATCAACTATCCTCTCTCCTGTAATACAGAGATCAAATGTACTGCCTAAAAGACTCCTTAAACTAAGCTTCAATCAGTTAAAAAACGTGCTGCCTTTTATAGGCCTGCAGGAAAAGTAAAGAAAACTTCCATGTGGTGGGGAAAAATTCTTCCAGCCATTGATTTCAATGCAATGGGTTAGGTAAAAAAACAGGAAAACTGCACTTTTTGCAGGAAATTATTTGCCAAGCGGGAAGTTCCATTTTCTGCTAATTTTGGCACTACACTGGAATTGCTTTCCTCATACTGCATTGTAATGTGGGGACTGCCTACTGGACATTGTGCTGCTGCAGATGAAATGGCATTCAGATATAACAGCAAAAATGGTGTTTTAACTACAGTCCATAATGAAACTGACGCCCCAGATGGTGCAACAAGTCTACAGTAATAAAAGAGGAAATTAGTATTCTTACCTGTTAAGAGTCCATTAGGAACATGGGTGCCATGAGGTTGAATAACTCCACCTGGAAAGCAGCGCACATTACAAAAGACAGGGTGTTTGGGGTGGAGCCTCCTTCCTCCCCCTCCAGATGAACCCCCTGCCTACTCCTAGAATTCATGCGACAAAAGAGCCACAGTAAAAACAATAAGCAAGAAAGATCAAAAGAAAATCTCCCAAGACTAAGACCCTAAGAGGTCTCCTCTGCCCAGGAATGCAATACATTTTTTCTCCACATAGGAGAAAGGTGTTCCATATGGACTAAAGAGAAAAAGATTTAAAGCGGAACTACCACTTTAAGTAAAGTCATCCTGTAATACTTAGGCAGGTGGCGACTAGCTTGATAATAGTTATTTTACCTCTCAAAAGTAGCCTCTTGTAAAGTAATCCTTAACCCCTTAATGGCCCATGACGGTCCAGGACCATCATGGGTAGAATCGCGTTAAGGACCCACAATGTTCCTGGACCATCATGGAATTTCGGGCTCCCCCCGCGGTTGCACGCTGTTTGGGGAGCCCACAAGCGGATGTAGCAAAAAAAAAAAAAAAAAAAAAAAAGGTCAGTGGTCCTTAAGTGACGGCCGTATGTGCGATTGCCGTCCATAAGGGGTTAAGCTACCGAGACTGACGGCCAGGTTAGTACAGTCTGCGTGCCTGCACCGTCAGACCCATAGCAGGAGCTCGACCACAAGCCCCGCACAGACTGGACGACCTGCGCCCAGTCAGAAGTTGAGAAGCAAGAGCCTCGACTATGTGTATCCTGCATGGCTCAGAGAGCAGTCGACATGCGCAGGGAGACAGACGCGACCCAGTACCAGACTGAGGTCCCATGGAGGCGAGAGATCCTTAAAAGAAGGGAAAGCATGAACGACACCTTGTAGAAAAACCTTGACATCTGGGATGACAGCAATTTCTCTGAAAGGGAACAGAGAGTACTGAAATCTGAACCTTAAGAGAACGCAAGCTGAGGCCCTTGTTCACTTCATCCTGTTGAAAAGACAGCGCTAAAGGAAGGTCAAAAACCTGTGAGGACATATTCTTTTCCACACACCACCGGTGAAAAATGGAGCAGACCCTATAGTATGCCTTGAAAAAGAACGGCTTCCATTTCTGAATCATGGTGGAAATTACATCAGGAGAGAATCCTTTCTGCTTTAGTATGGTGACTTAGAGAGCCATGCCGTCAAAACCAGCATCTCAATATCTTCGTCCCACAGATGAGCCTGGAGTATTAGTAACAGATCTAGACTGGGAGGCAGCTGAAACGGCTCACAAATGGACAGACTGATCAGGTCCGCAAACCACTTCATCCTAGGCCAGAAAGGAGCAATCAGAATGACCAGTGTCCCATCCATTCTGATCTTCCGGAACACCCTGGGAATGAGAGGAATTGGGAGAAACACATACAGTATCTCACATAAGTGAGTACACCCCTTGCATTTTTGTAAATATTTTTATTTTATCCTTCATGTGACAACACTGAAGAAATGACACTCTGATACAATGTAAAGTAGTGAGTGTACAGCCTGTATAACAGTGTAAATTTGCTGTCCCCCTCAAAATAACTCAACACAGCCATTAATGTCTAAACCTTGGCAACAAAAGTGAGTAAACCCCTAAGTGGAAATGTCCAAATTGGGCCCAAAGTGTCAATATTTGGTGTGGCAATTAGCCATTTTCCCTCCCCGGTGTCATATGACTTGTTAGTGTTACAAGGTCTCAGGTGTGAATGGGGAGCAGATGTGTTAAATTTGGTGTTATCGCTCTCACACTTTCTCATACTTGTCACTGGAAGTTCAACATGGCACCTCATGGCAAAGAACTCTCTGAGGATCTGAAAAAAAGAATTGTTGCTCTACATAAAGATGGCCTAGGCTATAAGAATATTGCCAAGACCCTGAAACGGAGCTGCAGCACGGTGGGCAAGACCATACAGCGGTTTCACAGGACACGTTCCACTCAGAATAGGCCTCGGCATGGTCGACCAAAGAAGATGAATGCACGCGCTCAGTGTCATATCCAGACGTTGTCTTTGGGAAATAGACTTATGAATGCTGCCAGCATTGCTGCAGAGGATGAAGGGGTGGGGGGTCAGCCTGTTAATGCTCAGACCATACGCCGCACACTGCATCAAATTGGTCTTCATGGCTGTCGTCCCAGAAGGAAGCCTCTTCTAAAGATGATGCACAAGAAAGCCCGCAAACAGTTTGCTGAAGACAAGCAGACTAAGACATAGATTACTGGAACCATGTCCTGTGGTCCGATGAAACAAAGACAAACTTATTTGGTTCAGATGGTGTCAAGCGTGTGTGTCGGCAACCAGGTGAGGAGTACAAAGACAAGTGTGTCTTGCCTACAGTCAAACATGGTGGTGGGAGTGTAATGGTCTAGGCCTGCATGAGTGTTGCCGGCACTGGGGAGCTACAGTTCATTGAGGGAACCATGAATGCCAACATGTACTGGGACATACAGAAGCAGAGCAGGTTCCCCTCCCTTCGGAGGAGTATTCCAACATGATAACGACCCCAAACATACCTCCAAGACAACCACTGCCTTGCTAAAGAAGCCAAGGGTAAAGGTGATGGACTGGCCAAGCATGTCTCCAGACCTAAACCCTATTGAGCATCTGTGGGGCATCCTCAAAAGGAAGGTGGGAGAGTGCAAGGTCTCTAACATCCACCAGCTCCGTGATGGCGTCATGGAGGAGTGGAAGAGGACTCCAGTGGCAAGCTGTGAAGCTCTGGTGAACTCCATGCCCAAGAGGGTTAAGGCAGTGCTGGAAAATAATGGTGGCCACACAAAATATTGACACTTTGGGCCCAGTTTGGACATTTCCACTTAGGGGTGTCCTCACTTTTTTTTGCCAAGTTTTAGACATTAATGGCTGTGTGTTGATTTATTTTGAGGGGAACAGCAAATTTGCACTGTTATACAGGCTGTACACTCACTACTTACATTGTAGCAGAGTGTCATTTCTTCAGTGTTGTCACATGAAAGATAAAATAAAAATATTTGCAAAAATGTGAGAGGTGTATTCACTTATGTGAGATACTGTAGGAGAGATGGAAGCTCCATGGGATGGACATCATATCACATCTGTTGCAAAGGAGAGGGGGTCCCCCGTGCGAGAACAGAATATCAGAACCTTCTCTCCGTTTGTCATTAGGTATATCGCTGGAACCCCTCAGGTAAAATGCCTCCGGATGGAGTTAGTTGTTTCCTGGATCTACGTCTTGGCATCGTAGAATGTTTGCCAGTATGTTTTCCACTCATGGAATGTGAATGGCTGAGATGGCTGGAACACGCCATTTTCCCCAGCTGAGGAGATCCTTCACTTCTCTCCAAGCTATTTTGATGTGAATTCCCCCTTGGCGATGGATGGACACCACCACAGTGGCGTTGTCTGACTGCACTCTCACTGGAATACCTGTGAGAACCTAGGACCAATGTAGAAGAGCCAGAAGAATTGCCCAGAGCTCTAGAATCTTGACAGGCAGCAGACTCTCCTCTACTGTCCACCTGCCCTGGGCACACACATCAGTGCCTTCTGGCTTTAGTAGAGACATGTCCTGGAAAAGAATCTGAATCTTCTCTTCCTTGAGAAAGACTATCCCTGAAGGGTGTCAAATTTCATGCCCAGGAAAACAGAACCTGAGACAGGACTGGAGTAGAGTTCTTGAGAATCCAGTCATGATTCACCAGAATGTGGGTGGATATGGTGAGCCAAGATCTCTCCGGAAGGAACCTTGATGATGAAGTCGTCTGAATACGGAGTCATAGATATGCCTTGCGTATGTATGAACACGGTCTAGGCTGTTATAATCTTTGTGAAGATTCTGGGAGCCGAAGCTAGGCCAAACAGCAGTTGTGAACACAGTACCTTGTAGCGCCGCTGCTTCTGGCGATGCTCACAATGACGCTCCAGCGTCATTTCCACGAACGGTTGGACGCATCAATGCTAGATGCGTCATCTGCAGGCGTGAGGCTTCGGCATGCTGCAGGCCTCTGTTTTGTGTGTTTGAGGCCTGTAGTCTCCTTCTACCTACTTCCTCCCTCTGAGCTGCTCCTCCTGCCTATATCCTGAGGAGGGGTTTAAAGGGCAGTCTGAGTCCTGACTCGGTTACCCTTACCTTGTTCTAAGCAGTTCATTTACTTGGTATTCCTGATTCCTGTGTATGACCCAGCTTGTCTGTCCATCCATTCTTGTGTTGACCTGTGGCTCTGTCTGACCATTCTCCTTGTGCTTTCCGATTTGGCTTAGACATCCTTTCTGGTGCAAACCTGTGGCTCTGGCTGACTACCCACTCCTTGTATGACCTGGCTTGTCTGACTACCCACTCTGGTGTTGACCTGGGGCTCTGTCCACTGCATATCCAGAATACCAACGCTTCAGTGTATATTCTATCTGGTGCAAACCTGTGGCTCTGGCCATATAGATATGCATAGTGAACATCGAGAGAGGCCAGGTACTCCCTGGACACATTGCTGCGATGTCAGAGTGCAAAGATTCCATCCTTTAATGCGTAGCAACCACATATTGCTTGAGACATTTGAGGTCCAGAGTAAGGAGGAAGCTGCTTTCCTTCTTGGGAACGACAAAACAGTTGGAATAGAATCCTGAAAAATGCTCTGGGACTGGTAACAGTACCTGCTTTTCCAGCAGATTGGCTATTGCCCCCTGGAACAATTCAGCTCTGTCTGAGTTCCTTGGAACCGTTGGAAATGAATAAAATGACAGCCATCTGTACTCCAAAGCCCTCTCACAACAGCTTCTGTAGGGAGACGCAACTGGAACAGATCAATGTACTGAAAGCGTTACTCACCATTCTTCTGTTACCACAATGGGAGAAGGCAGAATTTCAAGAGACTCAACCACGAGGGAAGGCTTGTCATACAGCCACCCTTTAAAGCCACATGGCAAGATCGTAATGGGGACTATAAAGCTGCATATCTAATGAAGAAAATAATAAAAAAAGGAGGATGGCAACTACACTCCAGCTGCTTCAGAGGACACATGATTTCTAAGAGTAGGCAGGGGGTTGAGCTGGAGGAGGAAGGAGTCTTTAACCAAAGACCCTGTCATTTGCGATGTGCCCTGCCCTTCAGGAGGAGACACTCAACCCCATGGTATCTGTGTTCTATGAACAAAAAAGAAAGACTGGCCTTCACAGTATGAGAGCAGGCACTCAGATAAGGCTTGGAATGCAGTGCATGCAACCCAGTGACATTATCAAAACGGGACATCAGAGTCGAGCACTGCAGAGTATTGGAAGGGGTAACCAGAGTGCTTATGTAATGCCAGCATTGGAGAGTAGTCCATTGCCTGCTCACATACTGTTGTGGCCAGTTTCAATTGACTCTGAGTCCACAACATTCATAGCACCAGTGGTGTATGCTGAAGGTCATAACAACAAAGAAATACTACATTAGATAACGTGTTTGATGCCTCTTGTTTCTTTTTTGTTTACTATACAGTGGAAGAAACCAATCCATTTCGGAGGCAGAGCTGAACCGGACTCAGAGACTTATTATTCTGGATTGGTGATTATAATACACAATTTTAACAGTACACATATACTTTTTTCTTTATTGCAATTATATAAGAGTATTTTACACTGTATATTAATGTTGTTTATAAGAAATTTGTATTTTAAAATTTTGTCTCACTGTGGTTATAGTAGCACTCCTACTATTCGTTTGTAAAGATTATTTTTACCTGTGATCCATATTGGATGTAAGAGAATGTAAGTTTAATTCATTTATCTTGTGTAAATTATTTTCACTTGGCTATTTTATATGTGAAATGGATCCCACTGACTATACTACAAAATGCAACATTCTAATACACTGTTAGAACGGATTATCAATTAAAACATTAAAGTGGATCCTAATCATCAGGTGAAGGGTCACGGTTGCCTCTTATTCAATATTTTGTGTGTACTCGTTTACTTGCTTTTGATGATAATGCAACGTGCATTATATTGATTAGCCCAGAATTTTATGATCCTGATGATTTTATGAGTCTGTTTCTATGAATTATTTTGCCCTGAACATGTTAAAATGTAACTATCACATGAAAGTTGCCCCTTGGCAGTTATACCCCTCTGGGATGAGAACTGATTAGGCTGAGAGCCTGTCAGGAGTCACACAACTAACCCCCACTACTGTCTGACTGACTTTAATGTGTTGCAGTTCAGTCACATGGAATGATAGGGATTTGCTTCCAAAACTGATGGCAGGATACTGAGACTGCATGCACAACAAGTAAGTTTGGTGAATTAAGCCATAGATGTCCTTGTTTAGAACTCCCAAGACTGGTGACAAGAGATATTTTAGTGTTGGAATAGCGCAGACCTGGGCTTTTACTAAGACTACTTCACAGAAGCAGACTTGGGGAGCATCCACACTATAGGAGGCAATTGATTTAAAGGAACCATAATCACTAAACTAAATGAAAACTTTAGCCATGTGTCCTTGATTACCAATTAAATACTCCAGTAACTCAGGTGTTAATGCTTTACCAGTCTCTCATACAATCATGTGCAGTATCCTGCAGGATCCAGATTGATCAAGGACTGGCTGCTATGAGAGATGACAAGGACAAACTTCCTTACTTCTCAAAACCCACAGCACCAGTATGATTGAGTAGAGCTGAAATCACACTGGTGCTGTGGGGGTGAGAAGTAAGGAAGTTTGGTCTTCTCAGCCTCCACAGCAATTCGTTGATGAAGCCAGAAATTGAGCAGCCTTCCTGCAAGAGATAGTGTGGGATCACATAAGCGGCTGGATACTACCCTCTGAAACACTGGAGCAATTTAGCAATATCTGGGGACCCATGGTGAAGGTTTCATCCACTGAATGCTAGAGAGATCGCCAACATTTACAAAGCAAAGCCCTGGATACCTCTCTAGCATTTAAGGGGTTGAAAGCCCATTTAAAATCAATGGGAATTAGGGAACTTGTATTTCCCCCTGTGGGACAGTTTGTTTAAAGCGGAAATTTCAGACAGTATTAAGTCATCATGCATTCATTAAGCATATGGCTACTAACTTGGAAATCAAAGTCTTACCTTTAAAAAATAGCACATTCGAAAGAAATCCTTGCCGTTTGGAGACCGGAACCCAGGCAACAGCGCAGACATCTTGTCTGCGAGCCTGTGCTGTCAGTCCTGGTCTCCTTTGAGTAGCACTGCAGTGCACCATATGGTCACCGGAAGGGACTTACATCGCAGGCGAAGGACCTCACTAACCTGCCTGTCAGTCTCCAAACGGCAAGGATTTCTTCGGAACAGGGGCGGACTGACAGCACCCAGGGCCCCTGGGGAAATGGAGGTCATGGGCCCCCTTTGCGCTGCCCTCGTTATGCTCCATCCATATTTATCATGCCTACTCCAGCCCACCTCTTTTGCTACTCTTATAATTGACAATGTTGTGAAGTAAAGCAAGGCATACCATGGAGCTTACAATTTAAAAGAAGCTCAAATTCCAGTGTAGTTCCATTTCAATTGTAATACCATGTAGCTTACAACTGAAATGTAGCTACACTAGTAGTGATACCAAAGAGCTCACAATTGAAAGGTAGCTATACTAGTGATACCACAGGGCAGTGTATGTATTTTAGCACTGTTAGTCGATTCCCACATCTTGGTTGCGGTTCACTCTCTATACAGACAGCCAGTAAGGAGTAAATACACATGTGTAGTGTGAAGTAAAGGAGCACTGTCCATGGGAATGCAACTACCATCCCCCCCTTGCCTGTATGATGTATCCTCTATATCCGGTAGTCCTAACAAATTCAAATACCTCTATCCTTAATATAAAATAAAATATAGAACCCTGATGTAGTGCAGAATATATAACCCCAGGGACATGTACAATTAACCCCTTGGTGTTCCTAGGATTCTCCAGTGCATTGCAATACCTTAGAGACATCTCTAGAATACAAATGGTTCAAAGTGAAAACATATACAAATACTTCTGCAGCTTCAATTCAGTGTTCAGTCTCTCAGACAGCAATGACTACATGGAAGGAACCTGTCTTTCTTCACTGCTCTTTTCCCGCTTGGACTCGGAAAGTCTTGTGAAATAGCAGACAGTGGAATGCGTTGGGTTTGTTATCAGGGCAACTGCCCCAGTGTTTGCACAGGCACATATAACAAGATTGTATGCCAAATGGGACCAGAGGAGCCTTACTAGTACCCTTAGAATTGGGGGGGGGGGATCTACCCCTAAACACAGTTCCTACACCCAAGTGACATGAAGCACAGATTTTGCTTAGAATGCTGATGATAGTATTGCCTAAGTGCTGTATTCGGCTTAGAGACTCTTCTGTGCACCCGTGCATGTAGATGGGCCCACAAGTGATGTTACCCCAAACTCTGGCACCAAAACTGATTTAATACAGACAGCAAAGCCTTCTGTAGAAGCCACTCCACTGCCCCTGCCTGTAATCTATATTCTAATACTACATGCAACATGACTGAATAGAACTGTGCTTAAGAAGACAAGGAGAGCCTAGACTCATACCACAGCCAATCCAGAGGCACTATGAGGCTATGCTTACCCTTCTTCAGTGAAGTTCTGTTCTGTCACATTGCAAGCAGTATTAGCAGGCCTGACTAGACTACTGTAGTAGAAACACTGTCAGCTGTAATTGTGCTTGCAGCCACTCTATTTTGAATAAGGACTTGCTAAATATCCAGCAACACAAATGTACTATAAAAACAGTGGCCATGAAACAAATGCCACTGAGTTAATTTTTACCCCCAGACTCCCACGCAACTTTCACAAATCCTAGTTAAAGACCACAGGCCACAACAGTACATTTGCTTTAACCCTCTGAGTACCAGAGAAGTATCCAATATATTGCTTTGCAGTGCATTGGATATTCTTCTGGCTCTCACAGGGTTAAAATGCCCATTGGTCTGTGTAGTTTCCTGGGACATTATGCATAGTTGTGGAGGTGCAGGCAGAAATGGTAAGTTTTGGGGAGGCTAAGCCTCTCCAACTCTCTTATTCTCCACCCATGCTCCCACTTGCGCCTGCCCCTTTTCTAGCATTGATAACAGTTATCGCTCACCTCAGTGACTAATACTATGGCCTGTATCCAGCAGTGGTGCAGAGTACTGTAGCACACCACTGCCATGCTGTCTTCCACTTCCGGATACTTCTGGGTACTGTCAAAGTGTCCTACTTGGCGGGCCGCAGGGTGATCTGATCTCCCCATGTGATCGCTGAGCCTCTCTCTCCTCCAGTCGTCATCATGCGCCCCTGCGGGCCGTGATGACATCAATGCGCATGGCTGTGAAGACCCGCATGCACAGAGGGAAGAGGAAAGAGTGCTCGAGCTCTTCATTAAGTCGCGAGAGACTCAATGAAGAGAGGAGCTTGCTGCCAGACAGTAATGCAAGTGAGTCTGGCAGCAAGTCTACATATTACGTGTGTCCACTCCTCACTGAGCGGCTCTTTTTGGAAGCGGTGCGGGCTCCTAAATGGTGGCAGGCCCCCAGGCCTAATTGCAGACACAGTCATGATGCAGTAATGCAGACCTCTAAATGGCGGCAGAAACGGGCCCCCCTCGGTCGCGGGACCCCGGTCCGTGACCGAATGCCCGAATGGTCAGTCCGCCCCTGCTTTAGAATGTGCTATTTTTTAAAGGTAAGACTTTGATTTCCAAGCTAATCGCCATGCGCTTAATTAATGCATGATGACTTAGTACTATCTGAAAGTTCTGCTTTAACACAACATGTTTCTCAAGATGATAGCTGTCCTTTAATCAGTGGTGAAGGTAAAGTTGATGGACTTTGCCCTGGTCATATAAATGTCTAATAACTGCTCTGTGAGTATTGCTTATAACAGTTTTACAGATATGAATTAGCCATAAATAAAACATATTCCTTATCAATATTGTGGTGAATACATGAATGATGAATACTCCACACCCTCAGTTTAAAGTCCACATTGATACTAATTACAGGACAAAAATACACTTTCAATATAAATGCAATGTAAAAGGAACCTGTGCTATGCTTCAGAATGGATTGTAAAACCTGATTTCCAGATATTTCTCCAGCACACTACAACGAACTGCACTGGAGATATATTTAGAAAATGTTTTATCGGGAAGATTACATTGAGATTTCCCTTGTTTTTAAGCATGTCCTGGAGAGCTTTTATAGTAAATGTCACATGGTTACACAAGCATATATTAGAGAAAATAGGATTTTAGTCTTACCTGTTAAATCCTTTTCACTTAGTCCATACAGGTCACTGGTACAATGGGAGGCGATCCGCCCCTTTAATAGGCAGGAACATTCATTCAAATGTATGCAGGGGGTGGAGCCTCCCCTCCTACTTAAGCTGCCTTCAGGCCAGAGCCAAGCTAGATTGATTTGAGACACTAAACTGACCAGAGGTAAGAAGAAAAGGAAGACTCCTGTGAGCATGCCCCGAAGGTCCCCCACTGAATGCCACAGGAGAGCCAAGCTTGGTCCCTTGACAGGGTGGGAGACCAGTGACCTGTATGGACTAAGTGAAAAGGATTTAACAGATAAGACTAAAATCCTATTTTCACTGTTGTCCAATACAGGTCACTGGTACAATGGGATGTACAAACATTGAGCTGTCCCTGAGGCGGGAAGTAAGGCAAGGACCAGGCGCAAGGCCCAAGTCACTCAGAACTGCTATGAACCAATTAATCATAGAGCCCAACACAGAAGTGTCAACGGACACCAACCAGGGGGAAAAACAAACCCCCGAACTATCACAGCACACTGAACTAGAGCCAGCCGGGCTCAACAGCAAAGGAGCACTAAGAACCACAGAGTAGAAGATCCTAAACAGGCAAGACTGCCTCCAGGACCTTCCTCCCAAAGCTGGCATCAGCCGAGGCCAGTACATCAACACAATAGTGCTTCGAGAATGTGTGCACAGAGGACCAAGTGGCCGCTCTGCAAAGTTGATCAGCAGACGCCTGATTCTTATAGGCCCAAGAGGCCCCAATTGATCTGGTGGAATGAGCAGTAACCCTGAAGGGGACATGCTTATTCCGCAGTTTGTAGGCTTCACGAATGGTAGATTTTATCCAAGAGGCAATAGTTACCTTGGATGCCGGTCTCCCTGCCCTAGGCCCCTCAGGAATGACGAACAAGGCGTCAGACTTCCTGATAGACTCAGTGCGATGAACATAAAATTTAAGACAACGCACAACATCCAACAAATGGAGATCTCTTTCCTTTTCAGAGGAAGGGTTAGGGAAGAAAGAGGGAACCACAATCTCCTGATTGATGTGAAATTCGGAGACAACCTTGGGTAAAAACTCCTTGGAAGTGCGAAGCACTGCCTTATCCTTGTGAAACACCAAGTAAGGAGGTTTACAAGACAGAGCTTGTAACTCTGCTACCTGTCGAACTGAGACAATAGCCAAAAGAAAAGCCATTTTCCAAGTCAAGAGACGCAAAGGAATAGAAGCCAAGGATTCAAACGGGGGTCTCTGGAGAACCCCCAGCACCAAATTGAGGTCCCACTGGGGAGTAGGACTCTTGAAGGCAGGCCGAACATGAGCCACACCCTGAAAGAAAACCTTAACATCAGGAAGAATAGCAATGCTTTCCTGGAAAAACACAGACAGAGCAGAAGTCTGAACCTTGAGAGAACTCAGGCTGAGTCCCTTCTCAACCCCATCCTGTAAAAAGGCTAGGACTGTGGGGAGATGGAAATCTAGAGACAGATCCTTATCAGTACACCATGCTACAAAGGTGGACCATATGCAACGGTAGATCTTGGAAGACACAGGCTTGCGAGCTCTAAGCATCGTGGACACCACTGAAGAGGAAAACCCTTTCTTCTTTAGAATTGAGGATTCAACCTCCAAGCCATCAAATGGAGATGCTGAACATCCTCCTTCCACAGATATCCCTGAAGAAGTAGATCTGGACGTGCAGGAAGCGGAACAGGATCCGTCACAGACATGGCTAGCAGTTCCGGATACCAGGACTGACGAGGCCAATTTGGAGTGATTAGGATGACAGGACAACGCTCCACCTTCAGCTTCTGGATGACTCGGATCAACAGAGGAAGAGGAGGGAATATGTAAGCCAGAGGGAACGTCCAAGGGATTGACAAAGCATCCACTGCCAGAGCAAGAGGGTCCCTCCACCACGAGCAAAACACTGGCACCTTCCTGTTGTGTCTGGTAGCCATCAGATCCACTACTGGCACCCCCCACATCTGGGTGAGAAGGTGAAACACCTCTGGATGAAGCGCCCATTCTCCGCTGTCGACTGTGTGACGAGTGAGAAAATCTGCCATGACGTTGTCTACGCCTGGAATGTGTACCGCTGAGATGACTGGCACATGAGCTTCTGCCCAAGATAAAATGGCCTTGACCTCTAACCAAGCGGTGAGACTTTTTGTGCCGCCTTGTCTGTTGATGTAGGCCACGGTGGTGGCGTTGTCGGACTCCACTCTGACTGGACAACCTTCCAGCTGAGATTCCCAGTGCCTCAGGGCAAGACAGATGGCACGAAGTTCCAGAACATTGATGGAAAGAAGAGATTCTTCCAGTCCCCATTTCCCCTGAGCACTGAAACGACCCAGTACTGCCCCCCATCCCCGAAGGCTGGCATCCGTCATGACTGTGGTCCAATAAGGAACCCGAAAGGACCTCCCTTTCAGGAGATGAGACAGGTCCAACCACCACTCTAGGCTCAGCTCGACATGAGGGGGAAGAGATACGGAGAGATGCTGATGATCTGGATGAGTTCTGCAAGTCTGAATCACAAACCTCTGACGTTCCCTGGTGTGTGCCATGGCAAAAGGCACTGCCTCTATCGTGGAAATAAACTTCCCCACCAGAGAGGTCAACTTTGGTACTGGAACCCTGTCCAGTTCCAGGATCCTGGCCACCCGGATAGCAATCTGATGAGCCACTTCCTCCGGTAAAAACACCATGCACTGCTGAGTGTCGAACAGGAGACCCAGGAAGAGGAGCTGTTGAGATGGAACCAAGTCTGACTTGTCCAGATTCACAATCCAGCTGTGGCGATTGAGTGTCTGTACGCACAACTGCAGCTGCTGGTGAAGGATCTCCGCAGATGAGGCTTTCAGGAGCAGATCGTCCATGTAAGGAGTCACCCTGACTCCATCTCGATGAAGCACAGCTATCAAAGCTCTCAATACCCTCTGAAAGACCTGAGGAGCTGAAGTCAGACCAAAGGGAAGAGCTGAAAACTGAAAGTGGCCTTTGTGACAGGCAAATCTGAGATACCGTCTGCTCTCTGGATGAATAGGGATGTGAAGGTATGCATCCTGAAGGTCCAGGGAGGCAAGGAACTCCCCTGGAGACATTGCTGCTATCACAGAACGCAGAGATTCCTGACGAAAGTGGGAACTCACAACAAAGGAATTGAGATTCTTGAGATCCAAAATAGGACGAGCACCTCCTGTCACGGTTTCTTTAAGACACTCAGACCATTGGGTGATTAAGAACACAGTTTTATTAAAATAAGATAAGGCAATAACACGCCCTATAGTGGTGGTAAATATATACAGATAATATATATATATTTATAATGGTAAATGCACAAATGACTATTAAGTACAATTACACAGAAATAGGATAGCGTGTACCCCTCAGGGGTTAAGTCCTTGATAACAGTCAGTCTCAGATGTGAATGTTTGGAACGCCCTGGGTGTTATAAGGCTGATGCTGGAGACCAAGACTATCACCGGCTGGATACTGAACTGCCCCGCCACAGTGTTCAGGAAGAAGCACCAAAGTCCCCGTAGCCCCCTCGGGCGTACCTACTGGAACTGCTTCAACTAGTGCAAGTGCATAAGGCCCCACAGGCGTAATTGGAACCGGCATTCAAGGCGATAGCTGCCAAGCCTCCTCAGACTAAACCGGATAATGGGAAAGCATACGCTAGAGCCGACAGCCCCCACGGGCGTGAATACCGGAATACAAATGCTGATGCCTGTGCCTGCCACCACTCGGGAAAGCGGGATCGCTACTGAACAAGAGAAAGGGTCTCAGGCGCCCAACCGGCCTACACAGATGTAAATACTCTGCAAGGATGTGTGAAGCTGCCGACGAAGAGCGGCCAGCTCAGCAGTAGTATTCACTGAGAAAGACTCTTACAGGATTAGCGATAGAGTGGAACACAGCGGCACTGCTAGGGTTAATTAGCACATTTACTCGAGGCTTATCAGCGGTATAGCAAGGCTCTGCAGTCTGAGGGAGGCACGGGTACGCCCAACTCTGCAACGGTAAAAGCACAGCACTGATCGGAGTACACCAGGCAAGGCAGTCACACCAAAAGCTGGAACAGTAGGTAGAAATGTCGCGGCGGCGACAACTGGAACACAGGTCACTGTAGAAAGCCGGAGTCGTTCTTCGGAGCGGGCAGTCAGCCAGGCCGGGTCGGAGCACGTAGAAGGTAGTCATACAAGCCGGGTCGTACACAAGCAGGAACGTCAGCCAAACCAGGTCGGGATCCAGAGGAGGTAGTCAGACGAGCCGGGTCATACACGAGCAGGAACACAGGAGAATAGTCAAGACAAGCCAAGTCGGTACACAGGAGTCCGGAACACAGGAACACAGCACATTAACTGGCACAGAGACACCACGAAAGGGCGCCTGACAGTCTTGCTAGCCGGGTATAAAAAGGTCACCAGGGGGCGGGCCAAACCAACACAGCAAATCAGTATCTGTAATAGCTGAGACTGACAGGAATCACAGGCACTGTGATACCTCCGTCCTTTTTGGCCACAACAAACAGGTTGGAATAGAATCCTGAACCTGTGTCCTCTGGTGGAGTAAAATGGAACCGAAAAGGAGTAAGAGAAGAGAAAGGGATCCTGTATCCCTCTGATACCACCTGAACAACCCAAGGGTCCGCCACTGACTCCTCCCAAACCCGGCGAAAGATGTGGAGACGTCCACCTACAGCCGGATGCGGACCCGGGTTAGGCGAATCGCCGAAGCAGTCTTGGAGGTCTTGGCCTTGGTGGCAACTTTGGGCTTCCAGGACTGTTTGGGCTTGGAGGAGGAGCGCGTGGAGGACGGACCCGTCTGGGACGTGGAGCGTGTCTCAGTTTGGAAAGAACGAAAGGACTGATTGTGTTTGGCTGGAAACTTCTTCTTGAATACCGATGGCAGAAGAGTACTTTTGCCACCAGTGGCCTCGCTAATCATCTCCTTAAGTTCAGATCCAAACAGTAAGGACCCCTGAAAAGGCAAAGAAAGCAAGGCTTTCTTAGAGGCAGTGTCAGCAGACCAAATTTTCAACCAAAGAGCACGTCTAGCTACTACAGAGGAAGTAGAGGCCCTCGCCATCATGCGCACAGCATCAAAAGCAGCGTCAGAAACATAATTTTGAGCTTCTAATATATTAGCAAGAAGCTGTAACTGCTCAGACACTGGTGCATCCTGGCGAACCGCCTCAGCCACTTGTTCAGTCCAGGCCGCAATGGCCCTATTAACCCACGCCACTGCAAAGGCTGGACGCATGGCAGTGCCAATAGAGGCAAAACTGGATTTAAGACAAATCTCTAACTTTTTGTCCGTCCAATCCTGCAGGGCCGAAGCATCTG
This sequence comes from Rhinophrynus dorsalis, assembly GCA_037306005.1. Taxonomy (NCBI): domain Eukaryota; kingdom Metazoa; phylum Chordata; class Amphibia; order Anura; family Rhinophrynidae; genus Rhinophrynus; species Rhinophrynus dorsalis. Next base: position 112,787,393 of record CM074718.1, read on the forward strand.
ACACCGCTAAGGCAGTAGATTTGGATAACCTAGAAATAGGAGCATCCACTTTAGGAGGATGAACCCATTTTTCCAGTTCAGCCTCAGGAAAAGGATAAAGTTTAGCAAACTTTTTGGACACAGAAGAGGATTTTTCAGGATTCCTCCACGCATCAGAGACTAAACGGGCAAGAGTAGGGTTATTAGGAAAACAAACCACAGCCTTAGATGGTTTTTGGAAAACATCAGTTGGATCATGAGTAGATTCCTGAGTCAGAGGAAGGTTGAGCGTAGTTAACACAGCTCTGATCAAACCCTCAGCAGAAACTTCAGGGTCACATTCATAAGGGTCACCAGTGGACCTATTAGATTCTATAACAGTGCCTTCCTCAGCATCAGAATCCTGCAAAAGTTCTTCCTCAGAAGAATCAGACACATCAGGAGCCCCCTGTGGCTTAGGCAGGGAGGTCCTGATTGTGGAGGGGGTCTGCCAGACTTGCAGAGCCCCCTGAACCTGAGAGGGAAAGAGTTGAAGAGTGGATCTGAGATCCCTAGTGGCAGCTTTAAACTCTTTTACCCAAGTTGGCTCAATAGCGTGGCTGGGAAGCCCAGGGTTGCTATCCTGACTTTCTGCACATTATGGGCATAAATGACCTGAAAATTCTCTAGGCAGCCCAGAGTGACAAGAGGAGCAAAACGCAATGGGGGAAATGGCCACCCCAGCCTCTTTAGTCTTGGGTCTAGCCCCTGACTCCAGTGGAGTAGACATGCTCACAGCGTCAGATATACTCCACTAGGAAAAATCACCCATTAGAAGTGTGAAAGATTAAAGTTTCACCCCAGAAATGCCTAAAATCGGACTTATCTGGCCAGCGAAGGGTTAATCTGCTGAGAGGAGAGAAGGCTCGGTCCCTGCGTAGTATACTCGCTGAGAATAACACCACAAAATGGCTGCCGTGATGGTAGCCAATCAGAAAACGAGCGCGAAATAGGCGCTCATGGGAATCGTAGTTTTCCTCAGAAGTACCCCAAAACAGTGCCCGAAGCCCCCCCAGACTCCCAACACACCGAATCTAGCTACCAGATGATAGAGCAGGGGAAGACCAACAAAATGAGCCCTCTCTGAAGTTGCTGTGACAAGCGGTTCCAGAGATACGTCCCACACTGTGTAAACCCATAGAGAGTAAGGGAGCAATGGCGTCTATGCAGGTAAAAGCGCACTTAAAGGCGTGGAACATTAAATATTAATAAAGTATACCTGAAAGAAAAATTTCACCAAACACACTTCTAGTACATGTAAAACATGAGAAAATAACAACTCAAAGCTCCAAAACCCAGGGAATACCACAGACATTGCATAAATACAAGCAATAGAAATAAAAACACCCTATGAGTGCTGGAGTGCATAATGAGAACCCCCAAATACATGCCCAAGGAAGGGACACTGTGGGACAAGTGGACCTTCAGCACTCAAAGGGTGGCTCACCTTTCTGCAGAACTTCTGTCTTCAGGTAACCATGTTAAAAGGGAATTAACCAGAGGAAAATTCCCCAGCAGGGAAGCTACTTGACACAAGATGTTCCCTCTTCAGGGCATAAGGTCCACCAGAAAATCCCTGGAAGCTGCACTAGCCACTTTGGAGAGGGCAATTCACAGCCATGGTCACCCGCCTAATGGTGGTATTACATATTTGAAGGAAAACAATAAAAAACTAAAGTTGAATGAGAGATGTTCTCCACCTGGTGTGCACATCACACGGGAACAAATCAATCTAGCTTGGCTCTGGCCTGAAGGCAGCTTAAGTAGGAGGGGAGGCTCCACCCCCTGCATACATTTGAATGAATGTTCCTGCCTATTAAAGGGGCGGATCGCCTCCCATTGTACCAGTGACCTGTATTGGACGACAGTGAAAAATATATACTGTTGCAGCTTGTTTTTAGATACAAAGCAGCAGTTATTTTAGGGATTTTAGACTGATATGATTTTTTCCAGGTATGTTATTCCAGACTTTCAGAGCTCTAAATGAGAAGGCAGATTGACCAGATTCTTTCTTGCACTGTGGACTACTCAGGGAGTGGTTATCAGTGGAGGTTATGGTTAGTATAGAAAGCCGGAATGAGCATTCTGCTCAGGTAGTCTTCTAGAAAAGTGGTTATAAACTAGGCAAAAGAGATGAAGGCTACACCTAGATTCGATCGTTAGCCAGTTAAGCTCTTTAAACATGTCATAAATGATGGGTAGTGTAATTACACTGGAGGACAATGTGCCATACTGAATTATGCAAAGTGCTGAAGTTATCAATATGGATTTGTGGAGCAAAAGCATATACTACATACCCATCTATGACTGACATTAACATCTGTTAAACAATACTTTTTCTTACCAGGAGACTTAAACAGGATGTGTTCCTATTTTAGGATAAAGTTTGGATGTTAATTCATCAATATGAAAACCAAAAGTGAGATTGGAGTCAAGCTGCATTGCAACATATCTGTAGTCGACAGGGGCCAAGTTACAATTAGACATTGTTATGATGTTTTATAGCATTTAAGTAGTTTGTGCTGTGTACAAAATACTAATGCAACTGTTTTGTCAGTATTCAAAAAAAGTTTCTTTTAGCTATACATCTTTCAACTTCAGAGAAGTCATCCTGTAATACTGCCCCAAACTGTGATAAAGTTGAAATTTTTGTGTAGTTTATAGTGTCATCTGCATACCTATGCACATAAGATGCTTAGCAAACTGTGGGTAGATTATTTATGAAAATAAAAGAGTGTCAAGAATGGAGCCTTGGGAACCTTAAAGGGAATAATTGTCAGCAATAGACACAGTGTTTTATCTGATTATAGGATCAGAAACAGTTTAGAGTATGATTACTCAATCTTGAAATTTTGAGCTTACTTGCCAGAATATTATTGTCTACTGTATCAAAGGCCCTTGCAAAATCAAGGTAAATAGCTCCATTATGTTTACCTTTTTTCATGCCAGCCTGGATATCATTGCATACTTTTAGGAGGGCCGTGACTGTTGAGTGATTTGGATGAAAGCCTGATGGAAGCAGGGTGGAAAAATCTGAACAATTGGTTCTACTTCTAGAGTTGCATGTGGACACATTGTTCTAAGACTTTAGATATTAGAAAGGGGTGTAAGGATAATGGTCAGTAATTTGATAACCTCTTTGTTATCCCCAATAGATAGACAATTATGTATGAAATGGGATGGGCAGTGACCAAGGTACTAAACTTTAGTAACACTGCTGGCAGTTGGTCAAGTCCAGATTGCAATTTCATTTTTGCATTGAGGAGATGGTCATTTCATTGTATACTGGCATGAAAATAGGATTTAGTCTTACCTGTTAAATCCTTTTCACTTAGTCCATACAGGTCACTGGTACTTCTGGGAGGCGATTCGCCCCTTTAATAGGCAGGAACAATTATGCAAATGATTGCAGGGGACGGAGCCTCCCCTCCTACTTAAGCCACCTTCAGGCCAGAGCCACTAGATTGATTTGAGACCCTAAAACTGACCCCAGGTAAGCAAGAAGAAAGACTCCTGTGAGCATTAAATATTAATAAAGTATACCTGAAAGAAAAATTTCACCAAACACACTTCTAGTACATGTAAAACATGAGAAAATAACAACTCAAAGCTCCAAAACCCAGGGAATACCACAGACATTGCATAAATACAAGCAATAGAAATAAAAACACCCTATGAGTGCTGGAGTGCATAATGAGAACCCCCAAATACATGCCCAAGGAAGGGACACTGTGGGACAAGTGGACCTTCAGCACTCAAAGGGTGGCTCACCTTTCTGCAGAACTTCTGTCTTCAGGTAACCATGTTAAAAGGGAATTAACCAGAGGAAAATTCCCCAGCAGGGAAGCTACTTGACACAAGACGTTCCCTCTTCAGGGCATAAGGTCCACCAGAAAATCCCTGGAAGCTGCACTAGCCACTTTGGAGAGGGCAATTCACAGCCATGGTCACCCGCCTAATGGTGGTATTACATATTTGAAGGAAAACAATAAAAAACTAAAGTTGAATGAGAGATGTTCTCCACCTGGTGTGCACATCACACGGGAACAAATCAATCTAGCTTGGCTCTGGCCTGAAGGCAGCTTAAGTAGGAGGGGAGGCTCCACCCCCTGCATACATTTGAATGAATGTTCCTGCCTATTAAAGGGGCGGATCGCCTCCCATTGTACCAGTGACCTGTATTGGACGACAGTGAAAAATATATACTGTTGCAGCTTGTTTTTAGATACAAAGCAGCAGTTATTTTAGGGATTTTAGACTGATATGATTTTTTCCAGGTATGTTATTCCAGACTTTCAGAGCTCTAAATGAGAAGGCAGATTGACCAGATTCTTTCTTGCACTGTGGACTACTCAGGGAGTGGTTATCAGTGGAGGTTATGGTTAGTATAGAAAGCCTGAATGAGCATTCTGCTCAGGTAGTCTTCTAGAAAAGTGGTTATAAACTAGGCAAAAGAGATGAAGGCTACACCTAGATTCGATCGTTAGCCAGTTAAGCTCTTTAAACATGTCATAAATGATGGGTAGTGTAATTACACTGGAGGACAATGTGCCATACTGAATTATGCAAAGTGCTGAAGTTATCAATATGGATTTGTGGAGCAAAAGCATATACTACATACCCATCTATGACTGACATTAACATCTGTTAAACAATACTTTTTCTTACCAGGAGACTTAAACAGGATGTGTTCCTATTTTAGGATAAAGTTTGGATGTTAATTCATCAATATGAAAACCAAAAGTGAGATTGGAGTCAAGCTGCATTGCAACATATCTGTAGTCGACAGGGGCCAAGTTACAATTAGACATTGTTATGATGTTTTATAGCATTTAAGTAGTTTGTGCTGTGTACAAAATACTAATGCAACTGTTTTGTCAGTATTCAAAAAAAGTTTCTTTTAGCTATACATCTTTCAACTTCAGAGAAGTCATCCTGTAATACTGCCCCAAACTGTGATAAAGTTGAAATTTTTGTGTAGTTTATAGTGTCATCTGCATACCTATGCACATAAGATGCTTAGCAAACTGTGGGTAGATTATTTATGAAAATAAAAGAGTGTCAAGAATGGAGCCTTGGGAACCTTAAAGGGAATAATTGTCAGCAATAGACACAGTGTTTTATCTGATTATAGGATCAGAAACAGTTTAGAGTATGATTACTCAATCTTGAAATTTTGAGCTTACTTGCCAGAATATTATTGTCTACTGTATCAAAGGCCCTTGCAAAATCAAGGTAAATAGCTCCATTATGTTTACCTTTTTTCATGCCAGCCTGGATATCATTGCATACTTTTAGGAGGGCCGTGACTGTTGAGTGATTTGGATGAAAGCCTGATGGAAGCAGGGTGGAAAAATCTGAACAATTGGTTCTACTTCTAGAGTTGCATGTGGACACATTGTTCTAAGACTTTAGATATTAGAAAGGGGTGTAAGGATAATGGTCAGTAATTTGATAACCTCTTTGTTATCCCCAATAGATAGACAATTATGTATGAAATGGGATGGGCAGTGACCAAGGTACTAAACTTTAGTAACACTGCTGGCAGTTGGTCAAGTCCAGATTGCAATTTCATTTTTGCATTGAGGAGATGGTCATTTCATTGTATACTGGCATGAAAATAGGATTTAGTCTTACCTGTTAAATCCTTTTCACTTAGTCCATACAGGTCACTGGTACTTCTGGGAGGCGATTCGCCCCTTTAATAGGCAGGAACAATTATGCAAATGATTGCAGGGGACGGAGCCTCCCCTCCTACTTAAGCCACCTTCAGGCCAGAGCCACTAGATTGATTTGAGACCCTAAAACTGACCCCAGGTAAGCAAGAAGAAAGACTCCTGTGAGCATGCCCCAAAGGTCTCCCACTGAATGCCACAGGAGAGCCAGGTCTGGTCCCTTGACAGGGTGGGAGACCAGTGACCTGTATGGACTAAGTGAAAAGGATTTAACAGGTAAGACTAAAATCCTATTTTCACTGTCGTCCAATACAGGTCACTGGTACTTCTGGGATGTACAAACATTGAGCTGATCCAGAGGTGGGAAAAAGGCAAGGACCAGAACAAGGCCCAAGTCATTAAAACTGCTATGAACCAGTTAATTACATAGCCCAAACTGTAAGTGTCAACGGACACCAATCAAGGGAACAATCCCTGAACTAACACAGCACACGGAACTAGAGCCAACAGGGCTCAACAGTAAGGAAGCACTAAGGATCACAGAGCGGAAGACCTACACAGGCAAAACTGCCTCCAGGACCTTCCTTCCAAAACTGGCATCAGCCGAAGCCAGTACATCGACTCGATAGTGCTTAGAAAAAGTGTGCACAGAGGACCAAGTGGCCGCTCTGCACAGTTGATCAGCAGAAGCCTGATTCTTGTAGGCCCAAGAGGCCCCAATAGATCTGGTGGAATGGGCAGTCACCCGGAAGGGAACGTGCTTATTCCGCAACTTATAGGCTTCACGGATAGTAGCCTTAATCCAAGAGGCAATGGTAACTTTGGAAGCCGGTCTCCCTGCCCTAGGCCCCTCAGGAATGACGAATAGAGCGTCAGACTTCCTGATAGACTCGGTGCGATGAACATAAAACTTGAGGCAACGCACCACATCCAACAAATGGAGATCTCGTTCCTTGTCAGATGAAGGATTAGGGCAGAAAGAGGGAACCACAATCTCCTGATTGATGTGAAACTCGGACACAACCTTGGGTAAGAATTCCTTGGTAGTGCGAAGCACAGCCTTATCCTTGTGGAACACCAGGTAAGGAGGTTTACAAGACAGAGCTTGTAACTCTGCTACCCGGCGAACCGAAACAATAGCCAAAAGGAAGGCCATCTTCCAAGTCAAGAGACGTAATGGAATGGAAGCCAAGGATTCAAACGGGGGTCGCTGGAGAACTCCCAGCACCAAATTGAGGTCCCACTGGGGAGCAGGACTCTTGAAGGCAGGTCGAACATGAGTCACACCTTGGAAGAAAACTTTCACATCAGGAAGGATAGCAATCCTTTCCTGGAAAAACACAGACAAGGCAGAAGTCTGAACTTTGAGGGAACTCAAACTGATTCCCTTATCAACACCGTCCTGCAAGAAGGCTAGGACAGTGGGAAGATGAAAATCAAGGGAGAATTTCTTCTCAGAGCACCATGCCACGAAGGTTGACCATATGCGATGATAGATCTTGGAGGACACAGGCTTACGAGCACTGAGCATAGTCGACACCACAGAAGGAGAAAATCCTCTCTTTGCTAGAATCGAGGATTCAACCGCCATGCCATCAAATGGAGAGAGTGAACATCCTCCTTCCACAGATAACCCTGAAGGAGCAGGTCCGGACGGGCAGGAAGTGGGAACGGATCCGCCACTGACATGGCCATCAACTCCGGATACCAGGACTGGCGAGGCCAGTTTGGAGCGATCAGGATAACAGGACAACGCTCTCGCTTCAGTTTCTGGATGACTCTGATCAATAAAGGAAGAGGAGGGAAGATGTAAGCCAGAGAAAAATCCCAAGGAATCGATAAGGCATCCACTGCCAGAGCAAGGGAGTCCCTCCGCCGGGAGCAAAACACCAGAACCTTCCTGTTGTGTCTGGAGGCCATCAGGTCCACCTCCGGCATCCCCCACCTCTGGGTGAGCAAGTGAAACACCACTGGATGAAGAGCCCATTCTCCGCTGTCGACGGTATGACGACTGAGGAAGTCCGCCATGACGTTGTCCACGCCTGGAATATGAACTGCCGAGATGACAGGCACTTGACCTTCTGCCCAAGACAAAATATCCTTGACCTCCAACCAGGCGGTGCCGCTTCTTGTGCCGCCTTGCCTGTTGATGTAAGCCACCGCAGTGGCGTTGTCGGATTCCACTCTGATCGGAAGACCGGTCAGTTGAGATTCTCAGTGTCTCAGGGCAAGCCGGACGGCACGTAGTTCCAGAACATTGATGGAGAGAAGAGATTCCTCCAGACCCCATTTCCCCTGAGCACTGAAGCGACCCAACACAGCACCCCAGCCCCGAAGGCTGGCATCCATTGTGATCGTGGTCCAACAAGGAACTTGAAAGGATCTCCCTTTCAGGAGATGGGAGAGATCCAACCACCAGTGCAGACTCGATTCCACATGAGGAGGTAGAGAGACTGACAGATGCTGATGATCTGGATGATTCTTGCACGTCTGGATCACAAATCTCTGAAGTTCCCTGGAGTGGGCCATGGCAAAAGGTACCGCTTCGATCGTGGAAATGAACTTCCCCACCAGGGACGACAACTTCGTTACCGGCACTAAGTCCAGTTCCAGAATCCCCGCCACTCGGATGGCTATCTGATGAGCCACATCCTCCGGCAGAAACACCATGCATTGGCGAGTGTCGAACAGGAGACCCAGGAACAGAAGCCTCTGAGATGGGACCAAGTCCGACTTGTCCAGATTCAGGATCCAGCCATGGCGGGTCAGAGTGTGGATACACTTCTGCAATTGCTGGTGAAGAAGCTCCGCCGAGGAAGCTTTGAGGAGGAGATCGTCCATGTAGGGGGCCACCCTGACCCCGTCCTGATGAAGCACAGCTATCAAGGAGCCCAACACTCTCTGGAAGACCTGAGGAGCTGAAGTCAGCCCAAAGGGAAGAGCTGAAAACTGAAAGTGTCCCCTGTGGCAGGCAATCCTGAGATACCGCCTGCTCTCTGGATGAATAGGGATGTGAAGATAAGCATCCTGAAGGTCCAGGGAGTCAAGGAACTCCCCTGGAGACATAGCTGCAATCACAGAGCACAGGGACTCCTGGCGGAAGTGGGAAGTCACCACATAGGCATTGAGATCTTTGAGATCCAAAATAGGACGAGCCCCTCCGTCCTTTTTGGCCACCACAAACAGGTTGGAATAAAATCCTGAACCTGTGTCCTCCGGAGGAACCACTTCCAGAACTTCTTTGTCCAAGAGATCCTGAATAGCGTCGTCGAACAGACGTCTTTTTGTGGGTTCCAGAGAAGGACGAGTAAAATGGAACCGAAAAGGAGGAAGGGAGGAGAAAGGGATCCTGTATCCCTCTGACACCACCTGAAGAACCCATGGGTCTGCCACTGACTCCTCCCAAGTCCGGTGAAAGATGCGGAGACGTCCACCTACAGCCGGATGAGGACCCGGGTTCGGCGAGTCATGCCGAAGCAGTCTTGGAGGTCTTGGCCTTGGGGGCCACTTTGGGCTTCCAGGACTGTTTGGGCTTGGAGGAGGAGCGCGTAGCGGGAGGACCCGTTTGGGCCGAGGAGCGTGTCTCAGTCTGAAAGGAATGAAAGGACCGATTGCGTTTGGCTGGAAACTTTTTCTTAAAGACTGAGGGTAGAAGAGTACTTTTACCGCCAGTAGCCTCACTGATCATTTCTTTGAGTTCAGACCCAAATAGCAAATTCCCCTGAAAGGGCAAGGAAAGCAAGGCTTTCTTAGAGGCTGTATCAGCAGACCAAATTTTCACCCAAAGGGCACATCTAGCCACCACAGAAGCAGTGGAGGCCCTCGCCATCATGCGCACAGCATCAAAGGCAGCGTCAGCAACATAATTCTGAGCTTCAGTGATATTAGCAAGAAGCTGTAACTGTTCAGATACTGGTGCATCCTGGCGAACTGTGTCAGTCAGTCGTTCAGTCCAGGCCGCAATGGCTCTATTAACCCACGCCACTGCAAAGGTTGGACGCATGGCAGTGCCAATGGAGGCAAAAATAGACTTAAGAGAAAGCTCTAGCTTTTTATCCGTCCAATCCTGCAGGGCAGAGGCATCAGAGACAGCCAAAGCGGTAGACTTGGATAGCCTGGAAACAGGAGCCTCCACCTTGGGGGGATGAACCCATTTTGCCAGCTCAGTCTCAGGAAAAGGGTACAGTTTAGCAAACTTTTTGGAAACAGAGGAGGATCTATCAGGATTCTTCCATGCCTCAGAGACTAGACAGGCAAGAGTAGGGTTAGTTGGAAAAAAAACAACAGGCTTAGATGGTTTCCTTTGAAAAACGTCAGTAGGATCATAAGTGGATTCCTGAGTCAGAGGAAGGTTGAGCATATTCAGTACAGCTCTAATCAGACCCTCAGCCGAGACTTCAGGGTCACATTCATAGGGGTCCCCAATGGACCTGTTAGACTCAATAACAGTGCGTTCCTCAGCATCAGAATCCTGCAAGAGTTCTTCCTCAGAAGAATCAGACACATCAGGAGCACCCTGTGGCTTAGGCAGGGAGGTCCTGATTGTAGCGGGGGTCTGCCAGACCTGGAGAGCCCCCTGTACCTGAGAGGGAAAGAGTTGAAGAGTGGATCTGAGATCCCTAGTGGCAGCTTTAAACTCCCTCACCCAAGATGGCTCAATAGCATGGCTGGGAAGCCCAGGGTTGCTATCTTGACCAGTGCAGTTAGGGCATAGATCCCCCACATTATCGCTAGATAGCCCAATGTGACAAGAGGAGCAAAACGCCATGGGGGGAGCGGACCCCCCATCCTCCTTTGACTTGGGTCTAGCCCCTAGCTCCAGTGAAGTAGACATGCTCACAGCGTCAATATACCCCACTTTAAACTCTATCACCCAGAAAAAGTGTGGAAGATTAAAGTTTCACCCCAGAAATGCCTAAATTCGGACTTATCTGGCCAGCGAAGGGTTAATCTGTTGAGTGGAGAGAAGGCTCGGTCCCTGCGTAGTGTACTCGCTGAGGAAGAGCTCCACAAAATGGCGGCCGTCAGAATAGCCAATCAGAAACGAGCACGAACCGGGCGCTCATGGGAAATGTAGTTTTCCCCATACAAGTACCCCAAACAGTGCCCGAAGCCCCCCTGAACACCCCACACTAATAAAACACATACCGGATGATACAGCAAGAGCCTAGCAGTAAAATGAGCCCTCTCTGGAGTTGCTGTGACAAGCGGTTCCAGAGATACGTCCCACACTGTGAAATCTCATAGAGAGTAAAGGAGCCATAGCGTCTGAGCGGGAAAGCCGCGCTTAAAGGCGCAGAACACCAATTTTAATAAAGTTTAACAAAACATTAAAAAGTGCCCAAACATACATTAAACACATAAATAAACACTATTTAAGGCTCCAAACCCAGAGAATACCACAGAAACTGCATTAAAACATTGAATACAATAAAAACACCCTATGAGTGCTGGAGTGCAAAGCAAACTCCCAAATACAAGCCCAGCAAAGGGACACTGTGGGGACAAGTGGACCTTCAGCACTCAATGGGTGACTCACCTTCCCTGCAGGACTTCTGTCTTCAGGTGACCATGATGAAGAAGGAATAAACCAGAGGTAAATTCCCCAGTAGGGAAGCTGCTTAACTCAAGCTGTTCCCTCTTCAGGGCATAAGGTCCACAGAAAATCCCTGGAAGCTGCACCAGCCACTTTAAAGAGGGCAATTCACAGCCATGGTCACCCTCCTAATGGTGGTATTCCATATTTGAATAAAAAAATAACAAAATACTAAGTTGAATGCATAGATGTTCTCTACCTGGTGTGCACAGCACCCAGGAACAAATCAATCTAGTGGCTCTGGCCTGAAGGTGGCTTAAGTAGGAGGGGAGGCTCCGCCCCCTGCAATCATTTGCATAATTGTTCCTGCCTATTAAAGGGGCGAATCGCCTCCCAGAAGTACCAGTGACCTGTATTGGACGACAGTGAAATTGAATTCAGCAGTGCTGTCGGACCAGGGTGAAGGTGACCGACTGTTCAATGCATGTTTCTGTTTTGTGTAATAAGGCAGGTGGCATATAAAACAACGTAGTCAATGAACGCATTAGCTATTTATATGGAATATTGTGTTTCTTTGCCTATTTTTATACTGAGGGATGAGAATGGTTAGGTGTTGTACATTATTTGCTTTGTGCGGGTATTCCACAATTATCTGCAAGCAGCGTGACCATAAGTGGAGCCAATTTGTTTATATTTTGTACATAAATCATCTCTAAAACTATATGACTTATGTATGTCAGAGGAGACCCAGGATAGATGCCCCCCCCCCACCTTCCTTAGTGGTGCAAGGGTAGATAATTTAGGAAAAATTGAAACTACATTTCCTAAATGATCTAGTCTCTGGGACAATATTTGAGTGCCTTGATTTTGCAAACGCAATGGAGCGATTGCTAAACACATTTGCTATCAAGCATGAATCTTTAATGGCTTGGGCAGGATGAAAAGATCCACTTCAGGAGAGTATGTCTGGATGTTTACTGATTTATACTAGTTGTAGTATAGTTATACTAGATAAGTTGTGATAAGTTCAATGTCTTAAACAATTAACAGAATCTATAATTACTAACATCTAAATCTCCAAAAAGCAACATCTCTCTTTCCTTGTTTTGAGTGGCAATCTCACTGAGGAAAAGGGCTATGTTAGAGAGGGACTGTTCCAGGGTAGTAGGTGGCTGGTGGATACCAACAAAAACACTTTGTTTTAAAGAGGGAAAAACAATTTTGCCAGCAATGTATTAATGTGTGGTAGAGTTAAAAGAGTAATTTAAAAAAGTAAAGTTTATAGACTCTTGGGTGACAAAGGGAAAACTGTATTAAAAGTGGAAGGGTTAAAACAGATGGTATTATTATGCTCATTTTCATATGTCACAAGGATAGAAGTGGGATGAAACAGGAACTCAGAAAACAGGTGAAATATTGCAACTAATTGAGATTGTTTTGAAAGACATTCATCTATTTGTAACATTGTTTTTCTCTCGTCCCTACTATTTTCACTCCCTCCCTCTGTGTTTACTCACCAGCTTTCTTAATGTGGTTGTGCTGCAGCTGTCGTCCTCTCCTGTCTAACTCTCTTGTTAAAAAAAGAGGTGGCAGATGAAGCAACCCCTGCTAAAGTTACCCCTACTACAGCTCCCCTATCAGTTTCTAAGTTTAAACTAACTATAAAACCCTTCCAGTATTGATTCACTGGGTGAGGCCAATTACAATTTATTTTGTACAGGGAATGCCCCGAATGCAATCAGGTGTGGCACCATAAAACCTCTTATATTAAACAGACATAATGAGGCACATTAGATAAGACGAGAGGCAGTGACATGCCAGATTGAGTTAACACACAATATGGAGACTGGAGCAGAGAGCTCGATATGTCTTCAGCACCTAAGAGGTTACATTTCTATAATTTTCATACTAATGTGGCCATAGTCAAATGCCACATTCTAAAACTATCAGTCTCTCTAAGGATGACTGCAATGGTTATGGCCAATGCCACTGGACCCATGTAAGGCTGGAATGTCACACAGTGTAAGTGTGGTTCTTTGATGACCAGTGGAGCAAAACATGGATGTCCATGTATGTGTGGGACTGTGTCATTTAGTGAATCAGGGCTGGGGTGCCAGACAGTGCACGTGTGGTTCTGTGACTGCTAATGGAAAGTGGAAAAAAAAGTTGGGGTGTCAGACTGTGGGGGGAGGGGGCTTCTGTGATTACCAGTGGGACAGTAGAACAAGGCTGGGTCAGAAGACAGTGTATATATGGTTCTGTGATTAACAGACTGACTCTCACTGCCTCCTCTCTCTCCATATCACTAGCCCCACTCTCTTTCGCTGCCTCTTCTGGAGTTTCTTCATCCCCTCGCCATCCTTTGCAATGTTTCACTCTTTCCCCTCCCACTCTTTGCCATTTGCCCCCATTCTGCACTCTTTGCCCCCCCCAATGCCTTACAAGCTTCTCTTTCCCCAAGAATAATTGTTGAGGCTTTCCATTGGTGAAACTGTTAGGATGTGACCCTCGGTTATATTTCAGTTTGAGATGCATAGATTAAAGCATATTGGAAAGACTGTGGAAGGAAGCTGGAATGCCTCTTTTAAAGTGCATTGCTAAGTACTGGCTGACATGGCTAAGCCCCAAGTCTCATGCTTAAAGCAATAGTATTTTGTTGCCAGCTTGAGTTATATAACAGTGCTAATTTCCCTGCTAGTAATGGTCTAATTGGGTTGTATGGTGCACTAATAATGCATCAAGCTGGCAGAATCTTCTCTCTCACCTTTTACCTGCACGTACACTATTTTCCATATTTTAACCCTTTAATGACCAGAGGGGTGTGCAAAGCAATGTGTTGCACACCCCTGTGATTCTTAAAGAGTTAACTAATATTGCAAACTTGTAGTGCCATACACAAATTCATACAGTACCTGGTGAATGCAGATTTCACTAGGATTTTACTCTTAACACAGCATTTCAAACTCCACTTGTGCAAACATGGACAATTTTAAAGAGATAGTAATGTAAATCTAGTTCTTTTCATATTTATCTTCAGATCTGATTTGAAAGATCCCCCCCCATTTCCATTACATCAGGCAGAGATCCCTCAGATCTGAAAGCCGATCGCTTGACCAGACAGATCACAACAAATGCTAAAATGCTGCATACAGTAAGTGAAAAAGAAGATTTTAGCCTTACCTGTTAAATCTTTGCTTTTATTCCATAAAGGTAACTGGTAACTCCGGGAGGCAATCCGCCCCTTAGTAGGTAGGAACAATTCTAAAAGTGTATCCCCCTGCATACACTTTTAGAATTATATAGCCCCCCTTCCCTCCTTGGCTGCAGCTAGCCAATCAGCTCCAGAAAGATTTGAGACACTAACTATGACTAGATAGTAGAAGGGAAGAAGACTCCTGTGAGCATGACCCCGAAGGACCCCCACGGTCTGCCACAGGAGAGCCAAGCATGGTCTCTTGACAGGGTGGGAGACCAGTAACCTGTATGGACTAAGAGAAAAGGATTTAACAGGTAAGACTAAACTCCTCTTTTCTCTGTTGTCCAATACAGGTTACTGGCAACTCTGGGATGTCCAACCATTAAGTTTCCCAGAGGCGGGAAGAAGGCAAGGACCAGGCGCAAGGCCCCCAAAGTCACCAGTGCAGATATGAACCATCAGATCAGAGATAGCCCAACAAACAATGAAGTGTCAACGGACACAGAACAGGGGTAACAACACCCCAGGAACTGTCACACAGCACACTGAACTAGAGCCAACAGGGCTCAAAAGTAAAGGAAGCACCAAGAACCAAAGAAAATCCCAGACAGGCAAGACTGCCTCCAGGATTTTCCTCCCAAAGCTGACATCAGCCGATGCCAACACATCAACACGGTAGTGCTTCGAAAAAGCGTGCACAGAAGACCAAGTGGCTGCCTTGCATAACTGATCAGCGGAAGCCCGATTCTTGTAAGCCCAAGAGGTCCCAATAGATCTCGTAAAGTGAGCCGTGACCCGAAAGGGATCAGGCTTTTTCCTAAGCTCATAGGCCATACGAATAGTGGACTTGATCCAAGAGGCAATAGTCACATTGGATGCCGGTTTTCCAGCCCTAGGACCCTCAGGAATGACGAACAGCGCGTCTGATTGGCTGACAGATTCAGTGCGATGTACATAAAATTTGAGACAACGCACCACGTCTAACAAGTGGTCAGGCCTGGGCAGAAAGAGGGCACCACAATCTCCTGATTGATGTGGAACTCAGAGACCACCTTAGAAAGGAACTCCTTAGAAGTGCGAAGCACCACTTTATCCTTGTGAAACACCAAATAAGGAGGTTTACAGGACAGAGCATGCAACTCCGCGACACAGCAGACAGACACAATTGCCAGTAGGAAGGCCATTTTCCACATCAAGAGGAGTAGAGGAATAGTAGCCAAAGACTCAAATGGGGATGTTGAAGAACACCCAAAACCAAGTTAAGATCCCACTGAGGAGCAGGAATCCTAAAGGCAGGACAAACATTAGCAACTCCCTGGAAGAAAACCGTGACATCAGGAAGGATGGCAATGCGCCTCTGAAAGAAAACAGAACTGTAGGTAGATCAAATTCCTGAGGCAGGTCCCTGTCAGCACACCAAGACAAAAAGGTTGACCAGACACTATGGTAGATCTTGGAAGAAACAGGTTTGTGGGCACTAGCATAGTAGCCACCACACCAGAAGAAAAACCTCTCTTCTTCAATATTGAGGATTCAATTTCGAAGCTGTCAAAACTAGCCAATGAACACCCTCTTTCCACAGGTAACCCTGAAGGAGAAGGTCTGGATGGTAAGGGAGCTGGAATGGCTCCGCCACTGACAGATCCAGAAGCTCCAGAAGGACTGACGAAGCCAGTACGGAGCAATCAGAATGACTGGACAACGCTCCACTTGTAATTTCCGTAACACCCTGTGCAACATGGGGAGGGGAGGAAAGATGTAGGCCAGAGGAAACAACCAAGGAATGGACATCGCATCCGTCGCCAGAGCCAGAGGGTCTCGCCACCGAGAGCAGAACCTCGGTACCTTCCTGTTGTGTCTTGTTGCCATCAAGTCGATGTAAGGAGGACCCCATCGCTGAACAATGAGGTGAAACTCCTCTGGGTGTAACTCCCACTCTCCGCTGTCTACTGTGCGTTGACCAAGGAAGTCTGCCATGACGTTGTCTACGCCAGAAATGTGCACTGTGGAAATAACAGGAACCTGTTCCTCTGCCCAGGACAAAATAGCCTTGACCTCTAACCAAGCAGTGAGACTTCTTGTTCTGCCTTGCTTGTTGATGTAAGCCACGGCCGTGGAGTTGTCGATGGAACTGGATTCTGATGCAGAATCGCGGAAACCCTGCGGACAATCTGGTAAGCCACCTCGTCCGTGAGGAACACCTTGCTCTTCTGAGTGTCGAAGAGAAGGCCCAGGATGACCAGGCGCTGGGATGGGACAAGATCTGACTTGTCCAAGTTGATGATCCACCCGTGATGGGTGAGAGCCTGAATGCAGTGCTGAACTTGCTGATGAAGAAGTTCCGCAGAGGGGGCTTCTAGAAGCAAGTCGTCCATGTAAGGAGTAACTCTGATGCCGTCCTGGTGGAGGATGGATATCAATGCACCCAAGTTGAAGACCTGAGGAGCCATCATCAGACCAAATGTAAGAGCTGAGAATTGAAAATGTCCCCTGTCGCAGTCAAACCAGAGGTACTGCCGGCTCTCTGGATGAATGGCAATGTGTAAGTACCTTCCTGAAGATCCAGAGAAGCAAGGAATTCCCCTGGGGACATGGCAGCAATGACCGTGCATAGGGACTCTTGATGATAATGAGTCCGGGTCACAAAGGAATTGAGATCCTTCAAGTCCAAAATAGGGCGACAACCGCCGTCCTTTTTGGCGACCACAAAGAGGTTTGAGTAGAAACCCGAACCCCTGTCCTGGATAGGCACCGGCTCTAGGACCTCTTTGTCCAGAAGAGCCTGAACAGCGCTGTTGAACAGACAGCATTTCTCTGCAACCTGAGGTGTGTGAGAAGGATGAAAACGAAAGGGAGGAAGAGAATGAAAGGGATCTTGTACCCTTCCGTCACCACCTGTAAAACCCATGGGTCTGTCACAGAGTCCTACCAAATGCTGAGATAGTGTCGTAGACGACCACCCACAGCGGAGTACAGACCCGGGCTCGGGGAGTCATGCCGAAGAAGTCTTGGAAGCCTTGGGCTTGGAGGAGACCTTGGGCTTCCATTGCTGTATGGGCTTGGAGGAGGTATGCAGAGCTGAGGGAACCATCTGGTTTGCCAGACGTGTCTCATTCTGAAAGGAACGAAAATACCGGTTACGCTTGAGCGGCAATTTCTTTCTGGAAACCAATGGTAGAAGAGTACTCTTAACCCCAGTGGCCTCACTGATCAGATCCTTAAGATCCAGTCCAAACAAAGAGCTACCCTGAAAGGGTAGGGAAAGTAAGGTGTTCTTGGAAGCAGTGTCAGCAGACCAGATCTTGAGCCAAAGAGCTTGTCTGGCCATCACAGACATGGTGGAAACCCTAGCCACCAAACAGATGGCATCAAATAAGGCAGCAGAAACATAGTGCTGTGCCTTTGATATGTTGGCAAGAAGGCGCAACTTGTCTGAAGTAGGTGCATCCTGACGAACAGCCTTGGTGAGCTGTTCAGTCCAGACCGCAATGGCCCGGTTCTCCCATGTTGCGGCACATGCTGGACGCATAGCAGAACCAGCGGTGGCAAAAATTGATTCGAGGGAAACCTCAAGTTTCTTGTTAGTCCAGTCCTTCAGAGCAGAGGCATCAGAGATTGGCAAGGCAGTAGATTTAGATAGCCTGTATACAGGAGCATCCACTTTGGGGGGGATGAACCCACTGAGCAAGCTCAGCTTCAGAAAAGGGATAAAGCTCGGCAAACTTCCTGGACACAGATGGTTTCTTATCCGGGGATTTCCACTCCTCAGACACAAGGAGGTCAAGAGTGGAGTTAGGTGGAAAGTAAGTAAGAGGCTTAGCAGGCTCCTGGAATACATCAGAGGGATCAGAAGGGACCTCCTGAACTAGGGGAATATTAAGTGTAGTTAAGACGGCCAAGATCAGGCCCTCAGCGGAGGGTTCAGGATCAGCCTTATAAGGGTCCCCAAAAAACTGAGAGGAGCCCAACACAGAATATTACTCAACATCTGAATCCACCAGCAGTTCCTCCTCATGCTGCTGTCACTAATGGGTTAAAGGGGAACTACCACCCCGCAAAAACATTAATTAAGTCTTCATCTGGCGACTGACAGTGCAGGCGCACGGACGTCACTATGACAAGATGTCCGTGCTTCCTGCTACTGTGTGCCTCCAAAAAACTCGAAAATCTTTGAAACCAGGTAATATTTCTGGCGACTAGCGCTACTAAGCAGCTAGTCGCCAGATGAAGACTTAATTAATGTAAAGTTTTTGCAGGGTGGTAGTTCCCCTTTAATGATCAGGACATCTGTATAAAAAAAATCAGAAATTCTGGTGCAAACAAACTGCAGCATAGGGGACAAATAAAATTTCCCACTGATTAAAGTTAGGCTTTTTATCCCCTGAACAGGTTGCTCCGCAATGAGCTGAAGACCTCTCAAGCATTCAAGGTGTTAAAACGCCATTTAAAACAACGGCCATTTGGGAATGTTTATTTGTCCCCTATGGTGCAGTTGGTTGGTACCAGAATTGCTCCAGTCTGTTTTATAAATAAGGATCATTGTATTTACTACAATAGAAACTGCAATTGATACATATAAATCGTGGTAACTTACTTGTAAGGAAAGCCTGCCCAGTCCATGTATGATTGGCAAAATCCAAGGGAGTAAAAGACCGTCTGTGCAGTATTTCTGACTGTAAGGTAAAACGTGTAGTAATTATACCTTAATTATCATGTAAAACATTTAGAGCCCTATTCAGTAAACTAGAGAGGTGAAATGACGGTGCAAACTAACTACACCATCGAGGACAAGTAAAAATTCTCCATGATTTTAACAGGACTTATAACCCTTGAGTTAGACGCTGCCAATTAATTCAAGGGGTTAAAAGCTCCATTTAAATCAATGGAAAAATGGGCAGTTTATATACATCTCTTATTGTACAGCTGTTTAGCTCAAGAATAGCAATGCTTTAGCATCTCTTGTTTAGCCTCATAAAGCCATTAAAATTAATCTTTCATCTAAACAGTTTTTATTCTCATTAAATGTTTCTATTCAAACTGCCTACACTTATGAGTTCTGTCTTTGTATAAATGTAATAGTTGTAAAGATCTTTCATTTAGTATTTGTAGAATTTAAATTGAGCAGAGCTTTGTTCTCTGACCTCCACATTCTCAGTTCCCCCCATAAGGGAGGAGTAATCCTGCATGCCCTTTTAAAATTGAGTTCACATTAAAAGGGGAAGGGGGGGGGGTGGAGGCGACTGTTCCTTTTCAAAGTACCATCACATAAGTCTATTATACTACAATATCTTCCTCTGTGATAAAGTGGAAATCTCTTACCCTGAAGGTGTGCGTGGTGTTTGGCCTTGAAAACTGCTCTGCAACTACAGTTCGTTCTTTTTGGAGCCGTCGGCCGTTGGTTTCAGGAACCGCACTAGATACCCGGCTATGAGGGAACCTTGTTCTTTGCTGTGATATAAATAAATATAACATATCTTTATATAAAGTGCTAGACTGCGAAGCTCCCTGTGTGCGATGCAGTCATGCGCAGTAGAGACTGGCCGAACGCTGGGAGCATTCTGTGCATTCGGGCAGTCTCCACGACGCATGACTTGCTCTTGTGGGCTGCAAGTGAGGCGGCAGCTGTACACAGAGCAGGACCGGCCTCTTTACCCTTTGAGTGCCAAAGGGGTACACAACTCATTGCTTTGCAATGCGTTGTGTACATCTCTGGCACTCAAAGGGCTTTTACACTAGTAATATAAATAAATATATAATAAAATGTGGAAATATTTTCAAGTGTGAATAAACTTACTCTTTGACGTACTATGCAAGTGCACCACATGTAAAAGTCAAATTGTGAGTCTTTTTTTCCATTTTAACCTTTTTTTTTACAACAACTCATGTCCCTGACAGTGTGCTTGCTGTATTGATCGTTCCATTTAGCATTCTGTCAGACTGTGAAAGCAGGGAGCGTGATAAAATGCAACACTATTCTTGTAGCAGAAAATACTGGAAGGAGGGAGGGAACTCTAAAGCTCTCGGCCTTCCAGTATATTAAATGCACTTAGTCCGCTTTACATCTTTTATCAGAGGAGGTAATTTAAGATTAAGAATAATACTAACAATTACTATTTGTATATAACAAGATATTATGCTGCATTTCCAGATACTAAGCATATTTCCAGTGTATTAAGAAGCAATAGGTTAAACACATCTCTAGGCTCCAATGGCTTTAAGTACTGAGCAAGCATTTTACTGGGGATTCTGACAGCAGTGAAAGTCAGTCAGTACCCAGTCTGAGGTGGAAATGTCTGTGTGTCCATACCAAAGTGTAGACCTCCTAAGCAATTATGCTTCTATAGAATGCATTTTCTCATTTCAAAATGTTTGTTTTGATAGACTATAATGAGACATATGTATAAATGTGAAGTGGAGCAAACCAACTGCACAAACAGGGGACAAATAAGAATTCACTCAAAATGTTAATGGGTGCTTTTAGCCCTTTGAGAGCAATGCATTGTGTACCCCCTCCGGCACTCAAAGGGTTAACCTATTCTATGCTAGAGAGGTCTACAACATATCGTGAAGAAATGCATTGGAGACCTCTCAAGAATTTATGGGATTAAAAGCTCATTAAATAAACTGGAAATTCCCTATGGTGCTGTTGATTTACCCAACAATTGCTCACATTTGCCTATATATAAGGCCCAGTATCCTCCTATATAATAAAAGGCCAGAGAGTTGGTCACGATGCAGTCAGGCCCAGTAGAGACTGCCCGTGTTCGGCCAGTCTCTACTGTGCATGACTGCATAGCGTGAGTGAAGCGGCGCAATCGCGTGGAGTAGTGAGGTAACAGAAGTACGCAGAGCAGGTCCAGGTAATGTTAACCCTTTGAGAACCCCTCTGGCACTCAAAGCGTTAAGAGGTCGGACCTGTTCTGCGTACTGCCATTACCTCACTGCTCCACGGCCCATGCACACGGGCATTTACACTAGTATATTATATACAACTAATTGGGCTGAGAAAACATATTGGCCCACATTTAACATGAAAAATCCTAGGGGGTTATGCATTAAGACGTGATAAAGAGGTGATAAAGGTGGAGATGACTTCTCCAGCGATATCAGTTCTCCAGTTCCCATGTAATTCTATGGAGCTTATGCACTAAGATTACTCCAACTTTGGAGACGTTAGTGCATAGGTTTCATAGAATAACACAGGAACTGGAGAAGTGATATCACTAGAGAAGTCATCTCCACTTTATCACCTCATCATCACTCCTTAGCGCACAACCCCCCTAATATGGCAAATATCAACCTGACCCTTGTAATGCCAGTACTTTACTCATAGAGTGCCACTCGATACTTTGAAATTAAATAGTACCAGGAGTTATTATTGTCCACAGAGTTCAATTTATGGCTGAAGAGCAAGTCACAACTCAGTGCTCTCTGAGGGAAGGTCTACCAACAGGGATGAAATACTGTACTAGTAATCACTCCCAGAAGATAAGAAACAGGATGTATTAACCTTTTGAGTGCCAGAGAGGTATGCACTGGATGCCTCTCTGTTACTCAGATGGTTAACAGATGATGTTTATAGTGGGAAAAAACCCACAATCTTACATAGTTCTCAGAAAAGACATGTCTATCCCAGGCATTTCTGAATTCCCTACCAGTGACAGGTGTTTTGTTAGTCTAATGCCATAAGGGCTTCACTTCATTTTTGCAAAATGCTAACAGGATGTTACAAAATGTAAGTGTGTGTCACTTCTTCCTTGTGACGTACCCTGCAGCTTCTTGTTCTTGAAGCAGCGAGCTTTATAGAATACCAAAAATCCTCTTTGTAGGCAGATGTCTTGGTGAAATTGTGCAATGGGCGCATGGAAGGCAAATGTATATTTATAGTAAAAATACCATTGCGCCTACACTTGTAACTTATGATCTGCATGAATAATCAATCTCATGATTGTGTCATTAATCCTGTGATTTATTTTTATATGTCACCCCCTTCCTTTGCGGGGATGTAAACTATGTTTGTTTATGCGTCTTGAGAAGGTATCCTTTTCAAATATCGCATTTTAAATAGCGCGCTGCTTTAAGCCACATTCAGCAGGTTGCAGTGTTCAGAAGGAGGACATGACCATCTCGCACTGCATATCAGCGTGAGATGGTCATGTTGTGCCTATAAACAGCGCGATCTGTCACTGTAGTAGTTGTATTGCAACTGTCCTGGTCGTGCCTTTAAACAGCGCAATCTGTCAGTGTAGTAGTACTGCAATTGTACCGTTGCGATTACTATGTAGTGGAGCAAAAGTAGTAATTACAATGGGACAAAGCGCTTTTTCAAATGCGATAGGCTGTTATTTGCCGTCACTCTGTCTGTGTGTATGGTGCTGTAGTGCTTGGCGAGGACAGGAGAGAGACAGGCGGGGACAGAAAGAGACACGGCTCCGGCCCAAGGGTGCCTCCCGCTGGTCCTAGTAGGACACGTATCTCTGTATAACTCCCGAGAGCGGACCGAGGCTTCTCCCTGCGTTAATGTGGTAGGACCGGTTTTAGCTCAGGGGTTAGCAATATGTGGCTCTTCAGCAGTGGGGACTAAAAATCCCATTGTCGCGAGCCAGCCAAAGCAATTGCAGTCTTCAACAGCTGGAGATGGGTAATAAGGGCACTGTTTATGTAGGCTGCCATTAGATGGGTAGTAGGTCTTCCTTAGACACTCAGTAATATTAAAAACAGCCTCTGAAAAAGCGCTTTGTCCCGTTGCAATTACTACTTTTGCTCCACTACATAGTAATCGCAACGGGACAATTGCAATACTACTACATTTACAGATCGAGCTGTTTAAAGGGACGACATGACCATCTTGCGCTGATATGCAATGCGTGATGGTCAATGTCCCCCTTCTGAACACCGCGACCTGCTGAATGTGGCACAAAGCAGCACGCTATTAAAAATGCACTATTTCTAAGGTAAACCTCTTGAGAAAGTTCCTGTTCTTATATTGCTCTCCTTGTGGTACTGCAATACATCTAGTGTGTCTGATAAAGGGTGAGAATACAATGCTAGTATTAGTACTTCCAACCTCTGCTGGGAGGCTGCTCTCTGTGTATATCACCCTGTCTGTAAAGTAGTCCTTACGCAGAGTTTTCTACCCTCTAAAGTTAGATCATTACCTCTTATTCTACTATGTTCTTTATCTAAAATGCCTCAATCCTGAACTATATTAAATCCCCTAATAGATTTAACCTGTGAGTGTCAGATGGGTACGCATGCAATGCATTGCATACCCCCTGGCACTAAACTGGTTAAAACAGTTGTGCCATATCACCCTCTCCCTCCTTTATTCCAAACAAAACATAGTAAGTTCTTTGAGTCTATCCTGGTCTATCTTCCAGTACAACCAATAATCAGGTTTGCTTTTCTCACCACTTTACTGCATTGCTTGCCCACCTTCAAGTCATCTGAAATAATAAATCCCAAACCCCTTTCCTTTGATGAATAGAATGTATAATGATGTGTGACCCATTGTATAGTAACAATAACTTACAGCTGAATGGAGTGATCCAGGGACTGATAAATGTTGCTCAAGTGTTTCTGAGTTAATGGGTGGTAATTTATTTCTATTTGCTTGTATGGATGGGGATGACAATCGTTCCAAACCAGTATATCTGAAATGCACAAATGTAAACATTATTTAACTGTTTATAGACTAGAAAGGTATGAAATGCACTGCATATGTCTCTAGAATACAACAGGATAAATAAAAGGCAACCTGTTGAGTGCCAGAGAGGTGAGTCACGAGTTGTAGAGCAATACACTCCTCACTCTTCTGACACTCATAAGGGACCTAGGGTCAGGAATCTAAAAAGGTGCAATTCTGGAGCAAACCAAATGCCCCCAGAAGGAACTAAAAAAATCCCTTTGATTTCAATAGAAATTTTAATCATTTGAATGTTGGAAATGTGTAAAACTCATTTATTCACAATGAGTTGGAGACCTCTCTAACATTCAAGTGGTTAAAGGTCCAATTGAAATCAAAGGGAATTTTCATTTGATCCATAAAGTTGGTTTGCTCCATATTTGTACCTCTTGACCTTTCTGGATGTGAACCACAGTCACTAAAATGCCTTAATCATATAACTAAAGAGAGCTAGCTTCATACTTTCAGAGCTCATATATAACTTTATTTTTTATTTCTTTAAAATGTCCCCCTTTTGTTCCTGAGTGATGCCAAATAATTTCCATGTAAGGAGGTGTGCAGCTTCAACACTGTACCACAGAGATATCTGTACTGCCTGCCAGACCACAGTGATGGGGAGTGGGAGCCTCTGTCTTTATTTAGAAGCTGGCAGTGGAGATTTGGGGACATAGGTGCAATTCTAGGGGAATCCAACTGCACCATGGGTGCAAATTAACATTCCCTTTGATTTATATGGGGCTTTTTAACCCCTTGAATGCTAAAGAAATTGCAATCCCATTGGATTTACACTTAACCCTTGAAAGTCAGCGACAATTGTCAAACACCACAATGGAGATGCTCATAGTGTCCAAGGAGTTAACCATTTGAGTGCCAGAGGGGTGCACAGTGCATTGATTTGCACTCAAAGGGATAAGTTTTAATCATATTAAAGTTTATCTGTCACCTTTAAGTTTGTTTAGCGGATAACCCAATTAGAAGCTGCCTATGTTTCACTTTAGTCAAGACCAGCGGATGTATAGTTTAGGCGATATTTTTATTTCCGTGTGGTAAGCGGACAAGCAGAGTGCAGTACTGTGTGCTAATTCAGATATATGCAGCTTCACATGCCAATGAAGTTTTTGCTAATTAAGCTATGTGCTGCACTGAAAGACTTTCACTTCTTCCAGCAATAACAGGGAGTATCTCCCAAGTCAGGCTGAGTGCCATTCTGGCAGTCAAAGGGTTAACCAGCTTATTTGTACAAAAGTGCACAGGCCGAGTGCTAGACACGGATCAAGTCAATGAGACTGGTATGATATGGACTAGACATGGATCAAGTCAATGAGACTGGTATGATATGGACTAGACATGGATCAAGTCAATGAGACTGGTATGTAACAGACAACTACTCTCAGGAACAGTAAGGTATCAGTTACACAGTGGTAGTTGCAGGCAGGTGGTTAGGCCCTATTGGCATACTAGTTCATGTGTACTAACTAACTGGTTAAGAGAAAATGTTAGAAATCACAGGAAAGCTGCACCCTGGGGTCAGATGGGTATTTAGTCCATAGGCCTATAGGCCGTATATCAGTTGTCCATAGATTGTTTTGTGGAATTGCAATTTAATGATATTTCTTTTGATGGATAAACATATAAGGGGACATTTTATTCAAACTGTTAAGTTCTTTTTTAATTACATAAAGTATTTATTTCTATTAAACAACAACATAAAACCCCTATTATACATTTTAATCCGCCACATTTAAAAGGAACACTAACAACTCATAATAATAAACCACCTTAACCCCTTAAGGACAGGCCGAGGACCACAGAGCTTTTTTTTTTTTTCTTTGTCTAACCGATTCAGGGCTCCCCAAAAGGCCTGCAGCCGCGCGGGGAGCCCTGAAATTCACGTCGTGCCAGTACCATCATGGGTCCTTATCGCACGTCATGGGTCCTTAAGGGGTTAATCAGAGCAAAACATCCTAATGGTTACTGTGAAGCCATTTTGTGTATATTGGTTCTACAAAATTCACCTTTAAATTAGTACTGGTAATCGTGTCCATGGAGGCAGACATGATTCTTTGTTACGGGACTCAAAGACAAACTCCACAACACTGAAGGCTTGCTTCCCAAGAAGATGTCAATGGGAATTTTTATCCCTGGATTTCTGAAGAAGGAATCATGTCCGCTTCTATAGACATAATATTCAGTGCTAATGAAAGATTAATTTTAGACTTATTTCATTCTATCATTCAAACTTTCTTCACAGATTAAGGTAGGAATATATTTTTAAAGGTTTTACTGATCCTTTAACCTTATTTTAACCCTTTAAGGAACAGAGGGGTGTGCAACGCATTGAAAAGCAAGATTCAAGAGTTAAGTACAGGTTATGGTTTTCAATAAATTAGTCAAGGCCATTATCCCAATTACTTGTTACGAAACTATTTTATCAGGAATGATACCTAGAGATTGTCTCTCATTTTCAAATGTGTGTTTGGTACTCGTTTTATCTACTGAAAAAATCTTGCTGGGACTAGAACCTGCCACCTTGAGATTTAACAGATTCTACAGGTGGTGCATTAACCATCTAAGCTATCTTACTGTTGGTATAAATCATATTTGGAGGTTGTGTTAACAAGTCGTGTTTCCCTGGATGTGCCTGCATAATTTAAGAATGAAGAAGCAAAAACCTGTATTCATGTATTGTATTACAGATTTGACGTTGAAAATTCATAATTTGTATCTGTTCGTTTCAAATAATAATGGCATGCAGTGATACAATTGGTTGTATATTTAATTAACCTTTTAAAAGGATCAGAGGTGTAAGCAACACATTGCACGTAAATACAAAGTTAGGAATATAATTGGTCACTTCTGCCTTACAGTTTTGTCCCCCTGAGAACTTCATCGCTGTAAACATTGGGTGTTTTAGTTCGTAGAGGATCCAAAGTAAGAGAAGGCAGTCGCCGCTGTGTTGGTGTTTTCCTTGAAGGGGTTTGCAATATACGAGAGGACGAGAGAAAATTGTTGTCACTTAATCGTCCTGGCCGGTTCCGTGCTGATGTAAGTGCACTTGATGCAGTGGTTATTGTTTTATAGTCCTGTTCATTTCTGTAGAAATTAGTATAAAGTAAAATATCAAACAGGTTGTACAATCATATAAACTGTATATGTTTTATTATATTTAAAAGATTCAATTGCTATATAGGAAATTATATGTTTAAATAACCTGTGGCTGTATTCCCAGCCCCCCCCCCCAAATAAAATCTTGTATTTTCAATATAGGAGCTCTAGCATATAGTCATTCATGTGCCTTGTATAGGTATCCATGAAAAAAACCCATATCATATAATACTAGTTGAAAACCCTGTGTACACGGGCCACAGTGCCACCCAGCAATCTCAGCTGGTGGCTGGATCCTCTCATCACTGGCGGCGTTGCAGTCAGGCGCAGTAGAGACTGCCCATGCCGTGGCTGATATGGAGCGAGGCGCTCCAAATTCAGACCGCTTAGTGCCAGGAAGGTGCACAGAGAGGACTCTGGTCTGAATTCGGAGCGCCCCACTCTGTATCAGCCGTGGAGCGGGCAGTCTCTACTGCGCATGATAGCTTCTGACAAACATACCTTAGCGAATTATTATACAGGATTATTTGAAACGTATAAAACTCTGTACTATAGGTCTCTGAAGTAATTGTGCAATCACTGGTGTAAACAGTAAAAGATAAGATAATGCATTCTAAAAAAGATAAACAATGGGATGTAACCTCAGTCTACTAACCCTTTAAGTGCAAGAGGGGTACACAATGCACTGCGTACCCCTCTGGTGCTCAAAGGGCTACAGGAACACCAAAAAATGAAATTTGTTGAATTAACTTTAAATATTATCCGTAGCTAGCATATGTAAAAATGACTCATATTGTCCTGTTCAGAAAGCATTTATTTAATGTTGTTTGTGCTAACTGGAATGAGTGATAATATTCAGCTAATGGATTATGATTATCGTTCACTGCTCTTATATCTAGAAAAGGTTGTTCTCAGTCCATTCCGACAATTCTGGACAATGAATGGAAAGGGCAGGTATGTCTGCTCCTTCAGTGAACATATATTAGGCCTCAGAAAACAGAGACCTCTTACTGATGGTAGCAAGAGGTAGAGTGTATTTAAGCAAATAACCTCAAGATGTCTTGAGAAAGGTCCCTGTGAGGACCGAAACGTTGATCAAATAAAAATTTCCTGTTCATTTGCTTTAAGACCCATGGGAGCTGCCTTCTTTATATATATATATATATATATATATATATATATATATATATATATATATATATATATTTATATATATACACACACATTCATATACAAACACACAGATTGCTTTATATACTGATCTCTGTTCACATCTCATCACAAAATACTTTAGACTTCAATAGACCTAAACAGCTCATGTAAATATATAAAATGATGGCTTTCAGAAGGATACGTACCAAGGCATGTCCTTCTGCTAAGAAAATTAAGTGCTACCTTGTGTATAGTTCTCTTTTAAAAGTACATTACCTCTTTTTCATTTTAGGTGTTACTCTACGTTTAAAGGGAAATACATCCTTAGATATAATTGAGGTCATATTGATTCTTGATAGATATTTATAATAGAATTCAAATGAAAAAAGATAAATTAATTTCTTATCCAAAATAACCATACCGATGGCCTCTTTTTCAGTTAAAACTTACAGCTGGTTCCTTACACACAGTCTTTTCTATGAATGCTTGGTGATTCTTTGATTTGGGAAGGACTAACTAGATTTTAATTGACAAGTTAAAGGTCAGTGTGGATGTCAGTGGAGCTTATATAGGTTACTTGTTATTACTGACTGAAAATTAGTGGCATACATACGGTGTCTTCTCCACTGCTCCAGTATGTCTGTGTTGTAGAGGTTTAGCCTGAATAGTCATCACCCCATTCAAGTCACTATATAAATTACGACTAGCCTGTAACAGAAAGTAATTGTATTAGTCTCCTTTGAAGAACAATATTTATATTTAAACAGTATGAATTTATCTTGTGTTAACACGGATTAAAATATTTAACAGGCATAATACAATGATAACAACAATTACCATGGAAAATTAGTCAAGTTGTAAATATATTATATTATTTCCCACAATATAATGCAGCATACAAATCAATGATGTGAAGACATATGGATGAAAATGCAGCTGATGGGATTCTCTGTACTAATATGTATATTTACCATCATATTCATTCATTCATTCAGGCAGCATCACAAGGACAAAACTGGAACAATTTTGGGGCAAATAAACTGAACCATAGAGAACAATAACAAACTCAGTTATGTAACTGGGGGAACTAATCATTCCTATAAATATACCACACACACACACACACACACTTACCTTAGGGCCAGAATATACTAATGACTCCTAGGAATTTTACCCTTGTGCCTTTCTCTTGATATAACACCTCCAATGAGTACTGTATGTTATGTCCATGGAGGCTGACATGACAATTTCTGGAAGTTTTTTAAACTGAAACAGGAAGAGTGCAGGAGTCTACTTAACACTTTAAGGGCCAGAGGCTTGTACAACACATTGCACAGAGTTGCACACTGCTCTGGTAAGGGTTAAAATTAACATGTGCAGTGGACTGATTGTGGGCTAGCAACCGTCATGTCCTCCTCCATGGGCATAGCATCAAGGACTGATTGAACAAAGGCACATGGGTAAAATTGATAGGGGCCATTATGATCTTCTGTTTATAGTAATAAGTAGGGGTTATTATTAGGAGGTGTTTAGCAATGAGTTGGAGACCTCAAAACCATTCAAGCCCCATTTAAATAAATAGAAATGTTAAGAATTTTTATTCATCCCCATGATGCTGTTAATTTACCCTAGAATTGTTCCACGTTTACATTTGTGCATAAGACCCATTGTGTTATATGAAAATAACTATTGTCTACAGATGAACGATGGGGACATCCAGGTGTTAGGGGTAGAAATAAAATGGGATTTCCGTGTACTTAATGATAAAATTATAGAACAAAGGAACCCTGGGGTGAAATCCCCTCCTTCATGAGGGCAGGGCACTGACAAGAGCTCTCTGAGGCAGTGACACCAGTCCTACACCACTTCAACCCTGCTGGTTTTTCTCCAGGAGGGAAGTTCTGTGTTCCACTTGGACTAAGAAAAAGGGATTTATTGGTAAGTACACAAAAATGCCGTTTCTGCTTGTATTCTATGTGGAACACAGGAACCATTGTTATATATATAGGAAATTAACTGGTACAACATGAACTACAGGTGTCAACAGACGTCAAACACTACAAACCAGGGAACATTAACTAACATGTTACTGCTCAAAAGAAAAATCAGGAAGCACTACACAGGCACAACGGACTGTAGAAGCTTTTGGCAATCCATTAACAAACCAGGGAACATTAACTAACATGCTACTGCTCAAAAGAAAAATCAGGAAGGACTACACATGCACAACAGACTGTAGAAGCTTTTGGCAAAGCTGGCTTTAGCTGAAGCCAACACTAATATGGCAGTGTTTGACAAATGTGTGGAGGGACAACCATGTCGCCACGTTAAACAGCTGTTCAGCAGAGGCCTGATCCTTATAGGCTCATGATGCCCCACTGACCTGGCGGACTGCACTGTAACCTTAAAGGGTAGTGGCTTCTGCCTTAAAGGAACATTATTACTTCATTTTAATGAAGTTTAAAATTGTGCATATTAAGGGCCCTCAGGGATGACAAAAAAGGCTGAGTGTGATGCAGAAAACAGTATTTCAAGCACTTTAAGACATCCAAGAGAAGACAAGAGCTCAAAAAGAGCCTTCTGAAGCACAGAAATGTGTTAAAGTGTCAAGATTTGTTTTTAACTTTATATGTTAAATATACATTTTAATATATTCTGAGACAGGATACTTTTCTTCTGCTGGAGTCTATCAAGATCGGAGAAGTATTCCCTTGTCTGGAATGGGAGATTCCCCTGCTGCTTAAATACCAGTTAGGAGCAATTTTCAGTGCTTACCGGTCACCAGGTCTTGCGAGTACACAAATATATCTAGGGGTAGATTTAAAGGCAGGCGTTAGCAAAAAAAACTACCGTTGTGTTTTTTAACGTGCAGTAAGCCATTTAAAGGTCCGTCTTAAGAACAGCTAACTGCAGTTTGATAATCCTTATGTCCGATAATCTTACGTGCATTGAGATTTTATAACAAACACACCGGAAAACACTTACCTGGATAACAACACCCCAACACGCTCTTAAAGGGACAGCCTACCATACTCACATGTGGCTTGTTTTCCACTCAGGGAGGGAGAGAGAAAGAGAGAGAGCGAGATAGAGAGAGATACTCCAGTAAGTATGTTCACATACCTATTGATGCGAAGACTGCAGAGAAGGCGTGCAAGGGCTAAGGAACACCAGCAACTCCAAAGCACACCTGATCAACAGCCTTCACCTGTTGCAAGTGGAGGCGGCTCTGGCTCAAGAGCCACACAGCAGCCCATCACCACCTGGAGGACAACACCTGCCTGCAGACCCACAGGTGCTGTAACAGGATGATCCCCAGATACAGCAACAGGATGCTCCCTAGCTGCCACAGGGACCCCTGGAGCAGAGTAGGATGTGCAGATGACCACAAAGGCCCAGGGTATACCGCCCCAAGGGTCATGTTCCTGGGAATGACCGATGATGAGGTGATAGATCATTACAGGTTGAGGCCGCACAGCATCATTGCCCTAGATGAGGTTATCAAGGATAAGGTTGATCCAGTATACATCCACAACCATGCCCTAACTCGCTTGCAAAAACTCATGTATGCCATACATTTCATGACAAGTGGAGCCTTCCAGTCGACAGAAGGTTATGCATCTGGCATGTCACAGGCCACATTCTCGAGGGTGCTGGCCCAGGTGTTGCCAGCCCTCAAAAGCAAGACCAGTACTATATCCATTTTTCCACCACCGACATGGAGTGGACACATCTGAAGCAGGGCTTTTACGCAAAGGGGGGCATGCCCAGGGTAATGGGTGCAATAGATTGCACCCATGTCTGTATCAAAGCTCCAGAACGTGAGGGACATATATTCATTAACCGCAAGAAGTTCCACTCCATGAACATGCAGATGGTGTGTGACAGCAACATGAATGTGTGTGTGAAATATCCAGGGAGCTGTCATGATGCATATATATTCAAACTCATCTGTACACAGAGACTCTGATTGTGAAAATCACTTACTTGATAACCAAATGATCACCATAAGGTTTCAATGTGTCTGCTACACACTGAAACCCTAGGGTAAGCATTGGGTTATGCAGTAAGATTCACACTGGAAAAATAAAGTTTAAAAAATGTGTAAAAAAAAAAAAGACTATGTGTGTGTGTGTGTTATGTGTCTGTGTACACAACTGCAGCTGCTGGTGAAGGATCTCCGCAGATGAGGCTTTCAGGAGCAGATCGTCCATGTAAGGAGTCACCCTGACTCCATCTCGATGAAGCACAGCTATCAAAGCTCCCAATACCCTCTGAAAGACCTGAGGAGCTGAAGTCAGACCAAAGGGAAGAGCTGAAAACTGAAAGTGGCCTTTGTGACAGGCAAATCTGAGATACCGTCTGCTCTCTGGATGAATAGGGATGTGAAGGTATGCATCCTGAAGGTTCAGGGAGGCAAGGAACTTCCCTGGAGACATTGCTGCTATCACAGAACGCAGAGATTCCTGACGAAAGTGGGAACTCACAACAAAGGAATTGAGATCCTTGAGATCCAAAATAGGACGAGCACCTCCGTCCTTTTTGGCCACAACGAACAGGTTGGAATAGAATCCTGAACCTGTGTCTTCTGGTGGAACCAATTCCAGGACCTCTTTGTCCAAAAGATCCTGAATAGCGTCGTCGAACAGACGTCTTTTTGTAGGCTCCTGAGAAGGACGAGTAAAATGGAACCGAAAAGGAGGAAGGGAAGAGAAAGGGATCCTGTATCCCTCTGATACCACCTGAATAACCCAAGGGTCCGCCACTGACTCCTCCCAAACCCGGCGAAAGATGTGGAGACGTCCACCTACAGCCGGATGCGGACCCGGGTTCGGTGAGTCATGCCGAAGCAGTCTTAGAGGTCTTGGCCTTAGGGGCAACTTTGGGCTTCCAGGACTGTTTGGGCTTGGAGGAGGAGCGCGTGGAGGACGGACCCGTCTGGGACGTGGAGCGTGTCTCAGTTTGGAAGGAACGAAAGGACAGATTGCGTTTGGCTGGAAACTTCTTCTTGAAGACTGATGGTAGAAGAGTACTTTTGCCACCAGTAGCCTCACTAATCATCTCCTTAAGTTCAGATCCAAACAGTAAGGACCCCTGAAAGGGTAAAGAAAGCAAAGCTTTCTTAGAGGCAGTGTCAGCAGACCAAATTTTCAACCAAAGAGCACGTCTAGCCACCACAGAGGAAGTAGAGGCCCTTGCCATCATGCACACAGCATCAAAAGCAGCGTCAGAAACATAATTTTGATCTTCTAATATATTAGCAAGAAGCTGCAACTGCTCAGACACTGGTGCATCCTGGCGAACTGCCTCAGTCAGTTGTTCAGTCCAGGCCGCAATAGCCCTATTAACCCACGCCACTGCAAAGGTTGGACGCATGGCAGTGCCAATGGAGGCAAAAATGGATTTAAGACAAATCTCTAACTTTTTGTCCGTCCAATCCTGCAGGGCCGAGGCATCTGATACAGCCAAGGCAGTAGATTTGGATAACCTAGAAATAGGAGCATCCACTTTAGGAGGATGAACCCATTTTGCTAGTTCAGCTTCAGGAAAAGGATAAAGTTTAGCAAACTTTTTGGACACAGAAGAGGATTTTTCAGGATTCCTCCACGCATCAGAGAATAAACGAGCAAGAGTAGGGTTATTAGGAAAACAAACTACAGCCTTAGATGGGTTTTGGAAAACGTCAGTTGGATCATGAGTAGATTCCTGAGTCAGAGGAAGGTTGAGCGTAGTTAGCACAGCTCTGATCAAACCCTCAGCAGAAACTTCAGGGTCACATTCATAAGGGTCACCAATGGACTTATTAGATTCTATAACAGTGCCTTCCTCAGCATCAGAATCCTGCAAAAGTTCTTCCTCGGAAGAATCAGACATATCAGGAGCCCCCTGTGGCTTGGGCAGGGAGGTCCTGATGGTGGAGGGGGTCTGCCAGACTTGCAGAGCCCCCTGAACCTGAGAGGGAAAGAGTTGGAGAGTGGATCTGAGATCCCTAGTGGCAGCTTTGAACTCTTTCACCCAAGTTGGCTCAATAGCGTGGCTGGGAAGCCCAGGGTTGCTATCATGACTTTCTACACATTTTGGGCATAAATGACCTGAAAATTCTCTAGGCAGCCCAGAGTGACAAGAGGAGCAAAACGCAATGGGGGAAATAGACACCCCAGCCTCTTTAGTCTTGGGTCTAGCCCCTGACTCCAGTGGAGTAGACATGCTCACAGCGTCAGATATACTCCACTAAGAAAAATCACCCAGTAGAAGTGTGAAAGATTAAAGTTTCACCCCAGAAATGTCTAAAATCGAACTTATCTGGCCAGCGAAGGGTTAATCTGCTGAGAGGAGAGAAGGCTCGGTCCCTGCGTAGTATACTCGCTGAGAATAACACCACAAAATGGCTGCCGCGACGGTAGCCAATCAGAAAACAAGCACGAAATAGGCACTTATGGGAAACGTAGTTTTTCTCAGACGTACCCCAAAACAGTGCCCGAAGCCCCCCCAGACTCCCAACACACCGAATCTAGCTACCTGATGATAGAGCAGGGGAAGACCAACAAAATGAGCCCTCTCTGAAGTTGCTGTGACAAGTGGTTCCAGAGATATGTCCCAAACCCATAGAGAGTAAAGGAGCAATGGCATCTATGCGGGTAAAAGCACGCTTAAAGGCGCGGAACATTAAATATTAATAAATTATTCCTGAGAGAAAAAGTTCACCAAACATACTTCTAGCACATGTAAAACATGATAAAATAACAACCCAAAGCTCCAAAACCCAGGGAATACCACAGACATTGCATAAATACAAGCAATAGAAATAAAAACACCCTATGAGTGCTGGAGTGCAAAATGAGAACTCCCAAATACATGCCCAAAGAAGGGACACTGTGGGACAAGTGGACCTTCAGCACTCAAAGGGTGGCTCACCTTTCTGCAGGACTTCTGTCTTCAGGTAACCATGTTAAAAGGGAATTAACCAGAGGAAAATTCCCCAGCAGGGAAGCTACTTGACTCAAGTTGTTCCCTCTTCAGGGCATAAGGTCCACCAGAAAATCCCTGGAAGCTGCACTAGCCACTTTGGAGAGGGCAATTCACAGCCATGGTCACCCGCCTAATGGTGGTATTCCATATTTGAAGAAAAACAATAAAAAACTAAAGTTGAATGAGAGATGTTCTCCACCTGGTGTGCACAGCACACAGGAACAAATCAATCTGGCTTGGCTCTGGCCTGAAGGCAGCTTAAGAAGGAGGGGAGGCTCCACCCCCTGCATACATTTGAATGAATGTTCCTGCCTATTAAAGGGGCGGATCACTTCCCATTGTACCAGTGACCTGTATTGGACGACAGTGAAAATCTGTTTTTATGTTTACTTCTACACCTATTCTTGTATATAAGATATATATTATATATACATACATATACATACACACATATATACACACACCAGCACTCACAGCAAAATGCAGTGAATAAGTGATTGAATTGAATAGTGTCAACATTTCAATGCATCTTAGAGCATTTTCATCAGGACAATGAAACTAGACCCCCATCCCTCATTATATAGAGTTTGAAGTTCCAGCCCACCAAACAGCTGCAGTGACAGAATGACATCAGCAAAGTTCATGTGGCAAAGTTCAATTCTGAGTTCCAATTTAAAATAGTCCACAGTGGATTAAATATCCTCATTTTACAACACCATCAGTGTCCAACATCCTCAGTGCTGTGTAGCAAATGGTGAAATAAAGAAAAAGCATTTATGTACATATATATGTAAAATACAACAATCCAGGACAGCAGAGGTACTAAATATATAGAAGTAATTTAATATCACATCCTCAGTTGAGCCAGCAGCAACCTACTTAGGGGCTCCCCCACTTGATTAAACTGGTTATTCATTCAATGAACACAATTAATGAGCTACAATTATATCAAGCCTAGTGATGACCGTGCAGGTGTATTCAGCCAATATAGTTAGATGTTGAGGCTATAAACTAGATGTTTGTGGTCCAAAGCACAGCGTATATGGTCAACTACACCACTCTGTATAGGCCAAGGCCATTATAACACGAGATGATCAATCAAGAGCAC
Organism: Rhinophrynus dorsalis; assembly: GCA_037306005.1. Classification (NCBI taxonomy): domain Eukaryota; kingdom Metazoa; phylum Chordata; class Amphibia; order Anura; family Rhinophrynidae; genus Rhinophrynus; species Rhinophrynus dorsalis. The sequence goes on from CM074718.1 coordinate 112,823,837, forward strand.
GAGCAGCAAATAACTTGCTGCACACCATCACACTGCAATGCAATTGGTCATATGTGCAGAAGCAAAAGAGAACCAGGACAGGCATCTATTAGGTAACAACACTTAAAGCACACTTCCAAACATGCATAAAAATGAATAAAGAAGCCAGCCTTCGTATTGTGCAGAGCCCTATATCTCTGATAATATGGACAGCGTCCCGGTCATTGCAGAGTAAGGTGGATGGCACTGTGGTAATAATTAAGGATAGAAACCCATAATGGTGGCTCAATTAGTGATTTTGAGCCTAACTAGAAAAGATACAAACCCACACTGAGTAAGGAGGTTATCACTAAGCACTTGTGGGTGATCCCACCTAAAAAACATTAGGTAACTCACACCATGTCCACCCATCAGTACCGATATACAGGGCAGAATATGGGCAAGGATACATGAAACCAAACATAAAAAGGCCCATAGACTTATACATAAGCAGTCTGGTGTCTGTGATGGCTCAAACATTAGTATCCTGTATGTAAGTAGATAAAGCTCAGAGGTGATGAGTCATCCACACCTGACCTGTGCCTAAAGTGAACAAACGCACACTTTATTTGAAACATGACACAGAAATTGATTCATTGAGTCCCTTAGGTGCAATCGTATCCAGGTGATAGATCCAGTATACCTCCCTCTGCAAGAGTTTACTGTTCCTGTCCCATCCTCTCCTTAGTGGGGGAACTTGTTCAAATGAACATAGTTTTAACAGCAGATAAACTGTGTCCAGGGCCGGTGCAAGGATTTTTTTATACACAGACGAAGGTGCATTTTGATGCCCCCACCCCCGACACGGACACAATCCCCTGACCCCCCCCCCCCGACCTTGCCACAATCCCCTGCCCTGCCCACATATTCACCTCCACACTCTCCCCACCTCCAAACTGCCCCTTCCACAATGCTCCCTTCATCTCCACAATGCCCCTTCCACAATACCCCCTTATCTCCGCATTGCCCCTTCATCTACACAATGTCCCATCCACATTGCCCCATTATCTCCACATTGCCCTTTCCACAATGCCCCCTTATCTCCACATTGCCCCTTCCACAATGCCCCCTTATCTCTACAATGCCCCTTCCACAATGCTCCCTTCATCTCCACATTGCCCCTTCCTTCATCTCCACATTGCCCCCTTATCTTCACAATGCCCCCTTATGTTCACAATGCCCCCTCCACATTGACCCTTCCATAATGCCCCTTCATCCCCCTACCTTGAGTCCCTGGTGGTCTAGCGGCGTGCCACAGCTTAAAGCTCTGTGCCTCCTTCGGCACAGAGCTGAGGCTCCCGCGCGCTGCTCTCAGTAATGCAGAGAGCTTGGAGATGATGTCATCTCTCAGCGCTCTGTATTACTACAGAGCCTGGGTCTCTCTGCGGTGTGTAAGATAGACGCTGCGAGGGAGCGATGATTTACACTACCAAGCGCTCCCTCGCGGCATCTTTGTAACACACCGCAGAGAGACCCAGGCAGATATATATGTAATAAAAAAAAAAAAAAAAAACTTACCTCTTTTCAGCGCCCCTCCATTGCGGCGCCCTAAGGCAGCTGGCTGTTCTGACTTAATGGCAGCGCCGGCCCTGACTGTGTCCTCTTTCTAGCCAGTGTCTCGTGACCAGTTTGTCGATTGTTTTTTATTAAGGGCCAACCTGATACTAGACCTATGATTGACCATTCTCTCATGAAATGTAGTGCATGTTTGGAAGTGTGCTTTCAGTGTTGATACCCAATAGATGCCTGTCTTGGTTCTCTTTTGCTTCTGCACATATGACCAATTGCTTTGCAATGTGATGGTGTGCAGCATATTTGCTGCTCGTGCTCTTGACATGATCATCCCGTGTTAGAACAGACTTAGCCTATACAGAGTGGTGTAGCTGACCATATACGCTGTGCTTTGGACCACAAACACCTAGTTTATAGCCTCAACATCTAACTATGTTGGCTGAATACACCTGCACGGTGATCCCTAGGCTTGATACAATTGTAGCTCATTCATTTTGTTCATTGAATGAATAACTTCCCAGTTTAATCAAGTGGGGGAGCCCTTGAGCAGGATGCTGCTGGCTCAGCAGAGGATGTGGTCTTAAATTACCTCTATATATTTAGTACCTCTGCTGTCCTGGATTGCTGTATTTTACATATATATGTAAATATGTGTTTCTTTTTCTCACCATTTACTACACAGCACTGAGGATATTGGACACTGATGGTGTTGTAAAATTTGGATATTTATTCCACCGTGGACTATTTTAAGTTGGAACTTAGAACTGAACTTTGCCACATGAACTTTGCTGATGTCATTCTGCCACTGCAGCTGTTTGGTGGGCGGGAACTTCAAAACGTACATAATGGGGGTCTGGTTTCATTGTCCTGATGAAAATGCTCTAAGATACACTGAAACTTGACACTATTCAATTAAAGGGATAGTAATGTTTCAAAATAAAAGCAGCTCCAATTAATCTTCATAGTATTTGGGCCATTGGAGAGTGTTAGTTCAATACTGTCAGAGTTGTAGTTCAAGAGTAATTGAATGATAAATTATCCCTCTCTCGCCACTTTTAGCTAGTGTAAGCCACCTCCCCTCAGATGTGGAATCTGGTCTTAAGACCAGACAGCTCACAGCAAGGGACAATCATCTTACTGTGAGAACAATGACAACCCTCCACCCACTGACAGTTTTTTCAGGTTTGTCTCTTATGCAAATTGAAGATTTAAATCACTTATTCACTGCATTTTGCTGTGAGTGCTGGATCCTGTTCCTTTCAACTAGAGCACCCAGAGAGATTTATTATGTATGAAATGTGCCACATTTTGCACTTGTACTCATGTCATCTACCTTTTCTTAATATCAAAAGTCGTTATAGCCATTTAAAATCGTTTATTTCATTTGTGGAAATTGCAGAATCTATTTATGTTACAAATCTGAAATCAGTTAAGAGGATATGCTGTTTTTAATTTAAAATTTTTTTACTTACCTGTGATGTAAATAGCGAAGAGCCAAATGATATGCTCCGTGCTTCTGAGCCTCTAGATGGGGGAACACTTGTGGACTCAGAATTGATACGTGGAACTGGCATTTGAAGATACTTATTCCCAGAGGGCTGTAGCTTCTCAGTTTGTTTTTCAACATCTACACCAAATAAACAAGTTTAGTAAATTAAAAGAATAACATGTAATGGTAACTTCTTTAGGTTAGAGGTTATTTAAAACTAGTTAACATTCAAATCAAAAGCAGGAGCTAAATTATTGGCTTGTTGTCAGAAAGGATAAAAACAAACACCAGCAAAAAGAGTCCAGATTGCAGGAATTACCCAGTGTAGAAGGTAACAATAATTCTTTATCAAGTAGGCTACTATGCAGACTCAAAGAATTTCCCATTAGCCAAGCAGTCAGGAAGGTAGGACCACACAAATGATCTTGAGTTTCTTGTTGTGGCTGTGCTGCCCATATCCATCATAACATTTGAGATTCAATGTAACATATTACTACCTATGGCAGTGACTGGCAACTAGATTCCCTCCTCAAGTCCAAAATAGGATCACATTTATTTAACCTGTTGTTCAACACACAATCAGCAAATGCTTTAATATTGTCCATAGAAGTACAATGTGTTGGATACCTTTCTAGAATCCAAGACAGTGATTCTAAAAATGTGTCTTCTGGACCACACCAACAGTGCATGGTTTCAATATTTCCCTGCTTTATCAAAAGCGGGTAATCCATTGCTCAGTCATTGTTATTAATCTATATGTCTAAGTAGGGATATTCTGAAAAACTGACCTGTTGGTGTGTCCCAAGGAGTGGAGTTGAATATCACTGATCTAAGATTAAGGTGGAAAAGTGTGACATTGAAGTGAAGTAGTTCTGAGGCAAAAAAGTGGATAATATGTGCTCACTGGGGTGAAAGTAAGGGATTGTGATGATGTTGAGTGAAATTATTTAATGTTCTCACTGCATTAGAAAAAAAAAACGACAGGAGCCACAGCAGAAGACAGAGGAACAAAACCAGTGCCCGGGCTGCTTGCTGTCCAACACTGACCTATGGAATGCCACACGTAAAGAATCAGTGGGTCTGTTTAATAGAATGGTGCTATGCAAGCATTGAGCAAACTGTTTGAGCTTTAGCTGATAATTCATTAGTGCCAGCACATATAACTAGCTGCCTAAATCTATGCTTTTACAAAGAGACATTCTCCATTCTTCTTACAATCAGACCTGCATATGGGCCAATTCTTGCTCCTGCAGCCAATCACCACATTGTTTTACTCAGGACCAGGTGAAACAATGTGATGTTTGGCTGCAGATGCAAGAAGCAGCCCCTACACTGATCTGATGGGAAGTGGCATGGAGAAAGTCTCCCTACATAGTGTACATTTGTGTGTTGGGGGGATATATGTGCCAGCTCTAATGAATTATTAAAATCAAGGCAACAACAGTTTACACCACGCGGGCATAAACAGTGTATTAAACAAAAGCGTACTGATGTACTTAAGATAGTAAAAGAGAAAAAAAAGTGGTGCAATTCTAGAGAAAACCGAAAGCACTATGATGAAAAAATAAAATATCCATCAGTTTAAATGAGGCGTTTAACCAATTGAATGCGAGAGAGGTATACGATGTAATATGCTGGAGAGCTCTATGACAAGGTGGTCAAAATTCACATTTGCATCAATGGTCATTTTTAATTCTTCTGTACTGTGCAGTGTTAGGATTTTCTTGCACCCTAGAATTACTCAACCTTTGTCCCTTTTTAGTTAAATGAGATATTTAACTCACTGAAAATGAAAGATGTACAAGACGCAATGCCTTGGAGACCTCTCTGTCAATTAAATCAAGGAGAATTTTTATTTGTCCCCTTTTGGTTTACTCCTGAGACGATCCAGTTCATCTTCACAAGTCACCTTCCCCTGTCTGCAGTCGAACAGCTAGAAATGATGGTATCTGTTCATAACTTCCTTTAGAGAAGAGATTCCATTCTATTCCCAGCATTTTAGCAGCAGTTTTTCTTGAGGTCTCTGCAAGCTTTCAATGCCCCCTATCTGCAGCACCATGTTTTAACACTGGCAGTTGCTGTTCCCCTGCCGAGTGTCGGTTTTACAAAGTCAGTGCCAAATGCAGGGAAAAAAAATCAATTAAAGCACATGCTGGAAGACAAAGGTCAAATGCTGAGCTCATAACAAATACTGTAGTGTATAAAGGGCACTGGAATAGCTTAATAAACATGGAGACCAAAGTACTGCAAAGATTTGAAGCAACTATGCGGCAAACCAACTGCATCTTTTAAGTTAAATTAAAAATTATCCTATTGATTTTAATGATGCTCAACCGCTTCAAGACGATGGAGGTCCCCAAAGCATTGTTTTTTTTTAATAAGTTAGACACCTCTTATCCTTTGAGGACTTTAAATGGGCATGTCACCTAAGATGAGTATATATAATTTTATAGAGAAATTCAAAACTGTCTATATGCTGTATTTTTTATATTTGTTTGTAATATGAATAATTTTTGAGAACTAAAACATTCAGACATGAAACAAAGGTAAAAGAAAACACACCAATCTCTCTCTCAGCCAGAGGAAGACAGAAAGGTTTAAACGTTTAAACACAGAGAAGCTAAATTAATTATAAGATGTGCTAAATCTCAAGAAGAAGAAGAAATAGCAAAGTCAGAAAATGGTAGATATGCAGAGGGAGACGAGGAAATAGCCGACTGTCTAAATAATTATTTATGTTCATTGTTTACAGAAGGTTATGAAGAAGGGGGCCCCCCAGGGCCTATTTTAAGGAAAAATTCTCACTGCACGTCAAAACCACAGTTGTTCGCCGAGCGTAAGTATGAAGTGAGAACAGTCTATTATTGTATTATTTAATAAAATTGTATAATTATACAATTACTCATTTGTTATTAAAAAAAAAAAAGTTAAGGTTGATATTGGTCCTCTTAGGACTGAGACAGGTGAATTGATTAGTGAGGATAAAGCTATGGCTGACACCCTAAATATATTCTCTGCTTCAGTATATACAAAGGAAGCAGCAATGACAAGCTATAGGCAAACAGACAAATACACGGAATTTCCTCCAACATCTACATGGCTTACTGAGGACAAGGTCCAAGAGAGACTGGAAAGGGTTATATTGAATAAAGCACCTGGACAGGACGGTATACACCCAAGGGTACTTAAGCAAAACCATTATACTTAATATTTATTGATTCACTTTCATCAGGCATAGTTCCCTGTGACTGGAGGAAAGCTGATGTAGTTCCACTGTTTAAAAAGGGAGCAAGATCTAAACCAGGAAATTATAGACCTGTGAGCTTGACTTCCATAGTGGGCAAGATACTAGAAGGGTTATTAACTGACATTATTCAGAACTATGTGAAGACAAACAATATCATTAGCAGGAGCATGGTTTCATGAAGAACAGATCATGTCAGACTAATTTACTTGCATTTTATGAAACAGTGAGTAGTAATTTGGACAGGGGAATTGCTGTTGATGTAGTATACTTGGATTTTGCAAAATCCTTTGATACAGTGCCTCACAACAGGTTACTGCATAAATTAAAAGGCTTCGGTTTGGGCGGTGTTATCTGTACATGGAATGACAACTGGTTAAATGATAGATGACAGAGTTGTTGTAAATGGAACTTTTTCAAATTGGTCTAAAGTTAAAAGTGGGGTGCCGCAGGGTTCAGTCCTGGGACCAATGCTTTTTAATTTGTTTATTAATGATCTAGAAGTGGGAACTGAAAGTAGCATCTCAATATTTGCTGATGACATTAAGCTGTGTAAGGAAATACATACAGAGCTGGATGTTTTTTCCCTACAGAAGGATTTAGATAAACCAAGTGAATGGGCAGAAAAGTGGCAGATGTTATTTAATGTAGATAAATGTAAGGTTATGCATTTGGGCTGTAGAAACAAACTTGCTACATATACTCTAAATGGGAAACAACTTGGGAAATCCTCATTAGAGAAAGATTTAGGAGTACTGATAGACAATAGACTTCAAAGCAGTGTGCAGAGTCACTCAGCTGCTGCAAGAGCAAATAGAGTACTAGCCTGCATAAAAAGAGGTGTAGAAGCAAGGGATGCTAATATTATCCTACCTCTGTATAAATCCTTGGTTAGGACTCATCTGGAATATGGAGTACAATTTTGGGCGCCTGTTCTAAAAAAAGACATTACTGAACTTGAAAAGGTGCAGAGACTTGCAACAAAACTGATAAAGGGATTGGAGGATCTGAGTTATAAAGAGAGACTAGCCAAACTGGGTTTGTTTACATTAGAGAAAAGACGGGTGATATGATTACTATTTACAAATACATTCAAGGTCAATACAAAGAACTATCCAATGAATTATTTATGCAAAGAGCTGAGCTAAGAACAAGAGGTCATCCATTAAGACTAGAGGAAAGGCGCTTTCGACTAAAAAAAAGGCAGAGATTCTTTACAGTAAGGGCGGTAAGGCTATGGAATTCTTTGCCTCAGGATGTTGTGCTTGCAGATAATGCTACTGCATTCAAAAAAGCAATGGATGCCTATCTAGCACAGAACAATATTGACAATTGTGACAGATGGCTTCAAAGCAGATAGGATATTGATCTGGGGAACTATTTGACTACCACTTGGAGTCAGGAAGGAATAATTATCCCCCCCCACACACTTGGGACTAGATTGGAAATGGTTCCAGAGGGCTTTATATTGCCTTCCTCTGGATCAACAGGGGTGTTTTTGGCATGGGCTGGACTTGATGGACGCATGTCTTTTTTTTAGCCTTATTTACTATGTTACTAAATTGTGACAAACGATAACATGGATACTGGCTACTGGGTTTAACTTTTAGGCTGTTGCCTATGGTAATTGAGTTCCGCTAGATTGAAATGCTGCAATTATCCCTTCTTTTGGCCCAACAATCAATGTGATCTGCAGGACAGCAGAGCTTCACTCAGCACTTTGGAGAGAGGAAGCAACAATGCTATCCTGTCTACTGAAGTTGTGTGTCAGCAAGCTCATTGACAATGGGCTTCAACGGAAAGGATAGAAATCTCCCAGAAGTGCTACGTTAATTGCTGTTACCAACCAGCCTTAATGATCTTCAGTGCAAACAAAGAAAATAGCAGGGTTTTAAGCTATGGGAACTTGATCCTTTACTACCCCTTTAAAAAAAATAATCACAGAAAAACAAAGTCACTTTATCTAATATGAATTTCTGAGTGTCTATAAAAACAAATAGTTTGTTTTATAGAAACTCAGATATTTATATCAGATGAGTGATTTTGGTTTTATACTAGTTTAATAAAGGTTAAATATTACACTGCCCATAACCCACTGACACATAAGAAATTACAGTACTGAACTTACTAGTTACTTATTAGTGAATAACTTTGAATGTTACAATCATTATATGTTTTTCGCTGGTTTCTTTTACTTTTTTGTAGGCTTGCAGTAGTACAAAACATACTGTTTAACCTTTTGAGTGCCAGAGGGTTAGGCAATGCATTGCTTTCCAATGTGTTGCATACTGCTCTGGCACTCAAAGTTTTAATACTCTCAGCTGGCATCCACTGTGCTGGCAATTGGTTGATAATATGAGCCAGGGCCTGACCCTTATTTACTGTGTGTGCATGCCTCAATGCTGGTTCCTGAACACTGCCTGTGCCAGAGTGGAAGACTGATGAGCAGCCTCCACAGACACTGAGCGGACTGGAACGGGAGCTCTTCTAACTTCAAGATCCACCGCCACGTGACCAACATTGCTAGGTTATCACTCCCTCCCCCAAAATGCGCATGTGCCAGGAGAACAGTTAAGAGTCCTGACACATGCGCACTTTCACTGAGTGGGTCTGACCGTCCATCTGCCTTGGAGTTCAGTGTATGTGTTGTGTATAGAATAAATTATTTGGCACATAAGCAGAGCAGCGTCAGCATAGGCATGACAGTTGATGTTAATCTAGTCTCTACACGCACCGGGGTTTGTTTCTTCTGCCACAGAACTCTTCTAAGCCGGATACTACTACTATGAAAAATCAAATCCGTGAGTTTATCACTGCATGGATTTGATTTTTCACTGCACGAACGTGCCCATAAGCACATTAAAGTAGGCCCTGGGACCTTGTGTGTTTACAAAGGATGAAGTGTTACTGATATTATTAAAATTGAAAGTGGATAAATCAGTTGATCCAAGTGAAATTATTAACATATTATTCAGGGGGAGTGGCCTATACTTCAAGCAATTTTTAGATCACTCGTCAGAGATCTCCTGTTATCTTCCCTAATCCTCCCCAGCTACAAGTGATAGCCCCAAAACACCCTGTTTGCAGGACTTTGCACACTGCACTGAACGCCCCAATACAGCTTGAGTGTGTAAACATTCCACCAAAGCAGCAGTGGCCTACCACCTATAGCAGCAGGCCTGCGAAGGGGGCCACACACTTCACCTGCAAGCTTCTCCTACTATGGAGTCCAGCAACTACTGCTGCATAAGGTGCTGATATTATAGCTGCCCCACTAGGACACCAGTAGGCGAGTCAAAACTTGCCACTTCCGCTCATAAACCACTCCGTAGCCCTGCGCAAACCAGCCCACAACTTTGGGGCCTAGACGTATGAGACCTCCCTTGCAGGCTGGTGGTGCTGTCTTTAAGTGGCTTACAACCCAATTTCAGGGCTTGACTTCCACCTGGCCTTCCATAGCTAGAGGCTACCCATCCCACCAGCAACTGTGACTTACTATTACACTGTGCCAGATGATACTGTTCCTCAACTCCAGCTGACTGCTACACTCCTCTATGTCCCTCCCTGTGGCTGCTTCAAAGTGGATTTTACTGTTCGGCTCCCATCTACAGGATCTGGATCGTGGCTGGGTGAAGGTCCTTCAGAGCTCTATCTCTTGTGGCACCCTGGCTCACATGGGGGCGACTGTCCCATTGTTTTACCTACGTCTTCATCGGAGAAGGTCGGAATGCTACAATACTTTGGAGGGAACAGAAGAAGATTGACAGGCTGCTGTACAGAGCTGTAACTGCAGTCTGTCTGTAAGTAAAGCCTCTGGAGCATGTGGACCCTGAACAGAGAATTTGTGATGGCTGAGGGGCTGTAGGGAACATGCCTGACTAGCTGCCCACCCTGGTTAAGCCCGAATTAGTAACCACTATTTTATCGGACTTGGGGCTGTAGAATTCATACCATCTCCTCACTCCCCTGCAACCCCCTGACTCATTCTTGCCCCCCCGTTCTTCCCCGCCCCCCCCAAACAAAGGTCTTCCCCTGTATGTCTGCTGTGTGTATGTGCTTTTGTCATAAATTACAGACTGGCCTCTTCCATTGTGGCTTCTCGACCATGTTCTTCTCCCTTTCACTGCTGTTGCCACGCTACTGACTTGTTTCTCTAGCTGTATAATTGCCATGTCTGTGAAAAACATCTTTTGCAGAGGATACAAAAATTTGCAAAAAGGTTGACTCAAGGGATAAACCAAATGCATGGAAATGTAGGAAAAGGGGAGGAAGTTAAAATAGTAGTGAAAATGTAATGGCACACAGAAATCCAGTGGAGGGTTACTGTTGCTGTTTTGCAAAAAAAAAAAAAAAAAAAAAAAAAGAACAGGGATTTCAGTGTTAATATTTCAGATATTAGGTAGGAAATACTACTACACCTATTCTTGTGTGTGTATTATATATATGTGACTAAATCCTCATCTTTAATACAGTAGTGATATGCAGGCATAATGCCGCTGAGTAAAGGGTTAATGGTGATGAAAATTTGGATATGCACCAATATTTTGTGTATTTGCTTTTAGCTATTTTAGTCAAAACTGGTTGCACGCCAGCAAGTTTAAATGTGTTTTTCTTTGGGTGTGCTTACCAACACCTGGACTGGAATTGTACTTTTGGAAGTTCTGACCACCTTCTATTGGTTTTAGCACCCTCCCACCCCCAGGTGCAATGCTCATTGTCTTTAGGACATTATATAATGCCTGTCAGACCGTTTCTCTCCATCAATGAGAGAAACGGACAAAGACTCAGCTCTCAGGATAAAGTAAATTAAGGTTAGTAAATGCCTAAATTAGGAGAGATCATAAGACAAAGCATATTAAGGTTAGGTACTCGCCAGAAATGAGGTACCTTGGCGTTGGTGGCAAGCTTAGCATTCTATGGCCATATGATGTGACTAAATCCCCATCTTTAATACAGTAGTGATATGCAGGCATAATGCCGCAAAGTAAAGGGTTAATGGTGATGAAAATTTGGATGTGCACCAATATTTTGTATATTTGCTTTTAGCTATTTTGGTCAAAATTGGTTGCACTCCAGTAAGTTTAAATGTGTTTTTTTTAATTTGGGTGTGCTTACTATCAGAGACATTGCCATGATGGGGAGGGGAGGAAATGGTTAATTTTTCTTTTAAACCAAATTTTCTAAAAATCTGTTTTAAAATATGTTTAAATTACCTCATGTAACAGAGACAATGACCTTCTTTTCCTCAATGGAGGGGGGAAATATTTGGGAGACTTTAACAGTGATTGATATAGAATTGCAGACAACCACAGTCTCAAGCAGTATTAGTATCTTATGAGAAAATCTCAAAAGTCTAAAACAGAGACATACTCCCCTATGGGAAAGTCTAGTAAGGGGACATATTTATGTGACGTAGGGTAAAGGTTCAAATTCCAAATTTGTGATAGAACCCAGACAGGTATCATTTTAGGTGTGAATTTTAATGTAGAGTAATGGCGCCATCTATAGATTACATGGTGTTATTATTAATGCTTTGGAATGTTATAATAATCTATGCATGATGTCATATGGAAATTAAGGGTTAGAAGCACCCAATCAGGTAATACTGGTGATGTCACTACATAATGAGATGGCTCTTTAACCAATCAGAGTAGATTTTGATAAGAGGAATTTCATATTATAAATATGCAAGTTTAGAGAGAAAAGGGCTTTTTCCTCTTGGTCTGGACTGGCTTTTTCTTTCCTGGTGGCTCCAGTTTTGGAAGTATACCTAGCTGAGAGATACAAAGAAACACTTAGTGGACTGGTAACTATATATTTTTCCTTATTTAAATTCTGCAAAAGTTCAGAATCATATACACATTTCTTCTACATTTGAAGAAACCTAATATTCTTATAATTTGTCTTAATTGGACTGGCCAACCATTTGGGATCAATTATAATAAGCTATATTAGCTATAGAAACTCTGAAATTAAGCAGAATGTATTTAATATTGGTAAACTGTTATATTTTGCCAGATAAGTGTAATAGTTAAATAGCTTGGTTTATATATTATATATTAGTTAATATAAATTCTGTTATTTCTAGAATATTGTGTTTCTGGAAAGGTTACAATAGCTAATATTGATCTGGGTAATTCTTTGAATTCATTTATTAACCCTTTAACTGCTATTTGTCTATTTATTTTGAGGTGTTTCTTTGGATTTCTTTGTGTATGTACTAGGCCTAACTTTTTTAAAGTGAAGGTTTCTTTTAAACTTTCACTAGACAAAATAAGCTGCCATCTTGGGTGCGGCACCCTATCTTAATAACCCTTGAAGTTCCCTATAGGTTTTACATAATATTTCTATAGTCATATTTGTGATATATGTTGCACAAACTTTAATATACTGTCTAGACATATATTATTGGATTGATTCTGGTAAAATCTGTTATTGACTATATTAAGTGCAATTCATATGTGTTTTTAGAAGGTATGCAATATTTGAAATCGGTAGATAATTAAATTATAATCTAAATCTGGTATTTTATTCCAGTTAGTTTGTCTAAATTTTGCTATTGCATATGGTACAAGGAGAATTGTCAAAGGACCTGGCTTAATATTAAAGCTAATTCACCGGATAACCTTAAACCTCAATTAGCATAGTTTATACAGTTTCTGGGGCAGAGGTATTCATATACACTGCTGCCAACTGTATTTTATTAATTGTAAGGATCAATTAACCTTTTCTATGCTGCTGAGTGCAATTATTGTTATCTAATACCTCTGAATATACCTATGTGTGGTTAACCCTTTAATTGTGGGTAATCCTATGTTACGGTTTTCAGACACTCAGACAGAGGGTTAGATAAAAAATACAATTTTATTAAAGCAAAAAATAGTAACAAGGTTGCCCCTAGGGCAGTACTGACAATAGCAGAATATGGACTGGAATACCAGGTACAAATAGGGAATAAATCAATAGATCTGGCAAACAATAACAGGAGACAAATGGTTAATAGCAAGGGCTATTGCTTGAGCCAATAGCCCCCTCGGGCGTAACGGAGACCAACAGTATCGTGATTGCTTGAGCCAACAGCCCCCACGGGCGTAACAGAGACCAACAGTATCGTGCTAGCTTGAGTCAATAGCCCCCACGGGCGTAACGGAGACCAACAGTACTGTGAAAGCTAGAGTAATAGCCCCCACGGGAGTATACCGGAGATCATCAGTAACTGAATCGCTTGAGCCAAGACCGCCCCACGGGCGTAACGGAGACCACTGGTTGCTGCACTGCTTGCCAATAGCCCACGGGCGTAACGGAACTACTGCTCTGCCGATGTGAAGAGCCGCCAACTACCGAGGCCCACAACGCGTCCGGCTCACAGAAGCAGCGTAACAGGCTAAGGCAAATGATGGTAAAGTGGCAGTGGTTAGATGGAAGCAACACAAGTGTTCTAAGCTCACAGTAGTGACACGGCACAGCAATGGTTAATAGACTCAGCACTACGTCACCAGACAATGCAGACGGGAGGCTCAGCTCAAGCAACACGGATCAGCAATGGTTAAATGGAGGCTCAGATCACCCACTGCAGCGATCAGAACGTCGCCGAGGCGACAACAGGAACCGTAGACTGGAATCGGCAGGAGCAAAGACAGGAGTAAGTAGTCAGCCAGGCCGGGTCAGGACACATAGGAGATTCGCAGACAAGCCAGATCAGCAACGGAGCGAGGACGTCAGCCAGTCCGGGTCAGATAACGTAGGAGATTCGCAGACAAGCCGGATCAGCAACGAGCAGGAAGTCAGCCAGGCCGGGTCAATCACGGAACAGGAACACAGGAACGTCGTCGGTACAGGCCAAGTCGGTACACAGGAGATCAGAATACTGGAATACTGCAACAGCAACACTGGCTCAGAAACACCACGAAAGGGCACCTGACAGGTGCCAGTGGCCAGAATAAAACAGGTAACCAGGGGCGGGCCAACACAGCTCAACCAATCAGGGAGCAGCACAGTTGAAAGTGACAGAAAGGATCATGGGGACCGTGATATCCTAATGGTGATAATTGTGGTTTTAGTTGCTGTATATCTATTGTAATTGCTGGTCACTCATTTATTTCATTGTTACTTGCTTTATATATATATATATATATATATATATATATATATATTTGTACTTTAATAAACTATATATATTTTTGCACAAATAAGCAGAATTGATTTATTTTAATCAATTCTTTACTGTGAAGTAGCATGTCAATACCTAATATAGTGTAAAGTTCTCAGAATTATTTAATATTGTCATTTATCTATTTATGTGAAGATATCCAACCTGATTGGTTCTCTTGTTTTAACCCTTTGATACCTTCAACATGATTGGTTCGACATTACCAAAACCTGGACTGGATATTTATATTATATTACATACATACATACACAAACACACACATTATATATAACATATATTTGCTACAGAGCTGTTACATTATCTCATATCTGAGAGGTGTTCCCCAGGCAGGAGAGGGAGATTTGCCCCGTTTATTCACTGGTAAGGCACATGCTAGCACTTACCAGTTGTTAATTTATGTGACTACTCAATAATACACATTTCTTTTTGAGCTCTGTTACCTATAGAAAGTGACACAAATTTCTCTTGTACTCTTGTCATCTACCTTTTCTTAAAGTGGATGTGCCTTGTCCTTGTGAAAGGCCAAAAAGGGTGGTCTACAAGACAGGTCATGCAGCTCCACAACTCGCCAAACAGAAACAATCGCCAGGAGAAAGGCCATCTTCCACGTCAGCAAACGTATTGGAATGGTAGCCAAAGACTCAAAAGGAGGGCACTGAAGCACTCCCAAGACCAGGTTAAGGTCCCACTGAGGAGCAGGGGCCTTAAACACCGGACGGGTATGAGCAACACCCTGGAAGAAAACCTTGACATCAGGAATGATGGCAAGATATCTGAAAGAAGACAGAGAGCGCAGAAGTCTGAACCTAGAGAACTCAGACTAAGATCCTTATCCACACCATCCTGGATGAAGGAAAGAACTGTAGGAAGGTCAAAATCCAGAGACAGGTTTTTGTCAGGACACGAAGACAGAAAAGTAGACCAAACTCGATGGTAGGCCTTAGAAGAAACAGACCTACCAACAGGATTTTCTTCTGGCGTGGTGGCTACTAGGGGGGGGTTGGGGAGTCGAAGAGGTTCCGCCACTGAGAGATCAAGAAGCTCCGGAAACCAACCTTGTTGAGGCCAGTAGAGAGCAATCAGAATGACTGGGCGGTGCTCCAGTCTCAGTTTCCGTAGCACCCTGTTCAACAGGGGAAAAAGGAGGAAAGATGTATGCCAGAAGAAATGTCCATGGAATCGACAAGGCATCCACTGCCAGAGCCAGGGGATCTGTCCAGTGACAGCAGAATGTTGGAACCTTCCTGTTGTGCCTGGTTGCCATCAGGTCGATGCATGGAAGACCCCACTGCCGGATGATGAGGTTGAACGTCTCTGGATGTAGTTCCCACTCTCCACTGTCCACCGTGTGTTGACTGAGGAAGTCTGCCACAACGTTGTCTACGCCAGGAATATGAACTGCGGAAATGGCACGGACATGCTCCTCTGACCATGGTAAAATAGACTTGACCTCTAGCCAAGCTGCGAGACTTCTTGTGCTGCCTTGCTTGTTGATGTAGGCTACCGCTGTGGCGTTGTCCGACTGTACCCTGACCGGGCAATCTTCCAGTTGCCGTGTCCACTGATGTAGGGCATGAAATATCGCCCGAAGCTCCAAGACATTGATGGGAAGGAGAGATTCCTCCTGAGACCACTGACCCTGAACACTCAAGTGTCCCAGCACCGCTCCCCATCTGGAGAGGCTGGCATCCATTTTGACTGTTGTCCAGGAGGGCACCAGGAAGGGTCTGCCTTTCAGCAGATTGTTCAGGTTGAGCCACCACCAGAGGCTCTGCTCCACGTGAAGAGGGAGAGATAGGGATCTTTCCAGGAGATCTGGTCGACCCTTGCATGCCAGAATTAGAAACCTCTGAAGTTCTCTGGTGTGAGCCATGGCAAACGGGACTGCTTTTATGGTGGAAATGAACTTCCCCACAAAGGATGACAACTTCTTGGCTGGAATCAAATCCTAAGAGCCACTTCGTTTCTCTGTATTGGACGACAGAGAAAATAGGATTTTATAGTCTTACCTGTTAAATTCTTTTCTCTTAGTCCATACAGGTTACTGGTAACTTTGGGTAGGTGATCAGCCCCTTTAATAGCCAGAAACAATTCTAAGAAGTGACTGCTGGGTGGAGCCTACCTCCTCTCCTTAGCTTGCAGTTAGCCAATCCCCAACCAGTAAGATTTGCAGACTAACTATTGACTAGGTAGTAAGAAGGTAAAAGAAGACTTCTGTGAGCATGAACCCGTAAGGACCCCCACGTTCTGCCGCAGGATCGCCAAGCATGGTCCCTTGACAGGGTGGGAGACCAGTAACCTGTATAGACTAAGAGAAAAGGATTTAACAGGTAAGACTAAAATCCTATTTTCTCTGTCGTCCAATACAGGTTACTGGTAACTTTGGGATGTCCAACCATTAAGTTCCCCAGGGCGGAAAGAAAGGCGCAGTGTAACGGTTTTGTAACTCAGACCAGAGGTTAGAATAAAACACAGTTTTATTGAGAAAAACAAGGAACACTGTCCACTATGGGCTAAAATAGGCAATAACAGGTAAATGGATATAGATGATGGATGCCCTCGCAGGCACCATATACAGTAGGTGCAATATTGTCACAAAATAAGAAACAGTAGTGGCATAAGGGTTAAAGTCCAATGTAAGTAATCAGTCTCTGTTGTGGTGAGTTTAGACAACACCCAGTAGATGGTAAGAGCAACAAGAGACTGTGGTGCAAGGTGGGAAAGCACCTTAGCAGTGAGGCAGAGCTGACACACTCCAAGGACAGGGGATAAGTGAGATACCCAACACTTCTGCAAGAGCTGAATGGAACTAGAGCCAAAAGCACCCTTCCGGTGCGGTAATGGAGTCACAAACACTGTGAGAGCTAAATGGGACCAGAGCCAAAAGCACCCTTCCAGTGCGGTAATGGAGTCACAAACACTGTGAGAGCTGAATGGGACCAGAGCCAAAAGCACCCTTCCGGTGCGGTGATGGAGTCACAAACACTGTGAGAGCTGAATGGGACCAGAGCCAATAGCACCCTTCCGGTGCGGTAACGGAGTCACAAACACTGCAAGAGCTGAATAGAACCAGAGCCAATAGCACCCTTCCAGTGCGGTAGTGGAATAACAACACTGCAAGAGCTGAATGGAATCGCCCAATAGCACCACTCGGTGCGACAACTGCTATACTGTGCAAGTAAGGTGTAAAGCGGAAACACAGTTAAAGGAGGCCACAAATGCTCTGCAAGTGTAATGGAAGGCTCGGTAACGGAGGAAACACGCTCTGCAAGTGTTAACGGATAGGCTCTGTATCGGAGGCAACAAGCTCTGCAAGTGTTAACGGACAGGCTCAGAATCGGAGGCAACAAGCTCTTCAAGTATTAACGGACAGGCTCGGTATCGGAGGCAACAGTGCTCAGCAAGTGTTAACGGACAGGCTCAGTATTGGAGGCAACAGTGCTCAGCAAGTGTTAACAGACAGGCTCAGAATCGGAGGCAACAGTGCTCAGCAAGTGTTAACGGACAGGTTCAGTATCGGAGGCAACAAGCTCTGCAAGGGTTAACTGGATGATCAGTCTGCACAGCACTGTACTCTACAGTTCAAAATGTCGCCAGGTGACACAGAATCAGGATCTTCTCAGGAACACTCTCAGGACGACAGGATAACCGGAATCAGGTCACGGAGCAGGAACGTCAGTCAAGCCGGGTCAATCACGAAGCAGGAACGTCAGCCAAGCCGGGTCAATCACGGAGCAGGAATGTCAGCCAAGCCGGGTCAATCATGGAGCAGGAACATCAGCCAAGCTGGGTCAATCACGGAGCAGCAACGAACAAGAATAGTCAGACGGGCCAAATCAGTACACAGGAACGCAGGAACACAGCAACAGAAGCACTGGTACGGGAACACCACGAAAGGGCACCTGACAGGTGCCAGAAGCCCGGTATATGAAGGCCACACTGGGCGGGCTAAACAAGCTCCGCCAATGGGAGCGCACCACAGCAGAGAGTGACAGCGAGATCACGGGAACCGTGATACGCAGGCCCCAAAGTCACCAGAGCACCAATGAAACTACAGATCATAAATAGCTCAACACTAACAGCAAAGTGTCAACGGACACTGAACAGGGGTAAAACAAACCCCATGAACTGTTACACAGCACACTGAACTAGAGCCAACAGGGCCCAAAAGTGAAAGAGTACTGAGAGACTAAGGAGATCCTAGGCAGGCAAGGCTGCCTCCAGGATCTTTCTCCCAAAACTGGCATCACGGTAGTGTTTACAAAAGGTGTGCACAGATGACCAAGTGGCCACCTTGCTCAACTGATCAGCTGAGGCCTGGTTCTTGTAGTGCCAAGAAGCCCCAAGAGACTTTGCAGAATGAGCCGTGTATCCTGGTGCCCGTGATTGCTCGCCCTTGCTGTCAGTCAGGTGTGTGTATTCCCTATTGGCCGCCTGCTTAATGCCCGCCTAGCACTGCCTATTTAAACCAGCCTGAGGCACCCTTTGGTTGCCCTTTCGTGGTGTCTCCACCTGCAGTCACCTGTCTGATGTTTCCTTGGGCCTGTGTATCTGCTACCAGTGTCAGCGTTTCTCCACTGTCAGAGCTGCTGCTGCATGGTTCCTGTCCTCGTTCCAGATCCGGTTGTCTATTGTTCCTGATCCTGCTTCTGCTACGGTCTTGACGTTGTTCCTGCTTCCGTTCCTGACCCGGTTGGCCGTCCTGCCGTTCCCGTGGTTTTCCAGGAGGGCAACATGTTCCTGTGCTGTATCCTGATTCACTGCTTCTGGCTGCCTGTCACCTGGGCGACATTTTCATCATGGGGTTTACTCCAGATACCGGTTGCTGATCCTGATGTACTAGAACCGGTTCGGCGTTCCATTTGCTCCAGTACGCGGTACTGGTTTACTCCATATACCGGTTGCTGATCCCATTGCACTAGAACCGATTGGGCATTCCGTTTTGCTCCAGTACGCGGTACTGGTTTACTCCATATACCGGTTGCTCACTCCATTGCATAGAACCGGTTGGGCATTCCATTTGCTCCAGCACGCGGTACTGGTTTACTCCATATACCGGTTGCTGATTCCGTTGTGAATCCGGTTGGGCGTTCCTTTGCTCCAGTACACAGTGCTGGTTTACTCTACTTGCCGGTTGCTGACCCGTTGCATAGTACCGGTTGGGTATTCCGTTGCTCCAGTATGTGGTACTGGTTTACTCCACACACCGCTTGTATATTCCATCGCAAACCGGTTGGGCTATTTCACTGTCATTGCTTGTAATCTGTTTGTTCCACTCTCCTCTCTGGGCTGTTGCCTTACCATCTCAGCCTTTGTGGAGCTATCCTCATATTCCTACAGGCTGCCTTGCCCGGTATATTGGCAGGGCCGGTAGAGCCTATTTACTCTCAGTTGTTACGTCTTACTGGCTGCCTTGCCCAGTATATTGGCAAGGCCGGTAGAGCCTATTTACATTCCGCTGTACCATCTTACTGGCTGCCTTGCCCGGTATATTGGCAAGGCCGGTAGAGCCTATTTACATTCTGTTGTACCATCTTACTGGCTGCCTTGCCCGGTATATTGCTAAGGCCGGTAGAGCCTATTTACATTCTGTTGTACCATCTTACTGGCTGCCTTGCCCAGTATATTGGCAAGGCCGGTAGAGCCTATACTGCTGTATCTTGCTACTACTGTTTGCACCCAGATTATGTATTGACATATGTGTATGTACTAGACCCGTTGGGGTTCCCATTAAACTTTTCAATAAAGTTTGATTTTTATCTTACTCTGTGTCTGAGAGTCATAACAAACCGTGACACAGTGACCCTGAAGGGAACAGGCTTCTTCCGAAGTTCGTAAGCCTTAGGAATCGTGGACTTGATCAAAGAAGCGATGGTAACTTTGGAAGCAGGCTTCCCTGTCCTAGGACCCTCAGGAATGACAAACAGAGTGTCAGACTGCCTCAAGGACTCAGTGCGATGCACACAGAACTTGAGACAACGCACAACATCCAACAGATAAAGATCCCACTCTATGTCAGAAGTAGGGTTAGACCACCAGCCCTGAACACTCAAGTGCCCCAGCACCGCTCCCCATCCGGAGAGGCTGGCATCCATTGTCACTGTGGTCCAGAAGGGCACCAGGAAGGGTCTGCCTTTCAGGAGATTGTTAAGGTTGAGCCACCACGAGAGACTCTGCTCCACTGGAAGAGGGAAAGACAGAGATCTCTCCAGGAGATCTAGACAACCCTTGCAGGCCAGGATCAGAAACCTCTGAAGTTCCCTGGTGTGAGCCATGGCAAACGGAACTGCTTCTATGGTGGAAATGAACTTCCCCACCAAGGAAGACTACTTCTTGGCTGGAACCAGATCCTGAGACAGGACAGCTTGGACCTTTAGCGCTATCTATTGAGCCGCTTCGTCTGTCAGAAACACCATCCCCCTCTGAGTGTCGAAGAGGAGGTCCAGGAAGACCATCTTCTGAGAAGGAACAAGGTCGGACTTGTCCAAATTGATGATCCACCCATGATGGGAGAGAGCATGAATGAACTGATGCACCTGCTGGTAAAAGAGTTCCGGAGAAGAGGCCTTCAGAAGTAGGTTGTCCATGTATGGAGTCACCTTGATGCCATTCTGATGTAGGATGGAGGTCAAAGCTCCTAGGACTCTGTTGAAGACCTGAGGAGCTGTGGTAAGGCCAAAGGGGAGGACAGAGAACTGGAAGTGCCCTCGGTCACAGGCAAAGCAGAGATACTGCCGACTCTCTGGATGAATGTTGATGTGCACATAGGCATCTTGAAGATCCAGAGAGGCCAGAAATTTCCCAGGAGACATGGCTGCTATCACGGTGCGCAGAGACTCCTGGCGGTACTGGGACCTGACCAGAAAGGAGTTGAGATCTTTCAGATCCAAAATGGGACGACAGCCCCCATCCTTCCTGGAAACCACAAAGAGGTTGGAGTAGAATCCTGAGGGGGAACCGGCTCCAGGACTGCCTTGTCCAGAAGGGCATGCATAGCATCCTCGAAAAGGTTTCTCTTTTCTGCTCCCAAGGGAGAATGAGAAACAAACTTCCTTGGAGGTAGAAGAGAGGTGAAGGGAATCCCGTATCCCGAGACCACCACTTGTAAAACCCATGGGTCCGAAACAGATGCCTGCCAAGCTGAGAGGTAGTGGCCTAGGCAGCCACCTACCTGCGGGTGGGAACCCGGGTTCGGTGAGTAATGCAGAAGAAGATTTGGAAGCCTTGGGCTTCATGGAGGACTTGGATTTCTATTGCTGCTTAGGCTTGGATGAGGAGGGCGGAGCCTGAGGGACCGTCTGCATCGCTTGGTGAGAGTCTGCCTGAAAGGAAAGAAAAAGCCGATTCCTTTTGACAGGTGACTTCTTCCTCAGGACCACTGGCAGGTGAGAACTCTTCCCTCCAGTGGCCTCATTGATGAGATCCTTGAGTTTAGGCCCGAACAAGG
The DNA here is from genome assembly GCA_037306005.1 of Rhinophrynus dorsalis. Classification (NCBI taxonomy): domain Eukaryota; kingdom Metazoa; phylum Chordata; class Amphibia; order Anura; family Rhinophrynidae; genus Rhinophrynus; species Rhinophrynus dorsalis. The sequence continues at coordinate 112,845,717 of CM074718.1, forward strand.
AAGAACCCTGAAAAGGCAAAGACAGGAGAGTCTTCTTAGAGGCCGTGTCAGCCGACCAGATCTTAAGCTAAAGAGCCTGTGTGGCTACCACAGACATAGTAGATGCCCTGGCTACCATACGCACAGTGTCAAACAGGGAGGCAGAGAGATAATGCTAAGCCTCAGCAATATGAGCAAGAAGACACAACATGTCAGAAATAGGGGCTCCCTGATGTACAGCAGAATTGAGCTGTTCAGTCCAAACAGCCACAGCCCTATTTACGCACGCAGCTGCAAAGGTAGGGCAAAGGGCAGAGCCTGCAGTCGCAAAAATAGCTTTGAGAGAAGTCTCAAGCTTCTTGTCAGTCCAGTCTGTAAGAACAGAGGTGACAGCAACTGGTAAGGCAGTTGAATTAGAAAGCCTGGAAACTGGGGCATCCACTTTAGGGGGGATGAACCCACTGAGTAAGGGCCGTTTCAGAAAATAGATAAAGTTTAGCAAACTTCTTAGACACAAAAGGTTTCTTGTCTGGAAATTTACTCTCCTGACACCAAGGGGTCCCCAAAAACTGAGATGAAGGAACAGATGAACAGTCATCATCTTCAGAGTCCACCAATAATTCCTCCTCAGAGGAATCAGACACATCAGGTACACCTGGCGGTTTAGGAAGGGAAGATCTGATAGGGGCGGGGGTCAGCAACAAATTGAAGACCCACTGTAAGGTGAATGGAAGGTGTTGTAAGGTGGACCGGAGGTCCCTTGTAGTAGCCTTAAACTCTTGCATCCATATTGGCTCTAGCGCATGGCTTGGAGGCCCCAGCAGGAGATTCAGGGGCAGCAGAGCATGCTGGGCAAACATGACCTGAGTATTCTCTAGGTAACCCTGATTGACATGAGGAGCAATGAGCAATGGGGGACACAGACACCCCAGTATCCTTAGTCTTAGGTTTAGCCCCAAGGTCTAACGGAGTAGACATTCTCACAGAGTCAAACCGGTCAAAATATCAAAACACCCACAATAAAGCCTGTATGATAATTAATGCACCCCAGAAACACTAAGACTTATCTGGTAGGCCAATGGTTAAGCTGCAGGGAAGAGAAGGAGACTCCAAGCCCTGCGTAGGATACTCGATCTGTGAATACACAAAATGGCTGCCGCGACGGCAGCCAATCGGAAACGAGTGTGCGAAGTGGGCGCTCATGGGAAATGTAGTACCCCAACAGTGCCCGAAGCCCCCTAAAGCCCCCAACATCCCCAGAACGTTGTACGGATGACAGAGAAAGTAAAAACCTACAATATGAGCCAACTCTGACCATGCTATGTGGAGCGGTTGCAGACATATGTCCCAAACTGTAAAGTCCCATAGAAGTGAATGGAGCAATGGCGTCTATGCAGTAAACGCACGCACATAAAGTGATTGAGGTGAATACCAACGAGAAACCACTCAAACACTAGACCCAACAAGGAAAGTGTCTCAAAACCCACAAAAAGGCACTAACAAGCAGCAAAGTGGTTAAGTTACCACATAAACTTGCTCCAAACACCTCACAGACATACAAAATAAACCCAAGGAGTGCATGAGTATGTAATAGGAACTCCAATAGAGACCCCTGTGCGGTGGGGAAGCATGGGGCATGTGGACCTCAGCACTCAAAGGGTGTTCACCTTTCTCAGCAGGTCGTCTGTCTTTAGATTACCATGTATCAAGAAGAAGCCTCGGTGGGCAACTCCTGGGGAAAGAACTTGCAGCCAAGATTTCCCCTCCAGGGCTTAGGTCTACAAAAGCGCCTGGTAAACTGAGCTATCCACATGTGGGTGATGGGAATTGTCAGTGATGGTAATCCGCCTAACGGTGGTATTCCATTTCTAACAGAAAAATAATAAAAAAGCTAAAACTATAGCAGAACTGTTCTCTTGCTTGTGTCTTGACCAAGGAACAAATCTTACTGGTTGGGGATTGGCTGGCTGCAAGCTAAGGAGAGGAAATAGGCTCCACCCAGATGTTACTTCTCAGAATTGTTCCTGCCTATTTAAAGGGGCTGATTGCCTACCCAAAGTTACCAGTAACCTGTATTGGACGACAGAGAAATGAGGTTTAGATCTCATTGAATATGATAAAGGTACGAAACAATGTTTGGATACCTCTTTGGCAATAAAGGCATTAAAAATCTCATATAAAAGTCAAGGGAAAGTTTTGTTTGTCCCGGTGCATCTGGTCTGCTCCAGAGGCAATCCAGCTCTCCGCAAGTCACCTTTCCCTGCTTGCAGTTAAAGAGCTAGACATTATGGTATCTGTGCAGAGGTTTCACCCTCTAGAGAACAGATTCTGTTCTCTTCCCAGCATTTCATCAGCAGTTTTTCTTGGTCTCTGCAAGCTTTAAATGCCCCCGATCTGCACCACAAGAATTGTCAGTTCCAGGACCATGTTTTAATATTTGCATTTGCCATTCCTCTGCCAAGTGTAGGTTTTACAGTCAGTGCCAAATGCAAAATCAATTAAAATCACATTGTGGAAGCCATAGGTCAAATGCTAAGTTCATAACAAATAACTTTGGGAGTAAAGGGCACTTTAATAGCTTAATAAGCATGTAGACAAATATACTAAGAAGAAATTGAGCAATTCTGGAGCAAATCAACTGCATCATATGAGACCAATTAAAATGATCCTTTTGAAGAGCCCCAACAAATTGTTTCTCAATACATTAGAAACCTTTGTAGCATTCAAGGACTTAAAGTTTGCATGTCACCCTAAGATAAGTTTATATAATTTTTACTTGAGACATTAAAATACTATTTATTGTGCTAGACATTTGTTTTTGAGAAATTAACCTTTATTCGCTGGTGGCACGGAATAGTAACTTTGTTAATTAGTTTCTGCGCTGGGTCTACTGTGCTATGAATCAATCTACACCAGGGGTCTCCAGCCTTTTCATTAATGGGAACTACTTTTAGCAGAACCTGTGGCTCTCCAGTGAGCCGCCAGTTTCTGATTCATAGTGCCTTTCCATCTTTAACCCTTTGAGTGCCAGAGGGGTACACAACACATCCCTTTGCATTACGTTGTGTTCCCCTCTAGCACTCAAAGGGTTAACATTATCCCTTATTACTCTTCATATTTAAAACATGGCAACTGTTGTTACAATGGGTGGCTCTTACCCACTTTGCCACCCATATTTCCCACAACACTTACTATATGTCGTCTTTACAAAGCAAGCAAAATAATCTGTAAGCAGCTATTATGGTAGGGGGGCAGGAAAACCAGGAAAATGCTATGAGGCACCCTATCTGAATTCCATCAACTCCCTGACTGACCATTGCTGGGTACAGCAGATGAAAGCTGTGCCAGACTGGCTGCAGCCATTTGGGGAGCGGACTTTAGCCACTGGACCTCTCTCCTGCAGGCCAGATAGATTGATACCTGTTTGAACTGGAGAGAGCTACTCACTGGTAGCAGAAGAGCAGCACAAGTAGGAAGTTTGGTCTAGCACAGAACTAGAAAATTAGCATATTGTGCCACCAATATTTTATATATATATATATATATATATATATATACACGCACACACTGTTCATGAAGAGACAGCACTCACAGGGATTCGGTTAAGTGTGAAATGTTGTTACATGTTTATTGGGATCAACATTTCGGCTATCAGCGTAGCCTTTATCAAGATTACAATGGTGTAGCAGACATACTCCTTTTAAATCCTCACCCCAAGTCATAACGTGAAAAGAGAACCAAAGAGCCTGAATTCTTAATTGGACAACATGTGACACCAATAATTCAACCAATTGTTGAGAGACCATTTATGCAGTAATCAATGTATCAAATATAATGTGGACATTTGTTCATATAGTTATTTCTAATTATATTTGTGAGGCATCACAGGATCAAACATTAGTAAAAACATGTGTACAATAGCATCTCATTAAGGCCATTGGGTGCCAGAGTGTTCAATCTATGTATCCATTTAAATTCTTTCCTATGCAGTTGTTGTATGCGATTTCCACCCCTAGGGGAGTACTACACATACTATATACAGGTTGTGGGGCAATTTTATGTCAGTTTTTTATTGATGAGGGATCTATTATCCTACCAGGCTCTCCTTTCATATTAGTTATTTATGGCCGAACACTTTGCAATATAATGGAGACACAAACATGAACACATTTAAGTGTTATGACCCCACAGTATGTAGTTTACTCCACCACATTACATTCTGACATAATTTGTCTGACCCTGCATTTATCATTATTTGTTGTCTTGCTAACGCCACATGCAGGTATACTCATTATCTGTAGTGTAGCTTTTTTGATCATTCAGATTGTTCGGGAACTGATTGATTTGTTCCAATTAGATATTTGTCTACAGGGGTTCCGCTCTCTTCATCTGCGGTTTGCGTGCTGCCATTCATTAGACTTATCCCAACATTATGTATAGGACTGAGTCTATGTTTGACGCATAAAATATTTTTTTAACTGTTCACATTAGGCAGAATATTTATATTTACTTATTTCACAAATTGAATTATTGGTGTCACATGTTGTCCAATTAAGAACGCCGGAGTATGTCTGTCACACCATTGTAATCTTGATAAAGGCTACGCTGATAGTTGAAACGTCGATCTCAATAAACATGTAACAGCATTTCACATTTTACCAAATCCCTGTGAGTGCCGTCTCTCTTCATGAACTGTATGCATCATCTTTCTCCTTTGATGAGCACCCAGGTTTATTTAGTTCATCTACAGTGTGTGCATTCCAATCACAATTACTATTATATATATATGTGTGTATGTATGAAGTACATTGTTGCCCATGCAAGAAGCAGGGGGAAGGGAGGTAGATTGCACTGTCCATTATTAGTCACAGACCACATATACATTGGTAGACACCCCCGGGCCACAGAACCACACTACACTGTGGAAAGTCCAGGCTTGTTCACTGGTAGCCACACGCCCACACATGTCTTCCATTCCAATCTAGTTCCATTGGTAGCAAATGACATTGCTCTGTCCCCTGCCAATCCGTGTGTTAACCCTTTCAACATCAATGGCCTGTCTAACTCATTGCTTTGCAATGTGTTTGAAATACCTTTGATCCATCAAATGGTTAATACCATGTTTGCAATGTTTACATTGTTCCCTACTAGTTGTGTTGTTTCCCTACACGGCCTATCTCCTGTTACATCTCTGCTCTGCACCAGGAGAAGGCATCATCTAAATCTGGGTCCATTGAAAAAAAAAAAAAAAGACTCTGGGAAGAAAGTCAGGATGTATTGGGGAAAACAACCAGAGCAGAAGTGGGGAATGTAAAGGCAACAGACACATTAAGTGGGGAAGGGAAGATGACTGCGGGCAGTGGAGGAGAGATGTGTGGAAGGGGTCAGGACACAGAGGTGGGAGATGGAGGGGAGTGGGCAAAATATGGTGAAGGGATTGCCCTGCAGAGATTTTGGCCAAGGGGCTTCACTCCTGGCCTAAATCATCACCCCAACCATCTCTTTACAGATATATATCTGGGCTGCAGGCTGTATCCTGAAGACAGCGGTAGGGAGGGATTACATAACTCCACCTTATTAAAGTAAGGCACATGAGTGGCTGTCACTTGCTAAAGCCATTCGTAAATGCAGCAACATCCAATACTGGATACTGTAGTGGAAAAGACCACTAAAGACTGCTGACATTGTGATTGTCATCAAAATCAAACAATCTTTGGGTGATGCCTGTGACATCAGTCCCCTCGACCCATTGTAGGTGTACTGCAGTTGTCTGTCTCAGGTGTTAACAGGCCCTTATTTCTATGTCAGATAAAAAAGGTTTCATCGACAAGGCACAATGGTTTATAGTTAGGTTAGAAAATCAATAGCCCTATATTTAGTATAAATAGTACATACCTATTGCCAATTCCCATGTTTTTAAAATGAGTTCTTGCAAGGATTCCACTGCGTTCCGCCAGATGTCATCAAATACTTCTGCAGCCACTGTGTCTTTGATACAGTCATTAGGAGAGACAGGAGGAATGCCACGTTTATTCCTCTTTTGGTGAAGCTGAGCTTTCTTTTGATCCAAACCTTCATCATCCCTAATGATTAAAGCAAATTTAGCTTTATGGTGAAAAGATACCAGGTCATCACACAGATAGCAACATGAAGAAATGTTTGTGAAAGGTAAATCTCAAAATAATGCTATGCAGGGAACTTGAATAAAATCAGTAGGTATTTGATATTCTATGAGAAAATGTTATAGGGTTGCATTATTCATTGAGTTATTACAACTCAGACTAGATCACAAAAATGCATTTTTTTCCCTACTAGTGTAAAAGCCTGTGTACACGTGCCCAGATCCGGGTGCTGTTAACTCTTTTGAGTTCCAGAGGGGTACGGAATGCATTGCAATGAGTTGTGCACCCCTCTGGCACTCAAAGGGTTAAGAGGCCAGTCCTGCTCTGTATCCTGCCGCTGACACAGTCATGCACTGTAGAGACTGGCTGAAGCACAGAATGCTCCCAGCACAGAACTACCAGCATTCTGTGCTCCCAACATTCCATGCTCCCAGCATTCTGTGCGTTCGGGCAGTCTCTACTGAGCCTGACAGCTTCTGACAAACATTCTTAGCAAATTATTATATAGGATATTCGGAGTACTTCTGTTCAACTGTAATGTTCTAGAAACATCAATAGTGCCTAGTAACAAAAGGAGACAAAAAAAGAAAAAAAAAATCTAGGTTTGCAGTAATAACTGTTTAACCCTTTGAGTGCCAGACGGGTATGCAGTGCAATACGTTGCATACCTCTCTGGCACTCAAATGGTTAAATGAAGCATATCCCAGTAATGGGACTACCTTTGCTTTCCTTAGAGAGAAAACCACTGCACGAAATGTTTTTCTGTCATAAAACCTTACTATTCTTGTACATTCATATATTGTTTTTTTAACCAGAATTGACCTATAAAACAAGTGGGTGTGTAATCAAGATGGTCATTACTATGAAGCATTATGAAAGTAGCCTTACTTCCGGACAGACTGTGGTTACAGCTCTGCATTGCAGCCTGTCAATCTTCTTCTGTTCCCTCCCCAAGTATTGTAGCATTCCGACCTCCTCCAATGACAGAGGATTTCTCTATGTCTCTATGTAAGCTGGAGTGCTCTCTAGCTAATACTTGGGGAGGGAACAGAAGAGGATTGACAGGTTGCGGTACAGAGCTGTACCCGCAGTCTGTCCTGAAGTAAGGCCATGGCTCATGTTTAAAAATGTCAATTTCGCCATAGCATGCCTTTTATAACTGAAAAAAAACCCAACAATTAAAGGTTATCGCTATACACTTAGAGGCAAACTTGTATAGGGGTGATAGTTCCCCTTTAAAGAAAAATACCCCCTAATAACCACCCCCACTTAACTCATTATAGCCAGAAAATTCCAATAATCCCTATGCATTTTAACCTTGGTCAAGAAATAACATCTGCTTGCAGACCTAGATGTCATGTCCATGGAGGGGGACATGACAGCTGCCAGCTGAAGCATGCAGAGTACATGAGTCAATTTAACCCTTTACATACCAGAGAGGTATCCAATACACTGTGAATCAGTGCATTGTACAGCCCTCTGGTCCTTAAATGGTCAACCCTTTGAGTGCCAGAGGGGTACGCAAAGAATTACCAGGTGCAGTGAGACAAGTCTGAGGTCATGTGGTCTTGCTAACAACTGTCATGCCAGCTTCCAAAGACATGACAACGAGAACTGATTAAAGATGTTATCGATTGAACCAAGGTGCAAGTCAAAAATGAACAGGAAAAACTGAGAGTTTCTAGTAAAAGTTAAGTGGGGGTTTATTACTAGGTGGTGTCAATTCTCCTTTAAGAGATTTGAAAGCTTTCATTGTGATAGAATTGCCCAATAAAAGGAATAACGAACTGCTAAGTGCTACAGGTTCAGCCTAGCAAGTCTTAACGTTGGCTCCGCAGACACACTAATAGTGCATGATTTCCCAGATTGATCACATGTGGGTAAATAGGCAGCTCAGTCATTTTAATTGGTTTACTTGTATTTAATTAAAGATACCATTAAAATCTGATCTGATGTTGTGTCCAGAGGACTGGAGTGGAGAATAGCTAGCTTAAAGGCAGTTATAAAATATCAAATGCTGCCTGAAAGAAGTAGGTTCTATTTTTGTGAATAAATAAACATCATTATTTTGGTTTTTCCTACTTATTAAACATACTAACTGATCAAACAGACTGGTAATTAATTCAGTGTAAAACAAACACTCACAGGGATTTTGGCACTATTAAAGTCTACAAAATGAGGCTGATTAACTAAAAAAACACAGTTCTGAATCAGCAATCCGGCAGAACTATAATGAAATTCACATTGATACACTTTGAGTGCCAGAGGGGTATGCAACGCATTGCAGAGCAATGCGTTGCATACCCCTCTGGAACTCAGAGGGTTAAATGAGGATTTTAATCTCTTGAATGATGCATAGGTCTTTTTTGTGAAGCAATGTGCTGAAGGACTCTCTAGCATTAAATGGGTTAAAAGTCCCATATAAAAATCAAAGGGAATTTCTCCGGAAATTGCACCACTTTTCTTTATGTTCTTGTGTCTTCTACATCATATTGTGTGATGAGCGCAAATGTACTGAGGTGGATGTACTGAGGCAGATGTACTGAGGTGGATGTTCTAAGATAACTATGTTGTACAAGTATATGAGAGGTCAATACAAGGATCTCTGTGGTGAGCTATTCATTCCAAGGCCTGATCAGGTGACACACCTTGAGATTCGAGGAAGTAGGTTTACTAAGACTACAGCAGAGGACGTTTTTTTTTTTACAGTAAGGTCTGTTAAATTGTGGAATTCCTTGCCCAAGGATGTGGTTATGGCAGAAACAATGGATACATTTATGAGAAGATTAGATACATTTCTTTTAAAAGGGAACATACAGGGTTACATTGTATATTAGTAGGCAAATCAGGAAGATCTGATAAAGACTAACTTATATGGTAGCAGGAAAGCTACACAATTCTCATGTCACTAAGGTATGAGGCAACGGTTGAACTTGATGGACTTGTGTCTTTATTCAATCTAATTTGCTATGTTACTATAACTTGGCATAATTCTGTAACAACATAGAAAACACATTTGCTATTGATTTAAATGAAGGTTTTAACCCTTACAGTGCCATAGAGGTATTGTTGTGTACCCTTCTGGCACTCAAAGGGTTAACCCCAAAATCAATGGGAATTTTTATTTCAGATGTTGTTAAGACTACAACTCATCATCAAACAATAGATGGAGACCTCAGGTTTCACACCCCTGGAAGTGTGGGGTATAAAGTGGGTTTAGAGCTGCAACTGGAGGCCCACCACATTCCATTACCTATGCTAATTTAGCACGAGTAGCACATTGAAGATTTAATTTCAGAGAAAAGACGCAATTCTTTGGGATTTGACAGAAATCTTGTTGCTTGATTACAGTGCACTTAAGTATAACTTGTACCCACTGTTTAACATTTACGAGATAATAGGATTTTAGTCTTACCTGTTAAATCCTTTTCACTTAGTCCATACAGGTCACTGGTACCATGGGATGTGTAGTCCCCTTTAATAGGCAGGAACAATTATGCAAATAATTTGCAAGGGGCGGAGCCTCCCCTCTTACTTAAGCCACCTTCTGGCCAGAGCCACCCATATTGATTTGAGACCCTAAAACTGACCTCAGGTAAGCAAAAAGAAAGACTCCTGTGAGCATGCCCGAACGGTCTCCCACTGAATGCCACAGGAGAGCCAAGACTGGTCCCTTGACAGGGTGGGAGACCAGTGACCTGTATGGACTAAGTGAAAAGGATTTAACAGGTAAGACTAAAATCCTATTTTCACTGTCGTCCAATACAGGTCACTGGTACCATGGGATGTACAAACATTGAGCTGATCCAGAGGCGGGAAGTAAGGCAAGGACCAGGCGCGAGGCCCAAGTCACTAGAACTGATAACCAGTTGAAACCCAGCCCAAACTGTAAGTGTCAACGGACACCAACCAAGGAAACAATCCTTGAACTAGCACAGCACACGGAACTAGAGCCAAAGAAGCTAAAGAAGCACTAAGGATCACAGAGCGGAAGACCTACACAGGCAAGACTGCCTCCAGGACCTTCCTTCCAAAACTGGCATCAGCCGAAGCCAGTACATCAACTCGATAGTGCTTAGAAAATGTGTGCACAGAGGACCAAGTGGCCGCTCTGCACAGTTGATCAGCAGAAGCTTGATTCTTGTAGGCCCAAGAGGCCCCAATAGATCTGGAGGAATGGGCAGTTACCCGGGAGGGAACATGCTTATTCCTCAACTTATAGGCTTCACGGATGGTAGCCTTAATCCAAGAAGCAATGGTAACTTTGGAGGCCGGTCTCCCTGCCCTAGGCCCCTCAGGAATGACGAATAGAGCGTCAGACTTCCTGATAGACTCGGTGCGATGAACATAAAACTTGAGGCAACGCACCACATCCAACAAATGGAGATCCCGTTCCTTGTCAGATGAAGGATTAGGGCAGAAAGAGGGAACCACAATCTCTTGATTGATGTGAAATTCGGACACAACCTTTGGTAAGAATTCCTTGGTAGTGCGAAGCACAGCCTTATCCTTGTGGAACACCAGGTAAGGAGGTTTACAAGACAGAGCTTGTAACTCTGCTACCCGGCGAACTGAAACAATAGCCAAAAGGAAGGCCATCTTCCAAGTCAAGAGACGTAATGGAATGGAAGCCAAGGATTCAAACGGTGGTCGCTGGAGAACTCCCAGCACCAAGTTGAGGTCCCACTGGGGAGCAGGACTCTTGAAGGCAGGTCGAACATGAGTCACACCTTGGAAGAAAACTTTCACATCAGGAAGGATAGCAATCCTTTCCTGGAAAAACACAGACAAGGCAGAAGTCTGAACTTTGAGGGAACTCAGACTGAGCCCCTTATCCACACCGTCCTGCAAGAAGGCTAGGACAGTGGGAAGATGGAAGTCAAGAGACAACTTCTTGTCAGAGCACCATGTCACGAAAGTTGACCATATGCGATGATAGATCTTGGAAGACACAGGCTTACGAGCACTGAGCATCGTCGATACCACAGAAGGAGAAAAGCCTTTCTTAGCTAGAATCGAGGATTCAACCGCCATGCCATCAAACGGAGAGAGTGAACATCCTCTTTCCACAGATACCCCTGGAGAAGCAGGTCCGGACGGGCAGGAAGTGGGATTGGATCCTTCACAGACATGGCCATCAATTCCGGAAACCAGGACTGGCGAGGCCAGTTTGGAGCAATCAGGATGACAGGACAACGTTCTCACTTCAACTTCTGAATGACTCTGATCAATAGAGGAAGAGGAGGGAAGATGTAAGCCAGGGAGAAGTCCCAAGGGATCGACAAGGCATCCACTGCTAGAGCAAGGGAGTCCCTCAACCGGGAGCAAAACACCGGAACCTTCCTGTTGTGTCTGGTAGCCATCAGATCCACCACAGGCATTCCCCACCGTTGAGTGAGCATGTGAAACACCTCTGGGTGCAGAGCCCATTCTCCGCTGTCGACGGTATGACGACTGAGGAAGTCTGCCATGACGTTGTCCACGCCTGGAATATGAACCGCAGAGATGACAGGCACGTGATCTTCTGCCCAAGACAAAATGTCCTTGACCTCCCACCAGGCGGAACCGCTTCTTGTGCCGCCTTGCCTGTTGATGTAAGCCACTGCCGTGGCGTTGTCTGACTCCACTCTGACTGGAAGACCGGGCAATTGAGACTCCCAGTGCCTCAGGGCCAGCCGGACAGCTCGAAGTTCCAGAACATTGATGGAGAGCATGGATTCCTCCAGACCCCATTTCCCCTGAGCACTGAAGCGACCCCAGACTGCACCCCAGCCCCGAAGGCTGGCATCCGTAGTGACTGTGGTCCAAGGAGGAACTAGAAAGGATTTCCCTTTCAGGAGATGAGAGAGATCTAACCACCAGTGCAGACTCGACTCGACATGAGGAGGAAGAGAAACAGACAGATGTTGATGATCTGGATGATTCTTGCACGTCTGGATCACGAATCTCTGAAGATCCCTGGAGTGGGCCATGGCAAATGGTACTGCTTCGATTGTGGAAATGAACTTCCCCACTAAGGACGACAACTTCGGAACTGGAATCACGTCCAGGTCCAGGAGTCCAGCCACTCTGACAGCTATCTGGTGAGCCACGTCCTCTGGAAGAAACACCATGCATTGGCGAGTGTCGAACAGGAGACCCAGGAACAGAAGCCTCTGAGATGGAATCAAGTCCGACTTGTCCAGATTCAGGATCCAGCCATGACGGTTCAGGGTGTGCATGCACATCTGTAATTGCTGAAGGAGAAGCTCCGCTGAGGAGGCCTTCAGAAGGAGATCGTCCATGTAGGGGGTCACTCTGATCCCATCCTGATGGAGCACCGCTATCAATGAGCCCAACACCCTCTGGAAGACCTGAGGGGCTGAAGTCAGCCCAAAGGGGAGCGCTGCAAACTGAAAGTGTCCCCTGTGACAGGCAATCCTGAGATACCGCCTGCTCTCTGGATGAATAGGGATGTGAAGATAAGCATCCTGAAGGTCCAGGGAGGCAAGAAACTCCCCTGGAGACATTGCTGCAATCACAGAACGCAGGGATTCCTGGCGGAAGCGGGAAGTCCCCACATAAGCATTGAGATCGTTGAGATCCAAGATAGGACGGGCTCCTCCGTCCTTTTTGGCTACCACAAACAGGTTGGAGTAAAATCCTGAACCTGTGTCCCCCTGAGGAACCGCCTCCAGAACCTCTTTGTCCAAGAGATCCTGAATAGCGTCGTCTAACAGACGCCGTTTTGTGGGTTCCTGAGAAGGACGAGTAAAATGGAACCGAAAAGGAGGAAGGGAAGAGAAAGGGATCCTGTATCCCTCTGACACCACCTGAAGAACCCATGGGTCCGCCACTGACTCCTCCCAAATCCGGCAAAAGATGCGGAGACGACCGCCTACAGCCGGATGCGGACCCGGGTTCGGCGAGTCATGCCGAAGCAGTCTTGGAGGTCTTGGCCTTGGGGGCAACTTTGGGCTTCCAGGACTGTTTGGGCTTGGAGGAGGAGCGCGTAGTGGGAGGACCCGTTTGGGCCGAGGAACGTGTCTCAGTCTGAAAGGAACGAAAGGACCGATTGCGTTTGGCTGGAAACTTTTTCTTAAAGACTGAGGGTAGAAGAGTACTTTTACCTCCAGTAGCCTCACTGATCATTTCTTTGAGTTCAGACCCAAAAAGCAAATTTCCCTGAAAGGGCAAAGAAAGCAAAGCTTTCTTAGAGGCTGTATCAGCAAACCAAATTTTCAGCCAAAGAGCGCGTCTGGCCACCACAGAAGAAGTGGAGGCCCTCGCCATCATGCGCACAGCATCAAAAGCAGCGTCAGCAATATAGTTCTGAGCTTCAGTGATATTAGCAAGAAGCTGCAACTGTTCAGACACAGGCGCATCCTGGCGAACCGCTTCAGTCAGTCGTTCAGTCCAGGCTGCAATAGCTCTATTAACCCATGCCACAGCAAAGGTGGGGCGCATGGCAGTGCCAATAGAAGCAAAAATAGACTTAAGAGAGAGCTCTAATTTCTTATCCGTCCAGTCCTGCAAGGCAGAGGCATCTGAGACAGCCAAAGCAGTAGATTTGGATAGTCTAGACACGGGAGCATCCACTTTGGGAGGATGAACCCATTTTGCCAACTCCGCCTCAGGAAAAGGGTAAAGCTTGGCAAACTTTTTGGAGACAGAGGAAGATCTATCTGGATTCTTCCATGCCTCAGAGACCAGACGGGCAAGAGTAGGGTTAGTTGGAAAACAAACAACTGGTTTAGATGGCTTTTTCTGAAAAACATCAGTAGGATCATAAGTGGATTCCTGAGTCAGAGGAAGGTTGAGCGTATTTAGAACCGCTCTGATCAGACCCTCAGCCGAAACTTCAGGGTCACACTCATAGGGGTCCCCAATGGACCTGTTAGATTCAATAACAGTACGTTCCTCAGCATCAGAATCCTGTAAAAGTTCTTCTTCAGAAGAATCAGTGATATCAGGAGCTCCCTGTGGCTTAGGCAGGGAGGTCCTGATAGTAGAGGGGGTCTGCCAAACCTGGAGAGCCCCCTGTACCTGAGAGGGAAAGAGTTGAAGCGTGGATCTGAGATCCCTAGTGGCAGCTTTAAACTCCCTCACCCAAGATGGCTCAATAGCATGGCTGGAAGGCCCAGGGTTGCTATTTTGACAAGTACAAACAGGGCATAGATCCCCCACATTATCGCTATCCAGCCCAATGTGGCAAGAGGAGCAAAACGCCATGGGGGTAGCGGACCCCCCATCCTCCTTAGTCTTGGGTCTAGCCCCCAGCTCCAGTGAAGTAGACATGCTCACAGCGTCAATATACCCCACCAAGAACACTATCACCCAGAAAAGTGTTAAAGATTAAAGTTTCACCCCAGAAAAATGTCTAAAAACGGACTTATCTGGCCAGCGAAGGGTTAATCTGTTGAGGAGAGAGAAGGCTCGGTCCCTGCGTAGTGTACTCGCATAGGAAAAGTGCAATAAAAATGGCTGCCGTCATGGCTGCCAATCAAAAACGGGCGCGAAGCAAGCGCTCATGGGAAATGTAGTCTTTCCCAATACAAGTACCTAAACAGTGCCCGAAGCCCCCCTGAACCCCCAATATTAATAAAACACCAACCGGATGATAGAGCAGGAGCCTAGCATTAAAATGAGCCCTCTCTGAAGTTGCTGTGACAAGCGGTTTCAGAGATATGTCCCACACTGTGATTTCCCATAGAGAGTAAAGGAGCCATGCGTCTGAGCGGGAACGCTGCGCTTAAAGGCGCAGTACACAATTTTTAATAAAGTTCAGTAAAACATTAAAACGTGCCCAAACAAGCATGAAACACATGAGAATCATAAATAAATGAATACCCAATGCTCCAAAACTCAGAGAATAACACAGAAATTGCATAAACTAGAGATAATGCAATAAAAACACCCTATGAGTGCTGGAGTGAATTACAAACTCCTAAATACAAGCCCAGCAAAGGGACACTGTGGGGACAAGTGGACCTTCAGCACTCAATGGGTGACTCACCTTTCTCGCTGACTTCTGTCTTCAGGTGACCATGATAGGTAGGGAAAGAACCAGAGGTAAATTCCCCAACAGGGGAGCTGCTTAACACAAGCTGTCCCCTCTTCAGGTATAGGTCCACAGAAATCCCTGGAAGCTGCACTAGCCACTTCGGGTGAGGGCATTCACAGCCATGGTCACCCTCCTAATGGTGGTATTCCATATTTGAAGAAAAAATAATAAAACTCTAAGAAGCATAGCTGTTCTCTGCCTGGTGTGCAAGCACACCAGGAACAAATCAATATGGGTGGCTCTGGCCAGAAGGTGGCTTAAGTAAGAGGGGAGGCTCCGCCCCTTGCAAATTATTTGCATAATTGTTCCTGCCTATTAAAGGGGACTACACATCCCATGGTACCAGTGACCTGTATTGGACGACAGTGAAATATATGTATTTGGTTTTGTCTATTGCTTAGTTATAATATAAAATGTGCAATTTACTGTTCTTTGCTGTCATAGGCAAGGTACTCCTCAATAGTGCCATCCACATCGTAGATCTCCTCCTCCAGGTAAGAATAAGAAGAGGAGTCAGAAGTCAGAGAGGTTCCACTAGAAGTAGACTCTTGAGCAGCTTTGTGCATTGGGGAAGCCGTTGGGATCAGTTTTGATCCAGAAATACAGAGCCTATAAAAGACATTAAAAATAATAAAATACTGTAAGTTCCGTATGATAGTCGTACATTTCAAAATAGAAATTAAAGCAGCCATTAACCAATAAAGAGCTTCCAGGAAGGAAGAAGGCATAGGGGTGTTTTTATTAGCGACAATAATGGGAAAGTACAAATGGCTTTGGGTACTCATTGAATGCATTTGTTGCTCTCTATAGGTACATTGCTGTCACTATGCCAATGCCAGTTATGCTCCTACATACACTTGCAAACTGCATCAACATGGCTCACTGTGCCTGGCTATATGTTGTCTTTATAACATATAGGCTATTAAAAAAAATCAAGGTGACAGGAACACATTACTTTTACAAGTTTCTAACATATCTGAAAAACCCCAAATGGCTAAAGAGAGACTTTTGTTTTAGGAGGGGTTGCTGGGTGGGTATTACCAAGAATTTTTAGGTTATTTTATGACCTATTGGCACCTCTTTGTGTAACTGAATCACTGATTCAGAGCAAGACCAAAAGTATTTTATTTACACAGACTAAAGTTATAAAAACATATACTGAAGTTTAAACAGTCATTAATGTGAGTTTTAGTGCTGTGGAGCAAAGTGATACACTTATATACACACCACACAGTCTGATCTCCTAACAGAGGGACACCAGGATGGGAAAGTGTGACAGGGGGATTTGGGACTCAAATACGGAATTTCACTCCAAAAGAGGGATACTTGGGAGCAGGTCTCAAAATTTCCACTCGCCACTAGCCAATGGCGAGTGAAAATTTAGCCCTGGCGAGTAGAAATTCAGCCCTGGTGGTTATGTTATGGCTTGCAGTGGCGAGTAACTTTTCAGGTCTGGCTAGTAGCAAAGGACTTCCAATTTTAAGCCCTGCTTGGGAGGTCTGTATTTGGTATCCTCAGTTAATCTTTGGAAATCATCATGATGGAAGTGGTAGTCCAGTTGGTGGGTCAGATATTGACTAGCCTTGGAAAAGGATTACATACTTTTTCAGGTCATCGCTGCTCTCGGTGAGGCGGGGTATAGAATCTGTGTGGACAGAGCTACAAGTTCTACTCTGAATATGCTGAAAACCTTCATCTTTTGGAAAGACAAGTTGTTTCCCTAGAATTCTAAAAGGTAAAAGCAGAAAATTCAGAAACTGCTGAAAAATATTAACATTGTTTCAATGATCTTTAGGAAATGTCATTCTAGAAAAATACAAAAAAACTCAAACATTTATGTATCTTTACTCTACATAATCAGTTTTGATTGTGTATTTAATTGCATATCTACGTTAACTAAACCCTAGCAAGACTATACAGAAGACAAGTTAAACAAAACATTCATACAATGATACTATCACTCTGCAACTTGACAAATGACTGAAAAGGAATGTAGATCACCTGTAGCTAACATTTGCAATCACTAAGGTAAGGTGTGGTACCAGATATGTGATTTATTTCAGACTGCACATTGTGGAATATTTCACTGGCCACTACATTAATATTTCAATACCTGATGATGCAGTAAGAATCATCCGGCATGTATGAGGTGTTAATGATGTATGAAATGTCTTAAAGGGATAGTAATACTTAGTTTTATCTTTATTTTATTTTGTAGGCATTAAAAAAAGCAAAGTTTCCTCCTCCCGTCCCTTTTACCTAGTGTAAGCAATCTCTTCTCAGATGTGGAATGCAGTCCATAGACCAGACAGATAACAGCAAGGGACAAAATTCTTCCTATCAGAACAATGAAAGCCCTGCCCCCCTTGACAAGCTTTTCAGCTTTTTCCCTTATCTTAATTGAAGATTGTCCCTCTCTGCAGTCTACCTGGGCACCTCCCTTCTGCTCTGGCTGAACAGTGTTACATCAGTAAAAGGGGCAGGGGGGAGATACTTTGTCATTGAATTACTCTTGCACTATAAGAGTGACAGTATTGAAATAACACTCTCCAAAGTCCAAAAACTACGATGATTAATTAGAGCTGCTTTTATTATGAAACATTACTATCCCTTTAAGCCATTAAGAATTAAGAGGGCTGTGCTGCACTCTCTTTGGTCCTTAACCCCTTAAGGACCATTGACGTGGCAGTACCGTCACGCTGGTCCGGCACTTAAGGACCAGTGACGGTCCTGGAACGTCACGTACTTTTACTCACCTCGCTCCTGTAGGAGTGCGGTGAGTAATACCGGGGACTGAAGTTGAGTGATCCAAACCGGAGCAATCTCTTTCAGTCCCCCGTTCCGCGTGCTGCCCCACGTGATCAGTCACGTGGGACGTCATGTCAAGGTTTCCTATGTGGTCCTTAAAGTACCGCACACCCTGCGACCGCTGGTCCTTAAGGGGTTAAAGGCAGTATTAAAAAAAAAAAAAAAGCTCTGTGGTATTTAAAGGAGCAGTAAACTTTTTTTTATGAAAACACATATTTTACAGAGCATTTCCTGCTGAATAAGGTCACTCCCATTGCTGTCAGATGTTTTATTCAAAATTTATAACAGTTTAAATAATCAGGAAGTGAATTTACTGTGTTTACTTCCTGATAGTTCGAACTGACAGGAAGTGACAGGCAGTTTCTATCACATTCTATGGAGAACTGTATGTCTCTGACTTTTATGACTTTCCTCTCCATTAGAATCTAACAGGAAGTCTAATTAGAATTTGATCACTAGAGGGCACTGCTAATGTAAAAAAAAAACATGGGTAAACTGTAATAACTCTGGAAATATAAATCTCTCGGCAGTGGGAGTACCCTCATTTTACTCAATAGGAAAATCCCTACTATACATATTTTTTCATAAAAAAGTTTACTGCTCCTTTAAGCAAAACGGATTCAGGGCTTCCCGTGAGGTGTGCAGCCGTGTGGGGACTCCTAATTTCTGTGACATGCCAGGACCCTCATGGGTCCCTAAAGCAAGTTTACCTATGACAGTCCTGGCACGTCATGGGTCCTTAAGGGGTTAATATAGAAAGTAAAGTAGGCTTGTGATCTTAAGACAAGTTTAGTTTGTTTTACAAACAATAAACCCTTTGAGTGCCAGAGGAGTATTCAATGCACTACAATGGACTGGATAACCCTTTGGCACTCAAAGGATTAAAATATACATATACGTTGTAATAGCCCTTTCCCTGTGGTGGCACAGTATGCTAATTAGTTCTTCTCTAGACCAAACTTCCCTCTGTGCTATGTGTAGGCTAGCATACAATAATATTGGCCTATTACATAAATATATTAGAATAAAGTGCCACTTGGTACCACCAAGACATAAATGTTCATGCCAAAGAAAAACAGGTTATTCTGCTTTATATATTAAAAAAAAGTACTGCATAATAATGCTATTTTATTTAACCATTTAAAAGATCAGGGGGGATGTGAAGCACATTACCTCTGGTCTTTAAGTGGCTAATAAATGCTAATGAATGTCTCCCTCCCAAATGCATAAAAGCAATTCTAAAGTGGCAGTGTTGTGTCTGGGTAGAAACTGGCTTTATACGGATAGTAATACTTTTATGCAATCTTTAATATTGTACCTATTAAACAAATAAAGCAAAGGATCTAAGTCCAGTTCCTATAAATTGCATAGTTTTATTGTACTATCGTTGTAAAGTTTCCCTCTCCTGCCCCTTCTAGCCACGTCAGCTCTCTAGCTGACAGACTTAGATTCATGGGAGGCCATGAGCAATGGGGAATGGGAGGCCATGAGGCAATGGGAATGAGAGGCCATGAGGAGAGAGAGTGTAGCGGGAGCAAGTACTTGCAGAGATTTTCATGATTGTGTAGATCACACCCCATGCTTACACTAGTGTGACAGGCAGTATAGGAGAGTTTTGCTTAACTCCTCCTTACTGCCGCCCCTGAGTGTGTTTGTCCTGAGGCAGACATAAATGAAGTCAAATGATACTTCCATATATATATAATAAATATATGGCAGAATAGTGTTGGTTACCTGTGGAACAAGGCTGGGCTGGCACTCCACATAGTGCGGTTCTTTAGCTATCAGTGAAACACAGCTGGCTGGCATACTGGGTAGTGTGGTTCTGTAGCTACTAGTGGAACAAGGCTGTGGTGGTTCAACAGTGTATATGTGGTTCTGTGACTACCACATACAGTGGAATATTTCACTCTTTCACCTGCCTTTTCTTGCATGGCCATGCCATGCCATGCTTCTTTTACTTTTTTATAATAAACTAGTTGAAGAGCCCGTTACATGGGCCACAGTGACACTGCCAGCCGGTCGCAGGGCAGTCATGCACAGTACAGACTGCCCATGCCGCAACTGATACAGTGCCAGCCGGTCGCTGTTCAGTCATGCTCAGTAGAGACTGCCCACGCCGCGGCTAATACAGAGCTGGACGTTCCACCCCGCTCTGTATCAGCCTCGTCATTGGCAGTCTCTAATGCGCATGACTGCAGCACACGCAGCAGTCTCTACTGCGCATGACTGCGTCGTTACACACGTTTTATCGAATTATTATATAGGATATATAAACATTTTAGGACCTAGGTACGTATAATAAGAAGAAACCAATTTCTAATTGGTTCTTTGGTTACCTGAGGTGAAGGGATCGCTTTGTCCACTCTTTGCCTTCTGCTTGCAGGTTTTTGGTTTGAGAAGTAACATTTCCTTCAAAAAGCATTTCATCCACATCCCAGAATAGCTGGTGCACTCTCTTTGTGTTGACTTTATCAAACTCCTAGCAAACAAGATACAGAAGAAGATGCAACGAGATTAGTGGACGCACCAGGTACATATTTAAAAAAACATTGTGTGTGGAAGATCCATGACTTGTTTTTCTTATCTGACTGAATGCACACACCAGCTTAGTAACAGAAAACATCAAGCTGAATGGGGTATATAAGTTTGATTTACTGTCTAGTCTGTAACACAGAAATGCGTGTTTGTTTTTGTAGTTGTTTTGTTTGTTTTCTTGCCATCTGCAAATACATTATTGACCAGTATGCAGAAAGCCGGTTGCACAATAGGGATTATGAAGGAATAAAAAATCCAGTTTATTTAAATGTGGCTTTTTAGCCCCAATGCATCTGAGACCTCTCTATAATTCAAGGTGTTAAAAGCCCCATTAAATTCAAGAGGATTTTTGCTCCGATGGTTCCTATGCAGAAAGCCAAATAAGTACAGCTCAGGGATATGCCACCTGCACCATGCGGGGAGTGGGTGAAGGGACAAAAATCCCCACTGATTTACATGGGGCTTTTAAACCCAATGCGTTGGAGACCTTTCTAGCATTCAAGGGGTTACCAGCACTTTAATTAGACGTTTGTATTTGCTTACATTTACTTGTTTGCTCCAGATCTGCACATATTTGGTTTTCCGCATAAGGACCCCAGCGCAATTCTGTAGCAATCCAACTGCAGCAAAGCAGACCAATAACAATACCTTTAATTAAATGGGGCTTTTAACCCCTTGAATGCTAGACAGGTCTCCAACACATTCTTCTCAATGCTTTGGGAGGCCTCTATAGCAGTCACGGGGTTAAAAGCCCTTTAATTCAGTGGACGTTTGTATTTGCTTGCATTTTATTGTTTCCTATGGAATAGCTGGTTGCCCCAGACTTACTCCATTTTATCTTTATACACAGGGGCCATATTTATTACAATTGTACTGCAGAAGCAGTGCTATTAGCACCATGAACTTGGAAAAAGTAACTATATGCTTAAAAATTGGCTCAACTGTGACTCCAGGCATCCTCCATCTATAATGCGAGGAAGACGCAGAAGGAACAGCGAGTGCTGCCCACACATCTGGCTGTTAGAGAAGTGGAGAAACGTGTCGAGTGTGACAGAGACTGATGGTCCATCCTTCTCAGTGCTGCATCTGCCTCCCATCAGGCTGGGTGTCTTTCTGCATCAGTTAAAGAGTCACATGTTGCCCATACTTTAAAGCACAGCATTATTATTAGGTATATTGTTTGTGATTATAGCAGTACTGCTCTTCTTTAGATCAGTTTCATTAAGTCGGGCCAACTATGCCTATTAGATGTCAGCTATGGAGTTACATCAGCCACAAAGGCAATGACTAAAATAGAAAAGTGACATACATCTTCCCTCCAGGAGTATACAGAACTTCTTTCTGTGGACAAGCCGGTGGTGTAGCTCTGTATTCCAGACCAGGAGTTGTTTAAATCAGTAGGGGTGGTTTTTCCACTAGACGAGGGAGATGAAATGGATTCACTAAGAGCAGAAGAAAAAATAGATCCATTATTACTGGTATGTCTCATTTAATAAAATAGAGTGAAAATGCTGACGGAACAGGAGGACGTGGGTATAAATGGCAAAGTGGAAAAAATCCACCTCAAACCAACTGCAGTATAAATTGGGCTATTTAAGGCTTCTTACCACTCCGTACACCTTTGATCACAGTGTAAAGTTAATGAGCTGAAATGGACAGTAAACACTTAACCCTCTGAGTGCTAGAGGGGTGCCCAAAGTATTGCAAGGCAAAGCATTGCACACCCCTCTGGCACTCAAAGGGTTAAACCTTATACAGAATGTAAAAGTTGAGCAGTTCTGGTGCATGAGAGCTGTACCACAGTGGATAAATACACTTCCCAAAACTGCCATTGATATAAATGGGGGGTTTAACCCCTTGAAGAGGTGTCCAACACATTGCTAACCAATGCATTAGATACATCTTGCATTCAAGGGGTTAAAAGCCGTATTTAAATGAATGGGAATTTTATTTGTCCCCTACAATGCAGTTGGTTGGCCCCGGAATTGCTCCATTGTGCTTTTATACATGAGGACCCATATGGAATTTATGGAAGAAGCCTTCTATTAAAAATAATAATAATAAAAAAAATATATTATATATACACATATATAATTATATACACACACACACACTAGTATCAAAGCCCGTATACACGGGCTAAAGTGCACCCAGTGGCCCCGGCTGCTGCCGCAGATCAGAGACAGGCGGTGCACGCGTTTGGCGAGTCTTTTGCAGAACCTGCTGATACTCAACTGGGAGCTCCGGACAGCTCACAGCGAAGCTCCCTGTGTGCGAAACCACACATGCACAGTCTCTACTGCGCATGTGCGGTTACGCTCACAGGGAGCGACGCATTCTATCACTTTATGTTATAGGATATATTCACCTGTGCGTGTGAGTCTGTGTGTATAAATAATAAATAGTAGTTCAAAAAGATACATTCACCAAAACAGCTAAGATATTGAGTCTTTCATCACCTTTTGGATGGAACGGAGCTCTAGAGTTGCAAGATCATCCCTTTAAAGCTGTACATATATGGAAAATGTCTGGTGTGGGCATATCACCGTGTCCGTGTTTCCTGCTCTGACGGCGACATTGTTATGCATTGCTGTACTCTGATTGGCCGGTCATTTTGCTCTTCCCAGGGCTTGCCTTTATATACCCTGGTATGTCATTCCTAAGGCGCCCTTTCGTGGTGTACATATTCCTGATTGTTATCCGTGCTTTTGCTTATCGTGTATGACCTGGCCTGCCTGACTACGTTACTGAGTTCCCGTTTGCTGCTGTTCCGTTGCTGACTGTATCTGGCTGAGAACCCGCTCCTTTGCTGACCGTATCTGGTTGAGAACCCGCTCCGTTGCTGACTGTATCTGTCTGAAGAACCCGCTCCGTTGCTGCCCGTATCTGGCTGAAGAACCCGCTCCATTGCTGCCCATATTTGGCTGAAGAACCCTTCCGTTGCTGCCCGTATCTGGCTGAAGAACCCACTCCGTTGCTGACCTTATCTGGCTGTAGAACGCACTCAGTTGCTGACTGCACTAAGCTGCGAACCGCTCCGTTGCTGACTACATCCGGCTGTAGTACCTGCTCTGGTACTGACCGTGTCTGGCTGAACTACTTGGCGACCCCGCAAGGTCACCAAGATTACTGGGCAGTGTTGCCATTGTCGGTGTGCGCTGCGTGGCGCTATTTCTTGTTGACCAAAGATATGGTTTGAAAGATATAGGAAATAAAGTCCTCCGCTCCCTCCCCTTTCTGCTTGACAAGCTGTAAAGCTGTCAGAAGCAGATTCTGGTTCCTTGATCAGACGGCGGCTCTTCAGCAATGCCGACATAGCGATACCGAAAAATAAATACTTCATCGGAACGGTCTACAACGTGTGCCTGGTTTGCAAGCACACGTTTTAGACCATTCCGATGAAGTATTTATGTTTAGATATCATTATATCAGTGCTTCTGAAGACCAGCTTCTGGTCAAGCGACCAGAATCTGCTTCTGAAAGCTTTACGGTTCATCAAGCAGAAAGGGGAGGGAGCGGAGAAGTTTATTTTCCTATATCTTTCAAACCATAATGGTTTGAGAGCTACAAATAAGTGTAAGTACTCTCTTTTAATTGTATCTACCATATCGTTCATCCTTCTTTTCTGACATTACTATCCCTTTAAAAGAAACAGAAATGCTTAATACTGGGAAAAAATGTATCTTGCAGGGTTTATCCTGCTGAAAGATACTTTTATCAAAAGTTACTGCAGCTCAAACTTGCCTTTCCTTAGATGCAGTAACTGCAACCTAAAATTTTACATTGGAGGTACTGCTACAGGGTTCTATGGATGTTTATGGTCAACTGACCAGAGCTGTTCATGTACTGCCATAGCAAAAGCACCACCACAAAATTTCAGGCCATGAAGGTACTGCACCCAGTCTGAGATGTAATAGTTTGAGCAGTGGGAGAAGCCTTGTTTTAATCTGCGCTAATTATATAGAATATATTAAGCATTACTCTCCATTTAATAATATCAATACTTAAAAGCAGTGTACTTTTTAAATGAAAAAATATGTATTATTATTTTCCTGCAGATTAACATATCAGTAACATTACATGCCCCAAGATGACAACAAAACTTTAAAATAGGAGTACTTTCATCAAGTACCTACAACACTCCTGACTAGAGCCCCTGGTACAGGGTACATTTGAAAGTACAGTTTTAGTAGAACAAACACTTAATGTGTCATGAATAAAGCAGGAGACTAGCAGAGGAAAAGTGAGACATTTATTAGCTAATGGAATTGCTTTAGAGTGCAAGCTTTCCAGACCACTTTGGGACATGTGCTCAAAAGAAAAGTCGAGGAGTTCTGGGGCAAACCATTAGACTATGGAGGAGAACTACAAAGTCCTGTTGATAACCCCTTGAATGCTACAGTGGTCTCCAACACATTGCAAAGCATTCAAGGGTTAAATTCCCCATTTAAATCAATGGGAATTTTTAGAATTTGTAGTTTTCCCCTATAGTGCAAATGGTTTGCCCCAGATTTCTTCAACTTTTCTTTTGAACATATGGCCCTCTGTCCGGCCTGACAAAAGCTTGCACTGTAAAGCTATTCAGCCAATGAAGCTATCACCATTACTTTACTAGTCTCATGCTTTAAAATAAGCTAAAAACTTTTCTTAAGAAGATAGGTCCACTTTAACCCTTTTGTGACAAGTGACACAATCCCGTCCTTTAAGGACAGGTGATGGTCCTGGCACGTTAAAGACTTCATTGATCAAAGTGTGCCTCAGGGATCACTGTGATCATGCCGGGGAGGCTGTAATGAACTACTTCAGGACAGTCAGTTTCAGCCTTTCCTCAGTGAGCTGGTACATGTTATCGCTGCTACAGCGATCACATTTACTGGTTGAGCCAATGACAAAGGCAATGTATACAATACATTATCTGCCAGTGTTCTCTGCCTCCCTCTCCCTCACTGTGATAGTTAACAAGAGAGAAGAGAACAGAGCTCCCAGCGCTTCAAATGGCCAAACATTTGGCATTTTTGAGGTACTGGGAACAGGACTGGGGTGGGGAGAGTTAAAAGAAAAAAAAATAAATAAATTTGACAGTGTCACTAAATAAATGATTCAGAGCAATTATTTTATTTAAACAGCCTAAGTTATGAACATATATACTAAAGTTTAAAGAAACAATAACCCCCTTCCCGACAATGGACTTATATGAACATCCCGCAAAAACTGTCACTTAGTGACAGAGGACGTACATGTATGTCCAGGAAGTCCGGGTCGCCGCGCGGAAT
Organism: Rhinophrynus dorsalis; assembly: GCA_037306005.1. NCBI lineage: Eukaryota > Metazoa > Chordata > Amphibia > Anura > Rhinophrynidae > Rhinophrynus > Rhinophrynus dorsalis. Next base: position 112,871,480 of record CM074718.1, read on the forward strand.
AATTAAAAAAAAAATCTTAGCTGGGCGTTAAGTGATGGCTGCATGTGTGTGTGGCCGGTCACTAAGGGGTTAAGGTGAATTTTATTACAGTGCAGCAATGTCAAACACCTATATATGTACAACACACAGTCTGATTACCTAAAAGAGGAACACCAGGGGGGTTATGCACTAAGGAGTGATAAAGTGGACATAACTTCTCCAGTGATATCACTTCTACAGTTTCTGTGTTATTCTATTGGTCCTATAAGCTAAGATCTCCAAAGTTGGAGAGATCTTAGAGCATAGACTCCATAGAATATAACATAGGAAGTAGAGAAGCGACATCACTACATAAGTCACCTCCACTTTATCACTCCTTAATGCATCTCCCCCCATGGAGGGAATGAGGGGCATAGGGATTTTTGCCTCAAAAGAACCAATTGAGCACATATTATGACAGGAAAATTTAAAAAGGGCTGTGTTTTTTTTCTTTTTTCTCTTTATCAAGTGCAATGGTAGGTTATCCATATAAATGTGGCTTCAAAAGAAAGCTCTATTTATGGTTAAATATAGTCTATAAATTTGTGTGAATGGACTGAATGAATTAGAGGAAAAATATGGCTGAACAAAGGCATACTAAAAGGGCCAAAAAGGTTCTTGTCCTCTAGTGTCAAACAGCCCTCATTATTAAGGGCTTAGGACCAAAGGTATGTGTAGCACATTGGGAAGCAATGCATTGTACATCCCTCTGATCTTTTAACCCTTTGAGTGACAGAGGGGTACAGAAAGCAATGCATTGTGTATGCCTCTGGAACTCAAAGGGTTAAAAGTTAACATCCCCTATAATGATCAGCAGCATCTTTAGGAATACTGTAAAGTTCTCTATTATGTCCTGCATTTGGTTACTGCATGTCTATTTGGTGTTTTGTAAGTCACAATTTGTGTCATATTAGCTGATTACATACCATATGTAATTATGAATTGGTACATACCATGTGTAATTATGGATGGCTTCCTGTACAGGCCTTGTAAAATGTACTGGGAGAGAATCTCTTCCATTGTCAGAAAGGCACAGATCAGTGTTTCCTCTGGATAATCCCTTTCTAAAATACAGAAGAGAAAAACACAAGGGAAAGTAAGACATGGTAAGCACATAGACCTGTTAAGACAAGTCTTAGCATGTATCCCCAGCTGATTATAGACAGATGTCAAAGGTCACCAAAAACACCTGCTTCCTGCAAAATCAGAAACCGTATGACTGAATCTGTATGACTGAATAAGAATTACTGGTGCAATTCTGGGGCACAAAAACTTCTTCTTATGAATCAAATGAAAACTTCCATTGGTTAAATGGAGGATTTTACACACACCCCACACTCCTCGAATGCCAGACAGTTTTTCAGAGCAGTGAATTAAGACCACTCTAGTATTTAAGGTACTTTGAGAGCCAGAAAGGTATCCAATACATCACCAACAGTCAATTAATGGGTGGGGGTTATCTGTCTGTGTGGTCCACTTGGTTCACCCAGTCCATATTATATCAGCATCTTAGTTTCCTATAGTACCAGACTACCTACCAATGAACTGACCATTTATTTATAAGAACATTGTGGAGCTACAGAGGCTTCAAATGAATGTTATCGGTAGTGATCCATGCTCTGTGACATAAAGTGAACTCAACACCCTGAATTTTCTTTAAAAATGTGAAAACTTCATACAAAACTGCCTGTGTGTCATATTACCACAAAAACAGCAGATGTATAGTTAAGCAGATGTTCACACTTATTTCTGGGAAAAGTGTCTGCAGAGCTTCATTAGCATACAACTAGTCACTGAAAGAGGCTTAATTAGCATATGAAATGTCACTGATACAGCACGGGTACCTCAATTAGCATATGGTAACAAGTATGAATATCTCCTTATCTGCACATTTTCTGGTTCCTTGGCTAACACGACACATAGGCAGTTTACAATGCAGTTTTCAAATATGCAAACTTGAATCAAGGTGAAGGCCCACTTTAATCCTTTGAGTGCCAGAGGGGTACGGAAAGCATTATAAAACAATGAGTTCCGTACCACTCTGGCACTCAAAAGGTTAAATGAAGTATGTGTTGGAGCAGGTTAATCAAACTTGCTCCTGATCAAGTGAGTGGAGGGATCCAGTGTTAAATTTCACCCCAGATCCCAGAAGGTTCTGGTAACTCCCCTGAACTATTTCAATACATCGTTTATGTTTGTTTGTTTTTTTAGAGGCAGATCAACCCAGGGAGTAAACAAGATTCAGACACAAAGGCCCCTTCAGGACATGTCACGCAGAAGGCACATGCTTCTCTGTATAAATACAGTGTTAAACCCTTTCCGTGCCAGGGGGGTATGCAACGCACTGAAAGGAGAAGGAAGGATGGTTAAAGAAGACCCCACCTGCAATGCAAGGGATCTTTAACCCATTTGCTGAAAGAGATCTCCTTCCCTACATCTGTGTGCAAGAAAGTGATACCCAGACTGGCTGCCTGCGCAAATTCTAGACTAAAGATCTACCCACTCCTAATTCTAGGTCCACATTTGCAACCAATTTATTTCATTGATAAATGAAGTGCCTCTATTTTGCCCTAGGATTGCTATACACCTGTCTTGATAAGTACCTCCCATTGCACTAAGATTACTATTCACCCCCTGTAGATATTTAGAAATGTTCAAAAGTGTATAAAAAAAAAAATATGCATTTGTTTGGCTTTCACTTAAAGGGGATGTATCTCCCCTATACAAGTTAGTCTTAATAGTTAGACTATATAGCGAATATGTGTATAAGTTTATTCATTTATTTTCTTAAAGCTCTATGTGGCTGAAATTGAAGGAATAAACACTGCCCTGCACCTACTTCCTGATAGACTGCAGTTACCAGCGCTGTACCCGCAGTCCGTCACTCTGCTTCTGCTCCCCTCCCTCTATCCAGCCTCCTCCGATGATGGAGGCTTCCTGCATGTAAGCTGGAGCGCTCTCATTGGCTAGATATTGATCTCTGCCAATGAGACAGCTCCAGCTTACAGGCAGAAAGCCACCGTCATTGGAGGAGGCTGGATAGAGGGAGGGGAACAGAGGCAGAGTAAAGGACTGCTGTTACAGAGCAGGTAACTACAGTCTATCAGGAAGCAGGTGCAGGACAGAGTTTATTCCTTCAATTGTCAAACAGAGCTTTAAAAAAATGAAATGAATACACCTTTACACATATTCACTATACAATCTAACTATTAAGGTTAACTTGTATAGGGGTGATACATCCCCTTTAAACATTTGAGTGTCAGATGAATGAAGAACATATTCATATCCTTCAGGCACCCGAATTGTTAAAGCAGGCCTAGGTGATGCCCTGTGTTCTAATGGAAAACAGTTAATCTGGAACAAACCATCTGCATTGTAGGGGGCAACTTTTATCCCTTTACATGCAAGAGAGGTGTACAGTGCACTGCAAAGCAATGTGTTGGAGACCTCTGTAGCATTCAAGGGGTTAAAAGCTCCATTAAAATGAATGGGAACGTTTTTGTCCACTATAGTTCAGTTTGTTTACCCCAGAATTATCCAGCTTTTATTTTGAAAATGTAGTCCAAAAAAAACAAAAAACACGGGGATTAAGGGACATTTTATTTATTCCCAAGTGAAGGGAGTTTGCTCCTCTTTAGTTTATTGAATTGCACCTTATTAACAGAAGGAAAGAGGTGTAATTGTGGAGCAAACCAACTGCATCTCAGGGGAGAAATAAAAAGTCTCGCAATTCCCACTGATTTAATGTGATTTTCACCCCTTGAGTGTTAGAGAGGTCTCCATGGTGTGAAGCAATGTGCTGGGGACCTCTGTAGCATTCAAGGGGTTAAACACTCAATTTAAAATCAATGAAAAATTGTATTTGTCCACTAAAGTGCAGTTGGTTTGTGCCAGAATTTCCCCCACTTTTCTTCTGAACATTAATGACCCATAATTATAAAAGCAAACTAGAGTTATTCTGGAGCAATCCAACTTACCATAGAGGACAAAATAGAAATTCCTAATTTCCCATGAACCTTAATAAAGCTTTTTTTAACCCCTTGAATGCTAGAAAGGTCTAAAATGCATTGAGTTCAAGGGGTTAAAAGCCCATTTTAACCTTTTGAGTGCCAGAGTAGTATGCAGAGCATTGCAAAACAATGCGTTGAGTACTTCTCTGGCACTCAAAGGGTTAACAAGCATTTTATTTGTTCCATATGGTGCAGTTGGTTTGCTCCAGGATAACTCCAATTATATGTTTTTATAAATCTGTGCCGTAGCTGGGCAATTATAACATTCTTAGGGTATGTTTAAGAAATGTTGCTAAAGTTCAAAGTCGGGTCATATGTAAAAAGATGTAAAGTCACATTTTTAAATATATCTGAGAATTTTCTGAGACTACACTGAGAAAATGTGCACGCAATTTGAAACAATATTTTTTTGCATACCTAGCTGTCACCATAGACCATGAATACAGAGGAATAATATGGCACTCAGCATATTGGTTCATTACTCAATTTTGCAATCTGACAAAGATATAAGCATCCAAAAATAGATTGTGTGCAATTATCTATAAAAAGACAGAATCTGGTACAAATGGAGAGCACTAAATATGAGTAAATAATAAACCAAGCTAAAAAAAAAGGTGACCTTAACATCATAGAGGTAATGAAATGTCATCAGATATGAAACATGTTGCAAAGTTTACTTGGACCTTTGACATTTTATTATTATGCTGTACTATTACTTCATCCAGTGACACTTTGAAATTACTACCGGATACATTGCTTTTTAAAGGACTTTCATCCAAATATATATTGAAAGCTGTTGGGAGCATATCATTTTCAAATAAAGGGACTCATGCCCTTTATCAGAGAATCTAGTGTGTATTAGCGGAGGACTCCGACAAAGCGTCTGCCCTCAGTCCACCGACACCCCTTACAACAGATGACCTGATGGAGATTCAGCTTAAAAGGGATAGTAATGTTTCAAATTAAAAGCAGCTCCAATTAATCTTCATAGTATTTGCTCCGTGGAGAGTGTTATTTCAGTACTGTCAGAGTTGTAGTTCAAGAGTAATTGAATGATAAAGTATCCCCCTCCTGCCCCTTTTACCTAGTGTAAGCTGCCTCCCCTCAGATGTGGAATCTGGTCTTAAGACCAGACAGCTCACAGAAAGGGACAATCTTCTTTCTGTGAGAACAATGAAGACCCTGCCCCCCCCCCCCCGACAGGTTTTTCAGGTTTTTCCATTATGCTAATTGAAGACTGTCCTTCTCTGCAAGCCATCTGGACATCACCTTGCTGCTTTAAGGTGAGCAGTGTTACAGTAAAAGGGGCAGGAGGGATACTTTATCATTCAATTACTCTTGAACAACAACTGTGACAGCATTGAAATAACACTCTCCATGGCCCAAATACTATGAAGATTAATTGGAGCAGATTTTATTTTGAAACATTACTATCCATTAAAGAAGAAATCCCTATTGAACGTATACATAGTTTCAGCTTTTAAATAACTGTTATCATCATAACATCCATTAGGGGTCAGTGGAGGACAACAGACAAGGGAAGACCATTACTACACCACTGATTATATAGGAATAGGTAACCCACTCACACATTTGTACCATCTACAGTATTACGGAATTAATTTACTCTTTGAATGGAAGAGTCCATTTCCACATAACTGCAATATTGCATGTTACTGTATTCAGTTATGGATGTAGCTTTTGTATATCTATTTTATACTATTTTAATTACTTATTTAGTTCATGAACTGCTCCCTATTTGTTATTGTAGTTTGTCTTCTTTCTTTGTCTCTGTGCCTTTTAGGTCACCTTTGTAGCTTGGTTTATTATTTACTCACATTAACGCTCTCCATTTGTACCGGTTTCTAGCTGTCACTATATACCGGTACTTCCATTTACCTCTTGAGTGCCAGAAGTGTACGCAATGCATTGCTTTGCTTACCCCTCTGGCACTCAAAGGGTTAAGAACAGGTTATACCTGGTGTTAAGATTTAGGCCTCGATTCAATTCATGCTGGTAAAACAGCTGGCAGGGCAATATTGGCTAATGGCCGGTACCAAAAAGTGCTAAAGGAGCAAGTCAGTTGCCCTGCCAACTGAAACCACAACGGATGTTAGGCCACAGAAACAGACTTGTGGCCAATCATCTATCATGTGTTTTCAGTTCCCAAAACCAAAGCTAAATAGTGTGATCAATGGGAACATTATGAACAAAAGCTAAACACACAGTCACCCCCCCCCCCCCGAAGCACTAACCCTACACTACCCCTAACAGTGAAGTGCAACAATACTACCCTAACACTATCCTAACACCCACAACTGTAACACTTACCTGTCATCCACTGTCTTCTACTGTTAGCTTCCGTCTTCTTCCTCTTCTGTCTTCTCTTCTTCTGTTGTTAAAGTACATGTAAAAAGAAACAAATTGAGTTCACATTCAAAATTATATCATACAGTAATGTGAGTTTCTGTTTACTCATTTGAATACATTGTGTACCTCCCCGGCACTCAAAGGGTTACAATGTGTCGACATTCCAATTCCAATAAAGAATATGAGAGCAGAAGAACAGTGGCAAATATAGGACTAAGAATAATAGATCATCCCCAATGAAGAGTGCATATGATCCTGTGCAAGTATTGAAAATTACCATTATCTATGGTAGAGATGCTTTTAGTGGGTTTCATTATCCCCCTGTTATAAGCTGATTGGCTGGGAGGTGCATAAGCACACATTCTATATAATAATTTGCTAGGATGTTTGTCAGAAGCCGTCATGCTCACTAGAGACTGCCCGAATGCACAGAATGCTGGGAGCATTCTGTGCTTTCGGGCAGTCTCTACAGTGCATGACTGCATCGGAGGCAGGATGCAGAGCAGGACCGGCCTCTTAACATCACCCGGACCTTGGCCTTTGTACACGGGCTTTTACACTAGTATATAAATATTTCCCACAGACTGGCTCGGGCATCGGCCAGACAGGTACTTAGGGGGTGGGTATTTTTGTCATGCAATCCTGCCGCCACTGCCTGAGACAATGGCAGTGATGGCAGCATCTTTACCATATGATATTTGATAGTAATATTCAATGCTTACACAAGAGCATCTGCACTCTTCATTAGGGATGATTTTTATTCTTCGACATATTTGCCACCTGTTCTTCCACCCTCATTCTTTATTGGAATTGGAATGCTGGCACATTGTAACCCTTTGAGTGCCAGAGAAGTATGCAACTCATTGCTCAAAGGGTTAACACATACACTACTGTATGACATTTTTAATGTGGACTCATTTCTTTTTACAGGTACATCTTTAACAGAAGAAGAAAGAAGATGGAGAGAAGAACATAAAAGAAGACGGACAGTAGCCGACGGGGGTGCTGAAGACCCAGCTGGTCATCAGGATTACTGGTAAGTGTTTTTTGCAGGGGATTTTTTTATACTTTAGATGTATTAATATGGGGCTTAAGGCCCCATATCAATACATCCACTGGTCACTTAGGTTTTTTGGGGTCTTTTGTCCCTTCAATTCCTGCATCGGCAGGATTAACATGCGTTAAGGGTTTCTGCTCCCAACAAAACTGGGTTCAGATTTTCAGCCGTTAGAGGGGGTCCCTTAAAGCATGTTATGGCCTACCGGATGGAATTGAATGGCAAAATGGGCAACGTTGAAAAGAACTTAATGGATTCAAATGGGTGCCAACTCTAGCACCAACCTGTATTTTTTTTTTTAGTCAGCATTTCTTCATAGCACAGGTAATTGCATTGCTTGCTATGGCTGAAAAAAATGCTGAATTGAGGCCTTAATCACTAAAACTGCCTTTATTTTTGGCACAAATAGCTAATTTCTTTATAAATACACTGTGATACAGTACTTACTTGGACAAGGTCATTTCTACACCACTTTTGAAAACAAGTCAACTGACTGGAGTACTTAGTGAAAATGTTGCTAAACGTTTATACACATCCTTAAGTCACTTTGTGACAATTTTACAGAATTTTTTTAACTCAGTTTTATAAATCTCCCACAAAGTGTCCAAAACCTGCAAAATTCGCCATACTCTAGTCCTTTGTGGTGGGAATAGATGTATTTTTTAGTATTCAAGGACTTCTGTTTGAAATTTTGCATTTCAAACCCTCTGGGCTAAAAACAAAAATAGCCATTTGCACATACTATGTAAAATCGACCACTGCGGCTCAATTATTAACAAGATGGATGGTTTTACAGAGAGGAAATTAACAGTACAGAGTGGAGACCTTGCATAACAATTAACAACAATTTGACCAGGATTGTTTTTGTTTTTCAACCCTTTGAGTGCCAGAGGAGTACGCAATGCATTGCCCTGCTCTGCCCCTTGGCACTCAAAAGGTTAACCCTTTGAGTGTCACAGAGGTATCCAAAGTATTGCATTTCAAGGGTTTAAGGAAAGTATAATAAAGAATAAACAGACTAATGCAACTGGTAATACAATGTGTAGTCTATCCTTGTCTTTATGTTCTTTGCAGTTTCACACTTGTTTTTTCTATGCAGAGAATTTATTAGACTTTGTGTGACAGACTGATGTATTAAGAGGAACTGCAGCATTCTCGGGTAAACAAACTGAATGGGCAGTATTATTACAGGTTTGAGCAGGGAAATTAATCCCCATGCTCATACCTCACAACATCTCAAATGGCCAAACAGGGACACTTGTTTTAGGGATGTTGCTGGGAACGTGACAAGTTGGTGGAACATTACTGAGAATTTTTAGGATACTTCATGATCTATTGATGCCTCTTTATGTAACTGAATAAATGATTTCAAACAAGACCAAAGTATTTTATTTACACAGACTAATTTACAAAAACACATACTGAAAGAGGGACACCAGGGTGGGAAAGAAGGATTTGGGTCTCGAAGAGGGACTATCCCTCCTCAAGAGGGACACTTGGGAGCTATGCATGCACCAACACAGTAATCGCCAATGAAACAGTAAAATAGGAGAGGATTCACATAACCTTTCAAAATTCATAGAGGGCTTGAATGAGAGTCTCGGTCTCCATAATTATGCACTATAACACTAAGGGCCTTATGTATCAAAGCAAACTGGAGCAATCTGGGGGCAAACCAACTGCACTATAGGGGAGAAGAAAAATCCCCCAATTCCCATTGATTTAAATGGTTATTTTAAAGGGATAGTAATAGTTTGTTTTATCTTTATTTTATAGGCATTAAAAAAAGTTTCCCCTCCCGCCCCTTTTACCTAGTGTAAGCCATCTTTTCTCAGATGTGGAATCTAGTCCATAGACCAGACAGATAACAGCAGGGGACAATCTTCTTTCTATGAAAACAATGAAGGCCCTGCCCCCCTTGACAAGGTTTTCAGGTTTTTCCCTTATCTTAACTGAAGATTGTCCCTCTCTGCAGTCTACCTGGGCACCTCCCTTCTGCTCTGGCTGAACAGTGTTGCATCAGTAAAATGGGTGGGAGGGGGAGACTTTGTCATTGAATTACTCTTGAACTACAACTCTGACAGAATTGAAATAACACTCTCCAAGGTCCATGATGATTAATTAGAGCTGCTTTTATTATGAAAAATTACTATCCCTTTAATGCCTTGAATGTTATTGAGATCTCCAACGCATTGTAAAGCAAAGCACTGGAGACCTCTCTAGCATTAAAAAGGTGTTAAAAATGCCAATAACCCTTTCAGTGTCAGAGCGGTACTCAACGCATTGAAAGGGTTAAGATCAATGGGAAATTGTATTTGTTTCCCTATGGTCATAGCTGAGAACTCTCCAGATTTACCCCAGAGACTCCAGTTTTCACACTGCATTACCGGTTCTCCGGGGCAGGGGCTGAGTCTCTGGATGTGGGGAGTTTCTATTGAAACTCTACCCAATTCTGCTCTTTCTCAGTCTTTCCTCCTACTCCCCGCCAACTCTCCTTCCTCAGCCTATTTTTTGCTCTTTTTTTCTAGCCCATTTAGCCCGGCCTCTACTCACGTTTAAGTCCTGCCCTCTTTTTGACATTAATCGCTTCATTTCTCTCCCCCCCACTGGCACCACAGGACTCCCCTCCATGGAAAGCACAGAACAAAGTTCCCAGGTATGCCTATGGTGCCGCTGGCTTGCTGCAATATTGCTATGATGCACTAGGCCCTTACAGAGCTGTACTCAGGACAACATGCCCCTTTCAAATTGCCACATTTTCCTGATGGTTTACCGTTCCTTTAGCGTAGAGTAGACGTTAACTTTTTTTGCAGATGTGGTTCACTTTAGAAGCAAGCACACAAGACAATACTTTTAACCCTTTGAGTGCCAGGCTGGTATCTGGATACCTCTCTGGCACTCAAAGGGTTAACAGCCAACACTGACTAGTGAAAATTAACCGATTATAATCTCCAGGTTAGTCCAAAGTTTCAGTCTCAAACATTCCAACGAAAAATTGTTAATTAGGCAGCTGGACTTTGGAATTCTGAATGTTTTATCTAAGTTCAGACACAAGTGCAATGGAGATAGGCCAAGATTATAAAAAGGAATAAAACTATTGCTTTCTAGGTACATAATATTTAGCAATTAATGGAACCTCGATTTATACCAGAGAACTCTCCGGGTTTAACCTCAGGACATTGACCTAAATCTTGTGGTGAAGGGCCGTATCATCAGCATGATAGTAGTGTTTCCTACTGCGTGATCTGCAGTAATTGCCTCTTTCTTTAAACAGCAAATCAATATGATGAAAAGGTGCAAAATAACTGCCCCAAAGGGGAGAAATGGATCATCCCAATTATTTAAATGGGACTTTTAACCCCTTGAATTCTAGAGAAGCAATGTGCTGGAAAATTATCTAGCAATAAACGGTGTTAAAGCCCCATTTAAAGGGGAACAACCACCCCACATAAAGTTTCCCACAAAGAATTACCCATCTGGCGACTAGCTGATCAATAGTACTAGTTGCCAGAATAGTTACCTCCTTATAGAGAATTCCTACTGCTCCCCAGAATGACTCCAGGAAACAGCGCAGACATCTTTGCATAGTGACGTCTGCGCTCCTGCACCGTCAGTCCCAATCTGCTCTAGGAGGCATTGCTTCGTACCTTAAGGTACCAGAAGGGACTGACAGGACAGTCGCACAGATTCTTCTAAAGAGCTGTTTCCTGTCCGTCAGTCTCGGAAGCAATAGGAATCCTCTATATGGAGGTAATTATTCTGGCGACTAGTAGTATTGATCAGCTAGTCGCCAGATGGGTAATTCTTCTCAGGAAACTTTATGTGGGGTGGTAGTTCCGCTTTAAATACATTCAGGGAATTTTTATGCATTGCAGTGGTGAAGTTGATTTGATCCAGAATTGCACCTTTAGGGCCTCAATAAAAGAAAAGATGGGCAATTCTGGATCAAACCAACTGTACCATAGGGGAGAAATTAACATTCTCACAATATCCATTGATTTACTTGAGCTTTGCACCCCTTAAATGCTAGAGAGGTCTCCTCCTAACATATCAAATGGCCAAAGTGGCATACTTTTGCATTAGGTGGTGTTGTGGGGGTGTGGCATTGCCAAAAATGTTGAGATTATTTCATAACCTATTAACACCACTTTGTGTAACTTAATAAATGATCTGGAGCTAGACAAAGTATGCTATTTACACAACCTTATTTATTCACATATACCGAAGTATAAACAAACATTAATGTAAGTTTTATTGCTGTGGAGCAATGTGATTATATAGCTTTAATAGGGTGAAAACAGCAAAGAAAATGATCAACGTTTTGGTCCTACATGAGAAAGGTCTTGAGAAAGGTCCTCATGGATGACCGAAACGTTGACAGACACACACACAGAGTATGGGTGTAGTAACAAAGGGCAGAGGGATTTGGGTCTCAAATAGGGACACTTGGGAGTTATGTTTGCCATAGAATTTAAACTTTTTTCTTTTGTGATTAAAAGTTAAATGAATTGGAATTTTTAGTTTTCCCTTATCGTGAAGTGGTTTGCCCCAGAAATGCACCACTAGGGGAGATTTATTAAAAACATGTTTAATAAAATATGAAAAAACGTAGCATAAAACTAAAGGTCAGCATTTAAAATTACTCCAGTTTTGGAAGCCTTAATGTGACAGCTGTGTTTCGGGAAAAGTGACAATCGAACTGGAGACAATTCTTACTCAGCAAATTTATAAAGAAATGTCGCTAATGGCTACAATTTAGAGACAGAATTATCACCAGAATCATCACACCAGGTATAATCTGTGTTTAAACATTCTAGGTGTTAATATAAGATTACTAATGCCATATTTATAACAATGTCCTTACTCATTTATAAATAAGACCTAGCGTTATTACGAGTTGCCATGACTTAGCAACAAGTCCTAAAAAACACTGAGAATGTTTTCAAAAATGTCTTGCTCCCACCATATACTCTAAAGTAATGTCATTTCTTCCAGAGGCAGAACTCATGCTAGTCTTCTGCCTTCAAGCAGTGATATATCCAAGTTGAAGCACGATAAGGGTTCTTTGAGGACTGACTGGAGTACCTCCACATTAGAGCAAGATGGGGCATAACACCTAGAATCTACATTGTAGCGGATTTTAAGGGTTAAACCTTGGAGTGCCAGAGGGTTGCCCAATGCATTGCTTCACATTGTGTTGTATACCCTTCTGGCACTCAAGAGGTTAATATGTCAAAAGCTCATTTTCAAGTCCCAGTATGCCTTAATTCAACTATTATTTAAGAAAGTATGAACAGCTTAACATTACAGAAGGTGAGATGCAGGGGATTAAGCCACCCAGATGTTCCCCTTAGCTTTTTACAATAAAGTCGTATTGAGTATCACCTCCAGAATGAAATGTAATATTCCAATGTGATGTAAAATTAATGAGTGCATATGAAGAATATGTTCCTTGATATAATCATTGGAGAGGCTGTTTGCACCACACCTTCTTATACCTTTTCAGACAGGCATCAAATAACCCAAGTTTCCTTAATCAAGCCCCAAAGTTTCCAACAGGATAAGTTGCTTAAAGAGAAATCATATTGGAAAAAAATATGGGTACTTGAACTGCTAAAATACTTCATTTACAAGGTTTTACAAAGCACTTTTTTTGCATATACTGTGTCCATTGTCCATTTTATGTTGTCTCCGTTATCGGAGAGTTATTGGCAGGATGAAAAATCTTCAGCAATAGTGCCCCCTTTAAATGGACAGATTATGGAAGTACTGCGCCCACAGAAAGTGCATGTGTATTCTGTAGTAAGCTTTAAAAGCCTCTCCCAACATTGTGAATACCTTTGTTTCATTTTGCAGGAAAAGGCCTGAAAAATATATTAGACTACAATTAAATCCATATGTGTAAAGAAGTAAAGAAATCAAATCTCTGGTCTATTCAATTTTCAGGTCACTTATTTTTTATTTTTTTTAAACTAACAACACAGCCCACTTTAAACCCCTAATTTTGGTATTAGTTTAGCAATTATGGCTAAAACAGTCAGCTAGGCAGTGCAATACCCTAGCTCTTCTTCTTGGGGCTGTACAATAAGCTGGCACTTTAAATGGCCTTAAACTGGCAAGAAAGCCAACGGCTCATGAGGTGTATACCTGTCAGCTACCTGCCTTTAGTTTACACTCAGGGTAACTGCTAGCATTCTAATGCTATAAACTGCTCGTGATACACAATCTCAGCAGAGATCCCAGCTTTCCATAGCACACTGTAGGTGTCATGGTCTGCAGTGGCTTCCTCCATTTTTATGGCTCTCCATCAGAAGCATGGTTAGCAACACAGAACTATCCAAGGCCCTAACAGTGAGACCTGTGGTCTGTCACAAATCATGAAATGTGTTTATTTTAGTAAATGTTGGAGAGCCTCAGAATCCACAGCTGACATGATGGTGCTTCCTTCCTCAGCAATTCAATACAATCAGGTTCTGGTAACCCCCAGCTTGCATTTATGCTCCTAACATCCCATACCTCTCAAAATTTCAAATGGCCAAAATGACACTATTCCTTTAGATGGTGTTGCTCAGGGAGGAGAATAACCGAGAGATTTTAGGTTATTTCATGACTCTTTCAGTAACTTACCAAATGATTTAAAGCAAGACCAAAGTATTTTATTTACACAGACTAGTTAATAGACATATATATACTGGAGTTTAAACAAATATTATTGTGAGATGTATTGTTGTTGAGCAATGTGATACACACTACACAGTCTGATCTCATAAACAGATGGATGATGGGGTAGGAAAAGAGAAGCCTAACTAAGAGAGTACCCTGCCCTCTGTAGGTAGAAAACTTTAATCCATGGTTCCCGAGTTCCACACAGGACAAAACAGAAAAACGTTTCCGAACTGGAAGATCTTAGTTTTACAGAGAGGCTAACTAAAGTGTGTTAGGCCAACACAGATCACTCTGGAGACCTCTTAAAAAATCTGAGCAAAAAATACCATTACGACTGAAGAAAAGGCATATTTGATTAAAACAAAGGCAGAGATTGTTAAAGTGAATTTTTTGCCTTGGGAGGCTATGCTGATAGATACGGTGTATCCTTTCAAAAAGGTACCTTTTTAGCTCAGAGCAATATATAGAATTATTTATGACAGTTTGTTTTAAAGCGCATATGATATTGATCTAGGGATATATCCGGTTACTTTTTTAAGTCAGAAAGGATTTTTTTTAACGTACTTTAAGCATAACTGGAAATGGCTTAAATGGGAGGAGGAAAGTTACTTTCATGTGGATCAATAAAACAAACCGGATCAACTATACTACAACAGCAGAAAAATATTACATTATAACATTTCTCAAGGCATCCAAAGCCTCATATATTTCTATGTTAGTAATGTGAAGTTTTAAATTGCAATACCAAAACTGATGCTAAATGAATAAATTAAGCACATTCATTAGTATTAGCCATTTGTCCTGCTGTTCCCATCAAACTCCTGTGTCTGCAGTAAGCCATATAGTATTTATCACCTGCAGTTGTCATTCACAATGTTTTAACTTTCCTATAATGATCAAGAGTCACCATAAAACTGCAGTCTATGGAGACAGCACCGTGTCCAAACAAAGATTTATGCCATTCAAATTTGGATCAAAGTGGACAGTTGTGGAAATTATATTTAGGTGATGTCCTAAGTGATCTTGCCTCTGTATGACTAGCTCCTCCTCCCAACAATGGTTGCTTTAATGATACAGGAACTGAGACTGCTGGGAAAGATGGGCGACTGCCAAACAGAAAGTCAAATGACTTAGCCATAGCCTTACTCATTTAAATTCACCCAACAGTGTTCAAGTACAATATGTAGCTCTTCGGCTTTTATTTAAAAATAATTGCTTTAAACCTCAGATAGCTGAGGATAGAGGAAGATATTGTCCAAAAACACGGATGGGAGGAGAATAAAGGAGCAATAAAGCTCAACTTGCTTTCTTTATGGGAGAGGCACAAAGGTAAGAGAAACTCTGTATTAAGGAGCCTATATACTAAGATGTCTACAACTTGAAAATAAGGCTCCATGGAATAACATAGAAATGGGAGAGTTTCTCATCTTTATCTCACCTTAGTGCCCATTTAGAAAGTTACAAGTTTGCATATTCCTAACTTAAAGAAACACTAATTGCACAGTACAAGAACAGTAGAGTCAAGTTTATAAAATGTTACATGGCACTCTCTGTGGACAGATTGTGCAGTCTAAAAGGGAGGCTCCAATGTGCCTTGCTTCTCCATGTGCAATTTCATGCAGCCGTTTCAGCTCTTTCATGTATCTATATGTGTGTATTAGTGTAATCACTCCAGTTGCATCTTTGTAATGGCAGACATAACACATTTCTCAGACTTTCTGCTATTTAGTCTGGCTGAGTACTAACTTGACTGATCCTTGCCTTGGCCCTTACCTTGACTCTGCTTAGCTATTACTATTATTGGTTTGACCCAAAAATCTTTGCTACTTGACCGTGACCCAAAACTGGCCTACTGGGCGTTGAACATTTTGTAACAGCCGTTGACTCCATATTGCCCTACTGTGCTGAATCTGCTCTACCTGCCCCAATGTGGACTGTTTGATTACTCTCTTATAACAACTGGAACTTGTTTAGAACATCCATGAGTATCCTCTGCTATGGCTGCACAAACCATAAGACTCAATCCCTGAGGCAAAATTGTTCTCTCTTAGAGAATCCACTCCCTCTTCCATCAGACCTCAGCACCAAACCTGTAATAGTCAAACAGTAGGAGCTTTTACAATTTGATTGACCAAAGATTCCAGACACTGACTGGAGGGTCACCAGTCAGAGGCGCTGAACGTCAGCCAGTGCAATTAGTGAAGCGATCTGGCAGGGGATCAGGTCTGCATTAAAGCCTGAGATAAGTTTCCCTGTAAAAGCATGCAGTCACTTATCAGTGAAACTGAGCTACAGATATCACATTTTGTATAACTAACCCACAGAGTTTACAACAGATTGAAATCTTTGTGACTGTATATTAATTGTACACTCTGTTGGTCATACAGACACCCACACACACTAGCAGCTGGTGCATGGTGTTGCCAGTTCAATTGGGCATGCTGTGCATGTCGTGGACCCACTGGACTGCTGCTACTCTGCCACCCCCCCCCCCAATTTCTCGGTGTGTCAGATCTCCACCCTCCCTGGGGTGCACAGCTAACCAGAAAAAGTATATAACTTTATATATATACACACACACACACATATTATATATATATTTTTTTTTTTTAATTATTAGTATGTGACACTCATACATACATACACACACAAACAATTTTCAGTTAATGCCATAACAGGATCTTTCACATAACAGCAACTAGTATGCAAACATTAATGTTCCTTTAAGCTATGGTTATTTTCTCAATCTTTTTTGTTTGCTCAAGGTACACCTAATAGTCTCTGGAATTTTCATTGCACCCTTAACTAACTTTTTATAGTTCATTTCTCGAGAACATAATGAAGGGTACAGTACATAAATGTATAGATATTCTTAGGTCTCACAGTCAAAATGACACCAAGAGCATACTGCACATCATTTTCTACAGATATCTGAAACTCAGCTTTTACATGTTTGACAAAAGGTTTAATTCAAAGGGATTGTAACACTTCGTTTTAACTTTATTTTATTTTGTAGGCATTAAAAAACATGAAGAATGATATAAGTCTTATCTCTCAAACCTTTATGGTTTATGAGATATTCACAAGCAAAGTTCCCCTCCCCGCCCCTTTTACCTAGTGTAAGACATTTCTTCTCAGATGTGAGTCTGGTTGTATGACAGGACAGATAACAGAAGGGGACAATTTTCTTTGTATGAAAACAATGAAAGCCCTGAAAGTTTTTCAGCTTTTTCCATTATCTTAATTGAAGATTGTCCCTCTCTGCAGTCTACCTGGGCATCTCCCTTCTGATCTGGTTGAACAGGGGGGGGATACTTTGTTTGTGAATATCTCTTAAACCATAAAGGTTTCAGAGATAAGACTTATATCATTCTTCATGTTTTTTTAATGCCTACAAAATAAAATAAAGTTAAAATGAAGTATTACTATCCCTTTAAAATGTGGGACACCCTAAACTGGTATCCAAGACACACCAAAGTGCCAAAGCTACCTACTTAAGAACCACTTTTTAACTCCTGACCTGTAAGTAGTATTTGAGGGCATATTTGGGAACCAGTGCTGTACTGCACCCCCAAATGTTAAATTGTGTTGTAAAATGAGTTCTAATCAGAGCTTCCAGGTGATCAGAAGACCCCTATGGAGAGTTTTATTCTCCATGGCAGTTAGTAAAGTACATATCAGCTGTTGGTAATATAACCCCCTATAGCCAGATGTCTGCAGGCAGGGCATTGTGTAAACCAGACAATAATAAAAATAATGCATATAATGAGAACATTGTAATGTTTAACTCTTTGAGTGGCAGAGGTGTAAGTAATGTGTTGCATACCCGTCTGGCACTCAGAGGGTTAAGCTTGTGTTCTGCAGTTGCCACATGCCTTTTATATGGATACACACTGTAACACTCTACTGCCCCTTAACACTGGAGTGCCAGATGAGTGAGCAACGCGTTGCTTTGCGCTGCACACCCCTCTAGCGCTCGAGGGGTTAAGCCCTTGTGGACCTGAGAGGTGCACCATGCTTTGCAAAGCAATGGAACTCAATGAGTTAAAATGTACTATAGAGAAAATTAAGAGGTGAAGTATTTGAAAAATGCAAATCAATAAAATTCTAACAGGACCAGATTGGTGTGCAACGCATTGCAACTCCCCTCTGGTCTTCAAAGGCTGAATCACCATCTCCACGAAAAAAAAAACCCAAATACTCTGAATTAATCATTTGAGTGCCAGAGAGGTCTCTAATTTATTGGATACCTTTCTGGCACCTTGTGTTGCCACATGAATGACAGGACAACGTCTGTGATAAGCTTGAGACTGCACTCACCCGATGATCACAAGGTCCGCATGGCTGTCTGAGATAAGATTGTTATGCTGATGATGCTGACGAGACTTGTGTTTTTTCTGTCTGAGGGACAAGGAGGTCTGTGCAGCTATATGCATTGATGTAGGCATGGAACAGATTGGGGCCAGGTAGGAAAGGGTTTAACTGCTCTCCATAGCAAACTGTTCATTTTCTTCCTGCCAAACCTCGGCGATATCAGTCATTTGCTGTCTGCTCGCTGCACCACTAAGGCGACGACTGCAGTCTGTAAGCAGTGTCTCTTTTTTATATAAATAGAAAGCTAATCTCCTTCTGGAGAGAGAAGTGGTTAATTAATGCTACATGTCTGCTACACCGCCCTGGTAGAACTGGGCGGTGGTCTGCTCTAGAGCCAAGTGCAGGGAGGTGAAGTGTGTCATATGGAGAGGGTCAGGCATCGTAATAATCGTAATGTGGCGTTTCATTCACCTGCTCTGGTTCTAGTGGTCATACAAGTAAACGATTTACCGTGTAAGAACCAGAAATATATTTGAAATGCGTCGCACAGATCTCTTTAAAGGAACACCAATCGCGCTTAGACCTAGCATATGTTAAAAAAAATATAATATTCATGTCCCATGCCTACCAGGTAATGGTAAACTTGATTCTCAACCAATGTATACATGTTTTGTATTGAGAGATAAGAACTAAAGGCGGACAATGCCCTTGCATTGTTATCTCTGCCGATTTACAGGAAATCGTAGATAATCATGGGAATCCAGGAAAAAGCAGGAATGACTGCTTCCACAGATAATATGATTTTAAGCTTTAGAAAATAGATATTTTTTACAGATCCTAACATGACGTATAGGGTTAGGGTATCCCAGTGTAAACAGATATGACATGAAGGTACGTTTTTTGTGTGTGTGTTTTTTTATTTTTGCACATTAAGCCCACCCACACGCTGATTTTAAGTCCAACCCATTTCCTTGATAAAAACAAGGGAGGAGACGTATTGGGAGATGGGAGTTACAGTGGAGAGAACTGGATTGTAGTGCTGAGGGTGACATCCAAAATGTATAGCAGCTGATTTTCAGTGTAAATTCTTCCACGCTTTCAAAGATCATTAACACCACCTAGTAATACCCCATCCCCTTTCCTTACACTGCCTAAACAATCCTAAATCCCTTATGAACTTTCCTTAGTGTCTTTGCTTCTTCAATGAATGAGTGAACGTGTTTATATAGAGCCATAAGTGCACAGTGCTTTACAATGTAACCCTCTGAGGACCAGAGAGGTATTCAATACCTCTCTGGCATTCAAAGTGTTAAGGGGCAATACAGGGTGACAAATGCTTAGCAAAAAGAAGCACTGGAAGTGGTGTCTCTGCTCCAGTCTGCCCACATCTGCAATGTACTTGGAGGTGGACTTTAACCCCTTAAGGACCGGAGGTTATGGGACATTTCCGTCCCATAACGACCGCATAGGGGCACTTTGACGCGCCGGTACACGTGACCTGTCACGTGTATCGGCACGTCACTATGGGGCTTGAAAGAGATCGCTCCGATCTTGGAGCGGTCTATTTCAGGCCCTTTTTTTACCTACAGCGCTCCCGGTAGAGCACTGTAAGTAAAAAGTACGTGACGTACCATGACCGTCCTCGGTCCTTGAGTAGTTCAAGGACCGTGACGGTCCTGGTACATCAAGGGTCCCTAAGGGGTTAAAGGGATAGGAATGTTTCATAATAAAAGCAGCTCTAATTAATCATCATAGTATTTGGACTTTGGAGAGTGTTATTTCAATTCTGTCAGAGTTGTAGTTCCAGAGTAATTCAATGACAAAGTATCCCCCTCCTGCCCCTTTTACTGATGTCACACTGTTCAGCCACAGCAGAAAGGAGGTGCTCAGGTAGACTGCAGAGAGGGACAATCTTCAATTAAGATAAGGGAAAACCTGAAAAGCTTGTCAAGGGGGGCAGGGATTTCATTGTTTTCATAGGAATAAGAGTGTCCCCTTCTGTTATCTGTCCAGTCTATGGACTGCATTCCACATCTGAGAAGAGATTGCTTACACTAGGTAAAAGGGGCGGGAGGGGGAAACTTTGCTTGTGAATATCTCATAAACCATAAAGGTTTGAGAGATAACACTTATATCATTCTTCTTGTTTTTTTAATGCCTACAAAATAAAATAAAGTTAAAATGAAGTATTACTATCCTTTTAAAGATGCTGGCAGGTTTTTCGGCCAGCAACTGTCATGTCATGACACCCATGGAATGATTGAATATGTTCTATCTTGAAAAAGGTATTGGTGCGTAGTTCATAGGGGTCATTAAGATTTTCTGGTCACAAGGAAAGGGGATTATTTTAAGGGGAGTTAATTCTCTTTTTAAAGGAAAATTAATACTCCCTAAAAATGAAGGTGACCAGACTTACCCTTTAATGCAGGACCCTTATTAAATATGCAAAACTGCAGGATACCACCGTTTCCTGTGTAGCCAGGTAGAATGAAATGGACCCCATGGAGTTTGGGGGCGATGCACCCCCTTCCTCAACCTTGCTTATAAGGTTAGTTAGTGTTAGTTAGAGATTTTAAATTGGGTTAGGGGTTTGTCACGGGAACCATTATGCCCTTGGCTCCTGGAGGGGCCTGGGGGCCGGGCCCCTCCCTAAAGATCCTGGATTCCCCTCCCAGGGAGACTCCTTTGCCCGTTTACCCGTCCCCTCTCGGGTCTAAGTCACCCTGTGCTTATTGGGGGCACAGGGTGACTGGGAACACCCAGTCCGGTCTACCACGGCCAGACCCAACAGACTAATCCGGCCGGAGGCATGTTACAAGCCTGGATCAGAGCCTGGCAGCTTGGTTGGGGTTACATGAGAAACAGCTCCTCCAAAGGACTAAATTCACGTTGCTCGAGGACAGCCGGCAGAACTAATCAAAAGCCCCATTGACTTTACATGGGGAAGTAGGCGGCTTCCTGATTGGCCAATGCCCTGGGTGACGAGTTTAAAGGTCCCCCATAGAGTTAACATGGGGGAAAGTAGGCAGCCCAGGGATTGGTCGGTTAGCTGCCCGCCTACAGAGTCTGATTGGCCGAGCTAGTCATGACTAGCACCACCAGGATTGGTCAGCCTATTCTAGGCACTGGATTGGCCAGGGGTTGAAGCGGAATATTCAAAGATGCTTCAACCTCCTGGCCTTTGTTGTACAATGTGTATTCCAGCCCCTCAGCCCTTTGTCCCAGTGTTTATCCCACAACAGTCCCCTTTTGCCCAAATAATGCAATCATGTCTGGTCCATTGTATGATGTATACACCAAATGTTTATACCATTGTGTGTTTTGTTCAGCCCACCATTGTATAGCCCCTCCACCCCTCTTGGCCTTTTGTGTTAACCTGTATAAATATGTGTGTCTTGGTTCCAATAAAGGAGTTCTTGTTTTAACCTACACAAGTGTTGTCTGGTGAGGTTAAGCTGCTGGTATACTGGGAGAGTTCTTGTTATCCTGACACTAGTCCTGCCTGGCGATTGGGATACCTTGGGAGAAGCTGGTGGAGTTTTCCTGTTCCAGAGCGAGGGAAGCGGCGACTAACGGAGTCACCCAAGGCTGGGTGGCAGCGGTATCCGTTACAGGGTTCTTTAAAATTAAAAATAATACAACCTAAAAGAAGAATCCAGAAAACAGGTATTTTCCATCCCTGCAGCACTATTGACTGAGGAGGAATTTACCTTGTGCCAGGTAGGCTCCTAGGGCAGGGAAATGAGGTATAAATAGACCCCCTGGGCCTCCTTAGTCTCACCTTATAGTTAACCCTATGAGTGCCAGATGGGTATGCAACACATTTCTTTGCAATGCATTGCAAACGACAGTGGCACTCAAAGGGTTTAACTAGATCTCTCAGAGATCTGGCTACAATCCTCCATCCCTCCCTGTCTACATAGATTTATCTATTCATGTTTACTTGTCTCACCACGGAGGGATTATGAGTATCATAAACTGTTAAATAAGTTATGACTGGTTATGGTTGGATTATCAAGCTGTTATGACTGAGAGGTCCACTTTATTTAGTCATATTCAGTTATGTTTTGAAACAATTATTTAATAACTGCTACAGCCTTAAAATAATTTTCTATGCCTAGTGTTTTTTTTCTTCATAATGGTAATATTTGGGTTTTGGAGGGATACTGCAGACATCCAGCTTCCACACCTGCAAAAGTATGTTCACCTTACCTCAAAAAAATGGATAATATTCTACTGTTTTAGATGCTCTTTTTTACCTCCCAGAGTCAATAGAAATATTTTCAGTTTTTCATAAGCCTTACTGTCTGAGCAAAATCATGTTATGCATAATGAAGTTGTGCAAGACAGTTCTTTGTTTATGCAGGAGTGTCTATTTGTAATCACTGCCATTGATGAGAAGCAGGGATTAAAATTAGACTGTACGGCTCCAGTACAAAATCAGTATCTTTAACAGAGAAGACCTTCACATGACAGAATTCTCTGAATGTTCTAGTCATACTCCATGCAGCAGTAAGGGATATGCTAAGCTCAACCATACTGCCGTTCTAAGAGGTGCAGGGGAGTGTGATTTTGACTGGAGTGGCAGGTGGGCTGGACATTCCTAGGGCTGGATTCAAATGTAGGAGATAAATGTTACATCCCATTTTATCAAAAATGTTTCTATTGAAGTCTATGAGGATACCTGGAGATAAAAGCAGAGATAAAATTAGAATATGCATTTGAATACAGACCCTAGTCATTCCTGTAAAATATCTGCAAGGTCTTTCATCTCTCTCCCCTTCACCTTGTTCACCCATCCTTTGTCCCTGCTCGCCTCATTCACCCCTGTCCTATCTTCCTCCCTCCCAATTAACCTCATCTCCATGTTCTCCCCTGTTCTTCCTTCCTCCCTCCCTGTTCATCTCATTGTCTCATTAATTACAGGGTCTTCTGTTTGTGGGATATTTAACCCTTTGTTGGCAGCAGACAAGAGTACCACGTTGTGAAGCTATGCATAGCAGACAACACTGGTCCTCAATGAGTTAAAGACAATTTATCATTTTAGATACTAGATTGTTTTTAAAAAAATCAATAAAATGGTTATTCACTGGAACAAAATAAACAAAACTAAAAAGTATGTTTTTTCTTTGAAAAGGGAACAATTTCCTTTTGACACAGATAAAGGGTCAGAGCTACTTAGTCAAACAAGTCTGTTGAGAACAACGCAGAGTCCCACGTTACATCACAGTCTATAATACAATAGGGAAAGTGTGGAGAGGGTGAAAAAGGTGATATTTTATGTAAACAGAGTGGGCAATAAATGAAAGGTGTTGGGAGGATTGAAAGTTCCCCCTCACCATATCTTCTATAGTTTGTTGTAATAGATTTGTGGAAATACATTGAGTTTGGTGCAGCATTTGCACTCAATAAATGAAAGTATACACAAAAATTACCCCTTTGAGTGCCAAAGTGTTGCACTACCTCCTCTCTTGGTGGTCAGTGGTCTAACTCTTTGAGTGCTAGAGGGGTACGTAAGGGGTACAGTACCCCTCTGGCACTCAAAGGGTAGTTAGGTTTAGTTTAAAAAGAAAAAACTGGAGCCCACATTTTACATTTGAAAAAAAAGTTCCAGGGAAAGAGTCCCCGTGACCTCTGGCCCCCATGCCCCTCTGTTTAAATATAAACTCTTACACTGATGTCTGAGGACCAGTGGTGTCCTTGATGCACTCTCATCTGCAGTCCACTGAACAAAGAATAAAAGATAATAACAACCCTAACAACCCACCACCTCTGTTGCTTCTTCCATTACATTTTATTTGTGGCTACCAGTGGGACAAGGCTCTGGGGGATTAGACTGTATGTGGTTGGGGAAGGGAGTCCTGGCCCACTTCCTTGGGCTTTTGATAAATTAATATGGGAGATTTAGTCCATATATTAATTTATCTTGATTGTTTTATGGGTTTTATTGTCTTCCAGTGTCTCAGAGATAATGCATATATTTTTTTATTGCTTTTCTTGTGTGCAACAGTGGTGATATTGTTATTCTGAAATGGAAATAAACAAGACAAATACAATAAAATATAAAGTGAAAATGGAAGGATCGCCCAGTCCCTCTTCTATATTGTTGAATATCATGTGTGTGTGTGACAATGCTCTGTATCCTGAAACAAAATATACTATTACACTTGATAGTTTAGTTTTAAATTGATATTAATAAACAACATACTTGGTAATATTAGAACACAGACACATACACATGCACAGACACTCACTCACTTTCTCTCACAGACACATGCTGTGTCTCAAAAACAAAATAGTGAGCCAGACAGTGATGTCATGGGATACCGAATTGTCTTTTCTACTCCTATCTTAGACTCTTCCATGCTGTGCAAGCACAGTGGTCTGAATGCCCGTTTGTGATTGCTCTTGATTGCTGTGAGGGGGAGGTGGCCGGCAATGCCATTCTCTTTTCTATATACTCGGCTTGCAAACTGCTTGCCTCCAGCTTATGGTGGATTGTGGGGGACTTGGGTGTTCTGAAGGACTGGGAGTGGTTAATGGCCAGGTCTGGCCTTTGGTCCTTGGTGATTCACATGGGTCACCAGTAGTGTTGAGCGAGCATGCTCGGCCGATGCTCGGATCGGCTCGAGCATCGCTCTGCTCGGCACATGGCGGTACTCGTACGAGTACCGCATGTGCTCGCCCGCCATGTTCGTGTCTCCTCCCCGCACGTTTTGCGGCTGCTGCACAGCCAATAAACGTGCAGGGAGGCTCTGACATCGGTGTAATGCCAGCAGCCATGTTGGCTGCTGGCATTACACTGATTGGCTGGCCAGAACCCGTGGTCGGGTGCTGTATAGCACCTGACCAGCGAGTTCGGCTCAGTCTTAGCCAGGGAGAGCTGAGGATAGGAAGGGAAAGTCAGTGTAGGGAGGAAAAAAAGCAAAATTGTGAAAAAAAAGAACCAAAAGTCCTTTTTAGGACTACTGTGTGTGGGGGCAGCAGGTTATTTTGTGTGGGGGGGGAAAAAAAAAAAAAATATATATATTCTGTTTAGTGTGCAAAGTTGCAGATTAGAGCACATTCTGTTTAGTGTGCACAGTTGCAGATTAGAGCACATTCTGTTTAGTGTGCAAAGTTGCAGATTAGAGCACATTCTGTTTAGTGTGCAAAGTTGCAGATTAGAGCACATTCTGTTAAGTCTTCAAACTAAAATATCAAAGTCACATATTCCATTCAGTGTGCGTCGCCGCAGTTTAGCAGCACATTCTGTGTACTGTGCAGAGTTGCAGAATAGGAAGAAATACTGTTAAGTCTTCAAACTAAAATATCAAAGTCACATATTCCATTCAGTGTGCTTCGCCGCAGTTTAGCAGCACATTCTGTGTACTGTGCAGAGTTGCAGAATAGGAAGAAATACTGTTAAGTCTTCAAACTAAAATATCAAAGTCACATATTCCATTCAGTGTGCTTCGCCGCAGTGTAGCAGCACATTCTGTGTACTGTGCAGAGTTGCAGAATAGGAAGAAATACTGTTAAGTCTTCAAACTAAAATATCAAAGTCACATATTCCATTCAGTGTGCTTCGCCGCAGTGTAGCAGCACATTCTGTGTACTGTGCAGAGTTGCAGAATAGGAAGAAATACTGTTAAGTCTTCAAACTAAAATATCAAAGTCACATATTCCATTCAGTGTGCTTCGCCGCAGTGTAGCAGCACATTCTGTGTACTGTGCAGAGTTGCAGAATAGGAAGAAATACTGTTAAGTCTTCAAACTAAAATATCAAAGTCACATATTCCATTCAGTGTGCTTCGCCGCAGTGTAGCAGCACATTCTGTGTACTGTGCAGCAGTGGTGTCCGTAGACATTTTTCCAGGGGGGGGCAAAGCCATAATATGACCCCCAGGCCAGTCCATCTAGCCCCTTTATTCATATGGAGGAGGGTAATTGTAGGGGGGGGCAAGTGCCCCCCTTGCCCCCCCCTCCGGACGCCCATGCTGTGCAGAGTTGCAGAATAGGAAGAAATACTGTTAAGTCTTCAAACTAAAATATCAAAGTCACATATTCCATTCAGTGTGTGTCACCGCAGTTTAGCAGCCTATTCTGTGTACTCTGCACAGTTGCAGAATAGGAAGAAATACTGTTAAGTTTTCAAACTCAAATATTAAAGTCACATATTCCATTCAGTGTGTGTCACCGCAGTTTAGCAGCCTATTCTGTGTACTCTGCACAGTTGCAGAATAGGAAGAAATACTGTTAAGTTTTCAAACTCAAATATTAAAGTCACATATTCCATTCAGTGTGTGTCACCGCAGTTTAGCTGCCTATTCTGTGTACTCTGCACATTTGCAGAATAGGAAGAAATACTGTTAAGTTTTCAAACTCAAATATTAAAGTCACATATTCCATTCAGTGTGTGTCACCGCAGTTTAGCTGCCTATTCTGTGTACTCTGCACAGTTGCAGAATAGGAAGAAATACTGTTAAGTTTTCAAACTCAAATATTAAAGTCACATATTCCATTCAGTGTGTGTCACCGCAGTTTAGCAGCCTATTCTGTGTACTCTGCACAGTTGCAGAATAGGAAGAAATACTGTTAAGTTTTCAAACTCAAATATTAAAGTCACATATTCCGTGTAAGATGAAGAAGGCGGTTAAAAAGGGACGGGGAAGTGGACGTGATCCTGATAGTTCAGGGCGCGGGTCAGGACGCGGAGAAACTGTGCCTGGTGCCAGAGCACAAGAAAGAAAGACATCCACCATACCTAGCTTCATGTCTAATTTTACAGGGCGTCGCAGGACATCACTCTCGAGGTCCGACCACTGCGAACAGGTGGTCGGTTGGATGACAGCTGATACTGCTTCCAGTCGGTTAAGCACCACCCTGTCTTCCACCAAGTCCACTCTCAGTAGCCAAGAGTCTGGTCAACATAATCCTCAATCTGATCATCCTTCCTCCCACCATACACGGTCTGGTCAAAGAAGTGATCCCACACTGGGATATAGTGAGGAGCTCGTCTCATCACCAATCCTTCATTTGACCCTCTCTCCAAGCACGCTTGCAGAGGAACATGACATCTTGTGCCCTGATTCACAACCTCTAGAGGGTACCCAATCACAAGAAGATGACAGATGTGAACGGCATTTAAGGTCAAAGGAAGTAGTGGATGATGATGATGATGATGAGACACAGTTGCCATTAAATCAACCACTATTTCCGTCTCAAGACCTTGTTGAGGAGAATGTTATACAGTTGTCAATGACTGAGTATGTGGTGGGATCAAGACATGAGGAGGATGATCAGAGTGAGGAAGTGGAGGAGGACTTGGTGGACGATGAGGTGACTGACCCCACCTGGGAAGGTGTAGAGCCGAGCGATGACAGCAGTCCTGAGGGTGAGCCATCAGCAGCACCGCAACAGACTGGAAGAGGCAGTGGTGTGGCTACAGAAAGAAGGCGGACCGCACCAAACCGGCCCGCAAATGTTCCACGGAGCACCCCCTTGCGTAAATCTACCTTGCCAAAGGGTAGGTGTTCCGCGGTATGGCGTTTTTTTAAGGAAAGTGCGGACGACAAAAGAATTGTAGTTTGCAACCTGTGCCACACCAGAATGAGCCGAGGCATGAACACTAGAAACCTCACCACCACCAGCATGATCCGACACATGGCATCCAAGCACCGTAGTAAGTGGGAGGAACGCCTGGATCGCCCATCTGTGTCTGCAGGCCACACCACTGCCTCCTCTTCCCCTGTTTTCGGTGCCGGCCAATCGCCTGTCGAAGGCGCAGGCCCGCATACCTCCCGCCCTGCACCTGTACCATCTGAAGCACCATCAGCGACCACATCCACTTCCCTGTCCCAGCACAGCGTCCAAATGTCGTTACCCCAGGCATTTGAGCGCAAGAGAAAATACCCAGCCACCCACCCACAGGCCATAGCACTAACCTCACACGTTTCCAAATTACTGGCCATCGAAATGCTGCCATTTAGGCTTGTGGACACTGAGTCCTTCCGCAGCCTGATGGCAGCAGCTGTCCCTCGGTACGCGGTCCCCAGCCGCCACTACTTTTCCCGGTGTGCCATCCCCGCATTACACCACCATGTGTCCCGTAACATCACCCGTGCCCTGACCAACGCAGTTACTGGGAAGGTCCACTTAACGACTGACACATGGACAAG
This sequence comes from Rhinophrynus dorsalis, assembly GCA_037306005.1. Taxonomy (NCBI): domain Eukaryota; kingdom Metazoa; phylum Chordata; class Amphibia; order Anura; family Rhinophrynidae; genus Rhinophrynus; species Rhinophrynus dorsalis. The sequence continues at coordinate 112,900,075 of CM074718.1, forward strand.
TGCTTGTGGCCAGGGACGCTACATTTCCCTGACGGCACACTGGGTGAATGTCGTGGAGGCTGGGAGCGACTCGGACCCTGGGATGGCACGGGTGCTACCCACGCCGAGGATTGCGGGCCCTACCTCCATCAGGGTTTCCGCCAGCACCTACGTTATTGGCTCCTCCTCCTCCGTTTCCACCTCCGAATTCTCTACACGCAGCGCCACTCCCCCATCAGCCAGTAGCTGGAAGCAGTGTAGCACTGCAGTGGGGAAGCGTCAACAGGCCGTGCTGAAGCTGATCTGCCTTGGGGACAAACAGCACACGGCCTCAGAGCTGTTGCAGGGGATTAGTCACCAGACCGAGCAGTGGCTCTCGCCACTCAACCTGCAACCAGGCATGGTTGTGTGTGATAATGGGCGTAACTTGGTGGCGGCTTTGGAGCTCGGCAAGCTCACACACGTACCATGCCTAGCGCATGTATTTAATTTAGTGGTTCAGCGATTTCTAAAAACCTACCCCAATGTGCATGATCTCTTGACCAAGGTGCGCCGCGTGTGTGCACATTTCCGTAAGTCATCTACAGCTTCGGCCGGCCTGTTGAAGCTGCAGCAGCGCTTACAATTGCCAGCTCACCGGCTGCTGTGTGACGTGAGCACGCGCTGGAACTCCACCTTCCACATGTTGGCCCGGCTTTGTGAGCAGCAGAGGGCAGTAGTGGAGTACCAGCTGTTACACGGTCGTCGCCTCTCCGTTCAACTTCCTGTAATCAGAAGTGAGGAGTGGGAATGGATGTCAGACCTCTGCGAGGTTTTACGCAATTTTGAGGAATCGACACAGATGGTGAGCGGCGATAACGCTATTATCAGTGTAACCATCCCACTTCTGTGTCTACTGAAACGCTCGCTGCTCACAATTAAAACCGACGCTTTGCATGTGGAAGAGGTGGAAATGGGGGAGGAAGAGCTTACACAAGGTGATAGCCAGAGCACCCTCACTTCGTCTTCTCAGCGACAATTGGAGGAGGCGGAGGAGGAGGAGGAGGAGGAAGACACGGTTGCCTCCGCTACAGAGGGTAGCCATGGAACTTTAGTTCCATCTCTTCAGCGTGGGTGGGCAGAAGAGGAGGAAGAGGATGAGGATATTGAGAGTCATCCTCCTGGTGAGGACAGCGAAATCTTGACTGTTGGTACTCTGGCACACATGGCTGACTTTATGTTAGGCTGCCTTTCCCGTGACCCACGCGTTATACGCATTTTAAACAACACGGATTACTGGGTGTTCACCCTTCTGGACCCCCGCTACAAAGAGAATTTCTCATCTCTCATTCCTCCGGTGGAGAGGACAAGCAAAATGGTGCAATACCAGAAGGTTCTTGTTGAAAAATTGCTCCAAAATTTTCCATCTGACAACGCTGGCGGCAGAGTACGTGCTACCTTGGCCAACCGAGAAGGGGAGAAAAGGGGAGCACACAGCAGTTCCGACAAAGGCAGGGCAACACTCTCCAAGGCGTGGGACACCTTCATGACACCCCGCCAGCACCCTCACCCTGATGCGCAGCCTAGTGTCACAAGGAGGGAAAAGTTTTGGAAGATGGTGAAGGAGTACGTAGCAGACCGTGTCAGCGTCCTCAATGATCCCTCTGTGCCTTACAACTACTGGGTGTCCAAGCTGGACACGTGGTATGAACTGGCACTCTACGCCTTGGAGGTGCTGGCCTGCCCTGCCGCCAGCGTTCTGTCTGAGCGGGTATTTAGTGCTGCTGGTGGCATCATAACAGATAAGCGTATCCGCCTTTCCACCGACAATGCTGATAGGTTGACACTTATAAAAATGAACAAGGCCTGGATTTCCCCTGACTTCTCCACTCCACTGGAGGAAAGCCCCGGGGGAACATAAACTCACTTTATATATGTTATTTACAATGATGTGAATACTCTGTATTCCCATTCACCCCTTCCACCCAAAAAACGGGTATATGGTTGACTCTTAATCTTCTCATCCTCCTCCTTCCATATGCCCTGTGCTATAATTTTTATATAGGGCCAGCTCACCAGCGGGCCCTGTGATATAATTTTTATATAGGGCCAGCTCACCAGCGGGCCCTGTTTGACAATTTTTATATAGGTCAGCTCACCATAGGGCCTTCTCATATAATGTTTTATTGGGTCAGCTCTCTAGCGGGCCCTCTCATATAATGTTTTATAGCGTCAGCTCACTAGCGGGCCTTCGCATATAATGTTTTATAGCGTCAGCTCACTAGCGGGCCTTCGCATATAATGTTTTATAGCGTCAGCTCACTAGCGGGCCTTCGCATATAATGTTTTATAGCGTCAGCTCACTAGCGGGCCTTCGCATATAATGTTTTATAGCGTCAGCTCACTAGCGGGCCTTCGCATATAATGTTTTATAGCGTCAGCTCACTAGCGGGCCTTCGCATATAATGTTTAGGATGGTCAGCTCTGCAGCAGACCCTCACCCATAATGTTTTAGATGGTCAGCTCAGCGCACGTTTCCCTCTTAATCATGGCCTCAGTTCAATAAAATCAAGGAAATTTTTGGGAGAATTTGCCTCTGCGCACGTTTCCCTCTTAATCATGGCCTCAGTTCAGAAAATCAAGGACATTTTTGGGAGAATTTGCCTCTGCTCACGTTTCCCTCTTAATCATGGCCTCACTTCAGAAAATCAAGGAAATTTTTGGGAGAATTTGCAGATGATATACAAGTAAATATACAGCAAATATTGTTTGGTAACAATTTTTCGCCTAAAGTCGTTTTTATTTTCCTTTTTGTGTGTTTTACGGTCAGTCTGTAAAAATGGCGTACTACGGGCGAAAGATCGTTCCCAGCAGCGATGTTGGAGTCCAAGATGCATCCAGACATCCTCCCTATGCTGTCCCTGAACCATTTCTGTGGTGTTTCCATCCTTTTCTTCCCTTTTCCTATGGACCAGGCACCCTCCCCTCATCAGAGCAGGGGGTGCCTGGTGTAATGCTCGAGTCCTCCCATTGACTTCAATGGGGCTCGGGTGCTCGGCCGAGCACTCGAGCCTCAGGGGGTGCTCGGTCAGAGCACCCGAACACCCGAGCATTGGGGTGCTCGCTCATCACTAGTCACCAGTTGTCCCAACTTAAAATACTCCAGAAGGGGCCGGAGGGGAATCTTTTTTACATGTAATATCTTTGGAACTACATAAAAGTAAATGATTAAACATATCGCAATGTGTCACTTTTACAATAGAGATGACTCTGAGAGTTACTTTATGGCAGACATTACTAGCCCTTTAAACACACACACAAACACACATCCACTCTTCCACACAGTGACTCACACACTGTCACATGCATACCCACTCAGTCACACACCCACTCTCACAGGCTGAGGTATTAATGCCACATTGAATTCTGACCATGCATATTTCCACCAGTCCTGACCCCTGCTTTGTTCCAGACCTGATTCTGTTTGCTGATATGGATTATGTGACCTTTATTGTTTGTGAGCTACGAGTCCTGTAATTCACGTGTGTGAGCTTCTTGTGGTTTACACTGTTCTCTAGCCTCACTGTCAAGCAGTTCTCAGCAGCAGTAGCCTCTATAGTTAGTTTTATCTGCCAAACCGTGGCCACCCATTATCCAGCTCTGATCTGCAAGTGAGTTGTACTTTTCATTCTCTGCTCCCATTCTCTCAGGGACTTTTACTAGTTGTTGTTTCTGTATCTGTTCTGTCTAGTAACCCTCCTCTTCCCTGAGAGTACTCCTCCTGTCCTGTTAGCCAGGGTGACACATCCTAGGTAACCTTAGCCTTGCTACCACTGCATTCAAGTCACCTAGCACAGAAAATGTCCTGATCGTATAATATACACGAAAAATACTCTTACCTGCTTGGCATAGCTGGGGGATTTGCCCAGGAGACTCTGTTTTTTGCTGGTAATTACTGGGTCTCCGGGGCAGGGGCTGATTCTCCAGATGTGGGGAGTGGGGAGCCAATTTTTGCTCCTTTCCAGTCTGTTCCTCCCACTCCCCACCCACTTCTCCTCCTTCCCCAGCCTATTCCTCCATAGTTTTAGAAACTCTGCCTCCTACTCATGATTAAGCCACACCCTTTTTGATGCAAATCGAATCATTTATCTCCCCCCCTCTCTAGGTAGTTCACAAGAAAAAGTTCCCAGGTATGGTGCTTGGATTCTAGAGAGGTGTCCAATAGGAATGTGTAGAACTTTCTGCCAGGGAAGAGAATATAGTGCCTTCATCTCCTGCAGGAATTCCTAAGAGAGAGCCATTTCTTCCTAAACTTTCCCAAAGTTTGCAATACTTTGGTGACCTCTCTACCATTCAAATGGTTAAAAGTCCCATTTAAATTAATGGGATTTTTATTTCACCTCTATGGAGCAGTTGGATTGCACCAGCATTGCTCCTCTTTTGTAAGGTTCAGCATATATCCACTTAGGTGCCCTTGTCACATTGCAGCACCTGAACCTGTACAGCTCAATATCGTAAGTACATAACATGAATCTGTATCCATTTTGGCATGAACAAAGGTGTGATAATTAGGGATTATCCTAGCCTTGGTGACGAGATAATCTAAATTTTAATAATGACAGGAGGCGAATATTGCTTTAAACTTTCTTTACTTCACCTCCATAGCAGCAGCTTAACAAGTAACAACCAATCAGTGAAAAGCAAAAACTATAAATAGATCTGAAGAACTGTCCCACTTCCTCTTTCTTGAAGCGAACCTACTGGAACCAAAAGGAGCAGGAAACTTGACATGACTGAGTATCACACAGTAGATCCCACATGAAGAAGCAGAAGTCGTAGAAAACTTGAACATAGATGTAGAAAAACTTGAATGTATGTGACAGAATAATGAAGCCAATTAAGCTGAAAAACAGAAAAAGAATAGAATTGTGGTATTACCAAGTCATACAGAACCTAAAGATGATACATATATCATTGAATGCACAATAAACAGGTGTAATAATCAAACATATCAAATTATTATCACAACCAATAAGCAAGACATCAAATTTTTAATACAGATAAAATAAAGAGAAGAAAAAGAAGGGTTGGGAATGTAATATTGGGGAGGGAAATATTCGCCTCCTGTCATTATTAAAATTTAGATTATCTCGTCACCAAGGCTAGGATAATCCCTAATTTTAAAACATGACAGGAGGCTCATATTGCATTTTTAACGCTCCGAAAGTAGAACAGAGCTCGGATGAGAAGACGGACGGAAATAGAAGGTCCGGAACGTAGACTCCCGGGACCAGTCTGCACAATGAAGAATATCAGCTAAAGAAGCGCCAGAAGAAAAAGCCGCAGAGGCAGCTGCACCGCGAACTGAATGAGCTCCAAAGGAGACATCGATTCCGGCCAAGGATAAAAGCCATCTGACCCAACGGGCCAAGGTACAAGAAGAAACCGGATTGTGAGGACGCACGTAAGATATTAGAAGCTGTCTTGAATTTGAAGGGCGAAAAGCAGCAGTCCTGTCCAGGTAACAACGGAGACAAGTTGCTACGCACAACTTAGGATCAGCTGGAAAAAAGGGGTAAGAGATAGCACTAGAATTGGACTTCGTCCTTCGAGATATAGAAAAAACAACACCATCAGGAGAGAAAACGATCCCGTCATAATCAAAAGCTCTGACGTCAGAGATACGACGGAACAAAAGCAGACAGAGAAGGAGAGTTAGTTTAGCCGAAAGCTGGCGAAGGGATAGAAGATCATTGTCAGGCCAAGATCGAAGAAAAAGAAGGACAACAGAGACGTCCCAGAGAGAAGAGTACCTAGGACCGGGAGGACGGGAAAGGCGAATACCCCGCAACAAACGACATACTTGAGGGTCTTTACCCACAGGCAGACCAAAAACTGGAACATGAGCAGCTGAAATAGCTGATCTGTAAACATTAATGGTTCTATAAGACTTCCCCAAATCAAATAAGTGGGAAAGGAAATTAATTATGCAATGAATAGGGGCAGTAAAGGGATCGAAACCCCGTTGAAGACACCAGCCTGACCAGACTCCCCAAGACGATGAGTAACAGCGTCGCGTGCCAGGAGCCCAGGAGTCCCAGAAGAGACGACGAGCTGTGAGCGATAGACCTGAGACATCCCAAGATCCCCGGAAAGAGACCAAGCCACTAGCTGCAGGCGATTTAGAAGTACGAGGGGATGAAGTTGCCCTTTCGGATTCATAAGAAGTTCCGGGAAGGAAGGAATCAACAGAGGGTCCTGATAAGAAAGACTCAGAACTTCGGGAAACCAGGGTTGACTCGGCCAGAGAGGGGTTATCAACAAAATTGCAGATCTCTGAATCCGAATGTGACGAAGCACCCTGGGGATCATGGCAAACGGAGGGAAGGCATATGCCCCTGACCGGGGCCAATGTTGGAGGAAAGCATCCGTCGCTTTGGAGCTGGGATCCGGGAGCCAGCTGAAGAAAACTGGAAGTTGATGATTGAGACGGGAGGCAAACAGGTCCAGAGTTAGAGGACCCCTGCGGGATAACAAGTGAGCGAAAATTGCCCGATTCAATTGCCAGTCGCTGGTGTCTCGCCAGTGACGGGAAAACCAGTCCGCCTCTAGATTGACATCCCCTGGCAAGTGCTCTGCCTGTAATGAGATGTTTCTCTGAAGACAAAACTGGTAAATGTCTTTGGTCACATCTGCTAAATCCTTGGAATGGGCTCCCCCCAATCGATTGATGTATTGGACCGCGGAAACATTGTCCATGCGCAGAAGAATACAGCAATCTGACAGATCTTTGGCAAAACTCCGAATGGCAAAAGAACCTGCAATCAGCTCCAAGGCATTGATATGGAAAGAATCCTCCGAACGAGACCAGACTCCTCCTGTCGAGATGCCCTCGCAAGATGCCCCCCAACCCCATAAGCTGGCATCGGAGTTGATTATCAAATCCGGAGTCGCACCAAAAATGGCACGACCGTTCCACGCTTGCATGTTGAGTAGCCACCAATTGAGCTCTGAGCGAACTTCGGAGGACAGAGGGATCAACTGATCGTAAGAGGGATCCTTCCGGAGAAACTGAGCCTTGAGGCGTTGCATAGCTCGGTAATGAAGGGGGCCTGGAAAAATGGCCTGAATAGAAGAGGACAGAAGGCCCACGATCCGAGCCAGCAGACGCAGAGGAACTGACGATAAACGGAGAACCTTCTTCAATTCCTTTCGAATAGCCGAGATTTTGACAGGAGGTAAATGGAGACTGCAAGACACGGAATCGACTTCGAAACCGAGAAAGATGATCCTCCGGGTCGGAAGTAGAGTCGACTTGTCCCGGTTGATTAAGAAGCCCAGGTTTTCTAGCGTGTGAATAGCGAAGGAAGTTTGATCGGATAACAGATCTTTGTCTGCGTTGAAAAACAAAATGTCGTCTAAGTAGACGATACAACGAATCCCCAATGATCGAAACAGGGCTAAAACCGGTTTCAGAAGTTTCGTAAAGCACCATGGGGCTGAGCTGAGTCCGAACGGAAGGCAAGTGAATTGCCAGGGCTCGTCGGACCAGAGAAATCGGAGGAATTGACGACATGTCGGGTGAACGGAAACAGAGAGGTAAGCATCTTTTAAGTCTAGTCGAGTAAACCAATCGTCTCTCTGCAGAAGGTCTCTGAGAAGATGGATGCCCTCCATCTTGAAATGTCTGTATTTGACAAAAGAATTGAGGGTCTTCAAGTTGATTACTGGTCTGAACTCCCCTGATTTTTTTGCAACAAGGAAAATGTTGCTGAAAAAACCTTCCATGTCTGAAGCTCTTTCGATAGCCCCTTTGTCTTGAAGAGCAAAGAGTTCTTGAGAGATGAGGAGCCGACGATCGTCTGACATAAAGTGAGGGGTTGGTCGAACCGCCTGAATTGGTGGAGACACGAAATCGATCAGGAATCCTTGGACCGTCTGAAGGATCCACACATCTGAAGAAATAGTCATCCAGTTCTGAAGAAAAAAGGGAAGTCTGCCAGCAGAGGGTAGGGGGAAAGAAGGGTTTAAAACAATTTGACTCACCTGACTGGAATCTGGAACGTCCTCTGGCACGAAATCCACGGATTCCGGAAGAACCTCTTGAGGGTTGAAATTGAGGCTTGGGATCAGAGGATGGAAAGAAGGCTTGGGAGTAAGGCCTGGGGCCTGATGGCCAGAAGCGGCTGGAGACACGGCCCCGCTGTCTACCAGCCCTGCCAAAAACACCTCTCTGCGGGGTAGGTCTGAAGACCTTCTTCAGGGATATTTGGGCCTTATTTAAAGAAGAAAAAATGTTGACATGCTTCTGAAGCTGTTTAAGAAAGGGTTCACCAAAAAGCATGCCCCTGGCAGAGGGTCCCATTTCTTTATCATTGAGCTCTGCTAATTTGGGATCTATTCGGAGGAGAGCAGCCTTCCGGCGTTCATTAGAGAGAGCCACATTAGCGTTACCAACTAGGCAGATACAACGCTGTATCCATTCTCTCACAGAGTGAGCATCCAAAGGTTTATTCGATGAAAGAGCTGAGTCTGCCAAATATAATATCTGCGTCATAGGACCAGTAACATCTAATAATTTGTCTTGAGCTAGCTTAAGGCCACGCTCCAGACCTTTGCGTGGGTCCCTACCTGACTTAGCCATGAACGTAATCATGGTAGGGTCAAATTCAGGAGTTAGAGCGACCTTGTCCGGGATGAGGGGTCTCGGACATTCGTTTCTTAAACGAGTTCTAACTTCCTTCTCTAAAGGGCGTCTAAGCCAAAAATGTAAATATTGCGAAATGTGGGGAGGGGGAACCCATTCTGCAGAGCGCGGATGACGAATGCCGCGTGGATCAAACATGGGATTCCCAGAAGAATCCAAAATTTTTGAATCCTCCAGGGAATCCATGTGAGACTTAGCGAAAGAATCAGAGACAAGGGGCTCACCCTTGAAAGGCTCGTCTTTCTGTAGAGAAGTAGATATACCAAGTTCGTTATCTGAAATATCTGACAGATCCGCTTGCCATGTATCAACCTCCGTCAAGTAAGGAGGGCAATCAAAATCCTCATCTTCCGAGGAAAAGGTAGAAGCCCCATAAACCTCAGGGGCAGAGGTCAACCTACCCTTCTTGGCAGGGGTTTTCCCTTTATCAGGGTTGGGTTTAGAATGCGAGCCTTTCCAGTGTCATTTAGCAGAATGAGAATCATCAGGACCAGATAAATCAGAATCTGGAGAGTCCTCAGCTACTTGGGGAGTAGAAATAGCAGCCTGAGCAGAAGAAGACAAAAGTGGAAAAGCACCAGCTAAAGCTTTTTCCAGAGATGCTGCTACAGCAGAATTAATTAAATTCAAAAGCTCTTCAGAGCCACAGGATTTTTGAGAGTCCCCCATTGAAATAATAGAATCACAATAAGTGTCACTACTGTAGTGCAAGGCAAATTAACAGAGGCAAAGCGGAGAATATTAAGGGCTCACCTTTATATCAATTGAAATGCTATATTATGAAAACAGAGGGTTCAACCTCAGGGACTAAAGAGAAAATATGGAGGCAAAAAGGGGTTCACCCTTTTAAAATAAATTTTATGCCCAATTAATATTGAAGATAAGAGGGGCTCACCCTCAGGCAGACAAGCAGAGCTGTTAAGATACAGAGGGGCTCACCCTCAGGCAGAAAAAACAGAGCTGAAGTGTATACAGAGGGGCTCACCCTCGAGGATAGTGCAGAGAAGCAGCGCGCTGCGGAGGGGAGAATGGCCGACAGCCGAATGAGGAAAAACCGTTGACAGCCAATGTCAATCGAAATCTCGCGAGACGCGAGATGATGGAAGATGTCGCGCTTACAAGGTTTAGGGAAGAGGAGAAGAGACTGCCGAACGGGCGAAACGGTAAACTTTCAGAAAGGGACGGTGGTAAAAGGGAAAAGAGCGGGGAAGAGTTACCCCAAACCGGACAATAAGGGGAGAAGGGAATTAGCCCAAAGAAACGATAAGTAAGGAAGTAGACAAGATTTTAAGAAAGATTGTGAGGTAAAAATAAGCCAATATTAAACAATGGAGCCAACCACAATATATATATAGCAAATATATGTAAAATAATATTGATTTCTCAATAAATATTTATCAGGAAGAATAAATACTCTGACCTTTTGCAGATGGAGGTGAGCAGCAAGAAAGAGGAAGTGGGACAGTTCTTCAGATCTATTTATAGTTTTTGCTTTTCACTGATTGGTTGTTACTTGTTAAGCTGCTGCTATGGAGGTGAAGTAAAGAAAGTTTAAAGCAATATGAGCCTCCTGTCATGTTTTAAAATTCATGATGTATCTGTAGACAGCCAGAAACAAAGATATAAAGATAGCATGGCAGTGAAGCTGTCATCAGATGGTGATGTAAGCCTCATTATACCACAGTCAATGTTAATGTTCCAAGATATCACATGTATGGAAATAGCTAATTGGTGTAATTTACTGCATGCCCGCTTGGGAATACTGTACTTCAGTTCTGTGAATGAATGATATTGATGAAAATGTGACAGTAGTGGAAAATTAATGTGGAAATAGTCACTGCAAATGAATATAACCTCTTATTCTGCAAATACAGCAGAAGGATAAAAGTACAGTTACACTGATGACAATATATATCTTTTTTGTGGATTCAGTCCATGTAATAAAGGGGGCACAACCACAGGTCAGAGATGCTGCAAAATTTACTTCATAGACTGAAAGAGCAAACGTGCCACTATAAATGGGATGGCCACTACTGTTGCACTCAGACTCTGTAAAAAAATGCAAGTTTAAGCTCTAATAACTTTTGAATGAAGCATGTTCCATCATTGAAAGTTTCCTTGTTTAACTCAGCTTTGCAATGCATTCTGTACCACTCTGGCACTCAAAGGGTTAAATTCCCCCAACACTCGAGTTAAGCCCCGCCCCTTTTTGACGCAATTAGCGTCAATTTTGTTACCCCCTGCTGAACCAGAGGACTACCCTCCGGGTAGCCCTCAACTGAAAGTTCCCAGGTATGATGATGTGCAATAAGCAACTTTGATTTACCTGTACAACAAGTGATATACATGTATAATGCTATTCCTGCTAAAAGTGAGACCACTTCTGATGAACTAGTAAAAGATGGAGCTTTAACAAATGTAGTTTATTTTTTTAATATTAATTGCCCTTATTGAGTCAGTGTTCACACTACTGAATTAACAGCTAAAGTTTTTTTTTCCCAAAGACTAGGGAACAACCATAAACAGTTCTGTCTCTTTAGTGATATCCTGTGCCAGAGGTAGTCAAGAGGTGGGCGCAGACTAGACCTGGACCACCAGCCCATTTTGCCTGGACCCCAGTGCCAGGGCCAGTTGGGAACATCACAAGACCTCCTCTGAATGGCCCACTGAGGTATGTGCCTCTTTCTGTCTGACCATTCTACTGCTCACTCCTTTCTCCGGTCCTGCCTCAGTGTACTGAACCGGCTTGTCTGACCATTCTACTGCTCACTCCTTTTTCCAGTCCTGCCTCAGTGTACCGAACCGGCTTTTCTGACCACTCTACTGCCCGCTCCTTTGGTCTAGTCTTGTCTCAGTTTACCGAACCGGCTTGGCTGACCATTCTACTGCCTGCTCCTGTACTCCAATCCAGCCTGCAATGTACCATACCAGCTAACCTGCCTACTTCTGATCTACTTTCTGTCATCCTGCCTCAGCCTGCAGATCTTCCTCTATTCAAGCTATTAGCTGCACTTTGCTGGAACTTTCAACTGAGGTCTGTACCCTCTTATTCTGGGTTATTCTGTTTCTGGGAATCTGGGTCTAGTTTTGGGGAGTTAGTACCACGTGTTGGTCTTTACACTCTAACCACGATCTCTAGCCTGCGCACTCAAGCCTTCGCTCCCCCCTGCAGGGGAGATTGTACTGTGTACAGTGTTGCTATCCTGGTCAGGGTCCCGGCTCAACCGGGATCGGACATCTGGCTTCACGGCCAGCATCTTTACCCGGCCTCAGCCACAGCAAGGCTTTGCTGTAGACAGTCACTGCACTACTAGCCCCGAACACCAGTGACGCACCCTAGCACTCCCTTCCCTGCAGGTCTTCATCTGCGTAGTAGGGTTCGTGACACTGCTGTAACATTAGCCCACAGAAATACGGCTACAAAGGGGAGCAGGAATGCGCTCCCTGGGGCAGCTGGGAAGTCCTGTGGCGTCATGTGGGACATACAGGGAAGTGCCGATTTTATAGTCTAAATATCTCCACTAGCAGATGATTGAGAATAAAAAAAAAAAATAACACTAATCTAGGTTTATGTGTTAAAACACATGCTCAGAATTTGATTTTAGGTGAAACTTCCACTTTAAGGAGAAAATTCTGACCATTTATTCTGGTCTTATTATTAATATTCACAAAAAGAGAAGAAAGGTTGCAAGTAACAACTAGTATTGACCTCCACTAGTCTGGTCTATTCATTCGAACATTTGTTCTCTCAGTAAAGACAAGTTCAGTGCTTCAGTTTTTTTGCCAGATTAGGAGATCATAAAATATAACTTTTAATTAATTTCTTTAAAATAGTAGCTTTTTCCCACGCCTCTCATTATGGTGTGAGTAAATGAATATCCCAGATTACTGATTCTGCAGACCCTGAACGTGATATAAAAACAATGCTCCCTTATTGTTCAATATATTCTGTGATCACAGTTCCTTATTCTATGCAGTTTGATCTATTGTGTAAATAAATCTATTACAGTATCTTAGTACTCTTGTCTTATTTTATCTATGAATACACCATTTGTGGCTTAGAGATATTTATTATTTCCTGCATGTGTTGCTTATATTTTTCCTTTTTAGAGACCTGTAAGATATCGCTTAGAGTTATTGCAGTCTAAATGATCTCTTATATCTACAGATACGCTGCAGAAATCACTTAGTAGAGAAATAGAGGTTAATTTCATTGACCCTTGCGATGTTGTGTCTAATTGTATTATTCATTTAAACAGTTCTACTCTTTCACAAAATCATTTGCTCACACTAGTACTTTATTTACATTTCCTCTGGACATTGTGTTACTTTGTATTCTGTGTGAGTTCAATGTAAGTATAGAACACAGCTATCCTATGGTGTATAACATTGTGTGAACACTTCTGTTTGGCCAATTCAATGTATCAATAGGTAGATTGATTAGTATGTGTATCTTAAAGGGATAGTAATACTATTATTACTATCCCCCATATTGTAGATATTTGTAAAATAATTTAATAGCCCCCAGGTTCATCTCTTAAACCTTTATGGTTTGAAAGATAACCAAAGGCAAAGTTCCCCCCTCCCTCCCCTTTCCCTGAAGTCAGCATTGTACTGACTGCAGGGGAAGTCTGTCACACGACAGGCTTGCGTCTCTGCAGCTGTGCTGAGATCCTGTTAGTGAAAAATAATTATTTCACTGAAACGGTCTTCTACATGTGCTTGGTTTGCAAGCACATGTAGAAGACCGTTTCAGTGAAATAACTCTTTTTCACCAACATGATTGCAGCTCTGCTGCAGAGCCGCCTGATGAAAGTCAGACTGGATATCCCTGCAGTCAGCACAACTCTGACTTCAGGGAAGGGGGAGGGAGGGGGGAACTTTGCCTTCAGTTATCTCTCAAACCATAAAGGTTTGAGAGATGAACCTGGGGGCTATTAAATTATTTTGCAAATATCTACAATATGGGGAATAGTAATAATAATGTATTTTTATCCCTTTAAGAATCACACTTTCCACATGATCCTAATGTGTAGAACTTAATCAATACTATCTTTATGGCCTTTATACTCTGACGACCTATTAGCTCTCCATGTGCAAACCTCTAATGGTGACTGCTTTGACACGCAATGTGCCAAATGTCATAAAGGATACTTAGAGCTTTATAACTTAACTTTCTTATTAGGTCTCACTACAAAGGTCTCTAGATTCTGCAATTAATTAAATTCTTAAATCAAGAAGTAAGAACTGCAAACATAGAAATGGTACCATATATACTGGTTGCCTTAACCTAACTCCTTGTAGATTGCTTTACGGCTCTTCACATTCTAAGTGTCCTCAACTCTGATTTTTCAATTCAATATATGTGGCCACACTTCTATTTTATTAATGCTGATTGACTGCAATCGCGTTTCACCAATATATCTTCTGACTAAGCCGCATGACAGGGGCAAAATGCGTTGGGCCATGTCCCTATGAAGTTGTTGTTGTTTCTTCTAAAGTTCAACCTATCTTTCATATATTTTTCCATGCTGAGTGTCTTTTACCCATTTGAGTGCCAGAGAGTGGTGCAATGCAATATGTTGGCTGCCTCTGTTTCTCTGAAAGAGTTGTCTATTGCAGTGGCATTTGGAAAGTAAATGTATTCAACCACCCAGTAGAAATTGAATGCCCTGCCTCTTATTCAATGCTTAACTGAAGGAGGAATAAGTTACTGTGGGGGAGATTTATAAAACTAGAGTAATAAAGAAAGTGTCTTTAAAATTGTGTCAAAGCAACATAAGGATATGTATAAACGTTTATCGACATGTTTTTTAACCCTTTAAGTGCCAGAGGGGTACGTGACGCATTGCAAAACAATGCGTTGCGTACCTCTCTGGCACTTAAAGGGTCAAGTGCTAACTCTCATGAAACTTATATCTCCAGTCAGTCAACTTTTTTGAATAGTGGAGTAGAAATGGTCTTGTCCAAATAAGAATTGTGGCGCAATGTATTTATAAAGAAATACACCAATTGCGCCAAAAATATAGGCAGTTTTAGTGATAAAATATTAACACCAGGTATAACCTGTTCTTAATGGAAATATATAGTGATCGATATGTGTGCAAAAAAATATTCTCAGTTGTGAATTTTCTGCAAATTTTCTCAGAATATTCTCAGATAGTCATATTTATAAACTTGACTTTACTTCTTTATAAATATGACCCGACGTTATGAACATTAGCAACTTAAATATATACTGAGAAGGCTTTTTATAAATCTCCCCTATATGTTTAACCAAAGCACTTACTTTGATTTGTGTCCATCATACAGACTTCCATATTTTAACTTCAGAGTTAAATCTCTTTATCGGATTTTAGCTTGAAAGTAAGTAGCAGTAGCCTATAACAGGGTTCAAAGGACAAACAAAAACCCCAAGAACTATATAGATATAGAACGGACTGTTCTATGAAGGACACTTACAAGGTTAGTCCTTCTGTTAAACAAATTAAAAGATACGTATTCATATAAATACATATCTTTGAATTTAAGTTGTACACTTTTTTTGACAGTACAAATTCAATTCACCTACTTAGACAGCGGGTGTCACTGTTGCATCATGAATAACCAGGCTATTCTTAATGACTTTTTGGCTACTTTTATAAGCAAAGATTCTAATCTATTGTTCACATCTCTCCATAGAGATGTAGTTCTTCCCATCAATTCTTCTGCACTTTATAAATCTAACCACTTCCAGGAATTCTAGCATCTGTCTTCCTGCACATTTCCCAGAAACATACACTAAATCGTGTTTGCTTCCCAAATATATAAATTCAAGTAACAGCTGTAAAATTATTAACTGTCTTTAGAATTTAAATTTTCCTTTCTTTGATGACAAATGTTATCACTGGATTTCTATGAGAAATATGGTGATAAAACGAGTATTAAAGTTATCATCTGTAATCATATCTAGCCCTAAAATTTAAATATCATGATGCATGTTTCTTCCATGGAAAATAAGAAAAAAGAAATACATTGCTATTGTTATTGCATGGTTTTCAAGCATATTTGACTGTTCTTCTTTTACTTTTATAAAATGTGCAAATATTAGGCACACGTGCAGCAAGTTACTGTTGAACAAAACTGCAGGATATTTCCCATTGCAGTTTAATTCCACTTAAGGCCTGGATTGCATTGCAACAGATTAGCTCTTTGGGGCTTTCAGTAGTATTTTGCACTTAAATTGCATTACAGCCAACGTATGTCTACTTAACAAATTATGGTTTTATCCTGGAGCCTGATCAAAACATCACAGACCTCAAAGCAAAGCCTGGGACGTCAAGGGAAACACAATTCTGGCCACTATCACGTTGCACCAGAAGGCAGATTTCTCCACTGATTCTGCACTGAGATTGCCTTTTATTCATTCTTCAGGTCCAGCATGTTGAAGCAACCTCTATATAGAAATGTGAGTGCATAATAACCAATACATATATATGAGAATCAATGCAAGTTCCATTGAAACACCAGCTTCACATTCATTTCAAATGAGTTTTAAACCTGTGAGCGCCAGAGAAGTATCCAATGCATTGCATTGCAATGCATTGGATACCTCTTTGGCAGTCACAGGGTTAAACACCTTAAGTGCTAGAGAACACCCTTCTCGCAAATAAAAGAACTCAACAATTGTAACTGTAACTTTGCAAAGGAATATGTTCCATATGTACCAAAAATTGAAAAAGTAAAAACTATACAATAGTGAACCAAGCAAGTTACCCATTACTGTATATTTGACTGGTAACCATTTTAAAGGGATAGTAATACTTAAAATGTAAAAAAAATATGTTGTAGGCTTTATCCCCCTGAGTAAAACAAGGAAACTCCCACTGCTGAAAGGTGTTTTAGTCAAAAGTTGAATTTTTCAGGTGCAATATCACAGTGGCCTGAAATTGTACAGTGGAGCTGTTGCTACACCATCCTATGGACAGCTCTGGTCCCGGGATCATAAATCTCCATACGATGGTGTAGCAACAGCACCACTGTACAATATCAGGCCACTGTGATATTGCACCTAAAAAATTCAAGTGTGAACTGTGATAACTTTTGAATAAAATGCCTTTCAGCAGTGGGAGTACCCTTGTTTTATTCAGGGATAAACCCTGCGACATATTTTTTTACATTTTAAGTAATACTATCCCCAGTGCATTGAGAAGGAAAGGATTGTACACGTCTATAATATAGATTGACTTTAAAAGACATTTTCAGTAATGGGTACTCCTATTCAGTTTTTGTTGGCCCAAAACTGGTATTTTTTGCCTATTTATATGTTAGGGGACAGTCAGCCTGGGGTCTTCAGCTGTTGTGATCTACAACTTACAACATCCCCAGTGTGACTGCCTAGATGGAGATGCTGGATGTTGTAGTTCTTATCTGCTGGAGAGCCCATGGATGATTCCTGCCCAATGACCTAAGCAAGGGCTATATGTACTAAGAGACAAAACAGGGTATATTGTCTGTGGGCTCTCCAGCTTTTGCGGTCTACATCTCCCAGCATCCACTGTTACCCAGTGCCTAGTAGAGAAAGTTGGAATGATTAGGCCAGACTGAGGCAGAGCCAAGAGCAAACTATACTTTGTATTGTTGCTGTATTATCTCCTCCTGAATCAGGGGTTACCTGCACCTTTCATCATCCCCTGACTATTGGGAACTGTAGTTTCAAACAAATGGAAAGAACACGGCTGAATACACCTTGACTTAGGCCATTGGTATATATGGCCTATTCCTCCTATATATATAGCCACTCCAAGAGCTGGTAATCAAAAGCCCTAGGACTGGTAATGGGTACTTTTGACCAACTATGGTTTTCAAGAATCCTATTATCTGATTTAAGAGTTAATTCCATGATTTATATTAGGGGGAAGGAGCTCATAGAACCTATCCTGCCACTCCTTTGATAGTGCTCACACCAAGTTGGTTAGTTGGCCCCAGCACCATACTTAGAGAGGATACAGATTTCTTACAATAAGAAATTCTAGTTTTTATTACTTTTCCTCCTCAATTTTATCATTATTTAGAATAAAAATTATGTTTCCCGTGTATATATTCAGAGAGGATACATTAAGATACATTAGGAAGTATATTAAGTACAGCAGGGAGATATTTTTCCTTCTCTTCTCTAATTGAATTAGTACCATGTAAGCACTTCCTTGGGTCAGAGTAATTTCCCCTCCTTTTCTGTTTAATTATTTGGTTAAGTGTGCACTAGGGTTTTTTACTTTTTTCTAAACAAAATACATACACTGAATAAAGAAGAAAAATTATACCCATTATCCTGGCCTTGGAAGAGAGAAGCACAGCAGCAGGGACCCCAGACAGCCTTCAACTGCCAGGCCCAGATCTGTGCTACCCATGAAAGGGAGAATGGGGAGGTGCTACAACATTGGGCTGGTCAAGCTGGTGAGGTTGGAGGAGAGGAGGTGCCAAACCCGCCTCAGCAGGTGTGGAGGAGCATGACAGTGGTGCAAGCAATAAATGGGCTTCAGGTGGCAGTACAGCAGCTAGTGGGAGCTTGGATGTTAAGGGCAGTGGTGCTGATGGTGATGGGTTAAGGGTTTGTGTCTGGTCTAGTAGGTTCTCCACTGGATGCAGTTGGAGAAGCTTGGTGACAGATGGGAATTGTTGTGACAGCTGATGCTCATAGTTCAGGCTCCCTTGTGCACTTGCTGAGTCTGCATAGGTGTATGAATGGTGGTTACAAGGGAGCCAGTCCCTAGGCTACCACTGACTTAATCATGTCCTGAAGGTGGTACCAGAGTCCAGTTATAAGCCCTGTGTTTTCCACCTGCAGCAGCTCATCATGCCTCCACTGGTCCATCCTTTGCTGCTGGAGTGTCCTGCGCATGGTGATGAGGCTCTTGCATATGATACAAGTATGAAAGATCTGTTTTATTGCCTTGAGCTGCTCATTTTGGCACTCCTCATGGATCATCTTCCAACTGTGGTAGATGTGTAGGGACTAATTCCTTTCACCCCCTCTCCACAATATAAATTCCCTCATATGGTACCTCCCCTCAGCCACCACCAGTGGTTTAGAAGATCCTACTCCCAACTGCTGCTGAGCTAATGCACGTGGAGGCTGGATGGGAGCTGGTGCATAATGCCAGTATCAGTGGTGTTTCTGACTGTGATAGCCAGTGTACAAGCTGGTGTTAATAGTCTGGATGCCAGGGAGAGGGTGTGTGCTGCAAGGGGTGATGCAATCATTAGAGCTGTTGGTGGTGGTAGTGGCAGGGTCACAGTTGGTGGCGCAATACTAGTGGTTGCTACAAACCCTGCCATCACTGGAGGTGAGGTGGATAGGGGATCTTAAGAGGAGACTATGGATGAGACTGGTCTGGGCTCAGGAGAGAAATCTTCTGGGCCTCCTTCACCCTCCCCCTAGTCACTGCTCCCATCCTCTCTTTTTTTTTGGGGGGGGGGGCACCAGAGAGCACAACTGCTGCTGTTGCTGCTGGGCCTGATGAGATGTTGGAGCTAATTAAACTTACTTGTGTCAAAACAACTGTACCAAAGGACAGTGGTTCTTATCCTTTGCCCTCAAGGCCCACTAACAGGCCAAGACTTGACACTTTATCAGCTCAAACAAGTAACATTTGGGGATGCATACATATCAAACTAGTATACAGGTACAAATGTCAGTCTATTAGGAGTCGAACCATGGATCTCTGCAACACATTGCTTCACAACACATCGCATTTCACTTTTGTCCTCAAGGGGTTGAACAGTATGGGACAACTTTGACTATTGAGATTATGCTTTTTTAACCTCTAGTCTGAAGGTCCTAGGTAAGTGCCATGTTAAATCTTTAGGACAATCTAGTCATGATTTCTGGTGGCACGTACTGCCTCAGCATCTCCTACCTGGAGCTATAGGTCATGACCATTGGCTGCTTAGACTTTTCCTTCTGGGTTATCTTCCTCTTCACCACCACCACCTTGCAATCATAGTAACAAAGCTTGAGTAGGTCAGTGGTGTGTCTGTGTTCATCAGTTTTATTCAATTCATCCTGTATCTACTACAATGCTGCTCTGAGGTGCTTTGATTTTATGGATGATGCCATGGACCAGCACCTAATTCTCCTTATGGCTGGATTTTGGATGCTGGGACAGGCCATTGGTCTCCTAGATATAAAGGTGTAGGCCCAGCAGCTTCCTCCTTTATCTTTGCAGTTGTGGCCTTCCTCCCAGTGCTGCTGCCTCCTTTATCTCTGAGATACAATGTGTATCCCTACATCTATTGACCCATCTGATGTTCCTCCCAGTCTTGTTACACTTCTGATGCTGTTTGCGTTCTTCCCTGTACCTTTCCCTCTTGTTGCTTGCCCAAGGTCCCCACTATCCTATTAGTTAGCCTGGGCCTCTCCCACTTCCTTCCTCCTTACCCCTCACTCTTACGCTCACTCTGTCTCACCTATGCTCACACATAACTCCCTTGCACCACCCAAAAACAAACTCTCTACAAAATATATAAATGCAGAAAATAAACCAAACAGAAAATAAAATGAAAAGAGTTGTGAAACAAATGTCAGACATAAATATAATAACAAAATGTAGAATATATACCAAAAAAAAAGAGACAGCATAAAACACCAATGAGGAATAAAACAGGGAGATGTGGTGGTTAAAGTCAAAATGCCGGGGAAAGGTTAAAGTTGTGGTATGTGTAAGTATATATATGTAATGCCAGTTGTTATTTAACCCTTTGAGTGCAATGCATTGCGTACCCCTCTGGCACTCAAAGGGATAATAATGTAGTGTTGTATATATGGATGAAAAAGTATGAATGTATATATAAATGCAAATCAGGATAAGTAACTCACCTCTCCTAGGTCTAGCACTAACCTCCAACACCTGAGTATTGTGTCCTAACTGGATAAAGCCCAGTACTTAGCTAATAAAACCCCATTAAGAAGCCCCTTTTATAGAATCTGCCTAGGGTGACCACATATCCCTGATTGCCAGGGACAGTCCCGGAATTTATGTGAGTGTTCCATGTCCCGGGCAGCCTCCTTCAGGGACAATACAAAGGATCTAAACACTAGAAATAGAACTGCCCATTACCTACTGTGACACAAATTGATGCTGCTGCTGGGCTACAAGAAAATGTCTTCTAGACAGAGCAATAAGCACTAGAGACAGAACTGAGCCTTGATTCTGACATCAAGCAGGAGCTGCAGTGCAACTTTATTGTAATGCTAGTCTAAGGCACTGGGTGTGATGTAACTATCTTGTAGTCCACCACAGGCAACACTTTCTGTCACAGCAGTCAATGAACAGTTCTCCCTATAGTGTTTAGAACACTGTGGTGCACCAGATAAAGAGCAATTTGAGCACTGATGTCCAGTGATGTAAACTGACCCCTCCTGCACAGCTGCCCTAGAGCTGGAGAGAAGTACTCTCGTCACCACACTGTCCTTGAATGGCAGAATGGAAGTGTGGTCACCCTGAATCCACCCAGTTTTCCTGACCAGTGTGACACTGGAATCTGCTATTGGATTTCAAAGTTTAGAATTTGGCACGTTTTAGTCATTTAATAGATATAAAAATTGCATGAAACGGACCAAAATTCAGTAGGGAAGAATCAACATTTTGGAAATTTAAATTGCAAACATGGCTGCAATGGAACCGGTTAAGATGTATAATACGTTGATCTGCTGAATCAGCAAAAAGCCATTCAGTAGTAAAACTCAGTAGTAAAACTGTCATGGAATTCAGACATACGTTACGTGCACTCAAGCACCAAGCGAGCATGCTCATAGTGACAGGAACATTATTAACCCTCTGAGTGTCAGAGGGTATCCAACACATTGAAAAGCAGCTCATTTGACACCCCTCTGGCATTCAAAGGATTAAAAGCCATTAACGCAATTTATTACTGTGACAATTTCCTATAATCATGCCCTCAGGAATGGATTTCTCTTTAGAATAGATAACCTTTATTTGTGTAACCACCTAGGGACACCTAATTGTGAAGGGAGCTCCAGCAGAGCTGGCGATGTCCCACATGGCTGAATTGTAGGCAAGGCCTACCCAAAACAATGCACCAAATACCTGCTTCTGGTTAATGGTGCTCCAGGATTTCTAGTTTATATAGTGTTTGTAATGTCTAGTTTATATACATTGCATTGGTGATGTCCCTAGCACCCAGGGGGTTAAACTGCAAAGTTTAATAGCAAAGCTCTGCACCTTCCTAAAGCAGAACGATAGATCAGTTTACTGTACAGTATCTTCCATTGTCCTGGCAACTCCCTTAGTTCTCAGGCAGTGTATGCTGTCTTACAATGAGCAGAAATATGTAGAGATTAACATGACCAAACCTATCACATTCCATTTCTAAACCAGTCTGATCATGACACAGTTGTACATATTACATACCTGCCTTGGTCATTTCAGTGGATTAACCCTTTGAGTGTCAGAGACGCCTTTGGATACCTTTCTGGCCCACAAATGGTTAAAGAGAACTAACAACCCCTACTCATAAGCCCCTCACACACACAATTACCTTGCTATGGCCAGAATATCCTAACTGCCCAAAAATCCTAATAGCCCCTTTGCGTTTTACCTTTGGGCTTTGGTTCAAGAGGTTCAGTCCTGGATTTCATGTTCATGGAGGCGGACATGATAGTTGCTAGCAGAACCACAGAACACAACATAATGAACTTAACTCTTAACCCTTTAGTGACCGGTGACATGTCAGGACCATCACCAGTGTCCTCTAATGTCATACAGCATCACTAAGGGCTTAAGAACCAAAAGTATGTGTAACACATTGGGTAGCAATGCATTATAAATCCCTCTGGTCCTTTAACCCCTTAAGAACCATTTCTTTGCCTAAAGAACAGGTGACAGTCCTGGCTGTGGGAGCGCAGTAAGCACTAGCGGGGTCTGAAATTGACCACTCCAAGACTGGAGCGATCTCTATCACACCCCTATTTGGCGCACCAGTACATGTCATCGATCACATGTGCCAATGTGCTGAACAATTTCAAAGCGGTCCTTAAAGGGAATCCACACACCAGACCTCTCGTTAAGGACCAGAGGTGTGTATAATGCATTTCTTCACTACCATTCTGATGCTTAAAGGGTTAAGTAGGCTCATGCACTCTGCCTGCTTCAGTTTGAATAAACTGCTAGCAACTGTCATGTCCGCCTCCTGACATCTGGGACTGACTAAATATTTTGTCTTGAACAAAGGCAAAAGGGAACAATTCATAGTCAAAAGGATTTTCTGGCTGACCAGAGTATCCTATATAATAATTTGCTAATGTAGGTTTGTCAGAAGCTGTCATGCGCAGTACAGACGTCTGTGTGCACTGCAGTCATGCACAGTACAGAAAGTGCGAAGAGAGGACTACGGTCTAATTTGGAGTGCCCCTTTCTGTTATCAGCCGTGGCGCAGGCAGTCTCTACTGTGCATGACTGCAGTGCGGCCATTGCTGCCTGGTACTGTGGCCCGTGTACACGGGCTGTTCAACTAGTATATTTATATGTGCACAAAGAAAATGGAAGCAATTCTGAAGAAACTTGCATTATAAGAGACACATAATTCCACAAATTTCCATTTATTTTATGGGAGAGTAGTGTCAGGATATGAAATTCACATTGATTATTCATTATACTTTTTTTTACAACAAACGGTTCCTCTGTAAATGTCCATAACATTGTATTTTTCCCCCTCCCGCCCCCTTTCCCTACGTCACACAGAGTTTCCTCAGATCTGAAGGACGGCCTATGTCTGTACAAGGAAAACCCTATCCCCCTCGATGAAGGAGAACAGAATTTTCCTTATGCTCACACAATATTGTCCCTCGTTGTGATCTGTCCGGACCAGCATTCAGATCTGAGGAGACTGCGTGACATAGGGAAAGGGGGTGAGAGGGGGAAACTAAATTAAAAGAAGAATACAACATTATGAATATTTACAAGGGTACTTTTGTTATAAAAAAGGTATAATAAATCATCAGTATTAATTTCATATCTTTTTGATTGGGGCTTTTAACCCCTTGGACCATATTCAAGAAGTTAAAAGACTGTAACCACGTTCACCATATGGGATAAATAAAGAAAATTCCAAAACCCCATTGATTTAAATGGGCATGTTAAACCCCTGAAGGCTAAATAAGTCTCCAGTACATTATTCTGCAATATGTTGGAGAGCATTCTAAGAAAAAGCCCAATTTAAATAAAAGGGAGATGAATGTTATAGTCTGGCAGCAGCTGAAGAGTCTCATATTGCCCACCCCTGACATATAATGTTGAAAAGTGAATTCAAAATATATCTAGGGAAATGGAAGTCCAGAGATCCATTAACCCTTTCAGTGCCACAATGCAATGTGTTTTACCACAGGATCAATGGGTATCTAGTGCCAGGAGTTATTAAGGAGTAAGTTGTAACAGATTTATTTTTTGGGGAGAAGGGGCAGTCTTAAGGGTCACATCTGGTGGCAAGTACCCTTGCATGGACTCTACTCCAATTTATACCTTATTGTGCAAATAAAAAGTATAGGTTAAAGCAGAAGTGGACAGTTACTTTGGGTTGTGACTGTTTAAAACATTTTTCTGAAGGCCATAACCTCCTTCCTAATATCCACTAGTAATACCTTTCCTGACCATGTAACCCAGGGGTAGTCACCTCTACCGATTGGTGACAAAAACTCCCATCATCCTCAACCCGCTAGCTGGATATTATGGAGGTTACAGCCTCCAACAGGAGGTCCCACAACTGACCATCCCTATTATAACCAGCCAGATAACCCCTTGCAAAATACATATTGCACTGATTATTACTGGACTGCAATGGCTCCCATGTAACCATGCAGCAGGAATATATGTGCCTCTTTTGAAATGGATGATCTGGCACTCCTAGCTAAAACTGATATTTACAAAGAAGTTAAATACAGTTTTAGGCTTGCAAAGCAGGCTTTTTTTGCAGTTTAGGTGTATCATAGTAAATTAAGTTAAAAAAGGCCAGTCCATCAAGTCCAACCTTTGCCTCATTGTAACCCAGAAAAATGAGAATTATATAAACCTTCCTGCCTCCAAAGTGAGTATTAGTCTTTTTACTAGAACATCCTGATTTACCTACTAATACACAGTATAAGAGTTCCCTCCTGCTAGAAATGAATGTAATCTCCTCTTAAATGTGTCCACTGTGTCTGCCATTTCCATGAGACTTACTGTAAAAAGAAAAAACGTCTCTGTTGAAGTTGATACCTCCTTTCCTCTAATCGTAAGGGTGGCCCCTAGTTATTTGATCTGGCCTTGGACTGAAAACTCACTAGGGAGAGCCATGTTTTCACCTTGCAGATACTTATACACTATAACAAGTTCCCCTCTGTAGCTCCTTTTCTCTAGAGTTAACAAACTAGGTTTGGCTAGATATGTATCACGGTGCCCGTGATTGGTGCTGTTTAGTGTCAGTCACTTGCTGAGTATCATGATTGGCTGTCTGTGATTAGCCCTCCTCACACAGCCTTTTTAAACCCAGGCTGAGCACTTCCAGGTTGCCCTTTCGTGGTGTTTCTGACTCCACTCTGCCTGACCTGCTTGTCAGGCTTCTGGGCCTGTTCCTGCTGTACTTGCTGATCCTGTGTTGCAGAGTTCCAGTGTTCCTGTGTCCCAGCACCTCGCGGGTTAATCTTACTGAGTTCCAGTGTTCCTGTGTTCCAGCACCTCGCGGGTTAATCTTACTGAGTTCCTGAATCTCCTGCTCTAGCCGTCGCTCTGGTGACATTGTTCTTCTCGCTGCTGATCATACTTTGTTGGTTTACTCCACTAAACCTGGTTGCGATATACATTGTTGGTCCCAGCGTGCGGACGCTGGTTTACTCCACTAAACCTGGTTGCGATATACATTGTTGGTCCCAGCGTGCGGACGCTGGTTTACTCCACTAAACCTGGTTGCAATATACAGTGTTGGTCTCAGCGTGCGGACGCTGGTTTACTCCACTAACCTGATTGCAATATACATTGTTGGTCTCAGCGTGCGGACGCTGGGTTACTCCACTAAACCTGGTGGCGATATACATTGTTGGTCCCAGCGTGCGGATGCTGGTTTACTCCACTAAGCCTGGTTGCGATATACATTGTTGGTCCCAGCGTGCGGACGCTGGTTTACTCCACTAAACCTGGTTGCTATATACATTGTTGGTCCCAGCGTGCGGACGCTGGTTTACTCCACTAAACTGGTTGCGAGATACATTATTGGCTCCAGCGTGCGGACGCTGGTTTGCTCCACTAAACCTGGTTGCGATATACATTGTTGGTTCCAGCGTGCAGTCGCTGGTTTGCTCCATTAAACCTGGTGGCGCTATTACCATTAGTCCCAACGTGTGGACGTTGGTTTGCTCCTGAACATCCAGTACTGTGGTCAGTCGCTGTCCACTTCATTGCAGTATCCCTGGCAATAGACTCCTGCTGAGTAAGACCTCTATACTTATGCTCTATGCTGTCTTAGTCACCTGACAGCTGGTCTACTCGCTCAGGCTGCCCTGCCCGGTATTGGTGAGGCCGGTAGAACCTTGACGATACCATCCTGTAGGTTGCCTCACCCGGTATTGGCAGGGCCGGTAGAGCCTACTCCAGTACTCCTTTGGGCTGCCCTGCCCGGTATTGGTAAGGCCGGTAGAACCTTGTAATTCACCATCTTTAAGGTTGCCTTACCCGGTATTGGCAGGGCCGGTAGAGCCTACATTCAGCATTCCGTAGGGGCTGCCTTGCCCGGTATTGGTAAGGCCGGTAGAACCGGTATATGTCATCTCACGGTTGCCTTACCCGGTATAGGCAAGGCCGGTACAGCCTGTCATTAAAACTGTCACTTGGGTTGCCTTGCCCGGTATTTAGGCAAGGCCGGTAGAACCTATTATATGTTATATTACTGTTGTATTGTTATGTATGTTTACCCTACGGGGACTGCCTTTAACTTTTAATAAAGTTAAGTTATTTTACCAAACCTTAAGTCTGAGAGTCTTCAAATCCGTGACAGTACGAAAGGGCCATGACCTCAGACATTAAGAGTGACGGTAATGCACAGAATATCCATTGGAGGATGGATACGCTCGAGCAACGTTTGGATCAGCTAGCGGTTGCTATCCAAACTATTCTTGAACGCAGTTTGGTACTTGCTGATAAGTCCGGTTCTAGCCCGGTGGTCTCGCCAATTCAGACACCGGAGAATGAGTCTAGGTCCCCAGGGACCGCAGTCAAAGGGTTAACGGCTTCTGCACCCTTGCCGCTGAGATATGACGGTGACCCTCAACTATGCAGAGGGTTTATCAATCAACTTGAAATATTTATGGAATTGACGGCACACGCATTTCCTAGTGATCGCAGCAAAGTTGGGTTCGTGATATCCCTGCTGACTGGCAGAGCATTGGCTTGGGCTAACCCACTTTGGGAAAACGCCAAATCCTGCACAGAGAATTTCTGTGATTTTGTGCAATCCTTTCGAAGAGTATTTGAGCCTCCTGGTAGAACTACCTCTGCTGCTAAACGTCTCATGGAGATACAACAGGGCAGACACACTGTTGGCGATTATGCCATTGAATTCCGCACCTTGGCAGCAGAGGTAGGATGGAATAACGAGGCCCTGTTGGCAGCCTTTGCTCAAGGATTGAGTAACCAGATTAAAGATGAGATCGCAGCAAAAGATTTACCTACTGACCTAGATAATTATATTGAATACGTGATTCTAATTGACTCCAGAATACGTGAAAGATTAACCGGCAGAGAGCGACGAGTACGGTTAAAAGATAATGGGTCCAGTAGCATATTTTGCCCACCCAACCCTCCCTCTGCATCCAAACCTAGTGAATCCATACAGGAACCATGTGAACCTATGCAGGTGGGTTTCACTAGGTTAACTAAGGAGCAGAGAAGGTATCGCAAGACACAAGGATTATGTCTGTATTGCGGTAAAAATGGTCACCTGTTAAGATCTTGTCCGGTACGTCCGGGAAACGAACACACCTAGGGTACCTTGGGGGACAGGCCCTAGGTGGTGTCCAATCGTCCCCATTGTTGGACACACTTAAACCCACCATACAGGTGGTATTGTCATGGGCACAACGCTCGGTTGAGGTTTTGGCCTTGGTTGATTCTGGTGCAGCTGGGTATTTTATGGACAGTACCTTTGCTGAATTGCATGGGGTACCACGGATTCAGAGAGAAACCCCTCTTGCTATTGAAGCAATTGATGGCAGACCTTTGGAACCCGCCCAAGTTACTTTTGAAACGATGCCCTTGTCCATGACTATTGGGGCTCTTCACAAAGAAAAGAGCAGCAGTTCCAATTGATTAATTCTCCTCACCATGCCGTGATTTTGGGCTTTCCTTGGTTACAGTTGCACAACCCACAATTTGATTGGCAGAAATGTGAGATTGCTGCTTGGTCTCAGTTCTGTATGGATAAGTGTGTTACCCATCCTGTTAAGGTCTTGTGCACCTCCCCTTCACTACCTGATGCCTACCAGCAGTTTAGCGACGTTTTCAGTAAGGGAGAGGCTGGCACCCTACCTCAGCACAGACCATACGATTGTCGCATAGAATTGAGTCCTGGAGCAGTACCACCGAGGGGACGCACGTATCCATTGTCTTGTGAGGAGAACCAAGCTATGGAGGAATACATAGCAGATGCCCTCAGTAGAGGGATCATAAGGAAATCTACTTCTCCGGCCGGTGCCGGGTTCTTTTTTGTTAAGAAAAAAAGTGGCGAACTGCGACCATGCATAGACTATCGTGGGCTGAATAAGCTGATGGCAAAAAATGCCTACCCAATACCACTCATCACCGAGCTGTTTGATAGACTTAAGGGGTCCTCGATTTTCACCAAATTGGACTTAAGGGCAGCCTACAATTTGATACGTATCAGAGCCGGTGATGAGTGGAAAACTGCCTTCAATACGAGATCTGGGCATTATGAATACCTAGTCATGCCATTTGGCCTATGTAATGCTCCTGCAGTATTTCAAGAACTGATCAATGACGTTCTTAGAGATATGTTACAATCTTGTGTTGTAGTCTATCTTGACGACATACTTATCCACTCCAAAGACCTGTCACAACACATCAAGGATGTGTCTGAAGTCTTGCTGTGCTTACGAAAAAATAAATTATTCTGTAAACTGGAGAAATGCGAGTTCCACAAAACCAGTGTACCGTTTTTGGGGTTTATAATTGGCAAAGACAGCATTGCCATGGATAAAGAGAAATTGACGGCAGTCTTACAATGGCCTAAACCCAAGAGCCTCAAAGCCATCCAACGATTTCTGGGCTTCGCCAGTTATTACAGGAAGTTTATTAAAAACTTCTCCTCTATCGTGAAACCTCTGTCTGACCTCACGCATAAGGGCGCTAACCCATCCCTCTGGCCGGTGGCTGCTGAAGAGGCCTTTGAGAAGTTGAAGGTATCCTTTGCTGAAGCGCCTGTGTTGTCCCACCCTAATCCAACACTCCCCTTTACTTTGGAAGTTGATGCCTCAGATATTGGGGTCGGGGCGGTGCTCTCTCAGCGACAGGTTAAAGGCGGTACACTCAGACCCTGTGGATTCTTCTCAAAAAAACTGACTAGTGCTCAAAGTCATTACGAGATTGGTGATCGAGAATTACTGGCCATTATCCTCGCTCTCAAAGAATGGCGTAATTTACTTGAAGGCACAAAAAACCCCGTTTTGATTCTAACTGATCACAAGAATCTGAAGTATCTTTCTGAGGCCAAGAGATTGTCTTCTCGCCAGGCCAGATGGGCATTGTTTCTATCCCGATTCAATTTCGTTGTATCATACCTGCCGGGATCAAAGAATGTTAGGGCTGATGCTCTGTCTAGACAATTTGAAGCGGAGGTTGACAGAGAAGAGGTACCAGCCCCTATCATTCAACCCGATCGAATATTGGCTACCATACGTACTGGTATTACTTCACCACTAGGGGAGGAGATTTTGGCATCCCAAGCCTCTGCTCCTCATGAGACTCCAGTGGGCAAATGTTTTGTCCCTGAGCCATTCCGTACTCGATTACTTGAGACCTACCACTCCTCTAAGGCTGCGGGACATATTGGTAGGGACCAATTGTTCTGGTCTCTCTCTCAGCTATTCTGGTGGCCTTCTATGAGAGCAGATTCTGCCAATTTTACGAATGCCTGTGCCACCTGTGCCCGTGCCAAAACCCCTAGACATCTCCCTGTGGGCTTGCTTCAGCCGGTGCCTAATGGTGAACACCCTTGGTCTCACGTCTCTATCGACTTTGTGGGAGAATTGCCCAGGTCTAGAGGGTACTCCTTCATATTGATGGTGGTAGACAGGTTCTCTAAAATGGCACACTTCGTACCCCTCCGTGGCCTTCCTTCGGCCAAGGAACTGGCAATGGTATTCGCTCGAGAAGTATTTCGGTTACATGGAGTACCCAGGGTGCTGGTGTCTGACAGGGGGAGCCAGTTTGTGTCCAGATTCTGGAGGGCATTTTGCGAACAGATGGGCATACAGCTATCATTTTCCTCGGCATATCATCCCCAGACTAACGGGGCCGCTGAGAGGTCCAATCAAGGATTGGAACAGTTTCTGCGATGTTTTGTGACTGACCATCATGATAATTGGGCCGACTTGTTGCCTTGGGCAGAGTTAGCCAGGAACTGCGCAGTTAATTCTTCCTCCGGGAGCTCTCCGTTTTTGATCAATTATGGGTTCCAACCCTGTCTGCTCCCGGATTCCTTTCAATCACAGCAGATTCCAGCTCTGGATGAGCATATAGAGCAACTCCGTTCCACATGGGCACAAGTTCAGAGGGCATTGGGTCAGTCTTTTCAGAGACATCAGCGTCGTGCCAATCGCAGAAGGCTTCCAGCGGTTTCTTTCCGAGTCGGGGATAGAGTATGGCTGTCCTCCAAGAATCTAAAGCTCAAGGTCCCATCTAATAAGCTGGCACCTCGGTTCATTGGTCCGTACAAGATCATTCGCAAAATTAACCCTGTTTCCTATGCCTTGGAATTACCTGCTTCTATGCGCATTCATAATGTATTCCATGTGTCTCTCCTTAAACCTCTGGTTTGTAACCGTTATACTACCACACCTGTGAGGCCAGGTCCTGTTGAAGTCGAGGGGCAGGAGGAGTATGAAGTACAAAACATTATTCATTCCCGCAGGGGTAGAGGAGGGGTACAGTATCTGGTGCATTGGAAAGGTTATGGTCCTGAGGATCGTTCCTGGGTAGACAGTAAGGACCTTCATGCACCCAAGTTACTACGAATATTTCATGCCAAATACCCTCAGAAGCCTAGACCCTACTCTGGGAGAGGGGGTCTTTGAAAGGGGGGTACTATCACGGTGCCCGTGATTGGTGCTGTTTAGTGTCAGTCACTTGCTGAGTATCATGATTGGCTGTCTGTGATTAGCCCTCCTCACACAGCCTTTTTAAACCCAGGCTGAGCACTTCCAGGTTGCCCTTTCGTGGTGTTTCTGACTCCACTCTGCCTGACCTGCTTGTCAGGCTTCTGGGCCTGTTCCTGCTGTTCCTGCTGTACTTGCTGATCCTGTGTTGCAGAGTTCCAGTGTTCCTGTGTCCCAGCACCTTGCGGGTTAATCTTACTGAGTTCCAGTGTTCCTGTGTTCCAGCACCTCGCGGGTTAATCTTACTGAGTTCCTGAATCTCCTGCTCTAGCCGTCGCTCTGGCGACATTGTTCTTCTTGCTGCTGATCATACTTTGTTGGTTTACTCCACTAAACCTGGTTGCGATATACATTGTTGGTCCCAGCATGCGGACGCTGGTTTACTCCACTAAACCTGGTTGCGATATACATTGTTGGTCCCAGCGTGCGGACGCTGGTTTACTCCACTAAACCTGGTTGCAATATACAGTGTTGGTCTCAGCGTGCGGACGCTGGTTTACTCCACTAACCTGGTTGCAATATACATTGTTGGTCTCAGCGTGCGGATGCTGGGTTACTCCACTAAACCTGGTGGCGATATACATTGTTGGTCCCAGCGTGCGGATGCTGGTTTACTCCACTAAGCCTGGTTGCGATATACATTGTTGGTCCCAGCGTGCGGACGCTGGTTTACTCCACTAAACCTGGTTGCTATATACATTGTTGGTCCCAGCGTGCGGACGCTGGTTTACTCCACTAAACTGGTTGCGATATACATTGTTGGTTCCAGCGTGCGGTCGCTGGTTTGCTCCATTAAACCTGGTGGCGCTATTACCATTAGTCCCAACGTGTGGACGTTGGTTTGCTCCTGAACATCCAGTACTGTGGTCAGTCGCTGTCCACTTCATTGCAGTATCCCTGGCAATAGACTCCTGCTGAGTAAGACCTCTATACTTATGCTCTATGCTGTCTTAGTCACCTGACAGCTGGTCTACTCGCTCAGGCTGCCCTGCCCGGTATTGGTGAGGCCGGTAGAACCTTGACGATACCATCCTGTAGGTTGCCTCACCCGGTATTGGCAGGGCCGGTAGAGCCTACTCCAGTACTCCTTTGGGCTGCCCTGCCTGGTATTGGTAAGGCCGGTAGAACCTTGTAATTTACCATCTTTAAGGTTGCCTTACCCGGTATTGGCAGGGCCGGTAGAGCCTACATTCAGCATTCCGTAGGGGCTGCCTTGCCCGGTATTGGTAAGGCCGGTAGAACCGGTATATGTCATCTCACGGTTGCCTTACCCGGTATAGGCAAGGCCGGTAGAGCCTGTCATTAAAACTGTCACTTGGGTTGCCTTGCCCGGTATTTAGGCAAGGCCAGTAGAACCTATTATATGTTATATTACTGTTGTATTGTTATGTATGTTTACCCTACAGGGACTGCCTTTAACTTTTAATAAAGTTAAGTTATTTTACCAAACCTTAAGTCTGAGAGTCTTCAAATCCGTGACAATATGCTTCATACTTCAAATCCTCCATTCCCTTCATTAACCCCTTAAGGACCCATGACGGTCCTGCACCGTCATGGGTTGTTATACCCTTAACGACCCATGACGGTCCAGGACCGTCATGGCTTAAATGATAGCAGCGTGCCTCCGTGCACGCTGCTATCATTAAATCCAGGCTGAGACTGAGCGCTCCGAGACCGGAGCATTCAGTCTCAGCCCTTCTTCCTTCTTCCGGTTCATGCGATCGCCGTATCAGCAGTCACATGTACCGGCATAGTGACAGACAGAGGCAGCATGCAAAGCATGCTGTCTGTGCCTGTCTCGTCTGCCTCTGTCTCCCTTGCTCTCAAAGTAAGGGAGACAGAAGTAGACGGGAGACACCTAGTGGTTAAAAAAATTACAGCAGTTGGGGGTATTAACCCCTTCACTGCTGGTGCAGGAGGCTGGCTAAATGCAGGTCAATTTTTGACCTGCAATTTTACACTTTTTTTTTTTTTTTTAAAACACAACACACTTTTTTTTTTTTTTTTTTTTTTTTTTTTTACAAAAACATATTTTTATTTTAAAAAATATATATAATTAAACAATATTGCAAGTGTGATTGCTGTGGAGCCATGTAATACACTTATATACACCACCAAATGCCAGGGACAAAAAAGTGTCAAAATAGGGTGGGAAAAAGGGACATGGGGATTTTCACCCAGGGGGGACAGTGGCCACTTTAAACTGCGCATTTTGTAGGTATGACTGACTGGTCATACCTTTCATGCAGTCTCCATAAAAATTTAACCCTTTGTGGCCAATTGATCCCAAGAGAAAAATCAAAAATGGTGGGGTTTTTTTACATTTTTTTACCTTTTTTTTATTTTAATAAAGTGAATGGTGGGTTATCCATATAAATAGGGTATCAAATGAAAGCCCTATTTATGCTTAAAAAACAGTATATAATTTATGGGGATGGAATAAAAGCCTAAGAAGGAAAACACTGTTGAACAAAGATATAGTTAAAAAGGGCAGAATTGCTCCGGTCCTTAAGGGAAAACGACCTGAGATTTTCCCGGTCCTTAAGGGGTTAATTTTATTGCCATTCTCTTTACTCTTTACAGTTCTAGAATATCCCAAAACTACACTGCATATTCAAGGTGAAGTATTAGCAACAATTTGACAAGTGGCAAAAATATGTTCTCCACTCGTGCTACAATACCACTTTTATGCAAGACAATAGTTTGTTTGCTTTTGCTACTACTGTTTGACATTGATCACGGTTTCCAAGTTTACAGTTTAAAAGGACTCACAGATCTTTCTCTAGCAATTAGTCCATTAAGTTCATAAGTAGCATTATGATTTTTTCCTATATTTAATTTCATATTCCATTTGTTTGTCCAATCTTCCATTTTATGCAAGTCGTTCTGTAGAGAACAAATATCCTGCTATAAATGTATTATCATGCATAATTTAGTGTAATTTGAAAATATTTACATTTTACTTTCTATATTTATTTACAGGTCATTTATAAACCTGTTAAATAGCAGTGGACCAAACACTGAACTGTATTGGAAGATTTTTCATTTACAATACACTTTTCCCTATCCTTCAACCAATGTTCTATCCAGTTGCAAAGGTTATGACCTTGGCCCAATTTCCTTATTTTATATACCAGCCTCTTGTATGCCAGTGCAAATGCCTTTGCAAAACCTATATATGCTACATCCACTACTTTGCCATTATCTAGGTTGCTACTTATTTCTTCTTAGAAACTGAAGAGATTTGTTTGACATGATCTGTTCCTCATAAAACCATGCCAATTTCTGCTATTTATTTTGTTCTTCTCATTGTAATCCTGAATATAATCCCTTATTATCCCTTCAAGCAGCCCCCTCACACACACAGACACACACACACACACACTGAGATCAAACTCACAGGTCTAGAATTCCCAGGTTCTGTTTTAGCTCCCTTCTTAAAGGGTTCTAAAGGTAGTATAACTTTACAAGTCTCCCATCATTATTAATGACATTTCACATGATGAATTGTTTGGACAACATAGGAAACAAATACAAATTCCCATTTATGTAAGTATAATTTTAACCCATTGGATGCTAGAGAGGTCCAGCTGCTAGATGCTAGTTCTTGGTTGCCTTTTCCATTAACAGCATAAAATGAATGGGATCTCTATCATCAGAAAAAGTCCAATCCAGTCTACTTATCTCTCCAAGCTAGTGCTGATTTTGTAATCGTCATAGCAACATGGTAGCTAAAATGTGTTTGCTCGGTGTGCACTATGTACTACATGATAAAAATAGGTCTTCCTCTTTTGTCCTTAGAAACATACATGTCAGCATGGTAGAAATAGACAGTTCCTGCTGGACAAAATCTTTCCAGACTGTTAAGCCTGACATAGTGTCACAAGATAGCTTTTCCTGGATTTGTCAATAAGCCACTTTTGTATTTTGATAATTTTTTAGGTGAGTTTGTACTTCACAGTTGGAAGATATTACAAATTGAAGTGCCTAAATATATATATGCGTGTGTGTATATATATATATATATATATATATATATATATATATATATATACTAGACAGCACAGGATAAGAGAGCTTCAACGGGTTCGCTAATCTCCAATCAGCCAAATCTCTGAGTGTATAAAGATGATCTTTATTGTATCAAAGTATAAAAGCTTTTATACTTTGATACAATAAAGATCATCTTTTATATACTCAGAGATGTGGCTGATTGGAGATTAGCAGACCAGTTGAAGCTCTCTCATCCTGTGCTGTCAAGTTTGTCAGAACCCCTGGCCTTGGTTGTTGGGAGGTGCTCCGGGTCCCCGGGCTAGATGCCCTTTGGTGAGTTCATTTCATTTTGTATTATACTTTACAGAGTATAAGTAGCGTTCCTGATTTTATATATATATATATATATATATATATATATATATATATATATATATATATATATAAAAGCAATGGGGGACGGCATTGCCCGTCATGTTATGACCATTGGGCGTACGTGTGTGAAATGTAGACACACTGATAAACACAGACATATGCAACACACAGGCAGACACATACACACAGTGAGCAGCAGAAACATGCAAAAGACATGCACACACACAGACACATCGGAGATGCACACATGGACACAGATATGTAACAGAGATGTACACACACACACACACACGCAACATATATGAGCAGAAACACACGCGCACATGAGTTGTGTACCCCTCTGGCATTCAAAGGGTTAAGGTATAGAGAGGCATGGTCAGAGTTAAATAGCAGTGGGAAGTGTATTCATACCTGGGAACTTTGACTTGTGGAGTCCCTGGATGGGACTGATGTGGTGCTAATGTTGAGAGGCCAATGGGGCAATTTGGTTTAAAAGTGGGTGGGGCTTAATCACGAGTAGGGGCAGGGGTTAAGAGAAATGTGGAAAAGTGCTAGTAATAGAGGAGAAGTGGGAGTGAAATGCAAGTGAGTGACTGTGTGTATGTGTGTGTCAGCCATATTTCTTCCTGGTATTGTGTGTGTGTGTGTGTGTGTGTGTGTGTGTGTGTGTGTGTTTGGTGATGTGTGTGTGTGTGAGTGGGGCATGTGTGTGTGTCTGTGGTGTAGGAGCAAGTGGCAGCCATTTTGTTTTTTTCTTCAGTTGGATAGTGGTGGGCAGGCTGGGCAGTGGGAAGTGTATTCATACCTGGAAACTTTTAGTTGTGGAGTCGCTCATGTGGTGCTGATGTGGAGAAAGCAATGAGAGAATGTGGGTTAAAAGTGGGCAGGGCTTAATCACAAGTAGGGGTGGGGCTTAACATAAATGTGGAAAAAGTGTTAGTAATAGGCTGGGGAAAGAGGAGAAGTGGCAGGGAAATGCAAGTGAGGGGTTTGAACACACTTCCTGAGGGGTAAAACTTGATACACAACCCTGTGGCAGTCAGTGGGTTAAGTGTGAATCTGATGGCTGCCTGTCCTCTGTCTTGCATGGCAAATGATGACAGTCAAGAAATAATTCAGCAATGAGGGCTTACCTTAACCCTGTGAGTGCCATTTTGTTCCCCCGGTGCTGCAGCTTCCCTTCAGTGGGTGTACTACAGGTCCTGCTGAGGACACTGGGAGTCAGAATGAGTGACTGTGTGTGTGTCAGCCATATTTCTTTCTGGTTTTGTGTGTGTATTTGGTGCCGTGTGTGTGTTTTTTTGTTTGTTTGGTGCTGTATGAGTGCGGTGTGAGTTTGTGTCTGTGGTATAGGAGCAAGTGGCAGCCATTTTTTTTTCCTCAGTTGGATAGTGGTGGGCAGGCTGGATAGTCCTGTGAAAATCACACCCTCATTGAATCACCCAATGGGAGCAGTAACTCCTCCTTACTGCCACCCCTGGGGGTGTGTGTCTCCTGAGGAGACATAAATTATGTAATGAACCATTCTCCTCTATGTGTGTGTCTCCTGAGGAGACGTAAATTATGTAATGAGGCTTTCTCTTTTATATATATAGATATGAGAACAAATAAGCAGCACCAGTGAGACTTTTTATTCAATACAATTGCTATTAAATCAAAAGTCCCACTGGTGCTGCTTATTTGTTATGATTTTTAATTACTTAATTCGATTGTGCACCTGGGCATTACAAGTAAGAAGTGATTGCTTCCATCAACATACCATCAACACACAACATATATATATATGTTCAATAGGAATGGGGAGGCTTCTTTCTTGGACCACTGTTCCACAAATATTATAACCCTACACCGTATCAAAATGGATGTGGTTTCAAAAAATCCCATTCAATTCAATGAGTTGTATAACTAATTGTGATGTCATAACTGTATAAAAACAAATCATTTGAGCTAAATCTGAATTTCATTTGTCATGCATTCTGTACAGCAATTACACATTCTGTGTCCCACCCCATCTTCGTCTAGATAGTATGCACTGATATTTTCATGTCATGTGTTCTAATTGTACTGTAATATGTATAAGCATATTTATTCCCTATTATACAGCTCTGTAAAATAAGTAAGTGTTTTATAAATGAAAGATAATAAAAAATATTACTATTCAGTCAACACCCATGTAGCTTCCAAATTTTGCTGGACAATATGTGACTGATGGCTTTGATGGTTATTATTTATAGAGAGGTGCAATTCTGAAGAAAATTAATTGCATCCAATCATCCAATTTTTACCCCCACCATGGTGCAGTTGATTTAAGAGTTAGTAATGTCTATACATTGACAAGTCATATTGCAGCTATTAGAAAATGAAACTAAACAATCCCAGTCCCATCTCTCAAACCTTTATGGTTTGAGAGATATAGAAGGCTAAAGATCCCCTCTCCCTCTGCTTTCCCTGACATCAGCTGTAAGCTGACAGCAGGATATCCTGGTCCTGGGACAAGCAAGCGGCTCTTCAGCAGAGCTGAAATAGTGCAGTGTAAAAAGAAATACTTAATTGGAATGGTTTTGTAGAGCATTCTGATGACGTATTTCTTTTTACATTGCTCTATTTTGGGTCTGCTGAAGAGCTGCCTTGAGTCATCCGCCTTGAATCTCCTGCTGTCAGCTTTACAGCTGACATCAGGGAAAGTGGAGGGAGCGGGGAACTTTAGCCTTCTATATGGGAGATGGGACTGGGGTTGTTTAGTTTAATTTTCTAACAGCTGCAATATGACCTTTGTTAATCTTCATGTTTTTTAATGCCTACAAAATAAAATAAAGATAAAACAAAGTATTACTATCCCTTTAAGGGTTTAGACAATGCAGGGTTACAAATGGAACACTGGAAGTGAGGTCCCTGCCCAAAAGCTGACAATCTAAAGTGCTAATGGGAGACATCCAGAGTATATAAGGGTCAGCTGTGGAATACAGTGCTAGAGTTCTGGTCAGGATAGGCGATTTCATATCTCTGACTGTTAGACTGATCTCCAGACCTGCCCAGCATTCAAGGGGTTAAAAGCCCAATTTATATCAAGAATTTCTCCATTTTTTTTTTTTTTTTTTTTACATAATGCCCATAGTTTTTGAAATGAAAAGCCACATTCTGTAATTCAAGATTGCCACATTACTCTCATAAAGGCAGAGTCAGAATATATTATTACTGTATAAACGTCCTCTTAACCTCTGAATGCAAGAAAGGTTTCCAAGCATTGCGAAGCATCCAAGGGTTTCAAAATATCTTGAGACACGTTTTATCAACATGAAGGACCGTGCAAGAAACACTGTATCTGGTGAAATTTGCATTTATTCAATTTACTCCATGCAACATAAACAACATAAGGACAATAAAGAAGAAAGTGGTTTGGTGCAGATGGCTGGAGTGCTGAGCCGGTAGAATCAGAATATTAAGGGCCTAGGGGTACTTGACATTGTTTTGTCTCTCACATTTTTTGTGATAACTAAGATATCATGCAATTTAGCAGCTAATAAGACAAATGAGATGTAGATGAAGACTCCAGAGGATACAGTCGGTTTGTCCCAGAATTCATAATTGTACTTGTATACATATGGGCCAATATCGCCTATTATTTCACTCTGTTTTTGTTATGTTGGGGTGGCACAAAAACAAAATGAAGCTCCTGACCTCATCAATCAACCCTGCTTCCTCAGGGATTCTCAGTGAGTCTCTTAGAACTGCCACCAAAAATTGGTCAGTTTGCTATACTCTCCACAACAACTTCTTTATGTAACGTAAGACTAACACACTTGCATAAAGAATTGTTAAAACAACTTGCAGTGTGTACCATCATTGAGTAATAACCCTTTGAGTGCCAGAGGGGCATGCAACGCATTGCTTAGTGGTAGCAGCAGCAGAGACACAGACCAGCCGCACCAATGCCCCCAGTCCTGAATGGGCCAATGCCCATTGCATACTGAGGGAATTGGAAGTGAGCCTGCCTTTATATATGGGAAGGCTTACTTTAATTTCCCTAACAGCCATTGGCTGGGATGTTCTGCCGCACATCCTAGACAATCAGTTTAAAGAACAGCTGCTTGAATCTGATTGGCTGGGATGTGCGTAAGAACATTCCAGCCAATGGCTGTGAGGGAAATGGAAATGAGCCTGCCCATATATAAAGGGAGGCACACTTGCAATTCCCTCAGTGTGCAGCGGGCATCGGCCTGTTCAGGACTGGGGGCATTGGTGCTGCTGGTCTGTGTCTCCTCCGTGGCCGCACCAAGCAGCGGAGACTTCACCATATAAGCTAAGTGAATTTACTTAGTGTTGCTGCATTAAATATTTGTCTGATATATATATATATATATATATATATATATATACATATTATTTCTATGGCAGATTTACACATTGGGACAATACATGGAGGCATTTACATTGTAGAATACTCATGGCACAATAAACGGTAACCCCTTGAGTGCCAGTGAGGTAAGCGTACCCCTCTGCCACTCAAAGGGTTAAATTATATAAATGTTAATGCTTTGTAATACTTATAATGTTTTATTTTACAGGAAGAAGGAGAAGACAGAAGAGAAGAAGGAATAAAGGAAAGAAGAGAAGACAGAAGGAGAAGGATAGTGGATGACAGGTAAGTGTAAGACACTTTAGTTAACAATTGGTGCTTGGCAGTGTGTCCGGCACCAATGGTTAGCATTTTTCTGTTAAGTTCCCAAAACTGCTGTTATTTAGTGGCCTTTTGGGAATGTAACATACAAAACGGACACAACACCAGTTTTGTGGCCTAACGTCCATTGTGCTTAATGCCGGTAGCACATTTGAATACCGACCAAGACATTTTCTTTTGTCGGTCGGTATCCATTTTGCCCTACCGGCATTTTTAACTTCAACATATGGATCGAGCCCTAAGTCACCTTATTCCTGATACACAAATTCCCCCAAAAATGTGCAGGTCACCGACAAAATGTACCAGGTCGCTACAAAAGATACAGGGTTACTGACTTGGCGTGAGCTGTCTGAATATCAGCTCTAATCAAGTGCTGCTGAGGTAAAATCAATACTAAGGGACTCATAGTTCTGTATTACTACAACTTGACATCTACTGCAAATTACTGTCAATCAGTGGGAATGTTGATTTGTATGCACCACTCCCATGTAAATGTGGCACTAAAACACTTTCTCTATACATTTTTTCACAGAGTTACACAATATCAACCGGCACTAATAAACATTTCATTTTCCTTGATAATTTCCCTATAAGTACACAGGCCTTTGTTCACATTCCACTGTAAGATAGTCTTTTATAGTGCTGTGGCATAATATTTATTGAGTCACTTCATAATAAGAGGGAACTAAGCAATCTTGTTGATTAAAACTTGGGTAAACAATATTATCTTGTTCCCTTGGAGGGAATCTACATTGTGAGTTATTGGAGAGACTAATGCCATGCTTGTTAAGTGATTATGATTGTTTCTTAGCATTTTATAGGTGTGAATACTGTAGTGACAACAGTCCTACAAAAAGCCCAGTATAGCAGGACTGTTCAGCTATTAGGACTACAACTTCTATCATCCCCAAAAATCCAGCAGCTTGTTGGGGATGATGGGAGTTGTAGATCCAAACAGCTGGAGGTCCAACAATTGATTCCCCCAGCTATACACCATGCATTTCTGCTGGTAGGAGCACACTTGGCTCAGAAGTTATTTCCCCAGTGCATAAGGAAATGTAAAGAAGCTGCTGGGATAGTCTACTCAGTGAGTCTGATGTACTAAGTAAAACTGGTTTGTTTCCTTGTAAAATCAACTGCACCTCAGTGAACAAAGAAATATTCCCTTTTGTTTTAACGCTTTGAGTGCCAGAGGGGTTTGCAACGCATTGCAGAGCAAAGATTGCAGAGCTCTCTGACAGTGGGCTTTTAATCAGTTGAAGGTTAGTAAGGTACCAGGAGTGAACTTCTAAATAGAAAGGTACCAGGTTATCTTATTCGTGGTGGGCAAAGTACCCAGTAGATGTGCAGAGGCACTGTATTGGCATGACCTGGCTGATAATCAGCTCTGTGATGTACAAAGCAACAGTGGACAAAAACCACCCAAATCTCTGCGCTAAATACAACACGTACAGTACTAAGGCAGAAAAAAATCCAATACAAAAAAACCTGACAGGGGTAATAAATTCCTTATAACCGTCTTCCCTTTCTTGGTGCTGCTTTGTCTTTATTGGTCCTTGGTAGCCGGATCCTCTCACCACATGCAGAAAAATATACAAAAAACAAGCGCACACAAAAAATAAGTGCAGACTGTTTAATTCCTCGTATCGGACACCTTCACCACGTGAGATATTAGTATCGCCACCTCTTTCACCGTGGGAATCACCTTCAATGGTGAGTATAATAATTATACACTCACCTTAACCAGAGGCGAACCAGCCTGTTGGTTTAAGAGCCTATACTGGATAACCCCCAGTATGGGTATCAAATCTCTGCCTCTTTTCCTCTGCCCGTCGTCACCTCCTTCAGGGTCTCTCCTCCGTCCACTCCTTCCCCTACTGGGCCACTCCAACCAAAAGTTAATTATTTTGTATACAGATATTTATTTTA
Organism: Rhinophrynus dorsalis; assembly: GCA_037306005.1. Classification (NCBI taxonomy): domain Eukaryota; kingdom Metazoa; phylum Chordata; class Amphibia; order Anura; family Rhinophrynidae; genus Rhinophrynus; species Rhinophrynus dorsalis. Next base: position 112,942,129 of record CM074718.1, read on the forward strand.
GTGTATGGGTATATTTGTATATCTTGGTATTTTGTATACAGATATTTATTTTAGTGTATGGATCTATACATATATATTTTTAATAAATAGAGATTTATTATTAGTCTCATGAGTCCTGAGCCCCTTTAGTTATATTCCATTTGGTCCCAGTGAGCCCTGATTGGAGGTTATCTTTTGGTTGGAGTGGCCCAGCAGGGGAAGGAGTGGACGGAGGAGAGACGCTGAAGGAGGTGACGACGGGCAGAGGAAAAGAGGCAGAGATTTGATACCCATACTGGGGGTTATCCAGTATAGGCTCTTAAACCAAGAGGCTGGTTCGCCTCTGGTTAAGGTGAGTGTATAATTATTATACTCACCATTGAAGGTGATTCCCACGGTGAAAGAGGTGGCGATACTAATATCTCACGTGGTGAAGGTGTCCGATACGAGGAATTAAACAGTCTGCACTTATTTTTTGTGTGCGCTTGTTTTTTGTATATTTTAAAGCAACAGTGGAGCAATTCTTTGGCAAGACAACTGGTCCATAGGGGACAAACAAAAATTTGCATCAATTTAACTCCCTGAATGCTTGCAAGGCCTCCATTGCATTTCACCACTTGATTAGAGATGATTTTTAGCCAGGTCGGTGACCCTTTATCTTTTGTCTGTACCTTCTTGTCTGTGTCCCAGTACATCTTATTAATTAATCAATGAATTCATTAATTCATGGGGATTTGGGGAATTTTAATTTCTTCCTATGTTGCAGTTGGTTCGCTCCAGAATTCCATTACTTTCCCTTTAGTACATCAGACCTACCCTTCAGTCTTCCCTCTCCACAGAAAAACACTAACACCTAAAATAAAATGGGTTATACCCTGTATCCCATGGTAGCATCATTTAAAATTATCTATTATCTGAGGCCAAAAATTATGCCTACATATACTTGGTAAACAATTTAATTCCAAGGACTCCCTGAATTCATTTGCATTGCAGTCTTGATAAGGTACTTTAGACGTGAATCTATGGTAACATAGAAACATAGAATTTGACGGAGGATAAGAAGCATTCGGCCCATCTAGTATGCCCGTTTTTCCTGTTGAAATAAAAACCAAACCTTATTTTGTCCTTGTATCTTATCTTATGTTCAGTATAGCCTTATGCCTATGATCCCATGCATACCTAAATCCCCTCACTGTATTAAACTCTACCACTTCTTCTGGTAGACTATTCCACTTATCTACCATCCTCTCAGTGAAATAAAACATTCCTACATTACATTTATGCATCTGACCCTTTGTTTTAGACCATGACCTCATGTCCTAAAATTTCTGCTCCTTTGAAAAGTAGTTCCTTCCTGCTTACTGTACTTTGTCCTGTATTGTCAATAAACTTGTGAGCGATAATCAAAAGAAGGAATCTTGAATAGGAGAGAATACTAATCTCAGCACATTAACTTTATGAATTCTTGCCTCTCATTAAAAATGAAGCCAGTTTGTCTCTTGGTGCAGATTTTCATTGATTCAGGAGATTGTTGTAAATAGCACACAGAATTGCTACATTACTGCTCACATCGGACATTGCACTCCCCAGACAAGCCTCATTTTCCTGCTGAAATGTTGCTGGTGTAACATCTGTATGCACATTGAGACAGAAAAAAAACCCAAACAGTCCCAAGATAAAATCCACAAATAGGATGCACAGGAAAAGGGAAGTGAGACAACAGGGAGTGAGGGTGAGTGAGTGCTGACAGGAAAGGATGAGTAGAGGACACGGGGCAGGATAAAGGGAGCAGGAAACAACTGAAACAAAAAATGGATGGGATGGGAGTTGTTCATAGAGGAGCAGTCCAAAGACATGGAAGGGAATGGAGTGGGCCAGGGAGATGGAAGGGAACAGGCATGGTACATGATAAGGAGGACAGTGGGGTAGAGGGAAGGGATGGGGGTATGGGTTGATAAGGAGACACTGCAGGGGGGAAAGTTGAAGGATGAGAAATTGTGAATTACTTCTAACCAAGTGGAACTTTAACCTCTAACAATCTTAAAGGCATCTAAATCAACATATAAAACTGTCTATATTTTCTGTTTTTTTACTTTTACTTTTTTAATGCTGTATTTCTGAAAGATAAGTGGTTTGATATGTATACTATTATGTCATGTGGTCTTCTTGCCTGTGGTACAACTTCAAAACTGGCCATCCCCTTTGATTGGGAATCTCTACCCACTTCCTGTGAGCTTGGGTGGTGGATTAAATGTGTATCTATGTGGAGAGCCTGAACCTGAGAGAAGGGGCAGGCATATCGGCATGATTGACAGCGTTTAGGAGGGAGAAAGTAAGGCAGATGGCAGTGCTCTTCTTCCCGGATCCCATGGTAGACAGAGGTATTTTTTTTAAGTATATATGAGTTTTTATCAAAAATTAAATGGTCACGTTACTATATGAAAGGCAAATAAAGATTTGGGGGGGTTATGGAAGGTAATAGTTCTACTTTAATTAGACCTCTTTTTGTCTTTTTTTTTTTTTTTTTTTTAAGAATTGTAAAACCAAAAGAGCTGTTTTCAAGGCATCTTGAGAAACGGCATGTTTCCAGACAAAAATCATATTATCAAATCATTTTGCTTATCGTTAGTTACCATCAGAATTATGGAGAGAAAATATTTTTGATCTATAATTTTAATGAGTTTTATTTTATAATAAAATATGTGATTGTGTTCTTATCCTCTGTTTTGTAAAAATCTGTTAAAACCTAAGATGCCAGAAACTGAGACATTATTAAGACAAAGATAAGTCAGTCAGAATTAAACTTATTTGCTCAAATGTATTTAAAAAATAAATAAATAAATAAATATTATATATATATATATATATTAATGATATGCATTATATGTAAATCCATGACAATGTGATTTTAATATACAGTATGATTTGTACAGAGGCAGAATGTATTATCTTATGGCCTAGGTGATGTTTGTAGATGGTGGTAACTCAAAAATGGATCACCAACTGGAAAAAGCAATGTAGACAAAAAAGACAAAAAGAAAGAGAAGTCTGACATTACAATGCTGCATAATAGCAAAAAAAAAAAAATCTGCAGTGTCACAATTACTTTTGTCATTGCAAGGGCATGTTTCTTGGCAATCAAGATGAATAACTAGAAAAGAAAAAAAGGGCGCCCCTAGTGCAATATGTCACAAATATGGGACCTCCACCAGTACACCACTGTACTCACAATTTTAAAGGGATAGTAACACTTCATTTTAACTTTATTTTATTTTGTAGGCATTAAAAAAACATGAAGAATGATATAAGTCTTATCTCTCAAACCTTTATGGTTTATGAGATATTCACAAGCAAAGTTCCCCTCCCCGCCCCTTTTACCTAGTGTAAGCCATCTCTTCTCAGATGTGAGTCTGGTTGTATGACAGTACAGATAACAGAAGGGGACAATTTTCTTTGTATGAAAACAATGAAAGCCCTTCCCCCCTTGACAAGTTTTTCAGCTTTTTCCATTATCTTAATTGAAGATTGTCCCTCTCTGCAGTCTACCTGGGCATCTCCCTTCTGATCTGATTGAGCAGGGGGGGATACTTTGTTTGTGAATATCTCTTAAACCATAAAGATTTGAGAGATAAGACTTATATAATTCTTCATGTTTTTTTAATGCCTACAAAATAAAATAAAGTTAAAATGAAGTATTACTATCCCTTTAAAGACCATTAATAGTGATCAGCATGTACTTATGAGGGAATCCAACTGCCCCCACTCAGTCCAACAAACGATGGATGCTGCATCTTAAGAATTCCCACAATCTTCTGGAATCCTTGAATAGAAGAAACACATGAACAGAAAGAGTGCAAACCACCTCAAATCCCCTGTGGACAATCAAATCAGATAAATACTCACACTCTTTTAGATGGAGTAGCTGGTGAACAATATAACCAGCTCAAGCAAACGGGAAAACATAGACTGCCCCAATTCAGTCACCTCTATATTCCAAAGAACCGGATCCTTTGTCTCTGTGCTAAACACCTCTTTAAATAATAATCAGCTAATCCATCTAAAAGAGTGTGAGTATTTATCTGATTTGATTGTCCATAGGGGATTTGAGGTGGTTTGCGCTCTTTCTGTTCGTGTGTTTCTTCAAGATGAATAACTACACCACTAATATGTGGTGATGCATATTCCTCTCCCACATACTGTAAGGGAACAGTTTTTCTCACACTAGCAATGGACAGAGTATAAGGATTCTGGATTCTCACATTTAGGATGATGTATTAAGAAAGTGGTGCAACTCTGGAGCAAATCAGATGCACCATAAGGAGTCAAACACACATTCCCAAAATCCCCATTGATTGACATGTGGATTTCAACCTCTTAATTGCGTCTCAATGCTTTGGAGATCTCCAGAGCTGGATTTCCATCCCGGGCTTCCCTAGGCAAGGCACTCTAGCTGCTCTTAGCTCCACCCATGGCTACCCCCCACTTCTCACATGACCCCACCCCCAGTACCATCCACAGTTTCCTAGCACAGAACATTCCCTTGTCCTTTAACACGAAAGGACAAAAAAAAAGCTTTATCCCATTGGTTACTAGAGAATTCTCCAATTCTCTAGCTTCCAAGGGGTTAAATAATAGCCTGTAATGGAGTATATAACTGGTGCAGGGACATTAATATTGCTCTGACCACACTCACAATTTAGAATGTGGGTGTAGCCTGCACAAATGAGACACCCCTCAAAATTTTGAGCTGTAGGCAGTTGCCTAATCTGCCTGTTGGAAAATCCGGCCCTTGAGACCTCTCTAACATTCAAAGGATTAAAAATGTGAAACAATATTTATGCCATATGGACACATTTCATAAGTTCTGGAAACACTGCAAATGGAAGTTACAACCAGACTCTGTTCTAATAGGGACCAGTAAAAACCAACCAGTGTATGCTGTGTGTGCCTTCCATGAAGTGAAGAAAGAGTACACCCACTCTCCACACAGATTAGACAAAATGCTGTGCTGTTAAGTTACATGCTGTGCTCTTGTTAAACCTTCTAGTAAGCTGCTATTACTTTCCATTATTTTGGCTCTAATTAGAGCACTTATGGACGTGAGTCTTATATATCACTGTGTCACTCACCCTATTGCTATTTTGATACCAACTCTGTTCTTCCATATCATTTTTGATAGCTAAATTTATATCTTTCATTCATGGTAGATATTCCTTTTTTCAGTCTTCTACATATACCCCATGTGTTTTTCTTTTTATTTTCATCTCCTTACCACTGCTTTTCATTTCATCTGTTTGAACAGTATTTTTGCACATTTATTATCGACTAATTTTAATGTAAATAACTGTGTTTTTGACTGAGTACTACACTTAGTGTAGATTAGCTCTGTGCATCCCCATCCTCTATTTTTGCATTTGATTTTATTTGCATAGATCCAGTGACTTAATGACAGAGTACTCTGGTTAATCGCTGGGGCAAGTTTCAAGAGAAATAGGACGCATTTTGTCTTTTACTGGGACTATACTAGGGACAGATATATAACTATAACACCTATATTCTGTTTGAGAACATTTGTTGTTCATAGCATAGGTCCTATTGGGGTAATTTATACCCTTCCTCTCTCCATCCCATCTACACTGTTATCTAGATAAAAGTACCAACCCTTAGGGCCGGAGCTACCTATAGGCGAGGTAGGCACCGGCCTAGGGCGCAGAGTTGCACGCATATCGGTGGCTGCTGTAACGAGAGAGTGAGAGAGGCACACTCACCAACAACCCACCGGCACAGCTCCAGTCACCCAGAGACACACGGCCAGGGGTGGACTGAGCGGTCTGACCGAGGGCTGGCTGCCCGGGGGTGCCTGGACATTTATTATTATTATTTTTTGCGGCAAGCGGACTTGTGCGCTATTACTGGCTTGGTTAGCAAGCCAGTTGTATGTATTGAGGAGGAGTGCGTGGGCCTGTAACATCCCTGCTCTCACTTGATGTACCATGGCAGTGATGTGGTGGATACTGGAGAGCTGTGCAGGAGCCGCAGTGAGGTGAGGTGGATGTGCAGGAAGGGACTGAGGCAGTAGTGTAGCGGAGGCGGGGCCCCCATGTTTAAATGCCCCCCCGTGGGCTGTTACAGCAAGACACGGGCTATGCTGCATGGGCCCAATACATTAGTAGCGGGCGTACTGACAGAAGGATCGATTAACCCTTTGAGTGCCAGAGAGTTAAGCAATGCATTGAGAACCCCTCTGGTACTCAAGGGGTTCAAGGCAGATCAGTATCCTGTCTCTCAGCTCCTATCAGTGACAGACAGGGGATCAAGTATGAATAATGGACTGGAGGCTATGGATTCAGCTAGAGTCTGTGGGCCATAGCTGAGTGCTTATGGGATATGCTATGGTTAAAGTTATAATGGGGGAGGTGCAGAGTCAGCCCTTAACTTTTATTAACCACTTAAGAACCAGAGGTATGTGCATTGCAAAGTAATGTGTTGCATGCACCTCTGGTCCTCAAGGGGTTAATATAGTGAGACAAATCATTAAGGTAAGAATCATTAGAGGTATGAGAGGGTGGGTTTATAAAGGGGCGGGACACAAGAGGGCAGAGCCAAAATGAGGTTTTGCCTAGTGTGGCAAAAATCCTTGCACCAGCCCTGCCAACCCTCTATTATCAGGGCCTGATTTACATCACAGGTGCACTTAGGCAATACACTATAGAAGCCATTTGCTCCACTATTTTCTGGCACAGAAAATACCCTTGGCTTATAACGAGCAAAGCCAAAAAAAAAAAGGATTTAACCCCTTGGTTGCTTGAGAGATCTCCAACATATTACTTTGCAATTCATTGGAGATCTCTCTAGTATCCAGGGGGTTAAATAATAGCTTATAAAGTGGTATAAAACTGGTGCACGGGCGTTAAGATTGTACAGGCTACCCTATAATTCAGAATGTGGGTGTGGCTAGCACAACTGAGGCACCCCTCAAAATTTGGAGCCTACTCTGCCAACTGTGAAATTCATCCCTATTATTATTTATATATTCCGACTAGATAAATGCATACATGTTCAGAAAGTAATGTGGGTGGATTAGTATAATATATTCCTTAGAAAATATACTGGGGTTTGTGAGCTGGGCAAACACTGCAGTTGTGTCATTGTTTACCCAGCACTGCTGTCTCTAATGCATATACTTCTTTTGTACACATAGATACTGCCACAACATGAGCTTCCATGGGATACATGTAGGTAAAGGTTGCAGTTCTGAAATCTGTACAGGTTACCTATGAGGAACTACTATGTTGTATTTAGGGTTATGACATCTCATACATTTATTACTGGTCTCTTATGAAACATGCATGCTACAGGCTGAATATAAGTGATGGGCACCTGGCAGCCATGGCCCCCAGAAGCTTCACCTGCATCCTGCACCCTGTTTTCAGATGTAGTGGGACGAGGAGATAATTTAGCACTACCAGGGAACATTCTCTCGATTTTGCCTGAGTAACTCCCTTTACATGCATTGCTCTGGAGACCTCTCTATTATACAAGGAGTTAAGATATTATTTTCAAATCCAATACATAACACGCGACACATACCTGAGGGACACATAGTAGCCTTATATCGGGAGTTGGTAAAAGTAAGCTCTCTAACTGAATTTAATTCCTATCACCCCCAATTGTCCAATAGACAGGTGAAGAACATGGGAATTGTAATCCTACAACAGCTGTAGGACAGCTGAGCATGATTAAGTTTGTAGTTCAAAAATGGCTGAATGCTGACTGAGATGATGACATTTGTAGTTTGACAACAACAACTGCAGAATTAACCCTTTGAGTGCCAGAGGGGTATGAGATGATATTTGTAGTTTGACAACAACTGCATAATTAACCTTGTGACTGCCAGAGGGGTATGGAACTCAAAGGGTAAAAGGTTCCCCACCCTCGCTCTAAATCTTCAACAGTTCCTATGCAGCCATGAAACAGACATCTTATGTAAGGGGCAGTACTGAAAGAATGTGGTAGAAACCCTACTAATTGTGGGCTGGATTCTAATGCAGATAATAATTCTATCCCTGTCTTATCGTCAAATTTTCAAATTGGACAAATAAATGTTCCCCTATATATACAGTAAATTAGTTGAAGAGCATGTGTGAACGGGCCACAGTGCCACCTAGCAATGGCCGCATTGCAGTCATGCACAGTAGAGACTGCCCGTGCTGCGGCTGATACGGAGCGGGGCGCTCCGAATTCAGACTGTAGTCGAGGACTACGGTCTTGTAACGGATCCTACTCCATTAAAACATCATTATCTGGGCGTACAACTGCGCAGCCCATAACACAAGAACCTGGGGACAATTTGTTGTACCTGGAGCTCTTATCAGCTGGGTGTACATACGTTTAAAGCCCTTACTACAGATAGTCGAGGACTTTAGGGCAGCATGTCTTGTGTGTCAAACCGGGGAGAGACATCATGATTACACATTCACCGACTATCGGGAGTCGGGGACAGTGTGTCAGCGTCAGATTGGTCGAATCCCTGAGCAGGAGGTTTAAAGGTCTTCCATAGACCTAACATGGAGAAAAGTAGGCAGCTCAGGGATTGGTCGAATAATGGACTCTCTGTATGAACTGATTGGCCAGGGTTGAAGCAGAATATTCATATGAGCCGAGGATGCTTCATCCCCTGGCCATTGTCCCTTGAATGTGTATTACCGCCCCTCAAGCCTTGCTGTCTATTGTTTATCCCAGTCAAGCCTTTAGTGTAATAATGCAATCATGTCTGCCTTATTGTTTTGCCCCGAACCTTGTTGTTGGTTCTTTGTCTCATGTGTTATGATTGTATTATCCCTGTAAACTCGCCCATTGTGTCATGTCTACTGTGCCCAAGTTAATGTAGTTTGGAGTGTATAAATATACTGTGGTTTCACTGAATAAAGAGTTAGTTGTTTTACACTAAGAAGAAGGAGTCCTGGTGTCTTTTTGCTCCTGTGGTTTAAAGGGATAGTAATACTTAAAATGTACAAGAGTACTCCCACTGCTGAAAGGTGTTTTATTCAAAATTTATTACAGCTCAAAGTTGAATTTTTTAGATGGAATATCACAGTGGCCTGAAATTGTACAGTGGCGCTGTTGTTACACAGTCCTATGGACAGCTCTGGTCCATGTGCATACGGCTGGTCCTTAAGGGGTTAAAAAGAATGGCTTCATTGAAAAGGTCTACAAAGTATGCTTGGTTTGCAAGCATACTTTGTAGACTATGCCAATGAAGTAATTTGTTTTAAATAACGTGATTGTGGCTCTGCTAAAGAACCTTCTTGTGTTGGCCAGCACAGATCTCCTGCTTTCATCTTTACAGGAAACATCAAACTTTCAATGTGAATATCTCTCAGGCCATAGCGGTCTGAGAGATAGGGATTTTTGCATGTAGTTCAACCTTTTTAGCATTACAGAATGATACATATTTTTTTCTGGGACTTTACTAACACTTTAAGAACAGGCATAGCACAAGCACATAGTCATCAGGTATATTACAGAATGCATTAACATAGGATCACAAACATAGGATACAATCCACAGGGGTAATCTTATGAATATAGCCTGTTCAGTTTTTATAATACAGAAACACAACCATCCTAACCCATCTCCCCCCTTACCCACTATAACTCCCTTCCCTCCCTCCCTACGAGTGAAGCAATCAGTACTTTGTATCACATGACTGTACATTTTAACCCTTTGAGAGCCAGAGGGGTACGCAACGCATTGCTTTGCAATGCGTTGCGTTCCTCTGTCACTCAAAGGGTTCATTTGACAATGCAGCCTCTTATTAGAATGACAATGCATGCTGTTACTGTTGCCAGATCATTAGCGTGTGCTAATTTTCTTTTTGGAAGGCTCCTTGCCAAGTGAATATTTTATTTATACTGCACATACCTGGACTGCTTTTCCAGAAAAGTAAAATACACTGAAGAAGCAATTAGATACGATGCTGCTAGGAGAAAGCCTACACCAATCCTTTAACATTTTTTAATTAGCATTTTCCATTTCCTAGAAGCAAAATAATTAAATATTGAACGCTATAGCCATTGCATTTCCCAGTCTTAAGTATATTCTTAATTGATATCTATTTCACTCTTCCAGTTTCCCTTATGAGACGAATAGATCAAAAAGGTCATCAGTTTAGCTAACTGAAACATATTGCATATTTCTCCTTCACAGCTAATATGCTATTCTCATGAAAATGAGCCTCCTAGCACCTTGGAAGGTCTCCAGTGCCTCTGTAGGTGAAACTATTGTTTTTGGATACATGTAGATGGACAGCAATCACCCCACTTATAGAAGTGCCTGGTGCAATTTAGATGGATCTTCCAACAAGCTCCTCATGGTACAAGTGATACAGATAAGCCCAACACTCAGGAATGTCTGGGAAACTGATTTGTTAGATCCCCAAACCAAATACAGATAATATGTAACATTGCCTTCCTTAGCGGAACTTTCTCAAACTGAATCAGATGTAGAAAGTTCTGCTAAGAAGTTCTATTGTCACAATTTATGTCTGTATTTGGATTGGAAAGCTAATGGAGCTGTGTTCTACACATTCTAATGCTGTGATCATCTGCATCATTATATTTTTGTCTTGTCTTGCTGTATAGCACTACAGCTGCTTTTTAAATAAATGATAATACTATATTAGTTCTCAGTTTACTTTTACTAAATACATGTCTCCCACAACATATAACAACAGCTAGTGAGACAGCACTTAATCTACATAGGATTTATTGAGCAGGCAGTCAACTAGAATGCAAAAAGCAAAATATGAGTAAATCAAAAACACTGTAGGGGTGTACCCCAACTGTGTAATTGGTGCTTTTCATCCCTTGAATGCTAGAGGGGTCTCTGACACATTGTGAGACCTTTCTTGAGTTCAAGTGGCTAAAACACTCATTCAATAGCAACCTTTATCCCCTCCATGGGTCAGTTACATCACTCTGAAAACGCTTATTGTTTGCTTTCTGCAAAAGGCTCTGAGGGAGGAGATATCAAGCCAAGTTGTCCATTTCTCTTTAATCCTGCCAGAGGGGTATGCAGTGCTTTGCTTTGCAATGTGTTGTACACCCCTCTGGTTCTCAAAGGGTTAAATACATTTCAGACTCTGTGATTTTTCCAGGGCTTACTCTTAAGAGTGGAACATTTTTTGGGCCTATATTCTTCTATACCATCATACGTTTCAAATACATATTAAAAACCCTCTTCAGAAGACTTTAGTTAATACCATGCTCTTTATACATTTTGTACTTGAAACTAGAGTCTCCTTTTCTTTGGTTCCATTTTAATGACAAATCCAGACATTTCCCAGTTTAAACCAAAATATATAATAACTAGTATAAAAGCCTGTGTACATGGGCCAAAGTGCGTGACGGCATGTAGCAATGACTTCCTGCTTTCGCTGCGTTCGGGCAGTCTCTACTACACATGACTGCATCGGACAAACATACATCTGGTGGATTATTATATAGGATGATCTAAGCCGAAGGTACCATCCGTAGCAGGCTCAAGACAGTGAAATCCAGTAAATAGATAAGAGCAATGCAATGCCCAGACTGAAATGTGCATATAATCACTTCAGTGTGTTGCAACTCTGTAGCTTCCAGAATTACACAGAGATAGCCTTATGCAGAAAGCAATTGATGGCCCGTTCTGGGGCAAACCATCTGCACCATAGGGGACACTTACAGATTCTCTCTAAATTCACATTAATACAAATGTGACTTTTTAACCCCCTGAAGACTGGAGATGCCTCTAGCACATTGCATTGCAATGCATCAGAGACCTCTCTAGCACTCAAAAGGTTAAAAGCCTCATTTTACCCTCTGAGTGCCAGAGAGGTATCCAACGCATTGCAACTCAATACGATGGATACCTCTCTGGCACTCAAAAGGTTAAATCACTTGGATTTTGTATGCCTTCTCCCTCACTATGGTGCAGCTGGATTGTTCAAGAATTGCTTACTGTTTGCTTTCCGCTTAAAGGAACAGTAACCCTTTATTTTGACTTTACATATACTGCAAGTGCAAAATATGTAAAACTGAATTGCCTACACTTTTTTTTATTTTTTTTTTCATTTCAGTTTTTTTGTTTACCCTTTTGGCCCTGACAGAGTTATTTTTTTTTTTCAGGAAGAATTCTGTGAAAGTAGACAGAGTGCAACAATGTAAAAAGGATACAATGTAAAAAGGATACAATGTAAAAATCACAGTGAAACAATGTACAAAAGCCTGCCTCTACAGCACACAGATCAATCAGTGCTGCAGGGAGACTTGCAACACTGTATAAATATCCCCCTCCTTCCTCTCTCACAGACAGAAGACTCCTTGGATTCAGAAACTTTATGACCTGACTGTCGGGTACATAAGTGTAAAAATAGGCGATTTCAAAAAACAATAATAATAATACAAAAAATGTTAGGCTACTTGACTTTGCATGTTATACACTTATAGAATACTAGTTTTAAAGCCCGTACATGGGCCAACAAAGGCAGCGCTGCAGTCATGCGCAGTACTGACTGCCCGAATGCGCCACGGCTGATAACAGAGCGAGGCGTTCTGAATTCAGACTGTAGCCTTCTCTGTGCACCTTCCTGGACAAATGCAAATTCCAGATAACTTAAAGGGTTAGTAATATCTATACATTAACAAAGGTCATATTGCAGCTATTAGAAAATTAAACTAAATGATTAAACCAGTGGTTTGAGAGATATAGAAGGCTGAAGTTTCATGCTCCCTCCGCTTTCCCTGACATCAGCGGTAAGCTGACAGCAGGGTATCCTGGTCCTAAGACAAGCAAGCAGGCTGTTCAGCAGAGCCGAAACAGCGCAATGTAAAAAGAAATGCTTCACTGGAACTGTCTACAAAGTATGCTTGCAAACCAGGCACACTTTGTAGACCTTTCTGATGAAGTATTTCTTTTTACATTGCGCTATTTCGGCTCTGCTGAAAAGCCACCTCGAGTAGGCCAACTCGAATCTCCTGCTGTCAGCTTTACAGCTGACATCAGGGAATGTGAAGGGAGCACGGAACTTTAGACTTCTATATCTCTCAAACCATAAAGGTTTGAGAGATGGGACTGGGGTTGTTTAGTTTAATTTTCTATTAGTTGCAATATGACCTTTGTTAATGTAAAGACATTACTAACCATCCAAATTAGGATTTTTACCGTTTGAATGTAAAGCAATGCATTGGAGACCTCTTTGACTTTCAGTGGGTTAAAAAGCTCTGTTCACATGTCTATTTATTCACTATGCTGCAGTTAGTTCGCTCCAGAATAACTAGAGTTGGCTTTTAAAAATATAGGCCTTTGTGGGGTTTTTTTGGTTGAGGTTATTTTATGGGACTTTGAAACTTAAAATAACCTAATATAGATAGAGATAAGTTATATTTCTATATCCAAGCCAGTTCTCCGCAGGTTGATAAATCAGTACCATTTTACCTGCCATAACGTGAGACCAGCAGGAGAATACAACAGTACAGAATGACTTGGAACAGTTCTTATGGTTTAAACAAAAAGTAGAATCAAGAAATATCCACCCATCTGCTATATTGTAGCTACAACACAATGCAAACAACTGCATTTAATCCATAGAGTATACCCCTCTTGTCTTCAAGGGGTGAACAGTATAACTAGTGGGCCACAGTGGGTGAGCAACTGAAGCAAATGAGAGGAAGAAATCTGTAAAGCTGTTATTGTACAGGCTGTATGCATAGAACTTATAGGAGCAGCACTTCCTTGAAAGAAAAAAACAAAACAGTGTTTCATAATTAACCCCTCTCAGGGCTCTCCAAACAGTGTGCAGCCACGTGGGTAGCCCTGAAATCCATGATGTTCCAGTATTGTCACTGGTCCTTTAGGGAAGTTCTCTCATGATGGTCATGGCACGTCATGGGTTCTTAAGGGGTTATTACAGCATTGGGGAGCTTATCCCTCACACTGCTAAATGGTCTCACAAACTTAAAGGCATAGTACTATTTCACTTTAAATGCAGCTCAGATTGTTCAGCATCATACCTCCCAACATTTCAAATTGCCAAAGAGGGACACTTGTTTTTTAAGGGTTGTGGTTGGGGGGTGTGGCTGGTGGGTGGGGCATTACCAATAATTTTTAGGCTATTTCATGACCTATTGAGACATCCTTGTGTAACCTAATAATTGACGTATAACAAAACCAAAGTATTTTATTTGCACAGATCAATTTATAAACACATATACTGATGTTTATACAAAAAATATTGTGAAGCAATGTGATACACTTATATACACACCACACAGTCTGTTTGCCTAAAAAGAGGGACATCAGGGTGGGAAAGAGGGACAGAGGGATTTGGGTCTAAAAGAGGGACTGTCCCTCCTAAAGAGGGACACATGGGAGATATGCAACATAATGCATACTATTACTCTTATTCTTTAAAACTGTTTAGTTACAATGTAATTGTATTCTAAAGTTTACCCCTCCTGCTCCTTTTGCTGGCGTAAGCATTTCAGTCTGAGATCCGATAGCGGATCACAACAAGGGACAATCTTCAGTTAGTATTAGGAAAAACCTGCCTTCCTTTTTTCCTTATACTGAGTGAGGGAAGATTGTCCCTTGTTGTGATCTGTCCGGTCAAGAGACCAGACTTCAGATCTAAGGGGAATTGTCTTAGAATCAGCAAAAGGGGCATGAGGGGTCAACTTCAGCATCTAATTACATTGTAACTAAAACATTTTGAAGAGCAAGAGCATCAGTACTGCTCATTGTGTTGGAACAATCTGAGCTACATATAAATTGAAATATTACTATCCCTTTAAAAAATGTAGTTAGTTTTTGATATTTTCACTATTTTCTGAATTTCTCAATGATCTCTAAAATCAATGGTTTCCTGTTCCTTCTGCACTTTTTTTTCTTAACTCTTTGAGTGCCAGAGAGATAGCCAATGCATTGCAATGCAATGTGTTGGACAGCTCTCTGGCCGTCGAAGTGTTAAAGCCTCCCACTGATAATCAAAAGTGAACCCACTGAGAAACTGAGAGCAAACCCTCTCCTTATTGCACTATTTAATATTTTTATGTGCATAAGTGATATAAGGTCAAAAATAAAAACACAGATCTAATTTACTTCTCTCCTTAACATTCTACTGTACTAATCTCAGTTCTGTCCTAGCAGGTGCTGCCCCTTTAACTCTTCTCCACTGAAGAGCTATAAATAAAGAGTTGCAGTCAGTCTCCTCCAGTAAAACAAAAGACCTGCATAGTTTAGCCTCAGATATTTGTTTTCCCTGTAACTAACTGAGCAGTGTACTCACAATACCAGTCACTTTATCAGTTAAAACCTGCACAGGCTGTCATTGCACCAAGGCAGTATAATCATAATGCAAAGAAAACAAATATGCACACACAGTGGTAAATATAAAGAAACCATAACATTATCATTCTAATAAATAGAGAGTGTGTGTAATGCCTCCATTGTGTTAGATTGGCCTGGAGTTAAATCAGATGTCCCATGCATTAAAATGACCTGTTAAAGAGATAGAAATACTTAAGTATTACTAATCCCTATAGTAAAGTCCTTTTAAAAATAAATGTATTGCCCCCAGTGTCATCTCTCACACCTTTATGGTTTGAGAGATAATCGCTCCTAAAGTCCCCCCTCCCCTTTCCCCGTAGTCTGCGTTCTAGCTGACTGCAGGGAAGCAAGTCATACGGCTTTCAGGTGGCTCTCCAGCACAGCCGCGATCGCGTTAATAAAAAAGAAAACTTTCACTGAAATGGTCTTCTACGTGTGCTTGGTTGAAATATTTTTTTTTAATTAATGCAATCGCGGCTCTGCTGCAGAGCCGACTGAGGCTCTATGACCCGATTTCCCATCAGTCAGCTACAAGGCTGACTTCGGGGAAGGGGGAGGGAGAGGGCAACTTTAGGAGCCACATAGTCCAGCAAACCTTTTAAAAGTGAACCAAACACGGTTACTCCCACTGCTGGAATATTTCACTCAAAAGTTATTACAGCTCAAACTTTTTTATTTTATTTATTAATTCTTTCAGTGCCAGAGACATATCCAATGCATTGCATTGCAATCCACTAAATACCTCTCTGGTACACAAAGGATTTATTAACCAAACTGTTATTATAGCACCCCTAGAGCAGGCATAAATGTCTTACACCTAATTCATCTGCCGCCATTTCTTAAATAACCTGCACTTGGGGACAGGTGAACATTATACACAGAAATGCCCACACATTCCCATATTGCCACATAAAAATCAGTCATTTCCTTGCACAAAGAGAACAGTATATAGCTGGAAAGTGGGTGCTGAATTTGCTTATTATCTAAAAATGGCTATTGTACCATGTATGTGCATGCCAGTCAGTCAGATTGACCCTGTGCAAGGAAAAGGCACAAGATCTGCCATTGGAAGGGAATTGGCAGCTTAGTGGTGTATTATTTCCCATCTTTAAATACAGCAATTACATAACATACAGTTGTCTGATGCTTTCTGTAATATAAATTCCATACTGAAGGTAACAAACGTTTGGTTTCCTGAAACTGGACATTCACAACTATGAGTGACTCCCAGCATTGTTAACCCTTGAACACACTTTTTCTAACCAGATGACTGGTTGAGAAGATGGAAAAGACCCAGACCATAAATATATCTCCATAAACCAGGCAAACTTTGTAGACCATTCCAATGAAGCATTTATTTCTAGATAGAGCTATTTTGGCTCTGCCTCTGTCTGCCTCCATGGACATCATATCCAGGCAGTAGCGTCTGTAAAAATTTTTCCAGGGGGTTGCAAAGCCATAATATGACCCCCCCCCCCCCAGGCCAGCCCATACATCCCCTTTGTTTATATGGAGGGGGTAGTTGGTGGGCTTGCCCCCCCGGACGCCCATGCATCCAGGGCTGATTGAAGCTATTATGTCTTGAATCAAGATGCAGGTATGGTAGTAGATTATGTTAGATGACTATGACAGTAGAAAGTAGATCCCCTGTCACTAAAGTCTGGGCACCCAGCTGCATGTAATCTTTTTACACTGTATCTCTTTGTATTGTATCACTATACCTGCTGTCTCAGTTCCTAAAAGAAAGCTTTCTGGAAACAGATCCAGGGATTTAACTTTACATGTTATGCACTTCGCAGAATACATAAAGTCAAAGTAAAGGGTTACTCTGGTGTATACACAATTACTCCAATGCAGTTCCACTGGTGTTAGCTTCTTACTCCAGTGACTGAGCTTCAGGGTATGCGCTACAGCATGAGTGTCCAACATGTGGCTCCCCTGACTCTAGGGTGTTGCTTGCCTGAGATTTTTTACTGAGAAAACAAATTTTACCTAATAAGCACATAGGGACTAGAAGGGCCATTAAGGTCTAACAACGTGCATGTCAGTACTGTATTGCTCTAGAATAGTTTTATGTTAAATATCAGTATTGTCATTAATTTCATCAATAGCTAAATATATCCATATTTATGAATAGCTGACAGACAATAATTAACTATTGTTATTGATAAAAAAAATGTATGTGGCCCTCACTTGTATGGATTTCTAATCATGTGGCTGACTTGGATGCTCCTGTACTACAACATATTGTATCTGTAGTGTATACTGGAGTTCACACTTTTTATTTTATTTTCAAAGCTTTATTGCGCAAACATCAGTACAAAGTATACATATAGTATCACATAATAATGGACATATGGAAACATAATAAGGTACATGACTAGATTGTGGAACACTTGTATTCAGCACAACAATAATATCATGAACATGAGCATACAAAATGCAGATAAAAATGTGCAGTATTGCACCATACAAGGGTGTCCCAATGTGAGGGGAACATGTCTCCCATATTTATAAAAGCAAAATGGAGTTAATTTAGAGTAAACCAACTGCACCATACAAATGCAAAATACAAATTCCTGTTAACTTAAATTGGGCTTTTAACTCCTTGAATACTAGAGAGGTCTTTGCAATGCATTGGAGACCTCTCTAGCATTCATAGGGTTAAAAAGCTCTATTCCAAGTTCATGGGAATTTCTGATTTAGTATTTTTCCCCTATGGTGCAGTTGGTTACCAGCCTTGAGTGAGAGGTAGAAAGACAAGAGAAAAGAAAGAGGAGCACAATACGGTGCCTAGGACAGGACTGGGAGGGGTATGAAGGGAAGGATGGGAAGAGGTAAGGGAGGGGGAAGGGGAACCCAGGGTGGGGGGAGAAATGGGAGGGAGACTGCTTGCCCCACTGTCCTCCACTTGGTGGAAACATTAAAGGGAGGATTTGTGATATAAGAGGCTTAGTAAATTGGATATAATCCGAGGAAACAGGAGGTGCTGTTTATAATCACATGTATATTATCGTATTATATAGCAAAAAAAGAAAACTACATTTCAATGAGAAACCGGTTGGAATATATACAACCACTGAGGTAACAAGGGAAACACCTGCTGCTGAACAGGGATCTCCATGATATTCACAAAAAGGCAAAGATGACTGGAGTGTAGTGATTAAAATACAGATATTCCTTTAATTTATTTATTTTTCTTTTTTACTATATAATACCATAATATACATGTGATTGTAAAGAGCACCCCTATTTCCTCAGATTCTGGCTTGTTTCTCTTCTTTTTGAGGAGAGTATCTACGGGGCGCACTTGTGAGGAATCTACGTGGTGGGCAGCATAAGATACCTCACTCACTTATTTAGCAAGGATAATATATAGCTCACACAAATGTGAGTATCCATCTGTGGATGAATATCTTGATTCACATTTAGCCTCTACTTATTAACCCTATGAGTGCCTCTTATTATTATTAAATTGGTGTTTGGCATGAGAAGGGTAGAAAATCAATTCCAGTGCCTGATATAGGATATAATTCATACATTTGTCCTATTATCCATTTAAGCTATTCACACAAGGCTCGTCCATCACTTCCAGTGACATATTTAAATAAAGCTTTTGCAATGTTTGTTAAGGCATAGTCATTGCTGCCCTAGAACACACGTAAGCCTGTTTTCTGCCATTATATTTACATTACTAAAGGGTTGCCTAGGGCAGAAGGATATATAATATACACATTTAACCCTCTGAGTGCCAGAGGGGTATGCAACACATTGCTTAAGGACAAGAAGGATCAGTAATGTGTTGTACAAACCTGTGGTCTTCAAGGGGTGTAAAACAAGCTTCTGTGAGAGGAGGTGGATTGTGTACTAAGAACTGGATCGGTTCTAGTGCAAATGAATGGCATGATAGAGGACAAATTAAACATTCCCACATGTCCCATTGATTTAAAAGTGTATTTAACCCTCTGAATGCAGGTGCTCTGTAATACTGCAGGGAGCAATGCTTTGGAGACCTCTATATTATTCAATGGGTTCAAATATCTACTTCCATCACTGGTAATTTCTCCTCTATAATATAGGTGGGTTTCCCCTGAATTGTCCCAGTTCTTCTTTGTATATCAGCCTCCCTGTGTTGAAACCTGTGTGTATCTTCATTTTATACTTAGTTATTTAATTTAGGATATCCATGTTAGTCCATAGAAATATAGATTTTGATGGCACTTAAGAACCATTCAACCCAGTCTGCCCATTTTTCTATGGTAAAAACCTCAGACCTTATTTGTTCCTTGGGCTTGTTTCATGTTCAGTATAGCCTTATGCCTATCCCATGTGTTCCTAAATTATGTCACTGGTAAGCTATTCCACTTATCTACTACCTTCTCAGTGAGATAATACTTTCTTACATTACATCTAAACCTGTGTCCCTCTAGTTTTAGACTATAACCTCTTGTGCTAACATTTTTACTTCTTTGAAATGTACTTCCCTCCTGCATTTTGTTGAATTGCTTCATGTATTTGAATGTTTCTATCATATCCCCTCTCTCTCTTCTCTCCTCCAAGCTATACATGTTCAGTTCCCATAGTCTATCCTGATATTTCTTTTCCTGGTTCTAGTCCAGTGGCATAGATGCCGAATGAATGAGTATCACAGTATGTACTAATACCTTCTTTACTGGACTAACATTCAGTTTTAAGGACAAGCTTTTGAGAGCAACACACTCCCTTTATCAAGTCAAAAGCATATTGTGCATATGACCTTATGTTTTGACTTGATCAAGGGACTTTGTTTTTCTCGAAAGCTTGCCCTTAAAATTGAATGTTAATCCAATAAAAAAGGTATTATTACATACTGTGATACTCATTCTACTAGGATGTGGAATATTTTGCATATATATTGGATTCTTCAGAATTACTCCAGGATGGTGATGTACTAAGGTGTGATAAAGAAGAGATAACTTCTTACATGTGGAAAATTCTCTAATTCCCATGTTATTCTAAGGAGCCAATGCACAAAGGTCTTTCAAGTTGGATATGTTTTAGTGCATAGCAGCCATAGAACAGTAGTTTCCGACCCTGTCTTGAGGGGCAGCTAACAGACAGTGTCTTTAGGATTTCTCTGCTGTACACAGGTCAGTTAATCAGTGGCTCAGCCATTTCATTCAATCACATGTGTACATGTAGGGAAATCCTAAAGATATGGGGGAGATGCAATGAGGTGTTATAAAGTGGTGGTAACTTCTCCAGTGTGATAAACTCTGGAGAGCCTATGTATTAAGATCCCGAAAGTCTGAGAGATGTTAGTGCATAGGCTGTATAGAATAACATAGGAACTGGAGAAGTGATATCACTGGAGAAGTTATCTCCACTTTATCACCACTTTATCACACATTACTGCTTCTTCCCCATGGACTGATAGTGATCGCTATGAACAGGATTGGGAACCACTTCCATATAATTATATATGGATTGGAGAGTTTATCTCAGTGGATAAGTTATGTCTTCTTTATCACACCTTAGTGCAAAAATTCCTTGTTGTTCTTTGAACATCAGCCCCTTTATTGCAACATTTTTAATGTAGTCTATGATGAAACACAGATATAAAACATGTGATATACATTTATGTCTGTCTTAACTTTCCAATAAATAACTTGAAGGTTTAAACAATAATCAGGACACTTTTGAATAAAAAAAAAAAGAAAAGTACAGAACTATATAACATTTTTTATTGTTGGAGAAAAAATACTATAAAAGTGTACTATTGTGTACTCCCATAGGAAAAGCCCTGGCAATATTATAGAGAAAAGTGGATTATTAAAGAATCTAATAACAACTGTATGTCTATCAGGACTTGGTTGGGTAGAGTCAATATCATCTGTCAAAATGTAAACAAGATTGGGATTAATCAAGCTACAGGAAGAGCAAAGTATCAGATACACTGCTTTTTGCTGCAATCTTTGACCTATTTTTGGTTATTTATTTATATTCCAGTCATTGAAATATGATTAAAAATGGTATAAATCCTGCCCTTCCTGCAACACACATAATACGCATACAGGGTATGTGTATGAGTGTATCTGCCACCATAGATTTCTAAAAATCCACCAGCCTGAAACTCGAAGATGAAAACTCACAGATGGAATTGGCAGATCTGTTGGGTACTCACTCACTGGTGGATGAGCAAGTGCCAGATACAATGTGGCTATTACTGAACTGGCAAGTGGCTAATGCCTTGGAGACATTTTTAACATTCAAGAGGTTAAAGGACCCATTTAAATAAATGGAAATTCCAGAAGTGTTTGTTTTTCATCTGTGGTGCAGATGGCTTATTCTAGGATTGCTCCAGTTCCTCTTTGTACACCAGCTTCACAGTCATTGAAAGAAGAATAAATATGAAAGAAATTAACAACTAACTATCATTGTATATATGATTATAAAGTAAACCATGCAATAAAAATAGATGTATAACATTTGATAGCAATTAGACACACTTATGGAGAAGTATGGACATATTAGAAATGTAACCTAAATACTAAAAATGGTGTGAATGATTTTCATTTGTTTAAAATTAATTTGGATTTCATGTCCTTAAAATGAAAAAAATGCTTACCCTTGACTTTGGTGGCTGTCTTCATAGTCTGTGGATTCCTCCCCAATATCTGGCAAGGTGAAGAGCATAGACTTGGTGTTCCACCCTGCAGCTGAGGTGTCCTGATGAAGCCTTGGTGAGCGACTAGAGTGGTTGGGTTGCATTGTGTTTGAGGGACCTGGACATATCGGAATTGGAGTAGGTGGCGTTGGAGAAGTGGTAGCAGATTGTGGTGTTGCCCATGATTCTTCGTATAACTGCTGCGGCAAAGCCCCAAATGTACTGGAACCTACGTTTCCAGCCTGAGGTTTAGTTGAATGTGATGGACTACTGGGCACAGAAAGCCCACTAAGGGGAGCAGTTAGTGACTGTCCAGAAGGAATTTGCGGTAGGGGAGAAGATAATGGAGTAGAGGAGTTAAAAATATGCAGAGGGGATGGCGGAGCAGGGAGAAAGAGGAAGGATGCTTTCTGAGATAATGATCCACTTGTGGTCCCTGGAGAAGTCACTGAACCAGAACCCTGAGAAAAAGGGTTGCTTGAAGGACCAGGGTTAATGGGAGACACTGAAGATTTAAAGATCTTTGCAAAGATCGTTCCCAAGTCCAAAACTGCAACCTTCATGTCTTTGTGTTGAAAAGTGCCAGTGTTTACTATAATACGTCATTCAGATATAGTACAGTACAGCAAGGAAAAGAGAAGATCAGAAAAGTCTGTGTGTCCAGCAAGGAAAAGAGAAGATCACAAACGTCTGTGTGCCCATGAGCTGCAGGAGAATGCACAGCACTATTGTTTAGGTTAATTGTATGCTCATAATCCACTGATGTCTTAATTAACTTGCTAAAAAATATTGTTCCTACATAAACATTATAAATAGAAGCCAACCTTTAAACTGCTCTCACACTCTCCTTAAATCTTTTGTGACAGTGATCGGCTAAGTAGATCACTCTGGTCCACAAACTTTAAAAATCCATAGAATTCAAAAAACTTGCTTTGCAAAGAAATAAACTGCTTCTTCCCTGCTCCTGGTAGAAGGAGAAAGCAGTCTGTTTATTTCTTGATTCAATGGCTTGGAGCAGCTGACACAGGAGTAGAGGGGCGGGTGGTTGCTAAGATCAACAAAAAGGAGAGACTTGTAATTGGGTAGTTTTAGCTCTGGGGCCTGAAAGGCAAAGCTTTTACCCTGAGAGACAGAGAAAGAAAACAGATTAAGTCACTGTATTGTACTCTCAGTAGCAGTAAAACTACCCAAGCAAGTCAGAGGGAAGGGTCCTTGTCCTGACTGATATTTCACCATGTAATACTTGATACGCAACTGATTTAAATTGTTTAACCCAAGTTGAATGCTTCACAATGCATTGGAGACCTCTCTATCATTCAAGGGGTTAAAAGCTGTATTAAAATCAATGTGAGACCTTTCCCCTAGAGCAGCTGGCATGCACCAGAATTAATCAAGTTTTTTACTTTTGTTCTTAAGGCCTATGCCCTTTACCCAAATTGGTACAGTTTGGGCCTGAATCTAAGGCAATCCCGCTGCACGATAGGGGACAAATAAAGCATACCTCCCAACATTTCAGATGGCCAAAGAGGGACCCTTTGTTTTAGGAAGTGCTGCCAGGGGCGTGACTGGTGGGTGTGGTTTTACCAAGACTTTGAAGTGGCATACACATTGTGTTTTGGGATTGAGAATGCACCCTAAACTGACTACTGCCTGTGTGTGATCAGGAGATTCCAGGGACCCAGGCAGCAGCAGAACACGGGATAGTTGCAAAGTTTGTGGAGTATTTAGTCATGCTGGTTATTGTCGACTCTGAATTCAGTCTCATGGAGCATGAGGTTTTATATAAAATGTATGTATGTATGTATCTTTATTTATATGGCGCCACACAGTGTACGCAGCGCCTTACACTAGACATATGTTACAATAAATAAGAGGGGATGAAATAAGTGCGACATTCATAGAAACAATGGGAGAGAATTCCCTGCCCCAAGGAGCTTACAGTCTAAATGGATAAAGGGAGACATACAATGGGGTAAGAGGGTGTTAACTGCTGAGATTAAAATAATTAAATAATAATTAAAATAATTAAATAATGAAATTACATATGTAATGTCCTCATGTTTTAACCTTTTGAGTGTCAGAGGGGTACACAACGCATTGCAAAGCAATGCACTGAGTACCCCTCTGGCACACACAGGGGTTAACCTTGCATTTATAGCCCAGGGCTACCTTGATAATGGCCCAGCAAAATGACCACACACAGTGAAAATGGTAATAGGGTGGCTTTTCACTCTGACTGCTAGAGAGATTCTTATGGCACTTCTTAACCCTTTGAGTGCCAGAGGGGGTACGCAATGCATTGCGTACCCCTTCGGCACTCAAAGGGTTAACAATGTGTTGGACATGCCTGTCACACTAAAAGGGTTCAACTGTGTTACTCTAGTCCTGGAGCTGAAAAACCAGCCCAGTGAACATAACATTGGATACTTAGACAGCCCGTCATTAACACAGGCTGTATACTGAACTCAGCATTTATTGTCTACTGGGGTCCACCAAATAGTCATTCAGGAACTTTCATAACTAGTTAATTACTAAATGAAGGTCTGAAGGCCGGTCTACACCAGTATGCACTGCCACTTCTAATGTATGTGGATCAATCCATCCCAGCTAGTCAACACAGCTATTTTCTGCATGTGGCTACACACTTACACACACTTTCCGCTAACATACGCACACACCTTGCTAATATCCTTGCCCTCGTAGGCACCTGTACTGAAATAAAAGGAAACGTTTAAACAGAGGAATTTGCTATGCAGCACAGATGCCAGGTCTGCTTTTTAACTTCTTCCCCATGAAACACTATGATACGATTTTGATTTGAAGGGACCCTAGTGGGAAGGAAAGGGGTCAGTGTGGGGGTAGTTCAATGTGTCCTCTTTTTCTCTAGGTCCCAGTGCCTGGTGCTTGAGTCCTGCAGGTTGCCCGCCCCTGCTTTCTGCTTCTTCATGATTGGTCAGTAGAGGATTGTTTTGGTTTATTTGTCCCCTCCAAACAAAACGGTGTTCTTCTTCTTCTTCTGCATTTACAGTAGAGGGGCAGATGAATTTATGTGATGTTGATCAGTATACAGAGAGAAGAGACAGACGTACCCCAAGCAATATAAGAGAACATCAATCACCACAATCATACGGAGCTCAGGACAACACTCCACATACACCCCCCATCACAGCCCAGTGTGCTCCTCTGACAAGAGGGGTGTAACTACAGAGGTTGCAAAGGGCAAAGTTGTGATGGGGCCTGGCATCCAAGGGGGCCATCTGCTTCAGGTCCTAATAGGATCTCTGTTCCCCTCCCTCTATCCAGCCTCCTCCGACAGAGGCTTTCTGTCTGTAAGCAGTCTCTGGCCAATGAGAGCGCTCCAACTTACATGCAGAAATCCTCCATCATTGGAGGAGGCTGGATAGAGGGAGCAGAGCAGTTGAAAAGTGACAGACTGTAGTACAGAGCTGGTAACCACAGTTTGTCCGGAAGTAAGGAGCAGGGTATTCTTAACATGTTTAATTCTGGCAAAATAACAATTAAAAAAAAAAAAGGAAAACGGTATTGCATCTAGTCATTATATAAACTAACTTTTTAGGCCAACATGTATAGGGCTGATAGATCCCCTTTAAGCACCAACAGTATTTGCATTACTCCTTGTGCAAGGATCACCACTCTACAGTCTGTCATCTTTTACTTTCATAAAACAAACACTCATTAACATAGCTTCATGAAATAGTTTCTGATCCACTGTACATATAGTGGAAATACTAGGAATCACAAAGAATAACTGTCACTAATATATAAAACAGGAAGCAGACTTACATCACTATATCTGGGACTGTCCTAATATCAGGTGATTTGGGAACATGATACGAACTGCCTCTCAAAAAAACTGACAAACATGTTCATAAATTCTTACAATAGTTTCACTTAGGCAACCCACATGAACACACCACCTTAACAGAGAAACATAAAAGACAATGGTCACCAGCGGTATAAGAATGATATTACATTACTAGGTCTTAGACAAAGACCCTTCAGAAGAAAAATAGCTGAAAAATATGTTAGAAGTAGAACAAGCTGTAAAATATGTATTAATTTACTTTGGTCATGGTTTGTCTATGTGAGATTTTTAACCCTTTGCAATGCGTTGGATACCTCTCTGGCACTCAAAGGGTTAATTCTACACCCTCTCCTTAAAGTTCAGTTCATGTGTCTTTAATGTGGAAATCAGGCAAATTTTGAGCAAACAAATATGTTTCTTGTGAGCGGCTTTGTCATAGCATCAGCGATCATGTTATCAGTCTCACAGTATGTAAGCACAATCACATTTGAAAATGGTTTTCCTTTAGAATGTGCACGTAGGCTTTGCTTCCAAAAATTTTTATAAGTCTCAAATCCAGTGCTTTGCCATTCCACAGTTCGTATGGGGTTTTCTCGGTTGCTTTGCCTGGCAAGTGATTTGGGATATAGCACACTGTCATAATTGCCTCTCTCCAATATGTGGTTGGAATATCAGCATCAAAAAGCATGTTCCTTCCACTCTCACATAGAGTACGGTTCATTCTCTCTGCAACCTCAGTAGCATCTTAAATTGAGCTTGCTGTAACATTAGCCCACAACAATACAGCTGCGAAGTGAAGCGAGAACGCGCTCGCTGGGGCACCTGGAAGGAAAGTGGGAAGTCCTGCTGCACCATGCCGCACATATACGGTGCCGCAGAATGTGGAAGTGGCACTTTTTAAGGATTAATCTCTCCACTCCTAGGTAGGTAAAACTGAAACAAAACCCACCGCTAATATTGTCTTAGGGGTTAAAACCAATGCTCCAATATTTTTGCGATGTGAATGTTCCCCTTTAATGCAGCTGGTACATTTCTTCAACTGATCACATGGACTAATTTTTATATCATTTGCGCAGCCATTCTCAGCTATCTTCTTTCTTGTGTCAGGACTTCTGTGCCCAAGTCGCCTGTGCCAAGTGTGAGTGCAATTTGAATGTTTTTCCTCTTTGGCAATATTAACCATTTCACCGCAGTTCAGCTGATACAGTTCATGTGTGATGACACAGATGTCACCTTGGAATGTCACTTCATTGTCTTGTTTTGTGAGCTTATTTACTGATTAAAGATTACTTTCAAAAGCAGGTAGATACAGAACATTTTTTATGAGTATTTTTCTGGTGACGCTTTGGGAAATAGGAGAGTAAAGAAAACCGTCTCCTATTGCTACTGATTCTATTAATTGCCCATTAGCTGTGGTGATTTATTCTGTTTTGCTTTGGTCAAGTTGAGTGAAGAAATGTCTGTCATTGGTCATGTGGCTCGTAGCTCCTGAATCAACACAACACCCGTTCAAGGATAAGGTGCCACATTTGGATTGACAAACATATTCAATTTCATCTGTTCTTCCTTCACACTTTTAGCCTTCTGCACTTTACCTTGTTTTTGCATTCTAGCTTTCCAAATTCTACAATCTGCCTTTAAGTGACCTGATTTCTTGTACACAACACATTCACACGTTTCTAACTGCATATTGCTGTTTTTGTTCCTATTTTTTATCTTTAATGCAGATTCTGTAGGAAGCACTTTCACAGTTAATGCATTCTGTTTTGCGCTTATATTCAGCCACAAGCTTGCCTTTAAAGGGATAGTTATGTTTCAAAATCAAAGCAGCTCCAATTAATCTTCATAGGATTTGGGCCATGGAGAGTTTTATTTCAATACTGAGAGAGTTGTACTTATTATTATTCTTTAATTATATAGCGCCAACTAATTCCGCAGTGCTTACAATCAGGAATAGATATACAGAGGTATTAAATAGTACAATCAACTGTGGAGAACAGAAGGATCAGAGGGCCCTGCTCGTGAGAGCTTAAAGTCTAGAGGAAGGTAGGTTTGCTACAGAAGGAGTAATTGCTATTGGGTATAAGTGCCTCCTGCCACATGAACTGCCTGTCAGTGGGTGGGAGTGAGAAGTGCTGTTGAGTGCAGTGGTCCAGGCAAGGGGTGATTCTTGGTGAAAAATTATGGATGTAGTTGATAGGCTTCCCTGAAAAGGTGAGTTTTCAGGGAGCGTCTGAAGATTTGAAGGCTGGGGGAGAGTCTGATGGGGCGGGGGAGGGAATTTCAGAGCTGAGGTGCAGCACGGGAGAAGTCCTGTAGGCGGGAGTGGGAGGATGTGATAAGAGCTGTGGAGAGCAGAAGGTCGTGTGCAGAGCGAAGATGGCGAGTGGGAGTATGGAAATGAGAGATGAAATATAGGGGTGTGTGGTGTTAGTGAGGGCTGTATAAGTTAGCACCAGAATTTTGAATTTAATTCTGTATGGTAATGGGAGCCAGTGTAGGGACTGACAGAGGGGTTTGGTGTTACAGAAGCGATGAGGTAGATTAGTCTTGCAGCAGAGTTCATTATGAACTGTAGTGGGGTTAGCCAGGTGAGGGGAAGGCCAATTAGTAATGAGTTACAGTAGTCAAGACAGGACATAATGAGTGTTTGGATTAGAATTTTTGTACTGTCTTGTGTGAGAAAGTGTCGGATTCTAGATATGTTGCGGAGGTGGAGGCGGCATGATTTGGAGATTGACTGGATGTGAGGAATGAAGGATAAGGCAGAGTCAAATGTGACCCCCAGGCAATGAGCTGTAGGGTTTGGTGTGATGGTAGGGTGACCAGACCTCACCTTTAACTGGGGACGCATATGAAAAATGCATACTGCAGGGCTGCTTTGACTTTGGTGCACTCCTGAAATATGCCTATTTCCTATGTGTCCCTGGTTAAAGGTGAGATCTGGTCAGCCTATGTGATGGTAGCGTTGTTAATGGTGAGGGCAATATCTGGGTTGAGGCTGGTTGTGGAGGGCGGGAAGATAATTAGTTCAGTTTTGCCAAGGTTAAATTTGAGTTGACGGGAGGACATCCAGGAAGACACAGCAGACATACAGTCAGATACTCTGGACAGGAGGGAAGGGGAGAGGTATGGGGAGGAAAGATATATATGAGTGTCATCAGTATAAAGATGATGGTGAAACCCAAAGGAGTTTTAGTTTTCCAAGGGATGCAGTGTAGATTGAGAAGAGCAAGGGTCCCAGGACTGATCCTTGAGGCTCTCCAACAGACAGTGGGATGGGTGGGGAAGTGGAGCCATAGTAGGACACACTGAAGGAGCAGTTGCAGAGATAAGATGAAAACCAGGAGAGTGCAGTAACACAGAGTCCTAGGGAGTGGAGGGATTGGAGGAGGAGTGGGTGATCTACTGTGTCAAATGCGGCTGACAGATCCAAGAGAATGAGTTTGGAGTAGTGGCTTTTTGACTTGGCGGAGAGCAAGTCATTGGTCACTTTAGTTAGGGCAGTCTCAGTGGAGTGATGAGGGCGGAATCCAGATTGCAAGGGATCTAGCAGGGAATGGGAGCAGAGGAATTTAGTGAGACGGTTATATGCGAGACGCTCAAGGAGCTTGGAGGAGAATGGGAGTAGAGAAATTGTCTGGTAATTCGACAGTGAGTTTGGGTCCAGGGAGGGTTTCTTTAGGATGGGTGTGTTGAATGCATGTTTGAAAGAGGTGGGAAGGTGCCAGTTGACATCAGAGTTCAAGATGTCAAGAGTAATTGAATGATAAAGTATCCCCCTCCTGCCCCTTTTACTGATGTAACACTGCTCACCTCAGAGCAGAAAGGTGGTGTCCAGATGGTTTTCAGAGAGGGAAAATCTTCAATTAACATAAGGGAAAAACCTCTCAAGAGTGGCAGGGCGTTCATTGTTCTCACAGTGAGAAGATTGTCACTTAAAGGGATAGTAATGTTTCATAATAAAAGCAGCTAAAATTAATCTTCATAGTATTTGTGTCATGGAGAGTGTTATTTCAGTTCTGTCAGAGTTGTAGTTCAAGAGTAATTGAATGATAAAGTATCCCTCTTCCGACCCTTTTACTGATGTAACACTCCTGAGCTCAGAGCAGCAGGGTGGTGTCCAAGTGGATTGCAGAGGGGGACAATCTTCAGTTAACATAAGGAAAAACCTGTCAATGGGGGCAGGGCTTTCATTGTTCTCAAAGAAAGAAGATTATCCCTTGCTGTGAGCTGTCTGGTCTGTGGACCAGATAACACATCTGAGGGGAGGTGGCTAATCATTCAATTACTCTTGAACTACAACTCTGACAGTAGTGAAATAACACTCTCTATGGCTCAAATACTATGAAGATTAATTGGAGCTGCTGCTTTTGTGAAACATTACTATCCCTTTAAGACCAGATTCCACATCTGAGGGGAGGCGGCATACACTAAATAAAAGAGATGGGAGGGGGATACTTTATCATTCAACTACTCTTGAACTCTAACTCTGACAGTACTGAAATAACACTCTCCATGGCCCAAATACTATGAAGATTAATTGGAGCTGCTTTTATTTTGAAACATTAATATCCATTTAACATATTCCAATGTCAGTTCATCATCTGGACGTGCATCAAGTGCTGTAACTAGTGTTTCATAACTTTAAGGTAACTGTGCTGCAACATGAAAGTCTTTTATTTTTTCTCTTAAACCTCTCAGTCGTTCAACCATTTCCAATGTATGCCTTATATAATCTTGCATATCCTTTTTTTTGATCAGCTTGGTCTGGTAAAACTTTCTAATTAAATACAGTTCTTCCCACATTTCTTTAGCAGTTTCACAATTACATATATGTATTATTTGAGCATTGTCTATGCAGAGGGAGATAGTGTTTTGAGCTTTAAGATCCTTTTCTATCCATTCATCTGTGGGTACTGAGGATCTGGCTTCATTTCCACATACCTTCTCTCATTAGCAGCATCTTCATCTTGAATTTCCAGGACTGATAGTTCTGGCTTGTCAGATTTGCAAATGAAAGTTTTGTTGAAGCTGTGTGACTTGCCATTTTTCTGTGTTTCCTGTAAGCCTCCATCATGAAAGAATTTGCATGATTATTTATCCTTATCAATTTAGTCAACCCCTCTGCTGGAGACTGATATAGCAGACCAAGAAGGTGAATTTTCTGATAAAAAGATTATGCAGGTTTATGTGGCAAAATGTTTATTTGAACAATTGCACTGTGCACAGGGCAAAATTCATAAGAACCTTAGGTCAGGTAAGTATGTGTGAAAAAAGAAAAAAAAGAAAAAGATGGACTCTAGAAAGGCACTCAGACCCAGATATTGCACACCATATAATGTCTATTACAAATACAGAAAATCTATATACCAATCATAAAATAAAGATATTTATTGAGTAGCAAAAGAGCAGCACAGCACAAAAAACCACATAGCTCCCCCCCCCCACATCCACCCAACCCAAAGGTCAATGAAAAGACCGGGATATACCAGTCAATGTCTATGTGGATGAAACAGAACCACAGCCAGACACAAAGGGCAGAAAATAAAGGCACTGCATCATCCACACAGACAAAGAACTACCAAATGTACCTAGCTCTCCCCCAATAGTTCTAAATAAAAGAACACCTCACCAACATATCTATAGAGTATCAATCTAATCTAATCTAGATATATGAAAAAAAAACATGCATGGTATCAAAAAGATAATACACTATAGTGATATCACAACCAGAAAAAATCTGAAGGTGCACTTGTTGAAAGGTGTAATCAAGCCAGGTAGTTAGTATGGCAAAGCAGGAGAAAACAAGCCAGCATGTAAGCGCATGTAATAGTGTTCAGCTATAAAATCCTTCTGAACATCCCAGCGTAACATCAGAAGAGAGTTTGCAAATAGCAGAAATGTTAATAACGCACAGAGGGGTTAGCAAGCAAAGTATAGGCAATGGTCACAATAAATAAATCAGATCTTCAAACGGCCGATACTTCTCACCAGATGAAATATCTCCAAACCTTCTGGAAATCTCTGTATCGCCTAAATCTTCAGACCATCTCATCCTAAATTCATCTTGCCATTAGATTCGCTCCTCCTCCGCTCTCTTGTCACATCTCTCCATGTCGCTATTCATAAGCTCTATACATTTAATGCTGGCATCCCGATCATCATGCGCTAATACACCATACGCCGCTATTCATGAGCTCGATACACTGAATGTAGGCATCCCGGTCGTCCTACACCAATACTCCATACACCAACGCGTTTCGTCCCGTCACGCGAGACTTTGTCAAGGCAATAGTTTGTTTTCTCCTGCTTTGCCATACTAACTACCTGGCTTGATTACACCTTTCAACAAGTGCACCTTCAGATTTTTTCTGGTTGTGATATCACTATAGTGTTTTATCTTTTTGATACCATGCATGGTTTTTTTTCATATATCTAGATTAGATTAGATTGATACTCTATAGATATGTTGGTGAGGTGTTCTTTTATTTAGAACTATTGGGGGAGAGCTAGGTACATTTGGTAGTTCTTTGTCTGTGTGGATGATGCAGTGCCTTTATTTTCTGCCCTTTGTGTCGGGCTGTGGTTCTGTTTCATCCACATAGACATTGACTGGTATATCCCGGTCTTTTCATTGACCTTTGGGTTGGGTGGATGTGGGGGGGGGGGGAGCTATGTGGTTTTTTGTGCTGTGCTGCTCTTTTGCTACTCAATAAATATTTTTATTTTATGATTGGTATATAGATTTTCTGTATTTGTAATAGACATTATATGGTGTGCAATATCTGGGTCTGAGTGCCTTTCTAGAGTCCATCTTTTTCTTTTTTTTTCTTTTTTTACTGTATTTAATAATGGACTTAGGGCACCCTACATGTATTTTCATGTGGTTATGACCAAGTGAAGTGATAATTATATATATGTGCTCTCCTCAATTTATAAGGTTTTAGAAGGTAAGTATGTGTGGTTGTTATTAGGAGGTAAAAAAAACATTGATAGAAACAGGCCTAATCCACAAATCTGGATCTACCTTGATATTCTGTCATCTAGCTATGAGTTGTTGCTGTATTGATTGACACCCCGTTTACCACAAAGAAGAGGCTGAAATGTTTAGGGAGAGAATAATTTTATATATAATTATATAAAAGAATTATCGTTATATGAAAACCTTGCCCAGCCATTTTAAACTTCTAATGTAACTACTTATTTGAATGTACATTTTCCAAACTTCCTATAAGGCTGAGTTTAAAAGGTAATTAGGATTAGTCAAATATGTTAATGGTAGTTTCCCAAAAGCAAGAAGACTAAAACTTCATTGACTAATTTTAATTGCCAACATTCTTTGTTTGTCACTTGTTTGCCACATTGATTGTTTGTCATTTGATCAGTTGGCTTGGCCCGCTTCCTTGGACACCAGCTTCTCAACACCATTTTCTATCTATTCCATACGTTTATGGAATGCTCTGTACTCCTGCTTCCATTTTATATTATGTGTCTATGTCTGTTTTACAACTACAATATACATTTTTTATGCTTATTAAGAATTGTGGAATTTTTAAAAACCATAACGTTACCAAAATTATTTCTATAGATGTATCTTAGGTAATTAACCCATTGAGTACCAGAGGGGAGTCTGACCCATTGTAGCACCCCTCTGGCACTCAACGGTAAGCACATGCAGTGCAATCAGAGTGACTGAGCCAATGATTTTTTCTAATTTTTGCTGTGAAAATTATACCTTTATTGGTAGCCTGTAAAGTTAACCCTTTACTCTTCTTGTCTCCTGATGTATTAGTAACACAGTGCCACTCTTTCCCTCTGTTTCTAATTTCTAGGAAACACTGTGGCTGATGAACTAAGAACTGGCATAATTCTAGTGCAAATGAAATGAACCATAAGGGACAAGTAAGTATTCCCCAAATCCTCATTGATTTAAATGGAGCTTTTAACCCTTTGAATGCTAAAGATATCCAAATGCATGCAAGGGTTTAGAAGCCCCATTATATTGATTCAGTGCTTAGTACATTAGCATTAGTGTCTGTTTAACCTCTTGGCAGTTAAGGACCATGGGGCATTTTTTTTCGCTATTGAATTCAGGGGTCCCAGAGCAGCATGCAGCCTGAATTACATGACATGCCAAGGCCTTCACTGTTCCATAAGTGCAGGACAGCATGATGGTCCATGCATGCCATTGGTCCTTAAGATGTTAATTCTGGGCTTGTTTGCCTATATCTTTATACAGACCATAAAGGCTGTGCACTAAGGCCTGATGAAGAGGTGATAAAGTGGAGATCAAATCTTCAGTTCCTATGTTATTCTGTAGAGCCAATGCACTAAGGTTTCTCCAGTTTTGGAACTGGAGAAGTGATTTCACTGGAGAAGTTATCTCCACATTATCACCTCTTTATCACACCTTCGTGCATAAGCATAAAAATAACTGAGGAGGTTATGCACTAAGATGTAATACAGAGGTGATAGTGTAGAGATGACTTATCCAGTGACATCACTTCTCCAGTTCCTATGTTATTCTCCAGAGCCTATGCACTAACATATCTAAAGCTGGATAAACCTTATTGCACTGGCTCCTTAGAATAACATAGGACTTGGAGAGTTTAGAACACTGCATAAGTCATCTCCACTTTATCACCTGTTTATCACCTCTTTATCATGCCTTAATCCATCTCCCACTGATGATTTTGAAAGAGGTCTCAAGATTACTTAAAGGGATAGTAATACTTAAAATGTAAAAAAAATATGTTGTAGGGTTTATCCCCCTGAGTAAAACAAGGGTACTCCCACTGCTGAAAGGTGTTTCATTCAAAAGTTATTAATTTTCAAAGTTGAATTTTTTAGGTGCAATATCACAGTGGCCTGAAATTGTACAGTGGTACTGTTGCAACACGATCCTATGGACAACTCAGTTCCCGGGACCATAAATCTCCATAGGATGGTGTAGCAACAGCGCCACTGTACAATTTCAGGCCATTGCAATATTGCACCTAAAAAATTCAACTTTGAAAACTAATAACTTTTGAATGAAACACCTTTCAGCAGTGAGTGTACTCTTGTTTTACTCAGAGGGATAAACCCTACAACATATTTGTTTTTACATTTTAAGTATTACTATCCCTTTTAATGTTGTATTTGCTATTTTTTTAACTATTTCATTTTAATTATTTAGAACTAGTGTAAAAGCTTGTGTACACGGGCCAAGATCTAGGTGATGTTAACCCTTGGAGTGCTAGAGGGGTATGCAACACATTGCTTTGCAATATGTTACGTACCCCTCTGGCACTCAAAGGGTTAAGAGGCCGCTACCTCATTGCTTCACGTGATGCAGTCTTGCGTCGCCTCACTCATGCAATGCAATCATGCGCAGTAGAGACTGCCCGAACGCGGACAGTCTCTACTGAGCATGACTGCATCTTGACAAACATCCTTGAGAATTATTATATAGGATTATACATTCCACTAATTACAAACATGCTGAGCAACCATTTCCTGTCTTAGACCTACATTACTTCTTTAACTCACTGATGCTTAAAGGGATAGTAATACTTTATTATTACTATCCCCCATATTGTAGATATTTGCAAAATAATTTAATAGCCCCCAGGTTCATCTCTCAAACCTTTATGGTTTGAGAGATAACCAAAGACAAAGTTCCCCCCTCCCTCCCCCTTCCCTGAAGTCAGAGTTGTACTGACTGCAGGGGAAGTCTGTCACACGACAGGCTTGCGGCTCTGCAGCTGAGCCAAGATCCCGTTAATGAAAAATAATTATTTCACTGAAATGGTCTTCTACATGTGCTTGGTTTGAAGCACACGTAGAAGACCGTTTCAGTGAAATAATTATTTTTCACTAACGCGATCGTGGCTCTGCTGCAGTGCCGCCTGATGAAAGTCAGATCGGATATTCCTGCAGTCAGTACAACGCTGACTTCAGGGAAGGGGGAGGGAGGGGGGAACTTTGTCTTTGGTTATCTCTCAAACCATAAAGGTTTGAGAGATGAACCTGGGGCTATTAAATTATTTTGCAAATATCTACAATATGGGGGATAGTAATAATAAAGTATTACTATCCCTTTAACTCTTTCAAACTATGAGAGGTATAAATTCCATAGGGATCCCTGTAAGATTTTCCAAATTTTTTAGATCTTCTAAATACTACTCTGGAAAATATTGTGTAATGATTTTAACCCTTTGAGTTCCAGAGGGGTACGCAACACATTGCTGTGCAATGCATTGCATACCTCCTCGGCACTCAAAGGGTTAAGGTGTAATCTCTCAAGACATGGCCATAATTGTACTGATTATACTCTGCAGCAAAGAGGTCAAAGTGCAGGGAAGGATTTGTAAGTGAATGTTTTCTCCAGATTATCAGTGTTTGTTGCTATGCTAGGCCACTCCAACACCCATCCGATTATAAGATTTAGAGATTATCTATGTTTTGTTTGAAAGCAGAACTATGCAAATATAAAGCAGTGTTCCGTTTCTGCTGTAGTTTTTAAAATAATTAATGCTTTATTGTTATAACTAGTGTAAAAGCCCGTGTACACGGGCCAAGGTCCAGGTGATGTTAAGAGGCCGGTCCTGCTCTCCGTCCTGCCGCCAACGCAGTCATGCATTGTAGAGACTGTCCGAAAGCACAGAATGCTCCCAGCATTCTGTGCGTTCGTGCAGTCTCTACTGGGCATGACGGCTTCTGACAAACAGCCTAGCGAATTATTATGTAGGATGACTATGGATGCCTTCTATTAGTGATATCAAATTTCACTGCACATAGCATGGAAACTCTCAGACTAATTTACTAAGAAGAACTTTTTCATTTTAATTTATGGACAAAATTCCAAATCATGTGACTGTGGCTTTTAACCCCTTTTTTTTAGCTTCCTGTTGAGTAAAAACAATGCTATTTGGCTCCTTATTATACAGCATTGCGGAATTTTTTTGTCACATCATAAATAAAGAATAATAATAATACTCCTGGCGTGAGAGATGCTTCTCAATAGTTATTAAAGTTCAACCTTTCTTTAAATAAAAATGCAACTTTTTAACCCTTTCATTGCCAGAGAGGTATGCAACGGCATTGCTTTGCAGTGCGTTGCATACCCCAAGGGACAGATTTACCAATAGGCAGGCAGAGTAGGCAAGTGCTTAGAGAGCCAAATTTTGAGTGAAGCTGTGCTTGCCACACCCACATTCTGAATTGTGGGTGTGGCCAGAGCAAGTTTTATGCACCTTTGCAGGGGCAGGATGCTAGAGAGATCTCCAGTGCATTGCAAAACAATGAGTTGGAGATCCCTACAGCAACCAAGGGGTTAAAACATTTTTTCTTGTTATAGGCTAAGGGTATTTTATGTGCCAGAAAACAGTGGATTGGACTGGGGGCGGGGTCATGTGAGGAGTGGGGCGTGTCCTTGTGCAGAACTAAGGGCGCCAAGAGTGCCTTGTCTAAGGGAGCCTGGGTTGTAAATCCGACCCTGCATACCCTTTTGATATTGTTAACCCTTAGGTGCCAGAAATGTTGTCAACACATGGTGCTGTAATGTTTTGAAGACATCTCTGGCACCTAAGGGATTATATTTGGTTTGAATAAAGTGAGGTATCCAGGTTTTTACCCTCTATATAGTTGTGCAGAAATTTATTCAAGGTACCATGGGAAAGAGAGATCACTTCATTACCTATGCCACAATCACATCTCTATTTGTGTAGCAATAGGTATTCTACCAGTGTTCTTAACACCAACAGAATTGCTTTGATGACAGAGTGCTTCCTTCTGTAGCTTCACTAATCATCTCCTGATGTACCAGCACCTCTCCCTGCACAGATAATTTGAAGTACAGTACAAATGACAAGATGACAGCCAGTTAGGAGTTAGTTTTTTCTAAGGTTTATATATCAGATCTAATGGCCTTATTTTAGAAAGAAAAATGGAATAATTCTGAAACGAACCATGGAGACAAATAAACATTACTAAAATGTCTACTAATTTAACCCTTTGAGTGCCAGAGGGGTAGGCAATGTGTTGCATACCCCGCTGGCACTCAAGGGCTTTTAACCCCTTGAATGCTAGAGAGGTGTCAAACACATTGCAAAACAATGCATTAGAACCTGTTTGGTATTCAGAGGGTTATAGTCACCATTTAAATGCATGGGGATTGTTAGATCTCAACTAAAGGGAAATTTGCTTTTGCCCCAGACTTATGTCTGAAAATATCCTATATCATAATTTGCTAAACTGTTTGTCAGAAACCGTCATGTGCAGTAGAGATGGCTGCGTGCTCTTCAGTCATGCGCACTACAGACCGCCCGCGCCGCAGCTGATAAAGGAGCACTCCAACTCCTCTACTATGGTTTGAATTCGGAGCACCCAGCTCCATATCAGCCGCGGCGTGGGCAGTCTGTACTGTGCATGACTGCACCGCGGCCTTTGCTGGGTGGCACTGTGGCCCATGTACACGGGCTGTGTAGTCATATAAGTATATTCTGGCCAATATACTTCACTACTCTGCTGAGGATCCCTGCTATCTTGAAACCAAGGTACCAAGATGTTGCATTGATATCACAGACCAATAGATGGTAACATTATCTCAGAAGTTACTTATTCATTCAAGTGAGAGTATCCTATTATCTTCAGACGTCGTCAAATTACTTTGGGAGGAAGTGTATTCAAATTGTTAACTTGTTCATGATTTTAAGGTAAGAGTTTTTTCAAAAGGAAAATAAGGAGCTGCAAGAAACATTTTGTTCAGAATAAAGGGAAAGTTGGAGCTGTTAACTGTCACTTTAAGAAAAAGAAAAAAGAAATGTCCTTAATCCTTTC
This sequence comes from Rhinophrynus dorsalis, assembly GCA_037306005.1. Taxonomy (NCBI): domain Eukaryota; kingdom Metazoa; phylum Chordata; class Amphibia; order Anura; family Rhinophrynidae; genus Rhinophrynus; species Rhinophrynus dorsalis. The sequence continues at coordinate 112,980,771 of CM074718.1, forward strand.
AGTGTAAAGTGTTAGAGAAGGAGATTCCTCTACTATCCAAGGGGTAGAAATAAGTTATCACTTTGAATAAAATAGCTTATTTTATTCAGTGTTAAAAGGATAGTATTGATTCAAAATAAAAGCTGCTACAATTAATCTTCATAGTATTTGAGCCATAGAGAGTGTTATTTCAATACTGTCAGAGTATCCCCCTCTCGCCCCTTTTACCTAGTGTAAGCCACCTCCCCTCAGATGTAGAATCTGGTCTTAAGACCAGACAGCTCACAGCAAGGGACGATCTTCTTACTGTGAGAACAATGAAAACCCTGCCTCCCTTTATAGTTTTTTTCCCTTATACTAATTGAAGATTGTCCCTCTCTGCAAGCCACCTGGACACCACCATTCTGTTCCGAGGTGAGCAGTGTTACATCAGTAAAAGGGGCGGGAGGGGGATACTTTATCATTCAATTACTCTTGAACTGCAACTCTGACAATATTGAAATAACACTATCCATGGCCCAAATACTATGAAGATTAATTGTAGCTGCTTTTATTTTGAAACATTACTATCCCTTTAATATAATTCCCTTTAACACTTTGCAATGAACTGCATAAACCTATTGTGCTTAAGGGGGGTTACAGGTAAATTATATCCTAGGAATAATGGACCTGTCACCTTGACTTGAGTATGTGTATTTGAAAACTTAATTAAAAACTGCCTATGTGACATGTAATAGACCACCAAATGTCCAGTTAAGGAGATATTTATACTTGGTACATATGCTAATGTATACTAATTACAGTACCTGAGTGGTACCAGTGATGTTTCATATGCTAATCAAACTCTTTTCAGTGAAGTTTCCTATGCTAATTATGGTTTTCAGAGATTTTTCATATACTATTGAAGCACTGTGCTGTACCAGGAGACTTTCATTTTCACTTTTCTCAGAAAAAAAAATGTGTCATCATTTCCTAAACTACACGTCTGCTGGACTTTTGGTTAACATGACACATAGGCAGTTTTGAATGAAGTTTTCAAATATGTAAAAAATCAAGGTGACAGGTTCACAGGCTTTACCTACCTTGATGTCTTTCATATAAGAGGCAACTTCAGATACAGTGCATACATATACCTTAAAGTAATGTTTCACAAAACAAGCAGCTCCTATTAATCTTCATAGTATTTGGGCCATGGAGAGTGTTATTTCAACACTGTCAGAGTTGTAGTTCAAGAGTAATTGAATTATAAAGTATCCCCCTCCAACCCCTTTTACCTAGTGCAGGCCACCTCCCCTCAGATGTGGAATCTGGTCCTGGGACCAGACAGCTCACAGTAAGGGACAACCTTCTTATTGTGAGCATAAGTAAAACCCTGCCCCCTTGACAGGTTTTTCAGGTTTTTCCTTATGCTCACTGAAGATTGTCCCTTACTACGATCCATCCAGACAATCTTGCTGCTCTGTAGTGAGCAGTGTTACATCAATAAAAGGGGTGGGAGGGGGATACTTTATAATTCAATTACAATTAAAATGCAACTCGGACAGTATTGAAGTAATGCTCACCATGACCCAAATACTATGAAGATTAATAAGAGCTGGTTTACTATCCCTTTAACTCTGTGTGAGACACCTAGCAATGCAAGTAATCCTGTTGGATAAAGAGACGCTTATTCCTATAGTATAAATCTCCTTAATCCTTTGTTTGCCAGAGGTGTATGCAATGCATTGCTCACACCTCTGGTACTTCAAGGGTTAAATTGTTCCTGTTTTATATCTGTCACCCTACAACCACTTATGTGATTTTGAAAGAGTGTTCAAAATTGTCTACATGTTTTGTGGAGCCATTTTTATTTAAACATAATTCTAGGGTTATTTAGGTTTTTTACTAAATGCTGATCTCATACTAAAACCGCCTCCCCATCACCTTTCCTAAACCTTTCATCTACCTCCTCTTTCAGTCTCCCTCTCTCTATGTAAATAACTTTCTGTTAGCTGGAGAGAAAGGATCAGCAAGACCACCTGTCGGCAGTCTATTAACCCTTCACTTACCAAAGGAGTGGGAAACATATTGCAGAGCAATCCATGTCCTGAGGGCTAATATTAACACAACAATGTATCAGAAAAGTATTTATTTAATAAAATTATAAAATAATTACAAACCAAACTCATAATAATCAGATGATGTTTGACTATTCAGGACAGATTGTACCAAAACAGACACATATATAAATATTAAACAATTAATATGTATATAAATTACAATTAAAAGTTGATATAACATCATTCTCAAAAACATACTGTCTACATCACTTACTTTTAATTGACACCACACTTGTGTTGGGCACACCTACATTCTGATTTGTAGCTGTGGAAACAGAGTTTCCAGTGCCGCTACATCAAACACCAATTGCTGGTTTATGGTGGATGGGTAAATTACCAGCTTACCTACATTTACTGACTACTGGATGCTAGATATGTCAACAGTGGTCCTAAGGAAGCAAACCAACTGTACCACAGGGGATAACTACAATTCCCATTTATTTAAATTGGGTCCTTCACCCATTTACTGCTTTAGCAATCTGTAATGTATAGTTTGGGTTTTAACATGAGGTAATTTGTAGTGTTGAGCGAGCACCCCGATGCTCGGGTGCTCTGACCGAGCACCGCCGGAGGCTCGAGTGCTCGGCCGAGCACCCGAGCCCCATTGAATTCAATGGGGCGACACGAGCATTACACCAGGCACCCCCTGCTCTGATGAGGGGAGGGTGCCTGGTCAATGCCCCCCTTCATCTCCACAATGCCCCTCTTCCACAATGTCCCCCTTCCACAATGTCCCCCTTCCACAATGTCCCCCTTCATCTCCGCAATGCCCCCTTCATCTCCGCAATGTCCCCCTTCCACAATGTCCCCCTTCATCTCCGCAATGCCCCCTTCATCTCCGCAATGTCCCCCTTCCACAATGTCCCCCTTCATCTCCGCAATGCCCCCTTCATCTCCGCAATGTCCCCCTTCCACAATGTCCCCCTTCATCTCCGCAATGCCCCCTTCATCTCCGCAATGCCCCCCTTCCACAATGTCCCCCTTCCACAATGTCCCCCTTCATCTCCAAAATGTCCCCCTTCATCTCCACAATGCCCCCTACCTCCAGTCCCTGGTGGTCCAGCGGAGCGTCTGTAAGATCTGTGCCTCCTTCCGGCACAGATCCCTGCCACCCGAACATGGCGGGCGAGCACATGGCGGTACTCGACGAGTACCGCCATGTGCCGAGCAGAGCGATGCTCGAGCCGATCCGAGCATCGGCCGAGCATGCTCGCTCAACACTAGTAATTTGCTCACTCTCACATGGAATCGGTTCATAGAGGAGGGCATATACCTCCCAACATTTCAAATGGCCAAAGAGGGACGCTTGTGTTTTAGGTGTTGTTACTGTGGGTCTGGATGGTGGACGGGGCATTACTGAGAATTGTTAGCCAATTTCATGACCTATTGACACCTCTTTGTGTAACCATATAAATATCTTGTAACAAAGTATTTTCTTTACACAGGCTAATTATATATTTAAAGGGATAGTAATACTTCATTTTAACTTTATTTTATTTTGTAGGCATTAAAAAAACTGAAGAATGAATGAAGTCTTATCTCTCAAACCTTTATGGTTTAAGAGCTATTCACAAGCAAAGTTTCCCCCTCCCGCCCCTTTTACCTAGTGTAAGCCATCTCTTCTCAGATGTGAATCTAGTTGTAAGACCGACAGATAACAGAAGGGGACAATCTTCTTACAATGAAAACAATGACAGCCCTTCCCCCCTTAACAAGCTTTTCAGCTTTTTCCCTTATCTTAATTGAAGATTGTCCCTCTCTGCAGTCTACCTGGGCACCTCCCTTCTGATCTGGCTGAACAGGGTGGGGATACTTTGCTTGTGAATATCTCTTAAACCATAAAGGTTTGAGAGATAAGACTTATATCGTTCTTCATGTTTTTTTAAAGCCTACAAAATAAAATAAAGATAAAATGAAGTATTACTATCCCTTTAAGACCCTGATATACAGCCAATCAGCAAACTTCAGTATAGTTTTAATGTTGTGGTGTACTCTAGAAATGTATGAAGATGGAACTTCCTTTAACATATAATTTTAGTGAGGCTAAAGTACTATAAAGAACTGGGGGTGGATATGCACTAAAGAGTGATAAGGAGAAGATGTCTTCTCCAGGGAGATACATTTTCCAGTTCTCTTGTTATTCTATATCTATATATAAAGATTTTAGTGCATAGGTAACATAGAATAACATGCAAATTTGATAGTTCATCACACTGTAGTAGAAGTTATCACCTCTTTATCTCATCTTTATCACACCTTAGTGCATCTTCCCCCTTTAGCAGTTCTGGGAAAACACAGCTGCACCATATGGACATATAAACATTGCAATTATTTAAAAGAGCTTGTAAACCATTTGAAAGCTAGATACGTCTCCAGAATATTACAGAGAAATATGAGTGATACCTCTGTAGTATCCAAGGTGTTAAAAGCCCATTTTAAATCAATGTAAAATTGTATTTGTCCCCAATGGTGCAGCTGATTTGCTCCAGTTGTGTTTAGTACATCAGCCCCAGTGTCACTTGAAAAAGAAAAATTGTAAAAGTTACTTTTTAGCATTTAGTTTATTGGAAAATTGTTAAAGTTACTTTTTAGCTTTTAGTTTATTGAAATAGCCATACTCCAAAGAAAGTATCCAATACACATCTGGTGGGGATTGGCCTTACAAGGCCACCAGATATATTTATAAAGCAGTGTGGTTGAGGCCATGGGCATGATAAAGGCACCAGGAGGGACTTGAATAGGCATATATCTGATATGTAAATACAGTCATCTATAATAAAGTCTGCATAGTAAAGGATACATTTGCAATGGTCTCGTGAGGTGCTCAGCAGAAATCCTCTAATGCTTCTTCACGTCAGTGGAATAGTATTAAGGTGACCAGACCTCACCTTTTACCAGGGACCCATATGAAAAATACATGCTGCAGGGCTGCTTTGATTTCAGTGCAGTCCCAAAATATGCCTATTTCCTATGTGTCCCTGGTTAAAGGTGAGGTCTGGTCAGCCTAAATAGTATACGAGTACAGAACTGACAATACCTTGGCTTGATTCTACAAATCAACCACTAGTTTATTAAACATTGCAGAGGTTCTACATCATTTATCAAAGTGTCTCGCCCCAACAGGAAAATAATAATAATAATAATAATAATAATAATAAACCAGCACATGAGAGTTACTAGGTTCCCAGAAGACGCCATTTCATAGTTACTAAATATAGATTAGCACCATTACATGCCCCAACCTGGCAAAAATATATTATGTCAGGGCTGTCCAAGTTCAGTCTTCAAGGGCCACCAACAGACCAAGACTTATGGATTTCCCTGATTAAGCCCAGATGAGTTAATCAGTGGCTCATTCATTTTGACTGTCTCACCAGTGCATGAGCATATATATCCTTAAATCATGGCCTGCTGGTGGCCCTTGAGGACTGAACTTGGACGGCCCTGTATTAAGCAATAAACCTGGGATTTATCCTCCTCAGTCTGTACCTATCAATGCCTTTGAACCAACAGCTGCTCCAAACATAACCTTAAAGTGATAGTAATGTTTCACAAAAACAGCTGCTCCAATTAATATTCATAGTATTTGAGCCATAGAGTGTGTTATTTCATTATTGTGAGCGTTGTAGTTCAAGAGTAATTGAATGATAAAGTTTTCCCCTCCTGCCCCTTTTACCGAGTGTAAGCCCCCACTGCTCAGATGTGGAATCCAGTCCATAGACCAGACAGCTCACATCAAGGGTCAATATTCTTACCATGAGAACATTGAAAACCCTGCCCCCCTTGACAGGTAATGTTTCATAATAAAAGCAGCTCAGAGTTAAAGTTCAAGAGTAATTGAATGATAAAGTGTCCCACTCCCAACCCTTTTACTGATATAACACTGCTCAACTCAGAGCAGCAGGGAGGTGCCCAGGTAGACTGCAGAGAGGGACAATCTTCAATTAAGATAAGGGAAAAAGCTGAAAAAAATGTCAAGGGGGCAGGGTTTTCATTGTTCTCACAGTAAGAAGATTGTCCCTTGCTTTTATCTGTCTGGTCAAGCAACCAGATTCCACATCTGAGGTGAGCAGTGTTACACTAGGAAAAAGGGGCGGGAGGGGGATAATTTATCATTCAATTACTCTTGAACTACAACTCTGACAGTATTGAAATAACACTCTCTATGGCTCAAATACTATGAAGATTAATTGGAGCTGCTGTTTTTGTGAAACATTACTAACCCTTTAAATATGCTTTAGAAAACAAGTCTCCACATTGGTGCATTTACCACCTTTCTAGAACAAAACATTGTTATATCTACTATAAGGTTCCCTAAAAACCCAGTACTCCTTTGATCACTTTATAGAGTTAATGACCGGAAAGAGCATGTAAATACTGAGGCCTTATACAGAAAGCAAAAGATGAGCAGCTCTGGAAAATGTCGACTCACCATAGTGGACAAATAAATGTTCCCAAAATAGCCATTAACCCCTTGAATGCAAGAGAAGTTTCCAATGAATTGGAAGCAATGTGTTGGAAAGTGTCTAATTCAAATCCAGGGGGATGCAGTTAGTTTGCTGCAGAATTGTTCATCTTCTGTTTTCTCCATAAGCGTTGCATACTCCTCTGGCACTCAGATGGTTAATTAAGGGCACTCTCGTTGCTGGGAGATGCTTGTTACTGTAGTTTATGGGGAGATTAGTGTAAGGGATCAAACTGTACTAATACCAGTACTGCAATAAAGTTGTGTTGATACAAAAAATAAAAAAAAATCTCCTCCAACTGTCGATGGACAGCTATGGCCAGTTACAATACCACTCCATAGACTGCTGTAGCAACAGACACTACTATAAAATTTTGTTTATGGTAACCTTTGAGTAAAGCGTCTGCAAGCTATGGGACCTTTTATATCTTAGACCTGCAATAGTTACCTTTTTCCATACTAAATGTTTACTGTGTTATTAATGTTAATTTTATTTGTTACAGCCAGTTATATTGTATGCTGTTAGGTGCCGTAAATGTGGAAGTCAGATTTGTTTGGCTACATGTTCTTTACAGCATATATACTTGCTTGTTAGTTAACACAGAAACCTAGATTTTGATGGGAGATACGAACCAATAGCCCAAATAGTCTGCCCATTTTTCATGATATTTTATTCTAGTACTCCTCTTTTTCTGAAAAATACATCCCTCCTGAACCATATTAAATCCATTAATATATTTAAAGGTTTCTATGATATCACTCTCTCTCTTCTTTCATCCAAGCTAAACACATTAAGTTCTTTGAGTTTACTGAGTGTATCTTGGTACCCTGTGTCATGAAGGCACTTCACAATCTTAGTGACTCTTCTTTCAATTGCCTGACATTTATTGTTATCCTTCTGGAGATGGTCTCCAGAACTATATACAATACTTGAGGTAAGGCCTTACCAGTGAGCTATCGAATTACTTTAGTACTTCTCTCTTCTTGCTGCTAATGTCTATACCTATACAACCAAGAACCTGTTTTGCTTTACATAATAGTTTACTGCATTTGTTGCCTACCTTCAAGTAATATGAAGCTCCTTTCCTCTGATGTTATGTCAGCAGTTCCATTAAGCCTTTCTTGCACCTCTGGGTTTCTGTGTTCTAAATCCATTTCACATTTTAGATCCCATACACTTGTCTTTTCCTACAATTTTTCTAAACTCTTCTGTATTTGGTTTATCCCTCCTGGAGAGTCAACCATGTTATAGACTTTTGTATCAGATATACAAAGACACATCTTAGCCTGAATATCACTAGTAATATCACTAATGAAGATGTTGAAGAGGAAAGGTCTTAGCACTGACCTATGTGCACTCCATTAGTAACGTATCCTTCCACTGAATGAATACCATTGGTTATGACACACTGTTTCCTGTCCGTCAACCAATTATTTAGCTTCCTATGTGATTGATACAGGCGATCCAAATCACCTACATCTACTGCTCCACCCTTATATATCACTTGGAATTCAACTACAACTGTTTGGCAATTTCTTCATGTCACAAAGCCATACTACCAAGGATCTTGCATGTCATTAGCCTTCAGATTTGCAACAATTCTTCCTTTTCAAATCTTCACCAGGTTCACCAGGGGTTAGGAGCTAAATGTTGGAAACGTGATCCTTGGCTGTTTGGGTATTTCAATAAATGTAACCCTTGGAGTGCCAAAGGGGTACACAACGCATTGCTTTAGAATGTGTTGCTTACCCCTCTGGCACTCAAAGGGTTAAAGGAAACTTGAGACCTATCTAGCATGGAGATGCAACCGCAAACTCCATTTACATCAATGGGAATTTGAGAATTTGCATTCATACTTGTTGGTGCAGTTGCTTTGCCCCAGATTTACTCCACTTGTCCAAAGTAAATAAGGCTCTGTTAGCTACACATTGACCTGCTCTTTTTCTAATGAAATCACTCAGCCCATCTGATGCATGGAGGACACTACCTTTGGCAGATAAAGATTTAAATGTTTTGACATCCAACATTCATCACTCACTAGCAAAAATTATTTATGCGATTTATAGTCTCTGAACTTGAATGAACCCACAGCATATTTATATTGTATCATGCACCCACCTCTCTCTCTCTTAAAGGGACAGTATGCCCCAGAAAAAATCTTTATAGTTTTGTAGTGCTTAAAAAATTAAACGATATGTAACAAATCCTATCTCTCAAACCGCTATGGTTAGAGAGATAGTCGCACTGTAAGATCCCCCCTCCCTCCCCTTCTCGTGATGTCAGCTGTAAAGCTGACAGCAGGAGATCCGTGTCAGCCGACATGAGGAGGCTCTTAGCAGAGCCGAAATCGTGTTACTTAAAACAAATTACTTAATTGGAATGGCCTACAAACCAGGCACACTTTGTAGACCTTTCCAGTGAAGTAATTATTTTCCAGTAACGCGATTTCAGCTCTGCTGCAGAGTCACGAGTTGGTCCCCGGACAGGATTCCCCTGCAGTCAGCACAGCTCTGACATCAAGAGAAGGGGAGGGAGGGGGGAACTTTAGTGCCGAATATCTCTCAAACCATTGCGGTTTGAAAGATAGGATTTGTTGCATATCATTTAATTTTTTAAACACTACAGAACTATAAAGATTTTGTTATGGGACATTACTGGCCCTTTAACTGGAGAATGACACTTTTCTAAAGAAATTCCAGATCTTCAAAGCTGTCTTTTATAAGCCTGGGTTACTTTCAAAGAACACAATAAACTAGATGAATCTGGCCCCATCCTCTCCCATTAAAAGGCATCCTCAGTCAGAAGACACAGGGACAATTAAAAAAAAAAACGCAACAAACTGAAAATATTTTTTTAAAGATCTATCCAATGTGAGAAAATCTTGTGAGGTTACACACAGGTAAACATAAAGACAGCTATTTAAAATCCCTGTATAATGAAACTCAAAGGAAACTAAATGAGCCATTAGGAAATGTTCACTAGCAAGTTAACAAACAAGGCAATCTACTAACTCATCTAATTAAATCCATAAAGTAGGGGTGTGTGCAAACTGTTTTCCTCAAGGGCCAAGCTGGGAAAAGAACAGTAATTCTGGTCCCCCCATACTGTACTACTAAATGTATTAAAGACTGTCAATTAAAAGTCTCATTTTATACATGCCTGTTAGACGCAATCCATATTCAATCTAATAAGCTAATTTTTTATTTTTTTCGCTATCTATATTTACATAATATGCATTAACCCCGTGGGGATGAGGGCTTTTTTACACTAGAGGACAAGATCAATTTCGGCCTTTTTAGTATGCCTTTGTTTGACCATATTTTCCCTCTAAATTAGTGCCCCCACACAAATGATATACTGTTTTTAAGGATAAGTAGGTCTTTCTTTTTGATGCTATATTTATATGTACAACCCATCATTTAGTTCAATACTAATAATCTAAAAAAGTGAAACAATTTGAAAAAAATATACATTATAGGTTTTCCTGTCATGAATTATGCTCAATTAGTGCATTTTTAAGAGCGACTTGATAAAACGTAGGGAAGTTTGTTCATACCTCCCAAGTGTCCCTTTTTGGGGGTTACTGTGCCTCTAAAATGAAAATCCCTATGTCCTTCTTTCCTAAGATGGTGTTCCTCCTTTAGGAGATCAGACTGTGTGGTGTGTATATAAGTGTATCGCATTGTTCCATAGCAAAAAAACTCACATGTTTGTTTAAACTTGAATTAGTAAATAAAATGCTTTGGTCTTGATTTAAATCATTTAATCAGTTTCAGTCAGTCATGTCAACAGTTCATGGAAGAAACTTTTTTATTATGCTGTTCCCACCAGTCCTGCCTCAAGCACAACAAAAGTGTCCCTGTCTTTGTCCATCTACAGATTTGAGAGCTGCATTCTCTCTCTCTCTCTGTCTCTCTCTCTCTCTCTCTCTCTGTCTCTCTCTCTCTCTCTACATTATGATCACAGTGAAGGAGACAAAGAACAGTGACAAAGGCAATGTTTACTTACATTGCCTTTGTCATGTGATTCCATAGGCACATGTCAGCAATATAGCAGCAATCACATGGGTAGAACCACAGGGAAATGTCTGGACTGGACCACTCTGGTCCTGGAGCAGTATCCCTGCCATGATCACATCATGCCCTGAAGTGTTGTTGCATAGAATTTGCATGAAGGGCTGAATTGGCAAAGCACAAGGACATAAATGCTGGACATTCCTACCTTAACCCCTTAACGACCAGCGGTCGCGGGGTGAGTGGTCCTTTAAGGACCAGATAGAGAATTTTGGCGTGCCGCCCCACGTGACTGATCACGTGGGGCAGCATGCCGAACTGAGGGACTGAAAGAGATCGCTCTGGTCTTGGAGCGATCAAATTCAGTCCCCGGTATTACTCACCGCTCTCCTGCAGGAGCGCGGTGAGTAATAGTACGTGACGTACCAGGACCGTCACTGGTCCTTAAGTGCCGGACCAGCGTGACGGTCCGGGTACGTCACCAGACTCTAAGGGGTTAAAGGGCTTTATTAAGATTTCAGCAATAACTTTTAACAACAATCTAATAAACACAGATTACAAATAAATAAACATTGTCTTTCAGAAACTCTCCAACAAGCTTTTACATCAGTGATAAAGGCAGTTCAGGGAAGGAGTGATGGTTCACTTTGAAAATGTCACACGCAAAAGAATGTGCGACATAAAGGCACAATAACCAGGTCACCTTGATGAAGAAGGCAACATGAGAACCTCACCCTGCATAAAAAGTGTGAGATTCTCATGCCACCACATTAAACGTTGTTTCAACTCAGAAACCTCCATCTCTCTTCGCATTTATGTTTTCTGTCCTTGTTAAATAAAGTACAAGCACTGCACAAACACACGCACTGTATAAACCTCTATCAGATGTAGGCTGCCTCTTCCATCTTGTTAGAAATAGGTTCCCCTCAATGTATGTCTGAGCGCTTCTCCGGGCTAGGGATGATGGGAGTTGTAGTCAACTGTCATTCTACACACAGAGAAGGAGAGAGAGAGCGCTGAGCACTGCGACAGGCTCTCTTTGCCCTTCTATTACGGTGGGCAAGCAGAACCAGGAGTCAGACGGTATAGTTAATATAACCTTTATTATGAGAATAATAACAGTAATGCAATATAATATATACACACAGTGAGTGATAGAAAAGGCGAGTACTGTATCAGGAATTGCAGTCTCCCAATATCACCACCACACTGTCCGAGACTAGGCCTCAGCCTGCTGGAGATTCGCGGTAAGGTAACGCCCAAGAGTGATACTGACTCAGCCTGCAGTCAGTAGCTGGGAGTCTGCTAGCCCCAGGTCAATACTAGGAAGGATGTCTGAATAACAGAACCAACCCTAGGGGCGAACAGACAGGGCCTTCTAGTAAGCACCAGATAGGATAGTCAGACAAGCCAAAGTCATACACTGAGCGGGTAGTCAGCCAGAGCCACAGGTTTGCACCAGATAGGATATCCACTGAAACGATGGAATGCTGGATGTGCAGTGGACAGAGCCCCAGGTCAACACCAGAGTGGGTAGTCAGACAACCCTAGGTCATACACAGAGCGGGTAGTCAGCCAGAGCCACAGGTTTGCACCAGAAAGAATATCTGAGCCAGATCATAACGCACAAGGAGAATAGTCAGACAGAGGCACAGGTCAACACCAGAATGGATGGACAGACAAGCCGGATCATAAACAGGAATCAGGACTAGTAGATAATAAACTGCTCAGAACACCAACGTAAGGGTGACTGAGTCAGGACTCTGCCCTTTAAACCCCTCCACAAGAAGTAGGCAGGAGGAGCAACTAGAGGGAGGAAGTAGGTAGGAGGAGACTACAGGAAACAAACACACATAAAACAGAGGCCTGCAGCATGCTAAAGCCTCTTGCCTGCAGATGACGCGTGGAAAGATGCCGAGCGTTGCTGAAGCGGCGGCACTGGAAACAAGGTACTATGACACCTTCTCTGCATGCAAAATGACAGCTGACTACAACTCCCATCATCCCAAGCCCGGTGCAGCTCAAATATGTATGTGTACTAGTACTTCTAACATGATGGGAGAGGTAACCTATATCTGATAGAGGTTTATACAGTGAGTGTGCTTGTAATTAATTTAACAAGGAAAGAAAACATAAATGCGAAGAGAGATGGAGGTTTCTGGGTTGAAGCGACATTTAATGTGGCGACATGAGAATCTCACATTTTTTATGCAGCTCGAGATTCTCATGTCGCCTTTTTTGTCAAGGCGACCTGGTTATTGCGCCTTTATGTCGCACACTCTTTTGCATCCAGCACTTTCAAAGGATACCAGAAGTGATTATTATTTTAATACACTCTCTAAACAGGGAAAAAAAGGTACTACTGGCTTCACTGCATAACTGATTTGGAACAGAAAAGTTCTATATTGAATGTTAAAGATAACAAAGCACCAGACCTACATGGGCTATTATCTAAATAAGAGGTTCTCAACCCATGCCCTCAGTGGCCACTAACAGGTCAGGACTTAGGAATTTCCCTGCTAGAACACAAGTGTGTTGATCAGATGCTCAGTCATATTGATTAACTCACCTGTGCTCTTAAAAGGAAATTCTCAAATCCTGGCCTGTTAGTAGCCACTGAGGGCACAGGTTGAGAACCACTGATCTAAATATTAAAAATCTATAAAAGAATTTTATAAACTCTGTGTGATATAATAATATCCTCAAACAAAATAAAATCACAGACAGCTACTACCTCCCAGGATTATAGTACACAGTGCACAAAGCAGACTTAGGACCCATCCAAGCTACCTACTACATATATATCTATATGCCTCCTAAACATAGATTTTAAACTAATGAAAAATTATTTACCAAAGAACCTTCCTTTTTAACCTTATCTTGTGGAAAAAAAAAGTAATCTGCAACAATGAATGTTTTAAATGAGCACAAATAAATGATAGTAAAATTAATCGAATATTGCTTTTAAACTGCTAAACATGATTGTTACACAGTGCATGGAGCATCATTAGATTAATAAAACACTGCATTCAATGCACTACGTGCACTATACATAAAGAGTTCAGTATGTTTTACATCACTTCATCATTTAACCAACCGAGTGCCAGCAGGGTGTGCAGTGCATTGCAAAGCACTGCACTGCACATCCCTCTGGCACCCTGTGGTTATTAAACTGTACATGTTCCAAGATTCAGCCACACTACCAAACCAGTCTGTTTATATGCAACACCATAAACATTTTGCATTTGGCATCAGCATCTTTTTCTTCCCTTGAAACAAGAGCCAAATTTTCAGGAATGGGCAGCAGATTTACTCTTTTATGGAGCCTATAAAGGCACTGAAACTATTGGAAATATGCTACATTTATTAAAGATGGTATGTCACCAAATACATAAAATTACTTTCTTTATTAAATTCAGCAATGTAAAGCCAAGCCCTGTCATTTCTAAGTGGCCTAATATACCTGCAAAATGTGCAGTTGATTTTTTTTATAGCTTCATCATTCTCTAAAAAAGGGACATTCAATGAAAGTACCACAGGAACTAAATGTAATTTTACTTGCTGGTCACGACTTGCACCATTGGATTAGATCCCCAGGAAACACAATCTATAGAAAAAAAAGAGAATGCAGGCACCGTAATGTGAACATATTTGACAAGGTTGTATTAACAACAGTCGCCTGAATAAGCAGGACTTATCAGAAATCCCAACATTTGTTATCCATGGAAAAATCTCCAGGTCTCATATTGGTTATTTCTAGTCAGATTAACCCCTTAAGGGATAGTAACAATTAATATGTATATATATATATATATATATATATATATATATATATATCCCTTTGAGTGCCAGAGGGGTACGCAACACATTGCAAAGGGTTAAATATATATATATATATATATATATATATATATATGTAGGTGTTTTATTCAAAATGTATTGAAGCTTGAACTTGAATATATTAGGACAGTATCTTATTGGGCTGAAATTTTGCAGTGTAGCTGTTGCTACACCATCCTTTGTACAGCTCTGGTCAACTGACCAGCACCACTGTAAAATGTCAGGCAATTGAGATATTGCACCTGAAATATTCAAGTTTGAGCAGCAAAATAAAACAGCTTTCTGCAGTGGGAGTACCCTTGTTGTACTCAGGAGGATACACCCTACAATTTAAATATTACTATATATTAAGTGTTACTATCCCTTTAATGGTTAAGAGCATACACTGTGTCTTTAGATACAGCACATACTAATATGTGAGTTCACCTTTAGATGGATCTACTTTTGGGAATTTCTACTTACTCACATTTTACTTAATAAAAATGAGTCCACAGTACAAATATAAAATTACATTCACTCAATATGTTTCATGGTCTCTGTGAAGTAGTGTTTTTTCATTAGGAGCATAAAAGATAAATGGATACCTCTACATGACTTTTTGCAAATGTAGACTTCATGACATATAAAAAACAGATTCTATTTACAGATTTTAGCATGGAATAAAGTAGAGTATATGAAGTGTAGGATATCTCCTAGCACTGATGCCAAACATGGATGCCAGGAACAGATCTGGTAGGCAGGCTGTGCCCCACTGGGGCTAATGCTCTTTACAGCCATACAAGTCAGAAATCCCTGGAGCCAGCCTGAACATGTTTAGAAATGTAGTTAACACCTTTCAATCACTCTTTGTAATCCGTGGGAATTACTTTACTATGTTAGATGATCCCAGAGCAATTTTTAGTTTTTGATGAAAAGCATTCACTCGTTCCCTCTGAGCTGGCCAGTCGAGGATGCAACGGGATTGAAACATCCCTCTTCGTAAATGTATGGTGAGATTAAGTTTATAATCTGGAATGTCCTCAAGGAAAATAAGTATAATTGAGTCACGACTTTGTTCAATAGCTTGCTGGACAGCATGATGAATCTTGAACCTTATGGAAAAAACACAGCAGTTTAACATAAAAGCCCTTAAAAATATTACTTATATACTAATCTATTAAAGTGTTCTAATGCTGGAGATTTCCCCAGCACATTACTCTGCAACGTGCTGGAGATGTCTCCAGTATCCAAGCAGTTAATTGACTTTTCAATAAAAGTGTATACACACAAGTTATTCTTTTAAATCAAACAGTAACAGTGTCAAAAGGCAAGTTTTTATAATTCACTCTGTATGATGTCTTGAAGTCATAGAAACAGCAACCTGGTGGCCACATTAAGGAACTGCAGTTTAATGAAATAAAAATGTGCATTTTGTGAAGGTTGGTAGTACAGAGGAATTCATTGGACTATTATTCAACACAGCTCAAATTTCTTTTTAAAGGTTGAGCAGTAACAACTTTTAAATTAAAGATGTTCCAGCAGTTGGAGTAGCTTTGTTTTAATCAGAAGGACAAGGACTGTAACATATTTTATACAAAGTTTACTAGTCCTTTAAAGGGATAGTAATACTTCATTTTAACTTTATTTTATTTTGTAGGCATTAAAAAAACATGAAGAATGATATAAGTCTTATCTCTGTAACCTTTATGGTTTAAGAGATATTCACAAACAAAGTATCCCCCCACTGTTCAACCAGATCAGAAGGGAGATGCCCAGGTAGACTGCAGAGAGGGACAATCTTCAATTAAGATAATGGAAAAAGCTGAAAAACTTGTCAAGGGGGGAAGGGCTTTCATTGTTTTCATACAAAGAAAATTGTCCCCTTCTGTTATCTGTACTGTCATACAACCTGATCCACATCTGAGAAGAGATGGCTTACACTAGGTAAAAGGGGAGGGGAGGGGAACTTTGCTTGTGAATATCTCATAAACCATAAAGGTTTGAGAGATAAGACTTATATCATTCTTCATGTTTTTTTAATGCCTACAAAATAAAATAAAGTTAAAACGAAGTGTTACTATCCCTTTAAATTGCACTACGTTGAGAAGTGTAATTGAAAAGGCAATTGGCAAAAGAACGTGGTTTAGGGATTTAGTTCTATTAC
The DNA here is from genome assembly GCA_037306005.1 of Rhinophrynus dorsalis. Taxonomy (NCBI): domain Eukaryota; kingdom Metazoa; phylum Chordata; class Amphibia; order Anura; family Rhinophrynidae; genus Rhinophrynus; species Rhinophrynus dorsalis. The sequence goes on from CM074718.1 coordinate 112,997,311, forward strand.
ATAGTGAGAATATGATGGCAGATGACTCTCTTAGTCTTTCCATGTATCTGTCTATTTAAGGATGAGAGTGGTGTGCAATGCTTTTGCAATGCATTACACACCTATCTGATGCATAAAGGGATAGTATTGCTAGTTTTTTACAAAAAAAATATTGTAGACATTAAAACCATGAATAGAAAGAGCTATCTCCCATCTCTCAAACTTTTTTAGTTTGAGAGATCGAAGAATGTAAAGTTCGAGTTTCCCGTAAGTCTGCCATCTAGCTGAGAAAAGCTATTCATGGTTTTAATGTCTACAATATAAATTTTTGTAAAAATTTAGCAATACTATCCCTTTAAGAAGCAATAGATTATTTAGTTTATTTTAGGTAGTTTAGGCAGATAGTTGGGTAGGTTTAGTCTACGTGTGTTAGAGAAAGGTTTAGGGTTAGATTTAGGTTTAGGAGTAGAGTAGGGAAAAAAAAAACAAAAAAAAACAAAAAAATATAATAATTATAGTTTTTGATAGGCTGTTGACTTGGGTTAGCTAGGTTCAGGGTATACGTGGGTTAGGGTAAGGTTTAGGGTTAGATTTAGGTTTAGGAGTAGCGTAGGGAAAAAAAGAGTTTATTAGTAGCGTAGGAAAGAAAAATAAAAAAAAGTTTATTTTATTTAAAAATGTATTTTAGATTATAAGCTAGTTTAGATAGGTAATTGGGTTGGGTAGGTTCAAAGAATACGTGTGTTAGGGTAAGACTTAGGAATAGATTTAGGTTAGCATAGTAGCATAGGGAAAAAAATACAAAAAAAATGATCATAGGAATAGTGACCGTTTGGGGTGAGAGTTATGTATTGAAGTTAGTAATTTATGTAGTTTAGAGTAGGTGTGTACAATGCAGCGGAGGTACACTTTAGAAGAAGCGTATTCCTTTTTGGCGTCTGACTCAGAAGCCACAGATACTGTGTCTGACTTCGACATCACTCAGTTTTCTGAGAGTGAGAGCAGCTGTAGTGATGACTCAGGGCCTTCTGTCAAAAAAAGACGCACTGCTCCAAGAGCTGCCCCAGCAACTGCCCCAAGAGCTGCCCAAAGACCTTCCCAAAGAGCTGCCCTAATAAATGCCCCAAGAGCTTCCCTGAGAAATACCCCAAGAGCTGCCCCAAGACTTGCCACAAGTATTGCCACTCCTGCTGATGAATGGGTATCATCAGCCAATTTATGTCCACAAATTCCTAAATTCACAGGCATCCAAGGAATTCAAGTAGATGTGGCAGAATTTACCCATGTTCAGTTTTTTTATTTATTTTTGGGGGAAGAAATTTTGGGGGAAATTGTGTCTCAAATTTATATGCAGCCCAATATATTGCTGCTAATCCATCAGTGTTCGTTTCCAAGGAAGAAATATGGCAACCCACAGACCTTTTAGAATTTAAGAAATTCTGAGCCCTTACAATGACAATGGGAATAGTTAAAAAAACAAGTATTAGATCATACTAGTGTAAAAACCCCATCTATGATACCCCTATATTCTCCAAAACAATGACCAGGAATAGATAGAAATTATTTTGAGCTTTATGCACTTTAGTGATAATACCCTCTGCCTCCCAGAGGAACACCTCCAGTATGACAGACTGTTCAAAATTCACCCCCTAGTTATGATGAGTGCTTCTATTGCTGTTGGAAGTGCAGCACCTTTGACACCTATTGACCCCATTAGTAGTAGTAGCCACTCAGAAACCCCTCACTTCATGACGTCTACAGTATGGAGATAGCTCACTCCAAAAACTAAAGATGGACATTTACTTAATTTGCAGTAACACCTATGGTTTCTGCTGCTGTCCTTCAAATGTCAAACACATTGGTGTTTGACTCTGATTTTGTTGGAGGATATGACAAGAATCATAGAGTGCCCACGTGCGCCTCTGCAGCTACTACACCGCATCCACTACTACAAGTCATGTTGTTAAATAAATAAAGTTACACGTCTTCCACTATGTGCTGACATCCCACACTTACTGATTTTAAAACCTGCACAAAAATAATACAAAAGTATGCCAGTGGAATAGTAAACTTACCAGATGCTGGCAGTTGACATACTACCCTTTTCTTTTGTTGAAACCAGAAGTTTTAAAGAAGTGATGCTTTGTGTTGCATCCTACTAGCATATCCCAAGCCACAATTATTTTTCAAGGATGCCTGTGTCAGAGTTGTACAAGCAGGTTGGTAGTGTCATGGGCAAAGGACAAAGAGACTCAACCTGCTAACAATTTTTTCAAGGCAGATTTTGCTGTAGGACTGTACCTGTTCACAACTTTAACTTTCAGCTGTTGATTTTTCCTACTTCAGCCCTCAACAGAAGCAGTACTGAGGTGGGAAATATTATAGCCATAGAAAGCATAGGCCAGAAATGCAAATTGGAAATTAATTGGCACCGGTGACAAGGAAGAAATCAATTTTTTACAGCCTGGAATTTTCACTGGCAATTGCAAATTTTCAGCGAAAATTCCTGTGGAAGCATTTTTTGACTTTTCACCCATTCCTAAAAAGTACCAAGTTCTTTTACTAGATGAAAATTATTATTAATCCCCATCAGTATTATATGATTGTTTTTACAAAAAGGATTGTGCCATTTAAAATATCTAGTAGTATTAATTATTTATTCATAAATTGAATATAGTAGTAATTTCCAATGAAATACTTTCGTATAAGTGCTAAATCACCCAATGGGCAGATAAAACCAGCCCATGGGACATATTTTGCCCATGTTTTATGAGTGTTCATTTCCCTGCACCTTGTTTAATGTTATGTACTAACAACAGTGTGCAGAGGACATGGGCATAACTTTTACACATTTCCATACAAATGCTATTGAGGAGGTGTTTGGGGCTTGCTCACATTTACCTCTTAAAATTTCAGAGTGCATAAGCTGGTCAGCACTAAAGTGATCATATGCCAAAGGGACTTTGCTGACAAAGCTTTACACCTCGTCAATATTTTCTTTTTTCTCTTAGACCATAATATTTTAGATATATAGCACACATCTAAAGAGATCCCCAAGAGTTGTAAGTTTCACCCCCATGCATTAATGAATGGATTTCTTCCTTGCTGATATAAATCCTATGAACCTTGTGCTACTAACATAGTGTATATCTTGGGGAACTTACCTCTTGCACCAGGGATCATTTAAAAAATGTTGGGTTATAACAAAAATAATCTTTCTACTTTTTTTTATACCATTGACAATGGCAACAAGATTTGATATCCCAGCATCAAAATCCCTTTCTTCAAAACAAAACTGGAAGCTACAGTTCTTGTCTTCTTCAAGAGGTATCAAATTGTTTTCAACCCATGAATTATCCTGTTTGGCATGAATAATATAAGCATCATAATCAAATTCTTCATTTCCTGGGTCAATCTCTTTAAAACCAAGAATTCTGTTCACAGCAACAGTCCAATAAAATTGTATTCTCCATCCTTGGAACTCTATTAGCAAGACTAAAAGCATAAAACTAAGTATAACAGTAAACGAAAGTGTAAAGAGGAACATAAAAGGAGCAAATTCCTTGCAGGGAGAGCTATCAAAAAGTTCTACAGAAATACCATGGTACCTTGTTGGTGTATTACAAATGTATTGTGAATGCAGGCCTGTGACACTAGCATTGGTTGCATTAAGCCAATTTGCAAACCAAGCTATACTTTCACAAGTACAGTCAAATGGGTTTCCTCCCATGCTTAAGTTTTGTAGGTTATTGAAAACTTTCTGAAATACTTCCTTTTCAACTGAAGTTATAAGGTTTTTGTGAAGATCTAATATAGAAAGTGATCTTAGCTCATCAAATGTAGTTGGTGGAATTATACAAACATTATTTTCTCCTAATTCCAAGTTATTTAACTTTGACAGTCCTTTGAAAGCCATAGATGGTATCTCATCAAAGCCATTGGATAACAAACTAAGTATTTCCAGATTATGCAACCCTTTCAAAAACAACACTGGGCCACCAGGGTTAGCATTTTTCCACAGTCGAGCTAGATTGTTGTGCTGTAAGTTGAGGATTCTAAGATTGGAGAGACCTTCAAACACATCTTCTTGTATGTTAGCAATGTTATTGTTGCTGAGGTCCAATATAGTTAGGTTCTGTAGAATCTTAAAAGGAGAAGGGTTTGGATCGCTAAATGTTAAAGCAGCCTTTCTGAGGAATAATCTTTGAAGACTTGGAGTATACATGAAAGAACTGCTTGTAAGAGTCAAATGATTGTTGTAGGAAAGATAAATCATTTCAATATTATTAAGACCTAGAAATTCATGGCCTAAAATAACTTGATCTATCCTGTTTAGGCCCAAATCAAGAACCTTCAGGTGCTCCAGGCATGAAAATGCTCCATATTCCAATTTAGTCAATCCTGTTTTGGTGAGATTGAGTTGTAATAAGGGTGACTTTGAAAGAGATGAAAATGTCATATTAGTAACAGTCTGCAGATTTAATGTAGAGTCGCATAAGCTTAAATATTTTAAACTTGTTAGATTAGTAAATGTATTTTCAGTAAGGGTAAGCAATTTATTGTCTTCCATATTCAGGTACTCAAGTTTGTTTAACCCCTGAAATGATAGATCCTCAATTTTTGACTCTTTGGGATTGAAAAAATGTCTTAAATTCAGAGATTTCACCTTTGACAAACCTAAAAATGTATTTGGATTTAAGGAAGAAACCTGATTATTCTCCATGTTTAGAAGCTCTAAGTGCTGGAGATAAACAAATGAATTGTTCTCAATACGTGACAAAGTATTTCCAGAGATATCTAGCACTGTAAGATTTGTGTCTGCTAATCCACTAAAGGTTCTGTTGTATATTTTTGAAAGTTGCACATCATTTAACAGAAGTTCACGGATTCTGGTGCCTGCTAGTTCTGAGCAAAGTTGTCCTGTCAAAGTAGGGCCAAGTTGTGTTTTTTGCATTACAAGAGTTTCAAAACTTCTTATTGCATGGAAACTATCTGGATCAATCTAGAGAATGGGAAAAAAAGACTGGTTAATATTTATAAACAATCAATAATTTAAAGAACAAAATTGAGAAACATTTAGTATTTTGAAACATTTTTAGCCATTAGCATTCTATTGATTTCTTCTTGCAGTCCTCATTTTCTGAAGGTAGAGATTCTGTCCAAACCTGAAATAATTGTGGTTCAGTATAAATTTTATGAGTTGTGCTACCGGTTCTGTGTTCCAGATAGTCTTGACATGCTGCTATGCCGTATATGTGTGGAATGTTAGTGCAAAAGGATTCTACAACCATAGTGCCCAGGATTGTGGTCTCTGGAATGGGGCCCAAGTCAGCTAGTTTGTTTAAGAGGTCCTTGGAGTCTTAAAAGGAAACTGGGTGTTCATTTTACCTTCAGAAAATGGGGACTGAAATGGGTACCCGAATGACACCACAATATGCCAACCTGTTTATGGCAAAATTAGAAGAGGACTTCCTGTACACCTGACAAACAAAACCCCTGGTCTATCCCCGCTACTTAGATGATATTCTTATCATTTGGACTGCCAGTGAAGCTAAACTTTTCAAATACCACGTAAACTACAATGTATTCCACCCCAGTATCAACCTAACACTCAATTACTCAGACAAAAGCACTAAATCTCTAGACACTGCCGTCAGTATTAAGAACAACTCCATCCACACATCTCTGTACCACAAACCGACAGACAGACCAACCTACCTGAAAAACAACAGCTTCCTTCCAAAACACTCCATCGTACACAGCCATGCCATCAGTTACAACCGCATGTGTTCTGACATAGCAGACCATGACGAGCATCTCCAGAAACTCAGAGGAGACTTTATAAAACAGGATTATAGTGCCAGGATTATTGACATTCAGATACAGAAAGCTACCCACATACCTAGTAAATACTGTTGAGATACAAAGAATAACATAAGGGAAACTGGGTGCACCTGTGAAACCTGAGCATACATTTACATCATGGACAAGATGCACATACCAAACTCCCAGTTACATCATGAGATCAAGGGTATCTTCACCTGCAATTAATCATATGTAATATACATCATCATGTGTGCAAAATGCTCAACAGATCTCTATGTGGGTGAAACAGGCCAATTATTAAAAGGTTAAATTCCCACAGATCCAGTGTTAACAACAGAGACACCAGTGGGAGAACATTTTTGTCAAAATGGACATAGTGTCAGGGACATTAAACTGAATGTATTAATGGGACTGTTCCACACTCAGAGGGAGAGAAAATATGGGAGGTTAAATTAATACTCCAGTTTAATACTTTAAATAATGGCCTGAACAGGGATTGGGAATTTCTGTCACATTATCACTTCGTGGATTAAGCCTGTACAACAGACAGCCTGAGTCCCACTGGAAGTGTAAATACATTTGACACCTCCAGAGGAAGATTGCAATTTACATCCTATTCCTTTTTATATTGACGGATCAAAGAATCTGGGTCTGGACTGAAGTGATCTTATCTGCTTTCCATTATAAACAATGCAATGTGTACTTGTATTTAATAGAAAGGTTTTCATATTTATCTGTATAGCACGCCTATGGAAGAGACCTAAAGGTTTTGAAGCTTGCATCCTAGTTAGCAAATAAAGGTATAAACTTGACTATACTTGCCTCCTGTATGTGTGTATGTATTAGTGTTTGCATGCATTTCAGTGACAGTGTACTTGTAGATGTGTGTGTGAGACCGTGTGAGACTGTGTGACAGTGTGTATGTGTGTGTGTGTGTGTATGCGTGCACGTGCGTGCAGTTAGTGAGGAGGTAGCTATATGCCTGTACCATCAGGAGTTTGTTTTGTGTATATGTGTGTGTGTGTCTGTGCACTTGCTCTATTTAAAATAAAACCCAGCAATAAATAAGGAATTACATTTATAACATCTGGTCTGTCAAAAAATTATGTTTCAGGACTGTTGTGTGCACAAGCATGTCTATGTAAACATGTGTGGTTCTTTGTGAAAGTGTGAGTGAAAGTGTTACTGAGAATTTCATTGCGAAAAAGTTTCATATCCTGTCATTTTAATGGTTGTTCTTCATTTTTTGTGGATTACAATTATGTCAGATATAAATGAGTCCCTTTGCAGTTAACGTAATTTTTTAAGTATGTCCAAAAGTGGGAGTAGTTCAATCACGTGCAGTATAATAATTCATTTTGCATATGTCTATGATGTAAATTGGATGATCACATCTGATATCTCCTGTCTACATAGGTGAGGGATAAAAGAGTAATATTTATGATCACTAATTGTATGCACAAAAATAAATGATTTTGTGAATTCATCTGTTTGCCAAAATGATGGCACATTCTGCTTTTTGCTCTTGCAAAGTATTTGTTCATCTGGCCTTATGAGCTTTCTGCCTACATCTTTTCTCTTTTCTCAGTAAACATCTTAAAGGGATAGTAATACTTTGTCTTATCTTTATTTTATTTTGTAGGTATTTAAAAAAACATGAAGAATGATATGTCTTATCTCTCAAACCTTTATGGTTTGAGAGATATTCACAAGCAAATTTTCCCCTCCCGCCCCTTTTACCTAGTGTAAGCCAGCTCTTCTCAGATGTGGAATCCAGTCCATAGACCAGAAAGATAACAGCAAGGGACAATATTCTTCCTATGAGAACAATGAAAGCCCTGCCCCCCTTGACAAGTTTTTCAGGTTTTTCCCTTATCTTAATTGAAGATTGTCCCTCTCTGCAAGCTACCTGGGCACCTCCCTTCTGCTCTGGCTGAGCAGTGTTACATCAGTAAAAGGGGCGGGAAGGGGATACTTTGTCATTGAATTACTCTTGAACTACAACTCTGACAGAATTGAAATAACACTCTCCAAAGTCCAAATACTATGATGATTAATTAGAGCTGCTTTTATTAAGAAACATTACTGTCCCTTTAAGGGCTGTGTCAGTGACTGCTTTCTCTGCTGCTTAGTAAGTGAAACTGACTGATGGATAGAAAAACATATACATAGGCATAAGTGGAACAACTCTGTGGGTAAACCAACTGTGCCATTAATGAGTACCAAAACAGTATCCAATGCATTGCAAAGCAATGTGTTGGATACCTGTATGTCAGTCAAAGGGTTAATATAAATGGAGTTTTAGCTCCTTGGATGAATATAGTAAAATAGTATTTGTGGGGTTAAGGGTCTTATGTACAAACCCCAATGTGGTGCAGTTTTGGGGAATTTCAACTGCACAGTAGGGCACAAATAAAAAAAATCGTTTTAACACTTGGAGTGTCAGAGTGGCATAGAATGGATACATTGAATACCTTGCTGGCACTCAAAAGGTTAAGTCAGTTTCAGTTGTTACCGTGGCACTGTGATATAGCTAAACTCCCATTGACTATAATTGGGCTTTTAACCCCTTGAAGGATAGAGAGGTCTCATGTGATGGAGGCCTCTCTAGAATTCAAGGGGTTAAAAGCCCCATTTTAATCAATAGGAATTGTAATTTCTTCCCCTTGGTGCAGCTGATTTGCACCAGAATAGCTCTACTTTATTTTATATGTATGTCCCAAATTGGCAAAACTAACATATCTAATTATTATATACAGTAGACTTGCACACAAAGCAGAAGTCAGATCTGAAATCTGTGCCATTGTGTGTGTATTTTGGGATGGTCTCAATTATTTGGTCAGTTTCACTTCTGCAATGGAAGAAGCGTATCACAAGTTACTTGGCTGGTTTGAGTTCTCAGCTCAATGTAATGCACAGCTGTTTGAAACCGGAAGAAGGACCTTTCTGGAGTGTTTTTCTGTTTCACTTCACTATACAGTAGACATTAAAGGATAGATTGCATTATAACAGTAAATATTTAATAAATGGCTTTTTTGTTTCAGCAGATATATTCAGCTGTTTAATTCTGCAGTCATATTCTAATAGAACTGATTTTTTTCAATAAAAGTCTTCTTCTGAATCATTTTTTGCAGCACTGAAAAAGGGGGTGGCCAGATATCAGTCACTTTAATTGGGCTTTATCAGACAGAGAACACCAGGGGGCCAATAGCCCTCCTGGTCCCCTGTCTGATCCCCCATGTCCCTGAGCTCTCTCTCCCCACACCCCACCACTCAACCTCTCTATTGCTGGATCAAAGTGATCTTGCTGGCAAAAAAGGGATTATCTCCATTAAATAAATAAATAAACAAACAAGCAAACAAACAAATAAAAAGTCTATCTGACAAAATCAGTTGTTGTGGTCATGTTCCTGGGGGTTGTTATTTTAATTGACAGATGGTCATAGTAAGATGCCACGAGGGCCTGCAGGTCCATATCTTTGGTTGCTCTGAAAGTAGAGTTTGGAGGCTTTAACCACTTCCACTAGAGGGAGCCCCAAGTATCCTCAGAGGCACTAATATTGAGGCTAAGCCTCCATGGTTCTAGGACACAGACCTTTAAAAGGAAATTCCTTGATCATAAAGTGCTTATAGCAAACTGATTCACCCCAGTTTGAATATCCCTTTGTAAGTAGTCATTTATGCATTCTGTTTTGAGATGTATAAAAATATTCCACAATGAATGTGTTTCTTCTGTCTGTAAATAGCTGAGGTTAATTCAACGTCAGATAATCAAAAACAATAAGGATAAATCAAACTTTTTTTTATTTCTTCCATTCAATTATAGGGTAGTGTATTATTATTCTTTACTTATCTTATAAATGTGTTGGTTTGCATTTTCTAGTGTTTAGCTCTGTTTAGTGACACTATTTATTTTCACTATATTTCATTTTGGCCCTCTGAGTTGTTATCATTCTGTTCCTCTGTCACAACAGAATGCCATTTGTAATTGGTTGCTGGCCGTTTTGTATGTATCTGAATTGCCAGATTCCAGATACATACTCCCCATAATGAAATGGCCCAAACTTTTTCCAACTACTGTGATGACCTAACTTCCCACTATGTGTAATGTAATCCAAGCCAAAGTACTGACACAGCACTGTACATAGGCCTCCAGAGAAGCTGGCCCTTTATACATAACATGCAGGGTAACTGGGGTGGTATGAGCACTACAAGTCCATTAACCCACATAAAAGGATTAAAAGACTCATATGAATCCATGGGAAGACTGATATAAAATATTTGTATTCCATGATGTACTGTATGGTTTGCTCAATTTCCTCTTTGTCCATTAGCTTCATTACAGTTTGCTGTACAGTATAAGAAAAGTGGAACAAGCAAAAGCAAATACTTACTGCTTTCAAAGGGTTTGATGATAGTTCCAGCTTCTGAAGGGAAGTGTTCCCTAGAAACTCTAGCGCCTCTTTCTTGAGCTTGGAAATCTTATTGTTAGAAAAATTGAGTTCCTTCAGGTTCCACAATTGTTGCTTGTTTCCTAATTCAGTAGACGTCATTTTGTTGTGAGACATGTCAAGAACAAGTAGATTCTGTGGATAAATGTTTATATAAGTAGATAAGCAGGTTAATTCAATATGCAGAACCCTTAAAATACAACATAACTGTAATTCCGTAACTGGTGATAGACATAGAGGAGAATTTATCTACCAAGTTACTTAAAGGGATAGTAATACTTAAAATGTAAAAAAAAAATATGTTGTAGAGTTTATCCCCCTGAGTAAAACAAGAGTTTTACAAGAGTAATTTTCAAAGTTAAATTTTTTAGGTGCAATATCACAGTGGCCTGAAATTGTACAGTGGCGCTGTTGCTACACCATCCTATGGAGATTTAAGGTCAACTGAGCAGAGCTGTCCATAGGATCGTGTAGCAACAGCGCCACTCTACAATTTCAGGCCACTGTGATATTGCACCTAAAAAATTCAACTTTGAAAATTAATAACTTTTGAATGAAACACCTTTCAGCAGTGTGAGTACCCTTGTTTTACTCAGGGGGATAAACCCTACAACATATTTTTTTTACATTTTAAGTATTACTATCCCTTTAAGTAAATCTGGTGCATGTTTCAAGGATATACCTACCTGAGCACAAATAAACTAGTGTGAGTAACAGAGACACCAATTAACAGTCATGTGGTAGTGTTGGAGCTAGATTATACTGAGGTAATTACTGGGTGACTGAATCAGAGAATCTAGTTACATAAAATAGTTTTCTTACCCAAATGGGATAAACCAAGTAAACAGCTGTCATAGGGACAGTTATTATCAAGTGAAGCACTATGCAGCCTGCTAGAGATAAGAGCTATAATGACTACAGGGCAATTAGTCATATTTTGTTCCCATTTTGGCCAAAGTGGTATAACCTCATAATTTGGTAAGTACCTACTCTAACATGCCCATACAAGTCTGTCTAAAATAAAAACAATAACTTGAGAAAGTTTGGAAACACATTGATTGGAGCAAGGCCCCTTTAAGATGAAACATATATTGAACTAATAGGTCCCATTGTGTATACAATTAAAAACACCTAACATTAAAAAAAACTTTTATATCTTGAGAAAGGAAGGAGTCCCCTATAGAAACGTGCAGTGGGACCTTTAAATATACTATACATGCTACTTTGTAGGTCCCAGTATTTTCACAATTAAAAACCCAGACAAAACTGTATTATAAAGGTGTTTTTAATTGCATACACACTGGGACCCATTAGTTCAATATATGTTCAATTTTATTATATTTTGTTATTATTATTATTTATTTTTTTTATTTATTTTTTCATTATTGCATTTATATTTTTTATTTATTTTTTTCCTTATCATAGTTTTTTTCTTTTTATTTCATTTTTATTTATTATTATTTACCTTTTTATTTTATGTATTTGTTGTGTGTTTCATAAATAATAGTAAGTCTACATTATGGCTATTAATATAGATGGGATACCATTAGAGGTGGCTTATGTCTATTGGGTTTGATGAATGGAGTATACATATGGTGCTTTTTTGGTTTATACCCATTTTGATCACTGTTATAGATCTAGTGTTTATTCTACTCAAGTTTTTAATTAAGAATGGTGTCGTTGTGGGTTCTTTTTATCCCCTTGAAGAGATGTTTATTTGCATATGTGATTGTTTTTTTCATATTTTTGGTTGGTATTGTCATTGTATTGTGAACGCACTGAGTCTATCCAGTTGGATGGCAGGGATATCAATATACATTCAATATACATTTTTGTACTCACCTGTTATTTACAATTATAATATGAGGGTGGTTGGTCATGATTCCTTTTCATCTGACTGGAGAGCCAATCATTTATTTTATTATCCTATATAATAATTCACTAGGATGTTTGTCACGATGCAGTCATGCGCAGTGCCTGCATCCGGACAGTCTCTACTGCGCATGATTGCATCGCGCGAGTGAGGCGACGCAAGACTGCATCACGTGGAGCAGTGAGGTAGCGTTCTCTTAACCCTCTGAGTGCCAGAGGGATACGTATTGCACAGCAATGTGTTGCGTACCCCTCTGGCATTCAAAGGGTTAATGTTATCGGGACCTTGGCCCGTGTACATGGGCTTATACACTAGTACTTTATAACTGTATATTCTTTCAGTATGGGGCTCAGTTTGATTGAACGATAGGATTTTTGTATCTATGGACGTATTTAGTCAATCCAGTTGGATGTTTTGGATATCAACTTATATTTGCCACTCATTTATTATTGTTATCATTACCATTCAGGTGGTTGGTTGCAATCCACTTTCATCCGACTGGAGAGCCAATCGTGCATTTTTTCATAATCATCCTATATAATAATTCCCTAAGGTTTGTCAGAAGACGTCATGCACAGTAGAGATGACTGTGTGCGCTTTAGTCATGCACAGTACAGACTGCCCGCGCCGTGGCTGTTACAGAGCGGGGCTCTCCAAATTCAGACCACAGTCGCACATTGCTTCACTCCTTATCAGCCGCGGGGAGGTCACTCTCTACTACTCATGTCTACAGAGGTGGAACTGTGGCCCATGTAAACGGGTCTTTCAACTTGTTATTATATAATGTATATCTATTTGGTTGCGATCCTCTCCCATCTTACTAGAGAGTCAATAGTTTATTTTATGATAATCATCATTATATAGCGCACTTTTAGTATGTTTGAATTGGTCCAATCATAGACAGATAGGAAGTTATTTGTTTGATCTTCCTGGCGGCTGTATTCCCTGTGTCTGTTTGTAGGCTTTATTTATCTCTGCGAAACATGTTAGCATTAAGCCTTCATGCTTATAGTTTTAATTTGAGTTTTTTACTGGATTAAAGTATTTTTATACCTTGTGGAAGCAGCTGCAGTGTTTTCATTTGGAATTCTGGAGTGTGGATCGTCCTTCACACTACTAGAGATCGGTTTAATCACTCTATAGGCTCTAGTGTCAGATTTTCTGGTATCAGTTATGTGAACACTCTGAAATTTGAGTGCAATTTATTTTAACCCCTTAAGGACAGACACGCGCGCACGCGGCCGGCACTTAAGGACCACAGAGCATTTTTTTTTTCAGAATCAGATTCAGGGCTCCCCGAACGGCGTGCAGCCGCGTGGGGAGCCCTGAAATCCATGACTTCGATGTACGTCATGGGGCCTTTAGGGACATTCACCCATGACATGCACATACATGCTTCGTCGTTAAGGGGTTAAGTATATTAACCATTTGATATTATTGTATTACGCTACTGGGCGCTGTTCTTTTTTTTTTTTTTTTTGTCTCTGATCCTTGGAGTGAATGATAAAGTATCCCTCTCCCGCCCCTTTTACTGATGTAACAATGCTCACCTCAGAGCAGCAAGACTGGATGGATCACAGAGAGGGGCAATATTCAGTGAGCATAAGGAAAAACCTGAAAAAACTGTCATGGGGCAAGGTTTTCATTATTTTCACAGTAAGAAGATTGTCCCTTGCTGTGAGCTGTCTGGTCCCAGGACCAGATTCCACCTCTGAGGGAATGCGGCTTATACTAGGTAAAAGGGGAGGGAGGGGGATACTTTATCATTCAATTACTCTTGAACTACAACTCTGACAGTAATGAAATAACACTCTCTATGGCCCAAATACTATGAAGATTAATTGGAGCTGCTTTTTTTTGTGAAACATTACTATAACACTCACAGATGGAGCATTGCTATTGGTAATCTCCTTCATGCCTTGGATGGTCTATGTGAATATTTAATTTATTCAGAACATTGAACAAAGATTTTTATAAACGAAAGTACAAAAAGGTACAAAAAAATAACTGTCACTGCTTGATATTTTTTGTTTTGTTCCTGTATCAGAGGAATAATTTGGTATTTCTTCCCTATTCTAAGAGGTATAAATATTTTCTCATTTCTGTATGCCTTCAGATTAAACAACAGTAGACTCTGGAGTTATAGCTTGTTTATGATACACTATATTTATTTCCCTATTCTAGTTTCTAAGTACATTTCTGAAGTTACTTGTTAAAGGGATAGTAATACTTAAAATGTAAAAAAATATGTTGTAGGGTTTATCCCCCTGAGTAAAACAAGAGTACTCCCACTGCTGAAAGGTGTTTTATTCAAAAGTTATTAATTTTCAAAGTTGAATTTTTTAGGTGCAATATCACAGTGGCCTGAAATTGTACAGTGGAGCTGTTGCTACACCATCCTATGGAGATTTATGGTCCCGGGACCAGAGCTGTCCATAGGATCGTGTAGCAACAGCGCCACTGTAAAATTTCAGGCCACTGTGATATTGCACCTAAAAAATTCAATTTTGAAAATTAATAACTTTTGAACAAAACACCTTTCAGCAGTGGGAGTACTCTTGTTTTACTCAGAGGGATAAACCCTACAACATATTTTTTTTTACATTTTAAGTATTACTATCCCTTTAACAGTTTGGTAGAAATTGTTGAAATTGTTTACAGTGTTTACATTATGCTCTTTTCTGCTTTCTTTTTAACAATACAAACCATGTGATGCTCTCTGATCCCCTCCATTAAAATTATACAAAGAAAAAGAAGTCTTAACCCTTTGAGTGCCAGAGGGGTATGCAACGCATTGCTTTGCAATGCGTTGCGTACCCCTCTGGCACTCAAAGGGTTAAAATTAGGTGTGCAGCTGATTTTGCATTTCTACATGCAGAAACAGCTCAACAAAAGTTTAATATTTACGAATAAGATTGATAAATAATGGATTACTAAGATACTACTATATCTCTGCATAGAAAACATACTGGGTAATAATAAAATATCAGAAAAGACTGTAGAACCTTAACCCTTTGAGTGCCAGGGAGTATGCAACGCATTGCTTTGCATACCCCTCTAGCACTCAAAGGGTTAAAGAGAAAATAACAGGTTTTATTAAGTCTTTTCTTATGGGAGCACACATAGTAAAAAAAAAAACCTGGGGTTGAAGTGTGCAGTCCCAAAATGGCTCCCATCAGCCATTGTGGTATTTTCAGAAAACTGCTGCCCTCTATATGCAGATGGTTGGACATACCCAGAAAGCCAGTTGCTCAAATTCACAAAATTCCCTGGTTGTGTGTGCAGCCTCATAAACTGCTACTGTCACATTAGGAAACCTTTCCATAGCAGTTTATGGGGACTGCAGGTCGCTCTCCACGTTACTTGAAGTATGTGAGGTCTCACTAGATCAATGAGAGAACACCGGAGGGTCACTTTTCTGACTCATGTTTCATGACTCTCGCAGGGATCATAATGCCGCCTTGGCTTATATGGAATACATATGGCCAGCCACTGCAAGGGAGAGTCACCTGTGTTGGTTTTATTAAAAATATAAAAAATACAAGTTACTTGTTTGAATACTCTTCCTATTGAAGTCTATGGAGAAAACTGGAGATAAACACAGGGATAAAATTAGCACCTGTAATAGAATCCAGCCCTAGATGGGTCAGTTGGTTCTTTGGTGGTGATAAAATCTCTGGGCTGGATTCTGTTACAGGTGCTATTTTTATCTCTGCTTTTCCCCATAGACTTCAATAGGAAAATGTTTGATAAAAGGTGTGTTAACATTTAGCACCTGCAATAGAATCTAGCCCTAAGTTTCAAGTTTCTGAAATAATTACCAGTGTGTGTGTGTCTGCTTTGGCTGTATTTATTTCCATCTTATGTAACAACAAGCTGTATGAAGGACAGTCCAAACACCAACAAAAACAAAAAGAGAGCACCAAATAGTGTAATACTGTTATAACTAATGTAATACAGCATCAGGTTTATAACCTTACACTCATACACACAAATGCGAGTAAGGTCATAAACTCAACACTGTATTACATCCTATATAATAATTCGCTACGACACAGTCGTGCGCAGTAGAGACTGCCCGCTCTGAGGCTGATACAGAGCTGGACGCTCTGAAGGAGCGTCCAGCTGTGTATCAGCCGTGGTGCAGGCAGTCTCTACTGCACATGACTGCCCTGCGAGAGGCTGGCAGTGCACTGTGGCCCGTGTAACGGGCTCTTCAACTAGTTTATTTATAACAGTATTACACTATTTGGCGTTCTCTATCTTTTTTGTTTTTGTTGGTGTTTGGATCTCGATTATCGATTCCGCTTGGGAGAGTGTGTAACGAGGGAGGAACCGCTTATCACCTGGAATTCTGATTCCTACATTGCATCTGTGGGCAGTTAATGTATCCTCAGCGGCCCAGATACTAGAATTGGCATATGCCTCTATCTAGCCAGTATTCTTGTGAGTGTGCACTTTATGGGTGTTTTGAGTAAGACTGGGGAGATAATGGGAGCTGTAGTCTGGCAGCAGCTAGAGGCCATTTCATATCCCATCCCTGCCTTGAATGCTAGTGAGGTCTCAAGCGTAATGTTTTACAATAATAATTTAGCATCTAAAGCTGTTACCTTCATTTTTATGATTTTGCAAGCTTTAAGCTATTACACTTAGTAAATTTGATGATAGAACAACACATTGGATTAATAGTGAGATCAGGCATACTGGTACATGTTTCTTTATATTCTGTTGTCCCTTAAAGGGATAGTAATGTTTCACAATAAAAGCAGCTCCAATTAATCTTCATAGTATTTGGGCCATGGAGAGTTTTATTTAAGCACTGTCAGAGTTGTAGTTCTAAAGTAATTGAATGATAAAGTATCCCCCTCCCGCCCCTTTTACTGATGTAACACTGCTCACCTCAGAGCAGCAAGACTGTCTGGATGGATCACAGAGAGGGACGATCTTAAGTGAGCATAAGGTAAAAACCTGTTAAGGGGGCAGGATTTTCCTTATGCTCACAGTAAGAAGATTGTCCCCTGCTGTGATCTGTCTGGTCCAGGGACCAGATTCCACATCTGTGGGGAGGTGGCGTACACTAGGTAAAAGGGGTGCGAGGGGGATATTTTATCATTCAATTATTCTTGAACTACAACTTGGACAGTATTGAAATAACACTCCTCATGGCCCAAATACTATGAATATTAATTGGAGCTGCTTTTTTGTGAATCCATCCCTTTAAAGAGGATCAGTGCTTACCTCAGTGGAAGCATCCATCTTTATAGTGTTTAGTTGGTTATTCCTCCTCATTAAATTATTCCACCTCTTTGGTGACAGGTGAAAGACTCAGAAGAAAGACTAAGGCAATTTCAGATCAAGTGAGTTATTAATTATGCAGGTTGTTTGTGGAAATTTTAGGACAGTTGAATTGAATTAGTAATTTTGTAGTCTGCGCCTCACAGACCAGAGTAATCGGCTCTGCTGAGATTAAATAGTTCCTAACTACTTAACCAAAAATCTCTAAAACCCTTTACACTGATAAAAAAAAAATCATAATGTACAGGCAATTTAAAGGGATAGTATTACTTCATTCTATCTTTATTTTATTTGTAGGCATTAAAAAAACATTAAGAACAATATAAGTCTTATCTCTCAAATCTTTATGGTTTGAGAGATATTCACAAGCAAAGTTTCCCCCTCCCGCTCCTTTTACCTAGTGTAAGCCATCTCTTCTCAGATGTGGAATGCAGTCCATAGACCAGACAGATAACAGCAGGGGACAATCTACTTCCTTTGAGAACAATGAAAGCCCTGCCTCCCTTGACAAGTTTTTCAGGTTTTTCCCTTATCTTAATTGAAGATTGTCCCTCTCTGCAATCTACCTGGGCACCTCCCTTCTGCTCTGGCTGAGCGGTGTTACATCAGTAAAAGGGGCGGGAGGGGGATAGTTTGTCATTGAATTACTCGTGAACTACAACTCTGACAGAATTGAAAAAACACTCTCCAAAGTCCAAATACTATGATGATTAATTAGAGCTGCTTTTATTATGAAACATTACTATCCCTTTAAAGGGATAGTAACACTTAATATGGAAAAATATACATTGAAGGGTTTATCCTCCTGAATAAAATAAGGGTATGCCCACTGCTGAGAGGCATTTTATTA
Source organism: Rhinophrynus dorsalis (assembly GCA_037306005.1). Classification (NCBI taxonomy): domain Eukaryota; kingdom Metazoa; phylum Chordata; class Amphibia; order Anura; family Rhinophrynidae; genus Rhinophrynus; species Rhinophrynus dorsalis. Next base: position 113,015,585 of record CM074718.1, read on the forward strand.
AAAAATTATTGCATCTCAAACTTGATTTGTTTTAGTTCCAATATCTAAATGGCTTGAAATTGTACAGTGGCGCTGTTGCTAAACCATCCTATGGAGATTTATGGTCAATTGACAAGAGATGTCAATAGGATGGTGTTGCGACAGCATTACTGTAAAATTTCAGGCCATTGCACCTAAAAAAAATTAAAGTTTGAGCTGCAATAACTTTTGAATAAAACAACTCTCAGATGTGGGAGTGCCCCTGTTTTACTCAGGAGGATAAACCCAAAATGTTTTTTGAACATACTGAGTATTACTATCCCTTTAAAAAGGTTACTTTATTAAAGCTAAAAGCTATGTAGTGGCATACATTTTAAAGGCTATTTCAGGTGCACTTGTAAATATAGTCTTCCATAATGTCACTGTCCTGCAAAGGTCAGTGCCTTCTCTAAGTATTTTTTTAATTTACTCAAACTATTGGTGGACACTAATAGCAAAGGATACATTAAACAGCTCTATGGATGTTTTTAGATTACTGTGAAATATTTTCCCTGTGCATCCTCTATATCTCTTTTATTATGTTTTATAATAATACAGACGCTAATTTTATCTTGAAACCTAAATTTAAATTAGTTACTTGAGGGTCCCATCCAAATAATAATCAAATTAATAATTATATATATTTATATATATATATATATATATATATATATATATATATATATATATATATATATGAAAGAATATATTCATAAAATATTAGTTAAAGATGGGCCTGTCACCACAAGAGGAGTTTGATTAAATTTTAAAGAGAATTAAAACTGCCTATATATTGTTCTAACCATTTGTTTTTAATATAAATAGTTTTTGAGAAATCAGCCTTTGTTTCTTGGTGGCAAGGTGCGGCACATTATGCTAATTCGTTTATGTGCTGAAGCAACATTAACACACAGTGAGACTGACACACTAAGAAGTAATGCAATTCTGGAGCAAACCATGTGCACCACAAGAAACAAATACAAATTCCTATAGCTTTAAATGGAGCCTTTATCCCTTTGAATGTTAGAGAGGTTTCCAACAGGTTGTATTCAAGGGGTTAAACACATTTACATCAATAACATTTGGGGAATTTCTATTTGTTCTGTATGGTGCATTTGGTTTGCTTCAGATTTGCACAATTTTTACATATAGTATCATCCTCAGGTAAAGTAAACACTAACAGTACAGGCAGTGACAAAGTTGACCCCAAAAAAATAATTAGCATACTTGCAGGAAATTAGCATATAGTGCCACACTGTGCCACCAAAACATAAAAGCTTATTTCTCAAAACAGACAAAATATTAGCACAACATGTAGGGAGATTTGAATTATCTGTAAAATAAACTAAGCTTGTTTTAAAGGGATAGTAATACTTAACCCCTTAGCGACCTTTGACGGTCATAGTACGTCAAGGGTCGATCTGACTGAACGACCCATGACCTACTATGACCGTCATGGCGTTCCGGGCTCCCCCCACGGCTGCACGCCGTTCGGGGTGTCCAGAACCAGAAAACGAAAAAAAAAAAATGCTCCATGGACGTTCAGTCGCATTGCGGCGCCGATTCCCTGGTCGTTAAGGGGTTAAAATGTAAAAATGTATCATAGGGTTTATCGCTGCTCAGATTCCACATCTGAGGGGAGGTGACTTACTCTAGGTAAAAGGGGTGGGAGAGGGATACTTTATCATTCAATTACTCTTGAACTACAACTCTGACAGTATTGAAATAACACTCTCCATGACCCAAATACTATGAACATTAATTGGAGCTGCTGCTTTTGTGAAACAATACTATCCTTTTAAGTGTTACTATCCTTTTAAAGTGAAAGGTCCAATTTAAAGTGCAAAACCTTACACATGGTCTCTCACAGCAACAGCTATTCATGCTAGTTGGAGCAAACCAATGACACCATAAGGGACAAATTAAAAGCCACATTGATTTAACGAACTGAATGCTATAGGTTAAAAGATGCATTTTAAAGCAATGGGAATATTGTGACTTTTTATTCATCGTTTATAGCGCAGTTGGTTTGCTCCAGAATTGCACCTCTTTATCTTCATGAATACAGCCCTAAATGCAGTGCAGGATCATAGATTTTTTTTACTCTGAGTTCCATAGGGATGCCCAATGAAATACTCTGTAATGATCTGGACTCCCCTCCAGGTCGCAAAGGGTTAATTATCCTTGAGAAAACATCTGACAGTCTCCTACCTGTTGCTTTTCAAAAGGGTTTCCACTTATGCTGCTTATGCCATTGGAATTCAGTTGAAGTTTAATGAGATTTATGCAGAAAATAAAATATTTTTCAGATATCTTAGAAAATTCATTATGTTGCAAGTTTAATATCTTCAGCAGTGGTAAATGTTCACATAAAGCTGGTTCAAATTGATGGAGAGTGTTATAGCCAACATCCAGATGTTCAATTTGACCATATCTTGATAGATTAGCAGCTGGTAGTTGCTTCAGTTGGTTGTGAGAGAGGTCTAGTGCTTTAATGTTGCTGGGGAGATCAGAAGGGATTTCAGAGAGCTTCAGGTGACTACAGTCTGCAGTAAGGTCCACTGTGATTTTACACTGATTTCCAGCCAAGGCACAGATCACACAGATGGTATAAAACACATAAAGTCCATATAGGAAAGGTAGCGAAAACCATAAAAGTCCCATTTTATTTCTGTGAAAAGAAATACATAACTATATATTAAATATTTTATTGAACTTTTATTTTATTAAAATGTATCAGTGCTTCACAATGCATTGCACACCCCCTCTGGCACTCAGAGGGTTAAAGGAATATTAACATATTCCCATTTAAATGAATTTGAGTTCCGTGTATACTAGTTTTTAATTGTACTTGATATCATGTCCATGGAAGCACACATGATTCTAGCTGTAGGATCCCAAACTACTCTTTCTGAAGTATTCCTATAAAAGAACTAAGCCATTAGAGGGAGAAGTCTGAGGTCATTGAGACATGTAACAATTATAAGAATCATGTCTGCCTACACAAAAGATCTCCTGTGCTAATCAACTAAAGATTGATTTTGGTGACTCAGTTCTTGCAGGATTGACTCCCAGTGGTCATCAAGATTTTCTGTTCAGATACCTGGGGGGAGATGCATTAATGAGCGATAAGGGCCAGGATGGCGATATGGTGGGAAATCTATGGCAATGGCAGATCGACAGTATGCACTAAGGTGTCTTCAGCATCATATCCCTGTGAATCCGTCACCAATTTGCAGACATCACAACAAATCCGCCATGCCTTCGCCAGGTTTATGATTTTGCACTCACTACAAATGGCTCATTTGCATATGGAAATGCAGGTTAAAGAACCATTGCCTATTAATGTGGGTGTGTTTATATGTTAATGTGGCTGTTGACCACATGCACTAAGCTCTGACAGCTGCCTCTGTTGTTGGAGTTCACAGTTCCTACATTGCCAGCCTGAGGTTAGCTATGTTGGGATCTCCCTGTATCTCACTGTGGAGCCACATCTAATAGGCCTATAAGAATAGACCCCAGAGAATAAGCCACAATGTTTCAGGTAGAAAAGATTTCAGGGACTGATGCAGAGGATGCAGTATAAACCTTGAGCACCAGAGGGTGTGCAATGAATTGTGCAGTCCTCTGGCAATGAAGAGTTTAAAGTAGGTCACCCCCTCCCAACACTTGCACAGCTCATGTAAGACTTGTTTCCAGTTAATTGTGTAGAAATGTGAACTACATGCACTTGTTACTGTAAATGGGTTAATCTCCCTACAAAGATTGTATGTGTGTATGTTTTTATGTATGTATGTATGTACGTTGTGCTTCAGTCCTGTGCATTAATATCTCACAGAGATAACTCCTCCCTTGTTCTCCACATGTGCAGTCTGGGTCTGTGCTGCATGTGCTTATTTTGTAGACAGCCCTTCCCTACAGAGGTGGATGTAAACAGTACAATTCTTTGTCACACACACAGGAATGTATAAAAACTTATGTGCAACACTTGTACATAGATTGTGCCTTTAGCACACTGAAGCAGTCACTGGCAACCTGAAGCCTCACAGCTGTTCAGGACAACTCTTATCATACACAACCAGTGGCTGGGGATGATAAGCATTGTAGTCCTGGGGGTGAGGGGGCTCAAACTACCCACTCCTGCCTTAGAGGATAGAGAAGTCTCAACTTATCTAACATTCTGGGGTTAAATTAACCTCTTATGTCCCTTGACAGTGCTGAGATGAGACGACATGAGCAGATGCAAGTGGATGCCAGTGGAACTGCTTGACGAAGTCACGTTCACTCACACTGCCAGACACACTACTCTCTCATCCTCTCACCTCGCCCTTTAGTTATGGACCATACCAGTCCACAAGTTAGTGAGAATTGAGGCTGTCAAAACTCAATACACCTTTAAAAATTCTTCCTTCAATTTATCAATGGTCTAACATTGAACAGACAGTAACCTGAGACCAAGAGAAAATCATATACAGGAGAAGAAGGAAAGAAGGGTGACAAGCTCACACCAGAGGAAATGGGACTCAAAGTACAAGGTTAGCAGGACCGGGAATCTGATATGCCTGGTGTGGTCAAATAATTCTGTAATTGTATATATTTAGGTGTTAAGAAGCTTAATTTAATGAATAATGCTTTTAGATGTGGTGTTTTTGTCCTTCTCATTCTATATATTGGAATTCCTTGTTCAGGTAGCAATGCCCCTGGCTGCATGTTGGCATTAATGCACACTACTAAAGCGGAGATCAGCGGATGCCAGAGGTACAGTTTGGTGAAGCATTCTCTCACAATCTGAGTGCGTGAGAGTTACACTGCTTTATCTGTCATTCAATGCAAGTTCAATGGAACATACAGTGTATTGTATTAGAATGTGAGCTGCTCAATCATAAGTCATCTTCCATTGCTAAAACCATTCTAAACATGAATAGTAGACTTGTGCGATTCGGTTAGCCGACATTCGGAATTCAATGAAAAAGGGGTCCTTTGGTGACATTCGGACCCTCCGACAGGCAAAGGTCATTCACCAAAAAAAATACGAATCCAACTAGCCCTGGTCCGAATGTCATCGAAACTTTCCGAAATTCGGCGACTACTACCCGCGCTCGATCACTTACCCTCTATGTCGCTAGTCAAGTTAGCTTCTCCATTTCATGCGTTACTTTCCCAATTTGTCTCTATTCCAATTGGCTTCTTTGTTTCATGATAGGGGTTGGACTAATGACACAGACACCCAGGCAGACAGCCTGCATTTCCTCATTGCGTTGTTGGAGCTCAGAGATAGAGAAGAAGGAGATAGAGAGTGTCCAGTTGTTGTGTAGGCAGGCAGTTAGCATTAGGCATAGGCAGGCAGCCAGCATTAGTGCCTTATTGCCACTGCAAGGGAGAGTCATCTTTGTTCCTAGGCAAAAAATTAAAAATATTAGGGATTTGTTTGAATAATTTTCAGTGTGATACATCAGCCAGTCTCACAGTTCTGCAGGCAGGTCTAGTGCCTTATTACCACCGTAAAGGAAAGTCACCTTTGTTTCTGTGTTTAACATTAAAAATAATAGTAGGAATTTGTTTAAATAATTTTCAGAGTGACACATCAGCCAGTCTCACAGTTCTGCAGGCAGACCTATTACCTTATTACCACCGCAAGGGAGTCACCTGTGTTCCTATGTTAAATATTAAAAATACTAAACTAGTAGGAATTTAAATCATTTTCAGAGTGACACATCAGCCACCAGCCTTAAGGACCTGGCATGTCCGGAAGCCCTGAATCGGAAGTTAAAAAAAAAAAAAAAGCCTCGTGGACTTAAGTGCTTAAGGGGTTAACTATGTTGTCTGTGTGCGTTTTAAAGGCGTTCCATCCCCCCAATACAACGTTGTCTTAAAGTTAGGTTATATATTGACCAGGTGGAATACTAGGTGGAATAATCGTTAATTGGCCGAAATTCAACATCTAAACATTATCCTGTTCCCTACTTCCAGACAGACTGCGGTTACCAACTCTGTACTACAGTCCATAATAAATATATATAGGTGTTCCAAATATCATTTAAGTAGAGTGGAAGTGGGCAGAGTAGTACAGATCTTTTTCAAATTTCAATAATAATAATTGACAGGTTTCCTGAACAGAGTGCAGTAAAAACAATTCCAGAGTATAATAGCCAGTAGCAAGCAGAACAAGAAAAATGTTTTATAACTGTGTATATTTCTTTCTCACCATATTCTGGTGTTTTCATGTACCTTGGGAGTGGTGTGTGTGTGTGAATAGGGTTGTGCCTCATGGAGGAGGAGGAATGTGATACAGCTGCATTGTTTGCACAAAAAAGACTAATAGATAAATAGAGCCTGATATACTGAGAGACAGACTCTTCAAAACTGCATTGGTAATAGTTGACATTCAAGGGGATAAAAATATTTATTCAAGTGCATGGGAATTTAGGAATTTTTATTTGTCCCCTCTGGTGCAGTTGGTTTAATCCAGAATAAGTCTACTTTGCTTTTATAAATATGGGCCATCGTGCATGAGCCCTCCAAATACTCTGCGTGACCCTAAAGTGATCCTGTCCCCTGAAACACCCTCCCACCAGCTTCCTGGATCCCAATAAACCATGCCAGTGCCTAAACGAATACAGAATTATTTGTAAATCAATTTAATCCCCAACTGTCTGTTTCTACTTTAAGAGATTAACCTCTCCATTGCTTTAGCGACTTGCAGTGTACTGAAAAATAATAATAATAATAATGGATGGATTAATCACACTTCTAAAACCAGTAATAATAATAATAATTCCAATAGTGGTATAAGGATAACCTTGAGGGATGATTTAACCCTTTGAATGTTTTGCAGTGGCACTGAAATGGTTAATAATCTCTCACTCTTTCCACCCTGGTTGTGGAGATTTTCACAGACCCCATTAAAAAAAAAAAAAAAAAAAAAAAAAGATTATTTATTCATATATTGTATTATACAAACTCGTAGCTGCTATTGCGATAGACATACTTTGCAATGAGTTGCAGGTCTTTTTGGCAATAGAAACTCTAATCTTAGTAAGTGAAGATGACACTGCATAGCTGGTGATTAAAAGTGTAAATTTAGGCACTTCACCTCCGATTTTGCTGATGCAGCTGAAAAGCAATAGAAGGGCAATAGGGTGATCACATTTCCATTCTGCCATTCTGAGACATGTGGTCACCCTAATCCCACGGCTGAGGCTCCCGCCGGCGTTGACCATCTTTCTGAGGCTGACATAGTAAGACTTCCCAGTGGGAACTCTTATGTGTCAGCCTCAGAAAGATGGTCAGCACTGGCGGGAGCCTCAGCCGCAGGTCTCACTTGCAGCACCAGCAAACCTGCTCCACCCCAGCTGTCACAGCTGGCGTGTGTTGCTCAATTCCGGGACTCTTTGTTGTCCCAGTGGGGGGTGACCCGGGACACGGGACACAGACCCCCAATAAGGGACAGTCTTGGGCATTCCAGGATGTGTGGTCACCCTAAAGGGCAATGGAGAGGATTTTTTTTAACATTTAGGACACAGTTGTGTGTGTGTGTGTGTGGGGGGGGGGGGTGCAGGAACATTATTATGCTAGATATTACCCCCTCTATTTCCAACAAGTTTGCTATGAACTGAACAAAAATGCACTTACATCATGCCAGGCAACAGAGGAGTTAAAATACCTCCCTCTCTTTAGGATGGACAGTCCCTCTTTGAGACCCAAATCCTCCTGTCTCTCTTTTCTACCCTGGTGATCAGACTGTGTTCTGTTCATATAATTGTATCACATTGCTCCACAGCAATAAAACTCACATTAACATGTAGTTAATCTTCAGTATTTGTATTTGTAAATTAATCAGTGTAAATAAAATACTTTAGTCTTGCTCTATATCCTTTATTCATTTACACAAAGAGGTGTCAGTATGTCACAAAGTAACCTAAAAATTCTCAGTAATGCCCTGCCCACCAGCCACTTCCCCAGCAACATCACCTAAAACACAAGTGTCCCTCTTCGGCCATTTGGAATGTTGGGAGATACGAGTTAATCATGGTCAGTAAAGAGGGCAGAAAAGGTTTTTGAACTGGTGGAGTCACATGGAGTTCAGACAGGTTACTGAGAGGGTAGGCAAGATTTCATGGCACACCAGACGCTACATAAAAGGTTTATTGACAGGGTGCAATATTTCACTTTGTATTATACCTACATCAGGACATTTCAGCATGTGCTATACCTTCATCAAAATCTAGCTAATTCAAGATAGCCACAAATCTTTATCAGCCTCAATATCTGCCTCTAAAGACTACATTGCTTTGCTTTGCTTAAAGAAGTTAAAATTACTATCTCAATCGATAGAAATGTATGGATTTTTCATTTCATGCCTATAGTGCATTTGGTTTACTCCAGAATTGTACCTCTTTAGCTATATGAATAAGGCCCATTGTTTTTGCCACTATGCTGAAGTGCAAAATGATCACCCTGTATGTCTGCTGCATGTCTCATAGGTATGAAATGTAAAGTATCCATCCATTCCATATTTGGATTTTCTGGTTTTAATGGAGTGGCTTTAAAGGGGATCTATCAACTCTATGCATTTTGGTCTAGATAATTAGTAGTAACTAGATGTTATAACGTTTTCTTTTTTAAAAAAAAAATAAAATCACTATTTTGCTGAAATTAAACAAATAAATATTGCCCTGTGTTCTACTCCCAGACAGACTGTGATCACCAGCTTCGTACCTCAGTCTGTCACTCTGCCTCTGCTCCCCTCCCTCGATCCAGCCTCCTCCAATGATGGAGGCTTTCTGCCTGTAAGCTGGAGCGCTCTCATTGGCCAGAGAGAGGCTGGATAGAGGGAGGGGAGCAGAGGAAGAGTGACAGACTGCAGTACAGAGCTGGTAACCGCAGCCTGTCTGGAAGTAGGGCACAGGGCAATATTTATTTGTTTAATTTCAGCAAAATAGCAATTTTATTAAAAAAACAAAAACGTTATAATTTCTAGTCGCTACATAAACTAACTATTTAGACCAATATGTATATAAGTGATAGATCCCCTTTAAACATGATAGTAACATAGTAAATTAGATTGAATAAAGACACAAGTCCATTAAGTTTAACCTTCGCCTCATACCCCAGTGACTGAGAATTTTATAGCTTTCCTGCTACCAGATTAGTTAGTCATTATCAGACCTTCCTGATCTGCCTACTAAAAACAGTATAACTCTACATGTTCCCTTTTGAAAGAAATGTATCTAATCTTCTCTTAAATGTATCCATTGTATCCGCCATAACCACCTCCTTGGGCAAGGTATTCCACAATTTAACAGACCTTACTTTAAAAAACCCTTCCTCTGCTGAAGTCTAAACCTCCTTTCCTCTAGTCTCAAGGGGTGTCCCCTGGTCACCTGATCAGGCCTTGGAATAAATAGCTCAGCGCAGAGATCCTTGTATTGACCTCTCATATATTTGTACAATGTGATAAGGTTTCCTCTTAGTCATCTTTTCTCTAGAGTAAATAAACCAAATTTGTCTAGTCGTTAATCATACGTCAAGTCTTCCATTCCCTTAATTAATTTTGTTGCTCTTCTCTGTACCCCCTCTAGTGCTAGTATATCCTTTTTGAGAATTGGTGACCAAAACTGCACTGCATACTCAAGGTGAGGTCTTACTAATGATTTGTATAACTGCAAAATAATGTTATCCACGCTTGCTTCAATATCTTTTTTTATGCAATACAGGATTTTGTTTGCCTTTGCTACTGCTGTTGTCATTGACAAGGATACCCAGGTCTTTCTGTAGCAATGAGTCCCCTAGAATGATTCCATTAAGTTTATAATTAGCCTTTGGATTATTTCCTCCCAAATGCATGACTTTACACTTTCCCACATTAAACTTCATATTCCATTTGTTTGCCCAATCTGCCATTTTATGTAAATACCTCTGTAGAGAGCAAATATCCTGTTCTGAATTAATTACCCTGCATAATTTAGTGATGTCTGAAAATATTGATATTTTGCTTTCTATATCTATTTCCAGGTCATTTATAAACATGTTAAAAAGCAGCGGACCTAATACTGAACCCTGAGGTACTCCACTCTCCACTTTAACTGTATTGGAGAATTTTCCATTTACAACCACACACTGTTCCCTGTCCTTCAACCAGTTTTGTATCCTATTGCAAAGGTTATCTCCTAGCCCCAATTTCCTTATTTTATACCCCAGCCTTCTGTGTAGCACTGTATCAAATGCCTTTGCAAAATCTAAATATACTACATCAACTGCCTTGCCATTATCAAGGTTGCTGCTTACTTCCACATAGAAGCTGAAAAGATTAGTTTGGCATGATCTATTCTTCATAAAAACATGTTGATTTGTGCTAATGATCTTATTTTTTGCGTTATAAACCTCAATATAGTCCCTTATTATCTCTTCTAGCAGTTTTCCCACAACATATGTCAAACTCACAGGTCTATAATTCCCAGGTTCTGTTTTACTTCCTATCACGGTGCCTGTGCTATGCGGGCGACATTCTGTCAGTTTCCTCTATTCATCTCGCTCATTGGTTGACGTGACTTGTCCCCGCCCAGTATTTGTCCTTAAATACTGGGCCTTGTCACATATCCGGTGCCCTTTCGTGGTCTTTCCGTACCAGTGCTTGTTCCTGTATTTCGTGTTATCTCTGTGTACCGACCCGGCCTGCCAGACGACTCTGCATCTTGTTCCTGCCTGTTTACCGACCCGGACTGCTTGACTATTCTGCATCTTGTTCCTGTCCTGTGTACTGACTCGGATTGGCTGACGTTCCTGCTCTGTGTATTGACCCGGCCCAGCTGACGTTCCTGCTCTGTGTACCGACTCGGATTGGCTGACGTTCCTGCTCTGTGTACCGACCCGGCCCGGCTGATGTTCCTGCTCTGTGTACCGACTCGGATTGGCTGACGTTCCTGCTCTGTGTATCGGCCCAGCCCGGCTGGGCCTCTGTGGTTGCGTATCCCTCCTGTTATGCCTTATCTGGCCTCCAGTTGGGGTTGTGACAGGATCCTCGCTGTCAACGGACAGTCACTCTCTGCAGTCTAATCTCCGTTGTAATTGGTGTCGCCCAGGCGACATTGCTGTGTGTTCCTTCCATCCGTGCAGTCCCTGGTTGGGTTCCTCTCCGGGCAAGTCACTCTAGTCTCCGTTACTGCTACGGCAGTCCACAAGTTGCCTGGTCTCTGTTACTGCTATGGCAGTCTACAAGTTGCTCTGGTCTCCGTTACTGCTACGGCAGTCCACAAGTTGCTCTAGTCTCCGTTACTGCCATGGCAGTCCACAAGTTGCTCTGGTCCCGTTACTGCTTGGGCGTTACTCAAGATTGCACTCTCTCTTTAACACTGAGCTTCTTAAAGGGCCTCACGCTATTAGGGCCTGTCAGGCCTCCCGGCCTAATAGTAACCCATTCGGTGCTGTCTAACTTGAGTATCACACGAAAACTGCCTGACCTGTGTCAGTATATTGTATGCTGTATTGCTTGTATATACTGGACCCGTGTAGGTATACTTCATTGTAACCTGTCCTGTGTCTGTACTATATTGCTGATATATTACTGGAACCGTGAGGGTTATTGTTATTACAACTGTTCAATAAAACTGTGTTTTATCCAAACCTACTGTGTCTGTGTGTCAAACAAAGCATTACAGTTCCCTTCTTAAAGGGATAGTAATGTTTCATAATAAAAGCAGGTCTAATTAATCATCATAGTATTTGGACTTTGGAGAGTGTTATTTCAAGAGTAATTCAATGACAAAGTATCCCCCTCCCGCCCCTTTTACTGATGTAACACTGTTCAGCCAGATCAGAAGGGAGGTGCCCAGGTAGAGAGAGAGACAATCTTCAATTAAGATAAGGGAAAAACCTGAAAAACTTGTCAAGGGGGGCAGGGCTTTCATTGTTCTCATAGAAGAAGATTGTCCCCTGCTGTTATCTGTCTGGTCTATGGATTGCATTCTACATCTGAGAAGAGATGGCTTACACTAGGTAAAAGGGGCGGGAGGGGGATACTTTGCTTGTGAATATCTCTCAAACTATAAAGGTTTGAGATATAAGAATTATATTGTTCTTCAAGTTTTTTTAATGCCTACAAAATAAAGATAAAACGAAGTATTACTATCCCTTTAAATAGAGGCACTACACTGGCTCTTTGCCAATCTTGTGGCACTGAGCCTGTAGTGAGAGAATCTTTAAAGAGTAAATATAGGGGTTTTGCTAACGCTGAAGAACCCTTGTATGTATACTGTCAGGACCTGGTGCTTTGTCCGTCTTAATTTTGTTCAGTCTTCTTGAGTTAACCTAATATCTGATAATTGTATTGTTTTATTTGTTACTTGAGGCTCTTCTACCATTCCTTGCTCCCTTGTATATACTGATGCAAAGAAAGTGTTTAAAACATCAGCCTTTTCCTTATCCTTACTAATCAACTCACCCATCTCATTTCTGAATGGTCCCATGCATTCCCTCCTAAGTTTTTTGCTATTTATATATTTGAAAAACTTTTTTGGAATAGTCTTGCTTTCCCTTGCAATTCGAGTTTCATTATCTGTTTTTGCTACCCTAATTGCCTTTTTGCAATCTTTGTTGCACTCCCTGTATTTTAAAGATTATTCAGTTCCTTTAGACATAACCCTTTGAGATCCAGAGTGGTATGGAATGCATTGCTTTGCAATGCATTCAGTACCACTCTGGCACTCAAAGGGTTAAATAGTTTGAATGATTTTTTTTTCTTTCCATTTCCTTCTTTACATGTGCAGTTAACGACATTGGCTGTGACTTACTTCTTTTGCATTTGTTCCCCATCGGTATATACTGTTGGGTACATTTCTGCAACCTAAATTTGCATTCTGACCTTTTTTCCCCTCAGTATTTTTGCATTTAACCCTTTGAGTGCCAGAGTGGTACGGAATGCCAGTCTATGTGTTGCATTGAAGCCCTTAACAATTTGAAGATAGCTTTTTTAAAATTAAGAGTTTTGGTTGAACCTATACAGTTTTGCTTTGCTAGACTAATCTCAAATGTAACCATGTTGTGATCACTGTTTCCCAAACGTTCTCTTACCTTAATATTGGATACCATTTTTGCATTATTTGTTATCACTAGGTCCAATACATCGTTCTTTCTTGTCGGCACTTCCACCATTTGTGACGTAGTTTTCCGGAAGCATGCTCACAAACCTGCTTCCCTTAGCACTCTGACAGGTCTCATTTTTCCAGTTGATATCTGGATAATTAAAATCTCCCATAATTATAGTATGCCTAAGCTGGGCAGCTTTCCTCATTTGCAATAGCAGTTGGGCCTTAACTTTGTCATCAATATTGGGTGGTTTGTAGCATATACCCACCACCACCTTTTTTTTACTTTTACACCAGATTTAGTCTCAGTTTCTACCCACAACAACTCCACAATTTGGCCAGATTCCTCACTAATATCACCTCTCAAAACTGGATTTAGCTCTGGTTTCAAATATAAGCACACACCTCCCCCTTTTCTATTAATCTTGTCTCTTCTAAACAGGGAATAGCCCTCTACATTTACAGCCTAGTCATGTGCATCATTCCACCATGTTTCTGTTATTCCAATTATGTCCAATTGCTCATTAACTGCCAGCAATTCTAGTTCTCTTATTTTATCTACCACACTTCTTGCATTTGCTATCATACAATTCATTTTGAAGTCTTTATATATATTACTCCCTACATGCCTTTTTTCTACATCTTCATTTACTATGAGTTCTTCCCTACTGACTACATTTATCCCTTACTCTTTCTGTAGGATAAGGTGATGCTTATAGATTTCACTTCTTAAAATATCTGATTTATTTGTGTAATTTGGTATGAATAGAATGCAATTTTCCATTTTTCTTGGTGTTGTGCCTAGATTTTGCCACTCAAGAGTTATGTTAAGTACATCTATGACATGTCCTCTAGCCAAAAATGTGATCGCCACATTCACAGTACATTATGATACTGTCAAATATGGAAACACTGCAACAATTTTTAGGACAAAATCTATAATTCCTTCCATAATTAATCCATTTAGTAGAAATGCTGCCTGCTTTTCTTCCTGGAATTTTACATCCAACAAGCTGATCTCACTGTGATTGCTTTCAATTGGAATTTTATGCAGTTCAATGGAGTTGGTTATCGATAAACCATGGCAATGAACAGTCCAATAGCTGCACTTCAGGACAGTGTATGAGGGCTGTAGTGCATACTAGTGGACACACCACCCCGGCCTAGTACTGTCAGCAAGCCCTGCATTCCAGAACCATAGCATGTAGAGGGAAATGGCGTAAACTTACATGATTTATTTTAAGCCTTGCTTTGTACATTGACCTAAACAAGGCATATAGAAAAGGAGCTCCCCAAACCACCCACAGACTGCCTCACTATCCTCCCCTTGGTGCAAGCGCTGATCAGGGGAAGAGTTTGGGTGTACGCAGCATGCTAAATTATGCAGGAGTAGGGAGAACTTCACTTCCAGCCCTTGTTATTGCATGGAATTGGTGCGGTACATTCATACCAGTGTTTCTGTGAAACATTAGGAGGCATAATGGTTCTGAAATATAAGGCCATGGGCCTTGGCACATGCCCCTCCTTATCTCTTGCAATGACATAGTTGTATCCATTTTTTTTTTTTAACATCTCTATTGAAAAGACCAACAGATACAGAGTAATACCAAACATTCGGCAGTTTGTAAGAAACATCAAAATGAGGGCAAACAGGACAATCATAGACATCAGTGCATACCAAACGCAGGTGGCAACCGCAGAAGGCATTATGTGATATTGACATCTCAGTTAAGCTATTCAAATTAGAGTTGCATGGCAAGAAGAAGAGAAGAAGAGCAGAATGAAATGAGAAAAACAGAAAAGAGGTGGGGGGGGGGGGGAGTCCGTCAGAGTGCCCACTCAATCCCAAACCACCCGCCCGGCCACAACCAACCAACCACGACCGACCGGCCCAGCCACCCCAGATCCCCACCTACATGCAGCCAACCTTGAGACCAGCACCAGGGCAACCAGTATAAGGTGCGACATCCCAATGTGTCCACACATGTCGGTATGATCTCAATTTGTGCATACGAAAGGCGTGTCACCGTTCCATATCCCTGTATTTGTTCACTGTACATGACCAGTCTGACAAGGGGGGTAAGTCAGGGAGCTGCCAAGAGAAAGCAATACGAAGTCTTGCAACTGCCAGCATAAAGTGCACAAGTGGGAAGGAGGAAGGGGTGAACTTAGCATGTCTCCTCAGGAAGGAGACACACACACACACACTCACATGGAGGAGAGAGCCTCATTACATTATTCATATCTCATTCATTATTGCTCAATTATTTTATGGGTTTCAACATTTGCCATGCAAGACAGAGGACATGCAGCCATCAGGTACACACTTAACCCACTGGCTGTCACAGGGTTGTGTATCATCTTTTACCCCACAGGACAGACCTGCAGCTTAGGGGGAAGCATTCTCAAAATGCTCACACTGTAAATCTCCATTTACCTCCCACTTCTCCTCCTTCCCCAGCTCATTCCTAACACTTATACACATGTCTGTGAAGCCCCAACCCCACTCGTGGTTAAGCCTCACCCCTTTTTAAACCCAAATCTCCTCATTGATCTCCTCCCCAGAAGCACCACAGGAGTCCCCTCCAGAGACTCCACAAGACAAAGTTCCCAGGTATAAATATGCTTCCCACTGCTATTTAACTCTGACATGACACACCGCTCTGTACTGAATGCCACTGTATACCTTAACCCTTTGAGTGCCAAAGGGGTGTGCAATACATTGCAAAGAATTGCCTTGCAAACCCATCTGACAGTCAAAGGGTTAACGTGCTGGTCTAACAATCTATTTTCTGCTTTCTATTTGCACAACCCAAACACACAGGCATAATACTGCAATTCTGGACCTAAGTAAAGTAGAAATAAAAAATAACATTGGTGTAATGGGTTCAAGAGTGTGGGGGGGAGCTAAACATTGTGAAGTAATGTCCTCTGGTCCTTAGAGGATTACATTTACCTTCTAACTCTCTCAACACTGGACATGTTCACTTCAATACAAGATTCTTACCTACACAGTACTGTAAAGCTCCTACAACAATCCCAGGGTTGCCACACTTCTACACTTAGAACCTCCACATCCAGGGGACCAGCAAGATCTACTGGTAGAGAGACTGGTAGAGTAAAAGTGATACCTTTATTGGCTAACTGAGAAGCTTTCAAATGCAAACTTTCAAGACAAATTAGGTCTCCTTGTCAAGTATATTTTAGAATGAAGGCTGAATATAAACTACATGACATAGTGTACATTCATGCAAGTTCCTGATTAATATGACTTCCAATGGAGGTTAAACTCTTATCACCAAAGTCTGTGTAAATTACTCTTTAGACTCCAGGAGAGGCATCTCTTTGTAGCTGGCCAAGTGGTGCAAGATTTATATCCCATTTAATGTATTCATAGGAAAATCATGAACACAAAATAAAATGTCATATTAATGAATCACAGCAGAGTGTTGCACAGCTTAAATCTAAGGAAAGGACATTGCAACCAAGTCAGCTGGGAAAGAACAGCACTAAATTCCTAACACTATATTCCAAATTGTGGCTTCACACAGGTAGTGTCTTCCTTTGGAGCCCCTGCTTCTGCTAATTACAGCACTGTGTATATCTGCATGTTTGTTTATTGGTGTATATAGATGTGTGCTGTGGCATGATTGTGTGTGCTTCTGTTATGAGGATGAGAGTCCTGCAGTGATATTATACATATAATGACCGCAAAGAATAGTGAAGACTAAGTAGGTCCGTACAAGAAACATAGAGTTAACTGAAAAGATCATAGACTGCATCTATGAAAGTAAGGAAAATAAAAATGATAACAGCAGCAAACAACAAGGATTTGGGGATGTAAAATATCAGCGGGGGTGCCAATGGAAGCCAGTACCTGGTTGAAGCCACAATTTGAAATGCTGTGTCAGGAATTTAGCACTGTTCTTTACCAACTCACTTCATTACAATTGTCCTTTCCTTAGGCTTAGGCTGTGCAACACTTCATCTGTGCATATCAGCCTCTGCTGTGATTCATACACACACAAAGATACAGTGATACATATAACACATTCACACACACACACACACACACCTGTATTTGTATAAATATATTCACATATACAGTCATATGCATACACACAGGCATATATACATATACAAACACACAAATACACACACACACACACACACACACACACACACACAAATGGAGACCAAAAAACAAAACAAGTGCACCAAAAGCCCAGGAGTGGGTAAGCAGAAGGAAGAACAACCCCCCTACCCACACAAAAAATCTAATCCGCAATTGAAGTACACAAAACAAGTTTGTGCTGAATCTATAGATATTGTGTAATGTCAAAAAGTATAAATTGGAGAACCTTTGTTGACTGAAAATAAGTTATATAAAATGGCAATAAATAATCAATATTTTTTTAATAATAAACACATCAATTTAAAAATACCTAAAAAGTGTGGACCAATATATTTAAAACAATGAAAAAACAAGCCAATATCAGAAATTCAAACAATTATGTCAGCAACAGAAATTTGTGGTACTGGTGTCCTAAAGACCCATACACAAATCCCTAACATCTGACATTCAGCTATGAACAGACATAAAATCAATGGTACTCTCTACAACTCAAAGCATGTAAAAAAGATCAAAAGATGCTGAAATGAGAGTCAGTCATACTCACACCAAACATAAATATGCACTTTCCAAGCACTTCTTTGTTACTAGCAGTCAGAAGCTGTAGTACCTTTTCACCAATTACTGATGTACTGTAAATAATAAAGTTGCTATGCACCCACTGCTCCCCTTCCCAGGACCTCCAAAAAGAGGAATGGAGGTGTGTGTTATGTGTGTATGTATCTTTGTGTGTGTATGCTGGTATATATATGAATTTGTGCATTTTTGTGTATGTATCGGAAGGGAGGTGTGTGTTTATGTTATATGTGTGTTTGTATGTATGTATATTTGTGTGTGTTTGTGTGTATATGCTTGTATATATGAATGTGTGTATCTGTGGATATATGAATGTGTATAGTTGTGTGTGTGTCTATGTCAGTGTGCATGTTACATACCTCCCAAGTGTCCCTCTTTTGGAGGGATAGTCCCTCTTTTAGACCCAAATCCCTCTGCCCCTCTTTCTCACCCTGATGTCCCTCTTTTTAGGAGATCAGATTGTGTGGTGTGTGTATATAAGTGTATCCTATCGTTCTACAGCAATAAAAATTACATTATTATTTGTTTAAACATCAGTGTAAATTAGTCTGAATAAATAAAATACATTGGTCTTGTTATTTGTCATTTATTAAGTTACATAAGGAGGTGTTAGTAGATAAATAGCCTAAAAATTATCAGTAATGCCCCACCCACCAACCACGCCCCCAGCAATACCTCCTAAAACACAAGCGTCCCTCTTTGGCAATTTGAAATGTTGGGAGGGATGCATGTATGACTGTGTGCGTGTATATGTTTATACAGCCACAGGTTACAAATATATAAACACACTCAAAAACAGGCACATATATCACTGGCAACACGTATGTATGTATATTTGTCTGTATGTATGCAGACAGATAGATAGATAGATAGATAGATAGATAGATAGATAGATAGATAGATAGATAGATAGATAGATTGTGTGCGTGTTTGTGTGTGTGTGTTTGCTAATTTCTTATTTGCACAAAGTTAATAAAATGTTTCTTTGCGTTTAGGAGAAAATACCATATGATTAAAGTCTTTCTGTAGCCAGTTATTACCATAAAACCTTTTAACACATACTTGCACTTTGTATAGCTCAATGTCTGATAACACTCATCCCTGTAAAACTACATCCTCTCACATGAAATACAATTAGAGTAGCCACTGTACTAGTTACAGACACACCAGTACAATCTGGATTGCAGCCAAGGGTGTCACTAGCAGAAGTAGTAGTAGACAGTAAAAGTGTTAACCCTAAATACAATGAGATTATTTGATACCTTTGTGATTATGTGTAAAACACAAGTTAGTAATTTATTTCACTTAACCTCTTAAGTGCCAGAAGTGTGTCAATTGCATTGTTTAAAAATTACTTGTAATCTTGTAATCTGCCATTTCAGGTACATTTGAAACAAATTGCTTAAATAAAAAATAGTATGCACTTTCTTGTATGACAATTTTCCTTATTATCAGATGCATAAAACGGTGTGGAGGGTGGCCTTTTAGCTTTACAGCTGTTGGTGGGCTGTGCCCTCCAACAGTTTGAGAGCCACATTTTGTCCACACCAGAGGATGATAGGAGTTGCAGCTGTCCAACAGCCGGAATCACAAGTTTCCCATCCATGTTTTATGCACAACAGAGTACTGTCGGCACTATTCTTGTCTTTCTCTCTGTCCTCCTCAAGATAAGAAAAGCATGCATGTTGACATAGTGACCATACAATGTTTTGCTGAGTATAACGCTTAAAAAGCTTTAGCATAAAACTTACAGATGCTTCTTAGCTGTGTTAGACTGGAGACGTGGGTTATTTTTTTTCTTTCTCTGTGAAAAGAAAGGGAAGAATTTGCAGCACAGATTATGTCTGGAACTCGTTGAACTGTAAAATAGCTCCTCCTAAACTGGGAGTTGTTGGACAGTGTAGCCCCAGTTCACACCAACCAGCTGCTTGTATTTCAAGCAATAAAATGGTCTCTTAGCCAAGAAAGTACTCATTTCTTAGGCTATGTTAACAAAGTCAACTGGTATGTAGCAGTGAAATCATACAGGGGCGGGGAGGGGAAGAGACATTTTGACAACTCTTTCCATTTAATCTTTTTCAATACATTACATGAGATTTAAATGCAACATGCAACATTTGTTTCTTTCTCTCCCAACATTCCTTTCTATCCTTATTTTAACCCTTTCAGTGCCAGAGGCTTAAAGCATTTTATGTATCATGCTGGCCAGACACATTTTCAGCATTTTTTCTATGTATGATTCCATGAGGTAATTTTATAGTTGAATATGGAAAATAATATATTGTTTTTTTCAGATTAAATTCAGCTTTATCATGGTGACTCACGTGAAGTACATTTTGTATAGTGCAATAAGCTATGTCATAAATTAAAAAAAAAAAGTACTTATTTTGCTAATATCATAAACTGCAGTATATATAAAAATATTTATGTAATGTAATTTGTAACCCTTTGAGTACCAGAGGGGTGAGCAGTGCATTGCTCTGCAATGTGTTGCATACCTCTCTGGCACGCAGATGGTTAAACGCATGAATCCCTCCAAGTACAACAATGCCAATTATGTATAGTTTTACCTATATGCATGGCCTGTGCTAAAAGGAGCTGGAGGGTATGTTCATCTTTATGAACTAAAAAGGCACATTCCATTGGTTAAATGGTAAAACTTCCCTAAAACAGCTCATCCTATATTATAATTTGCTAAGGATGTTTGTCAGAAGCTGTCATGCTCAGTAGAGACAGCTGCGCAAGCTGCAGTCATGCGCAGTACAGACTGCCCGTGCTGTGGCTGATACGGATCGGGGAGCTCCGAATTCAGACCATAGTCCTCTCTGCGCCCTGCTCCGTATCAGCTGCGGCGCTGGCAGTCTGTACTGAGCTTGACTGCAGCTCCACCGGTGTTGACCCGTGAACGGGCTTTAAAACTAGTTAACAGTATAAAAGCATATGTTCTGAAAGTAGACTAGTCTTACATAATCAGAATATGTCTGACATTTGATCTTACTCAAAATGATAAAACAAGAAAGTTTGTTAAATGTATG
Source organism: Rhinophrynus dorsalis (assembly GCA_037306005.1). Classification (NCBI taxonomy): domain Eukaryota; kingdom Metazoa; phylum Chordata; class Amphibia; order Anura; family Rhinophrynidae; genus Rhinophrynus; species Rhinophrynus dorsalis. The sequence continues at coordinate 113,036,428 of CM074718.1, forward strand.
GTTTTTCAGACATCACAATAACCCAGCAGATTAATACATTTCCTGAAATTAGATATCCCACTAGATCAAGTGAAGGATCACTTGCCTCTCTACTCCTAGCCTGGTGTGCACAAAAGTTTTCAGAAGCTAGCGCTAAAAGAAAAAATGTTTAACATTTCCAAAATTTCAAAGTAGAAAGAAAAATTCCACAACATAGCTACTTGATAATGAAATAAAAGCAAGAAGTTTATTGGAAAATAAAAAACAAGAATGCCAAAGAAGTACAAAAATAGTGAACAGAGAACTGTCCTAGAATCTTCTAACGCTTTTTGAACCAAATAGGTAATCATATGTGCATTCGCTGTCTTTCAGAAGGGGAGCCTCCGTGGCACCAGCATCAGCTGAATGCAGCAAATGTTTATGTATTGGCAGATCTGTATGTGCTATTGGACCATCACTGGGTCAGCGAAGATCCCAATTTCCGTATTGTGATACAGTCCTATTTACTATTCAGCATTCAGCACTGTTATCATAAACACACATGGACTTTTTTTAATTGTTCTGTTCACCGTTTCAAAGTTATTGAAATAATTGAAAACTATGGGATTTCCTACTACATTCAATAGCAAATGCTCTTCTGAGAAAAATGGCACCCATTGATTGGAGTTGACATACTGTAGGGGCTGCCAGAAGTACAAAAGTACACAAACTACTATCGGTCTTTTTTTTTTTTTTTCAAATGTGACTTGCCTATACCTAAATGATTGTGATTACTACAAAAATTAAGAAGATGTAGACAAGGTATATCACTTTGGAAAGAAAATAACCTGCTGCATCAAAAGAAGGGTAATTTGCTTTTCTAACCCTAGCTTGGGGTTAGAATGTGGAGCAAAAGAAAAAAAGGATTTTTTTTTACATTTCCATTCCTTTTTATATTGTATTCATTATGTACTGCTCTTCCAGGAAACAACACCCCACTGGTATGGGTTGACATACCATAGGGTCTGGAAGAAGCACAAAAATACACCTACCTATTTAAGGGCTCAGTACAAATGTTGGAGTTAAAACCAACGTGAAGGAAAAAAACGGCCTTCGTATGTTAACCAAGACTGGATAACTTGAGATTCAAATCTCCTATACAACACACGGAAACTATAAAACTGGAGTCGCCTAAAATCTGACCTCATCGCCGTTGCAAAACATATGATAAATAATGTGAGAAATGTCCCAATCAAAGAAAGAAGCGAAGTCCGATGTTACCTAGTGCCCCAGCCAATCACAGCACCCCAAAGTATAAAGTTCAGTCGAATAAACTATATATAGATCCAAAGTAACCGACACACCTTTGTCTGTGTTTCAAGTTCCAAGAGCTAGATCACAGGACCCAGGAGCGGAGGCTAGAGAAAGAGCAACAGATAGTAGAGAGGAGCACACATATCAGTTAGGAGTTGGAGAGCATTGGTACGCCATACAACACATAATACACCTTTTCACATACCCATAACACACATACAAACACAAACACACATACACACACATATAGCTTTTTTTTAAATCACACATACACTCTTATAATTTTTTTGACAGTGTGAGTCTGTGAGTGAAAGTGAGTGACAGAGAGTGAGTGAGTGTGTGTGTGTGTGTGAGGGCCTGAGTTAGTGCCTGTGTGTGAAAGGGTGAGAGAAATGGAGAGGAGAGGAGGACAGGAGAGAGGGATGGGGAAAGTAGGAGTAGAGGAGGAAAAGGAGCAGGTGGGCATCCCTGGTCAGGGTAGGGGAGGGAGATCCCTGGGGAGGAGGGGGAGCCACACAAGAAGAGGCACACAAAGTGCAGGGCCTGAGATGGCAATGGGACGAGGGGTATTCCATGGACAGCACCCAACACAGACAGGGCCATCACAAGCAGGGCTGGAGAGCCATATTCAGGGCTCTCAAAGAACCTTTGGGGTAGAGGAGGAGGACAGGGCGAGAGGCCCCAAATTTACAGAGGAGGAGAACCTCGTCCTGGTGGAGGTCATCATCACAAGGGAGAGGATCCTGTTCCCCAGGGGGAAGGTTGTTGGCATGGGGGCCAAGAAGAAAGCAGCATGGAGGGAGGTCCTGGCTGCTGTAAGGGCAGTGTCCAGCTGCAGCCAGTCACTGGAGGCTGTAAAGAAGAGGTGGGCGAACTTCAAGGCCAAGGTGAAAAAGAAAATGGGACAGGAGGTTCTGCATACTGCCGGCACAGAGGGTGGCCCACCCCTGCGCATGGACTAGAGCGAGTGGGAGGAGGCAGTGTGCAGGACCCCAGTGTGCAGGGGATCCCGGGATGGATTGACACTGGGGATGAAAGGAGCATCCATACATATCACACCAAACTTGACACCTACCATACATAGGCCAACACAGTGACACCTGAACACATGGACAGCATTCCACACTACAAATCTAGCAACACAGCTTGGAGGAACTTCAAAGAATGACAGAATACTTGACAAACCCAGCCTGAATGGTAATGGTCAAGTCCCTGTTGAACCCCCTTCATGCTGTCTACAAGAACATCATGCACAGCACAAAAACAATGCGCACTGTCACGTGTCAGTCAAAGATATAACTGTTATGTGTATCACAATGTCATACATAGAGTGACAAAGAGGTAAGCTGGTGAGATAACTCAATGATAAAGTCCCTGACTATGGAGCCTATTCCAACCTCACGGTTGCAGGTTTGAATCCCGGCAGGGTCAACTCAGCCCTTCATCCTTCAGAGGTTGATAAATGTGTAACATTGATTGGGTAATAATAACATCTATTATTTCATCTGCCGATTTGGTTAATTCTGAGAGCGTGTGCTGAAAGCGCTTTGAGTCCCACTGGGAGCACTATATAAATACTAGATATTATTATTATAACCCCTTGAGTGCCTCAGGGATAAGCAATTTATTATTTGACAATACATTGGCTAGTCCCCTGGCAATCAATGGGTTATGGAAGATAGGAAGGCTGGGAAATTACGTGTGTTCTGGAGTATTGTTACTGCATATCAGGGCTAGGCGTTATATATGTAGGTAGTTAGTCCAAGTGGAATAGTCAAGTTTCAGCTTTCTGCATCATATATAGCCTGCAGAGTGTGGATGGCCAGGGGGCATTCACCACCACCACCACTCTGCAGGACATATGTGATTCACAAGGCTCAGTCATGACAGGGGGGACATTCACTAGGGTATCAGAAAGAGGTGACAATGTGTACATGACAACTGCAGTGTCATCACATCTGCAATCCCTGTGTTATTCTGTGGAGCCAATAAACAACTCGTGACATAACAGTGCTTAGGCTCCATAGCATAACATAGGAAAAGGGAGAAGTAACCTCCAATAGTACAGTATAACCATGCCCACTTTTGCTGTGTGTTAGGATTTTAGCTGCCCTGGGGTGTTTTCTCGTGTCCACCAGCTGACTGGGTTGTTGGGTTCCACAGATCATGTTTGTTGTTGTGCTTGGTGTGTCTTTTACTGTTGCTGACATCATTGGTTGGACTCTGTAGTCATTGGTAATCCCTGGTGCATTGCTGTGTTCAGAGGTCATAGTGTCAGGATACACATGATGACCAAAGCTACACCACCGTAGGTTGGTAAGATCAATGTATGGTATCATGTGAAGGTTAGCAGTGTGTGTCAGGATGGTAACCAATGCATTGCAAAGCAATGGAAATGATTCCATCCTGCCACCCAACAGTTCACATGTCAATGTAATAGTCTTGCGGCATGCCTGTCATAGCTCACATCACTCATTACATCATGTCATTTGCCCACACAGCATACACGCCATCCCATGTGGAGGACTCCAGAGGCACCTCCTCTGAGTAGGCCACCACCTCCAGGTCGCTGCCACCACCTCGACCACCGCAGCAACATCAGCCACAGGAGCAGCAGCAGTGGGCACACCATGTACCCCAGGGTCCACCTACCCCCCAGCAACAGCAGCCGCAGCAGCAGCAGCAGCAGCAGCAGTGGGCACACCATGGCCCCGAGGGTCCACCTCTCCACCAACAGCAGCAGCAGTGGGTTGATCTTGCCCTCCAGGGTCCTCCTCCACCACAGCCAATGGCAAGGCACAAGATGCTACAGACTGTGACAATACTGGGCCAGGCAGATTCTCGCACGTGGGCCAGACCATAGCCACCCACCTGGGCATCAGGAAGCCAGGAGGCATCTGAGGTGTGGTCCCTGGACTACTAGCACTTTGGGCTCATTGGGGAGCCACAGTGGCTGCACTGAATTCACTCCCCCACCCCCACTCCCACCAACACCATCACCCACAACCACAACAACACCAGTGCGCCACTCTGAGGCTGGAGAATCAGAGGGGATTGTAAGCATTCTGCTTACCTGCTGAGAGAGCCGCCAGGCATCTGTGGGTGGTCGGTCTCTTTTGTGCTGTCTCGTGGCTCTTTGCCACATCTATTCCCCAGTAGCCGGCTGCTCTGGTTTCCTGGCGGGCAGCCAGCTTCTTGCTCCTACATCCGGCAGTGCTGTGTTCTGCCGGCATTCTGCTGGAGCGCGTCAAGGGAATCACCTGTGACGTTGCGACCCGGCCCTTAAAGGTATAGTACCCTATTGCGCCACCTTCTGGAGGTGGAGCAATTGGTACTTAAACTGCCTGGACATCACATCAGTCGCCCTTTTGTGCTGTTCCAGTGCAGTTGTGTTTCCTGAGCTCTGTGTATTACTTGGTTTGACTGACTACCCGATCTGGTGCTGACCTGTGACTCTGTCCGACTACCTGCTCCGTGTATGACCCTAGGCTTGTCCAACAAGCAATCTAGTGCAGACCTGCGGCTCTGGTTGACTATCCATTCCTTGTTCATTTTAGGTTTGTCTGGTGATCCTCTAGGTGCGGACCTAGTCTCAGACATTCCTTACTACTGCTGCCTATCGATTACATCTGGTTTCCCTACAGGTGCAGACGTGGGGTTCAGACAGTTATCATTCCTGATTTCCTTTCCATATAGTCTGGTATCCTCCAGGTGCGGACCTGTGGCTCTGCAGACTACGCATTCATGTCTGCTTGTGGGCCAGACAGATAATGCCTCTCACGGCTGTCATGGTACATGTTGGTACTAATGACAAAGTCAGTGGAAAATGGAGGTCCGTTAAGAAGGATTTCAGGGACCTAGGATATAAGCTTAAGCAGAGGACCTCTAAGGTAGTATTTTCTGAAATTCTACCTGTGCCACGCGCTACATTAGAAAGGCAACGGGAGATTAGGGAGTTAAATGCGTGGATAAAGACTTGGTGTAAGCAGGAGGGGTTTGGGTTCCTAGAGCACTGGTCAGTCTTTTCCCTTGGGAGCAATCTTTATAGTAGTGATGGATTGCACCTTAGTGGAAGGGGGGCCACGGTGCTGGGTGATAGGATGGTTAGAAGGCTGGAGGAGACTTTAAACTAGAAAGGGGGGGGGGAGCTGCAACACAGGCTGGGGAAGATAGTATAATTGAGGGAATGGGATTAGAGAAGGGTCATGGGGGTGGAGAGGGGGAATGGGCTAGTTCAGCTAATAGGGAGTTGCCATTGTTACAGCCTGATAAAAGACAAATACATCTGAAAAAGAATGAAATCTTTAAGAATGGCAAAAAGATAAAATGTATGCATGCAAATGCTCGCAGTCTGGCTGGTAAGATGGGGGAACTAGAAATGATTGCAGTACATGAGCAGTATGATCTGATTGGAGTGTCTGAAACCTGGTTAGATGATACGTATGACTTGGCAGTCAATCTAGAGGGTTATTCACTTTTTAGGAGGGACAGGGTTAATAAAAGGGGAGGAGGGGTATGCCTATATGTAAAGCAGGCCTTAAAACTTAGTTTAAGGGAAGATATAAATGAAGGGTCCAATGAAAAGGTAGAGGCCTTGTGGGTTGAAATACACACTGGGGGCACACATAATAAAAAGATATTGGTGGGGGTTTGCTACAAGCCACCTAATGTTGGGGAGTTGGAGGAAGCCCAGCTTTTACTGCAAATGGAAAAGGCTGCTAGGTCAGCAAAGGTAATTATAATGGGAGATTTCAACTACCCTGAAATTGACTGGAGCAATATGACTTCAGGCACAACAAAGGGAAATATTTTTCTAAGTATGATAAATGATAATTTTATGTCCCAACTAGTAGAGGAGCCAAGTAGAAAAGAGGCCTTGCTTGACCTAGTGCTCTCAAACGATTCTGACATTGTAAACAGTGTGCAGGTAAGGGAACATTTGGGCAGCAGTGACCATAATATTGTATCCTTTGAAGTTTGTTATGAGAAACCCAATAGCAAGAGTTTAACCAAAACATTCAATTTCAAAAAGGCTAATTTTACAAAGTTAAAAGAAGCTTTAAAGGATATCCAGTGGGATGTAATTTTCAAAGATAAAAATGCACAAGAGTCATGGAATGTATTTAAAATGCTCTTGGGCAAATATACACGTCAATATATACCATTGGGGAATAAGCACAAGAGAAGTAAAGCAAAACCAATGTGGATTAATAATGTGGTTAGCAGGGAAATGAGAAATAAAAAGCAGGCTTTTAAGGTGTTTAAGTCAAATGGGTCAGATGCATCATTTAAAAAATATAAAGAATGTAATAAAATCTGCAAACAAGCAATTAAGCTAGCTAAAATAGAAAATGAGCGAAACATTGCAAACGAGAGCAAGAAAAACCCTAAACAATTCTACAAGTATATTAACAACAAAAAAGTTAAGGTTGATATTGGTCCTCTTAGGACTGAAACAGGTGAATTGATTAGTGAGGATAAAGCTATGGCTGAGACCCTAAATACGTTCTTTGCTTCAGTATATACAAAGGAAGCAGAAATGACAAGCTATGGGCAAACAGACAAAACCATGGAATTTCCTCCAACATCTACATGGCTTACTGAGGACAAGGTCCAAAAGAGACTGGAAAGGGTTATAGTGAATAAAGCGCCTGGACCGGACGGTATACACCCAAGGGTACTTAAGGAACTTAGTTCAGTAATAGCAAAACCATTATACTTAATATTTATTGATTCGCTTTCATCAGGCATAGTGCCCTGTGATTGGAGGAAAGCTGATGTAGTTCCATTGTTTAAAAAGGGAGCAAGATCCAAACCAGGAAATTATAGACCTGTGAGCTTGACTTCCATAGTGGGTAAGATACTAGAAGGGTTATTAACCGATAGTATTCAGAACTATGTGAAGACAAACAATATCATTAGTAGGAATCAGCATGGTTTCATGAAGAACAGATCATGTCAGACTAATTTACTTGCATTTTATGAAAGAGTGAGTAGTAATTTGGACAGGGGAATTGCTGTTGATGTAGTATACTTGGATTTTGCAAAAGCCTTTGACACAGTGCCTCACAACAGGTTACTGCATAAATTAAAAGGCTTCGGTTTGGGTGGTGGTATCTGTACATGGATTGAGAACTGGTTAAATGATAGATGGCAGAGAGTTGTTGTAAATGGAACTTTTTCAAATTGGTCTAGGGTTATAAGTGGGGTACCGCAGGGTTCAGTCCTGGGCCCAATGCTTTTTAATTTGTTTATTAATGATCTAGAAGTGGGAATTGAAAGTAGCATCTCAATCTTTGCTGATGACACTAAGCTATGTAAGGAAATACATACAGAGCTCGATGTTTTTTCCCTACAGAAGGATTTAGATAAACTAAGTGAATGGGCAGAAAAGTGGCAGATGTCATTTAATGTAGATAAATGTAAGGTTATGCATTTGGGTTGTAGAAACAAACTTGCTACATATACTCTAAATGGGAAACAACTTGGGAAATCCTCATTAGAGAAAGATTTAGGTGTACTGATAGACAATAGTCTTCACAGCAGTGTGCAGAGTCACTCAGCTGCTGCAAGAGCAAATAGAGTACTAGCCTGCATAAAAAGAGGTGTAGAAGCAAGGGATGCTAATATTATCCTACCTCTGTATAAATCCTTGGTTAGGCCTCATCTAGAATATGGAGTACAATTTTGGGCGCCTGTTCTAAAAAAAGACATTACTGAACTGGAAAAGGTGCAGAGACGTGCAACAAAACTGATAAAGGGATTGGAGGATCTGAGTTACAAAGAGAGACTAGCCAAACTGGGTTTGTTTACATTAGAAAAGAGACGTCTAAGGGGTGATATGATTACCATTTACAAATACATTCAAGGCCAATACAAAGAACTATCCAATGAATTATTTATGCAAAGAGCTGAGCTAAGAACAAGAGGTCATCCATTAAGACTTGAGGAAAGGCGCTTTCGACTAAAACACAGGCAGGGATTCTTTACAGTAAGGGCGGTAAGGCTATGGAATTCTTTGCCTCGGGATGCTGTGCTTGCAGATAATGTAACTGCATTCAAAAAAGCAATGGATGCCTATCTAGCACAGAACAATATTGACAGTTATGACAGATGGCTTCAAAGCAAATAGGATATTGAGCCGGGGAACTATTTGACACCCTCACACACACACCTACATTGGAAATTGCTCCAGAGGGCTTTTTTGTTGCCTTCCTCTGGATCAACAGGGGTGTTATTGGCATGGGCTGGACTTGATGGACGCATGTCTTTTTTCAGCCTTATCTACTATGTTATCTACTATGTTACTATGAAGGCAGCCTCCAACTTCCGATAAGTGGCGTAAGCTCTGTTGTATACAAATGCCACTGTTTACCGTTTATTGCTGATATGTGCTTTACTGATTTATTATTTGTGCTTAATGAAGTGATTATTACCTATAAATACCTGTCCTGTATTCATTTGTATGAACTGTTACAGGGAGTGAGAGGTCCGGGGATCAGATGGGGATGTCTCCTCAAAGCATCCATGCTGGTGCTGCCCCTCTTGAGGCACTCCATGAAAGTCCACTACCCCACACCACATCACCGCCTCCGCCAGCCTCCAAGCCCTCCACGCCGTTGACACCCACGCCCACAGCGGTCCTGGATGCAGCATGTGTGGCCGTCCAGGGGGAGCAGCTGACAGAGATCCATATGGCATATGGAGCGGAACATCAGACAGATCACGGAGTTCCTCAGGTCCATTGAGGCACAACAAGTGATCTCTAACACACAGCAGCTCCAGTTCCACACCAGCATGATGGAGGTCCTTGACCACATGCTGGTCGAGATGTGGGACTCAAACCGCCGGGAGAACCAGCACTAGGACATGGCCCAGCCATCACACGAGGGGTCCAGTAATGCCAGCCAGCACTGATCCACCACTACCACCAGCCACCAGACCCCCTCGGATAACCCAGCAAAGTCTGAGGGAATCCACCCCTGCAGCCCCCCCAGACCCTCCCAAGAAGAAGAAGTAAGGCCAACCTTCTCCAGGTCCCTCAATAAATGTGCACTTCTTCATAACATCTGTGTCCATGTATGTTTCCTATTCAAAAGGTTGTTTGTTTGGCCGAGTTGTCTCCAATGCATTGCAAAGCTATGCAGTGACCACAACTCAGGCACATCTAACATGGGTGTAAGGTAGTGAACAACAGAAGGGCACATTCACTGTGAAAGAGTTGTCTCCAATGCATCTCAAAGCTATGCAGTGAACACAACTCATGCACATTCAATGGGTGAGCATGCACATCTGATGCAGACACTTTTGTCCAGGTTCAACTCACAGAACATGTGATGTGATTTGAACCTGGGCAACATACACCTGATGGATGCATCATAGCATCCGTGACATGGGGCTGGTTTCACATGCAGGAGATTAATGCTAACGTCCATCACATGGAGGAATACCTACTGAGGGCCATGGAGATAGATGGACATAGCAACAGCGATACAGTTAGTGCCTGCATATGAATCCAGCACATGACCTGGATGACAAATTGATGCTGGATTGGTAATAAATTGAGCCAGGCAATTACAGATGCTCATTGTTTAGGATTGACACATGTGGGCAACAAGGGATATTCATGGGCGTGGAATCAACATGTGACCGAGATATACTTCTGGACCATGGATGCCAATGTAGAGTGAAGACAACACTTGCAACATCACTGTCAACACAACAGTCATGCTACTGGTGAATCATGATCATAGGTGTGAGTGCCAGAGAGGTACGCAACACATTGCTTTAATATGTATTGCTTACCCCTCTGGCACTCAAAAGGTTAACCCCTAATATTCCAGGGTGGTATCCAGTGTATTGCATGTCATTGCATTGGATATCCTCTCTAACTCCAAGGGTTGCAGGGGGCTTGTGGGAATGGTCCACTCAGTCAAAACCTTGTGTCAGTTCAGGTTGGGTTATTTTGAACATGGCCAATTTGGTGTCCCATCAACATGGACACACATGCGTTTTACGCACAAGTGCAGTAGTCCCTGATGAGCCTGGTACACTTTTACATCACAACTCAGGTATCCACATCTTGATCAATGGTGACAGGGACCTCCATGGGCTGTTGTAGCTTAACATCATGGGCTGGACGTGTGTGTTCATCAATATGTGCCAAGGGCACGCACCCAGATCATGTTGCATGCTTTACCAGGTGCATATTTTTGAGTGGCCCTTGAGTGATCTAGACAATAGCTAAATTGGCTATTGGTGTGAGCAGCCACAACTTGCACCCATAGCCAGCACCACCTGTGGACAGCGAGTGTCATGCTGACATGGGAATACCATGTTATTTGGATGATGTACACCAGGTCAGTGCTTGTTGGTGTGTCTGTGGTTGGTGGTGTGGTTTCTTGTACCTGGTATGTACCTGTCAGGTGTGCGTATGTGATGTTTTGGAGTGCATGTTGTGTTTCCATTGGGGACTGGGGTTGCATAGGTGAGCTTGCTTTGTTTTGCACGTGACAGGTATGCATGGTGTGTTGTGATGGCTTCCGTTGTGCTGCTTTGTGTTCCCCCTGTCCCTGTGCAGTTGCTGGATTCTTGTTTGTCTGTGACTTGTTTGTATGGTGTAGTCCAGTGGTTCTTAACCAGGGTGTCATGGCATGTTGGTGTGCCATGTGCACCAGCTCAGGGTGCCTCACTTTTCCCATGATGCTATATTCTGCATTAGTAATATTCATGTTACACATATTTTGGGGATCTGTGTTTCTGGGACATATTATGCACTATATTCTCCTCTTTGTCATTGACACTGTGAGACCTGATGTTAAGCATATGTTATTTTCTTGTTGGAAATTTTCTTGTGCCTTCAAGGGGTGCCCTGGAACATCCAGATTGCATGTTAGGTGTATCTTAGATGGAGGGATTGTGAACTACTCGTCTAGGCCTTGTTGGTGTACTTGATAGCCATTGCAGAGGTTAATATTTGACCTCTATATGCTTGGGTTATGTACTTGTCTGAACTGTTTCTCTGTTTTATTTTCTCCAACGGTGATTTTTACTCTGAGTTTTCTGGTGTGCGGCTAAAAAAATGGGTGTTTAATTTTCTGACTGAAAATGTTTCAATTTAACTTTCGTTGTCCCTACCGCAAACATTTGAATGGCTCTGGGGTAGGCTTTTACATTGGCCTCAATGGGCGATATTTTGACAAGCGTCGTGTTTTCAAAACTGCCGTTAGTTCTTTCTTGTGGGAACATTTGCATCGCATACTTGACTTTGGTTGCCATTTTTTTCTGCTGACGCCAACATTTGGATCAAGCCCTAATGTGGCTGTTTGTCTTTCTACCCAAGCGCTGGTGTTTACAAATATTTTCATATTTGAATACCATTACATTTCCTACTGTATTCAGACCTGCTGCCAGTCCGAGTATGTCAAACCATTGATATTCATAATGATAAGGTATACCATTTTGGCAAGTAGATATTCATCAGCATCAAATGAGGGGTACTTATATTTTACTAAGCTGGTGAAATTGTTTTTTTCTACCCCTTCAAAGATACTTATTGCTTTGAGAAACACATAATCATTAGCTACTACTCTTCCAACGAAAAATGATAACCCATCCTGACATTCTGCAGGGTATTTATTTGTAAAGGTCAGGATCTGATGCACAGACTTTTCTTTTGTTTAAGGAGCATGGCAGTATGTAATAATACATAGTAACATAATAAATTAGGTTGAATAAAGACACAAGTCAATCAAGTTCAACCTTCTCCTCATACCCCAGTATTTTATAGCTTTCCTGCTACCAAATAAGTTAGTCTTTATCAGACCTTCCTGATCTGCCTACTAATAAACAGTATAACTCTGTATGTTCCCTTTGGAAAGAAATGTATCTAATCTTCTCTTGAATGTATGCATTGTATCTGCCATAACCACCTCCTAGGGCAAAGAATTCCACAATTTAACAGACCTCACTGTAAAAAAAACCTTCCTCTGCTGAAGTCTAAACTTCCTTTCCTCTAATCTCAAGGGGTGTCCCCGGTCATCTGATCAGGCCTTGGAATAAATAGTTCACCGCAGAGATCTGTCACGATTTGTAAGAACACTCAAACAAGTTAGTAAGGTAAAATCAGCTTTATTAAGAATAATAAAGTACACAAGGTCATCCTTCACAGGTCCAGATCCGGACAGTACCGTGGCACTTCCCAAATCTGACACAAGTCAGGGTGCAAGAGAACAGAAAAACAAACAGTAATACAGCAGGCTGGATCAGACAACAGGAACCAGGAACAGAACCTCAGCAGTACCAACCCTAGGAAGCGTACCCAAATAGAGAGACAGTAGGTGACTGCAGGGCAGAATCCCTAGAAGGCTAGGGATAGAACGGCAGCAAGCCAGGACACTGGAGAGTGACCTGGCCTAGAAAACAAGGGGTAAAGGAGGAATGGAAATGGTCACCACAAGTGCCCAAATCTCAGAGGACGGGATAGACGGAGGCTACAATGCTGGACACAGAAAGTGACCAGATCCCTAGTAAGCTAGGGAAACAGGAGGAAACACTGACAGGCACTGGCAAGGCACTAGTCCCAGGAGACTAGGTTAAACGGAGGCAACACTGACAGGTACTGGCAAGGTACTAGTCCCAGGAGACTAGGGTAACTGGAGGCAACACTGACAGGCACTGACAAGACAATAGTCCCAGGAGAGTAGAGTAAACAGAGGCAACACTGACAGGCAATGGCAAGGCACTAGTCCCAGGAGACTAGAGTAACCGAAGGAACTACTGACAGGCACTGGCAAGGCACTAGTCCCAGGAGACTATAGTAACTGGAGGCAACACTGACAGGCACTGGCAAGGCACTAGTCCCAGGAGACTAGGGTAACCGGAGGCAACACTGACAAGCAATGACAAGACAATAGTCCCAGGAGACTAGAGTAACCGGAGGCCAACTGACAGGCACTGGCAAGGCACTAGTCCCAGGAGACTAGGGTAACCGGAGGCAACACTGACAGGCACTGACAAGACAATAGTCCCAGGAGAGTAGAGTAAACAGAGGCAACACTGACAGGCAATGGCAAGGCACTAGTCCCAGGAGACTAGAGTAACCGAAGGAACTACTGACAGGCACTGGCAAGGTACTAGTCCCAGGAGACTATAGTAACTGGAGGCAACACTGACAGGCACTGGCAAGGCACTAGTCCCAGGAGACTAGGGTAACCGGAGGCAACACTGACAAGCAATGACAAGACAATAGTCCCAGGAGACTAGAGTAACCGGAGGCCAACTGACAGGCACTGGCAAGGCACTAGTCCCAGGAGACTAGGGTAACCGGAGGCAACACTGACAAGCAATGACAAGACATTAATCCCAGGAGACTAGAGTAACCGGAGGCAACACTGACAGGCACTGGCAAGGCACTAGTTCCAGCGGATTGAGTAGTAGCCACAGCCAGGATCGGTACACAGAGTGATAGACAGCCAGTCCTAGTCAGCAACTGATCGGGTAGTCAGCCACAGCCAGGATCGGTACACAGAGCGGTAGTCAGTCAGTCCTAGTCAGCAACAGATTGGGTAGTCAGCCACAGCCAGGATCGGTACACAGAGCGGTAGTCAGCCAGTCCTAGTCAGCAACGGAATCACGGGCAGCAGAGACAGGAGCAAGGTCAGGCAAAACTGGGTCATACACTGAGCAGGAACCAACAGCAGTACAAACGCCAGGTACAGGAACACAACGAAAGGGCGCCAAAGTAATGACAGGACTGAGGTTAAAAAGGCTAACGCTGGGCGGGGCAGAACCCAGCAGCCAATATGAGCCCAGCAGGAATAGAACAGGAAGTAGCAATGTCGCTGGCAAAGAAGATCACGGGCACCGTGATAGTACCCCCCGGAGGAGGCCCAGGCTTCTGAGGAAACTTGGGGTGGAACCTGCGCAACAGAAGTGGAGCATGGATGTCTGCATGGCTCACCCATGAACGTTTCTCTGGACCATATCCCTTCCAGTTATCACGGTGCCCGTGCTCAAACCCGCAGGCGACATTATTATTCCTGATTCACTGCCTCTCTCTTATTGGTCTTGTGATCCTGACTCCATCCAGGGCCAGCCTTTATATACTCTGTCATGTCTATACTGAGGCGCCCTTTCGTGGTGTACCTGTTCCTGATGTTAGTTCCTGTTTTGCTCTGATCGTGTATGACCTGGCCTGCCTGACGACGTTCCTGCGCATCCTGTGTTGCTGTTTCTGTTGCTGACTGATCTGGCTGAGAACCTGCTCTGTTGCTGACTGATCTGGCTGAGAACCCACTCCGTTGCTGACTGATCTGGCTGAGAACCCGCTACGTTGTTGACAGTATCTGGCTGAGAACCCGCTCTGTTGCTAACTGTGCCTGGCTGAACCCGCTCCATTGCTGACTGATCTGACTGAGAACCAGCTACGTTGCTGACTGATCTGGCTGAGAACGCGCTCTGTTGCTGACTGATCTGACTGAGAACCAGCTACGTTGCTGACAGTATCTGGCTAGAACCCGCTCTGTTGCTGACTGATCTGGCTGAGAACCTGCTATGTTGCTGACAGTATCTGGCTGAGAACCTGCTCCGTTGCTGACTGTTCTGCCTGAGAACCCTCTCCGTTGCTAACTGTGCCTGGCTGAACCCGCTCCATTGCTGACTGATCTGGCTGAGAACCTGCTACGTTGCTGACAGTATCTGGTTGAGAACCCGCTCCGTTGCTGACTGTTCTGGCTGAGAACCCGCTACGTTGCTGACAGTATCTGGCTGAGAACCTGCTCCGTTGCTAACTGTGCCTGGCTGAACCCGCTCAGTTGCCTCTATATGTCTAGCATTCCACTCTGCTGCCTTCCTGTTGCGCTTGTCTGTAGTAGAGCTGCGTGGCGCTTCCATTTTCTTGCTGGCCATAGGCTGAGCATTCGTGCTATAGCCTCTTACTGGATAACCACCGCAGGCAGTGTGCACATGCGAAGTACCGGTTCAGTGCTGTATAGTGCTGACTGAGTTACTCTGATCGCCATCTGTGTCCTCCTCCATTTTCATAGCTGGGCTCACTCCCTGTGGGAGTTGCAGACTTCACTCTGGGCGTTAGCTCTAGACCCTTTCAGTGCCTAGATCCTCTAGGCAGGGTCAGTGCTCCATTCCTTCCTGCAGTAGCCTCAAGGCTCAAGAGCCAGCTGTTGCGTTACATCACACTTTGCAAGTGTGCAGGGACACAAGTTGCCTTCGTGTAGTGTGTCTCGATCCAACCCTAGCGTTCTAGGGTTTTCCTATCAGAAGCGGTTGCCTTGGTCTTATTGTGACCCTAGTCCCTAGGGTCAGTGTTGCCTCGTTACTACTGGGTTCAGTGTCTCCTAGGCGTCTGGGTCTCATGCCAGTTACCTACTACTGGACTCCTAGTGATCTAGGGTCCTGCCACCAGCACTTGGGCTGCCTATCCTCCGCTAGCCCCTAGTCCGCTAGCGTTTGGTTGCCTATTGTCTTGTGTGCCTCCAGTCATTTGGATTCAAGTTCAGAACTCTCTCCAGCCAGCTGTTGCCTCCATCTCGTCCTATATCTGAAGGGACTGGCTTGTTATTGCAATATATGTTCTGTTATTGTGGGCTTGTGGGCCTAACTTACTGTATGTACTTTATCCTGATCAAGACATTTTAACCTTACTAGTCGGGTCTGAGTGTCCATCAGAAACCGTGACACCAGTGCACCAAGTATTGGATCTGCCCACGGAATCTACGTGAATCCAAAATACTCTGCACTTCATACTCGTCATGGTCTTGTACACGAACCGGACCAGGGACTGCAGGGGTGGTGGTATAGCGATTACACACCAAAAGTTTGAGAAGCGATACATGGAACACGTTATGTATCCTCATAGATGCCGGTAATTCCAAGGCATAGGAGAGAGGGTTGACTCTACGGAGTACCCGGAACAGACCCACAAATTGGGGAGCCAATTTATTGCATGGAACTTGCAACTTGAGGTTCCTGGAGGACAACCATACTCGGTCCCCCACCTGGAATAAGGGGGCCAGCAACATTCTTTTATTGGCATGCCACTGATATAATTGAAAGGAGTCACGTAGGGAATTCTGGACTTGTGCCCAAGTGGAGCGAAGTTGCCTAATGTGCTCATCCAGAGCCGCTGTGCTTGGAAAGTGTCCGGGAACAAGCATGGTTGGAACCCATAGTTGATAAGGAAGGGTGAGCTCCCGGAAGAAGTGCACAGAGAGCAGTTCCTGGTGAACTCTGCCCACGGCAACAAATCGGCCCAGTTATCCTGATGGTTGGAGATGAAACATCTTAGAAATTACTCCAATCCCTGATTGGAGGTCTCAACGGCTCCATTAGTCTGGGGATGGTATGCGGATGAAAATGAAAACTGGATACCCATTTGGTCACAGAATGCCCTCCAGAACCTGGACATGTGTGACCATGGACAGTCACCATTGGGAACCACTTGCAATAATCCCACAGGAAGGTGTCTTGGGGTCTTGGAACAAGCACAGGTGGCACAGGCAGCTGTAAATGCCGCACAATCGTCTCTCAACCCAGGCCACCAGAACATCTGGGACAGGGACCAGATCAATTGATTCTTGCCCACATGACCGGCCACACGGGAGGAATGATATGTCTCCATTAACCTGACCCGGAATGGCTCAACCACAAAACACTTGCCCATGGGTTTCTCCTGCAAAGCCAAGATCTCCTCACCCAAAGGGGATGTGATACTGGTGAGCAGAGTGGCTAGTATACAATGTGGAGGTTAATTGGAACTGGTGCACTGTCGGACTCTGGACTGGGACCAAAGTGTCTGGATAGTGCGTCGGCCCTCACGTTCTTGGTACCGGGTAGGTAGGAGAAAATAAGTTGAAACATGACAAAAACAATGCCCATCTGGCTTGTCTCGGGGACAATCTTTTAGCCTCTGAGAGGTAAATAAGATTCTTATGATCCGGCAGAATCAATATTGGAGCCCTGGTAGCCTCCAGCAGATGGCGCCAATCACATAATGCCAAATTGATCGCCAGTAGTTCATGATCGCCAATGTCATAGACACTTTGGG
Source organism: Rhinophrynus dorsalis (assembly GCA_037306005.1). NCBI lineage: Eukaryota > Metazoa > Chordata > Amphibia > Anura > Rhinophrynidae > Rhinophrynus > Rhinophrynus dorsalis. The sequence continues at coordinate 113,053,763 of CM074718.1, forward strand.
CCTTAGTCATCTTTTTCGAGAAAAATCCGCATGGTCTTAACGTCTTGCCAGGCCCCGGTCTTTGAGCCAGCACTGCCCCTACACTTGTCTCTGAGGAGTCAACCTCCAATGTGAATGGCAAACCAGGTATGGGATGAGACAGTACAGGGGCAGGGGAGAATGCGGATTTCAGGGTTTCAAATGCCCTCTCTGCCTCTGGGGACCACAGAGAAGCGTTAGCACCTTTATGGGTCATGTCTGTAAGTGGTTTCACAATCGCGAATGAATTTCCTATAGTGATTTGCAAAACCCAAGAACCACTGTAAGGGTTTGAGGCCTGTGAGTCGTGGCCAATGTAATACGGCAGAGAGTTTTTCCTTGTCCATAGCAAAGCCCTCATTAGAAATGACATAGCCGAGGAATGACACCCTGGTTTTGTGAAAGTCGGATTTTTTGAGTTTGCAGAATAATTTGTTCTCTCTCAGCCTCTGCAAAACAGCTGGGACATGTTTGCGGTGTGTCTCCAAGTCAGGAGAATAAATCAGAATATCGTCCAGGTAGACCACTACACAGGACTGTAACATGTCCCTAAGAATATCGTTTATAAATTCCTGTAATATTGCTGGGGAATTGCATAGCCCGAAGGGCATTACTAAATACTCGTAGTGGCCCATCCGAGTATTTAATGCAGATTTCCACTTATCACCTTCTTTGATCCGCAACAGGTTATACTCTGCCCTTAGATCCAATTTCATGAAAATGGATGCCCCCTTTAATCGATCGAAAAATTCGGTGATGAGTGGAATATAGTAAGTGTTTTTAATCACTATCTTGTTCAGACCCCTATAATCTATACAGGGTCTAAATTCTCCATTTTGATTCTTGACAAAAAATAATCCAACCCCAGCGGGCGAGGAAGATTTGCGGATTATCCCACAGGCCAGGGCGTCAGCAATATATTCCCCCATGGCATGAGTCTCCTCACAGGACAATGGATAGGTTCTGCCCTTCGGAGGTATGGCACCAGGCACAATATCAATAGCACAATCATAAGGACGATGCAAAGGCAAAGTGCTAGCCTCTCCATTACTGAACACATCACTGAAAGACTGGTATTCAGGCGGTAAAGAGGGAGAGGTACACAAAATCTTAGTAGGCTGCCTCAAGCAGTGAGCCATGCAATAATCAGGCCAAAATCTCGCAGGACCTCCCATTCATTCTGGGATTGTGAGTATGCAGCCATGGGAACCCCAGTATGACCGCATAATGAGGAGACTGAATTATCTGAAACTTCAAAGTCTCCTTGTGGAGAGCTACGATACAGATCAACAACAGACATATCTCCTGAGTTACCTGGGGAGGTACCAACGGTCGTCCATCAATGGCCTCAATGTCCAGCGGGGACTCTCTATCAACCAAGTGAATGTTATGCAGAACAATTAATTCCCTGTCCATGAAATAGCCACCCGCGCCGGAATTGATCAAGGCAGGAGTGGTAAAGGACGAGGCTGCCCATGATGCCACAACATTCACCACAGGTTTAAGTAGTGTTCCCTCTGGGGACTGGTATACGCCACCTAGGACGTGTCCCCCACTGGACCCTAGGTGCGTTAGTTTCCTGGCTGCACGGGACATGTCCGTAACAAATTACCTGCCTGTAGCGGTTTTATCAGACACTCAGACCAGAGGTAAAAAATAAAACACAGTTTTATTGAGAACAAATGAGGAACACGGCCCCCTAAGGGCAGAAATTGGTAATGACACGTAACTGAAGGCAAATATGGTAGTATAGCAGACACAGTATGGATAAGGAGCAATACTGTACAATGCAATGGAAACAGAGTATAGCAAGGGTTAAAGTCCAATGCAAGTAATCAGTCTCTGATGTGGTGTGTAAGACAACACCCAGTAGAGGACAGGAGCAGCCAGAGACTGAGGTGCGAGGTGGAGAGCACCTAGTAGTGAGTCCAAACAGTAGTCCTCTAAGACTGGCAATATGCAAGACCAACCACTTGTGCTAGAGCTAAATGGTACAAGAGCCAAGAGCACTCTGCCGTGCGTAACGGGATTAACCACACTGCGTGAGCTGAATGGGACCAGAGCCAACGGAACCCTTCCGGTGCTGAACAGGTTAATGACACTGCGAGAGCTGAATGGGACCAGAGCCAGTAGCACCCCTTGGTGCATCAACGGATACACACACTGCAAGAGTTGAATGGGGCCAGAGCCAGTAGCACCCCTTGGTTCGTAAATGGATACACAACACTGCCAGAGCTAAGTAGGACCAGACAGAGACAGATTAAGGCTCCATAGGGCCCTAGGCAAGGTAGCATTTTGGGGCCCCACATCTTTTGATCTGGTGCTTCTGACACCCAGTGCTGTTAGCAGGTACTGTTTGTTTTTTTTTGGCTATAACGGAATTGGGAGCAACTGGATGGTGCTGGTGTCTTTCAACTAAAAGGGCATCTGACACAAGATGTTTGTGGCAGCAACAGCAGGGTCTCTGTCTGTGATTCATCTCTTGCAACCAGGGCCCCTCATATTGCCCTGGGCCCTAGGCAGAAGCCTAGGTTGCCCTAATGGATGATCCGGCTCTGGGACCAGAGCCAGTAGCACCCTTCCGGTGCGTAAATGGAGCGAGTGTATTGCAAGCGCTGTCCGTATACAGTTAACGGAAGCCACAACTGCTCTGCAAGTATAGCGGACAGGCTCAGTAATGAAGGCAACCAGCACAGCTAGTGTTAACGGAGAGGCTCGGTAATGAAGGCAACAAGCTCAGCAAGTGTTAACGGAGAGGCTCGGTATTGGAGGCAACAAGCTCAGCAAGTGTTAACGGAGAGGCCCAGTATCTGAGGCAGCAAGCCCTGCAAGTGATAATGGACAGGCTCGGTAACGGAGGCAACAAGCTCAGCAAGTGGGAGGTCAGCATATATAGCTCAAGATTAACAGTTCACAATGTCACCAAGCGACATAGACGAGATCTCGCTGGAACAGGATCACAGGAAACCGGTCACGAAGCAGGAATGTCAGCCAGGCCAGGTCATACACGGAGCAGGAGTGTCAGACAAGCGGATCAATCACGGAGCAGGAACGTCAGCCAGGCCGGGTCATACACGGAGCAGGAGTGTCAGACAAGCGGATCAATCACGGAGCAGGAATGTCAGCCAGGCCGGGTCATACATGGAGCAGGAACCAGTAGAATAGTCAGACAAGCCAAATCGGAACGCAGGAACACAGCAACGGAAGCACTGGTACTGGAACACCACGAAAGGGCACCTGACAGGTGCCAGAGGCCCGGTATAAGAAGGTCACACTGGGCGGGCATAACCAAGCTCCACCAATAGGAACACACCACAGCAGAGAGTGACAGAAAATCACGGGAACCATGATACTGCCTTCCCACAGTACAGACACAGGCCTTGTCTGCGGCGAAAGGACCGTTCCTCCTTAGATAAACGTGTAAAGCCCAGCTGCATAGGTTCAGTCCTCCCGCTCGGGAGGAGAGGGAGGCAAGGGTGGGAAACCAGAGCTGGTCGATGACCCAGTCAATGGTCTCTGCCTATGATCTTTGTAAATAATCCTCTTCCTTATATGGGAATCAATCAGGATAGCATAATCAATAAATGTATCCAGCTCCTCTGGCAAATCTCGATCTGCAATTTCGTCTTTTATTTTATCATCGAGGCCTTGCACGAAGGCTGCCACAAGTGCCTTATCGTTCCAACCTACCTCTGCTGCAAGCATACGGAATTCGATGGCGTAGTCTGCAACCGTATGTGTGCCCTGTTGAATTCTCATTAAACGTTTAGCAGCAGAGGTGGTGTGCCCGGGAACCTCAAATACACTATAGAAGGCCCTTAGAAATTTGGCAAAGTTTGTGGTAATTGGTGTAGCCTTCTCTCAAATCGGATTTGCTCAGGCTAGAGCTCTGCCCGTCAACAAGGATATCATGAATACCACCTTGCTTCTTTCACTCAGAAAAGCTTGTGGTACTAGTTTCAAAAAAATTTCTAGTTGGTTCAAAAACCCACGGCATAGAGTGGGCTTACCGTCATATCTTAGTGGGAGTGGAGCGGTTGCGGACAACCCTCCACCGGAAAGACTCGGAGCCGAAGCTTGTGCCATTGGTGCCTGGACTGGGGTGGACACCGAAGGCTGTACAGGTTTTTTAACGTATGTGGTACACTCCAAAATAGTCTGTATAGCCAGGGACAACTGGTTCAATCGTTGCTCTTGTGCATCCATTCTCCAAAGGAGATTCTGAGAGCTACCTTCACCTGCATTGTCTGAGGTCATGGGCCTTTTGTGCTGTCATGGTTTGTAAGGACACTCAGACAAGTTAGTAAGGTAAAATCAGCTTTATTAAGAATAATAAAGTACACAAGGTCACTATCACGGTGCCCGTGCTCCTTTTTTGTTTTTCTGTCAGTCTATCCTGTGCTTTGCTCCCATTGGCTACCGTATGTTTGTCCCGCCCAGTATGACCTTTATATACTGGGCTATTGGCACCCCTCCGGTGCCCTTTCGTGGTGTTCCTGTGACAGTGCTTGTTTCTGCTCAGTGATTCCCAGTGTACTGACTTGGCCTGCCTGACTACTCTGCATATTGTCTTCTGCTCCTGTGTACCGACCCGGATTGCCTGACTATTCTTCTGCGCCTGCTCCTGTGTACCGACCCAGCTTGGCTGATGTTCCTGCTCCTGTGCACCGACCCGGCTTGGCTGACGTTCCTGCTCCATGATCCGACCCAGCTTGGCTGACGTTCCTGCTCTGTGATCCAACCCGGCTTGGCTGACATTCCTGCTCCGTGATTCGACCCGGCTTGGTTGGCGTTCCTGTGCTGTGTCGCCTAGGTGACATTCTGACTGTCTGGCAATTGTGTCACCATTTCCTCCTGCAGAGAACCATGGGCCAGTTCCGTTACTGCTACGGCAGTTTGCCTTGGGCCTAGTTTCCGTTACTGCCTCTGCAGAGTGCAAGTGTCTGCCTCCATTACTGCTCCGACAGTGAGCCACCGGTTTGCTTCCGTTACTGCCTCTGCAGAGTGCAAGTGTCCGCCTCCGTTACTGTTATGGCAGTTTACCTTGGGCCTAGTCTCAGTTACTGCCTCTGCTAAGTGCAAGTGTCTGCCTCCGTTACTGCTCTGGCAGTGAGCCACCGGTTTGCCTCCATTACTGCTTCTGCAGAGTGCAAGTGTCTGCCTCCATTACTGCTACGGCAGTTTGCCTTGGGCCTAGTCTCCGTTAGTGCCTCTGCTAAGTACAAGTGTCTGCCTCTGTTACTGCTCCGGCAGAGTGCAAGTGGTCTGGTCTCAGTTACTGCTACTGCAGTACCTTATGTGACTCTGTTCCCATTGTTTCCTAGGCAGTTCACGTTTGTTCTGCTTATCTGTTTCTGGGCATTACGAATCCTTCGGCTGTCTATATGCAGAGAGTCCCATCACAGACCTCTCTGCACATGGGACTGTTTACACTCAAAGAAGACCATTAACCCATGCAGTACCTTGCTCCTGGGAATCCATTATAATCTGCCTGACCTGTGTCAGTATAGACTGTTGTGGACTTTATGTTTATGCTAGACCTGTGTAGGCATATGTTTATATAACCTGTCGTGTGTCTGTATTATTCAGCTTCTATACTACAGGACCTGTGAAGGTTATTTTATTACTGCGATTTCAATAAAACTGTGTTTTATCCTAAACCACTGTGTCTGTGTGTCAAACAAACCGTTACAGTCACCCTTCACAGGTCCAGATCCGGACAGTACAGTGGCACTTCCCAAAACTGACACAGGTCAGGGTGCAGGAGAATAGCAAAACAAACAGTAATACAGCAGGCTGGATCAGACGACAGGAACCAGGAACAGAACCTCAGCAGTACCAGCCCTAGGAAGTGTACCCAACTAGTCAGATGGTAGGTTCTATCCCTAGAAGGCTAGGGATAGAACGGCAGCAAGCCAGGACACTGGGGAGTGACCTGGCATAGAAAACAAGGAGTAACGGAGGAATGGAAATGGTCACTACAAGTGCCCAAATCTCGGGACGGGATAGATGGAGGCTACAATACTGGACACAGAAAGTGACCAGATCCCTAGCAAGCTAATCAAACAGGAGGCAACACTGACAGGCACTAGCAAGGCACTAGTCCCAGGAGACTAGGGTAACCGGAGGCAACACTGACAGGTACTGGCAAGGCACTAGTCCCAGGAGACTAGGGTAACCGGAGGCAACACTGACAGGCACTGGCAAGGCACTAGTCCCAGGAGACTAGAGTAACCGGAGGCAACACTGACAGGCACTGGCAAGGCACTAGTCCCAATGGATCGGGTAGTAGCCACAGCCAGGATCGGTACACAGAGTGATAGACAGCCAGTACTAGTCAGCAATGGATCGGGTAGTCAGCCACTGCCAGGATCAGTACATAGATTGGTAGTCAGCCAGTCCTAGTCAGCAACGGATCGGGTAGTCAGCCACAGCCAGGATCAGTATACAGAGTGGTAGTCAGCCACTCCTAGTCAGCAGCGAATCGGGTAGTCAGCCACAGCCAAGATCAGTACATAGAGCGGTAGTCAGCCACAGCCAGGATCGGTACACAGAGCGGTAGTCAGCCACAGCCAGGATCGGTACACAGAGCAGTAGTCAACCAGTCCTAGTCAGCAACGGAATCACAGGCAGCAGAGACAGGAGCAAGGTCAGGCAAAACCGGGTCATACACGGAGCAGGAACCAACAGCAGTACAAATGCCAGGTACAGGAACACCACGTAAGGGCGCCAAAGTAATGACAGGACTGAGATTAAAAAGGCTAACGCTGGGCAAGGCAGAACCCAGCGGCCAATAAGAGTCCAGCAGGAATATAACAGGAAATAGCAATGTCGCTGGCAAAGAATATCACGGGCACCATGATAAGATCCTTGTATTGACCTCTCATATATTTGTACAATGTGATAAGGTCTCTTCTTAGTCATCTTTTCTTTAGAGTAAATAAACCAAGTTTGTCTAGTCGTTCCTCATACGTCAGGTCCTCCATTCCCTTAATTATTTTTGTTGCGCTTCACTGTACCCTCTCTAGTTCTAGTATATCCTTTTTCAGAACTGGTGCCCAAAACTGCACTGCATACTCAAGGTGAGGTCTTACCAATGATTTGTGCAATGGCAAAATAATGTTATCCACTCTTGCTTCAATACCTCTTTTTATGCAAGACATGATTTTGTTTGCCTTTGCTACTGCTGTTTGACAATGTTCACTGTTTCCAAGTTTGTAGTTGATAAGGATACCCAGGTCTTTCTCTAGCAACAAGTCCCCTAAAATGATTCCATTAAGTTTATAAGTAGCCTTGGGATTATTTCCTCCCAAATGCATGACTTTACACTTTTTTTATCGGACTAACGTTCCATTTTAAGGACAATCTTTCAAGCCAGAAACATATAGTGGAGTTTATCCTTCTGTAAATACAGTGTAAGTATCCAGCATCAAGAATCTACCAAGGGATTACAGTTTGGTGTAAAAGACGTGTGGAGACAGTAGGCTGAGAAGGAGCACAATGAGAGAATGATAGCCAAGGCCAGGGCAGGCTAAGGACAGAGGCAAAACCGAACAAGACAAGCCAGAGGTCAAAAACTGGATAAATATAGACATGGAAGAGCTATGAATACAACCGCTAGTTAGCTCGAAAAGTGAGTACTGAGGTTGGCGGGAGACGGCACTTTATAGGCCTCAACTCCATCTGACGTCACCACGCACAGTGTCACGGATCCAGGAAGAGGCCGAGATCCGCAACCGTGCATGTGTGAACCGACAGACAGATCCAACTGCTCCATGGGAGACCCGATCGCAGCAACTCGTCTGTTTTAATGGGATGAAGAACATTGATTGCAATAGAATGAACCATGTACGTGGGTAGGGCAGTGAAAGATGAGAGGCAAGATAGCCAGGAGGATAATGGGATCTATGGGAAAGCAAAGAAAGGGAGAGGAAAATGTAAAATGACAGGGAAAGTTTGAGTAGTCAGACAGGGTAGGAATGCCAGGAAGAGAATAAGGTGGATTCCTCGAGTTAGACACACCTTCGGTCTCAGGTGCAGTGATGGTAGCCAGCCAGAGAGATGGAGGGGAGGAAGAGGAAGGCTGCAACTACAGGGACAAAGGAGGAAGCTGCAGGGCCTTCTCCATTACAGGTCAATGTTACTACATTTTAGAATGAGAATGACGTTCTGATCTGCAGTGTTGTAGCCAACTCTCGAGTCGTCTTCAACCCAAACCATTCCACCACAGTAGCTCAGCGCCAAGCAGCATGGAGGTAGATCACAGGCTTATCACTGACATCTTGAAGCACAGTTATTTCTTCGCTATAAGGGGGAACAGTGAAGAAGAAGATAATTTTGGAGGAGAAGTCTAGATGTGCCCCTGGTGGTGGACCACTTGTGATCATGAAATTAATTTCAAGGGAGTCAAGGATGAAGAGGTCTATGGCTCCTTAAATATTACTGGATTTGCCTTAAGGCCCAATAACTGGTCAGGACTTTAGGGTCTATCAGTTTAAGCACAGGTGAGTTTATCAGAGGCTCAGTTATTGTGATTGACACCTGTGCTTGAGCAGGAAAACATCAAGTCATGGCGTGGAAGTGGGTCCTGAGGGCATGGGGTGGGAACCACTGCTCTATAGTACAACTGTGTTGACACAATTATATAACATGACAACTTATGTTTCTTAAAGCACAATCACTCAAATCTGATTGGCTAGGATGTGCGTAAGCAGATCTCAGCCAATGGCTGTGAGGGAATTGTGAGTGAACTGGATCAGAGACTGCCCATATATAAAGACAGTCTCTGCTTAAATTCCCCATTGTGGATTGGGCATCAGCCTGAGAGAAGGGGAACCTGTGGCACATGGCGCTGTTTCCTCTGCCGCCTCCATTGCGGCCACACACAGCAGCAGAGAAAGTTAAAAAACTACATATTATATTATTATAAATATTTGAGACTTACAGATCTTATTGGCGCACAATTTATTATTATGATGGCATATGTTTGGACACTTCATGAGGCATATTGACTTATTCTTGGACACGCAATACATTTGCAATGTGTTGTGTACCCCTCTGCCACTCGATGTATAGTGTATTCCTTTTATTAATACTTTTGTTTTATTTTTACAATTAAGAAGAAAGAATACTGAAGAAAAGGCAGAAGATAGAAGAGACGAATGAAGAGAAGGACAGAAGGAGAAGGACAGAAGATGACCAGGAAGCTGAGGACATCAGGATTAATGGTAAGTGTTACTTTTAATCAGATTTTTTTTTTAACTTAAGTTAACCCTATGAATTCAGGTGAGGTAATTATACCCCACTGGAATGCATAGGGTTAATTCTACTAATGTCTGACACATTTTTTAAAGTTTGGATATATTGGCATGGGGCTTAGGGCTCCATATCTATCATGGTCCCCGTGATCCTTCTGTCACTCTCAACTGTGCTGCTCCCGGATTGGTTGAGCTGTGTTGGCCCGCCCCTGGTTATCCGTTATAATCCGGTCACTGGCACCTGTCAGGTGCCCTTTCGTGGTGTTTCCTGCTAGCGTTGCTGTTTCTGTATCCTGATTCACAGTGTACCGACTCGGCTTGACTGACGACGTTCCCTTATTCCTGTTCCGTGATTGACCCGGCCTGGCTGACTTCCTGCTTGTTCCTGATCCGGCTTGTCTGCGAATCTCCTACGGCATCTGACCCGGCCTGGCTGACGACCCTTCTCCGTTACCGAACCGGCTTGTCTGCGAATCTCCTGTGTATCCTGATCCGGCCTGGCTGACTACCGAGTACTCTTATCCTGCTCCTGCATTGCTGACGGAACACTCCGCTGTTGCCTCGGCGACATTCTGATACTGCATAGTGTGATTGAACCTCTGCTTGTCAGTTGCTGAGCCATTGCTGAGTCTTCCATTATCTGCCTTTCGTGTACTGAGTCCAGGTCTTACTGTGCTGAGTCGATTCCTGCTCTCGAGACACTGGTATTGTCCATCCGATACTGCTGCTTCTCCACCTATCGCCTAAGCCTGTCCTCTGTCTCAGTGAGCCGGCCGCTTGCGGGCCATGGTAGTCGGTGGCTCTCCGTGATCGAGCAGCGCTTCCGTGACGCCCGTGGCTTTTGGCAAAGCAGTACCCAGTAGTCTCTGGTTACGCCCGCGCTAGGGCCATCAGCACAAGTAATCACTATTCTGTAGTCTCCGGTTACGCCCGAGGGGGCTATTGACTCAAGCAAATCTCGATACTGTAGTCACCGGTTACGCCCGTGGGGGCTATTGGCTTAAGCAACTGTGATAGTAGAAGTCTCCGGTTACGCCCGTGGGGGCTATTGGCTCACGCTATCATTTTACTGTAGTCTCCGGTTACGCCCGTGGGGGCTATTGGCTCACGATATCATTTTACTGTAGTCTCCGGTTACGCCCGTGGGGGCTATCTCCTTTTCACTTGCAGTTTCCATTCAGCCAGGACTTTATGCTACAGCTCTGCACAGTGTATGGACTTGGGTGCTACCTCACAGCACACAGAGCTATAAGCAGCACCAAGGGCGTGCCTAACACCACATTTGAGACTGATAACCAGTACTATTAACCTCTTCTGTTCTGTTTTGTGCTTCCTTACTTGTTTTATATTACCTGCTGCGCCAGGTATCTCTGTCGTGTTCTGTTCTACCAGTACCACCCCAGTGGAGACCTTGTTCTTCATTTACTTAATAAAACTCCATTTATTTTATCTACCACTGTCTGAGTGTCTGAAAACCGTAACAATATCAATACATCCGATGAGGCCTTAGTTTTTTTTTAACTTTTTTCATTCGAGTGTCTGCTTTGGCTGTTTGACGAGCCGATAAGGGACTCAAGTAAAAAAAAACTGGGCCTTAACTTTCCTGCGATAACTTGAGTCCCTTATCGGGTTTCATGGCCAACGCAGACATTTGAATTCATATTTACGATGTTTTCATCATTTTCTATGGAAGAAAATGCCTCTTAACGTTATCACACAATGGCTCTTTTTTGTTGCCGGGATTTTTTCACAGCACAGGCATTTGAATAGCTTACTGTGCTTGAAAAAAATGCTGTCGGCAGAAAATACAGCCGTCTCCAACATTTGAATCGAGCCCTTAATATCTTGTCAGGCCCAGTAGCAGCCTCGTTCTGTGTGTCCCTGCTGAAAAGAAGGAGACTGGAAAACAGGATGAGGCTGAAGAGGAGGAGTGAAATTAAACCCTTGTCTTCTCATCTGTGTCCAGCTTGGCCTCGTCCACAGAGTCTCCTTCCTGGTATCCATCCCTCCTGCATCACTGGCTGTTATCTTACAACCAAAACCAACACATTCTTTGAGGACTCCCCAACACCTGTCATCTCAAAAGTTGGAACACCCTCTGGTCCTATCAACACAATGGCCATAACCACTTCAGAACCTACCAACCCATATACAGCCCAACATCAGCTAGAACCAGCAACTGAGAGGCCAATGGGTGAGACAGTTGCTCTGCCTGGGTTGGTAGCTAAAGTGAGTGTACAGATACGGGGATTTAGTGTGTGGGGGTGGCCCAGACCCTCACCACAAAAACATAAAAAAAACAAAAAAAACATACATTCTCAAATTTTCCCTGCAGAAGGGAGCAGAGAACTGCAGATGTATAAACATCCTTCTTCTACCCTTTATCACAAAACTACCAAGTGTTGTGTAAGTGGCCAGTTAATTGTCCAGTTTAAAAACTCTGTCTAAAATGTGCACGTTTATTTTGTGTGGTATAGCTTCCTAATTATAAATTCACTGTTATAGTTATTTTTGCTTTTACATGATGTATTTTTCTCAGCTTGCTGTTAATATAGATTACTGACAGTAGGGTGCACTGTGGTACTGTCTTAAAACTTTAAAACCAACAAAACTTCAGTAGTGTCCAAACATTTACTAGTTACATTTACAACTATTTTTTTTGTTTTGTTTTGTTTTTTGAAGCAACACATTCTTTATTAGACTCCAGTGAAAGAAAATAATCATAAGAATTGTCAATTTAGTGCAAGGAGAACTCTTTAGACCAAGTAGAGAAAGTAGTACCAACATTCTACCAACACATATTATGGTGTCACTTTAAGTGTAATTGCCAGTTTATAACAAATGGGTGCTTTTAAAAGAGCCATTTTTGTGTCCATTAATGCAAAACTTGCAAGTGTGCTTCTCATCCCAAACTTCCCACCATCAGTAATAGCTAATCTGCATAAACTGACAAATACATCTATATATCTTCTTAGAAAGTATTGTTTGAAATACAAAATGGCTACATAAACATAGGTGATTGTTAAACCTCTTTCAACACCACCTACTTGTTACAAAGTGACAGTTCCACTTAAAAGGGAGGTTGATATGTTTTTCCTGTAATGACAGATGTCACCTGACTGCTGTTGATAATTAAAATATGTCCCCCCCAAACAAAGGCCTAGCTTCCATTAGAGTTGAAAATTTATATTAGTTATTTTTCGCATTGGTAGAAAACCCTAGCTGCCCTATAAACAATTATATTATCACAATTGTTTACCAATTTAAAATCAGGAGCAGGGGGAACACACAATTATTCCCAGAATGAGGCCCTCAAAAGAACAAGAGAAGCAAGTGGACGAGCAGCTATTAACAGGGTTAAAAGAGGAAGATGACACCAGAGTAACATACAGAGTTGGCTTGGTTTATTGTGTGCATTAATACAACAGATGGAGTAATTGTGGTCTTACACACACACACACACACACACACTGTGAGCCGACAGTTGTTTCGTGCCATCAAGGCACTTTGTCAAGGCACAGAAAGCCTTGACAGGTGAATGCTGGCTCCTTTATTCTACTTGTGTATATTAAAAGAGGAAGAATAGCATACCTAGCTTCCTGTCTGACCCTACACTGCCCCCCAGTGCCCCCTTCCACTGCACTGCCACTGTAAAAGGTAAAATAATAAACATTGTCACCTGAGCTCCCATTTTCATTGTAAAAGTGTTCAAGTCAAGGACCAATGCCTATTTCCTCTACTCTCAACACAGGGAGAGGAAATAATATTAATTAATATTATTAAAGCCCCCTTATTAATTGTAAGTGTGTCCAAGGAAGGGGCCCAATATCCACTTTCTTTACTTTTCTCACTAAAAGAGGAAATGTATTCAATAATTAATATGAGTTCCAGAGTTCACAAATTAAAATTGTCCAAGAAAACGGTCCCCCAACTTCCCTCTACTCTACAAGAAAGGAAGGTGATTTATTTTATTTTCTTAAACTGTTATGTCCCTTGGGAACTCACTTCTTTGTCCAAAAATAGTAAAAAAATTAAATAAATATAATAATTCAGCATTGCAAAAAACAAGGTCCTTCCTGGGCAGATGCTCAGTAAATACTTAAAAATGTCTTATACAAATCACCTCCCCCCCACCATTCAAGAATGGTTTAACTTAATTGACTCCTGGTTACTCATGGAACGCTGCCATGCCATATCTACGAATTCCCTCACCTCTTTCGAAACCACATGGTACCCTTTGTTTTGTTATAAATCTTCAGTTGTTTTCCCCCCACCCAATAGCCCCCCTAATGGTTCCACACCAGAATCCACTTATGTTCACCCCTAGGCACCTCCCCCAAGTGTTCAATTAAACGAATACTATTTCTCTATTCAAATTTCTACATCTTTATTCACGTGCCCTGGAGACCCTCAGATCAATTTTTTTTCTTCCCCATACTCTCTTTTCTCCTTTCTACCCCCTCCCCACTCTCTCTCTCCCTATCCCACTCTGTCTACTTTTACATACACTCACTAACATATTCCTTTCATAATCACCAGACTTACCACACTACCAAGGGGTATCTCTTAATGGAAAAAAACACAATGTAATTTAGCTTCCTTCTCGATGCGTAGAGGTAGCCCTTGAGGACTGAACTTGTAGACCCATGTGGTAGAATAAATGAGAGTAGCAGGCAAGAATACAGAAACAGTGGCACTTTCAGAAGATTTTAATGAGTTAAGGTAAAATAAGAGAACATGATGGGGCAGCAAGGGGAGAGGTACATTTTGGAGAGATCGATATGAAGATTGAGTGAGGAATATGAAGATCCATAAAGAAAAGGTTGTTTCAATCCATGTTCTGCAACACTGGAAACAAAGTGCAGCAGGTACAATATTCTTCTCAGTTAGTACAGTAAGATTCATTACTGCTATGACAAAAGAATGGGAGCCTGACACTTTGTTGAGTCTATGTTTCCTCAATACCAATCTCTGTGCAGTTTGCACTTTGCAGGTGAAAGCAAAAGAGGTGCCTGATGAGATTCGCTCTGTGCTTGTTCTGCATTACATTTTATTAACTGTTTGAGTGCTGGAAGGGTACCCAACCCATTGCAAAACGATGAGTTGGATACCCCTCTGGCACTCAAAGGGTTAAATATTATTACAAGCTGGATTTAGAGTGGAATAACTATATATATTGCTTGGTGACACAAGCCCCTTTAGCTCTGGTTCTTTGCAGGAGGGTAGAACAGGAGGAATTAGATGAATGGACAGCAGTGAAGCAGTAACATGCAAGTTCATAGGAAGAATGGAATGTCTTCCATTAGGTTTAGTTATCACTTGCGAGTGAGGTACAGGAGCAGGAGACAAATACAAATGCTTCACTTGCTGGTTGTTCTGTTATTATTTTGCTCCTTTTCTGCAAACCGAGACAGTTCTTGTCCGCAGCCCCATTCATAATTTGGTTGGGGCTCCAATCTGACCAAGGACAACAGTTTCCTCCTTCTCACTCCTTGATGGTGGCCCTGAATAAGGGGGATAGGTACCTCATACAATTTTGTGTTATGTTTTTGCCAAAAACCTTAAATGGAAAATATTGGGTGAATGGACCCCATATAGTTTTCCTTTTAATTAATTCAGGGAGGGAATGGAAGGTACATCCCTTAGTAAGTGAAGAAAAAAACAATAAAAATAATAGCAAATATAATCATCATCATCATGAGAATAATAGTAATAAAATTGGGGTACAAAATGGAGATATGGGGGATAATGTTATTTTTCCAAAAAGTTATTTTGTCCTGAAATAAAAATAACCTATTTGGGATGAATATCAAGGTTAATTTAATTGCTGAAATGGAAAAAAGCTCAAACAATGAGCCATTATCTCTAAAGGAATCTAAGTCAGAATTTCAAGTATTTACATATCAATTGCATGTTACAGTGCTTAACTAAAATAATTGATCAAATACACTTAGAAATATCAATAAATTTACATGCAAAGATGTGCTTTATAGGATTCCTAGCTGAAAAAATACATTTTCATCAGAAAGCTCTCATGATGTATTGTATAAACCCCTGAAGGAGTTTGTTCTCTTCAGTGGTACCCTAGAGGCGCTAGAAGCCTGCTGTGCAAGTCTGTTATTTTTGTTATTTTGACAAGCTGAGAAAAAGAGGACATTGATGCAACATTGCTGGATCTGGTTGATGGTAAAGAATTCGAACATATTTCAAGATATTTTTTGTGCTTTTTTATTTATTTAATGGACAATGGACACCAAACATAAAATCTAGGGATATGAGTTCATGTGTGTCCCACACCCCAACAACGAGGGATATTGAGTTTAAATGGTTTATGTGGCTTTTTTTAGGTGGTATCCTTACCTTGTGGGTGGGGTGAAGGGGTTCCATGACCCTAATTTGCCAACCTTCCATATAGATTTGAATGACCTGCCTACACCTAAGTGCAGGTGGTAGAGGTAAAGTAGACCCTTCTTGCTGTACCCCACTGAACAGTGGGTGAGGACAGAAGGTATAATAGCCCTAACTATTTTCCAGGTACCTTCACCCTAATCCAATCTTGACTATTACTCTTTATTTATACAGCACCAACTTATTCCACTGCGCTGTATATGAAACATATGTCTTGGAGGTCCTAAGACGAATACGGGATCAGCAGCACATATGCTCCTATTCAAAAGAAAATTACCTGATGTTTCTAAACAAGTTTACGCTTTCTATGACATATATATTTTTTATGATATTTTTTATGATATTTTTATGAGACCTGACTTTACATCTAGACCTGCCTGTATTGCACTCTATAACATACTGTATAAGGAACTGTGGTAGTGCTGTCCCTTTCTTCCTGTACAATTCTATAGAAGATAATCTTTGGATTTGAAATATGTTTACATTCATAAACTTGCATAAAAATGTTAGTGTAAGCAGGGGCGACATTCAATCCCATGGATGTACAAGAAACTTGAAGAAAAACGAGAAAAGTTCTTGGTCAAAGTCATGTGTAATAGGTCACACAAGAAAGCAACTGGAGATGATAACGTGGATTGTACTGAAATTAGGGAGTTGCTTATAGCTTATATACCTTCATCATGAGGAATGACCGTATACAAGCTATCTACATCCATTGTGACAAGCGGATCTTGCTATTGGGAAACTGTTAATTGTGCTATACTTTGTAGAAAATGGGTAGTGTCTTTGAGTTATGAGTCTGATTTTTGTACAATAGGTTGTAACACTGTGTCAAGAAATGTAGCGATCAGTTGTAAAAGTTATCTTCTGGCTGAAATTATTGGTCTACTGGGTGGAGAAGAGAGAGATTTGTGTATCTTGGGAAGTAAATACATTATGGGACAAACTGGATATGCTGTAGACATGTACTTGTAGAGAGTATCAGTAATGATATTTTGATTAAGTGCACTAGTCAGTAGTCCATAAATGTGTAGTTTATTACTGGGTGTAGGGTCATGGGTCAACCTCAGGTAGGTATTAGTGTCCTAAAATTGCTGAGGGACTTCAGTCCTGTAATCCTCACTGTTCCACATCACAACAGACTCTCCTTTATCAACAGCTCTAATTACCACTTTTTTTTAATCATTCTTCAGAGTAGTGAGTGCCTTTCTTTCTGCCAGGGTGAAGTTATATTTCACCTGGAAGGAAGAAGGGAGTGTGCATCTGAAATTATGTTTCTGGTGAAGGTCCTAATGGTAGGATTTAAATTTGGTGGGTCAAACAAACTTTTGAGTCTTAGCCTGTCAGTTTTTCATGGTGTCGCTATATTTAAAGAAATCCTTTAAATTGTGCATCCTCTGAAATTTATGGGCACTAATGTCAAAGTCAAACAGATTTGGTTTCGTAGTTGGAACAAACGATGGACCCTTACCTAGGAGAGATATCTCAGCCTGTGTAAGAGGTCTTGCGCTAAGGTTAAAGACTAAGTCTTGGGCATTGAATGTGGCTTTTTTTTTTGAGTTTGTTGTCTGCTGCCCCTCCTGGGGTACAGGAGTTTGTGCCTCCTCCTTGTGTAGTGGCCCTTGTCTGTACCACTAGAAAAGGAGTGCTGTTGCCTGATGTTGCAACTTGTGTGGTTAAGGCTTTTGTGGCAGTCGTTTGCTCAGTGTCAGATTCAGAGGAATTCCCTGAGCTCAAATCTATAGTGTTGAGGGGTTTAGTTATTCTTTTTTGGTGTCTTCTAGCCTGTTGGGGGCACTCTCTCTGTCCCAGTAACCAACTATAGGCACAAACACCCCAACCCCAGGTGGGGCGGCAGGTAGCAAACTCACAAATACTTATGAATGATTAGGCTATCATTAATTAAGAAGATATATGTAAGATTTGATGTATATGCTTTCTGTATCACATATCCCTCTGATATATATATAGTGTGAATTGGTCTAGAAAAAACTTGGGAGATGCATAGCGACAGCGCTGAATCTCATAGAATAAGCAGAGACATCGCTAGCTCATTCTTGCATTGCTACATTCTGATGGTTTTAGGATGCATTATACTAATCATCACCACTAGGTGGACTATCTAACAGAAAATGTAAAACCCGGTTCAAGTTCCAAGTTACCTCAAGTGACCTTTCTAGACTTTGACCGTATAGCCTTTACAATCTATATATTAAAGCATTCATGACTATCACTATGTGACAAGGCATCCCTACAACACTTTGCTTTCCCAATTAAGCTTGTTTTGAGATACAGGCTACGTTTTGTATGCTACCTAACCATAATGTTAAGCAATGGCACGCGGGTCTCCAAAGCATTGCACACACACACATCAGTATGTTATATCCCATTAACTTTTAGTGTAGTGACACTTTTTCCATGGTTATATACATATTATGGATGACTTTAAGGAAATCTCACTAGACATGTTAATAACATGCGCGTCTCCGAAACATCGCACACACACATATACAATCAGATTCTAATTTTACCAACATATCTTGGATTAATATCCCTTGGGACATGTTAGAGATTGACAACTTTAAATACATCTTGTCTGTATATAACCAATATACATATTATGTAGTATTTTGTTTTACAGAGCGGGTCTCCAGCGCATTGTGTAGCAGCCCGCTTAAAGTTGCTGTCATTATTACTGTGCTCACAAACTTAGACAGATACACGTTGTTTTATTAGAGAGGAGAGATTAATGACTCTGTAATCAGTGCATTAGAATTATTAGAAAGGGTATGTACAGAGAACTAACTACATTAGGCTATTTTTGGTATTGTTGTCTAAGTATTTCCATGTAGTGCTCTTAATCAGATACTAGAGAATGATTAATTGTTTAAACTTGAATATTTGTTCATATAACTTTTATACACTACTAGATGAAGAGCCCGTTACACAGGCCACAGTGCCACTGCCAGCCGGTCGCGGGGCAGTCATGCACAGCAGAGACTGCCCGCGGCGTGGCTGATACAGAGCAGGATGCTCCTTTGGAGCATCCAGCTCTGTATCAGCCGCGGCGCGGGCAGTCTCTGTTGCGCATGACTGCAGCACACACAGCAGTCTCTACTGCTCATGACTGCAGCTTTACACACGTTTTAGCGAATTATTATATAGGATTTTTAGTCTATGTGTGAGGTCACTAATTAGAGGACGACAGAGTTTGGCACCCTCAGGGGGTTGAAGGGTTTAAAAGACTACCTATTGAAGGCTGACATGTTACAGCCGAAACGTTAATTCAATAAAAAAAATAATTTGTTTCAAAATCTTCTGATGAAGTCCTGTGAGTGCTTATGTTATAATACAAGAAGAAGATAATTGCACCTCTACATCAGCACCCAGGCAGCCGACTAACAGTAAGCGTACCCATGTGGCAAACTATATATAGGTCATACAAATCAAAGATAGATTCTTAGAGTACAGAAGATTTACTCTTTCATTTGATAATAAATACCCACTAGCCAAGCATTATAAAGAATTTCATGATAGTAAGGTTGAGGGAACTACCATTTTATCATTAGAACATATTCCATACATACATTCCATACTTTGTGCCAAAGGGAATACTTTTGGATATACTGTTTGGATACACTATCCCCAATGGACACAACGAAAAAATAGACGCACACACTTTTATTTATTAGGTTTATCATTTGTAGATTTTGATCTATCCTTGGCAGATTCCATCCACGTTTTTATGTGATATATTCTTTTGCTGGAGGCTAACATCCAAATCTTTTGTTTATTTCACAGTATTTAATTTCATTTTTATTTTTATTTTTTCAGCTTTTTATTTTTTAGTTTTTTTATTGCTTTTATTATTTTTTATGATACTTTATATTACTGTCTCATTTTTATAATGTTTATTTTAATTTTATTCTATTTTCATTTTCAATTTAATTTATTTAATTTTGTATTATATTAAGCTGGTTATTTATTCATGTTTGTTGTTATTTATTAGTTATTATTATTGTTTTGATTTGGGTATTGAATATGCATATATTATAAAGACATAATTTAATGGAGAATGTACCTTTAATTTGGTCACCATGATGCTAAAGACCAGAGATTTTTTGCAGTTCCAGATTTCCTTCTTATACACCTCTAATCACAAGAAGGGCGCCAATAGAAAAAGGCGCAAAGTGTTCACACATCATATATTTGATTTTTGAGAAAGTGTCTTTTCAGATATGAAAGGCATAGGATCAGGATCCCCTTTCTTTGGCATCATAAGCACATTGATATACCTATTTTGCTAAGAATCCTGATACATCTGCATATTGTATGCCGATTACCACATCGCTGAAGTCGGGAGGTATTGCATCCCGCTATACAACACAGAGTAGGAAGTTTACGTACAGAACCATTCAGGTAAAAGTCATACATCTCTAAATCAGCATTCAGTCCATATGGCTGTAAATAATCCACTCCAATTCTTTCTGCAACATCCTGGCTACATAGTTACCACCTCTGCAGCAAGGATACCCTGACAGTTTTCTCAATCATCACACCTTCCTCAGTCATTCTGGCCTCTGCTTCTGTGGTCCTATTAATTCCAAGTATGAACGTTATTACAGTGGGTTACTTTTACTACAACTTCTGCTGTGATCAAAAGAGTTGCTACAATTTCTATTGTGATCAATGAATGAATATATTTATTTAGCGTCGCAAGTGTATGCAGCAATTTACAATTTATGGGTTTAGACAGCAGGGTTGCAACAAGTGCTTTGCTAAGTGAAACACTGGTAATTAGGTCTCTGACTGAAAGCTTACAATCTAAAATGGTAAATGGAGATATACAAAGTACATAAGGGTCAAGAGCAGAATACAGGTCAGGATAGGGGACATAAATAAGTAAATAATTTATAAAGAGCCTAAAGATCAAGAGAGTTACTGCAATTTCTGCTGTGATCAAATGGGTTGCTCATGGGTTACTATAACTTCTACTGTGATCGAGGGTTACTGCAACATACTGTGATAAAGGTTACTAAAATAAAACTGTAAACATGCAGACCACTACAACTGATATTGTGATCAGGACAGGACTGCTGTCCTCTCTTTCTCAGATTCCATAGATTTTGTCTAAATCAAATATGTTGAAACCAATTGTTTTTCAGTATCAGCTGAGTATTGATAACAATGCAAAAATACATCTGAAATTGAGTTATTAATATTTAATTTGCATTTCTATTAAATAAAAAAGACAGTAATGGTACCTGGCAATCCTGTCGGACCAAAGGAACTATTATCAAAAGAAAAAAAATCTTTCAGGACAAGAAGGTCACTTCTTTAGAATTTGCAGATTAGAAAGACATTGAGCTTATGCTACACAGTAAATTTGAGTCCCTGTACAATTAGTGAACTCCCCACCAAGACTTATTCAAGTTATTGCCAGTACATATTTGTTTCATTGCCAATATAGCATCATAGTAAAAAAGAATGAACTGCAAGGTGCCTGACTTGGAGCATGCTTGAAATTCCTTCCCTAGGGAAGGATATTTATGAAAGTACAGTTGAACAATAAGGCTATTGTTGTTGGATTTATGCAGCAAAGACTAATTTGCAATCTGTGCTCAGCTGTCTGGAGCTTCAATCTGATTTGCATATTTTTTTAGCTGTCATTGTATGACTATAATGGGAACTTACTGCCCAGGTCTTCTGAGAATCGTTCCCTTGAATTTCAAAAAGCACCTTAATGCAATTGCCAGGAGACTACAAAATTAACATGGTCATTTGTGACAAATTACTAATTTGCAAAAGTTTTTGCGTAGTTCTTTCAGTGTACAATATCTTGGGGAATTATTATATTTAACAGAAGAGTTAACTTCCCCTTTTTACCCTTACACAATGTGTTGTTCGCATCCTTTATGTGTTAAGGGTGGGTTATGCTGAAGCTACAGGGATAGGGTTCTCATTTATGAAATGTAATCTTAATGAAATATTTTAACAGTCCTGAAGCAGACAGGAGAAATTATAGATCCAGTACAACACAAGGAAACAATTGTATAAGAATGTTTAATTACAACTGCATGTGTCAACTAATAGATGAGACAAATAATATGAGTCCTTGTTGGACCTAGTGGCCTAAAACAATTCTGAAATTGTATACAATATACAGGTAAGTGAGCATTTGGGGAGCAGTGAAAGTGATCATAATATGGTATCCTTTCTAATTTGGCAGGCTTTGGGCAAACAGGGTGAATCACAGAATTTCCTCCCTCATGTACATAGCTTATGGAGGACAAAGTCCAAAAGAAACTGCTGTCATGTTCTGCCCCTTTTTCTTTGTCTTTTGTGAATCCTTGTCTGGTTTTCTGTTTGTTTTCCATTGTTATCCTGGTTCCCTGCCTTGTCTTGTTGTTGCTCTGAGCCTTTAAAAAGCTTCTGTGCTTTTGGGTGGTGAGCGATCAAAGCTTTCCAGGTTGTGATCCTGAGTTTCCTGTCCTGTTCCTGAGTATTATCTTGTGTATTGACCTGGCTTCTCCTGCGACTTCCCTCATGTTTTGTGTTTTGGTACCTTGCTCGTCTGATATTCTGTTACCGACCTTGGCTCTGTTGGTTCTACCATTCCTCTGTCTGCTGTCTTGTACTGCATTGTCCGCCCATTCCTGATCTGGCTTGTCTGACTTCCCACTTGCCTTGACCCTGGTGGGCTTCTTTCTCCTCGACCACCCTGTCGGACTTAGACTATCCTGTTCGCTGTCTTCTTAGTTGAGCTCAGGCCTCTATGTTACTGTACAACAACTTCAACTATACTGCAGGTGGGTTATTTGTTCAGTATCCTCTTCAATCCCAGTGAGTAGCTGCTGTCACCTGGGTTGTCATCAGGGATGCGAGCTGGCTCCTCCAGTCAGCTCTAATCTGGCCTTGTGGCCAGCATCTCTAACTCAGCCTAGGCCACAGCATGGCAACCAAGATAGCAGCCACTGCCAGCCAGCTTCGTACGCTAGTCTTCGCTTCCTAGCATCTGGCCCACTGAGGCCTGCCTTGCAATATACCTGTATTGTCTGTTGTTCTGCTTTTATCATAGCATTTATATAAAATAGCAGTCTGTCATATATTTGTTGGGAATCTACTTCACAGAGTCCTCCAGGCAGCTTACAGCTGGAAATTATTGTGTTTAATGTAGCCCCCAGACCTCATGCCATACACCCAATAGTAGGTAAGGAACTTTGTTCATTAATAGCAAGGACATAAATAATTATATTTATAGATTCACAGATAATAGACATAGTGCCCTGTGATTAGAGTAAAGGAGATGTAGTACTACTATTCTAAATGTGACACGAATGGTAGATTATAGACCTGTGGGTTTGACTTCCATATTATATAAGGAATTGGAAGGATTACAACACATAGTATAAAGGACTATTTGATTACAAACAGCATTATTAGTAAGGGTCAACCTGCTTTTATGAAGAAAATACATTGTGTCAAATTCGTTTATTTGCATTCTATGAAGCAGCAAGTGGATTTTGCAAAATCCTTTGATACTGTGGCTCGCAACAGATGGCTGCATTACTTAGAAGGTTTTGCCTCGGGAGGTAATATCTGATCATTTATAGAGGACTGGTTAAATGATAGTTTTTGTAAATGGAACCTTTTTAAGTTGGTCTAAATTTTCAAGTAGAGTGTATCCATGTTCAGTCCTGGGCCAAATGCATTCTAATTGAAAGTAGTGTCTTTGTCTTTGCTGATAACACTGAACTGTGGAAATATGTGCAGAGCAGGAAGTTTTTTCTCTACAGAAAGATTTGAATAAACTTAGAGAATGGGTGGAATAGTTTCAGATGAAGTTCAGTATTGATAAATGTAAGGTTTTACATTTGGATTGCAGAAACAAGCATGCTACAGAAACACTAAATGGGAGACTATTTGGGGAATCCTTGTTAATGGAAGATTTAGGAGTACTGATAGACAACACATTTCTCAACAATGTTCTGTCTTTTAACTGCTGCAAAAGCCAATAGTGGTATGTATAAAAAGGGGCATGGGCAAAACTAAAGGGAGTGCAGAGAGTGCTTTGTACTGGGGTCAGTCATCCAAGGAGGGCCATCTGCCCCAGGGACCAGTAGGTTCTAGTTGTGCCATGGGAACATATTTTTATGATATGGAGCCCACTTTGTACCAGGGCCCTCCAATGACTGTTGACTCAACTGGAAAGGGACATTATGCACAGGATAGGATTAGGAGTTTACCTATTTATAAACACTTGGTATGGCTTTATCTAGAATATGGAGTACAGTTTTGGGCACCATTTCTTATTAAAAATATTAAACTGGAAAAATAATAGAGATGTAAAAACAAAACTGATAAAGGGATTGAAAGATTTTAGTTATAAAGAAAGGCTAGCCATGGCTCAGAACAATATTGAGAAATATGACTATTGATTTCAAATCAGATTGTATGTTGATTCATTGCACACCCCTCTAGGCATTAAGGCGATAAACAGATAGCAATACTTATCATGAAAAACATATAATGTGGAGGGCTTTTCCTGCTGTGTAAACCTCCCACTGCTGTGACATGTTTCTTTAAATTGTTAAAGTGCAAAATAGCATTTTTATGATTGGATCATTTACTGGAGCTCTCCATTGAAAACAAGAGAAATAGCACCACCATAAATTGGAAAGGCTCATGCTTCCATCCAAGCTGTTATAGTACCCTTGTTTTTCAAAGAAAGAGGTTACCCACAACATACAGATTTTCCATAATAATATTACTATTTCTTCAGTGTGCATGAAGTGTTCATTTTGGGTATACTTTTTCATTAATAGGACATTTTAAATAAAAAAAACAAAAAAACTTTTGCTCAAAGCCATGGAAATAGGACATCTTCAAATAGTAGAACCAGTTAGTGCTGTCACTTGGCAATAAAAGTTTGGATTAGATTTAACATCATTTTTCCAAGTGTCCTTTGTCCAGTACCAATGTAGTAAAAATTAAAATACTCAAAACATATATCTAGCTCATTGCAGATCAGAAACAGAAATGAAAATGATATCAAGAAGATAAACACTCCAGAATTTACTCCAAAATGACAAAAGTCCTTTAACCCTTTTAGTGACAGAGGGGTATGCAAAGCATTGATTTTCAGTGCGTTGTGTACCCGTCTGGCACTCAAAAAGGTTAATAAAATTTATAGTAACTCATTCACAACCAATGCTGGTTAATGTCCCTACTTTAATAAGTGAATGAAAAATACAGGAACCGTTTAGGAAGATAAAACTACCACCCAACTGACGGTCCATATGAAGGAGAGGTATTGAGGTAATCTATATTAAATACAAGTGGAGAGATAATTTAGAACAGGATTGACACTATATTGAGATACAATGAGTGTCTATAATTGATCCAGCTGTGTAAAGTGTCTGCATGAATAAGCATTGAAGTGTCTGAATTTACTCGTATTCAAATATTTGAGTTCTTTTGCATAAAGAGTATCATAGGTAATGAGAACTGATACGGATGAAGTGACAACTTATGAATCAAGTTCTGGGATGAAGAGATATGAATATCAACTGTATTGATAAAAATGTACATGATGGATACAATCAGGAAACTGTTTGAAGTTACTGAGTGGAACTCTCATATCTCAAGAAACAATATTTTCCTTGTTCTAGCCCTAGGTACAAGAGCATAGAGAATAGAAAAGAATGCATTTTAAAAAAAATTCATTATAGTGTGTGCACACATTCAGAGTTATGTATTTTAGATTGTGGTGATGTCTCTCTCACGTAACACGTGTATTGTGGAGATTTTTGTCACAAAAGAGGATTTTAATCTTACCTGTTAAATCCTTTTCTCTTAGTCCATATAACTCACAGGTACCATGGAGAGGCGACAGCTCCTCCCAGTGGGCTGGAACAATTCTAAAATAAGTGCAGGGGTGGAGCCTCCCCCTCCTCCATATCAGGCTATCTCACTAAGCCCCGCCCAGATAGATTTGGGAAAATAAATCAAGTAAGATAGCAAGAAAGAAGAAAGGAAAACGCCTGTGAGTGATGAAGCCAAAAGGACCCCCATGTCCCCAGGTGACCCAGGACAGCATCCCAGCCAAAAAGGCTGGCATTCGTTATCACAAGGGTCCAGTACTGTACAACAAAAGGTCTCCCCTTTCACAGGTTGGAGCAGTTCAGCCATCATAGGAGGTCCCGTCTCACTTCCTGGGGAAGAAAGACCAGATGATCCAAGAGTTCCGGATTCCCCTGGTAAGCCTGGATAGTGAACCTCTGAAGCTCCCTGGTGTGCGCCATGGAGTATGGAACCTCCTCCATTGTAGATATCATCTTGCCCAGAAGGGATTAGTACTTGTGTACCAGGGTTGAGGTCCACCTCAGAGCTCAGGACACCTTGTTTGTGATCTGTTGAACAGAGTCCTCTGTCAGATAGACCATGCCCTGACAGGTGTTGAACCAGAGACCCAGGAAAACCAGATCCTGAGAAGGAACTGGAGCAGACTTGTCCATGTTCAGAATCCACCCATGCTGGAGGAGGATCTGAGCACATTCCTGGACGTGATTGTCCAAAAGATGCCTGAAAGGAGCCTTCAACAGAAGTTCGTCCATGTACAGAGTCACCTGAATCCCCTTGATATGCAGGAAGGCAATCAATGTCCCGAAGACCCGTATAAACACCTGAAGAGCAGTGGTGAGCCCAAAGGGCAGAGCGGTGAACTGGACGTGCCCCAAGGGGCACTCAAACCTGAGGTACTTCTGACTGTCCGGATGAATTGGAACATGCAGGTACGCATCCTGCAGATCCAGAGAGGCCAGAAATTCCCCTGGACACATTGCTGCAATGACAGAGAGCAAAGACTCCATCTTGTGGTGAGTATGGACTACAAAAGAACTGAGGTCCTTGAGGTCCAGGATAAGCTGACTGCTGCCATCCTTCTGGGGAACTACAAAGACGTTTGAATAAAAACCTAAACCTCTTGCGAAGGTAGCGGAGTCAGAACTTCCTTGTCTAAGAGAGGCTGGACCTCCTCATTATAAAGACTGAGCTTTTCTGGTCCCAGCGGGGGATCGAGAAGGGAAGAATCTGAAGGGAGGTAGGGATACAAAGGGAATCCTGTAACCTCCACTGATCCGCAACAGAGCCTACCCAAATGCTTGAAAAATGTTGCAGACAAACAGTCACAGGGGGGTGTGGACCAGGGTTCGGCGAGTCATGGAGAAGAAGGTTTGGTGGCCTTGGGTTTGGTGTAGGGGTGCTTGCCTGGGCTTGGGGGTGGAGCGAGGGTTGCTGGCCAGAGACCCATCCAGACTCCGCCTTTGCGCTTTTCTTTGGTGGGAATGAAAAAGACGCTGCTTCCTCACCAGGTTATGGCGTTTTGGAACCTGAAGAAAGAAAGAGCGCTTGCCCCCAGTGGCCTCACTGATGATATTCTTCAGTTCAGGGCCAAAAAGAGACACTAAAAAGGAGAGAAATGAGTGACTGCATAGATGATAGGTCAGGTGACCAAATCTTAAGCTACAAGGTGCATCTGGCACCCACAGAAAAGCCAGACTCCTTAGCTTCAAGCCTAACAGCGTCAAAGAGGCCATCGGTCACATAGTTCTGAGCTTCAGACATGTTAGCCAAGATAGCCGAAAGGTCCTCGTTAGGGGCACCTTTACGGACAGCGTCAGTAAGATGTTCGGTCCACACAACAATGGCTCTGGTAACCTAAACAGAAGCCAAGGTAGGTTTCAACGAGGCACCTATGGCAGCGAAGGTAGGCTTCATGATAGCTTCAAGCTTCCTATCAGTTAAATCCTTAAGTGCTGTGGCATCCATCAACAGCAAATCATTGGACTTAGACAGTCTAGAAGGTGTAGCCCACTGAGACAAGGCTACATCAGAAAAGGGATACAGCTTAGAAAATCTCTTAGTGATTGTAAGACGCTTGTCTGGAGTCTTCCAGTAATCCACTATAACCTGATCCAGAATGGGATTAGGCGGAAACAAAGTAGTGGACTTCTTGCATCTCTGAAAGATGTCAGAAGTAGACTGTGTCTGTTCAGGGTTAACAGAAATATTTAGGGTAGTCAAATCCACCTTGATGAGACCCTCAGCAGTGAGTTCAGGGTCAGTCTCAAATGGGTCACATAAGTATGGGAGGAAGCCCCTTCTGCACACTCTTCATCCTCAGACTCTTCAAATGAATCCTCCTCAGAGGAATCAGAGAGATCAGGAATACCACAGGCCTTAGGGACCACAAACCTGAATGAAGTGGGGGGCTTCCAAGACTGAAGAGGCTCTTGTTCATGGCTAGAGTGTACTGGAGGAGAAGCAGGGGACACAGCATAAGTGACCTGGGTAGTTTCTCTTGATCAAAGATGCCCCTGAGTCCTTAGCCTTAGGCCTAGCCCCATGTCCTTTTTGATCTGCCATCCTAACAGGAGAAGTGTATTGCAGTAATAGGGAACACAAATACTGCCACTCGGATTAATAAAATCACCCAATAAAACCTAAAATGTACTTATCTGGCAGCGGAAGAGTTAACATGAGGAGTAGAGCCCTCCTCCAAACCCTGCGTAGGCTACTCAGCCAGGAGGGAAAGAAAATGGTGTCTGAGCTCAGAGCCGATCAGAGAAAAGCCCAGGAAACGGGAGATATGGGAAATGTTTCTCGCATGAAAGAATCTCAAAAACAGAACCCAAACCCCTCAGGGGCCCCCAAGACACTGAGGAGGTGAACCAGAGTATAGGACAAGGG
Organism: Rhinophrynus dorsalis; assembly: GCA_037306005.1. Taxonomy (NCBI): domain Eukaryota; kingdom Metazoa; phylum Chordata; class Amphibia; order Anura; family Rhinophrynidae; genus Rhinophrynus; species Rhinophrynus dorsalis. The sequence goes on from CM074718.1 coordinate 113,082,196, forward strand.
GAGACAAGAAGAATGAGCCCATTCTCAACTTGGTACATGGAGTGGTTGCAGAGATACGTCCCAAAGCAGTCTGTCCCATAGAAGTCAATGGAGCAATTGCAGGTATGCGGTAAAGCCCTCTCTTAAAGGTGCAGAATTCAAATAAATTGAAAATTGTAAAAAGGGACTAAAAAGTCAAAAAACACATATAGAACATGTAATAAGTATTAAAAACTCATCCAAAGGGAAAATGAGAATTAAGTTCCACAACCCAATAAGCATGGCAGGGAAGGGGTTAAATACCAAAAACCAGCCCAAAATGCTCCAAAGAACCAAAGAACAAACAATTACCCTACATGAATGCATGAGTTATAAGGAACTCCAGAAAGAGCCTTGTGTGGAGGGGAAGAGTGGGACAAGTGGACCATGGCACTCAAAGGGCTGCTCACCTTTTTTGCAGGTCTTATTTCTTCAGATTACCATAGGAAAGGAAGAAGCCTCGTAGAGACTCCTTCTGGAGAGAGAGACTTGGGCTGCATGATTCTCTCCCAGGGCTGTAAAGTGTACACAACAGCACCTGATAACTGGGCAATCCTCCATGGGAAGCCAGTAATGGTAATCCGCCTAATGGACGAATTTAAACACCCCGTATAGAGGAAAAAATAAAAGTAAAAACTTTCAAAACTTTAATAAACTTTGAATTAAAAAAAACTAAGCAGAGCTGTTCTCAGCCTTCTAACCAGGATCTTTGAACAAATCTATCTGGGCAGAGCTTAGTGAGGTAGCCTGATATGGAGGAGGGGGAGACTCCACCCCTACACTTCATTGAGAATTGTTCTAGCCCACTGGGAGGAGCTGTCATCTCCCCATGGTGCCTGTTAGCTATATCTGACAACCGAGAAAGTAGATTGGGCTCATATTGATGATCAAGGTAGTGAAACCATCACAAGTGAACACCAAAGTTATATGTGTAATACCACAAGAACAGATTAGTTCTGAACCACTCGATAGATATAGAGTTTTCATATTGTAGAAATGGAGTACTGTGCTGTGGAACTTTTTCCTGTTGTGTTATATATACTTTTTGATTTTTTTTTTTGATATTTAAATTGTGATTTTATTTAGATGTCTTTGTATATGCTGGACTAAATATAATTGATCATTTAATGTCTTTAGTTGCTGGAGACCCTATCTGGGTAGTAGGATAGATCTGTTCTTCCTAGTCCATGGGCAGAAGTTTTGTGACCCTGCTTTTCCAATATGCTGAATATATCCGGTGGAGGTGATTGTCGGGTTTGTATTCCGAAGCCTGAGGAACAGGAGCACAATATTGGTTCTATTACACCTGAGTAGGGGTCAATAGTATAAATTGATTGACTAGGGAATAAAATATTTTAGTATATTGTTGAACATTAACCAGCATTGATTGTGAATGAGTTACTACAACTTTTATTAAAGGACACCTTTTGTCATTTTGGAGTAAATCCTGGAGTCTTTCACTTCGCTTCTATCACTCCCAGCATTCTGTGGGTTTGGGTAGTCTCTACTGCACGTGACTGCTTCCAGCATTCTGTGGGTTCTGGCAGTCTCTACTGCACGTGACTGCATTGGACAAACATTCTAGCATTTTATTATATAGGATTGAAAAAATATATTCACACCAGAAGACAATGATTATCCCATTTACTTCTGTAATCCTTTTTTTTTTTTACTAAATAAGTGCTTATATAGTGGGTATTCAAATTGTGGAGAAATTATTATCCAGAAGCCTGAGGTCTTAGACTTTGCAGAATAACATATTACAACACAGGAGCAAAAACTGAGTAAGAGACAGAGGAGGCAGTATTAATGTATGATTACATTACATCAGTTCAGAAGTTTTTCACAGGACTGTACTACTCCACTAGAAGGAAACCAGTGGAAGGGCTGGTGGAAATCTCACCAACACCAGAAGTGTGTATTTGATCCAATAATCATAATAACTGGAGAGCTGGCTTTTTCACTTTCCGTGTGTTTGAAAATATTTGACACTAAGGATGGGTAAAAAGTCCTGTTTTGTTACCATGGCAATTTTCTCTAATTATTATATACTACATTATGCATTCTGGAAATCCCGGCCAGAATGGAAACACTTTGAAATTTATCATAGATTTCAGTCAAGATGTGAAATGTTCTACTTTTTGTTAATTTTCCCTCTGCTGCTTGAATTTTCACCTTTCCCTTCTAGAAACTCGTTGCTTAGTGTTGTCCAAGGTGCTCTGATATGTTTTGATGGTAAGTATATTGATTACAGGTATAATTCTTTTATGAAGATTACTGCACTGTTGGAACTACACATCTTTATTGGCTTTGTGTATCCCTTTCTTTATGTTTGTTTCATTTCCTGCCACTTACATGCAAATCCTCAAGGCTACAGCCTCACTAACATAGCTCTATTGGTGAAGGAGCTATCCATAGAAGAGCCTGTACCTCGAATGTTACTTTAAACCTGATCATTAACAAAATAAGTATTAGCTGCCATATCTTTAATGTGATTTAATCAAGAGTATGTATTATCCATTGTCCTTTCTAATTACCTGTTATTCTGTATGCACACTGCGTTTAATTACTGTGGATACAATTCTATGAAAAACATTGTATACACTAATTTTTACTTAATGTTTACCTCGTATGCTATTATTAGCTATTGCTCTTTATACTGCATACCTAATGTCTATTGAGTAAATTTACGAATCAGTGGCAGTCAGTCATTGTTTATTTAATATTATGACATTTTCTAGCACTTTTATTTGTCCTGCTTCTAAGAAACACAACAATCCTGGCCTTGTTCTTAAGTAATATCATTGTATCATACTTTTATATGCCATGCCATTTCCTGTACTTTAATAGCAATACATTGATTGAGCAATGATGGACGTTGGTCTATCCCTGATTAAGCTATATCCACAGATAAGAAACATGTACAATGTTTGATCAAGAAATGAGTTGAGGAAATTGAGAAAGCAAGGGAGAATTCCACACCGGAACAGAAGAGAGAAGGCTTCAAGCAAGGCAAAATGAATTCCTTCCCTGTGCTAATCTGCTATTGAAACAGCCACAGATAGTATAGTAACATTTTATCTTCTATTCATTAATTCTGCTGCACTTCCTTTTGAGTTAAAGGGCAATTTTCACATTTTACTGTTTGCTCCTATGAGGGCAAGCTTAGTAAAAAGCTCAGGGCTGCAGTGTGCAGCTCTACCACAGTTCCTATTAGCCATTCAGGGGGTCTGAAAGCTGACCCATGGGCTGTAAAGCCTAATACAGTGGATCTATGGGGACCTGCACCTTGCATAAATGGAAACTGCCCTATGAAATGTAACACTGATGCACAGGGGAGGTTTGTTGGTTTCTTTTCACACCCCTGTCGAGCACCCCTGTTGGTCCTCTAGTGCTCACAATGCAGCCCTGGCTTCATCAGCAGGTCTGCTTATTTTACTGATTTGTTCTGCTTGTGGTATAACACATAACATTAGGGCATAAATATTTTCTTGTTCCAGCTGTTCATGTCATTTATGTGTTTCACTATATTTTCTTTATGCAAATTTATTGTATCACGCCTAGAAGGTGCTATAGCCCTAATAGAGTGTTTATGAGCATCAAGTACCTATACTTATGTATCTGCCACTTCCCATCTCACTGGGATAAATCTTTGAAGTGAGAAATGAACACACTTCCAACAACAGTGTAACATGGGGCAAGTCTTCTAGGTTTTCCTGGATTTCACCAGATTCCCAGGTTCTTCCTCCCTCACTGAAAAAAGTGGTTTTATTTAAAAAAAAAATAAAAGAAATACCCTTAATGAATGTATATACAACAAAATCAATAGCAATTCATTATTCAGCAAGCATGGACATTTTCAGAGTGAATGGACGTCACCACTTCTACACTAGGCTTACATGGTGTGAGTGTTCCACCATATCCACCATAGTATTACATTCTGAGGGTGTTCCACCATATCCACCCTAGGATTACATTGTGTAGGTGTCCTACCATATCCACCCTAGGCTTATATGGTGTGGTTGTTTCCCCATATCCACCCTAGGATTTCATTGGGGGTGTTCTACCATTCCATTCCTAGTATTACATTGTGAGAGTATTCCACCATATCCAGCTAGTATTGCATTGTGAGGGTGTTCCACCATATCCAGCTAGTATTACATTTTGAGGGTGTTCTATCATATCCACCCTAGGATTACATTGTGTGGGTGTTCTACCATATCCACCCTAGGATTACATTGTGAGGGTGTCCTTCCATATCCACCCTAGGATCACATTGTGAGGGTGTTGTGTTATACCGTATTTTGAGGGAGTTCTACCATATCCACCCTAGGATCACATTGTGAGGGTGTTTTTCATATCCACCCTAGGATTTAATTGTATGTGTGTTCCACAATATTCACTCTACATGCTCATAGTGTAATATTTCTAATCCATATAGTCAGGAATTCAAAATGTATTTCCTAATAAGGCACCCTCCCTTAGTGGCACTACACAGAAGGCTTTATGCATTTAAGAAAAGATTATTATTTCTGCGACAACACAGCTACACCATGGTTTGGGGACAGTTAAAAAATGACTAAAATTCCCATTGATTTACCCCATTAAGGACCCGAGGTTCCACAACACATTGTCAAGCTCTATGTTTCACACCACTTAAATGGGGCATTTAAGCCATTGAATGCTATGCAATGCACTGGGAACCTCTATAAAATTCAAGGGATTAAAAGCTCCTCTGGTCTTTAAAGGGTTAAGGTTACGATTTGCAGTAAGCACTGTCATTAGGATTTTCTGGGCATAGCAAGGTTTTTGTGTGATAAGAAAGTGTGCTAGGCAGCTGCTGAATCATGATTTATGGCACACAAGCTGAAATGTAACCCTTGTAGTACCAGGGGGCATCTGACATATTACTTTGCAATGCACAGGAGACCTCTTTGGTTTTTAATGGGTTCATGAGGAAAAAAAGCTCCATTGTCAGTGGCGTAACAATAGGGGTCGCAGGGGTCGCACCTGCGACCGGGCCCGTCACTCCTAGGGGCCTGACCGCCCCCTGCGAACCCATCGCCACACGCCCACAGCCCTGCCCGCAGCAGCTCAGCTGTTCTCCCGGCGCTCTAGTAATGCAGAGCGCTGGGAGATGACATCATCTCCCAGCGCTCTGCATAACTGAGAACCGCACGAGAGATGGAGGTAGGGGATGTGTATGGGGCAACGTGAAGTGGGGGGGCCGGGGCCGGCGGCAATTTCTGCACCAGGGCCCGGTGGCTTCTAGTTACGCCACTGTCCATTGGTATATCACTGGTTGGTGGCAGCTACATGTTCTGATGTCCATGGCTACCAGCCAGGAAAAGAAGCTGGTGTGATTGTAAGGGGCTACAGCACAGTGCAGAGTAGGCTGCCCCCAATGGATGCAGGTCTCCATCACAACTGCAAAGTCTGCCCCCATTGTAGTTCTGCCCTTGGATGGAGGGCTACAATCTGAACCTACCTGCATAGTCTGATATCAAAAATGGGGATCTTGCATTTAATTATTTTGTAGTATAGGCTAGAACTACTTTAGGGTTATGTAATAAGGTTTGGTAACTGTGAGATAAATTCTCAAGTGAGATGAAATCTCCAGTTCCTGCGTTGTTCTATGGAGCCTATACACTAAGGTCTAACCAGTTTTAGAGATTTATGTGCATAGACTCCATAGAATAATGTAGGAACTGGAATTTCTCACACTGGAGAGTTTACTTCTACTTAGTGCATATCCCTCTGTAGCACAAATGAAGAAAAAAGTGTGTTTCCACACTAAAACAGTAGGTGGTGCAGCACACCAATTTAAAAGCACATGCTGCCTTATTAGTTGAGTTGTTTTGGTTTCCAGATTTTATAACTCAAACTTAGCTGAACCCCTTGATGACTAGAGGGTCCATAATGCATTGAGCACTCCTCTGGTCCTCAAGGGGTTAAAGGGCAACTATCACGTGGATATTGCTGATCAAGCCTGGGGTTCATTGGATGACCTAGAAGGCCAACATGGTAGCAGAAAGGGGCTCTTTTTAAAAGAGAGTCCAATGTCTCTTTTGTCTAGTGAGCTAAAGTCTTACAGTTCATTATGGCTGACCTGCATGAATCAGTCCCCATAGTCCCTCTGTATTGGCTTTGGGAGCTTGAGACAGGAGGTTTATGGAGACTAGGCAAGCAAAGGAGGAGTTTGTGATTGAAAGCCACATACTTCCATGTTATGTTCCAGCTGAGGGGTAAGATAGGAGCTTTTTTTTGGGCTGCACAGTACAGTTCCTGGCGTTTTACTAAGTCTGAGGAGACCTAATAAAACACGATAATTGCCATTTAAATAAATTCTGCACTATTCTGAATTTTATGAAACATTATCATTGTTTAATTACATGAAGTCAATGTGTTTTGCCTGCTTTCACACTGAGTACTGAGCAATAAGATACTATGCATCATAATGTAGTGAGAAACAGTATTTAGATATAAGGAGGCCAATATATTAACCCTTTGAGTGCAAGAGGGGTACCCCTCTGGCACTCAAAGGGTTACAAAGAACTGGGGCAATTATGGGGCAAACCAACACATCAGTAGGGAATAAATAAAAGTGCCCACATTTCTATTGATTTAAATGGGGTGTTTAACGCTTTGAATACTAACAAAATGATCAGCATCTCCAGCATTCAAGGGGTTAAAAATCCAATTTAGTGAAAATGTTTATTTGTCCCCTCCATGGTGAAACTGGTTTGTCCCAGAATTCCTCCACTTCTTAGGACATCCACCTCAAGTCCTTTTGGATTCATAATCTATTTTCTTCCTAATTAATCTAATTTTAAATAATATATATATATAGGTATTTGTAAAGGTATTTTATTAAAGGGATAGTAATACATGTTGTAAGGTTTATCCCCCTGAGTAAAACAAAGGTACTCCCACTGCTGGTGTTTTATTCAAAAGTTATTACAGCTCAAAGTTGAATTTTTTAGGTGCAATATCACAGTGGCCTGAAATTGTACAGTGGCGCTGTTGCTACACCATCTTATGGAGATTTATGGTCCATGGACAAGAGTTGTCCATAGGATGGTGTAGCAACAGAGCCACTGTACAGTTTCAGGCTACTGTGATATTGCACTTAAAAATTCAAGTTTGAGCTCTAATAACTTTTGAATAAAACACCTTTCTGCAGTGAGAGTACCCTTTTTTTACTCAGGGAGAGAAACACTACAATACATATTTTTTAACATATTAATTAGTACTGTCCCTTTAAGTGCCAAAAATGTAGTATATTTGGTATTTGGGGATACTCTATTCAAATCAGCAGACACCTTTACAATTCTCCATCCCTTACAGGCATTAACCCTTCGAGTGCAATGCATTGGATACCTCTCTGGCACTCAAAGGGTTAAACTCATTCAAGGGGAACTAACAGCTCCTAATAATAAAAACCTGTGACCAATAAATCCAATGAATTTTGCCCTGGTGCCTTTGTTGAAGAGATAACATATTCAAATAGTCCTTGATGTCATATCCATGGAGATGGACATGTCAGTTGGTAGCAGGATCTCAACCTATGATCACTGCACAAGGTAATCTTAACACTTTGAAGTAAAGAGGAGGAACCTAGAGATGTAAAATCACATTTTCTAAGTTAAACCATCTCAATCTGATAAGCAACATTCACTTGCTTGGAAATATTTGTTTACTTAACACAGAAAGTTAAAGATAGTAAAGGAAGTTCTGTACAATGAGTTCAGCTACATCTGTAGGTTCTTCCAGCTTTAGAGTTTATCTGACTTTCTGAATTGATATGCTCTTCTAGGATAAAGTGACCATCAGTCACATTTTAATTGCCAGTACTTGGATCAAGACGTGATCATGGAATACATCCTGGATTGAACTACTACTTATAAAATCAATGGATTGCAAGCATGACTGCCTGGCCAAGGTTGTCAATACTCATATGCAAATGTCTTTTTGATGCTCTTGTAAAATAAGATAAAATGTATTGTCAGATTATTGTGAAGTAAGCAGAAACAACTATCTTCAGAGAGATTCCAAGTGGTTAACTTATCTGAGTATGTTATGGAATCAGTGAGATTCTGTTTCTGAATATGATTCATTGGATCCCAGATTCAGAAGCTGCTGAAAAAAGATCTGATATGTGTCAGAATTTACTATTTTAGAAAAAATGGTGAATGATTTACAACATAGCTAGTCAGGGAAAGCTAGATGATATGCAACCAAATGTATGACATGATTGTTGATGGAATCTAGTTGAAAATGTGGATAAAAAAATATTTTGTTTAGCTTGGTCATCAGATGAAGTAATCATTCGTCATCATCAACATTTAGTAATTATTTTTAATCCACTTATCCAATCATCATACCATCAAGACTTGTCCATCAACGCAATCTACCCTCATGCATGCTAGCCATCTCTTCTGAACAATTAATTTAAGTTAATTAACTTAATTTAAGTTATTGATTATCTATCCGATTAGTCAGACATGGCATCAGATTTGGAGGTTCTGATGTGGATGGATGAATTAATGGATGCCTGGGTGTAATGATATTTGGATGATAAATGACTACTGCTCTATTTTACAGCAGTTGGGTTCAAAAGAGTTTAACCAGTCCTGGATGTGACATAGACTCAAAGAGTGAAATATTAATGTAAAAATATGCTGCCCTGCATACCCTGCTGGTTTTAAAGGGTTAATATCTAATAATTGGTCAGGTATGTGATGTTGAGAGACAGATAGTAAGGAGAAAAACATAACTACTGTACACATCCCTCTTTTTGTAAGCAATTAATCATTATATCCAGTTCATTATGTGACATGAATGACATGAGTTAAGGTAAAGCATTTCTAATCTACACAGTTACACTGCTCTGGTTTTAAAGGGTTTGATTATAACCATCAGCACAATATGTGGTGGTGGTGATGATGAGGATGACAATGATGATGATGTTATAAAATTAAGAAACCCTGCCTTACTACAAAGCCTCTAGTTCCAAAGAGGTTCATTATAAATAATCAGTTCAGTATCTAGTGATGCTGATGAGAGACAGATATAGTAAATTACTCTTAACTTTCTTATTGAGTCAAAGACAATGAGTCAATGACTAAAACAATATAATTAAATGACTGTCTCTGTTCCTCATAATCATTTCATACTGGACTGGTCATTAATAATTATTAACATCTGTAGAACTAGAAAGATTTACAGTAAGGGCAGGTTATTTTACTGAACGATATGTACTATAAACTAGAATTATATATATTTATTTGTATAGCCTCCTGTATATAGTGATCTCTGTTTATTTGGATAGACTCTTGTATATAGTGATCTCTGTTTATTTGTATAGCCTCCTGTATATAGTGATCTCTGTTTATTTGGATAGACTCTTGTATATAGTGATCTCTGTTTATTTGTATAGCCTCCTCTATATAGTGATCTCTGTTGGTCTGCCTCTAGGTCACACCTTCTTACAACATAGAATAGGCCTTAAGGGTCACAATATACAAGTGTTTATCTGTATTTAATAGATCATCATGGTGGAGGGTGATTTGAAAAGAAGGTTCAGCACTAGGGGTGCCCTGTCTCTTCTTCTTTCTCTCTCTTGCAGAACTTACAGTGACTATAGAGTTCAAATGCACAAAAGTTAACTATATAGATGTACCTGACCACACTCCTTAATATACCTTGTTGCGGTAAGAGAAACTTATTAGGTTTATTTCATCATTTTAAACAAAGCAAGAGCTTCTTGTTACTATAGTTCCCTTTTAAATTAATTTCTAAGGAAGAATCACACAAATTGCCTGTCTAGAATGAAAGATATGAGGAGTTAAAATAATAAACCATGAAGGAAAGTTGACTTTCAGTTTGTGTACTCAAAGGAATTATTTATGCAGCTGTCCGTTGTATCTATATTTTAATGTAATCAACCTCAAAGGTTGCCATAGTAATTCTTACACATCAGAGACTTGAAAATGTCTATATGCCTGTCATGTTACCATTCTAATTTATCTTTCTCTCTCTCAGACTAGATGGGCCGAATGGTTCTTATTTGCTGTCAAATTCTATGTTTCTCTGCTCTTTACAGACATGGAACCAGACAGCTGGAGGACCTCCTCCTATTTAATTGTATCTCTCATCATCCTCTGCCAGCAGTCTACTGGCTGAGCATAATAATATTTGTGCAAAAACTGCTGGAGAGCCTCAATGTGCCCACTTTGTCATCTATAGTGTGTTCATATTCTATTTTTTACACTAAATGTTTTGCTTGATTTTATTGGCTGTATTTTCCACGTTATACATATTTATTGTCTGAAGTTTTATAATTTACTTCAATCAAATCACCAGATAATTAAATCACAAGGGATTAAACATCGAATACCTTATTGCTTGGGCATTAACAAAAAAGAACACACTTTTTTGGGCCTGACTTTTTAACTTGCAGTAACTGGAATAAGGTAACTGGCAGCAACTGTCAGTAGGTAACTGGATTAGGAAATACTGGAAGTGAAACTGCAAAGGCACAGCTACAAGAGCTATATGGGTTACGGTTAAATGTAAGAAGGAGGGGAGAGGGGAGGAGGAATAGAGAGGACACTTCTGTGTTTACTCATCTTAAAAGATTTGTGGGTGTTGGCACAGGAATGCCATTACTGGAGAGGATTTCTTTCAGAACACCTGGGAGAACAGTCCTTGTAGTGTTGTTGGGATCTGGGACATAAAGTGACCTTGACAGATGCTGTTGGTAGGGAATTTCATAATTAGGTAAACCAATAAGTTAATCTGTTGCCAGGTTCAGTATAGTAAGACAGCTTTCTGTCTTCTAGGTGCTCAGCTTCTGCAGGTAGTGGATCGGGTTGATAGATTGCTGGGAGGAGCTGGACTGGACCCTGCTGTCATGGGACATATTGATATCAACAAGAAAGTCAGTGAGATATGGAGCTGCATTAAGTATGATTTCAATGATTTAAGTCATCAGCTTAAGCATAGGACCTCTAAAACATTATTTCTTGAAATACTACCAGTACCACAAGCTATACCAGGAAGGCAATTGGAGATTAGAGAGCATGACTAAAGACTTATTGCAAGCCAGAGGGTTTCGGATTTATAGAACACTGGGCTGACATTTTCAGAGGAAGATCTTTATAGTGGGGTGAGAGAATGAAAAAATACAGGATGGGTAGTCAGTGTAGAACAGGAGCTGGTATTAGAGAAATGGCATGAGGGCGGGGGCTAGTTCAGCTAATAGGGAGGTGGCTATATTACTAATAATTTTCAAAGATTGCACTTCTTCAGAATGGAAATTGGAAATGGTTGCAAGGAATGAGCAGTATGATCTAAGTATTATTGGTAAAAGGTGGTATCATGTTAGCCATAGAAAAAACAAGAGACTGGTAGATTAGAATTGATACCTTTATTGGCTGAGTAGCTATAGGATGCAAGCTTTCAAGACACTTTAGGTCTCTTCAGACATATGCAGAATGAAGGCTGAATACAAAATACATGCCAGGTTATACACTCGTGCAAATTGTTTTTAAATTTAAAGTCAACTAAAATAAAATTATCACCATTGTCAGAAAAATTTATTACCTAGGCTCTTGTAGAAGAGTCTCCTTAGCTAGTTAAGTGGTGCAAAATATATTTCTCTTTTGATGCATGAGCAGTTCCAGCAAATAACTATGGGAATGTGTGCAAGCTTGTTTGGAGGGATTTGCATTTTGCAGGATGGGATAGGGTAAGATAATAGGAGGAGGAGGAGAATGCCTTTATGAAAAATAAGCTTTTAACACAAAGTATAAAGTAGTATATCTATGGAGGTACCAGTGGGAATATAGAGGCCCAGCAGGTTCAAATACAGTGAAAGTAAACATAATAAAAATATGCCAATAGTATTTTCTATAATGAAGCTGGGGAGTTTGAAAAAGCCCAACTGCTATTACACCTAGAACAGGCTTCTAAGTTAATAAATGTAATACTGGGAGATTTTACCTACACTGGAACTGACTGGGGAAATGAGAGTTCCAAGACAACAAAGGGAAATAATTTCATAGGTATACTTAGCTTCATGTCCCAACTATCAAAGAATGAGGTATTGCTGGACCAAATGATCTCAAATGATTGTGAACTGTTATGTATTACACAGGTAGGGGAACATTTGGATAGCAGTGACCATAATATGGTATCCCCTGAAATTTCTTATAAGGAACCTGATAATAAAGGCACAACTAAAACTTTAGACTTTAAGAAGTCTAATTTTTCAGTGCTAAAAAGAGTGATTCAGGGAACTTAATGTGATGTTATTTCAATTATAAAAAATACAGAACAAAGGTGGAATTTGCTCAAAAAGCTTTTGGGTAAGTAAACTCATCAATACCACTGGATAATAACTACAAGAGGAAAAACTTTAAGATCCATGTGGCCTAACAATGAGATTGAAAGAAATATAGAAAAGGAGAAACAGACATTTCTATTGGTTAGGTCAGAAGGTGCATCATCTAAAAATATAAAGAATGCAAAAGACTATTTCAACAACCAGTTTCATTAGTCAGAACTAGAAAAAAAGTGACACTGAGTTATACATAAAGTTGATGGGATTCAACATACTTTTGTAACAAAAAACTCACAAGAGTGATGTAAAGGTTGTACCTTTTAATGTTTAACTAAGAACATAGAAAGTACAAGCTAACCCATGCCTAAAGAAGGGACCTAAAAGCTTGCACTTTCTGTGTTCACAGTTAGCCATTAAATGTACCACTCTTACATCACTCATATAAGTTATTTATTACAAAAGTACATTGAATACCAGATAGCCAGAAATGAAAATGAGAAAAGAATTATAACAAGACAAATCCTCGAAACCCTTTACAGGTGTATTAAAAAGCAGAAATATGAAGGCTGATGATAAAACATAATAAAAAAAAGGAGTGACTTGCAGCAAACTTAGAATGGAAACAGATGAATTAATTAGGATAAGATAAGGATAAGGCAGTTGCAGGCACTTTAAACAAATTATTTTCTTCTGTACAAAGGAAGCAATAGAGACATGCTTTGGACAAGGAGAGAGAACCACAACATTTACTCCACGATGTATATGATTAATTGAAGGCAAAGTCCAAAAGATGAAGGTGAATAAAGTACCTGGACTTGATGATATACATGTAAGAGTAGTTAGGGAGCTGAGATGAATAATAGCAATGCCATTATACTTAATATTTTTTGATTCACTCTTATCAGGCATAGTGCCATGTGAATAAAGGAAAGCACACATAGTCTCAGATTTAAGAAGTGGGGAAAAAAGCTAAAACCTGGAAATTATAGACCTATAAGTTTAACTTTCATAGTGGTTAAGATACTAGAAAGGTTACTAATATATAGTATTAAGGATTTTGTGATGACCATTAATATCTGTATGGTTTTAAGAAGGAGATTTCATGTCAAACTTGAATTCTGTGAAAGGGCAAGTGGTAATTTGGACAAAAGTGTAGCAATAGATGAATATTCATATGTAATATATTTGGATTTTACTAAAGCCTTTCATATGGTGCCTGAGATTACTGCATACATTCAAAGGGAACAGCTTGAGAGACTGTATTTGCATGGACAGATAATTGCCTAAATGACAGAATGCAGAGAATTGTTGTGAGTGGAACCTTTTCAAGCTTATCTAAAGTTGTAAGTGGAGTAGCTCAGGGTAAAGTCATGGGTCCAATGTTTTTTAATTTGCTTATTAATTATCTTGAAGTGGGTATGGAAAGTAATGTCTGGATCTTTGCTGATCCCATTAAAATATGTAAGGAAACACACACACACACACACACACACACATCAAGATGCAGAAAGATTATGATATATTGAGTGAATGGATAGAAAAAAGACAGATTAGTTTAATACCGATAATTTTAAGGTTATGCATTTGAGCTGCAAAAACAAGCATGCTACATATACACTGAATGGTAAACGACTTGGAAAAATTCTGTTAGAAAGAGATTTGGGAGTTCTGGTAAACAATAGATTAAACAACTGCTTGCAGTATAACTCAGCTTCTGGGGAAACTTTGTAAGGAAGAGATTTGGGAGTGCTGGCAAACAATAGATTAAACAATTGCATACAGTATAACTAAGCTGCTGCAAGAGCGAATAGTGCACTGTCATATATAAAAAGGTGTATTCACGGGACAGGAGTATAAATATCTTTATATAACCTTGGAAAGACCTCTTCTAGAATATGGGCTACAGATTTGGGTATCTGTAAAATACCCAAAAGGCAAAGCGGTTACTATTTTTAAATATATGTATGTACTGGATATATGGATATTGGTTCATAGATTTACTCACTTATTAGGTTGGCCAGTGTAACTTTCTTTGCTCACTGGCTAAGATGCCTCAGGGGAATAACACTAGCCCATGTTTGAGTATAGAATAGGTAATTCACACTGTAACTGGATCTTAACATTAAGAATGTTTTAATAAAGAAGAAAATACAAAGAGGTCAAACAACTGAGCCAGAAAATAGGGTGTAGCTTTTAAGACTGGAGGAAAGGTACTTTGGCTTAAACAAAGGGCTGTAGGTATGTGGAATTCTTTACCTTGGAAGGCTTTGTTGGCAGGTAATGTAGAGACTGTCAAAACAGCTGTGGATATTTTTTTTAGCTCTTAATATATGGATAATTATGATTGATGGTTTCAATGCAGATAGGATGTTGATTTAGGGAGATATCTGACTGCCTTTTAGAGTCAGGAATGGTTTCTTTTTTATCCACTTTGGGCAAAATTGGTAATTACTGAAATTTGGTTTTGGTTGCTTTTTATTTGTCTTTCTCTGTACCAATAAAAACAAGAGTGATACAGCAATCATTGAACCTGATGGACGCATGTCTTTTTTCAACCTCGTCAACTATGTTACTTTTTACAAATCTTAAATTGTACTTATCATCTTGAATTTTTTTTTAGACATATTTGAAAATTTCATTCAAAACTGCCTATGCGTCATGTGAACCAGAAGTCCAGCAGATTTATAGAAAATAATATACTTTTATTTCTGGGGAAAGTGAAAATCTCTCAGCATAATTTCTGAAAACTTTAGCATGAAACATCACTGAAAAAGCTTCATTAGAATATGAAACATCACTGGTACTGCACAGGTACCACAATTAGCATACATTAGCATATAGTATCAAATATGAATATCTCCTTAAATGTACATTTGCAGGTCTTTTGCCTAACTTGACACTCACACAGTTTTCAAATATGTGTGAGAATCAAGGTAAAAGGACCACTTCCTATGCTGTTTTGGGCTCACATGATATGGAGTGAACAGTCATTGGGTTTTCTGGGTATGCCATTCCTCTTAACCTTTCTTATCTACACTGTTGCAATCAGATATGTTTTCTGTCTCCAGCTTACTGTAATTTGCCAAGATATCTCAGAATGTAAAGCTCATTCTCCTGTGATTCACTGAATTAACTAATTAAATTGGCCTGAATATTAGGTCTGATTGGAATATAATTTAATGCCTAAGATTATGTTTTCTATCCACTCCATTTTAGAGAATCAATGTTTCATTCAACTTCTCACTTAACTATTCTACATGTTTCTCTTAGCTGGCTAAAAACTAAGTTGAGTGTTATAAACAGCATTAAAGTACAAATGTTGTATGATTGTCTGCACTGCATCACTCTGTAGTGCATAATAGAGGCCAACAGAGGTTAAGATTAATGAATTTGAGTGAATATGAAATGTTATGCTGGAATAAGAGTACTTAACCTGGAGTTGGTGGATAGAAGACTCAGAGATAATATGCATAAATCCTACTTTTCAGAAAGTAGATTCATTAAGTAGTTTCAAACAAAAATAGTTAGGAGCTCATATAATAAGGGAAATAAAAAATCCTTGGGACAGACATCCTCCATCCTCCATGGCTCTTTAGCAGTTATTGAACTTAATTTGGTCAGATGATGTAATTTGGAATCCAACAGTATCTGTAAAGCCATGGGATGCCAATCCTAAATTAATAGCCATCAAAAACAACAAGACTAGTCATATACCATACACTATGCCTGTTTATAGCACTTTCCCAAACTTTCACAAAGTTTTTGCAAATGGGAAGAGGAATTCAATCAAATCTGACATATACCATTTAAAATGTATATTACATTTTGTTTGAAATTTTAGGATTTTTTTTGTAACTTTAATCTTATTTGAGACGGTAACCAGCAGAGCGGAGCAGGTAGACTGAACAATGTCCTGAGAACTGGAGACTGAGCCAGCCAGGTGTTATTCCAGATACAGGACTGGATATAAATCCCAGGAACCCCTAGGCAAAACATCCTAGGTGCCCCAAGCTCCACCCATGGACACAGACACCACTCCTCGCATGAACCCACCCACTGCTTCAACTACTATTCTCTAGCACACAAAATACCTTTAACCTAACTCCTTGATATTTATAGAGACCTTTCTAGCATCCAAGGGGGGATTATTAGTAAGAGCAAGTCTAGTTTTATGAAGAATAGATAATGTTTAACTAATTTACTTGCATTTTACAAAAGGGTAACTTGGGCTAGTGTATTGCTGTTGATGTAATATACTTGGATTTTGCAAAAGCCTTTGATGTTGTGTCTCACAACAGATTACTGCATAAATTAAAAGGCTTTGGTCTGGGAGATGATATCTGTGCATGGATAAAGAACTGGTTAAATGATAGATGACAGAGAGTTGTTGTAAATGATTCCTTTTTAAGTTGGTTTAAAGTTGTAAGTGGGGTGCCACAGGGTTCAGTCCTGGGATGAGCGTTACCCGCCAGAACATGACTAGCAAGTTTGTTCCCTCAACACACGCTAAATAGGGTGAATAATGGGAACATCAAAGAAAACTAGCGAATGCTTGGTGTTTGACATAGTGCCAAAAATCGAGCGTGAATTAACAGCAACCCTCCCCCCCACCTCCCAAACACTAACCCTAGCCTTGGCCCTACACTACACTTAACATTAACAATAAAGATTAAAAATACTAGCTCTAACACTATCCCATAACCATTACCACATCCCTGTAATACTTACCTGGAAGTCTAAGGTCCAGAGGGGCCTTCTGCACCCTTGCCTTTCTCTTTAATTTTTCTACTGTATTGTTTCTTCTTTTTCTTCTGCCCTCTTTCTTCTTCCTTCATATGTAAAGTTGCTTGTGCCCCAATAAAAACAGAATAATCATTACATCCATTGACCCCTTTAAAGTCCCACGGAGGCAGCATTTAAAGTTTGGTGGAGGCAGGCCACAAAAAAAATCTCCAACGCAGTACCTTTCAGGCCATTGCCCGATTCAAACTGTGGGAAATTTGAACAGAGACTGTCTTTTAAATGGCCAGTCTCTGTTCAAAATTGTTCCCACACTCCCATTGGCTGGGTTGTGGGGCTATTCAGGGCAGTAGCGGCACCTCCCTGCCAATCAGTTTCTAGCTGGAGGGATCACGAATGCGCGTTTAGTCATCCCTCCAGCTAGCCAATCATTGACTAGCTGGAGGGATGATGAAACGAAAGAAAAAGATCAGGGTGCAGAAGATCCTGCTGGACCTCAGACTTCCAGGTAAGTGTTTAATGTTAATGGGATGGTGTTAGCTTTAGGAGGATTAATCCTTTGACTGCCAGAGGAGTATGCAACGCTTTGCAATGCTTTGCTTACCCCACTGACACTCAAAGGGTTAATTTTGTTTTCTTTTCACTCATGTCTTTGGTAGTTTGGATGTAGTGATAATGACCTTGGGCCCCATATCAATACATCCACGGGTCACTAACGTAAGGATCCTTAGTTGCGTATTCCTTTTTTTTTTTTTCCTTTTACTTGGTTCATTTACACATTGGTGGTTATTAACCTTTTCATTGCCAGAGGGGTACGCAACGCATTGCAAAGCAATGCGTTGCATACTCCTCTGGCACTGAAAGGGTTAAACATGGGTTAGGGACTCAGTGCCTAGTTTGCTAGGCTCTAATTTAAAGGAAAAAAGAAAGTCCTTAACTAATGTTACTAGCCACCGCATGTAATTGAATCGCAAATTCATCAGCTTTGTCATTGATCTGAATGGATGCTAATTTAGGGTGCATTTTTACTGTTCAGTAGTTTGTCACAGCGCAGGTAATAAAATACCTAACTGCAACTTAAAATCACCAACGATAGTTTAGTTTTCATAATGGAGGCAACTGAATCAAGCCCCAGGTTGTACACACTTCCTGGCCGATAAGTAGCAGAGGGCAACAGACTTCCAGACAGAAGAGAATGTACCAAGTCTGCAGATAGAGATGCAGACAGGGGCAGGCCCACAGTTAGCTCAGGCAGCTCTGGTTCACAGACAGAGGACAAGCCAAAGGTCAGGGGAGGCAAATCAGGATAATAAGCCAGAGAACAAGCCAAGGTCAGGGCAGGCAGCATAGGCACACAAGGTCAGGAATCAAGCCAAATGCAAAATAAGAGATAAAATCCAGAATGCTACTTGTCAAATTGTACAGTGACACTGTTGCTACACCATCCTATGGACCACTCTGGTGGCGGGACCAGAGCTGTCCATAGGATGGTGTAGCAACAGCTCCACTGTACAATTTCAGGCCACTGTAATATTGCACCTAAACAATTCAACTTTGAGCTGTAATAACTTTTGAATAAAACACCTTTCAGCAGCGGGAGTACCCTTATTTTACTCAAGGGGGTAAACCCTACAACATTTTTTTTGTTTTACATTTTAAGTATTACTATCCCTTTAAAATGGCAGTATGATATTGAGCAATGGTGTGAAATTCTGCCTGATCTGCAAATGCACAGAGATGTGTGCTCATTTGCCTGTAGACATATACACCTGGCCACTATATCTTAGAATAGTTAGGAGCACACATGACTGATGCCCCCAGCACCTCTGTGATTGCTGCTTCCAGCAGGAATGTCAAATAGATAATCATAGATATAATCATAGATAATCATAAGATTATGCATTTGGGTTGGAAACAAGCTTGCTACATATACATTAATTAGAAACTACTTGGGCATCCCTGTTAAAGAAAGATTTGTTAGTACTGATAGTATAAATGTAAAAAGCGGGTTATAGATGCATGGGGTTTCATGGAGTACAGTTTTTGGCAACACTTCTTATAAAGACATTATTGAACTGAAAAAAGTACACAGCGACACACAACAAAACTAATAAAGGGACTGGAAGATTTCAGTTATAAAGACAAACTAGGTTTGTTTACATTAGACGAGGTAGCTAAAGGGAATATGATTATTTACAAATATATTCAAGGCCAATGAAAGAGCTCTCTGGGGTATTCTCTAGTCAAACAGCTCAGCAAAAAGGACATGCTTTAAGACTAGAAGAAAGACGCTTTCAACTAAAACAAAAGGTAGGGTTTTTGTATAGTAAGGTCAGTAAGGATGTCAAATTCTTTGCCTTGGGAGGCTGTGTTTGCAGATGATGTAGATGCTTTAAATAAAATTACTGGACTAACTCTTTAGCTCAGAAAAACATAGATAATTATGACAGTTTCAATGTTTATAGTATCCAGGAAAATATCTGACTGCCTTTTGGAGTCGGGAAGTATATTTATTACCGGCATAGGGCATATTTCACTTCAGTAAGTTTCATTCCCCTCCCCTAATCAAGATTATAAGTAGGCTTGTGAAAATTGGTTTGTCAAAATTAGGAATTCGTCGAATAAAGAGTCATTCGGCGACATTCGGGCCAGGGCAAAAGGCAAGGGTCATTCTTTAAAAAGAAATCCAAACAGCCCTGGTCCGAAATGTTGAAAATTTTGGAAATTCGGCGACGACTACAAGAAGTGATACTTTCCCTCCATACTTTCTCTCCCTCTCTATTCCTATTAGCTTCTTCGTTTCATGATGAGGGTTGGACTAATGACACGTCAGACACCCAGACTGCCTGTTAGTCCATTGTTGGAGCTCAGATAGAGAAGAAGGAGACAGAGAGTGTCCAGTTGTTGTGTAGGCAGGCAGGTAGCATTAGGCTTAGGCAGTCAGCCAGCATTAGTGCCTTATTGCCACTGCAAGGGAGAGTCATTTGTTCCTATGCAAAATATTAAAAATGTTAGAAATTTGTTTTAACAGTTTTCAGAGTGACACAGCCAATCTCACAGTTCTTTAGGCAGGCAGGCCTAGTACCTTTTTGCCATCGCAAGGGAGAGTCTCCTTTGTTCCTGTGTAAAATAATATAAATATTAGGAATTCATTTGAGTAGTTTTCAGAGTGACACAGCCAGTCTCACAGTGGTTTAGTCGAACAGGTCTGGTCTGAAATGCGAATCCTCCGAACGACAAAAATATAAAATTTGAATTTTACAGAAAATATTTGTTGTGCACAAGTCTAGTAGGCAGGCAGGTAGGCTTTGTACCTTATTGTCACCGCAAGGAAGAGTCACCTCTGTTCCTGTGTTAAATATTAAAAATATTAGGAATTTGTTTGAATAGATTTCAGAGTGACACAGCCAGTCTATCAGTTGTGTAGGCAGGCCTAGTACCTTATTGCCACCACAAGGGAGAGTCACCTTTGTTCCTGTGTTAAATATTAAGAATATATTCGTTTGAATAGTTTTCAGAGTAACACAGCCAATATCACAGTTGTGTAGGCAGGACTAGTAGTATCTTATTGCCACCGCAAGGGAGAGTCACCTTTGTTCCTGTGTAAACTATTAAAAAGATTAGGAATTTGTTTGCATAGTTTTCAGAGTGACACAGCCAGTTTGACAGTTGTTGTGTGGCCAGGTTTTAACATTTTCAAATATTATAGCACACTACCCTATCTGTAATGGATCTGAGTCTTGAACAACCTGATGTTCCTCGTCCTGGTACCAGCTGCAGTGACCCAGCAACCACCAACACCACCACAGTGATGTTGCTTTCAAGCAGAGCTAGCAGCAGCAGGTGGCTAAAGAAGAGGACTGTCAGTAGTACTAGTATTCAATGTCATAGTATCACGGTGCCCGTGATTGCTGTCTTTGTGTGTTTATTACCTGTAGGGGGCTCCCATTGGCTGTCTGCCTTCAGCCCGCCCCACTTTGCCTATTTAGACTGAGTCTGGGCACCCTTTGGTTGCCCTTTCGTGTTGTCTCTAGACTGCTTGTATTTTCATCATGTTCCTGAAGTTCTATGGGCCATAGCTGTGTTCCTGCTATCCTAAGATCATCCTGTTCCTGAGTCTCCTGTTCAGCGGTTCCAGTTTCCGTTCCTGATCCGGTTGGAGTCGTCTGTCGTTGCTGCCTCCTGCTGCCAGTCATCGTTGCCATTCCTGATCCGGTTGACCATCGGAGTACTGGTTCCTGTTTCGTCTGCAGCTTTCAGTTTCCTACTCATCTGTGTCTGCCTTGATCTCCGGTTGCCCAGGTGACATTTCCACCCTTGCTGGCTCCCAGTACGTGGGTACTGGTTTGCTCCACTACTGTACGGCTACGGCTGCCCCGACACTAGTTGCTCCCAGTACATGGGTACTGGTTCGCTCCACAGCCATCCGGCTGTCCTACATTCATATGATTGCTCCCAGTACGTGGGTACTGGTTCGCTCCACTGCCTTGCGGCTTGCATTGCATTTACACTGTTGGTTCCCAGTACACGGGTACTGGTTCGTTCCACGGCCTCACGGCCTACATTGACATTGATACTGTTGGTTCCAGTACGCGGGTGCTGGTCCGCTCCACGGCCTTACGGCCTACACTGCCATTGATAATGTTGGTTCCCAGTACGCGGGTGCTGGTTCGCTCCATTGCCTCCCAGCTTACATTGTATTGTTACTGTTGGTTCCCAGTACGCGGGTGCTGGTTTGCTCCACTGTCTCACGGCTTATAGTGCATTGATACTGTTGGTTCCCAGTACGCGGGTACTGGGAACGCTCCACGGCCACACGGCCTACATTGCCATTCATACTATTGGCTCCCAGTGCGCGGATACTGGTTCGCTCCACTGCCTCTCGGCGACTGTCGCCTTGTATAGATAGTGACTCACAGTACACGGGTACTGATTCTCTCATAGCCATCTGGCTGTCGTTATACTCAGGTGATTGTCTCCCAGTACGCGGGTACTGGTTTTGCTGTCATGCCCTAGACAGCTATGTTGGTGTTACGTTTTTTCTGACACTCAGACCAGGTAGTAACGTAAAACACAGTTTATTGAAACAAAATGATAAACAGTGCCCCTAGGGGCCAGTATAGGTAAGAACAATGCAAATATAGACAAGAACAGGCAATATAAACAGAGGATGGATATTGCTACAGACAGGAGCTACATAGAGGGTTAACTTGAGCAACTGGTGAGGCTCAGGCTAGATTGGCCAATGCCCAGGAGATATAACCGTCTCAGAAAACAGTCTCTAAATGTAGAACAGGAACACAGGATCAGCGCGGTATCACTCTCGAAGCAGAAGCAGGATGAGCCCCTGTTGCTCTGAGCTGAGCCCGTACCACCACCGTGGGCTATGAGGAATGCTACTGCCAATCTGATGTAACCAGAATAGGAATCGCCCTGTATGAGTAGTGAGTAACCCTGCGTCTGCCACAGAAAGTATGCCAGCCCTTGGGAGGCCACAGTAGAACGGAGTTGCCCAAGCTTATGCAGAGCCGATGCACAGAGTAGTGCAGTTGGAATAGTGCACTTTGAGCAAATGAGATACTGCCCAGACACCCTTCCGGTGTCACCCAGGATCCTTATTGCAAGAGCAAACAGACTACCAGTGTCAACCGGTGTGATCACGGTGCACCCCGAGCACCGGACAAGCGGAGGCTCAAAGTGTAACGGCTCAGAGAATCAACAGGAGCTTGGCAATATAACAAGTGGCACGGAATCGGAGACTACCGGCAGTGCAAGGGTTAATCTGGTACATTTGAAAGCGCAGTGCTCAGCGAGTACAAGGCAGGCAACCTCGGCTACAGCTACAAGAGCGAGAGGAAACCGAGAACAGTTCAGAATGTCGCCAGCGCGACCGGAGGACACTGGAGCAGCAACCGGACAGGAGCAGTAGCCGGAACCGGATGACAGAGTCGTAGGAACACCACCGGAGAGTGGATCAATGCACGGAGTAGGATCAGGAGCCAGAACAGGGTCGAGTCACGGAGCAGGGTCGTCAGACAGAGCTGGGTCAGATCACGGTGCAGGGTCGTCAGCCAGAGCCGGGTCAAATCACGGTGCAGGGTCGTCAGCCAGAGCCGGGTCAAATCACGGAGCAAGGTCGTCAGCCAGAACCGGGTCAGATCACGGAGCAGGAACAGGAGGAGAGTCAGACTAGCTGGGTCGGTACACAGGAAACACTGGAGATCAGCAACTAGGCGCAGCAACATAACACCACGAAAGGGCAATTGACTAATGCCCAAAGCCCAGCATATAAAGGCACATCCTGGGCGGGCCAATCAGACTCCTCCAATGCAAATGTACACAGTCAGAGATTGACAGGGAATCACGGGACCGTGATAGTTGGTTGTCCAGTACGCGGGTACTGGTGATTCCCTGTGATTCCATGATTTACCACTTATGCTCATTTAGCCTCTGTATATCATCTTTATGACTGTCATTGTCATCTGACAGTCATTGAGGCCTCAGTGGTAGCCACCATCTCCGTTAAGGCTGCCCTGCCCGGTATATTGGTAAGGCCGGTAGAACCTTCCTTTCCTTTCCATCTTGGGTTGCCTTACCCGGTATTAGGCCCATTAGGCTGCCCTGCCCGGTATATTGGCAGGGCCGGTAGAGCCTGTACACTCCTGGTATTCTGTTAGGCTGCCTTGCCCGGTATATTGGCAAGGCCGGTAGAGCCATCTATTTTTCGTTGCTTATCCAGGCTGCCTTGCCCGGTATATTGGCAGGGTCGGTAGAGCCTACTATCCTCCAGTCTTCCGTCCTGGCTGCCTTGCCCGGTATATTGGCAGGGCCGGTAGGGCCATCTATTTCTCATTGATTGTCCAGGCTGCCTTGCCCGGTATATTGGCAGGGCCGGTAGAGCCTTACTCGCTATTATTACTGCTTTCCTGTCATTTCTATGTATATGTATGTATGTATATGAGAGCCTATGGGATTGTCTTAAACTTTTCAATAAAGTTGTGTTTTTACCTAACTTTGCGTCTGAGAGTCTTAACAAACCGTGACACATAGTCAGACTCAGAAGCAGCACTCCAAACCAAAAAATAAAAATAAGAAGGCAACTGCAGGTCGTTCTACCTCTACTAGCAGGGTAGAGAGGTACAGGTCATCCTCTGAGACAATGAAGCAGCCGTCACCTGTGTTTTGTCAGCTGTTTCATGATGATCCCCCCCAGAACCACTTGTACAATGACTAGTGCCACTGCCAGTTTAGTCACCACCTCCGCTACAGCCACTTCTATAAACCTGGGGACACGTAGCGTGTGTAACAGTACTGGTCGGACACTGCGGGCAGTATGAACGTGGGATTTTTACAGCGAACGTCCGTGTAAGCAGCCCAAATGGAATTTATTGCAGTAGTTGGATAACATTTTTATTGCCACCACTGTCACTGCCACTGAGAGCATATCTTCTCCAGAAACGGTTATTGAGTGAGATAGTTTACCATTTCCTGGTAGCCACCAGACAGAAGAGGGAATTCAGCAGGTCTCCCCAAAATCTGCTGCTGATGATGATTTTTCTTCCTGTCCAAACCTACAAGATGTAGAAGAAGAATATGAGGGATCAAGGCCTCCTAAGATTGATTTGTCTCCTGAGCTTGCTTTTTCCACTGACCTTGATTATTCCCCTGAACGCTATCCTGCCCAAAGTCATTCCCCTCTTCACACACCTCTCCTTAAAAATGGATGATTTCCTTGCCCATAGGGAATGTTTGCCTGGTGCTGAGGGTAATATATTTCCCGATGTTGCTGCCCTTCTAACGAGGCTCAAAAAGGAACTGACTCGGCGTATGGAAGTGCGCATGTCCCAGGTTAATGCTTGCCACAATTTGCGATCCTCGAATCAAAGGCAAGATGGCACTTAGTTCCAATTCCCGCACTGCCTGGAGGGAACAATTGACATTGATGGTGCGTGAGCGGCAAAGAAAAAAACAGGATGCAGTCACAGGAGGTGGGAGAAGATTCCACAGATGAGCTGGAGGAGTGTGGTGTCTTCCGGGACCTATCAGTAGCAGCGCCATTATCACTCAATCTTGTTCCAGTGGAACAGCTGCTACTTTTTTACGCTGAGGCAATGGACAGGTTATGCTTCAGACAAACCAAACATCTCCCCATAATAGAAAAAGTGCTGAGTTTGAGGATAAGGTTTACCTTACGGTACCTTCTTTGCCCCCAAGTACAGATCCCTTGACTTTCTGGGATAACAAGAGGACTGTGTGGCCTACTTTGTCCCTGGTAGCCCAGGAGTTGCTTTCTTGCCCAGAGTGAACGGGTATTTTCCGTAACAGGAAATATATTTAGCCCCCAGCACTCTTAATTGGCCCCCCAGCTCATGGAGCAAATTACTTTTTTAAAAGTCAACCTGCCAAAGCTGGGTTACCCTGCTCTCAGGTTCGATGCAGATTAGAAAAAAAAGGACTTCATCTACAATCATCCATAGTACCATAATACACTGACGATCTAGCTTACACAGCTCCAGAACCGTGGTAGGTTGGGCAGAGGACACCCTCCTGACTTGGTGGGACACAGGGGGGAATTAAAGTCTACATTGTTGTCCCACTATACAGGTTGTTCAGTCTTACTCTATTGTTTTTCATCTCTTCTAGAAAAAGTCTGCTGTATCTATCTACTGAGTACTGCACCGGTGTTCTGCAGTTTGCTGCTGGGTACATCTACAGTGTTGCTGTCATCCTTAGTCTGCCCTGCACCAATCATCTTCAGTTTTGTAGTCTCTTCTAACTAAAGTATGCTGTATCTATCTACTGAGTCCTGCCTGCTCTAGTGTTCTGCAGTTTGCTGCTGGCTACATCTACAGTTTTGCTGTCATCCTGAGTCTGCCCTGCACCAGTCATCCTCAGTTTTGTAGTCTCTTCTCAAAAAGTCTGCCGTATCTATCTACTGAGTCCTGCCTGCTCCAGTGTTCTGCAGTTTGCTGCTGGATACATCTACAGTGTTGTTGTCATCCTAAGTTTGCCCTTTACCAGTCATCCTCAGTTTTGTAATCTCTTCTAACAAAAGTCTGCAGTATCCATCTACTGAGTCCTGCCTGCTCCAGTGTTCTGCAGTTTGCTGCTGGCTACATCTACAGTGTTGATGTCATCCTGAGTCCACCCTGCACCAGTCATTCTCAGTTTTACTGTCATCCTCAGTTTTGTAGTCTCTTCTAAAAAAGTCTGCAGTATCTATCTACTGAGTCCTGCACCATTGTTCTGCAGTTTGCTGCTGGCTACATCTACATTGTTACTGAGTCTTCCCCGCAACAGTCATCCTCAGTTTTGTAGTCTATTGTAACAAAAGTTGTATATCTATCTACTGAGTCCTGCCTGCTCCAATGTTCTGCAGTTTGCTGCTGGCTACATCTACAGTGTTGCTGTCATCCCGAGTCTGCCCTGCACCAGTCATCCTCAGTTTTGTAGTCTCTTCTAACAAAAGTCTGCAGTATCCACCTACTGAGCCCTGCCTACTCCAGTGTTCTGCAATTTGCTGCTGGCTAAACCTACAGTGTTGCTGTCATCCTGAGTCTTAACTGCACCAGTCATCCTCAGCTTGACTGTCATCCTCAGTTTTGTAGTCTCTTCTAAAAAAAGTCTGCAGCATCTATCTACTGAGTCCTGCACCAGTGTTCTGCAATTTTCTGCTGGCTACATCTACATTGTTGCCGAGTCTGCCTTGCACCAGTCATCCTCAGTTTTGTAGTCTATTGTAACAAAAGTCGCATATCTATCTACTGAGTCCTGCCTGCTCCAGTGTTCTGCAGTTTGCTGCTGGCTGCATCTACAGTGTTGCCGGCATCCTGAGTCCACCCTGCACCAGTCATCCTCAGTTTTGCAGTCTCTTCTCAAAAAGTCTACGGTATCTATCTATTGAGTCCTGCACGAGTGTTCTGCAGTTTGGTGCTGGCTACATCTAAAATTTTGCTGTCATCTCAAGTCCGCCCTGCACTAGTCATCCTCAGTTTTGTAGTCTATTGTAACAAAAGTCGTATATCTATCTACTGAGTTCTGCCTGCTCCAGTGTTCTGCAGTTTGCTGCTTTTTACATCTACAGTGTTGCTGTCATCCTGAGTCCGTGCCAGACCAGTCATCCTCAATCTTCCTTCTTCCTTCAAATTCAGCTACATCCATACTTCATCTACTTCATCCATAGTACCATAAGGCTAAAGCTCTACCTTACCCTGTTCCACCATCTTCATTCAGACCCTGGAAGTGGTTCGGTTTATTTTTATTTATTTAATTTTAATTTTTTATTGTATTTTTAAAAATATTTTAAATTTTACTAATAATTTGGACTGTCTCCGAATTTCGTTCGAGTTGAACAGGTCTGGTCCGAAATGCGGATTCTCCAAATGAAAAAAAAAATCTCCAGAAATCAAATTTTACAGAAAATTGTTGTTGTGCATAAGTCTAATTACAAGGCAAAGGCTGAATTTTTGGAAACTCATCAACTGTTACCATGTTACTTTCTAGAATATGCTGTATCTGCAATATCTTCACAGATGTTCAACCTCTACCTAATCAAAATATTTTGAAAACTCTACTGTTATTCAGTCACCGTTGTTATATATAAAATATACAAACCCACTAATGCCTATCTCAAAACCCAATTTTAGGGGTTATCTTTGCTCTCTTCTTTATTATCTTCCACATTTGCACCTCAATTCCAAGGCATCTGAAAGGCTTTTCAGGAGAGCTAAACTAATTGAGAAAAGGCTGTTCTGGACCTTTTTTTTTCTATTCAAGTCATCACATTTCAATAGTTCAACATCTTGAGGTGCTCACTTGAGGGTACAATGGGAGACAATCAAATTGCCCATAGAATGATATTGGAAAAATCTTACATTGCAGCACATCCAAATGTATGTTGAGGATTTTATTCAAGTAGCTAAATTTCATTGCTTGGGAGCAAGAATGCAGCCTTTTCTAGCTTAAATGTGCATGGGTTAGCCAACACAGAAGTCTCAATCAAATTTCAAACAATGCCATGAATTGAAAGATCTTGCTTTTATTATCTTGCAATCACTTTGATATAATATTTTATGTTATGCAGTACTGTATCAATTTACTGACCTTTGGCTCTAACTATCAAGTAAAATAATTGTGCATTAACCCTTTGAGTGCCAGAGAGGTATCCAACACACTGCAATACAGTTCATTTTATACCCCTCTGGCACTCAAAGGGTTAAAAGCACCTTCTGTGTTCAACTATTCAGTGATCACTAAAAATAAATTAATAATCAGCTTCACCATGTGTTGATATACATTTGAATTCCTACCATATTTCACTCAAAAAGGCACACAAAGGGTTACAGCACACAGCATTTCACTGATTTATTTTGGTTGTTTTGATCACAAAGTCTGAATGTGCAGATTAAAGTCATTTGAGGATTCAGTCTCAGGGCCTTTTGGGTGTATTTCTCAGGTCTCACAATGTTCATCCATGCGTTGTGAAGACAGAATTTCATCCTCCATAAAAGGCTTATTCAGGAGCCCAAATTCCTACGTGTGCAGCAATGTAATACTTCAGTGCTGCATTTGGAAAAATCTCCCAAATAAAAAAAGCTACACTTAAATACACTGTATATAAAACTTATTCACTTTAGATTGTAAGCTTTCAAGCAGGAACCCTACTCCCAATTTGCAAAGCACATGTAATCATTTACTGTATAAACCCTTAAAATGTAAAGCAGTGTGTAAACTTGTGGTGCTATATAAATAAACATATTCATTTATTCATTCATTCAAAAAACAATGCTGGTTCTAATGTAATCCAGGCCAAAATGTTCTTAAACACGAAACCTGCACATCGGTTCTGGGCAAGATAACTATGTTAAGCAAAGGATCCTTTTGCTACCTGAGATCAAGCCCTCATTTAAGTCAGGTTGTACTACAATGCAATTCATTAATTTGTTAGCCTACTTTATGGTTTATTAGTAAGTGACCTGCCTTCTTGGAAAGAATTATACAGTTGTTAAATACCAAATAAAAACCTGTCCTGGCTTCTCTTAAAACCAATGTGTAATGCATATAATGGGCTTTCACATTACACACTGCAAGGCAAGAGCTGCAAATGACCTAAACTTTTAGATTATAGGGTATATTTTGTAAACCTAGCAATTCTAATTGTACTTAAAGGAGCAGTAAACTTTTTTTTATGAAAAAATATATATTGTAGGGACTTTCCTATTGAGTAAAATAATGGTACTCCCACTGCCGAGAGATTTATATTTCCAGAGTTACAACAGTTTAAACCCATGTTTTTTTACATTAGCAGTGCCCTCTAGTGGTCAAATTCTAATTAGATTTCCTGGTAGATTCTAATGGAGAGGAAAGTCAGAAAAGTCAGAGACATACAGTTCTCCATAGAATGTGATAGAAACCGCCTGTCACTTCATGTCAGTTAGAACTATCAGGAAGTAAACACTGTAAATTCACTTCCTGATTATTTAAACTTCTATACATTTTTGAATAAAACATCTGACATTGATGGGATTGACCTTGTTTTATTCAGCAGGAAAATATCTATAAAATATGTGTTTTCATAAAAAAAAAGTTTACTGCTCCTTTAATTTTAGATGCATGGAAATCAATACTGTATAATGTTATAACAACCTACATAGTTAACATACACATGGAAAAATGGAAAAGGTAAAACCTTTACACATTTTCAACCTAATTAAAATTCAAATGTAACATTTATCTTAAGTTAAGCAAAACACAGGCAGAATTCATCCAGCAGCAACTGGCGGAAGGCAGAAAGAAAACTCTGATTTTCTTGAGCTGCTCAGCTACTGCCGAGTAGAGAGAAGGGGTACGCTAACAATAAAAGCAAAAAGAATGTTATTACAAATCAAAAGAAAACAGCATTCAGCATTTCAGTGGCTGGGCACCACTTTCCTCAGGGATAAACAGTGGGCCAGCAAGCAATGTTAGCAATTAAAGACCGAAAAACCGCCCCAGGGGCGGTGTGACATCATATCCCTTGTGAGTACTATATATATCAGTGTGTTGGCGGCGGCGATTATGTATATGCCCCTGATGAAGCTGGCATGTCCAGCGAAACGCGTAGGGCTTAGATAAGTGAAAGAGAGTATGGGGGTCTCAGTATCATTGCATTACAGCGATATGATAGTGGCCTGTTATGTATAGATCACACAGCGCTTATGTCAGGGAGAACGATAGATAGTTATGTTACCAGTCTGTCTTTCACTCGGTTTTGAATGTGGATAATGATCCAATTCATGCTAAGAGAGTGAAACACGACTTAGGTAGTTAGATGCTAAATCATTATGAGGAGCGTTGAAGAGGTAGTTTTTCACTCGGTATTGAATACGAAAGTTATTTGATTTATACTAAGAGAGTGAAACGTGATTAAAATATAGCAGGTGTTCAATCCTTTTTGTGTGACATGCAGTAACAATGAAAAAGCACATGATATAAGACCCGCAATAAAAGACATATTCTTCTCTAAACTCCCAAATGGTGGAGTTCTTTTAGACCCTGGTTTGTTGAATAGACAACAGGGTAGTTTTTGTTTTTAGTATAATATGGAATAAAGATACAATTTTAGCCGTTTGATTAGGAATTCAATGAGGACATATTAGGGTCCCTAATTTAATAGTATCGAACTGGTCTCTCTGTTGCGGATTAATATCCGTAATTTTTCATTTCCTTTTTTTTTTCTTTTTTCTTTGTTGTTCTGTCTTTACTTGTGGAGATTTATATATACATTTGAGAACTGCGATACGTCAGTTTCCTTTCCAATATATATATATTTATATTTTGTAAAAACCAAAATGAGCAAGGTTAGTGCCAAAAACCCCACACACACAGAAATAGGTTGGATTAAAGGATGAGAATAAAAAAAAAAGAAAACCCCAGAAAGCTAATGGTGCTCCACATTGTTGTTAAAAGTCAGGTAAAAGTAACAATGTACATAGAATACAGTCATGCTATAGGCAGCATTTAGAGACTACATCAGTATATACTACAGCATCCATAGGCACAAATATTAATAATTTAATCCCTTAAGGACCGGCCGAGCTGCACATGGCTTGCAGTTAAGGACAACGGGGCAGTTTTTTTTGCTATTCGATTCAGGGATCCCCATGCGGACCCATGAATTCAATGATGTGCCAGAACCGTCACTGGTTCTTAAGTGCAGGACAGTCCTGGCATGGCATTGGTCCTTAATGGTTTAAGCATTACAAATACAAGCTAAATTTTTCATTAATGTGAACCTGTCACGGTCACCCTAAGACACGTTTAGTTTGGTTTACAGAAAAAACACGCCTATATATATTTTGTTACACATTTTTTTGTAAAATAGTTTTGCGAAATTAAACTTTATGTTAAGTTACCACTCACTGTGTTATTAGAAATGTCCCCTGTGTGTGAGCTCTGCCCAGAATAATTCATAGCACAGTGTATAGTAATATTGTTCCAGCACATAAACTGGTTGGAATAAATGCCAGACTGTGCCAACAACAAATAAATATCAAGTCTCAAAAAAGTATTTAGGATACAAATAGCTAGCACAACATATAGACATTTTTTATTTCACTTTATAATTAACTATACTTATCTTAGGTTACTGGGTCCACTTTTAGTCCACTTGGGGACTGTGTGTTCAGGTGATATATCCACCACATTACTTTCATCCTTTTTCTTAATTATCACGCCACTTCATTTGGCCACTATGTCTACTGGAAAATGCAGAAAATCGTTCACCTTTTATTGATATTTTTTTTACAAAAATGTTAAGCTGCACATTGTATTGTGGTGCTTGCTCACACACAGTAGGTTTTAATAACATACAGTCCATGGCACAGGCAGGATGTGACAAAGACCACATATCTGGATTGGCATGCAGGATGGTTTACAAATATTACCAGTTCCCAGCATTTAGATAAATTAACTTGTCAGCCCTCTTCATATATGTACAATTTATGCATTTCATACACCCAAATATGCCCTTTTTCTGTTGCAACCAGCATATTTGTCTTATGTACTGTATTCTTTACCAGATCCATTTTGCACAGCACATCTTTCATGTTTTTGTATCCAAACTGTGTTTTTTATAAATGGATGAGCCATTCACCAGGTTGGTCTGCAGAATGAGCCAATGCATCCGATTGCTAAGCAGAAAGGGAAAAAGAAAGATATCAGTTCTTCCTTATTACTACAACCTTCTCTCTATTTTTCCATGAATGTAAGAAAGCAGTCAGCATGGCTCTGGCTCATAACGTCTGCATGGTACCCTCTATAATGAAATCGTATCTCCATCTCAGTCACAGTGCTATCCAATACATCTTTTTCTGATGTTATTGTCTTCACAACATCTAAAGGTATAAACTTAAGCAATGTTAGCTATGAGCATAAAGCAAAGTATTTTTCAGTGGCTTTCCAATAGATGATAGTCTGGAAGATATTTTTTGATCACCATATTGACATCCAAATACTTTATATATTCACTTACTATAGTTTACAAATCTAAGGGCAAATCTAACTTATTGAGATAATCAATGAAGGTGGTTAGTTCGTCTTCAGTTCCTGACCACAGATTAAAGAGGTCATCAATATATCTGCTGTACATGTTAATATGATTGGAAAATTGCCTGTTTGGTTAACCCTTTGAATGCCAGAAGGGTGTGCAACACATTGCAAAGCAATGCATTGCGTACCCCTCTTGCACTCAAAGGGGTAAGAGATGGGCAAAAAGGAAATTTCATGGAAAATGGACAATTTGACACTTTTTTCAGTGGAAATACCAAAGCATAAAAATATATAAAAATTCTGCCTTTTCCCTGTGACCAATACAATTCCTACACTTTCAAAAATCGAGAGTTTCCTGTCATACTGTGAGGAGTAGTTGAGATGAAGATGTTGAAGCAGAGGGAGGTACAGAGAGAAAAATATATTTTTTGTTTGCTGCACCAAAGTGGTTGTGTATGTGCGTGTTTGTGTGTTTTTGTGTGTGTGTGTGTGTGTGTGTGTGTGTGTGTGTGTGTGTGTGTGTGTGTGTGTGTGAAAAAAGGAGTAAGAGGAGTTGGAGGAGTGCTGCTGCTGGTGAGGAGAAATCCAGTAGTAGCAGTAGTTCTAGTAGTAGAAGTAATCAGTAGAGCCCACCAGCATATAGTGCTGCCTTCACCCCACCACATTCCCTGTGACTCAGAGACACCACAGTCCACCAACATATGCTGCTGTCACTACCCACACCACATACTCTGTGACTAGTCCCCTTGAAAAATAACTGAGGTTTGGCATATTCCATGGAGTGCAACATATGACATCAGTTATTTAAATCCTCTGTTTTCAACAAAAGAATGTCAGCCACCAACATTTTGACAAATTTTCATTCTACAGGTGGTAAAACACACAAGGACAGTGCAAAATAGTAGTATCTTGATAATGAATCACGCACAACAATATGCCTAGACTCTACACATAAAAGTGTGCACATATGTAGTAAAAATAATGTTGGATTTTTAAAATATATAACATACAGAAGAATAAAATGAGTATACAAAACAATGCTACACTGGTGGAGTGAAGTTAGAAGCAAAATTCGAAACAGAGTGCACTAAAAATGGTACCACAGTGGTCCTATAGACTAATAATAGCACTATGAATATTGTAAGAATTTCATCATAAAAACATGTGATTTAAGGAGTAATCAATAGCATAAAAAAACTTGTAATAACAGGGGCAAAATAGGTATAGACTAAGACGAGTCAGTGGGGTATTAACAATTGTGCACTCTGGAATTTTGCTTCTATCCTTAAAGGGATAGTAATACTTCATTTTAACTTTATTTTATTTTGTAGGCATTAAAAAAACATGAAGAATGATATAAGTCTTATCTCTGAAACCTTTATGGTTTAAGAGATATTCACAAACAAAGTATCCCCCCCCTGTTCAACCAGATCAGAAGGGAGATGCCCAGGTAGACTGCAGAGAGGGACAATCTTCAATTAAGATAATGGAAAAAGCTGAAAAACTTGTCAAGGGGGGAAGGGCTTTCATTGTTTTCATACAAAGAAAATTGTCCCCTTCTGTTATCTGTACTGTCATACAACCAGACTCACATCTGAGAAGAGATGGCTTACACTAGGTAAAAGGGGCGGGGAGGGGAACTTTGCTTGTGAATATCTCATAAACCATAAAGGTTTGAGAGATAAGACTTATATCATTCTTCATGTTTTTTTAATGCCTACAAAATAAAATAAAGTTAAAACGAAGTGTTACTATCCCTTTAATTATCATTGATTCAAATGCAATGAAAAAATGCTGAGAAAAAGTCACTTTTCTCAAGTATTCCCATACAAGGCAGAGTGCCTTTTTCTCATGTTTTACTTTTGTGGTTTATATTTTTGCCCATCCCTAGTTCCATTCAACTAAGTCTCAAATGACACATGGAAATATTGACATAGGCTAGAACCAAGGCCAACCTCATGAACCCCCCCCCCCGATTATTAATATAGAACATATTTTCAAACATGAAGTAATTTTTTACATAAATCATACCAGCAATTTGAGATTTTCCACATCTAGACCATTGTAGAGACTGTGTTGCAGTGGAGGATTATGTAGCATCTTGTGTACCTTAAGCAAGGTACATAGTGCTGGAACATCTGGAGGTTGCTGAACTAGATATAATCTTAGATCTTCATTGATGCATGCCTCTGTTTTTCTTTATCATTTGTATTATGATTTTGCATAAATATTAATTGTGTAGGTTAGATAATAGGTTATGAACAGCTTTCACCCATCAACTAGCTAAGAACTTCTGACCTACATTTGTGATTACCCATTACCGCAATTGGTGGTACAAATAATTATATTATTCTCTTCCGTGGCTTTATTGCATCCTGTTCTTCTTTGGTGAAGTTCCACTGTATCTCAGATTGGACTGAGCTAAAAAGATATCTTCTCTAATCATCCTCAAAAAGGTAATAATTGAAGGGTTGTGAAAAGAAGGATCAAAGCAACTCCAGATATTAAAATTATTACTTACCAATTTTCAGGAAAAATTCAGCTTTAGACATTTATGTAGGTAGTATGGATCCTATTGAATCTTATAAGTTAATGGTAATGATGTAGCAACAAATGTCATTCCCTTTGTTAGTACACTGACCATAACTTCTGAAAGAAGATAAGAGGAAAGCCCGAACAGTTTGGTGTTGGTGGTTTTATTGTAACTCTCTGAACATCTCTTCTTATTGTCCTTCCTCCTTTGGGTTTTCTATGTCTTTTTTGGCTAAAAATGGGTTTACCCTCTGCTTAAAGTACTGGCTGGAATGTATGTGATGTTTTTATTTCAGAATACACTGTAAGCCATATGCTACAAATTACCTAAGCCTTTTAGTGTTTAGGGTATATTTTTGTAGACCTTAAAGTTTACTTAAATTTTGATGCGATAGAATCAATACTGCATAGTTATCTTCAAGCCCACATTTTTGAATTTTCAACCTAATTAACATCCATTAACAATAAGCAAAACAAAAGCTGATTTCAACAAGTGGCAAATGGCTGAATAGAAAAGGAAACTCTGATTTTCGTATGCATTAGCCATTCACCAATCCATCAATAGCCAGATACTATCTGGTTCTCATTTATTCAGCAAAGAGTGAGTGGGAGACAGATCCACCATTTCTATCTACTATTTCCAGGATGGAGCACCCTCTATGTGGATGGACACAGGCATAAACATATACTCTGGAGCTTATGTACTAAGTAAAAGAGGTGCAATTCTGGAGCAAACCACCTGCACTGTAGGGAACAAATAAATACTCCCTTTGTTTAAATGTGAGTTTTAACCCCTTGAGGCTAGAAAGCAATGCGCTGGAATCCATTCTAGATTTTAATGTGTTAAAAGCCACAATTAAATCAATAAAAGTTTGGAGAATTGTATGTATTCCCTAGTATGCACTTGCTTTGGACCAGCATTGCACCACTTTTTTTACACATGAACCTCTGTGTATGTCTATATGTGTATGTGTGTATCACTAGAATGGAAGCATTTTTTTCAAAACATTTTTTGTATTTTTCTATGTCGCATACAGTTTAATCAATCATTGATGAATACTGAAAGGCAAAGAGCAGGGATTTTTTGTTTTTTTTAAACTGGAAAAATGCAAATACAAATACATCAAAACATTCATTCACAACTTCACCATGAAGAGAATGGAAATTAACAGGATGAAATACAGTACATAATATTTCCTTTTCCCACTTCAACCCATCCCTCCTCCCCATCCCGTTCCTTTCCCTTTCTTACCCTAATCACTTTTTTCCCTTCATCAACACACGACACATGACAAAACTATTGTGAATCAAAACACGACCAATCACACCTGCGTCGACGGTCACCGGAATCCGAACCCCGCCATCTCCTCCTCTCCCAACATTTCATGGATTCCAGACTTTATAGTATCTACTCATCCTATAGTGTGCCATATAATATCCTTTTTCCATTAAAGTGGAACTACCACCTTTAAGAAAGATGTCCCCAAATAATTCCTTATCTGGCGACTAGCTGCTCAGTAACGCTCATCGCCAGAATTATTACCTCGTTAATGCGATTATACCCTGCTCTGGGACTGACAGGCAGGATGGAGCGCAGACATCTTTCCATAGTGATGTCTGCACGCCTGCGCTGTCAGTCCCTTTTGGAGCCCCTCCTAGCAACGCCTCCTAGAGCCGTCTGGGACTGACAATGCAGGCACTCAGACGTCACTATGGAAAGATGTCTGCGCTCCGTCCTGCCTGTCAGTCCTAGAGCAGGGTATAATCGCATTAAGGAGGTAATAATTCTGGCGACTAGCGCTAATGGGCATCTAATCACCAGATCAGGAATTATTTGGGGACATCTTTCTTAAAGGTGGTAGTTCCACTTTAAGAGCAGGGTTTTTGATATTCTGATCTTACCTCCCTCAATGAATTCAGCCTTAATAAGGTTGATTTACTAGGAAGAACTTACTAAGAAGAAACCAGCTGCACCACAGGGGACAAATAAAAATTCATTGATTTAAAAACATTTTTTAACCGCTTGTATGCTAGCCTACAGTGCATCACATCACAATGCATTGGAGATCTATCACCCAAGGGGTTAATTGAGTGCCAGGGGGGTACAGAATACATTGCTTTGCAATGCATTCCATACCCCTCTGGCACTCAAAGAGTTACAAGTCTCATTTACATCAATAAGAATTTTTATTTTTTCCCCTATGGTGTAGTTGATTTTCTCTGGAACTACTCTAGTTCTTCATAGCACATCGGCCTCACAAACTTCTTAATTGGCTGAGATGACCTTATGTAACTGTATAATCCAGGGTTTTTAATAATCATAATGCAGTGAATAAGTCCCATCAGCTTTGATTTAAGAGCGATTATGCCAAGTCTAGAAATGGAAGCCATCTGACCAATTCAGAACTGTGTTAAACACATGAAGCTTAACAGTTTCTGCAAGTGCAAAGACAAAGGTTGTTTTTGTTTCATTGGCTATCCTATCATACTTACAAACTGATTGAAAAAGGCGGCAGTGGCAGCCGAAACGTCGATTTCAATAAAATGTAACTTCATTTGAACCTTCACAAAAGACCCTGTAAGTGCAGTCTCTCTCCATGAACTGTATGTATCAGTTTCTTCCTTTGCTGTGCACCTAGGTCATCACGCTCTTTCTACAGTGTGTGCATTCCAACCCAATGTACATATATATATGTATTTAAAATGCCACAGAGTAGGACTTTACTCTTGAAAATGTTTACTTACGCTAATTTCTTCCAAGATTACTAACATCTGATCCTAGGAAACAAACTTGACCATTAACCCTTTGAATGTCAAAGAGGTATATCCAACCAATTGCAATACAATGGGTTGGGTACTTCTCTGGCACTCAGAGGGTTAATAAGTGCACAAAAGGTTCAGAGTTGAAGAGAAGTGGAGGCCAGTATGTTCTATATTCTGATTTATCTGCTATCTTGTAAATGAACCCCAGAATATTGTGTATGAATCAGTCATCCTTAAAGTAAAACTAACACTTTATAAACCAACACAAGTGAATTTGAAAAAAAAACTTTCAGAATCACCTATATATTGTTTTTTAATCTAAAACAATAGTTTGCAATAATTATTTGTCAGTTTATACAGAAAAGCTAGTTCTTCCAAAAAAGAGTGGCAGTTGGGATGGGTGAGCAGTGTGAAATGTTAGAATCTGTTCGGTATGCTAATTTGTGTAAAGTGACAAATTACTAATTGTAAATATCTCATAAACTGTTGTTTTAAGTAACAAAATATCTACCAAAACATAACATTTTGAAAACTAATTTATAATCATTAAGGTTGTTATAAGGTGATTTTCTTTTTTCAGGTCTGGGTGCTGTCCTGAAATGTATTTGATTATACAAGTAGGGGGACTGAAGGCACTCACAGTAGTCTTTACATTAGTGAAGCTGAGTATAGTTTATAGTCAGGATTTTCACTTTGGTTAGGTATAGGGATAAAAGGTTACAGATATAAGCTTTTTACATCAATGCGGTAAGAGGAAAGTGATCCAGATGTACCTAATTATCAGAATTATCAGTATCAGAAAGATCACATGCTTATCACATGTTTTTCTTGTATGCTAGATGGAGAAGTTTCTGAGGTACAGATTGCAACTTATCTGTGCCAAATAAACAGTAGGTTAAGCAGATCCTATTTGGAAATAAGACTGTATATTCAAAAATTCTAGGGAATATTAACACAATACAATATGACATGGTGACGTTCTCAGATCAGAATCAACCCAGACCCCTGAGATTTATAAATAAGCCATAACTGATGGTGTAAATGAAATGTTTGCTTTGGGGAAATCTCACACTAAGTGGTCCAGTTTGAAAGTAATTATTCCCAAAATCAGATGGTTGCTATGGATCTGCAATAACATCAGAAATATAAATGCAATGTCAAAATTTGACATCTTCCCAATTCAGAGGACAAACAAATGAACTGATAGGTTGAAAATTGCAAGGTAGTTAACTATACAGTAGCAAAGGTTATTATTAGCAATTTGCTCTACAAGACAAGTTCAAAGAAATAATTACTTTGTCTCCCTTGGCTTGTCTGATTCAATAAATATTATTACCTTTCATTGAGGCCCAACCATTTTGCAGGCATAATGGACCACATGTTAAAGTCCCCTTTCTGAAATATGAGAGAAGAACAGGGTGTAAAGACCAAATCATCTGACAGAAATAGACTACTTTTCTCCTGATAAAATGGCATAGAACACCATGAAACGAGTACAGTTCTTTCAAACTAGTTGATTTAATTATGTTATATTTTATTACATTTGTTATATTTTAAATAATTCCTTTCTAAAGTTTACATTACACTATTATATATTGGATCTGCATTGAACTGAGAATGATATGGTGCATAAATCTCTTCAAGCCCTTCTCCTACAAGAGAATGTGAACTTTTTTGTTGAGGTGTGGGGGGCATTGTGGTACGCACCCAAGGTCATTTTAAAACATTTTCTCTGTTATGGCCCCATTGACAGACTTAGTGAAACAGAACAGATCATTAAGGGTGAAACTTAACTCAAAAGGTTTATATTTAGCTTTATTTGTCAGTTAATGCAAACCTGGCAATCATACCTTCCAGATACTAACACTCTACACCACTTCCCATCCCAACTGGCCAGATAGAGGCTAATGTGCCTACATTGACCAATAAATGAATCAAAATATCTAAAAAACTATTGTATAAAATAAAACATAGCTAACAAAATGTAGGTGATTGGAAAGCTCTAACAAAAATCAATTATTTGTTACAAAGTGACAGTTGATGTTTAAATAAACCTTTGCACTGTCAGACAAGAAAACAATATTTTGAATAAGATAAGAACACCTTTAGGCTAACCTGAAGCCAGGCTTTTGGGCAGCAATCTAAAAATGCAGCTTTATTATCTTATAATAAATTTACACTTCCTCCTTGTCCCCTTGTCCCCTTGTCCTTATTGCATTTGTATCTATCTACTCTATTTATTGGAGGCTTTATGTAAATTGTGTGATCCATTGAGGCTGGTGAGCCTCCAGATCTGGTAAATTGAATCCCATAAGGTGGGATTCACTGTGGTACATTTGCTCTGTCTTCCAGAAAGCAACTTTTTAGATTTCACTTTTGTATTCCATCCATTCTTCTTTCTACATGTTCTAGCTGAATTAAAGATGTAGTGATCATTCTACAATCACTCTGCAACTGGAGGATGTCTATACCGATCACTACACCACCAGTGGCTGGTTATTATTTGGGGGGTGACTTATATTGATGGATATAGTTTATCCAATATTATTGTGTTTGTGCAGTTATACATTCTCATCCACTGTATTTTTCAGCCACCTTTCACGTTTTTATATCTCTAATATTTAATTATTAGGCCTGTGACACTGAGATATTTATTGTATATTAATTTTAAACTTTTTTTAAAGAGCACACACACTCCATAGAAATGTTTATATTAGTAGTTTCATATACGAACTAACATTGGGCTTTCACACTATTTTAGTGTGTATACATTTTGCACTATAAATATTTTAATTTATAGTAAATTATTATACTTTTGAGTGCCAGAGGGGTATGTAAGTCATCGTGAAACAATTAGCTGTGTACCCCAATGGCATTCAAAGGGGTAATGTTCACCTTGCATGTGTGGTGCCAGTCCCATTTTTTTGAGTGGGGTTGATTTGGGTGGGTTGACCTCCACTGGAACTATTGCTGCCTTCGTCCACTCACTTTTTTTCTTGGTAATGCCCATATTTTAATAGCGGTACCTTAATTAAGGTCACACATCTATATCTATTTTGCACTCTGGTCAATATTCTGATAGGTAGCAAAATGGTGTCACTGAATATCACTCATCTGGCCATAAATGAAGACAGCTCTTAACTCTGGTATTATGCCAACTCTTCTAGCCTCCTGAAGAGATTGATAATGTGAAAAACAAGATGATCATGTACCATTTGCAATTTATCATGTGGTGTAGCCTCAATGAGGATGATATATTTAGGACAGTAGTTCCCAAACTGACTTCAATGGAACCCTAGGGTTCTCTGAAGAAGTACAAGGGATTCTCCAGAGCAAACATAAGAAATGGCAGGGAAACAAGGCTGAAGTGTCAGACGGTGGGGATGATGAAAATGATGATGAAAATCTGAGGCAAACCAGCTGCACCATAGGAGACAAATAAAAATTCACATTAATTTAAATGGAGCTTTTAACCCTTTTATTTGATTCAAAACAATTTGAGAAGCAGTGACTGAAAAACCAGCGCAATTCTGGGATAAACCAGCTCCATCATAGGGGATAAATTAAATTCCCATTGCTATAAATGATATTTTAATCCCTTCAGTGCTAGAGAGATCATCACAATGTGTCAGAGACCCCTCCAGTATTCAAGTTAA
Source organism: Rhinophrynus dorsalis (assembly GCA_037306005.1). NCBI lineage: Eukaryota > Metazoa > Chordata > Amphibia > Anura > Rhinophrynidae > Rhinophrynus > Rhinophrynus dorsalis. The sequence goes on from CM074718.1 coordinate 113,123,779, forward strand.
TAGCCCCTATTCAATGAATGGGATTTTTTATTTGTCCCCTGTGGTACTGTTGGTTTTCTCTGGAACTGACCACTTTTTCCTAGTATTTTTGTTATTACCGATAAGCAAGAGAATGTGTCTTAGATTTTCCATAACATACTTAGTCATGTGACAATGCCATAATTAATATAACTTCTGACAACTGTTTGCACAGGAGAGTGGTATGTGAGGAATGCTCATTTCCTGTGGCCATTTGTTTCACCAACATATGCACAGAAATTTCTTATACTGTGATTTGTGGCTTTCCGGATTCCCACAAACTGCCAGCACTTAAACAAAGGCTATTGTGTAAAGCAAAGGGAAAAAAACACAAGACTTATCTGAGACTATAAATGGAATTGGGAAGAAAGCTGTATGGAATATTATAGTTTATAAATTGTTCACTACCTGCCAATATTGAGTAAGGACAAATATGTAAATAGAGCACAGTTTGTAATGAGACTGATGTACAGAAGAAGTACAATTCTGAAGAAAACCAACAACACCATAGGGAACAAACATGAATTCCCATTGATTAAAATAGGTATTTCATTAAAGCACCTACATATACTGTGAAGCAATGTGTTGGAGACTCTTTGAGCAAGAGTTAAAAGCTCCATTTAAATTAACAGAAATGTTTATTAGTTTACTGGGTGCAGTTGGTTTGCTCAACTCTTCTTCTAACCACTGACTCACTGAGGCTGCATCATTGGTTTATTAATAAATGTTGTGTGTGTGTGTGTGTGTGTGTGTGTGTGTAGGGGTACAAATCAGCACACACATTTTAGATGATGGGACATTGGTTTACTGTTTGTGTATTAGTACATCCCCCTTCATTTGTTTCTTAGCACTAAGATATTGGAACTGTCTTAGCATATCTCCATTTATTTGTTTCTTAGCACTAAGATATTTGAGTTGTATTACTACATCTTCCTTTATTTGTTTCTTAGCACTAAGATATTAGAACTGTATTAGTACATCCCCCTTTATTTATTTATTTATTTATTTATTTATTTATTTATTTATTAGCACTAAGATATTGGAACTGTATTGGTACATCCTCCTTTATTTGTTTTTTAGCACTAAGATATTGGAACTGTCTTAGCATATCACCATTTATTTGTTTCTTAGCACTAAGATATTTGAGTTGTATTACTACATCTTCCTTTATTTGTTTCTTAGCACTAAGATATTAAAACTGTATTAGTACATCCCCCTTTATTTATTTATTTATTTATTAGCACTAAGATATTGGAACTGTATTGGTACATCCTCCTTTATTTGTTTCTTAGCACTAAGATATTGGAACTGTGTTAGTACATCCCCCTTTATTTGTTTCTTAGCACTACGATATTGGAACTGTGTTAGTACATCCCCCTTTATTTGTTTCTTAGCAATAAGGTATTGGAACAGTATTAGTACATCTCCCTTTATTTGTTACTTAGCACTAAAATATTGGAACTGTGTTAGTACATCCCCCTTTATTAGTTTCTTAGCAATAAGATATTGGAACAGTATTAGTACATCTCCGTTTATTTGTTTCTTAATACTAAGATATTGTAACTGTATTAGTAGATCTCCCTTTATTTGTTTTTTAGCACTAAGATATTGGAACTGTATTAGTACATCCCCCTTTATTAGTTTCTTAGCAATAAGATATTGGAACTGTATTAGTACATCCCCTTTATTTGTTTCTTAGCACTAAGATATTGGAACTGTATTAATATATATCTACGTTCATTTGTTTCTTAACATTAAGATAGTGAAACAGTATTAGTACATTCCCTTTGTTTGATTTTATATATTTTTGTTTGCAAAAACAAAACAAATTCCTTCTACAGACTGGTCTACATTTATTTTATAGATAGCTTCAATTAAGGAGAGTATTTTATGCTATATTATTTGTGATACAGAAAGTAATGTTATTGATTACCTGTGAAAAACTGCAAACTGTGCATTAACAGTCTCTTGGAGCTCCATTAGTCATGTCTTACTGGAGAATGTAAGGATCCCACAGTGTTAAATATTGTTATTTATCTACATAGCTGTGATATTGGTCCTTCTGCACAAAAGAATAAAGGAGCAAATGTGGGATGAATCAATAGTACCGTGGGGGACAACTGAAAATTACATTGATTTAGCATTTTGAGTGTCAGAGTGATATCCAACACATTGCCTCGCAGTGAGATGGATACCTCTCTGGCATTCAAAGGATTAAATGGGGCTTTTAACCCTTTGAAAGGTAAAGTGTTTTCCAGTGCATTGGTTAGAAATCCATTAGATATCTTTTTAGCATCAAGGGAATGAAAGTCCCATTTTATCCTTCTGAGCGCCAGTGCCAGAGTGATATCCACACACTGCCTTGCAGTGAGATGATACCTCCCTGGTTGTCAGTGGATTGAATTGAACTTTTATTCCCTTAATGCTAGAGAGGTCTCTAATGGATTGCTAGCCAATGCATTGGAGACCACCCTGACATTAGAGGGTTAAAAGCCCTGAAGTTAGGGAATTTGTGTTTCTATGCTAAGGTGCAGTTAGTTTGTTCAATGATTACATCTCATTTATTTTGAACATAAGGCCCACTGTAAGCAAGAAATACATGGTTCTTGTAGCCACAGTGGGGTTTATTTACTGAAGGGGAGGGTCTAAGGGTGAGATGTTCAGAAAGTGGTGGTAACTGAAATTGCCTGTAATCAGAATAAAAAGGTTCTTCCACCATGATCCGTCAATTCTCAGACATGTTTCAGTAATTTTTTCCATCCAATTCCGCCATCTCCGTCAAAGGGATAAAGCCGTCTTAAAAGTAGGTGTGGTTTAATCTTCTGTCATAATGTAAGGTATTTTCAGAAAAAATATTCATTTGAACGTCACTTTTTTGTCTGATTAACATCATTTGCTCCCAACATAATAAAAATGGTCTAAACATGGTGAAGAAAAACTAAAGTACTGAGAAGCAATTTTTTTGTTTCAAACACAAAAAAAGTCTTTGTTTCTTTGAAAATTTTCGTTTTAAAGACAAAAAAAAAGGCCTGGTGAAGGGAGGAAATTATGCAATAAAGTGTAATAGAGAGGAGATAACTTCTCCAAGGAGATACATTTGTATGTTATTTTGTGGAGTCAATGCCCTAACATATCTCCGGCTTGTGAAATCTTAGTGCATAGGCTCCATACAATAACATTGGAACTGAAGAGTTGATCATATTGATCACTTTTAGGGCATAACCCCCCCAGAGAGAGATGAATAATGAGCTCTGTTCAGCAAGCTACAGAGGGGCAAACCAACTGCACCATTGGAGACAAGTAGCTTTTCCCTGAATTTGCATTGATATAAATGGTAAATTTAACCCCATAAATGCTCTAAAGGTCTGAAAATATAAGCACCAAAATCTCTATATTTTGTGTATGTTAAATAAGGCAGATATACTGAGCAGAACTGGAGTAATTCTCAAAGTAACTTCGCCATTTGGGACAAATACAATTGCCTCCAATTTCCATTGAATTAAACCCTTTGAATGCTAGAGTGTTCTTTGTTGAATTACTATGGTTTAAAAGCTCAATAGTACAATCAACTTCACTGGGGGAAAGTCTCCACCAGTGCAGAGCATTTTTGTGCTTATACATTTGATTGCAATTTAGTTCTCTGTACATGCTGACAGCATTGCTACAAGAATTCATATGAAATAGTACAATTTAGTGCCCCTTTCCCACTGCCAGCAGTTCTTGCGCTACAAAAGTTCATATAACATGGTACAATTTAGTGCTCAGTGCATGATGCCAGCAATGCATGTACTACAAGAATTCTTTTAACATGGCACAATTTAGTGCACTGCTCACACTTTATAAAACATGGTACAAATTAGTGCTCCTGGAAATGTATGCACTGCAAGAATTTTTACAACATGATATAACTATTGTCAAGAATATACACAAGTAAAGGTTTAACAGGCGACCCACAAATATATGTATACTTCACATACATAAATACAAATAGGTGGTTAGATAAATTTGTGATCTTTACACAAACTAGGTATTACTAGGTATTGAAACGCTACTTCACAGGACAGAATTGATTAAAATAATCAGTTACACATATTTGTACAAAATATGTATGAAAGTGCACATGGATGCACTGAAACATTGACACACCACATTAAACACTGCGTTATTTGAACTATACCATGTTTAAATATATATATAAAAACAGGCACAACCCATCCTTCTCTGATAGGCTGAGTTGTCAGAGCATTAGCATATGATGCAAGACTAACTTTCAAAGACTCTCTGGTTAGTCGAAGATAACATTAAACTAAAACCCTATTGGCAATAATCTTTTGTACCATGAGGTGGCACAACAAGATTAGAAACTGCGCATATAGATAGACAGAGACATGTTTCATGTCAAAATGACAGGTAAGTCCTTCCTTAGATATCCCATAAGAAATTCCCAGACATGACTCCCTCCCCCAACAGATAATTGTATGAGAATGTCTGAGAAAGAGAGAAACACATCCATCACAATAAATGTAATTTGAATATTTCAAGCCCAAACTGTCAGCAATGATCCCATTGTCTCTTTTAAAACACAGGTTTAAAAATATATTTAGCAGACAAAATGGTTTATACAGAATATTTTTACCATTTGCTATCCAGTACAGGACAGACCCTCTGACGCTATGTGCCGAGAATTTTAATTATAACTGTATGTGTCATGTGGAGTATGCATTTTTCTTAGATGGCCTATGTAAAAGGGGAGGTATGGCCACTCTGTACCTGTTTTTGCACCCAGTTTTTACTCCAAAGTTACCTAAAGAAGCAAAATAGTTAATTGTTTTTTGTTTGTTTACTTTTTAATACAATGCTCACATTGTTCATGTCTGATGTGGAGTCCAAACAACTTGGAAACTAACCCTCAGTGATTGCAGTCTATAGGAGAAATGACCCAGTGTTTACAATACAGATAAATGAGTGTTTACAATACAGATACAGGAGGAATCAGGCAACTTTCAATCAGTAGGAAAACTGGCCTTTTAGAGATTGTAACCTAATGAACAGTCCAGAATAGGCAAAAAACTTGAGACTGAATCAAAGCACTTTCAGTCAACAGTGAAAACCTGAACTTAAGCTTGCAGTCTCTAGTACTGACCCACATCATTTAAAGTAAAGATACAAACTGGACTATTGATCTGACCAAAAAAAAATGAACTCTCAATGCATTAAATCTACAGAACAGGCCAAAAGAGTGTATGTTAGATGTAGACTGAATCAGAACTTGTCGAAAGCAATGAAACTGGCTGTCACAGCTTACAAGTAGGAGAGAGCTTTCCCACATACATTAAAATGTATTATTTTTAATCCATTGTAAGCTCCGAGAGTCAGTTACCCATTCATACAGCACTGTGCTATAATAACTCCGTGAATGCATTGAATGCATTGTACAACAATAAGGTACTCAAGCACTTAAAATAATAACTATTCCATCTCAGTGGCAGGTTGGCAAATTAAGGCTCTCCAGCGGCTGATGGAATTCACATACACTTAGCTGGAGTGATTCACATTGTCTGTCTCTTCTAGAGGGAGATGCTTTTCTCTGCCACATCATCTTACCACCTGCTATCGTCAGTGGTGCTCTGCATATCTTGTCAGGGCAGGACACTCCTGCCAACACTTGGAGGTTATTGGCCTTGGAAGGGAGGGTTGTATTATTGTGGAAGCAGGCTTGTAATCCAGCAGAACCAGAAGAGGGCTGAAAATCTGAGAAGATGGGACTGTAAAGTTGTAGAGGGAGGCAGGAGGGAGTGGAGAAGAGCTGTATCTAGAGGGAATTGGGGGCTGAAATACTGCATAGGGGGAGGGCTTGTGGTTATAATGAGGTGGAGGGAAATGTGAAGGAAGGGCTGGTTGTTGTGATGTGGAGGGGGAAGGGTTGAGGAGATGCAGAGAGTTGGAGGATGTAACAGTTCATACAAATGAATACAGGACAGGTACTTCTAGGTAACAATTACTTTATTGAGCACAAATAATAAAACAGTAAGGCACGTCTCAGCAGTAGACGGCAAACAAAGAATACGTACTCAACGGTACTAGCCCCACCTCTAGGGATTAGGAGATTACCTCCGTAAGAAACTCGATCAGTCTGGCCCAGTAGTTAAAATGAATGTGTAGTCTGCAGAGCCACAGGTCCGCACCTGGAGGCTACCAGACTATATGGAAAGACAATCAGGAAGGATAACGGTCTGAACCCCAGGTACGCACCTGTAGGGAAACCAGACTTACTTGATAGGCAGCAGTAGTAAGGAATGTCTGAGCCTAGGTCCACACCTAGAGGATCACCAGACAAGCCCCAGTAACAAGGAATGGATAGTCAGACAAGCCAGGGCATACATGGAGCGGGTAGTCAGCCACAGCCACAAGTTCGCACCAGATAGGATATCCACTGGAGCGTTGGTATGCTGGATACGCAGTGGACAGAGCCCCAGGTCAACACCAGAGTGGGTAGTCAGACAATCCAGGTCATACACAGAAAAGATAGTCAGCTAGAGCCACAGGTCTGCACCAGAATGGTTATCGGACACGCCAAGGGACATACACAAAACGGATAGTCGGACAGAGCCACAGGTCAGCACCAGATTGGGTAGTCAGACAAACCAGCTAATACACAACGCTCAGGCAACACAACTGCACTGGAACACCACCAAAGGGAAACTGATGTGGTGTCCATGCAGTTTAAATACCAATTGCTCCACCTCCAGAAGGTGGCGCAATTGGGGTAGTATGACTTTAAGAGCTGGGTCGCGACATCACAGGGCATTCCCTTAACACGCGCCAGCACTCTGCAGTACAGATGGAGAGGAAGCTGGCTGCCTGCCAGGAAACCAGGACAACCAGCTCTCAAGGAGTCAGAGGCAGCAAACATGAGACCGGCCGCCCACAGATGCCCAGTGGCCGCCTTGGCAGGTAAGCGAAACGCTTACAGACGGGAGGACTGAGACAGTGATGAAGGTGTCTGGGGAGGACTGAGACAATTCTGGGGTGAGAAGGGAGCGCTGAGATAAAAAAGGTGGGAGGGGAGGACTGAAGTGATGCAGAATGAGGGAATGTATGGCTTAGATGATGCTGAGGGAGAGCAAACATTGAGATGAGTGAGATGAACTGGATTTGAATTGGTTGTATCTTTCACAATTAAACCCGATATATGTTATTGACCCTGGTAAGTCATTAAAATTCCAGGACTATCTATAAAAACCTAGGACATCTTGTCACTTTAATTAAAAATCATGCATGTGCACGCATGTGTATATACAATTGCTTAATGCACTCACTCCACTGTCATTAAGACTGGAATGAGAACATGTCTAGAACTCCATTCCTACAGCATGTGCAAGAAAAAGTGAAATATTTCACACCAATTTTCCAAACACCTTGTTACATAGAGAGAACCCAGATTCCCCTTACTAAATAGGAAAATTGTAAAAAATAAAATGTTACTTTTATTTTCAAACATTCAAGAAAGTTGAAAATAGTACTGATTGATATTTGGGGGATAAGCAAAATCCTTAATGCAAGAAAAAGCCCTACAATTCTGTGGAGTCTATCAGTTAAAATGTGCAAGATATCTACAAGCTGAAAAGAGTCTCCTTAGAATTACATAGAATACAGGGATGTTTATACCAATGGAAATAGTTAATATAGAATAACATAGTTGATGAGGCTGAAGAAAGACATGAGTCCATCAAGGTCAAGATTTGCTGTATGAGTGTTAAATAATACACATGAATTGGTACCACCTGTCAAGAGTTATAGGGTACTGAACACTGATTAAAGAGAAGGTGTCCTATAGAATGGGCAAGTGATACAATAAACATCCAGAATCATTTTTCAGTTTTGATGGCGGATACATTGTTAAAGTATATTCTTTGCTTCTGCTTCACTTATGAAGCAGGTTGGTCTGTGATGTCCATAGAAAGACATAGGTCCCCATGGGAACTAGTGGTAAGGAACCATAAAGGTATCAACAGAACTAATACAACTCTAATGACCCTATGAGGTCTCCTCCCAATCAGTTAATAGGTAAAAAAAAAGACATAAAGAACTTTCCCATTAATCTGTAAAGATCATGATGTAAACAAAATAGAAGAAGACCTTACTATGGAGGAGAACCAAAGACAAGAAGAGTGGCCACTGTCATTTTTTCCAGTTAAGCTCTAGGTTTACCTCCATGAGCCCTATTGCTTCTCTTCTCAAGTCCAGCTTACTTCTTCTTTGTTGTTAGCATAGAGGTGAATGCCCTCTTGAGTATAGAACATTGAATGTTTAAGATGGGTAAGGGTTATTCTAGGCTCCGAGCAGTAAATTAAATTGTTCAGTTGACATCAATTAAGTTGCTTTTCTCTTGATAATCATGGACCCTTTCAATGGAATGCTAGCAGAATTCATATTTTAATTAACCCCTTAAGGTCCGGGCGCAGACACACGCGGCCATCACTTAAAGAACCAGCCGCACGGGGAGCCCGGAATTCCATGACGGTCCAGGACAGACATAGGTCCTTAACGGAAAAAAAAGACATGACAGTCCTGGACTATCATGGATCCTTAAGGGGTTAAACCCTTGTTGCCTTATTCCCCAAATATCAATCAGTATTATTTTCACCATTCTTGACCATTTGATAAATGTTCTATCTTTTGTTGAAACACCTAGGAAAAACTAACAAATTTTAAGATGTTTGTTTACTAAAGGAAGAATTGAGAAAGTGCAGGTTTTAGAATTGCTTGGGAGACAGGGAGAAATTACCCACCAACGGCCTGAACTAGAGAGAACAGTCTCCCACCATTTGCTGCCAAAGAAACAGAAAGTAGTTACCCACCAACTGCCAGGGAGACAAAAACATCAACTAAGACCGCACTGAGACAGAAAGCAGACATCTACCACAAATGGCCAGGGGGTCATAAAGCAATCACCTACCATCAACTGCTTGAGGCCAAAGGGAGTAGTCACAAACCATCAGCTGGGAATGAGTGAGAAAGCAGTCACATGCTACCAAATGCCAGAAGCACAGAGAGCAGTATCCCATTAATAATTTCTGAAGAAACAGACAGTAGTAATTAACCATATACCGCCTGAAAGCACTGACCATAAACTGCAAACACACTTTCCTTCACTAAAAAATGTCTTAGAGTTTGAGAACAATCAACTAACATCAACTGTTGGTCTTACTGAAACAGTGACTATAGTAGAATAGAGATACATGTGGATACATCCTATATAATAATTCGCTAAATCGTGTGTAACGCCCAACATGCACAGTAGAAACTGCTGCGCGTGTGGCAGTCATGCGCAGTAGAGACTGCCCGCGCCGCGGCTGATACAGAGCTGGGCGCTCCGAAGGAGCGTCTAGCTCTGTATCAGCCTGGTGCGGGCAGTCTCCACTGCGTGTGACTGCCCCGCGACCGGCTGCCAGAGGCACTGTGGCCCGTGTAACGGGCTGTTCAACTAGTATTACATAAAAGGGTTAAGAGGCATGTTTGTGTCCAAGATATTTTCTTGACCTCCACAGATTCCATTCTTTTCTGCACATAGTACATATTCCCAGACATTTCATTCTAAACATTATGTCTATATTTACTTTTCTTAAACTTCTGTCAACTCACTGTATAAATACTTGCTCCTTTTGTATCTGCAATGAGTTTGTATGTTCTCACCGTGTTTGCGTGGGTTTCCTCCGGGTACTCCGGTTTCCTCCCACACCACAAAAACATACTGATAGGTGAATTTAGATTGTGAGCCCCAGTGAGGACAGGGACCAATATGAGTGTAAAGCGCTGCGGAATCTGTGTGCGCTATATAAATAAAGAGTTATTATTATTATTATTATTTTGTACAGTCTTTGGAGACTTATTTGTGGACCTGTGCAAGGTGTTGTGAAGTTGCTTTGCAGCAGTCTTGCTCCATTCCAGCCTTTGATCTGGGCTCCAGGATTTCTATCAATACAGAAATGTATGTAAGGTAATCTTCTTTACTATATTAGGTAATATCCTAATGCTTGTGCTATTTTTCCAATGTTGCAAGTTTCCTATATAAGGAATTGCACAATTTTCTATAATAGGTATGATCAGTTTCCCATATATGTTATTGTATTTTTCAATTGCTTAGCCTTTCATGTTGGGCATTTCATTGCTTCTTGGGTATCATAAGTGTATTATAAGAAGGGAAAGGCACAGGTGTGTTTCAGGTCATTTGACCTAATCATTAGGATACATTTGAGATGCCTCTGTTTGGTAGAGAGGTGAGGGAGAATAAAATGAATACAAATGAATACAAATGTTTCTTCTATAATAAACCATATTTTCCTGAAATCCTTTTTACACAGCACAGGAAAAGAAAACCTTTGTTTATCAGCATCCATACTAAAGTTAGATTTCCCTAATATAGCTTTAATTATTATTCTTTCAGATTCTTTTTATATTTTTTCCATAATGGTTTCCTTTTATATTCCAGTGAAGACTGTCATGCAATTAATGCTCTGTACTACAATGACATCTGTAAGCTTATGTCAGTTGAGAAACAAAATCTAACATTCATTGCTTCTGCATTAAATTTCACTTCACACAGCAGCTGATGGAAAAGAAAATGTTTAACCGTTTTACTTAAGAATCAGTTCATATAGCAAGACCATACCTCCCAGCATTTCAAATTGCCAAAGAGGGACACTTGTGTTTTAGGGGGTGTTTCTGGGGGTTGTGGCTGGTGGGCGGGGCATTATCGGGGATTTTTAGGCTATTTCATGACCTATTCATACCTCTTTGTGTAACCTAATAAATGACTTATAACAAGACCAAAGTATTTTATTTACACAGACTAATTTATAAACACATATACTGAAATTTAAACAAGCAATAATGCAAGTTATATTGCTGTAGAACAATCTGATACACTTATCTACACACCACTTAGTCTGATCTCCTAAAAAGAGGGACATCGGAGTTGGAAAGAGGGATAGAGGGATTTGGGTCTAAAAGATGGACTGTCCCTCGTAAAGAGGGACACTTGGGAGATATGAGCAAGACAGAAGAGACATAACGAAAGAGCATTTTAAACCATGATAAAGGTAAACCCATCTACATTTAAGGGACATGAACAAATGCAGAGCTGGGCCACTTACAGGACCAAAGAAGGCCAGAATCTGCACAAAGCCAGTTTTGGACCAAAAATGGCTGATATGCACTACATGCATCAAGAGGTGTAAAATGTGGATGTGTTCCGTATTTCAGATTATTAATTTCCCCTGAAGCAATGTACTGAGAGCTATATAACATGAAATACATCCCTTATTCCTGCTCTAATAGCATAACAGATGTGAGCAACACCATCCTGACATCAGATGCATTGTGTACATGTATGCTCTAATGAGTGCATATAGGAGTAAAGTGTGCAGTACATGCTATTGCATGACTAAACATGAGAGTATAGCATGCTCTGCACCCCAATTTCATATATCTGCCCATTATGCAATTCATTTGATATAGTGCATTTGGATTCTTTTGTTCTACATGCTTTATTTTGCATTATGTATCATTACATTTTAGATTCCATGCTATTGTCCTTTCATCTAACTTTTTAAATCATCCCTCATATGATTTGCTCTACTCCCCAAGGAATGTAATTCTTTTTACAGAACGTCATGTTATATGCAAAAAGGCACATCTTCCCTTAAAGACCACAGTTAATTTCACTAATAGCGATGGGTGAAAAGTCAAATCTTGTTCCTGTGGGAAATTTCGCAAATAAAAAAGTCACTTTTTCCCAGTTTTCATGTCCTCAGGAGAAATGTAACAATTTTAGCTGATGTTTCTTATATGGAGTGGGATTTTCTGTCATCATAGACTCAAAATCTTGATCTTCCCCCCATTGCTGAATGAAGCAGAGAGTTCCACAGAGCCAAAGCAGAGAAAGAGATAGAAAAACATGTGAGTAGGTTTATATAACACTGCAAACCTTGAAAAAATATGAGCAGTCTTTTATGGCACGTTAAGCATTTGAAAACAATTGGTGGAAGCCAAATCTATTGTATGCCAATGCTAACCATGCCAGCCAGGAACATATGGCACCCATTATGGTGTTTTCTGCAAATTTGGTTCCTGTGTCATCTGAAACTGTCACAGCTCCTTCTGTCTTGGAATATGTTTCCTTGGGGACAGGGAGGGACGAAGCAGTTCTCAACACCTGCAATATGCACAGTGTGGGAAAATAGACCTTGTGAAGAGGGTCAAGGACTGGGATCACACAAGTGGTACATCAGCACTCATAAGGCATGTCCAAATTACCAACATCAAACTTAAAGTGCTCATTATATTAAACTGTCCCCAATGAATCACATGCTGTCAGTCAATAACTGTGGACCTTGTCTACTCTACAACATATATCAGCCAGTCACTTGATGATGGGTGGGTAAATGGCTTACTCTACACTTCACAAAAATATTATATCCTAACAGCTATGAATAGCAGCAGGGTGTGCCTTTGGCAGATGCTCTTTTATGACCTGTATTCTATTGCTCTTCACATCATTGCTATGTGTGGTCATAGCACCATACAATGTGTAATATGTATAGACATATAGCCACATCAACACATCTGCAGAGTCACTGTCTGCTGTTGGTGGTGACATTACCCTGGCCTGCTGCTGCTGATGACTTAGAGTGCTGTCACTGGCCTGTTAATGTGGTCCAGCTAAACTTGCCTGCTGTCTGGGGGTGGTACAACGTGCAATTGCCTGCTGCTTGGGAGTGGCACCATCTATAATTGCCTACTGTGCAATTAATGTTGCCTTGCTGTCAGCTGACACAGATGTTCACCTACATTCTTTCCCACTTTGCAAACAGGCAAGGGGCTCAGTCAAATCTGCTTTGCTATGGAGTGGGAGGGTTAATGTCTATGGTGTATCTCATAGTGATTGTGCTTGACATGCTTTATCAGGGCAGATATTCCAAGGTATGACCCCTATTCAATACTTTGTTACGCTATGTGCATAAAGCTGATGCTGAGAACTAAACAGTCTCTGCCCAAAATAAAAAAACAAAATAAAAATTATCCCATACGCACAATTTCAGGGCAGTGAAAAGTGGAGAAGGATTGGGCTGTCAACTGTCACCACCTGAAGTGCATTATTGTGTTATTGCTGCCATACATTCTGGTGTTTCTGCACCTGCTGCCACCTCTCTACTACTACTACTGCTAGTATTAGGAAGAAGAACAACATCTTCCACCATTGCCTGCCCCTTGTCACTACAACCAGTTGAAGGTCTATCATCATTGTACTACCTGGAGCAGGAAAATGCCAGAAGTCTGCACATCGCAGTGCAGATCTAAAACAGGTTTTGCTAAGAAAGTGGTGTTAGTCTTGGGAATCAGACTGAGTGCTAACAAGGATTTTCTAGGTTGAAGGTTTCTCCATAAAGGAGTATTTGATAGAGTTCGAAAGGCACCTGCATTGAAACTAAGAGATCTGTCTGTTTACTGTTTCTGTTAATAAATATTATGTTCCTGTTTCAATCAAAACACCTGGTGTTCAGGTGAGTTATTTCTGCATTGAGCACAGCATTCTCCCATAAGACTCAAACTGAGAAAGACTCAACTGAGTGTACACTGAACTGTCCCTGAGTCTGAACATAGCTGTGTTATGCAAATTAGCTAGCAATGGCCAGATAATGGTGGGTGCCAGATAATGACATTCTAAACAGCTCCTTCATACTTTCTTTTTCTCTCCCACAGTCTTATTTTCATAACCAGAGAGAGGGTTTATACATACAACTATCCCATCTCCCACCTTACTTTCTACTCCCATTTATTTGTAATCCAGCGATGGCAGTAACATCCATCTCTAACTATGTCCATGCAACAGGTGCAGTTAGCTGGTTCAATTTTTCCACCATTGATTTGCTAACTGGGGATGTGGCTAATCACCCCCAAATTTTTGTTAAGTTGTGTGATGGAGGTTTTATTCTCCCTCACTATTCACACACAAATGTATCCTAATAATTACACTAAATGTTCTGAAACATACCTCCGTTCTTAGCTGAAATGGAGCAAGATGTTGCAAAGCAGCTTCACAACACCTTGCACAGGTCCACATATGAGTCTCCAAAGACCATACAAAAGGAGCAAGTATTTATACTATGGGATAGATGTTCAAAAAGTCGTCATAATTAAAAATGTGTCGGATCATGAGTTGGTGGTAAAAGAAGGACCATATTTTCAGAAATAAATCCGTCATGTTTGAAAATCCATCTAAAGAATTAAAAATGACGGTAAGAAGATCTCATTGAACATTGCCATTAAATATTCTGATCTTAAAAATTGTCTTTGATTTTGTTTTTGAAATGAAAATTTTCAAAGAAACAAAGACTTTTTTTTGTCTTTGAAATGAAAAATTGCTTCTCCAAGTTTAGACCTTTTTTTATTATGTCAGGAAAAAATGACGTTAATTAGACAAAAAATGACGTTCAAACGAATATTTTTTTCTGAAAATACATTGCATTGTGATGGAAGATTAAACCACAGCCACTTTTAAAATGGCTTTTTCCCTTTGACGGAGATGGCGGAATTGGATGCAAAAAATCGTGGAAACATGTCTGAGAATTGACAGATTATGGTGTAAGAACTTTTTTATTCTGATTGCAGACAATTTCAGTTACCAACACTTTATGAACATCTCACCCATAGCTATGGGTTTATAGAAGTTTAAGAAAAGTAAATCTAGTCAAGACAAAGGGCGAGATGTTCAGAAAGTGGTGGTAACTGAAACTGTCTGTAATCAGAATTAAAAAGTTCTTACTCCATGGTCCTTCAATTCTCAAACATGTTTTCGTTATTTTTTGCATCCAATTCCCCATCTCCGTCAAAGGGAAAAAGCTGTCTAAAAAAAAAAAAACGTCATTTTTTCCTGACAAAATAAGAATGGTCTAAACTTGGAGAAGACAAATTGATGTACCGCAAGCAGGATAGAGAAACAATTTGCTGTTTCAAAGACAAAAAATGTCTTTGATTCTTTGAAAATTTCGTTTCAAAGGCAAAATCAAAGACAATTTTTAACATCAGAATTTTTAAAGGCAATGTTCATCAAGATCTTGTTACTGTTATTTTTAATTTTTTAGATACATTTTCAAACATGACGGATTTACTTCTGAAAATACTGTCCTTCTTTTACCACCAACTCCTGATCCGACAATGTTTTCATTATGATTACTTTTTAAACAACTCGCCCATAATGTTTAGAATGAAATGTCTGAGAATATGTACTATGTGCAGAAAAGAAGGGAATCTGTGGAGGTCAAGAAAATAGCTATGACACAAACGTGCCTCTTTACTTAAATTTACCCTTTTATGTAACATGTATCCACATGTATCTCTGTTCTGCTATAGTCACTGTTTCAGTAAGACCAGAAGTTGAAGTTAATTGATTGTTCTCAGTCTCTCAAACATTTTTGAGTGAGGGAAAGTTTGTTTGCAGTTTATGGTGGGTGGTTTCAGGCAGTCTATGGTTAATTACTATTCTCTGTTTTGCCAGAAGTTATTAATGGGTTACTGCTGTCTGTGCTTCTGGCATTTGGTTGCATGTGACTACTTTCTCACTCATTCACAGCTGATGGTTTGTGACTACTACCGTTGTCTCAGGCAGTTGATGGTGACTGCTTTCTGTCCCCCTGGCTGTGCACTCTGTACACATTGTGCGGTCTTAGTTGATGCTTTTATCTACCTGGCATTTGGTGGTGGGTAGCTACTTTCTGTTTCTTTGGCAGAAAATGGCGGGAGATTGTTCTCTCTAGTTCAGGCAGTTGGTGGGTAATTTCTTCCTGTCTCCCTAGTAGACTTGTGCAAATTCATTCGGAGACATTCGGATTTCGTCAAAAATGGGGTCATTCGGAGACATTCGGCCAATCCGAAACTCAAGGGTCAATCGGAAAAAATTATCCGACTCCGAACAGCCCAGGGCCGAAATTCGTCGAAACTTTCGGAAGTTTCGGCAATCGACACATTTCCAAAAGTTTTGACTACTTTTGACCAGGACTTTTTTGTACTTCCTGTGCGCGCTCAATTACTTTCCCTCCATAATTTTCCCTCCATGTCTCTAGTCCAATTCCATTCTCCGTTTCATGCACTACTTCCCTCTTTTGTCTGTATTCGAATAGCCTTCTTCGTTTCATGATGGGGGTTGGACTAATGACACAGTCACACAGACAGACAGCCTGCATTTCCTCATTGTGTTGTTGGAGCTCAGAGAGAGAAGAGATTAGAGAGTGTACAGTTGTTGTGTAGGCAGGCAGGTAGCATTAGGCTAGGCATAGGTAGGCAGCCAGCATTAGTTCCAGTTATTGCGACTGCAAGAGCAAGTAATATTTGTTCCTGTGCAAAATATAAAAAAATATTAGGTATTTGTTTGAATACAGGGCCGGCCCTTACATGGGTCCCAGTGGGTCCATGGACCCAGGCGGCACTTTGACAGGGGCGGCAATTTGCCGTCCCATAGCATGTTTATTTTGTGCTCTTCCGCCAGTTCTGTGTTGCAGGGTGTCCCATCAGTGTGACTGTCAGCAGCCGGGCAGCCCTATGCTCACTCAGTGGCGATGCCTGCTGGCTGCTTCAGTGATGTGAATTATGTGATAGTGAAACATTATGCCTATTTTGTATTGTTTATCGCCCACCTAAAGTCAAGACTTGAGTAAATAGGTCTACCGTCCCAGATTTGCTAGAGAGGTTTTACAAATACAGGAGGGTGCCCCCTGTACGAAATGAGTCTAAACATTTGAGATCCCTAGTATGAGTGCACGACAGTGCATGATGTGTCCTGAACAGGACTGCTGTGAGGTGTCTCCACCCGGAAGGTGCTGGCCGGGCTGAGCTTCAACATTCTGACAAGTGGCCAACTAAGAGCACCATGCCAGACTTAATCTGCAGCCATAGCATCACCCCCTCCTACTCTCCGGGTCCCGCTGACTGGCAATAACAGGTGAGTCACTAAGAGATCTGAAGCCTTTCCGGAAGTCCTTTCACTTGGAAAGGGGCTAGGTATTACTTGGGGGAGTTGCCTCGTGTGTAAATAATTTCTAGGTGGGAGATGAATGTGCATCACTTATGTGTTTCCTAACAGTAGTTAGAATACAACTCCCATCATCCCCTGATTATGACGTTGGGAAATGCCCAGCAATTACCGTAGAGCCCTGTAGTGCACACTCACGGAAAACGGTGATATTGCTATACTAAGACAATGCTGTATAGATGTCAAGCATTTTTTTTTTATTTCTCTCCTGTGTTGCAGTTCGATCACAACAGAATGTCTCAATTTTTCTTTTTAACACATTACATCTATCACATTACAATCATTGATGTTTATTCTTGATGTAGTATGAAACACTACAATGTATATACACATAGACTTATCTGATATGAGGGGAAATCAGGATAGGAAAACGAGAGAGAGGAATTTGGGTACTAAAGAGGGACAGTAGGGTAGGAGGATGGTACCAGAAAATGAAACCTTAATCTTTATCCATGTACTAACATAGAATGTGACATGTAGTTTGTCCATGTTCGAGTCGACCACTTATGTTGAGGCATGGGTTTTCGATGTTCGAGCATATGCTAAATTGAATGACAGGCATGGGTTTTCGATGTTCGAGCATATGCTATATTGAAGGACAGGCATGGGATTTCGATGTTCGAACATGCTAAATTGAATGACAGACATGGGTTCTCGATGTTCGACGTTTGCATTGTGACTGGCATCCCATGCTGGAGTAGAGGTGACATGCACAGACTGGCAATGTCTATTTTTGGGATGGATCTTTTTCTAAATGCACACCCTGTCTGTAAAGAATGATAGCAGCGTGCACGGAGGCGCACTGCTATAATTTAACCCATGTTAAATTCGGCCGAATAATTCGGAATGGATCAGATTTTCGTTCGAATCGAATAGGCCCGGTCCGAAATTAGGATCATCCGAATTAGAAAAAAAAAAATTTCCGAATTCGAATTTTACCGAAAATTTGTGTCCTGCTGTTCTGACATACAAGTTGAATTACAGCCACTGAAATGCAATCAGTAAGTAACATTACAAATGTTAAAATTTATAATGAAAACTCTTATCCCAAACGGCTTGTTATAGAAACAGTTATCAATTAAACACATATAACAGATTGCCATTATTCTATAGTGCTGAAGGTCATTTGGACAAAGCCTTGATTTAATTACATTTATCCCATTTACCATGTCTAGTGCCACAGTTGGTGCATGACCAGAATATTTAACCATCAGGTTTCCATCTGAGTAGTATTGCTCTCTGCAATGATATTTATGCAACAGAACATTTGTATGTAAGTTTTCCTGTGATGAGACATGAGGTTGGCTGTATTGTGTATAACTATACTCAGCTCCTTAACCCCTTAAGGACCGGCGGTCAAGGGACATTTCCGTCCCATAATGACCACATTGGGGCACTTTGACGCGCCGGTACACGTGACCTGTCACGTGTATCGGCACGTCACTATGGGGCTTGAAAGAGATTGCTCCGATCTTGGAGCGGTCAGTTTCAGGCTCTATTTTTACTTACAGCGCTCCCGGTAGAGCTCTGTAAGTAAAAAGTACGTGACGTACCATGACCGTCATCGGTCCTTGAGTAGTTCAAGGACCGTGACGGTTCTGGTACGTCAAGGGTCCTTAAGGGGTTAAATATACCCCTTCATATTTACGGAAAAGTGGTTTGTGAATATATTTTATTCTAACGATAGATGCAAGTAATGTAATTTAGTATAACAGGCCTTAGGCAGAAAAGAAATGCATTTCTGATGCAAACATTTAACAATTTTAACAAATTCTACAAATATATTGGTATGTGGCTAGACCTCAACCTCAATTTTGGTCTTCACGTTGATTAATTAACATCTAAGCTTTATCCTAAAGTAGACTCCCCTGGTAAATATCCTGGGTACCGGTGCATAAATTAAATTCTACTATATAACCTATCATAAAAAAAAAAAAAATCTAAGGAAACATTTCCCAGGTGACTGCATATCAAAAGACAACCTCATTCCAACCGTCAAGCATGGTGGAGAGAGTGTGGTGATTTGGAGCTGTTTTATTGTCTCAAGACCTGGACAGCTTACCAACAATGACACAACCATGAATTTTGCAGAGTATCAGATGATTGTAGAGGAGAATGTCAGACCATCCATCTGTGAGATGAAGCTGAATCAAAATGGATCATGCAAAACATACAAGAAGATCTATGAAACATGACTGTGGAAGACGGAGTTCCATGTTTTGGATTGGCCTAATCAATGTATGGGCCTAAACCTGTTGAAATCTTATGGCAGGACCTGAAGCTGTCCAATGGGCCAAAATTCCTTAAAACTGATGAAAAACCAACAAACATGTTTTGAAAATGCTTACTGAGGTAATCGATGCTCAAGGGAGTGCCACCAAGTGCCAAATCTAAAGGTTTTCTTATTTTTCTTACATGAATATTGAATGTTTAATCAGTTATGGATAAATAAAGTGTTACGGTTGGCAAGCAAGACAAGGAGTCAGACGGTATAGTTAAGATCACCTTTATTAGAATAATAATAACAGAAATGCAAAAAGATAAATAACAGGCAGAGAGTGACCATAGAGGCTACAACTCTATAAGAAATAGGAGTCTGCCAAAAGATCACCCACTACTGCTAGAGACTAGGCCTCAGCCCACTGTGAGGCCCTATGGCTAAGTGGGGGTCCTAAGCAGCTGTTTATTCTGCTTATATTGTAACACAACCACTGTATGTTATATTAGCCATTTTCTATTTAAATTAATAAGTCAAGATATTCAGGTTTATTTATTGTCAGTTTATAAGTTTTATAGTTCTCACTGGAATTGCCTTGTGCCAAACACAGCCTACACTGTACCCCTTTCAAAATGCCACTCACTCATGCAGCTTCATCTACTTATTTTAGTAACCAGAGAAAAGGGATTCATAAGACATCCTTCTACAGTCAGAAAACAATGTGACCATAGTATGAGGAAGTTGCAGTTGGGAAAGAGAGCAACATGGAATGTTAGTATCAGACACACAACTGTGTCAGCTATAACTGTCTAACATGCTTAAACTGGCAAATGAATGAAGCTAACATATTAAATAAAATATAGCTCACATAACATATAGGTGATGTTGAAAGCTTTTTCATATGAGCCCAAGTTGCTATAAGTTATTATGACCACCTTAAAAGAAAAAAAATCCATAGATTGGTCCACTCTTCCTCATGTATGTACTTTAGGAATTAAAATGTAACCTTTATTACAAAAATATTATATATATTGTACAAACACTCAGGAACTAGTGTTTTTAATTGCCATTATTCATAATAAAAGTTATATTTTAGATCCCAAACAGTATAAATTGGGGAAGGGTATGCACATATAGGGATTCTTTTTATCTATTTTCATGTATCTGATTTTTTTGACAAATGAAACTTCCCATTGATATAAATGGGGCTTTAGTGCCTTGAATGCTAGTGAAGTCTCCAGTGAATTACAAAACAATGCAAAATTACAAAAAAAATCCCATTTAACTCAAACACAATTTGGGGAATTTTATGTGTCCCAATCGTGCAGTTGCTTCACTTTTTTATACATAAGGTCCATTATGCCTGTGTCAAATGCCATCTAGCAAGTTCTCTGAATGGTTGATGGAAGTGTGGGTGTGATCTGTAGACAGTGATAATGACAGTGACAGGGACTGATAGGTTTCAGAGACAGGCAGGAGATCATATTCCTATACCAGAGTGACAACAGAAACATACAGCATACATTAATTTGAGACATATAAAACACTCCACATGCTCACGGCTCTTTTGTGAACTTTACAGTAAAAATCAAAACTTCTCTCATTATGCCCAACTTTTCATCTCATCATCATCTTCATTTTCACCACTTCCAAGTCCAACTACCCCCCAGTCACTCGCTATTATTAACTAAGGAGCAACACAAGTCAATATCCACAACCCTATGACTGATTATACTGATGTTTGGGTGCAGAGCCATTGCCAAAAACTGCTAGTGCTATTGTAACATATAGCACCAGTAATAGTAGTATTAGTATTAGTAGTAGTAGTAGTAGTATTAGTAGTAGTAGTTGTTCATCAGGAACACCCCAGTCTATGAAATCACTAGTATGGAGATAGTCATTAAACATGTTGTTCTCTGTTGTCTGTGTAAAAAATATGTGAAAACACAACAAAAAGAGAAAGGGCGCAAACATCTCTAAGAGTGCATCTGCATAAATCAAATATATAAAGAGCCCTCCTATATATATCTGCTCATCAGATGTAGAGACATTTTCAGCATATCAGGAGTCCAATTATCATCTGAAGTGGATCTTCTCCTGACTACAATTGAATTGCTATACACTCCTGCACGTTGAAATTGTAGTTGATTTATTGCACAATATAATAAAAAAACATAAAATATACTGCCTAATGTTTCTTATCCCAAGCGGACACTTTATCAAGGGTCAACAATAATAATTTTTTTTGTTGTGTTTCTGCAGTTCTATTACACCATCCATCTGTGTTTTTAAAGGGCAGTGACTCCAATAGGTGCCATAGAAAAACATGCTATACCCCACTGCCGCCTAGAAAGTGTTACACCAAAAACTTCCCTTGGGAGAAAAGAATCAATGGACTTATGATGATGTGCTTAGATGTGGGTTTCCATATGAAATATAAAAAGGACATAATAAAGCTTGATATTTTTTGGATGCATTAGGACTAATAGTCACATACTAGAGAGACAGAACATTTACTTTTTGTATTAAAAAATATCTGAGCAGGGGGGAAAGGAAGATCACATCTAGGCACATTCTCTTTGAGATCCCATCTGAAGCAAAACCACTGGTCTGATTGGAAGACACACCAGCAGCACATCAGAGGAGCAAAAACTAGCAGCTGTAGAAGAAATCTTAAAGGTGCCTGGGGCCAAGAGGCATATAATGGTAGTGTTGTAGCTGTATCTAGATATGGGACAACAATTTCCTCATTAAGAATAGCACCCATGTTTTCTATTAATGATGTTGTACAAATGCAATGCACGGAGGAGGATGACTGAGTTAGTTGGAGGTGAGAAGAGTCATAGATTTCCTATACCCCCACCAAGCCTGTAATGAACACCATTAGTCAAGCTGCCAACCCACACTTACTGACTTCTTAGAAAGAAGTAAAAACATTCTCAAAATCCAAAAGCACGTTTGTGTTATGACAAATGTGTCAAATTGAAAAAATACAAATCTCCCTGTATTATGCACCCAACATTTTTTAATGGCTTCTATAACAAACAATATTCCTACTATAAAATATAAAAAATCCAAAATACATTAAATAGTTCAAAGCACCTATACTGTTATGATCGATACAGAATGTACTATAAAATTTATCCAAATACAGATTTAATAAAAAATGGTAAACGCGTACAAACTATTATCCTATAACACTAGTTGTCAATATGTGTTTACATACCACTATATTTACCAAAACGCACCTAAATGGGCAACCAACTGGTCCCTAGATTGATTGTGCCAAGACGGTTGCCAGAATCGTGAAGACAACAGTGAGCAGGCTCACAACTGGGAACCCACTTCACACAAGTAATTTACAGTATAATATAAAAATAAAACTCACACCTGCTGTCAACCTGAAGTATGGAGGGTTAAATCAGCTCAATGCCACACCACTTCAACAGATCACCAGGCATTGAGGGTTTTTTCCACCTGATATGATGGATCGACCCATTACTACAGCAGTGGCCCATTGCTATATTGCACTTCGGTGGTTCCTGGATACCATTTGTCTGCGGCCAGCCTTTGTCCACTTGTTCGACTACGCTGACCACTCCAGTCCTGCGGTTTGTCTGATCATTTTACTCTATTATTCCTCCTGCCTCTACAGTCCTATTTGCCAATTTCTTGTGCCTATCTCCTCTTCTGTCTGCTGCTTTTGCAGTTTCTGTTTCTGGGTCAACCCAGAAGTCTCTAGCTGTTTTCTCCAATCCTTTGTGCAGCCATCCCCTGTACTTTTTTTGGTGGCTAGCATTGCTTCTAGTTCAGCAGAGCTCACTGTTCAGAGGGCATTAGCTTAGCTGCTTCTAGCAGTAGTATCCCCACTTCTCAGTGGCTTCCTCATTGCTTGTGCAGATATCTATTTTGCCTTGTGGGCTTATACCTCCAATGCTGCTAGCAGTTGTTTTGACCACCTCTTAGTAGGTGTCTGTTTCTGTTTGCTTCCTTCACTTCTCTCAGTTCATTTTTTTGTGTTTGTGCTCCTTTTCTAGTACACCACTCTCTGAAGCTTTCCTTTCTTAAAGACATATTCCATTTTTCTCCCAGCTAAGGAAATCTTGTTTTGAGAAATTAACTGGTAAGCTTGACCATGCTTTACTTGGTTCAGCTCAAAGGGACATCAGTAATTAGAACTTGTGGCTGACAACTTTACCTACAACCCTTTTAGCTGCATCAAGGTCTGACTTAAAGCGGAACTATCACCGCACAACATCTTGAGCTTAATTAAGTCCCCATCTGGCGACTAGCTGCTAAGTAGCGCTAGTCACCAGAATTATTACCTTATTTAATAGATTTAAGCTTTCTTCCATGGGTGACAGAGAGAAACATCTTAAAAATCTCAGGACAGATTTTATGAGTTATGGATATATTTCAGCAAGCCATCAGTGTGCCCAGAAGAAATCTCCTGGAATACAAACAATCACAGAAAGAGAACAGTGTGTCACCTACAACCCACAGATTGAAGAACTGTGCAAAAATCTCAAAAGACATCCAAACAATACTATACACTGATAACAGATTAAAATGAATATTCAGAGACCTCCACTCCCCTCAAATAAACAGCCTCCTAACCTGAAACAGCTGGGGGTTAAGAGCTGTCTTAAGAATGCAACAGAAAATGGTACTTCTCTCTGTCTACAAAAGACATGTAGAACCAGTAGTACACACATATGTACCACACGTAAGGTGCTCATACCACATTCCCACTGAAAACCACAATATCAGGGGCAAATTCTCCTTCTGTCCATCTAATGTTGTTTACCTCATCATGTGTGTGAAATGTCCCAAAACAGGACTACATATATAGGTGAGATAGGACAAACCCTAAGAAAAAAGGATGAATTCTCATAGGTTTAGCATGAACAATAAAAAAGACATCCCAGTGGGTCAACATTTATGCAAAAATTATCAATCATTAAGGATCTCAACTTAGCTGTAATGATGGGAAATTATAGGATACAAAGGGATAGAATGATATGGGAGTATACATTGATAACCAAGTTTAACACTATAGAACGTGGCTTGAACCATGACAAGGAACTTATGTCATATTATCCCACATAATAAACATATTCTGGGCCCTTTGGGTGCCAGGGGGCTGCAAAGCTGTAAGTGATGGGTTGTGTACCCATCTGGAGCTTGGAGGGTTAACCCATGTATTCTATAGACTTAGCCATCTCTGGCTAAAGACTAAAATTCACTGGATTATCAAAAAGGTAATACACCTTTTGTGTATTTTCTAGTCTGCTATAAAGAGACTCTACTGGAGCCTAGGGAATTAATTATAGACAATATTTATAAGAATATTCCCTGCCAGGAATTTCAATGTTATAATAATTTTCATGAATACTTAAAGGGATAGTAATGTTTCAAAATAAAAGCAGCTCCATCGTCATAGTATTTGAGCCATGGAGAGTGTTATTTCAATACTGTCAGAGTTGTAGTTCAGGAGTAATTGAATGATAAAGTTTCCCCCTCCCACTCCTTTTACTTAGTGTAAGCAGACTCCCCTCAGACGTGGAACATAGTGGGGGGTTTTAGCAAAAATTCTAGTGAAATGAGACTCCTAACCCATCTCTAGTTGTGGGCCAAAAGCAAAGGGACTGAACTTGGAAAGCTTTTTTTAAGGCTTACATTGCTGCAGGAGTCAGCCTGCTCACAAATCTGAGGATTGCATTGAAAGTTATGACAAATCAAAATGTTGCCAGCCTCACAGAGGTGAAATTGTTTCTATGAACTCTGATGCTATTCCCAGCTATAGAACCTTATTGCATGTGGTTTATAGTCATATTAACATACAAGCACACCCTCAGGAAAACAATAATGGGTCATTAAGTAAAATGTAACAATTCAAATAATGAAGAATACACTCAAACATCATAACTTTGGTAAAATCATTGTAGTTTAGTCATATTTGTAGCGTACTCAAAGGGAGAAAATGTTGAACGCAGACTAGTTCATGCAATGAGGTATGACCAGTATTGAAATTTAGTGACTCTTCTCATGGGACTTCTCTTCACAGATGTTTATTTTATTCAGAGTGAGACCTTCTAACTAACATTAAAGGGATAGTAATGTTTCATAATAAAAGCAGCACTAATTAATCATCATAGTATTTGGACTTTGGAGAGTGTTACTTCAATTCTGTCAGAGTTGTAGTTCCAGAGTAATTCAATGACAAAATATCCCCCTCCCGCCCCTTTTACTGATGTAACACTGTTCAGCCAGATCAGAAGGGAGGTGCACAGGTAGACTGCAGAAAGGGACAATCTCCAATTAAGATAAGGGAAACACCTGAAAAACTTGTCAAGGTGGGCAGGGCCTTCATTGTTCTCATAGGAAGAAGATTATCCCCTTCTGTTATCTGTCTGGTCATACAACCAGATTCCCCATCTGAGAAGAGATGGCTTACACTAGGAAAAAGGGACAGGAGGGGAAACTTTGATTGTGAATATCTCTCAAACCATAAAGGTTTGAGAGATAAGACTTATATCGTTCTTCATGTTTTTTTAATGCCTACAAAATAAAATAACGATAAAACGAAGTATTACTATCCCTTTAAAGTGGCAAGTAACTCTTCATAGATAAACCACTGACAAATGCAAGGGTTCAGAATAACATTTCTGATGCTAGCAAAAGAATAAAACATGTGCCCCACTGTATATTTTCATGCACAAATACAGCAACATTGTTAAGCAAACTACTTGACCACGGACACGAAGCAACCAAAAAGCTATACTACATCCAAAATGCTTATCTGTGTGTCAGTTTTGTGCTGTTGCCTTTTGGCACAAGTTCTGTAAAATAATCACCACATCATTAATATGATCATTAAAAGAGGGTTCCTAGTAGTAAATCAAGGTAATTTAACACATAAGCTGACTCACAAACAGTTTTGTAAGATCTGCAGCTGCTGTCTTTCTTTTCATCCCCTGGATGCTGTATACATCTTGAAAACACATTCCTTACCATTTAGATTTAGATTTCCTTGAGACTAAACAGTTGATGTTGGCAATTTTGTACATTTAATGTAACTATCCTTCATCAAATTTGAACTAAGCAAACCATCCAAATGGTTCTAGCATCTATTTTGCTCTTTTCTAATTATAAAAATAATGGTCTATATTTTTTACTTATTATTCGTGTTCTAACTCCGGGAATATTAGTATGATGTTATAACTTAGTGATGATGATTTTAATCAGAATTCGTAACAGTTCTGAGCTGCATTTGGCCTCAGCTGGCATTGGTTTACTGCACTCTAAGATATTACAGTTGTGCTGTGACCTCTGTGTGCCTTCTCATTCTCATTCCAGAGTAAAAAAAAATCAATATCTGTCCAGGTCTTTTATCTTTATAGATTATTTTATTAACTCTTAATCAGGCTTCATTCCTAACTGGAATAACAGAATTGTGCCATTTTTAACTAATTATTCCATGTCCTTAACCCCTTAGGGACCAGCGCACATGAAAACGTCCGGTACTTTAGGACCACGGAGCATTTTTGATTCAGGGGTCCCCAAACGCCAGGCAGCAGCGCGGGGAGCCCTGAAATCGATGACGTACATATACGTCCTGGGGCCTTTAGGGACATCCACCAATGACGTACATGTACATCCTGCATTGTTTAGGTGTTAATGCTGTTTCTTTATTTACATGTAAATATTTTAGTGTCAGAGAGATGTGCAATATTTGTCTCTGTAATACACTGCATAACCCACTGGCGCTCGGAATTAACTAATTCTCTCTAATTGATAGTTGAAAATTTGGATTTTTGCAATGAATCCCTTATTATTATGTGCATACTAAGTAGGAGGAATGTACGAATCAGCCATCACAGTGCACACACACATGCACACACATACAGTGTATATATGTATATAAATATATACATGTTCGCTAGCTGAGCAGCCACACTCTTACCTATATATCATTCTCTGGATATATATTTTTATTGGAAGCCACTGTCTCTTGGTTGCTACCTCTTTACCCTATTACTATTATTGTGAGGAGGTATAATTCGATGGATACAGTTTATATCAATCTAGGGTGAGAACCAGTACAAGTGTTATAATCCAGAGGCAGGATATAGCCTCGGTAGAATGTGAGTATATTTCCTTGAATCTTTGTTATGGTGTTGGTGATGTTGTCAGATTGTCCACCTTTCTACACTGATAGAAAACCTCTGTACTGCTGTTTTTGATTGTTTTCTTTGTTTGTACTGCTTGCCGAATTAGATTGTGAGAACCCAACCCACAAAGAACCTTGATTTTGTGGATGTGGACTGAAACCTTCATTTTGTTTCCACATTTAGATCTAAGTATTTTTTATCTATTTTTAGTTGCATTATAAATAATGTCATACTTTGGTAGGAGATGCACTGGTTTATTTTTGGTTCCTTAGCCTTAGGTTATTGGATCCTTACAGGGGATATTTGCAGCCACACCTACGCTTATGTATTACATTAGTAAATTACAGCATGCATAAGTCTGCCACTTATTTCCTCTGCACCCAATTAGCAAATATGTGGGAGAGGGAGTAACAGAACAAATGACTGAGTTCCTGATT
This sequence comes from Rhinophrynus dorsalis, assembly GCA_037306005.1. Classification (NCBI taxonomy): domain Eukaryota; kingdom Metazoa; phylum Chordata; class Amphibia; order Anura; family Rhinophrynidae; genus Rhinophrynus; species Rhinophrynus dorsalis. The sequence goes on from CM074718.1 coordinate 113,151,715, forward strand.
TACTCTGTGATTTAGAAGGGATATACTGAAATCCAGGACTCCCTTGAAGAGCAAATTTGTATACCAATGATACAAAGGATCACATTTTCACAAAGATTAGAGAAACAATGTTCAACACAATGACTGCAGCTGCTATAAAGTTACTGGAGGGAGAGTGGTCACCCTTTCACAACAATGAACATGCATTTGTGTGTGCTACATAAACCTTTAATCTGGCTTCTGAAGGCAATGACAATGTGAATGTGCCCAATGTTAGCAGAAAAGCAAGTGCTTTAAAATACCCATCACTGCAGATCGTGCTTTGACGGTGGAACCATGAGTAACATTATGGGGAGATGGAGTAACCAATGCATTTGGGAGATACCATTGGACATAAGTAAAGGCAGTATGAGAGCTTCCACTGAGGCATGGTCAATGATAATTCATTTGTTAATTATTTCACCATTATATAAAAATCATTTCTTGCTTATTGTGCTTTACTTGTGTGATTTTTGTGTGTATGTGTTTCAAAGGGAACTCCACTTTTCTGATGTATAAGCTGTTTTGTATATCTTCTATCCCATAGGACTGCAGGAAAAACAGGCACATGGTGTCAGAAACAACTTAGTATAGCAAATTTACATAGTATCTCTGAGTAGCTTTGTGGTAGGAGAGGGTGGGTGGTGGACCTGGGAGACCTTGGAGTTTATGCACTAAGGCGTGCTAAAGAGGTGATAAAGTGGAGATCACTTCTACAGTGATATCACTTCTCCATTTCCTATGGTATTTTATAGAGCCTACGCACTAAGATTGCCAAAGTTGGAGAGATATTAGTGCATTAGCTCCATAGAATAACATAGGAACCGGAGAAGTAAAATCACTGGAGAAGTCATCTCCACTTTATCACCTCTTTGGCACGCCTTAGTGCATAAACCCCAAGGTCTCCCAGGTCCAACACCTGTTTCAGTGTTTCTAGAAGAGCGTTTCAATATGACATGCTGCAACTGGTATAATCAAAAGGGGGACTTAGAAAAGGATATTCTGTTTGATATACTGGAGTGATCTGTGGACCGCTGCCATCTGAAAAGGCATTAATTAGTTATTTTCATTGCACATGCCAATAAGCTCATCTGATTTGGATCAATATGGAGAGATTGTTTCTAAGAATAATGCGTGCGGTAATTGCCTGCAATAAAATACCATTGGCTGTTACAAACTAAATGAAAGCAGTTTCTGAGTAATCAATATTAACCTCAAATTAAACATTGTTAATTCATAGGATGCTACATATGTTTACAATGCTTTGGGAAGCAGGGAGTTAGAGAACTTCTATCATCTAAGTGGTTAGTGCATATGAACAAGATGGCAAAATTCCCATGTGGGTTTTAGAAGAACTAACACCTCCTAATAATAATAATAATAATCATAATATTATAACCCCCCACTTACCTTACCATGGTCAGAAAATCCTAATGGTCCCTATGCCTCATACTATAAACACTACCAATCTCTTCTTATACCACAGATGATGAAGACTTTTAACACAATCCTTTGTGTGCGTGTGTGTGTAATAATATGTAGGAGCTCAAACAAATCACTCAGACCACAACAAGCACACTGTTGGAAATATTAATTAATTTATATTTCCAGTTAATATTTCTAACAGTGTGCTTGTTCTAATATTTCTGTAATTAACTTCATTCACCCCTCTCACAAAATTAGCTTCTGGAATGCAAGAGTGAAGTCATAGGAACAGTGGTGTCCCTCAACAACCTGTTGTGAACCAGTGGTATATGTAATGCCATATGTGTTGAAGGCCCTTGCTGATACATGCATAATACAATACAGGATTTCCAAACGATAAATAAAGTCCAATGTTTATTGTATCAACGTTTCGGCCCTGCTTTGGGCCTTTGTCACAATCTTGACAAAGGCCCAGTGCAGGGCTGAAAAGTCGATACAATAAACATTGCACTTTATTTTTCATTTGGAAATCCTGTGAGTGCGGTTCTTCAGCTTCTCAAACTGTATGTATGTCTATGGACCTGGCACCCAGGTTATTGCTACTTTCAATACAGGAGAGTGCACGGATATTGGGACTTGTTATATATATATATATATATATATATATATATATATATATATATATATATACACACTTGCATAGGGTGGGCACTCCAAAACATAGAAAAAATTGAAATAATGCCTGGTGCGGCTTGAAAACAAAATATACAACAATCCACAGATGAATAAACATCAAACTTCAAGTGCACACTAAGGTCTTTCTTCAGAAAATAAAAATCCTTTATTAAACAATTAGCTCTCGTCAACGTTTCAACCTCATTGGGGCCTTTCTCAAGACACCAACAAACAAAAAACACTAACCTTAAATACAGTTTGAGCCCAAATTGCGCCAAAAGTGCAGCGAGATCATTACGACAACGTATCCGTGCTCTGTGGAACGCAGCGGTGACCCGCATACAGTATTAACAATCAGCTAGTCCAATATCATTGGTCAAATCGCTAAGGAGACACGATGCCCGTCATTCATGCTCGCTGTCACTCAGACAATATTGGCTCAACTGTGTAATGACTACATATGGAGACAATATATCTAAATCAATAGAGTTTTCAAACTATATTGCAACAAAATCAAATTGAATGAAAAATGTTTTAAACAACAAAAAGTGACGGGCGTGGCCGGGGAAGAGACAGGCACCTGAAGGGGCCTTATTCATCAAGTAACACAGCACACTCACTTCAACTGTAAGGATATAGGGCCTTAATCACCAAGTAACACAGCACACTCACTTCAACTGTAAGGATACAGGGCGTTATTCACCAAGTAACACAGCACACTCACTTCAACTGTAAGGATACAGGGCCTTATTCATCAAGCTGGAGAGCTGCAATTAAAACATTTTTTGCAACTCTTATCAGCATATCTACATCCCCACTGCGTCTGTCACACACTGTCTACATATGTGACATACGTCCATGTATGTGTGTGTGTCACTGTATGTATGCGTTTCACAGTGTGTGACACGGTCTGTCTCTTGTGCGTGTCTGTAACACTGCATATTTCTGTTTCACACAATGTCTCTCTGTGTAAATAATATGACGGGCAACGCCGTCCCACATTGCTAGTATATATATATGTATGTAAGATTTCCAATGCATACCAATACCATCAAATAGCATGCTTCCGTATATTCATCAGGAAATTCTCTCCATTCCATCTGTAATGTGAAACTGCACGTACGTCCAAGTTTGTAAGAATAAATGCTTCAACTTTTGCACTATATTTTTCAAGTAATTTCACCGAAACTCAATGTGAATAGTATGTATATGTATATATATATATATATATATATATATATATATATATATATACACATAGTTTGGATGGAAGCACTCGCAATTAAGATGATAAACGCCAGGGTGCCATCAAAAGGCGATGTGTAAATACTCGGAAGAAATGAAGCACATGCTGGTCTTGTAAATGGAGTAGAGAAGTTTACTTGTATATCGACGTTTCGGCCAAACTAAGCTGGCCTTCCTCAAGACAACTATAACAGTGCATAACAACCCAATATAAAACCCTCGTGCAACAGTGGCGCCAAATCGGCGCAAGGGTCACAGTGACGTAGTCTGACCCTAAGGGTCGCCACCGTTGACCCCCAACATCAGTAAATGAATTAACATGTAAAATAAGTGTTACAGTGAATCAAATCTAAAAAGCAAGCTAATGCAAATGAACGTGGTACCTGTGCAATCAAGGGCTGAGATATAAGTATGATGAGTAGGTGTATGCGACGGGTGCGATCCCGGTCCGCGAGCATACCCTGGGACAACGTGTACGGTAGAGACAGTTTACTCTCGGTCACAGCAACAATAACTCATGCAGATCAACACCCATCATATACAACGTATAGTGTGTGGTGGGTAAATGCAGAGCTAGCTGAGATCGGGTTTCGGCACAACACTATGTCCCGGGATGACCCCAAGGATCCTGAGCGCCCCCTACATCTCATTACCCAACAAACTCATGTTAACTTACAAAGTAACACATTAACCCCTTCAATGCCTGTACATCCTATAAGGTTGTAGCATAATTGGAGTATGTCAACGTTTCTAAGTCCAAGAAATCTTCGCAAAAGTAAAGAACTACGTTTGTAAAAAACGTTAAGTGCTAGAGAAGAAGTAAGAAATCAGAATAGGAATCTAATCCTTAGTATCCAGATTAAGTTGGAACCAAGAGTATAAACATGAACATGTTCTGAATTATCAGAGCATGTGATGCCTAAAGGTTGGGGAAACAGACAAAGTCATTGAAGGGTTAAAAGAAGTACTTTAGCACCTAATTCATAGGGATAACACAGTGCTATAGTCAATACTAGAGATGGAGGTTCAATTATCCACATATTATGCTATGTGTTGGATATATAGCATACTGTTAATAAATTTAATACATTTAAACACGGTTATTCCATATAATCCAGTGCGTATGTCCATACTCGTCCCTTATGGTTAGATTACTATTTGTGTGGGTATAATGTACTCGTGGAACATAAAAGAGGCACAACCAACAGGCTTCATTGATATAGCTCAATTATTATCCCCTCTCCAGCATGGAAGGGCTGGACTAATGTATAACCAGACATGAAATAATACTGGCAAGCAGACGAACCGAAGTGCCCACACAGTGGGGAGCAGTCTATACATAGCAGTGGTGTATATGCACATGTGTCATCATTAACACAGGCCTATTTGAGGTGGTAATGGCATCAAGCATCAAAGTCAGGACGGCCTAAATCATGAGCAGAGGCTGTGTGATGCCACAGCATCAGAAAAAGGCTGAGTATTCAATGTGTTCATTTAAGCCCCTTGGGGCTAAAGTGTTGAGCCTATGAATCCACCTGGCCTCACACTGCAATAGGCGATTACCACGATTGCCACCCCTTTTGAGTGGGGGAATGTGGTCGATGATCATAGATCTCAGTGTAGGCAAGCCATGTTTCTGTTCCAAGAAATGTCGCGCTACTGGTTTATCAGAGGATTTAGAGGATAAAGCCAATCTAATTGATGACCTGTGGTTTGCCATACGTTCCCTAAAGGTTGTAGTGGTTTTACCCACATAGTACAAGCCACAGGGACATATGAGTATGTAGACAACATGATCGGATGTACAGGTAACCCTATGTTTAATGGAGAAACATTGGTTGGTATGCGGATGTTTAAAACTCTGTCCAGTTAACATTGTATTGCAAGTGATGCAATTACTGCATTTGTAGCATCCAGGTTTCAAAGATCTTCTTGTCAACCAGCCACTCTGCTGGTTCGTCGGATTTGGGGGATCTAAATCAGGTCTCATTAACAAGTCTTTTAGCGTTCTGCCCCTCCGATAAGCGATCATGGGTGACTGCATATTGTTAAAGGGCAATTGTGGATCAGAAGTTAATAATTCCCAGTGTCTCCATATACTGTTCGTGAGTCCATTGGCTGATGGAGCAAATCTGGTAACAAAAGTCATCCTATTCAGTGTGGTTTTGGTTTCCTTAGGTTGTAACAATGTAGTCTGTGTGTGAACTTTGGCTTTATCCAGCTGCTTCTGGAGTAGATCTGGTTTATAGCCTCGGTCCAAAAACTTTTGATACATCTCTTGTAGTTGGATGTTTTTTACATCAGGAGAAGTGTTGTTACGAATGACTCTTAAGAACTGCGAGTATGGGACACCTCTTAATTGTGTTTTAGGGTGACAGCTGGTCGCATGTAGAATGGTATTGCGATCAGTGGGCTTCTGGTATAAAGTGGCACTGAGAGAGTGCTCAGTCTTACTGATCGACAAATCCAAGAAATTAACAGTCTGAAAGTCATGGGCTAATTTAAAACGGATGGTAGTAGGCTGAGAATTCAAATCGCTGACCCAACACATGAGCTCATCAACACTTCCACGCCAAATGATAAAAAGATCATCTATATAGCGTTTATAGAAATGAATATGTCGGTGGTTTAGATAGTTGTTCTCATAATGTTGCATAAAAAGGTTGGCGTATGTGGGAGCTACGTTAGAGCCCATGGATGTGCCAGCGATTTGTAAGTAATAACTTTTCTCAAAACGAAAGAAATTCCTAGTGAGTGTGAATCTCAGTAGCTCACAGAGAAATTCAGTAGGGAACTGTCGATCAGGGGGTGAGTCAATTAAAGCCTGGCTTTACCCATGCAGTGAGCCCATTTTTTATGTTTTCTTTTTTAAATGATTATTGTATTTTATTGAAATCAGACCTCGTGGTGGGGTATCAGGATCCCCACAGAGCACACTGTAAAGCAGCAGAGATCACTCACAAGAGCAACACTTTGGAGATGATTATATTCTGGACAACAAGCTGCAAGGGGGGGGGCAGAAGTATAGTGTTTATCCACCTCCCTGATGCTTACTCCCACCTCCTCTTCGATCATGCCCACAATTACTTACCAACCCCATGGCAATAAAATATAGGCAGTTTAAATCCTCTTTAAAATGAAAAAAACTTTCTTAAGGTGACAGGTCCATTAAATGTGTAAAAGTTATGGCACACACCTAAAATGTTCACATAAAGTAACACCGAATTTGCATTCACCCATAACCCAAGGTAAACATTCTAAAGCCAAAAAGAAAGTATGGGAGCAGAGAAACAAACAACAAAAAAGATTTCTCACCCCCATCCTCTAAAGTGTGCAGAAATGCCAGATCTCCTTTTAGTAAATATTGTTCATGCTCTGAAATAGTGATGATGAAGTTCTAAGAAGAATAGGAGCAGTTTTGGAGCAAACCAACTGAATTATAGGGATAAAAATAAAAAATTCCTGAAATTCCAACTGGGGCCGTTAACTCCTTGAGGGCTGTACATTAAGATGTGATAAAGAGGTGATGAAGTGTAAATGACTTCTCCAGTGATATCACTTCTCCAGTTCCTATGTTATTCTATGGAGCCTATGCACTAAGATCTCATCAACTTTGAAGAACGTAGTGCATAGATTCTATAGCGTAACCTAGGAAATGGAGAAGTGATATAACTGGAGAAGTTATCTCATCATTATCACCTCTTTATTATGCCTTAATGTATAATTCAACTTGAGTACTAGAGAGGTTTCCAATGCATTGATTAGCAATGTGATGGAGACCTCTCTAACATTCAATTGTTTTTTTTTTTTTATTTGTCCTGTATGATGTACATGGTTTGACCCCCTCTTCCCCTTTGTACATCACCCTCTATGTTTTTGCCAGCTCAGTGTGAAAGGCTTCACTCCTACCCTGGAGTAGATGAACTCACATGGTCTTTACTGAGGACATTTTTTTTCATGCTAACTGGGTGATAATCTCTAAGAGGATACAGTGCAGCTTTTTGTCTTGAACAAGAGCAGCTGAGAAAACAGGAATACAAAAACCTATAACTAGCTCTGCATAATTACACAGAATAAAAACATTGGGTGTTGGAATGAATTTTCAAGTGTAAATGCTTTCTTTAACCTACTGGGAATAAAACTTCTACAAGGAAAGAAATGAAATGCCAAATAACGTTACATGCTGAATAATTTCTAAAACAGTAAAATGTAAATGAATCCACTCTGATTCCTTTGCAATCCATTCTAAGCCTTTGAGTGCCAGAGGGGTAAGCAACGCAATGTGTTTCTTACCCCTCTGGCACACAAAGGGTTAACGTATAGGAGTATTCAGAATATATTGTTAAAAATAGATAACAAAAACCTTTAGGAAATTGAGCTGTGTACAAAGGATTATATAGTTTTGGACAATGAGCCTAGCATAGCCACAATCAGAGCAAAATGCTTCTTAATGCTTGGAGGCCAGGTGCGCACCCTTCTGGCACTCCAGTGGTTAAGTTTCCTTACCAACTCTTCAAAATGTTTCTAAAGGATGCTTTTACACTGGGAAGGCAAATCCATGCACATCACTAGCTGTTCATAGCACAATGCAGAGACCAAATGAAAAACAAGGAGGTCACTGCACTCAGGAGCTTGCAACACAGGTGATGTTAAATAGAGAGTAGACCCTTATAAAAACATATATACTACACAGCTTTTCTTGCAGACCAAAGGCATCAATAGCAATAGTGCCACCTGGAGACTTGGAAGCAAAAATGTGAGAGATCCCTTGTTTTACTCAGTGGGAAAACAAGATATATTTATTTTTCACAAGTATTTTAATGTTTACTTCCCTTTAACCTGCTTACTGCATCGGAGACATCTCTAGCATCCGATTGGCTAAAATGTTTTAACATATAAAATGGCTGGTAATGCTAGTTCTCTCAACACCGATGATAATGGGCTCTCTATTCTGATTTGTATTAATAGGGGTATTTAAAATATATTGAAAAAAAATCATGCAAAACTAAAAGCTTAGATTTTATGCATTTTGTGGCTTTTCAGGCCAATTCTTCAGAAAGTCTATTTGCATGCCACAATATTCATACAAGTTCTGCTTTTAGTGTTGCAGTATTTGTTTTTTAAAACTTTGAACATAATTTATGGAATACTGAACACAATGAAGCAAGCACATGATTGATCAAAACAAAAGAAACCCTTTATAAGATATGCCCTACTCCTGCTGGAAGGTCACTTTACACTTCTATAAAATAATGTGCAATCACACTGTTGTTTTTTTTTCTAACCTTATATATTGATAAAACTCCAGAGTTATTTTATTTTATTTTACACACTAGTGTAGAGGCAGACACGTAAAGAGGTAGATCTGGAATTGCAGGGAATGTGTATGTGATTTCTAGGCACTGACACTGTCAATGACAAACAGGGACAGTTTCACATTCTAACAGCTCCATTGTGTACTCTACAGTAAACTAGCATCATTATGTCCACCATATGTGCTAGAGGCAGGTGTAAGGATGCACACTCACTGCACAGTGCAGCAAGCAGGGCTAGTACCACTGGTGTACTGGTGGTAACGTTACAACAACTTCTCCAGGCTATAATTTTTAACATTCCAGTTCTCTCTGAATTGACCACTGTATCTCTCTGTCAGCAAAACCTGACAGCACGCTGGATGTTCTGAGTTTATGGAGTATTAAGGATGTAATTCTTGTGGCCATAGAAAGAATAGGTGGAAAACAGCAAATTTCTCACAAGAAATTCATTGACTGTACTGAAAAGGTGGAAGTGTAATATATTTTCTATGCACAGGAATTTCTGCTAAAATTTGCAAATTGTGTTTGTTCCATGAAAATTCTTGCACCAAAACCAGGACTTCCCTCTTCCCTAATTGCCAGGCAACGAAAGGAAAATACTATACAGTTTCTAAAGAGATGATTATTTACAGAGCTCTTGATGGTTGGAAAGCTGGGAAAGAGTCTGACGAGCATGGTAGTGAGTTACAGATATAGGCTAGAGCTCTTGAAATGCCTTGGAGGTGTGAGTGACAGGAGGTTACCAGGAAGAAGTAAAGGAGCAGACCATTGGCAGAGAATATAATGGATACTTTAGGAAATACTTTGTGATGAGGCTAGATGTTTTGGGGGGGCAGTTTTGTGAAGGGTTTCATAAGTTAGTGTTAGTATTTTATGTTCAATCTTGGAAACTATCGGGCACCAGTATAAGGATTGGCAAACTGAGACAGCAGGACAGGAGAGGTGAATGACCTGAATGAGGCAAGCAGCATCATTCATTCTAGATCTATTAATTATTTTTTTAGTTATTTATTTTTAAGTTGTCCACCCTCTTTTATCACAGTCTGTCCAAGAAAAAATAAAATATAACTAAAAACAAAATCAACAACTTCTCTCCCCAGACTTCCCCAGCACAGACAATAAAAGCAAGATCAGCAAGCAAATTGGATCTCAGCTGCCTGTGTCTTGCCAGTCAGTCACGCCAAATTTTGGGGGTTTTGGGGTTATCCTCCTTCCTCCCTTCTTCCCCCCAGAGTGCCCCCACACTCCCCTAATACAGAGAACAAATGTCCTGCCTAATATACTCTCTAAACTAAATTTCAATTGCCCTTTATTTGCCTATCTTCTCTAGCTCAAAAACATGCTGCTTTCTCCTCTCACAAAAGTAGAACAACATGCTGACACCCTTTTATATGGCCGTAGAAAAGTAGAGAAAACTTTCATGTGGTGGGGAAAAATTTCTTTTCCTATTGATTTAATGAGCTAGACAAAAAAAACTTGAAATCAGCACTTTTCACAGGAAAGTATTTGCCATGCCAGAAGTGCCATTATTCGCTGATTTTTGTTTGAGGAGAAAATATTCACCTATTACAACTCATTAGGATATATTTAAGTACTTGGGCACAAAATAGGTATTCAAGACCTTTCTAGCATCCAGGATCAGGAGGCACTGGAGTTGAATGTAGCCCCCAGAGGCTTCTCCAGTGGCCTGCAGTCTGTTCTCTGGTATTGTGAGAAGAGTAGATCATAACTCTCTACCACAGCAAACACAAACTAATTTACCACAAAAAGTTCAACCTCTTTCTTTTGCCTCAAAGTATGCCTTCCTTTACACTTACACTGTTTCACCTTAACTCCTTGGTTTCACTCCAGTATTCAAGAAGTAACTTGCATTATATTAATGTACAACTTTTATGTCATTCCTACAATTACAGAAAGTATAATTGCAAGTGAGATTATTTGCAAATAGTTGTTTTTTATTTCCCACATTTTTGTTGAATTATGAAAGCTGTGCTATGTTCCTAAAGGACACTTATTAATGTTTTCCTTTTTTTGTACTAGTACAATAGCATGCCTATGTACTGCTAAGTGTGTGACCCAAAAGTCCATTTACTCATATTACTTTGTGGCTCTGGAATAGTTTTTGTTTTGTTTTGGGGATTTTTGGCACAATGACAACTCTAGAATCCTAAGAAAGCTTAGAATATCTTAACTGAACTTCAAAAGTTGCTGCATATTGCAAGTGTACATACCTACAACTGATATGGTTCAATGATCATGTGAAAAGAGGCTAATCTACCAAGAATCAGATCAATTTTGGTCAAACTCAATGAACCATAGGGAACAAATAAAAAATTTACAGTTCATAATGATTTAACCTGTTCAGTGCCAGGAGCATAGACCATTTCTTAGACCGTGGAGACACATACTGTATGTAGCACTTTTGCTATCCATCTGTTTAACTATGATTCCCATATGTAACTTTCTATTTTTATATGCAAAACTATGTAATGATATTTTCAAAATATATTCAGCTTTATCATGGTGACTCACATGAAGTAAATTTTCCATCTTATAACAAATGATATGTGCAAAAATAAAAAATTACTTACTAATATATATATATATATATATATATATATATATATATATATATCCTTTATAATAATTCACTAAATCGTGTGTAACGCCGTGACATGCGCAGTAGACACTGCTGCGCGTGCTGCAGTCATGCGGAGTAGAGACTGCTCGCTCCACGGCTGATACAGAGCTGGGCGCTCCGAAGGAGCGTCCAGCTCTGTATCAGCCGAGGAGCGGGCAGTCTCTACTGCGCGTGACTGCCCCGCGACTGGCTGGCAGAGGCACTGTGGCCCGTGTAACGGGCTGTTCAACTAGTATATAAATAAATACATATATATATACTTTTATTAGATACTTGAATGGCTCTTGGATGCAAGCTTTCAAGAAAATGTAGGTCTCTTCTTCAGGCATAATATGAATCATATTAATGGCCATAACTATTAGTATTATAAAGGAAAGGTATACAAGGCATACCATTTTTGGAAAATAATTATTCACCTACATCAAATGAGGGGGTGTATGCCTTTCTACCCCTATGCTGGTGTGCACAAATATTTCCAGAAGGTGGAGAAATAGGAAGTAAATATATTGTTTTACAGTTCTACCACTTTAAATGTATTAAAAACTTTGAAAATCATTGAATTTCTGACTATTTTCATTAACTTCTACCAGTCAAAGAAAAATGATACCCAATTTATATGGTTTAACATACGATATGGGGGTGCCACCATGAGCACTAAACTACCTCTGCCACTATATTTTCAATTACCTACCTGCACTAAAATGGGGACAATCACTAGATATATGAATAAAAAGTAAGTAAGGCACGTAAGTAAGTAAGACATTCACTCATATCATATGAGGTGTCTCTTGTCTTATTACCTCTAGGCTGCTATGCACATATTTCCAGAATGTGGCAATACTACCTCTTCAAAGATATTTATAGCTCTGAAATACATGGAATTTCCTATTGTAATCATTAGCTACTACTCTTCCAAAAAACTTTGAATCCCACTTGTATGAATTTACATACAATGTAAAATGAACTACAGAACTGAAGAAAAGGTAGACAAAGCATCACATTGTGTATGTGAGGGATCTGTGTCTACCAGTGGACAGTAGCACAAGGCTGGGGGTGATACATCTAAACAAAAAGTATCAATTTTGTTTTACTCTTTCGTTTATGTGCATACATTTAAAGAGACAGTCACCCCATTTTGAATTTACATGCACTTCAAGTGCATAATATGAAAAGTCATATTGCCTATGCTTTTATCTAGAGGATGAAGCCCTGCTCTGGAATATAAAGTCAGTAAAGCAGGTATTGTGGAACACTGTACCACTATCTCTGGTAAGGAAAAGATTGGAGGGTGAAAACTTTTGGATGGTTATTAAAAATATCTACAACCCCTCCCTAACCATTTTCACCCCTCAAATAAAATAATAGGAAATTAAACACTGTCCATCCCATTGCATCCCTAATTTATGCCTCCTTGTGATTCGGGCATATTCCCAAAGCCTGGAAACTGGCTAGAGTACCTGAAGATAAAAATGTAGTGTCAAATTACAGACCAATATCCCTACTCCCCACATTATCTTTCTAAAGTCCTAGATACTTGTGCCCACATGAAACTATATATTATTACCAACTGTCCAGTTTTTTCACCGCACTTTAATCAGGCTTTCAACCAAATCACTCAACAGTCACTGCCCTCCTAAAAGTATGCAATGATATCCAGGCTGGCATGGAACATGATGAACCACTGGAGCGATTTTCCTAGATTTTGCAACACAAAGGTTTAGTATTGGGTAATCATTCTCTAGACTGTGGTTCCCATGCTTTTTAACAGACAATATGTATCTGTTGGTGACAATATTTCCCTTCTTCTCAAAGTAACAAGTGGGGTTCCCCAAGGCTCCATTCTTGCCCCTATTCTATTTTCTTTACTTATAAATTATCTGCCCACAAATTGCAAAGCATCTTCTGTGCATGTGTGCAGATGACACAATGATCTACAATAAAAATCCAAACGTATTAATACAGTATGATTTCTTTGAGGTTGAAAGATGAATAGTGAAAAAAAAGTACTTAAACACTGATAAAACAGACACAAACTATGTAATCTCCACAATACCAATCTAACCATTGTTCTAAAGTCTAAACATAACTTGGCTGTGACGGACTCCTACAAATATCTTTGTATGTGGCTTGACCCCAACCTCACTTTTGGACTTCATTTTGATAAATGAACATCCAAACCATATCCTGAAATAGGTGATCTGTTTAGAAACAAATCATCACGTTAAGACCCATGGTAAGAAAACAAATTGTTCAACACATGTCAATGTCAGTCATAGATTATGGGTATGTAGAATATGCTCCTGCACCACCTCCATCTTGGTAAATATGACTCTGTATAACTCGTTATGCTGCTTTGTCCTTCAGTGCAATTATATTGCCCATCACTGTGATTTTGTTAAAGAAATACATTTGCTAAATTTCTTCCTTAATATACAACTATTTTTCTGGAAAGCTACCAGACTAACTGAGCAGCATGCTCATTCCAGCTCTCCATTCTAATTATAACCTCCATATCACTGCTATCAACTCACTGAGTATTCCACACTACAAGAAAAAAGCCGGTTGAACTGTCTTCTCCTTCAGAGCGCCGAAAGCCTGGAACAACCTGCATGAAAAAATCAGACCTTCTCCCAGTCTAAAATACCTAAAAATAACTGAAATAAATGTATCTAAAACAATATGTACCTGTATATATATTTTTATGTATGATTATGTGTGAGTATACATACTGTACATAATGTTTTTCTATCTGTGTAAATATGTAATTCTTTATTTTAAAATATCTCCAAGACATACTTGAAAATGAGAGAAATATCAGTGTATTTTTTTCCTAGTAAAACATTTTCTAATTAAAGTTGTCTCACACAAATCCCAGGATGTCCCTAGGGTATGCAAACACATACACATACACTTGTGCAATACTGGGATTATATCCCATTCCATCATATTTACCAGTTTTGAAACCTGCATTCCTTCCCAGCAAGGAGTTCAAAATTTGTGGATATTAATTGACAGGCCAGAGATTGCATCCCCCCCCCAGCTGTCAATGTGGCTGACTCTGTAGTGCATCCATGAAAGGAGTCATGAGTATGTTGACTAGCATATATAGCTGAAAGGGATAGTAATACTTAAAAATTACTGTGCCCCATGTTGTAGCCATTAAAATACTGAGTTAAATGAGACCAACGGCATCTCTCAAACCTTTATAGTTTGAGAGATATCTACTTTCAAAATTTCCTCTCCCCTTACATCAGCATTCTAGCTGACAGCAAAGGAATCCGGTCCCAGGACTGGTGGAGGCTCTGCAGCAGAGTAGAGATTCAGTTAATAAAAAAATAAATCCTTAACTTAAAAGGTCTTCTACGTGTGCTTGCAAACCAAGCACACGTAGAAGACCTTTTTGGTAAAGGATTTCTTTTTTATTAACGCGATCTCCTCTCTGCTGCAGAGCCGCTGGCTGATCCCAGGAGAGGATTCCCCTGCTCTCAGCTAGAATGCTGACGTCAGAGGAAAAGCCAAAAAGAGGGAACTTTGAAAACGGATATCTCTCAAGTCATAAAGGTTTGAGAGATGCCGCTGGTCTCATTTAACTCAGTTTTTTAGTGGCTACAACAAGGGGGATAGTAATTTTAAAGTATTACTATCCCATGAAATGCAATCAATGCATTTGAGACATTTCTAGCTCTTCAGAGGGTAAACATAGCTTGCCAACAGTAGATTGATAAGATGCACCCCTTTATGAAGGAAAACATGCACTCAGTTCATTCAGACCAAGCAGTTCCAGATAGGAAATATGAACTTTCTTCTGTGAAAGTGCTGCAGTTTTGACTGGTTAATTACCCAATCCCTAGGTGGGGGTAGGTGTTTGTGTGTGGGGGGGGGGGGGTGGCAACTCTGAAAAATAGCACCAGACAGAAATTTTGGACTGACGAACACTTTAGAATTATGTTTTTCTCCAGTCCTCTCCGTATGATCTTTCTTCCTTCAATAAGGATATGGAGAGTGATGATGGAGGCAAGATCATCAGGCACTCCACTTGAGCAATTTCAGCCTATATTTATTCTACTGAAATGAACGGAATATTTGCAAGTGATACCTACCACCACATGTTGAGCAACCTCAAATAATGTTACTGAGCAATTGCTCTGCCTCAAGTTCAGCAGGGTAGCTGCAACTGTAGCAAGTCTATTGGGATCATGAAAAAATAAAGTCCACAGCTGTAAGTCAGAAATTCCACAGTATAGACTGACTCTGCTTCAAGACCCTAAACATCTCCCCTGTAATATTTATTTTTTTCAACTGAAACAGGCAGACATAATAAGCCAATAGAAGATGTTGGAGCTATTGCTAGTGTTCCTTTGACCTGCTCCTGAATGTATCCCATTAGCTGAACTCACATTTGTGTCAACCAATAAATGACAAGGCAGTGTAGAACTCACTCAACCAAGGTTCAGAAATAAGATTTAATATGATACAAGTAAGGAAAATATATTAAAAAATAAAATATTATTTATATGCAAGCATTTAAGTCTGCGGGAGTGAACCCCCCATCTGGCAACAACATGTTGTCCTTGTATGAGCTATTCATACTCGCCGATAACACTAAATCCACCAGGCAAAGACAGGCTCCCCCACAAGAAAAAATGTGTGCCAGAATCTGTCCACCCCCTGGATGTTGTGTGTTAATTGAAGGGAGGCATAGAACTGTTACAGATTACTTTAGTTTCAGCGTCATCTACAGGCGCGAGGCTTCAAGCATGCAGCAGGCCTCTGTTTTATGTGTTTGCTTCCTGTAGTCTCCTCCTATCTACTTCCTCCTACCTACTTCCTCCCTCTGAGCTGCTCCTCCTACCTACTTCCTGTGTAGGGGTTTAAAAGGCAGACTGAGTCCTGACTCAGTAGCCCTTGCATTGTTGTGCTTAGCAGTTCTCTTACCTTGGGCTCTGTGTATGACCTGGCTAGTCTTCCATCCAACCTGGTGCTGACCTGTGGCTCTGTCTGACTATTCTTTTGCGTATTCCTATTAGTGGAAATCCAACATGGTGCAGACCTGTGGCTCTGGCGGACTACCTGAACTGTGCATGACCTGAATTGCCTGATTACCCCCTCTGTTGCTGACTTGTGGCTCTGTCTGACTACTCTTATGTTTGCTCCTTTACCTAGCAGACATCCAACCTATTGCGGACCTGGGGTTCTGGTAGACCAGCTCTGATACTGACTGCAGGCTTGAGTCAGCTATCTACTTCCTCTCTGACTGCAGGCTGAGTCAGAGTCTTCTCCTTACTGACTGCAGGAGTGCGTCGGTACATCTTCCACTTCGGATCAAGATTCTATGTTCCTGTTCCTGACCCAGTTCCTTCTCCTGTTATGTTCCTGGTTCCGGTAGAGACTACCAGTGTCTGAGGCCTAGTCTCTAGCATTGCGGTCAAGCCTGGTAGCCTATTATTTCTGATAACTGTGCTCGCTGCCTTGTAACCCTCTGCTTGTTACTACTGTATATATATTTTCCTACCTATTACTATCAATAAATTGCATTTAACTATACCGTACTGACTCCTGAACTTTTCTAGGAACTGTGACAGGAACCCAAGCAAAAACACTTAATAAGTTTCTATTTATTTTAAAAAATATATATAAACATGCACGTATATAATCCTCAGGCAGGCAAATAAGGAGTGAGATATTGCAAGGAGACTTTATCTTAAATTAGTCCAAACAAAATGGAGGGTATTTCAACATGAAAAACAACTAAACTTTAAAGGACTGATTGCAAGCTTTGCCTGCTGCCAAATGGCCAGAAAACATTCCTGAACTAACCCCACTACGGAAAACAACTGAAATGTCACCCGTTTACTGCAGAGAGGCAGTTTAGAAGCAGAGCAGATTTGTGGGTTGGAACCCGGCCAATGTTGCAATTATGGGCAAGAGCTGAGAATTCACACCTTGGAGGTATAAGGGTCTCCATACACAATAACAGGCAGCCTCAGAACAACTTGCCTGGGAAAAGAACAAAGAGCCGAGGTGTTCCCCACACAAGGACTTATACGATATAATGGTGTCGAGTAAAGGAATTGTTTGGGAAAGGAATGGCCACAAAATAACTAAAAGGACATGAAAGCTACAGTGTGCAATAATAACATCATCTTGTTACAGTGTCAGTAAATAACAAAAGTATCAGCTTGAGACATGATTAAGCAACAGATGGATAACCCCGATACCTATGGACTTTAGGTACAGTCTCCTGCAGGTTATTGTTTTAATCTACAATTTGACAGTAGATATATATCTAGATGTGATCACCTTTTATACATTTATGTGATATATGTGCATGTGTATATATAATTTTTATAATAAATAGAAACTTATTAAGTGTTTCCCTTGGGTTCCGTGCCTCCCTTCAATTAATACACTACATCCAGGGGGCGGATAGATTCCAGCACACGTATTTTCTTGTGGGGGAGTCTGTCTTTGCCTGGTGTGTTTAGTGTTATCGGCGAGCATGAGCACCTCATACACGGACAACATACTGTTGCCAGGGGGGGGTTCACGCCCAGAGATTGAAATATTTGCATATACAAATATTCAATTATAGCACCCTTCCTTACTTTTACCTGTTTTTTATTTGTGTTGCCTTTTCCATGCCCATAGGAATAGTAGCAGCTTATATTTTAGAATACGGTCCTTAATGATTGATATTGGGTATATGAGCGCCATTCAGATCTGCCTTTAGAGATTTGTAAGATTTAATATGGTTGTAAGATAAGATGCCTAGTCAGCTACCATATTCTTTCAATGTGGGAAAAAGAGTTATCCTTATCTGTCTTATTAACAACCTCATATCTAGTTTACTATCAAACCTATGTTCTTGTTTTTTACTTCCAAGAAAGTTTTGTTGTATTGAAAGTAAAATAGTGTTAAGACACAGAGTGAGATTGTGGAGGTAATGTATTCCTAAGATATTAAGTTACAGGTGCATGCTGATGTATATCTGAAATAAAATCAGGAAAGATCTTTTACAAAGGTAAAATGCTGAAGGTAGTGCATGCTTTTCAGCATCATTGTGTATTACCAGCTTCTAGTTTAATACAAAGTAAGTTTGTCATGTATGTCAAAAGGACACTTTCCAAATGGAATAGCACAAACTTACAGACAGAAGAAGTTTTGTGAAGGGTAAAATAATCTGCTCTGGGCTACATGAAAATTTGGCAAGTAGACCTCAACTGATTTAGGAAATGGTGAGAACTGGCTTAAGTTCAGATTTTATCTAAACTATTCAAGCTTTTTTTTTTTTTTTTTTTAAAGGAAGGAATTCAAGTAGAAAGATCCTGGTTTACCTGTAATTGAAACATAATCTTAACTGGGAATCATTTGGTTTGCTTGAAAGGGCTATTTTAATGCAAATAGAATTTCAGGAGGTAGAAGAATAATGCACATCAGTTATAATCTGGTTCTAAAATGTAGTACTACTCAGTAATTTCCTTCATTTAAATTGATTGCAAATGTTTAAGTGTAAATTATAGTTCATTATTCTCGGAAAAATATATATGTCAATACAATTATTTTGGATATCCCTATTTGATGATTTTTCAATGCTCTCATTGCTCTGTAGTTTTGGTGTAATGTGTTATTTTAAAACATGTGATAAGTTGACGGGGTGCAGATGACGTATCCTGGAGTTGTTTTTTGAATAGTTATGCTATTTAGGTGACTATTGGGTATTCACCACCAATATGGCTGGACTTAACATTTATTCTTCTCAGTTATCTTGTTCTGATAAGCAACTTCCATTGACTGGCATGGCATTTTTTGTTTACTTAAAGGGATATCATCACCACAAATGTTCTAATTTGTATTTTAAATATGTCTTAAAACCTACTGTATCAAATTATTTTTTCTTGACACTAACATTGAGGTGCATTATTTTTGTAACTTGTGAAAACCTGCCTAAAATCTAGCCCTCACTAAACTAGGGCATCAAGGGAGAGATGCACTAAGGCATGATAAAGAGGTGATAAAGTGGAGATGACTTCCAGTGATATCACTTCTCCAATTCCGATGTTGGAGATCTTAATTTGTAGGCTGTATAGAATAACATAGGAACTGGAGAAGCTATCACTGGAGAGGTTATCTCCTCTTTATCATGTCTAAGTGCATAACCCTACTGGGCTTTTTACCTGAACCCTAGCACTCTGGAGATTAATACCAGAGTATATATGTCTCGGTAATGTGAAGCGTCATATAGATTAAAGATGCCAAAGTGAAAGACGGTATAACTTTGATTTGCCCCACTATCACTGACACATATAAGCCTTCCATGCAGTCACTCAGCCATACCACACATAGGAGGGCTGTGTTGTAAGTGTGGTGTGATGGTGGGACTTGTGTGGTGCAGTGGTGGAACTTGCAGGAACAGCTACAAGTGTGCAAAGGTACACCTATTCTCCCTTTTCAGCTGTGTTCTAAATTACTAAAATATATGCTACCTTAGATTTATAAGAGCCAGATTTTTGTGCGGCTTTTCCTTTTTACTTATTGAGTGTAAAAAAAAAAAAGTTGTTACACAGTCATTGCATTGATATCAATGGTAGTGTATTTCCCCACCAAATAATTCTTACACACATATATTCCCACAGTGCTAGTATAAAAGGGATTTCAGTGTCCTTTATCTTGGGGGTTATGCACTAAGGTGTGCAACTTTGGAGATCTTAGTGCATAGGCTGTATAGAATAACATAGGAACTGGAGAAGAGATATCACTGGAGAATTTATCTCTGGGTTATCGCTTCATTATCATGCCTTAGTGCATAACCCCTATTGTGGTCAGTGCTGCATTAGCTACTGTGTACTTTATTATTTATTGCAAACTGGTAGAGATTATGAAGCTAACATAAGTCTATCCTGTACTGTAAAAACTAAAACTGCTCTCCCTGGGATAGAAAGATAGTTTGACTTTACCTAGCTAGTAATTTAGAGTCAAACAGACAAAGAAAGGAGAGCTGGCGTTGCTTGCAGTTGCAGGGAGTGTGGGTGTGATTTGTAGAGAGTGACACTGACAGATTGGAAGAATGTAACAAAAAAAACTTTGAATGATAGGTGACACAGACAGGGTACATGAGATTCTTCACCTGAGCTTCAACTCAGTCTAACAGTGACAGAAAGAAAAATGGAACATAATTGTCATACAAAACATCACTCCACAAACTAATTGCTGTGTGATTGTGGTGTACTTTACAGTAAAAGTCAACACTTATCATAATGTCCACCAAATGTACTAGGGAGGGGTAAGATGAAAGAGGGAGTCGGATCCCATGGATCTGTTTGTGGCAGTAAAGTTTTACTACAGAAACTTACTATTGCCATTGTTGCTGCAGCTTTGTAGGTAATGACGATGATCCTCCTCCTTCTGAGGAGGCCATAAAAAAAAAAAAAAAAGGAAAAGTTCCACTACCAGTAGTACTAAACCTAAGATGATGAGGAGTTGCATTCTAGTGTTGCTCCAAAAAGACAAAAAACACAAGAGGTGGCAATAGTGCCTTATCACTGAAGACTTAAAATCAAAATAGCAGTAGTAAAAGTCTCACTCACATTTCAACATTGCTGTATCATGTATACTTATGCACAAATACAGTGTGTATAGCATGCATGAATCTTACCATCCCTGCTCGGTTTTATCCGATGTGCTTGCTTGTTTCCCCTTGGGTATGGATATAAACTCCATTTGGAACGGTAGAAAAATAAAAATGCCACTCCAATAATTACACCAAAATATGAAAATGTATTCATTGGATCCATCATTCCAAAATATCTGAAGATAATTTATCAGAAAGCCCCTACACTTAAAAATATTTTGACCTTTTATCTCTGCTTTTATCTCCAGTTTTCCCCATAGACTTCAACAGGAAAATGTTTGATAAAATGGGTGTTAACATTTATCACCTGCAATAGAATCTAGCCCGTAGAGAGATATATGTATTTTTACAGGAGCTCTGTTTTACCTGGAGTTATGTCTTAGTATTTTAGTATAATAGTAGGCATCAAGCGTTATATGCACACATTGAAAAAATGTATTGGATCAAGGACATATATCAAACATATATCTCACATGGGTGAGTGTTAGTTGGAAACAGAATACTATATTTTTTGTACATTATAGAGAGTGAGAGATAGTGTAAGAGGGAATGAGTGACAATGGGTGAGAGTCATTTTATAGATATCATTTTACAGATATATGATTTCACAGACACATAGCAGTATATTGGGCTAGCATTCCCCTAACAGTTGGTTTAGGGACACAGCAACATAGGTTGTTATAGTTTATGATATTAGAATTAGCATTTACACTGTAGCTCTCTCTCTCTCTCGCTCTCTCTCTCTCCCTCTATCTCTATATATATATATAGTTATGTCATATATTGTTATGTGCAGTCTATATACTGTATAGAGATGTAGACACTATAGAATACTTTTAGGATTTTTTTGACACAATTAATGGGATAGTTTATTAGGTATTGCATTGTATCTCACTTCACTTTATTTAAAGCTTATATCAATAGGCCAGGTTAGTTCTTATAGAAATTTAGTGTACACATCTATGTTTATCGTAGAATAGGATAAGGGATTGTGAATCTGATAGACGATAGCAATTGTGATTGGGCCGATATAAAATAAGTACACCTAATGGTTCTTATTCTGTAAGGTTCTGTATGTAAAATGCATGTATTCCTATATATAGACTCTGTCATCTAGTTGTACCCTTGTGGGCATTTAGATTGATATTGATATTGGGGCATTTTAACCCTTTAGACCCCAGGCCGTAGAGATACATTTACGGATATTGATGATTAATTATTGTTTTATTTGCACTGTCGCTTAGATATGATATATATATTGTATTAAATACTTCCATTTGGTGCAGTAATAACTACCAGCAGATTAGAGTTGGAGTTTTGTCTGGGCTCCGAGTTCCCGAGTTTGGGGGTTAAACTTCATAACAATGTACATGCTGCCTAGTTCGTGCTGCCCAATCGGAACTCAATAGAAGTTTTCAAATAGCCGCTCTTTCTTTGTAATAACTTTGATATCCTACATATCTTGATAAAGCAAGGTGGATCACTGCAAAACACTTAGTACTGTAGGATTAAACAACAGATGTATTTGTTTTGTTTTATCATTAATACATTTTCATATTTTTGAGTCATTTTTGCATTTGCCATATTTAAAGGAAACTTTCAAAGAAATCTCACTGGCATGACCCATCATTCCTGGTTTAGATTTTTTTGTATATATTCTTACTCCTTACTCTTCTTCTCATGGGGGCCAAAATATTTTGAAGTGTAGGGGTTCTCCGATAAATTATCCTCGGATATTTCGGAATGATGGATGCCAATTAATACATTTTCATATTTTGGAGAGGCATTTTTATTTTTATTTTCCTACCTTTCCTGACAGAGTTTATATCTATACCCAAGGGGAAACAAGCAAGCACATCGGATAAAACCGAGCAGGGATGGTAAGAAATTCCCTGCATGCTATAAACACTGTATTTGTGCATAAGAATACATACAGCAATGTTGAAATGTGAGTGAGACTTTTACTATTGCTATTTTGATTTTAAGTCTTGAGTGAAAAGGAACTATTGGCGCCTCTTGTGTTTTTTTGTCTTTTTGGAGTATATGTTTGGTCCTTCGCAAATGGAGGTATTCAGGAGAACAGCTAATTACCTTAAAGAAGTTGAAAGACAGCTGTATGAGGGACAGCTATAAAAATCCTAGAGCCTAAGTTGCTGGTCTACACGTTCGTGTTTGTCCAACATATACCTTTTTGAGTATTGTCCTACTGGTGGTGGTAAGATCTTGAGAATTATTGGAAGATATCGCACAAGAAAGCACTCTTATTTCTTTTCTCTTGCATTATAGTGCTGCTGCCATTGCTTAGGAGGGGTTAGAAGTAAGATGAAGTGCTGCATCAGACAGCGACAGTAACACACTGCCACAAACTAGTGGTCAATCGTCTACAACTACAACTATGGCAAAGAAAAAAAAATTGTTTCCAACTTTAAAAACCTTTAAGAATATAAAGGATGTGAAGGAGGAGGATGATGCCACTGCTAACCTAAATATTAATGATGATGATTGCGTTGATTTATAGTATGTCCTTCTACTTTACTCCCCTTTCTCTTCGAATACAGATGAAGTAGAGTGAAGGCGATAATGGTTTGTCTCAAAAATTAGTTGAAAGGAGTTTTACACAACTTGAAATGTGCAATATGCCTGTTTATAAATTCTTTGAGGGATCATCTCAAATATCTGGATATGAAATCATGCCAGAATTAATCATTTTGGTCAGCATCATCAGCGTAATAACTGCCAAATCCAAACTTCACCCACTCAGACTCACTATTATTGACTACTAAGTATTGAGCCAATGACCCATTGTCAACCGGATCAACCAATGTAAGAAGCCTGGCACTGCACTGAGTGGAGGAGCAACTCCACAGAAAATGAGCTGACTGCTATTTCAGTAATACACAGCAGAAACAGATATACAACAACAGGTAACGGTAACAGGTACAGCAATAGGAACACATCAGGAGGGTCTACAGTAGGAAAGATTCCTAGGATTGCTGTGTAGAGGTATTAAGCTGGTACATTGACCCTAGGAGCCTTGCTGAGGCCAAGGCCAAACTAAAGGTGCTGACCACAAGGTCAGTTTAGTGACAACCAGAGGACCAAGGATAACTGTCTAGGGGATAGTTACTACCTACTGGGTCAAGGAAAGATGACAGACAAGAACACAGTGATTACCTGCTGTACCACTCGAAGGTTACTGACGTGGGTAACTGGAGTACAACCTCTGACTAAGAGATGAGACCAGATGTTGAGGGATTTGACATTCAACTGAAGGTTGAAGGAATCGAATAGCAGCAGCACTGACAGAAGGTCGATATAGTCAAACTCAGACTGCACTGGTGAATGGTGAAAATCAGACTGGTTGAATGAGTCAGCTATCGGAATATGTCAGCTGGATGGTGAGATAACCAGTCTAGCAGGGTCAGCAACAGGCAGGCAATGAGCAAGCAGAACAGAGGTCAATAATGAGGAATCAATCAATGGAATCATGGTACAAAGTCAGAAGGTCAGAAGAGTAGTCAGGAAACAAGTCCAAGGTCAATACACGGAAATTTCACTTGAGGAAGGGCAAGGGAATTCAGGAACAGGACAAGAAACTACTAAACTCACACAGGAACCCTTAGATCGTGTGCCAGCCCTGAGAAACTGATGCTTGGGAATGGCTCAGGGCTGCATAGAAAACCAGGGCAAGGAACAGGGATATGCAAAACAGAAAAAAAAAAAAAAAAAAACAGGCAGGGAATGAGTCTGTTTAATATTGCCAGTCCTTGCTTTTGGGTTTGGGACATACATGTAATGTACTTCAGCCTAAAGTCCTCTGAAATGTTGCTGGAAGAGGTGCCCAGGTTTTTGACCTTTCGTGTAAGAGTGAAAATTCCCATTCATCTCCAATAATAATCTGGGAGATTTATTGCAAGACAACTCCAAAATGGATACAATAAATTATATTCTGCCAGTGGGTCTTCCAGTGATTTCCTAGTAAAATGCATAGCCCCTCTATACCTTAAGGTACAGTTCACAACATATATCAAGAGGTAGCACTACTTTAGTAAAAACACTATTTTATAGGAAGGCTGTGCGTTCAGAATAAATGGCTGATTTTTTTTCAAGAGAGCTATTTTTGCTGTTTGCCATTATGCTTCAGCTGCTCAGATGTTTAAAGTAGCACAGAGTCTCCAACACAGGGATGTCACAAAAACAGAGATGTCATCTGGAATTGCTTTAACTTGCTGAATAAATCACAAGGGGTTATGGAAGCTAAAAATACTATTTGTCTAGAACCTTTCTATCCAATAATGTGTGATAAAGAGGCTACAATAAATATATGTTCAATGTAAGTTTTAATTTATACTAATTCTATATGCACTTCTGTACTTAGTCTCTAATAACAATCTGTATGCTTTTGCAACCCCTACTCACATTGATCAGTAAGCCTAAGAGAGGCTTAACGATATCCCTGGCCTTAATCACTGCCAATACATTGCATATGTCACTGTTAACTCTAAATCATTTGTTGGAAACCTGAGGTGTACCCCCTGTTCAGGACAGCAATAGCCATCATCTCCAGGCAGCCAGTGATTGACTGGGGATGATGGGAACTGTAGTTCTGAACAGCTGGATGGCCTCATGTTGCTCAGTCCTGCTGTAAATCAATGCATTGAAGAATTTTAATAAACATCTCATTGTATCTCTACAAGGACATACAAAGTGATTCATTGTTATAGATGGGCTTACATATGCACTGTGCAATAATATATGTCAGGGATGCCCGAGTTCAGTCCCCGAGGGCCAATAACAGTGCAGGATTTAGGGATTTCCTTGATTAAGCACAGGTGAGTTAATCAGTGGCTCATTCATTTCGATCGGCTCACCTGTGCTTAATCAGGGAAATCATTACATCCTGGACTGTTGGTGGCCCTTGAGGACTGAACTTGGACAGCCCTGAGATATGTAAATACTGTATGTAGAATCACATTTCAGGAAATGTCCATTACAGACATAAAGGATATTGGTATGAACAAGAATGGTCTGAATAGAAGAGCAATGTTAAGGATCAACCTAATGTTTAGGAATCTTATAAAAACTTCATTCTACGAGATTACACATAACTAAGTGCATCACTGTAGCATGTGTAAAGTGTCCCTGATTTAAGGGTCTATGTGATCACCTTCAGAGAAATGTGTTTGATACCCCTTTTGCACTCATAGGGTTAAAGCAAGTTTGAAGGTAGACTTGGAGAGACCATGAATTAAAAATGAGTGAAATGGTTTTAGTCAGTTCTTTGAGATCAAACAATTCAAAACTACAGAGTGTTTCCTTTAAAGGGACTTAAAAACAACATTGGTGATTCTGAAAGAACTTGAAAATCACCTATATGTTGTATTAGCTATTTGCTATATAGAAACAATTTATAAGTTATTTAGATATATAAATTATACTAATTGAGGCATGGTGTGCAATCACTTCCTGTCATAAGAGGAAACCAGAAGGACAGCAAACCACCAATACTTTGTCTTGACAGATATCAATTATGATTTGAGATACTCAATACAATACTCACACTTGGTAAGACAAATGGCCGGTTGTGGGTACAATATGAAACTGGATAACAATATTGCCCCACTATGGTCATTCCACTGTCCCACAAAAAGAGGAAAAACAACTGTTCAAATCTACATGCAGTATCAAAACCTTTAATTTAAGTATACCAACTATAAAATACGTCAATATAAAGCGTAACACCCACAACCGGCCATTCGTCTTGCCAAGTGTGAGTATTGGATTGAGTATCTCAAATCATAATTGATATCTGTCAAGACAAAGTATTGGTGATCTGCTCTTCTTCTGGTTTCCTCTTTCTCTGTATTCCAAGGGTCTTGGGTGTTCTTTTGGTACATTATTATGGGTGCACCACTGGTAGGTGTGAGATCAGAAGGAAGAGATAGCTTTTCCTGACATTGTGCCTCAGCGAATGGTCAGTAAAGGCAGAGCAGCAGAAAGGAACGCAATCTACAATGGGCCAGCACAACGCTGCTAGAGAAATTCAGGAATCTGAGTCTGACCCTGGTCACCCACCCCAACCACATATTTAACTAGTTATGTTGACTTAGTTGCTGTTGCCTGGTCTCAGCCCTCTACCATTAGATTAAGAAAAAGAGGGGCATGCAATGATAACACTTGTCACTTTGCTGACAGTCCTGGGGTTAATAATATGACATATGTCGCATTATTAAGCCTAGAACAGCCAGAATGGTGCCATATCCATGTACTGGTTTTTCAATTAATTTCACATCCTATGGAAGTTGGCACCAAACAGTTTTTTATTTATATGGCATCATTATGTAGTCCAATTTCACTTGTAAGTTCTTTGCTATGAATACAATTTAGCCTCAAGTTGTATGGTGTCACTAGTGTAGCCCATTTCAATTGTAACCTTTGTGGTTGGTATCACTAGTGTAGCTTTATTTCAGTTTTAAGCTCTGTGATATCACTAGCTCCAATTCAATTGTAAGCTCTGTGGTACATTTCAGTATATTTAACCTCAGAGAGGTGCCTAATGCATTGCTTTGAAATGCTTTGGTGATCTCTCTCTGGCATCCAAGGGGTTAAATCATACATTTGTGTGTGTTAGTACTAGCATGCCTAACTAAAAGAACATTAACATAAAGAAGGCTCGCACTAGTAATATTTATCAAAATCTGAGTGTAATTTAGGAATTATAATAGTGCAGTGTTCTCAAAGGACAGAAAACAACACATATGATTCTAGGAGTCATAGAAGACCCCAACAAAGAAGTCCTATATAAAGAGACACACAACTCAGAATATAATAATATATCAAAAAGAATTTTACTACATCAATATTACAATATATTATTTATAATGTAAGACTCACATTTAAAACATAAATAAAAAACGACAAACCCCAGAGGGGGACTTAAATATATCCAAAATTAGACCCCTAAATAAATCAGTCTCAATACAAAAATACCAAGGACAAAGAGGTCACTAATTATCATGTGCTATAAATCCTAAGTAAGAGGTCTGGAGGATGGAAAACCAGTATTATCCTACCCTGTGTGAAAACACCTCTAAAAATACAATATAGTGATCAAAAAATATAACCACCACACAGAAAATACAATAAACAATGCAAAACACTGAATAAATACTAACACATGTTAGTTTAATATAGTGTATAACAAAATAAGATTACAAAGAAATAAATGCTCCAACCTCCAGACATCAGACCAAGGCAAAGCAGTCACCCCTCCCGGAGAAGCCACATATCCCGACGCGTATCTCTGCAAGGCTTCGTCAGGGGATACTGGAAACCGTGACAACACTCAGTTTATAAATGTTTAAACTTGCCAAAGGAGCCAATCACGCGCCTCAGGAGGTCCATGTGGAAATAACTTCATAGGCAAAAACCCCGCGAAAAATAAGACCATTTGACTGTAAAAAGAACGCGGAAGTACACAGGCCAACAAAAGACGTCATCCACGCAAACCTCGAGAGACGCGAGACTACCAGTGCACCGGGGACAAGGAAGAACAACAAATGCTATAAATAGACTAACACACTTGAAACTGTTGATTCCAAAAATCCAGGCCTAGAAAAATAAATATGTCAAAAAAATTATATAAAAATTATATAAAACAGAATAATCAAAGCCCAGTCTCGGATAGAAACAGTTAAATCAAGCATATAGCAATAGTTGAAATATACACAATCGCTTAAAGTGATATACACATACATTTTTGGTCATTCCATTATAACACAAAACTTAGTCACCATGATATAGATATAATATTCATATAAGTATAAAGAATATTGAGAGCAATCAATGAAACTACATATTAGGGCATATTAGGACAATTGGATTCCCATTTGATTGCAAAACACCCTCCAAAATCTAGAAACAAATTGACTGCCACGGTCGGAAAGAAGCACCCTGGGTACACCATGAAGTCTAAATACTTCTTTAGCAAATATCATTGCCAGCTCCTTGACAGAAGGCAGACCAGGGAGTGTCACAAAAAGAGCCGTTAGAGACAGGTAACTCTCCCAGGAAATCAATAGAGACATGTGACCACGGGCGATCACCATTCGGAACAGCTTGCAGAAGCCCCACTGGCAAGTGCCTCGGACACTTGGAACGGGCACACACAGTGCAGGCCGCAATGAAGTCAGCACAGTCCGTTCTTAAGGTAGGCCACCAAAACATGCGGGACAGGGACCAAACCAATTGATTTCTCCCCAAAAGACCTACAGCCCTTGAAGCATAGTATGTTTCTAGTAATCTGGTTTGGAATGGTTCAGCCACAAAACATTTTCCTCAGCCTGAGTTGCCAGGATCTCCTAGCCCAGTGGAGACGTAATGCTGGTACGATCATGAGGAATAATTGGTACTGGCTTCACATCGGACTCCAGATCAGGCCCATGCTGCCTGGACAGTGCATAAGCACGCACATTCTTGGATCCAGGAAGATAAGACACTATGAAATTGAAGCGAGAAAGAAAAAGTGCCCATCTAGCCTGTCTAGGCTAGATCTTATTATCATCTTATTATCATCATGGAGTACTGGTCTTTAAGGTATTTTGGTTGTGAAATCTTTGGTGTAGAGAGGCACCTGCAAAAAAGAACAAAAAGAAAAAAATAGGAAAGAATCAAGTCCTGGCCCATGCAGCATCCTTGTCTTTGCACTGTCCTTTATGGTGTTTTCTTTTTCACTCCATCCTCATCTGCGATGTAGAGAGGCAACTGTATATGGAAAGAAAGAAAAGAAAGAACAAAAAGAAAAGAAAGAAAGAAAGAAAGAAAGAAAGAAAGAAAGAAAGAAAGAAAGAAAGAAAAAAAGAAAAAGAGACAACCATTCCGACACACTGGTCATTGCAGCATCCTTGTCGTCAGTTATGGTGTCTCAGCTTTCACGTCATCCTCAGCTTCGGTGTAGAGAGGCAACTGTATATTGTAAGATAGAAAGAAAGAAAGAAAGAGGGAACTCTGTGCAGTGTCTTTATTTTCACCATGTAGTCATCATTGCAATGTTCTCATCATCATGGATTACTGGTCTTTATCGCATCCTTGTGTTCACGCTGTCCTTTATGGTGTCTTATTTTTCACTCCATCCTCATTTTTGGTGTAGAGAGGCAACTGTATTTGGAAAGAAAGAAAGAAAAAAAAAGAAAGAAAGAAAATAGGAAGAAAGAAAGAACTCTGTGCAGGGTCTTTATTTTCTCCATGTTCTCATCATTGCTATATTTCCATCAGCATCCTTGTCTTCACACAGTCCTTTATGGTGTCTTAGTTTTTACTCCATCCTCATCTTTGTTGTAGAGAGGCAACTGTATATGGAAAGAAAGAAAGAAAGAAAGAAAGAAAGAAAGAAAGAAAGAAAGAAAGAAAGAAAGAAAGAAAGAAAGAAAGAAAGAGAAAGAACGAACTCTGTGCAGGGTCTTTATTTCCGCCATGTCCTCATCATTGCAATATTTCCGTCAACAAGGAATACTGGTCTTTATGGTGTCCTGGTTATCACATCTTTGGTGTAGTAAGGAATCCATAAAAAATGAACAAAAAGAAAAAATAAAAGGAAAGAGCCAAGTCCTGGTCCTTGCAGCATCCTTGTCTTCGTGCTGTCCTTTATGGTGTCTTAGTTTTCACTCCATCCTCATCTTCGGTGTAGAGAGGCAACTGTAGATGGAAATATAGAAAGAAAAAGAAAGAAAGAAAGAAAGAAAGAAAGAAAGAAAGAAAGAGAGAAAACTCTGTGCAGGGTCTTTATAGTCACCATGTACTCATCATTACACTGATTGTCAAATCTTTGGTGTAGAGAGGCATCTGCAAAAAAAAAAAAAAACTAAAAGATAAAAAAGGAAAGAACCAAGTCCTGGTTCTTATAGCATCCTTGTCTTCGCGCTGTCCCTTATTGTGTCTTTTTTTCACTTTGTCCTTATCTTCAGAGCAGAGAGGTAATTTCTTGCTGTCCTTTAAGGTGTCTTAGTTTTCACTCTGTGCTCATCTTCAGTGTAGAGAAGTAACTGTATATGGAAAGAAAGAAAGAAAGAAAGAAAGAAAGAAAGAAAGAAAGAAAGAAAGAAAGAAAGAAAGAAAGAAAGAAAGAAAGAGAGTTATGTGCAGGGTCTTTATTTTCAACATGTCCTCATTATTATACTGTTCTCATCTGGTCTTTATGGTGTTTGGGTTGTCAAATCTTTGGTGTAGAGAGGCACCGAAAAAAAAGGAAGGAACCAAGTCCAGGTCTTTGCAGCAACCTTGTTTTTGCACTGTCCTTTATGGTGTTTTCTTTTTCACTCCATCCTCATCTGTGATGTAGAGACGCAACTGTATATGGAAAGAAAGAAAGAAAGAAAGAAAGAAGAGAAAACTCTGTGCAGGGTCTTTAACTAAGGTAAGATCTGCGCTGGGTCTTATTTTTTGTTTTTCTCATAGTTTTACAGTTGGATTTCTGTGGAGG
The DNA here is from genome assembly GCA_037306005.1 of Rhinophrynus dorsalis. Lineage (NCBI taxonomy): Eukaryota > Metazoa > Chordata > Amphibia > Anura > Rhinophrynidae > Rhinophrynus > Rhinophrynus dorsalis. The sequence goes on from CM074718.1 coordinate 113,183,139, forward strand.
TCACGAGACTAGGTGACCCTGACCCTAGTGGTATCGTGCGGAGAGGAGAGAGAAGATATAGAGAGAAGGAGTGAAAATATAATTGGAGGAAACCACCATAAATAAGATCTATGTTAGGGGACTGATGACTCTTTGAACTTTTATTGTCTGCCATATAACTTTAAGCTAATCAATCCGGCAGACAGACTCCATGCAAGTACAGAAGCACTGAGCAGGGAGCTGCTGGTGCAAATGATCTACTAATGCACAGACAGCAGCATATTAGCACCCCTCTCTCTATGAGATCTACCCACACCAGCAGAATTCTTCTGCTCCTCCTATGTTCTGATGCAGTGAGTCCTAACTCTTCTCCCGCTGTGTTCCCCATGTGATGGATTTGCTGTGGGAGGACCCAGCTCAGAAGCAGATTGTATGACCAGCTTTTCACCCCACCATCATGTGCTACTCTCTACTGCCTCATTCTGACTGTGCCCTTTCAGTGGGGCAAGTGCCCCCTTTGCCCCCCCTCTGGACGCCCATGGACATACCCACAAGAATAGAATGGGGGGGGGGCACTACATCATTTTAACCTTTTAAGGAGCAGAGGGATGTGCATCTCATTGCTTCACGAGGTATTGTGTCACCCATGAGTCCTTAAAAGCTTAACCCTTTTAATATGCTGAACTATTAACCCTGTGAGTGCCAGAGGAGTAAGCAAGTAAGGAGTAAGTAAGGAGTAAGTACTCCTCTGGCACTCACAGGGTTAATAGTGCAGCATACTGTACATTCCCCATCTATACAAAATTAGTTGTTTTTTTTACATTTACAAGTATAGTTTAAAAAAAATTAAACTCCCAGCATTAACCAATACATAACAGTAAAGTCTGTCTATCTTGCAAACAAACCTTCAAATTACAGTCTCTTAATCTTTCAAACTACAACAGGCTTCAGGAAGAAAAACAAGCTGTCTCTGCTGAGGTAAATTTTCAGCTGATGCTCCTTCATGTAGCCTATTCTTCCTCTAGCAGACACTCCCCCTCAGCACCAGCCACCAACAGCTGATTTCTAAATGCCTCAGGAAGTTTGATCCTCCTACTGACCTTTCCAAGTCGACGACGTGAATTCCCTAACCTAAATGATGCCACTAGGGGGAGCTCATGATTAAAAAAACACAAACTTAAAATGGGAATTACTCCTTAACCAAAAATCCCTCAGAAAAAAAAAGACAGCACTGAATACACCATCACTTAACCCTTTGAGTGCCAAGTGGGTACATTGTACGAGTTTGGACAGCTGTACCCGCTGTGCCAAGCTCGTACAATGTACCCACTAAAATGCGGTCACTGCATGAGCCGGTATAACCGGCATGCAGTGGCCGCATTTTAAAAAAAAAAAGGCTGGGCAATTGTGGGGGGACATGAGGATCACTCCTCATGTCCCCCCTGTTATTGATCTCCCAGTCGATCGCGCTGGGAGATCAATAAAAGAAGAGGAGAAGCGCAGCAGAAGCGCAGCTTCTCCTCTTCCGTCTCTCCTACCCAAACTTCAGGGTAGGAGTGGGCGGGACCGGGGGAAACCTCCAAACGTCATCGGTGACATGATCACCGATGACGTTAGGGAAGTTTCCCTTACCCGATTCACTCCTACTCCTATCGGCTGGGAGATCAATTACTGGGGGGACACCAGGAGGGGTCCTGATGTCCCCCACGAGGTCTGAATAAATAAAAAAAATAAATAAAAAGTGCACAAGTAACCCCTGCAAAGCAATGTGCTGGAGACCCCTGTGGCACTCACAGGGTCATTTCTTTGGGTTTTTTTTTTTCTTTTTTTAAAGACCTCATTGGGGGGATCAGGGGGGGGTTCTGATGCCCCTCAATGAGGTCTATTATTAAAAAAAAAAAAAAAAAAAAAATTTTTAACCCTGTGTGTGCCACAGGGGGGGTCCAATGCACCCCCCCCTCCTGTGGCACACACAGGGCTTCTATCATTACTTTGTTACTAGAGATTGTTGGGGGGCCATCAGGATTGGTCCTGATGGCCCCCCAACAAGCTCTGATTACAAAGTAATAATAAAAAAAATTAACCCTCTGAGTGCCAGAAGGGTCCAATGCATTGCTTTGCAATGCGCTGGAGACCCCTTTGGCACTCACAGGGACATTTATTTTGATTCCTTTTTTTTTTTTTTTTTTAAAGACCTCATTGGGGGGAATCAGAGGGGTCCTGATACCCACCAATGAGGTCCATAATAAAAAAAAAGTAAAGAAAAAAAATTAACCCTGTGTGTGCCACAAGGGGGGCCAATGCAGCCCCCCTTCTGCGGAGCACACACAGGGCATTTATCATTACTTCGTTATCAGAGATTGTTGGGGGGCCATCATGATTGGTCCTGATGGCCCCCCAACAAGCTCTGATTACCAAGTAATGATAAAAAAAAAATAACCCTCTGAGTGCCAGAAGGGTCCAATGCATTGCTTTGCAATGCGCTGGAGACCCCTTTGGCACTCACAGGGACATTTATTTTGATTCCTTTTTTTTTTTTTTTTTTTAAGACCTCATTGGGGGGAATCAGAGGGGTCCTGATACCCACCAATGAGGTCCATAATAAAAAAAAGTAAAGAAAAAAAAATTAACCCTGTGTGTGCCACAAGGGGGGCCAATGCAGCCCCCCTTCTGCGGCGCACACACAGGGCATTTAACATTACTTCGTTATCAGAGATTGTTGGGGGCCATCATGATTGGTCCTGATGGCCCCCCAACAAGCTCTGATTACCAAGTAATGATAAAAAAAAAATTAACCCTCTGATTGCCACAAGGATCCAATGCATTGCTTTGCAATGCGCTGGAGACCCCTGTGGCACTTTCAGGGTCCCTCTGTTTGTGGACATATATATTTTTTTTTTTACTAAGACCTCATTGGGGAGGGATCAGGGGGTCCTTATGCCCCTCAATGAGGTATATAATAAAAAAAAATTAAAACATAAATTAACCCTGTGTGTGCCACTAGGAGGGGAGTTCAATGCCGACCCCCTTCCTGTGGCACACACAGGACTTTTTATCATTACTTTGTGATCAGAGCTTGTTTGGTGGCCATCTGAATACAAAGTAACGATAAAAAAATGTAACCCTTTGTGTGCCACAGGGGCCCAAATGCATTGCTTTGCAATCCACTGGACCACCCCCTTTATTTTTTATTTAGACCTCATTGTGTGGGTTCTGATGCCCCCAACGAGGTCTACACAAAAATATTGTGGGAAAAAGCCCCAAAAAATGCACATGCCACAGGAGGGAGGGGGTCCAACGCAGTGCTTTGTATGAGGGGACATACATTGCACACTGGTAGTCACAGATCTCCCATACACACTATCAAACACTGCCCCACCATCACCACCATCCTTGCTCCTCTGCTCATACCCACACACACTGCCTAATCCCTCACCCTCCCACATACTTTGTTACACTTGTAGTCACAGGTCCGCACGTACACCGGCTGACGCCCTAGCTTCTTTCATCTGTTAGCCATAAAATCACACATACACTGTTTGCTTTACCATTTCTGTTTCACTGGTAGCTATGCTCCTGTAGCGTAAATTGGTATGTCAACCCACAGCAGTGGGGTACCATTTTTCTTAGGCTGGCAAGAAGTCCTCCTAGGAAATCCCACGCCATTGAACCATTTTAGTATCTTTGAAGTGACTGATGTGTAAAACAATTTTTTTTTTCCTGTAGCACCACATTCTGGAAATAGTTGTGCCAACTAACTTAGGGGTAAAAAGGCAAGTGACCCCTCATTAGATGCGGCAGGTTGTCTTCTTTCCAAAATGGTATGGTTTATCTACCTTTTCTTCAATTCTGAAGGTGTTATAGTCATTTTCGTACAGGCAAGTCAGGTTTGAGAAAATGTTAGAAACATCAGAGGTTGTAGTAGGTGTAGTTTTCTACTTCTAGCACCCCCTAAGGTAGTTCAACTCATACCAATGGGTTGTCATTTAACTCCTAAGAGCACTAGCAAACAAATGCAGTTGAAAATTCCATGGTTTTCACAGCGCTCCATACATTTGAAGGGGCAGAAATGTAAAAAAATGCAATTTTTTTCCTATATCGCCTCCTTCTGGAAACATTTATGCACACCAGTATTGGGGTAAGAAGGCAAGTGACCCCTCATTAGATGCGGCAGGTTGTCTTCTTTCCAAAATGGTATGGTTTATCTACCTTTTCTTCAATTCTGAATGTGTTATAGCCATTTTTGTACAGGCAAGTCACATTTGAGAAAATGTTAGAAACATCAGAGGTTGTAGTAGGTGTAGTTTTCTACTTCTAGCACCCCCTAAGGTAGGTCAACTCATATCAATGGGGTGTCGTTTGACTCCTAAGAGCACTAGCTAATGAATGCAGTTGAAAATTCCATGGTTTTTACAAAGTTCCATACATTTGAAGGGGCAGAAATGTAAGAAAATGCCTTTTTTTTCACTAGCGCCACCTCCTGGAAGCATTTGTGCATACCAGCCTTTGGGTAAGAAGGCAAGTGACCCCTCATTAGATGCGGAAGGATGTTTTCTTTCCAAAATGGCATTGTTTCTCTACCTTTTCTGCATATCTATTATGGTTATAACTATTTAAGTGCAAGCAGATAATTTCAAAAACAAAAGTGTCAGGTTTACGTACGTGTTCCTAGCACCCACATATTGTATGTTAACCCACACAAATAGGTTACCATTTTTCTCATGTTGGTAGCAGGTACTGAATACAGCAGGAAATGTTATGGTTTTCAAAGATTTTAGTATCTTTGAAGTGGTGGAAATGTAAAAAAACATGTATTTATTCCCATAGCGCCACCTTTTGGAAATATTTGTGCACTTCAGCCCAGGGGGTAGAAAGGCAAGTGACCCCTCAATTGATGCGGGAGAATGTCTACTTTCCAAAATGGTATACCTTTTATACCTTTCCTTCATGTCTCTAACAGTTATGGACATTTTAGTACAAGCCGCCATTTTCGAAGAAGCAAACAGGTAGGTGTAGTGATGTGCTTCTGGCACCCCTAAGGTAGGTCGACTCATTCCATTGGGGTGTCATTTTTCTCCTAAGAGCACTAGCTAATGAATACAGTTGGAAATGCCATGGTTTTCACAAATTTCAGTACATTTGAAGGGGCAGAAATGTAAGAAAATGCCTTTTTTTTTCATTATCGCCACCTTCTGGAGGCATTTGTGCACTCCAGGCTTGGGGTAACAAAGCAAGTCACCCATCAATAGATGCGTCAGGGTGTCTTCTTTTCAAAATGGTATGGTTTGTGTACCCTTTCTTTACTTCTGTAGTTATTTTAACCATTTGTGTACAGACAAGTAATATTTGAGAAAATGTTAGAAAAATTTGAGGTTGTAGTAGGTGTCGTTTTGCACTTCTAGCGCCCCCTGAGGTAGTTAAACTCATACCAATGGGGTGTCATTTTTCTCCTAAGAGCACTAGCTAATGAATACAGTTGGGAATGCCATGGTTTGCACAAATTTCAGTACATTTGAAGGGGCAGAAATGTAAGAAAATGCCTTTTTTTTTCATTAGCGCCACCTTCTGGAGGCATTTGTGCACTCCAGGCTTGGGGTAACAAAGCAAGTCACCCATCAATAGATGCGTCAGGGTGTCTTCTTTTCAATATGGTATGGTTTGTGTACCCTTTCTTCACTTCTGTAGTTATTATAACCATTTGTGTACAGACAAGTAATGTTTGAGAAAATGTTAGAAAAATTTGAGGTTGTAGTAGGTGTCATTTTGCACTTCTAACGTCCCCTGAGGTAGTTAAACTCATACCAATGGGGTGTAATTTTTCTCCTAAGAGCACTAGCTAATGAATACAGTTGGAAATGCCATGGTTTTCACAAATTTCAGTATATTTGAAGTGGCAGAAATGTAAGAAAATGCCTTTTTTTTCATTAGCGCCATCTTCTGGAGGCATTTGTGCACACCAGGCTTGGGGTAAGAAGGCAAGTTACCCCTCATTAGATGCGGCAGGTTGTCTACTTTTCCGAAATATATAGTTTTATATAGTTATTCCACTGTTTTAGGGTAGTTTTACCACAAAAACCCTAGAATGCGCATATTAGTTTATAAAGTTGAAAATGTCATTTTGCGCTGCTGGTGATTAGGGCTCTACGCTAGCTATGGACGTAGGTAAAACTATACAAATTTGGTATTTTTTTACTCGGGGGACTTGGGGCTTTTTCAAATAATTGAAACTTTTTCAATCAAGGTAAATGTTTTTGATACATATTATGTGATTTTAGGAAAATTAGTAAATTTTCACTTTTTTTTGTCATTATGACATCATAGCTTTTTGCACGATGTAAAATTCTCTTCATGTAAGGTACCACGAGAAAGCTCAATTCGTTCTGAAAAAAACAATATATAGTTTTCCATATTTAACTAAAAATCCCCAGAGGAAATCAAGCATAAACAGAAGGATAGCAAAAATGCTGAAAAAGTGTCTGGCCTGCAGGGTACAGGAAATGGCCCAAGCCTCTGGCACTGAAGGGGTTAATCTACTTATATAATATAAGTACTTTTTTAAGTTTACTGCTCCTTTAAACTTTTATTTTTACTTTAGTTATTCACTAATAATAAAAGTAAAGGTGAGTGGGTCACACTGCCTCATTCACTGTCTAGCTATGTCTGATTCATAACTAATTTGAATACAAATATTATTCAGATTACAGATAAATCCCCTGATTGCTATAGCATCTATTGCTTTTTACTGTGTAAAATACAGAAATAAAAGTCTAATCTCCAGTAGGAAGAGGCACACACAGACTTATAAATAGGTAACAGCCCTTTTATTTCGTGCAACGTGACATGATACACAATATGTTTTTGGGGGGCATACAACCTACTATCATAAGATGTAACCATTTAATAGAAAAGAGACAGAATTTATGCCCTCATCAAGGCACCAAAAATACCATATGAAGTATAGCTCCCTCTATGTGAAACATTAGGAAGTGCTCTGTTTGTCATTCTCAAACAGAAACAATATAAGTAGTGCTTTCTTATATTTCAATAATAAAATGGACAGACCATTGGATTGAATAATGTGATAAACATAGTTAAAGGGGAACTATAACCCCAAATAAAGTCCCCCCCCTTAACTAGCCATCTAGCGATAAGCTTACCAATGGTACTGTTATCCAGAATAATTACCACAGTAGTGAGAAATCCTACTTGTGCCGAGACTGACGGATGGAAAAGGTACTGTACAATGCCTCCTAGGTACTGACAGTGCAGGCACACAGATGTCTGTAAGCAAAGATGTCTGCTGTGTTGCCAGGCCATCAGTCTTGGCACAAGTAGGGTTTCTGAGTAACATGGTAATTATTTATGGGGGCTGGACTTTATTTGGAGTGACAGTTCCCCTTTAAGTGCAATAACCCAAAGAACACCTTAATATTATGTATAAGAGACCTCTCATTATTCTAAGCTTGTCTGATGTAGAAGTCTAAACCAGGGGTCTATAACATTACCTATAACAGTGATATATACACAATAACATTAGCATTATATTCCACACATCTTAAAAAGGGCTTCAAAGCTTAAATTGCAATTGTGAGGAGAACAGGAAACTTCTAAACACTGATTAATGCCTGAAAGATAAGTGGAATTTATACAAAACAATTCACAGTTCTTTATTTAACCCATTCGGCTGAACCATATATAACTTCCAACTCCACTAAGCTTCACAATGTAATAACCTTTATTGTACTGTATATCCAAATCTGTTCTCAATTCTTCAATTACCTGCCACCATAACTGAGTTATATTATGGTTACAGTCGTAAAATAGACGCCCATATCTTTATCCTTATTAAATCTCTTCTTCCCTTTGTCCTTTCTGTGCCTAACTGGATGAATACATCTAATATTGCTTTCATGTATATTTAATCTCGGTTTTACCAGTCTAAATGTTTGACTAATGTAGACCAATCTAAACAGGCACCTCTTCCTATACTTCAGTTTAATCTTACATACTTTGGGAGGAGGTGTGATCTCATTGCCCCTCATAATACCTGTGCAGTTCCCATAATGCAAACAAGCAAAAGTCCTCTTTTTCTCACTAGTCAGTCTGGCTTGACTGTGCTTCTCTTGAGTAGTATCTGCCCTGCAACCTAGTTTGCAATATTTTCTCCATCTATATGAGAAAGGGAGAAGTGGTAAATATTTTTCATAGTCCTCAGCCTGCTGCAGGATAGCCAATATCTCATAAGATTTTTCTTAATTTTATGTGAACATTGAATTCTAATCATCTTCCAAGTCTTAGTTAAGAAGTTTCTCTCTCTGTATTTTAATCTCTTCTTTAATAGCTATACGGTCCTCATATGTACATCAACCTCTGTGAATTTTGGATGGACTATCTACTACTCGAAAACTCCAAACTATAATTTTCTGATATTATATTGTCATGTGGGGTGCAGCCCACCAGCATGTGAGTCTAACAAACATTCAGCCCACCACATTCACGTTTTGGCCAGTACTACACTCTACTTTGAAAGATGATTCACGACTTCTCTTAGTTAACACTGATACTGGAAAAATAACCCATACATATGCTGTTTTGCTGCGTGGGAGTTGCAAAATTTGTTTACACAAATGAACCAAGTTGCTATTTTTTATGCTGTTGCCATGGATTTAACTAGAAAACCTGTTCGAATTTGTTTTGCCTTAAACCTTAGGCTTCAAGTAAAGAGATAAATACCAAGTTTATAATATGCACATGTTAATGTGTGTAGAAGTACTCTCTGTTCAGGCATTTACCATCACAAAGCTGCCAATCTTATCTACTCATCCAAACATTTAAAACTTGTTAGAACATACTAATGTCCACTATGAATGAGTTATTCTCCATAGCTGGAGAAATCTTAGTTCATAGGCTCCATAGAATAACAGAGGACTTGGAGAAGTGGTATCACTGGATGAGTCATCTCTGCTTTATCTCCTCTTTATCACGCTTTAGTGCATATCCTACACTGAGTGTCACTTCAAAAGTTACTAAAATCCTGTGATATATAAAAGATTTCTACCACACACCCCTTTCCCTCCTCATATATAATAAATTATTTGAGTCTATGCAGGTAAATTTTTGGAATGGAATAAGCCCCCCTATAACTTTTATGTGATTTATATACTTTCTACCCATAACCCTATTGTATTCTGCATATAACTATTCTTGCATGGCACACAAAGGGTTACTATATACATTTATTCCTCTAGCCATGGCAGAGAATGCTAGAACATATTCTTACTTTATCTGGACAGACTTACTGTCACATAACCGTCTGCCCTAACTGATAATCACCACACATCTCCTATAACTCCTAGAAAAAGGAAGCAGAAGGTAGACAATTGTCCTTTTTACCCCTGGACCTCTAGATAACAGAAGTATACCATTGGCTGCTTCTAAGACCCTAGCAACAAGCCCACATAGCTAATTTCTATATCCATCCCCAAATATGGTGTTTCCATGCACGAGCCAAATGCATGTTCCTCACCCCCTTGGCTTATGCTAAGAGAAAAGGTATATATTGAGTGACAGGACCCCTATAAGTCAGTAGTGGACAGATCAGGTCACCTGACACTCTCATTGACCAAGGCTGGCTAGTATGTGAATTTTCTATTATGGCAAGCAATATTTTATAATTACCTCACACTCTGCTAGTTTGATTTTGTAATGTAATGTAACTTGTTTTATATTATTTTATTGCTAAGCTTTCTTATTTGCTTGATATCTTTTAGCTAGCCAATAAACATTTACATTATATGTATATATATAGACTCTGTAATCCTTTTTATTGTCCTTATATTACTTGTATAAGGCCAGTCTACAGAAATAACTTTGAGATATTACGCACCCATTTTTAGAATAGGGAATAATTATATCTCATAACATTCTCTGGGACAAGAGGAAGAACTCACACTTAGAGCTATTGTAGCACTATTGTACTCCTCTGTCGCAAAATGTTGCCATTATTCCTTGCACCATATTAGTGACTCTTCTTTGGATGACCTGGAATTTATTAGTATCTTTCCGGAAATATGGTCTCCAGAACTTACACAATACTCCAAGGGAGGCCTCACCAGTGATCTATAAAGTAGCATTAATGCCTCTCTCTTCCTGCTGAGAATACATCTTCTAACACAACCATGTTTAACCATGGCTTTACTACACTGCTTCCTACCTTCAAAATATTTGTATTGACACGTTACCTTGAATACTATTAGCAATGTCACTAATAAAGAGGGTACCTTGCTCTCAGTGTCTAAAAAGACAAACTACACCTCATTGAGGATTTTAGTAACCATGAAGGCCAAAAAGTGGGTTGCTGGTAGGGTGACCACGGGTCCCGGAACGTCCGGGACTGTCCCTTATTTCAGGGCTATGTCCCGCGTCCCGGGTCATCTTCAACCGGGACAATGAAGTGTCCCGGAATGAAGCCAAGCCGCCCTGGATGTCAGCCTGCAAGCGGTGTATCACATCATGGACGCCACGAGGGCGTCCATGATATGACACACCGCTTGCAGGCTGACATCCAGGGCGGCAATGCAGCTTACCTGATCTCCTGGAGGCAAGCGCTCTAGTAATACAGAGCGCTGGGAGATGACATCATCTCCCAGCGCTCTGCATTACTGAGCACAGCGCGCGGGAGCTTCAGCTCTGTGCCGGAGGAGGCACAGAGCACTTTCCACGCCGCTAGACCACCAGGGACTCAAGGTATGAAGGGGCAACTAGGGTGACCACGTCCCGGAATGGCAGAAGGGAAATGTGGTCACCCTAGTTGCTGGTATTCTCTTGCAGAAGAGGATTGCTCAGCATTTTTATGATGGTTGCTTCTTATGGGTAGAGTTAGCTCAATATGCAAATGGATGTTTCACCTTTGTAATGGCAATACAGAGCAATGATATTCCTGAGTGGTGACTAGCCAAAGAACAAAGAAATGCATTTAATTTGTTCTTTCTCAGTGAATATTCACAAATTTAGAGTTCTGTTATAGATAAAATTGAATGTTTTAATTGATCCCATTGTTCTTGCACAACATGAAACATCCTACTCTCTTCCAAACAAATACTTACATGTTATCCCATAAGAAAAAAATAGCCTTTCTAAAATCTAAAACCTTAGTTATATATATGGTGATGCACAGACATTACCTGTTTACTAAAACACACTGATTAGTGGGCACTGGTCCCTAGGTTGCTCACTCACAGATACTTCTATATCAGAATTTGTTAATGTTAGTATCAAATCTAGTATTGTTTCCTGGCAAGTCCGTTCCTTCACCAGCTATGTAAAGGCAATATATATATTGCCATATATTTGTTAGATAACCCCTCAATTATGGTTAACCCCAAGTCAGGCACAATCCCTGGTGCTGAAACTGGAGCCCAGCACCCTGGGTAGTGTGTGCGTGTGTGTGCGGAGGCGGACCTGTGTAGTTCAGGAAACATAGTTACACATAGGGGTGACCGACTGCAAACTAGCTGTAGGAGTCCTCCGCATAACATTTGTTTGCACAGGCACTCAGACTCCCCATCACTGTATACACCAGGGTCATAACAGCTCCTTCCCCCCTTGGTAAGAATGAGCTACTGGCGGGAATCTACAGGCTCACTAGAAGGTCCACATTTAGTAAATCCTAAATCTGGAGAGGTCAACAGCTTTGTGATGCTGTCATACTTCCCTGTAGGCCATAGTAAAGTTGAAGGGTTGGAGGACCAGGCTCCACAGCAAAATCCATCCATTGTCCCTGGTTATTCTGTTCAGCCAGTTCTGGAGATTGTGGTCTGTGACCATGGTAACTTTTCTCCATAAAGATAAGCTTTTAGTTTTTTTTAGAGTCCTCACAATGGTCAGGCACTCCTTTTCCACAGTGGCATACCCTACTTCCCTATCCCACAGTTTGAAAGGTATGTTATCGGCTGTTCCTCCCCATTGTCAGAGACTTTGTCCTTTGCCTGCTGAACATCCCAACGCACATATATCAATATAATGTGACAAAGATTTATACTAAATAAAAGAGTGCAAAGATACAAAGGAAGCAATTACAAGGAAATCTCCCAGTTTCATACCCCTTATGGGGTTCTCCACATGGTTTAAATCATTGTTATATGGGGTTAATGGGATTTGGGAATAACATCTGGTTACTGCAATGCATTGCAATGTGAGTGTTCCACACTCTCACATCGCAACACACAGCAGTATCCAGATGTTTATTCGCATTAACCCCATATAACAATGTCATGATTTGCTGATAATCATGTGGAGCACCCCATAAGGGCTAAGGAACAAACTCAGTGTTTCCTTGTAATTGCTTTGTTTGTTTGTGGGGGTATGCCTTCTCAGCTATACATACTTTCAGCATTATTTCTGAACCCTAACCAATATGTGCTCACTGTAAGACTGACCAAGTACATTCCATGTGACTGGCATCAGTATGTAACGAGTTAGATTGCTGCCAGATTACCAGTATGTTTGAGAGAGTAGCTGGTACTCAGTTATTGTGATATTTGGCATCATTTGTTACCTTTGTGTTTTTATTCATTGTAGTGTAATTTGTGGATGGGAGACATCAGAATTTTTCATAACCAGGGGTCGTTGATTTTTTGGTTGTGAGATGTCTCTCTTCCACTTATGAAGCATCAGTGTTTATTTTCCCACTGGTAGAATATCATTCATTTCTTTTAGCTTTTTAAGATATTTGTATTTGTGAAGCACCTGGAGACAGGTATAGCCACTAGTGGGGTGGGTGTTTTGTATACTGCAATAGTATTCCCCATTTTTACAGTGGGGCTTTACCTGACTGTTGGTGTTTTGTATTGGAATTTCTTTGGTTGATAAGAGTAGGCATTGATATTAACTATAAATATTAATCCCAATATTTTTTAGTAGGTTGTGTCGCTTCCATCTTCTCCTAGGTACCACCTTTCGCTGGATCATACATATATTTAGAAGACCAACTTGTATTGATGTTGTGTTCATCCTAATCCTTTTTCTGACAGTTTATTATTTATTTTTGAGTGAGTCACATTTATAATTCTATAGTTCTGATATTAATAGTAGGGCGCTTGGATATTCTTCTGTATATTAAATACATTTTTATTACATATTGATAAATGCATTCTACATTCCTTTGTCAGTGTCTCTGTCTTAAAGGAGTTGGCGCTCGGTGGGAGCCCTTTTAACACATTCAGCTCCACAAGCTGCCGGTAGCATCATCTTCTGATCCCTCCCTCACATACATCTGCACAACTGCATGTGCCAGGACAACAGGAAGAGTCCTGGCATAGCCGCACATGCACTCTAAGTGCTTTGTTTTGTTTCTGGGTATGTCTTATTAACCCTTTGAGCGCCAGATGGGTACTGAATGCATTGCTTATCAATTCATTCTGTATCTCTCTGGCACTCAAAGGGTTGAGTTCCTGGTTCAGATTTGCATGGGGAGGGCACTGGCAGGCGTGAGCAGGTACCCTCATCTTCACCGGGCCCTAGGCACGCGCCTTGGGTGCCTTGCCGGTGATCCGGCTCTGCTCATTAAACTGTCATTGAACCATAATTGCAGAGTTTTTAAAACAACCTGTGGATGACTTACAATTGCGAAAAAGGTTTTTACTATTTATTTTTCTTTGAATGCTTCATGTTCTTCATATTTTATTTATTATGAACTGATCTACCTGTTTGCTTGTAATATGGATTTTGTTTTCATGACGTGTTATGATGTCCAAACTGGCTGATTGGATCGCTGATCAAATTGATTGGCTACCAGTTTTCATCTACACAAATTCAATTGCTTGCCATTTTTAGCACTTATTTATCTCTTATGAGCTCATTTTTGTAATACAAATATAATCTCACTTTATTGTGTTGTTCTTAAATTTATATTTTATTTGAAATGCTGACAAAATGTAAGGGGTTATAAAAATAAACGGTGTATTTTTACAGTTTCATATCTTTTAAAGAAGGTAAATGACATATCAATTCATACAAAAGGGATTACAAGAGCTGGATGACAAGGTCAACATCTAAGAGCAATTGTTAATCAGTGTCAACTTCACTGTCTTGACAGGCTTAGATATTATAGACTTTATGGCTATTACTGTCTAATACTCGATGTTCTAAAGATGGATAATACATTGAAAAGCATTACAAGGTCATTAGAAAGACACTGGGTTAAGTTTATGTGTTGAACTGGCATAAACAAATTGAATCAATGATTGGAAGCTTGGGTTGATTTAAGGCACTTTCAGATGTTTTAATTGTTTGTGTTATTCACTAATTTTATAGAGAAAATTTTGCTCGGCTGTATTTCATATTGTCCTATGGATGCCTTCTCCCCTTAAAGTGTATCTCTGATATCTGGCATGTAATGTAAATCTGGCCTTGGTTCATAGCAAATTGTTCTTGAATAAAAGCAATGAGGCTGATGCACTATAGAGAAGTTAAACAATTTTGGAGCAAACCAACGGTACCATAGGGTGATAAGTAAAAAAGAAACAAACAAAAAAATACAACAAAAACAAATCACTATTTTAAACTCTTGAGTGCTAGAGAGGTCTCAATGCATTACTTTGCAAGGGGCTAAATACCTCCTTTTTAATCAGGAGGGACTTTCAGTCTGCCCTAGTTTGTCCCAGAATTGCCCCATTTCTTCTTAATATATCAGCTTAAGTGTTTGATCACCTTCATGAGAGAGAGACGATTATGGATACCTCCCTTCTTCCTCCCATGATTCATCAAAATTACTCAGCTTAATTGTTTTGGCATGAAAAGCAATGTTAACCTATTTCTCTCATTGAACTGAAAACAGAAGTTAATTTAAAACAACACCAGGGTCATCATGAGCTCTGACAATTAATTATCTTATCTGGGATCCCTGGTCAAGTGCCAATAATTATTGAAGTTTTCAAAATTGTGTTTGGGAACATAAGCATCTGAAATTTAGCCAGAAATGTTAATTAAATGACACATGGTAAACAGTGGCTTTAATAGTCATTAGAGGGCCCTGGTGCAAACAATTTTTGGCAATGCTAATGCAAAAATATTCTCCCAGTGGCACAACTAGTGCCTACTGGGTCCTAGGGCTGATGGGCCCATTGGATTCAGGGCCCTGTTACAATTACCCCCTCTGCTCCCCCTGTGGTTATTCCTCTGGTTGTAAATAAAAATATTATAATTAAAATTGAATCATAGACTTCTAGTATCATATCCATCCTTGTCAGTGTCTGTAAAAAAACACTATTTTATTCTAGAAACCTGAAGTCTAATAGCTGCTGTTCTAATACATGTCTACAATGCCATGCCCTGTACTAAACAAAAGGTTAACTTCTTAACTTCTGTATGAGTGAAAAGATCTAAAGCAGTTATTTTACAAATAATGGTTTCACTGATCTTTAGGTTTAATTCACATGGGTATTTTTGTTCAGCCTTTCTTAGTCTCTGCTAAATGATAGAAATTACGTATCATTTTTGGCTACATACGGTTATCTGTCTGTTCACACATGCAATTTTACCAAGGATCCCACAGCTAAAAATGCGTCTTGCCAAAACTTTCCTGTGTTCAACGAAAAATGCAGGACATTTGAAGCAGAGCAGATCTGCATGGTGAACTATGGGAATGCCTTGGAGATCATACACATGGACGATTGGATAGTCACACTATGTACCACAGCAATTCAATCAATGACCAGCCCTCATGGGCATTAGGAAATCAGGTTTGGCTGACACGCCACTGTATACGCTCAGTTGTCTTAGCATTTTACCCCTGTGATTACAACTCAGATAAGTCTACATCACAAGACCTTAATCTCACTTTCAATATTTCAGTGTCTCCTTCACCAATGGCTTATTTGCATATTGAAGCTTAACTTAATGAGCCATTTTTGAATCCTAAAGGATGTTTATATGTTAATGGTACTATTCACCATGTGTACTAAGGGCTGGTGATGCTGTTATAGCTCACAGAAATACATTTGCCTCCCTGGGATTGGTGAATTGTAGATTTTGCAATATCTTTCTATACAATCCTAAATCCTGGAGTAAAGTAAAATTTACCATATTTCAAAGCTCTCCACAGAGGTGTATTTCAATATTTTCCATACAGAAACTTCTCCACAGCCGTCTAACGTGAAACCTTACATAAGACTGAAAGGGTGATGTTTAACATTAGACTACAATGGAGAACACTACTATTAAGTCATTTGACATGATGCTGGTTATTAAACTGGCTGCAGATTTACTTAATTGCTAATGTCTCTCTCCCCTGGAAAAAATGTGTCTTATTCACCAATGTGAAATGATTTCATCACATCATCAAAACAAATCTGCCATTATATTGAACCTTAGTGCATATCACCTAGTTTTCTTTTGAACATGAGGCCTAAGTTAGTTGTTTCACTAGTATCCCCATATTTCAAACTAAGCCCATTAACTGAGAGTTTACAGAGGTATCTGTCACTTTAAAATCAGAGCAAACGTTCAAAAACAAACAGAAGTTATTATATATATTGTATATTATTAGCATACATTTAAATGCTGAAAGAATAGTTTAATTATTCTAGTCAATTGTTTAATTCCTTTTTTGTCTTACTCCTCATTATAACATAATCGAGTCACCTATTCTATCCTTATTATTATCCTGTTTTTTATTGAAGAACCTCTTTACCATAGCAACAAATGATAATATTCCCACAAGTACCCTTATGCTCTCAGTTTAAACTTGATGTGTTTTCAAAAGACTTTACATTTCTTATCATACCAGCTTATTTGCTGCTAAAGTTTGAACTAAATTTGCCCTGATTACATTTTAGGAATACAAATGGAGTGGATGGTGGAGAAGATCATATGTTCCAGCCAGTATAATTTATTGGCATACACAGGCTAACTGGGAGATTATGTGCAGCTTCCCATGAATTAACAATTATAACTGAACGTATGAGGGGGCAAAGCCAGGGATTCAAGAGAGCTGTGTCATAAATACATAAGTAACAATACATCAGATTTGTTTTATGCAATTCTGCATCCATACACCACTGCAGTTATCTGAACATAGACCAACCTGTGGCTCACCTCAAGCAGTTGGTGGACTACAATTCGTATCATTTTCAGCTGACTGTTGGCTAGATGAGTACGATGGAATTTATTGTCCAATAACAACTGGAGGCTGTCTGAGCATGATAGGATTTGTAAACTCATAACTGTAGGGAGAGGGGCACAGGCTGCTGACCCCCTTTAAGAACATACAGAGTGAAGCAGCAAGCATTTCTCATTATTCACGGGGGGCACTAAAAGTTTATCTTTTTCACATCTCATGGGGCGAAAGGTGCAGGAGGTGCTTAGCGACTGGAAATACCCCCTTGGTTTGCCTTTCGAGTGATAAAGGTTTTCATATGTGCTATCACTTTCCAGGTCTGTGGTGCTACAAAAAAAAGGATAATGTAAGAAAACAAATTAATATTATTATTCGTTATTTATATAGCGCCAACTAATTCTGCAGCGCTTTATTATTATTATTCTTTATTTATATAGCACCAACTAATTCTGCAGCGCTGTACAATTTGGATCTCTATATCCCATATTTATAAAAGCAAACTGCAGTTATTCTACAGTAATCTAACTGCACTAGAGAGGTTAAAATCAAAATTCATAAATTCACATACACTTGAATAGAGATTTTTAACCCCTTGAATGCAAGAGTAATTCGCAATGCATTGGAGTCCTCTCTAGCATTCAAGGGGTTAAAAGCCCAATTTAACTTAACAGGAATTTTAGTTTGTCCTCTATGGTACAGTTGGTTTACTCCAGAATAACTCAAGTTTGCTTTTATAAATATGGACCTTTATTACTTCTTACATAGCTGATGTAATGGATGTGCCAAAAACCACGCACACGCTAACCCACACACAGTCACACACTAAAATACACACACATACATATTCGTACCCAAACACATACAAAAACCTATGCACAGTAACCACATACACACTACTACACTACTCCACACACACTAACCTACACACACACACACACACACACACACACTAAAACACACACACATACATCTTCATACCCAAACACACACAAAAACCTATGCACAGTAGCCACATACACACTACTACACTACCCCACACACACACTAATCTACACACACACACACACACACACACACACACACACACACACACACACACACACACACATATGCATACCCAAACACACACACTAATCTACACACACACACACTAACCTACACACACATATGCATACCCAAACACACACACTAACCCCCCACAAACAAACTAACCTATGCACACACACATACACTTACTCATAGACACCCACACAAATACTAAGCCCCCCAACACACACTAACCTATACACACTAACACACATACTAAGCTAGAAACACACACTGCCTGTGTTTATCAGATTGTCTACATTTCACACACGTGCGCCCAATGGTCATAACATGACGGGCAACACCGTCCCACATTGCTAGTATAGAGTATAATGAGTGAACTTTTTTGGATTTGGCTAAAAGAGTTTACAGACCACCATGAGTGGAGATGTGTTGATTCTCTCCACTTTCTGTCCATAAGTTAGATGCCTGGCGCGTAAGGTCTGTTCTTATAAACAGCTAATAGTTCCTATACAATCTGACTTGCTAATTTATCTCTGCTCCCCTCCATCTGTGTATATGTTTTAGTCTCTATATTCACTCTGTGTACCTCACCTTTCACCACAGATTAAGTAATAATTAAAAAAAAAACACAACATCCTACAGATAACATTGTGAATCATTTACTAGCATATATCATTATCATCATCTCCAGTAGTTGTTGATCCACTGCAGGATGAAGGCCTTCTCAGCAAACCTCCAACAGCTTCTGTCCTGTGCTGTCCTGTGTACCAACAAATGTGGTAATTTCATCTACCCATATATAAAGAGAGAGGGAGCGAGAGAGAGAGAGAAAAGGTTTTAGAATCCCAATATAGGCAGGACTGGATTTCCCATTAGGCAAAGTAGGCAACTGCCTAGAGATCCAAGTTTGAAGGGATACCTCAGCTATGTTGACCATGCCTACATTCTAAGTTGTGGGTGTTGCCAGAAGAATCCCAGTGCTCCTGGTTTCTGGAAGCTAGTTATTCATCAGTTTATAGACCCCTTTACCAGTTTCACTTAGACCCTTGGAAGCTAGCAATACCCCTCTGGCATCCATTCTACTTGTATGTTATAGGTGACAAGTATTTTCTGTACCAGGCAACAGTGCATAAGTCTAGGGGAGGAGGTCTCAGGAGAGGGGGTGTGGCCATGGATGAAGCTAAGGGCATCATTTGCCTAGGGGTGCCTCAGATGTAAATCAAGCCCTAAGTATAGTTGGTATAGGGTAATGTAATACACTGCAACAAAAGTTTACATTTTTACATCAGTTTGGTGAATCATCAAATTATTGTAAGGTAACACTCCTATATAGTTCTGCCAGTAATGTGTAGTAGGGTTGACCATAATATTAGAGTTGTTTGGATATTCAGATCATGCCTAGGCATAGAGTAACTATACATGCAGACTTTCCTTTGTACAGTATCTTCATTTGTGAAAGTCAGCATCTACTAAACAGCCACTTGGACTTCTGAAGGGCAGTATCAGTTCTGCATTACAATGACAAGTTTTAATAGCCCAAATAGAACAATGATCTCATTCTCTCTGGGTGATAACTATAGTGTAATGTCTTACAAGGTAACTGTTTATTGATAGGAGGTAAAATTAACTGCACCACAAGAGCATGAGAGCACATTCCTTTCCTTATCTCTGGGTGCCAAATAAATATAATAGGATGGAAACTATGCAGAGAATGGCATAACTTTTCCTGCTGCCTTGTTAGAATATTTATATCTTATTGTGTTGTTTAAAGAATATTAAAACAATAAATTAGCAAATGCATTCAGTACACAAAAATGTGTCATTAAAAACAAACACCAAACCCACCCACATTTTTACATGGCCTCAGCAGCAAAATAGAGCTAAACCAGGGGTGGGCAACATGTGACTCTCTAGCTGTTGTTGGAATGCCCCTCCCATCTTCCACAGCTAGTGTTTCAGTGCCAATTGATAGATAAAGTACCTTTTTGTAGTGCATTCAATAGGAGAGCTTGAACCATAGACTACAAGTCTCCATAGTATGTTTTAGCAACAGCACCATCTGGTGACCACAATAGAACATTGCTGTATAATGTAAAAAACAAAAACAAAAGAAAAAAAAACAAAATAAAGTAATAACTTTCAAGTGAAAAATCTCTTCTAATACTATGGTCCTGCTAGTACTTCTACTAGTGCTTCTGCAAGTGTTCCTGTTAGGGCCTTTAAAGAAGGACATCAGTTGAAATACCTTTTGTAATCATGCCAGAGGAGCTTAGTGAATCAAACTGAGGACAAGCTGTTCTCCTGAGTGCTGAAAAACTTTCCCAGCACCAAATTGCAGCTAAGTTGAATATTTCTAAGGGTCAATACAATGCACACTGAAACGATTTTCTGAAATCAAATCATTTTTATCCAAAGCAAGACCAGGCAGACCTAAAGTGACCACACCATCAGAAGACCCGTACATCAGGCTAATATCATTACTGAATAGATCAGCATCTGAATCCACTATTCAAGCCAATCTGTACCAGGCAGAATGAAAGCAGTCATTAAGACAAATGGTGGTCAACAATTATTGATATCAAATATGAGATATCTTGATGTAATAAATCTCTTAAACAACTGTGCATCTTCTTTCACTATACCCCCAATTTACAAAGTAGCAAAGAGATTTTTATATATAAGCTTAAACAAATATATAATATAAATTAAACAGAAAACAGGATAGAAATAACAATGCTAAAATGTCCACAAAAAAATCATACAGTTACAGATACTTGATTTTCTTCTAGTATAAATGCTTCAGATCCAGTGCTGCATGCCCACCATGGGATTGGGTGCCACTCAATACACAAAAACTACAAAAAACACAAAACGAGCAGCGCAAAAGGGCCTTTCTAAGCGTAATATATTCAATAAGTAGAACAGTCATTCACCAAACACCACAGGATGGTCTTCAGAATCCTACTCACATTTTATTGAGGCTATGACCTGCCTCTTGGTTCTTGCGCCTTCACTGGCTCACACCCCAGTGCGGTGACACTCTTCACACAGGTTGAAATAGGGGGTCTGCTCCTCTTTATGTCAATATAGGGCGATATATTGTTATCTCAATGTGGAACAGGCCACTTGATCAGAGGGTGGACACACACCCAATATTGCAGTAGGCCAAGCTTGGCTCTGGATGAAGTGACATTCAATGTATTTATTTTATTTATTTAGAAAATGTTTTACCAGGAAGAATGCATTGAGATTTCTCTCATTTTCAAGTATGTCCTGGATAGTTTTCAGTAAAGGGTTGCATGTTTACACAAACTGAGAAACATTATATATTACATGTTATTATATATACATACACATATGAATATACATACATATGGAATATTAAAATTATATACAGCTACACTCAGTTTTTAGATCTAAAGAAGCATTTACTTTTAAGGATTTTAGACAGGGAGCAGATTTGATTATTTCAGGCAGATTGTTCCAGGCCTTTGGAGCTCTGAAGGAGAAGGCATATCTTCCTGCTTCTTTCTTGTATTGTGGTATACGTAGCAAGTTGTTAGCAGTGGACCTTAGGTTATAGTTGGTATGGAGAGCAGGAGTGAGCATACTGCTCAGGTAGTCTGGTAGTTTTCCAGAGAAGTGGTTGTGTACTAAACAAGAAAGGTGAAGGGTATGTCTAGTTTTGAATGTTAACCAATTTAGTTATTTTAGCATATCACAGAGATGAGTAGTGTAATTACATTGGCGGCTAAAGAGGCATATTGAATTATACAGGGTGTCAAGTTTACTAAGATGGATTTCTGGCACTGGAGCATAAACTACATCACCATCGTCTATGACAGGCAGCAACATCTGTTGCACAATACGTTTTCTAACCAGGGGACTTAAACATGATTTGTGTCTAAAAAGAGTACTGATTTTGGGATAAAGCTTGGAGGTTAATTTGTCAATATGATGACCAAAAGTGAGGTTGGGGTCAAGCCACCTACCAAGATATTTGTAGGAGTCCACTGGGGCCAATTTACGATTAGACTCCGTTACAATGGATAGGTGGCTATTGCTGAGATTACGCAGTTTGTGCTTTGTGCCAAATATCATTGTGACAGTTTTGCCTGTGTTTAAGAACAGTTTGTTCCTTGCTATCCATCTTTCAACCTCGCAGAAATCATGTTGTAATATGGCTTCAAGGTGTGATATGTTTGAGTTTTTAGCATAGAGTATGGTGTCATCTGCCTACATGTGTACTGAAGATGATTTGCAGAGCTTGGGCAAATCATTTATAAAAAGAGGAAATAGAAGAGGGCCAAGAATGGAGCCTTGAGGAACTCCACTTGTTACTTTGAGCGGAAGGAAGTCATTGCCGTCAACTGACACATACTGCATTGTGTCTGATAAACAGGATTGGAACCAGTTTAGAGAATTATTACCCAGTCCTGATCTTTGGAGTTTGTTAATAAGAATATATATGGTCTACTGTATCAAAGGCCTTGGCAAAATCTAGGAAAATGGCTCCTGTGAGGTCACCATTTTCAATGCCCATCTGGATATCGTTGGTTACTTTTAGGAGGGCCGTGACTGTTGAGTGATTTTTTCGAAAGCCTGACAAAACGCATCAACCATTGTATATATTTAGGATTGCTACTGACAAATTTTATTTTTTAATATCTTTATATTATTTTGTGTACATGTACAGCTGTTTTGGAATATATATATATTGTTTGACTCATCTCACCCTAAAGGCAATATATCTATATATCCATATTTTTTTTGTTTTGTTTTGTTTTAACAAACTAAATTTTGTACTTGCGTTTATTTAAGTACACTGGCTCATCTATTGAAAGCTCCATTATGTTTGTAATTGGAGGTTGATATATTTATAAAAAAGTAGGTTCGGCCTATTGTAATATTGGGTGTGTGTCCACCCTCTGTTCAAGTGGCCTGTTCCACATTGAGATAACAATATATCACCCTATATTGACATAAAGAGGAGCAGACCCTCTATTTCAACCTGTGTGAAGAGTGTCACTGCACTGGGGTGTGAGCCAGTGAAGGCGCAAGAACCAAGAGGCAGGTGATAGCCTCAATAAAATGTGAGTAGGATTCTGAAGACCATCCTGTGGGGTTTGGTGAAGGACTGTTCTACTTATTGAATATACTATGCTTAGAGAGACCCTTTTGTGCTGCTCTTTTTATGTGTTTTGTATGTTTTTTATAACAAATATTGAGAATTTATTATTTTTTACTTTTATTAGTCAAAATTATATATTTTTGGTTGAGAAATAATATATATTTTATCAAATACATTTGTTTTTCAGAAATGCTGAAATAAAAGCAGATTGTGGTAGTGGACTCAGACTTTTGCACCCTATTGTGTATTTTGGTAAGCACACCCAAAGAGGAAAAAACTCATTTAAAATTGATGAAGTGCAAGCAATTTTGACCAAAATAGCTAAAAGCAAAAACACAAAGTATTGTTGCACATCTACATTTAACCCCTTTACCTGTACGTCCGCAGAATCTGTCACTTAGTGACAGAGGACGTACATGTACGTCCAGGAGGTCGTTGAAAGTAATGGGGGAAAAAAGTTTGGCGGTCATTAAGTGCCGGCCGCGTGCGTGCACAGCCGGTAACTAAGGGGTATCAGTATTAACCCTTTACTCTGTGGCATATTGCCTACTTATCACAACTATATTACAATTAGGTTTTAATCATAGTTTTATGGCCATAGTATGGTAACCTTGCCACCACTCTAAGGTACCCCATTAAAGGCAAGTCCTAAACCTAGTATGCTTTGACCTATGAGTTGAATCTCTCCTGCTTTATTAATTTACTAACATCTCGTTACTTCATTCTGAGAGTTAAACCTTTTCCAGCTTTACTCATTGATGGAGAGACAGGCATTATATTGTGCCCTAAAGACTAAACTTTCCTCCTGGGGGTGGAAGGGATACTTAAACCAATATAAGATAAAATGAATTCTTCCCTGCCAACACAGGCAGAAAATGATTTCCCATTTACTTGACTGTATGACAAATGGAATGATTGATATTATAAACTCCCACTAAGAGACCAGGGTCAAGATGCACTAAAGTTAAGGTCTCAGGATGGCAATGTAGTGTTGGATCTGTGTCCATGGCACATCCCCAACATGCACTATCATGTCTTTGCAAACATATCCCTGTAAATCCACAGCCAATCTGATGTCATCTCCATGAATGCACCTTGCCTTCAACAGGTTTACAATTTTACACTTAACACATCTACAATGGCTCAGTTGCATATGGAAATGCAGATTAATGAGCCATTGTAATATTTGTGTTGGTGTGTTTATATGTTCATTTGGAACATCGCCATCTGCAGTAAGGTCTGATAGCTTCCACTGAGGTTGGAGATGTTGGGATCTGGCTGTAGCTCTCTATGGAGCCAGAGGACAGTTTTTGGTCTCCTCTCTGGATAACAGAGACAGATGCTGAATTCCCTTAGCCCAGTAGCATAGAGATGTGCATTGCCCCTGAAGAACTGAAAGGGTTAAAACCCAAACTATTAATAAGTATTCCCTTTGTGTCTGCCTCATTTACATGAGTGCAATAATTCTCCTCATAGTCCTGACTGAAAAGCAAATACATAAAACTGCCATATTTAGCTGCAAAGAACTCATCCCATTTCTATCACATTGAACTGCATTAGTGTGTCAAGCACAAAGTTCTATGAGATTTCTTTTTTCAGTAAAATAAACTCATAATTGTGAGTAAATGAGTAAAAAAGTCTGGGAGTAATTTAAGAGAATGAAACATGAATCTTGAGTTGTAAGTGAGGGTGTGTGATGACGGATAAACTAACCCTTTGAGTGCCAGAGAGGTTGGCAATGCATTGGACACCTCTCTGGCACTCAAAAGTAAGTCAGGCATGTGTAGTGGAGCATGTGTGGTGGGGATGAGGAATGATAAGTGAATTAAGGTGTGAGGGGACTGTAAACTGAACAGGATCTATGAGTGAAGTGAATCCTTTCTGCTGTTCAAGACCATCATAGTTTTTCCTGTCGGTGTTTAGTTTTTTTTACAGCAGATTTAATTCTAGACATCCCTGTGGTTTATAATTATGAATTTGTTAAGTTCATGTGTTTTCTCTTAATTATTATAATTTGCTTTTTCTTCACACAGACACATCTAACAACAATATTAGCAGCAGGAGGAGACCCTGCTTAGTAAAGCATCCACTGCCACCAGTAACAGGCAAGGTGAGCGGATTGCAGAGAATGCCAAATGGGGTCTATTTGTGGTGCTGAAGGAGGAGAGGATTTTCTCTGCTTCCCTAGTGGACAAGTTGGGGAACAGAGAAAATGCACTCAGGCTTCAAGTTTTCAAACTGCTAGTGATGTGTAAGGGAGGGCATCCCATCCAAATCGCCAGCCATTAACCCTTTGAGTGCCAGAGGGGTAACCCTCTGGCACTCAGAGAGTTACAACACCCTGCATGCTAATGATTTTATTCAACCCCCTGGCCTCACATACTTAATTCTTAGTGCTCATGGAGATGTGGATGGCCCAGCATCTCTCTTTAGTTAATCTCCCTCCTGATGGTTTAAAGTAGACAATTTCATGTAGCAAATGCTTTTATTTCTTGAAAATTGGAGGAAGACTATTAGTTTTAGGGTTGAGCTTATGTATGAAACAAAAAACAGATTTGTTAGTTTTATCCATTACATTTCCTCAGCTCTAAATGGATCTGACTAGTTTTGATATTTTTCACACATAAACTATAGCTCTCAGGCCCAGAATTCCCAAATAGAGAAACTATTTTCCAGTGTGAAGTTCTATATTTTGCTGTGGGTTTTAATTAGAAGGCATGGCATTCCTTTAACCCTTTGAGTGCCAGTGGGTGCCCAATGCATTGCAATAAATGTGTTTTGTACCAGAACATTCCAGAAATGTCTCCCCATGATGATTTACAGTGTTTTGGAGGCATCTGTAGCATTTAACCCTTTTCTACTGCGTTGCATACCTCTCTAACACTCAAAGGGTTAACCCCTTAAGAAACAGATGGTGATTGTGTGTTGTGCTTGCCATGTATCTGTAAAATAAACCGTTTGAAAAATACACTTTCATGCTTTGTTGGCACAGTGTAGCACATTATGCTAATTCCCTGCACTGTATGCTAATCAGCTGTATTTGAGGGCTAACTTATCACTTGCTGTGCTATTAGAAGTTTTCCCAGCGTCTGAACTCTGTCTACAATTCTCAGGAGGCAAATATAGTCAAGTCGATACCTTTATTGAATAACTAAGCAGATTTAAGATGCAACCTTTCAAGACCTCTTAGGTCTCTTCCTCAGGCATGAGGAAGAGACCTAAGAGGCGGGAGGAAGATAGCTACAAGGTCTTTTGCACCCTAAATCTGCTTAGTTAGCCAATAAAGGTATCAACTTGACTATATTTGCCTTCTGTATTTCTGCAGCTAACACAGTACCAACTCTCACCTCTTATCAACATAGATTTCTTAGTCTTTGTACTCTCTAGGTACCACTAAAATACAATCTGAAATTTTCAAAGGCTTGAGCTGTTTTAGCCAGTAAGATGCCTCAGTTGGTTAATGTACCAGCTGTAGAAACTGACCAAACCACAAGGTTACGGGTTCTAGTCCTGGAGAAGTCAGCTCAGCCTTTCATCCCTCTGAGGTAGATAAGTGAGTCCAGGACATAATTGAAAACGAGAGATAATCTCAATGTATTCTTCCTGGTAAAATATCTTCACCAAAAAACACATTTCTAGTACCTTGGAGACCAGACAAGGATAATACAATACATGTGTCTGTTGATACATGTGGGCACATTTTTGTTTATATATAGATAATTAAATATTGTTTTTTTCTGGACAACAGTTAATAGTACATCATCATGGTGCAACACAATATACTGAAAGCGTTTTACCAGGAAGAATACTTTGATATATGATGTCATATTCATAAACAATAACAAATAACTAAAAAGAAATTACATGATTTGCCAATATTTTATACTTTATCTTAAGAAATTTAAGTGTGTAGTTAAAGTTACATTATTTACATGTATAGTTAACCAACATCTATGGTCCACCCAGACCCAAAATTAACCCTTTCAGTGCCAGAGGGGTACGCAACGATTGCAAAGCAATGTGTACCCCTCCGGCACTGAAAGGGTTAACAGAAGCACAAAAAGATCTTTTATCAACTGATAATAGACATTACATTGGTTCCATGTAAAACTTCTCTAAAGCATCCCAATCCTATATAATAATTCGCTAGGATGTTTTGTCAGAAGCCATCATGAGCAGTAGAGATTGCGCACATTTGGGCAGTCTCTACTGCTCAAGATTGCATTGTGTGGAGCAGTGAGGTAGCAGCTGCTTAACCCTTTGAGTGCCAGCGTTGCATACCCCTCTGGCACTCAAAGGGTTAACATTATCCGGACCTTGGCCCGTGTACATGGGCTTTTACACTAGTAAACATTTAAAAGTATATATTTCCTGAATGAAGGCCATATGCAGAATCAACAACTGGTGAGCAATCATCTTAGTCAAAAGTACCAAGCAAGAAAATGTTAAATATAGGGAATTTTAATTATTTTCAGAAAAATACTCAAAATTAATATTTTATAGTGCAAAGTCTTAAACAAATGTAGCATTAGAGACACAATGAGTATGAAATATGTATCCAAAAATGTAAAGATGCACATATGTATGTTTGTCTCATGGTTCCCAAATTGGTAACAACACATAATAGTATTTTCAATTACATTTTCGTGGAGAAAAATAAAATCTGTACCATATAGGTTTTAGCACTCTGGTGGTTATATCAATTAGATTGTTTACTTCTCCCCTTGGGTGCAGCTAGTTTGCTCTTGTTTTATTTTTAACATAAGGCCTGATGTATCTGTAGACCTGGTCTCTACCACAAGCTGATAACAGTATTCAATCTTAGCCACATGACCTTATCCACTTGTGGTTTAAGTAGTGTCTCTGACTCACTGCCAAGCTCTTGAGATAGAGGGTGTCAATTTTCATTTGGCTCATGAATAAGGCTCCCACAAATTATGTAACCAAACAAAATACACCTGGTGGTGTCCTAACTGAAGTTAGTACTAACATATTACCTAGGTATGCAACTACAGCCGCACCCTGCCTGCAGACTCTGGTGGAGCTTTTAATATCACATTCTATGGATAGGTGCAGTTTAAGCTTTATTGCTCTCATATAGAGTAATAGAAAATAAAATCCCACCTGGGTATCAGATGAAGCTATTACTAACAGATGAATACAAAAAATGTTGTTATAACCTGTAGAGTAAGCATCTACCTATCTAATCTATCCATCTGTCTGTCTATCTATTTTAATGTCAAAATAAAAATAAAACAACATATGTTATGATTGATGAATCAGTTGAGCATTATTCATGTATTACTACAAATCACTTCAATGTTTTTTCTTCTTTAAATCCCGCTGACCCCTATGAATTTTGCTTTTGCAGCTTTGTTCAATAGATAACATCTTTAATCATGTCCATGGCTGATGCTGGTAGCTTTTTCTAACTAAAGCAGGCAGAGAACATGAGCATAAAGTGAGGTAAAAGCAGGAGACTGACAGAGTAAAAGTGGTACCTTTATTGGCTAAATAAGTGGCTGTAGGATGCAAGCTTTCAAGACAGCTTAAGTCTCTTATACAGGGATATTCAGCCTACATTCTAAACATGTCTGAAGAAGAGACCTAAGCTGTCTTGAAAGATTGCATCCTACAGTTACTTGGACAATAAAGGTATCACTTTTACTCTTCCAGTCTCGTACTTAAGTGCAGTAGTGTATTGTTCACCCTTCTGATACTTAAATGGTTAAAGGGATAGTAATGTTTCACAAAAACAGCAGCTCAAATTATTCTTCATAGTATTTGAGCCATAGAGAGTGTTATTTCATACTGTCAAAGTTGTAGTTCAAGAGTAACTGAATGAGAAATTATCCTCCTCCTGTCCCTTTTACCTAGTGTAAGCCACCTCCCCTCAGATGTGGAATCTGGTCTTGAGACCAGACAGATCACAGCCAGGAACATCTCCAAAAAAGAAAAACAAAGGGATGGCGCCCAATAGTGTAATACCATAAACACTCTTCAAAATAAAATAATCATAAATTTACTCACATTACTCTAATGTCAGCTACAGGGGATAATCTGAGCTGACCATAACGCTTACGAGGAAATCTCACCGTCCTCGTTCGGTGATCTCACACTCCAACACTCTTCACGCAACAGGATCTCCACACCATCTGATCTTCACAAAGATTATTTATTCCAAATATATATATGTAAAATACAACATCGATATTGTACAATTATAAAATCGGCCACGCGTTACGCGGTACACTACCGCTTTATCAAGCCTTTAGGAAATACAATAATGGACGCTATCTCCCAGCAACCCCCATATAAATGTATCCCGATATAAAACAAGGTCCAATAGAACCAAGCACTACCCCACAGAAACTATTTCCATAGGGTATCGCTCGATCCCACTCACCTGTTCATAACGATCCTCCCAATCATCATTTCCGCCAGGCCGTGCCCTCAAGGACAATAATGAGCATGCGCCGAAAAAATGGCCTCCAAAGGACACCACCGCGCATGCTCCCAATCCAGTCAAAGAAGAACGATCCAATGTAGAAGCACATATACCACAAATGTTAGTAAATGTGCTACAAAAATTCGAGTACATAAAAATACCAAAGTCCTCAAAGAATCCACAACAAAACTACACTGGAAAGAACCTCTCATGATTCTCTACAAGAGAACACAACCTGGCGAAAAAATCAAAATAAAAATATTATATACTAACATGCTAAAAAACAAATATAATAAAGAAAAAACATACATAAAAAATAATATATATACTAAATAATAAAATAACATGCTGAGAGATAAATAAAATAAAGAAAAATAAAATAAAGAAAAAACGTGTGAAGAACCTGCATTCATACCTAACTCCATACATACCTCACCCATATCTCTATAGAGATATTATTCATACATCTATCTGAATTAATAATAGATCCCAAAAAAGAAGAAGAGCCACAACATCAATATTAATAGTGTCCATCTCTTTCTCCCTATACCTTCATCCATCTACTATATAACCTACCTATTTATATATTGTCCACCCATGTGAAAAAATATACCAATAATATGACCTACTTATAATTAATAGATCAAAACTAAGTAAAATCTCAATCTATTCACTAAAACTACATATAACCTATATATATATCTACCCGACAAGTATACTCTACCCATATGAAAAAATAATATTAAATTACGTGATATTCTTAAATCATATACTCTACTTAGTTAACTAGTGTCTCAATACATCCATTTAAACCTGTTAATATTAAAGTATTTAATCTAAATATCCAATCTGACTCTCTATTTATTAGTCTCCGTGTTCTATCATAAATATTAATATAGGGAAAAAAATAATAATAAATTAAGTGATATTCTTAAATCATTTACTCTACTTAGTTAAATGGTGTCTCAATACATTCATTTAAACCTGTTGGTATTAAAGTATTTAATCTAAATATCCAATATGACTCTCTATTTATTAATCTCCGTGTTCTATCGTAAGTGTTAGATGGGCCTATTAGTTCGATAGGAGTAATAGTCAATCCTTCCGGATTCCTATCGTGATAATTCAAAAAATGTCTAGAGACACTATGTAATCTATAACCCTTCAATATATTCCGTCTGTGCTGACCAAACCGAGATCTAATATTTTGTGTAGTGCGGCCCACATATTGCAGACCGCAAATACATGTAAGTAAATATACTACAAATTTGCTCCCGCAATTTAAAAATTCCTTAATCTTAAAACTCTCTCCAGTTACAAATGACGAGAACGTATCCACTCTATGTGTTATATAATTACACGTCAAACACCTAGGTATAGAACACTTATAGGACCCTCTCAAGTCCTCACCTAACCTAAAATCACTACCTATAACCACCTGTCTACCCCCATCTCTACTAGTCTTATTAAATTTACTGGGTGCTAAACTATTCTTCAATGTATGGGCTCTCCTATATACTATCCTCGGTTTGTCAGGAATCAGGTCTTTTAAAAGAGGATCTCTTTTCAGAATGCTCCAATGCTTGGAAAAAATCTTCCCAATATCAAAAATCCTATCATTATAACGAGTAACAAACAATGGAGCATCCCCAAAGGTCCCCTCCACCTTCCTCTTTTTAGGATCTTTCTCCTCTGACCACTTTCTGGCTCTGCCCCAAGCATCTTCAATCAAATCTCTTGGATATAATTTCTCCAAAAACCTCTGTTTCAGAATTTCCGATTGTTCATCATAATCTTTAATGGTAGAACAATTTCTACGAATTCGCCGAAATTGACTATACGGTATATTCCGTAGCCATTTTTTGTGATGACAACTATCAAAGTTTAAATAACTATTTCTATCTACACTCTTAAAATATGTTCGTGTTTTAATCTTATACCCTGGTAACCCCATAAGCTCCAAATCTAAAAATTGAATAACAGACTTGTTGCTTATACTGGTAAACTTCAAGTCCCAAGGATTATTGTTCATATATTCCACCAGATTACCAATCTCCAATTCCGTACCTTCCCAAATAAATGAAACGGCGATATAGAACCAGACCCGCGCCAAAAGGGTTATCGCCAAAGATCTTAAGGGCCTCAAAATACCCCATAAATAAATTTGCGTAACTAGGCGCGAATCTGGTTCCCATCGCCGTTTCCTTAACTTGGAGAAAAAAATTTCCATCAAATTCAAAAAAATTATGAGTCAAAATGAAACGAATCATTTCAATCAAAAATTCACTCTGTTTCAAAGGCATCAAATAATCCTGTAATAAAAAATATCGGATTGCTTCCAATCCCCCCTTATGTGGGATATTGGAATACAATGCCGACACATCCAATGTTATCCAATAATAACTTGATTTCCACTTAATCTCAGATACTATTTCTAATAAATGACCTGTATCTCTCAAAAAGGCAGGTAAACCAAGAACATGTCTCTGCAAGTGATGATCTATAAATGATGGTGTGGAGATCCTGTTGCGTGAAGAGTGTTGGAGTGTGAGATCACCGAACGAGGACGGTGAGATTTCCTCGTAAGCGTTATGGTCAGCTCAGATTATCCCCTGTAGCTGACATTAGAGTAATGTGAGTAAATTTATGATTATTTTATTTTGAAGAGTGTTTATGGTATTACACTATTGGGCGCCATCCCTTTGTTTTTCTTTTTTGGAGATTTTTTTGACCACTTGGGAGGAGTGAGAGGAGTCTGGCAGCCGGAGTGTCATCTGAAATACACCTGTAACTGGGACAGGTTATAACCCAGTGTTGCTTATATGCTGTTTACCATATATTTGCTAGACAGCCACTACAATTGTGAGTACCCACGTGTGGGGTGAATCTGGTGGTGGTATTGATATCCGGATTTATTGCACTAGGGCGCTCCCTATTGCTTCTTCCCTTCTTTCTATTTTTCTACAGCCAGGAACAATCTTCTTACTGTGAGCATAAGGGAAACCCTGGCCCCACAGGGCTGGATTTGCCATAAGGCAGAGTAGGCATCTGCCGAAAGGCGCACCCACAGAGGGGTGCCTGCCATTGGAATATATATATATATATATATATATATATATATATATATATATAAGTCCATAGGGAATGACGGCACTGGTAGGATCTGTTTTCAAAGCTTAAAATAAGTTACATTTATTGCAATAAATGTAACTTATTTTGAGC
Source organism: Rhinophrynus dorsalis (assembly GCA_037306005.1). NCBI lineage: Eukaryota > Metazoa > Chordata > Amphibia > Anura > Rhinophrynidae > Rhinophrynus > Rhinophrynus dorsalis. The sequence goes on from CM074718.1 coordinate 113,216,085, forward strand.
TTTGAAAACAGATCCTGCGAGTGCTGTCATTCCCTATGGACTTTTTGTATTACCACTTTCATCTGATGAGCACCCAGGTCACCTCGATCCATTCACAGTGTGTGCATCCCAACAATCTCCTGCCCACCCAATGACAAGGTCTGTGCCTCAGACCTGTAGCTGCTGAGCTCCCCCGGCTCTTTAGTAATGCAGAGTGAGGGAGATGACCGTGTGGGAGCTCCAGCAGCTACAGGTCTGTGCAGAAGCACAGATCTCTCCTGCCGCTAGATCACCAGGGAGGTAGGTAACAGATGGGGGGGGGGGGTAGTGTGATACTTAATGGGGATGATGGGGGGCAAGTTGGAGCTGATGGGGGCAATGTGAGGGCAATGTGGAGATGATGGGGCATTGTGAGGCAATATGGAGTGGATGGGGGCAATGCTGAGATGATGGGGGCAATGTGAGGGCAATATAGAGCTGATGGGGGCAGTGAAGGAAATATGGAGCTGATAGGGGCAATGTTGAGATGATGGGGGAAATTTGAGGGCAATATGGAGCTGATGGGGGCAATATGGAGCTGATAGGAGTAATGTGGAGATGATGGGGTAATGTGAGCAATATGGAAATGATGGGAGCAATGTGGAGGTGATGGGGTAATGTGGAACTGATGGGAGCAATGTGAGGGTAATATGGAGATGGGAGGTAATGTGGAGATTTGGAGCATTGTGGAGATGGCCATTGGGGGGGGGTGCTTCAGATTTCTGTGCCTACAGGCTCCTGAGATGTAGTGTCACATCAGTAAAAGGGGCGGGAGGTGGATACTTTATCATTCAATTACACTTGAAGTACAACTCTGACAGTATTGAAATAACACTCTCCAAGGTCCAAATACTATGAAGATTAATTGTAGCTCTTTTTGTTGTGAAACATTACTATCCCTTTAAGACTACCATAAGAAGTGTGCAGAGTTTGAGATCCTGTAGTCATGCTAGAAACCCTCATGGCTGCCTCCATGGATTTGACATACAGGCCAGGCTGAAAATGTTATGTGATGAACAAGGGCAGAATTCATAGTATTCCCTGGCCATAGAATGTAAATGGGGGGGTTATTATTAAGACCTGTTACTTCTGCTTTAAAACTCAAATAAACCTTTGAACACTTGAAAGTTATCCAATTCATTGATACCACTCTAGCTTCCAAGGAGTTAAAACAATAATTAAATGTTCTATCCTTCACTTTCCACTTCTTTTACTGCTTGTTGTTCACCTCTCACATCGCTGCTATGCAAGCGTTCTCTCCCCCGCACATCCTACACATCATTTTTCTTATGGCCTTCTGTCATTGTGTGTGAGTAGCTTGCCGATGAACTGCCTGTGTTCTATATATACATGCTGTACTCTCACTGTGATCCATTATGTTCTCAAAGAAAACCCATAGAATACAAAAGCACATTTTTCTAATAAATTTCATGTATTATTGTGTAGAAGGCTAATGAATAATAGTTTTCAATTTAGATCTATCACTTTATTATAGTTATTCTCTATTTTTTTCTCTTGCTTGATGAAAGTAAAGTAGGAAAAATGTATTGATTCTGCGGTTGCTTGTAGTATTTTGGTTTTTCCAATGTAATCTAGAGTTTGCAAAATAATTAAGCAAAATAAATACAACAACATGCTTTATTATTGCCAAACCCATGTACATAGCAATATCTATATCCCATCGTGTGGCACTACTGCTAGTGTCACCACTGAGATATTTAAGGTGGCACCAACAATCATTTCTTTTATATGTCTCACAAATAGTGCTTCAAGGAGTAGGAAAGAAGGCAAACTTTCAATTCCAAGGGTTCTTTCGCAGCTGTAATATGGGGTGGGACCCCAAAAAGTACAAACTGTAACAAAGAACAAAAAAACAGAGCAGAAGGTCTCCTCTAAGCATAGTATTTCTAAGCAATTCTTCTCCTCCACCTTTACCACGTGCTCTAATGAAAAGGTACTCACTTGCAGGAGAGGTTTCAGCCTGGAAATAGCACTCCTGGTATAAACCCCAGGATGGTTAACACTTCTCTACTTTCTGGATGCCTCCACAGACACCTCTTTTCTGGTAAGTCTTCCTTCAGGAGGATCACTTACTTATTTTTTAAGAAAATAGACTCTCGCACTCTAGGTTCTACCAGTTTGGCAGTATGGTGCATATATTTATATCTATTTTTAACCCTTTGAGTGCCAGAGTGGTACGCAATGCATTGCTTTGCGTTGCGTTGCATACCACTCTGGCACTCAAAGGGATATATATATAAGATATGCAATTAAATTGCCTTTTTATAAGTATGTATATAAGTAGAGCACGGGTCAATGGTAAGTAAGAATATTTATTCCAAAATATAAAGTAATATTTGAATCTTATGGAAATCCTATATAATAATTCACTAAGTTGTGTGTAACGCCCGACATGCACAGTAGACACTGCTGCGCGTGCGGCAGTCATGCGCAGTACAGACTCGTCGCGGCTCTGTATCAGCAGTGGCGCGGGCAGTCTCTGCTATGCGTGACTGCCCCGCGACCGGCTGCCAGAGGCACTGTGGCCCATGTAACAGGCTGTTCAACTAGTATTAAATAAAACGTATATAAAATAGCAATTGCTTTAACAACAATTTTAAAAACAATAGGGGAGCGCTTGATGCATTTCGCAAGCCTACCTTACTTTATCAAGAGCCTCTGACAAACCCTTAGTACATAGGCAAAGTACTCCAGTTGTGGAACAGCCAAGCAGCACTTTAGGGGTCAAAGAAAAGTTCCCAAGTGCCCATCAGCCCTTTGAGTGCTAGATGTGTAAGCAATGCATTGGGTTAATTTCAGTGGCATTCTTGAGCCTTTGAATGCTCAATGAGTTTGAGTCCTCTCTTAAATCAATGGAAATGCCCCCCCCCCCCATTGGTGCAGTTCTTTGCTACAGAACTGGTGCACTTTGTCTTCATGCAGAAGGCCCCCAGTATACATGTCTTCTAGGGCTTTATTAAAGACGCTAAACAGGAGTTATTCTGGATTATACCAACTGTGCAATAGGGGACAAATGAAAATTTGTATTGATTTAAATAGGGATTTTAACTCCTTGATTGCTGGAGAAGTTTCCAGCATGTTGCACAGCAATGCTTTGGAAACCTTTCAACCACTGAAGGTGTTAAAAGTCCCATTTAAATCAATGGATATTTTAGGAACTGATATTTGGTCCCTATGGTACACCTGGTTTGTCATTGCATTATACCTCCTGAATTTAACCCCTTGATCCACTGTAAAATAGCAGTAGTGTGAGATGAACTAATCTTCAGTTTGTGGTTTCACACAGGTTATCATACCTCCCAACATTTCAAATAGCCAAAAAGGAACACGTGTTTTAGGTGGTATTGCTTGGGGCGTGACTGGTGGGTGGGGTTTTACCTACTATTTATAGGTTATTTCATGACCTACTGACACATATTTGAGTAACTGAATAATTGATTTGGAGCAAGACAAAAGGATTTTATTTACACAGACTAATTTATAAACACACATACTGAGGTTTAACCCCTTAGCGACCCTTGATGTACCAGGACCGTCAAGGGTAAATTTGCTCCAAGGACCCTTGACGGTCCCGGTACGTCAAGGGTTAAACTTTCCCATCGCGGACGCACGGAGTGATGGGAGAGCGCAGGCTGCTTGTTACTAAGTGCCCCGGTACCGGGGCACTTAGTAACAACCAGCAGAAACTTTGTTGCAATATGCGATTCGCTTGATGAGCGCATCACATATTGCAAACGCTGAATGACAGGGACAGTATTTGTAAATACTGTCCCTGTCATATATCTCTGCCTCCCTCCATCTTGCACACTGCTTAGGTGGAGAGGGACAGAGAGAGATTGTGCCAGATCGTGTTGCAGCATTGCTGTGAAGAAACCTGTAAAAAAAAAATCTAAAATTAACCATTTGATCACTAGTGTGCAGTGATCAATACGTTTCCCCCCATCTGATCACTCTTGGAGTGATCAATTTGCTGCAGATCAGCGTTTGCTGATCTGTGGGACACCCCCCCATCCCCCTTGTATTTTTTTTATTTTTTTTTACATTTTTTTTATTTTTTAAATTTTTTTTAATAAAAATTGAATAATAAATATAGTTTAGGTAGGTGGGTAGGTTTAGTGTAGACGTGTGTTAGCGAAAGGTTTAGGGACAGATTTAGGTTTAGGGGAAAAAAAAATATATATATATCTATATATAATAAGTATAGTTTAGATAGCTAGTTCACTTGGGTTAGGTATGTTCAGGATATACGTAGGTTAGGGTAAGTTTTAGGGTTAGATTTAGGTTTAGGGATTGCGATAGTGTAAGAAAAAAAACAAAAACTTTTTTTAGTGGGCAAAATGCAGTGCAGGTACAGCGTTGAAGAGGCATATGCCTTTTTGGCGTCTGACTCAGAGGCAACAGACACTGCATCAGATTTTGACATAACGCAGTTTTCAGAAAGTGAGAGCAGCTCTAGTTACAATGCTGGGCCTTCTGTTAAGAAAAGACGCACTGCTCCAAGAGCTGCCCTGGCAATTGCCCCAGCCCCTGCCAAAAATCCTGCCAAAAGACTTGCCAAAATACCTGCCCAAAGAAAAATGCCCCAAGTGCTGCCCCAAGAGCTGTCCTGGTAATTGCCCCAGCACCTGCCAAAAGATCTGCCCAAAGAAATGCTCCAACACCTGCCACTCCTGATCATAATGAATGGGTATCACCAATCAATTTATGCCCACAAATCCAAGAATTCACAACCAACCCAGTGATTCAAATTGATGTGGAAGGAATTACCCATGATAATTTTTTTGATTTGTTTTTGGGGGAAGACATTTTAGGTGAAATTGTGTCCCAAACCAATTTATATGCAGCCCAGTATACTGCCACCAACCCTACAGCTTTCGTAGTTAAGGAAGAAATATGGAGACCCACATCACAGAATTTAAACAATTCTGGGCCTTAATAATGGCAATGGGGATAATAGAAAAGCCAAGTATCCGATCCTACTGGAGCAAAAACCCCATATGTGATACCCCTATATTCCCCAAGACTATGACCAGGTCCAGATTTGAAGTCATTTTGCACTTTATGCATTTGAGTTATAGTACCCTGTGCCCCGCAAAAGAACACCCCCAGTATGATAGACTGTACAAAATTTGTCCCCTAATAAACCATTTACAGAAAAAGTTTGCCCAAGTATATATGCCCCAAAAAGAAATTAGTGTAGATGAATCCCTAATGAAATATAAAGGCTGGTTAGGGTTCAAGCAATACATCCCCTCCAAGACTTCCAAGTTTGGTGTAAAATTTTATAAATTGTGCAAAAGTGGCACAGGCTACACCCAGGCTTTTAGAATATATGAGGGCAAGGACAGCCAACTTGATCCCCCTGGGTGCCCTGATTTTATGGGAACAAGTGGGAAAATAGTTTGGGATTTAATTTACCCCTTATTAAATAAAGGCTATCAGTTATTCATTGATAATTATTACACCAGTCCCCTTTTATTTAAGTCTCTTTTTTGTTTTGACACCATGGCCTGTGGCACTGTCAGGCGCAATTGCAGGGAGTTGCCCAAAAAACTCGTAGATAGCAAACTAAAAACTGGGACGTCCTTATCTTTGTGCCAACAGGAGCTGCTCGCAGTGAAGTTTAGGGACAAAAAAGATGTCTACACGCTGACCACCTTGCATGAGGACAGATCTGTGGCAGTCACTGTTCATGGCAGGACAGGGGTACAGAGAAAGCCAGTCTGCATCAGGGACTGTGTGATCAACTAATGCAGCCATACCTCGCAATGAGAAAGTGTAGGGCATGGTATAAAAAAGTTGCCATCTATATGATGCGGACTGCTGTACATAATTAATTTTTACTTTTCAAACTGACAAACCCCAATCAAAAATGTAGCTTTTTACAATACCAGCTACAACTTATTTCCCTATTTTTATTTCAAGGTGCATCAGAAATAATTCCAGCAAAACCCGGGGTAGTACATTTTATTTATAAAATCTCCCCAACTCCCCAAAAGAACAAACCACAGAAGCGCTGCAGGGTTTTCTACAGAAAGGGAATACGGACAGACACCTCCACTTACTGTCCTGATTGCCCTTCCAAACCTGGCCTCTGCCTTGGTGACTGTTTCACGGAATACCATTCAGGCACAATGCAGTAGTGCTGTAAAGGTTCTTTTATTATTTGACCACTTTTCCTCCTGAAATATCCTGTTTTTTATTTTTCAAAACACATCCCTCCTTAGATCTAACACTATCAAATGTTATCTCTGATAATGGAAACACACATGTTCCCTACTGGGCCTAGTAGCTCCCCCAAACCATGACAAACCTATGCATATGGGGAATTGCCGTACTCAGACAATGTAACTCACTTATGTAAAGCACTTAAAAAATCTGCAAATATCATCTGATTGAAATCCAGAGCAATACTAAAATATAAATGTGAAAAAATGGTGTTTCTCTGCCTTACTGCAGATTTTGGGAGGGATTGGTGATAGAGTGGCAGCGAAAAAATTGATGAGATGCAAATGAAAGCCAGGGTTGTCTACTCTTCTACAACATATACTTTTGGGGGTAAAATTAATTGCAGCATTGCCAAACAGACCGAAATGAGACAAGACACCAGCTGTAAAAATGGCATGTCTGTAAAAGGAAACTAATATGTTCCAACTGCTCCCCCAAACCCCGACAGACCTATGCATATGGGGCATTGCCATAATTAGGTGAAGGAGCCGAACACTAATCAATGAAGTTTATACAATTTTCACCTATTCTGTGCTGAAATTCACATCAACACTGAAGTCTAAGTGTGAAATACGCAGTTTTTTTTACTTATGTCAAGGTTTACGAGGGATTGGTGGTAAAATGGTTGTGTACATAATTTGAAAACACACCTAAAACGAAAGCCTGGGGTGTCTACTTTCCAAAAATATACACTTTTGGGGGAAAATCTTAAAAAAGAGCACTGTTACACAGCCCAAATGAGAAATGGCACCAGTAACGCAAGCTGTGAAGATTCAAAATGTGAACCTGAAAACGTGCATGTTCCAATTTGGGCCCCGTAGCTCCCCCAAACCATGAGAAAGCTATGCATATGGGGTATTGCTGTACTCAGAAGAAGGAGCCGAACACTAATCAATGCAGTTTATAAAATCTTCACCTATTCTGTGCTTGAAATTCACATCAACATTGAAGGCAAAGTGTAAAAAAACGCTGTTTTTTTACTTACATAAAGTTTACGAGAAAGTGGTGGTAAAGTGGCTGTGTAAAAAATTTGAAAACACACCTAAAATGAAAGCTGGGGGTGTCTACTTTCCAAAAATATACATTTTTGGGGGGAAATCTTAAAAAAAGAGTACTGTTACACAGCCCAAATGAGAAATGGCACCAGTAACGCACTGTCACGGATTTGAAGACTCTCAGACTTAAGGTTTGGTAAAATAACTTAACTTTATTAAAAGTTAAAGGCAGTCCCCGTAGGGTAAACATACATAACGATATAACAGTAATATAACATATAATAGGTTCTACCGGCCTTGCCTAAATACCGGGCAAGGCAACCCAAGTGACAGTTTTAATGACAGGCTCTACCGGCCTTGCCTATACCGGGTAAGGCAACCGTGAGATGACATATACCGGTTCTACCGGCCTTACCAATACCGGGCAAGGCAGCCCCCACGGAATGCTGAATGTAGGCTCTACCGGCCCTGCCAATACCGGGTAAGGCAACCTTAAAGATGGCGAATTACAAGGTTCTACTGGCCTTACCAATACCGGGCAGGGCAGCCCAAAGGAGACTGGAGTAGGCTCTACTGGCCCTGCCAATACCGGGTGAGGCAACCTACAGGATGGTATCGTCAAGGTTCTACCGGCCTCGCCTATACCGGGCAGGGCAGCCTGAGCGAGTAGACCAGCTGTCAGGTGACGAAGACAGCAAAGAGCATAAGTATAGAGGTCTACTCAGCAGGAGTCTATTGCCAAGGATACTCAGACAACTGCAAGGAAGTGTAAAGCGACTGACCACAGTACTGGATGTTCAGGAGCAAACCAACGTCCGCATGTTGGGACTAATGGTAATAGCGCCACCAGGTTTAATGGAGCAAACCAGCGACCGCACGCTGGAGCCAATAATGTATCTCGCAACCAGTTTAGTGGAGTAAACCAGCGTCCGCACGCTGGGACCAACAATGTATATAGCAACCAGGTTTAGTGGAGTAAACCAGCGTCCGCACGCTGGGACCAACAATGTATATCGCAACCAGGCTTAGTGGAGTAAACCAGCGTCTGCATGCTGGAACCAACAATGTATACTGCAACCAGGTTAGTGGAGTAAACCAGCGTCCGCACGCTGAGACCAACAATGTATATTGCAACCAGGTTAGTGGAGTAAACCAGCGTCCGCACGCTGGGACCAACAATGGATATCGCAACCAGGTTTAGTGGAGTAAACCAGCGTCCACACGCTGGGACCAACAAAGTATATCGCAACCAGGTTTAGAGAAGTAAACCAACAAAGTATGATCAGCAGCGAGAAGAACAATGTCGCCAGAGCGACGGCTGGAGCAGGAGATTCAGAAACTCAGTAGGATTAACCCACGAGGTGCTGGAACACAGGAACACAGGAACACTAGCATACAGGAACACTGGAACACTGGAACACAGGATCAGCAAGTACAGCAGGAACAGCAGGAACAGGCCCAGAAGCCTGACAAGCAGGTCAGGCAGAGTGGAGTCAGAAACACCACGAAAGGGCCACCTGGAAGTGCTCAGCCTGGGTTTAAAAAGGCTGTGTGAGGAGGGCTAATCACAGACAGCCAATCACGATACTCAGCAAGTGACTGACACTGGACAGCACCAATCACGGGCACCGTGATAGTACCCCCCTTTCAAAGACCCCCTCTCCCAGAGTAGGGTCTAGGCTTCTGAGGGTATTTGGCATGAAATATTCGTAGTAACTTGGGTGCATGAAGGTCCTTACTGTCTACCCAGGAACGATCCTCAGGACCATAACCTTTCCAATGCACCAGATACTGTACCCCTCCTCTACCTCTGCGGGAATCAATAATGTTTTGTACTTCATACTCCTCCTGCCCCTCGACTTCAACAGGACCTGGCCTCACAGGTGTGGTAGTATAACGGTTACAAACCAGAGGTTTAAGGAGAGACACATGGAATACATTATGAATGCGCATAGAAGCAGGTAATTCCAAGGCATAGGAAACAGGGTTCATTTTGCGAATGATCTTGTACGGACCAATGAACCGAGGTGCCAGCTTATTAGATGGGACCTTGAGTTTTAGATTCTTGGAGGACAGCCATACTCTATCCCCGACTCGGAAGGAAACCGCTGGAAGCCTTCTGCGATTGGCATGACGCTGATGTCGCTGAAAAGACTGGCCCAATGCCCACTGAACTTGTGCCCATGTGGAACGGAGTTGCTCTATATGCTCATCCATAGCTGGATTCTGCTGTGATTGAAAGGAATCCGGGAGCAGACAGGGTTGGAACCCATAATTGATCAAAAACGGAGAGCTCCCGGAGGAAGAATTAACTGCGCAGTTCCTGGCGAACTCTGCCCAAGGCAACAAGTCGGCCCAATTATCATGATGGTCAGTCACAAAACATCGCAGAAACTGTTCCAATCCTTGATTGGCCCTCTCAGCGGCCCCGTTAGTCTGGGGATGATATGCCGAGGAAAATGATAGCTGTATGCCCATCTGTTCGCAAAATGCCCTCCAGAATCTGGACACAAACTGGCTCCCCCTGTCAGACATCAGCACCCTGGGTACTCCATGTAACCGAAATACTTCTCGAGCGAATACCATTGCCAGTTCCTTGGCCAAAGGAAGGCCACGGAGGGGTACAAAGTGTGTCATTTTAGAGAACCTGTCTACCACCATCAATATGAAGGAGTACCCTCTACACCTGGGCAATTCTCCCATAAAGTTGATAGAGACGTGAGACCAAGGGCGTTCACCATTAGGCACAGGCTGAAGCAAGCCCACAGAGAGATGTCTAGGGGTTTTGGCACGGGCACAGGTGGCACAGGCATTCGTAAAATTGGCACAATCTGCTCTCATAGAAGGCCACCAAAATAGCTGAGAGAGAAACCAGAACAATTGATCCCTACCAATATGTCCCGCAGCCTTAGAGGAGTGGTAGGTCTCAAGTAATCGAGTACGGAATGGCTCAGCGACAAAACATTTGCCCACTGGAGTCTCATGAGGAGCAGAGGCTTGGGATGCCAAAATCTCCTCCCCTAGTGGTGAAGTAATACTAGTACGTATGGTAGCCAATATTCGATCGGGTTGAATGATAGGGGCTGGTACCTCTTCTCTGTCAACCTCTGCTTCAAATTGTCTAGACAGAGCATCAGCCCTAACATTCTTTGATCCCGGCAGGTATGATACAACGAAATTGAATCGGGATAGAAACAGTGCCCATCTGGCCTGGCGAGAAGACAATCTCTTGGCCTCAGAAAGATCCGTCAGATTCTTGTGATCAGTTAGAATCAAAACGGGTTTTTTTGTGCCTTCAAGTAAATGACGCCATTCTTTGAGAGCGAGGATAATGGCCAGTAATTCTCGATCACCAATCTCGTAATGACTTTCAGCACTAGTCAGTTTTTTTTTAGAAGAATCCACAGGGTCTGAGTGTACCGCCTTTAACCTGTCGCTGAGAGAGCACCGCCCCGACCCCAATATCTGAGGCATCAACTTCCAAAGTAAACGGGAGTATTGGATTAGGGTGGGACAACACAGGCGCTTCAGCAAAGGCTACCTTCAACTTCTCAAAGACCTCTTCAGCAGCCACCGGCCAGAGGGATGGGTTAGCGCCCTTGTGCGTGAGGTCAGACAGAGGTTTCACGATAGAGGAGAAGTTTTTAATAAACTTCCTGTAATAATTGGCGAAGCCCAGAAATCGTTGGATGGCTTTGAGGCTCTTAGGTTTAGGCCATTGTAAGACTGCCGTCAATTTCTATTTATCCATGGCAATGCCGTCTTTGCCAATTATAAACCCCAGAAACGGTACACTGGTTTTGTGTAACTCGCATTTCTCCAGTTTACAGAATAATTTATTTTTTCATAAGCGCAGCAAGACTTCAGACACATCCTTGATGTGTTGTGACAGGTCTTTGGAGTGGATAAGTATGTCGTCAAGATAAACTACAACACAAGATTGTAACATATCTCTAAGAACGTCATTGATCAGTTCTTGAAATACTGCAGGAGCATTACATAGACCAAATGGTATGACTAGGTATTCATAATGCCCAGATCTCGTATTGAAGGCAGTTTTCCACTCATCACCGGCTCTGATACGTATAAAATTGTAGGCTGCCCTTAGGTCCAATTTGGTGAAAATCGAGGAACCCTTAAGTCTATCAAACAGCTCGGTGATGAGTGGTATTGGGTAGGCATTTTTTGCCATCAGCTTATTCAGCCCACGATAGTCTATGCAAGGTCGCAGTTTGTCACTTTTTTCTTAACAAAAAAGAACCCGGCACCGGCCGGAGAAGTAGATTTCCTTATGATCCCTCTACTGAGGGCATCTGCTATGTATTCCTCCATAGCTTGGTTCTCCTCACAAGACAATGGATAAGTGCATCCCCTCGGTGGTACTGCTCCAGGACTCAGTTCGATGAGAATCGTATGGTCTGTGCTGAGGTAGGGTGCCAGCCTCTCCCTTACTGAAAACGTCGCTAAACTGCTGGTAGGCATCAGGTAGTGAAGGGGAGGTACACAAGACCTTAACAGGATGGGTAACTCACTTATCCATACAGAATTGAGACCAAGCAGCAATCTCACATTTCTGCCAATCAAATTGTGGGTTGTGCAACTGTAACCAAGGAAAGCCCAAAATCACGGCATGGTGAGGAGAATTAATCAATTGGAACTGCTGCTCTTCCTTGTGAAGAGCCCCAATAGTCATGGACAAGGGCATCGTTTCAAAAGTAACTTGGGCGGGTTCCAAAGGTCTGCCATCAGTTGCTTCAATAGCAAGAGGGGTTTCTCTCTGAATCCGTGGTACCCCATGCAATTCAGCAAAGGTATTGTCCATAAAATACCCAGCTGCACCAGAATCAACCAAGGCCAAAACCTCAACTGTATGGTGGGTTTAAGTGTGTCCAACAATGGGGACGATTGGACACCACCTAGGGCCTGTCCCCCAAGGTACCCTAGCTGTGTTCGTTTCCCGGACGTACCGGACAAGATCTTAACAGGTGACCATTTTTACCGCAATACAGACATAATCCTTGTGTCTTGCGATACCTTCTCTGCTCCTTAGTTAACCTAGTGAAACCCACCTGCATAGGTTCACATGGTTCCTGTATGGATTCACTAGGTTTGGATGCAGAGGGAGGGTTGGGTGGGCAAAATATGCTACTGGACCCATTACCTTTTAACCGTACTCGTCGCTCTCTGACGGTTAATCTTTCACGTATTCTGGAGTCAACTAGAATCACGTATTCAATTTAATTATCTAGGTCAGTAGGTAAATCTTTTGCTGCAATCTCATCTTTAATCTGGTTACTCAAAGGCTGCCAACAGGGCCTCATTATTCCATCCTACCTCTGCTGCCAAGGTGCAGAATTCAATGGCATAATCGCCAACAGTGCGCCTGCCCTGTTGTATCTCCATGAGACGTTTAGCAGCAGAGGTAGTTCTACCAGGAGGCTCAAATACTCTTCGAAAGGATTGCACAAAATCACAGAAATTCTCTGTGCAGGGTTTAGCGTTTTCCCAAAGTGGGTTAGCCCACGCCAATGCTCTGCCAGTCAGCAGGGATATCATGAACCCAACTTTGCTGCGATCACTAGGAAATGCGTGTGCCGTCAATTCCATAAATATTTCAAGTTGATTGATAAACCCTCTGCATAGTTGAGGGTCACCGTCATATCTCAGCGGCAAGGGTGCAGAAGCCGTTAACCCTTTGACTGAGGTCCCTGGGGACCTAGACTCATTCTCCGGTGTCTGAATTGGCGAGACCACCGGGCTAGAACCGGACTTATCAGCAAGTACTAAACTGCGTTCAAGAATAGTTTGGATAGCAACCGCTAGCTGATCCAAACGTTGCTCGAGCGTATCCATCCTCCAATGGATATTCTGTGCGTTACCGTCACTCTTACTGTCTGAGGTCATGGCCCTTTCTTACTGTCACGGATTTGAAGACTCTCAGATTTAAGGTTTGGTAAAATAACTTAACTTTATTAAAAGTTAAAGGCAGTCCCCGTAGGGTAAACATACATAACGATATAACAGTAATATAACATATAATAGGTTCTACCGGCCTTGCCTAAATACCGGGCAAGGCAACCCAAGTGACAGTTTTAATGACAGGCTCTACCGGCCTTGCCTATACCGGGTAAGGCAACCGTGAGATGACATATACCGGTTCTACCGGCCTTACCAATACCGGGCAAGGTAGCCCCCACGGAATGCTGAATGTAGGCTCTACCGGCCCTGCCAATACCGGGTAAGGCAACCTTAAAGATGGTGAATTACAAGGTTCTACCGGCCTTACCAATACCGGGCAGGGCAGCCCAAAGGAGACTGGAGTAGGCTCTACCGGCCCTGCCAATACCGGGTGAGGCAACCTACAGGATGGTATCGTCAAGGTTCTACCGGCCTCGCCTATACCGGGCAGGGCAGCCTGAGCGAGTAGACCAGCTGTCAGGTGACGAAGACAGCAAAGAGCATAAGTATAGAGGTCTACTCAGCAGGAGTCTATTGCCAAGGATACTCAGACAACTGCAAGGAAGTGTAAAGCGACTGACCACAGTACTGGATGTTCAGGAGCAAACCAACGTCCGCACGTTAGGACTAATGGTAATAGCGCCACCAGGTTTAATGGAGCAAACCAGCGACCGCATGCTGGAACCAACAATGTATATCGCAACCAGGTTTAGTGGAGTAAATCAGCGTCCGCACGCTGGGATCGACAACGTATATCACAACCAGGTTTAGTGGAGCAAACCAGCGTCCGCACGCTGGAGCCAATAATGTATCTCGCAACCAGTTTAGTGGAGTAAACCAGCGTCCGCACGCTGGGACCAACAATGTATATAGCAACCAGGTTTAGTGGAGTAAACCAGCGTCCGCACGCTGGGACCAACAATGTATATCGCAACCAGGCTTAGTGGAGTAAACCAGCGTCTGCACGCTGGGACCAACAATGTATACTGCAACCAGGTTTAGTGGAGTAAACCAGCGTCCGCACACTGGGACCAACAATGTATATCGCAACCAGGCTTAGTGGAGTAAACCAGCGTCTGCACGCTGGGACCAACAATGTAGCAGGTCAGGCAGAGTGGAGTCAGAAACACCACGAAAGGGCCACCTGGAAGTGCTCAGCCTGGGTTTAAAAAGGCTGTGTGAGGAGGGCTAATCACAGACAGCCAATCACGATACTCAGCAAGTGACTGACACTGGACAGCACCAATCACGGGCACCGTGATACGCAAGCTGTGAAGATTCAAAGTGTGAACCTGGAAACAGGCATGTTCAAAATTGGGCCCCGTAGCTCCCCCAAACCTTGAGAAACCTATGTATATGGGGTATTGCCGTACTCAGAAGAACCAACTGAAAACTAAGCATTTTTAAAAATCTTCACCTATCATGTGCTTGAAATTCACATCAACATTGAAGTGAAAGTGTGAAAAACGCTGTTTTTTTAACTTACGTCAAGATTTATGAGTGATTGGTGGTAAAATGGCTGCGTAAAAAATTTGAAAACATACATAAAATGAAAGCCTGGGGTGTCTACTTTCCAAAAATATACACTTTTGGGGGGAAATCTTAGAGTGGAGCACTATTACACAGCCCCAAATGAGACATGGCACCAGTGATGCAAGCTGTGAAAATTCAAAGTGTGAAACTGGAAACGCGCATGTTCCAATTTGGGCCCTGTAGCTCCCCCAAACCTTGAGAAACCTATGCATATGGGGTATTGCCGTACTCAGAAGAAGATGCTAAACACTAAACAATGGATATTTTTACATTTTCAACTATCATGTGCTTGATATCAACAGTAATATTGAAATGTAAGTGTGAAAACTGCAAAAAAACAAAATATTACCACCATTTTGAAAAATATTTCTGGAAAAATAGCTGCATAAAAAACTCCAAAATTCTCCTGATTATTTACCTTATGTTGTCTAGTTTTCAGAAACATATACCTTTGTGGGACATTTTTGGTTCTGGCACCATCAACTAAGCTATGATGCTCACATGCCAATTGTTGACAAATTACAAGTTGGAAATAATGGCAGCCTTCTTCTAATATTTACCTTGTACATGTGAGGAAGGGATTGAAATACTAGGCATATGGGGTACTCTTATATTCAGAAGAAGCAAATGAATATATTTAGGGGTATTTTTTTGCCATAAACTAATTGTATACAAATCATGACAGTAAAATATAAGCAAAATGTTGTTTTTTTTCTATTTTTTTGCTCTTTTTTCTATTTTAATCAAATTAAATGATGAGGTATTCATATAATTATGGTATCAAAAGAAAGCCCTAAGTGTGCTTAAAAAAACAGTATATAATTTGTGTGGGTGTACAAAGGAAATTAAAGAGAAAATATGGTTGAACAAAGACATAGTCAAAAAAGTCAAAATTGCTCCGGTCCTTAAGTCAAATCTAACTCAGATTTTCCCGGTCCTTAAGGGGTTAAACAAACATTAATGAGAGTTTTACTGCTGTAAAGCAATGTGATACACACCACACAGTCTGTTCTGCTAAACAGAGGGACAACAGTGTGGGAAAGAGGGACAGAGGGATTTGGTTCTCAAAAAGGGACTGTGCCTCCTAAAGAGGGATATTTGGGTTATTTATCTGATATGCAGACTTTCCTTTTGTTTACTTTATATATGTAGCCAATATATAGTCCTTGCTGCTCTCCTGACTACACACATATATCAGTGTTGGAACACTCTTAATACATCCTTTTTTGAGCTCACCAGAAACTTCCATATTGTATGCTTCTGTATGTATTTTGGGAGGTTTTGGCTCCTCCTCTCTTGGTTGGTAGCTCTGTAAAATCAGTACATAGCTGAAGTGGGAAGGTATAAATACAGTCCTTATTTCCCTCACAAGGTTTTGTTCACAGTAGGAGCAAGGTGATAATACTGTATTTTAATTGCATTACACTAAACACATGTTCACAGATTTGAAGGAGATAGGGACTTGCCTAAATCTGAGGTGCCTTGATGGGGCAGGCAAGCTATTTATGCTTTTAGACAAAAATATATTACTAAACCCCACTGTTTATATATAGTAAGTCACAGGGTATGTATTTGTAAAGGTCAGGATCTGATGCACAGGCTTTGCTTTTGTTTACTTTTAATCCTTTTCGTTCCAGAGGCGTAATCAATGCATTGAAAAGCATACCCCTCTGGTACTCAAAGGGTTAATCTTGCAGAAGATTTAGATATCCTGAAAAGTAGAAGAAGAGCTGACATATCACCGTTGCCTGAGGCCGCTAAATCCCTGCCAGCACCCTACTGGACTTAAGAGAGATGGATGGAGGCTGTGAGATGTGTAACATATCTCACTGCAGTTCTCTGCCTGCCACAGCTGTGCAAGGGAACATTTAGATTAGGCAACATTGCCTATGTATATGTGGTGTGTGTTTCTCCAAGTGTTCCATTCTCACAAATATAACACTTTGAATGTATCTTTATGGGTAATGCTTTGCTGGTCTTTTGTGGTACTACAAAGCATATCTTTAAGTGATGGGATAATGTCTGTTATTTAGTTGCATTTCGTTTGAGGAACATTTTTATTTTTTTATAATTTTGGAGGAGGCACCTCTGTCTATTTTCACACAGGGCAACATTTGTCTAAACGCCAGTCCTGATTCAAATCAATAGCATTTAATGCAGAGTTCCATTGCAACAGCCAGTTCTGAAGGTTAGAATACATCTCCTTTCAATCCTCACTGAGACTGATGTACAAAGAACTACAGCAGTTCTGAATCTAACCAACTGAACCAGAGGGGGAAAATTAAAAGTTACGCCAATTTATGTTGATTTAAATATTGATTTTTAACTCCTTGAGTGCTAGAGAGATCTCTCTATCATTTAAGGGGGTTAAAAACCAAATGAAGTGAATGAGAATGTTTATTTACTAGGTGGTTTGCCACAGATGTACTCTCTCTTTTTTATACATCAGTATCAATATATCTGCAGAAAAGACACAGTGAGAGTCTTATGGAGAAAGCAAAAGATGTTCAGTGCTGGAATATACTAACCGCAGCACAGGACAAATAAACATCCCCAAATTTCTCACTGTTTTGAATGGGGTTTTAACCTGTTGAATGTGAGGTCTCTCATGTTGGTAAGCTCTCTGGTATTGAAGGGAAAAAAGCCCCATTTTACAACAATGAGAAGTTTTATATATCCCTGATGGTACAGTTGGTTTGTCCCAATCCTTGTTTCACTCAGGACCAAGTGAAAGAACATGATGTTTGGCTTTAAGAGCAAGACACAGCCACTATACAGATCTGATAGAGAGAAGGTGCACAGGGAACGTCTCCCTGCATCTTCATATCAAACCTCTGCAAAGCATCAATATAAAGGCTTATAACAGCTGGCGCTAATGGATTATTAACCCTTTGAGTGCCAGAGGGGTAAGCAACCCATTGCTCTGCAATCCGTTGCTTACTCCTCTGACACTTAAAGGATTAAATAAAGAGCAACAACTGTTTGTGCAGCGCTGTCATAGAGAAAATCTATTAAGTAGCCCCAAGAGTTATACATTATCTCTTTGTAAGGTTATGTGATGAGCTATATTCAAAGACAGAAGAGGCAAACAGATTTATATTGGTGCTTTATAATAAACTAGTTGAAAAGCCCGTTTACACAGGCCACAGTGCCACCCAGCAACCGGGCGGATCCTGTCTTGTCAGTGGCTGCGCTTCAGTCATGCTCAGTACTGTCTGGCCAAACGCGCCACGGCTGATACGGAGAAGGGCGCTCCAAATTCAGACCGTAGTCCTCTCTGCACACCTTCCTGGGACCAAGTAGACTCCAGTCTGAATTCTGAGCGCCCCACTCTGTATCAGCCACAGAGTGGGCAGTCTCTACTGCACATGACTGCAGCGAGCACAGCCGTATCTACTGCACATAACTGCAGTGCGCACAGCCGTATCTACTGCACATAACTGCAGTGCGCACAGCCGTATCTACTGCACATAACTGCAGTGCGCACAGCCGTATCTACTGCACATGACAGCTGACAAACATCATTAGTGAATTATTATATAGGATGGGTGAAAATTATTTACATTTAAGTATGTAAATTATTTTCTCTTTGAATTTAACTTGGAAGAACAGGTATTACCAATTACATTGCAGAAGTTCAGCACCCGAGACAGGACTATCCAGATGGCAGGAAAGTGTCCTTTCACATATTACACCACAGGTTATATGACTCCATTAGTCTCACAGCTGTCTGTAGAATATGGTGGGTAGACTATAAATCTAACTGATTCAAATGTAAATCAAATGAAGAAGTCAGTTTACCTAGGTAGGAGGCCTTCATACAACAGTAAGTTATATACCGTATACAAAATACAATATTTAAAAATGAAAATAGTCAAAAGAAAAGTGGAATAATTGTGGGTTGATCAACAGCATCATAGAGGTGAAATAAAAAAAAATGCATTGATTTAAACAGGCCTTTTAGACTCATGAATGTTAGAGGTCTGCACAGCAAGACCACTTTAGCATTATGGGAATTTTTATTTGTCCAATATGATGCAGTGATTACAGTTGTTAGAATTGTTACATTTTTCTTTTATGCATAAGGCCCACAGAGGTACCAACATTGTACAGATAGTTATATATTTACCACACATAGGTAGTGGTAATTAGGTATGTTGGTCTGCAAAGCATCCCTAGAGACATTTTAGGAACCACTGATACCCTATGGGTAAATAAACAAGTATTCATGCCATTTTTGTACCTGCGTGTTTTTGTTTTTAATTAAACAGAGGAGCATGCAGACAGTTTAATTCAAATATATTAAGAGGAAACGGACAATGCTGAGGCATTAGCTATATAACAAGAACAGATAGTTCACTGATTGGTCTCTGACTGCTCACTTATCCCTAGCTCCATTTTTTTCCAAATAAGCCTATTTATTTTATGACCAGAGCAGTAGATTGATTTGAAAACACTTTGAGTGCCAAAGGGATTGGCAAATCATTGCATTCCCCTTGAGTATTCAAAGGGTTCAAGGGAAAGTATCATGTTTTATTAAGTCTTCTCCTATGGACTTAATAAAGACAGAGGGATGCACTGTGCAGCCACCAACTGGCTCCTATCAGATGTTTGGAGGGGTCCAAAAAACAGGCCCCTTCGTCTTGGATCAAGCTGGATCCCAACCCTGAAGTATGTGGCTTACAGCATATATGCACAGACACACTGGTGGCACTGTCGGCTTTGCAGACTGAAAAAGTTCAAATCATTCGCCAGAGGCCTTTTCGAATCCTTGGTGCCATCCAAAGAGGTGATATCTCTCCATAAACGGATATCCAAATAGTAAAGATGCACTCCAGAGGATCAATCTCAAAGGTTTAAAATCTTGTTAATTAGGAATCAAACATGTAAGCAGACATCAGGTTAACAAAGACTCATAGTCTCACGTGTTTCGCTCTATACGAGCTTAATCATAGACACTAGTCAGATTTGAAGTTCAAAAGCAATTGAAGCGGAATGGATCCCCCTCCCGCCCCTCCTGTCCACCTCCCCATAGATTTAGAATCCGGTCGTGGGACCGGACGGATGCAGCGAGGGACAATCTTTACACAGTAACTAAAAGGAAAACCCTGGCTTCCTTAAAGAAGGAGGGCAGGATTTTCATTTGCTTTCTGAAGATTGTCCCTCGCTGCTCTCCATCCGGACCAGACAGAGAGGATCAGTGACGCAGCCAGAAGAGACGGAGGGGGATCTTTTCTGCTTCAATTGCTTTTGAACCACATATTACATAGCGCAATATGTTAAAAAATTGTACATAACACACTAAAGCTTAAATGATATACTACTATCCCTTTAAGACCTGCTAAGCCATCTCTTTATCCTTTGATTTTTTAACTACTCTGAATGAATCATCTCTTCTTGTTCCTCTTCTTGAATATGCCATACAGTTTTGGTCCTAGTCTACATAAAGACATTCCAGAACTGGAACGAGTTTGGAGACAGGTAACAAAATTAGTTAAGGGAATGGAGCACTAGCATGAGCAAAAGCTTGCCAAATCTGGAGAAAGGCTCATGCATGACAATGTGATTACGATTTACATATGTAAACAGGGATAATTCAAAGAACTCTCTTGGAATATCAGCAGAGCTGTGAAGACACCTTCAGCTTAAATTAGTACATACACACACACACACACTCACACATATATTCAGGGCCTGATTTCCAAATAGGCAGAGTAGGAAACTGCCTAGAGCTCCAGTTTATCACTTCTCCATTTCCTATGTTATTCTATGGAGTCTATGCACTAAAATCTCCAAATCTGAAGAAATCGTAGTGCATTGGCTCCATAGAAGAACATAGGAATTGGAGAAGTGATATCACTGGAGAAATCATCTCCACTTTATCACCTCTTTATCACCGCTTAGTGAATCTCCCCCAATGTGTTGGAGATTTTTCTAGCAAATAAGTGGTTAAAGCCCTTTTTGGCATTGCCTGTTATAGGCCAAGGGTATTATCTGTGCCAGGAAATGCATGGATCTGGGGTTGGTACCACGTGAGGAGTAGGGGTGTGGTCATGGGTGGAGCTAAGGGCACACCTGGGTTTTTTTTGTTTTTTATGCTTTTGTGGCTTTTTTGTTTGTTTTTTATTTATGTATTTAATGATTTACATTTACATATAAGGAAGACTTACACTTTTAATCATGTTTCAATGTGGTTTTATGGCTTCAAACCCAAAGGGTTGCCTGCTACATTTTGAAATGAAGTACGCTATCCTTTATGAATCCAACCTTTGAGATTTAGCATTTCCAGTTCATCTGTTTGTCCCCTAATCCATGCAGCTGTCGTTGAACTATAGCTCCCATCTTCCACAGCCATTCGTTGGCCAGCTGACGATGATGGATGATGTAGTAGCTTCTATCCTTATTAATTACCATAGCCTACTAAAACATTTGATGCCAAAAAATATATTTTGGACCATATTCAGGAAGCTAAAGAGGAGCAATTTTAGAGGAAACTAATTGCAATATAGAAAACTGATAAAAATAAAATATACATTCCCTTTGCTTTTCATATGAGTTAACCCCTTGGCACTCAAAGGGTTAAAAATAAAGGCTATGTGTCCCTGACTACCACTATTTTATTCCATGACAAGGACATCAGAAATTTTTCTAGGGAGGGGGCAAAGCTATAATATGACACCCCCAGGCAGCCCACTGAGCCCCTATGTTTCAATGGAGGGGTGCAGAAGCTCAGGGAAAGTACTTACAGAATCACTCAGCAGATTCCAGGCCTATTCCTTCAGGGTCAGATGATGGCTTTCTCTTTTTATTATTATAAATATTTCTAGCAATATTGTAATAAAATGCATAGGAACCAATAAAAAGACTAGTACAGCTAACATATCTTGTTAAAAGCCTCGGGGAACATATCTCATTTGCCATCAAACAGTGCAATAAAAAACATGTCTTCCACAGCCTGAGGAAATTGATGTTTTACCAAGATACAGATGTATCGGACTAAAGAAATTGTTTATCCAAACTGTACTCTCAAGAAGAGTAATTATTAGCCATAAAGAACAACAACTTGGATGGGGGGAGCGGAAGAGGGAAGAGAAGAATGGTCCATTGTTAGAAATGGGAAATCATTGTGTTCTGCTACTAACATGTAAGGTATATGATGTATGGTATGAATTATATATAGATACCATAGTGTACAAGGGAGAAAAATAGTGGATTACATATTAAGTAATGATATTCAAAGTGAAGATTAAGAAGGGGTGTGAGATGAAGACTGAAGCTCAATTCATAAGTTGTGAGCCATTGCCCACGATGTGTCTAAAAACACCTACTTATATTGTCAAGGTTTGTGCCAAAGGTAGAGAGTTAATAAAAGGTTCCCAGATGCCCCAGATGGACAGACCCTTTACTTATAAATCCTGTAAAGAATTTACCCATTCTGCATGCACTATTTTCAACACTAAACTATGCCATTTATGAAGGTTTGGAGATTATCCCCTAGACAATTTTGTAATATAGATTTTGAAGCTGCTATGAGTAAGATATCATACAAACATTGACTTCCATGACTATTGATTCTTTATGGGGTTAAAAAATGGATACACTTACTTTCTTCTAAAACCTAATATTACTAGATCACTCAGAGTGGGAATGTCAGCTATGAGTAACCTTGGCAGTAATATTGGGTTGGAGAAATAAGGAAGTTTGTCCATTCTTAAATCCCACATCACTAGTTGCCAATCAAGCCTGAAAGAAGAAGTCTTCACCTGTCTCTTTAGGGCTCAGGTGCAGATTCGGGTAAGCCACTTGATAAGCATTAACCCCTGAGCTACCAGAATAGGATAGCAGTAATCAGGGACAGATGGCCCTTCATTTTAGACAGTTTTGAATTAGTGTTTACTGTTTCTTTAACACCTTGAATGCTAGGGAGGTGTCCAGCTTATTAAGAAACAATACGTTGTATACCGCTTGTAAGAAACTGGTCTCAGCCGTCTAGCTCTGTAATTAGGTATCACCTGTCTCACCTGAACACATACCCCACATGGCTTTTTAAAAACCCATCTGCTGTACCACAGAGGATGTTCATGTTACTTAATGTTGCCTTAGTATCTAGCCTTTACCAGCTCTGCTCTGGTCTTTGTGTGTACGATATTGATTGACTCCTATTTTGCTGACCACCTCTGTCTGCTTAAAGTAAAGTTTATGTGTACCTTCAAGCTCTTTTGAGGTTTAACATACCAAGTAATTCAGCTTATTTCATCTTTTAACTTAAGGTTCCAGCCAAGTTAACCCTCCAAGAACCCAGTTCTAACTACACTGCCTACATCAACATTGTCTGCCCACAATCAAAATATCCAGTCAAGTGAATCCTCCAAGTGCCTAGTTTGAACTACTACAATACACAGTTTTCTTTTATGTTATGTACCTTGTTTTAAGGATTCTCACCAACTCTGTATTTACTGTTTCTAGGTATATATATCTACTTTACATCCTTTACTGGCCATCTCATATTGTATCTATGATCGCCCTCTCTGTTTTTTTCATCTCCTGGCATTGTTGCAGTCTATATTTTATGTCCTCCACAGTGCCAAACAGTAGCAAACTGTGCTATTGCAACTTTCACCATCAAGTTGAGACTCTTTATTGTATGGGTATCCAGTGCTTGTCTTGTCTGATATGTCTCAGCATGCTGTAATACCTGTCTGCACTGCCATCTTTATGCAAACTAAATGTTCCCTTTTCAGTGTCCTATTATCCATATCCTTAGTGAACAAACCATTTTCTTCTACACTCAGTTGCTTCCAGATAATGCCAGCCAGGATCTTTACCCAAAATCCACTGGTCAGCTCTATCTATATCCTTCCTCTGTCTTGTAGGTCTATCATCTTAGTTGGCTGTGACACCCCTCTAGTGTTCAAGTGAGTAAAAGCTCAATTCAGATCAAAGAGAATTTGTATTTCTCCCCATTGGACCAGATGCTCCAGAATTCCTTCTGTTTGGGTTTATGAATATGGCCCTTGGTGCACTTAATCACTGTATTAGACTTGAGTTTTTTTATTTATCCAGTCATTCAGCACAAATTAATTACTATTATTCACTCTACATATGCTCAAAAAGACAACTGCCACACAATAGGCTAATTCCACATCATTTATTCACATAACCAGAGGATTGCCTAGCACATTCACCTTTAATATGAGTCAGTAATGTATTGGTCCATGTTTTATCCAGTTCTCTATATATAATGACTGAGAAAAGAATGAGAAAGCTGTTTAAATAATAAGCCAATAAAGCATTCTATATTCCACAGCATACAGTTATGTACATTCCCCATTATCAGATTAATTAAAATGTAATTGCTGCTGCATTGTAATGTAGATAACCTTTGACTCTGCTCTGTGAGGTGGATGTTTAAAGACAAAAGTATTATCATAGCAAGGTGACAGTGTAGCTAATTTACAAATCTGCCAGCATAGCTCAATTTCTAATCAAATAAGTCAGCATTAAAAATTAGTCTCATGAATGAGTTCACTTTAGTACATAAAATTACACACACTACATTATCATAAAGAATTATGATAGCAACCTCCAAATGCCTCCCTTATGGCACGTGCAAGAAAATGGACTGATTTTACAGCTATTTCCTTTACTTCTTCTTAGTACATAGTGAGAAGCAAAGCTCATAGGAAAGAAACACCAACAGAAACACCCATGCACTTCCACATCCTTAACCCTTTGAGTGCCAAGGGGTACGCAACGCATTGCAAATCAATATATTTTGGTGAATTAAGTATAAACAGAAGGGTTGTCTTTACCCTCATATTTTGCCTGCCAGGGCAAAAAAAAAAGAAAAAAAAAGAAAACCAGCTTGCCACAAACTTAAAGGGATAGTAATGTTTCGTAATAAAAACAGCTCTAATTAATCATCATAGTATTTGGACTTTGGAGAGTGTTATTTCAGTTCTGTCAGAGTTGTAGTTCTGGAGTAATTCAATGACAAAGTGTCCCCCTCCCTCCCATTTTACTGATGTAGCACTGCTCAGCCAGAGAAGAAGGGAGGTGCCCAGGTAGACTGCACAGAGGGACAATCTTCAATTAAGATAAGGGAAAAACCTGAAAATCTTGTCAAGGGGGGCAGGGCTTTCAATGTTTTCATATAAAGAAGATTTTCCCCTGCTGTTATCTGTCTGGTCTTACAACCAGACTCACATCTGAGAAGAGATTGTTTACACTAGGTAAAAGGGGCGGGGAGGGGAAACTTTGATTGTGAATATCTCTTAAACCATAAAGGTTTGAGAGATAAGACTTATATCGTTCTTCATGTTTTTTTAATGCCTACAAAATAAAATAAAGTTAAAACGAAGTATTACTATCCCTTTAATATCTACTTAGCATTCCAGGAAACACACTTTCAGAGGATCAATGAATTCATCATACATTCTGAAAATATGTTAGTCTCCAAAATACAGAAATTCTTCCTTTGATGAATGTAAAGGTAGACCATCCATTTTAATATTGGCTAAATGTGTAAAGTAGAAGAAGGTAAGAGAAACTGGTCCATATTACCATACCTTTACCAGCTCCTGAATAGGGCTTTAGATTACCAGCCATAAAAACGGCTATTTTGGACCTTTCATATCTCAAAAAATAATGGAACTAGTGAATAAGACATGGGTTCCAATAGTGTAGACAATAATTGTGCCATCTAATGCCCAAATTCCCCTGTTCACAACAAGCTCTGATGTAAAATGCTCATCAGTTAAGTTTAAACAATAAGGTTTATTTTCCAATGTTAATGTTCCAAGGGAGTGGAATTCAATAAGAATGTATAGTGAGTGCTGATTACTAAAGGGTTTTTTCTTTTTCTTTTATTTTTTTATGTACATTACCCAGTAAACACTGCTTTATAAGATGTCCTTCACCGTATCAGCATTTGTAGTTTATAATGTGCACTAGGTTTTTTTCTTTAGTATTTCATCTGTTGAATAAATTAACATTTATGGACATTTTGATTACAATATAAACAGTGTCACTAATCGATCCCAGCTCTCAAGATCTATGATAAAAATAATGTGTGTTATAGACACCTGTTATGCTCATTAAGGCTGGCCACTCATAATTATATGCTGATAAGCTTCATCATATGTTGACACCTAATTCAGTTCCTTGCATATTGAATCCACACAGACATAAAAATGGCTAATGGTCATATCATATTGCTAAACTCAAAGCTGCATTTGGGAAAACTTCCCATAATGAGGAAAGCAGCATCAGTGGCAAACTCAGCTGGAATGTAATTCAGACCTGTGTGGGAAATCTGGTATCTATCTCTCAATTAATCTTGGCTGTAGTCCTGACAAAGTCTTTGGGATGGCATGAATGTTGATAAGAGAAAGTGAAAATATTTCCCTGATCTTTTTTTTTTTATTTTAAACAAGACAAGTTTGTAACACATTTGCAGGGTTTATGTCAATAACTCATAAACTGCAAAATATCAGCTTGTTTTATCAAACAAGTGAAATTTTTGAGCTTTTGTTTTTGGAATTTAACATGAAAATGCTATTCAGACTTGGCATTGCTACCTCACCGTACCATTTGTGTTCTTTCAGCCCCTTGTATGCTACATAGATTTACCACTCATTGCACAGTAGCATCCAAGGAATTATTAAGGTGAACTATATACTTTTTGTATTTAATTATAAAAATATATTTCATTAATCTGATTTGAAAGATCATATATGTCTTGTGTAAACTGCTTGAATAAATCATATGCAGAAAAACAAGGGATGCTCAGCTCTTCAAAAAATACATGAGCATGTTTTATTGTAATTTTCTCCAATGTATTTCATCTTCCTGAAATGACCTTATTCTGTGTTGAATGGAAGGTCCACTTGCATCATCACTGATAACAGTGATGATGTGAGGGGTTCTCTTCCAATCTGATTTGATCCAAAATTCATAGAATGCTGGGTCAAGGAGGACCATGGGAAGGAAGGAAAGCTGTTAGTGCCTTCCAGTCGTCATGAAATATGACTTACATGAAAATGTAAGCAGTCAAGAGCAGCGGAAGAGCAGTAGTTAATAATTAAAGTATAAAATTCCAAGGTTTTGGAAGATAAACGTTTGTTTGAAGGCAGAGAAATATAAAATAGCTCATTTTTTCCTATATCCTATAACATCACTCTCATGTCAGGTAATTACATGGGTTATATTAATAGTTCATTTTCCTTCTCACTTGCATTTCTATGGAATTGGAGAAATGTTTCTCTTTTCAGCAGAAATTGCTGTGGGAAGGAAAATCAGGAGAAACTTACCAGCAGAGGGTTAAGCTCATTGCTTTCAATGAGTGAAATCTGCCTGCACCATGTTCCTACACTGCTTTTTGCCATCTCTGCATTCCTGATGACACACACACACGATTGTCAGAGAAGGGTTTCTGAAAACAATAAAATAGGATTTATGCAATTCTGAATCAATTGCACCTGCCTGTGAATAGACCAGAGCTGCATCCCTCTAGCTCAATGGTTTTGAAGGATTTGAACATTTCCTTTTAAGAGCACAGGTGAGTTAATCAATACGACTGAGTCTCTGATCAACAGACTTGTGTTCTAGCAGGGAAATTCCTAAGTCCTGGCCTGTTAGTGGCCACTGAGGGCATGGGTTGAGAACCTCTGCTCTAGCTGTTGTTGGATTGCATTTTTCACAACCCTCAGTTGGCAAACAGCCCACTCCTGGTATTGCCATAAGCAGTGTTCTTTATTGGGGTAACACACATAGTGATGAGGCTGAAAAAACACATGCAATCATCAGGTCCAGCCCATGCCAAATCACACCTGTTGATCCAGAGGACAGCAAAAAAAAAAATTAAGCCAATTCCAAATAACTCCAAGTGGGTAAAAAAATCATTCTTGACTCCAAATGGTCAGATAGTTCCCTGGATTAACAACCTATCTGCTTTTAATGCAACTGTCATAATTCTCAATATTGTTCTGTGCTAGATAGGTATTCATTACTTTTATTTTTTAAAACAGTCACAGTATCTGCAAGTATTAAACCTTTGTATCTCTGTGAGTTGATAGGGGCAAAAAAAGGGGGGTTCTGGGAATCTGGAAACTCCCTTTCAAGTTACCTCATGTGCACACACACACACACACACCCATATATATTACTCACCTCAGTTCTGAAAATGGAAAGAGCCTTTTCACTGGAATTCCCAGAGGAGGGAGTGGCCCTATTTTCTACAGATTTCTTCCCATGGTGAGAATTCCCATGCCAGTCTATATAAATTATAACACTTTCCTGAAAAATGGGTTCATAACTCCAAAACTGGCTGCTGTACTCCAGCAGCTGTCATGCCCATCACCATATACATGGCATACAGGACTGATTGAAGCTTTTATGCCTTGAACAAAGGCAAGAGGGCAAACATTCATAAGGGCCATTAAGAGTTTGCAGAGATAGTAAGGTAAGTGGAAGGTTAGTATTAGAAGGTGTCCGTTCTGCTTTAAACCAGAGTAGTTTTAAATGTCATTGACAAATGAGAAGCTAATAGTGCAATTTATTTCTACTCCAATTAGATAATACAATATTTATTATAAAAGTTGTTCTTTTTATGAGTAAAAAGCATTAAAAATGTTTACAGCATATTGTAACTAGATTGCACATACATAAAGCTTGGTCAAAGTTTCAAACAAATATGCTTGGGCTACGTAAATCTCTTTCACTGTCAATCATCCAGAAATAAGTGGGACGTCTTTTCCCATCCAAGAGCACAATGTAAAGCTCCTGCTTTGCTCATTCATTGTCATTAAGGAGCACAGTAAGAGCCAAAATGTGAGCTTTGTAAAGCTTGACCAGGTCTATTATGTGTGCTCAGACATTAGCATATACAAGAATCGTACCAAGATAAATGTGTGTATTTATTTACTATCTTGTCCATCCTTTTATATTCATTTATGGAGGGTGTTTATCTGGCTCACTGAGATTATAAATCATCATTGAAGTTGATGTACCAAGAAAAAATGTAACAATTCTGAAGCAAACCAAGTGCAAATTTGAATTGATTCACAGTGTATTGGAGATCTCGCTAGCATTAAAGGGGTTTAAAATGTGTCTCCTATGAGGCTGCGGGATTGCGGGATTGCCCCAGAATTACTCCAGTTAATCTGAGTATATCAGTCCTATTGTGTGGACTGCACATACAGACGTACTCATACATGGAAACCTTCTTGTTCTTTACCCCCAGTGAAACACACAGGGCTGGGGATAGGAGTTTCCACATGAAGCAATGTGAACAATTATGTTGGTGGGGTTTAATTAGGAAGCTATAGAGAAGCAATTTGTCCTGAAGTGGGCGGAATGGAGCAGCAGTGGGCAGGGAAAGTAGACTGGATTTCCACTGAATTCACCGAAAGAGAAAATCAGCCTCTGCACCCAAAGACCCAGTAATTCACTCTGAAACCCGGGGGTTCTGGGGCAGAACCAGAGAGGTACCAGGTATGGACATACTATAAGGAGTTTAGTTAGGGGTGGCTCTAGGTTTTTGGGGGTCCTAAGCAGAAAATTTACTCCCGCATATGCATATCTAATAAGACATTGCCATCTGATTTTGTTTACATGCATCACCGGTACTTTATAAGCACTGTGGGGCCCTGTGACCAATTTGAGGCCCTAAGCAGCCATTAATTCTGCTTGTATTGGAGCGACACAACTAAGTTTAGTGAAAAACGATATCTGTCCAGTGGTGGCACTACCGTATAAGCAGAATAAGCAGCTGTACCGCCAAAGAAGGTAAACAGAATCAGATGGCAATGACTTTTAGCGACGCAAGATCATTTTTCACTTAGGCCACCAAAAATCTAGAGTTGTCCCTGTCATTACTGCTGTTATATTAAATGGAATCTGTCAATAATTATTTTGTGTACAAAACTTTTGAAGAACAACTGTGCCCTGGCAATAAGTGGCTCCTCATCTGTTTAACAGAAGAATGAACCTACCATTAGGGTTGCCACCCAGCCGGTATTTTACCGGCAGGCCGGTAAAAAATTGGCTTCTGTCCAATGTTAAGTCTATGGAGGGAATGCCATGGCCGGTATTTTTTTGAAGAAAAGGTGGCAACCCTACCTACCATACCTGTGAACTTTGTTTTCTGGAGTCCCTGGAGGGGACTGCTGTGGTGCTGCTGGGAAATATAAATGACTTGATTCATGTCAGAAAGGGTCAGTGCTTATACACAAGTGGGGGTGGGACTTAACAGACATAATAAAAGGGATGGGAAGTGGGAGGAGCTGGGTGGGGAAGGAGAAGAAGAGGGCGGGAAGTGGGAGGAACTGGGTTGGAAAGAGCAGAAGTGGGCAGAGTTTCTTAAGAATCATTGTCTGTCCCCAGAGACCCCATAATTAGCTGCTAAAACCGGAGTCTCCAGGGCAGATCCAGAGAGTTCCCAGGTATGTATACTACCTCAGTATGTGTCCTTCATACAACAGTTTGAAATATTTATTTCACGTTTATGGCATTTGAACTTTGCTGTAAGAATGTTACATGATTCCAAAGGGCCACGAGAGCAGCTTTCTTTCTTTGCTTAATTGCACTGAGACTAATAAAACCTACAATGAAGACATCTCTAGTATCCAAGGGGTTAATGCAGAATATCTCATTAATGTACTGATTTATGATCTCTGCCAGAAAAAATATAATTGTCAGCTTTTTTATTTCAATAAGATATCCTTGTTATTACTGCCCATAGCATCATCCCATGTACATGAACCCTTTAAAGGGATAGTAATGTTTCACAATAAAAGTAGCTCAGATTAATCTTCCTAGTATTTGGGCCATGGAGAGTGTTATTTCAATTCTGTCAGAGTTGTAGTTCAAGGGTAATTGATTGATAAAGTATCCCCCTCCCACCCCTTTTACTGAAGTAACACTGCTCACCAAATAACAGCAAGACTGTCTGGATGGATCGCAGAGAGGGACAATCTTCAGTGAGCATAAGGAAAACCTGAAAAACCTGTCAAGGGGGCAGGGTTATCCTTATGCTCACAGTAAGAATATTGTCCATTGCTGTGAGCTGTCTAGTCAAGAGACCAGATTCCACATCTACATACCTGGGAACTTGCCAAGTTTCACCCTGAGACTCTGGATTTTGAGTGGTGTCTCCAGATGAAGCCTGTAGTTCTCTGGGACATTAAGAAAAAAAAAAAACTTTGCGAGCTGGTAGCCCATTGAAATTGGTCATAGATAGGAGGAAGCGTGCGCATGTCGGTTATCACCATGCGCACGTTGTTGTGTTGCTTTGGTCCACCAGGTTGATGAGGTGAGCTCTAAGGAGCGGGATCAATAGGATGAGCTGTGGAGACTCCTTACACTAGCTGGCTGTAAGGACTGTGATCATTCAATTACTCTTGAACTACAACTCTTATAGTACTGATATAACACTCTCCATGGCCCAAATACTATGAAGATTAATTGGAGCTGCTTTTATTGTGAAACACTACCATCTCTTTAAGAACCAGAGGAGTACGAAAAACTTTACTTTGTAAGGCGTTGCACACCCCTCTGCAGACATAAGTAATGTTATGTCTGCAGATCGCATTTAGAATACATTGCAAATATCCTCTTCTTAAATTAGATGTGGTAATCAGTAGCCGCTTCCTCTAGACTGGTGATAATGTGCAAAACCCCATGGAGAGGGAGACTTGTTTTGATAACAAACAGCTGGCATCAAATGGTTGGGCACCCCTTCCTGTACATTTAACTCTTTAAGTACGTTGCAATGCGTTGGATACCTCACAGGCAATCAAAGGGTTAATCATTGTTAGCATTCTGATTTCATATACCTTTTAAATCAGAATAATATTTCTTGGAAAATCAAAGTTAAAAAGCAAATATTTACACAGTAGAGAAGCATTAACTTTAGATCAAATACAGAAGGATGGAGCTGCAGGTCTTGCACAAAAGGATTGAGAAGGTTATTACCAGGGGACAAATAAATTGAGTGTCAGTATCTAGTACCCCTGCATGTAACAAGCAGATATATCTGATTCATCTATGATTCATCTGATTCATCTATGATTCTGATTCATCTATGATTCATCTATGGCACAGTAAAGTTATTCTCGCTTTCAAGGGATAGTAATGTTTCACAATAAAAGCAGCTCCAATTAATCTTCATAGAATTTGGGCCATGGCGAGTATTATTTCAATACTGTCTGAGTTGTAGTCCAAGAATAATTGAATGGTAAAGTATCCCCCTCCCGCCCCTTTTACTGATATAACACTGCTCACCTTAGAGCAGGAAGATTGTCCAGATGGATCACACAGAAGGACAATCTTCAGTGAGCATAAGGAAAAAAACCTGTCAGAGGGGAAGAGTTTTCTTTATGATCACAGTAAGAAGTTTGACCTTTGCTTTGAGATGTCTGGTCCCAGGACCAGATTCCACATCTGAAGGGAGTTGGCTTACACTAGGTAAAAGGGGCAGGAGGGGGACATTTTATCATTCAATTACTATTGAACTACAACTCTGACAGTATTGAAATAACACTCTCCATGGCCCAAATACTATGAATATTAATAGGAGCTGATTTTTTGTGAAACATTACTATCCCTAGAGCTACTGTAAGTGATAGAGAGGTGTAAGAGTAATTAGTGAACAATACAATTGGCCTTATGCATAAAAACAAAAGTGAGTAATCATGAGGCAAACTAGCTGAACAAGATGGAGCTTTTTAACAGCTTGAAAGCTAGAAAGATCCCAAACGTAGCCAGCATTCAAGGGGATAAAAGTACCATTTAACCCTTTGAGTGATAGATAGGTATCCAACGAATTGCAATGAGCTAGTTACCACTCTGGAAATTAAGGAGTTAAAGTAGAACTGTTTATTTTTAACAAATATGTAATTTTGGAAGAGCTTTTGTTATCACCAACATTTATGTTAACAATAGTTTATGAGATGTTTAGCTTTATGTATTTATTGATTCATGCAAATACGCGAGTACTGACTGACAGGAATGGCAGTTAGGATGGGGAGCAGTGTGGAATGTTAGTATCTGGCTGGCATGCCTGTCACTACTGTTTAATTTACATAAAAAGCTGAATATAAAGCACAAAAACTGTTTGAAATAAAAAATGACCAATATAAATATATGTCATATGAAAAATCATATATTTTTTACAATGTGAGAGTTCTATTCTAAATCAAATGGAAGATATATTCCCCCCCTCCACAGTGCCATTGGTTTGACCCAAGATTGTGCCGTTCTGCTCTTATACGTAAAGCCCAAAGAGGGCAATTCATAAAACTGGAGTTATAAAGAAATCATCTGTAAAATTGTCAAAAAGCAACATAAGGATATGTATTAATGTTTAGCGACATGGGGATATTTATAAAATTGACTTTATTTATAAAATTTAATTTACTTCTTTGTAAATATAACCTGACATTGTGAACTTTAGCCACAGTTCTTAAACATAAACTAAGAATGTTTTTTAAAAAATCTCCCCCTAAAGAAATTTGCTAATTGCATCAAAAATTAAAGTTTTGTGACTAACTCAACAGACATAATCTGTTCTTAATGCAGATATATAGTAATAGTTAAATATGTGAAAACAATATTCTCACTCACAAATTGTCAGACATATTTATAAAATTGACATTACAAATGTGACCAAACTTTGTCAATTTTAGCAACAGTTATTGATTGTACACTAACAATGCTTTTTATAATTCTCCTCTCATTTTTGCTAAGTGTTAACTCCAGTCAGTCAACTGACTGAAAAGTAGAGTAGAAATGGTCCAAATAAAAACTGTATCTCAATATATATTTATAAAGATATTTGCTAACTGTGCCAACAATAAAGGCAGTTTTAGTGATTCGATCTTAACTCCAGGTGTAACCTATTTGTCATGGAAATATATATTGACGAGTGTAAAAGCCTGTGTACATGGGCCAAGGTCCGGGTGATGTTAACCCTTTGAGTGCCAGAGGGTTACGCAACGCATTGCTTTGCAAAGTAGTGCGTACCCCTCTGGCACTCATAGGGTTAAGAGGCCGGTCCTGCTCTGTGTCCTGCCGCTGACACACTCATGCACTGTTGAGACTGCCCAAAAGCACAGAATGCTCCCAGCACAGAACTCCCAGCATTCTGTGCATTCGGGCAGGCTCTGCTGCGCATGATGGCTTCTGACAAACATCTTAGCCAATTATTATATAGGATAGTTATATGTGTGAAAAAATATTCTCAGTCTCAAATTTTCTCAGAATACTCTGAGTTAGATATATTTCTAAATTTTACTGAAACATGGGTCATGAATATTAGCAATAATTATTAAACATACACTAAGAAGGCTTTTTTTGTACATCTCTCCCAATGTTCCTTATGATAGAGTGATCCAGTCAATATTATGATGGAGAAAATCCTCCCAGGTGCCTGATTAACCCCTTAGCGACCCTTGACGTACCAGGACCGTCAAGGGTAAATGTGACCGAACGACCCTTGACGGTCCTGGTACGTCAAGGGTTAAACTCTTCCATCGCGGCCGCACGGAGCGATGGAAGAGTTCAAGCCGCTTGTTACTAAGTGTCCCGGTATCGGGACACTTAGTAACAAGCGGCTGAAACATTGTTGCAACATGCGATTCGCTTCAAAAGCGAATCACATGTTGCAAAACCTGAATGACAGGGACAGTATTTGTAAATACTGTCCCTGTCAGATCTCTCTGCCTCCCTCCACCTTGCATACTGCTAAGGTGGAGAGAGACAGAGGGAGATGGTGTTCCAGTGTGCCTGTTAAAAAAAATAAATAAAAAAAAAAGTTTAAATAAAGAAAATTAACTCTTTGATCACTGTTCTGCAGTGATCAATAAGTGCCCCCCCATCTGATCACTCTTGGAGTGATCAATTTGCTGCAGATCAGTGTTTTCTGATCTGTTGGACACCCCCCATCCCCCTTGAATTTTTTTAGATTTTTTAAAAATTTTTAAAAATTTTTAAAAAATTTTTTAATTTTTTTTTTTTTTTTTTTTTTTTTTTATATTAAATATAGTTTAGGTATTTTGGTAGGTAGTTGGGTAGGTTTAGTGTAGACGTGTGTTAGGGAAAGTTTTAGGGATAGATTTAGGTTTAGGGGGAAAAAAAAAAAAAAAAAACCAAACCCCCCCCCCCAAAAAAAAATATATATATAATAAGCGCAGTTTAGATAGGTAGTTCAATTGGGTTAGGTAGGTTCAGGATATACGTAGGTTAGGGTAAGTTTTAGGGTTAGATTTAGGTTTAGGGATAGCGTAAGAAAAATAAAAAACCCAAAAAACCCCAAAACCCCCCCCCAAAAAAAAAAAATATATATATATATAATAAGTGCAGTTTAGATAGGTAGTTCACTTGGGTTAGGTAGGTTCAGGATATACGTAGGTTAGGGTAAGTTTTAGGGTTAGATTTAGGTTTAGGGATAGCGTAAGAAAAAAAAAAAAACCAAAAAACCCCAAACCCCCCCAAAAAAAAAAATATATATAATAAGTGCAGTTTAGATAGGTAGTTCACTTGGGTTAGGTAGGTTCAGGATATACGTAGGCTAGGGTAAGTTTTAGGGTTAGATTTAGGTTTAGGGATAGCGTAAGAAAAAAAAAAGTTTTTTTAGTGGGCAAAATGCAGCGCAGGTACAGCGTTGAAGAGGCATATGCCTTTTTGGCATCTGACTCTGAGGCAACAGACACTGCGTCAGATTTTGACATAGCGCAGTTTTCAGAAAGTGAGAGCAGCTCTAGTGATGACGCTGGGCCTTCTGTCAAGAAAAGACGCACTGCCCCAAGAGCTGCTCTGGCAACTGCCCCAGCACCTGACAAAAGAACTGCCCAAAGACCTACCAAAATACCTGCCCAAAGAAATGCCCCAAGTGCTGCCCCAAGAGCTGCCCTGGCAACTGCCCCAGCACCTGCCAAAAGATCTGCCCAAAGACCTACCAAAGAAATGCCCCAAGTGCTGCCCCAAGAGCTGCCCTGGCAACTGCCCCAGCACCTGCCAAAAGATCTGCCCAAAGACCTGCCAAAAGGCCTGCCCAAAGAAATGCCCCAACACCTGCCACTCCGGATCCTAATGAATGGGTATCAATTTATGCCCACAAATCTCAGAATTCACAGGCAACCCAGGGATTCAAATTGATGTGGAAGGATTTATCCATGATCATTTTTTTGATTTGTTTTTGGGGGAAGACATTTTAGGTGAAATTGTTTCCCAAACCAATTTGTATGCAGCCCAGTATACTGCCGCCAACCCTAAGTGTGAAAAACGCTGTTTTTTTTTTTTTACTTACGTCATGGTTTACGAGGGATTGGTGGTAAAATGGCTGTGTATAAAATTGGAAAACACACCTAAAACGAGAGCCTGGGGTGTCTACTTTCCAAAAATATACACTTTTGGGGGGAAATCTTAAAAAAAGAGCACTGTTACACAGCCCCAAATGAGACATGGCACCAGTAACGCAAGCTGTGAAGATTCAAAGTGTGAACCTGGAAACGTGCATGTTCCAATTTGGCCCCCGTAACTCCCCCAAACCATGAGAAAGCTATGCATATGGGGTATTGCCGTACTCAGAAGAAGGAGCTGAACACTATTCAATTCAGTTTATAAAATCTTCACCTATTCTGTGCTTGAAATTCACATCAAAATTGAAGGCAAAGTGTGAAAAATGCTGAATTTTTTTTACTTACGTCAAATTTTCACAGGATTGGTGGTAAAATGGCAGTGTATAAAATTGGAAAACACACCTAAAACGAGAGCCTGGGGTGTCTACTTTCCAAAAATATACACTTTTGGGGGGAAATCTTAAAAAAAGAGCACTGTTACACAGCCCCAAATGAGACATGGCACCAGTAACGCAAGCTGTGAAGATTCAAAGTGTGAAACTGGAAACGCGCATGTTCCAATTTGGGCCCCGTAGCTCTCCCAAACCTTGAGAAACCTATGCATATGGGGTATTGCCGTACTCAGAAGAAGGAGCTGAACACTAAACAATGTATTTTTAAAAATCTTCACCTATCATGTGCTTGAAATTCACATCAACATTGAAGTGCAAGTGTGAAAAATGCTGTTTTTTTAACTTACGTCAAGATTTACGAGCGATTGGTGGTAAAATGGCTGCGTAAAAAAATTGAAAACATACATAAAATGAAAGCCTGGGGTGTCTACTTTCCAAAAATATATACTTTTGGGGGGAAATGTTAGAGTGGAGCATTGTTACACAGCCCCAAATGAGACATGGCACCAGTGATGCAAGCTGTGAAAATTCAAAGTGTGAAACTGGAAACGCGCATGTTCCAATTTGGGCCCCGTAGCTCTCCCAAACCTTGAGAAACCTATGCATATGGGGTATTGCCGTACTCAGAAGAAGGAGCTGAACACTAAACAATGCATTTTTAAAAATCTTCACCTATCATGTGCTTGAAATTCACATCAACATTGAAGTGCAAGTGTGAAAAACGCTGTTTTTATAACTTACGTCAAGATTTACGAGCGATTGGTGGTAAAGTGGCTGCGTAAAAAAATTGAAAACATACATAAAATGAAAGCCTGGGGTGTCTACTTTCCAAAAATATACACTTTTGGGGGGAAATGTTAGAGTGGAGCATTGTTACACAGCCCCAAATGAGACATGGCACCAGTGATGCAAGCTGTGAAAATTCAAAGTGTGAAACTGGAAACGCGCATGTTCCAATTTGGGCCCCGTAGCTCTCCCAAACCTTGAGAAACCTATGCATATGGGGTATTGCCGTACTCAGAAGAAGGAGCTGAACACTAAACAATGCATTTTTAAAAATCTTCACCTATCATGTGCTTGAAATTCACATCAACATTGAAGTGCAAGTGTGAAAAACGCTGTTTTTTTAACTTACGTCAAGATTTACGAGCGATTGGTGGTAAAATGGCTGCGTAAAAAAATTGAAAACATACATAAAATGAAAGCCTGGGGTGTCTACTTTACAAAAATATATACTTTTGGGGGGAAATCTTAGAGTGGAGCACTGTTACACAGCCCCAAATGAGACATGGCACCAGTGATGCAAGCTGTGAAAATTCAAAGTGTGAAACTGGAAACACGCATGTTCCAATTTGGGCCCCGTAGCTCTCCCAAACCTTGAGAAACCTATGCATATGGGGTATTGCCGTACTCAGAAGAAGGAGCTGAACACTAAACAATGCATTTTTAAAAATCTTCACCTATCATGTGCTTGAAATTCACATCAACATTGAAGTGCAAGTGTGAAAAACGCTGTTTTTTTAACTTACGTCAAGATTTACGAGCGATTGGTGGTAAAATGGCTGCGTAAAAAAATTGAAAACATACATAAAATGAAAGCCTGGGGTGTCTACTTTCCAAAAATATATACTTTTGGGGGGAAATGTTAGAGTGGAGCATTGTTACACAGCCCCAAATGAGACATGGCACCAGTGATGCAAGCTGTGAAAATTCAAAGTGTGAAACTGGAAACGCGCATGTTCCAATTTGGGCCCCGTAGCTCTCCCAAACCTTGAGAAACCTATGCATATGGGGTATTGCCGTACTCAGAAGAAGGAGCTGAACACTAAACAATGCATTTTTAAAAATCTTCACCTATCATGTGCTTGAAATTCACATCAACATTGAAGTGCAAGTGTGAAAAACGCTGTTTTTTTAACTTACGTCAAGATTTACGAGCGATTGGTGGTAAAATGGCTGCGTAAAAAAATTGAAAACATACATAAAATGAAAGCCTGGGGTGTCTTCTTTCCAAAAATATATACTTTTGGGGGGAAATGTTAGAGTGGAGCATTGTTACACAGCCCCAAATGAGACATGGCACCAGTGATGCAAGCTGTGAAAATTCAAAGTGTGAAACTGGAAACGCGCATGTTCCAATTTGGGCCCCGTAGCTCTCCCAAACCTTGAGAAACCTATGCATATGGGGTATTGCCGTACTCAGAAGAAGGAGCTGAACACTAAACAATGCATTTTTAAAAATCTTCACCTATCATGTGCTTGAAATTCACATCAACATTGAAGTGAAAGTGTGAAAAACGCTGTTTTTTTAACTTACGTCAAGATTTACGAGCGATTGGTGGTAAAATGGCTGCGTAAAAAAATTGAAAACATACATAAAATGAAAGCCTGGGTGTCTACTTTCCAAAAATATATACTTTTGGGGGGAAATGTTAGAGTGGAGCATTGTTACACAGCCCGAAATCAGACATGGCACCAGTGATGCAAGCTGTGAAAATTCAAAGTGTGAAACTGGAAACGCGCATGTTCCAATTTGGGCCCCGTAGCTCTCCCAAACCTTGAGAAACCTATGCATATGGGGTATTGCCGTACTCAGAAGAAGGAGCTGAACACTAAACAATGCATTTTTAAAAATCTTCACCTATCATGTGCTTGATATCAACAGTAGTATTGAAATGTAAGTGTGAAAACTGCAAAAAAACAAAATATTACCACAATTTTGAAATTTTTTTCTGGAAAAATAGCTGCATGAAAAACTCCAAAATTCTCCTGATTATTTACCTTATGTTGTCTAGTTTTCAGAAACATATACCTTTGTGGGACATTTTTGGTTCTGGCACCGTCAGCTAAGCTATGATGCTCACATGCCAATTGTTGAGAAATTACAAGTTGGAAATAATGGCATCCATCTTGTAATATTTACCTTGTAAATGTGAGGAAGTGATTGAAATACTAGGCATATGGGGTATTCTTATATTCAGGAGAAGCAAATGAATATATTTAGGGGTATTTTTTTGTCATAAACTAATTGTATGCAAATCCTGACACGAAAATATAAGCAAAATGTTGTTTTTTTTTCAATTTTTTCCTCTTTTTTTCTATTTTAATCAAATTAAACAATGAGGTATTCATATAATTGTGGTATCAAAAGAAAGCCCTACTTGTGTTTAAAAAAACAGTATATAATTTATGTGGGTGCACAAAAGGAATTAAAGAGAAAATATGGTTGAACAAAGACATAGTCAAAAAAGTCAAAATTGCTCCGGTCCTTAAGTCAAATCAAACTCAGATTTTCCCGGTCCTTAAGGGGTTAATCACCTGTACTTCCTAACATTACTCAGCATCCTTCATGTACCCCTCAAATATCCATTTCATTCCATTAGGAACTAAAACTAATTACATACATTGTATTGCTGGCCTTTTTAGTCAGAACAATTAATAATTAAAATAATTAAATAAATAAATAAAAACTTGTAGTGGTTGGTACAATTTCATCTACTTTCTGGATGGATGTACTAATACAATTTCACACTAAACTAGGTATTCTAACCCACAGTGCTATGCAATTAATTACTACTTACACCTCCTGCACCAAGGAGAAGGTGGTGGAGAAGTGACTCTTGTTTAACTCTTTCAGTGCTAGGAATGTGTAGGACACCCATCTGGCAATCATTCAAGTGAACCAGTGGAAAAACTACTTATTCAAAGGCCCCACCGCAAACAATTTTTTGGGCCTTCATCACAAACATATTTTCACAGAGTCCTAACTAGACCCTAGTGGACCTTGGGGCCAGTTTGGATGCTGTGTCCCGATGCAGCTGCACCCTCTGTAAATACACTCCTGAAGTGAAGTTTGTGTTTTGTATAAAATGATATACGTAAGCAACATTAACATGTAGGGAGACTCTTAACTTTTTCATGATCATATGTGGGAACTCTCCTGATGTGCCCCGGAGACTCTGGTTTTTGCAGTCAATTACGGAGTCTCCTCAGACAGACTGATTTTACTGTGCTGGTGAGTTTCTTATGAAACTCTGCCCACTTCTTCTCCTTCCCACACTGTTCCTCCCAATTCCGTCCTACTTCTTCTCCTTCCCACCCTGTTCCTCCCACTTCCCTCCCATTTTTTCTCCTTCCCACCCTGTCTTACCTACTTCCCACCCACTTCCTGCCACTTTATGATACAGGTCATTAAAGGAATAGTAATACTTCGTTTTAT
Source organism: Rhinophrynus dorsalis (assembly GCA_037306005.1). Classification (NCBI taxonomy): domain Eukaryota; kingdom Metazoa; phylum Chordata; class Amphibia; order Anura; family Rhinophrynidae; genus Rhinophrynus; species Rhinophrynus dorsalis. The sequence continues at coordinate 113,256,808 of CM074718.1, forward strand.
CTTTATTTTATGTTGTAGGCATTAAAAAAACTCAAAGAACTATATAAGTCTTATCTCTCAAACATTTACGGTTTGAGAGATATTCACAAGCAAAGTTTCCCCTCACTGACCGAAACGGTCAAGGCTGCCATCTAGCTGTCAGATTTGGAATCCAGTCCGCAGATCATCTGGTGGCTCTTCAGCAGAGCCTAGATCTCAAGATTTAAAAATAACTATTTCATTGGAAGGGTATAAAAAGTGTGCTTGCAAACCAGGAGCACTTTATAGACTATTCGAATGAAGTAGTTCTTCTTATATCTCACGATCTCGGCTCTGCTGCAGAGCCACGGCCGGTCCACAGACCAGATTCCAAATCTGACAGCTAGATGGCAGACTTGACCATTTTGGTCAGTGAGGGGAAACTCTGCTTGTAAATATTTCTCAAACCATAAAGGTTTGAGAGATAAGACTTATATCGTTCTTCATGTTTTTTAATGTCTACAAAATAAAATAAAGATAAAACAAAGTATTACTATCCCTTTAAGCCCTGCGTTCACCAGCTACTAAGTCCCGCCTCTCTGTAACACAGTTTGCATCATTTTTATCCCTCCACATGAGCCCACTACTGGGGCTTAAGAAGACAAAGTTATCAGGTATGTTCATGGCAAGCACACAGAATATGGGGTTGAGATCCATTTTTAAAACCAGTAACAACAATATCCAGGGACAGCAGGATGCAGAGATGTGGAGTCAAACTAATGGACTGCCTTGGAAATCACTGACATTTGGCAGCTATGCATTCCTGCAAATTGTGGAGAATTGTAAAATTCATGGAAACGTATTTATCAACAAGAATGGGAGCAACTCTGGAGCAAACCAACTGCACTACATGGCAAGAAAATGGAATGCCCCTGGATTTCAATGGGTCTTTTACTCACTTGCCTGCTAGAGAGGTCTACGGTACATTGTGTTGTAATATGCTAGAGACCTCTGCAGCAATCAAGGGGTTAAAAGCACCATCATAAATCAATGGGAATTGTATTTGTTCTGTGTGATACAGTTGGTTTCCCAGAATTACCTGACATTTGTCTTTACCCATACCACTCTATATAGAATCCTATTTGTTAATAATACTGTCCTTTTTAGAACTGTGTCCTCTGTTTCACTTATCACTGCTCTCCATGTTATACTGTTAAAAAGTTGTCCTTGTATTCATTGTATGCTTATATGTTAACCGTAAACAGACAACTTCAGTGCTAGAGCCTGCCTAACCAAAGGCACCTTTCAAACCAATAATATTTATTGGTGTAAATAAACAGTAAGCAAAAGCAATAGACATATGAGGCCCCTCCCCCAGTTTTAAAAGTTGTTCACATATACATGAAATATACAGTATTTGATACAGATGTGTCCTATTTTATGGAACTTAGGTTGTAATTCAGCATGGTATAGAGCAGCAATTCTGGAGTAAAATAACTGCACCACAGAGGCAAATTCCCCAGTTCCTCACTGATTTAAATGGGGCTTTTAACCCCTCGAATGTATTCTTTTTCAGCAGGACTGCCAGTCAGAGCACATGTGTAGAGGGCCAGATCAAATTGACTAGTGGAGCATATTTTCTTCTCTGAATTAGAAGATGGTGGAGGATGTTAACCATCAGCATAATGCCCTAAAATCTGATGGACCAACATTTTCCTCCAAGGACATGTGACATTTTTGAGTTTGGCCAGGAGTGGGCAACAGCGGTTCTTCAACTGTTGTTGGAGTAAAACTCTCATCATCCTCACTCATCCAATGGCCAGATGAAGATGACATAAACTGTAGTCCAAAATCAGCTGAGGTGTTGCTGTGGCCCACCCTTGGAATAAATGGTACCCGTACCCTCTATCTCAATGTATAAATTGGGTATGTTCTCTATACTTCATATTTATACTGCTGCCCTAAATCTTGAGCTTTCATTCTGCCATGGATTTATAATTTAATTTTACATCTTTTTGACTGCCCTTTAACTAAATCTTGAAAAAGTACCGTACATTTCTCACCTTACTACATGCAAGTAGGTAAAACTTAGGCAAAGTCACAACTAGAAAATATATGCATAAAACTTTGATGTTTTGTTGGTTATTATTACTGACGTTATCAGCTAAACTGCTAACATGTTACCCAGCTGTGTAAATCAAATACAATCTGACCTTGAATAAAAGAATGTTGAAGATAAGACGATCAGTTGTTTATTTTATCATTACTCTGTATAGCAGTGGTGCCAGGCTGACATTCTTTCAGCATTGCTTAGGCATGATGTCTTGTAGCATTTATATTTGGACGGCAGTTCTTCAGGAAAAGGTTATGATCTCATCTGCTACCTATAATGGTTGTTTCTTTTCCTAAGGACAGGACATAAAGTTATATTTAATAAGTTGTTATGAGATGCCAAAGCTGTTATACAGACTAATTAAAGATACTACTGAAATATTTTCTTTTAAAGACTTGTTGGTATCACTGTCATACTGACTTAAGTAAGGGTTCTAGCATTCATTTTGAGTTGTTCAGCAGTTGTCAACTAAGAATTTAAAGGGATAGTAATACTTTGTTTTATCTTTATTTTATTTTGTAGGCATTAAAAAAACACGAAGAACGATATAAGTTTTATCTCTCAAACCTTTATGGTTTGAGAGATATTCACAAGCAAAGCTTCCCCTCCCGCCCCTTTTACCTAGTGTAAGCCATCTCTTCTCAGATGTGGAATCTGGTTGTAAGACCAGACAGATAACAGAAAGGGACAATCTTCTTCCTATGAGAACAATGAAAGCCCTGCCCCCCCCTTGACAGGTTTTTCAGGTTTTTCCCTTATCTTAATTGAAGATTGTCCCTCTCTGCAATCTACCTGGGAACCTCCCTTCTGCTCTGGCTGAGCAGTGTTACATCAGTAAAAGGGGCGGGAGGGGGATACTTTGTCATTAAATTACTCTTGAACTATAACTCTGACAGAATTGAAATAACACTCTCCAAAGTCCAAATACTATGATGATTAATTAGAGCTGCTTTTATTATGAAACATTACTATCCCTTTAACTCTTTGGATGCTAAAGATATCTCCAACATATTGCAAACTCTCTAGCATCCGATAGCTTAAATTAAAGTGGATCTGCCAATATGCAGCTTTTATTCTCATTAACTGTAACTGGTCAAACTGCCCAATGGTTTTAGAAATGTTTGATTTTTGTAATTAGGCACTCTGTAATCAGCAGAGCTGAGTTTTCTGGCATGTGTGATAAAGCCTATATAATTATTTACTCACCTATCCACAGATCCACTTTAAGTATGATAAAAGCTTGAGGTCTGTGTATTGGTATTGATGCTTGTCATTCTCTATAATGACCCTGAATGATTATGCTCTAAGCATGTCATATTTTCTATATAATGTTGTCTCACATTTAATCATTTGATTATCAAAGAGGTATCCAACACATTGCATTACAAAACGTTGGATCAGGGGCATAGAAACCGGGGAAGGGGGGCACCCCACCCCCCAGAAGTCATGCGGGGGACAGATAATGTCGAAAAAAAAAAACAGGCACTAGACGTACCGGTCCGGGTGGCACAGGCTCTGGGTGACCTACAGGAGGGGAGTGCACTGCTTGGCAGAGTAGAGTGGACCACAGATAGAGGAGCTTCTGTATCCTCTACTCTGGTCTGACAAGCTGCACACCGAGCGCAACGAGCAGCTTCCTGTCACACCGGGTAGAGGATCAGAAGCTCCTCTACTGTGGTCCGCTCGGCTACTCTACAAAGAAGGTACAGAGGGACTGGGGGGGGCAAAGTGACACACAGGAGGGCTGTTGGGGGACAAAATCTAGGCAATAGTGCATTACTTAAAGTATCATTTCCAGTTGTTGTAAGTGGAATAACTGAAATATATGCTAAACGTTTGCTTAATTTCTGTGACATGATTAATAAAGAACTGTTAATTTTTTTGTGAAAACTGTACCTTTTTTTGTGAGGAATTTCACACACACACACACACACACACACACACACACACACACACACACACACTTAAAATTTAATGTTACAAACAATTCCTAGTTTACTGAATAAGAATGCTATCCCCCCAGATTTGTGGGGGTTCCTACGCCTCTGCGTCGGATATCACACTGGTACTCAAATGTTTAATGGATCTTGTTGTCAGCACCAATAGTATAGCAAGCTGGCCCAAGCCCCAGAGCCTTTTGGATACCTATCAAGTCCTCTGACCGATATAAATAGTTATAAGCCAACTAAGGATATCAGTTGTTGACCAAAACAGCTGCAGAGCCACAGATTGTCCAAAACATCTCTAGGCCAAAGGTGGGCATCTTGAGGCCCTCCAGCTGTTGGCCGCTATATTTGAATTGTAGTCCACAGCAGCTGGAGGGCCACCGGTTACTCATCTCTGCTCTAGGCAAACATGGACAAGAACTAGTAGTAGAGATGTTAGTTATAATCACACACAGAGATATCAACTCATGACCATACACTTTCACACATACTATTCACTGAAGCTTTATCATTCACTATTAGTTCTGATACTTCTCAGTAACAAGACACATATGCTAATTTCCATAGTTATCTTATCATTTAGTCATTTGTCTCCATCTTCCTATAGTAATACAGGCCAATCTACAATTTGCAGTAGACAGTGATTCTCAGACCGTGTTCCAATGAACTCCTGGGTTTCCTGAAGAAGTATGAGGGGTTCCACAGAACGAATCTCAGTAATGGGGGGAACAAGGCTGGAGTGGCAGACAGTGTATGTGCAGTTCTGTTACTAACAGTAGAAATATATGAAACATTTCTGATGTATTCTCTGTTAGATTTCTCTTGTAAAACAATAACCTAGCCTGTTCTATCAGATTGAGTTGCTTCGTCTCATTATGGTGCAGTTCAATAAGCTAAAGTGGAAAAAAAAATGGCAAACCAGCTGCACCATTGGAGACAATTAAAACCATCCCAAATACCCATAGATTTAAATGGGGGTTTAATGAATGTTAGAGGTGCAGATGATCTCTCTAGGCACTGTGACCAAAGGGTCCACATCTGCTATGCAAATTACCCGTTGGATTGGTCACCTTAAGGGTAACAGGGGAATTCAGACATGGACCCCTTGCTCACAGTGCCTAGAAAGATCAGCTGCACCTCACTGACAAGGTCCAACAAGGCAGAAACGTACGTCTGGGTTTGGCTGCTTCTCTTATTCAGAGAGGAATTTCTTGGTACTTTGTGGCTGGACTGCTTTTTGGTAGGATCAGTATGATATGCTTTAGGATATTTCCTCTCTGTGAAAGGCACTAGTGAGCTAAAAGAGATTGCACCCTGGGTAGGACACTTCCTATAGAGCCTCCTCACTTCAAGGGTAGGCTCATTGCTAGTTGAGTATCTATGACCAGCTCTTTGCACAGTTCTTAGTACAGCAGCTTCTATTTATTTGTACTCCTCACTTTCTGCTCGATAGATGTGTTGTACTAGGTAACACACAACCATACCTGAGAACTCTCTCCAGAAGTGGTGAATTTCCTGTGAAACTCCACCCGCTTCTCCTCTTTCTCACCCTGTTCCTCCCACTTCCTGCCTACTTCACAAGTACAGTGTTGATAAACCGCACCCAATTAAGCCCCACCTCCTTTATATTGCAAATCGTGTTGCGGCACGTGAGCCCTCTCTGAGAGTTCAAAAGGATGACGCTCACACGTATGGACACAACAGGAAGTGAGGTGTGCAATGAAAAACTGCTTCCTCCACCCTGCTGAAAAACAGCACACACCATATATGTGACTCTTAACTCTTTGAGTGTCACAAAGGCTTTGCAATGCACTGGATATCTCTTTAGCACTCAGAGGTCCATATGTTCAAAAGAAAAGTTGAGGCATTCTGGGGCAAACCATTCACTATAGGAGAGAACAAAAAATCCCCATTGATTTAAATGGGGATTTTAAACCCATGAATGCAAGAGAGACTCCAACACACTGCAAAGCAATGCGCTGGAGACCTAGCATTCAAGGGGTTAAATTCCCCATTTAAATCAATGGAATTGTAGTGCACCCTTATAGTGCAAATGGTTTGTCCCAGAATTTCTCCACTTTTCTTTTGAACGCATGGCCCTTTATCATGTTTATACCCATAAGATCTTACAAAAACTTTAGCATAGATTGGGTGCCAGCAACAGTAAAAAGAGTATTAACACTATCTATAGTCAGTTACTCACCAGTATTAGTCTAAGAAAACTACAAAAATAAAGTATTTGGAGAAACCCTTACAGTTTGAGAGATATTCACAGCTAAAGTTTCCCTTTTCCTGCTGTCAGCTGTAAAGCTCACAGCAGGAGATTCGAGTTGGCCAACTTGAGGAGGCTCTTCAGCACAGCCAAAATTGCATTATTCAAAAATAACTACTTCAATGGATCGGTCTACAAACTGTGCTTGCAAACAAGGCACACTTTGTAGACCGTTCCAGTGAAGTAATTCTTTTTTAAATAACGCAATTTCGCTTTGCTGCAGAGCCACCGGCTCATCCCAGGATCAGGATCTCCTGCTGACTGCAGAGCTCTGCTGTCAGGAGGAGGGGAGGGAAGGGGGAAATTTAGCGGTGAATATCTGTCAAACCGTAAGGGTTTAACCCCTTAACAACAGGGGAATCCGGAAGCGGAAGTGAGTTAACGACCACGGAGCAATTTTTTTTATTGCTCCGTTGCGTTCCGGACTCCCCGAACGGCGTGCAGCCGCGGGGGGAGCCCGGAACTCAATGACGGTCATAGTACGTCATCGGTCGTTAAGTCAAATCGACCCTTGACGTACTATGACCGTCAAGGGTCGTTAAGGGGTTAAGAGATGGCACTTTCTCCAAATACTTTATTTTTGTAACCTCTACAATATTAAATAAAGTTAAATACGGGCATTACTGACCCTTTAATATTGATATTAGGGGTATTGCTTGGTACTGGTTCCCTGATACAAAGCGCTCACTGCGTGAGGGTGTGTCTGACAAGTGACCTTCACACAGTTGCAGGACTCATACTCCAGCAGAACAAACATCATTGAAAGTTGTTGTGAGCATAAGAAAGCTTCCCTCATTCACCACAGAGTATTTAATAGAGAGAGAGCGAGAGAGAGAGAGAGAGATACAATAAGGTTTACCTGCTCTTTTCTGCAAAGAAATAAAAAATATTACAGCATACTGTAAAATTCAAGGACAGACTCTTAAACTCCAAACAGAGGACATGTCCTTAAATTACAGATATATGTTAACCCTATATATATATATGAGCACATTTTGGTATTATGGTTCCTTTAACTCTTGGGATGGCAGAGACTGCTCCAGTGCATTGCAAAGCAATTAGTTGTAGACATCACTAACATTCACATTCACTGACATTCACACTCACTGACATTCACAGTTTGTGGTTACTCTAGCCTGTTATATGGATTGTTCAGTGTATGTAATGGAAGAAGAGTTTAACCCACACCTTGCGTTATATTAGACATACGCCTGCACTTCAAGTCTTTATTATTTACCATTTTACATATAAAGCTCCCCAAAAATAAAAAATGTTATTTTTTAAAAAATTTTTTCATGATAAACTGATAATAAGAAGATGATAATATACTGCAGTTATTACAAAAATAAAAATATCAAATAATACAGTTGTTCTTAATCCACTCTATCCCCATCTCTAGCATTCAGAGGGTGGTTAGAAAATACAATAATGGTCAATTTATTTAACCCTATAGATAAAATATGTCAGCAAAGAAGATGTACACTGCCAGTGCCAAACTCTGTCCCTACAAATCAGGGCGAGCTAGCAGGTATTTTCTACATCATCAAGGAGAGGACTATCCAAAGGGCTCGTGATTTATGCATGACAATCAGAATTGACTTTGGGGGATCCACCAGTTGGCTCACTGAAGCTGTTCTTCCAGGTCAATGTAGAAATGGAGTTAGTATTCAAATCTACTAAACTGCAGCACCTAGTCTAACATGTCTAATAATTATTCATAGCACTCAAAGCAAATATAGAAGTGAAAGCTTAGCACCAAGCAACACATTATCAAAAAACACAGGCTTAGAAATACATGCCAGCTTCTTTATAATCCAGAAACACATAATTCTACCAAAGCACATCATCAAAAATCTCTTAAAAAAATGTGATATCTGACATTCTGGCATCAATATTTCTGTTGCGATAAAGAACAAAAGATGACACATCAACTTATTAACTGTCAGTGAAGACTCCCTTGTGGCTGGAAATCAGTCACTTTTGATGAACGTGTTCAACCTTTAGCCAAAGGGCACAATGTAACTGATGTACTAAGAAAAACTGGACCGATTCTGGGACAGAGCAACTGCACTATTGGTGATAACTATACCCCAAATTCACTTTTATTTAATTAAGGCTTTTAACCCCGTCAATGCTAGAGAGATCTCCAACACATTGCTTAGCATTCACTTTATCAGCTACAGAGCATATTTAAAATGAAGCTAATCCATAATGGATTTAACCCTTTGAGTGCCGGAGGGTTGCCCAATGCATTGAAAAGCAAGGCTTTGTGCTCCTCTCTGGCATTCAAAAGGGTAACCCTTTGAGTGCCAGAGGGGTATGCAACGCATTGCAGAGCAATGCGTTGCATACCCCTCTGGCAATCAAAGGGTTAAACAGATCTTTAAGAAATTACTTCTCAATACATTGGGGATGTCTCTATTATTCAAAGAGATTAAACATCAGTCATGTCATATAACGTAAATAAAATAATGAAATAAATAAAATAAAGTTCTTTATAATGTTTTTTATGAACCTGGACCCCTAATAGAACAGGAACATGTGAATGGTGTCAAGTTTGACCCCTGTAATCTCTGGGAATTAACATGTCAAGTCTTGGCCCTTTTCTGTTTTCTCTTTTTATAAAGGATCCGCAGTTTGCAAATCATCTTCTGTGTACATGTATGCAGATGACACCATAATAATAATAATACTAATCTATTTCTATGCTAAAAACTCAAATGTAGCACAACTTGAGGCCATATTACAGCATGATTTGTCTGAAGTTAAAACATGGATAACAAACTGTTCTTAAACACCGACAGAATGGTCACAATGGTATTTGGTACAAAGCAAAAACTTCATAATCTCTACAATACACCCCTATCCATTCTAACAGAATGTAATTGTAAGTTGGCCTGTAGTCTCCATATTGAAAAATTAATATCTGAACTGTATCTTAACCCCTTAACAACTGGCCGTTCTGCGCCGCAAGTTAAGGACCGCGGAGCATTTTTTTTTTCTTTTTCCGGTTCCGGACTCCCCAAACGGCGTGCAGCTGCGGGGGGAGCCCAGAACTCCATGACGGTCATAGTACGTCATGGGTCGTTCAGTCAGATCAACCCATGACGTACTATGACCGTCAAGGGTCGTTAAGGGGTTAAAATAGGTGCTTTGTTTAGAAACAAATCCTTTTTAAGTCCCCTGGTAAGAAAACATATTGTACAACAGTTGTTAATGCCAATCATAGACTATGGGGACGTAGTATATGTACCCTTACCACAAATCCATCTTGGTAAACTTGACACTCTGTATAATTAATAATGACTCTTTATCCTCCAATGTAATTACACAAGCCATCACAGTGATATGCTTAAAAATCTAAATTAGTTAACACTGAAATCTAGACGTGTCCTTCACCTTTCTTGCTTAGAACTAAAACTAAAGTTACTGGACTACCTGAGCAGCATGCTTACTCCACCTCTCCATACTAACTATAACCTCTGCTCCACGGCTAACACCTCACTGATTATTTCACACTACAAGAAAGAAGACGGTCGATCTTCCTTCTCCCTCAGAGCACCAACAGCCTGGAATAAACTGTATGGAAAAAAATCAGATCTTCTCCCAGCCTACAATCCTTAAAGATAACTGCTTCTTTATATCTAAAACAATATGTAACTACATATAACTGTTTGTGTAAATATGTAACTCTTAACTGTAAACTCTCCAGGACATACATGAAAATGAGAGAAATCTTCGTGGTTTAACATTTTCTAAATAAAATAAATAATTAACACAGGGCACAGTTGTTAACATCAAGACATGCAGAAGGCCCTGGGGATCATTCTACAGGGTTCAATGCATGAATATCTGCACAAAAAGGGTCATATCAAAATTCCTCAATTTCCCATTGATTTCAATGTGGATTTACCCCATGTATTCTACACAGGTCTCTAACACATTGTGAAATAACTAGACAATTTGATTTTAAAAAATTAAACTGGGAGGTAACCAGACATTAAGGACTCCCTCTAATGATGGAGAGTTTGTGGAGATTTACAGGAAAGGTTCCTAGTTCACATATATTCCCTGTGGCAGTCGGGGCAGATACTACAGGCAGAACAGGACTGGTATGGTGGACTGGAAGCAGAAATAACAATGATGTAAACTGGAAACAGGAATATTGACTGGACTAGACAGAGAGAAATGGTGTAAGGTTCTTAGAAGCCCCAGGAGTAGTTCCACAACCAATTCTAAGACACTCTGTGACCACAGAAGTCACCAAGTCATATGTTTTATTGAACTAAGAAGTAAGGTAGAATATAAATAATAACAGTGACAGGCTATGAGATTTGTTATAATAAGTGTGATCAAGCTTTACATATATATATATATATATATATATATATATATATATATACATATATATATATATATAAAGCTCCCATGATGTCATCCAGCTGTGTAGATACCAGTGATCTGCCTAGCAAACAGCAAGAGATAGTAATACTTAACATGTAGATAAAAATATGTTGTAGGGTTTATCCCCCAAGGGTATTCCCACTGCTGAGAGGTGTTTTATTCAATAGTTATTACAGCTCAAACTTGAATTTTTTTAGGTGCAGTATTACTAATTTATTAAAATATAAAACTGAAACTGGCCAGTCTCTACCAGTAAATCACATACAGATAAGTAACACTAACATATTTTATGTAGTGCTTTCCTCCCCATGGGGATTCAAAGTGCTTTGGTGCACTGCCTTAGAATTAACTAATTGACTGCACCTGATAAATAGTACTATCACCCAACTCAGTGGTAGTCATCGTATCTACCTCGGAAAGATGAAAGGCTGAGTCAGGTCTGCCAGGGCTAGGTGTGTTAAGAAGTACTACAACTGGTGTATTAAACAACTGCGCTATCTCACAGACATAAAAAAATATAGTATTCTGCTATAGCAATGTGAACAGGAAACATCTAAAAAGATTAGTACAAATGCATGTGATATTTTAATATAGCTTTAAGGTAAAAATTAATCCACTACCCTGAATTTCCACATTAGTAGTAGTAGTTCATACATCTGTAAAGTGCATACACACCCAGCACTCAAAATTCCAGAATAAGCAGTGGTTCATGTGAAGCAGAGATATATAAATAACCTATTCCAAGTATAGGGGCCTCTGATGTCTAGATATCGATAGAAGCACTTAATTGCAACAACAGCTATTCATATATACATAAAGATAGCACACAGATCTCCACAGCTGGTTATCATGAATTGTATCCATCACTATGGCAAAGCTTAACATTATTGTTAATTACTTATAAAACATATGGATACCTATATATTGAGCTTAACAATATGAATATCATCTGTGTATGGTAATGATATATATAGTGTTGAGTATAATTCTTCACAACCAGCTGTGGAGAACTATGTGGTACGATTATTATGGTAACAAGTTTTCCCTTTAGTAAACATGTCACCTTGATTTATGTTTGCATATCTGAAAACATAATTAAAACTGCCTATGTGTCATGATAGCCAAAGGACAAGCAAATGTATAGTTTAGGAGATATAAATACTTGGTACAGTATGCTAATGACACTTCCAGTGCAGTTTCATATGCTAATGATGCTTTCAGTGCATTTACCTATGCTAATTACACTTTTCAGTGTGTGCTATATGCTATTAAGCTTTTTGATACATTGGGAAACTTTAATTTTTCCAAAAAAAAAAGTATGAATATTTCCTATATATATATAATCATTGTGACCTGGACTCGCAGTGATCATATACTAAAGAGTTGTGATGTACCCTAGATTAAGGGGAAGGTTGTACCCCACAAGTTTAAATAACTACATGTCCTTTAAAATATTGTACTTTGTCAATGTATTATTTACCTTGCATAATAATTCTACTGATTAAAAGTAGATCAGGATTGTTGTTTTGCAAAGTTTACATTCCTATACAGTCTTCTTTGGGTGCAAAGAGTGCACACTATGAATTCAGCAGAATAGAAAACATAATCAGACAACAAACTGGAATCACTAAGAGGACTGACTTCCCTTTGCTTATTCAAAACACCTAAAATTCAAAGTGGAGTGCAACAGGGTTGAGTTATGGGACTAATGCTTTTTCACTTTATTTATTGATTTAGAAATGGGCATTGAAAGTAGTGTCTCAATCTTTGCTGAAGACACTAAGCTTTATAAGACAATACATAAAGAACAGGATGTTGTTTTTCTGCAGAAAGATTTGGATAAACTGAGTGAATGGGCAAAAAAGTGGCAGATGAAGTTTAATATTAATAAATGAATTTGGGTTGCAGAAACAAACACGATAACATGTCTTTAGGATTGTTCTGTTTAAAAGAAAATGTTATGATAATAGGGTACTAGCAGAAGATTTGCTTCCCTGAGAGTAGACCTCTCTATTAATCAAGGGCTGCATTATGAGTCCTGCTTGGACAATGGAGGAATGAACTAGAGTTGTGAAAATTGACCCCCCCCATCTCCTTCATTAGTCCCATGATAACAGACCTGGATTGCAATACTGAAGTCTATCACTTGGTTTAAAACCCAACACGAGTCTATGGAGGATGTACATGCAACAAATGAAGTCTGTGGCTGACAGTCAGATTAATTGGGGTTGCCTTCCAGCTCACTGCCAGCTAGCACCAAAGGCTGACAGGAGCCAGTTTGGGACTGCGCAGTGCTGACCTTGGCTTTTTAAGACGTTTGCTCCCAGAGAAGCAGACTTAGTAACACCTATTAATAGCCCTTTAAGCCCAGGTGAGTCAAATAGAGGAGCTAACTTGCTCAAAAAGGGAAATATTTGTGTCCTGGCATGATAGTGGTTCTGAACAGGTATGAGAACCACCGTAATAGAGCACAGACAGTGAAAGGTGTATAGTGACCTATATGAATCCTTCATATGCACCAACCAAATACCTGGAAAAATTGGTGAGTCTTGAGTTTTTATTGTGGGAGTGGTGTGGCTGAATTCACAGGAAGCTGATGTTGAATGCTGACAAAAAAGGCAATAGGCTTGCTGACTGAAGGGAATATACACTGTCAGTTAGTTTCCCTACCTTGAAATCGATTCATCATCTCCCTTAGGTAGTCATTGTAATATATAAATGCATCTTTGATAGAGTAAAATATAGGTACAAATGGAAAAATAGTGTAGATTTAGACACAGAGGAGAAGATATAACAAGGAAAAAGTGACAAAGTTCAGAGAACAAGACAGAGGACAAAAGTAGATATATGTTTGGAGAAGTTTGCTCACTGACTCCATTTATTTCCGTAAAAGCCCCCTTTTTCTATTTTGAAGATAGATTTTTTTTTTTTTAAATATACAAACATTTTCTCCAGGGCACACAAGCTTTGCATTTAAGGAGCAATTTTTTACTTTCAGGATAATGATACTCATTTAGGGGTGACTTGCTAGTTTAAAAAGGGCTGTGTATTCACAGCTTAAGTGAGACCACTAAAAAAATACTATTTTTCTAGCAACACAATTTCCTCTTCCTTAGAGCCATATACATAAAACGGAAGACCAATTCTGGGGCAAACCAACTTTACATAAATACAAATTCCCACTCATCTAAATGGGACGTTACACCCTTTAAAAATTAGACAGGTCAGAGGGCTCCAAACAGAGTGAGTGTATGTATGTGTGTGTGGGGGTTATACAGAAAGAGAGTGGTACATAATAAAATATAATGCACATTTATTGTTTTATAGAAATATGTGTTTTATGCCTATGGGACTGATAATTACACTCTGTTTTTCTTCCTTTTAACTGTGCTGCCCAACATCTGCTACATGACATTTAATCATAAGGCTCCTCAGTCTGTGGTAAATAGGCAAAATACTAAGGATGTCACTGCAAACATCCAAGTACATGTGCATGAACATTTATGAAATAAATATGCTTCTCAGATCAAAACCATCACTGAATAAACAAGACTTTTAGTCAATTTAAATCCAAAAAGACATAACAACTAGCTATTTTTCATGAAAAAGAAGATACAGTTACCCCTTGGAACTGGAGAGATCACCAGTGCCTTATAATTCATCACAGGTTACCCACTCCAAAATGTAAGAGTTTAATAATTAGTATGAAAAAATAATCTCTCTCTTTCTCTCTCACACAGAACACACCAGAATGCAGCATGCTACAACTCTGGTACATTCAGAGCAAAAAGTATCCAAGATGCAGCATGCCTGAGCTGTACAGTGGCCTAAGGACCACCATGCAGATTGTTTACATTGGTGATACTGGAGGTTGTGATGTTCTTTGAAACCTCTAATATCTGGCGGACTGACATGGGCATCACGCAGTAATATAAGGCTAATGCTGATGTTGTCATGCCCTATCACTTCCCCACCACAACATTGCTCTGCCTCCTCAATGAGAGATGATAGTGGTAGATAACTGGAGATTGGAGGTGATAATACATGTGGCATAAATAGTGCTGGATTGTTCTGCTGTTTAAGTCTCCTAGGTGACTCCAGCCTTAAAGTAAATCCTTTATAACAAAGTAAACTGTTATCCGGAACAGATAATCCAGTCTGTAACACACAGCGGTATACAAATATCACTATGGTCAGAATTTTCTAAGGTGCAACTTTGTCCAGTGATAAGGAATGATAAGGAAAATCTTGTTCAGTTTCTCCTCTACCTGGGATTTACTTATTTGTTATTGACAAGGAAGATGCTCTCACACAACTGTACTTGCATATCCATCCTCTGGCAAAAAATAAATATTAGTCAATAGGAAGTGCTCTGTGGGTCTGATGTTCCAAGTACAAATGGGGGAGATGCACTAAGGCATGATAAAGAGGTGATAAAGTGGAGATGATTTCTCCAGTGACATCACTTCTCTAAGTCCTGTGTTATTCTATAAATCCAATGCACTAAGATCTCCAACTCTGGAGATCTTACTGCATAGGCCCTACAACATAACATAGGAACTGGAGAAGGAATATCACTGGAGAAGTCATCTCCACTTTATCACCTCTTTATTACTCCTTAGTGGATAAGCTCCCTGGAATAATTATGGATCAACCTACATGGGTCAAATAATAACTCCTAAAATTCCAACTGATTTAAATGGGACATTTAACCCCTTGAATGCTAGATAGTTTCTCTAATGCATTGTTTGCTTCTCTTTTTTTAATGAAAGTATTTTACCAGGAAGGTTAGACTGTCTCTCTTTTCAAGTTATGTCCTGGGTATATTTACCTCAGAAGGGTGAAAGGCTGAGTTGACCTTGAAGTGACTAGAGCCTGTGACCCTGAGGTCTGAATAGATTACACAGCTGGTGTAGTATCCAACTGAACTGTTTCACTGGCCACTAAACAATTCAAGACCTACAGAAATTATTTCCTGGCCATCAAAATTAACAGATTTTGCAGCTCTGTCTACAAATGTGAGTATATAGAAGTCCCTCATTTCAAAATATGACAAAAGTCTAGTCCTTATCCATAGAAGCAACTGTAGGACAAACCAAAACTCATTTAAATGTGTCATTTAACCAGTTTATTGCTTTGTAGACCTCTCCAGCATTTAAATATGATAAAAGTTCTGTTTAGAATCAATGGGAATATTTTTCCACCAATGGAGTAGTTGGTTTGCCTCAGAATTCCTCCTTTAATACATAAGGCCCTATAACCCTTTGAGTGCCAGAGGGGTACACAATGCATTCCAGAGCAAAGCATTGCATACCCCACTGGTACTCAAAGGGTTAAGTGTACCAGAAAAGTTTGGTAATGGAAAATATGACACACATACACACAATAAGCTAAAATTTATATATATAAATCTAAATAACATAAAGGGCTAACCTGCGAAGCTCCCTGTGTGTGAAACCACACATGCGCAGTAGAGACTGCAGGAAAGATGCAGTCATGTGCAGTAGGGACTGGCCGAACACGCTGACTTCCGGACGGCTCACCTCCTGTCTGTGCTCCTGGCTCCGGGGCAGCAGCTGAGGCCGCTGGGTGGCATTTTAGCCCATGTATACGGGCTTTCCTACTAGTATTTATATATATTTACATATATAATTCATATTTAATTATTTATTTGTGGGAGTATAAATTCAACCTGTTAAAGACCAGAAGGCTGTGTGAAACCGTCTGTTGCACACCCTACTGTTCCTTTAAGGATTAGTAATGTTTCAATGACAGATGAGCTATGATCATTCCTCATAGTGTGTACTATTGTGCCATTACATTGGTAATGCTGAAATCTCTCTATTTCCTCAGAAATTATTTCATAAATTGTCCCCCTTCCACCCCTTATACTTATGTTATTATTCGTGCCTCAGAACCATAGGAGGATCAAGATGAGGACAAAATCTTCTTTCAGTATAAGGAAAAACCTGTCCTCCATCAGGGGTGCAGGGGTTTCTTTATAATGAATGAAGGAAGATTGTCCCTTGTTGTGATACGTCCCGTCTGAGGACCAGATTTCAGATCTGAAGAGAGGTGGCCTGGCATACTGAAAAGGAGCAGGAGTGGGACAATTATTAATATAAAATCTGAGGAAATAGAGCGATTTCAGCATTACCAATGTAATGGTGCAATAGTACACACTCTAAGTAAGAATCGGAGCTTAGCTGTTATTGAAACATTGCTATCCCTTTAAAGGGTAAAAGTGATAACCAATTATTTTCTTGTCCTTAACTCTTCAGTTCTAGAAAGGTCTCCAATGTATGTACGTATATCTTTATTTATATGGCTCCACAGTGCCTTAATATAGAAGAACGTTACAATAAATAAAAGGGGATAAGTGTCATATTCATAGAAACAATAGGAGAGAGGTCCCTGCCCCAAGGAGCTTACAGTCTAAATGGGTAATAGGAGACAGACAACAGGGTATGAGGGGGTCAAGTGCTGTGATTTCAAGTGATGAGTTTGCCAAAAGGTAACGCATGGTGCTGTACTCCAATGCATTGTGTAGAACCAAAGGGTTAAAAACTGTGACATCAATGATCCAGTGCTGAACACATTTATGATGATCTCATGTCCCTACTAAATGTAATAGAAAAACAATGCTAACATGTATTGAAGACCTCTCTAGCTTCAACAAATGCACAAACCCTGACATCATCTATGATCCAGTACATACTGGTGAACACATTGATGAACTCATGCATGCTTAATGTAACAGAAAAAAACTACTGGTAAGCAATAACAATTTCTCTAGATTCTAGTGGGTTTAACCCTTTGAGTGCCAGAGGGGTATGCACCACATTGTTCTGCAGTGCGTTGCTTACCCCTCTGGCACTCAAAGGGTTAAGTTATGAGTATTTCATCAAAGGTTATAAAAAGCTACCAGGGTTTTGCCATTTTTCTAAACATATTATTTTTATTTTGTATGAAAACCTTTTGCTTTCTAGTGTTTCTTAGTTACTGATCTGATTCTACTGCTTGTATTTTATTGTTAAACCAGGTGTAGATTCTTCTGCAAAATAAGTCTGATCTTTGTTTTGCTGGATGGAATGCCAGAGATCACATTTCTTTATTTCCTCATCTCCTGTGACCAGTTCAATGACATTCCACGTTTTCTAAAGGTGACAGTGCTTCTTTGTCTTGCTCTATTATTTTCTTGGATACTCTGTTACCTGGAAGTTGGGCTTATCCTCCATTCTCACATTCTGTAACTACATGTTATTAGAAGAAATGATATGCAATATTAACTCCCATTCAATGTCAACAGAAAAATACCCCGGTGTTTTTATTTACGTTGCTATAAATGATAGTGAGGCTGTGCCACAGTCCAGATAGACAGAGACTGCAAAGAGGAGCAGATACATAAGTAAGTGCCACAAGTTAAGCTAGTAGCATCACAGGAACAAATAACCACAGGTGAGCATAAAGTCCACAGGAACGAGCACCCATGGTTGAGCTGGTATCATACAGTAACAAGTATGAGCAGGTAGCACACAGGAAAAAGCATCCCTGATTGACCCGATAGCACACAGGAACAAGCACCTCTGATTGACCCGATAGCACACAGAAGCAAGCATCCCTGACTGACCCGATAGCACACAGGAACAAGCATCCCTGATTGACCCGACAGCACACAGGAACAAGTACCCTTGATTGACCCGACAGCACACAGGAACAAGCACCCATGATTGACCCGACAGCACACAGGAACAAGTACCCTTGATTGACCCAACAGCACACAGGAACAAGCACCTCTGACTGACCTGATAGCACACAGGAACAAGCACCCTTGATTGACCCGATAGCACACCGGAACAAGCACCCCTGACTGACCTGATAGCACACAGGAACAAGCACCCCTAACTGACCCGATAGCACACAGGAACAAGCACCCCTAACTGACCCGATAGCACACAGGAACAAGCACCCCTGATTGACCCAATAGCACACAGGAACAAGCACCCCTGATTGACTTGATAGCACACAGGAACAAGCACCCCTGATTGACCTGATAGCACACAGGAACAAGCAAAAAACACATTACAAGTCAGCGCTGTACCATAAATGAAACTAATATAAAAATGTTCTCTAACAGAAGACATTGGATAATAAACAGAAAATTAGAAAAAAGAAAACCAAAGCTGACACCTCTGTGTAAACTTTGATAGACTGTTTACCTACTAACGTATAACATACAGTACATCAGACATATTACTTAACAGTTTAAGACATAATTTAACCAACATAAATTTAGACACAAGTTTATGCAGCACAGCTGATCATATTACAGGACTGGATCAATTTTAGAGATTTACTACACTGGTTAATAGATAATAATGCTACATTTTTAAATTACATTCCTTATACCTAGAGTTTCTGAATTAGTACACATCCTTGTTTTTTTTTGTTTTTGGTAGACCTCATGTGTGGAGGTTAGGGGGCAACTCTGGAGAGGGTTATCTGCCACATGGGGAGGGATGAGATTTTATACCATTTTTGGATGGGGCTCTTGGACCCTTGGGTTCTTAGGGTGGGCCCCAGTGCTTTGCTTAGTAGTGTATTAGGGGTCTCTTTCTGGAGATCAGAGGACTGGAGAGCTATGCCTGAATCTCTGGGGGCTTTTGCCCATCTCTCTGTTCCCTATGGTGAACTTTACTCTTTTTGGTCTGGGATAGATCTGCTTTGCCCTTGGGCTTGAGGACCAGTGAAACCTATTCATGGATGTGTTTTAACTAGCCTCTGTTCATCTAGATACTGGATGTCTCTGTCAAAATGTAAAAGTAGTCTTAAAAGTGAGTGTGGTTTAATTTACCAGAAAAAGATATTCTTTTAAACGTCACTTTTTTGTCTGATAACATCATTTTTTCCTGACAAAATAAAAATGGTCTAACCTTGGAGAAGACAATTAAAGTACTGTTAGCAGGAGAGAGAAGCAGCACTATGGGGTTAACAGGTAGTTGTAGTTCTTTCAAAGACAAAATCAAAGACGTTTTTAAAGGGTTAGTAATGCCCGTATTTAAGTTGATTCAGTATTGTAGAAGTTAAAAAATAAAGTATATAGAGAAAGTCCCATCTCTCAAACCATTACGGTTTGAGAGATATTTGCCGCTAAAGTCCCTCCCCTCCCCTTCTCCTGACGTCAGTGCTCTACTGACAGAAGGAGATCCCGGTCCTAGGATGAGCTGGCGGCTCTTCAGCAGAGCTGAAACAGCACAAATTAAAGGACAGTCTACAAAGTGTGCCTGGTTTGCAAGCACACTTTGTAGACAGTTCCAATGAAGTAGTTCTTTTCAAATTTCTCTATTTCAGCTCTGCTGAAGAGCCGCCTTGAGTCGCACGACTCGAATATCTTTCTGTCAGCTTTACATCTGACATGAGGAAGGGGGTAACTTTAACAGATATCTTAATGGTTTGAGAGAATGGACTTTCTCCATATACTTTATTTTTTAACATCTACAATATTGAATCTACTTAAATACGGGCATTACTAACCCTTTAAGGGTAATATTCATCAAGATCTTCTTACTATCATTTTTAATCCTTTATGACACATTTTCAAATGTGATGGACTTACTTCTGAAAATATTGTCTATCTTTTACCACCAGCTCATGATCTGACAATTTTTTCATTATGATGACTTTTTGAACATCTCATTGTTAGTGTTCATTGTTTTAAGTTATACCCCTGTATGAATTTTATGCAGTAAACATTCTGAGTATTTTCTAGTATTAACGTAGAGTGCGTTCTACTTATTTGGGACCCTATTTCTATCCTGTGTGATTGACATTAGTTTGTTTCTACAGATTATGCAGTGTATGCAGATGTTATCGCTTTCTATATATTTTTCATCAATCTCCTTGAAGAATCCACTTACATACCCATCTTCATTTCATCAACAGGTTCATCGACCGTCCATTCCTATTTTCCTTTGAACAACCAGGTCACATATGACTTTTTGAGACTTGTTTATTTATGATATACTATATTGTATAGCCCCCTCCATTATAATTTTTTAGCACAGGAACCAGTTGCTTCAGTCGAGGCAGTAGCGTAGAAGAACAAGCTCCGAATGTTGCGCCAATACTGCTCATTTGTAGGCACCACAGTGGGCCCAGTAGCATAACAAAGGAACAAATGCCTCTGGTTGGTAATACACAGGAACAAGTACAGAAAGTTGAACTGACAGCTCACAGGAACAAGTGCCAAAGGCTGAGCTGGTAGCATTCAGGATTAATCACCCCTGGTTTAGCATGGAGGTAATAAAACTGGGTTTGTAAAAGAGTGGCATTACATGAACACTGTCACTGTTATTTACTGTAGGGCAATGGCAGGAGGATGGATACCTGCTATTCCACTTGCAGCCACCATTGGGGCTAGAGAGTGTAGACTGAATACTTTGGACACAATTCAAGCAATGCACACCAGAGTGTGCTGACACCAAAACATTGGAGAACAGAGGATGTCTGACAAGTAGTAGATGCTGGGAAATGGAGGATTTATTTTCAGCCACCTCTTCTGGAAAACAGAAGGAGGCAGAAACTGCCAGCTTGGCCTGGAATGAAGATCATGTTCCAAAGCCATTGGTGGGACAGGATATCAACCCAAAATCTGGACAGCCTGAGTGCTGGTACTGCATGAGACAAGAAGTACATAGGGCTAGTTATAGGAACAGATACTAGGATCAGATGTTGAAAGCAATGGAACTCAGAAATGGAACTGGGAAAGGACCCTGAAGATACTAAGGAATCTGATACAGAAAAGGTTCAGGATACATTTGCATGAAACAGGCACTAGGGCAGACTCTGCAACAGAATCTATGAAAGCACACAGAAGAGCCTGTGCAGAAGATATAAAAATGGCAGGAGGATGTGGTCAGGTGAGCACCAGAACTGCAGGCAATTAGAAACGGATCTCAGTGAGCTAGTTCTCTCTGGCTGATGTACTAAGAGCAGATATAATTCTGAGAGACAAATACAAATTCTCATTGAATACCAGAGTGGTTTTAAACACATTCAAAGTCCCATTTGAAGAAATAGAAATCTGGGGAAATGTTATTTGACCCCACGCTGCAGTCGATATGCTCCAGTTCCTCTTGGCATATCAGCCTCTGTTTCTAAAATGTTAGTTATCTAGTAAATTCATAGTTAAATTAAAAAAGAAGCATATTTTTTACAGAACACACTAATCTATATTAGTTTACTAAATTAACACAGTCAATAACCCAGTGGGATAGACTGTGCATTGATCAGCCATGTTGTTGTTAATTACATGTAACAAATGACCTTGGAGATGCAATCAAGAGAGGTATTCTTGGATTTTGCACAATCATGAGAAACACTGGCCTTCTGCAGTAACCTATATATTTTATAAGAATGTTTCACGGATTGATCCTTGTAAGTCTATGTTTAAAGGGGAACTCTCACCTCCAGTAAAGGTCTTCTTATATGGATCTTCCATGCCAATACATTTTAAATCTGTTTTTTTTTTTTTGGGGGGGGGGTTAAATGCTGTATTGACAGATCTATCGGCTTTTTAATGTAAGCACGTGATGTCAGTTCAGGACAGGCTGCGGTATAGCTCTATACCACAGCCTCATTCTTAGCCTCTTCCCCTTCCTCATTTACAAGAGAGTGATCCAGCTCACATGCTGGATTCCTCTGTCTTCGGAGAAGGTGGTAACAGGGAACAAATGGGGAGGGGAAGAAGCTAAGAATGACAGGCTGCGATACAGAGCTCTACTGCATCCTGTCCTGAAATGACATCACACTCTTGCATTAAAAAAAGACATCTCCATCAGTACAGCATTTAAAAAACAAAACAGATTTAAAATGCATCGGCATGGAAGATTCATATAAGAAGCATTTTACTGGAGGTGAGAGTTCCACTTTAAATCAAGAGAACAGTTTCCATGAAGTTAGGCCTAGATTACACTGCAGAAGATCAGGGCTATCATTGGTATAGTCTAATAGGTTCCTATAAATGACTATGGATAAACGTCTACATAAAACCCATAATGATGCATTATCTGCCTTGATATATAAAGTTATTATAATCATTAGCTGATTCATTTTGTAACATGCTTTAACCCTTTGAGTCCCAGAGGGGAATGCAACACATTGCAAAGCACTCAAAGGGTTAACCTAATGGGTGTCAGAAAGGTATCAAGAAAATCAAAGATGCACATGTGTATGAATACATTTGTTAATACAAGAGACAATGGGCATGATTTTGGTATCACAGAGCACATTCCTGTCAGTGACAGAGGTAATAGATTGATCCCAAGGGATTATAAATTATGTTTCGTACTACAATGAATAGAATTACACCTGGGTGGTTATGCACTAAGGGGTGATAAAAGAGGTGATAAAGTGGAGATGATTTCTCCAGTGACATCTCTTCTCCAAGTCCTATACTATTTTATGGAGCCAATGTTCTAAGATCTCCAAAGTTGGAAAATATTGCATAGACTTCATAGAATAACATAGGAACTGGAGAAGTTATATCACTGGAAAAGTCTTCTCAGCTTTATCATCTCTTTTATCACCCCGTAGTGCATCTTCCCACTGGAATCAGTCATGATAAAAAGAAAGAGGCACCCAAAATAGGGCCGTATTCATCAAGTTAAAGAGGTGCAATTCTGGGATAAAACACCTGCACCTCTGTATTAATCAAGTTAAAGAGATGCCTTTCTGAGAAACCACCTGCACCATGGGGTGGAAATGAAAATCCCCAGTGATTTAAAAGGAACTTTTAACCCCTTGAATGTTAGTGAGGTCTCCAACCTCTCTAGTATTCAAAGGGTTAAAAATATTTAAAGCAGAACTTTCATCCTAATAAAACTGATAGATTACTAACCTAGCGATGTGCAAAGTTATACTATCCTTAAGCACAATAAGTCAGCTGTATTGAAGAAAAAACACACCTTCTATAGGCCTTGGGCTGCACAGAGCTTACAAGAGAATCTTGTGCGCTTGCACGGTCAGTTCCTTCCGATGCTTTAAGGCACAAAGGAACGTCACCACCAATGCTGGCAGTGAACAGGATAGACAGAGCAGACTCAAAGGTACATTTCCTCTAAGATGTCTGCGCTGTCTTTCCTCTGGTTCCTACCGAAAATGTGCACTTAAGGATTGTATAAATTTGCATATCACTAGGTAAGTAATCTATTTGGGGGCAATTTTATTAGGATGAAAGTTCTGCTTTAACTCATTAGGGAGTTGGGGATTTTTTTATTTGTCCCCTACAGTACATATGGTTTTCTCCTGTTTTCTTTTGTAAATAAGGCTCATAGTATGAAAATGTATAATTTAATAAACACTCACCTATATAGTAAACTGTCATGTGAACAATGTAGAAGGATAGTATTGTATAATATGGGGAAAAATATGTATTGTAAGGTTTAGTCATGTGAGTGAAATAATGTCACACCCATTGTTGAAAGAGCTTTGTTCAACTCAAACTTGCATTTTATTTTTTATTTTTTGGAGGGGCAGTACTTCCATGGCCTGAAATGTTATAGTGGTGATGTTGCTACATCAGTCTGTGGAGGGTTCTTGTCACTGACAATAACTCTCCATTCTCACTATGCACACAGTAAGGACCACAGGGGAGGTGGGAACTGTGAGGCAGTTATTTATATTCACTGTTGCATCTCAAACTTGTATCATTTGCTGCCCCTGAACATGTCATTTCATGCTGATCTGCACCAGTCACTGAAATATGCCATTTGCAATTCAGAAGACATTGTAATGAGGGATCTGGTCACATTATGTATTGTGTGTATACATATTCAACTGTATATGAATGTGCAGGAGCATAAATACAGGTGGGAAGGCAGTTGTGAAGGGCCCTAACAAGAAAGGGTCCCTGTTGGCTCTGCACTGTGACCCTTGCAATCAGACATAGAAACATAGAAGTTGAGGGTAGATATGAATCATTCAGCCCATCTAGTCTGCCCATTTTTCCTATTGTAAAAACTCAAACCTTATTTGTTCCTTGGTTTTGTCTTATGTTCAGGATAGCTTTATGCCTATCCCATGCATGCTTACATTCCATCACTGTATTAACCAAAGTCAGGATAAGGGGTTTTTTTTAGAATAAATCTTAATTAGTCATTTTCCATACAGAATATTATGAAACTGTACCTTTATGAGTGCCCAGTATTGATACATGCATTAAACAACGAGGAAGGTTTAAGGAAAGTATTTTATCAGGAAGGATATATTGAGATTGTCTCTAGTATATCCCAGGTACTCATTTTAACTACCACAGAAGGATGAAAGGCTGAGCTGACTGTATCGGAACTAGAACCTGTGACCTTTGTACAGATCCTACAGCTTGGCTGGTGGCTACTGACATCATGTGTAGCAGCTGCCAGCCAGTAAGATAAATGTTGTTGAACCTCTTCCCTTTGATTAATTAACTCATTGAGCAGTACAGGGGGGGGGGGCAGCCTTAGATTTTGCCCAGGGGCAGTAAGTTCTAGTTATGCCCCTGGTAGGTTCTCTATCTCCCAGAATGGTCTTTGCCTCTTTATGTATTTATCCACATCCTAGTATCCACTCTATTGTTTGTATACTGGTTCCAGTTTCTGTTTTATCAAAAGGTTTGTCTAGCAACTATTTTGGGGAGTAGTGGTAGTGCAGATCTTAGTATTTCTGGTTATAATTATTAGAAAACGTAGATTCCTTCCCGTATGTACTTATGTCAGGGAACTTTAACAAGGAAGTATAATGTCCCTTTAGGTTGAAAGAAGAATAAATCATAGAAGAGAATAGAGACTTGCGCCATATGCACAAAACACAAGTAGAGAAATTCTGAGTCTAACCAAGTGAACTATAGTGCATTTTAGTAGACAAATAAATATTCTCCAAATTCGCAATCTTTAAAATGCAGTAAAATTATTATTATTATTATTTAAGGTTTATTAGCTCCTCTCCCTCCTCTATACATGATGTCATCCCCTTTGCCTCGGATGGAGCTTGACAATCACATGATCACTGTAGTTGAGGTTTCTATGGCAACATTACTCAGAGATTTTCAGAATGAGACCCTTCTCTATGGGCCGTATGTTCAAAGGGATAACAACAAAAAATTATCATATGAAAGACAAAAATAAGTAATTGAATGCATGAACAGCATATTTTCTATAGAATATATGACAAAAAAAACTAGTAATGTTCGTTGTGTACGACACAACTCTAGAATTGATGGGCAAAGGGGCAGGGCTAAACTATTCTCCAGTGTCGTATAGAGGAAAAGAAAATTTGTCGTAACTAATGACAAAAAAAATGTCTTTCAAAAGACAAAATTTATACGTTAAGAAAAAAGTGGAGGGAACATGTTCTGAATGTGAGAATTTTTGTCTTTAGTTAAGACATTTTTTAAGACATTTTTGTCATTAGTTAAGACATTTTTTTGTCGTTACATATGACAGTTTCAGTCAGGACAAATTACATATTTCCAGTCACAACCAACACTCTCTGAAAATATTAATGATCCCAACAACACAGTACTTTGAAAAGTCGTTAAAAATGACAAAAGGTATTTCGCTACTTCTTTGAACATATGGCCCCAAATGTGAGCTCTGTAAAGCTAGTTCTTAGTCATGACTCGTTTATTAAACTCAGCCAAAGGAAAGTGTCTCAAGCAGCAGACTGCTGGTTAGGGTTGCCATGGAAACCCCAACTCCAGTGATCAATTTTTGGGACCAACCTCTTTGAAGGAGAAGGGCTGACATCTAAATTGGAAAGGGGTTAATAAAACTTAAATAACTGGTGAAATATAGCATTTTTAAGAGCGTGACTCAGACCACTCATACTCAGATGGCAAACTACAGTATTAAACACTGTACAAAAAAAGCATTTCTATATATTTAACCCTCTGAATGCCAGAGAGGTATCCAATGCATTTAATAGGTTTGCATTGTGTTGGAACGTTTCCTAGAAGATTAAAGGGATAGTAATGGTTAATTCTAAGTTGATTTAATATTGTAGATATTAAAAAAGATTAACATCAATGCAAGTCTTATCTCTCAAACATTTATGGTCTGAGAGATATAACTTGCTAAAGTTACCTTTTCCTGGCTGTTTTACTCAAGTCTGCCATCTAGCTGACAGTTGCAGATTCCAGTCATTTGACCAGACAGACGCTCTTCAGCAGAGCTGAAATCACGCTATTTGGAAATAAATATGTCATTGGAACGGTCTACAAAGTGTGCTTGCAAGCCAGGCACACTTTGTAGAACTTTCCAAATTAAGTATTTATCTTTAGATATCATTATATCAGCGCTGCTGAAGAGCCGCATCTGGTCAAGCGACCAGAATTTGCTTCTGACAGCTTTACAGCTCGTCAAGCAGAAAGGGGAGGGAACAGAGAACTTTATTTTCTATATCTCTCACACCATAACGGTTTGAGAGATAAGAATAAGTGCAAGTACTCTTTTAATTGTATATACCATATAGTTAATACTTTTTTTCTGACATTACTATCTTTAAAAGACACATGTCTTGTTCATTAGGGAACTACCTCTCCAATAAATACACTTACACATTTTATGGTGGAAGAACAGGTCACAGTTTTAATAAATATACTTGACATAAGTATAACTGCACATTACGCTTTTTAGCCCCTGCCATGGCCTGCACCTGATAAAACCAAGCACAACATCTCAGTAATGAGACAATGCTCGGATCTAAAGCTAACCTTAAAGGGATAGTAATACTTCATTTTATCTTTATTTTATTTTGTAGGCAATAAAAAAACACGAAGAACGATATAAGTCTTATCTCTCAAACCTTTATGGTTTGAGAGATATTCACAAGCAAAGTTTCCCCCTCCTGCACCTTTTACCTAGTGTAAGCCATCTCTTCTCAGATGTGGAATGCAGTCCATAGACCAGACAGATAACAGCAGGGGACAATCTTCTTCCTATGAAAACAATGAAAACCCTGCCCCCCTTGACAAGTTTTTCAGGTTTTGCCCTTATCTTAATTGAAGATTGTCCCTGTCTGCAGTCTACCTAGGCACCTCCCTTCTGAACTGGCTGAGCAGTGTTACATCAGTAAAAGGGGCAGGAGGGGGAATACTTTGTCATTGAATTACTCTTGTACTACAACTCTGACAGAATTGAAATAACACTCCCCAAGGTCCAAATACTATGATGATTAATTAGACCTGCTTTTATTATGAAACATTACTATCCCTTTAACCATAACACCCAGTATCCCATTAGCTAAGCCCCTACAGTTCAATGGGTATGACTGTAAACCCACAACCATAGTCTAGGGTCCCTTTGACCGTAGGCCACTGGCCTAAATAATTATCTTAAACAACCAGTATCAAAAAGTAATTAAACTATCTTGTTTACCTTGGCAAGGACTAAAAAAGCACAACAGAGATGGCAGTACTATTAGATACAATCCATGGTATTTTTACAATCAGCAACAATATATACCCAACAAAACCCAAAACAAATTTTTTATAACTATGGAGGGAAGGATGATGTTCCCTGGTTCCACTGTGCACAAGATGTCTACTTCCCACCTACTTTTCCCCCTTTTAGCCTTATGTTACTATTCCCATAACCCCCCACTACACAAACTCCCACATCACCTCTCTTCCTGACCCTAGATCAGACATGATTTCCTCTCCTTAAGGTTATGCCTCCGAGGAATTATTATAAATAGATGAGACAAATTTTTGGGAAATGTTTTGTCCCCTATGGTACAGTTTGTTTCTTTGTGACATTATCATTTATTAGAATTCCAAATCAGCTCTTTTATTTGAAATGAAATATTGACTTCCAGGTTATCCAGCTAATGCTGTAGTACCCTCCCATCACTGCTGATTCTCTGGGTATCATTAATGCCTTTCCTTTGAGTACATTTACAACAGTCCCTGATGTTCATTCATATTAATAGCATTTTAAACAAGCTGTCAATGGTGCATTTAGATGCCAATATTAAAAGACAAGCCTCTTAACTTCTTTACTTCTTAAAGAGGGGCAGATTTCATGTGTCTATACAAATATAGCTCACTTTGCTGCTAAAAAGGAGATGACAGTGCAACATCAACTGAGAGAACTACACATCATTATATGATAAATGTTATGCTACTAATTGCTTTTGTCTGAAAGATTACACTTGAAAATTTGATTTGTTTTCTATTTGAAACTTTCAAGCTGCAAGGAATTATACAGGACAGTTTGCATGGTGTCATATGGCGCAGAGTCAGAACAGATTGTTATATACTGCAGTTTTATTGCATCAAGACTAAATTACAAAGGAAATTGCTCCCTGTTCTGCCCAGTGGAATTATTACAATGAGGCTGATGTTCTAAGTACAGCTGGAGTAATTCAGGAGCAAACCAGCAAATAGGCGACAAATAAAATCTCAATGATCTAACAAGAGCTTTTAACTACTTGAATGCTAGAAAGGTCTCCAACTCATTGCAAAGCAATGCACTGGAGACCTATCAATTATTCAAGGAGTTAAAAGACCATATTGTATTCGTCCATGTTTTACTGTTGGTTTTTCCTAGGATTACACCTGGGGGGGGCAAACTAAGGTGTGGTAAACAGTG
This sequence comes from Rhinophrynus dorsalis, assembly GCA_037306005.1. Classification (NCBI taxonomy): domain Eukaryota; kingdom Metazoa; phylum Chordata; class Amphibia; order Anura; family Rhinophrynidae; genus Rhinophrynus; species Rhinophrynus dorsalis. Next base: position 113,286,127 of record CM074718.1, read on the forward strand.
ATAACTTATACAGTATGATGAACTCTCCAAGTCCTATTTTATTTTATGGAGCCTATGCACTAATATCTCTGAAGCTGGATAAGTTGTTGTACTTTGGCTCTATAGAAATATGGCATTTTTCTTACCTGTAAATTATTTTTCCTTTGGGTCTCCACAGGCAGCTCACCAGAGAGAGTCCCACCCAGAACAGGACAGGTGCAGCCACAAAAATGATTTAAAGACCCCCAACCCTGTAATCTCCAGTGTCGATACAATGACTACCAAACACATAGTAGTGAAAAAGGATTAAAAGTAAGGAATGGACAAGTAAGAAAAATTCCCCATTCCTTAGGGTCTCTTGAGTAGCACACCAGAGAGACAGAGAACAAAAATGAACAAAGGGGGGTGGGATTACAAATCTGCTTCCAATACCTTATGAAGGAAGCATCTCCAGCTGCCTGAACATCCAAATGGTGGCACCAGGTGAATGATGATAACTGATCCTTCTCTTCCCATGATGTAGAAACTGCCCTGGTGGAACGAACCTTAAACACCACTGGAGGTCCCTTATTCCGGGATTTGTATGATTCTTCAATGGTGGAGCAAATGCATCTTGAAGAAGAATAAGAAAGCTTTCTGACCATAGTAACATAGTTAATGAGGCTGAAAAAAGACATGCTTCCATCAAGTCCAGTACATGCCAAAAACACCCCTGTTGATCCAGAGGAAGGCAAAAAAGCCCTCTGGAGCAATTTCCTATTTAGCCCCAAGTGGGTAAAAATATCCCTTCCTGACTCCAAATGGCAGTCAGATAGTTCCCTGGATCAACATCCTATCTGCTTTGAAGGCATTTGTCATAATTTTCAATATTGTTCTGTGCTAGATAGGCATCCCTTGCTTTTTTGAAAGCGGTTGCATAATCTGCAAGTACAACAACCCGAGGCAAAGAATTCCATAGCTTTACAGCCCTTACTGTAAAGAATCCCTACTTTTGTTTTAGTTGAAAGCGCCTCTCCTCTAGTCGTAGTGGATGACCTCTTTCTTAGCTCAGCTCTTTGTGTAAATAATTCATTGGCTAGTTCTTTGTATTGACCTTGTATGTATTTGTAAATGGTAATCATATCACCCCTTAGACATCTCTTCTCCAATGTAAACAAACCCAGATTGGCTAGTCTCTCTTTATAACTCAGATCCATTTGAGTTACCAAAGTCATTCACAAAGAGTGATGAAGACCTTCTAATGGTGCTTGGCCTTTGTGTATATTATATCTGTAGGCAGTGGGAAAAATCCAGTGAATAGAGAATTGTTTCTTTATCAGAATTAGGATCTGGAAAAAGGATGCCAAGGAAATTTCCTGCTCCAGATGGATGGAGGATTATTATTTTGAAATACATTTTGGAGGAATTTTAAGTGACGCTGATTGTTGCTTGAATAAAAGAAAAAGTTCCTTGTTTGACAGGGATTATAGTTCACTTATCCTTCTAGCTGACGTAAGAGCTATTAAAATGCTGGCTTTAGTGATAGCATTTTTATAGGGACCAATTTCAAGGGTTCAAAGTGTTCTTTAAGTAACACATTTAGGATCAAATTAAGATTTCATGAGGCAAAGAAGGGGATTTTTTTTGGATGGCTGAGATGGATATAGATTTCTAGCTTTAGACTAGAAACAAAATCTCTTCCATGAGCGATTACATGTTATAGAAGTTTTTTCTGACAAACCCTGGATGCTTAAGTGTTGGGATTCAGATGACACACCACCAAATATAGGTTGCATGGTTGATGAAAAGGACTGATCCCTGATTCAAAAGATCTTCTCTCCTCAGACGTCTGATTGGATCCTTTCTTGTCATGTGCTTCAGTAGCACAAACCATATTCTCCTCGACCGGCATTAGGCAATAAATATTATTTCCTTTTCCTGTCTGATCTTCTACAGGGTCACTGGGGTCATCCTTTGGAGGAGGAAGGAGATAGGCTATGTGAAAATCCCACATCTGCCTCAGAGTATCCACTGCAAGAGACTGATCATGGGAAAACTGAGAGGAAAAACAAGCTTCAGGTTGCATCTGGTTGGCATAAAGTGTATTTCTAGCATTCCCAGTTCCCCTGTTAATGCTCAGAAAAACTCTGAATGAAGTGCCCATTTGTCCTGAAGCAATTCCTTCCTGTTGAAGATGTCTGCCACAGATTGGATCTCCATGGCGTATGAACCACAGTGAAAGTCAAACGGTTGTATTCTTCCCATTGGAGAATTTTGACATTGTCTGAGCAAATCTTGACTGCCTTGACTTTTACAAGGGGGGAATTTCTTTCAGAACTCTCAAGGCTGTCAGCATTTCCAGATCATCCAGAATAACAGACACCTTGTTTATGGGCTGAAAAGTACTTGTCTCTATTGAGTGTAAACTTAAATATGGACATTAAGATGTAATTTGCATGCAGCTTGGTTAGTTTACACTCAGAACTGTTCTAGATAATATGGTACCAGTATTCAGGGGCTACAGTTGCTTAGCTGCTGTGGAGCTCAGGCAACTTGTGAGAGTGATGTTTGTCACTCCACCTATCTCCACCTCAGGCTGGAATTCTTCTCTCCCACTTATTGCCACCTTCATCTTTCCTGGCAAAAGGTTGGAAGATGGCAGTGAGAGGGGAGAAGGATGGCGGCCTGATGTGGAGACTGATAGAGTGGCCAACATCATGCTGACAGGTGCCTGTGCTCTACAAAAGCAAAGCCCTGAATACTAGTATAAAATTATCTGCAAATGTTCTAAGTATAAACTAACCAAGTTGCATATGAATTATATCTCAAAGGATGGATTTTTGTTGGGAAAGCCAGGTTTGAAAAGAAAGCACCTTTTCACTGTCAGAACCTAGGAACTTAGTGTGCCTAGCATAGCTTATTTAGAGGCTGGTATGATTGGAATTGCAATATATAAATTCATAACAATGCATTTGTTATATATTTGTGTATATAGTTACAGGACTCCACCTGATAGCATCACTGTAATTGATTAAAACAGTGACGCCCAGCGGTACACATTAAAATGAAAGATGGCAACACTCAGCAAAGGAGCAGGACCATCACCAAATAAAAACAACAACCTTTATTTAATCTTTTCCACTACATCAGCTTAGATATCAGCCCAAAAATTATCTCACCCATTTTAAGAGTGCAACCATGCTTGATAATAGGACTCAGATTTATAATTAAGACATTTACATACATGATATTAACTGAAAGGGTTACAGGATGGCATATGCTGTCTCTGCTCTTTATCAGAGACAGCAAACTGTCCTCTGGCTCCATAGAGAACTACATTTCAACATCGCCATCCTCAGTTTGGCGATGGTGGGACTATGAACTCCAACAGCAGACTGCTATCAGAGCTTAGAGCATGTGGTAAATAGCTGCATTCAAGTATACACATGCCCACATGAATATGACAGTGGCTCATGAACCTGTATTTCCACGTGCAAAAGAGTAGGGATTGGTGCTAATTTTCGCCTCAAACCAAAATCAGTGGATAATGGCACTTCCTGCTTGGTGGAAGACTTCCTGCGAAAAGTGCAGTTTTTCCATGTTTTTTCGCCTAGCTCATTGCATTGAAATCAATGGGAAAATTGAATTTACACTCAACACACAGCAAATGTTGTTTTATTTCCAAAAGGGATAGTATAAAAGGGGTATGAGGGTGCCTATGTTGGTGGAGTGTGGGGAAACAATCAGTTGAACAGGGAATTTTTGTGTGTGTGGGGGGGGTTGTTGACTGAATTAGGGGACATTTATTAAATAAATAAATACAATTTAAAAAAACATTAAGACTTGCTATATAAAGAGTCTGATGAGGGTACCTATGCTGGTGGGTGGAGCCTGGGGAAAGAATCAGTTGAACAGGGAATTTGTTTTTTTTTTGTGGGGGGGTTGTTTTTTTGTGGGGGGGCAGATAATAAAAAATAAATAATACTTGATGGGATAGAGTATTTTGGAGAGGATGATTTCCAGGACTTGTTGTCAGAGGCACAAGCCCAGAGGAAACATTCATTTGTAAGATGTAGACTTATTAAAGGCACAAGCTCTTTGGAAACGAGTTAGACTTGTGTTAGGCCCAAGCTCTGAGGAAGGCCCCAAATTGTTGCCTTTGGAAAGAGTCAGGGGGTACAGCAACAGGGGTGCCATTGCAGCTAACTGCACTGTGCCTTATCCAGGAGAATAATAGTCCTGCACACAGAACTTCAGGGTGTAGAGGAAAGGTGGAGAAGAATGGCCTCTTCCTTATTCTCCTCCTCCACATTCCCCTTCACTGGGTGGGGCAGAATCAGCACTGCAACTAGGACCAGGAGTATTGCTACTTGCAAGTGGAACCTGTTCTAGTCCCGCATCATTGGACCCCATTCCCATCGTGTCCACGGTGTTCTGTGGCACACTAACCTGCTCCTCAGCATCCTGCTGCCCTTGCAACTCAGCAGCAGCAGTAAGAATTACAGAAGTCCACCCCAGCTTCTCCACCATAATCATCACTACCACCAGTCCCTCCTTGCTACTGCTGCTCTATTACAGACGACTCTCTGGTTGGAGGAGGTGATGAGAAAAGTGACTATCACAGTCTCCCTTACAGGCTAAGTATTCCTGTGCTTCCTCCCTCTGTATGGCCTCCAGCTGCCATGGCCTGCAGCCACTTCCTCATTGCTGACATCAGGTAACAAGCACTAGCACGGACACCTGTTTATGGGCCTATTCTGGGTGGCATAATTGGGTCCCGCCTCCTTCTACTCCTTTATAAACCTCCTTGGGCCTGGGAGTCATTGCCCTTATGTGGTGTTCCTGTTAGTTACTCTTGTGCTTAATTGTGATCTGTGTTTATCTGAGAATCTGCACTGTGTATGACCCCGGTTTGTCTGACTACCCACATCGGTTCTGACCTGGGCTCTGGCTGACTTACTCGCTCCGTATATGACCCCGGCTTGTCTGACTACCCACATCGGTTCTGACCTGTGGTTCTGGCTGACTTACTCGCTTTGTGTATGACCCTGGCTTGTCTGACTACCCACATCGGTTCTGACCTGTGGCTCTGGCTGAGTCACTTGCTCCGTATAGTCCCCGGTTTGTCTGTTCTCCAGCTCCTATCTCACTCCATGTATCCCCAGCTTGTCTGACCTGTAGTTCTGGCTGCTTACTCGCTCTGTACGCTCCTGGCCTGCCTGACCATTAGCCTCTGTGTCTCGTGGCTCTGTCTGACTCTCGCTCCCTGTTGCCTTTAGTCTCCGGTACCTCGCAATAGTGCAGTGCGTAGCACAGTGTGCAGCTCTGGGTAGGAGCTTGGGCCCTATCATCTGGTGGTCTGGGGCTGTGTGGGATATTATCATCGCTATATCTCATATATTATTATCACTGTATATTCTAATAAAGGTGGTTATATTTTGTGTCTGTCCTTCTTTGCCTGATTACCATGACAGTAAGTAAGGGCCATGTCTAAAGAAGGTACAGGCAGTCCACCTAATCAGAGACTGTTTAGCCGCTCTGAAGTACTTCCCCTACCACATCAACATCAGTAGCAGGATCTACTGTGGTACCACTAGTCCCACCAGCTGCATCACAATCACTATTACTACTGCTAATATCAATCAAATCAATTTCAGTCTGAGTCTTCCTCATCACTAGTAGTATGATCACCCCCTCCCTTACGCCTAACAATCTGAGTCTGTAGCTGCTGGACCTTCTTAGTGGTAGTAGTAGTAGTAGTGGTGGGACTGCTTGGGGATGGCAATTGTGATTTAGGGTCCTCTGGTGTCACACTTGACATCATCTCCTCCTTTCCCCCTCTCCTGAGAATCACAAGACACCCTAGCAGGAGCAGCACTGGAGGCAGACACAGGCAACTAACCTGTCCTGCTCACACTCTATTATTCCTCTGTCCGTGACACAAATTTCCACGAGATCCCTAGGGGTGATGTAGGGGAACTGGCCATCACTGGGTCTGGGGAATCAGGACATCCAGACCCTTTCATGTTGGTAGTGGTCACTTCCTCCTCCTTAGATTCACTGGATGCATAATGGTCCTTCCTGATCCTCCTTTTTTATAGCAGTCACTATGAGCCTCTGCTGCCTCAATTTTGCAAAACAACAGCTAGCACCCCCTCTCTCTCTCTCTCTCTCTCTCTCTCTCTCTGTACCTGCTTGTATTGTATTTCACTTCCTGGAAAAACTTCACGTTTTTACAGAGAAAAAATATGTAATTAAAGGGGTGAAAAGATTGTGTCCATTGAAAAAATATCAAAACATTTTTGGCAATGGGCGAAAACGAGAAAGATTTGAATTGTTTTATTTAAAGCAGATTTTCCCATGAAAAATCAGACTACACCGTGGGTTTTTGTGGATTTTTTCACAGGAACACAATAGAACCTTTCGCCAACAACTACAAATGAGCCATTGTCGTTGTGTTAAGTTCAAAATTGTAGACCTGTTGAAGGCATGGACTATTCATGGCGATGTCAACAGATTGTGGTGGATTGGTGGTGGATTTACAGGGAAATGAAGGTGAAGACATCTTAACACATACTGTTGATATGCCATCAACACACCACAATATCACCATCCTGGATCCTTATTGAACTTTAGTGCATCTCTTCCCTGGGAGAGAGAACATCTCCAGTGATATCACATCTCCAATCCCTATGTTATTCTATGGAACCAATACACTGAGATTGCTCTCAATTCAGAAAATAACACATACACATAAGTGGTTATGCAATATGCGTGATAACGAGGTGATAAAGTGGAGATTACCTCTCCAGTGATGTAATTTCTCCAGTTCCTATGTTATTTTATGGAACCTATGTACTCTCCAACTTTAGAATTCTTAGTGCATAGGCTCTATAGAATAACATATGAAATGGAGAAGTGATATCACTGGAGAAGTTATCGTCTCTTTATCACACCTTAGTGCATTTCCTATATAAATTAACATATTTGAAAACTGATCTCACTGGAGACATTATCTCCTCTTTATCAGTTCCTAGTTCATCTCCACACAACACTGCTTAATAATAAACCCCAGTTTATCTCAGTCTGGCATAAAATCCTATTTTTTATTGTGAGTAAATTTTGCATGGAGTCATTCTCCCAAATTAAACTTTCCTTAGTACTAGATTTCATGTCCATAATTGTTCTTACGAGAGAACAAAGATTTTTAGTAGAAGGGTTTGGAGTCAAATTCTGGCAACAAATAATCATGTCCATCTCCATGGAGTGGATATCCAGATTTAATTTAAAAAACATAATAATTTTAAAGAATCAATCCACACAGAATTGATTCATAGTGGCCATTGTGATTCTGTCCTGAACAATGGATGCGGAGGTTTGTTATTAAGAGGTGTAGTTCTCTTTAAAAATGTCCACAAGGAAGGTAATCATCATCTTCCTTTGCAGTCCAGCAACAGCTGAAGAGCCACAAGTAGCCCAGACCTGTCCTAACATTATCAGCTACAAGCCCTGGTACTATCAGTACATATGACTTCTCATTAAAGTATAATGGAATCTAGTAAATCTGAATGCCATTGTCAGTGATGGTGTGAATGATAATGCTTTCAGTTAAAAGGTTAATATGCTGCCCTAACTTTCCAATTAGTATTGTGTTATGTTTTCCTTTGTGTATAGTTTGTTGTAATTGTTCCCTTAGCTACCTGCCAGTGTATGAAATAGAAAAACAAAACTCTTTAGCAAGGTGTGAATTTAGCTTTGTAACTGGTTATCTGGTGTTTATAGTATTTGTTTGTGCATATATCACCCCCTGTATTGTAGCTGTCATCACGTGAAAGGCTATTTGTCAGAGATCATTTATGAAATAAAACACTATTGGAATGAAGTGAATAGAATGTGCATTATGCAACATGAGGAATCTAGCGTGCTAGTGATACCTCTGTTCATATACAGCACTGACAGTTTACACAGAATTGCACGCAGAATTTCTCCAACGCTGAAAAACATGACCCTTAAAGATTTAATGCAGAGTATAGTCTCACTAGGGAAGCAAAATCAGAAACGCATCCTATATAATAATTCGTTAAATGTGTGTTTGTCAGAAGCCATCATGCGCAGTAGAGATGGCTGCGCGCGCTGCAGTCATGCGCACTACAGACTGCCTGCACCGCAGCTGATAACGGAGTGGGGCTCCGAATTTAGACTGTAGTCGGTGCGCAGAGAGGACTATGGTCTGAATTTGGAGAGCCCCGCTCCGTATCAGCCGCGGCGCAGGCTGTCTCTACTATGCATGACTGCGCCATGGCTATTGCTGGGTGGCATAGTGGCCTGTGTACACGGGCTCTTGAACTAGTGTATATATATATATATATAAAGATTACAAGTATATGAGAGGTCAATACAAGGATCTCTGGTGAGCTATTCATTCCAAGGCCTGATCAAATAACCAGGCGACACCCCTTGAGATTAGAGGAAAGTAGTTTTCGACTTCAGCAGAGGAAGGGTTTTTTTTTTACAGTAAGAAATTTAAGAAAATATAAGGGATGATCAATATAAACCATAGTTCTTCATGAAGCCAGTAAAGTAAGGGAAATAGATCTTGCTCCCTAATAGAAGATGTACGTCATGGGGTGAGGTAGGAGTAAAATATAGTACCTTTTTAGAAAGAAAACATGGAGTTAAATGTATTGAAGAGCTGGAGCTAATTTGGGGAAAACCATCATAGACACAAATTAAATTCTCCCAAAATCCTATTGATTTAAATGGGGCTAAAAACTATTTGAATACTACTTGAATGCTAGAAAGGTATCCAACGCACTGCAAATCAATGAGCTGGAGACATGAATAACATAAAAAGGGTTAAGTAACAGTCAACCTCCATTATGACTTTACATAATCATCGATGCATACTATTTAACCCTTTAAGGACCCGAGGGCTGCGCAACAAATTGCAAAGCAATGTGCTATACACCCCTGTGGTCCTTAAAGGGTTAAAATCAAGTGGATTATTTTTATTATTATTATCTTTAACTGTTTTGGCTTTGTTTATTTATTTTATAGTTTTATGTCTCTGAGAAGAAGGTCTCACTCTGTTTCCAGAGATCTCACTGTCCAAGGCTGAGAAAGCAGAAATAGAGATACAATGTAGAAAAGCCTGCCATCTACAGCCTAGACAATCTGACATTCCAAGTTATCCTCTTACAGAATATGTAATGTGAAAATATAGGTTCACTGTCACTTTAAAAGACTTGTTTAACTCAATGGAAATTTTGTATCTGTCTCCAGGGGAAGAACTACCAACGGTGCAGCCGGTTCATGGCATGGGGCCCATAGATTAAGTGTGAACATTGACAGACTAACATCTGGAGGTTTTTTGGTAAATGGGAGACTGTCCATCCACTTTACCAGTAATACACAATGTGGTCTCTGTCCTCACCTGTTTATTGGATGAGTTCTCTTGATATTTGACCCTGTGCAATGCTTTGGAGACCAATAGATTCAAAGGGTTAAAATCCCCATTTTAATTCAAGAAATTCTTAATTTCTCCCCTATAGTACCTTGGGTTGCCCCAGAATTTGCTTTATTTCATAATCCCTAAAATTCCCTGTAAGCACGCTAACATAATTATAATATAACCAGCACCAAATCCACCTTACTAGTAGAGCAGCAGCAAACAAACCAACTACATTGATACACACATAGGACTAGATACATTAGATACCCCGCCCTTTATGATGAAGATGCATGCCACTTACTATGTGGTGTTGGATTCAGCTCTTCACCAACCATACTCATGTCTAGTTTGCTATTTTCAGTATAATATATGTACTCCTGTGCTGTAGTTAGAACATTCCCACAGTGCCTCCTCTCGTAGTTCTACTTACAATGATCTCAGTCACTGCAAATTGCCAAGTGTAACACCCATGTCTCCCCAGTATTAGAACTTTATGTGCATGGTTTAAAAACAGGGTTCCAAGTATCACACCAATCATTAAAGCCATTTATCTGAAATAAAAAGGGAGCAAGTGCCCAACAGTGCAATACTGCAATCAGCTCATTCAATATTAACAAATAAAATTCAGGTACTCACATATTTTATTTGTCAGAAACGGAATACTCCAAAAGAACTGTCACATTCACTTATAGGGATAACTAACCCATTGCTGCTAAGTGTATCATGAAATCCACTGACGTGGAGGAAGAAGAAAGTAATGGTTGTCTCCAACAACATAAATAATCAAAATATATATTTTATTAAAATGCAAATTAAAGGTTTACAGAGGCATAATTACATGTTTCATGGAAACCAAGCTGCTTTATTAAATTACAATTGGCCACAGTGTTAAAAAAGAAAATAAAAACAGATGCTAGATACTTTACTCAGTTTTATATTTCACATCTGTATTGCATTGGTCAATAGTGACAAACTCCCAAATAAGACTTATCTCCTAACTTGAGGATCCATTGATCCGTATACACAAATTGACTCAATATATTTTATTGGTTAGATGGTACAAACCCCTGTGACATGTTTTGACAGAGAACAATCAAACATAAATATTGATCCCATAAGAAAAACAACTGTTATATTCCAAAAAAATATACTTTGTATAAAAACGCTATTGAATATTATATACAAAAATTCAACTTAAAGCGGAACTATCACCTAGATTCAAACTTTTATAGTGGTTTTAATAGTTAACCCAACATTAGAGCTGGGTGTATTTTGTAAAAAAATTGGTACAGCACAGAAACCCAGCTTCGAAGGGGCGCGTGAACGCGCTCCCTGGGACAGCTGGGAAGTCAAGCGGAACATTCAGTCCCGCAGAACGAGGATGTGCCCGATTTTGATGGGCTAATATCTGCACTTGTAAGCAATTTTTTTACAAAATACACCCAGCTCTGATGTTGGGTTAACTATTAAAACCCACTATAAAAGTTTGAATCTAGGTGATAGTTCGGCTTTAAGATAAAAGGGACCACATTACTCTAAATCTCAGTACACAGATAAACAGATGCTTGACAATCTCCAATCATCTCACTTTAAGGGCAAACATTGCAATTCACCAACCAAATGAGTAAGCTGTATAGTAGGATCATTTTATTAACACAGCCAACCAAGGCACCTGTTCACAAATAATACATAATATTGTATAAAATACATTACATTAATATATTAAATACATTTATCAAAATATACATATAATAAAATACAAACAATTAGAATAATGATAGAGGTACTCATCACCAAATAATACAAGATTATATCACAAACACATATACAAACTTTGCACATTAAATGCCATTATGAATATTAAATAATATAAAAAATATAAAAATATTAATTATGCTACAATAAGTAGAAATGAAACAGCTTTTTCAAAAGATACATCCTAACCCTAATCACTTATACCATGGTCCACCAATGATTTTGGACCAATATATCATATGAGCACTGTATTTATTGTAATTTTAACCCAGAAAAATCAAATGTTTTAGTATATTAAACATAAAATCATATGTGTTCCCTACTGCGCAATTGCTTTGCTCAAGAATTACTCATCTTTTTTCATAGTGCATATGGCATAATATACACTGAGGCTGATGCATTAAAGAGAACTGGAGCAATTATGTATCAAATCGACTACACCAAATGGGTCAAATAAAAAGTCCACAAATTGTTTTAATTGGGGTTTTTAACTCCTTAAATTCTAGGGAAGTATCCAATAGATTACTTTGCAATCAGCTATTGAAATAGTTAAAAGGCCCATTTAAATCAATGTGAATGTTTACTTGTCCACAATGGTGCATTTGGATAGTAAACTCCTTTAACCCTTTGAGTGCCAGGGGGTACTCAATGCATTGCAGAGGGTTAAGTGACAGAGATGCATGTAAAATGTCAAAACAATGCGTTGCATACCCTCTGGCACTCAAAGGGTACATCAGTTAGCAATGTGTTTGATACCCCTCTGGTGCTCAGAAGGTTAATAGTATGTCAGGCTAAGTGTTCTCCATTTTTACCTGACATGATCACTGGTCTCCACCACCTCAGACCAAGTAATGATTTCCTGCTTGAGCGCCATTTCTTTGTACTCGTTCACTGATAAGTGAGTGAGCTCAGGAACATGACTGCTCATCCTATGCAATAACTCGCTAAGCATGTTTGTCAGAAGCCATCATGCACAGTAGAGACGGATGCGCGAGCTGCAGTCATAAGCAGCAGAGACTGCCTGCGCTGCAGCTGGTACAGAGTGGGGAGCAATCAGCCGTGGCGCGGGCAGTCTCTACTGCACATGGCTGCAGGCAGTTTCTACTGCATATGATTGCATCTCGTGAGTGAGGCAGCATAATCGCTTGGAACAGTTAGTTAATGGCAGTACGCAGAGCAGGTCCAGGTAATTTTAACCCTTTGAGTGTCAAAGGGCATTGCTTTGCAATGGTTGCGTACCCCTCTGGCACTCAAAGGGTTAAAAGGCCGCCCCTGCTCTGCGTACTGCTGGGCTTTTACGCTAGTTGATAAATAAGACAACTGAAACATGGCAGAAAATGTTCTTCTCTATTTGAAGTTCTGTCCTTAGTAAACAAATGTTCATGTATTAACCAACTGAGCTTCTCTTCTGATGTAATATTAGACTATAATGCCTCTGATAAAAGGGGGTTACTAAGTGGCCAAAGTAACTTATATAAAAAATATATCTCGTGTATGGCTTTTCCAATTGAGTAAAACAAGGGGACAGTCACTGCTGAGACATGTTTCTTTCAAAAGCTATTCTAGTTCATACTTGAATTTTCACTTCTTTCCATTGTTTTCAGACAAAACAGTGCTGATACCATCATTTTCAACATGCCCCTATGGGGGCGAATATCCCCGTGTCCCTCTTTTAGGAGATCCTATTGTGTGGTGTGTATATAAATGTATCACACTGCTTCAGACCAATAAAACTCACATTAATGTTTTTTTTAAAGTGATAGTAATGTCCAAGAATAATGTTATTTTGTATTGTACACTAAAAATATATATATATTTGCAGTAAATCCCATCTCTCAGACCTCTATGATTTGAAATATATTCGCATTTAAAGTTCCCTCCTCCCTCCCCATTTCCTGATATCAGCTGTAAAGCTCACAGCAGGAGATTCGAGTCAGCCGACTCGAGGACGCTCTTCAGCAGACCTGAAATCGCTTTATTTAAAAAGAACTACTTCATTGGAACGGTCTGCAAAGTGTGTTTGCAAACCAGGAACACTTTGTAGACTGTTCCAATGAAGTAATTATTTTTAAATAACGTGATGTTGGCACTGCTGAAGAGTCGATGGCTGGTCCCAGGACCGGGATCTCCTGCTGTCAATTAGCGCGCTGATGTCAGGAGAAGGGGAGAGAGGGGGGAACTTTAAATGTGAATATCTCTCAAGCCTTTGAGGTTTGAGAGATGGGATTTGCTGCAAATAATTTATTTTTTTAATCTACAATACAAAATAACATTATTCTTGGACATTAGTATCACTTTAAACTTCAGTATGTGTGTAAATTATACTGTGTAAATAAAATGCTTTGATCTTGCTCTAAATCATCTATTCTGTAACCCAAAAAGGTGGCAGTAGGTCATCATGTGACCAAATCTGCTCTACGTCTAATCCTGCCCCCAGTACCTACAATTAAATTACAAGTGCCCCCTTCTTTGTCCAATTTCCCTGTGGGATGTGGGTTCTCTTCTTCACTCTTCCCCACAATCATGGTGAGAGTGATAAAGGCAATGTATATTTTCATTGCCTTTGTCATGAGGCTCCCCTGGTACATGTGATCTCTGTAGCAGTGATCACATGTGCAGAGCCACTGGGGAAGGACTGTTCCGGTCCTGGAGCAATAAGTTACAGCCTTCCCAGCATGACCACAGCATTCCCTAAGGCACACTTAAAGGGATACTAATACTTCGTTTTATCTTTATTTTATTTTGTAGGCATTAAAAAAACATGAAGAAAGATATAAGTCGTATCTCTCAGACCTTTATGGTTTAAGAGATATTCACAAGCAAAGTTTCCCCCTCCCGCCCCTTTTTCCTAGTGTAAGCCATCTCTTCCCAGATGTGAATCTGGTTGTAAGACCAGACAGATAACAGTAGGGAACAATCTTCTTTGTATGAAAACAATGAAAAGCCCTTCCCCCCTTGACAAGTTTTTCAGCTTTTTCTCTTATCTTAATTGAAGATTGTCCCTCTCTGCAGTCTACCCGGGCACCTCCCTTCTGATCTGGCTGAACGGGGGGGGGGGGGGAGATACTTTGCTTGTGAATATCTCTTAAACTATAAAGGTTTGAGAGAGAAGACTTATATCATTCTTCATGTTTTTTTTAATGCCTACAAAATAAAATAAAGATAAAACAAAGTATTACTATTCCTTTAAGTCTTGACATGCCAGGACAGTCATCCGTCTTTAAAGGGATAGTAATGTTTCAACATCCAAAACGCTGCAATTCTTCCTTATGGCACATACAACAGATCTGTTATGTTAGTAATGCTGCATTCGGAATATATCACATGAAATAATATTATCTGTTATCCCCCTCACTCCCCTTTTCACAAGTCCAGGCCACCTCCCCATTAATCTGAAGTCTGGTCGCTTGACTGAAAAGACAGCTACGAGGCACAAACTGATTTCATTCAGTATACAGAAAACCCTGCTTCCACCTTGACGAAGGAGGGAAGGGTTTTCCATATACTGAAAGAAGATTGTCCAAAGTCACAATCCTCTTGCAGCTCTGAGCCTTGAAGGATGACATAAGTATAAGGGGCGTGAGGGGGATAATTCATAATATTATTTCACACAACATTACTAACATAAGATCTGTTTTATGCACCATAAGGAAGAATTGCAGCGTTCTGCATATTGAAACATTTCTATCCTATTAAAGGATATTCCTGTGATTGTCTTGGCATGTCCTCATCACTAAGTGGTTAAAAAAAATCCTAGGCTCGTTCAGAATGTAAGGCTACTTTAATTAATCTATTTGTTATACTAGAAAATAAAACTCTTAGGAATGGAAATTGCCAGTTATTTGTAAGTCTGTGCTCCTCTTTTCTGATTCATTTAACTGTGCACAGATGCTTATAATTTGGTTACAAAACGTGATTGTCTTCATTACTGTGAATTAATCATCAGTTTCAAAAGTAAACAGCAGCAGCTGTTTTATCTTCACACATACTTCACTGTGTCCAGAGATAAAGAGGAGCTCGCCTATAGCATGGATTTTATATGGTGACTAGTGTGGAAATTGTTTGATACCAAGATAGAATTTAATTCTTTATCCCTTAGCATGTCAGAGGGGTGCCCTACGCATTGCTTCACAGTTTTCAGTTGGTTTTCTTAAGAACTGATTATCTTTAGCTTTCTAAATACAGCCCTATGGGTCTAATGCAGAAAACAAAATATGAATATTGGAGCAATATTGGAGCATACCAACTGGACCATAGGAAACAATTCCACACATTCCCTTTTTTAAAAGGACGAATGAAGTTGTCTGCACTGTGAGTCCAAGCAAGTTTATTTTGGGTGATAACACCACAGTACACGGGTGGGTACAAAAAACATATAGTACAACCCTGTGGAGTTATCACCTAAATTAAACTTGTTTAGTCTCTGCGTGCAGTCTTCTTTATTCTTCCTTTTGAAGTTGCCCACATTGTGTTGGGTGATCTGCACCAAGTTGCTAATTATTGTTGCTGGTTTCGTGAGTGGCCATGGGCACAGCTGAAGGATGGGGGTAAGAATCAGTGCTATGGATGTATGAGAAGATTTGCCTCATTTCTGTGTCCCCTCCCAGCTCACTGTCCATAACATGTCTCTCCAGCCAGTCATTCCTTTGTGTATCTGCTGTGGATTGATGGAGGCAATATATGGGCTTACTGCAGTTTATCTAACCTTTGTTAAAACTTTGAATGCTGGAGGTCTCCAATACATTGCTTTGCTATCTGTTTGATCCCTCTCTATTATTCAAGATGATTAAAGTCCTATTTAACCCTCTGAGTGCATTGCAATGTATGGATAACTCTCTGGCCCTCCAAAGGTTAAATCACTCAATTTTCAGTAGTTGGTTGGCTCAGAATTTCTATTCTTTTGCTTAATATTACATTGCATATGCATTTTTTCATGAGACAAGGGGGAAGCAAGTTATTTTGCATTATTTACTTCCTCCTTTATTGTACTCAGTAGAGTACAGTATACTGGCCAGAAAGTGAGGAGTCCAATGAAATTGTTTCCCCCTGCCTGCTGAAAAACAGTACATGCAATTTAATTTATATATTAAAGGGATAGTAATGTTTCATAATAAAAGAAGCTCCAGTTATTCTTCATAGTATTTGGGCCATGGAGAGTGTTATTTCAGTAATGTCAGATTGTAGTTCAAGAGTAATTGAATGATAAAGATCACCCCCACCCCGTTTACCTAGTGTAACACTGCTCTCCTCAGATGTGGAGTCTGGTTGCTTGACCAGACAGATAACAGCAAGGGACAATCTTCTTACTCTGAGAACAATGAAAACCCTGAACCCTTTAACATGTGTTTCAGGTTTTCCCTTATCTTAATTGAAGATTGTCCCTCTCTGCAATCTAACTGGGCACCTCCCTGCTGCTATGAGCTGAGCAGTGTTATATCAGTAAAAGGGATGGGTGGGGGATACTTTATCATTCAGTTACTCTTGAACTACAACTTTGACAGAATTTAAATAATTAGAGCTGCTTTTATTATGAAACATTACTGTTCCTTTAAGTTTTATCAATGAATGGAGACTTTTAACTACAGGTCTATGAAGGTTACAACATACATCTTCATGGAAGAGAAATAATTTTATTATTAGTGTTTTTCTAATTGTCAGAGAGATCTTCAAAGCATTGTAATGAGATTGGGTATATTTAGGAGTGTTAAAGTAGTACTAACAACTCCCAGTGATAACCCCTCTACTTATATTACCATGTACAGAAAATCTTAATTGCCCCAATTGATTTTACACTTGTGCCTTTGCTTAAAAGATATAGGCCTCGATTCCGCTGTGGCCACTAAAACAGTCGGTAGGGCAAAAATGACAACCCATTAGTAAAATGCTTTAAACTTGCCATTCAATTGCCCTACCAACTGAAACCACAACAAACGTTGGGACACAAAAGCCATCATGTGGCCAATTGCCCGGTGTGTTTTCAGTTCCCAAAACTCATGTTAAATAGCGTGAGTAATGGGAACATCAAAGGAAAATGGCTAACATTCAGTGCCTGACACGCACTGACACACCCAGGGCTCATTGTTTGGATTTCTTTGGTGTGGGGAGGAGTTTGGGGTACTGAAATCCTGCAACAGCAAATCATATCCACCTTTACGGACATGATATTTAAGATATCTTGCACTAAATAAAGGTTACTTCTCTATAACAATCATCACAGAATTGGTTCATTGTGGCCATAAGGATATTATATCCATGGAAGTGTATTATTAACCCCTAAAGGACCGGCCGCGCACGCACGTGGCCAGCACTTAAGGACCACAGACCATTTTTTACGCAACCGGATTCAGGGCTCCTCGAACTGCATGTAGCCAACCGGGGAGGCCTGAATTCCATGACGTACATGTACATCCTTGGTCCTTTAGGGACATCCACCCCGTGACGTACATGTACATCATGGGTCGTTAAGGGGTTAAGAGATGTTAGGGTTCTCTTGGAGAACCTTTATACATAAGTACATTCAAACAGAGTAATGATGGGTTAACAGGAAGAATCATCTCACTGTCTACTCAGACACCTTTATCCAGCAGATAAAGCAGATTTGATTCAATCAGCACCGGGGACCCAGGAGATATTCTTAGTTAGTGTAGATCTTCAAAAAAATATGCTGAAAAATAAATATGTTAATAATGTAACACCCACAATGTCCATTGCTGCTTGTCTTTCACATCTGATATTCAACTTCAGAATTCTAGTTGCTGAATTACCTCATGAGACATTGGACACATCTTCTGATGACCTGCAGATAATGATAATGGGATGCTAGTCCAGGGGATGGCCAATGGCTGCCATTTTTTAAGATTCCTGAGCCTATGTCATTGCAACACCAATGAGCCTGAAGAACTGGTGTAATTATGTAGAAAACCAACTGTGCCTAAGGGGAAAGAAACCCCTTTAGGACTGCGGAAGTTCCAGGAACATCACAATTGTCCATGCATTAAGGACCAAGACGGCCCTGGCATATCATGAATTTTTTTACCAAAGCACGCCTTTGGGCGTGCCATGATCATGCCATAAAACTGACTGCTCCATGACCTGAGCAGTCAGTTTCAGCCTTTCCCATAGTGAGCCGGTACATGTGATCACTCACACGTTCCAGTTCTCCAAGCAAAATGGTCTTGGTGGTCCTTCGGTGCACAAAACCCCTATTCTGCCTGCTCCTTAAGGAGTTAAACACTCCCAAAAGGTACATTGATTTAAATAGGTCTCTTAACCCCTTGTATACCAAAAAGCGAAGCAATGAGTTGGAGACCTCTCCAGCATTCAAGACATTAAAAGCATCATTTAAATATATATGGGGAAAATGATTTGTCTCCTGTGGTACATGTTGTTTGCCCTAGTACACCAGCCCCTGTATTTCCAGCAATGAGAATGATGTTCACTGATTATTATAACTAGTTTGAGTGCCAGAGAGGTGCTGGGAACCCCAGAGTAGCCTCTGATGATTCTCTTTGGCTGCTGTGACATCACCGCTTTTCTGAAAAGCCAATAACAATAATCCAAAGTTTTCTTTTATTTGTCTGTGGCAAATATGCAATATTTTTACTTAGTTTGTATATAATGGAAACAGCAGCCAAAAAATCAAATATAACTATATACATAAATTAAGTGAAGGAAACCTTTATAATTATTGCAACACTAGTAACCGAGTGATATATTATTAAATCCAACCCTTTGCAAGAGAGAGATTACAATCAACTAGTGATATCCCGGAGGTTAAATGTACAATTAAAGACCTGGACATGAAAGGCATAACAAAGTGAGTGAATTAATAGATTTTATGAAGGATTTTAGAGCAGTGAAAATTAAATGTTTAATATTTTAAATGCCAGAGAGGCATCTGGGAGGAAACCCAGACTACCAACTGAAGCAAGACCCTTGGCTCATCATCCAGTCAAAATACATTCACCACCACCTCATTACTGTTGTATGCATAGCATTCTTTAGATATTATGATGTACCATCCCTGACTGGATTGTGAACAAGCTATACTGATCTGTCAGCTTGCCATGTACCCTGATTGGACAGCAGCCACAAGCAGTTGTGCTTTCCCCCAAGATCTCCACCCATCATCTCAAAGGATTTATTGTTTTCTCCATTCTTTTTACCTACTCTCGTATTCCTTTATTTACCCCCACACACATCTTCCCCAACATCCATCTGTTTTTCCCCTCCTTTTGTCTGTTCAAATTCCCATGCCTGGTAACTTTGCTAAATGGACTTCCTGGAGGGGAGTCCTCTGATGTCACAGGGGGAGATCTATGACGTGATTTGCGCCAGAAAAGGGGGTGGGCTTAATCGTGAGTTGGGGGCATGGTTTTTAAAAACATACCGAAACATTGAGAAATAGCCTGGGAAGGAGGAGATCTTGCAGCCGAGTGCCAGGAGCACACTTGGAAGACACAGAAGTGGATAGAATTTTATTACAAACTCCCCACAACCAGAGAATCAGCCTCTGCCCCTGGAGACCTGTTAATTAGAAGCCAGAACCGGAGTCTCCGGGGCAAATCCAGAGCGTTCCCAGCTATGCAAGTTCCCTGTCCCCTCCATCTTACTCTTACCTCCACTCTCAATTCCCCCTCCAGATCTCTGTCCCTTCACTGTCTGTTTCTGTTTTCCCACCTTCCCCACTGTCTCTGTCCTTCCACATTTCCACCCCTGCCTTTGCCTCACCATCATCTCACACAATGTGCTTTATGTGGAGCAATTTAAGGGCAAGTCGACTGCACCAGGGGAGGTAAATAAACATTTACTTTTATTTTAATTGAATTTTTAACCCCTGTAATGCTAGATTTGTTGTTAAATCATTGTGAAGCAATGTGTTGGAGCCATTTCTAGCATTCAAGGGTTAATAGCCCATTTTAATCGATAAGAAGTTTGTGGATTTTTATTTGTCCACTAGGGTACAGTTGGATTGCTTCATAAATGCACAGTTTGTCTTTATGCATAAGGCACAATGTGTCTGTCTACCACCATCTCACCTACTGTCTTGAACCCCCGTTTTAACCCAGACTGTTTCTCCCTCGTCTGTTCACCCTCCATCTCCCCTATGATTTCTGCCAAGCACCTCTGTTTAATCGCTATTTTTCCACCTGTCTACCCCATCTTCACAGCCTCGCCTATTTCCCCTACTGTTTCTGTCTCCCAAACACACTATATACCTTGACATACAGACTCCATGACCTTAATTACATGAGATAAAGCATTGATGCCTGGGTCTCGCTACATCCACAGTCTAGGAAATTATAATCAGGTGTACTTATGAATGAGCTTCTAAGATCTGCAATGTGTTTTGCTAAAGTCACACATATGGGTTCAATTCTATTACTTATGTTTATTTTTAGTTTTAAAATTAACCATGAATAGAAGACAACCGTCTTGGGTTTTGGGAAGGTGGAAGAATAGGACACCAAGCTAATCAGACATAAATATATATCCATAACAATTAGGTCTTAAAGATTTGGGCAGGGGGTACAATTTTATTTATGGTCACTGAAAGATGTTGTAAATTGCTTTGCTCTGGAATATTTTTCAGGTATCCTAATACTACTTATCTAATCTCAAAAGTATACTTTATAATATGATTTCTTTTTCAGTTTGGTAGTTTATCTAAGTAAATTCTGAACTGCAATGAACCCATGGACTTTTATATGCATTTCTCCATAAACCTCTTTTGAATTATATTAGATTCTAGCACTTTTTTCCTTAATAATGTTATTATTGTTTCCCTAGCTTTCAAAGCACATTAACCCGAAAGGCATTTAAAGGTTACAGCCCAAGGGCAAAGCTTCATTTCCCCAGAAACTCCCCTTGCTCTCTTTTACTCCCATCAGATCAAGGGGAAACAACATTTTAGTAACCCAATAGTCAGCATGTTTCATATTATTGTGTACAGGTATATAACAGAGTTGGTCTTCCTCTACAGTGGTTTTTGGACTACAACTCCCATCATCTCAGCTAGCCAATGGCTGATCAGATGGCTGATTGGAATTTTGTCCAACAGAAGCTACAGGGCTAAGGTGCCGTGGTTGCAATGACTTTTGGAAGTAGAAGACCACAATGGATATTCCAAGTATTATTACAGTATATTTATTTTTTGTAGTTTTTGGAAACCCGTTTTTAAAAATTCTGGGTTTGCCACTGGAGCCCCATTGCAAGTTAAAGAGTTATATATTGCCTAACAGAAATGTGACATCACACTCACAACAAGTACACTCTACTATTAAAGGGTCAGTAATGTCCCATAAAAAATGGTTATAGTTTTGTAGAGGTCAAAAAATTAAACTTTCAAAGTTCCCCCTCTCCCTCCCCTTCTCCTGATGTCAGCGCTGTGCTGACAGCAGGAGATCCCAGTCCAGGGACCAGCCGGTAGCTCTGCAGCAGAGCCGATGCAAAATAATTACTTCATTGTAAAGGTCTACAAAGTTTGCCTGGTTTGCAAGCACACTTTGTAGACCGACTCAAATCTCATGCTGTCAGCTTTACAGCTGACATCAAGAGAAAGGGAGGGAGGGGGAACTTTGAAAGCGAATGTCTCTCAAACCATAGCGGTTTGAGAGATAGAATTTGTGGCATATAGCATAATTTTTTAACCTCTACAAAACTATATCCATT
This sequence comes from Rhinophrynus dorsalis, assembly GCA_037306005.1. Lineage (NCBI taxonomy): Eukaryota > Metazoa > Chordata > Amphibia > Anura > Rhinophrynidae > Rhinophrynus > Rhinophrynus dorsalis. The sequence goes on from CM074718.1 coordinate 113,307,962, forward strand.
TTTATGGGACATTACTGTCACTTTTCATACCAAATTCTATACCCGTCAATAATAACTCCTGGGCTGGACTAGGTGATGGAGGTTTTCGAAATGCTCAGTTGTATTTGGGACACTAAAGAGAAGACATTTTGGGCAAACCAACTGCACTCCAGGTAACAAAAATTCTCCAAATTCCTCTAATTTAAAGAGGCTTTAAACCCCTTGAAACCTAGAGGTCTGCAATGCATTACATACAATTTGCAAATGCCATATGTTATGAATAGACCCCAGATTCTTTAGTCACTGAGACACACTTTGACATGTGTATAAGAAAATAAGCACATATTTCAGCATTAAAATAGCTTCTACCTCTTATATAAGTTAGAACCAAAAAAACGTTGTCATGGTAACCAAGGCTGCTAATGTAATTAACTTTTTAGAAATAACAATAGGTTTATTTATATCAGAAACAACCAAATGAACTCTCTGAGTGTCAGAGAGGTATCTAATGCATTGCAATGTGTTGGTTAACTCTCTCACACTCAGAGGGTTACGTTTTGGGTTCCATGTACAATACACAAACATGATCAACCCAGGCAGCTGTGCAAATGAAATTACATAAGTACATGTGGCCCACTGGGAGACAAAACATTATGCAAAACATCTAAGTATTCACTTTTTTGCAGTAGGGGGAACACATCTACAATAGTTTTTACTTAACCCTTTGCATCCTAAAGAGGTCTCCAATGAATTGTGCAGCATCCAAGGAGTTAATGACTCTGGTATCCAAGGCGTTAAGGGGCCCACTAGCTTAAAAATGTTCCCAGGGTCTACCCAGTGGCTTAAATTGGCCCTACCCAAAACCAAAGGTAATGTATATGGTCACTGGGAAAAGTAATATATAGATTTGGACCCATCCATCAGTACTAGGTGCAACATCACAGGTACTGTCCATCAGGAATTCTGGATATTGTACATCAGTGTTTCTCAACTTCTGACCCACTAACAGGCCAGGATTTGAGAATTTCCTTGTTAGAGAACAGGTGAGTTAATATTTGTGAATGAGCCTCTGATCACCACACCTGTGCTCTAGCAGAGAAATCCCTAAGTCCTGGCCTGTTAGTGGGTCCTGAGGACAGGAGTTGAAAAACTCTGTTGTACATGCTATATTTTCAAGTGTACAACTTTAAGGTAATCTCGTACAAAATACTCTTAACTCTTCATTAAGGTTTTTTGTTTACCGTTTTGCATTAGAAATGAATGAACCATTTTACCACTAATGGCTAGATTTAAAGGCAGCCATTAGCCAAAAAAAGACTAACGGGTGTCTTAACATGCAGTAGGCCATTCAAAGGGCCATGTAATGAACTGCTAACGGCAGTACACATCAGTTTGAAGCACAGTCGCTCCAATCAGATTGGCTGGGATGTGTGTGTGTCAGCACATCTCAGCCAATGGCTGTGAGGGAATTGGATCAGACGCTGCCCATATATAAGGCAGTCTCTGCTCTGGTTCCCTCAATGCAGAACGGGCATCGGCCCGAAAGGAGGGAACCTGTGGCTCACGCACAGCATCGGAGACAGATTTTTAAGCTAAGGCACCATTCATTTATTCTGGGATATATACCATATGTGCACACTTGTTCTCTGGGGGCATATTTTATTTGGAGATTTAATATGGCACTGTATATGTTTATTCTGGGGCACTGACTTAACCCGTTGAGGCCAGAGAGGTCTGCAACGCATTGCTTTGCAATGAGTTGTGTACCCCTCTGGCACTCAAGGGATTAAACTATATCTTGTTTTCAACGCTGTACTTATACACACTTTTCTTTTACAGGATGGAAGAAGAGAAGAGATGAGAGAAAAGAAGAATGAAGAGAGAAGCGAAGAAGGAAGAGAAGATAGAAGAAAGAAGCGAAGGTAGAGAACAGAAGGAGACAGACAGTGGATGACAGGTAAATTTGACACGGATCAGTTAACAATCGGTGCTTGGCAGTATGTCAGGCACCAACAGTTAATTGTTTTTTAATGTTAAGTTCCCAATATCGCTGCTCTTAGCGGCGTTTTGGGAAGTTCATTCACAAAATGGACGTTTAGCCACAGCTGATCACAGCTGGTAAGGCCTTTGAATACCACGTTAAACATTTTATTTTGGCAGACGATATTCACTTTGGCCCTACCGGCTATGCTAATGCCTGCCTTTAAATCTAGCCCTTACAGCGTTGCTAGTTCACAATGCACAAAGTTTGTGAATTTGAACTGATTCATGGGTATCATATAACTATGTTTCAGCCAACTGGAATGAAGGTCAGCAGTCAAATGAATGAACCACAGTCACTTTACATGATTTCTTCCGATGTATAAAATGTTACAGAGATGGTAGGCTGTTGAAAGTTGCAACATAAGCAGCTATTTAGAAAATTTTAGATTAGTATTACAGGGATAGTAATGTGCAATATTGAAAAAAAAATATATACCAGTTTTTGCTTGATGATTAAAACAAGGATACTCTCACTGTTTTATTCAAAAGTTATTGCAGCTCAATAATTGTATTTTTGGGTGCAGTACTTCAATGGCCTGAAATGTTACAGTGACGCTGTTGCTAAAACATCCTATGGAGGTTTATGGTCAACTGACCCGAGCTGTCTAAAGACTGACACCATCACTGTAAAATTTCAGGTCATGGAGGTACTGCACCTAGGAAAAAATGCAAGTTTAACTGCAAATAACTTTTGAATAATATCTCTCAGTAGTGGGAGTTGCATTGTAGTACTCAGCAGGATCTATATATATATGCATTAGATAGGAAAGAAGGCAGCACCATTGGGACTTGGTTGATAAACTTTTAATATTAGTAAAAGTTTATCAACCAAGTCCCACTGGTGCTGCCTTCTTTCCTATCTAATGTGAATGTTCATCCTGAAGGATTGTGCACCTGGGCACAGTTCAGGAAGAGTGAGTGCTTCCTACATTTGGATTGTGCATATATGTTTTTTTTTTTTTTTTTTAAATTGTATTAGTCATTAATTCATATGGCAAAATAGTTATGAGTTATGTATCCGTTACACTTATGAAAAGGGAACTCAGTAAAGTCCTTCTTATATGAATCTTCCATGCCAATACATTTTTAATCCGTTTTTTTTTTTTTTTTTAAATACTGTGTTGATGGAGAAATTAAGCTTTTTATATAAAAGTGAGACCGCAGCCTGTCAATCTTCACATCTTCTTCTCCCCAGTTGCTCCCTGTTACCCCTACTCCTCTGACGGTGGAATCCAGCATGTGAGCTGGAGACCTCTCATTGGCAAGAGAGCTCAGCAGGTCACAAGCTGGATTCTTCAGTATCAGGGTGCCCGTGATTGCTGCCTGCCTGTTGATTCCAGTCCTGTTTCCCATGGCTGATGTTACAGGCATTGCCGTTGCCACCATCTGCCAGGTCTTTATGCTGCGGGCACACGTCTTTGACATTGCACTCGCTATTTTGTAGCATTTGGCAATAACTGGCCGATTGGGCCCCGCCTCCAGTTGCAGACTTACAGACTGCCTGGCTTGTCCAACTAACCACCCCGATCTGACCTTGGCTGTGGCTAACTACCCAATCCGGTATCTGACTGTGGCTTGTCTGACTTACACTCAGTGCTTACACCCGTTACTGTCTGACTACCACTTGTCTCTATTGGCCTCCGAGGCCTCGCTCCATCAGTCTAGTGTGACAGTTACCTCCCTGGTATTGTTGCACATTGCCTTCTGCTCTGCTGTCTCCGCTCCGTGCTTACCCGCATATTATCTGACTCTGTCAATACCAGTCTCCAAGGCTCCATACAGCCTAACGCGACATTTACCTCCCTGGTATTGTTGCCAAGCTGCCTTAGGCTAATCAGCATTGTAGTTGTCCCTCTTCAGGGACTGCCTGGCACTCTTGCTCCAAGCCTTCCCAGGCTTGTACTATTCCGAGGTTTCTCTTACCTGTGTACCCGGTTACGCCATTGTGGGCTGGACTTCTGGCTCTCCAGGTTTCCACTCTCTCCGCTTAATAGAACTGAGTCTGTATCTATATTCCACATTACCTTGGCTATCAGTGGTCCGGGTACAGTTCAGTGTCAGTTCCTGCACAGTGGAATGTGCACTGTCCTCACTACTGATCCTATCAAGGTTGAGGAGGTGCTTTGCTCTTGCATATTTATTTTAAATAAACTGGTTAAATTCATCTGTGTCTGTGCTGTGTGTTTCATTTACCTAAGCCGCCCATGACAGTACAAAAGGGCCATGAGTACTGAAGGGACAGGTGAACCAGTTCAGAGCATTCTAGCCAAAATGGACACACAGAATAAGAGGATAGATCAGCTGTCATTTGCCATGCAGATGCTCCTAAACCATACCGCACACTTTGGTCAGCACCAGTGGTACCTCCTAATCCTGAGACTAGTACTAATCGAGGATTGTCCGGTACCGCTCCCCTCCCTCAACACTAAGCAGGGGAGCCTACGCTCTGCAGAGGGTTTTTGAACCAGGTGGGCATTTTCTTGAAACTGGTACCACATGCCTTTCCAAGTGAATGAAGCAAGGTCGGTTTCTTGATTTCACTATTGTCCGGTAAGGCACTGGCATGGGCCAATCCCTTGTGGGAGACGGGGAAACCCATTGTAGCCAATTTCTTGGAGTTTGTGGGTGAATTCCACAGGGTCTTTGACGTTCCAGCCAGAGCAGTATCCTCAGCGAAACAACTCATGACTATACGACAGGGCACAAGTACTGTAGCCTATTACGCTATTGAGTTTCGCACCTTGGCAGCAGAGGTGGGCTGCAACAATGAGGAACTAGTAGCTGCATTCTCGCAGTGTCCGAGTGACTCTATTAAGGATGAGACGACAGCCCGTGAGCTGCTGGAAGATCTGAACGAGTTAATTACCTTTGCTATTTTGATTGATACTAGGCTCAGAGAGAGACCTTCGTTCAAAAACTAGGTGCATAGATCCGCTGCTCGATTGGTGCCTAGCTTTTCTCTACCACCCTGTCCTCCCTTGCCTCCCATACCTCCTGGTTCTGAATCTGCCAGAAGTGAACCTATGCAATTGGGCTTCATGCGCCTTTCCGGGGATGAGTTGGCTTTCCGAAGGAGAGAGGGCCTTTTCCTGGGAAGGCAGGTCACTTGCTGCGATCCTGTCCTAACCATCTGGGAAAAGCTCGCATCTAGGGTTGTGTCGGGGGCAGACCCTGGGTGGAGCTTCTCAGTCCCCGGATCTTCGGCATGGGAGACCCATCCTTGAGGTGGTAGTGTCCTGGTCCGCATCTTCAGTTACGTCTCCGGCCTTGGTCAGCTCTGGAGCTGTTGGATATTTCATGGATGCACAATTTGCAACCAAGCACGATATTCTGTTGATGCCATGCTCATCTCCACTGGCTATTGATGCGATTGACGGTAGACCATTGCAACCATCACATGTGACACATAAAACAGGTCCTTTATCTCTAAGGGCAGGGGAGCTCCACGTGGAGACCCTACAATTTCAGATAATAAAATCTCCTCACTATGCAGTCATCCTGGGGTTTCCCTGGCTACAGACTCACAACCCCAGGATCAATTGGCAAATGTGCGACATTTTGTCTTCGTCTTCTATGCCAAGTCTTGTTTACAGCAGCCTACCAGAATACTTTGTACCTCTTCCTCGTTACCTGCAGAGTACTAATCTTTCAGTGAGGTATTTAACAAGGTAGAGGCTAGTACATTGCCAGCACACAGGCCTTACGACTGCACTATTGATTTAGTACCAAGGGCCATACCTCCAAGAGGATTGGTATACCCTCAACAGTTAGAGGAGAATCGAGCCATGGAGGATTATGTGTCTGATGCCCTAGCCAGAGTGATCATTCGCAATTCCTCCTAGCCTGCAGGTGCAGGGTTGTTTTTCATAAAAATGAAGGATGGGGAGTTAAGACCATGCATTGACTACAAAAGCCTGAATAAATTGTTGGTCAATCATGCGTACCCCATGCCTTTGATTACGAAATTGTTAGATCGTATTAAGGGCTCGACGGTGTTCACCAAACTTGATCTAAGGGCCACTTATAACTTTGAAAGAATTAAGAAAGGGCACTGTAATATTTGTTACTGCTTACTATTGGTATCCAATACACATGCAATGCTGATTATTATTATTAACAGGTGTTGGTTTATTTCTATGAGCAGAGATGCAAAATATAACATGTTCATAAAATAACAGTACTGCTCTAACTGCCAAAAACCAGGAAGTGCCTACACACAAGAGTGATAGCCACGCCTACTATAAACTGATTGGCTAAATTCAAACTAAAGAATACTCCCTTCCAAAAAAAAAAATAAATACTTCATATTTAATATTTACAAATATACTTAACATAACTGGTATAGATATATGGGGTAAAAAAAAATGGGTTAGGTATTACATGCAATGTATAAGATTTAGGCAGGAAAGTGTAACATTAACAACATATAACTCGTTGCCAGCAATATGCACTAATACATAAAGTCTTATAATATTATGGTAAAGTAAATATAACATATATACAATATAATAATGTCTAAGTCTTTCATGCATACTGAATGTGATTATAAATCCAGAATGTCTCTAGGTTTGACTAGGCGTCTGTATCTGGTCCTGTAGGGGATAGATGTGAGCGATGTCTCACGGACCTCTGATTTGTGGCCAGTGACTTTTGACGACTCGTCTTTTGATGGTGTATGGCTTGACCCGGTGCTCTCTGGTAGAGATACTACATCATCACTGATGTGTGACTCACGGGTATCTAGAAGGTGGCGCCTGTTTAGCCTGTATACCATTCCTTCATTGATACGTATATGGTACGACCACAGCTGGTTTCCATTGGTCCTGCTCCTGCACTCACACTCTTTGTCTTTCAGTGAGCCTTGATAGGGTCTTGCAGACTTGTTATAATAGCTCCTCTGTCGCTGCTGATTGTGCAGCCTGTTAGCTGTGACAGCCTTGTAGCAAACATCTTTAGGCATCAGTTGCTGGTTGGTGCTTGGGAGTGTGGATCTCAGGCGATGGCTCATGTGTAACTGTGCTGGTGATTTGAAGTTATCAAGGGGCTGTTTCGGTATTCCAGGAGACTCATGAAAGGATCCTTCCTGTCCGCTTTAGCTTTTTCCAGCAAAGCCTTTGCAGTCTGTACAGGCTTTTCTGCCAATCCATTGCTTTGTGGGTAGTATGGGCTCGAGGTGATGAGTTTGAAAGTCCAGGTATTGGCAAACATTATGAACTCACTGGAAATGTACTGAGGGCCATTATCCGAGATAGCTGTCTCAGGGATACTGTGTCTTGCAAAAAAAGCTTTTAGTTCTTGTATTATAGCAGATGACATTGTGCTTTGTAACTTGCTCATTTCAAAGAATCGCTATAATAATCAATAGTGATAAGGTAAACTTCATTCCTCCAGGTAAATAGATCCTTGGCCACTATTTGCCATGGTCTGTCCGGTACCCTGTGGCTTATCATTGGCTCCTTCATATTTGAAGGGCTGTAAGTAAGGCAGATAGGGCATTTCCTCAGTCTCCTTCCCCATACCTGGCCAAAATAAAATGTCACATTTCTCGATGCCTAGATGACTGGCATGTATGCGTATGAGAATCTCTGGACAAAGGCTTGATGGGATAACAATCTTTTCACCTTTAAAAATGATGCCATGCAGGTATGTGGTTCCAATATTCCAGTATGCTTGAAGCACATTGCTTCCTGTCCTCAGGCCAACCATTGAGTATGTTGTCTTTTAGTGTCTGGAATTGCATGTCTCTTTCTGACTGAAATTTAATTTCCTCCATCTTAGGATCACTGACTGGAAGGTTACTGTATATGTCATGTACCTGCACATCCATGTCTTCGCTGAGGCTTGGGTCCTGGTCGGACAGTGGCTTCCTGGATATCGTGTCCGCAATAGGAATGTCTTTTCCTGGACGATGGATGATGTCAAAGTCGTACTTCTGCAACAGTAGATCATCCTCTGAAGCCTTGGGGGGCTGGATGCTATTGGTTTGCGCATAATAGATTCCAATGGTTTGTAATCACTTTTCACAACAATGTGGCGGCCATAAATATATTGGTGGAAACTTTTGCAGCCAAATAAGATGGCAAACAGTTCCTTTTCAGTCTGTGCATAATTGATTTAATTGTCTGTGAGTGACTTGGATGCGTATGCAATTGGCCTATCGTCATGCAGTAATACTGCTCTGAGTCCATATTTGGAAGCATCAACCTGCACCTTTAGCTCCTTGTGAGGGTCAAAATATGTGAGTACTGGTCCCAGCTCACATATGAGTAAATCCTTCAATTTAATTAATGCCTCATCTTGCTGAGTGTCCCAAATGAACTCAGTAGTTTCTTTTAAAAGCTGTTGCATTGGAGCAGTGACATCAGATGAATTAGGTGCAAACTTTGACAAATAGTTGATCAGGCCTAGTAGAGTTCCTAATTCACCTTTGCCTGTGGGTGGTTTCATATCCTTTATTGCAGCAGTTTTTACAGGGCTTAATCCCATCGGCCAAAAGTATGTGTCCAAAGTAGCTTACTTGAGTGGAGCAGATTATTTTTTTTTCAGGATTAAGTCTGACACCTCTTTCCCTGGAACGTTGCAGCATGGCCTTGAGATTTTTGTCATGCTCCGCTTTTGTTTTGCCAAAAATGAGGATATCATCAACTATTGCAGTTATACCGTGTAACCCTTCATAGGTTTTGTCAGTCTTGCCCTGGAACTGATCTTGGGCAGAGACTAATCCAAAAGGAAGGCGGTTAAATTTGTAACGCCTGAAAACAGTGTTAAAAGTGGTCAGTTTGGACTACTCTTCAGTAGGTTTTATGGCCCTATATCCTGATCTGGTATCTAGAAAACTAAAATATTGCGTGCCTGCCAGCTTGGTCATAACATCCTCAAGTGTAGGCAAAGGGTAGTGGGGCCACTTAATTGCTTTGTTGAGGTCTCTAGGATCTAAGCATACTCATAATTTACCTGTACATGGTTTTTCTGCAATAACAATGGAATTAACCCAATCAGTAGGTTCTGTGACTTTACTAATAATGCCTAGTTTCTTAATGCCCTCGAGTTCCTCTTTAAGATGACTGAGCAATGCAAGGGGTATACCCCTAGGTGGGTGCACCACTGGAGTTGCCTGTGGATTTAAATGTATGGTACACTCGCCAAGGTGCTTTGGACCAGGGCTTTGAGACTGAAATGCCTCTTCCTGTGGATGCAGGTGACAGGTGTTATTTTACCTTCATTTCGAGCCATTAGTTGTGTGGAGTGAAATCTCATAGGTGACATCACTTCACAGGGCGTCTTGGCCTTTAGAAATGGACCGTAGTTGGGCCGGGGCTAGTTCATGTGAGCAGTGGATATCAATTGTTTTCAAGCGTTAGTTTAGACCCTATGCTAAGGAGTTTTTCCTTTACTTTAGGAGAGCGGATTCCATAGGCAATGCAATCCCAGATCATTTTGTCGTTCTGGGCGTAATTGCAGTCTTGGACAAGGAGACGTAAATCTGTAACAAACTGCTCCAGGGATTTATGATCCTGTTGTACTTTCTTGTGAAACTTGTAACGTGCAAAATAATGTTAGCTTTGGGCAGAACATATGCTGCAAAGCGGTCATAATAAGATTTCAGCAACACAGCTTCAACTGCAGGTAAGGCCCATGTATTAAAAATGTCTCTGACTTGTTCACCAACCCATATCAGGAGATAATTGCATTTTTCATCCTCACTCTTATTCTTTAGAGGTCCTCCAAACATGAGCATGTGGTCTGAATTTTCGCCAAGCATCAGGTAAGTTAGTAGCTTCCCAGTTCATTGTGGGCATTGGGACTCCAGCTGCATCCATTATGATAGAAAAAATCTGTTACTTCTGACACCATGTAATATTTGTTATTGCTTACTGTTGGCATCCAATACATGTACAATGCTTATTATTATTATTATTATTATTATTATTATTATTATTATTAACAGGTGTTGGTTTATTTCTATGAGCAAAGATGCAATATATAACGTGTTCATAAAATAACAGTACTGCTCTATCTGCCAAAAACCAGGAAGTGTCTACACATAAGAGTGATAGCCACGCCTACTAAAAACTGATTGGCTAAAGTCAAACTAAAGAATACTACAGGCACGAGTGGAAATTAGAATTTAACACTCGTAGCCGACATTATGAATATGAACATTATAAATTATGAATATTTGGTGATGCCATTCGGTTTATGTAATGCTTCGGCAGTCTTCCAAGAATTCATTAACGATGTATTGAGAGACCTACTACAGAGGTGTGTAGTGGTCTATTTGTATGACATTCTTATCCACTCACCAACCTTAGAGGTACATCAAGCGGATGTCGTAATGCTCTTTCAATGACTGACAGAAAACAAGCTGTTCTGTAAACTGGAAAACTGCGAATTCCACAAGTCCCAGGTGACTAAAGCTATCGGCAGCCCTGCAATGGCCCCGTCCGGTGGGAATGAAGGTCATACAGAGATTTCTGGGTTTCACTAATTATTATAGAAAATTCATAAGGAATTTTCCTCGGTGGTGAAGCCACTTACTGACATGACACATAAGGGAGCAGATCCGTCCAATTGTTCCTCCAGTGCGATCCAAGCATTTGATGATTTAGAGGCTGCTTTTGCTAATGCTCCTATCCTGTCTCATCACAATCCCACCCTGCCCTTTACTCTGGAGGTTGATGCTTCTCAGTCAGGAGTCCTGGCAAACCCTTACTCCCGTGTGGGTATTTCTCTAAAAATTTATCTAGGGCACAGAGCCTGTATGATATTGGAGACTGGGAACTCCTGGCTATTATTCTCACACTTCAAGATTGGCGTTACCTCCTGGAAAGGACTAGTTCCCCAATCCCGATTCTCACAGACCACAAGAACCTGAAGTATCTGGCCGACAGGCCAGATGGGTGCTATTCCTTTCTAGGTTCAATTATGTGTGCTCGTATCTTCCTGGTACAGAACAGACGCTCTCTCTCTGCAATTCGGATTGGATCCAGAGGTGGATAGTCCCCTGGTGCCTATCATTCCTTCCAACCATATTCTAGATACCGTCGGTACAAGTATTACCTCTCCCTTGGGTGAGGAGATTTTGTCTTCTCAGGCTACTGCATCTGCAGATAAACCCAGCGGTATGTGTTTTGTCCCCGAGCCTCTCCATACTAGATTGCTGGAGACGTATCACTCCTCGAAGGCCGCTGGGCAAATCGGTCTTGACCAATTGACATGGTCCACCTCTCGGCTTTTCTGGTGGCCTAGTCCAAGAGCAGACTGCTCAGCATTCGTAGCAGCATGTGCCACATGTGCTCGTAGCAAGACTCTTAGACATCTTCTGGTGGGACTGCTCCAACTAGTTCCAAATGGCGAGCATCCTTGGTCACACCTGTCTATCAACTTTATGGTCCAGTTACTGGCATCTAAGGTACACAAGGTCATCCTTGTGATCTTTGATCAATTTTCCAAGATGGCTCACTTTGTGCCCCTCAAAGGTCTTCATTCCTCCAGGGAGTTGGCCCAGATCTTCACTAGGGAAGTGTTTTGGCTCCTTGGGGTGGCCAAGGTACTGGTCTCAGATCGAGGGAGTAGTTTGTGTCTCGTTTCTGAAGGTCCTTCTGTGGCCAGATGGATATCCAACTATCATTGTCCTCTGCCTACCATCACCAGTCGAACGGTGCTGCTGAGAGATACAACCAAGGGTTCGAACAGTTCCTACGCTGTTTTATTTTGGACCATCACGACAACTGGGCAAACTTGTTACCATGGGCAGAGTTTGCCAGGAATGGTGCCATAAACTCTTCCTCTCAGAATTCTCAGTTTCTGATCAATTATGGTTTCCAACCATCTCTGCTTCCCGAGTCATTTGAGGCACAGGATATTCCAGCTCTGGATGAGCATCTTAGGCAACTCCGCTCTACTTGGGTACGAGTTCAGAGATCCCTACAGAGGTCCACACAGCGCTATAAGAGACATACAGACCATCAACGACGGCCAACCTGTTTTTTCAGGTGGGGGAGAGAGTATGGCTATCATCCTGTAATCTGAACCTCTAGGTGCCTTGCAAGAAACTGGCTCCTCGTTTTGTAGGTCCATACTGGGTTCTTCTCAAAATGAACCCTGTCTCGTTTGCCCTGCTGGTATGAAAATTCACAATGTTTTTCATGTATCCTTGCTCAAACCAATGATCTGTAACCGCTACAATTCTGTGCCAGTCCAGTCTGGTCCTGTACAAGTTGATGGCCATGAGGAGTATGAGGTGCAAAGTATTTTAGACTCTCGCAGAGTTAGAGGCCACCTGCAATATTTTGTGCACTGGAAAGATTGTGGTCCAGAAGAACGTTCCTTGATATCCAGTGGCAATAATCATGGTCAAACCTTGCTTCACAGGTTCCATGCTCGATTCCCCTCTAAGCCTTGTCCTCTAACACGGGTAGGAGGTCATTTAGGGGTGGGTACTATCAAGGTGCCCGTGATTGCTGCCTGCCTGTTGGTTCCAGTCCTGTTTGCCGTGGCTGATGTTGCAGGCATTGCGGTTGCCACCTTCTGCCAGGTAACTGGAAGCAACTCTGGAAGGGAAGAGGCGATGATTGTCAGGCTGCTGTACCGCAGCTTGTCCTGAACGGACACCTTGTGCTTACATTAAGAAAGCCAAATTTCTTTGTCAATACAGCATTTAAAAAAAGAAAACTGACTAAAAAATGTATGGCATGGAAGATTCATACAAGAAAGTTCCTCTTTAAGGCATGTCACTTGTCTTATGGGTCTATTAAATAAATGGGGATCATGATTGGAGTTTGGAATGTAGAGATGATGTTCTCCTTACATAGTGTAATCAATAGACCTGACTAATGGCTTCTTCATGCTCCTGTCCTGTAGCCAAAAACAACCGTTTTTTTTAGTCATTAACCTCATATGAGTAGATGTTTTGGATTTTTCCTAATAAGAGTGTGAATCCCAGCATATGTTGGTTTTGCTAATCTATCAGTGAATAACTGAAATCGAAACTATGTTTGGTTAAAACATGAATAACCACACCAGTGGCTCACACTAAATGGGGACAGTCTTGCACATAGTATGCTTAGGGGTATGTGTCAATTGTTCAACTTCGACTGACATCATAGCTAAATAACACCTTCATTTTATTTTGAATTCTTAGGTGGATTGTTAGTTGGAATTGGACAACAGTGTTTATGCTATGCTGTTACCAATGGTCCAACACCTTAAAACCATTGGAAGGGGCTGAAGAAGTGGATGTCCTCATAGACTGTCTAGTGACTCTAGTCATTTTGGGGATTTTGTGGGGGTCCCACTGGAGGGGGAGGTGGTTGCAGTTGTGCGTGTGTGTTTTTGGAGACAATTGTCCGATTTTAATTTACGCTACGTGACATTGAAAATATTATGACGCACTTATGTTCTTTATGATTAAGACAATTTCCTTTAACACCAACCCAATATATGACTATACAGGGCTGTAATTATATGTCTGTTAGTCTAGCGGCAGCATCTTTCACGTTGTCATAGGCTGTTGATAGTTGAAAAAGCATTGTTTTCTAGCCACGAATTTTTGGAATAAATTGCCAGTTTTATATGAGGACGTTGCCATTTGTGTAGTCTTCTGTTTTATTGTTTGGAGGGTCTGACTACACAGAATATCTGAACAGAGACAGGTGCTAGTTTTCTCCATATGCTTTGATGTCAGATTTATCAATACTACTGATCTGACCAACTTTCTTGTGAGTACCTTTGATATCTACTGAGCACATTTTAATATTTACTGTATCACACTATTGGGCACCTTCTTTTTCTTTTGTTCTATATACCCTATATCTTTGCCGCTGAGGAGAGAGAGTTAGAATACTCTTTGCCATAGACATACTGCACCTGGGGGCAGTTATCTATCCCAGAAGCTTTATCAGATGGATTTGGAATAAGCCATTTTCCAGCCACTCATTTTGTGAGTAGATTTATTTATTCTGTTGATGCGCACAGAGGCACTCCCTGTCTTTTTCTCCTTTTTCTTGTTTTTACAGATACTCTCCAACAAGACTTTTTCAAATGTGTCATTTCTGAAATAGATATAGTATATATAGTATAGTATAAGCCCTAGCAAAGCCCTTTGTCCTTGAATGACCTTTACATGCACCTTGAATGATAGAACAATTTCCAGTTCCTTGCTTCACAATGCACTGAAGACCTCGCTAGCATCTAGTGGGTTAAACATGGCCTTTGAATTAATGAGAATTTTAGTACTTTAGTTTTTTTTTTTTAATTGTGGTACACTTGTTTCATTGTTCTGAATGTTTCCAGTTCCTCTTTAGTGCAGATCTTTAGTGCATCTGCTTGATATCAGCTTGTTCCCTGACTTCTGAGTTTAAAATTATATCACTGCAATCACAAGCATTTAGTCTAATATTTTATCAATGTATTCCCTTAACCCTTTAAGTGCCAAAGGGGTACACAAAGCAGTGCGTTGCATACCCCTCTGGCACTAAAAGGGGTAATGTGGGGAGCAAATTATTTTTTTCTTATTATGTTTTTTTTGGGGGGGGGGTCCTTTCTTCATGTTTCAACTTTTAACCCTTTGAGTGCCAGAGGGTTATGGAATGGATTGCATTGCAATGCATTCCGTACCCCTCTGGCACTCAAAGGGCTAAGCCATTGGATGCCAGTGATGCTCCTGTGAATTGAGAAACAATACACTGAAGACATCTCTAGCATTCAAGAGGTCAATATGTTGTTTTGTAGTGAAATAATCTAAATATTCTTAAAAACACTGTCATTGTCATCTGTACAAAATTGTAAATAAAATGTTAAAAACACTTCATATGTTTTCTTTTCTTATAATCCCTAAATATAACTCATAAATGTCACAAAATTGTCACTTAAATTTTTGCATCGCATTATAATAATGAAAAAACACAGAGTCAGAGCGATATATGACCTTGATGAGTCTAAGCAGGCATGACAGCTTTCTAACCAGGGTTCTCAATAGGCTCTCAGATACATGAATAATTATAGCTCTGGTCTACCAAGGGAATCTGTTTCCCATTATTGCCGCTTAACTGGGATTACTCTGAATGCCTTTTGCCTTTTTCTTGTGCCAACAGATTTCCATGCATGCCACACATCATTGTGATAGTATTACTTTAGACATATTGTTGTATACTCAAATCTAAATTAATTTTAGAAATGTCTCTCATTGTTTATTTAGGGCTCAGATAGTGCCCTACAGAAATAATATAACAAATAGTAAAACTAGCACTGTCATGTTGAATATATAGTTGTAACTATTTTTACAGTGGTTATAGTAGACTAATAGTTATGTTTTGTTCTCTTACTGTTGGTATAGGTTTATATAGGGGACTGATAATCGTTAGATGAAGGGCCATCTTGAACCAAAATGCTACTAACACAATAATAGTGAAAAGTTATAATGTATTATTTTATTCATACTTCTCAGTTTCTTTAGCCAAAATAAAGGAATCAGACTCCCTCACTTTCATGTTATGATAGAGTGTGTATATATATATATATATATATATATATATATATATATATATAGATATAGTAATGTCTCAAAAAGCTCCACATGAACCAAATCAGTTACAATTCTCCCAAGAGTAGAAGACAGGAGATTAAGGTAGATAGTATAAGTGTGAGAGGGGGTATGTTGTGGGGCAAAATAGAAGTGATATGGGATTTGTAGAGTGAAAACTTGTGCATGTGATATTTTATTGGGCGATGGTCTTTCTTCACAGTACCAGAAAATAGATTGGGTGCTATAGGATAAGCCTCTGAGAGCCACCCGTTGGTCATCTCTTTTCTATAAGTCATGTAGGAAGCATCAGCTAGGGAGGTCATTGTATAGAGATGGTTATAGTTTCTGTAGGAACACAGGCTAGAAGTCTTGTTCTGCTGGCGGGACTGATGGAAAAAGTAATCTATTTTCCCATGGACTACTGTAAAGCTGCAATCATCCACCATCTTAAATTGATCTAATGTAACCTACTGAGATGTTTCCACCACCCAATTGGTTAAAAAACTCAATTTAAAATGCTTTCTTGAG
The DNA here is from genome assembly GCA_037306005.1 of Rhinophrynus dorsalis. Classification (NCBI taxonomy): domain Eukaryota; kingdom Metazoa; phylum Chordata; class Amphibia; order Anura; family Rhinophrynidae; genus Rhinophrynus; species Rhinophrynus dorsalis. Next base: position 113,324,037 of record CM074718.1, read on the forward strand.
AACAATGCATTATCTATGTATAGGCACATCTTAATAAATGTTAGTTTCCCCATTATATCTGAAATCTTTTTGATATTTATGTTTTCTATATAGTTAATGATGCAAAAGATAAATATATATTTTTTTTTTATTTTTTTTTTTTTAATCCCCCCATCCCATAAAAACCCTTACATTGTAAGTTTCCACAGCAGAATCTCTTCTGGTTATGTACCATACAATAAGTATTTATTTTCATCATTTCAAATTCCCTCTCTTCTTACTGATAGGCAGGTTGTGTCTTTTAAATTCATTACTCCAAATTCCCTCTCTTCTTACTGAGAAGTAGGTTGTGTCTTTTTGTGTCATTAAATGCATGGCGACTAGCTTGAAAATATATGTCTTACCAAAAAAAAAAAAATAGTTGTGCCTAGAGGAATCCATCCTGTTTCGGGACTGACGGGCAGGTTAGTGTGGTCTGTGAGCCTGCTCTGTCAGTCCCTCCGTCACTCTACTCTATGGAGACCGGGATTGATGGCGCATGCGCACAGACAAGATGTCTGCAATCTAGCCTCAGTTCCAGTCTCCAAACGGGACAGATTCCATTAGACACATGTATTTTTTTTTTTTGGTAAGACTTACAATTTCAAGCTAGTCGCCATGCATTTAATGAATGCATGGCGACTTGCTATTATCTGAAAGTTCCACTTTAACATACTGATATAAAATAGCTGCTTCAGCATATGTATCTCAATTAACTTACATTATTTATTAAACAAAGGCATATATATAAATTATTATTTTAAAAAAATCAAGTTTAGGTTCTAGTTTGGAATTTATTTCACTTATTTCAGTGATTAATACAGCATATCTTCTACAGGAAAGCCAAAAACGAGACTTGTAGAATGCATACGTAAAGGAATAGTTAGATCAATCTGATTTGTATATTTTGAACAGGGCAGATTTTCTTATTAGGCATAGTAGGCAGTTGCCTAGGGCATTCAGTTTGAGGACTGGCGGACATGCACTGTGCCAAGCTATGGGAGAGGCCTGTGCATTGCTCTTGAATTAGACATCACTTTGCACATTAATTTCCTGTTAGTAAAAAAAAAATAAAGAAAAACATGGATCACTTAATGTAGAACAGCTATTAAACAATGGCAATAAAAGTTATATTTTATTTCTTCTGAGCCATATCTGCTTGTACAGTGAGTGTCAGAGTAGAGTAGAGTAGACACCTCTCTTGAACTCAGAGGGTTAACTTGGTGTTAAAGTAGGTGTTCTATTGTAAACTTTGTTCTAACAATTTATATACAAACTACCTAAGCATATCCCCTTTTTTCTTCTATAACATACTTAATGTTATTATTTTGGTGGTGCACCACTTCCTATTGTCTATAAACCTTTACTTGCCAAATTTTTAAACCTCTTGCACGCTAGAGAGGTGTATAATGCATCGCAAACTAGTAGCATATTCCTCCTAACTAGGTAGAATCTCCCTTTTCCTATGAAGTCACCTGTGAGTATTCAAACAGAAAAGTAAAGGTTGTACTTCCATCTAAGTGCTCATGTGTAAGTCTTCCCTTTCCAATGCTGAAACTCCTTAAAGGGATAGTAATACTTCGTTTTAACTTTATTTTATTTTGTAGGCATTAAAAAAACATGAAGAATGATATAAGGAGGGGAAACTTTGCTTGTGAATATCTCTTAAACCATAAAGGTTTGAGAGATAAGACTTATATAGTTCTTCATGTTTTTTTAATGCCTACAAAATAATATAAAGATAAAACGAAGTATTACTATCCCCTTAAGGGGTACATACCAGGTTATTAATCATTCACCTAAATAAGTTACAAAATTGTATTAGTTAGGCAGTGGAGCCCCCTCAGCTCCTGTGGTTACATGAGTACCTTGTTAAAAGAGGAGATTCTCTGCCATTTACAAGTTTTCTCATTTGAAATAAGGAATCTCTCCTCTTCCAGTGTTTGTACTTTGAACGTCCTAATGTTGAATGTGATGTGATCATCCAACATTTGTACTGAGGCCATATTAACTAGGGATGGGTTGTAGGAGGCCATATTAACTAGGGATGGGTTGTAGGGGCCCATATTAACTAGGGATGGGTTGTAGGGGCCATATTAACTAGGGATGGGTTGTAGGGGCCATATTAACTAGGGATGGGTTGTAGGGGCCCATATTAACTAGGAATGGGTTGTAGGGGCCATATTAACTAGGAATGGGTTGTAGGAGGCCATATTAACTAGGGATGGGTTGTAGGGGCCCATATTAACTAGGAATGGGTTGTAGGGGCCATATTAACTAGGGATGGGTTGTAGGGGCCCATATTAACTAGGAATGGGTTGTAGGGGCCCATATTAAAAAGAGACCCTATGCCCCAATAAGTACATGTATATCCTCATTTAAAAGTCTTGGGGGTACTTCTGAGTGTACTAATTGGGAGATCATGAGATCACCTGACATAATTACCTTGAATACATGTATTGTTAATTAGTTAATTTAAGGATTTTGGAAGGAAAAGGGTAAAAAATATTCCAACTATCTTAATTTACAAGAAAAGCCACACACATTTTAACCTAGGGTACACATGCCTACTGTATTTTGGGTGACTTGAACACAGGAAGGATTTTCAAAACATAAGAAATTAATTCGTTTCAATGGTTTACAAATATTTAATTATATTTGAATTGCTAGAAATGTAATTTTCCTATAGTGAAACCTTTCTGGAGTCCGGCCTAAAGGTAGAAAGGCAATCAACCCCGCATTTGACATGGCTAGTTGTATACTTTTCAGTATGGTATGACTCATCTACCACTTTTTCGTGCCCTCAATTTGTATGACCATTTGAATGCCAACATATAATGTGGTAGGTGTAGTTTAGTGTGCCTAGCACTACCAATGGAAAGTATGCATCCCATGAGCCACAGGAGGCTCTATCACACCCCTGTGTGGCCCCTTTTGTTATAGCTCTCTCTTTATTAGGAATCTTTCACACGGGTGACATAATTTTCAGTCCCCTAGGACAATTCTATCACCCTTGTATCTTTACTCGCCTCTCTCCTGCATTCCATTGCCTATGGGAGGGGCCATGTATTATGCCAGCCTAAGTGAGCATCATTGCTGGCTGGTGGTCAGGTGGGTCAGCCATTCATAGGAGGTTGCAATGAGTATTACAACCTCCAACACAACTTTTCCTTGAGGGAATGCTGTAACGTTGCATCATGCTGGATTTTGGTGCAATCCCACCAGAAAGTTTTCACCCGTTTGAAAGGCACCATAGTCCATCAAGCTACATTTTACTATTGGTGACAGATCGAGTGCAACGTTCCTGAATTGGTGTTGCCCATCTGAAATGTGACTTATAATGCAGTGCAGAGCTGTCTGTATTTGTATTGTAACAGTATAGTACAGTTAACATCTTCTATGCTCATTCATCCTTTCTCTGTACCTCTACATATTTACTGTGCTTGTCTCCATTAATTAATATACAGACTGCATATATACAGAACACACCATTATAAACAGAGAGAAGGGAATCTGATTTTAGTACTAATAGGTACATGCCACTCCACGGAGACAGACTGTGTTCATGTGCATCAATTACCAACCTATATTTTGTAACCAAGTCCTACAGAGATGTGCCAGTGCCACCACCAGCACTAATGTCTCCCTGAGACACATCAATTGCTTTCTGTGGTGATGAAGTGTTGTGCAAAATTTTATGATGTTGTTGTTACTGTTTCTGATGCTACTGAGGGTGTAATCCTTTTTTCTTGCTTCCTTTTACATTATGCTTTCTAGTAGTTTTGTTCCTACATTTCTGTCTCTCTCATCCTCCCCAATGCAGTCTTCCAATTGATCTATAAGGATTTCTATGTGGTAACAAAATCTGATTGCTCAGAGTGCTGCTGCCCACACCCTGACAGATTAATAAATTATATTATTAAAGCAGGGGGCCAGAAATGTAGATTGAAAGTATTCCTCATTATTTTCCATGGAGACTATACTAAGATCCTGCTCAAAGCTTGCTAGGTGCTCACATGTCATTCACCAGCTGGTTCATGTGTGTGTTACCGTTGTCACTGATTCCTCCATTGGCATGGCATAACTAATAAAGTGGCCACCTCAAAAGCCTTCAGAATATCACATAGGTCAAACATTAGTGAGGTGACCAAAATCTAGATGGGACTGAAAAATGTGGGGACTGTGGTGACAAAAAAAGAAGTGCCCTCCAAAGTTTTCCAGTTAAGCAGTGTATGTTCACTAATGACCTTGTTCTGCCCATATGAATAATCCAAATGGTACAATGTGAAACTCAGCCTGGTATGGATATACATTTAGTTGGTGAGGTGGTTACCTTCTTGCAAGGCATGTAATGCACTGTGTGCAATTAAATTTAGGACGTGGGGAAAGCAGAGTGAGTGCACTATATTTCCTATACTCATGGTAGCTATTATGTTGGAGCCATTGTCAGCAGGCTCAAAGACAACTTTCAAGGAGTTTGGTACAAGCCATTTGTCTAAGACCTCTTACAGTTTATTTAGCACATCTACAGCTTTGAGAAATTTTCTCCCATAGGTAAAAACTGGTGGTGATTAGGGATGGACGAAAATATTCGCCTCAAACTGAAATCTGCGAATAACGGTACTTCCCACTTGGTGAATAATTTCCTGCGAAAAGTGCAGCTTTTCTGCTTTTTCCCTCTTTTTTCGCCTATCTCATTGCATTGAAATCAATGGTATGCAAAAATTTTTCCCACCACAAAAAATTTTCTCTACTTTTCTACAGCCATATACAAGGGTGTCAGGCTTTTACAGCATGCCATTCTGTATTTGTGAGAGGAGAAAGCAGCACATTTTATGAGCTAGAGATAGGGGAATTGAAATTTAGTTTAGAGAGTCTTTTAGGTAGGAAATTTGTTCTCTGTATTAGGAGAGTCTGGGGCACTCTGGGTAGAAGAAGGGAGGAAGGAGGTTGACCACAAATACACCAAAATTCCATGTGACTGACTGGCAAGACACAGGCAGCTGGGGACCTATTAGGTTTGCTGATCTTGCTGTTATTGTCTCTGTGCTGGGGAAGTCTGGAAAAGAAGTTATAGATTTTGCTTTTCAGTTAGAATTTTTTTTTGGACAGACTGTGGAAGGACAACTTTAAAAAATTAATAATAAAAAACTAATAAATAAATAAAAAAGAATAAAGAAATAAACAAACAACTAAATATATTAAGTGACAAACAGCTGACTGGGCTAAGGCAAGGCATCACAGTCCATCAGTTCTGTTGTGTACTGTAGAGTAAAAACACACAGAGTAGTTGAGTAGTGTCCAGCAAACGCACAAGGTGCAAGGGGAGGGGGAAGGGTGGAGCAGTTCAGGCACGTGAGAGTAAAGTAGTAGTTCAAAAACAGACTGCAGCAATGGTTGCTGCAGCGTGTGCCATAAATGATGATGCTTCTCCTTCAAGGGATTATGCAGTTTGTCAAGGTCCCAGCAGAACTTTCAGCACCACCAGTGCCAGTGCAAAAAAGAACCATATAAGAAGACATATAAGAAGAACACTGAACACGACAACAAGTCACATTCAAGTGTTGATGATGGCAATAGCATAATAGAGGAAGGTGTAGCAGCTGAACCACTTGATGCATCAGATAGTGAGACAAACAAGCACCAAAACACCTATCCTGAAAGTAGTAGCTAATTTTGTTACAGTAAAAGTAAAAAGAAATTGGTTGAGACCTCTAAAATCTTAGAGGAATATAAGGGTAGTTGTCAAGAATTGGCAGGTGATGCTTATGCTGCTGAGGATGACCAAATGAAGACTGAAGATGATGCAGATCTAGAATATATTCCTCCACCATCCTTTTCTTGTTCAGATACAGATGAAGTTAAGAGTGAGGATGATGACATGGCCATAAAGTCAGCAAAAAGGCAAAGGCTGAATATTCCACTACTGAAATTGAGCACTGTGCCTGTCTATAAACTGTTTGAGAAAAACTTTGGAAAGTCTGACCCTGGACAAGCAAAGATGTCAAAAAAGTATATAGTCACCCTATTAGTCATCATCAGCATCATCGCCTCTTCAAAGTCCCACTCAGCCACACACACCTGTGTTCAGTACCCAGCAGCAGCAACAACACAGATTATTAACATCCACAGTGTTAGATATTCTGAGTGCCTCTGCTGCTGCTGGAAGTGCTGCACCTTTGACACATAGTAGTAGTAGTAATAGCAGTAGAATTGCATCAGCATCTAGCCCCAGTAGTAGTAGTAGTAGCAACACCTAAGAAAGTCCACAGTATGGAGATACTTTACTCTGGATCCTAAAGCTAGGCATGTTGCTATCTGTTGTCTGTACAAAAAGCACGTGAGCAGGGGGAAGCAGGCTCACACCTAGGCACCTCTTCTATGAGATCCTACCTGAAGCACAACCACAGGTCTGACTGGGAGACACACTATCAGCAGGCCAAATGTGCCACAATGAGCAGCAGCAGAAGCACTCTAAAAAGTTCCCAGGGCTCTAGAGTAGAAAGTAGTGAAGCGATTTATGTGTCAGAGAGTCTGCTACTGCCAACAGTTAGTTCACTCCATATAACACCTATAGCTCCTGCTGCAGGGGTGTTTGATGATTCTGGCTTTGCTGTTGGAGATGGCAAGAGTCATAGACTGCCCACACATGCTGCCTCTACCTCCACCACCTCCTCTATTCAAGTTGTTAAAAAAATAAAGTTCCAGGGTTCTTCTGCCATGTCCTGCCAACCCACACTGACTGTGTTCCTGATAAGGAGTCAAAACAATCCCAAAGTACACCTGTGGAATGGAAAGGTTGCCAAGATGTTGGCAGTGGACATACTGCCATATTCTTTTGTAGAAAGCCAAGGTTTAAGGGAACTGATGTCATGTGTAGCTCCACGCTGGCATGTCCCAAGCCGCAGTTATTTTTCCAGGATGGCTGTGCCTGAATTGTACAAGCAGGTGGTTAGTGTAGTGGGAAAAGGGTTAAAAAGTGTGTATGGCAAGAACATCCGCCAGACAACAGATATGTGGACAAGTGAGCAGAGCACAGACTATATGACTGTGACTGCTCACTGGTTTCCCTCCCAGCACCAGCAGTGGACAACACTAGCTTACAGCATCAGGTGACAGCCAGTAATCATGCTTCTGGTTCTGGCAGTGTGATTAAAAGGAGGCAGCAGCAGCAGCAGCAGGATAGTCCATACCATTGTCACGCCACCTTGTGCATGCAGAGTTTTCAGAGACCTTCCACAAACCCATAGATGTTTTTAGTAAGCTAGAGCAGGTGATAGAGCAATGGCTTAATCCTGCTCCTTAAAAGTTGGTTTTGTGTCTGCTGATAATGGCTCCAACATAATCACTGCTTTGAGAATAGGTGATATGGTGCATGTGCCCTGCTTTGCCCATGTGCTAAATTTAGTTGTGACCAGATTCCTGGCAGAATCCAAAACCTTCAGAGAGATGCTTACTATTGCCCGTTAAATCTGTTCCCATTTTAGTTGCTCCTACAGTGCACACAATGCTCAATATTCCATACAAGAACATAACAACCTGCCCCATCACCAGCTGAAAATGGAGGTCCCTACCAGGTGGAATTCCACAATGTACATGCTAGAGCATTTGTACAAGCAGAATAAGGCCATTAGCGAGTACACCATGCAAAACTGGAATGCTTTGGAGGAAGCCTCTTTGTCACCTGGCCAGCGGTGACTAGTGTGCGATATATGTGAGCTGCTGAAACAGTTTGAGGAGGCAACCATGCTAGTGAGTCGCATTGGGGCAGCAATTAGTAAAATTCTACCACTGATATTTTTATTGCAGAAAAAAATGAGGAGCATGGCTGAGGAATCTTACCATAATGACAACACAGACATGCAGCAGCTGGTAAAGGACATGTTAGTGTGCCTTGAACAAGATCCTCACATAGTGTACATTAAAAGCAATGAGGAATACATTCTTGCCACTTTGCTGGACCCCCACTTCAAACACAAAATGTCAGAATTTCTGCCAAAGGGCCATCAGCAGTTTGTCACAATAAGGAGTCATGACGATCAGCAGGTAATTTCTGTGGAATCGTATTCTATCAATGAATATCGAGATATGCTTATTGATTGAGTGGAGGGTTGAATTGTGGAGGATGAAAGGGAGAAACTGAAGGTTCAACAAACATCTAGACAATATAGTGACAAGGAAGGCAGCAAAGCATTTCAACCAGCAGAAGGAGCTACATCATCAACCAGAATATCCCATTCTGAACACAGGACAATTCATGGGTCTCGGCAAAAACCCAACACTCTTTTGGGACTTGCTCCCTGAGTATTGGTTGGTACCTGACACACAGGAACACGTGTAGCTTGTAGAAGTGGTCCCACTGCATGTGAGATGGTTTCTGCATTCTTGCAGGATAGCTGTGTTCTAGGCAGAAACAATGACCCCATGAACTACTGGCAAACAAAGCAGTGTGTGTGGCCAGCATTGATATGTACTGCAGTGGAAACCTTTAGTTTTCCTCCAGCAAGAATTGAGACTGAGAGGGTTTTCAACGCTGGTTACATTGTCAATGACTGCAGGATGCGGCTATCAAGCAGCAATGTTGGGAGTCTAACATTCTTAAAAATGAACCAACATCTTCTACCATTTGGGTATCAGGTAGCAGAAACCACACATCTGCCATATTGTTGATTCTACTTTATTTTTTTATTACTTGACACCATCATGAATATGTGCCAGTGTCACTTAAGCAGAAAGTTAGTGTTGTGGGCAAAGGACAAATGCACTCTGCATACTAATACATTTTTCATGGCATATGTTGCAGTAGGACTCACAACTGACTTTTAGCCACTTTTTTCTAAACTACAGCCCTCAAAAGAAGTAATATTGCAGTGGGACATGTAGTAAAAAAAATGTGTTAAAATAGACAAAAAGGTGAAAAATTTTGCACTGGCAAAAAGGAGAAAACTTTTGAGAAAAAAGACAAAAATCGTTGAGTTTTCATGAAAAGTCATGCAGAACATTTTTCCCACTTTTCGCCCATCCTTAGTGGTGACCTATGCTCAGGCCACTTGTCCACATATCTATAGCCATATGACATTTCTAGCCTTTTTCCCACAACATTATCCATCTGCATGTGCAACTTTGGCACAGTCAGCAACTTGTGACATCGGTTCTTTAAAAATTTCATTTTCTACTGAAGAGAAAGGCAGCAAGTAAACTTCCAACATTTTGCCAAGATTGCCATTCTTACTATGGACTTAGTAAGTGTGGGTAGGAAGCATATAGAATAACTGTGTAACTTAATTGTTTTAAAAACATGACTACTATTACTACTAGTGCTGGTAGTGATGAAGGTGGCAGATCTGGCACTTGTGTAGACCATGGCTCATGTCACAACCAACTCAGTCCTGCTCAGTGCTTTACATGTGCACAACAATATGCTTTTGGTAGTGAGGAAAATGTTGTCTCACTATGAGACATCTACAATACTACTATTTTGTGCCCCTTATCCCAATGAGCTGAGTCATCAAATCTCTGATGTTCTTCCGATGGAATCTCAGTGAAGATGTGTCTGATATCATCCTGCTTCCCCCTAATCACAAGTTTTTTACAGGGACAACCGATAGAAACATGTTTATCTTTTGAACTGTGAGTGAAGTATTGTGTGGTGATTGGACTTCAAATCAGTGAAAGTGTTAGTAATGTCCCATAACATTTTTTATAGATTTGTAGAGGGTAAAAAAAGAATCTCATTGCCACAAACCCCATCTCTCAAACCGCTATGGTTTGAGAAATATTCACAGTCAAAGTTCCCCCTTCCCTCCCCTTCTCCTGACGTCAGCGTCTAGATGACAGCAGGAGATTCCAGTCCAGGAACCAGCCGGCGGCTCTGCAGCAGAGCCAAAATCCCGTTATTAAAAAATAATTACTTCATTGGAAAGGTCTACAAAGTGTGCCTGGTTTACAAGCACACTTTGTAGACTGTTCCCATGAAGTAGTTATTTTCTAATAACAGGATTTTGGCTCTGCCGACATGGATCTCCTTCTGTCAGCTTTACAGCTGACATAAAGAGAAGGGGAGGGAAGGGGAACTTTGACTGCCAATATCTCTCAAACCATAGCAGTTTGAGTGATGGGGTTTGTGGCAATGAGATTCTTTTTTTACCCTCTACAAATCTCTAAAAAAAATTAATGGGACATTACTAACACGTGAAGCTATGGATACAGACAATTTTCCAGTTGCTCTTTCAAAGAGTTTATAAACAGGTATTTTCCTCTTTTTTCAGTGGTGGAAAAATGAGTCTTTTCCTTTCAGCTAATGTTTTGGCCATGTGATCATCAATCTCACTCTCTACTTCAAATGTATCAAAAAAGGGAAGGAAAGTGAAGTGACAAATTCTATATCAACATCATCATCGGCAGCAGCTTCCTCTTTTTTACTTTTCCCTTTAGGGGAGAACATTAACCAATTGTTTGCAACAGGGTGTCATTGTCACTGTCTGATGCAGCAATTGGTCTCACTACTAAATGCTCCTCCACTTTGGCAACAACATTTGTGTTTAAGTGTAGTTAAAATGTTTCATACCAAAAGAGGAAGAGGGGCCTCATCATTTGTTGCAGAACCTGTAACTTTATTTTCACCAGAATGTCAAGGCAATATTCTAATACTTTCTCTTTACCCCTTTCCCTAACACATTGGTGAACATGATAGTATTGTTGATTTTTACTGTAAATTACACAGAGCTGTTACCATGTGGAGTGACGTTTTGTTTATCTGAAAATAATTTATGTTTCTGTCTCTAGTATTTGTCACAGTTTAGGTCAAGAATCTTCCTGCCTGTCTCTGACAAACAGCAGTCAAAAGCGCTTTATTTTGTTCTTTTTTAAATTGTCCCTGCCTGTCACTGTCTAAAATGAAATCACCCCCATATTCCCTGAAAAAGCAACAACTTCAGCTCCCCCTCATTGCATGTCTGTCTCTATACATAGCTATTGTCAAAATTTCAACAGCAGCTTTCTCTTTCTCTACTAACTAGATTGCAGTGTTCATTTTTACAATACATACAGGATGACAGACCTGTTAGCTTCAGAAGCAGAAGCTTGCAATAAAGGATAAAGCATACCAAACAGTCGCTGGCACAGGTGTGCAGCATCACCACACTGCAGTATGGTAGGAACTTGGATCACCTGCCTGCCGGATCTTTCTTATTGTTTTTTTTTTTTTTGGTGTTTTTTAGACTCTCTTTTCTCCCTTCACACTCACACCCAGAATTAACTGGTAGTAGCTACTACCAATACTCCTATCAAGCAGCTCCCTCTCTTTGCATGTCTGCCTACACTAGCTATCATCAAAATTTGGCTGATTTCTCTCTCTCTCCCAGCAAAGCCAGACAACATGCAGGAAAGTGGCACCCCATTTTATACGTTAGTGTGCCTGAAAACTACATATTGGGAAATAAATTATTATTATTATTATTATTATTGATTCCATTGGTATTTAAAAAGAGGAAAAATTGCACTTTTCACTTTTTTTTTTTTTTTTATTTTGCAGTTTTCACTTTTGAGGTCAAATTTTACTCATCCATAAAACTAACATTGTTTTCACATTATCTGAAGAGTGTCTATCAGAATTGTGTCCTGGTTCAGCAAGTCAAAAATAATAACATTTGTATCTTCTATGTATGATCAAATTTTGAAAAACAAAGACTATTTTACATATTGTTCATGTCTGAAAAAAAGTTTTATAGAAAAACCAGATAATTTTACAAAAATCTGAGAGACTGGAAGTGTGAAGGCATCCAAATTGACTCTTGTACCACAGCTTTTTGTAGTATTTCTTTTTTTACAGTGCAACATTTTTGTAGCAACTGAAAATGCTGATGCAATTTTAATTCTGCAGTGTAGCAGGTTTTTTCAAACCTACCATCCTTTCAAAGTAAACATGTGACAAAATTGTATGAAAAACATAGCTGCCCGTGATACCTCTGTGATTTCAGTGAGATTCCATTGAAACCCATACTACAAATTTGTACCTGCGGTATCTCACTGTCAGAGGAAAACTACAGCATGCTGCGTCTTTCTCCAACTGCAGCAAATGTTGCCAGTGTGAAATGCCCTACAGGACACAATTATTTACAATTCATACATTTTTTTTCATCTGTTGCAATCACTGTAATAATCATACCTGGGAACTCTCCGGATTTGCCCCGGAGACTCCGGTTCTGACAGAGTTTTACCGGGTCTCCGGGGCAAAGGCAGATTCCTCCGGATGTGGGGAGTTTCTATTGAAACTCTGCCACATTTGATTTTTCTCCCGGTCTTCCTCCTTCCCCAGGCTTCTGTGTGACACCTTTAACCCTATGAGTGCCAAAGTGGTACGGAATGCATTGCTTTGCAATGCATTCCGTACCACTATGGCACTCAAATGGTTAAGTCCCCCCACACACACACTCGCGTGAAGCCCCGCCCCTATTTGACGCGATTAGCGTCATTTATGTCACCCCCCGCTGAAAAGAAGACTACCCTCCGGGTAGCCCTCAACTGTAAGTTCCCAGGTATGGTAATAATGCTGCCTATGTGAAAGGGGCCTAAGCAAGAATACAACAGTCAAAAACAGAATTATATGCAAACTGACACTTATGGCACAGAAAACTACACTACACCATTTAAAAGCTGTGCTTAAAATAAAATAAGGTATAAAATATGTAATACTAATATCCCATCCCATTCTTCTAAATATTACATAGAGTGTGTGTGTGTGTGTGGTCTGGGTCAGGAACACTGGACTGGATCCCAAAGGGCTGATAATAATCCTAAGGCTCACAGTCTCTGCAGAGGAAGCTAGGGAGTAAAATTTGAGTTCAAGGCTAGGGATCGGATGTGCTGCCTGAGAAGCCAGATATCCCACAGGATAGGTAAACTGGTAGTCCAAGGAAAGCATAGAGACTGGAGCGGGAGACTGAGGAGTACTTGAGGGAAGTGAATAAGTTGAAGCAGGTGAAGGTCTGTAGCTCTGATACATCCCAGGCTGAGGATTAAGAGATGAGACTTCATGAACCTGTTACACCTACAAGGAGAACAGGGCCCTCGTCCAAAGCATCCTGGAGAAGGACAGTATCCTGTATCAGAGGCAAAGGGTCTGTGGCCTGGCTGCTAGGAAGAAGGCCGTCTGGAGTCAGGTCCTCAGCAGGGTGAATTTAGTGTCCATCTGCAGCCAAACCATGGAGTAGCTAAAAAAAAAAGTGGTGGGATGATTGTAAGCCATTGGTCTAGCACAAGATGGGTGAGGTTGACCTGCACACCCACGGCACCGGAGGTGGTCCCCCTGTCCAGATAACATCTAGATAACATCCAGATAACATCTGGGAGGAGATGCTGAGGGACAGTCTGTCAGTTACCGCTGTTGAGGGCATCACTGGAGGATCTGACACTGGGGACGAGAGCGCTACCGGTAAATGCATCTTTCCATAACTAGACACCAAACCAACACAGTAACAACTGAACACAGGGTCATCTTTGATCCACAAAACTGCACCAACACAGCGCTGAAAGGGTTCAAACAAGGACAGAATACTGGTCAATAGTGGATGAGGCATGATCTATTTTATTATAGGGCAGTGGGATTGTGTTGTGTGCCATTGAATATATTTTATGGATGCTATGGGATCATATGTTTTATTATTATTATTGTTGTTGTTATTGTGAGACTAGGGTGTATTGGTGGAGGAGGGGCATAGTACAGGGGAGAGACATGGGGGCCCCTGCTTTGTGTGTTATGCCACTGATTTCTGCATCAGAATACACATTATCCACACCTAAATCATAAACATAAACAATATTAACATGAGAAAAGGTTCAGAACCTACTAAACTTTTAATGACAAGAACATTACAAAAATGGGGTTGAGTTTCAGTTTTAAAACCCAAGGGCAGAACAATCCAAGGACAGGGAGCCACAATCAGGGACTATTCCATGAAACCAGGAAGAGTTGGCAGATATGCATCTCTAGCATACAAGGAGTTAAATATACAGGGCAGGAAGGAAATTGTTTAAATGTAAATAAAAATAAACAGCTATTTGGAGATATGTCAGCATTTATGCAATTGCTGTGATTAAAAAGTTAAAGAGGCACTGTTAACGTTCAGTGTAATTGAAAGAAATTAGCATTCAGGGCTGTTGACCTGCACATGGTCAGCCATGCTTGCTGTGTAAGCCTGTCTGTTGGCTGTTGCTATAGTTACAAAAAGCCAGTGCAACCCAATGAGCTATCTGCAGCACTGCTGAAAGGACCAGCCATTTTGCCCATGGAAAGCTGTGTGTTGTATTATGCTGTTCTATATTCTTGATTAAAAAAAAAAATCTATTCAAAGGGTAGCGTAGGAAGTAGCAGTGCTAGCTGATAATTACTAGAGCTGAGAATGCCTTCAAGCTCCCATTTTGACGAGCTGATGACTGCTGTTCTTATTAGCTGATCTCAGAAGATGGAATGCAGGCTGATAATGCTGCATGTCCTTTATCAGGCAGTGGAGTAGGATTTGTCTTGTAAAGGCAAGGTTCCCTTGCAACGTTATTTGAATGTCTCAGTACTAGCTGCTGCTAACAGGGAAAGCTTAGTGACCCAAAGGAAGGGTGTTGCCCTTTTAGTTAACTGAGCTATTCTATCCAAGAAGGCAGCAGTAGTGTAGAAGCAGGTGTATTGCTCAGCTGGGTTTCCTGCTACACAATACTGTGTCTCAGGATTGCATGATCCTTACTGAGCAGATTGCTGGCTGGACATTTCTGCTTGTGGACTAACGCACACACCCGGTTGCTGTACATCTCCCTAACAGAGGTAAGATTTCACCTTGTAATACTATCCTTAGTATTAAAAATAATATATATGTTTGTGTGTTGTTAGATGCAATTGTTGCATGTGTATTATTATTGTTTTTTAGTGTTCTAGTATTTTATATCACTGTTTGACATACAAAATAAATATGTCACTGCTTGCATTTTCTCTTTTAATTTTACGTATTCAGGTATTTACGCAGTATGTTTGCAACAAGAGTTTTGCATAAATAAAAAGTAACTGCATGGAAATGGCAATTGGACACTTACATGTGACATGACTGCCTCTGTAAATAGCAGCAAAGTGATAAAGATGATACTAGGAATCATTTAATGGCTCGGTTATCTATATTTCATTCTAAATTATATATAAATGCACTTGTTTGGTGATATGAGTACACAATGAAAATCGTTGTCTTTGTAACCTTTTTGTTGCTAGAAAAGACTCCAAAACATTGCAGTGCATCCAAGGAGTTAACATTTTCCTTGTAGGTTGATACAGGCCCCTCCAGAAACCAATTGTTTTAAGAACAATGTAAATTATAAAAACAGCACCAGTGCTGCAGATGGATGACTCTCTTATAAATATAATTCTAGTTAGTATACATGCACTGAAATTAAAATATTTTTTATAAGGATTGTAGCATTTTTATTTTTATGAATATATTTGGGCTTAAAGGTCTCTTTTGTTAAAATGTTAGCCTGGTGGTAGGCAACCTTTGACAGCTTTTGGGACCACAATTCCCATCATGCCCCACTAGCCGCTGGTTGCCTACTACTGAGTTAGCATTTTGCACTATTTTTTATATTTTTTAAAATTGTTAAGAATGCTTTTATTTTGCAAAATTGGTTAGTAAAAGTTTGTGATTTGTATATTTATTTGCAACATATTAACCCTTTGAGTTCCAGAGAGAGCAATGAGTTTCGTACCCCTCTGGCACTCAAAGGGTTAAGCCATCTATTCAACAAAGGAAGCCAGAAAGGCAAGCGGAAGGGTTAACGGTACACAGCATATACACCCCACTGCTTAGCTTTGCACACCCACTGAGTTCCATTGCATGAAGTCAAAGGAAATAAAAGGAAGCAACTGGGAGTGGATCACATGCAGTCTGACAGCATTACAGAATGCATCTAGATTCATATCCCTGCTGCTACACAAATAAAGATTCTAGAATTCAATGGAAACAATATGTTTCTATAGGTTGATTGAAACCCACAAAATGCTTATTCCAGAGATCATCAGCCACCGATAATGAATTCTTTTTGATGAATGGTCTCTGGGGTACAAGCTATGAAGTGGTATTGGGAAAGGTCAATAAAACAGTACAGGATGTTATTGGTTCACAATTAACTCCTAGTATGCTAGAGAGATCTCCAACGCATTACAATGAAGACCTCTCTAGCATACAAAAGGTTAATGGAATATTAAAACCACCTAAAAATAAACCCCTACTTACTTTTACCTTGACAGAAAATCTTAGTGGTTTGTATAAGTCAATACTGTGTATACTGGTTGCACAAAATGAATATTTAATTAGTACTTATTATGCTACCAGTGAAACACTCCAAAGAAGTTTTCAGTGGGAGGAGTTCTGGGTTCCAGTGTTCTACAACAAAAAAATCATGTCTGCCTCAGTGGACAAATTTTAGTACTTAGTGTTATTTGGGTGAATAAATTCACACAGAATTGATTCATAGTTGCCATCAGGATTTATTAGCAGTTTTAACCTAATGGGTCTGTATGGCAGTATATATGATTCATAGTGGCCATTAGAAATTTCTTCCCAGAATAAGGTAATTTGGAGGTTCATTAATTAGGAGATGCTAGTGTTACTTCACCTCCTTTGGTGCTTTAGAGGACTCCAACACATTCAAATGACCTCTCTAGCATGCAAAGGGTTAAAAACTAACCAGTCACTATCTGTCCTGACCTTCACTACCTCATCTGTGCTTCAGAGGCTATTCATCAAAGAGAATGGGTGGGCGATGCTCTCTGGAGTCTCCGTATAAGCATTTTGTGGGTATGAATACATGTTCCTTTAAATTATTTACACAGAGACACAATTCCACACGTACCATGTTGAACACCACTAAATAGGTAAAAATGGATTGTGTTTGTGATAACTAACGGAGTATTTTTATTTTGGATACATCATTGTTCATTTTCTGGCAATATTACCATTTCTGTAACTGTTTACTTAACTTTTGGTTATTCTAATAAAATGTATCTATACAAACACATAAATACACATCTATTAAAATAGAAATTACCTAAAATAACAGACAGTCAGTGGTCCGGGCTGTATGCACAACAACATGGATACATTCTGGCGCAAACCAACTGCATCCAGGGGTGTAACTATACAGGATGCAAAGGGTGCAGTTGTGACTGGCCCAGCATCCAAGGGGGACCATTGCCCTCAGAGTTCAATGGGTTTTAGTTAAGCCCCAAGAGAATATTTTTATGTCAGCAGGCACAAAGTATGTTTTCATTGGGGTCCTCCAATGACTAGATACACCACTGTCTACACTATAGGGGTGAAATAAATGTTCCCATTAATTTAAATGTCATTTTAACCCCTTCAATGCTTGATTGGATACCTTGTGTTGATGGGGTTAACATCTTCATTTTAATTTTTTTCCTCCCCTGTGGTGCAGTTGGTGTGCTCCAGAACTGTTCCTCTTTTCTTTTGTTCAAAACAAAGGTAATTGTGCCCATTGCTTCCAGCTACCCAGAAAATATGCTTTAAATTGATATTTAGTTGCTTCCATGCCAGTTGGCATTTGGGTTTTTCTATAGCCAGGAGCTACCCATTCCCCTTATTCCTATTTTGTATTGTGTTGATATAGATTTTCTTTTTCCATGTTATGTACCCTTCCCCCAACACTACATCTCCTCTCATTATATTGCCAACTGTGCTCTAGAATCTCTCCAGTCATCCTACATTGAAACCTCCCCCCACCATATTTGTCTTTATTAACCCTATAAGTTCCAGGGGTGCAGTGCTTCGCTTCTGGATTCCCCTCTGGAGCTCAAAGGGGTTAAACTATGTGTAACATTACCATTGTAAACAGCATTTTATGACTGCTTTATTTAACAAATGAATATAAGATTACACCTTTAATTAGAACAATATTGTGAGGTAAATTATCAGTAGAGCACTAGGCAATAGGTGTTAAACACAAGTATGAACATTATTGTATATACTGTAGATTACACTTATTAGCTCAATAAGAACGTGATAAGGGGAGTAATTATGCAAGATGGCAATGGGTGTGTTTCGGCCTAGAGGCGGTTTTGTGTCAGACCACACTGGAGGAAGGTGATAGAGGATTAATAGAGGGGACTTGACATGAGAGACAAAACAAGACATTCCCTAAGTGTGATTCTAGTCTAGGAATGGACAACCTGCCTGTCTCCAGCAGCTGTTGGGCTCCTGTTCACATCAGCCTCAGCCCAGCTGGCTGAGGATGATACGAGTTGTAGTCCAACAACAGCTGTAAGGCCAGAATTTGCCCACCCCTGGTCTACTTAGCAAGGTCTGAACAGCTTACCATTATATCTCTGCATATGTATGGTTATGTGAACGAAATATGCTCAAGTCACTATTTACAATATACTTTTTGATTAGCACCAAAATGTTACTGAGTTTTGCATGTTTTGTATGAATCAGCGAACCTATGAGCTTTTTTTTTGTGTGTGAATGCATTTAAAAAGTGGGGTGTGGCTAACATGTCTGCCTTTTGGGAGAGGGTTAGTGGTGGAACCTAATTCAGCAAAGCAGTTAGCACACATTTTCAGACTTCTGGCTAACTGTTAAGTTAGGAGCATGTGTTATTCGGCATCAAGTCAATCTTGAATCAAATCATAAGGAACCACATACATTTATAGCTAATACTTCACTCTCATGTATGTTTCCCCCTCAACTTATATATAAAGGCAAAGTGGAACAATGCAAACCAAGTGCACCATAGGGAAAAAATACAGGTTACCACTGATTATATGAGGATTTTAACCCCTGGGCTGTTGTGAAGCAATGCAAAGGAGACCTCTGGCATTCAAGGGGTTAAAAGAGCCATCTAAAGTGCAACACCGTATGGCAACTTAGATTTATTAGGTTCAAACCACTGATATGTTAGCCATTTGTATTTAAAATAGTAATCCAAGATATTTAGTGTCATTTATTTGTCAGTTATGCAACTAGACAGCACTGACTAGCACATCCATTGCCTCATACTAACATTCCACTCTGCTCTCCCTCCCAACTGCCGCTCCCTCATTTCCTTCCTATTTGCTTTAATAACTGGGGAAGGGGATTTATATGACACCTGTCTAAAAAAAAAAAAAAGAACTAGGACTATGGTTAGTTTAACAAGTGGACTGAAACTGGATTCCTGAAGGGCCAAGACAATGCATTAATTTGGGATGTCTCTGATTTTGCATTGTAACAATAAAAGGAAGAAGGGGAGGGGAAAAGCCAAAGCTCCCCTGTGCGAGATCAATAGGTTACTGGAATGGTTCCTCCATCAACACCCAAGGTGGGTACTCAAACTATGTAGCTGGATAATGATATATATCAAACCCGGCAAACAAAGAGCTGGGGATAAACTACTGCCCCCAGATGCAGTGGTTCCAACGGCAATCTTGATTAGGTGGGCTGCACTTGAAAACACGCTCCCCCTGAGCAGCTGAATACTTGCAAATATGGTAAGAAACATAAAAAACAAAAGAGCGCCCAATGGTATAATTCGTAACAGATATAACGTGAAATATAAATAAAATATTGCACTCACATGACTCTGCGGTCAGAGGGCTGTTATCAATCCATCTGACTCATGTGCTAGTGGAGAAATTACTCCATCTCCACTCGGAATCCTGCCGATCAGCAATGCGAAAAAAACATACAGCTCCAGACAATTGGCTAAGTCCAAGATGTCGATATTTAATAGAAATAGCAGCTGAGAGTACAGGAAAGAAGCATGTGTGATATCAGGTCCTCACCAGGTCACCAGATTTTGCATACATGTTACAATCAAAATGACAGGGTTAATTACTGACAAATACAAAATCAGGACTATCCCAAAAACCTGCAGAGTCCCCTAGGAGTGCAGTGTCTAAACCAGTGGTTCTCAACCCGTGTCCTCAGTGGCTATTAACAGGCCAGGATTTGAGAATTTCCTTTTAAGAGCACAGGTGAGTTAATCAATACGACCGAGCCTCTGATCAACACACTTGTGTTCTAGCAGGGAAATTCCTAAATCCTGGCCTGTTAGTGGCCACTCAGGGCATGGGTGGAGAACCTCTGGTCTAAACCACAGATTGTAATACTCTGAGTGCTAGAACAAAAGAGTGTGGCAAGGAGGAGGGAGAGCACTGTAGATGTTAGTATTTGGCGCATGGCTGTTTCAGCCAGTACTGTCTAACTTGTAAAATCTGACACACAAATACAGCTAAATATCACAAATTATTATTTACATAAAATGGCTAACCTGACATACATGTGATTTTGAAAACTCTGTCAAATGAACCTGAACGTTGCCATAAGTTGTTAGTTCCATTTATACCCTTTGAATTTTGTTGCAATGCACTGGCTCTAAAAAGGTTAAATCAGTGGTGTTTTGGGGAATATGTTTATCCCGTAGTGCAGATGGCTTACCCTAGAATTTATCACATTTGCCTTTAAATTAGGCCCATTATATCTTATGAAGTTATTCACATGGGCGAGTTACTGAACTCATAGCTTGATGTTTTAGTTCCATCAGATTTGTAGAATGGGTTTCAGATTGTAATATGGTTGTCTGTGATGACACACATTGATGTGATTTTAACCCTTTAAGGATCCATGAAGTGCCAGGACAGTCACGGTGGTTCTGCACTTGAGGACTAGTGATGGTTCAGCCATGTCATGAAATTCAGGGGTCCCCACGCGGCTGCACGCTGCTCGGGGACCCCTGAATCCGATAAGCAAAAAAAAAAAAAATAATAATCCTCAGTGGTCCTTAAAGGGTCAGTAATGCCCTATAAAAAATTGTTATAGTTTTGTAGAGGTTAACAAATTAAACTATATGCTACAAAACCACTATAGTTTGAGAGATATTTGCTTTCAAAGAGATAGCCGCTTTCAAAGTTTCCTTTCCCCTGCTGTCAGCATTCTGCTGCCAGCAGGAGAATCTGGTCTCTGAATCAAGTGGAGGCTCTTCAGCATAGCCGATATCTCGTTATGGAAGGAAGAATGATTCATTGAAACAGTCTTCTAGGTGTGCTTGGTTACCAAGCACACATAGAAGACTGTTTCAATTAATCATTTTTCCTTCCATAACGAGATATCGGCTCTGCTGAAGAGCCTCCACTTGATTCAGAGACCAGATTCTCCTGCTGGCAGCAGAATGCTGACAGCAGGGGAAAGGAAACTTTGAAAGCGGCTATCTCTTAAACCATAAAGGTCTGAGAGATGCCACTGGTGTCATTTAACTCCGTTTATTAAGGGCTACAATATGAGGGATAGTAATTTTGAAGTAATACTATCCCTTTAAATGACGTGATTTCGGCTCTGCTGAAGAGCTTCCTGGAGTCTCACAACTCAAATCTCCTGCTGTCAACTTTACAGCTGAAGTTAGGAGAAGGGGAGGGAGGGGGAACTTTGAAAGCAAATATCTCTCAAACCATAGCGCATTTGTAGCATATAGCAGGGCTCAAAATTTCCGCTCGCCACTAGCCAATGGCGAGTGAAAATTTAGCCCTGGTGGGTATGTTTTGGCTTACAGTGGCGAGTAACTTTTCAGGTCTGGCTAGTAGCAAAGGACTTAAAATTATAAGCCCTGTGGCATATAGTTAAAATTTTTTAACCTCTACAAAACTAGAACCATTTTTTATGGGACATTACTGTCCCTTTAACTGCCGGCCATGCGGTTGTTAAGGGGTTAATGTGTCTTTGATCAGCTGTTTATGTTGAGCGTAAGTAAGAGAGAAAAAGCCCAGCTACAAATCAGAATTGCATGAAAACATACCCAAAATATCTTTGTTTTTTACAAACAATTTCACTGCTATAAAACCATCATCCATGTCAATATAGCCTACAGTCTGTTTCATATATCTCCCAAATGTGAGGAACATCTTGCTACATTATTATTATTATTATTATTATTTTATTAATGCAGAGAGCAATCTAAAAATCTTTCAGCAGCAAATACACACTGTATCCACCAAATATAATTGTTACTTGTATCTATTGCAAACAGCAATATGGTTCTGAAGATGAAGATTTATTGTCTTCACTGCCAGCATGGCCTGCAGCAATTGCACTATATTAAGGCACATTTGCAGTAAGATGATTAAGCATATGCAAAGCAAGAAGCATGCTATATTGGTTTAATAGGTTTATCCTAAAATTCAATATTTTGTACTCTACATCTTTCTGATAGAATACATTATCATTAATTTTCTTTGTTCCTAGAGGCATGTACAACACAGTAGTACTATATGCCCCTCTGATAGTGCAGTAGTTAAATGGAAATATAAACATTTGCATAACCTATTAAGGGGCTTATTCAATAAGCTCTAAATCATCTGATTACCCTGTGATCACCTGACATCTCCCTTTGATTTGAATGGTGCTGACTGAGAACTTTTGTCCCTGTTGTCCTTTATATAAATAGTATGGACTGAAAGGCGATCACTTGGTTATTCTACAAGGACTTTCGTTCCATTTTACCAAGCATGCATTCTTATGATGCAATAAAAGTTACAATTTTTAACCCCGAATTGAATAAGCAGCAGTTTGTTCCTGTTTCTATTTCTCATCCTGTAAAGCACCCAAATATGCAAAATGTTAACCCCTTGAATGTTAGGTCTATAACATCTAAACTGTGAAAGAGAATCTATACCCACAGTAACTGACTCTAAACCCTATGAGTGCCAGAGGGGTCTGCAACACACTGCAGAGCACGCTTTGAGTGCCAGCGCGTAACCCTCTGGCACTCAAAGGGTTAATTTCTCAGAAGAACTTACATAGGTGTCCTTAACCCCTTAAGGACCAGGAAAATCTGAGGTCATTTTCCCTTAAGGACTGAAGCAATTCTGACCTTTTTGACTATGTCTTTGTTCAACAGTGTTTTCCCTCTAAGTCTTTTATTCCACCCCCATAAATTATATACTGTTTTTTTAAGAACAAATAGGGCTTTCTTTTGATACCCCACATATATGGATAACCCACCATTTACTTTATGAAAATTGAAAAAAAAATGTAAAAAACAGTAAAAAAAAGACACAATTTTTGATTTTTCTCTTGGGCTCAATCGGCCACAAAGGGTTACATTTTTATGGAGACTGCATGAAAAGTATGACCGGTCAGTCATACCTACAAAATGCGCAGTTTAAAGTGGCCACTGTCCCCCCTGGGTGAAAATCCCCATGTCCCTTTTTCCCACCCTATTTTGACACTTTTTTTATCCCTGGTATTTGGTGGTGTATATAAGTGTATTACATGGCTCCACAACAATCACACTTGCAATATTGTTTAATTATATGTTTTTTTTTTGTTTTTTTTAATACTTTTTTTTTTTTTGTCAAAAACTGACCTGCATTTAGCCAGCCTCCTGCACCAGCAGTGAAGGGGTTAATACCCCCAGCTGCTGTATTTTTTTTTACCACTAGGTGTCTCCTCTCTACTTCTCTCTCCCTTACTTTGATAGCAAGGGAGACAGAGGTAGACGAGACACTCAGAATCAGCATGCTTTGCATGTTGGCTCTGTTTGTCAGAATGCCGGTACATGTGATCGCTGCTATGGCGATCACATGAACTGGCACAAGCAAGAAGGGCTGAGACTGAACGCCCCGGTCTCGGAGCACTCAGTCTCAGCCTGGAATTAATGATAGCAGCATGCACGGAGGCACGCTGCTATCATTTAAGCCATGACGGTCCTGGACCGTCAAGGGTCCTTAAGGGGATAGCAACCCATGACGGTCCAGGACCATCATGGGTCCTTAAGGGGTTAAAACATTGGTCTTCTGTTTCTATTTACTATTTGTATTTACATTTCATCTCTCTTGTAGTTCAAAGCTGATTTTTTTTTCAGCTTCAAATCTGATAATGACACAAGTCATTCAGAGCTCTTGAAGCTTAATATTTATTGGGAGGATGTGTGACCTGAGGCATATTTAACTGAGATCACTATGCACAGTAAATTGCAGAAATAATACACAAAATATACAGATGGATACATCTGACTGCTGTGTGATGGACATCTACTTAAAGGAATAGTAATGTCAGAAAACAAGTATTAACTATATGGTAGATACAATTAAAAGAGAGTACTTGCACTTATTCGTATCTCTCAGACCATTATGGTTTGAGAGATATAGGAAAATAAAGTTCTCTGCTCCCTCCCCTTTCTGCTTGACAAGTTGTAAAGCTGTCAGAAGCAGATTCTGGTCTCTTGACCAGACTCTTCAACAGTGCCGATATAACAATATCTAAAGAGAAAAACTTCATTGGAACGGTCTACAAAGTGTGCTTGCAAACCAGGCCCACGTTGTAGACCATTCTGATGAAGAATTTATTTTCAGCGCTGCTGAAGAGACGCTGTCTGATCCAGGAACCAGAATCTGCTTCTGACAGCTTTACAACTTGTCAAGCAGAAAGGGGAGGGAGCGGATAAATTAATTCATCTTTATAGTGCAGAAAGGTGAACGATGCAATTCATTGGACACTGATCAGACACTCAGAGTTAAGTCACTTTTTCAAAGGGTACAATTTCCTCTTTTTTGTTATTTAAAATATGATACACAATCTATAAAATTTGTTAACTTTTGGAACCGTAGAAAAATATAAATTATTTGCCACAAATGCTAAGGGCCGTATGTTCAAAGGGATAACAACACAAAAACGTTGTATGAAAGACAAAAATAAGTAATTGAATGCATGAACGACATATTTTCTATAGAGTATACGACAAAAAACTAGTAATGTCCGTTGTGTACGACACAACTCCAGAACTGAAGTGCGAAGGGGCGGGGCAAGGGTGTGGTTAAACTATTCTCCAGTGTCATATAGAGGAAAAGAAAATTTGTCGTAACTAACGACAAAAAAATGTCTTGCAAAAGACAAAATTTGTACGTTAAGAAAAATATGTAGGGAATGTGAAGTTCTGAATCTGAGAATTTTTGTCATTTAGTTAAGACATTTTTTAAGACATTTTTGTCTTTACATATGACTGTTTCAGTCACGACAACCGACACTCTCTGAAAATATTAATGAGCCCAACGACACTGTACTTTGAAAAGCTGTTTCGCTCCTTCTTTGAACATATGGCCCTAAGAGTGAGATTTTCAAAAAGTTGTGGTAATCTTTTTAAAAAAGAAACAAAAGTTCTTATGCCATGGCCCATTCGTTCTCAGACATAGTACCTTAATTTTTTGCATCCAGTTCTGCCATCTTTTTCAAAAGGAAACATCAGTCTTAAAAGTGGGCGTGGTTTAATCTACAGTCGTACTTAGAGAAAAAAGTTTTTTTTTAGTTGTCACTTTTCTCCCAAGAAAGTAAAAATGGTCTAATACTGGAGAAGACAAAAAATACTATTAGAAGATATGAGTGAGAAGCAGTAGTATGGTGTTAACCCTTTGAGTGCCAGAGGGTATGCAACGCATTGCTTTGCAATGTGTTGCGTGCCCCTCTGGCACTCAAAGAGTTTTAATTGCTAAAAATAAAGTATTTGTCTCTTAATAATGTCATTTTGAAGACAAATGAAAGTCAGAATTTAAGGGCAATATTCATCAAGCTCATCTTCCCACCATTTTTAATTCTTCAGGGCACAATTTCAAATGTGACGGATTTACTTCTGAAACTATTGTCCTTCTTTTCCCACCAACTCACGATTTGTCAGTCTTTTCATCATGATAACTTTTTGAACATCAAGCCCTATGAGATTATGCAAAAACGGTTGTAAAAAATAACAATCTTGTGCAATCATTTCCCTCTGAAAACCAAATATTCCTTTTATCCCATAATGACTCTCATTGAATTAATTTATACCCCAGATCAGTCTTCATCACCAAATTCTACTACATAATTATCTCATAAAACACCAAAAACATTTACAAACTTCACCACATGACTCCAATATCTTGTGAGTTTAGATAATTCAACATGAAGTGCAAAGCTTTATGTACAGACAAGATGATATGTGACACTTGGCTAGCACTGCCACTCCTGCAATGCTGGACTAGTCTCCATGTCAAATCCTTTTGAACTTTTTCATGGTATTTCACATTTAGCTTTTTCCATATCCACTTTTTCATCCCACTTTTAATCCTTTCAACTTTAATCAAAAACTAATTCTTTTTAAACCAGGGGTGAGCAACATGAGGCCCTCCAGCCGTTGCTGGATTATAACACCCAATGGACGATGATGGGAATTGTAATCCAACAACAGCTGTAGGGAATCACATTGCTCACCCATCCTATATAATAATTCGCTAAAGTTAGTCATTAGCCGTCATGTGCAGTACAGTTGCCTGCGAGCACTGCGATCATGCACAGTAGAGACTGCCCGCGGCGTGGCTGATAATGGAGCTGGCCGCTCTGAATTCAGACCGTAGTCCTCTCTGTGCACAGAAGGTGTGCAGAGGGGACTACAGTCTGAATTCGGAGCGACCCGCTCCGTTATCAGCAGCGCCGTGGGCAGTCTCTACTGCGCATGACTGCACCATGGCCGTTGCTGGGTGGCACTGTGGCCCGTGTAGATGGGCTCTTCAACTAGTTTTAAATAATTCCATGGTTTGCTTCCCAACAACCTCCACTGAATTGCCTCTAATAATGGCCTGGATTCCACTGTCAGTGAGTTTATCAAGGATTGTTTTTCTATAAATGTCCCCATAGACTTCAATGGGAATCTGTTAGATAAAACCATTGATAACACTTATTAACTGCAATGTAATGTAGGTCAATATTTTGCATAAAATATACTGTTTAGGAAGTGCTGACATAAAGGTTTAACCAGCATCATGCCACCGTTATTTCCCACCATTTAACACTTGTTAACATACCACTCCATGCTTCAACTTTTCCATTCTTTAATTAAAAAATAAAGGGGGGGGGGCAGGTTTTGTAATTTTCCACATATGATTCTGGCAAAAAACTAAAATAAAGCCCCAAATCAGGATTTAAAGTGTTAGAAAATACAAGTCAACCCCATACTAGTCAATAAAATGAAAAATAAATGAATACGAGGTCTGGAGCCCAAGGAAAGATTCCATGATTTTTCCCCTACAATTCATAAGGGAGAGGACATTATAAAAAGAAATTAATATTGGGTCTGGAGCCCCAGAATTGGTGGAAGGGGTGCATATTTTAACACCCTGGTCCTCACATCAGTATTTATAAATACAGGGTCCTGAAGTAGCCTCACCTTCCAGTCAGAGGAGAGGGAAGGGGTCACACGCGCCTTCTTTGACTCTTTTTGACAGCCAGAAATCCATTCTAATGGAATGGTATTTAGGCCTTAATTTGAAAAACAGACCCACAACACAACCGCTCAGCTAAGGTAAGCCAAGCCTTTAGCCCTTTGAATGCCAGAAAGGTATCCAATGCTTTGCGCTACAATGTATTGGGTACCTCACTGGCACTCAAAGGATTAATATGCAGCTTTGCAGAATGTATTGGAGACCTCTCTACTGGGCCTTTTTAGCAATAGGACAACAACATGGGCAGCTGCAAGTTGTGAAAACTCAGTATTGTGTGAAATCACAGTATTTTTTTCAAGCCACTCTATGTATAGTATTGTGTGAATGAACACTACCATACAACACCCAATGATGGTTCATTTTAAGAAACAATATCTTCCTACTACTGGTATGCGCTGGACTGACAACATTGTTTCCGAACAGGCTACTTTCTCCAAAGGAAAATGCCATTACATCACTAGCCGTCACCAGCATCTCTAATCTCCTGGGATTAAAGGCCATTAGTGGCATGCAGCTGTTGGGCAAATGCAAATGATTTCAACACCACATCACTATTGTCATCTTGATGGCATAGTCAGGTCTGTGCACTGCAGGGACATGTCAGTGTCGTTGTGCTTTGTACAGCATTCTATAGCTAGGGAAGAACAGAAAAAATAAGAAGGGCCTTAAATTCACAAGATGAGCAATTCTGGCGCAAACCAACTGCACTAAAGAAAGGATGAGACAAAGTCCCGCTGAGTTAAATGGGGATTTTAACCCCCTGAATGCTAGAGAGGCCACCGATACGGTCCTGGTACGTCATGTACTTTTACTCACCGCGGTCCTGCAGGAGCGCGGTGAGTAATACCGTGGACTGAAGTTGGTCGCTCCAAGACCGGAACGATCTCTTTCAGTCCTTCTTTCGACGTGCCGCCCCATGTGATCAGTCACGTGAGACGACACGTCAAACTCGTCTATCTGGTCCTTAAAGGACCAGACACCGCGGGATCGCTGGACCTAAAGGGGTTAAAAAAAAAATCACGATTGCAATGAGTAGGAGTCCTTTTCTGTGTCCCCAAATGTGGTTTTATTCACTTCTAGAAATGGTAATCCCTTATTTTGACTTTACATATTCTTCAAGCATTGTCTTACACACCACTCAGGTCCTCAATGGGGTTAACCCTTTGCGTGCCAGAGGGGTACGCAACGCATTTGCAATGTGTTGCGTACCCCTCTGGCACTCAAAGGGTTAAGTAAATAAGAAAGAAAAAAGCTTCCAGTCTCCCGGGTGTAGCAACAAGCCTGTAGAACAACACATGTAAGTCTTGTATTAAAATTACTAGTAATGCTGCAAGGTGTAAGAGCTACTTACACACATACTGTGTATACTAGAATTTTCAATATTCAATAGAAAAACTATGAAATGCGTTGTAGTTATGACAGAGTGTTTATCCCTTTACTTGCATGAGTAAGTAGTAAAGACGATTTACAGCATCATGTTGTTGTGAGCGGTTTTATATAATAAACATTTCCCTAGAGGTTTGCATCTGTTCGTTGTTAATTGAAAATGGCAACTGAACAGAGGAGAAAATGAGAACAGACCAGTTTAATCTGAAACTAAGTCAATAGGGCAGAAATCTGACCTCCCCCACTCACTGACACGTAACCCTTTCATGGCTCTGGGAGGTGGACAACGCATTGTTGAGAATTAGAGAGTGGGGAGATAATGAAGGGCTAAGACAGGAAGATCATGCATGGCATGCCTCGATTAGCATAATATAGAAATGTAAATAACTTATAAATTAGTTTTGTAATAAAGGAAAAATCACCAAAACAAAATATAGGTGATTTTATACTCATAAATTCACTTGCATTGTTTTAGGTGATAAGGTCCCTTTAATTCACTTTGTGTATGAAACATTTATTGTCTTGCCAAACCCCATATTAAAATGACATTCTGATAACATTACATACATAAAACTATCTTGATGACTACTGTATATCAGTTGTCTACTCCTATGAGGGTCTTACAGATGACAAACATGTTGGTGATATTATATAAATGGGGGGCTGATGTACTAAGCAAACTAACTATGCCATAGTGAGGGGTCAAAAACATTTCTGATTTTAACCTCTTAAATACACTGCTTTGCGCACACACACACACACACACACACACACACACACACACACACACCCATGATACTGTTGGTTTGCCCCAACAATATCCCTAACAGGCACACATACGCTAATGCCAAATGACTCCACCTTCATCCAAATGTAGGCAAAGATCCCTGGGGCCAGACAGCAGATCCCAAGTGAACATACACAACCAACAGGACAAAAAGTCCAAAGAGAAAAACCTCCATAATAAACAGAGGTCCATGGCGTAGCAATTTCCCAACTCAGGAACTGACACTACGCATCTACCCTGTACATAATGATTCAAAGTCTCCCAAAGAGAGAGCGAGAGAAGCACAACAAAAGAAAAAAGAAACTGTCTATACAAAAAGACTCCTCAATAATACTTATACCTCAGTGTGTAGAGATGTACGCAGTGGACACCGCAGTACCACCCAACAGGCATACCACATCTAAAGGGCGACACCCCATCCACTACCCACACCCCAACCACAGACAAAACATCAAATGATGAAATACTGCAAAGGATACTCAGAAAGGCCAGAGGGGCCCACGGACATAATGGAACCCATGAATTTGTCTCAGACCATGAACCTCCTCTGCCTCGCAGAATATATACATTACATGCCCAATAAAACACAAACAGGAAATGCAATACAATAAAACGTGATTGTCAGGATGGTTAAATGATCATTGTTAACACGGTAAAAAATCGGGTATATAATAATGCAATTAATCAATATATATGTGCCCAAAAAAAATAAAATAAAAAATAGATAAAGATAAAAAATATAAAAAAAAAAAAAAAAGTCATTCAGTCACCCAGTACAAAGGTTTGACTGAAATCTCCGTGAGTCCCATAGAGTGAGTAACAGATGGAATCCAATAATGTATCATATGATAATAAATCTCAAATTCGTATCCAATATATGGAACATTAAATTTATGCACTCACGGCTAGATAATCAACCAATGTATATGCCTTTAGCCCTTCTATTGCTGACTAGCTATTGCCTTCAGATGATCTGGTGGTAGAATAGTTCATCCCCAGGCTATTCACAATAGGAAAATGCCATTTTGTTAGTCCAGCCTTTGACAACCTTACACCATAATACTCTTTTCAATCGGTGCAATCTGATCATGTGTCCGTCCAGCTTTCATCTCAATATTTCTCCATTTTACTGCCAGGTATAGCAATATCTCAAACCATATGGATACCCTCGTTCTTCCAAAGCTGCAGCTCAACTCCCCAGACACCCGATTTGTCTAACTCATTTCAAAGCACCCCTGCTTCTTTCTCAGGGATAAGAACCACTCCATAAATGAACTCTAATATACCCAATCAGATGTACCTTCTGACTTTCAGGAACAGTAATGAGAAATAATAATAAGCCACATTTTGACACCAAAAAAAAAAAATAATAAAGTACGACAAACCCTATATTGACATCACAAAAGATTCCATATAATTCCAAATCACCACAAAAATCGCATCTTGCCAAAAGTTCCTTCCTGTGCCACATATAAAACTGTCATCTAGACAGAGGGATGCATATCATGCCACATCATAGAGTGGCTTATTCCCACTGGTACCCAAAGGGCCAAAAAAGTCATATGCTATGTCTTTAAAGGGATAGTAATGCTTCATTTTATCTTTATTTTATTTTGTAGGCATTAAAAAAACATGAAGAACGATATAAGTCTTATCTCTCAAACCTTTATGGTTTGAGAGATATTCACAAGCAAAGTTTCCCCTCCCGCCCCTTTTACCTAGTGTAAGCCATCTCTTCTCAGATGTGGAATCTGGTTGTAAGACCAGACAGATAACAGAAGGGGACACTCTTCTTACCATGAAAACAATGAAAGCCGTGCCCCCCTTGACAAGTTTTTCAGGTTATTCCCTGATCTTAATTCAAGATTGTCCCTCTCTGCACTCTACCTGGGCACCTCCCTTCTGATCCGGCTGAACAGTGTTACATCAGTAAAAGGGGCGGGAGGGGGATACTTTGTCATTGAATTTCTCTTGAACTACAATTCTGACAGAATTGAAATAACACTCTCCAGAGTCCAAATACTATGATGATTAATTAATTGCTTTTATTATGAAACATTACTATCCCTTTAAAGGCTTGATAACCTCTTAATGGTAAAAGACATATACACCAACTTAAACACTTTTTTTACATTTGTGTTTTCTTTTTTCACTTTGCAAGTGTAGTGATTTTTATATTGAGCGGCCTTTACAGTTTTTTGACCTGTTTTCCCTTACCAGTGCTCTATATCACTTTTTGATATTCTAAGTTCAAAATCTCAGGATTGGGTAATCATTCTCCAAACCGTTCCAAGTTTCAATTGGGCTTCACCAAGGCCCCATTCTTGGCCCTCTTCTATTTTCCCTATTTGTAAATGATCTGCCCATGACTTGCAAAGTATCTTCTGTGCGCCTGTATGCAGATGACACCATAATCTGCATTAGAAATCCAGCAGTATCACAACGTGAGGCAGTGTTACAGGATGATTTCTCTGAAGTTGAAAGATGTTAACCCCTTAACGACCCTTGATGGTCATAGTACATCATGGGTCTATCTGAGTTAACGACCAATGACGTACTATGACCGTCATGGAATTCCGGGCTCCCCCTGCGGCTCCACGCCATTCTGGGAGTCCGGAACCGGAACTTAAAAAAAAAAAAATGCTCCGTGGTCCTTAAGTGACTGCGATGCGCCACCACCGGTCATTAAAGGGTTAAGCTAAAAATAAGCTGTTCTTAAATACTGACAAAATGGTCACAATGGTATGTGGTACAAAGCATAAACTACTTAAACTCTGTAATACCCATTTAACCATCATAACAAAGTCTAGTCATAAATTAGTCCTGGTCGATTCCTATAAATATCTTGGTATATGGCTTGACATCAACCTCTCTTTTGGTCTTCATATTGATAGAGTAGCATCCAAACTTTATCATATAATAGGCACCCCTCTGAAAAAAAAAATTGTTTAACTCCTCTGGTAAGGAAACATATTGTTCAGTCTTCTCCTTCAGAGCTCCAAAAGCCTTGAATAACCTGCCCCAAAAAATCATATCTTCTCCCAGTCTAAAATCCCTAAAGATAATTGTTTCTTTGTATCTAAAACAATATGTAACTGTATATAGTTTTTACATTATTTCTCTATTCTGTGTAAATATGTAACTTCTTAATGTAAAAGCTTTCGAGGACATACCTGGATTGCATTTTGATTACCCAATGAATCAACATCCTTCAACATAGCAAAGCATAGTTTCTTTATCTCCAAATTATATCTGATTACTATTTTAAGGAACTAATTATTGTCTCTGCCATCATCACATCTGTCAGTCATGAATTTTACAAGTCCATACAGTAAAGAAGCTAATACTAAAAACCTTAATTCTCATAATTTTAATGGATGCCCTCAAGTTATTTGCTCACTCCTTTGATTGCAAAGTTTTCCTATTCAGTCTTGTATTTTAACAAAATTCTTGATATAGAGTAAAAAACATACAGATCAGTTTCTTTTACATAAACTGGTGCCATACCCACCTCAAGGTCAATTCAGTTTTTTAGTAAATGTATAATACTATGCTCTCATGAGCAGCTTTGAACTCTTCATGCTGCAACTTTCTTGGGATTTGCACTGATCACCAAGAGTTGCAGCCACCATGATGATGATCATGTAACATGTGATAACAGAAATAGTCAATCACTTGTCTGACTGGTGTCCTAAGTATCTCCTAATTTTCCCTGCATCCTAACTCCCTTTCTGAAGTGATGCATGTTACTAATCCCAAAGGGTAACAAAGGGGACTATGTTACACTGAGTGGACATAGTGGTCATCTTCCCATGTTCTAATTTGTGAGTGTCACCTAAAAAGCAGTGGATCCAAAAGTGAACCAAGATACTCTTTTTTTCAACGTTAACCGAATATGATTGAGTGCAGTTTGTAGTATGGTATTCCAACTTGCATATTAAGGTTATCTGACAAGATTATTCCAGGCAATGTACACAGAAAAGCATTTATTAGTGATTTACACTGTGCACATGTTGATTAATTGCCTGGTAATTAGAGAATTTCTAAATGTCTGGCAGGCGAGCGGGCCTCGTGGAATTAGTTAAACAACCCTGATTTTATAAGAACTGTTCATAATCATTCAAACAGTTTCCATCAGAGTATAGTATTATAGACTAATCTGTTTGGCACTGTATGAAATGCTTCACAGTCAACCTTTACTTCATTGTCTTCTGTGGGGTTTTCTCGCTCAGGTTAAATGTGAACTAAAATACTGATTTCAAATGAAGAGCTGTAAAACCACTGACCTGAGGATACAAAAAGATATATAAATGGATAAACTAGATGTAATTTAAAAGAACCCTTATAAGGAAAAGTTAGAGACAGGTTCCTATAGCTTCCCTTTAAACGGAAAACATTGCATCAAAAGGAAACTTATGGGACTATAGGATCTACTCTCTAAATGAGGGGTAGAACGTACCCCTTATTTAAATAGGGTTCACACTTTAACCTCTAAATGCATTGCGCACCATCTGGTCTTTGAGAAGCAATGCATTAAATACCCCTCTGATCCTTAAGGGGTTAATAAAACTTTGACAATACTATAGCTATTCCTCACATGTAAATCATTGCCCCTTTCAAATGTCTTAGTAAGTGCCAGGCTGTTGTACTTTACAGTCTGAGAACCTAGGTGGTGTATACTGTATTTGCAACAAGACTCTGTACCTATATAGTGACATTTGCTCTATGTGACAGAACTGTACATTTTCCTGCAGAAACCAGAAGAAAAAATGTACTGAAATGTGCAAATATTGTATAGTAATATATTGTGCTTCTCACTTGTTCTCTAAGAGAGTACAAATATGACGTTATTTTATGACCCTAAAACAGAAATGATTTTCCTTTAATGCAGTAACATTAGCAGTATGGGCCATGCACCATTTTTACCTTACGATACACTGGGGATTTCTGTAGTATTCAAGGGATGGGGGGGGGGAATTAACCCTTTGATCCCCATGAGGCAATTGGGTTACTCCAAATATGCTCCACTTTTGCTGTTCTGCACATGGCTGTTGATTTCTTGGGATTAGTACATCAAATCTAAGTTTGTTAGATTAATTTCCGTATTGTAGATCTGTCGCCCTAAGACAGGTTTAGTTTCACCTAGACTTTATATCTGCCTATATGCTGTATTATACGTTTTACTGCAAACTTTTTTCTCTGATGGCACAGTGTGACATTTTATGGTAATTTCCAGCGCAGGATGTGAATTTCTTCTGTTTGAGGGCCATTTATCACTCACTGTGTTATTAGAAACTAGTTGAAGAGCCAGTGTACATGGGCAACAGTGCCGACCGGTCGCGGAGCAGTCATGTGCAGTAGAGACTGCCTGTGACGTGACTGATATGGAGCGGGGCGCTCTGAATTCAGACCATGGTCCTCTCTGCACTCTGTATCAGTCGCGTCACAGGCAGTCTCTACTGCGCATGACTGCGTCATTACAAACTTTTAGCAAATTATTATATAGGATGGCCCCAGTGTGTGGGCTCTGCCTGGATTCATTCATAGCACAGTATGTAGTAATATTGCCCAGAACAAGAACTAATTAGAATAAAGTGCTCCACTGTGCCACTAACAGGTAAGGGATCATTTTTCAAGAACTATTTTATTCCAAGCAAATGGTGAGCACAACAGTTTTTATTTCTTTTTTGAAATGTGTTAATAATCTCTTAAGGTAACAGGTCCACTTCAATCCAGAGGGGTACACAACGCATTGATCTGGAGCTCAAAGAGTTAAATTCCTTTATAACCCAGAGGAGTGTACAACACATTAGTTTGTAATGCGTTGTGCACCACTCTGGTCCTTAAGGGTTAAATCTAGAAAAAGCAAATATGAACTTTGTCATTGACACCTATTTGCACTACAAATGACTGCCACACATTTCTGATGTCCAACATGATTTTATATTCTATGTGAAATGTGAGATTGAAGTGAGGCTGCCTCCCACCCACCGTGTTAATGTTTTTCTCTCTTCATGTTCTAACATGTATTATGGTTACAGCACTGTTACTCAGCTCTAGTTAAAGGGGAACTATACTAAGATTATGAGTTTGTTAGTGTGCTTCAAACAGCAACCAGTTATATCTATTTACTATTGTAATTTAACCCCTTAGTGACACAGAATGTGCCAGGACTGGACATAAAGGACTGGTGATGGTCCTGGCACGTCATGGAATTCTGGGATGGCACACCGCTCTGCCATCCAAGAATTTAGTGAGCAATAAAAAAAAAGCTCTGTGGTCCTTTACGGCCACCCACACGCCAGATTGGGCGGTCGTTAAGGGGTTACTCTAAGTTATTTGTTTCAATTTACAATCTGATATAGATTAGTGTCCCTTACAGTCATTCAGATCTAATGAAGCCCATTTTTTATGAGGAGGTGGGACCTAGAGGCAGACTTCAGCAGAGATCATTATATACAGGAAGCTGCAGATATAATGCAAAGCATATACAGATAGATATATCTGCTGTATGAAGTTCATTCCTCCCAACATGTGCAGATGGCTTGCTCCAGAACTGTACCCCTTTAGCTTGATGACTACAGCTCTGTATTTGCGCAAAATGCCGGTGATTTTTGTTTAGGGGAGTAAGTGATAATCTGTAAATAATCCAGTTCTTCTGCTGGAATAGTTAAAACATCCTATATAATAATTCGCTAGGATGTTTGTCAGAAGCCATCATGCGCAGTAGAGTCTGCACTCGTTCTGGTAGTCTCTACTGCACATGATTGCATCACGTGGAGCAGTGAGGTAGCGGCCTGCTTAACATTACCTGGACCTTGGCCCGTGTACCCGGGCTTTTACACTAGTTTATGAATAAATTTATGGAATCAGCCATTATATTTTCAAGAACATTCAACTGTAAACAAGCCTGGGACACCTCTCTGTAAAGCTAATTTAAATAAATGTACCTGTCATAAGCATTTTTCACAGATATCTGTGTATGCAATCCTTTCAGTGCAATTTACACTGAATCACTTGAATCTTCAAGCTGTAGAAGCAAAAAAGCTTCAAATATTATGTATTCATTTATGTGTTCAATTTATTTCTCAGAATGCAACTGGCTAATTCCATCAGTTTTTGAATTGGCTAATACAGTAATCTAAAATTTTCCCTTTCAATTTCTCGTGTTTGTTTTGTAACCACACAGGAGGAATTGCATTTTATCCAGATTTATATGATGATTGAGAACAATCTTCAACACTAAATTATTTCATATAAATGTGTAAAGATTACAAGCTAGACTGGAACTCACTGGATTGTATTTTATTCTGGAACTAGTTGAAGAGCCCGTGTACATGGACCTTAGTGCCACCCAGCAACGGCGGCAGTGCAGTCATGCTCAGTAGAGACTGCCCGCGGCGCGGCTGATAATGGAGCGGGCCGCTCCGAATTTGGTGCGCAGACAGCTTCCATCATCCCCAAGTATCTGTCCAACAATTGACTACTCCTGGATTAGACAATCGCTTCCAGCTCATTTTTGCACAAAATCATAATTGTACATTCACCCCAATGACTTTCACAAGTAATGCCAAATCAAATTATGCATGTAACAAAGCAGTAATATGTTAACCAGCAGGAACATATAATTTAACATGAGTGTTTTATTAACCCCTTGAAGACCATAGGTGTGCACAGCACATTGCAAAGCAATGTCTTGTACACTCCTTTGGTCCTTAGGTGGTTAGGAACATTTGAGGCCCCTAGAGAATTTTGAACCGAGGTCCCCAAACATAGGAATACACATAGGATGGCTTTAAGATGTATAGTTCTTCTTGGTCCTGTTGCTGTGGTCTGTCTCCTGGGGTGGTGGGGGTGCTTCCATGGCCAAGG
Organism: Rhinophrynus dorsalis; assembly: GCA_037306005.1. Taxonomy (NCBI): domain Eukaryota; kingdom Metazoa; phylum Chordata; class Amphibia; order Anura; family Rhinophrynidae; genus Rhinophrynus; species Rhinophrynus dorsalis. The sequence goes on from CM074718.1 coordinate 113,361,368, forward strand.
GTAGGTGCTAAGTTTAGTGGGGGGTTGCTTGGGGGGGGAGATATGTTTGGGAGGTTGTGTTATGAACAAAAACATGAAAAATGAACAGGCCACACTGTTATACCTGCTGTGTAGAGATGAGCTGCATGGGATTCTATGACAACGTGTTATATACTATGTAATATGCTATGTATCTAACTCATTCCACAATAAAAACATTAAAAAAAGATGCATAGTTGTGCCAATTAGATCAATAAATATTTGTGGATAAGGCAGCAGTATGTTGTGCACCAGGGAAAGCCTATCTCCTTTCTGATCAAAAGATTAAATTGGTTCCTTGAAGAAAGTCTGGTGCCTTTGAAAAATATAGCTGAGGCAATGGGCAGAGTCTTTGTTCTCAGTTTGGAAATGTCAGCTTCCCACACTTGTCTGCTCATACTCTTCATTCAAGTTACCGTTAGTGTTTTGGCATTTGATCATAATTGAGGGAAAAGTAAACATGGTGAATTTAGGGAGCCCATAAAAACTCAGATAATGGTGAAAATATCAAAAATTGTGCAATTTTTATGTTTGTGAGTCATCTTAAGGGAACGTTCCTAAGTGCTGTATTTATTTCCATCGAAGAGACGCTGTCCCTTTACATACTGTCTATAACATATATCTCTGACTAGTGCAAGCAAGTTGCATAGGGCACTAGAAATTACATAACCCAAAGCAGTACGTGCTACAAGGAAATAACCAATTATAGAACTCTCTTTGGGAAGATTTTATGACATTTTAACAACCATCATATGATTGATCTGTAAATGTAATAAATATGAGAAAAATCCCTAGATGTGCTAGCAATGCTTTTATGGAAAATACACCTCTCTCAATTGTAAAAGAAAAGCAAGAAAAGCTGAACATTCCTGTAGCTCTGCAGGATCTGCGAGTCCACTTGAAATAAATTTCCATAGCAAAATGTACTTGACAAAACCAATGTAGTGACAGTCTTCCAAAGTACTGCAATGCTGCCAATGTAAGGAATAATGACTTTCCTTTAGTAAAAACCCTGGTGGGCACAGAGAGGTTTCCAAAGTGGTTAAAATGCATTTAAAAAGCCTGTCTTAGTGTATTACTTTACTTGAATTCAATACTTTCAGGGTATTTCCATGAAAGAAACCAGGGGTGACAGCACCTTGGGCCCCCTGGAAAATGGAGGTCATGGGCCCCTTTCACCTTGCCCCCAGTTATGTCCCACCCACATTTATGTCCCGCACCCAAATTATTGCTCCAACCTACCATTCCAGCCCACCCTTTTTTCTAACTTTTTAATTGACATTAATGTTGTAAATTAAGACAAGTGATACCACACAGCTTTCAATTTAAATTGATCAATTTAAATTGATGCCACAGAGGTGTTGATCAGGAGCTATAATTCTAGTGAAGCTCCATTTTAACTGTGGTGTCACTTGTGTAACATAGTAATACAGTTGATGAGGCTGAAAACAGATGTGCACACATCAGGTTCAGCCTATGCCATATCACCCCTGCTGATCCAAAGGAAGGCTATAAAAGAACATTGAAGCCATTTCCAATTAAGCCCCCAGTGAGTAAAAAAAAATCCTTCCTGACTCCAAAAGGCAGTCATATATTACCATAGATCAACAACATATCTGCTTTGAAGCCAACTGTCATCTTTCTCAATATTTTTCTTCGATAGAAAGGTATCCATAACTTTTTTGAAGGCAATTACAATATCTGCAAGCAGAACATCCCAGGGCAAAGAATAGCATTACTTTACTTTCCTTAATTGTTGTTCTACAGAACTTTCAACTGAAATGCACCTACACTAGTGATACTGCAGAGCTTACAATTGAAATGGAGCTAAAATACAAGTGTAGCTACATTTCAACCACAAGCTCCATTGTATCACTTGTTTAGCTTCATTTCCATTGAAATACCTCAGAGCTTACAACTGAAATGTAGATATGATATTAATAATACATATTTTACAATTGAAATGGAGGTACATTATTGAAACACAGAACGTACAATTGAAATGCAGCTACACTAGTGATACCAAAAAGCGTAGAATTGAACTGGAGCTACATATATGGTACCACAGAGCTTACAACTGAAATGGCACTACACTAGTGATACCACAGAGCTTACAATGGAAATGGAGTTACACTAGTATTATAGTTCCATTTCAGTTGTAAGCTTTGTGGTATCACTTATGTTGCTTCATTTCAGTTGTAGATACCTCAGAGGTATAAAGTGGACTGACCAACACAAATGATACTAACACGCATAGGGTTAATCCTATGGATGCAGAGAGTTGGTGTACCCTCTACAAAGACTTATTTCTGTACATAAGGGGTGTTCAACCTGTGTCTCTCCAGCAGCTGGTGGTCTACAACTCCCATTATCCTGAAAATGGTGGAAGTCATAGTCCAGCAGCTGCTAGAGAGTCATGGGTTGATCATCCATTGTGTAACAAAGTTACTCTGACTACCAAACAAGGTACTAAGGGCTGAATTCTATTACAGGTGCTAATTATATCACTGCTTTTATCACCAGGTTTCCCCATATACTTCAATAGGAAAATGTTTCATAAAACGGGTGTTAACATTTATCACCTGCAATAGAATCCAACCCCTAGTCTCTGGCATTAACAGTGTTAAGAGGGATTAACCCTTGAGTACAATGTGCTTTGCAATGAATTGGACACCCCTCACCTCTCTCTGACACTAATCCCAGTACAATAAGAATAGATGATGAATACTCAGTCTGAAGGGCTGACTGGTTGTTATAAGAAATGACAGGGAAAATATCATGGGGGAAAAGGCTATCTCAGGAAAAACCAGTCCCCAACAAGCAGAAAGACTCACAGCTATCGGCAAATATCTGAATTGCTATATAAACTGACAGATTCAAGAGTTGAAGGAGAAAGTGAGCGTCTCCATCTGGCACACACTAGATCGAAGATGGTAAAAAATGAAAATCACATGTAATAACTGTCATGTAAGGCAGAGCCCATCTGAAATAATCAGAATGGACACTTAGTGTAGGTTATTCCATCCATTTCCATAAAGAGTCCCTCTGGGTAAGACAGCTGGGCAAACTGCAATAAAAAATATGTCTTCCCTAAGTGCTGAAAGATGTTTAATAGTTAAAGCACATTAAAACAAACACTATCATAAAATATAAAGTAAAATATAAAATGATTTGAGATCAATAAGTTTCATACCAGAATGAGCTCCTGATGAAATAACGTTACATTATGAAATAGGTCTAAGGAAATGTCTGCCAAATTTACCCTTACCAAGTAGGAGGAAGCCAAGTACACTGATATCGCCAGCAGCTGGCAATTGACCCAGTGAAGTGGCAATTTGAAGTTTTTTTTTGCTGGGAGCAACAAGCACCAGAGGCCATGTGAGAGGTAGAGCTGGGCAAATCCATATTTGGTAGCAGAGCATGCTCCTCCAACTACTGGGAATTTTCTCACACTCAACCTTGATCCTGCAAATGGAGAGAGAGATGAAAGGTCAACCTTGCTCTCACTTGACCAATAAGAGTTAGGTAAATAAGAGGCAGGATGCTTGTTGCAAGCAAAGAGCAAGAGGGGAAGGGAGAGAAAAGGGGCGCCTCATAGGGTAACATCGTTGTGTCTATTGAACCCCAACCAGTCAGTATATAAGTGTACTCACCTGGAATAATAGTCTACTTCACACATATATGTGAAATAGACAAATCAGGTAGGTGAAATATATTGTTTGACCCACTTCCACTAGGGTACACTCCTCTCGAACTGCTCAGCTGCTCCATTCGACCACCAAGTGCCACCCCAGATGATCAACTCAATAGACCCAGAAAGAAAACAAGAAAGGCATTGCAAGTAACTTGATTTTTGGAGCTCTATAAAGAATGGTTCGTAGATAGTTGGTGTCAGTCCTCACAGAGCTAATTTAACCGGTATCTCCAATACACCGACTTATGTGGCACTGGAGCTAAGTAAGACATTGATAGTGTGTTTTATATTTTGGGTGTGCTGTGGGTGAACCCTTATGTTCCTTATAGTAATTTGAGGATTTGATATCGTAGAAACGGGAATGTGGATGCTTTTTTTGTTTGTTTTTTGGGGGAGGGTTTTGTGATGCTGTTTTGGTCACAAGTGCAATTATAAAAATAAATTCTAAAATATGAATGAATTTTCGGGTAACTCCACCATTATATAAAAATAAATTACATACTTTTAATATAATTGTTCTAGGTCTGGAACAATTTAAATACATTTCCTTTTTTTGATATCACGCTTGAAAGTTTTTAAACCACTCTATGAGACATAACATCACAACCAATGGTGCAGATAGTGTGAATCACCAGCAAAAAAACTGTGAGTCTATCACTTGAGCAGGGCAAGGTAATCTTCCCTGCATGTGATGCCAGTATCAGTACTCATGGAGATAATTTATCTACAAACCATTGTTTATAGCGCTCCAAAAATCAAGTTCTTTTACTTGCACTACCTTTCTTTTTTTGTTGCAAGCAGTTTGGTTACCAGTAAGCATGGCACTCCCCTGTTTATAGAAGCAAATAGTCTAAGGCTGCAGCAATGCCCAATGACCATTGGAGGGCCTCTGCAGTGCAATGGGCCCCTTCTCGGTGATGGGCCCCCGATCTGTGACTTAGTGCCTGATCGGTCAGTCCACCCCTGAAAGAAACAGCCAGACTTGCCAAACATTGGGCCAAATTTATAAAAGCAAACAGGAGTTATTCTGTAGTAAATCAACTGCACCACAGGGGACAAATAAAAATTCCTGTTAAATAAAATTTGGACTTTTAACACCTTGAATGGTAGAGAGTTCGCCAATGCAATGTGAAGCAATGCGTTGGCGACCTCACTAACATTCAAGGGGTTAAAAAGTTCTAGTCAACTGCATGCCAATTTACAGATGGTGCAGTTGGTTTACTCCAGAATCAGTGGGATTGTTTTCTTTTTCCTCTGTAAGGTACATGGTTTGTCTCAGAATTGTTCCAGTTTACTTCTATACATAAGGCCTAATGAACCATAATTATAAAAGCAAGCTGGAGTTATTCTGACTGAAACAAGACTGAAGATAAGAAGAAAGAAGAGGATACAAAAGAAAGAAGACAAGATTAAAGAAGAAGACAGACAGCAGATGACAGGTAAGTGTTACATTTCTTACTATTTTGAGCTCACTCTCGTTTGACAGTGTCAAACGAGAGTTGGCTTTTTTTCCTTTGATGTTCCCTCTATTTAGCGCAAGTTGTGGAAATAAAAACCAACAAGCATTTGGCCAAAAGGTGAGTTTTGGCCACCAACGCTTGTTGTTCCATGTACCTTGCCAGCTACAGAATAGTTGAGGTACATGTGTGGGTTTATCGGTCGGAGTTTTTACTATTACCAAAAGTTTTACAGGTGGTAATAGTAGGAAGTGTATTTAAAGGACTATTTAAACATGACGAAATGCGTAGGGTTAAAGTATTGATTTTATACTATTTTATTATACTGTTTGTGTTCTTGTAATATTTTATTAATTGTGCCTCCAATAAATGGAGTTATTTAACACGCTTTAGCCATAGTATTCCATGCCCATTCATGTCCACTTCGTGAAAAGAGGTGTACATTTGGAGCAAGGCGGATATTGGTGTATCTCTTACAGCTTGGTTTATGATGTGCTTTTACAATCCGAGGCTGATTTAGCCTCTATATTCTGTGAGTACCCACCTTGAGGTGGTTTTTGGAAATATTGTGTTGAGTAAAGAGGCACTGTTGCTCTTTCTCTCTTTTGTTTCTTCTATATATAGCTGAAAGTTTGGCAGTGGTCACAAGACCAGGTGACTGAAGAGACAACAGCAGGCAGAGCAGAGAATCCGGACAAGACTTCCTTTTACTACATAAAGGGAACTGTAGTTGTTCTTGGGACTTTATTTGTTTATATACTCATACTCCTAAACCAATAGCAGACCTCTAGGTAGCACACTTGATGCATTGGGGGCTATTTTTCAGTATAAGGATATAGATCTCTTTCTGTTCTAAGGCTCTTATTGGTTGTTCTTATTTATGTTTTAGCAAAACTACACTATATTTTTTATATTGAAGGATAATGATGTCTAGAGATTAAAGGGATAGTAATACTTCCTTTTAACTTTATTTTATTTTGTAGGCATTAAAAAAACATGAAGAACGATATAAGTCTTATCTCTCAAACCTTTATGGTTTAAGAGATATTCACAAGCAAAGTTTCCCCCTCCCGCCCCTTTTTCCTAGTGTAAGCCATCTCTTCTCAGATGTGAATCTGGTTGTAAGACCAGACAGATAACAGCAGGGGACAATCTTCTTTGTATGAAAACAATGAAAGCCCTTCCCCCCCCTTGACAAGTTTTTCAGCTTTTTCCCTTATCTTAATTGAAGATTGTCCCTCTCTGCAGTCTGCCTGGGCACCTCCCTTCTGATCTGGCTGAACGGGGGGGGGATACTTTGCTTGTGAATATCTCTTAAACCATAAAGGTTTAATAAATAAGACTTATATCATTCTTCATGTTTTTTTAATGCCTACAAAATAAAATAAAGATAAAACGAAGTATTACTATCCCTTTAAGTGGCTTTTAATTATATCAACAGCACTTACCTAGGAATCCTTCATACAGGAGTCCAATTTCAGGTGTGTGTTAAGCTTACTCCTCATCACAATAAGACAGTAGGCTTCAACTGTCAGAATAAGAAAACCATAAAAATCAAAATTCTTCAGAATTTTGCAAGCACTTTCACATCCTGAAACATCAGTGTTCAGCTGTGAACTACAAAGAGTTCCAGCTCAAAAAAAGTATCTACACATAAATCCCCTTTTTTTGGTAATACAAGTTCCTGAAATACCAGTTTTACAGAATATTTTATTATGTTTGTAATAGTGCATCTGGGTTGATCCAGAATTGTTCAGATTCTTATACATCTGCCTCAGTGGTCTCTGTTTACTGAAGGATAACTTGTTAGTAGTAAAGTTTTCGATTAACTCTTTGATGCCAGACTGGCACACAACTCATTGCAGAGTAATCTGTTGTGCACCCCCTCCGGCACTCAAAGGGTTAAATTAACAAAACGGAGCTAGGTGAACCCCTTTATTAATGCTATTCATCACAGAACAAATTAATAGGCACTGACTTGTGAGTAAGGATTGGTGAAAACTCAAGATTTTCTCAGCAGGAATTTTGGTGGAAAACATGCGATTTGTCACTTTTCTAGAGAAAACTCACACATTGAAAACACAGATTTTCACTTTTCCATTATTCGCAATGTATTTCTTGTGAAAATGCTACCGTTTCCCACCTATGCTTTCCATAGGCATGACAATTTACACTCCATTACTAAAAAAAAAAGCCATTTGTCTGTCTAGATATAAAACTTCTACAGCTTTGTGGAACTGCCTGTCAATGTTCTGTATACGTAAAGTGGCATGCTGATTGTATGGGCTTGCAACTAGCCTTTATTACTTGTCAGAGTACTGCCAGAGGCAACACTGGTTTTGACTTAATGCTGTCCACCAATGGAAATGTTATCCAGAGAGAAGCGACACTCATATAGTCTGTACTCTGGACACTTCCCACATATATGGGCTTAGGTGAACTTTCTTGCCGTATGATACTTCCAACCCTTTGGTAATGAAACCAACTACCCACTTTTGCAGCTCTGGCACAGTCACTTATGAACGAGAACTGTGGCTTGGGATATGCCAACAGGGTACAGAACATGACATCAATTCTTTAAAACCTTTGTTTTCTACAAAAGAATAAGGCAGCATATATTGACCACCGAAATGTTGGCAACTTAGCCATTCTGCAGCAGTACTTTTGGATTTTTTGTATAGTTTTTACTTTCTGTCTAATAAAGCAGCTAGTGTAGGTTGTACATAGTAGAACTGTGTAATTTAATTGCTTTAAAGGGGAACTTTCACCCCGCAATAACTTCATGTCCACTTACTGCTCACCTGGCGACTAGCTGCTTAGTAGCGCTAGTCGCCAGAAATCTTACCCGGTTCTTCAGATATCGTACGGTGCACAAGGGACTGACAAGGGACTGACAGCGCAGGCGCACGGACGTCACTGTGAAGAGACGTCCGTGCTTCCTGCTCCTGTAAAACGCCGATATCTGAAGAACCGGGTAAGATTTCTGGCGACTAGCGCTACTAAGCAGCTACTCGCCAGGTGAGCAGTAAGTGGACATGAAGTTATTGCGGGGTGAAAGTTCCCCTTTAATAACATGACCACTAATAGTGGAGGGTAGCAGTGGGTCAGGCACTTATGGGGACTCTATAACCCGTCACCTCTGATTAACTCAGTCATCCTCATCTGTGCTTAGCATTTGTACAACAGCAATAGGAGAACTTGGGTGTTATTGTTACTGAGAAATTATTGTCCCCCACTCTAAGACGCCTTCAACATTATTGTTATGTATCCTTTTCCCATGAACTTTTAGGAGATCTTTTTCTGCTGCTAGTCATTGCACCTCTGATGTGCTGCTGTGTGCTTGCTAATGAGACCTGTGGTTATTCTTCAGATAGGATCTAAGTGAGGATGTGCCAAGGTGTGATCCTGCTTTCCACAGGCTCACATTTTTTATACAGACAACAGATAGCAACATGTTTAGCTTTATGATCATGAGTGAAGTATTTCCATACTGTAGAATTCATGGACTGAGGGACTACACCTACTACAGGGGCTAGATGTTGCAACAGTACTAGCAGTATGTTTATTCTTCTGCTACACTTCAACCAGCAGCAGAATCACTCATAGCGAGGGTTGTGGATGCTGATGACCTGTGTTGCTACTTGGTCAACAGCAGTTACTGTGACTGGAAAGGGGTTGGACTTGGAAACAGTGGCATTGACTATGATGAACATGGTGATGATGGTGTAGTTTTAGGCATGTTTCTTTAAGCATGTCCACAGTACGACTTCCCAGTTGATGTTTCAAAGAGTTTATAAACAAGCATATTGCTCCTTTCCAGTGGTGAAAGAGTGAGCTTTCTCAGCTAATTTTTGACCATATTATCAACACGCTGCACTTCATAGGTTTTAGAAGAAAGGGAGAGATAATAGTGGAGGGATATATTCTAATTGAATATCATCATTAATAATTAGCTGGTCAGCAGCAACATCTGCTCCCTCCCCACTACTTTCATATTCCTGTAGGTTTTTTAAAAGTATGAAAAAGATTCTTTTTACATTCCACTTAGGAGGATTTATACAACATTGACCACTAGTTTGCAGAGTGTTGTTACTGTCATTGTTTGACGCAGCAGTTGGTCTCGCTGCTAAATCCTGCTTTGAAATGGCAACACTAGAATGTGACTCTTTGCCATATTTAGGGCCATATATTTATAGAAGTAGCAAAATAGATTTTGTTGTTTGTACCAGCTTTTCAAAGTACAGTGTCGTTGGGCTCATTAATATTTTCAGAGTGTCGGTTGTGATCACAAATATGACGTTTGTCCTGACAGAAATTGTCATATGTAAAGATAAAAATGTCATATGTAACGGCAAAAAATGTCTTAAATAATGACAAAAATGTCTTAACTAAAGACAAAAATTCTCAGGTTCAGAACTTCACATTCCCTCCACTATTTTCTTAACTTACAATTTTTTTCTTTTCTAAGACATTTTTTGTCGTTAGTTACAACAGATTTTCTTTTCCTGTATACGACACTGGAGAATAATTTAGCCACTCCCTTTTCCCGCCCCTTTGCCCGGCAGTTCTGGAGTTATGTCGTACATAATGGACATTACTATTTTTTTTGATGTATACTCTATAGGAAATGTCGTTCATGCACTCAATTACTTATTTTTGTCATTGTCGTTATCCCTTTGAACATACGGCCCTTAGTGTTCTTAAAAGGCTTAATACTATTACTGGAGGTGGAACTTTTCATTTCACTTTTACATACTTTCTCAAGAGGAGGAGGATCATCATCATTTATTGCAGTTTGTTTTCTTATAAGAATTCACTGTTTCCATGCACTCATCTTTTCCTTTCCTCTTACCCCTGGCCCTAGCATGTTTGGTGGACATGATGAATAATAATATGATTGCACATTCATCTGGTACTTAAGTGGGTTAAGTGTTTTGATACTAACTACATACTGGTGATATCTCTAGCATCTAAGGAGTCAATTATTTCACCCACTATGAATTGTGGTTGTTTATCTAGTTCACTATTGTCAGCATAACATTTACTAAATGTCACAGTTTTCATAGCCATCCTTTGGTTTCTGCATTTTAAACTTCACCAGGGCTACATCTTTGTCTGGTGGAAAAGGGCAAAAGCCCCTTGAACTGGTCCTATGTGTTTGGAGCTGTAACCAAGAGTGTGTACAGACAGTGCAGCTGTGACCAGGCCTAACATCCAAAGGGGCCTCCATCCTCTCCAGAACCCAAAAAGGTCTAGTTATGCAACTGACAGGAAATTTTTGTGTTTGGGTTCCTAATGAGCCACTGTCTCGAGCTACAGTATTTGTGGTTCTGACTTCACAAATCTTTCATAATGGTTGAAGAAGAAAAATATGCTAAATTGCTAAGCAACATCCTATATGCCAGTCAGTAAAGTAGACCAATGCCTGTACTATATTTACAGCTTACATCATGAATGTTTTATTAGTTGTTACAAACCAAACTCAGCACAAATTGAAACCACCCGTTAATGCTTATTTGGCAATAACTGAATGCGTCAATTGACTATTACTTACTTTAGGGATGCAATTAAATAAAATTCCCAAGGGTGTGTGTATACAGTATTCTCAGTTACATTTACGTCAGGGATAGCACAATACTTAAAGGGATAGTATTACTTCAAAATTACTATCCCTCATATTGTAGCCCTTAATAAACTGAGTTAAATGACACCAGCGGCATCTCTCAAACCTTTATGGTTTAAGAGATAGCCGCTTTCAAAGTTTCCTCTCCCCTGCTGTCAGTGTTCTGCTGCCAGCAGGGGAATCCGGTCCCGGGACAGGCGGAGGCTCTTCAGCAGAGCCGATATCTTGTTATGGAAGGAAAAATGATTCATTGAAACAGTCTTATACGTGTTCTTGGTTACCAAGCACACGTAGAAGACTGTTTCAATTAATAATTTTTCCTTCCATAACGAGATATCGGCTCTGCTGAAGAGCCTCCTCTTGACTCAGAGACCAGATTCTCCTGCTGGCAACAGAACGCTGACAGCAGGGGAGAGGAAAGTTTGAAAGAGGCTATCTCTTAAACCATAAAGGTCTGAAAGATACCACTGGTGTCATTTAACTCAGTTTATTAAGGGCTACAATATGAGGGATAGTCATTTTGAAGTAATACTATCCCTTTAAAGGCATACAGGCCTTGGTTTATAGGGAACTCTACTGATCGTATGCAGGAAAGAAGGGGTGCAATTCTGATTCTTAGGGGACAAATGCAAATGCCCAGCGGTCTAAATAAGGCTTTAACCCCTTCAGTACCAGAGAGGTACGCAATGCATTGCTCTGCAATGCGTTGCGTAACCCTCTGGTACTGAAAGGGTTGATTGACCCCCTTATGAAGCAATGTGTTGGACAAACCTCTGGTCCTTAAGGAGTTAAGCCCTCTGAATGAGAGAGGTCTCCAACACAAGGTGAAACAAGGGGTTAAATGTTTAAATATAGGGAAATTTGTGGGATTTTTTCTTTCCTAGCTATAGGGGCCCTATAATTATTCCACTATGTGCACATAGCCCAATGCATTCTATACATTCTCATTACCAAGCACAAGGCACTTTTAGGCACAGGAATGATAAGAAATTAAAAAAGAATTAGAGAAATATTTCTAACATGAACTTTTTCTTAATTCCTTTAAAGCTTTGAGTAAAAAAGGGATGCACAATGCAAGCACATCCCTCTGGCACCCAAAGATTTGGAAAAAAACTAGAATTAAGATGAGCACTATTTACTGGTTAAATGCATTGCATGGTTTTGTAAGAGTGTGGAAGTGTGGGTATGTGTATGGGTGTGCCTATGTATGTGCATATATAAATATATATATATCCACCCAAATAATTTGGATTTTGTATATTATATATATATAAAATCCAAATTGTTTGGGGACTCTCTTAACTAAACTGTCACTTTACTGGGTGCCATTCAATTGTAGACAATGAATATAAAACTTGCAGAAACGACAGCACTCACAGGTCTTAACTGATGATCACAAATTGTACTCTTTATTGTCCTACGTTTCAACCCACACTGGGGTTTTTTTCAAGTTTGACAAAGACCCCAGTAAAGGTCAAAACGTTGGTCAATAAAGAGCACAATTTGTGATCATCAATCAAGACCTGTGAGTGCTGTCATTTCTGCAAGTTTTATATATTTATATATAAAAAATATGCACTATATATAGATAGATAAGTATTTGGACAGTGACACAAGTTTTCTTTTGGCTCTGTACTGCAGCACATTGGGTTTGAAATGAAACAATTATTTAAGAGAGGAGACTGACATTTAATTGACCATTTTTCCACATATGTTATTTTGAGGTTTCTTTTTGTGTTGCAGTCCATCTAGCCACAATCCACAAGTAATTTTTACCTGTGGGTATACACCATGAGCCGCCTCTTTTAGGGGACTCACAATTATTTTTCTCTAAGGTGTTTTGTCAGGGTATTGTTGGCATTTTCTTTTACTTACTGACAGCTACAGACCATTTAGCCACAATCCATGCACAATTTTTACATGTAAATATACAGCACGAGTCTCCTCTTTTAGGCAACTCACAATGATTTTTCTGTAACATGTTCTGTCAGGCTGTTGTTGGTAACTATCTCTTACCTGCAGACAGCTTTTGCTCTCATTACAATATCATATTGACCTTATACACCCACTTTTCTTATCTGGCAAGCCGGTTTTCTTTTTTTTGCCCCAGCAGTACAATTTATGAATTTTGTTTGCTTCTTTCATTAAGGTTAAGCTTTATCCCTGCACACTCTTCCACCCTGAGTGCTAGTTTGGCAGCATCTCTTTAGTTTTCTATTTTACTATGGGTGTAAATACCCTTTAATTAAATTGTGAGTCCCCTAAAAGAGGCGGCTCATGTTGTATACCCACAGTAAAAATCACTTGTGGAATAATGGTCAATTATGAGCTGTTAAAGGGCATTTTTATTTTGAATCACTGATTACAAAAGGTTCAAATGGGAGATGCAGTCCACGGCATAGATATAGCTCAGTGTTAAGAATCTCCCTAGCCTACATGGAATCTAGTGATAAAACAAAAAATGGGAGCACAGTTCTCCCTCTCAGTGTCTTTCTAGCCTCAATCGTTTCTCTGTCGTGCTTCTTCAAGAGGATTATGCATGTATGTGTATATATTATATGTGTGTGGATATATGTGTGTATTTTATAGTATATGCTTTATTATATTTCAGTGATATATTTTTTTCAGATTTAGGCAGAATAAGCACATTTTAATGTTATTTATGATTTGAATAAAATGGAGATTTGGTCTGGTAAGGAGCCGAGATTAAAACAGTGTTTGCTAGATATTTGGATAATTATCTGTTTATCAATTTAAAATAGAACATAAGATTTAATACAGGTAAAAGGTGGTACCTTGTTAGCTGTTGCAAGAACAGGAGAGTCATAGAGTAAAAGTGATACCTTTAGTGGCTAAGTGGTTGTAGAATGCAGCTTTCAAGAAAGCTTAGATCTCTTCTTCAGGCATATTTAGAATGAACGTAGAATTTAATGGCAGATAAGAACCATCTGGCCCATTTTCCCATCAACAGAAGACTTCAGACTTTTAAATGCTTAGACTAGACATAGATCTGTATCAAAAGAAGTATAATTTAATGTTTTAGCACTTTTGCTAAGTTTTTCATTCTCCATGTCCGGTGGCTCTAGTATTTCTTTTATTCTGAAAATGGTTCCATCCTGAACTGCATTAAGTCCTTTTACATAAGCCACCCCTCTTTTCTCCTCTGGGCTGTACATATAAGGCCCTGGAGTCTCCTTTTGCAACATTTGTTAGGAATTTGTGTAAATACCCTGAAATAGGGATGCAGCTTATAGCTACTTATTTTATTTATTTCAATAAAGTATTGAAATGCACAGCTGTATCTACATAATGGTCTATATTAATGGGCTGGAGGTTACAAGATTAGTCTAGACAGGAAAATGCATAACAAAAGCTCATTGCTATTGATCTTTCCCTTCATTGATGTTGAACAAAATGGGGAAAGCTCAGCTAGGTTAGTTTATCACTGTTTTGTAACAAGTATTCGTTTTAAGCAAATTTATGGTTTTCAAAACATTCTGAAAATAATGCACAATAAATAATATCCGAAATGTCAGATGTGTATAGATGCAGATACCAATCCAAGGACACAATACCCTTCCTAATACATAAATACATAAAGGGGCAAAGCTCCCCAAAAGTCACCAATAGTTAAATTTATAATGTAAAATACAGTGGCAAATATGTAGACACCTTTAAAAAGATCCAACAAAACAATAATTATATAAATATAATAATTATTATATATCAAATTAATTATATAATAATAATATATCAAAACCATGCATTATGACTGACCTCTTTTCAGACTCAATTACCTCATAGTGGCTTGTACAAACTGTATTCAAATTAAATAATAGTAAATTTATTTTGGACTGTGTTCAGCTTGACAGTGCAGGTGGAGCAGGGGTGTAACTACAGGGAGTGCAGTTGTACAGGGGCCCAGCACCCAAGGAGGTCCCATCTGCTCCATGTCCAGTAGGTTCTAGTTATGCCTCTGAAAATATTTTTGTGATCGGGGTTCAAAAATTTGTTTGCACTGGAGCCCTCCAATGAGTAATTATGACACTGAGGTGGAGAATTTATTCACCATGGCTTCTAAGAGGTTTCTTCTGTATCTTCACATGAGATAGGTCTGCTCTGTGAACACTTGAATCAGTGAAAGGTTTGAAACCACAAAAATTGGTATAACCTCAGTCATGTGTGAGAAAATATTTAATCAGAGAGGCCCTATATAGATACTAAAATATATAAAGTCCTAAAGATGGTGCTCTCAAAAAAGGTGTACCTAAAAGACATGCCTCAGTCTTCAAAAGCCTCATGGTGCTGAAGGAGACATTGACAATTTGTTTGTAGTTTTTAATTCATAATAAGACTAGGGGTATATGGCAGAACTTAGTTGGAACCACAGAAGAGGGATTGTGATGAGTCAATTTGTAAGTTAATTTGGGGTGCGAATTTCAACTGAGATCACTTGTATCCCAGTCAATAAACATATAAATCCCTACACACACTCAGTCCTAAATATGCCTAATATTTCACTGAGAAGGCATGTCTTAGAAGGTGCTTACAAGGTAACAGTAAATAGATGCAAAAAAGGAAAGAAAACAGATATCCCTGCTGTGTTACAACATCCAAAGTATGTCTAAAATACAGAAAATAGGCTAAGGAGGGAAAAAGGGAAACTAGCTTAAAATATAGCCTTTATTAAAACAATTAAAAACAAAACAAGTGAGAACAAATTATAATCAATTGTATCAAGATTGCCAGGGCATGCTCTGCCTTTCCGCATCCTATCAACAAGATCTTAAAACGCTCTCCATCAATTACTGCCAAAGGAGGATTGCTCAGCACGAATTATGTTGAATATTCACTTTATTTAGTACCTCTGAAATCAAGTACCTAAAGAATATTATGTTAGTTACAATGTGTATTTTATTGTACATAACTAAAGATCAGTAATGGCCTGGACCTAAGTGATGATTTAATGAGCATTGAACACTCTCACTATGTTAATACTGAGTGTATTTGATTTATTATTTATATATATATTTTTAGGCATTTGTGTTCAATGGGAAGACTTTCTTCCAGCTCCATGTTTGTTAAATTAACATTTGGAAATCAGCCCCTTCATTGTCCCACGTGTATCCAGGGTTGCCATTTTAGCTTATTGTTTATTAGCTGTTGGGCTGTGGCACTGCAGAGGTTGTCATGTGACCCTTCCTGTGTTGATATAATATGTTCAGATTCAAAATGAATTGGCACAATGGTAGACACATCTACAGACATCAGTTTCAATCATCATCAATGTGGAGCATTGAACATTAGCATTTTGTGGGCAGTGGCAGAGAAATGGACCTTATGATTAACTTATTATTAGCATCATCTGAGTTATGAATACTTTGATAGGATGGCATGCAATTTTCTATACAAATTTTAAAAAATAGGAGCTGGTGGTGATGCATTCTTGTTAAAGAGATCTATGAGCATGAGCAGGGCCGGATTTATGATAAGGCAGAGTAGGCATCTGCCTACAGGCGCACCCCACAGAGGGGCGCCTGTCATTTGGATCTTTTTTTTTTTTTTTTTAATTAGCCAGCCTTGCCTTATGTCTCATGTCTAGTGTACGGGCCGGGGGGTGGGAGGCTGAAGTGCCGCGGAGGCACACATATCGAGTCTAGGCTAGCTGGCTTGGCTACTGCACCTGCGCGCCGCTGGCCCACTGCCGGATGTGACTGTGATGAGTGACAGAACTAAGGAAGACCTGGAGTCATCATTCCTTACTTGCCGGAACTGCCCCGCCTCCTCCCAGACGCTGCAGCCTGCAGGGAGCCTGCGACAAACACAGCCACAGAGGAGCTGCTCAGCTGCCTGTTGCACAGTGAGAGTACGTCTAGAAGAAGCTGCACGGACCGTTAAGTGTAAACATTTGGGTCAGAATGTTACTGAATGAGAGCTTTGGGTTCCACATTTTGTGGAGTGTGAGTTGGGAGTTTAAAGTGATGTGGAATAAGAGCTGAGGATTCAAAGGGATGATGAGTATGAGGTTCAGGATGAAGTTAAGGGTGAGCTTGGAGTTCAGAGAGATGTAAAAGGTGAGCTCCCTGTTCAGAGCAATCAATGTGATGGCAAAGGGGAGCTTGAAGGTCAGCAACAGGTGGAGTGTGAGCTCTGTGTTTAGGTTAAATTATAGATTTGGGATTAGTTTGAGTGTGTGCTATGGGTTTAGAACTTGACCAGAGAGCTTCCAGTTGAAATGGAGCTCCATTTCAACTGTATCACTCTTTAATACCAATTATAAAATTTGGAAGTGGGCTCTGATGGTGAGCTGGAGCAATAACTGGGAGGCAGGACATGTATCTGAGTGGGGCATAACTGGGGTGGGTTAAAGGGGGCCCATGACCTCTATTTTCCTGGGGACCCTGGGTGCTCTCAGTCCGCTCCTGATGCTGCCTATATATTAACCTGAAACCAGCTACGCACTTGGAATCAGCAGTGCGTAGCTGGGTGTACTGTGACTTGCAGATCAAGATCAGGCTTCAACAGTACTTGCAATGGCAGTGGCCAGCCAGGAGCTGAGTAGCCCCTCTCAGGCATGTATAATGAATTAATGCTATTTGTTTTAGTAGTAGCCCCTCTCACCTCTCAGACATTGTAAATTATTAATGTTTTATGTGTTGCTTGTCACTTATGTTGAAACTGGAACTGAACGAAGCTAAGACTCAGATTTAAAATTATACCAATTGTAAAATAGAGAAACAAAGTACCCTCACTGCCAATACCATTACCAAGCAACACCCAGCTATGTTTCAATTTTATCTCCCTTATCAGTGGGTGGAATGTGCATAGGAGAGCGTATTCTCAGTGGGTTGCTCCAGTTGTTCTTAATGTCAGAACACTTTTAAAGTCAGAATAAAGTCAATATTTAAAATTTTTACTGTGAAGTATAAATCTAAAAATGGATTTGCCCGCAAAGATGGTGTGGTTAAATTAGGGGGTGTGGTTAGGGGTGGGGCCAAGGTGGGGCTAAGGGCACCAGAGGGTACTGTGCCTAGGGGCGCTTCAGATGTAAATCCAGCCCTGAGCATGAGGTTTACACATGAAATATGATAGACCAGTAGATACCTATGGAACATCTTGCTGTGGTAGGTCACTGACTTTTACTTTGATGAAATAAAGTATTATGGTTACTGTTGTCTGGAGCCTGACTCCTTATACTGTGGACAACCTTTCTGCTTTGCTAAGACTTGGCATTTAGAATGCTCCTTTGGTATGAATCAGGGTACTACTGAAAACTGTCCATGTGTTGTGAATTGTCACTATTTGTAGGTTTCTCTATTCGCTGACTATGTTTGTGAATGCACCTAAAGTTATATAGCTATAATGTATTTCATTCAAATGAGTAAGTTAGAAATGGTAGACATAATTATGTAATTTTACATTGCACAATAGAAAAATAATCACATATCTGAGATACGCTCATTATGGCAAATTAATTGATTTCTGTTTGTCCTGCCAGTCAAATCAACTGGTTGTCAACTTGTCATACCAGTCACATGACTATAACATCAACCCCCTTCAATAGCAGAGATGTCTCCAGCAAATTGCTTCTCAATGTAACTTAATTTTATATGAAATAGTATGTGCAGCCTTCACAGATTTACATGTAAATGTTTCAATACCTTGATAAAACTTAAGATGAATGATATTGCGAGTGCAGGCAAGGGGGGTTCTGCAGACTGAGGCAAAATATTTTTTATGTGCTCCTCACTTCCTACTCTTATACATACCAGCACAGCCTACTGACCAAGAGGACAGGCATGCAGAGAAAAATAGCCTTTCCCAGTCTGCTGGAAATCACACATCTTAAGTTCCATCAACGTATAGAAACATTTATATATTATACGTATATTATATAAATTATAATGTGCTCTTTCATAATAAAGAAACTTGAATTTCAGTTTTAGTGTGTAGTACACACATTAGATTAACAAGAGATCCTTTTAATACTAACTGCATTTTCTACAACTGACCACAAAGCTAAACAGAGATTGAGTTACTGGGATGATAATTACAGGATAAGAAGGAAATTACCAGTGTGTGAATGGATGCCAGCAGTCTGACACTACACTAAGTATAAATCAGTATTTGTGGTTACACCCCTTCATCACGGAATGTGTTATATTGAACCAAGTTGTCCATTTACATCAGTAAATAGAACTTCTTACATTTATAACTTGGGAAATAGCAACCTTTGGCTCATCAACTGTTGTTGTAATACAACGCCCATCATCCTCAGTTGGCTTAAGGTTGCTAGCCCATCCTGTAAATGTATTCCTCCTTTTGGTGCGAGCTGATATCTTCCAGAAGCCTCAGAAGGAGGAGTGCAAAGGGATGCAATTTCATAACACATGAGTAATTAATTATGCAGGCTGTGACAGATTAGAAAACTAATCTGTCCTGTGGTTAAATAAAATTCCAGACTACTAAACTAAAAATGTCTAAAACCGTTACACATATTAAAGACACAAAAGCAGAAGGTATAGGCAGTTTAATTAGATGTACTAGATGAGACTAAAATCTGTGTAGTGACAGATCCACTTTAAATGTTATTACATTACAATTTTCTTAGTGTAGTTGTTTTTGTGTCCTTTCCATTTTAAAGCCTCCCTTCTGCTGTTGATGGGCTACAGCTCCCACCATCCTCTCCAAAGACAGTGATAGCAACCGTATCCATGAGAAACAGAAAAAAGTTGTAAACCGTTGACGGCTAAGGTTCTGCCCATGAGACAGATGTGAACCATTTGAGACCGATGAGGACCATTTGACCCCAAGGTGCAGCCCAAATGAGATTTTTAATAAAAACTTTAATTAACACACATGAACTAGCAGGCCAGTAAGGCCTAGCTGACTGCTAATGTCATAAATAGAAGTATGGCCATTGCTATTAATAACTTTTGGGTATTTGTATTTTGCATTTAGGTTGTTGATCCAGGTAACTGTCTGACTTCCATTTGTAGACAGGAAGGATTTTTTTTTACCCACTTGGGGCTTAATTGGAAATGGCTTCAGTGTTTTTTTTTTTTTTTTTTTTTTTTTCTTCCTCTGGATCAACAGAGGTGTTTTGGCATGGGCTGTACTTGATGGATGCATGTCTTTTCAGCCTCGCCAACTAAGTTACTGTGAGGGAGATTTAGAAAAGAATTGTCTTTTAGTCAGGGCAACTGGCGATAAAGTCAGTTCTTAATTATAAATTAGTAAGAGCACCATTATAAATATGGCATTAACAATCTGTTAACGCCTGGAATGCTTAATAACACCTTATATCTGTCCTTAACATTCTGGCGAAAATGATGTTGGTAAATTTTCACAGCGGCATTTCTTTATAAATTCGCTGCACAACAATTCTTCCTAGCTTTACCTCTTTTACAGAAACACTACTATGCGTCATTAAGGTTTCCCAGACTGATGCAAGCTTATTTTTAAATGCTGAATTCAGTTTCAGGCAACTTTTACTCCATATTTTTTCATGAATCCAGGTCTATAAATCTCCCTCTATGTTACTTAATTATATGCACTGTTTATTCGTAGCACACACTTTGTGAATCTACTTTGTAGCAATTTACTCATTTGAGTTATTTATGTAGCACTTGTTTACATACAGGAGGATGCTTATTCATTAGCTATTTTCCTGACTAGTACTTTATATCTTGACCATATATTTACTGGTATTTGTTATATTATCAGAGTTCTGCAGGTCTAGCAAATGATGTTTTGGACAATGTACATCTCCCTGTGTTTTTTATGTTTGTCTTTAATAGTTTTAATTATGGTGCAAGCTGTGTACTGTTTGCATATTACTGTCTGAATATAATGATATACTTTTGTCATATCTTTTCTATTTTGGGTGGGTCTGCTTTTTAGTCCATCACACTTTCCTTTGGTGTGTTTTTGACCTATTTTGTCTGAATAGACACAGAAGAACTCACAGAACTCCCTTACAAAGCTCCCGCTGCAGTTACTTTGCACAAAGTACAGATCTACAGGTGATCCTAGATCAGGACAAAATCCTGCCTCTTTTTTTTAGGACAAGGAGGGACGAATACACAACTGAACAGGACATCACAACTGAGAGACAGGGCACGATGGGCTTACAAAGTGGGACAGAGATGAAAGAACAAGCTATGGATGACAGTTTGAAAATCATTAATTTATCAACAATACCTATGGAAGCAGGTGAAATCAAACTGTTCAATAAAGGCTTATCTTTTTGCCTTACTGCACATATCAATTTATTTGATTGGGTTAAAGACCTACATCTTTTTGGAAGAAAGTTGTTATTACATAAGTTCTTCAAATTACAAGAAAGTGAGCAAAAATATAATAAACAAGACAATACAAACATACGATGTCTCACCTCCTTATTAGAGGAAAATATTACCACCACTGAATTCATCAAAGGTCCTTTTACTGAACTTAAAACAAAAAAATTACACCTCCTAGCTCCACATGTCCAAATGTCAATATATTTTTAGAAGCAGTTTGCAAAGATCTTGAAAATTTGGTAAACAACAAGACTCCAAATATCACTAAAAACTTAAGTACATCTGAGGAGCATGCACTTTAGAAGTTAGCTGAAAATGATTCCATAGTCATAAAACCTACATACAAAGGAGGTAATATAGTGATACAATCAAAAGACTATTATGCTTCAGTATGTCTGAAGCTACTCACTGATACACGATGCTATAGTAAATTATCAGGTGATCCCACAGAGGTATTTAAGATACAATTAAAACTGATACTTGATACTGCTTTGGAAACTGGCATAATATCTAAAGATGAATGGACATTTCTATGGGTAGAATGTCCAAAGATTTCTACCTTTTACACGATCCCTAAGATCCATAAAGATCAAACTCATCCACCAGGGAGACCAATTGTCTCTGGTATAAGCAATCTAACGGAGAAAATAAGTATTTATATAGATACTCTTCTGAGGGACTTTGTCACAGCGCTCCCTTCTTACACCAGAGACTCTCAGGATGCCCTGAGACAACTGGATGGCATCATTTTAGAAGAAAAACACTATCTCGCCACCCTAGACATTGAATCTTTATATACCAGTATAAAACATGAAGTTAATTTGTTCGCGGTGCGTCACTTCTTAAATACAAGAGATGAACAATTAGCAAAACAATGAATTTATTCTTGAGCTTTTGAGATTTGTTCTTACCCACAATTATTTTATATTTGATGGCAAATATTACCATCAAATACAAGGGACAGCGATGGGTAGTACATGTGCCCCTACGTATGCGAATCTTTATCTAAGGTGGTGGGAGGATCAGATAGTGTTTACTTAATCCATGTCTAAATATACAGATAAAATAAACTTATGGCAGCGCTACATAGATGACGTGGTAATTATATGGACAGGAAGTGTAAAAGATTTTGGAGATTTTGCAGAGGCTCTGAATACAAATGATATTAATCTCAAGGTGACCACAACTATGCGAATGAAGTCCCATTCTTTGATATCAAAATTAAAAGAGGAACTGATGGTTTAGTTGAAACTACTCTCTACCGGAAAGACACGGCTACAAATAGCCTACTACATGCGGAAAGCAGTCACCCTGAACCCCTCAAAAGAGGGATTCCAGTAAGGCAATACCTCCGCTTAAGGCGCATTTGCAGTACTACTGAGGATTTTAAATTGGTAGCGGCAAAACTAAAAAAAAAAAGGTTTTGAGATAAAGGATATAGTAATAAAACACTTACAAGAGCTTATCAAAGAGCATTACATTCTAACAAATAAACTCCTAATTTCTACTAAGAAACCTCCAAAGAATGGCGCAAATTCATACATATGATAGGAAGTTTTTGCATGGAAGATAATGCAATTAGACGAATCCTATGTAAACACTGGAACATCCTTACATCAGATGAAGATCTAAGAGAGGTCATAGGAAATACTCCCAAAATTACCTATAGAAGGAGTCAAAATCTGAAAGATACCCTGGTACAAAGTCACTTTCAATGAACGAAACCAGATACTTGGCTTAAATCTAATATCAAGGGGGTTAAATGGGCATGTTAGGGGGGGTTTTTACTTTAACATGAAGCAGACTGTAAGTTAGGGAGACTCCGTTGAAGATGAATAGGAATAGACAGTGGGAGCTAAGAAGTGAACTAGCCGCATGATTCTTTCATACTACTTACATTCAGCGATTTGTATACAATGACATTAACCAATTGCTGCTAATAATATTATATTAAACAAACAAGTATTGGGGCTGTATTTAAAGGCGTTACCATAGATGCTATACCTCAGGCTCTAATTATAACTAATCGAGAGTATTCACTCCTGTTCACCACAGCAGAGCCGAGAATACTGTGAACGTTCAGATGAGCTCACTTTGATAGGAACACAACTAAAGTAATTGTATGCTGTTTACCGATCTATATTAAGAAAATAGGATTTACCTCGAGTCCCAACTACAATTGATTGATAGTATTTACATCTGTTTGCCGGGGCTGAGCTGTGAACGCTGCTAGTGGTTAGATCTGTATCTCATGGAAACATTAAGGTCAGATCGGAATGCAGCCTCTGTATTATGTACAACAGGGACATCTCTCAGCAAATACTAAATAACTATAGGTATTCATAGTGAATGGTAGATTTACACAGGTTACCTATAATGTTTGATAGTTTGGAGAATTTTAAAAAATATCGGGCTAAAATAGCTTGAATTTTACTAATAGACTAACATAAGAGACGTTGCGGCTTCAGCAGTAGAGCGAACCTAGTGTCAAAGGGACAGATTGCATCCTGATACTTAGTAACCAGAGGAGTCGTATGAACAAAGTATCCATTTATGGGGTATAATGAAAACAAAGACTGGGCATAAGCTACACATAGAGATAAGCCTATTGCCCAGTGCATATATGAAACAATAGTACCCCTCAGTGATTATACATCTTGGTTACTGGGAATCAAAAATAAACGAGTGGCGTTTCAGCTGTACATCCAAATAGGTGAAATAACTGAAGTATTCATCCCACCTGTATGTGTCCATCTATAAGGGCTGTCTCCATATAAGAGTATAAACAAGTGACTTTATTAATCACAAATACATGAGTCTTGTGCTTTATCATAGATACATAAGTAAGCACAGGAACACTCTTAAATTACACTACTCAAATTAGAGTAATAAATTGAGTGAACATTAGATTTATATGAGACCCTGATGGTACTGCATGTATAAACAAGCATTATAGGAGCAGCTCAATCCTTTATTAATAGTTGGTGTTACCCCCCATATGCCCATTTTGTGGATATTGATCAACATTTTAATTGGACTAGTAATGTTTCTAATAATATGAAACTTACCTGGTTGGTTACCATTTTATTTGATTTTCCTTTCTTATGAGTACTAATAAAAGTTATATTTTAGACTGACTCTATATTAAATGTGGACTTTGGGTGCAGAACTGGTCTTCTTTTCAGCACTCAAAGGGTCCAGTGGATACAAACAAGGACCTAGCTTTGAGTAGCTGACCTCTTGTTTTTTTGTTGGTACTTTGCACAAGAATGACTCCACTTTTCTCAATAAGAGTTACCATTCCTTTAAACCTTTAAGAACCAGAGGGCTTTGCAACCTATTTCTCCCCAATGCACCACAAACACACCTGGTCCTTAAAAGAGTAAATTAATAAAATAACTGAGTTAATGGGAAGTTGTACAAAAAGTAGTTATACTATGAATGTTATTATTTGCTGTATACTATTAAAAAGAAAGTAGAGGGATCTCTTGATGATTGGCATTAGAAACGTGGTTAGACACATTGTACTGTCCTCGCATGCAGTAAATCACATAGTGGTCAGCAGTGTTGTAAATCTGGGGTGATGCTATATGTCTACAACTGTGTGCTAACATGCCACATCCCACAATGAACAGCAGGCCAAGACTGTAATCACAAGGGAGATGTGTGGAAGCAACAGCTCTGAACTCTTGCATGCCAAGATGAGTGAGAAGTGAATCCCTGATTGCTGATGAATCAGGGCACCTGCCATTTAACTCTTTGAATACTATAGTCCTATATGAGCTTTTAGGAATACTGGAAAATATGTTTTCTGATATAACAGAGACCCACTAGATGTAACTAGCAAAATTATACATTTTTTGTATATAAAATATGAGCATTTCCATGTATCCTGTAGGACTGAATGCATGTACATTTTAATAGCATTTCATGGGTCATTGAAATATCTAGAAATCAGAGGCATCCAAGTTTTTTCAATAGTGGCCACATGGTCCGAAAGTTGTCAGGGGATATTCATTTTTTTTATTGATAACAATGGTGAATATAGGCTGACAGCTATTTAAAAATATGGATTTATTTGGTATTCTGTTTGGCCTTGCTGGCCTAGTGTGCTACTTAATTAAGTTTTTGTTAAAATCTCATGTTAATAGTTTCGACATGGAATAAAACAAGTACGCATTATTGTTGGCATATACTACTAAGATTATTATCAATAGCATTAAACTAATAGCTAATTCTCTCATGATTTATGGGATTTAAAGGGGGACATTTAATAGGTACACACTTTAATCAATAACCACTATACTACAAGAACGGACCCACAAGGAATAAAAGGTTGTGAGAGAATCAAGAGAATTAAGTATAGGGAAAATATACATTAATCAAAATTCCTATGAAATATAGAATTTTGATTGAATTATTATTAATAAGATTAATAATTAGATTAGTAAGATTAAAATAACTGAACCTTCTGAATGCGGGTATGTTGATTAACACAGAAACAGGGCAATCTTTAATTTTATTAATTTTGTTTTTAGTAATTTTAATATGAATGTGATTTTATCAAATATAATAAAGGTTACGTCTTAACCATTTGTTCTATAAACTATTTCTAGGTAGGTACTACATGAGGTGCCACAAACAGGTTTCTATTTTCTCTTTTTCTTTTTGAAAAATCTCAGACTACAGCCTGGGGTCAGGCAGGCCACATTTGACCACTGGCCACGCGTTGTATGCCCATGATGTTGATCAGGGTAGCCAACACTGTTCCTCAAAAGATACCAACATGGCATGTTTTCTGGATATCCCTCAATGAGCACAGGTGGAGTAATTACAGTGACTGATCCACTAATTAGCCTGCATGTGCTCCAGCCAGGATATCCTGATAACATGCCCTGTTGGTACCTCTTGAGGACCAGGGTTGGCTACGCCCGATCTAGATGTACACTGATTACACAGATAAGGTTCATCAAGCTACTTCTTTAGCATTCAAGGTGTTAAAAGCCCCATTTAAATTAGTGAGACTCTGGTTTTTGCAGTGCATTACTGGGTCTGCGGGGACAGAGGCTGATTCTCTGGTGATGGGTAGTTTTCTCTGAAGCTGTGCCCACTTCTCCTTCCCTGCCCAGTTCCTTCCACTTCTCCACCCTCCCTGTTCCTTCCACTTTCTTCCTACTTCTCCCTATTCTGCACCCTGTTCTGCCCACTTCCCACCCACTTTATCTGACAAACCATTAAGCCCCACCCCTTTGTGATGCAAATCGTGTCATTTATATCCTCCCCCCGGCACCACATAAGTCCACTCTGAGAACTCTAGAAGAAAAGGGTATAGTGTATAAAGCCAGTATTCATGGAGTTAAACAGGAGCAACTCTGAGGCAAACCAACTGCACTAAGGAGGAATAAAAATGTCCATTAATTTAAATGGAGCTTTTAACCTCTTGAAAGCTAGAGAGGTCTCCAACGTGAGATCTTGTTAGCATTCAGGGTGTTAAAAGCCCCCTTTAAAATTTATGACACTTTTTATCTGTCCCAATGGATGACTAAATTAATAAGTTTATTTATATAGTTTTACAAATGGGTTCAGTCAGTACAGAGTAACATGCTCTTTACAGAGTGAAACAGTGGGAGTGAGGTCCCTGCTTTATAGTGCAGTTGGTTTGCTCCAAAATTTCTCTTTTCTGAATGTGGCCTTTTGAATTTGCCTGTAAAGTGGGTGTCATCAACTTGTAGCCCTCTAGCTGGTATAGTACAACTATAGTACAATCAAATATAATCAACTACTGCATCTGTAGAACTTCTACACAAGTTTCAGGCCTACTTCAAGTCATGGACCATCATACAGCGGATTTAACATAAAAATAAAATACACAAATGTAAACCAATGGGAAAGTAATCAACCAAGAGCCCTCTATAACTATGATATTACTATTTATATTATTGGAAAGAAAAATAACATAATTGCCAACAATACTGTATGGCTCATTTACCAAATGCTGAACTGAAAATATATTTTTTTTAAAAAATGGTGATTTTCTGGTGTGTTTTAAGCTTTATGATTTATCTATATGAGTGTGTTTGCACTCAGTACAACAATACTCCACTCAGATCCACAAAACAAACCTTTGGCTGGTCTGAGCAGGTGAACACAATGTTCATGAGGCTGATACATGAAGAATAATGGTGTAATTTTGGAGTAAACCAACTGTACCCTAGGAAACAAACAGCAATTCCCATTTATTTATATGGGGATTTAACCTCTTTATTGCTAGAGATCTCCAGCATTGCTTTTCAATGCTTTGGATACATCTAGCATTCAAGGGGTTAAAAGCCCCATTTCAATCAGTTTGAACTTTTGGAATGTTTTATTTATTCCGTATGGTGCACTTGGTTTGCAGGACAATTGCACCACATTTCCTTAGTATAGCCTATATGAGAGCATAATCTATATATTATATACGTGGATTCTGGCAGGGGGTGGAGATTGGCTGCATGCAGCAAATTGGGAGCAGTGATTTTCACAGAAGTGGGGGGGACAAATCCCTTGCCCACTCCTGTGAAAACTGCTGCGGTGTTTCCAGCAGGTCCCTGACATGTAGGTTGTGCTCAGTTGAATGAGCAACACAGTGCACCATTCGCTCCATATATAGATCTTCTGTATAATGCTTATATATATATCTCAATGTAAGTGAATCTGTCAGGGGGCATGGCTGGAAAATGCTGATTGGTGGAGGAGGAGGCAGGGGGGGGCGTAGCTGCCACTGCCACCGTTGCCACTGTTTAGCAAAAAAACAAAAAGTTAGCCACTGGTTTAGGAGGAGGCAGGGGGAGTCAGACCTTGTGGTGGGGCATCAGGACTCCTCCTGATGCCCCCACCAGCTACTGATCTCCTAGTGGCGATGCAGGGGAGCAAGAGAGCTAGGAAAATAAAAAAAAAAACGGGACAGAGCAAAGCTCCTCTAAATGTTATCCGATTTAACAATAATGATAAATCAATCAGTATTAATCCCATAACCCTTCGGAATGGGTACTCACAAGCAGGGAGGCTCTCGCCACCTCCAGGGACAGGTTCCTTGACTGGATCTGACCCCCAGTCACGGTCTCCAATTCAACACTTTTCTTGGAAAAGTAAGGATGTCCTTCTGAAATGCATAGATTGGGGCTACAGTGTTTTACTAATAAGATTTTAAATTACTAAAATTGGACATTTTAAGAGCGCTTAATGTCCCTTTTTTATCCAACAATAACTGAAGCACAAAGCCATTTACCGGCAAAGGAAACAAGAACAGCCGTGTTTGCACTTAAAGTGTGGAGTGATAATCGGCTCTTACAAAGAGGATTTCCTTTGAATGTTGAAGACACTCTAAAAGTATGACATAGCATACAAGAAAATTCCACCTTGATATTGGGGAATACTGAGTGTACAAGACAAGATATAAAAACACAAAGACACTAGTAAGTCCAAGTGAAGACGGCGGTGGTAAGTACCTTTTATTGGATGACCATATAACGGACAATTGCATATCCGGGAGAATACTAGAACATATATACCGGAGAAATGTAACTTATACCATCTCCACCTGCCAGTAAGTCTTGGCATAGTATATACTTTAACCAACGTAAATAAATATTCTTCTTTGTTGAAATCTATGCCGATCAACATACAACCATGTTTGGATAAGTGTATATTTTCAACATATTCTAATTACATCATCATCAAATATACCGGCTGAATATTACCATCAAGCTAAGTGTACACCAACGTAGATATTAAGGGACTAATATATAATTTTTAATCTAATATTTTTTGTTTATTTTTATGTGGGATAATATCCATATTTTATATAATAAATATTTTTATAGTTATTTCATGCGTATGTGTCATTGAATTATTAACAACTATTCAATGGCAAATGCTATTGAATTTTCTATTTATGTTTAACACTTCGTTTCCTATATATATTTTAGGATGTTTTAGGCTATTTTTCCCTATAATTATTTTGAAGGGATTTTTTGCTTTCAACTACCTTTATATCCATTAGTCAACCATTGTGGGTATTCCCATATCTTGTGTTATAGCTCAGCGTGTGCACACTTGTGTGGGTTCTTTAGGCTGTACCCAGTTCCCAGTTGTTTAGTATACTTGGTATTGGGGCTGCGTGTGTAGTATCCAGGTGGGTTGCGCTTGGACGTGCTGTATATATAGATTGTTAACAGACACTTGTTGCCAATTGATTGTTATAAATATTGTTCTTCTGTGTGTGCCCATTTGCGGTCAGTCCGGTCATAGCTCTGTCTGCAATTTCACATTCAGTTCCTTCACCTTTTGATAGAGTGGTTTTTGTTTTCTTTTCCCCATGTAGAGGTAAACTGAACTGTGATTTCTGGTATTCAGTTTGTTCGCCTTTTTCCATCTGGTGGAGAGGTTCTCAATATCTTTTTTCTTCATTTGAGGGTGTACTGAACTGTTGTCTTGCAGAGACATTAGTTAGAGTGAGAAGATTCGCTTAATTTTGGCAACACACTGGAGACTGTATATGTCCTCATCAGTTTTATTATTTAATTTACCATGTATTCTGTGCTTCCATAAGTAATAATATTGTTTATTATATAATTATGGGCACTGGAATATTTTTTTTGTATATTTTTATGTAATAACATATAAAGTGGTGGTGATAGTTTTTATTTCATTGCAGCCCTTTTAAATTATACATATATTTCTTTGAGTATGTGGAATTCAGTATATTATTATATACCAATTGAAGAGCACGTTACACAGGCCACAGTGCCACTGCCAGCTGGTCACGGGTCAGTCATGCACAGTAGAGAGTGCCTGTGCTGCAGCTGATACAGAGCTGGACGCTCCCCATTACAAAAATGGCTGTAACTTTTTTTCCATAGTCTTGTCTTTATTTCAGGATGAGGTGCTGAGAGCTTTTAGCTAGTGTGGAATAGTTTTTGGAAGCCATGTCCTCTGCTTTTACAAGTTCAGGTAATTTTGATTCAAAGGCAGATTAATGAATATAGTGATATAAAATGAGTGTGTTTTTATAATTGCTCAGATTTTGCTTAGACATGGGTTGTTATACCCTTAAGGACCCATGACGGTCCTGGACCATCATGGAATTTCCGGGCTCCCCGCGCGGCTGCACGAGTCTGTAATCGGATGCGCAAAAAAAAAAAAAAAAAAAAAAAAAAAAAAGGTCTGTGGTCCTTAAGTGACCGCAACATGCGTGCGGGGCCGGTCCTTAAGGGGTTAACATTTCTTATTCACTTTTCCGTAAATAAGAATTCCAGCAGAATTCCAGCCATCTGTTTCAGTGCTAAGGCTAATTTAATGTCCTTAAGGGGTTAAAGTGACAATGTTTTACAAAAATATCAGCTCCAATTAATCTATATAGTATTTGAGCCACAGAGAGTGTTATTTCAATACTGTCAGAGTTGTAGTTCAAGAGTAATTGAATGATAAAGTATCACCCTTCCGCCCCTTTTACCTATTGTAAGACGCCTCCCATCAGATGTGGAATCTGGTTCACAGACCAGACAACTCACAGCAAGGGACAATCTTCTTACTGTGAGAACAATGAAAACCCTTCCCCCATTGACAGTTTTTTCCCTTATGTTAATTAAATATTGTCCCTCTATGCAATCCACTTGGACACCACTCCAAACGAACCCTAATTCACTACTAGTGTCTACCAGGCCCCTTTGCTATGGACATAAACAAATCCATAATCCAAACTGAACCAAAATGTTTATTTTTATTTTATAAGTAGTTAGTACAGTGAAATATTATCGCTATTTCCATGATTTCACAACAGACTAATGTTACAGTCCCAGAGTTAATGATTACATACTCAGTTAGGCATTACACAGAAGTCACATTTTACGAAGTAAAGGTTGAAAGTTGGATAAAACCAGAAGTTACAGTAAAAAAATGACGTTTAGCTCTACATCAGTAGATTTTTTTTCTAAACATCCACACTTTCAGATAATGTTAATGCAAACCGCTCTGAATAATCATGGAATGTTCAAAGTACTGCCTTATTACTAATTAATTCCTCATCTATGTAGCTCCTGCCTCATGCTTCACCACCAAAAACAAAAGAAAGGAATGCAAACACTGTTTGCTAGAAGTATATCACGTGTATCAGCATAAAACAAAGCTTTGTAATATAGCTCTGCACGCAGTAAGATCTAAAGGGGCAGTGGAGTTTCTTTTTATGAAAAATATTATGGGTTTTTCCTGTTGAGTAATGCAAGAGTATTGTTGCTGGGAAATGTTTAATTTAAAAGTTATTCCAGCTCAATTTTTTTCTGTTCTGATCACAAGATACAGAGTAATAGACAGCAAGATAATAAAATGCGTTTTGGACACTAGTTGACACTGTTATGTTAAACATAACACAAATAAACCAACACAAATCATGCCCTGTATTCCACTGCTGTTGATAAATGTTGTCAATGGTTTTATCTCACAGATTCCTGTTTTTGAAGTCCATGGAGAAACATGTATAATTATATATACTCTGCACACATATACATACAGACAACCAGTACCAGTCACACGTTTGAGTACACTTGCTGGAAACCAGGTTTATTTCATAACTGTCAATGTTTTATGTCATATAACTTCCTTGAAGATGAAAACATGTTAAAATGTAAAGAACAAAACCTCAGAACATACGAAGTATAAAATTAACATTCAAAACATTGAAAATTATGTAAATCTTTGATTCCTCAAAATTGCCACCATTTGCCTTAAACACAGCCCCACAAACATGAGGCATTCGGCTACATAGTAGTTTAGGTTTAAAATAGACTTGCGTCCATCAAGTTAACCCTTTTCCTATTCCTGTTTACCACTGTTGATCCAAAAGCAGACAAAAAAAACCCTCAATACAGCAATTTGAAATTCTGCTATGAATGAGGGGAAAAATTTCTTCTAGATTCCAAGTGGCAATCAGATTTCTCCTTGGATCTATTAGCAATAAATAAACATTAATCCCAATACTTTCATACATAGCCCTCTATGTTCTGCTCTTTTAAAAAAGTATCCAGGCCCTTTTTAAATGCATTTCGATAGTACCACCTCCTCAAGCAGTGAATTCCATACCTTTATTGTCCTTACCGTAAAGAACCCCTTCCGCTGTTGTAGATGAAATCTCCTTTCCTCAAGTCTAAGCAGGTGACCCCTCGTCCTTTTGTACCTTTTGTAATGTTCTGTTAATGAACAGGTCTTTGGAGAGGCCTTTGTATGGGTCCAGAACATATTTATATAATGTTATCATATCCCCTCTAAGAAGTGTTTCTATAGTATATATAAGTTGAACTTTTCTAGCCTTTCTTCGTAACTAAAACTTTCCATTCCCCTTATTGGTTTTGTAGCCCTACTCTGCACTTTCTCTAGTTCCATAATGTCCTTTTTCAGAAAAGGTGCCCAGAATTGAACAGCATATTCAAGGTGGGGTCTTACCGTGGACCTGTAAAGAGGCAGAGTAATATCTTCCTCCCTTGAGTAAATACCCCTTTTAATACATGCCAATATTTTATTGGCCTTTGCAGCTGCCAGCTGGCACTGTGTGCTACTGTTAAGTCTATTGTCTACCATTACTCCCAAATCCTTTTCATTAGTAGATTTGCCCAAAGAAACACCATTTAAACTATATGTTGCATTTTTATTATTATAATAACCAAAATGCATAACTTTACACTTGTCTATATTGAATCTCATTTGCCTGCCCACTTAACCAATTTCTCCAAATCCTCTTGTAATGAAGACACATCCAGTTCAGACTTTATTTGATTTTGTATCATTGGCAAACACTGATACATGGCTCCCTATGCCCACTGGCTTAGCTTAGCTCTTTAAGTACCTGTGAGTGTATACCATCCGGTCCCGGGGCTTTGTCTACCTTAACACCATTTAATTGTTTTAACACTTTTTCTTGTGTCAGCCAATCCCATGCTTGCTGTGACTGTTATGTAAAAGTAGTTTGCAGGTTCTTTTCCATCGGGTCTTCCTTGGTAAAAACAGAAGAAAAGAAATTATTTAAATTATCTGCTTTCTCTCTGTCCCCACTGACCATCTCACCCGTTTCAGATAACCAGGACCCAACGTTATCAGACTTTAATTTTTTTTTGCCGTTAATGTATTTAAATAATTTTTTTGGGTTGCTCTTGCTCTCCATAGCAATTATTTTTTTATTCATCAATTTAGCTGATTTAATTGCCTTTTTTCAGATTATGTTGGCATCTTTGTATTTTGCAAATGCCTTTGCTGATCCTCAGCTTTATAATGTTTAAATGCCGCTTTCTTGTTATTTACGTTGTGAATTGCTGGTTAGCCATGTTGGTTTTAATTTGCTTCTTTTGTATTTGTTTCCAAAGGGTATAAATTTATATGTATATTTTTGTAATGTTATTTTGAAGGCATTCCAATTAACGTCTGTGTTTTTTCCAGAAAATATTATATCCCAGTCAACGAGACCAAGGGATACATTAAACCTGCTAAAGTTAGCCTTTTTAAAATTCAGTGTTTTGGTGGAACCCATACCAAATTGCTTTTTTCTCAAACAATACCATGTTATGGTCACTATTCCCTAAGTGCTTCCTTACTTGGATGTTAGAGATAAGTTCTTCATTGTCAGTTATTACCAGATCCAGACAGGCATCCCTGCTGGTTGAGGTCTGTACTAGTTGAGACAAAAATTGTCATTCAACAAGTTCAGAAACTTACTGCTTTTAGCAGAATTAGTTGTTCCATTTTTATAATCCATTTCTGGATAATTAAAATCCCCCATAATTATAGTTCTCCCTATTTGAGAAGCTTTTTCTATTTGCATTAATAGCTGTGATTCTTCAAGGTCACCAGTGTTTGGTGGTTTGTAACAAATACCCACTAGTATTTTCTGTGCAGTTTACCCCAGTTGATGATTTCAACCCACAGGCATTCCACATGTTCACTATGGTCATCGCATATATCTTGCCGCAAATGAGGCAATAATGCTGGTTTCACATACAGACAGACACCACCACCTCTTTTATTTGACCTATCTTTTCTAAGCAACATTTAGCCCTCCAAACTGATTGACTGATTCTGTGTGTCGTCCCACCATGTTTCTGTTATGCCAATCAAGTCATAGTTTTCAATTTCAGCTACCAGCTCCAATTCCCCTATTTTACCAGTTAAACTTCTTGCATTTGCAATCATACAATTTATACCACCATTTGTGATTTAATTTTGATATATTTATAGGCTTCTCCCTATTATCTGTACTAACCCAGCCCCCAGATCCACCCACCTGGTTACCAATTACACCACCTTCCCATTTATATACTGTCTAGCCCATTATTTATTGGCCCCTACCCCCCCCATCCTAGTTTAAAATCTCCTCCAACCGTCTAGCCAACCTTTCCCCAAGCACCTGAGACCCTCTTGCATTCAGGTGCAATCCATCCCTACTATAGAGATTATACCCCAAAGCAAAATCAGCCCAGTGTGCTAAAAACCCAAAGCCCTCCTTCTTACACCAAGACTTCAGCCATGCATTACGCTCCCTAATCTCCCACTGTCTCTGTGGTTTAGCGCATGGCACAGGTAGTATTTCTGAGAATACTACCTTGGAGGTCCAATTCCTAATCGTACTCCCTAAATCCCTAAAATTACCTTTTAGGACTCTCCATCTTCCTTTTACTTTGTCAGTGCTACCAAAATGTACCAAGACAGCTGGATCCTCTCCAGCCCCTCCCAATAATCTGTCCACTCTGTCTGCAACATGCCGAACCCGAGCACCCGAGAGACAGCAAACCGGTTGCTGCGATCAGAGCCACAGAGTCCCCTACCACCAAACCTGCCTAGGCTTCGCTTTCTTCTGGATCCCCTATTTTGCTAGATGACCTGTTATCCCGGCTGTTAGGGAGAACAGTTTTCTCCAGCAATTCCACTTCTTAGTCTGCCTCCCCAACATCTTCGCTTAAATGAGCAAATTTGTTGGCATGGAAAAACTCAGAACTGACTGTCCCCTTCCCTCCCCCGCTGCAATCACTTCTAACCATCACCCAACTATGTGCCTGGTTCCCTTCTAGCTGATCTCCTCCCTCTTTGCTAGGTGATCCAGCTAAACTCTGCTCAGTGAGCAAGAGACTCCTCTCAAGGTTGTCAATATCTCTCAGTGTTGCAATATGACTCTCCAGAGCTCCAATCTGAGCTTCCAGAGAGGCCACTTGCTCACACTTGCCACAGAGATATGGATCCTGGAACTGCTGTTCCAAGCATGCATACATATGGCAAGATGTGCACTGAGTGGGATCTCCAAGCTTGCTCATCATGTATGGTGTGAATGTGAGTTCTTAAAATTTAAACAATTGGCTTACCTTTGTTTCTCTTACTCTGTTTTGCACTAACTGGTGTTCTGCACCAACTGGTCACTTATACAAAAGCACTTTGGCAAAAGCATACTCTTTGTGAACAAGCTCTGTGAGTTCTGCTAATTGTTTTGAAATAAAAAAACACCTATTTTTTTATAATATTCTGCTAATTGTTTTATACAGACCAACACAGGTGATTGCTTACAAGCCCCACCCTTAATTAATTACACACACTTCCCAGACCAAAGAACCTTTTAAACTTTAACCGTCTTACTGCAGGTTAGACCTTTTATACCACTTTTCAGCTGCTGTGCTGCACCATCTGGTCAGTTATACAAAAGCACTTTGACAAAAGCACACTCTTTGTGACCAAGCTCTGTGAGTTCTGCTAATTGTTTTATACAGCCCCACACAGGTGATTTCTTTCAGATTCCACCCTTACTTAACTGCACACACTCCCCAGACCAAATAACCTTTTAAACTTTAACCTTCTTACTGCAGGTTAGGATGAAAACCCCAAATCAGTATATTATACCACTTTTCAGCTGCTGTGCTGCACCAGCTAACGGTTAATCAGTTTCATCAAAAAATCACTTACTTCCCAGCTCTTCTGCATCAGTTCCTATAGATAGTAACAGTAAATTAGGTTGAAGAAAGGCACGGATCCATCAGGTTCAACCTTTGCCTCATAAAACAGAAACCTGAGATTTATATAAGCCTTCCTACCTCCAAAATAAGTTTAGCAGAACTTTCTTTTTTACCTACTAATACACAGTATATCCCTGTATGTTCCCTCTTGAAAGACATACAGCTAATCTTCTCTTCAATGTATCTGCCATGACCACATACTTGGGCAAAGAGTACCACAATTTAACAGACCTTGCTGTAAAAAGTCCATCTTCTGCTGAAGCAGAAACCTTCTTTCCTCTAATTATAAGGGGTGGCCCCTAGTTATTTGACACAGCCTTGGAATGAAAAGCTTATTAGAGTGATCCTTGTATCAACCTCACATATACTTATACAATGTAACAATACCCCTTCTTAGGTGTCTTTTCTCTTTATTAAATTAAGCAAGTTTGGGTAATTCTCGATACTTCAAATCCTCCATTCCCTTAATTTTGTTGTTCTTCTCTGTACTCTCTCCAGTTCTAGAATATCCTTTTTCAAAACCAGTGCCCAAAACTGCACTACATATTCAAGTCGATGCTTTGGACAGTGGAAAAAATATGTTATCCATGCTTGCTTTAATACTCCTTTGTATGCAGGACAGTACTTTGTTTGCTTTTGCTACTGCTGCTCAACACTGCTCACCATTCCCAAGTGTATAATTCATAAGGACTCCCAAATCTTTCTCTACCAATGAATCTCCTAGAATGATTTCATTAAGTTCATAAGTAGCATTATGATTAGCTTGTCCCACATGAATAACTTTACACTTCCTACATTCTATTTCATTTGTAGCGCACTTGTGGGTAGCTTTGCTTTGCCTTTTCTGTCCAGTTCATTCATACAAGTAGGGATGGACAAAAGTTGTCGCCGTGTTCCCGTGAGAAATTTTGTGAAAACCATGTTGTTATCTGCTTTTTCGCTGGAAAATCTGCTTTAAAACTAGCGGTTAAAATTTTCACATCTTTTGACCATTGGCCAAAATCTTTCACCATTTTTTCAGTTTTCACCCGTTGATTTACGTTGTTTTTGCACTTCCGCTATAAAAACGTGACATTTTCGCTGAAGGCAGACACAATAGAAGCAGCTACAAAGCGAGAGAGACGTGCTGTGCTGTTCTCTTGTGATATTTTGCAAAAACTGAGGCAGGAGAGGCTCATAGTGACTCCTATCACTATGAGCATCAAAGAGAGGAACTGGATGGATCCTTATGCAGTACTGAACCAATGCTGTCCAGCCCCCCTAACTCACGCCAAGGGATCTTGGGGAATTTAATGAGAGGGGAGGGAGAAAAGGGAATGGGAAGGAAGGGAGATAAGGGGATGGGAAGGAAGGGAGAAAAGGGAATGAAGGGAGGGAGAAAAGAGTAGTACTAGTGAGAGCAGGACAGGTCAGCTGCCTGTGCCTGAGGCAAGACATGCTGCCCCTGCTGCCAGTGCCATCATTGCTGTTCCTGCAGCCACTAGTGTTGTACCAGCTGCCAGACATGATGTCCCTTCTGCCAGTGCCACCATTGCTGTACCTGCTGCCAGACGTGCTGTCAGTGCCACCATTTCTATACCTGCAGCCACTAGTGTTGAAGGGATGCATAAAAAGGCCATATTGTATAGTGGGAGTACTTAAAAAAGTAGAATAAATAAATTAACTGGAAGGAAACTGCTGACAATTGATACTACACATGTTGTTATTACAGTCTATCAATATCTGAGATCATAATTAGGTTTACTGTCCCCTTTTAATGAAATACAGGGGCCCACATGTACATGAAAGAAGAATGTGTCATGACACTGGATGTAATGCACTATAAGATTTCACTCTAAATTAGGTGCAAGATCCAATTTTTGTCTGCTGTTCCTATTTACCAACCAACCAACCCATATGTGTATAAATGTTTCTCATTATACTACTTGTACCAAGGGCAGGGCAGGGGACAAGTTACAGGGTGCTCAGTTCCTCTGCTCTTTCTTGTCATGTATCAACAATGAGCACAGGATATTGGCATACCATTTTCCCTTTCCTTGCTCTTGCTCTATAAGGGTGGTGTCCATGACTATTTCACAAGTGGATGTGCGTGTGCACTGGTATGCACAAAAATGATCATACGCAATGTACCCATAGGAACCGGAACATGATATTTAATTGAATATATAAGCTCACAAAATGAGTTGTGCTGACAGATTTGTACATTCCCCAGCCTCCACTGACCATTGCTACCCAAATCAAGAATGCATACCTACTGAAACAGCTGTTTTTAATTGACAGTTATGCAGTTCTTCCCATACTCTAGGCTGCTTATATTATAGAACAATGTTACTAGTACCAGAACATAGATGACCTTGGATGGTGACTGATAATATACTGTAAGAAGATTGTTTGGGATTGATTTTTAAAACTGTCTAAAAGTCATTAAAAAATATTCAAATCCCATAAAAATTGTTTTGTTGACCATTTTACCTCCGAACAAAAGTTAAATACAAATTGATTAAATAGTCGTGATCATTTTGTGTTGAAAAACACAGTACAATCTTTAAGGAACGAGAGCAAATGCACAAGTTTATTCACTTCAAATATGTTTTGCAACACCTTCAAATCGATCTTTCCTTTCAAACTACTATAACATTTGAGAGCTTGTCCACCTACAACCAGATGTACAGCACTAAGTGTCATTAGAACAAATCACTTGACGTGTTTGAAAGAGTTCTGCCCTTCTACAGTTGGTAACTTTGAAAATAAAATTAGTTAGCAAACTTCTACAATTGTCTGTGCAGTTCAGGCTTCAGACCTGTTATTCCATTGTATCATTAGGTTGTTTCCACAAAGCAGCTCATACCATTTTTGTATTAGAACTCTCACTAGTTGTAAGGAATGCAGTAAGTTATTTGACACTTCTCTTACTTTCGAATTTAACAAACAGACACTGCCAGTATAAAGCATATTATATTTACTATACATCTGAATATTGTATTTCACAAACTGTGGGCCTGTGGGTATAGTATATGGCTGGAAAAGCTAAATAAAGATAATCTAGCAAAAAATGCTTTAAAAAAAATCAGCAATATCCCTGTAGTGCCAAAGGGGTACGCAAAAGCACTGCATATCACTCCGGCACACAAAGGTTAAAAGTGACTGCATTAACCCTTTAAGGACTGGTGGGGTGTGAGGTTCATTGCTTTGCAATGTGTTGCTCACCCCCCTGCCCATCACGGTTCATAATATAATTGTGGATAGGTGAACACAAAAAAGAAATCACACTATAGTATAAAATATAACTAATAATAAAAAGTCATATAATTATCACTTATGCCCTTAAAATATACTGCAGTAATGTAAAATGTACAAGTAGCATCCTTCTAAATAATTCATAATTTCTGATCTAAAATAAATCAGTGATGATACAAGTATAATTCCATTACTTTATTATTATTTTTATTAACATTACATGTAATTGCTAAAACATCATCATTTTCTGCAGTTTATTGCAATGGTGTAACACAGTGACCTTCAGAAAAACCAAACCAAAAGAGAACTGATACACTTGATACTGAGGGCACTGATCACGAAAAGGAAGAGGAAAGGGTATATTGAGGATAAAATGGCTGTAATATCTGTAAATATTAGAAAAGGAATATGAAACAGAGTCAGTAGTTAATAATTTCCTGAAAACTACCCTGCACAGGAAAACCCAACACCTTGAACATTAGAGAGGTATTTAAAATCTGAAAAGTTGAAGGTCCAGAAGTTGAAGCACAATCTGGTGGGGTGAAATAGTGTCTTTGAGATAGTGTAGCATGGGAGAATCTTTGTATACAGATGGCAGAGAAGGAGCCACGTAAGTAGTTGGTAAAGAGACTGTTCATTAAGGTGATCATTTTGATGTAAGGACTGATATATACAAGACAAATGCACCACTAAAAGTACAGTTATGGTTTACGGGAAGGGGCTTCATAAGCATACCTGGGAACTCCCAGGGTTTGACCCTGAGACTTAGGGTTGCAATCCTGTTGCCTACTATACTATCTGCATCAATTAACTGTTTCCTTATTCTATATATTGGTGTTATTTCGACCAGGGAGGCAGAGGGAGTCCTGCTTATCTTGTTTTTGTTTCAGCAGTGATATATCTAAGTTGTAGCATGTTAAATTTACAATTTTTTCACATAATATATGTGCGTTACAGAAAAAACATAATATAGAACACCTAGGGCTGGATTGTATTGCAGGTGTTATTTTATCTCTGCTTTTAGCTCCAGGTTGCCCCATAGACTTCTATAGGAAAATGTTTGATAAAATGGGTGTTAACATTTATCACCTGCAGTAGACTCCAAACCCAACCCTCCTACACACTTTCTACTCAGGGGTGTCTGAGAAATTTGGAAATACTCTACAGACAAGGGTACTCTTTTTGAGTAATCATGAGACATTTTGGATATCTACATTAAACACTATGAGGGTTATGCACTAAAGTGTAATAAAGTGGTGGTTACTTTTCCAGTAATATCACTTCTCCAGTTCCTGTGTTATTCTATGGAGCCAATGCACTAAGAGTTGTCCAACTTCAGAGATCTCAGTGCATAGGCTCCATAGAGTAATACAGGAACTGGAGAAGTGATATCACTGGAGAAGCTATCTCGGTCGCCTTAGTGCATAATACCCTATGTCTCAATAGGGACTTTGTCTCTAGAATCAGTAACTTAAAGCGGAACTCCCACCCAATAATAACATTGCACCACATAATTGCCCATCTGGCGACTAGCTGCTCAGGAGTGCTAGTTGCCAAAATTATTACCTGATTAAAGAGAAATCTCTATTCTTCCAAGACTGACAGCAGGACGGTGCACAGACATTTTGCCATAGTGACGTCCGCACACCTGCGCTGTCAGTCCCAGCCAGGTCTAGGAGGCGTTGCTAGGAGCCGTCTGGCTCCAAAAGGAACTGACAGCGCAGACGTCACTATGGCAAGATGTCCGCGCTCCATCCTGCTGTCAGTCTTGGAATAATAGCGATTTCTCTTTAATCAGGTAATAATTCTGGCGACTAGCGCTACTAAGCAGCTAGTCTCCAGATGAGCAATTTTGTGGTGCAATGTTATTTGGTGGTAGTTCCGCTTTAACACACACAATTTTTTGTATATTAGTGTAATTATGGTTATTATTTTAATGTGGGTCTGTTAGCTTAAAATATGGTTACATAATTTTGTGGTGCATTAAAAATATAAGTATTGTGCTAGCCATTTGTTTGTAAAATAAATAGTTTTTGATGAATTAACCTTTATTTGATGGTGGCACCGTGTGACACTTTATGCTAATGCATTTCTGGTCTAGTATTAGCAGACACTATGTTATGAATGAATCTAAACAGAGCCCACACACTGGAGTCATTTCTAGTAGAACAGCAAGAGACTAGACCTTGGATTTAACTAATTAACATACTGTGCATAGAATTAGCATAGTGCACCATCAAAATATAAAGGTTAATTTCTCAAATACTATTTATTTTACAGAAAAATGTCTAGTATAGCATATAGGCCGATTTTATTTAACTGTAAATCAAATTTAATATGTGAAAGGCCTTCTATAAGGTGCATATTTGATTAACCCTTTGAGTACCATAAGGGTATGCCATGGCATTCCCCTCTGGCACTCACATGTTTAACTGTAGTTAGGAGTTTCTGTACCTTACTAAAAACCAAAAAAATATATAGGTTTGAGAAGGGAGAAGACATAATTTGAAGAGAGTAAAATCTCATTCAAATACTTAGTAGACCTTTTTAACCCTTTGAGTGCCAGAGGGGTACGCCACGCATTGCTTTGCAATGTGTGGCGTACCCCTCTGGCACTCAAAGGGTTAAATGTTTGTAGAAACTTTGAAATGTGTGGGAAAGTCTGGTTGTGAAGGAGTACTTTGTTCCATAACACAGTTTGCACACAGCCATGAGGAAGTCCTGAATGCCAGAATAAGAACAGGTAATTCAAGAGGATGAAAGTGATAGGTCATGGAGCTGTGTAAGAAAGTCCATGGGGAATAGACTGCTAATGTGCAGAGAAGCTGTGGCGGAGGGAGCTTTGGAAGTGAAAATAAAAGTTCTGAATAGTAGTTTCGCTGTGTCTGGACAGCCAGTATATAGATTTCAGTAATCAATCAGCAGGTATAGAACTGTGAGCTGTTTGGTGGAGGGATATCACTCAGTGGACTTTCTGTAAAGGCAAGGTTGGGCATTTCATTGGCAATCCAGTGGTGTAGGGAAAATAATAATTCCCCCAATTCCGATTGATTTAACTGGGGATTTTAATCTCTTGAATGCTACAGAGGTCTCCAAAGCATTGCGGATAGCTTTAGCATTTAAGGGGTTGACCCTTTGAATGCCAGAGGGGCGCTTTGCACTGCGTTGTGTATACTATGGCATTCAAAGGGTTTAAAAGCAAGATTTAAAACAATAGGCAATTTTGGTTTTCAAGAGAATTGTTCCATTTACCCAGTTATTCATCATTCAGTTGTTAACCTGCACCTGTCACCTTAAAGGGATAGTAATGTTTCACAAAAACAGCAGCTCCAATTAATCTTCATAGTATTTGGGCCATGGAGAGTGTTATTTCAATACTGTTGTGGTTCAAGAGTAATTGAATGATAACATTTCCCCCTCCCGCCCCTTTTACCTAGTGTAAGCCATCTCTTCTCAGATGTGGAATGCAGTCCATAGACCAGACAGATAACAGGAGGGGACAATCTTATTCCTATGAGAACAATGAAAGCCCTGCCCCCCTTGACAAGTTTTTCAGGTGTTTCCCTTATCTTAATTGAAGATTATCCCTCTCTGCAATCTACCTGGGTACCTCCCTTCTGCTCTGGCTGAACAGTGTTACATCAGTAAAAGGGGTGGGAGGGGGATACTTTGTCATTGAATTACTCTTGAACTACAACTCTGACAGAATTGAAATAACACTCTCCAAGGTCCAAATACTATGATGATTAATTAGAGCTGCTTTTATTATGAAATATTACTATTCCTTTAAGGTAAGTGTAGTTAATGTTAAAGTGACAGACTCCTTCCTTTTTGGCTTTATATAGTATAAAATTGCACAATATGTAAAGTTAAATTGCCTATAGTTTTTTCCATCTTCACCTATTTTTTACCCGATTTTGTCTCTTACAGGGAACTCACTGCACCTGCTTCTAGAATAGAGAATTA
This sequence comes from Rhinophrynus dorsalis, assembly GCA_037306005.1. Taxonomy (NCBI): domain Eukaryota; kingdom Metazoa; phylum Chordata; class Amphibia; order Anura; family Rhinophrynidae; genus Rhinophrynus; species Rhinophrynus dorsalis. The sequence goes on from CM074718.1 coordinate 113,404,684, forward strand.
TCTGAGTGTGACTGTGAAAGCTGAGAGACAGTGTGCATCAGTGTAAAAAAGATCCAATGTAAGAGTGACAGAGATGGGAGTAGCAAACAGAACCCAGCGAACTCTTCGTTTGGCCTGAAACCGAACTCATAATTAGCACAAAGTACTATCAAAATATAAAGGTTACTTTAACAAACCAATTTATTAAAAAAAATGCCACTACCTAATCATATAAGCAGATATTAATGATCTTTAAAACAAAATAGCCTTGTCTTACAGTAACAGATTAACTTTAAACAATAGTTAAAAACACAAGACCAGTCTAGCCCAATCTATGCCAAAAGTTATTTATTTTATTTTTTATGTGGTTTCTATAAAAGGTGAAATAATATACTGATTCCCAATGGGGAAATGCACTAAGGTATGAAAAAGAGATGATAGAAAGGTGATAAAGTGGAGATGACGTCTCCAGGGTTCTAAGCTCTCCAAGTCCGATGTTATTCTATGGAGCAAATGCGCTAACGTTTCTCCATCTTTAGAGATCTTAGTGCATAGGCTCTATCAAATAACGCTGGAACTGGAGAAGTGATATCACTGGAGAAGTTATCTTCGCTTTATCTTCTATTTATCACACCTTAGTGCATAACCCCCATGTATTTTTCCTGGCAAAACATTTTAAAAATAAATAACATTTTCAAAATAAATAATTTGAAGCCATGGATTCTCCCATTAAAGGGACAGTAATGTCCCATAAAAAATCATCTACTTTTGTAGGTCTTAAAAAAAAAAAAGGGCCACAAACCCTATCTCTCAAACCACTATGGTTTGAGAGATATTTGCACTGAAAGATCCCCCTCCCTCCACTTGTCCTGATGTCAGCTGTATTTTTAAATTATGCAATTTCTGCTGTGCTGCAGAGCCTCCGACTGGTCCCCAGACCTGGATCTCCTGTTGTCAGCTAGACGCTGACGTCAGGAGAAGGGGAGGGATGGGGGATCTTTCAGTGTGAATATCTCTCAAACCATAGCAGTTAGAGATAGGGGATTTGTGGGACATGGTTTATTTTTTTAAGGTCTATAAAATAGAAGATGTTTTTATGGGGCATTAGTGTCCATTTAATATTGTAAAAGAGAAGAAGATTGCATCTGGAAATACTGGGTGGAAATGTAACAATGAATGTCACTCTGCTGCATACTTTAGCTATTTTCAAGTAGGTAGGTTAGGTACAGCAGGGTATAAAAATAAGAAAACAAAGAGAGAAGAGTCCTTGCTGTGATAATATAACAGTACATTGAAAGGTTCAGTTGAATACCAGAAATTGTTGAAGTGATGTGTAGCACCGAAACCAAAGGCTGTCATGACTTGCCGGAAGAGATTTATAGAGGTCATGACCACAAACAGTATCTTGTGTGGTTCGTGGTGCAGAAAGGAAAGAATTAATGTTTGAATTTTCTTGCATTTTTCTATATTGGCTTATAACCCTTTGAGTGCCAGAAGACGGCACTGCTAATGTTTAACCCTTTGAGTGCCAGAGGGGTACGGAATGCATTTCAAAGCAATGCGTTCCGTACCCCTCTGGCACTCAAAGGGTTTAAAAAAAGAACTGTGGAAATATGCATCTCTCAGCAGTGGGAGTGCTCTTATTTTACTCAACATGGGTTTAGCTAAAGATGTTATCTCTTGAACAAAAGCACTAGGACACAATTCAGAGCCATTAGAAATGTATGGCCATAGTAAGTTAAAGGGATAGTAATGTTTCATAATAAAAGCAGATCTAATTAATCATCATAGTATTTGGACTTTGGAGAGTGTTATTTCAATTCTGTCAGAGTTGTAGTTCAAGAGTAATTTAATGACAAAGTGTCCCCCTCCCACCCCTTTTATTGATGTAACACTGTTCAGCCAGATCAGAAGGGAGGTGCCCAGGTAGACTGCAGAGAGGGACAATCTTCAATTAAGATAAGGGAAAACCTGAAAAACTTGTCAAGGGAGGCAGGGCTTTCATTGTTCTCATAGGAAGAAGATTGTCCCCTGCTGTTATCTGTCTGTCTGTCTATGGACTTCATTCCACATCTGAGAAGAGATGGCTTACACTAGGTAAAAGGGGTGGGAGGGGAACTTTGCTTGTGAATATCTCTCAAACCATAAAGGTTTGAGAGATAAGACTTATATCGTTCTTTGTGTTTTTTTTAATGCCTACAAAATAAAATAAAGATAAAATGAAGTATTACTATCCCTTTAAATGGGGGTTATAATTAAAAGGCATTGGAGACCACTATAACATTCAAGAGGTTAAAAGACTCCCTTTGAATCAATATGAAATTTAAATACTCCCTATGGTACAGTGGGGTTGTCCCAAATAAATCATTGTACAGCAGTCTCCCTGTGCACCTGTCTGTTAGCACCTGTTTAACTTCTCCACTACTTCTCCCATCACCCTCATCTAGGCTCTGTAGTCTAACAGCGGAGAGAAGATTGCCCACTTTGGATACATGGGGGGTTATGCACTAAGGTGTGATAAAGAGGTGATAAAAAGAGTTTAACTCTTGACATATGCATCACCCAGCAGTGGGAGTACCCTTGTTTAACACAACAGGAAAATCCATACAATGTACATATTTTAATTAAAAAAGATATGATGTGGACATCAGCCAGTATTATATGGTCAATCAGTGCTGTCATGTGGTCCATATTACAATGATACTGCTCTGGCAGTGGTTGGTTGACTCATTTTCTTCCTTGTGCACTGCGTGCAACTGTCCTACACTTACCTTAAGTGTAGATGCTCTGACTCATGCATGTATCAGTTGTAGGAAAGCATGCATTAGATGATCTGGGCTAAGGAATTTAACCTAATAAGTGACAATAGAGCTGTTCTTCACACCTGTCTGGCACCTAAGATGTCACAATCCTGCCCCCACACGATTTTGTTAGGAAGTGTATGCTAGGCTGAACATTTGGAAAAGTCTATATTACTCAATATCTAAAAGTTGCAGTCTGCCAAGCACACACACAAACTGGAAGCTGCAGATCGGCCCTTGTCATGTTCTGCCCTTTTTTCTGCCTTTTCTCAGGTTCCTTCTCTGAATTTTGCTTTGCTTTTTTCTGCTTGCCGGTTCCTTGTGCTCATTCCTGAGCCTTTATCCAGCGCCAGTGCCTCAGTACTTGCACGCAATCAAAGCGTCCCAGTTTGGGACCCTTAGTTCCTTGGCTTGTTCCTGTGTGTGAATCTCTCCTGCTCTACCACTTGGTACCATGCTTGATTGCTTATATCTCACTTTACCATCCTTGACTCCGTTGTTCGACCATTCCTCTGTCTGCTGCCTTGTGCTGCTTTGCTTTGCCCGCCTGATATCAACCTGGCCTATCTGACTACTCGATTTAGTTGACCCTTATGGTTCTCGACCACAGTTGTACCTCAACCATTAGTCATAGTTTGAGTTACGGGGGGTTAAGCTTTCAGTCTTTAGTCAATCCTCTACTATCCTGCCTGCCACTCTAGCCTCTTTGGTCGAACCTCAACTGATCCTGCCTATCTGTTCTTGCTCAGTCTCTCCACTCGTACTTCTAGTCATTGGCAGATTGTCCTAGCAGGGAATAGTGCATCCCCTAGTGGGCTGCTAGATCATGGGCCAGTTAGGGAAATCAAATGATCTCACCTGACTGTCCCACAATAGTTTAAAGTAGAGGTCTGTGCACTCTCTATGACAGCCCTCGCATTCCTTGCTAAAGTAGAACACCAGGATATGACCTAATATCCTGGTGCCTGCAGTCCCATGCCACAGAGGGACCACAAGGGGGCATGGATAGGGACACTGGTGCTGGAGGCTGCACGGACCTCTCACTCCACACACTGGACCACCAGGGATTGCAAGAGATGAGGAAGAGACACATAGCTAGAAGATGTGTTAAGAGGCAGAGGAAAAGAGGAGGCAAAGAATACTAGATGGAGAGGGAGGTGGGTAGGAGAAAGACAGGGGACTTAGGTGATGTGACTGAACAATATTAGAGAAGAGGGGGAAAGCAATGGGAGAGAGTGGAGGGGGGACAGGAAAAAGAGGGGATGAAATAGACTGGGGGAGAGAGGAAGCAGCAAAGTGGCCTGTAGGCAGAAAGTGAAAGGGGTAATAGGCTGGGAAAGAGAGTGTAGAAAAGGGCTGGGGAAGAGAGAGTGGAGGCAAGGGGGTGGGAGTTGCTAGGGTTGTATTTAACCCTATGAATGCCAAAATTGTGTGTGTGTGTATCTATATAAAAAATATATATACACATACACACATAAACACCAGCTAGTGGGCTAGTTTAAAAAAAAAAATTGCCTGAGCTGGTATTCCCCTACAATCTGCCCCTGCTTCTAGTTCCTGATCAGCAGCTATTGAAGGGTACTGCGGGTAGTCTGTGTGTTTTGTTATTCTCCTTTGACATCAATGGGTAATACTTTTCGCTAGGATACTGTCAGGAGTGCAGGTCAGCTCCACCAGTCGGTGCCAATCTTTAACCTGGCTTAAGCCATAGCAAGGCAACCTAGGGAGTAGCCATTGCATACCAGCCTCAAACCTCATTCATCGCCCTCTAGAATCTGGCCCACTGGGGTCTACTTTGCAGTTTACCCTAGTGTTGTTTTAGTTTTTGTTATTTGACATCAACTTAACAGTCTGTCACCACTTTGTGAGGCTTTTCCTTCACAGAGTTCTATCAAGCAACTTACATTAGGCCACATAAGAGTTATACCACTACTCAAAGGGCAAATAACATGACAGGTATGTCAAAGCTCAGTCTTTTGCTATTTAATTATATCTATTCCCACCAGGCAGTAGCAGCATTGTAATCTTACAGGCAGCCTTCAGTGTGCGGGAGTCTCCCAAACTTTTCATCCCTGAAGCTATTAATATGAGCTCCAAGGAGACAGCTGATGTTTCCTGTTTCCTGCTATGATGTCACACCCAAATGTATAGACAGTAGGAATTATGTTTCCACTGAAAGCTTCAGCTTATACAGGAGGTGGCGAAACAAGGTTGGGGTGAGCCCTCACACTTACTTTCATTTTATAATATAGATTCTCACAGCTAACTAGAACATTCTTAAATTTTAACCTATATGTTTTTATTTTATAATAATAGTTACCCTTTGATAAATAAAAGCATTGTGGATATTATGTCTGGTGTTTCTAAGAGCCCCTCAAAACTTTAAAAATGTATTTGTATTTGTTTTCTCCAGTTCATCTTATTACATTTGCATAACTCAGAGCAATGTTCCACTCTCATTGCCATAGTAACAAGCTTGGAACACATTTATATATATATATATATTTTTATGTGACTATGAGATGCATGCCAAAAATTTAAATCTATTTTATATTCTTCTTCCAAATTGCTACTGTGCTTGTCTCACTGATGTCCTAGGAGGATTCAATCACCCCTTTACATACATTTAAAATATTAAAGCAGACATGAGAGATTAGACAAATCAATGTATTATTTGACATCAATGTATTTGTTCCTATATTCCACAATGTGTACAGATAACCACTGTTTTCTAAAGGCCATGCTGGATTATAGATGACTGATGTTCAGCATGCATATCTTCTTCATGTGACCTAATAGTCCTTGGTTTCTAATGACAGATGTGAGCCGTCAACAGCTTCCAGTTACTAATGGTCAAAAATAGTTGGTGAGATGAAAATTTAGATCTGAAGTGGAAACAACCCCATGTCCGTAGTAATAGAAGCCTTTTTGTTTTGGATTATTCATAATGTGTGGATTCAAAACACAAAGCTACGCGTGGCCAGCCAAATCAAAACAAATCGAGCCTCTGCCAGTTTTCACAAAGGCTTCTTCAAGAATGTTAAGTATGATGTCTTCCAGTGTAACAATCTTGTACAATTAACTGGGAATGTTAAACAATTCTCTGACCAGGGAAGGAGAAATGCAATGTGGGACTTAAAAGTATACTGTCTACAATGCTCTGCAGAAATATGGAAACTGTAATTGCATTTAATCGGAGTTTATCATGAAACATAATCCGTTTTTTATATGAAGCTCTTAAAGGGTAAAGTATCACCTGTAAAAAAAAAAAAATTTTTTTTCAAAGTACCGTGAACCAATAGTGAAGTATGCAACCATATTATTTGCCTTTTCCACATATTCAGTGCACCATATGGGCAAACCACACTAGAAGAAATAGCCTAGGTTGTCCCACCCCTTTGTCTCATGGAAGCATTTGTGAACAGGCTCTGAGTGCCCTCCTTGTCCATGAGGTTATGCACTAAGATGTGATAAAGCGATTATAAAGAGGCAATGATTTGTGATAAACTCTCAAATGCCTATGTTATTTTGTTGAGCCTATGCACTAAGATATCTCCAACCTGAGAACTTCGTGTAGGGGTAGCCAATTATCAGACCTCCAGCTGTTGGAACCTGCAACTCCCACCATCCCCAAACAGCCAACAGTCAGCACATAGGCTCCATAGTATAACATGAGGACTGGACAGTGGGAGAGATCTTAGTGCACAGGTGCAATAGAATAACATAGGAATTAGTGATCTCACTGGCAAAGTCATCTCCGTTTTATCACCTCTTTATCACACCTTAGTGAAAACCCCAGTTATCTCAAATCCGTCTTTATGGCCTATCCTCCTTCATCACACCTTAGTGCATCTCTCCCTGGTATTTGTGCATTTTTTCAAAATTAGTCAGAGTCCTGTCTAGTGGCTTGATTTTCATAAGTATGAAAGAGAACGAAGAGCGTGCAGGTGCTCAGTACAAATCCACAAATCATGATACAAAGGGGTGGAGCAACATGGACTTTTAATCCTAGTTATGTGTACCCAATTAGTGCACTAGTTAAAGGGAGAGTAATGTTTCATAATAAAAGCAGCTCTAATTAATCATCATAGTATTTGGACTTTGGAGAGTGTTATTTCAATTCTGTCAGAGTTGTAGTTCAAGAGTAGTTCAATGACAAAGTATCCCCCTCCCGTCCCTTTTACTGATGTAACACTTCAGCCAGAGCAGAAGGGAGGTGCCCAGGTAGACTGCAGAGAGAGAGACAATCTTTAAGATAAGGGAAAAACTTGAAAAACTTGTCAAGGGGGGCAGGGCTTTCATTGTTCTCATAGGAAGAAGACTGCCCCCTGCTGTTATCTGTCTGGCCTATGAACTGGATTCCACATCTGAGAAGAGATGGCTTATACTAGGTAAAAAGGAGCGGGAGGGGAAACTTTGCTTGTGAATATCTCTCAAACCATAAAGGTTTGAGAGATAAGACTTATATCATTCTTCATGTATTTTTAATGCCTACAAAATAAAACAAAGTATTACTATCATTTAATGTTTCAGGGCAGTGCTGGACATATAAAAAGGCTTATACAAAAAGCAAAAATGAACAATTCTGCAGCAAAGCAATAGCACAGTGGGTTTATATTCCCCCTTTATTTAAATGGACCTCTTAAAGGGATGGTAATACTTAAAATGTAAAAAAAATATGTTGTAGGGTTTATCCCTCTGAGTAAAACAAGGGTACTCCCACTGCTGAAAGGTGTTTCATTCAAAAGTTATTGATTTTCAAAGTTGAATTTTTTAGGTGCAATATCACAGTGGCCTGAAATTGTACAGTGGCGCTGTTGCTACACGATCCTATGGACAGCTCTGGTCAGTTGACCATAAATCTCCATAGGATGGTGTAGCGACAGCACCACTGTACAATTTCAGGCCACTGTGATAGCGCAGCTAAAACATTCAACTTTGAAAATTAATAACTTTTGAATGAAACACCTTTCAGCAGTGGGAGTGCCCTTGTTTTACTCAGGGGGATAAACTCTACAACATATTTTTTTTTACATTTTAAAGGGATAGTAATACTTCGTTTTAACTTTATTTTATTTTGTAGGCATTAAAAAAACATGAAGAATGATATGTCTTATCTCTCAAACTTTTATGGTTTATGAGATATTCACAAGGAAAGTTTCCCCCTCCTGCCCCTTTTACCTAGTGTAAGCCATCTCTTCTCAGATGTGGAATGCAGTCCATAGACTGGACAGATAACAGAAGGGGACACTCTTATTCCTATGAAAACAATGAAATCCCTGACCCCCTTGACAAGCTTTTCAGGTTTTTCCCTTATCTTAATTGAAGATTGTCCCTCTCTGCAGTCTACCTGGGCAGCTCCCTTCTGCCCTGGCTGAAAAGTGTTACATCAGTAAAAGGGGCGGGAGGGGGACACTTTGCTTGTGAATATCTCTTAAACCATAAAGGTTTGAGATATAAGACTTATATCGTTCTTCATGTTTTTTTAATGCCTACAAAATAAAATAAAGTTAAAACAAAGTATTACTATCCCTTTAAGTATTACTATCCCTTTAAGGCCTTGAATACTCTAGCTGTCTGTAAAGCATTGCATTACAATACACTGGAGACATATCTAGTATTCAAGGGATTAAAAGACCCATTTAAATGAACATGCATTATTATTTATTCCCTATAGTGCGGTTGGTTTGCTTCAGAATTGCTCATCTTTTGCTTTCTGCATAAGACTCAAATGGCTTTTTTCATCAAGCTAAAAACGTGGAATTCTGGAGCAAATCAAATGCAACACTGGGTTGAAATTACATTTCTGCAGATTCCCGTTGATTTAAATTAGGTTCTTAACCCTTTGAATCCTTGGAATGCTGAAGAGGCATCCAACAATGGAGATTACTCTAGCATTCAAGGGGTTAAGATACCCATTTTATATCAGTAGGAATTTCCACTTAAAAACCATTGATTTGCTCCAGAATTGCACCTTTTGATGTTAATAATTTATTGAAAGTTTTCAAATTTTACAAAATAAAGAATCCATCTATGCAACAGAAATACAAATGCACTAAACAATGGGATCCCGGGGCAGGGAAAAGAAAGAATGGGGAGGGAAGGAAAGAAAAAGGGGCACGGAGATGCCCACTGGTCTGTCAATCAACACCCATAGCCTGTTCTAGAGGAAGAAGGTCCAGTCACAAAGAAAGAGTGGTTCAGGACAAATGATTTGGGAACTGATAGGACACCCAAGCTTTTCAAACCTAAAATTACTAGTAAGCTTATCAACCAAAATCTGATTCCGTGTCCAAGACAATGCTATGCTATTGTGTGCTTAGCCGATAAGAATGTAAAAGAAATCAGATTGTGGGAGTGGATTGCAATAACAGGAATAGTCTACTGGACACAAGTAAGGCTAAATCTGTCCACCACCTAAAGGCTACCTTAAAGAGACCTGGAACAAAAACAGGATGACCCACTGGCAGGGCAGCAGGTAAGTGAGAAGACATTAGATTAAATGGATATTGTACTAAATCCCAAACATGAATAAAGCTTCATAGAATATGACAAAGAAGGAATTCTGAGAGCTGAGGTGATACAAGGCAGAGCCCAAGATTCATAGAATTACAGAAAAGCTCCTCTATGTCTATCCACCTCTGTTTATCAGTCTGAATGTGAAGAGGTGTTAATTGCTCTGTCTGCTTTGTAGTGCTTGGATACATTAGGAACTCTCAGGACATCTGTGTAGCATTATAACCCTACAACTCACTCTTTGGTCCTCATCAAATCATATAAAATGTAAAGGAGCTAAAGACTAGATAAGGAATATTATGTTCTACAGCAGGTCACACAACAGGATCTGCATGAAGAGCCTTAGTTTGGTCATACCTATTTATATAGTGCAAGAAAATGTGTTGGACACATCTACTATTCAATGGGTTAAAAGCCTCATAGAAGTTTGAGGGACTTTGTCACATATGGTGCAGTTGGTTCGCTCCAGAATTACATCAGTTTCTTAGTACATCAGCCTCACTACCTCCCAGGATTTCACAGGAAAGAGGCCGGAGCTGCTTTTGCCAAATAATGCTCACATGTCAGGCCCCTGACAATCACCGCTGTCATTAAGTGGTACAGGGCTCTTTTTGCCTTGGGGGTACTATGTGAGGAGAAATCCTTCCTACGCTTAGCAGTTAATGGAAACTAACATTCCCATTCATTTTTCTTAAAGTTTTAGTTGAGTTTTTTTTTTCATCACCATTTTAATGAGCAGTTCTTTGCAATTCTGAAAGCTTTTTGGCATTAACAGATATATTTGTGGTATTTGATATGCTGGGTTTGTGTTAGTGGTTGGTGGAAGGCAGTGATTGGGTGAAATGTGGGCAGTACATGATGAGTAGACTCTGACTAGCAGGTGGAGACATATAAATCTTCAGGTCTTAAGAAGGGCCATGATTACACAGGTGACACGCCCATTCACTCAACTCTACTCTCCTTCATTCACCTGAGGATCCTCTCACATGGGGCAATGGCAGGGGCCAGCCCATGTTGGAGTCAGTCATATATGATTAGAGGATATGAAGTTCATCCGCCAATGATATGCATAGCAGCCACCTAGACCATTGTGTAGATTAGGCATACTGAAACTTGGTTGTGTTCTGTAACAAAATGTATCAGTGATGTGTGTTCCCCATGCTTTCCAAAATTCACCCATGTAAAAATGTGCCTATAAACATCAAGCTGTTTCAGTTTCATCCAATTAATAAAGCATTGGGAAAGCTTCATTTATATTGCCCATACAAAGAGACTCCTTCCACTAAATTCTTGAGACTCTGGGTGAAAATGAAAACTTCCTGTGTATGGTTTCTATCCAGTAAGCCAAGTTCTTAATTTCCTATGTTATTCTATGAAAACTGGTTACCATGTCCAATAGGTTTTCATACCTCAGTAGTGTTGCAGATTTTCATAAACTCTTCCCTTGACCACAGTTGGATGTATAAGCACAGTTCTATCTGTCAGAATGATTGTGACAATATCTGAGCTACCTTTGCTCATGGGAGATGATCTTTAAAACTTGAGCAGTTGGAGAATCTAGACCAAAGTGTCTCAGCCACGGTCCTCATGCACCCCAGTGCAGGACTCCGGTATTTCCCTGACTGAGCATTGATGTGTAAGTAGTGGATCTTTCATTCTGATTAGTTCACCGAGGCTAAGGCAGGGGACTTCTTAAAACCTGCACTGTTAGGGGAACTTGAGTACCATGCTTGAGAAACCTTGTTCTAGATGATCAAGTTTTAGACTAGGCTCCAAAGAATTATAAAAAACTATCCCCACTTCCTAAATGGATGGTATTGTCACCACTTTATATATCTATGTCAAAATGTTATCATACGGCATATTATAATTGTTGTAAGTCTGCATCCAAGAGGGATGCAATGCATTGGAGTTTTTTTTTAAGATTATGAATATTAAATCAAACAAAAATACCAGAAAGTAGAGCTGTCAGAGGCCAATGTTGTTGTTTCTGGGGATCTGTACCCAAAGCATCAGTGGAGTTATACAGTAACTCAAAGAAGATCAATTCTAGAGCACCACAGGGGACAAATGCAAATCCCAGCTGATTTAAAGGGACAATGTTGGAAACACCTCGAGTATTCAAGGGTATAACCACTTGAGGGGAAGACAAAGTATTGTGACACAATGCATTGGCTACTTCTCTGGCACTCAAAGGGTTAAAAGCCCCATTGTTCATCTTTTGCTTTCAGCCATAGGTCACTTAATTTAACAGGAGCTAGGACTTGATTTCATTGCAGGTGATAAGTGTAATCACTGGATTTATCTCTCAGATTCCTACTGAAGCCTATGGGGGAAGTTGTATATACAAACTGTAATACAATTATCAAATGAAATGGAATCTAATGCTTAGCTGAATGTCCTTCATACAGCAGTCTGCAGTCTGGTATACTTGCTTTATAAACATTTTGCTTTCATCAGCAGCTGACTGTATATAAAAATATTTAGTCTGCCCTTAGTTTGCGTCCTCACAGTAGGCTTCAACAGTCTGACTTGTTCTTTGGAGTGAATTGCTTTAGACTGTAAACTGAAAGTGACTAGCCATAGACTACAACATAGGTCATATGCAGTGTGTATGTCTGTATTTATATATAGATCTAGTCATATTACGCATGTGTGTGTATATATAGAGACATTGTCATATTGTGCATGTATGTATGTATATGTGTGTGTGTATATATATATATATATATATATATATATATATATATATATATAAAGAGAGCCTCATTGCATAATGTATGTTTCCTCAGGACACAGAACATAATTTATGTCTCCTCAGAAGACACACACACACAGAACAGAATAGCTCATTACATAATTTATGTCTGCTTAGGGGGAGACACATCCAGGGGCAGCAGTGAGGAGGAGTTACTGCTTCCATTGGGTGATTCATCATGCAGAGAGTTGGCCTGCCCCCACTATCCAGCCCGCCCACAACTATACAACTTACCAAAAAAACAAAATGGCTGCCACTTAGTCCTACACCACAGACAAACACACATACACTATCCAACTCAGGAAAGAAAAAGCACACACACCACACCACACACATATATACTTTGACACACACACAGTCACTCACTCTGACTCCCAGTGGCCTCAACAGAACCTGTAGTACAGCCACTGAAGGGAAGCTGCAGAACCAGGGGAACAAAATGACACTCAAAAGGTTAAGGTAGGTCCTTATTGCTCAATTATTTCTTGAGTGTCATCATTTGCCATACAACAGAGGACAGGCAGCCATCAGGGAGTGTGTTCAAACCCCTCACACTGTAAACTTGCATTTCCCTCACACTTCTCTTTCCCCAGCCTATTACTAACACTTTCGCACATTTATGTTAAGCCCCGCCCCTACTTGCCATTAAGCTTCACCCATTTTTACCCCAAATTGCACCATTGGTCTCTCCACATCAGCACCACATGAGTCCCCTCCAGGGACTCCACAAGTCAAAGTTCCCAGGTATGAATACACTTCCCACTGCTATTTAACTCTGACATGCCTCTCTATACCTTAACTCTTTGAGTGCCAGAGGGGTGCACAACGACTTGCAGTGCACTCTGGCATTCAAAGGGTTAACATGCTGCTGTAACTCTCCTTTTATTTTCTGATTTCCATTTGCACGACCCAAACACACACACACACAGGAAAAATACAGCGATTCTGGCCCAAAGTAAAGGAGAAATAAAACAACACTGATGTAATGGTGTACCTCCCAAGTCTCCCTCTTTAGAAGATATTACTGCTTCATACCTCCCAAGTGTCTCTCTTTAGGAGATATTAGTGTCACATGTCTGTGTTTATCAGTGTGTCTACATTTCACAAATAATGTACGCCCAACGGTCATAACATGACAGGCAACGCCGTCCCACATTGCTAGTGTGTGTATGTGTATATATATATATATATATATATATATATATATATATATATATATATATAGATCTGATGAGCAGTTTCCACTGACTTGCATGGGGATCTTTGTTTACTTAACCCCTTAATGACCCTTGACGGTCCTGGCACGTCATGGGTAGATTTGCATTAGACCCACGATGTGCCAGTACCGTCATGGAATTCAGGGCTCCCCGCATATCTGCACGCCATTCGGGGAGCCCTGAAACTGAATCGCAACAACAACAAAAAAATGGTTAGAGGTCCTTAAAGCAGAAAGTTACATATAGTGAAGGAAATTCCAAGAACTCCGGTGCCTTTTGTTGCCACTGTGTACCAACAAATTTAGTTACATAATTAACTAAAATGTGATTTTACTCCAAGCAAAAGAAAAACTTTATTTACAATACTTTGACATACACATGGTTTACAGGCACAACTGAACATATGTATGTTTGAAGGTCCTTATCTCAGGTCAGCTTGTGACTGCTGTCCTCTGGGCTCCTTCACACACACGACGTGTAGCACATTGCTTTTGTAGCAACCGAACATTTTGGTGCATTCGTATTGCTACGCTTTTGCAAACTCTCTCCAGCATCCATTTCTCTCAATAGAAAAATAAGTGATAATATTGCAATTTCAATGTGATTCTGTTAAATCAACTCTACAGATGTGTTTCTGCATGATAGTACTGTCTGAGGAAAATTGTAGCACTCTTGTCTTCCACAATCACAGCACATGCCTTATCTGTGGGAAATACCCCATAGGACACAATGGATTTTTTTATTCTTCATTATTTTCTGTCTCAGTGAAAATATTGCCTGTGTGAAAGGAGCCTAAAACCAGATTCTTGCAACTACAGTTGTTTCTGGAATTTTTTGATAACTGGGGCAAACCTAGAATTTATATAATTGCCATATAAAGTAAAATCTGTAGGCAATTAAAGTGACTAAAGTTTTTGTGCCACAAGTCACGACTGGTATCACAGTGGTGATTGGCTGGTGCAGGTAGGATAGGAGCTGTAGCCTAACAGCTGAAGGGCCTCACATTGCCCACCATTGCTCAGGTGTTGCCTCATTAACCTTCTCATCCATAATGTCATGGCACCTTGGTGTGCCTTGATCATCAGCATTGGGTCCCAATCTTTTTAGACTATTAACCATTTAGGTGCCAGAGAAGTATGCATTTGGATACCTCTCCGGCACTCAAAGGGTTATGACTGTATATAAATATACATTTGATATTCACATATATGTCAAATTGTTGTACCTACATTGTCATGTACTAAGACAAACATGGAGCAAACCACCCACCCCACTGGGGAGAAAAAGATTTCCCCAAATTACCTTTGATTTAAATGGGGCTTTCAACCCCCCCCCCCTTGAATGCTAATTAGGAAATGCATTGGAACAAAGTCTGACATTCAAGGGGGTTAAAAGCTCCATTTAAAGCAAAAGGTAATTTAACCCTTTCAGTGCCAGAGGGGTATCCAACTCATTGCTTTGCAATGTGTTGAATACTCCCTGGCACTCAAAGGGTTAATTACATTACAATTGGTTTGTTCCAGAATTGCCCCACGCTGGCCTCTTGTGCATTTGGCCTTTTGTTCATGGGGAACAAGTTCCCACTCATTTTAATGTTGGCTTTACACCCCTTGAACGCAGCACAGTTCTCCAACAGAGAATGCAAATTTGTATTGGTCCCATACGGGCAGTATGATTCAAGTCAAAGTGGAATAAATCTAGGGCAAACCATCTGCACCTTAGGTGCAAATCACAATTCCCTACATTCTAATTGATTTAAATTGTGTTTAACTGCTTGAATGCTAGTGTGGTCTTGAATTCCGTTATACCAGTGTGAATAATTTGCTCACTATAGAGCATATGGTTTGCCACAGAATTGGCCTACATTGCCTTTATACATAAGGCCTAAAGTGTGACAATTATTATACACTGACAATGACAAAATTCATAATTATAGTAACACCCACAAATGATGTCATACAGTTAACCCTTTGAGTGCCAGATGGGCACACAACACATTGCAAAGCAATGTGTTGCATACCCCTCTGGCACTCAAAGGGTTAAGTAGGCACACTTGGAGCCATCACTTCTTTTGTGAAAATAGTGACACTTTTATGGAGAACCCAATGGATGAGATATATAAAAAATAGTATGGGTGCTCTGAGCAATTGTCTTTGGTGTGCCTTCAGCAGGAGTCCACAAATCCCTTTAATTAAGGGATGTCTATTTCACTCTGCAAATGTCATTCTGCAGGACTGCGCAGGAATTAGAGCAACCCTGGAGTGTGTTTTGTACGCGTCCCTGATTTAAAGGGATATTCAGTCATCCTACTTCAACAAAAGATTTAGAACCACTGCATTAACCCTCTGAGTGCCAGCAGGGTGTGCAGCACATTGTTCACCAATGCATTCAGGGCCAGATTTACATCCCAGGTACCCCTGGCCAAGGAACTTTAGGTGCCCAGACATGATCCTGCCCCTATGGCCATCCACTGGTTCCTGGAACAGAAAGTACCCTCCACCTGTAACAAGCAAGAACAAAAAAAAGTTTTAACCCCTTGGTTGCTAGAGAGATATCCAACACATTGCTCTCTATAGTATCCAAGGGATTACATAATAGCCTGTAAAGGGGTATAAACTAGTTCAGAGACATTGATATTACTCTGGCTCCACTTAGAATGTGGATGTGGCCAGCATAGCTGAGTCACCAAACAAAATACAGCTCTCTAGGCAGTCTCCTTGTCTGACTGATGGAAAATCCTGCCCTGAATGCACTGCACGCCTCTGGCACTCAATGGGTTATTCTGATAGATATTCTTACCTTTTACAGGGGTCCCATTGATTTACAAGATTGTCTGAGATTGACAAATAAAGTAACAGTAGTTCTGAATAAAAGAGCACTGTGCACTAATCACAATCAATAAACTGACTTTACCTCTTACCTCTCAATATAAACTGCACGCAAACAAAAGAACACAATACAAATGCCATAAAAACAAGTTTAAAACTATATTGGATATAACATATGGAAAGATTAATCTTTACATACACTAGTTGTAAGTACTGATGTGTAAATTTACATCCACCGATTTCATTAGCTGGCGTTGGACCGCAACGTATTGCAGCAATGCGTTGCGTACCTCTCTGGCACTCAAAGGGTTAAGTGGGGACACTAACAAAAATGCAAGTTACATGGTTGCTTTGATCTCAATGCATCCCTGTAACACATATTTCAGGGGTCCTCGTAAAGTGGATGCCTGGTGTTACAAGCAAACCTGATGCACAGTGGTAATATAAAATGTAACTGACTCCTAATTCAACTGACTCCTAATTCAGCAGCCCGCCCGCCTTGCTAGTAAGCCCCTAGAGAGGAGGGAAGGGAGGTCTTTCAATGGAGCGCAGTTTCCAGGCTGATTACAGACAAGCCCCTTGTGCTTACTGCTGGAAATAGCTCACATGCTCTGTGAACAGTAGCAGCTGAAATTCCTCCTCTCCCTAAACACCCCTTTGCCTGTGTCTCTCTTCCTGCTCCGCAGGCACTTGGATTTGGTCAAACCCGAAACTGCCCGAGCTGGAAACTTCGTTGCAAAAGTTTAAACAAACAAAAGCTGCATTCCCGAGAACAACCGCCTGCTCTGTTTACCTGCACTGCACTTGTCCCCACAGCACTGGGAGCACCTGTCTGTAAGTACAGGCACCTGACTTTCTATATTTTATTGTTACTCGTGTGTTTACATAGACCACTTTAAAATGCTACAGAACCTATTATCTGCTATTCATGTTATGTCAGATAGGCACAAAGGTGCAGACATGTATAGGGGTAATTTATTGCTTCTGTTGTGTGTGCTTTCGCCAGGAATCTTAGTGTTAATCCTCAGCGCCTTAATGGCATGTCATATTTCTTTACTGCAGGGGAGGCAACCTGTGGTTCTCCAACTCCCTATCATCCTCAGCCGGCGGATGATGGGGAGTTGTAGTACT
This sequence comes from Rhinophrynus dorsalis, assembly GCA_037306005.1. Classification (NCBI taxonomy): domain Eukaryota; kingdom Metazoa; phylum Chordata; class Amphibia; order Anura; family Rhinophrynidae; genus Rhinophrynus; species Rhinophrynus dorsalis. Next base: position 113,421,914 of record CM074718.1, read on the forward strand.
ACATCACCTGGAAAGCCAACGGTAACCTAACCCTTGTTTTAACCTTTTGAATGCTAGAGGTATCCAACGCATTGCAACGCTCAAAGGGTTAAATGACACTGACGATTTTAGCACACACACACACACACACACACTTCTGTCGATGTTGGTTCCTGTGTTCAGATACTTCAGTATTACCTGAAGTGTGCTATAGTGGTGTCTGTGTTTTTTTAACCTTTTGAATGCCAAAGGGAAGACATTAAAAGGCAATGCTTCGGATACCCGTGTTAGACCTATTGTGTACCTGTGACTTACTGTATTAGCACAGAGATTAAGTATCTCACTCAGCATCTGTGTGCTTTTCTTTCTGGCTCTGCAGCTGAACAGTCTGCTGTACCTTTAAAACGTTACCTATAAACTGGTGTTTATACTGATATGCAGTGGTAATGGGGCAATCTTATACAAAATAAGAATGCAAGGTACAATCATATTTCTTTTCACTGCTTAGCCCACCACCAATGTTTTTGTTGTGCTTATGGGTTGATAATGTGAATAAAGCACACTGTAATTTTATCCATGAAAATATTAGGACTTCACACTGTATATGAGGAATCTTAACTTTTATTTTTGTTATGTTTATAATTAGTAGTGTGCAGTGGAGGACTACAACATATTTAGCAGACTGGCTTGCAGATGTAGCTAGCTTTATTATACCTTCTTTCTGTGATCCCTTGATTTCTGCAAGGATAAGAAAGTGTAAAATTGTGATACCATGCACCTATAAAGTGTCACTCTGCAGGTCGATTCATTTATGGGCATAATATCAGATGCATGATTGGTAAACAACAATGGTTGCCTGAATGGTAACACAGCTTGTGGCCAAGGGCGTCCACAGAACTTTTTGTGGGGGGGAGGTCAAATCCATGAGGTGCCCCCAGGCCAGCTTACCAACCCCTATGTTTATCACAGGGGGCAAGTGTATATGGGGCGAGTGCCCCCTCTTGCTCCCCCTGCAGACACAGATGCTTGTGGCTGAGTAGATATGTATTGAACGCTATGTGGCATAGGTGTTAGTGTCACTAAACTTTTACAAAATATTGGAATAAAAAGTTTTGTTTTTGTTTTTTTTATAGTAATAGTGAAACGTCCATATGTATCATTCTCCTAAAGACACATTAATAACTCGTAGCAATTTCCAAATAAAATCCGATTTGAGAATTCCACTTTCAAGGACATACATATGTAGTTGTCATTAATTGGCTGTTTATATATAATCTTTGGTCTGTGTTTCTGGCACTATTTCTGATACGTCTCTAAAGGTCACTATTACATTTTCTGGACTTTCGCTTCTTATTTGTTTCACGAGTCGATCATTTTACATTTGTCACTATTTTTATTAATAACTTGCAGTAAATCCATCACAATTGCAGTTGTAACCTATTTTTGAGTTTGTGACACATTAATGTATTTTCACCCATGTTCCTAAATCAGTGATTCTCAACCAGGGTGCCGTGGCACTTTGGTGTGCCACGGACATCAACTTAGGGTGCCCCATGTTTTCTATGAAGGCTAACAAAAATGGACTTTTAAATAAAGATTTATAGAAATTGATATGCACATTATGTTTCCTTTTGTTATTATGATTGTAAGACCTAATAATAACTGTATATTTATGTAAGGTACCTTCATTATGCCATTGATAAAGGACATTAAATATGTTAGGGGTGCCCTGGATGTTCTAGATTATGTGTTAGGGGTGCCCCAAACAAAAAAAGATTGAGAACCACTGTCCTAAATAGACACACAATGTGGCCAGTCAGGTCCATTGTTTTCTGCTTAGCTGCACAGTGTACACTGAGAGAGTACAGAGTACTCCAGGCAGCTATGTAGTCTCACTAAGATGGGGTACAGAGTACTCCAGGCAGCGATGTAGTCATGCTGAGATGGGGTACAGAGTACTCCAGGCAGCTATGTAGTCTCTCTGAGAAGGGGTACAGAGTACTCCAGGCAGCTATGTAGTCTCTCTGAGAAGGGGTACAGAGTACTCCAGGCAGCTATGTAGTATCGCTGAAAAGGGGTACAGAGTACTCCAGGCAGCTATGTAGTATCGCTGAAAAGGGGTACAGAGTACTCCAGGCAGCTATGTAGTATCGCTGAAAAGGGGTACAGAGTACTCCAGGCAGCTATGTAGTATCGCTGAAAAGGGGTACAGAGTACTCCAGGCAGCTATGTAGTCTCTCTGAGAAGGGGTACAGAGTACTCCAGGCAGCTATGTAGTCTCACTGAGAAGGGATACAGAGTACTCCAGGCAGCTATGTAGTCATGCTGAGATGGGGTACAGAGTACTCCAGGCAGCTATTAGAGTCGCTGAGATGGGGTACAGAGTACTCCAGGCAGCTATGTAGTCTCCTTGCACCATGGAACCTCAACAGCAAAATACCATAAAGCAGATTTCTCATTCTAACATGACACAAGGTGCACTAATGTTTCCTACATTTGTACAACCAATAAAAAATCAGGGGCCGGGGGAATTTTATTCATGGTTCACATTCTTCAGTTTGTGTTGATTATCCCTTAGAGAAAAAAAAAGTAACCTCTGCTTAAAGACAGGAAGAGGTTTACACTCTGGATGAAATAATCTCCTAAGGGCCTTATTCACAAAGAAGAGGAGTAATTCTTCTGCAAAACAGCTGCACCATAGGGGAGAAATGTCATTTTTCTAAAACTCCCCATTGATTTAACACTTTGAGAGTCAAACATATCCGATGCAATGCATTGGATACCTCTCTGGCACTCAAAGGGTTAAATGTTTTTTTTTTTTTTTTTTTATAACCCCTTCAGTGCTAGAGAGGTCTCCAACACATTCAAAGGTATTTGTTCTCTATTTTGCTCCTCTGGCCTTCTGCATGTGGCCCTAAGCTGTGAACTGATCATTGCAAATTCCATGGACATCTTTACACTCCCCCATCAACTTCCTGAAAATCCATCTGTAGTGTATGTTGATACCTAGTATCATTAAACACACTTGAGCTACCACAAGCACATTAGTATTATGGTCTGGATTCCTGTCTTTAGACTGGAGACACCAATGCTCATCTCCTTCTTTTTTTAGACACCTGTCCACCTTGGTTTTTATTTCCTCTTGCTAACAGAGAAGATTATATAACCAAACATGTAAGGTTTTCTCATTCTCAGTACTGTATGCAAGAACAGTTAAACAGAGACATTTGGAAACTGACCCCTGATTGCAAAAGATGTCTCCAGGGCATTGTAGAGAAATGAGTGAAAAGGTGTTCAGGCAGTGAGTACCATTTGCAATGGAATCCAGGCCACTATGGATTACTTTTCATTGGAATTAACTTGAGAGAACTTGAAGTTACCATCACCATAAACCCCATTGTGGCAGAGATGGCAAAACCATTGCAAATATGTGATTTGGCTTTACTGGATTAACACTTCTCTTTTTTTATTTTTTTTACTATTCAACATACAGTCCTCAGTAAATTGAAAGAGGAAGTAGATATATTATGGGGGAACCCAGCTGTAGCGTACAGGAGATCTAAAAATGCATTTGATTGAAATTGAGATTTTAACCCCTTGAATGCTTCAGAGGCCTCTTGTGCATTGTTCTTCAAAACATTGGAGTCCTCCTCAGCATTCAAGGAGTTAAATTTAAATCAGTGCAAATTTTCATATGTCCCCTATGGTGCAATTGGTTTGCCCCAGAATTATTTCACTTTTTTAATTGAAAGTCCAATCAAATTGTTTGTATGGCAACAATAAAAATGGGGCAATTGTTAACCCTTTGATTGCCAGAAGGGTACACAACTCATTGCAGAGCAATACATTGTGTACCTCTCTGGCAATCAAAGGGGTTAACACTTTGTACTGCCTTGGACTTCCCTTTCCCCTTCACTCTGCTCATTGTATATTTTATTTTATGTCCCATTTCATATGGGGATCATCAGGGCACTCCTGATACCCCTTTTCCTATCTGCTTATCCATGATCTGGTGCTGGGTTGTATTAGAGGCTTGCAATGCTGGGCAAACCATTGCTGGTGTACGAGATGATGGGCCCATCCTCCCTGTGTCTCCTCACAACCTGGAAGGTTTGGGCTGTAGTAAGAGGCAGTGAAAGGCACAGGTGGTATGTGGTAACTGTTATAGATTACCTAAAGCTACCCTTTGGGTGATCAATAGCAGGGTGAATATCAGCAGGGTCCTGATGCCCCCTTCAGTGTCTGATTGCCAAGAGGGCCATGATCAACTATCAAAGAGCTAACAGATCACATCATTAATGTGGAGCAATGATAAGGGTCTCTCTAGATACATTACAGATGCCCATAAATGAAGGAACCCATGGAGACTCCCTAGGGATTGAACAGAAAAAAAATAAACTGCATAAATAAAATAAATAATAATAGTGAAAGTTTAAGTTAAAAAAAATAAAGAAAATAAAAATGCTCCATTCAAACATGTGCATTGTACCATGTGGAGCAGTACACATGGGACAGTGTTAACTTATAGTCCTCTATTCAGAATGCAACTTCACAGAGACTAGAGGGCTTGGCTGTGACTTGCATTAGTGAAGATGCATGCTGCCATTGTGGCCACTGTGCAGGCTCTTCAGAAGTGGCTGGATTGTTTTGATGTTGATCACAACAATCCAATCAATGGTTAGCCCATATAGATGTCCACCAATGCTATGGCTAACATTCATATGACCAGCCCTCTCCCCTGTGGTGCACACCTACCCCTGTGATTGGCTCACAGAGAGACTGCAGAGAACTGATAGTAAGGCTTCTTTATGATGTTTAGTGTGGTTATCTCTATACAAACCTTAGCCGTAAATGATGTGCTGTTACAAATTTGGGGCCAGAAAGAATTACATACATATGTACACCTATACATATTGGGGGTCAGTGTCCTTAGGAAATATGTGGCATTCATGTTTTCCAAGTTTTGTGTTTGTTACACTAGGATTGAGTAAAGGTATGCTGTAAATTGTGACTTGTGTATTCATGAAAAGAAAATGTAATGAGTGCTTTATTCAAAGAAAATTCCTTGCTTAGAATTATCTGGCTTATCTACTTTCAGGAAGTATATGCCATTTTGGGACTTGTTTTGATGTTCAGTGGCAATTAGGCTTCCTAAACCAAGTTTAACATGTTTGGTTATTAACAGGCGTACTGGGTATACTTCACGCTTTTAATTTCTTTGTATGTCACAGTAAGCTTGTTTGAGTGACTGTGCAGTAAACTTCTCAAAACAAAACACTATTTTTATTGTTTTTATCTCCTTTCAGGAAATCATAAATTATATACCATTAAAACAGACTTGAAAGTTAGTGTATCAATCAAATCTAATGTGTTGACATTTTTTGTCTGCATACAAGATCTTCCGCAGGACAGCCCGTGTAGGTCAGCTTAGTTTACTGTCACATTCTAGAGCAGGGATAGGAAACCTCTGGCTTTCCAGCTGTTGGTGGGTTGGGGTTGAAGCCTCTAATTGCTTGAGAGCCAAAGGTTGAATAACTGTGTTGTAGCTAGACACTGGGCTCATTATCACAACGTCCCTAGCATAGCTGCAAACTATTTGCATTTCATCCATCTCTCCAACAAAAATAGTAGTATAGACCTCATCAGCCATGTAACTTATAGTAAAGTAATGCATTGTACATCGCCGGCACTCACAGAGTTAACCTAAAGTATCACTCCGTGCAGTAAACAGCAGGTCAGCAGAGGTAGAGGAACTCTATTCAGAGCTGTTTGCATTCAGGTACAAGAAAGAAGTCTCAGGGGAGAACTGGAATGTCTTTTATTTGCTTCAATTTACCTTTGGGCTTCGAGCAGCAAACAGTAACATTTTGTGCAGGTTTTGTAGACACAGTGATGTCTTTGTGAACTTTCCAAAAGGTAGTGTCAAATAGAATGGGAAAAAATAACAAAAAAAAAAACAACCAACAAAAAACCTGGACTCAGCTCTCCATAATGTGATCTACTTCCAGAGAACAGTGCAGGCCTTGACTGTCCTAGCAGTGACACACCATTTCACATTGCAGACAACCTGCAGGCACTGAAGTTTACTCAAGTGCATGTATTTATGTTGGATTTGGCTGCATGTTAATACAGCAATACAGGAAAGCCATAAAGCCTGTCCAGACGTTTGGTTTTTAGTCCTGTGAGTGTCAAAGAGGCCAAGAGACGAACTTCTGCATAATAACTCTGACCTTACCTTACTATGACCAGAAAATCTAAATGGCCACAATGAATTTTGCCTTGCACCTTTGTAGAAGAGATGATCTCTTCAGTCAGTCTTTGAAGACGTGCATGGAGGCAGACATGACAGTTACTGATAGAACCGTAGGACCTCACACTTAGCGATGTGTTGTGCATTGTGCCAGCAACTGTCATGTCCGTCACCATGCACATGGCATCCTAGACTGAGGAAACAAGTCATAGGGGTCATTACAATATTCTGACTATACTAAGGTAAGAGGGCTTTATTAATATTAGGTGTTAACCCTTTGATTGCCAGACGTGTATGCAATTAATTGCATTGCAAAGTGTTGCTGTCCCTCTGGCACTGAAAGGATTAAAGAAAGTGAAAGCTGTTGTGTGAAAGTGGATCTGTCACCCTAAGAGTGGTTTATATCACTTAACCCTCTGAGTACTTTGCGATACATTATGTACTTCTCTAGGACTCAAAGGGTTAAATTCTATTGATGACTGTTTCTTTACTAAGCCAAAACTGCAAAGCAATACTCTACAGAAAATCAAACTGGCATACTGTGCATGGCCTTAAAGGGATAGTAAAGTAAAAAAAAAAACTGTTCACAAATTGATAGGAATAATAATAAAACATGTAATGCCCTTATTCCCATTTCTCAGACCCGTATGGTTTGAGAGAAATAAGAAAATAAAGTCCTCCGTTCCCTCCCCTTTCTGCCTGACGAGCTGTAAAGCTGTCAGAGGCAAAATCCGGTCGCACGACTGTAGGTGGCTCTTCAGGATTACTGATTACTGATTACTTCATTGGTATGGTCTACGTGTGCCTGGCTTGCAAGCACACATTGTGGACCATTCTGATGAAGTAATTATACTTAGATATCTAAGTGACATCGCTCCTGAAGAGCCGCCGTCTGGTCCCGGAAGCAGGATCTCATGACGTCTGTTATACAGCGGACAGATGAGAAGGGGGAGGGAGCGGAAGTCTTTATTTTCTTACATCTCTCAAACCATAACGGTTTGAGAGATGGGAATGAGGGCCTTACATGTTTTTTTATTATTCCTATCAATTCGCCAACAGTTTTTTTTGGGGGCTTTACTATCCCTTTAATCTTTTGACTATGAGCGAGATACCCAACCCATTGTACCGCAATGTGCTGGATACTCTCTGGCACTCAAATTGGTAAAGTGCCATACTGACATCAAAAGTTAATTTCCTAAAACATTTCTTAAAAATAGCTAAAATAACATACAAGTAGTTTTAGTTACTTTTTAGACCTTTAAGGACAAGAGAGGCATGCAACTTGTTGTGTAAAGTGAATTTATAGTAGTTCAGAGCTTGGTTCACGTGGACAGTTATAACACATCAGTGAGACTGTCACATTCAGATTGCTCCTATTACTCTCTGCTCTGCTTTCACCATCTTGATTGTATCACAGAGTGGGAGTTAGATGTTTGTCCATACTGACAGCATACATGACTGGCCACTGCTCAAGTGCTGATTGGACATTGCAGTGAGTATCTCAGCATTCTATAGTATAGTTACCCTTTTTCATGTTCTTAGCAATGAGCTACCCGGATCTGTCTGCAAAGAGCTTCTGTCTGGGAACATGAAAGTAGGAACACTGATTTAAGAAAAAAAAAAAAAAAGAGACTAATATTGTATTACATTAGGCTTTGATGGCCTATCGACTAGAAAGCTCTCTAGAAACTGAGACCCACGTAGTTCACTGTCAGGGAAATAAAAGTGTAAAATAAATAAATAAAAACTTTGAGAGATAATTTATAGGCAAACTTGATTGTAGAAATTGTGCACTTGCAGAATGTGAATAGTCAAAGTTACTGTTCCTTTAATAACCCATGTAGGATGCCATGCAGATCCTTATACGGCTGCACTTGAATCTAGCGTATGTCTACTTTATGCATGAGAGAAATCCTCCTTTGTGAACCTCCCAATCTGATAGTCACAGGGGTTGTCCAGCCAGGTCATTCCAGGGTGATGACTGTGGACCTTTGTATTGGATACTAAATTCAGCCATACTGGGGAATAACAGGTCATCATGAATGAAATGATCTGATACCTTTATTTTTGGAAAATCGCCCCTGCACAAGAATGTGATGATCTAAACTAGTGACAGTTTGTAGTCATAATCACAATGTTAATGTCACCCATGCAAATATAGCTTTAGGATTAGACCATATGAACTATTGTATCTTGTCATTGCAGGGAATGAATATTAATCATTTGCACTTTGTGTCTGCACACACAGGCGACTTACTCTAGCATGTCAGTGAGGCTGGCAGCAAATCTGGTCAAACTGTGCTTTAAAGCACCTTCTGTTTTGTAGTGTGGGTTTCAAGGTGGCTATACGGTTGATAAAGAGCTTCACATTTTCAAGGGGATTTTGATCAACTGTTTACATTTACAGCAAAGAAAACTGGAGAAAAAATCCTTGCTACCAATTCCATTTAATCTGGCTATAAATTAAGATTTGATTTTTCCTTATAATTTGTAATAATGCTCTGTACCGTAGTCAATATTTTTAATGGTGTAGTTTTTGTGTAATTCTATTATAAAGTTCCCCCTCCCGCCCCTTTTACAGACATCATGCTGCCTTTCCTTAGATCTGAAATCCGGTCATTTGACCAGACGGATCACAACAAGGGACAATATTGTGGCTATCAGTATAAGGAAAACCCCATCCCCTTGACAAAGGAGGTCAGGTTTTTCCTTGTACTGATAGAAGATTGTCCCTAATTGTGATCTGTCCGAACCGGCTTTCTGATCTGAGGAAAGAATAGTGACATTGGTAAAAGGGGTGGGAGGGGGGAACTTTAATATATTTACACAAAAACTACACCGTTAAGAACATTGACAATGGCACAGAGAGTTATTACAAATCATAAGGAATAATCAAATCTTAATTTATTGTAATACATTACTAACGCTCTTTAAATAACGTCACTATGGCAAGATGTCCGTGCTTCCTGCTACTGTCAGCCTCCGAATAAGTCGAAAATCTTTTAAACCAGGTAATATTTCTGGCGACTAGCGCTACTAAGCAGCTAGTCGCCAGATGAAGACTTAATTAAGATAAAGTTTTTGCGGGGTGATAGTTCCCCTTTAAGGGCTTTTTCACATAGGCAGCTGAATCCTAGCAGCATCCTGTTACCTCTCTGTCACCTGTGTTCTGTCTTTTGCCTTCTTCTAAATTCCACGTAGATTCTAACACAGGAGAAACGTATCTGAGGGCCAGCCCACATGAGCACCAACACATATTATTTACTGGCTCCCACATAGGTCAGCCATTAAATGGAGGTTATGATAAGCATCACAACCTCCATCATTGTGTGAAAGATCTGAAGGTAAACTTCTAGGCCTCGGTGCAGACATTCCTTACTGTATATTTCTCTGTCGTCCAATACAGTTTACTGGTAACTCTGGGTAGGCGATCCGCCCCTTTAATTGTAGTCAGGAACAATTCTAGAATTGTATGCAGGGGGTGGAGCCTACCTTCCCTCCTTGGCTGCAGCTAGCCAACCAGCTCCAGAAAGATTTGTTCCTTGGTGAAGATAACACAGACAAGAGAACAGTTCTGCTATAGCTTTAGAAGTTTTTTTATTTTTCGGTTAGAAATGGAATACCACCATACTATAACTGACAATGCCCTTAGATGTGGCTAGCTCAGTGACCAGGTGCTTTTAGTGGACCTTTAAGCCCTGGTGGGAAAATCTTGGCTACAAGTTCTTTCCTCAGGAGTTCTTTAAACATGGTAATCTGAAGATAGAAGATCTGCAGGAAAGATGAGCAACCCTTGGAGTGATGCAGGTCCACATGTTCCACAGTGCCCCTCCGCACAGGGGTTTTTCAGTCCCTAGGAGGAAAACAATGATTAAGCGTAACCAGTGTTTTCGTTCCTTTCAGAATGAGACACGACCAGCGAACCAGTAGGTTCGCTCATCTCCAAGCCCAGACAGCAATGGAAGCCCAAGGTCTCCTCCAAGCCCAAGGCTTCCAAGCCGCCTTCGCCATGACTCACTGAACCCGGGTCCATACTCTGCTGGGGTTGGTCGTCTGCATCACTATCACTGCATTTGGGAGGATTCAGTGACAGACCCATGGGTTTTGCAGGTAGTGACGGAAGGGTACAGGATCCCCTTTCGTCTCTCTTCCTCCCTTTCGCTTCCTTCCTTCTCATACACCTCTGGGCGCAGGGAAACTCCGTCTGTTCGATGGCACTGTTCAGGCTCTTCTGGACAAGGACATTCTAGAACTGGTTCCAGTTCAGGACAGAGGTATGGGTTTTTACTCAAACCTCTTTGTGGTCTCCAAGAAGGACTGGGGTTGTCGTCCCATTTTGGATTTAAAGGCTCTCAATTCATTTGTGATCCAGACTCATTATCACCAGGAGTCTCTACGAATGGTGATTGCTGCCATGTTCCCGGGGGAATTCCTTGCATCTCTGGATCTTCAGGACACGTACTTACACATTGCCATTCATCCAGAGAGACGGCAGTACCTCTGATTTGCCTGCGACCGGGGACATTTTCAGTTCTCAGCTCTTACATTTGTTCTGACGACAGCTCCTCAGGTCTTCAACCCTGTCCTGGGAGCCTTAGTGTCCGTCCTCCACTGAGACAGCATCAGAGTTACTCCATACATGGATGCTTCTGAAAGCCCCTTCTGCGGAACTTCTGCATCAGCAGGTTCAGGAATACATTCATACTCTCACCCATCACGGGTGGATCATCAACTTGGACAAATCAGATCTTGTTCCATCACAGCGTCTGGTCATCCTGGGCCTCCTCTTCGATACCCAGAAGAATATGGTGTTTCTCACGGACGAGGTGCCTCACCAGATCGCCCACAGGGTTTCTGCGATACTAGCTCAAGATCCAGTTCCAGCCAAGAAGCTGTCATCTCTCATGGGGAAATTCAATTCTACCATAGAGGCGGTACTGTTTGCCATGGTGCACACCAGGGAACTCTAGCGGTTTGTGATCCAGGTGTGCAGGGGTCAGCCGGACCTTCTGAAGACATCAGTGTCACTTCCTCTTCATGTGGAACTGAGTTGTCCTGGTGGCTCGACCTCTTCAATCTGCTGAAGGGCAAGTCCTTCCTAGTTTCCTTCTGGACCACAGTGACGATGGATGCCAGCATCTCCGGATGGGGAGCGGTCCTGGGTCGCCCGAGTGCACAAGGTCGATGGTCTCCAGAAGAATCTCTCCTTCCCATCAACATATTGGAGCTTCGGGCGATATTTCATGCCCTTCGTCATTGGACATCTCAGCTGGAAGACTGTCCAGTCCGGGTAGAGTCTGACAATGCCACGGGCGTGGCTTGCATCAACAAGCAGGGCGGAACAAGAAGCCTCGCCACTTGATTAGAGGTCAAGGCTATTTTGTCCTGGGCAGAAGAACACGTTCCTGCCATATCCACAGTGCACATTCCTGGCGTAGAGAACGTCATGGCGGACTTCCTCAGTCGACACACAGTAGACAGCGGAGAATGGGAGCTGCACCCAGAGGTGTTCACCCTCATTGTTCAGAAATGGGGTCTTCTTTACATCGACCTGATGGTGACAAGCACAACAGGAAGGTTCCGAGGTTCTGCTCTCGATGGAGGGAACCCTCTAGCTCTGGAGGTGGATGCAATGTCCATTCCTTTGTTATTCCCTCTGGCCTACATCTTTCCTCCCCTCCCAATGTTGCACAGGGTGTTACAGAAATTACGACTGGAGCATTGTCAAGTCATTCTAATTGCTCCATACTGGCCTCGCCAAGCTTGGTTTCCGGAGCTTCTGGATCTGTCAGTGGCGGAGCCATTCCGTCTCCCCTGCTTTCCGGATCTTCTTCTACAGGGTTACCTGTGGAAGGAGGATGTTCATCGTCTAGCCTTGTCGGCTTGGAAATTGAATCCTCAATATTAAGGAAGAAAGGGGTTTTCTTCTGGTGTGGTGGCTACTATGCTCAGTGCCCGCAAACCTGTTTCTTCCAAGATCTATCATCGTGTCTGGTCGACTTTCCTATCTTGGTGTTCTGACAAGGACCTGTCTCAGGAATTTGATCTGTCTATGGTCTTGGCTTTTTTGCAGGACGGTGTGGATAAGGGCCTCAGTTTGAATTCCCTTAAAGTTCAGACATGTGCTCTCTCTGTTTTCTTTCAGAGGCGCATTGCCATCCTGCCTGATGTCAAGGTTTTCTTCCAGGGCGTTGCTCATACTCGTCCTGCCTTCAAGATTCCTGCTTCTCTTTTGGCCATTCTTCAGCGCCCTCCATTTGAGTCTTTGACTACTATTCCTCTACATCTGTTGACGTGGAAAATGGCTTTTCTCCTGGCGATTGTGTCTGTCCGTCATGTTGCAGAGTTACATACTGTGTCCTGTAAACCACCCTATTTGGTGTTTCACAAGGACAAGGCTGTGCTTTGCACCTCTCAGGAGTTTTTCTCCCGAAGGTAGTTTCGGAGTTCCACATCAATCAGGAGATTGTGGTGCCCTTGTTCTGCCCTGAAACCCACCTCTGACAAGGAGAGGGATCTCCACTTGCTAGACATGGTGCGTTGTCTCAAGTTTTATGTACATCGCACTGAGGCTATCAGGCAATCAGATGCGTTGTTCATCATTCCTGTGGGTCCTAGGGCAGGAAGACCTGCATCCAAGGTGACTATTGCTTCTTGGATCAAGTGCGCTATTCGTAAGGCTTATGAGCTGAGGAAGAAGCCTGTCCCTTTCAGGGTCATGGCTCATTCTACTTGATCTATTGGGGCCTCTTGGGCTTACAAGAATCAGGCTTCTGCTGATCAGTTGTGCAAGGCTGCCACCTGGTCGTCTGTGCACACCTTTTCGAAGCATTTCCGTGTTGATGTACTGGCATCGGCTGACTCCAGCTTTGGGAAAATCCTGGAGGCAGTTTTGACTGTCTAGGATTTACTTTGCTTCTTGGAGCTTCCTTCACTTTTGAGCCCTGTTGGCTCTTGTTCAGTGTGCTGTGTAACAGTTGGGGTGTTGTTACCCCTGTTCAGTGTCCGTTGACACTTTGTTTTGTTGGGCTAGCTCTGATCCGATGGTTCATATCTGCTCTGGTGACTTTGGGGGCCTTGCGCCTGGTCCTTTCCTTACTTCCTACCTCTGGGAAACTTAATGGCTGGACATCCCAGAGTTACCAGTAACCTGTATTGGACGACAGAGAAAAGAGGATTTTAGTCTTACCTGTTAAATCCTTTTCTCTTAGTCCATACAGGTTACTGGTCTCCCACACTGTCAAGGGACCATGCTTGGCTCTCCTGTGGCAGACCGTGTGGGTCCTTCAGTGTCATGCTAACAGGAGTCTTCTTTCCCTTCTACTAACTAGTCAATAGTGTCTCAAATCTTACTGGAGCTGGTTGACTAGCTGAAGCTAGGGAAAGCAGGCTCCATCCCCTGCATACAATTCTAGAATTGTTCCTGCCTATAATTAAAGGGGTGGATCGCCTACCCAGAGTTACCAGTAACCTGTATGGACTAAGAGAAAAGGATTTAACAGGTAAGACTAAAATCCTCTCTTACTCAGCAGTCTCATGGAAGTTGGTGTGTTCACACAAGGCAATAGTGTCCTGTTTGAAAGGCTCCATAGCCCCACACAGGACCCTTCACACAGGCAACATCACCAATGCAGTATCTCTTTATGGGGTAGCCTGGTTGAAAGCAGCCTAAAGTATCAGTAATCTTTTGCTATTTAAAATATGTGTAATCTGATTTTACTGCTTGCAGATTTGTCATCCAAAGGTTAAACAGCTAACATTATTCTATGTCAAGTGAGTGATTATTCCAGTATGCAAAAATGGTATTATTACATACTGGATTACTCATTCATTTGACCTCTACACCACTGGACTAACATGGCTAAACCCCCCCCCAAAAAAAAAAAAAAAAATTAAATAAATATGAATATATGTGTGTGTATATATATATATATATATATATATATATATATATATATATATATAGCTATAGATATAAAATTACTACACCAAAGGAGAGCGCTAGAGACTGCACTATAAAAATATCAATTTAATACATCAACAATTATCATCCACAATACATATCATATATCACATGTATACACGCTAAAAATAGTAATACTAATCGCTCCGGAGCTAAAAAAACGTGCACTGATAAAAAAGAAGTAATGCAACAATGTCTCTGAACTGAAGATAAGTCTGTATATAGTAATGGCAATATCGCTAATCTATATCCCAATATAACGGAGATGTATAGTAACGCTCTATCAAGAGGCTACAAATATGGTGTCGCGGGCAGGTATATATCAAATTATCACCAATATGCCGACTGTGTAGTAGAGATGAATATCCCAATAGTAGATCCCGGCAATTCAAATATTCTACAATTGCCGTCTATTTCAATTGTAGAATATTTGAATTGCCGGGATCTACTGACTGTTGTGATATTAGGCGCTGTGATCACAGATTTGGTGGAGGTGTTGTATAGATATAGATATATCGATATATAGATATATATATATATAGATATATATAGATGTGTGTGTGTGTGTGTGTGTATATATATTTAGATAATATCTAATAAATTCCAGTACAGGTTTTGGTAAACACACCAAAAGAAAAAGAACACATTTAAAATTCTTGGAGTACAACCAATTTTGACCAAAATAGCTAAACACAAAAACTTAAAATATTATTGCGCATCCAAATTTAATCAGCATTAACTGCTTACTCTGTGGCATATTCCCTGCTTATCACCACTATATTAAAAATGAGTTTTTAGTCATAATATGGCCATAGTATGTTCTTCTTCATGCCACAGTACCCCATCATAGGCAGGCCCTAACTTTTACTAACCCTAATTTACTTTATCCTGAGAGCTAAATCTCTGTCCTCTTTACTCATTGATGGGGCTCAGAGACTCTGTGACAGGCTATATAGAGTCCATTGCACCTGGGGGTGGGAGGGGACCAATAGAAGTTTGTAAAAATTCCCAAAAAAAACAATTCCGGTCCAGATTCTTGTGTGCACACCAAAAGAAAAAAACACATTTAAAACTGGTGGAGTACAGCCAATTTTGATCAAAATAGCTAAAAGCAAAACACACTTAATAAATATATATATATATATATATATATATATATATATATATATATATATATATATATATATATATATATATATATAACTTTAGTTTGTATTGCACTCTATTGGAGAGCTGGAGTCACTGACTACAGTACCCCATAGTAATTGATTGGGACATCACTACCTAGTGACCAGAATTTTCATTAAAAAAAAAAAAATGATCTGTAATAACTTATTTTTAATTAAAATGAACCCAGCACGAAAAGCCTGACAACATATAAATATATTTTCATTCACCCTTTCAGTGTCAGAGGGCAACGCAATGCAAAGCAATGTATTGTGTACCCCCCGGCACTGAAAGGGTTAAAGTGTATGCCTTTGTATTAAAGCAGCAGTTGAGGAAAATGATTTAACCCATTTGGTGCTAGAGACCTCTCTAAAACATTGCTTAGCAATGAATCCTTTGAGTGCCGGAGGGGTGTGCAAAGCAATGTGTTGTACACCACTCTGGAACTCAAGGGGTTAAAATAGACTAATCTGGAATTTAAATATTGTAATGAAACCAGTTTTGGGGGAAAAGTATACAAAGTTGAAAGGCATTTTACTGTTGCCCTGTACTCAAGGGGTTAAGAATCCCAGTCCAGTTAGCTTTTAATTTCACTAAATGGCTTGTGTTATCTGCCAGTACACAAACAAAGTGAAGTACCCAATTCATCAATCAGCATCACAGCCAGCACAGCAAATGTCAAGATACTTCATTTCCATGACAGATCTGCCACTGACACAGTGCACAGAAGTACAGAGAATACACTGGAAACAATGCATATTCATAGCGCTCACAGTAACCGCAGCAGAAGAGACACAGAAATCAGCCAGTCTCTTCATGTCATTGAAGTATAAGCCGAGCTAGTCCTTATGACTCTGGACTACTGTGTTCTGTTCCAGCACTGAGAATGTTTGCTGATTCCCACATGATGAAGAGGAGACATTTGTATCTCCCAGAGTCATCCTCCCATCTATTCCATACCTTAAGTTTGTGTGTGTATATATGTATGTATTATGTATGTGTGTGTGTGGGTATAAAATATAATAAAGGGCTGGATTATCAGTCCAGGCACCCCTAGGCAAGGCATCATAGGATTAGTTACCCCTAGCCCCTCTCATGACCAACAAAAAATATAAGCGGTTGTCTGGGGCATTGGGATAGAGGTACATACAACCATAATTTATCATATCCTTTCTGTATATATCAAAGTGACCTAATCCTTTAGAGGTAAGAGAAGCAATGCTTTGGAGATCTCTAGCATCCAAGGGTCTCCCGGTCTTTAAAAGTCCCCACTGGGCCCTGGGCAACATAAAAAGTTGCCTGAGAAGTATTTATTGTATTGGAGACTTCACTATAATGCAGTAATAATTATGGATGGCAGTATAACACAATAGCAGCCGCCATTGCTTAGATGTCTGTGTATTGTTTTTCTGTGTACAGTAATTATGGGTGAGGAATTGGCAGGCATTATGACCATAAGCAGTAAGGTTGGCAGGCATTATGGCAAATGACAGGTTTGCAGGCATTATGGAATTTCTCGTTGGTCAGGGTGTTGGAAGAAGGGAAGGTTTATTGTGTTACAGTAATGCTATGTGTTTGTATACAATTTTGGGTAAATTCTACAGTTCGTTCTTCTGAGAATTCATAAACACAATGTTCTAGCATTAACAGTATTGTATAACCACAGCAACTTCGAACATTTTTCCAGGGTTGAAAAATGTAGGTCCATTTTTGATGATTATTTATTAAACCCCTTAAGGACCCATGACATGCCAGGACTATCATGGCAAAAATTCCCCAAAGGACCAGTGACGGTCCTGGCACCTCATGGATTTCAGGGCTCCCCGCTCGGCTGAACGCTGTTTGGGGAGCCCTGAATCGGATCATGAAAATAAAAAATAAAAGTCTCAGTGGTCCTTAACGGGTTAATCTGCATGATTGGGGAGCATTTCAATTTACTCAGACAGGACTGTTTTAACAGTGTTTACAAGTAGTCTGCTTAATGCTAAATCCATCAGTGTATCATGTCCTGTAATGAAGTTGTTAGTGACCTTTAGGTTTCTTCAGGGAGGATTAATACATCCTAATAATAACCCCTCTCCCACTTACCTCACTATGACCTTAAAATCACAATGGCCTCTATGATTTCTAACTTTGCTCAAAAGATAGTCTCTTCAGTCAGTCCTGGATGTCATGTCTGTGGTGGCAGACATGACCGCTCCTGGCAGTTTTTTCCAAAATGAAGCAGAGTGCATGAGAGTGCTTAACCCCTTAAGGACATGAGGGGTTCACAATGCATTGCGCACCCCTCTGGTCCTTAAAGGGTTAAGCTTACCATGTACAGTGAGCAGAGTTTGAGGTCTTGTGGTTCAGCTAGTAACTGTCATGTCTGCCTCAATTGACATGACATCCAGGTCTCAGTGGTGTAACAATAGGGGTCCCACCTGTGACCAGCCCATCACTCAAGGGGCTTGCCCCCCCCCCCCACCCGGCACCCACAACAGGCAACAAGCTGAGGTGATGATCTCCCTCTTCGGCACTCTAGTAATGCAGAGCGCTGGGAGATGACATTATCTCCCAGCGCTCTGCATTACTGAAGAGAGTATCACACAGGAGCTCCAGCAGTACAGAGGTCTGTGCAGAGGGAGGTGCAGACCTCTCCTGCCACGCTGCTGGACCACCAGGGAGGTAGTAGATGGAGATGGGGGGGGAATTGGAGGTGACCAATGGGGGGGCAATGTAGAGATGGCCAATGGGGAGGGCAATATGGTCGGGGGGGCCATAGAAATTTTTGCACAAGGGTCCGGTGGCTTCTAGTTACGCCTCTGCCAGGTCTTATTGAAGATGTTCTTATTGAACAAAGGCCTATTGGCAAAATTCATTAGGATTTTCTCTCCATAGTAAGGTATGGGTAGTTATTATTAGGAGAATTTTTTTCTTTTTTCAGTTTGGCTGTAATAGAAGCTAGTCACTAAATTCAGTGGACACTTTTTCCTTTAAGCTGAATATATATTGAAGCAAAATGATCAGTGTACCAAGTGACCTTCAAATTCCCACCACAGTTGTACTGTTTACTCTCTCCCATTCAGTCAAGGAATAATTTGCAGAAGAATGTCATCTCTCCTTTCCAGTCACTGTAAGCTGCTCATGTGGCTATGTTGAATCCATCTGATATCATTTGGCAGGATCTATAAATTCTTCAGTGAAAAAATATTTGGAAGAGAAGCTAAAAATTTATGTTTAAACATCGAGCGTGTGGAATTGGCTCTAATGACAAAAAAGGGTATTGTTACTAATAAATAACCATAGCTTGACAGTTCTCTTGGTTTGGATACAACTCACATCTTTTAGCTGGGACAAGTGTGGATGGATAAGTGCAACTGGCAATATCCTTTTTAAGTTTGCGATTATAATTATAATAGGGTTATTTTTCAGTGCTGTAAAGAACTTTTTGTACTGGCAAATGAGTCAGGTAGAATAGATAACTATCTAGGTCAGGGGTGGAAAATGAGACCTCCTTCAGCTGCTTCTGGGCTATAAATCCTAACATCATCCACAAGCAGTTTATAGTTCAGGACCAAATAGAGGGTGTCTTTTTGCTCCTGTCTTGCCTAGAGGTAGTCAGTTGTGAACAGCCCCTCAGCTGTGCCATGATACCCAATGAACTGGAAATCCAACCTTTCATTACATAATTGGTGTCATTAAAATGGAACTTTCATCTTCATAATATTGCCCCCAATACATTAGTAATATAGCAATAGGCAAAGGAATACTTGTATTATGCTGAATAAGTCCACATTATTGAAGTAATCCAGCTTCTTCAGTGCAGACGTCTTAGAGGAAAGTTACCTCTGAGTCTGCACTGTCTCTCCTGTGCACTGCCCAGATTGGTGGTGAAGTCCGTTGGTTACCTTAAGGTAACGGAAGTTGCTGCCTGCGCTTGCAAGAGAAGTTCTGTGCCCTGGATGCCTGCAGAAGAAGCTGGATTACTTCAATAACGTGGATTTATTCAGCATAATACAAGTATTCCTTTGACTAGCTCTATATTAGTAATGTAATGTAATGGGGGGCAATATTATGAAGATGAAAGTACTGCAGTAAAAGAAGTGTCAGATGAGTTCTATACATGGTTGCTCATGTAATGTAATTAGAGAAGGTATACATAAACTGGTGTGGTATTTTTCTGCATCCAGTAGCCACAGCTGCTTTTTATTTTTCCCACTGTGTCTCACCTAAACATCAGGATGGATGCATCTGTATTGGATCAATAAGCCAGCAGCACATATGATCCATAAGACGAAAGTAGACTAAAGTACACATTATGGTTACATGCAGAGAAGCGAGATCTGGCATTGCCAGTGCTTCTGTGGTCAAGGCATTAAGTGTAGAAGAACTTTCTTCAACCTTATGGGATGTAAGGACTTCTCGGGGGAGATGCATTAAGGCACGATAAAGATGTGATAAAGCGGAGATGACTTCTCCAGTGATATCACTTCTCCAATGCACTAAGATTTCTCCAGCTTTTAAGATTTTGGTGCATAGGCTTCATAGAGTAACATATGAACTGGAGAAGTTGTTTCCGCTTTATCATCCCTTTATCACACCTTAGTGCAGTGTTTCTCAACGTTAGTCCTCGGGGCACACCAACAGTGCAGGTTTTCTGGTTATTCCTGCTTAATCACAGGTGAGTAATTAGTGGCTCAGTCATTTTGATTGATTCACCTGTGATTAATTAGGGATATCTTGAAAACATGATCTGTTGGTGTGCCCCGAGGACTGGAGCTGAGAAACACTGCCTTAGTGCATAACCCCCCTCATGTTGAAAATAAAGTTGTGTTACACTGCAATGTAGTTGAGCTTTTTAAGCTTGTTAGCTCAATCCACAATGAGGGTTTGTATTATTGTTTCACTAGTTACTAATTTGGTAAATATTTTTTGTCAGGACAACCCATGTATTTTCCTTTTAAATGATTTACATGTCATCATCATTTATGGAGAACAGTTTATATATTTCCAGTTGTATACTAATTTGGCCAGTTTTTATTTACTAGTTTAGATACTCCAGCACTGGTCAATTTGGTTTCAACCCCTTATTTGCTAGAGTGGCTTCCTAGGATTACAGAGTACTTTAACCCTTTAACGACCCTTGAAGGTCCTGGTACGTCATGGGTAGATTTGCGTTAAGGACTCATGATGTGCCAAGACAGTCATGGAATTCAGGGCTCCCCGCGCAGCTGTACGCTGTTCGGGGAGCCCTGAACCGGATGCAGGAAAAAAAATGGTCCGTGGTCCATGCACTATTGGCCGTTCTTAAGGAGTTAATGTTTTATATGTGTTTAGACTTACTCCTTTGAGTACTAGAGGGGAATCCTACACATTAATCTGGAATGAGTTTGAAATTCCTCTGGCATTCAAATGGCTAAGGGTATTTCCCAAGAAATACAACAGTGGATGGTGGTGGAGGAGTGATGACTTGGGGTGAGATTAGGGGTGGCCGGAGCTGTAAATTTGGTCCTGGGAACTACTTTTATCGTTCTGCAGTAATGGATCTCAGTGTTGTCCCCCAGAGTGCACAGACAGGTCAAATTTTTAGGATAACCCTTCTGATCACTGGTGGGTAATGAATGGCTCAAACATTGGGATTGATCTACCTGTCCTTACATAGGGATAGCCATAAAACCTGACCTGTTTGTGTGACCAGAGAACTGGAATTGAGAATTGCTGATCTAAGTCTCTCCTTCATTCAAAAGGCTATTACAATGCATTGCAAATCAATGTACTGCCTTCCCCTTGGCTGTCCCTTTAGGCTAAGCAGAATACGTATTGGAACATCAGTGAGGTGAGGAACACATTGCATAGCAGTGCGTTGCCCACACCACTGGCAATCAAAGGAGCAGGCGTTTGGCATTTTTACCCCCTCTACAATGTGTTGCTTTAGGTTTTTTAGCAAAGTAATATACTTGAAAACCATTGTGCAATGGCAAGCTAATCGGCTTTCTTTTGGGCTTGTCATTTTGGACTCTGTAGTAGAGAGTATACAGTTTACATCTCCAGTGTACCATGGTCTGAATAAAATAATTTTAAAAAGTATGTAAATCGAATTCAGCACCATGGACAGGAAGCATGGCTGTTGTGACTTACATTGCAAATATGCAATTCGCTAACAGGATTTTGTGTCCCATTTGCTCCTGTGTGCTATGGTGCATATTTCCCAGTGGGTGAAAACATTTTTGTTTCCTTGCGTAATCGCACACTAAACAAATTTAGTTTGCGTTACAGAGAATTGAAATCTGTCTGTATTCTGAACTAGCCACTTTTTGATTAAATAAATAGTTTTTGACAAATTAACGTTTCTGTTTTGGTGACGCAGGTGTGACACTTTATGCTAATGGTTTTTACTTGAAGCCACACGCTTTGTTCCATATTCTACTAGAAATGCTGTACCTAGATCAGGGGTGGGCATCCAAATGACCTCCAGCTATTGTGGACTACAACTCCCACCATCCCTGCCAGTCTGTTGCTAGCAAGGGATGATGGGAACTGTAGTCTGCAACCGATGGGGTCTCAGGTTTCCCAACATCGGTCTACTCTAGATGAATTCATAGCACAGTAATCCGTATGCACAGAGGAAACGGAAAACCTATTACACCATAGCAATGTGTTGGAGACTTATCTAGCACTGGTGGGGTTAAAAACCAATTTAAATTGGTGATAATCTTGGGAAATTATTTTTTATTACCTATGATGGATTTGGTTTACTCCAGATTGTCTTCCCTTTTCTATTGTATGCAAGGCCCAGTGTGTGTGGTAATCTGGGCTCAGCACAGAAACAAATTGGCCATGACTCCATCAAATGAAAAACGCAAGAAGGAAGATGAGGGAAGCCCCTTATAGTGTAGTAGATTGAATGAGAAGATTGAAGTTGTA
Source organism: Rhinophrynus dorsalis (assembly GCA_037306005.1). Lineage (NCBI taxonomy): Eukaryota > Metazoa > Chordata > Amphibia > Anura > Rhinophrynidae > Rhinophrynus > Rhinophrynus dorsalis. The sequence continues at coordinate 113,444,179 of CM074718.1, forward strand.
TAGAATAAATGGGTATGAACAATGTAAAAATGCTACCACCTATTTGACAGCACACTGTGCTTGTGAGGGATACTAAGGCTACCCTCACACAGGTACACAAGGATCACTTTCCTGTATTCTGAAGAATGGAGTTCTAACTGGACCACTGATGAAGTATTTGCAAAATACAGAAGAAAAGGACAGAAGGACACTTTTCAGTATCCCATTGGATTTCAGATCAAATGTGAAACGTGTATAAAACACAAAACAGTACTCACATCAATAGTACAGATTGGCAGTAGATCAATAAGCCAGTTAATAGCCCACAGGGATTACTGGTCTTAGTCCTTCCTGTGATGGGACCCAAACAATTGTGTTATATATCCACTGATCAGGTACATAGAATAATTGAGCAGAATATAGAAAGTGTAGTAAAAAAATCTCAGGAAGTTCATTCCACGATTAAAAATATGTATACATATATGCTAACATTAAAAATCCCCAATCGTATCCTCTCCCATTGGTCACTTTCCACATTTAAGCCCAGCCAGGCTTCCATTCCCTGCCCGTTCCCTGAGCTTCTTACTTGTGTACTTGATCACTGCAGTGATATCTGACCTTCTGGCTCGCTTGATCACTCCAATGTTTCTGATCTTTTGGCTACTTGTCTTGGCTGACCATTCTAACTTCTGGTTTCCTGATTCCCCCCTCTCCTCATCTTGCCTTCTGGTCCTGGTTCTACATGGTTCCCAGTTACTCCCATCCTGGTCACACCTTGGCTCAGCTGGGGTGGAACTATCTGGTTTCACAACCAGCACCTTTATCCAGCTTCAGCTGCAGCAAGGAAGTATCTGGCATATTGTCACCGCACCCAAGCATCAATCCCAAGCTTTGCACTCCAGAATACAACCAGTCCCGAGGCTACAAGGGTCCTTACTTCCCCCTGTAGTGACACAATGTCTAACACAAATCCTCTTTAAACTTACCTAGAGGTGATAGGTCCACTTTAACTCCTATCACACTGGCTCAATACAATTAAGTGACTTACATATATTGCCCAATCGAGTGTGGCTTCTCCATTAATTTTACTGTGTGCAAATCCATAAACTGAAAAGCTCACATTTTTAGCAAATACAGCTGCAAACCAGGGCCTGTTTAAAAAAACAAAACAAAAAAGTGAAAATTAGAATTTGTTGTAACATGGACTTTTAATAAACTGTCATAATGTGAAATGGACCTTGATCATAAGAAGCAGATGATTCCCAGGGATATAGTCCAGCATTCCAGTACTACACTTTCTTCTCAGAAATTCTCTGGCCAGGCATTGAATTCCCAGAGGAAGAAACATGTTTATATTTTCCAAAAAAAGTCAATGGTTTGTGCATCTGCTATATTAATAATTCACAGAAAATCAGTATTGCATTTTCTGGCAGTGTTTGGCAATATGAGTCCTCTTAAATTACTGTTGGCCTACAGCTTCCATCAGCCACAGCCAGCCAACAGCCATCTGAGGATGATGGGTGTGGGAATCCAACTGCACAAGGAGAGCCTGCAGGCTTTTTGATGACATTTGGGGGAGATGAGCTAAGGGCAAATGGTATGGCGATGTGCTGAGCACATCTCCTTGGCAATATAGACACACATTGCCATATGCACTAAGGATTAAGGATGCAAGGAGGGGGGTTATTAATTGGTATCAAAGGTTGGCATACTGCTGGAGATATGTAAGGGTTGCATTCCTTTATTCACATGAGCCATTGCTGATTTAGTGACTGCAAATCGTAAACCTGTCAAAGCCATGTCAGATTCATGGCAATGTTGGCAGATTGTGGTGGATTTATAGGAATATGATGGGAAGGACATCTTTTTCCATATTGCGTATATGCCATCCACACAAATACACCACCATATCACCATCCTGGCCCCTTATCAACCTTTAGTGCCTCTCCCCCAGGATTCAGAACACATTTTAGGTATTGTTAATATTCCTTTTTTTATTTACTGGAGAGTTTCCTGATCCTCTGGTGCATCTCATTCATAGCCCTAACAGAAATTCTAAACAAAGTGTAATGTCACTGGGAAAGGAAATTGTGATTGTTCATTAGTGATATTTTGTCCATATCTTTGTTGTGTCTCACATGATTATAAGGAAATATAGAGATAACCTTATCATTATGAAAAATATGTTCTAGGACTTTTCCGGATAAGTTAAAATATGGGTAATACCACTGATAAGAGGGATTTTTTTAATTGAAAAACTAGTGTAAAAGCCTGTGTACACGGGCCCAGCATTCTGTGAGTTAGGGCAGTCTCTACTGCACATAACTGCATCGGACAAACATACATCTGGACTTTTATAGGATGACACTTTTATTTCAAAAGGAAATTCTGCATTGTGGTTTCCAGGTGGTGCCTTTCGTTTAATTTACCTTGGGGAACCATAGTCTATGACCCCAGCTTCCCCAGAGACTTTTTTTTTTTTTTTTTTTTTAATACTCTTGCTGTTTATTCCATGAATGTCAGAGTGTGGAGCAGTGCACTGCATTGCAATATGAGTGTACCCCTCTCATTGAAAGAGACTGAAAAAAATACTTTTGACGAGTAGGCATAACCATGTTTTTAGTCAGCAGGAAAGTACTTCTATATCTGGAGATAAGCTTGGGACATTGGGAAGCTGTATAAATTATTAGTAGAATATTGTTTACTACATATTCTATTTTGACTTCTACTGTGCTTTTCCCTTCTGGTATTTTGAAGTACTTTTTCACTTTGCGAGCAGTTGTACAATCTTGCCTATGCTTGGGAGTATTACAATCAGCTGTAACCTTGTTTTCCCCATGGCAGAACGTAAAAAAGGAAAAAAGACATGCTGTGGTTTTTACATTTGTAATTTTAGCATAAAGTTATGTAACTTGGAATGATTTATACTCATATTCTGAAAATCACTCAGTACCTTAAAAGGCTTTATGTTTTATGCACGTGAAATGAAATGAAAGAGATGTCTCAAAAGGTTGTGACAGTTTTAAAGTGTCTTGTGGTGAGCAATGTGCTGCTCATCACTCTGGTATTCAAAGGGTTAATATCTGAGAACCAGAGGTTGTGTAACACCTTTCAAAGTAATACATTGTACACCCCTTACAACACCTTTTTAAAAGGTTAACCCTTTATATTATGTTTTTGATATTTCAGTGTTGCAATGTAGATTTTAGTCATATTTTTTTCTCTGAAATACAGCAAGCTGTTGGACTAGAAAATAACGGGGTGTTTCCTTGTGCTGACATCATTAAATGTGTACATCATTTTTTCCCATAAAGCTTTGGGGCAAGGTACTTCTGAATCAATGGTGTGCTAGTTGATTTTACTGTGGCAGCAGATCCTTTCTGATCTTCAAATGACTAATGAATGTATATAATATATATTTACATGTAACCATTCGTACTGTGAGTATAGTTTACTATATGTATGTATCTATAATATATGATAGGTGTATATATAATTTAATTTTTAAACATTATTGATACTTTTTTGTATTTTCTCTCTGGTACCTGACCTGATTAAGACAGAGCAGTAAAATGTGTAACCTGTGCATGTATTTTTCTTAATAATGTTAGTTTACCCTTTTGAGTTTACTTGCTACCTCAGTGAATTGGCTGTCTCTCCTTTGCATAAGCCCTCTCAGAGCTGGTGAGGACAGGGTAACATCCAGACTTTGAAACTCCTAGCCATAGAATAGTAAAAATAAATATTCGTATCTACATTTGTGGGCTTCATTGACCTTCTCTTTGCAACACTTTCAACACTTTCCTCCTTTATGCAAAACTAAGTGCTGAGTTGAAGTTGACTAAGGCTTTCTGGTATGTTAATCCCAACTAATAGGTATTAAACACCATCTGGCTATAGAATTGTTACTGGAATCACACACATGATGAAATCATAAGGTAACAGTTACGGATGGATTTCTTTTTGTATTAAACCTCTTTATTGTGATGTACAATGCAAGTCACTCATTTCTAGACGGGATAATCCTTTCGTGCAGAAAGGAGAAGGAAATCACCCTGTATAGGATATTATGGTTCATTGACCTTCATGATGCAGGTTAATGGGATATTTTTAATGACCAACTGCACTACAGGGTACAAACCCAGTTCCTAAATATTGATATAAATAGGACTTCTTACACTTTGGGTGCTAGAGAGGTTTACAATGTGTGGGGATTTCTCTACCATTCAAGGGATTAACCCTTTGAGTGCCAGAGGGGTACACAATGCATTGTACCCCTCTGGCACTCAAAGGATTAATGTATAGTAATGTTTCACAATAAAAACCGCTCCAATTAATCTTTATAATTAATCTTCATAGTATTTGGGCCATGGAGTCAGAGTTGTAGTTCAAGAGTAATTGAATAAGTATCCCCCCCGCCCCTTTTACTGATGGAACACTGTTCACCCCAGAGCAGCAAGACTGTCCAGATGGATTGCAGAGAGGGACAATCTTCAGAGAGCATAAGGAAAAACCTGTTAGGGGGGCAGGGTTTTCATTGTTCTCACAGTAAGAAGATTATCCTTTGCTGTGAGCTGTCTGGTCCAGGACCAGATTCCACATCTGAGGGGAGGTGGCTTACACTAGGTAAAAGGGGCGGGAGGGGGATATCATTGAATTACCCTTGAAGTACAACTCTGACAGTATTGAAATAACACTCTCAATGGTTCAAATACTATGAAGATTAATTGGAGCTGCTGTATTTGTGAAACATTACTATCCCTTTAAAAGCCCAATTTAAATGAATTTGTACCCCAATGCTACAGAATTACTTCTGTGTAGCTTCTTGAATATGGCCCAAAGTGTTTAGATATTTATACAGTAGAGTAAGAGACATACAAAAGCAAATCAGGCTACAATACAGCAGTCCTAAACACGGAAGCTTGTGTACTGATCGTAACAGAGTAATTCTGGGGGAGCTCCACCATATGGGGACAAATAAACTCTCTCCCTGATTAAATGGGGGTTTTATCTTCTTCAATTCTGCAGAAGTTTTCAGTGCAGAGTGAAGAAATCAATTGGGAACTGTATAGCATTCAAGGGTTAAAAGCCATATTTAACCCATTTTAATGCTAGAGGGGTGCCAATGCATTGTAAGGTATTGGACAACCCTTGGCACTTGAAAGGTTTAATCTATTTTATGGGAATTTTGGTATTTTTTTTTTTTAATTTATTTTTATTTATTTATTTGTGGAGTTAGTTTACCCCAGAATTGTTCCACTTTATTAGATCATTAGTTCATGCAAACTGAATTTTGTTAAACCAAAAAAACTGCCAAATGTTGTTTAACCCTTTGGATGTCAATAAGCTCTCCAACGCATTTCAAATCAGCCTCTCTAGCATCATAGTAAAGTAGTTGATGAGGCTGAAAAAAAAATCTGCCTTTGCTGTATCACCTTTATGGATCCAGAGAACAGAAAGAGAAACATATTTCTAATTAAGCCTCAAGTGGGTAAAAAAAAATCCAAAAGGCAGTCAGATATCGATCTGGATAAATATCCTATCTGCATTGAAACCAACTGTCACAATTCTCAGTCTTGTTCTAAGCTAGAAGAGTAACAGTCTGCTTTATCTATAAGCACATCTTCCTGAGGCAAAGAATTCTACAACCTTACTGGCCGTACTGACAAAAAAGCCATGCTTTTGTTTTTATGCAGTAAGCCAAAATTAAGTATGAATCTAAACAAAACGTAATGCTACTTCACCTTTTCAGAAAATAATTCTCTGATTTGCAAAAATTCCTGTTATCTTTGCCATAGTAGAAAGCAATCCAATGGCCTCTCCACATTTTATTCCTGCATATGCAAACAGCTATGAAATAATTGTGATAAACAGCTGGGCCCTTTGCGTGAGGCATTTGTTTCCCATGAATCATAATCATTAAGTCGAATAACTGTGCAGTCAACAGTGCAAATGTCTTCCTTGTTACTTTTTATCCATATTCCGCATTAATTCTCCTTCATTACACAACTGCAATGTTGGCCGCAAATTCACAGTAACAATGATGAAAACTGCTAGTGTTTAAGCTAAAGCTCCCGGCCACTCATTAACTACTCAGAAACATTCCGTACAGCTGTAAACACAGGAGAATGTTGTTATCAAGTGCATGGGAGATACTGGGCTACCAGGAATAGCTCGCAAGTGTGTGGCAAAGAATAATATGGATCTCTGATATTTGTTACAGTCTTTTATAGTCTCTTGGTTTCTTGCTGAGTGCCGTTGCTTTGCAATGTGTTGCATACCCCTCTGGCATTCAAAGGGTTAACACCTTGTATGTGAGAGAAAGCAATGTGTTGGAGACAGTGAGACTCGTATCAAGGAAAAAATAAAATATTCATACAGATATAAAATGCTGTCTAGTGTAGCGATTCTTGGTGTAAAGTCCTTGAGGCACAACTGTATCAAGATTTTAGGATATGCCTAATTTAGTTCAGGCAGCTCAATCATCATGATTGTACCTTTGATTTCTCCCCTGTGATTAAGCAGGGATATCATAAAAAGCTCACCTGTTGGTACATCCTGAGGACTAAAATTGAGAGACCCTGGTCTACTGCTTTTATAACAATGGACTTTATTCATCTGAGCTGGAAATGAAATGAGTTCCATTACTGACTAGTTTTCTGGTCACAGATGGCTCAGAAGATCAACGTAAAACTAACTGCAAAGTGTTATGCAGCACTTCATGATCGCAATGATGGCAAAGGTAAGTGTACTTGTTTTGATAACTGCCCCCAAAATTATTCCTCAAGTCCTTGCTTATAGGTCTTATTTTTGACCTTTTTGAGTAATAGTGAACATTCCAGCTCACAATGAAAATGTCTTGTCAGTTTGTTTCTTTATCTTATACAGCTCCTTTCTCTCTCTCTGCACACATTCTTTCTCTCTCTCTTTCCACACTTCTTCTCTCTCTTTCTCTTTGCTCCTAATCCCACCATGAGATCAATGTCTGCAAATCCAACAGGAGAGAGATTTGTGGCAGCTGACTTAACAAAATGTGAATGGGAAATTAAATTTAAATTGCTGTAAAATCTAAACAAGGTGATTTAAGCCACAAACCCAGGACAAAGAACACCTTCTATAATGGAACAAATTATACATTTTCAATGGGGTGGATGAAAATGTTCACCCCACAAAGAGAAAAATTAGAGAATCTGAACTTTTCACCTTCTGCGGCAATATCAAAGTAAAATGCAGTTATATCATTTATACAGCCTTGTGAAAAAGAAAGTAATACCCTCTTTGAATTCTGTGGTTTTACATATCAGGACATAATAACAATATCAGGACATGACATCATAATCTGTTCCTTAGCAGGTCTAAAAATTAGGTAACTACAACCTCAGATGAGCAACAACACATGACATATTACACCATGTCTTGATTTATTTAACAAAAATAAATAAAGCCAAAATGGAGATGCCATGTGTGAAAGTACACCTTATGAATCAATACCTTGTAGAACCACCTTTAGCAGCAATAACTTGAAGTAATTGTTTTCTGTATGACTTTGTCAGTCTCTCATATCGTTGTGGAGGAATTTTGGTCCACTCTTCTTTACATCGTTGCTTCAGTTCATTGAGGTTTGCGGACATTTTTTTATGCACAGCTCTCTTATGGTCCCGTCACAGCATCTGAATCCGGTTAAGGTCTCAATTTTGACTGGGCCATTGCAAAACTTTGATTCTTTTCTTTTTCAGCTATTCTGTTGTAGATTTGCTGGTGTGCTTGGGATCATTGACCCAATTTCAGGCAAACTTTAGCTGTCGGACAGATGACCTCACATTTGACTCTAGAATAGTTTGGTATACAGAGGCGTTCATGGTCTACTTAATGACTGCAAGCTTCCCAGGTCCTGTGGCTGAAAAACAAGCCCAAATCATGGCACATTCTGCTAACGTCCAGCCTTGTCCCACTGCACTGGCATAGAGAGCACATCACATCCTGAATCTATTTTTTTTTTTTTGGAGGGGGGAGATGATTAGCAAAAAGGAGGATACACGGGGGGGCTGTACATGTGGTAATTTTTGTGGGGAAAATCAACATTGCTGGGTGTCTGAGACAATTCTAGAGCAGTGGTTTTCAACCCGTGCCCTCAGTGGCTACTAACTGAACCTCAGATCAACACACTTGTGTTCTAGCAGGGAAATTCCTAAGTCCTGGCCTGTTGGTGGCCACTGAGGGCATGGGTTGAGAACCTCTGTTCTAGAGGGAAAAATACTTTTATTCCTTCTCTGTTTGAATCGTGATTATTTATTTAACCCCTTAAATGTTAGAGAAGTCTCAAATGTCAGGTTGACACACTTATGAAATGTTCTGTTTAAAAACATTGTTTCAGAATGTATTTATTGACTGCGTACACCATATGTTCTGTGTGCTTCTAGGTAATGTGCCAAGCGACAGAGCAGACACACTGATGCCAGAAGGGACTAAAACTAAACCAATGACACCAGCTACTCCATGAATTAATGAGGAGCTGTATTTTCAGTGTTTTTAATGAGGCCTCATAGTGAGCTAATTTTCAGCCTACAATATCCTCGCCCAGCCATGGGCAGAATATAAATGTGTCTATGATGGTAGGTGATACACAGTTGCACACTAGGATGGAACTGAAAACACTAGTCCCTTGTCTGTACTGCACATTTACACACAAATTATGCAGCTAATTAATTAGTAAATTAATAATTTATTTTCTCAGTTAATCATTTTGAATCTTATAATCTACTGTCCGCTCTATGATTTGGAGTAACCTCTTGAGGACCGGAGGGGTGCGCAGATTAAAAACCCTTCATATGTCATTTTATTTGTTTTCTAATGTACTTCAGACAAGTTTTTTTTTTTTTTTTTTTTTTTTTTTTAAGTTCTATTTATTTTCACATGACTGTACAACTCTGTTATACACTACACTCTCCTGTACGGGTAGCGGCATTATAACCTTGCGGCTCTGCTTGTATAGGGCCATCAAGGGTTTCTTGCCCCACCTTCTTCCTGGGTCATCTCATTCCTATTGGCTGTGGAGTTGGGTATGATGTCGGAACTCACATCACCAGCTCTATACTTTTAGCCAGTGGACATGTTAGGTATTGGCTGAGGCGTCTTAAGTCCCAAATGTTGATGCTGTCGTGGGGCGTGTATTGGTTTAATGCACTGCTTATTTCCCTTATAGTTTACTTGATGGTATTAACACTGGTATATGTGGGACCAAGCCCTAGGTCTATTGGGAACCTGGACTGTACATTTAGAATTCCTCTATTTCCAAGTGTGGACGTACAGCAGTTAAAGGAGTACTGACACCTAAAAATGATATGGGTTGATACAACTTTTAATATAGTTTACTTAAAACTTGTATATGTAAAAAATATTCACGTCCCTAAGATACAATCCAAAACTTGCTTTTTTACTCACGTGTAAGACATGTGGTGTTACTTTAATAACCTTTGTATTTGCCCCAGCCTCATTGTTTGTATTTATTGCAGGCATTGGTGATCTTGAGAAATATTTGCACATAGAATTTCGCTGGTGCCTTAACCCTTTGAGTACCAGAGGGGCAGGCCCAGACTGGCCATCGGGCGTGCCGGTCATTTGCCCGGTGGGCTGGTCTGGGGCCGGTCCGGTTGTTAAAAAAAAATAAATAAATAACGAACGCCTGCCGCCATTGTTCCCCCCCATGGGCTGCTCAAAAAATAAAAATGGACCGCTCAGTCTTAAATCCCCGGACCTATTTTTTCTCCCTGTCCAGGCCTGCAGAGGGGTATCCAGCACATTACTTTGCAATGCATTGAATACAACTTTTGCACTTAAAATGTTAAGAAAAGCTGAGAACGTAGTTTATCCTTACACTTATAGTCCATATTTCATTTAGTTTTTCTCATTCACTTTCCATTACAGTTTTCATGTTATTCTGTAAAGTCAAATCCTTCCATGCCAATAATCCACATTTCTCTGGAGATCATACATCAAATGGGATTGATGCAAGACTCTGGCAAGACACTGAAATAACAAAATGGCTTCCGAGTAAACATGCATTTAGTAGTTTCAACCTTCTTTCACGTGAAGCATGCTTTTATAGATACATCTTTTCATGGAGAAATACCTTTGTGGAATGTCTTTTATCCAGGAGAATCCTTTATCTTCTTTGTAGGTAGTCTGTTTCCCACCAGTCTCAGATTTGTACATACACGTAGATTGGACATGAAGGCCAACAGTACTAGTAATTAGAGTCCTGTGTATATAGTGTTTGTCTATCGATACAGGCTACACTTGACTTCATTCTGATTTACATAAGGAGACCAAGGAATTCTTAAGCACTCTCTTAACTTTCTTGGAGTACCTTTAACTCATTCTTTGATGGAATGACTTAAATGTAAAAATGAGCATTCAGAATCTTTGAAATTTAACATAATACAAATTTGGTGTTTACTTCATTTTATATAAATACAGTGGTTGAAATCTACCAATCTGCCAGTGCAGTTCTTATACTGTTGCGGGTCTTTTCATGGTATGCACTAGATCTTATGATTGCTTTAGTGCATATACTAGGGCTCACACTTGGGGTAGAGATGCACTAAGGTGTAATAAAGAGGAGATAACTTCTCCAGTGATATCACTTCTACAATTCCTATGTTATTCTATGGAACCAATGCACTAAGATTTCTCCAGCTTTGGAGATGTTAGTGCACAGGTTGCATAGAAGTGATATCACTGGAGAAGTCATCTCCAATTTATCACCTCTTTATCGCACCTTAGTGCAATCCACAATTGCCTCTCTTATAGCATGTGCAGGAAAACAGAGGAGGGCAATTCCAGTTTCCTCTGCACCTTGATTGTACAGAATGTAATACAAGGAGCAGAGAAAAGGAACTCCACAAAATACCCATAAACTTCCCCACTGACCTCCCCTTGGAAGAAGTGGTGTTTAGCGATATATGAAGTTTAGTAAATTGGGGTTAGTCAAATACTGCACTAAGAAATTGGTTCTTGAGCCAAAGAAGAAATTGAGCGATTTGGGGGCAAATCGGCTGCACCAGAGGGGACAAGTAATCACTTCCTTTTACTTAAATGAATATTTTAATCCATTAAATGCTAGTGATTTCTGAGCAGAAAGATTTGGATAAAGGGAGTGAATGGAAGGAAAAGTAGCAGATGAGGTTTAGTATAGATAAATGTAAGGGTTTGCATTTGGGTTATAGAAACAAACATGCTATGTATACACTAAATGGGAAACAACTTGGGTAATCCTCATCAGAGAGAGATTTAGGAGTCACTCAGCTGCTGCAAAGAGCAAATAGGGTCTTGCACAAAAAAGGGGTATAGAGATGCAAAAATAATTCTACTGCTATATAAATCCTTGGTAAGGCCTCATCTAGAATATGGAGTGCAGTTTTCCGCACCAGTACTTAACCCTTTGAGTGCCAGAAGGGTACAGAATGCATTGCATTGCAATGCGTTCCATACCCCTCTGGCACTCAAAGGGTTAAAAAATACATTATTGAACTGGAAAAAGTGCTGAGACATGCAAAAAAACTGATAAAGGGATCGGAGGATGTGAATTATAAAGAGAGACTAGCCAAACTGGGTTTGTTTACATTAGAGAAGAGATGTCTAAGGGGTGTTTATGATTGTATTGCCCATGAAAAAATTTGTATTCAAAAGAACTCTCCAAGAAACTAGCTACTCAAAGAGCTGAGCAAAGAACAAGAGGTCCTCTATTTTTTTTTTTTTTTTTTACAGTAAGGGCACTAAAGTTATGCAATTCTTTGCCTTGGGATGCTGTTCTTTCTGATGCTGTAATTGTTTTCAAAAAAGTAATGGATACCAATCTATCACAAAACAATATTGAGAATAACGACAGTTGGCTACACAGCAGATAGGTTGTTGATCCAGGGAACTATTTGACTGCCATTTTGGAGTCAGGAAAGAATTTTTTTTACTCACTTGGAAATGGCTTCAGGGGTTTTTTTTTGTTTGTTTTTTCCTATGGATCAACAGGGGTGATTATGGCATGGTCTGAACTTGATGGCCACATCTTTTTTCAGCCTCATCAACTGTGTTACTTTGTGTGTAGATCCATTCATAGCACAGTTTGTGGTAATATTGCATCACACAAACTTGCACAGAGACGTAGATTTTGAAGGCGGATAAGAACCTGCTGGCACATTCACTCTGCCCATTTTACTGTCAAATTAAAATGCAGTCATAAATACTACTCAGAATAGATTTGTCTATCGTGGGCATTTTTGAATTCCCTAACAGTGTTCTTCCCTACCACCTCTGCTGGGTGTCTGTTCCATGAGTCTGTCACCTTTTTTTTGTAAAGCAGTACGTACATTGCTTCTGAATTTTCCACCCACTAACTTTAGGTTGAGACCTCTCTTTGCAGTTAACCCTTTGAGTGACAGAGAGGTATCCAACGCAGTGCATTGCATTAAACTTACCCCCTCCCTCCCCTTTTAAAGACGTCAGCTCTGTAGCCAACAGATTGAGATCCTGGTCCCGGGACCGGACAGCTCTTCAGCAGAGCCAAAGTAGAGTTGTCTACAAAGAAATTCTTCATTAGAACGGTCTACAAAGTGTGCCTCCCTCCTTTGTGCCTTCTTTGTAGATAACGCTACTTTGGCTCTGTTAAAGAGCCGTCCGGGACCAGGATCTCAATCTGTGAGCTAGAGTGCTAACATCTATAAAAGAGGCAGGAGGGGAAATCTTTAAGTTTATAACTCAAAAACTAAAAATCTTAAAGGAACCGGACTTACATCATTTAACTTTTTTTTAATAGGAACAATATTCAACTTCAAATAAGTTACTGTCCCTTTAAACAGATGTGCATTACTTAGAATAAATAGAATAAAATGCCAGACGATGTCACCATCAAGTAAAGCTTCATTTCCTAAATGAATTTATACTACAAATGTCAAGCACAACATATTAGCAGTTTTTACCTCTCTTTAAAATAAACCTTTTATGGTGATGTTTGCACACAACCTCAATATGCAGACACATATATGTCTAGGTTTTTTTCAACCATTTGATTGTCAGAGGCCTGGCCAGCACATTGAGGAGACATGCACTCTCTTTGAGTGCCAGAGGGGTGAGCAATGCGTTACCCTCTGGCACTCAAATGGTTAATGGAGAGTACGTGTCCTTAGTCAGCAATTGCAGCAACACTCCCATTAGTTTTCCTCAAAATGTATTTTCCTATTAATTCCTTTGATGCTAGATGCACTTCCAGCACATTGTTTCACAACGAGGTACAGATCCCTCCAGCATCCAAGAGGTTAAGTGATATTCCCCTTTAATGAATCCCTAGCTGTCACACATTGGTACAGATTAAGTGTCCCGTAAATATGCAATTCCAAAGCCTATAAACATTTTACTTGCAAACCATTTTATTTCAAAAACAGTGACCCCATTCGGACATGCAAAGCACCAAGAAGTATTTTTATCTCCCTAAGCAGCCAACTTCCAGACTCAAAGCAGTCTCCTTCACCCTCTCCTCCCGTCGTGCTGCATTTTTCAAATTCATCCATCATCAGCCTAGGCTTAATGAGTCAACTATGTTAAGTATACCTCACAGAGAGAGCTGTTTTTAGATTTAAAGAGATCTTCTCATCACCGCTGTCACTGGGTCACTTAGCATTGATGGAATGTTTGTGATTGGCATAAAAATATTAAACTTGTTAATCAGCTGATTTAGACAGTGTGCCATTGAATATGTTAAACATGGTATGGATATTATTAAAGTAGTTGGTGTCCCAAACTGGGTAATGCCATAGTAAAAGTGTGAAATTATGTGGGACATTTTTTAGATATATAGGGGCTGTATATACAAAATGAAAGAGGAACAAATAGGGTGACCACATTTCAATTCTGCCATTCAGGGACTCTGCAGAGAGAAAAGCACACCGCAGAGTTCTAAACCCTAAACAAAAAGTGTTGCCTGTGATGAACTACAAGAAACTGTACAGCAAGCCTAAAGCCTTAGATTAGCATTACACTACAACAAAATTGCGCTGCAGGTCCTGATTGATGTCCATATCAATGCTCATTTCTCTCTCTAGTATTTAGAGCTCTATCTGGAAGCCATTTTCCTGGAGCCCAGCAGAAACATTGCTTTGTAACAGTAGTCTATGGACCGTTCATCTAGCGTTTAGACCTGAGTTCAGGATCTTCATTCCCGGACATTGTACTGTCCCAGAAGGGGGCTTCCCGAGACAAGGGATAAACATTTAAAATCCATGACTCTCCCTGGCAATACGGGACATGTGGTTACTCTAGGAGCAAATATGTTGCAAGCCAGCTCAATGTAGGGAAGAAATGAAATGTCCATTAATCTTAAATATGGCATTAACCCTTTGAAGGCTAGAGAGGTTTCTCTTGCATTCAAGGTTTAAAATGCTACTTTTTTTTTTTAATTACCCATTTAAATCGTTGAGACATTTTTGGTGCAACCCAGTGGGTCTCAACTTTTGTGTACAAGCGATTCCACTGAATAAACTGAAGTAATGGGGAATAGTGGAGCAAGGCGCTTGAGACACAATATATGTGTGATTCTGTGAATACCATTTATATGTATAGAAGGTTTAAATGAGTCAGAATGTTTTCTATTCAGTTTTTTCTGAACAGTATAATATTGCCCCTTCTATGAAAACAATAACTTATAAAATGATCTGTTAACTAGTGAATGCTACACGTCTAACATTTGCAATTCAGTTGGGTGCACCGTGCACGCCAGTAACGCGGTGGATAATTTCACACCCACTCCTGTGAAAGTCACCTCCTCAGATTTGTGGCATGTGACCAATATCTGCCCCCCTGCCACCCCAGGGCAGGATGAACAGCAAACCAGAAACCACTTAGATTTATACATGTATATTTATATTCAGATATATTTAACCATTTGAGTGCCATTGCAATGGGTTGGATATCTCTCGCTGGCACTCAAAGGGTTTACATTAGAATGTTAACACGTTGACTGCTAGAGATTTTGATTGTTTGCATTCCATCGAGCCTTCATTTTAATCTAAACGGTTCTTCCAAAGCAAACGATATCTACTTGTTTTTGCCACATAATCACTCTGTTTTCAGCTTGATACTTATGATGTTTTTTTTCCTTCATATTTTTGCACTCAGAGGACTAGCACATAATCCCCAGTTTGTTTATTATCTGTTAGATTGTGGTTATAGTGTTGGACTACATGATAGATATGTTATTCTCAGCTAAATGATGTACTTTAGTCTACATTTGTTCTACTCTGTTTTATTCTTACCTCTCAAGTGTCCTTTTTTGTTTGGTGGTGGTATTTTCCCTCTGAGATGAAAATCCCTATGTCCCCTTTTCCCACCCTTTCTCACTATTGGGAGAAGAGACTGTGTGGTGTGTGTATCACATTGCTCCACATAAAAAAAAACATGTTTATAAATTACTCTGTGTAAATAAAATCCTTCGGTAGATGTAGTAGCAAGGACATTTGATACAGTGCCACACAGGAGGCTGTGGTTTAAATAATGAAACTGGAGCTAGTGGAAAAGATTTGCAACCAGATAGAAAACTGGTTGAAGAATAGGGAACAGTGTGTTGTTTTAAATGGCTTATTCTCCAATAAAGTTGTAGTTTAGAGTGGAGTACCTCAGGGTTCAGTACTTGGTCCACTGCTTTTTAACATGTTTATAAATAACCTTGAAATAGATGTAGAAAGCAAAATATCAATATTTGCTGATGACGTGAAATTATGCAGGGTAATACATTTAGAACAGGTTATTTGTTCTCTACAGAGGGGTTTACATAAACAAATGGAATATGAAGTTTGAGGTGGGAAAGTGTAAAGTTATGCATTTGAGAAGAAAAAAATCCTAATGATACTTATGAACTTAAGTCCTGTCTGGCACAACAGGGGATATTGAAGCAAGAGTAGATAACAACATAATTTTGCTGCTGTACACATTGTTGGAAAGATCTAACCTTGAATATGCAGTGCAGTTTTGGGCACCTGTTCTTTAAAAAGTATATTCTAGAACGAGAGAGAGTACAAAAAAGAGCAACAAAATTCATTAAGGAAATGGGAGACTTGACTTACGAGGATTTTCTAGACAAACTTGATTTATTTGCTCTAGAAAAAAGAGGAGATCTTATAACAAAGCACAAGTAAATGACAGGTCAATACAAGGATCTCTGGTGAGCTATTCATTCCAAGGCCTGATCCAATAACCAGGGGACACCCCTTGAGATTAGAGGAAAGGAGGTTTCATCTTCAGCAGAGGAAGGGTTTTTTTACAGTAAGGTCTTTTAAATCGTGGAATTCCTTACACAAGATTGTGGTAATGGTAGATTAAATGGATACATTTAAACCCCACCCTTTATGTTACGCAAATCCATAATTTACTAACTCCTGGTTGCAGCACATGAACCCACTCAGGGAGTTCAAGAGGATGAAAGTTCCCAGGTATGATTACAGGGGAGCAATAAAATAATTTCTCTAACTCCCCTTGATTTAACCATTTGAATGCCAGAGGGGTATCCAATGCATTGTTTTGCAATAGGACTTTTACCCCCCTTGAATGAATTGTCAGGTCTCCAAATCATTGCAAAGCAGTTCTTTGGAAACCTTTATATCATTCAAGGAGCTAAAACTCCGTTTAATTCAATAGATGTTGTTGTCTCATATTATACATTTGGTTTGACCCATCATTTCCTTATGCCAGTGGTTTTCAACGTGTTTGCCAAGAGCCCCAGTTTAGGGTGCCACTTTTTTCCTTGAAGACTTTGGCAAAAATGTGAATATGGAAATTTAAATGTACGTTTAACCCTTTGAATGCCAGACGTTGTGTACCCCTCTGACACTCAAAGGGTTAATAGGATTATTATGTACAACATGCTTGTAAGTCCTAAGAATAATTATAATTTGATGTTTTGATCCCTTTAATTCCTCCCTCGGTAAGTACCTATACAATGCTAGGATTGCTATGAAGACTCCGCTTCTTTATGTACATGGTCTTATACGTCATTAGCTTACGGTAAATAGGAGCTTCATCTGGGGAGTAGTCAAGTGCTCATGTGTGAGTCAGGAAGGATTGTTTAGTTTATTTATTTTCCTTTTCTTGGATATCCTGTGGCAAAGGTTAAACTTGATTGGCTTGTGTACTTTTCAACATAACACTGTGTAATTATATAAAGGGAATGAGCGTGCACCTGAAAAAGGGGATTTTTATGCTTACAGATAAAATCTTTTATTTTAGCCAATTGACGGATGCAAGAACCATAGAGCTCACCACTAGGAAGCAGCATCCTAGTGCTAGAAGGTAAAACTAGAAGGGACAGTGTAACAGACTGTGTAATTATGCAACAGGAATGTGTGTGCTCCTGAAATATGGATTTCATCAAGGGCACTTGCAGCATTAAATAAAACTGGGAAAGCAGATTTTGTTTATCTCTATTTAATATTTAATAACTGTTATGCTGGTTTGAATCTCAAATTATGCTCAAAGCCTAAATAATGCAAAAGACTGTTTTGTTGCCAAACGGTGAAATAAATCCGAATGTGTTTAGAGGTGTGTAGTCCTTCCTGTTAAACTAAAGAGCAGGTTGCTGTAAACTAAAAGCAGACATTTAACTCCTGGGAGACGTGAGATGCAATTAACCTTTTGAGTGCCAGATGGGTACGCTCTGGCACTCAAACGGTTAAAGCAATTTTAGGAAGGGATTTAATTGTCTTTTAAGGTTCCAGTCCTGCATTTATGTGATTTAAAAAATCACTTGTTGTTGGACTACATTTTCCATAATCCTCAGTCAGCCATTGGCTGGCTGAGAATGATGGTAATTGAAGTCCAATGACCTCTTGAGAGCCTCAGGTTGCCCACTTCTGATATGCTACAACAGTGTGGTGTCACAATAAGGTGCCAGAGAGTCTCCCAGTCCATCTGTTATTCTATGGAGCCTGTGTACTAAGATCTCCAAATTCAGAAAGAGGCTTCATAGAATAGTAATAATATTATAGGGACAGGCTTTTCTCTCTCTCTGCAATATTCATCTTCCTTAGTGCATAACCTCCCAGAAATATGTATCTGTAAGGGCATGTTTCTATTAGTGAGTTTAGAGCACTGTTATTAATTCTGCTCTTATTGCACCCAAATGAAACCTATTACCCCCAATGGTCCTGTTCACATGGGTGATTTTCACATTGAGTAATGCACTAAAATTCAGCATTCTGCAAGTTGGATGTTCATTAATTGTATCCAAAGTCATTCACATCAAATCACCCTGCCATTCAAGAAATAATTGTGTCAATGTGCTGGCTTGTGACAGAGACCACATGATATTTTCTTCCTCCTTCTGAGTTATTGCTTTGTCTCATGTGTCTCTTTAGGCCGTTTCACCCCTACTACTACTTGTCCCCCTCTGCCTCTTGCCAGCTGTTATCCTCAGTTATTGTCCTGTGCCCTGGGTTAACCCACTTGTCTCCTTCTTCTCCTCTGGAGCCTTCATCTGCCCCTATGTTAACCTATCCCCCCCACCTTATGCCTGTGTTATGACAAATTACCCTTTTCCATTTATTCAGGACGTATTGTTGGTCTCTAGTGATTCAGCATTGCCTTGCTGGTGTCATGTGATAATGCATTGCTCTGCTGGTCCTCTGTTATACTCTGCTGGACTTATGTTGGATCCACTTATGTGACTTATGTGATCCACTGCTGATAATACTTGGACAGCTGTGTTTGAAACTGTCAAACTGAAGAGTGGAGAGTAACTCACTAACCTCTCAAACAAATCTGCTACTTGACTGGACCACTGCACTGAAAAGCACTTCTTTCTCCTACCCACTGATTGGCAGGAGGCACTTTCATCCCTTAGTACTTACTCCTGTATCCCACCTACCTTCCTCTAGACTGTAAGCTCTCACCAGCTTCTGATCATTTTGTTTTCTATGTTTCATGTGTACTGTTGTATGTCTCTCCCCTACTGTAAAGTGCTGCAGAATAAGTTGGTGCTATATAAATAAAGAATAATAATAATAATAAAGGGTTAACTCTTTGAGTGCCAGAGGGGGTATGCATCGCATTGCGTACTCCTCTGGAACTCAAAGTGCAGTGTGATGCGTACCCCCTGGCACTCAAAGGGTTAGTGATGTTTGGCCAGTTGTCTCTCTCATCAATCAGTGTATGCACCCAGAAAGTTTGTAACAACGCAGTCATGTTCATTAGAGACTGCCCGTGACGAGGCTGATACAGACCAGGGCTCTACGAAGTAGCATCCAGCTCTGTATCAGCCGTGGCGCAGGCAGTCTCTACTGAACATGACTGCACTGTGACCGGCTGGCACTGTATCAGCCGCATTGTGGGCAGTTTCTACTGTGCATGACTGCCCTGCGACCGGCAAAGTGAGATCAGTGAAACCAGAGCTGGCATGAATTTATATCAAGGATGGGCAACATGAGGCCTTCCAGCTATGGGGGACTTCAGTTGTAGTCCTCCGCAACTGGCGGACCTCCAGGTGCCTTCTCCTGATTTAAAAGGAAGAACAAATGTTGGATTGAAAATGTTGGCATCTTGGTTATTTATGGTTTTTCTCTTACAAATTATGGTATAGATTTACATTTCAGGAGATAAATGTTGGGTTTTACCTCATGGGTTCTTATCGAAGTCTATGAGAACATTTTAGATAAAACCAATAATAATGTTAGTCTGCAATATAATCCCTGTTTAGATTGTTTTTAAGCTGTGATACATTTTCTTTCAATGTGCTGTTAAACCATGTGATTTACAGTCTCTCACATTGGAAAGAATGCAATAATCCCATACTGTAAAGCCTTGGACTAGCAGTCACAGAGATCTTTAATTCTCCTCCTGTGAATATTAGTGTTACTGCCAAGCTGCCTTACCACTTGCAGTAGCACACAACAGCTTCCATTATAATTGTTATAGGTCTCTGTAGAATACAAGTATTTAAGTTCCTTTGAAAATGAGGTTAGTTTCCAACAGGGACAGCAACAAGGTTACTTTTTATAATGACATCATCTTGTTTGAGAATGGTCCCTTTCTGAAGACTGGGCAACTTTTAAATAAATAACAGCAGCGTTTACTGGGTGTTTGGCTTCATTTTATTTACGCTTTCACCAACCCGACTTCATGATGTTTCACTGTAAAAGTATTAGACATTTCTGTGATCTGAAGTAATCTATTGAATGCTAGAGATATCTCCAAACTGATTTGTGGCACCATCGACATCAATTTATGGTGGCCCCTCATTTCCTGAGATTTAAATGGGAAACTAGTGTGTCATTGTCCTCACCATCAGGTCGGCTTCCCCACCGCTCCATACTTCTCTGTGTAACCTTTAATTTATTTTGTGGCTTTGGAATTCAGTGTTCATGTTTCACAGCCATACATACGGACATAGAGGACACATTGGTCAAAAACCTTTTTGTTTAGGCAGAATGGTAAATTTTTCTTAAAGACAGTACTACTAAGTTTTCCAAATGCTTTCCATGCCAATTTTATTCAGTTTACATCATGGTGTTTCCATCTGTTGACATTTCCTGCCCAAGGTAAACATACTTGTCCGCTTCTTCTAGTTCTTGGCCATCTACTGTGGTTTTCCTTGGTATGGTAAATTTGTTAAAAACATGACTTGTGTTTTGCTGATATTCATCTTCAGATCAAATTTTTTTCTTTCCTGTTGTAGCTCTTCAATGCTTTATTGCAGTTCTTCAGGACTATTGGCAAAGAGTACTATATTGTCTACAAAACCTGTTATGTTGGTAGTCTCCAGTGACGTTAATTCCTTTTTTTTTTTTTTTTTTTTTTTGTCCCAATTTAGTTAGTGGAAAATTTCTACTAAACATGCAGTTTTGGGTAGATTGTGTCTCCTTGTCTGACCCCTTTTTCTATGTTGATCTGGTCTTTATCATTGTTGACCTGTATTGATGCAGTTGTATTTTCATATATTGATTGAAGGCTATTAATATAAGCTCTGTCTATTCCTTGATTAATCAGGTCATCAGTTACTGTTTGCTTTTTCACAAAGTCAAAGGCCTTTTCTTAGTCAGTGTAGACTATGCATAATGGAAAGTTGTATTCATTATGTCGCTCTAGAACTTGTTGCAGTGTCTGGATGTGGTTCATTGTTATGAAACTGCTCCTGATGGCTGCTTGTTCTTTGGGTTGTACAGTGTTAAGTATTATGCCAATTTTTCTTGATCATACCTTGGTGAAAATCTTGCAGACCGCAGGGAATTGGCTTATTGGTTGGTAGTTTTTGAAAACCGCCTTATCACCATTTTTGTGTGGTAGGATGACTTATGCATTTTTCCA
Source organism: Rhinophrynus dorsalis (assembly GCA_037306005.1). Classification (NCBI taxonomy): domain Eukaryota; kingdom Metazoa; phylum Chordata; class Amphibia; order Anura; family Rhinophrynidae; genus Rhinophrynus; species Rhinophrynus dorsalis. The sequence continues at coordinate 113,465,494 of CM074718.1, forward strand.
TGTTTTAAGTACTATTCTGAGTTGTAGACATTTTGAAAATAGCTTATCTGGGGCTTTGAATAGGGTTGACCTCTGGCTTTTAACATTTCAATAGTGAGTTTATCAGGTCTAGCTGCTTTGTCATTTTTCATTGATTTTATTGCAGATTTTACTTCTACCAAAACCTCTGGAACAGCTTCAGCCTCTGGCACTGCATTCTGTTGTTGACCTTCATCCTTTATAAAGATTTTGATGAAACTGTTTTCACTTGTTTTAGTATTTGATGTTGCATTCTTGCTGTTGTACCATCTTCATGCTTTAATGCAAACATTTGGCTCCTTTGTGTGTCCATCTTTTGTTTTGCCTTCTTTAGCCCATGATTTTCTTCCAGTGTCCTTTTTGATGAGTTCAGCATTGAACTTGCACATTTCTTCTTTTATGCGCTTCCTTATGGTCTTGCACATTTTCTACATATTCTACACTTTCTATTATTAAGGTTATGCTTGATTTCTCATTGCTGTTTCATCATGGCAATGGTATCTTTTGATTTTCGGGTTGTTTTTTCTTGTTTTACAGTAGCTGCAAGGGCGTTTCTATGATAGTCTCAATAACTTTTTCATTGTGGGTTGAAATGTCTGTGTCTGGAAGGTCTTGCTGCTCACTGAAATGATTAAACAGTGCTAACTCAAAATTCATATGCTTTTCAGATAGCTGGCTAAAGTTGATCTTCACATTTACTGACTTGATCATTTTCTTCCTTGAAGTCAATTTTGATTGTTGCTCTCAACAGACGATGATCACGTCCAACATTACAACGATTTAAGAATGTGAATATCGTTTTATTATTTGCAAGTATGAAGTTGATTTCACTTGTATTACTATTAGGGCTTTTCAATGACCATTTTCTTTAGACCTTTTTCCTGTAGAAAGAATTCATGTTGTACAAATTTTGTTCTTCTGAAAATGTGATCAGTTGGCTGTGTCTGTTTCTTTTTCCAGTTCTATGTAATCCGACCCATTTTTCACCATTGTGAAGCTTACCAATTTTTGCATTGAAATCTCTCATTATAAATTTGTAGTTGTAATTGTCTTGTTTCAACTTCACCATCAGTGTGGCTACTTGTCGAACCATAAACTTATACATAAAACTCAAATGGGTAAGAAAGAGAGTCTGATGTGCTAAGAACTAAACCAGCTGCATATAATGGGCAAAAAACACCCCACCCCAAATTTTCCATTGATTTAAAATGGGGCATTTAACCCTTTGAATGCCACACAGTGCCTTGAAGACACTAGCACTCAAGGGATTAATAACCACATTTAAATAAAAGGGAATATTTTATATTGTCTATTGTGCAGTTGGTTTCCTGCAGAATTACTTTAGTTCTTCTTAGTACATAAACCTCAATGTGACTTCACTTATTAGTCTTTTTGTTTGGTTTTTCCAAGTCTTTTTGTTTGTTTTTGTCAAGTGTGTGACATGCTAACGCTAATCCAAATAATATTTTATGGCCTGCAAGCCTTACAAATCTATATCTGGAATCTTAAAGAAATGTCACCATACACAATGCTAGTGCTGGTGTTAAGATGGTGGAGGGTGCAAAGTCCACTTGAAGCTTGAATAAGGTGGAGTAACAATGAGTATTTTATTCCTCCTCCCACCTGGCTAGGGAGGGCAGCCTAGAAGCCAATAGGGGCCCTGCCCTTCCCAGCTGAGGAGGTGGGGGCAGGGCCGGATTTGCCATTAGGCAAAGTAGGCACCTGCCTACAGGCGCACGCCACCGAGGGGCGCCTACCATTGGGATTTTTTTTTTTTTTTTAAATCTTTTTTTTTTTTTTAATTAAAAAAAAAAAAAAAGTAGCCACCTCGCTGGCGCTGGTGCTGCCTGCCCCCCGCTCCCTATTTCCTACCTCCCCGGCGGCAGGACATGTCTGTGCCTCCTTGGCACAGTCCTGTAGGTGGTGAGCTTCCTCGTTGCATCTTTAGGAAAGCAGAGCGCTGGGAGATGACATCATCTCCCAGCGCTCTGCATTCCTGAATAGGAGACCGCGCGGGAGCTCAATCAGCTACAGGACTGTGCCAAGGAGGCACAGACATGTCCTGCCGCCGGGGAGGTAGGAAACGGAGCTAATGGGAGGCAAGTTGGAGCTTATGGAGCAGAGGTCAATATGGAGCTGATGGGGTTGGGGCAAGTTGGAGCTGATGGGGTTGGGGCAATTTGAGGGGATATGGAGATGATGGGGAAAAGTGAGGGGCAATATGGAGATGATGGGGGGCAAGTTGGAGCTGATGGGGTTGGGGCAATTTGAGGGGATATGGAGATGATGGGGCAAAGTGAGGGGCAATATGGAGATGATGGGGGGCAAGTTGGAGCTGATGGGGGGCAATATGGAGCTGATGAGCATTGTGGAGGTGTCCAGTGGAGTTGGCAAATGGGGGGGGGGGGCACTTCACAGTTCTGTGCCTACAGGCTCCTGAGATGTAAATCCGGCCCTGGGTGGGGGAAGGTGAAGGGGGTGTTGCCTTCCTGAGGCAGGAAAAGAGCAAAGCTCCCATCGTCGTCGTCTTCTTCTTGCTGATAGATTTTATCCATCAGCGATGATTTTTGGATACCGAGGCTTGAGCCTCACTACTCCATCTTCTCAGGTTGGGAAGAGCAAAGCTGGTTTCTTAGACAAACTTTAAAGGGGAATTGGGCATGTGCACCATATGAAGGCAGCCTGCAGTCAATTTGCTCAATTAAAGTGCATTAAAGAACACTAACACTCCTAATGATAGCACCCTATTTTCCATCAACTGTGTTGAAAACCATAATGGCCCATATGAAGCAATTCTTTGTGTATTGGCTCTCCAACTAATCTTAGAGGAAATAACCAGGGACTGCAATTATTTTGGCCCACGGACCACATCCCTGTTGAAACATATTTTATTGTAGAGGTATGTAGCTGTATTGCACCTCTAAACAAGGGCAAATGTATAATATAATCTAACACTTATTCTTCTACTACTCCTCCTCCTGAGTTACAGTAGAGAAGAGAGAGGGAGAGCTGTATATTGTGAGTGAATTACTGACAATGTGTCTGGCTGTCTGATCAGACTAACAGCTCTTCCCATAAAGTGTAACAATTCTGTGTCTCTCTGCACTATGAGTGAGATATTGTATATGTGTTCTGGTTTATGATAAAGTGTATCACTCTTCCTCTGTAGATGTAATATAGGTAAATGTATGTTCAATGTTAGCCATGGATAAAGCAGGTTTCTTGCTTCCTTCCAGAGAATGTGAAATTTGTCTGTCTAGCATCACAGCTGTATGTGGATAGCCAGCCAGACCTAAGGGCCATGAAAATATACCCGTGGGCTGGTTATAGCCCACGGGGCAAAATATGGCCACCTCTGATCTAAACACTGTGACATATATCAAGTTGCTATATTTACAAACTAACTGTGACTTTGTCAGATTATTTACATTCTTGTATGTCCTTGGGGGAGATTCACTAAGCGCTGATAAAGAAGTGATAAAGTGGAGATGTTACTATGTTACATCTCCAATTCCTGTGTTATTCTATGGAGCCTATGCACTAAGATTTCTTCAGCTTTGGAGATCTTAGTGTATAGGCTCCATAGAATAACATAGGAACTGGAGTGATATTGGTTCTCCAACTAATCACTTCTTTATCACCTCTTAGGGAATCTACCCCCCTTCATCTCCATCTTCTCCAAGGGGTTCTCCAAGGGGTTAAAATTACATTTTCTGGCATTAGTTGAATTTTAATTCCCTACAGACCTCTACTGCTATTAAATTATAAACGGTGCCTTGTACAGAGAACCAAATAGCTGATTTCCTTTAGAAAATCAGGTAATGTTTGCAGCCTGTGTGTTCCTGAAAGTATAAGAAAAACTACATCTGAGAGTATGGAATAAAGCAGCCTTTTCTTCCTTCCATGTTTAAGAACCATCTGTTTGTCCTTATAAGTACAAATGCCAAGGGAATAGCTAAGCAATGAAATTATATTTTAGCTTATGCTGTGTTTAGTGTGTTTTTCCTACTAAAGTAACATACTAATTTAAACTTAGCAGTATCTTGTAGAAGTCTCTTTTTCATGACAGGTCATCATATAAAGAACAAATTGGTGTATGTGTGGGGGAAGTTATGTAATAAGGTGTGATAAATGTGAGATAAACTCCCCAATTCCCATTATATTCTATGGAGCCTATGCATTAAAATCTCTCCATGTGAGAAACCTTGGTGAAGTATTATGAAAACCTGAGGCTCTACAGTTGTTGAGGGCTAAAATTTCCATTATCCACAGCAAGCAGTTGGCTTACAAGTAATGATGGAAATTGTATTTCTTAATTGCTACAGGGCCTCGGTCTGCCCATCCCTGACTTAGTGCATAGTATCTGTACAACAAAACAGCAGTTGGATAGTTTATCTTGCCTTAACCCTTTGAGTGCCAGAGGGGTATGCAGTGCATTGTAGAGCAATTTGTTGCATACCCCTTTGGCACTCAAAGGGTTAATCCTAACCTCATGGAATAAAACAGAAATGCATTGCTTATCCTATCCTATAATATAAAAGGCCAGATATATGTTTGTCTGATGCAGTCATGCGCAGAGGAGACTGACTTGCTCTCGGGCTCCCCATAGCGGTCTCTTCCACTAAACGAGTAACGGTTTGGACGAGTCCAGCACGTGCTCCCGGAATGACAGCTTGCTCATTTTGTGTCTACCACAGAACCATGTGACCGATGAGCAGGGAAATCTTCCCGGGCTGTGCTTTCATGGAGGTCTCCCACCGCTGTTTACGCACTTTGGCCCATGTAAACGGGCTTTTACACTAGTATTAAATAATCAAGGAAGACACAAAAAATGGCTTCTGTTTGGTAATCCACATGAACAATGTGGGGAGATTTGTACAAACCTCAAGCCAAACAAAATGAGTTTCCCGTGTTTAGTAATTCATGGCATCATTGAACCTCCTGCTGCTTGTTACTGTAATTGAAATTTATTGCAATCATTGTACCACAATCACTGTTGAAGTCCAGCAAACCATCATTAAAATGAACTAATGACAAGGTAAGTCAGATGTAATATACAGTATTGTCTTGTTACTGTATAAAATGCTCCTGTAATCACTGGGCTTTGTACAAAATTAAGATTTGGAGTTCTGCTACAAACCAACTGTACCTTGGGAACAAATAAAAAGTTCCCTCATTACTATTGATTTTACACTGGAATTTTAAGCCCTTGAATGCTTGAATTCTAGAGAGGACTCCAATTAATGCATATGGTGCAGTTTTTATTATCCCAGAATTGTTCCTCCCTATCCAAACTCGCATCATCCTTTCTTACATGCGCTGGAAACGCTGTGCTCCAGATGCCAGTTGGGAATGAGCTCTTACAGGCACTAGATTAGCACTGTATTAAGTCAGAACATAATCTTTTGTAATCGGAAAATAAAGATGAATAAAAATTTGAGCTATTTTCTTATTAGGTATCTCTTGTTTAAATTAGTTTAGTTAAAATGATTGAAGTTCTATTTGTGGCATTTACCATAGATGTTTTAGTATTTAGCAAGCAGAACTGATTTTATCTGAACAAATAAAAGGGGGAAAAAAGCTAATATTTTGGGTAACGCATTGCTTGCCGATATAAGATGCTAACTGGTTCAGCCGGTTGTCATGGATACCCTGGACTTATCTTCTTGTTTAGCTGTCAGAACAAAGCCTTTCAATGTTCTATCCCTCTGAGTCATAAGAAAACATTTTACTTTTTTTTATTTTTATTATATGAATGTTTGAGTGGTTCACAGCATGTAAATGTCACTTTTGCTTCTATTCTTTTGCTTGTTTGTTTATGTTGTGCCTCATCTTTTTTCTACTACTTGTCACCAACACCATGGTTTTGCCAGCCCAGGTTTGGGAAGCACTGATTACATCCTGTAGCTTCATTACCTCAATTCAGATCGCCAATGAAGTTTATTATTTTTTTTCTTTAAACCCCTTACTTTATACACTCTTTGTTTGTGTCTCTCCCTACCCCCACATAATAAAATACTATATGCAATAAAACAAAAACTAAAAAAAAAATCCTTTCTAACACCCTGCAGTGCTGGAAATAAGTGTGTGCATAGTGGAGGTAGATTCTTTTACCAAGGTCACTGCAATACACTGTGGGAGGGATTGAGACTAGACTCATTGATGATGTATAGGAGGGGTATGGTATATTTAAAAAACTGCAGTACCATGCAACAGTGACTAAGCAAGCAAGGAACATTTAAATACTATGCCTAAGGCATAACATTGAAATGAAGGTCACAGAAAGAGGTTGGATTGTTAAATACTTGTATATCCCTTATTGCACACATTGCATAGAGAAATTAACACTATTGTATGAAAAATTTAATGTGCTTGTGGCTTTCTAATGATATAAAGTTCTTTAAAGGGATAGTAATACTTAAAATGTATAAAAAAAAAAAAAATTTGTAGGGTTTATCCCCCCTGAGTAAAACAAGGGTACTCCCGCTGCTGAAAGGTGTTTTATTCAAAAGTTATTACAGCTCAAAGTTGAATTTTTTAGGTGGCCTGAAATTTTAAAGAGGTGCTGTTGCTACATCATCCTATGGAGATTTATGGTCCCGAGACCAGAGCTGTCCATAGGATGGTGTAACAACAGCGCCCCTGTACAATTTCAGGCCACTGATATATTGCACCTAAAACATTTAACTTTGAGCTGTAATAACTTTTGAATAAATCACATTTCAGCAGTGGGATTACTCTTGGTTTACTCAGGGGGATAAACCCTACAACATACATATATATATATATATATATATATATAAAAATTTTTTTTTTTTTTTTTTTTTTACATTTTAAGTATTACTGTCCCTTTAAAAAGAATTCATCACCATCAAACTTAAGGACTAAGGCTGTAATTCATCAAAATGCAGTAAGAGCAGGGTATCTGATACATTGCTGTCTGCATAGATTTCTAACGGATACTTCTGGAATTTATCAATAATAAGCCGCGGGTAGGCATGAAAGACTGTATTAATGTCTCTGTTACCATTATGCACACAAATACAGTGCACATGTTTGTTTGTGTTCTCTGGATAGATTTATGTGATTTCTGCCAGCCTGAATTTGGCAGCTAGAAATGTTGGTTACATAGTATTTGTTTGTTGATGACTGTGTACCAAATATGATCTAGCCATTAATGGGTTTACAAATGTAATTGCTCAAATAATCTGCATTGAATCATTTTCCGATGGATAGCAACTGTGCCTGTTTAGCAGGTACAGTGCTTTTTGTGTTTATACCTTATAAAACATAATTAGCATTTTGTACATTTTTAAATACACTTTTGAGTTTCCAGCATTGCATGTTAGAGGGTATGTATACAAAGAGGGAAATTTGACTTCAGACTTCCCTTGTTGCACAATTCGGCACTTTTATTGAGCTGTGTATTTTTATGATAACTGTTATACAGGGGATAAAGAAGAGGCCCTTTATGAAAGTAAAAGGAATAATTCACAGTTAATGTAACTATAGCTCATTTTGCAATACTGCAGGTTGATCCTTTGTAAATGCTCCCAATAGAACTCTTCTGTGCAGTATTCTCTGATTAAACTGTTCACTGTGGGAAAACATTTCATTTTATTTGTGGAACAAGTAGATTAAGAGAAAAAATATGGACCCCTTTGAGTACAATATTGCTGAACAATACATTAGAATCAGTGCATTGCTTCCCCTTTGGTTACTCAGAGGGTTTAACACAATCTCAGTAAGGACATGTAGCACAAAAAATCTGCAGCAGGGCTGGTTAACCTGAGGCCTTCTAGCTGTGGAGGACCTCATGTTGACCACCACTGCTTTACAGTAATTTTATTATTGTGCTACTGGCACGTAACACTTATTTCAGTGAAATGTGGCAACCAGAATTTTATGCAAGCTCGTAAAGTGTATTTTTTCTTTTTTTCACTATTATCTATCCAAATTTGCATTTTTAACTTTATTTTCTAATTTAAAGTGTTTATACATGTATGCTTTTCTAATTGGCATTACCTAGTACACAGTACAGTAGGTGGATGAGTTAACATTATCTAAGCAAGTACCTTCAACTACATGGAAAGGAGAGAAAGAGTTGGGCCAAAGAGAGAAGCTATAAAAGTAAGATGGGGGTTAGGGAAGGGAGGTGAGGAGGGAAAGGCATATGGGGATGTAAGTAGGGTAGTTACATTTCTAAATACTTTTTCTTTCATCTAATGTGGAACAGAGGACCCATGGGGCAAAATATCCTCTGGCCAGGAATGCAAGGCACTTGCCTTAAAAGGCTCTCCCTAGCTCACTTTACCCCACCAGACATGCTTAGTAGTAAAAGTGATCTCAAAGGAGGTGCATCAGGGCAAAGATTCTCATTTATTATTTTTTTAAAATTGAAGGTTCTGTGTAATTACCCAACTGATCTCCTTGATGGATACAGACCAGACTATAGAATTACAGGACCTACGTTTTCCAGAGGATGGCATTCTCTCTGTCAGTTCCCTCATCACTCTGCTTGGCTATGAGCATAAATTATGTATAGGAGACTGAAGAGGATTCCAGTTTGTGCGCACAGATCTTGAGTGTATGCTCTTCTGTCTAGCAGCCACATTCAAAGGGTCTATGGTAGAATCACTAGTTATGCTCTCTTCTCCTCTTTTCTGCTAAATTCTAAAAGAGGTTTATTCTTTTACCCTTCCTTATTACAGTTAAGGGTAGCTTTGGGAGACCCCCCCCCCACACACACACACACATTGCTGAGGTGGAAAATGAATGTGATTCCTAATTAAATCATCCTCTGCAGTCACTTCCTGTCTTATAATACCTTCCCCACTTACTGCCACTGCTCGGCAATCCATTGCCCACCATTCTGAACACTAAAAATGTTAATTGTAGGTGAGCAGGAGAGATAATGTTGGGCTAAGACAGGAAGTGCCTGCATGGTGTGCCTTAAATAGCATCATTTATTTTTATTTTTTTAGAAAGTTTTTTACCAGGAAATAATACACTGTGATTTCTCTCATGTTCAAGTATATCAAGGGAGCATTTAAAGTACAAAGTTATATATTTTCACAAATAGAGAAAAATATACAATGAAAAATAATGCATGTCAGCTCAAAAACTAGTTATCTAAATAAATAAATGTCTGCTACGACATATAAATTATTTTGGCAGATCTTTCAAAATCAACAGTTGTTTTGGGTGATAGGGTCCCTTTTAAACATGATTGTTTTAAGTATTTATTGCCCTTAATGATGTATTTACTTAAAGACAGTTATCATGTTTTAGTCTTAAAGGGATAGTATTGTTTCACACTGTTTCAGTACTGTCAGAGTTGTAGTTCATGAGTTATCTTCCTTATATAATAAAACGCTAGATGTATGTTTGTCCGATGCAGTCATGCACAGTAGTGACTGCACAAAATACAAATAATGCCAACCGACCAAACCACACATCCAGAGGTGACCTGCGAGGTGAAGCGCACAGAAGACCCGCGAGGTGAATCACTCCAGAACATGGATGTCACTTCGCGGATGTCCAACACTCAAATGTCCGACTGGGAGGAAGAGGAACGTGAGGGCAAAGCCTCAGAAGCCGAACTGCATATGCGCGATGACGTGATTCAGCTTACAGCATCAACCCAAGTCAGTCAGGAATGGTGTGTGCACATCAGTGAGGATGGTCCATAGAACTGTACTGAGGTAAACTGGAAGTAGGAGGGGGGCTCTCATGACCCCACCAGTTCAGTCAGTATAGTTATATGGGCAGCATGAAGACAGCGAGTCATGACCACCATGCACTTTGGCCTGTGTACACTGGCTTTTTACACTACTTGTTGAATGATAAAGTATCCCCTCTCCCACCCCTTTTACCTAGTGTAAGCCACCTCCCCTCAGATGTGGAATTTGGTAACAGGACCAGACAGCTCTCAGCAAGGGACAATCTTCTTACTGTGAACATAAGGAAAACCCTGCCTACACTGACAGGTTTTCCAGGTTTTTCCTTATGCTCACTGAAGATTGTCCCTCTATGTGATCCATCCGGACAGTCTTGCTGCTCTGAGGTGAGCAGTGTTACATTAGTAAAAGGGATGGAAGGGTGGTATTTTATGATTTTACAACTCTGACAGTATTGAAATAACACTCTCCATGGACCAAATACTATGAAGATTTATTAGAGCTGTTTATATTGTGAAACATTACTATCCCTTTAACTCAAATAATGTTTTACAGACAGGGGTAGTAAACTGTGTGACCTCCAGCTATTTTGAACTACACTTCCCATCGTTCCTAACCATCCAACAATTGACTACCCCATGAGAAAAAAATTTGCATTTTATTTGTGTCTTAATATCGAGGCTGGTGTTCTAAGAATAAGCCGTGTAATTATGAGGAAACCAACTGCACTATAAGGAAGAAATGCAAATTCACATCTATTTAAATTGAGTTTTTAAACCCTTGATTGCTAGTGAGGTTTCTAGCACATTTCACCCTTTGGTGCAGTTTGTTCGCACCAGACTTTCTCCACTTTCTTAGTACATCAGCCTAGTACATCATCCTCAATATTAAGACACAAATAAAATGCAAATTTTTTTCCATTTGGAGTAATACATTTTGACTGGTTGGGAATGATGATAGTTGTAGTAGTACCAAACAGCTGGAGGTCCGACAATTTACTATGGCCTTAACCCTCTGAGTGCCAGAGGGGTAGACAACACATATCCCTCTGGCACTCAAAGGGTTAAAACATTATTTCAGTGAATGCTAACACTTGAGTATTGAGTGGCATTACATTTGATCATTTACAGTTGGGCCTAGTAGTAACTGCACATTTGTTGATCCCTGCTCACCTGGGTGTCCAGAGGGGGGGGGCAAGGGGGGACACTTGCCCAGCCCCCCCCCCCACACACACAATTACCCCCTCCATATAAACAAAGGGGCTGGATGGGCTGGCCTGGGGGCCATATTATGGCTTTGCTCCCCCTTAGAAAAATTTCTACGGACACCCCTGCCTGCTCATTAACCCTTTGAGTGTCTGAAACGTACCCCACGCATTGCTTTGCAATGTGTTGGATATCCCTCTGACACACCTGGGTTAAAGTACAAACAATAAAACCCTTTTCTCCCCCACATCTTCTTCCTGCACTTGGTTTGAGGAAGCTGTGCCTTTCCAGTCTGATGGCAGTGATTTGGAACTGCATCCAATTCGTGCATGTATCACAGTATGCAACAATTAATAGGGATCATGAGTCATATAAGGTAAACAGTACATAACCAGTTCTAGCTCAGTCTAAAGCTTGGTTTTTGACCCATAATTAACCTTTTGAGGTTGAGAAAATGGATCCATTCTGGGGCATACCAACTGCTCCATAAGGAACAAATACAAATTGCCATTTTTAAATAGGGCTTTTAACCTCTTGAATGCTAGAGACTTTTAACACAATGAAAAGTGTGCTGACTTACACTTCTTGATTCACATGGTACCAACTGTAACTTTTAACCCTTTTGAGTGCCAAAGGGGTAACCCTCTGGCACTCAGAGGGTTAACGGACAAAATGGCATTCTGTATGCCTCCTGCTGTGTGGTATTTGGGATGGCTCATATTTGTCAGGCGTCTGTGCCTCTGATTTGACCTAAGGGAACAGTAAATTCTTACTATGAACAGGCATATATATGTATTGTATGCATTTTCCTGCTGAGTAAAACACCAACAAAAAAACAAAACAAATGGGCAGACTAGATGGGCTGAATAGTTATCTGCATTGAGAATATATGTTTCTATTTGAATTATTTGAACTGTATATTCTATTATAATTATCTACACGGAGACTATATGACCTCTGGTATATATAAGGGTATCCTTTCTCTTTAAATATTGGATAATGCTAGCACGCTAATGGACAGTTACACTATGTGATAATTATATAGAAATCCCTTTTCAGTGTATACACAGTACATGACTGTTGTATGTGGTTGAAATAATATATTCAAATACGGAAAAATGTCAGATACATTTTCAGTTGTTTACACAAAATGACAATAAAAATTAAAGGGATCGTAATGTGTGTATGTGATGTTAAGTTTGATTATTCATCATAGTTTTTTATAATGTACTGTACTAAGTGTCCATAATGTTTTATTACTCTTGTTCTTTTATTTTGGAGTGTCCCTGTCCCGGCCATCTTTCCAGCGTCACTCTGACTTCCATGCGGACTGGCTTTCTGCTCTGATGGATCACGATGAGGGACAATCTTGTGTCAGCATAAGGAAAAACCTGTCAGTCACGGGGGCAGTGTTTTCCTTACACTGATAGACACCATTTTGGCCCTCTTTGTTCTCTTTCCTGTCAAGCAACCGACTTTCATATATGAGGGAAGTTGGCGGGAAGGGGGCACTTTAAAATTAACATGAACAATACAAACGTCATGGACACTTACAAAGGTAAAGTACATTCTAAAAAGTAGAATTAATATTCTAATTTCACGTCATACGCACACAATACTATCTCTTTAACCCCTTAACGACCCTTGCCGTACCAGGACCGTCAAGGGTAAATTTGCTTTAAGGACCAGTGACGGTCCTGGTACGTCAAGTGTTAAATGGTAGCAGCGCGCCGCCGTGCACGCTGCTACCATTCATTCCAGGCTGAGACTGAGCGGTCCAGTACCGGGCCGTTCAGTCTCAGCCTCTGTCGGTAGTGCCAGGTCATGTGATCGCTGCGTCAGCGATCACATGTACCGGCATTTTAAATCTGTGAATGAGGCAGTGCTACTCACTGCCTCTAGTGTCTCCTCTCTGCCAATGCGTCCCTTACATCAAAGTAAGGGACACAGAAGCAGAGAGGAGACACCTAGTGGAAATAAAAAATACAGCAGCTGGGGGTGTTAACCCCTTCACTGCTGGTGCAGGAGGATGGCTAGATGCAGGTCAATTTCTGACCTGCTAAATACACTTTTTTTTTTTTTTTTTTTTTTTTTTTTTTTAAATAAAAACAACACTTTTTTTTTTACAAATAAAATATTTTATTTTTTAAAAAAAACATCTCAAGAAACAAAATTGGAAGTGTGATTGTTGTGGTGCTATGTAATACACTTACACACACCGCCAAATGTAATGATCAAAAAAGTGGGAAAATAGGGTGGGAAAAAGGGACATGGGGATTTTCACCCAGGGGGGACAGTGGCCACTTTAAACTGCGCATTTTGTAGGTATGACTGACTGGTCATACCTTTCATGCAGTCTCCATAAAAATGTAACCCTTTGCGCCCAATTGATCGCAAGAGAAAAAACAAAAATGGTGGGTTTTTTACATTTTTTTTTACCTTTTTCTTTAATTTTAATAAAGTAAATGGTGGGTTATCCATATAAATAGGGTATCAAATGAAAGCCCTATTTGTTTGTAAAAAACAGTATATCATTTATGGGGGTGGAATAAAAGCCTAAGAGGGAAAACACTGTTGAACAAAGACAGTCAAAAAGGTCAGAATTGCTCCGGTCCTTAAGTCAAATCCAACTCTGATTTTCCCGGTCCTTAAGGGGTTAAGCATCAAACAATGTTTTACCTTTCTATTCAGTATTGCAACATGACATTAATATATGGGATTAGATTTACATTTCAGGTGCTCCTAGTCAAGGCACCTTAGCACTGTCCTGGCCTTGCTCCCACACATCATATGATGCCACCCACAGTCTCATCCACAGAAAAATACACTTGACATATAACATGTAAAAGAAAAAAAAAAGCTTTTAATCTCTTGGTTGCTAGAGATCCATGCCAGTAAAAAGGTATATAAACTAGTATGGGGATGTTGGGATTGCACTAGTCACACCCACAATTCCAGGGGCGTGTGGTCAGCACAGCTGATTCATCCCTCAAAATGTGTCACTCTAGGAAATTGCTTACTCTACCTAAAGGGAAGTCTACACAGCAAACAAATTCACTGTGCATCCCTCTAGTCCTAAAAGGGTGAATACAAATTCAGCTTCCCTTAGACGCAATGGACTGGAGACCTTCCTAGCATCAAAAGCATTACTTTTTTTTTTTGAACCAACTGACAGAAATAGATTTGTGCAGTTGAAAAAATGTTACTGTTGAGATGTCCTTGGAAACAAAATCAGCAAGTTTTTCTTTTAATCAATCATGATTTGTACATCTAAATAAGAAAAAGAATAAAGCTAGCAATATTGGAAAGGTTTACTTCGTTTGTTGTGATTGAACTGTCACTTTAGCTAAACACTTTGAGAAGCTTTTTCTCAGAAGAGTTGTTATATTTTAGCTTCATTGGCTCTTCTCCTTACATGTTAAGGTAATGTTCCTCTGCAGTAACATTATTTCACAGAAGAGACATTGTATACCGGAACTGTGGCACTTGCTACATGTCGCTTTATAGGCCTTATGTTAAAAAGTGGAGGAATTCTAGAGAAGGCCAGCAGCTTTGTAGGAGAGAAATCAAAATTGACACATTTTTCTTTGATTTTAAATGGTGTTTTAACCTCTTGAATAACAGGAAGGTATCCAGCGCACTTCTCCAGAATTACACTACTTCAGCTGGATGAATAAAACCCGTAGTACTTGTGTGTTTGTGTATGTCAGGGCTTTCCAAGTTCAGTCCTTGAGGGCCACCAACAGGCCAGGTTTTAAGAGGTGAATTAATCATTGGCTCATTTATTTTGATTGGCCCACCTTTGCTTAATCCCTTCAGGACCAGCTATGCGGCCGGCACTTAAGGACCACAGGGCTTTTTTTTTTTTTCAACAGACAGGTCCCCGAATGGCTTGCAGCCTAGCGGGAACCCCTGTATTCCATGATGTACATATAAGTCATGGGTCGTTAGTGCACGTTCTCGCCATGACATATATGTACATCCTTAAGGTGTTAAAGAGGGAGATCCTTATATCCTGGACTAAATAAGTCCCCTACTGGGCAGCATTAGTACTTCTAACAACAGACAGTAATATGTGTGTGTGTGTGTATGTGTGTGCATGTATGTATTTATGTATATTTTTATTTCTATAGCGCCAACATGGCACATTACAGTTTACATTTATTATAGAAAGGAGTACAATAAGTGCAGTAATTAATTGGTTATAAAGACAATCATAAGGGGAACACCAGGTGAGCATACATTAGGATAGGAGGTCCCTGCCCTGTAGCGCTTACAATCTAAGTATAGGATGGGTGATACAATAACAATCAAGTAGAGAAGGAAGTCCAATTTTTGACATGAGGTAATGTTTCTGTATTATGGCAGTGCTACATTTAAGAGGTGCTCTTTTAGCTTGGATTTCATGTTGTTTAGGCTTGGCTTGGTGAATGCTGGGTGGTAGCGGGTTTCAGATGTAGGGGGCAGCAAGGGAAGTAGAGTTACAGAGATAGAGGTTAAATGAGCAGAGAGTCCTCAACCGTGAGTAGAGGTTGTGTAGGTATATGGCGGGATATGAAAGATGAAATAAAAGGTGGGGATAATTCTTGGAGAGCCTTGAAGTTACTGAGGAAGATTTTGAATGTAATACATTGCTTTATGGTAAGTCATGACAGTGATTTTAAAAGCGTAGTGGTGGGTACTGTTGTGGAGGAGAAGAAGGGTATTCTAGTGGCTGAATTAAGAATCGAATGAATAGGAGTGCTATGGCTAGCAGCCAGGCCAATAAGTAAAGAGTTGTGTGTGTGTGCACGTGCCCTGAATACTCTCTGCTGTGCAGTGTGTGTTGCCAACATACTGCCCGTGGCTTGGTAGCCATTAAAGTTGTGTATTATACATAAGCCCTATAGAGTGATGTCTGAGTTAGACATTGATGCTCATTGTAGAAGGTTACATTTAGCAGAAACCTGAATGATCAGTATCAGGAAATGCAGTTGGATCTAAGCAAAAAATTATATTTTATAGTTCTGTCCGACTCATTGGGTTTCAGTGAGTGATAAACAGCTGCCTTCCAGTAAACTTTCTGCATGTTCTCTAGTCCCAGGTAGAGCTTGAGTTCTGATGTGCATTTGTAGGAGACTTCTTTACGTTGGGCATAGGTAGTTTATTGTTTGATCTCCAGCCTCTGGATACTACAAAACTCATTATACTCAACTTGCCATTGTCTGGTTGAAGATGATGGGAGTGGTAGTCTCCTACAATTGGAGGTCCAGCAATTGGCTATCCTGAAGTAGGATATATGTTTCAATAACTGAAATAGACTTGACTGTTGCAGCACATTTTATAGTGAAACGTTGTGATAAGTCATTTTATCAGTTGCCAGTGGACATCTACAAGTATATACATAAAAGAATGGCTTTATGTTAAAGGGTTAAATAACCCCGGTGCACCCAGGGCTTAAACAATACTACTACTATATGTGATGGGAGACACTGTATCCAATATCACCCACCCAAAAAAAGAAAAGCCCTTAGAAAATTGAGGGACTACAACAATTAGCCAAAGAAATAAAAAGATATATTTTATTGAGCATAATATTAGCAAAAAAAGAGACAACTTAAAAACAGTTAAAACACAATCAGACAGGCTGTATCCTTGGTAAGTAATCCATAAAATATGGTTGACCATAAGAATGATACAAACAATATAGCTCATAACACTCACTAAAAACGTGCTGTGATATAAGTGGTAATAATACAAGTGATATAAGTACTGAAGTGAACTCAAAAATAAAGGAAAATAAGTGGCAATATAATATACTTATCCATAGAATTCAAACGAATGGTCAGATCCACGGATACAGCCGGTCAAACCTCCCACAACCCAACGCGTATCGCCATTTACATGGCTTCGTCAGGGGTTGTAGAGATACTAAAAGAATCCTTATTATTATAGTAATTTGGAACCAAGAGGATATCCCCATAACATCACAAGTGGACGGGTTTGGCCCTTGGTCTGTTTTTTTTCACCAGGCTGTAGAAAGCAAATTCAGTCTTTCAGACATGACATATATGAAGTTTCAATGAGGACTAGATGAGACTGTGATGCTTTGAATGACCCCTTTCAGTGCCAGAGGGGTAAGCAGTGCATTGCAGAGCAATGCTTGTGTACCCCTCTGGCACTCAAAGGGTTAGGCTGCAGTGGATGTGTACAATTAACCTATTTACAGCTTAATGTTTGAAAGTAATCAGCTCCCAGCAATGGAAGTACCATTGTTGTATTCTTCAGGGAAAGCCCAGCAATATGATTGCTTTCAGCCTGGTGACAGCAGCGCTTGAATAAAACGCATAAGGTTTGAATCATTGTGTCCTATGGGGCATTTCCTACAGGAGATGTACTGTGATTGGAGCAGAGAGAAGCAGCATGTTGCAACTTTCTACCGGCAGTCTGCTAACAAAGCTACAAATCTTTAATATGGCTTTCAGTAGAATTGCACTGAAATTACACCACTATGACAGCTGCATTTTTCCTCCAATGTTGTATCTTTTGTATTAAGAGAATGGAATGCTGGGATAACCTTTCTACTCGAGCACACTAACAATGCGCCAATGTTCTCAGTTGCTAATAGAAAAAATAGTTCTACAAAAATGTTACCTGTTATATGAGTTTTTCATATTTAAAAATTATTATTACTTTAGCACTGCCATTGTGGAGCCATCAAACAAAAAACATACATTAAATTTATGTACTAAATGCCTACACGTCATTAAATCTAAATGCATCTCGTTTATCTATATGTAAATCAGCAAGACAAGTATTGCATTTTGTTTGTGTTTGTCTGATACACACACACTGTCTCACTCTCTCACACACACTCTCTCTCTTCCTCTCACACACACACACACACTCTCTCACACTCACACACATACACACTCTCACACACACACTCTTTCACTCACACACACTTTCACTCTCTCTCCAACACAATCTCTCTTTCACACACACACTGTCACACTTTCTCACACACACCACACACACACACACACTCTCTCTCTCTCACACACACTCACACTCTGTCTCTCTCTCTCTCTTACACACACATACATACACTCTCTCACTCTCTCACACACACACTGTCTCACTCTTTCTCACACACACTGTCTTTCTTTCTCACACACACTGTCTCTCTCTCTCTCTCACACACACACACACACACACACACACGTCTCTCTCTTTCTCTAACACACACACACTGTCTCTCTCTCTCTCTCTCTCACACACACTCTCTCTCACACACACACAGTCTCTCTTTCTCTCACACACACACACTCTCTCTTTCTCTCTCACACACACACTCTCTCACACACTCTCTCTCTCACACACACACACTGTCTCTCTGTTTCTCTCACACACACACACGCTGTCTCTCTTTCTCTCTCTCTCTCTCACACACACACTGTCTCTCTTTCTCTCACACACCGACACTCTCTCTCTCTTTCTCTCACACACACAGTCTCTCACACACATTCTGTCTCACTCTCTCTCTCTCTCACACACACACACACACACACACTGTCTCTCTGTTTCTCTCACACACACACACACACACACACTGTCTCTCTCTTTCTCTCACACACCGACACTCTCTCTCTCTTTCTCTCACACACACAGTCTCTCACACACATTCTGTCTCACTCACTCTCTCTCTCTCTCTCTCTCACACACACACACACTGTCTCTCTGTTTCTCTCACACACACACACACACACACTGTCTCTCTGATTCTCTCTCTGTCTCTCACATACACACACACACTGTCTCTCTCTTTCTCTCACACACCGACACTCTCTCTCTCTTTCTCTCACACACACAGTCTCTCACACACATTCTGTCTCACTCACTCTCTCTCTCTCTCTCTCTCACACACACACACACTGTCTCTCTGTTTCTCTCACACACACACACACACACTGTCTCTCTGATTCTCTCTCTGTCTCTCACATACACACACACACTGTCTCTCTCTTTCTCTCTCTCACACACACACACACACACACACACTGTCTCACTCTGTCTTTCTCTCTCTCTCTGTCTCTCACAAACACACGCACACTCTGTCATTAACTACCTCCATCTGTCGCTCCATCTCGATTTATATATGCTTCCTTTTAGTGTAACTGTCATGGCTGCCCAGTATATGGCTTGAGACCAGGGTGCGACCACTTGAAATTATTTACTAAAAATGTTTTTCACCTAATTAGCACCTAGGAACATTATTAGAGACATCCACAATTCTAAAGAATAATTAAATTAACTCATTAAGGACACTTGACGGTCCTGGCAAGTCATGGGTTGACGAGCCACAAGGACCCAAGAGGTGCCTGGACCGTCATGGATTTCAGGGCTCCCCATGCTGCTGAATGCTGTTTGGGGAGCCCTGAACCGGATGCGGAAATAAAAAAAAAAAAATAGGTCCCTGATGCCTGCTGCATGTGTGTGCGGACAGTCCTTAAACGGTTAAATAATTATTATATACCAGAATTCTCACTGACGTGAGCAAAATTGATCTGTGACAAGCTCTACTACTATAACTGAGTACGTTTGTATAAATAAAGGTTTGTTTGTTTTGATTTTTTTATTGCTTTTGTTCTACTGGAACAATATATACATTTGAATTGCTAAAACGCTACAATTTACTATAGTTTTCAGTTAAAAAAATAAAAAAAAAGAATGCAGCCCTGACACACGCCACTGAAAACACTTGGATGCCCCTTCTATTTGTGAACGTGGTATTTTTCATCTATATTTCTCCCTTTGTTCATTTGCTATAAACACAATGTATGTTCAAAACAAAAGTGAAGGGGTTCTGGGGTAAACCATTTGCACTAAAGGGGAGAGCTAAAAATTCCCCCTCCCGCCCCTTTTACTGATGTCACACTGTTCACCTCAGAGCAGAAGGGAGGTGCCCAGGTAGACTGCAGAGAGGGACAATCTTCAATTAAGATAAGGGAAAAACCTGAAAAGCTTGTCGGGGGGGCAGGGCTTTTATTGTTTTCATAGGAATAAGAGTGTTCCCTTCTGTTATCTGTCCAGTCTATGGACTGCATTCCACATCTGAGAAGAGATGGCTTACACTAGGTAAAAGGGGCGGGAGGGGAACTTTGCTTGTGAATATCTCATAAACCATAAAGGTTTGAGAGATAAGACTTATATCATTCTTCATGTTTTTTTAATGCCTACAAAATAAAATACAAACAAAGTATTACTATCCCTTTAAATGGGGTTTTTGAAGTGGAGCTACTAACTTAGCAATATGCAAAGGCATACTATCTTTAAGCTCAATAACTTAGTGGTATTTCAGTGTATTTCTTCTACAGGTGTCGGGCTGCACAGAGCTTACAAGAAGAGCTCTGTGCTCCTGTGAGGTCAGTCCCTTCCAGTCCTTAAGGCATGAAGGACGGCACTCACCAGTGCTGGCAGAGAACGGGCCAGACAGCACAGGCTCAGAGGTACATTTCCTTTAAGATGTCTGCGCTGTCTGTCGTCTGGTTCCTGCAGAAAATATGTTTTTTTTTTTCTGCAATACCACTAATTTATTGAGCTTAAAGATAGTATGCCTTTGCATATCGTTAAGTTGGTGATATATTCAGGGGCAGTCTTATTACCATGAAAGTTCTGCTGTAAGCCCTTGAATGCTAGAGAGGTTTCAAGGGGTTTAAAGACCTCTCTAGCATTCAAAGGGTTAAAATTCCCATTCAAATGAATGGGAGTTTGTAGTTCACCCCGTACTGCAAATTATTTAGCCGAGAACTCCTCCAATTTTCTTTTAAAGGGATTTAATGTTTCACAACAAGGCAGCTCTTCATAGTATTTGGGCCATGAAGAGTGTTAATTCAATACTGTCAGAGTTGTAGTTCAAGAGTAATTGAATGATAAAGTATCCCCCTCCCGCCCCGTTTACTGATGTAACACTGCTCACCTCAGAGCAGCAAGACTGTCTGGATGGATCACAGAGAGTGACCATCTTCAGTGAGCATAAAGAAAAACCTGTCAAGGGGGCAAGGTTATCCTTATGCTCACAGTAAGAAGATTGTCCCTTGCTGTGACCTGTTTGCTCAAGAGACCAGATTCCACATCTGAAGGGAGGCAGCTTACACAGTGTAAAAGGGGCAAGAGGGAGATACTTTATCATTCAATTACTCTTGAACTACAACTCTGACAGTACTGAAATAACACCATGCTGAAAGGTTAAAGGTTAATCTGAGCTGCTTTTTTTTTTGTGAAACATTACTATCACTTTAAACACACGGCCCAATGACTGTCAATTCATTTTACAGCATCCATTTATCATTCTTCTCAGTCCTCATCTCTGTTTTAAGTACTATAGGTGGATAATGCCTTGTTCCTGTACCAGTGACAGGTCAAAACAAATGGTCGGTTATCTCTGCATCACACTTTCATGCTTGTAGACAGGCTACGAATAATTTATAAGTCTTTTCTGTACGCTCATGCATTGAACTGAAGTTTAACCATTAAATCTTGAATCCAATACTAACTGCCCATCGTGTTCAAAGTTCCTTTTAGCTCAGTCAGGCAGTCACACATGGCTAAGTTGGAGGCACATCAAAATGAAAAGCAAACAGATCAAGGAAATATTTATAGGGCAGTAGGGAGGTTTTGCAAGGCACCAGGAAGGAGATGTGTGGTTTAACCCCTTGGATGCTGGGGAGGTCTCTAACGCATTGCTCCACAATGGGTTGAAGATCTCCTTGGAGTCCAAGCAGCTGGATCGGTAACTTCCTACATATTGGCTAACTAGATAGGGAAAAAGTCAGACTGGATGAGCCAATTGGTTCCCATCTGCTGTCAGAGTCTATGGACCTTATGTACTGTTTAAAAGCAAAGTACACCAATTCTGGAGCAAGCCAACATCTCCATAGTGGACAAATAGTAATTCCCAAATGCCCATTGATCTAAATAGGGGTTTTAACCATTGAGGTCTCCAATGCATTGCAAGGGATTAAAACCCCTTTAAACTAAAGGGAATGTTTGTCACCTTCCCTGCAATCAGATGGCCCCATTATTGGCACACTTTACCTTTAAGTGCCAGACGGGTTGCAGCGCATTGCTCTGCAACGTGTTCCGTACCCCACTTGCTCTCAAAGGGTTAAATATAACACCTATTTGTGACTAATTCCAATATAAAATCTATAGGTCTTTATGGGGTACTTTGCTACTTCTATGCATCTGGACCCTTAACACTGTTCTGTTGTTTTACTTGGTCTTAAGTCAGATGAAATCCTATGAATGATTTAGAAGAGTGACACATTAATAGATAGGTAAGATTTTGGGGCTCTTGAATATTAATTCAATAGATTATCTTTGCAACCGATCAAAATATCGGTTATACAAGTTCTAAACTGTCATAGTAGAAATATCATCATAGCCAAATCCGTAGGATTTCTCCTTCATGTGTTGTCTTTTCAAGTAAAAAGTAGTTTCTGTTCTGTGTTAAGTGTTATTAACCCACTGAGTGCCAGAGGGGTCTTTGCTAAGCACTAGCCAAAGGTTGTCATCCTCTGATTTGCAGTATCTGCTAATGCAGTTTCCCTAGGCAAAATATTCACATCCTTACTGCCATTAATGAAAAAAAAAAAATAAATAAAAAATACCTGCCTGTTTGAACAAATAAACAAGGGGGTATCCATTAAAGTGTTAGTAATGATCAAACAAAAATATTTATCATTTTGTAGACCTTAAAAAGTTTAACTGAATGCAAAAAAAACTATTTCTCAAACCGCTATGGTTTGAGAGATATTCCCATTGAAAGTTTGATGGCATATGTGTTGGCAGACACGAGGAGGCTCTTCAGCAAAGCCACAATCGCTTTATTTAAAACAAATTACTTCTTTGGAATGGTCTACAAAGTGTACTTGCTAACCAGGCACTCTTTGTAGACCTTTCCAAAGAAGTAATTTGTTTTAAATAAAGTGATTGTGGCTCTGCTGCAGAGCCGCCAGTTGCTCCCCAGACAGGATTCCCCTGCAGTCAGCACAGCACTGATGTCAGGGAAAAGGAAGGGAGGGGGGGATTTGTCAGTGAATGTCTCTCAAACCATAGTGGTTTGAGAGAGAGGTTTTTTTTTACATTCAGTTAAACGTTTTAAGCCCTACAAAATGATATATTTTCTGGGGCATTACTGTCCCTTTAATACTGGGAAAGGTGTTTTGACTCATTTTATGACATGGGAATAGTTAATATAATCATATTGTAATGGAAGGAATATCTTTAAAAGGGAACCGTATTATAAGAATGTGGCTCTTATTTAGCAGAATGACTTAGGTAGGTGCTCTTCATACAGGTATACATTATTTTCTTCCATTTAATCTTTTATAGTCCATTGCTAATTATTTAATTTTACAATCTGATAATGAATAGTGTATCTTTCCAATGATTCACATGTATGGAAGCTTATTGTTTCTTGTAAGCAGGTGTGAACTAAAGGCAGATGTAAAGATCACTATAATACAGGAAACTGAAGATAAAATTAAAAATATATATACTGCAATGCTACATGATAGACACCTAAGTAGGACATTTCTTATAGTAAACAATTTGAGACTCTTAATTCTGTGGTTCATTTCCAATTTAAACAGATGAGTGAAAAGTAGCATTTATTAAAATAAGTATACAGAGGACTGAGGCTTTCCTGGATTCGGCCATAATCCATTTTATTTTTTATTTCATATATACAGTACCTGAGCTGCTCATAGTGAAAGCTGAACTTATAAATCAGAGCGGTACCAGAGACATTTTAATTCTGAGGTTTCTAAGACTGGATTGTTTTATAACCCACTAGCAGAGTTGAAACATCGAAGTCATTATGTCGCAATTACAGTTGATCTTCAAAACTGCCGCTAAATTTATTGAGTGCTAAAGGCAACAAATAATTTCTGAATTCCCTTTGGGTTTCTTTACCCCTTTAAACCTTTTTTGTATTATGAAAATGGCGAATGCTGTGGGAATAATAACTTCTAGTCACCTACAGACATAGGGATTCCAAACACAGACCTCCGTTAAATTTCAATCCCAGAATTAATTGTGCCAGTGGATTAAAATAAATGATATATGTGTATGTGTGTGTGTGTGTGTGCGTGTATGTATATATATATATATATATATATATATATATATATATATAAAATCAAAAGTGGGAGGAGGTTGGAAGCACTCACTCTAAGTCACACTAAGGCCAGGTGCACAGTTCCCCAAAGGAACAGAATGCTACATGAAGATAAGGAGAAGCAGCACCAGTGGGACTTTTACAGATATTTTTATTAGGCAAATACAGCAAACAGGGTGGTCAACGATTCAGTCCTGGAGGGGACCTTTCTCAAGAGAGGGGGCCTTTCTCATGTAGTGTGTGTGTGTGTATATATGTATATATATATACACACACACACACACACACACACACATTACTGTTCAAACATTTGAAGTCACTTAGAAATGTCCTTGCTTCTGTTATAGGAGCAGCTTTACTGTATGGTACGTAAGAAGTGCCCATCAAGCCAATCCAAATTGTGGGAGGTGCTTCAGGAAGCATGGGGTGAAATCTCTTCACTTTACCTCAACAAATTGACAACTAGAATGCCAAAGAGCTGCAAGGTTGCAATTGTTGCAAATGGAGGATTCTTCGACCAAAGCAAAGTTTGAAGGACACCATTATTATTTAAATTAAAAATCATGATTTCTAACCTTATCAGTGTCTTTACTGTATTTCCTATTAATTTTGCAGCTCATTTGATGGAAAATAAGAACATTTCTAAGTGATCCCACACTTTTGAATGGTAATGTGTGTGTGTGTTTGTGTGTGTGTGTGTGTATATCTATCTATCTATCTATCTATCTATCTGTATATCTCCTATGTATCAATTCGCTAGGATGTTTGTCAGAAGCCATCATGTGCAGCAGTGACTGTCTGAATGCACAGAATGCTGGGAGATGTAGGAATGCTGGGAGTCCTGTGCTGGGAGCATTCTGTGCTTTCAGGCAGACTCAACAATGCATGACTGCGTCGGCGACAGGACACAGAGCAGGACCAGTCTCTTAACATCACACGGACCTTGGCCCGTGTACACGGGCTTTTACACTAGTGTATATATATATTATATAAAATAATGTGTGAGAATTTTTATTTGTCCGCTACAGTGCTGTTTGATTGCTGCAGAGTTTTACATCTTGTGTTTTGTGCATACAAGTATAAATACATGATGATAATCATCCTATATAATAATTTGCTAAAACGTGTGTAATGCCGCAGTCATGCGCAGTAGAGATGGCTCGCGCCATGGCTGATACAGAGATGGACACTCCGAAGGCTGTGGCACTGTGGCCCGTGTAACGGGCTCTTCAACTAGTAATATATAATACTTCTAAAGCCATGTGTGCAAACACTTAGTGGAGCAATTCTGGGGAAAAGCAACTGCACTACAGCAATTAAAAGCCTAATTTAAGTCAGTGGGAATTTTACAGTAGTTTGCAGTGGTAAAGTTGTTTTTTCCAGATTTGCTTCTCTTCTTCATGCATTCTGCCCTGTGCATTCTTTGAGGTAGAGATGGTTATATTTTTTTGTCTCACTCTAATACTTATCTGATCTCTTTATAATCTATGTTCTTTGCATATGTATGTAGACAGTGAGCCGACAGTGGGATCTCTTCACAGAATCAGAGTATACAGAGCTTTTATATTTTTCCAGAAGTAATTTCAGGCTCAAATGTTTACAAGTGGAGGCAGCACAGGAAGCTCAACATTAAGTTCTCGTCATGCGAGCCAGAACATTACAATAACTTTGATCCTGTGTACTGCATTTTTCTTTCAAAAGGATGTTTACCCTCAAGTTGCTTAACTTTGACACTATTCTCTTTAAAGGCATAGCTAACACTTATAATGGATATAAATATATTGTGGCTTTCCCTGATGTGTAAACAAGAGTACTGCTGGAGATGCTTCATTTGAAAGCTTTTACAAATCAAACTGAATACTTGTTTCATGGCTGTTTCAATTTTTTTGTGGCGCAGCTGTTATTTACGGTCTGTTGAGATCTGAATGTTGCAAATACTATCTACTGAAGAATGATCTGAACTTTTTAACCCATTCAATATTAGTGGGGCCTTATAAGCATTGTTCATAACGCTAGTATATATATATATATATAGTATATGTGTGTGTGTGTGTGTGTGTGTGTATATATATATATATATATATATATATATATATATATATATATATATATATATATATATATATGAGAGAGAAGCTAAAGGTTGGCACTCATATCATCATATCATATCTTACCCAAGTGAATCACCAATAATACAACAGAGCAGGAAATAGCAATCTCCGTAAGTCCTGTGTGTGTTTGTCATTTACCTCTCTCTCTCGTCCCCCCCCCTCTCATTATATATGTATAATGTGTGTAAGTATGTAGGTATACACCAGTAGTTCTTACATTAATTTGCGGTTTTAGACCCTACCAGGTTGCCACTTAGACTGTGAGGCAAGTCCAGATATCTATGAAGTAGTATTTTCCATATTCCCTCTTATGTGTTTTAAATGCATTGGGTACTTCTCTGGCACTCAAAGGGTTAAAGCGGAGTAATTATGGGGCAAACCAACTGCACTTTAGTACTACAAATCATTGTGTTTGATGGATCGCTAGTGTTCTAGGGGTTAACCCTTTGAGTGCCAGACTGGTATCCAATACATTTCATTGCAACTCGTTGGATACCTCTCTGCCAATCAAAGGGTTAAAAGCCCCATTTTCAGCCAGGGAAAATTGGGGAATTTTTATTTGCTCTCTGTGGTGCCGATGGTTTGCCTCACGTTTACTCCACTTTTCTTTGAACATAAAAGTCCTTAGTTTTCCATCCATTCATTTTAGTTCAGTTCACGCCTCATTGTCATGACTTCTGAAACAACATCTGGGAAAGACTTCAGACTGACTTGATGGTGGGAGAAGATAAGAAAACATCAAAAATATTAAGGGAATAGTAACTTTTTTTAATTAAAGTATTTTACTAGGAAGGATACATTGAGATTGTCTCTCCTTTCAAGTACATCACTGTATTTACTTCAGAATGGTGAAAGGCTGAGCTGGCCTTGAATTGACTATGACCTGCGACCTTGAGGTCTGAATCAATTCTACATCTGGTGCACTAACCCACTGAGTGCCAGAGAGGTATCCAATGCATTGTGATACCGGCACTCAAAGGATTAATTAACTGAGCTATCTCGCATTGCATTTTTAATTTTCTTATTTTACTAGAATCTGTTCATTTATTGTAACTGACTACTTTATTTTTCTATAATTTTGTTCACTTATTTCAGTTGTCTTCCTTCTGATGATGTGAGTGCCCTGGGGCTCATTGTACAATACAAATAATTAGAAGAATCGTGTGTTTGTCTCACTCTGTTTTCCCTGTCCAGCTAAACAGACTCTGTACAGTATGTGAATTGTGAGTGAGACACACAGGTTTGTAAACAGACTGTGTGCACGTTGAGTGAGACACACAGGTTTTTAAACAGACGGTGTGCACGCTGAGTGAGACACACAGGTTTTTAAACAGACGGTGTGCACATTAAGTGAGACACACAGGTTTTTAAACAGACTGTGTGCACTTTGAGTGAGACACACAGGTTTTTAAACAGACTGTGTGCACGTTGAGTTTTTTTTTGTTTTTTTTGCTGATTCTGTAGATGGCGCTCATGTCATCAAGAACATGGTAAATTAAAGGGATAGCAATGTCTCTTAAATTGTAGCTCTGATTCTTAAGCTTTTTACAACGCCTAGTGCTATTTTTAATTACTTACAGTTCTGTAGTAAAAGATATTCAAGCTGAAAGGATCCCCCTCCCTTTTCCCTGCGTCATGCTGCCTCTCAGTCTGGTCCAGAAGGAGTGCAGCGAGGGACAATCTTCAGTAAGCAAAAGGAAAATCATAATCCTGTCCTCCTTCATCAAGGCGGGCAGGGTTTTCCTTATACTTGCTGTGTGAAGATTGTCCCTCACTGCACTCCATCCGGTCCAGACTGAGAGGCAGCATGACGCAGGGAAAGGGGAGGGGGATGCCTGAGATCCGAAGGCCAGTCTGGACAGATCGCAACGAGGGACAATAATGTGTCGATGTAAGGAAAATCCTGCCCCCCTTCATAAAGGGGAGCAGGGTTTGTCTTCTACTGATACACAAAATATTGTCCCTCAGTGCGATCCGTCTGGTTAAGTGACCGGCCTTCGTATCTCAGGAAACTGTGAATGACGTGATGGAAAGGGGTGGGGGAAACTTTTAAATCTATTTTCAAGGAGAATTCGAAGGTGCAGGCAGTATGAAGTATGCTATGTATTATATAAAAGTAAATTGTACAATCCCAAGTATGTTTGTTTATATTATAACATTACTAATACTTTAAAACCAGAATCAGTTTAATTTTTTTCTTAACTATAAAGTCCACCAATGTCTCCACCAAATCCCACCAATACATCTCCGTCATCTCCACCTGTTCCTATAAAGGACTCCATAGGGGACAAATAAAAATTAAACTTGAGATATGCCTTCCACTCACTCCACTTCTTCCTTATTTAAAACTCGGTCATTGCACCCAAACATCAGGCCCTGCCAGTGCTAGCGCCAGTGGATCTGCCGCCAGATCAGTCCAATAGAACAAACAGGTCCAGAGCACCTGGCAGGAATAAAGAAGTAGATTCTTTATCCAGAGAGATTCATAACAAGTTTGCGAAACTACATCAGATAAAGTACCAGGAGTGGACATGAAAGGCATCAGTATTGCCGCCCAGCCCAATAATATGTGATCATGCACATACACCAGTCTATCACAACCCCTTCATTGGTTCATGAATTGCTCTGAATAAAGAGTCTACTCCTTTACTCTTGACAAACAAAAACTTCACAAATGTCCAATTATTTTAACCCTTTAAACCCTTGCATGTTAGGGAGGTCTCCAAGAAATTGCTCCATTTAAAACATTGGGGGTTTTCATTAGTTTCTGGTTTGCTCTAGAATTCCATACCTCCCAAGTGTGTCTCTTTAGAAGGGACATTCCCTCTTTGACACCCAAATCCCTCTGTCCCTCTTTTCCTCCCTGGTGTCTCTCTTTTTAGGGGATCAGACTGTGTGGTGGGTATATAAGTGTATCACTTTGCTCCACAGCAGTGAAACTCACATTAATGTTTGTATAAACTTCAGTATCTGCGTTTATACATTAGTATGTGTAAATAAAATACTTTGGTCTTGCTGTAAATCCTTTATTCAGTTACAGTGAGAGATGCCAGTAGGTCATGAATTAACATAAAAATTCTTGGCAATGTACCACTCTCGAGCCACTCCCCCAGCAACACCTCCTAAAACAAAAATTGTCCCTCTTTGGCCATCTGAAATGTTGGGAGTTATGGCATTCCTCCTGTTTAGCTTAGGGAATTATACCAAAGATGCTCCATTCCAAGGTTATTACAGTTCAGGTGTGTGCTTTTTTTAATATTAAACTGAGCAACATTGTCACCTGTTGTCTAGACAGTCCACCTGTTGTCCATATAGTACACTATAGACTGGGAGAGTAATGGCTCTACCAATTCTTGACAGTTTGAGAAAATCATCTTCCAACAGTGAGAGAGGTTCCTTGTTGTACCCAGTAAGAAAAATCATGCAGTATGTCCCCCCCCCATAATAAAACTTTTGATCCTTTAATTCTCTTATCTGTCCTCATTTTCAGTATATCGTTGAGTAATAGAAATATGTTTTACATTAGAAACATTAGCCTTGCTATGTTTTTGCCATGTTTCTTTTTCATAAAGAATGAAATACAGCAGTAGTGGCCTTTGTCTGACAATCCTTAGCCTTTCTGTGGAATATATTTATGTATAACATATGCTTAAAATGCTTCAATTTCCCATACGTTAGCAGAATGGTTGTGTAAAATAAGCCATGCAGACAAGCTCTGAATGGTACTTATGTCTGTGCTGAGAGCAAAAGGGGGAAAAAGCTACATTTAAGCAAATTTTATCTCCTTCAACTTCAGAATTCTTGCCAATTTGCATGGCAAAATAGAGTTTTCTCTGTATTCAGAATGAACAGCAAAGAACCAAAGCCAAAACCACTCATCAGATGAAAAGGCCAAACTATCTGCATGAAGACTGCATAAGGGAATTACTGTATGGGAATTACTGAAGGGAACACTGCGGTGATATAGAAACATGGCTGAGCTGTTTGTGAACTTGGAGTGGAATAAGAAAAAAGATGGCATTTCATCAGTCACTTCTAACTATAAAATGTAAAGCATATTAACCCTTTGAGTACCAGAGAGGCACGCAACTCATTGCAGAACAATGCATTGTGTACCCCTGTGGCATTCAAAGGGTTGAATGTTGTAATGGAACTATAAATGGACTTTGGAATATGTTGGAGACAAGTTTAAAATTCAGGGGTTAAAAGCCCCATTTAAGTTAGTGGGAATTTGAATTTGCCTCCTGCAATGTAGTGGGTAGCTCCTGAATTGCTCCATATTTAATTACCGATTTACTACTAAAGTGCATTGCCTACCTCCCCTAGCACTGAAAGAGTAACATATCACTGACTTGGGGAGGTAATATAAGGCTGAGACAGGAATTGCCTGCACAGCATACCTTAATTATTCATATTTTTTTTATTGCGGGATTCATTGCTTTTTTCAACTGTTTGAAGTTTTCACAAATTTTCACAATGAACATAAATATTTTTTATATGTAGAGTGTGATTTTAGAAAAATATGTAATTTTTAACTTTTTTGTATTTCTGACATCCTAGTTTGTCACACAATGGAACACTTATTTCACGTGTGGGACCTTGTAAAATCTCAATTTGTTCTGAAAAATGATATTTATATTTCCATGTGTAACTAGAAAGTTATCAGCAGGAATCATACTTAAAGCGGAACTACCACCACAAAACAACTTTAGTTTAAATAACTCCCCATCTGAATAAGGTAATAATTCTGGCGACTACCGCTACTAAGCAGCTAGTCGCCAGAATTATTACCTTATTCAGTAAATTTATCCTTTCTTCCACGGCTGACAGGCAGGACAGAGCGCGGACATCTTGCCATAGTGACGTCCGTGAGCCTGCTCTGTCAGTCCCTTCCGGAGCCGAACGGCTCCTAGCAACACCTCCTAGAGCCGGCTGGGACTGACAGAGCAGGTGCGCGGACGTCACTATGGCAAGATGTCTGCAATCCATCCTGCCTGTCAGCCGTGGAAGAAAGGATAAATCTATTGAATATGGTAATAATTCTGGTGACTAGCGCTACTAAGCAGCTAGTTGCCAGATGGGGAGTTATTTAAGCTAAAGTTGTTTTGCGGTGGTAGTTCCGCTTTAACAGATGGATAGCAGAAACATTAAAATGTATCTGGCCTACAGGATCTAAGAATTGGCCCAGGCGCCATGACATTCAAAGGGTTAAATGTTGGAAGTATGTCCTAAACAACAACATTAACTTGAGCATCACATTAAAATATAATATCAAATATGAGGTCCTTACAACTGAAGATCTAATACAGGGCTGAGCATGTAGTTGTCTGTTATTAATCACACCATGCCTCAGTAGCTTCCAAAAAAAAGACACTATTTCTATAAGGATGTATAACAATGAGATGTGTACATGAAGCTTCTGAAAGAACCAAATCAGGGTCATTGCTGATTAAGCAAAGTAATACAAGCAAATAACTCCCAACAACTGTGATTAAGCAGGGATATCTTGAAAAGCTGACCTGTTGGTGTGCCCTAAGGACTAAAATAACCCCTATTGAACAAATTTTCCCTAGCAGAAACTGGCAATTTTCAAAGACTTCTAAATCATGAGTCACTATGGATTTATACCTAATGTATACTTGGCTTAATGAAACGTTATAATGCACACAGTAGTCACCTTCTGCCTATCCCTTCCACTTATTTTTTGTTTTTGTTTCAGATTTCTTATTCTAGATTATTGTATAGCCATCACATGATCACTTAATATTAACCTTTGGACCCTAAATGGTTTAATGGGGTCACTATCCCTTCCCTCCCATTAATCTCTCCTTTCTGGATACAGATTTATTTTTCCTCTCCTGTTAGATGGCTTCTTTATAAAAATGAGATATATACGATAGTGTTTCTTTTCATGATATACACCACGTCTACACTACAGGGGAGAGAGTCACTAAGTGGTAATAAGGTAGAGATGACTTCTAAAGGTTATCACTTCTCCAGTTCCTATGTTATTCTATAGACCCTAGGCACTAAGATCTCCAAAGCTGAAGAAATCTTAGTGCATAAGTTCCATAGAATAATACAGGAATTGGAGAAGTGATCATCTGTAGGTCATCTCCACTTTATCACCTCTTTATCACTGCTTAGTGAATCTCCCCCTATGTGTTTGGTTCTGTTTACAACATCTAAATAGGGCATTGTCCTTTATTATATGCCTCTAATTAATTATAGCGCTGTATTATGCCGTATGTGTCTTGTGGCAATGGATACTTTTCCTGTTGAATCATTATGCAACTTTTAGTGGGAGATTTAAATGGTTTGCAATTCTTCCTGTCAACTATTGTCTCAACTACTCCATGATGAAATGGCTGTTTTGGAATCAAGAAATGTAGAAGCCATATTTGTTTGATTTTAACTTTTTAATAAACATATAGGTTTTTAGTTTACTTTATTTCCTGGTCTTAAATTTCCCTACCCCGAGTCCAGCAACTTCTGGGGTTTCCGTGAGTGAGACAGGTCATAGTTTCTCACAGTTATTCCGATGTGACTTATTTTACACTGGTTTACATCCCAGTGTGAGTACTTGAAATCTGAAATCTTTTACCATTATATTGGAATTGGTGATCTCTATACATGATGTTCACCCCTCATTGCCTGCCCTGTCTCTGCATAGGGTATAGAATATAATGCTATTCCATCACTTTAATAAATTGTGCACAAAACTTTTTTTGTAGTTTGAAACATTTATTCATATATTGCTCCAATAAAGCACATTCTATTACAACAACAAAAAGAATGCCATGTTGAACACACATTTAAAAACAAGGAACAGCAAATGCTAAGCATCTTTTAAATAATTAATAAAGATTGTGCTCAGTTACCTCAGTGCTTCATAAAATATGTAAAAGCAATATAGCCTTGTATCTGCTATGAATCCTGGGAATGCTGCAGCCCGGCTGGCCAGGAAAGCATTGAGGTATGAAAATAACTGAGAGGAAAGAATTTTAATGAATAGATTGCAGCGGTTATAAATATGGCCTGGCAAATAAGTCTGGTCTACTGCCCAGACTGCTGTATTTATACATTTACAACACTAAAGAAAATGTATTCAAATAATCACATGTTTAGCAAAAGTTAAAATAATTTATCTTTGATTTTTCAGACAGATGAAAAAAGAAATGGTACCCCTTTGTATGGTAGAGTTCTCCTTTACAAAGTGATGTGTTTGAGACCTATGTGCACCCAAAGGGAGTAAGCACAACTTTACTGAGCCATAGCTGGTCCTTAAAGGGTTACACAAGGTCCAGAATGGTGTGCTAAACCCCCTTCGGTCCTTAACCCTTTTGAGTGCCAGAAGGGTAGTGACATTGGATACCTATCTGGCAGTCAAAGGATTATAAATAAAGCCAGCTACCAAATGCATTGGGCCATGTTTCTAAAAACAAAATGTAGAAATTAAACTGGAAGTTATAAAACAATGAGAGGACTCTGGTGTAAATGACTTAACCTAGTATTAAAAGAACACTAACGAGTCTTAAACTAATCCTTTCCACTTATCTTAATTTACGAAGTATGTCCTTTATATTGTAAGCTTTCGGGGGAGGGACCTCACGTCCAGTGTTTCACTTTGCAAAGCACTTGTAACCCTGTTATTGTCTAAACCCTTAAATTGTACAGCTCTGTGCACACTTGTGGTGCTTTATAAATAAACATATTAATTCAAATGGCCACTCTGAATCCATTATTTATATATATAGTCCATCAAAATGTAGTCTTTTTAATTTGTACTGGCTTTCATGTCCATGTAGGCAGGCACGAGTCTTTATTGCTGGACACCATACACACTGAAGGCTGCTTCCTGAATAAGACTTATCATTTTTGAGTGCCAAAGAGGTATCCAAAGCATTACATTGCAATGCATTGGACACCGCTCTGGCACTCAAAGTGTTAATTGGGTGAAATTTTGGGGTCCTGGAGTCTTGAACACAGAATAATGGAATCACATCTGCTTACATCTGCATGCTTTCCATTAATAAATAATGCTATGAGTGCCAGAGGGGGTAAGCAGTGCATTGCTTTGCAATGTGTTGCATACCCTTCTGGCACCCATAGGGTTAACTTTTTAATTTTAGAGAACTAAATGGGTGTTTATTGTTGGGAGGTGTTACTGTTCCTTTAATTTCACTTTTAAACAAAAGTTTTACATGTATTTTTCAAAATCTAAACTCTTAGTTTGAGGTAAGTTAATGTGCTGTAGCCATGCTCATCCAGTTTTACTAATACAAACATATGAGTACTTTGTATTTGGTGATAACACGTTGGCTACCCCTCTGGCATTCAAAGGGTTAAAACATGATGAAAAAATACTTATCATGGGGGAGATTCACTAAAGGTCGACACTGTGGCGATATGATTTTGCTGATTTGTTTAAAGCACTTCAAAATTGCGAAGTAAACAAACATCGCCATATGCAATAAAATTTAGGGATGAAAGGGGAGGGGTGGAGAAGGTTCCCATTAGCATACAAGGTTGTTGAACTGCTGTTAATATGGAAAGGCTGCCCTCCCTCACACATCACCAGCAGCACAACAGTCCTGAAGTCTGAGACCATTCTCTCTACTGCTCCACTTGGCCAGTAGGGTAGTGGAGATAATCCTTTTGGCACCACGAACTGCATTGCTCCCTTAACCTTTTAAGTGCCATGGGGATGTGTCAGATTTATAAATTGTGGGGCAGAATGTCAGACTTCTATATTGTGGGGCAGCATGGGGACCATCACCATTCTGTGTTAGTCGCACATACACTGCCTGACACCCCCATCCTTGTTCCCTTGCCCAGGCAGTGCCCATGGGGATTTGTGGCTACCAGTAGGCAAGGGAACAAGGCTGAGGGGGTCAGACAGTGTACATGGGGACCTGTGGCTACCAGTGGGCAAGGAAACAAGGCTCGAGGGCAGCTGATAGCCACAAATCCAAATGGACACTGCCTGACCCCCATCCTTGTTCCCTTGGGAGTGCACAACATGTATAAAATAGGATACAGATATGAGGAGATGATTATGTCCTGCTTGGTGTACCTTTTTAACCCTTTAAGTGTCATAGGGGTGCATAATTCACATCCTTATGTCACTCAAAGGGTTAAGAGAGTGAAGCTGTTCATGGTGCTGAAAGGATTCTCTCCACTTCCCTACTGACACTGGCAATCAAGTGGGGCAGCAGACAGAATGCTCTCTGACTTCAGGATTGTCTACTGCTGGTGATGTGTGAGGGAGGGCATCACTTCCACATCGGCAGCAGTTCACAACCCTCTCTGTTTGTGATTGAGGGCTGTTACTGCATAGGAAAGTACAGGGAGATCCCAACTTTGCCAGCCTCAAGTATGTGAAGCAGAGGCTGCTATCAGAGTTTAGAGCATGTGGTGAAGTGTCACATTAACATACAAAAATAATGGCTCATTATCTTGCACTGCATTTACATATGGAAATAGGCCATTATCGATGTTATGAATGAAAATTCATAACCTGGTCAATGCATGTCGAATGGATGTTGATGTGGGTAGACTTTTGTCGGACTGATGTGGGTTTTGATGTCAGAGACACTTTAGTGCATACAGTCGATGTGCCTTCGACAACGCTCCTACAGGACATTGATATTTTGAGCCCTCTTCAACCTTTAGTGAATCTCTTTCTTATCTCACTACCAGAAAGTCTATTCTATATCCAAATCACTTCACCTTTATTTTTTGCCCACTCCAATTATATTTTGAGCAGACTGTGTGATTGAGTACAGCATGATCTGAGGAAGATAATTGTTTTCTCAAAAGCTTGAAATATAAACTGTTAGTCCAAATAAAAAAATGTATCACCAAATATCTAAGTGCTGATATCTATATAGGTTGTTAGGTGAAACTGCAACATTTCTAAGTAGCTACTCATGTTATAGGAGTAGATTTAGCATATGATCAAGAAAAAACCTTATTTGCTGTCTTGTGCTATTTTGAATTAAATTGCTCTTGTCCAAATGATTGTCTTGACACATCACAATTATTCAAAAGGAAAACGACTCCTAGACATTGTAGTTTGCAGTGATAATTATCTATTCATTAACATGTTTTTATGATAGCTGTAATAGCAGTAATAATATGTAATTAATTGTTATCACATGTTTGTTATGTGGTAATTGTTGCAAAAGGTTGCTGGCTCTTTGTAAGTTTATGGTTTAATTATAGTTGTGTAGATTTTACATTCTGTTGATTCCTCTTTTATCATCTGTAGACTTCAGCAGTTATTATATGTAGTTGACAAACATGGATTATCCAGGTCACAATGTTAGTGACAGTCAACCTCCTATCTGACGTTACATATTCTACAAGTGCATAATATGTAAAGTCTTATTGCGTCTTCACTTTTTTTTTATTTTTTACAGTTCTGTCTCTGACAGGGAGCTGCCTGAATTTACTTCAAGAAAGCTTTGTTTGGGATTGTGAAAGCAGAAAGAATGCAACAATAGACATTAAAAAGTATATAAAGAAAAAAAGCGGTAAAACAATGTAGAAAAGCCTACATTTTCCAGTGGTGGTTATAGGGAAACAGGGCCCTGGTACATAATAATTGTTGAGCTCCCAATTCATCGCAAACCAGTGAAACATCCTAAATATGCTTTTGTTTTCAGCATTCAATTAGCCCCTGAGGTTGGCTTCACTGGTGCTTCAGCCCTTCTTTTAACTCCTTGGGTTCTTAAGAACCAGATGACTTCTCCAGTGATATCTGATATTTATTCCTATGCTATTCTATGGATCCTATCTCCAATGTTGAAGAAATCTTAGCGCATAGGCTCCATAGAATAACCTAGGACTTGAAGAACTGATCTCACTGGAGAAGTTGTCTCCACTTTATCACCTCTTTATCACACCTTAGTGCATCTCTTCCATTGTGTTAGAGATGTTTTTACCATTTAAGGTGAAACTCTTCTTTAAAGAGAAATTATAACTGCAAACAGTCTCATGCTATAAATGTTTAGGTATTTTGTTCATATTTATAGGTTAGTTTTGTTCCTACAAAATGGAACAGCTATTGTTTTTGTATCTATCTATATATTATCAGGGACATGTATCAAATATAGTCATAATGCATTTGCTAAACTTATCCTAATTTGCATTTGCACCTTTCCATATGTTTCATACTTTCCTATGGTCATTAAATCCACAATTTGGTCAGATTCCTGACAAACAAAATAGATCCTAAAACAAAGAGAAGCAAATAATGCCTCTCTTCATAATGTCGTTCAGCAGGGAGCAACACAAGTCGTATTATTTAATAAATTCCTCTTAAAAACAAGACTATGGAAGAGCAGGTACAATTTGTTCAAACTGTCACTAATTAATAAAGCTTGTAGCAAAGTAAAGTTCACTTAGCATGAATTGCTGAAATCTGCACGAACACCACTCTAGCATTACTTGATACATGCCCCTCACAAGAAAATGTCAGCTTTATTTTTTCTTTCTACGCTTTATGTAAAAATCAATAAGGGTGTATATTACATTAGACATAATATTGACCATCAGAAATCCATGTAGGCTTGTAGTAATGTTGCATTTCCTCGCCTGTCCTTTTTCTGTAGAAATAGACTGTGGAAACTAATGACTGTAATAGACCGAGGAAACCATTGACTAGGAACTTTACCAGTTCAATGTCAGTATATCAAAAAATTATTCATAGACATTTCAAGTATTACTTGTAACAACACAATCAATACATGCCTTTCCTGTAAAAAAATATCAGTAATACCTTAGAACAATACAATCAAATACATGAGTAACCCAAATAAACTCAGCAGCATATATAATATAAAAAAATCAATGCAGTACTCTGTCTACTAGCTGGTAATATATATTTACGTTTTGGTTTTTTTTCCAAAATGTTGTATGTATGTGTTAGATTTAGTAAGGTAAAATGTGGTAGGAGACTGGTAGGCTTCAGCAAAGGCTACTAAGAAAGGCCTCTGCTGGAGGCTAAGGAATGATTTATACTGACAAGGGAGAAGAGAATTTTACTTTCAGTTGAATTTAATGTAAAAACAATTTGCTTGGCTATGTAACTTGTCATGTATTTTGGATTCAGCCTTCATTTTAAATATGTATGAAGAAGAGACCTAAGTTGTCTAGAAAGCTTGCATTCTGGAACTACTCAGTTGACCAATATAGGTATGCCTTTTACTTTACCAGTCTCCTACTTAGATTTAGTTAGATCAGTTTGTATTTTGTGTGTGTATAATAAACTTTTCTGTACATGCCCCCAAGTGTATTGCCAAGTTTTCTAAATAAATAAAGCATGCACACTGCTTAAATGGCAACTGATGAAAGCAAAAATTAGTTCTTAGGAAGAAGGCGTTTTACTCATAAGCTATAGTGTCAGACAATTGAGTTATGCTAGTAAACAGCCAGCTCTCACCCGCACACATGCAAGAAATCATCTTGACGTTGTGGGATGAATCAAAGCACTGAGTGCTGAGTTCCATAGGCCTCTTTTTCAAGGGTACCACCACTGGCTGAGTTACATTGTGACAAAGAATAGCACAAGTGCTGTCTCCTCTGGCAGCCAACAAACACTCCAGGAATGTCATGTCTTCAATAATAATTTGTAGCCCTTTTGAATTCCTAAAGTTGCAATCAAAGAATGTTTATCAAAACCGAACAAAAAAGATTGGATTTGCTCTAGTTGTATATGGCTTCCAAATATGTGAACGGAGTATAAATTAGCTTCAAAGTGAATACCAAGCATTTTACTGAGTCCTGTTGAGAGCCTTGAAGTATTCTAGTAACGGTTTGTGCACACGGTTTTACAGATATAAAAATGTGGCCTTTATGTGCAAATGTAAAGTAGAGCAATGCTGGGGCAAACGAACTGTATTGTAGAGGAGGAAGGAAAATTCTATTGTTAGTTGGGGATTTAACCCCTTGAATGCTAGGATACCTCTAGCATCCAAGGGGTTAGAGCCCAAGTTAAATAAGTGGGAATTAGGGAAATTTCTATTTTTATCACCTAAAGTGCAATTGGTTTGTTCCGGATTGCTCCACTTTACCTTTGTGTGCAAAGGCGTAGGGCAGAATGAGGCTTTGCAATGTGTTGCATACCTCTCTGGCACTGAAAGGGTTAAGATACATTGGAGCAGTTGGGGAGAAACCATGTACAACATAGAGGACAAGTAAAAAGTTAAATATTGCTTTAAGTAGAACTTTTAACCCCTCCAAAGCTAAAGAGATATGTAACACATTACTTTGCAGTGCACTGGAGACTGTTTTGGGATGCCAAATGTTAAAAGCCCCATTTAAATCAGTGGGAATTTGGGGAACTTTACCCCATATCTACATACCTCCCAACATTTCAAATGGCCAAAGAGAGGGACACATGGGTTTTCGGTGGTGTTCCTGGGGCGTGGCTGGTGGGTGGGGCATGAACTAGACTTATTAGGTTATGTCATGACCTATTGACACCTCTTTGTGTAACAGAATAAATGATTTAGAACCAGGCCAAAGCATTTTATTTACACAGACTACTTTATAAACACATTTAATGACGTTTATACAAACATTAACCCCTGAACAACCACAGCATTTTTTTTTCTTTCTTGATTCTGATTCAGGGGTCACTGAGCGGCAAGCAGCTGTGCAGGGACCCCTGAATTCCGTGACGTGCCAAACCGTCGCTGGTCCTTAACGCAAGTTTACCCTTGATGGTCCAGA
This sequence comes from Rhinophrynus dorsalis, assembly GCA_037306005.1. NCBI lineage: Eukaryota > Metazoa > Chordata > Amphibia > Anura > Rhinophrynidae > Rhinophrynus > Rhinophrynus dorsalis. The sequence goes on from CM074718.1 coordinate 113,505,410, forward strand.
CACGTCATGGGTCCTAAAGGGGTTAATGGGAGATTTATTGTTGTGGAGCAATGTGATACACTTATACACACCACAGTCTGATCTCCTAAAAAGGGCACCTGAGTGAAAAATAAGGACAGAGGGTTTTTGGTTTCAAAGAGACTTTGTGCCTCCTAAAGAGGGACCCTTGGGAGATATGTGTTTATAAAACACAAATTGGAGTTATTTAGTCATAAACCAACTGCACCATAGGGGACAAATAAAAATTCCTATTAAATTGGGCTTTTAACCTTTTAAATGCTTGAAAGGCCTCCAATGCATTGCAATACCTCCCTGGGATTCAAAGGGTTAAACGCTCTATTCAAGTACATGGGAATTTTTATTTTGCTATGGTGCAGTTGGTTTAGTCCAGAATAACTCTAGTTCTTCATAGTAAGTCAGTATGTTAACACAAGAGTAATTCCCAGGGTGGTTAAACCCGTTTTTAGAGTTGGCTCTAAGCATAATCCCATGCCCTTTTGGTATTCGAGTTGGCACAGTCTCACATTTCCTTTTTGTGATCCACAAGGTACGAGTAAAACAACCCTTTCACTGTTGCAATGCTGTGAATCACTATGAGAACTTTTATTTATTTTTCTTCTTTATTTATTTTGCTTTTTTTTATGAAAGATTTCGTTATAGGTAAAATTTTTGGCATGGGAAATATACAGGATTATTAAGGTGTGATGTTTAACAGGCAGCCGTTCAGGGTATTTGTATTTGGAGTCATTTTTATTAAATACAGTTTTAAATGTGCCTATTGTTGCAAGACACCAATTATCTGGAAAACATCAACACACACTTTCCACTTTAGGGTCATATGCAGAACTCAAAAGGCGGAACAATTTTGGAGTAAATCAATTGCTTTGCAAAGCATTGCACACCCCTCTGGTCCTTTTAAAGAGTTAAAAGGTTTATTCAATGTGCTTGAAATGTCACTAGCGTCCAGTGGGTTAAAGTGATAGTAATGTCTTACCTAAATAAAGAGTAGTAATGTATAGAATCAAAAAATAAATTTATCAGTGCAACTCCTATCTCTCAAACCATTATGGTTTGAGAGATGTAATGCTTTAAAGTTCCTCCTACTTCCCCTTCTCCTGATGTGCACTGTAAAGCTGACAGCAGGAGTTTGAGTCGGCCGACTCAAGGTGACTTTTTAGCAGAGACGAAATAGCATGAGTTAAAAAGAAATACTTAATTGGAATGGTCTACAAAGTGTGCCTGGTTTGCAGGCACACTTTGTAGACCATACCAATGAAGTATTTCTTTTTAAATCGTGCTATTTCGGCTCTGCTGAAGAGCCACCTGCCGGTCCCAGGACCAGGATCTCCTGCTGTCAGCTAGACGGTGATGTCAGGAGAAGGGGAGGGAGGAACTGTAAAGCATTAAAAATAAATCGATCGATGCAACTCCTATCTCTCAAACCTTTAGGGTTTGAGAGATAGGAGTTGCATAGAGCAATTTATTTTTTTGATTCTCTACATTACTACTCGCATTACTCACATTACTAACCCTTTAAGGGATCTTCAAATCCAGATATATCTAAGATATAGAAGATTAACAAATATGAGATTAATATATATTTATATGACAATGTAGCATTTATTGCAGATATTAGTAAACTGCAAATAAGAATGTTACTTTAATCTACATTGCGGGTAGATATTGGCTGGTTGGTAATGATGGGATTGGTAGGCCACAATAACTGGAGAGCCAATGGTTGCCTACCCCAATGTACATTGTACATTCTTCTGCTTCTCTTTTATTTTGGAGCTCTGCAGCAGCCAGGACTACATGTCTAAGGACCACATCAGTAAAGGAGTGTGGGTACATAGGTACAACGAAATATAGTTTTTCTGTTTGGTTGTCATTATCTGAAGCTGCTCCTGTAGTGCACGGATCTGGGGAAAATAACTTTAACACAGGCAGCAATTAATATAAAAAGATAGTGATGCAGGTTGATTAGCAGTGCCCAAGAGGGTGCAAAGTTCCTTGGGAAGCGGTGCTCCATCACAGCTGCTTCATTTACAACGTGGGTAGAGAGAGCACTGGCAGGTTCTAGTGGTGAACTGCACCATAGCGCATCAGATGGCATGTGGATCTACTTTCCATCTATGAATAAACTTTATTGGACCATAGTTATTATAGACATCCCTACAGAACATACGTGTTTATATTTACATAATCCCCCAGCCATCATATAGGCAGTTTTACATACAGGACATGGGCTCCCTTTCTCACCCGCGCCTGGGACAACCGTGACATCATCAGTTGTGGCCATGCTCCTATTAGTGGGAATACTGTTTTTTTACTCTGCAAGAGAAGCCCTACAATAATGTTTTCCCATAGTAAATGTTTTCTGTTCCTTTAACATGGCATCAATAGAAACCTGGTCAGCTGAGGTAGCAGTTACATTTTTAGGTATCTACTTTTAAATAGGACTGTTTGATGCAATGGGAGACGCTGCTTGGCACCATTTGATTCTACAAATGACTCCTTAACTCACTATGTGACAGAGGAGGGGGACATGATGTTCTGTGTTACTCCATTTCTGGAATCTCTTCACTTGTCATATGGTAAATAAAGCCATCTATATCTATATTTCCTTGTAACCATGTGAGACACAGCAAACCTCGCATGTAGACACCCTATCACTAATAGACAACCATAACATCCTATCCCAGTGACAGAATCACACGGATAAGGATTTATGATATTCATTATGTAGCCTTTTTTTAAGGTGTTAAAGGGTTAATAATGCCCAAAATAAAGTTTATTCTATATGGTAGCTTTTATAAAAATAAAGTATTTGGAGAAAGTCCTATTTCTCAAACTTTTATGGTTTGAGAAACATCCTCTGCTGAAGTTCCCCCTCCCTCCCCTTCTTCTGACGTCAGCACTCTTCTGAGAACAGGAGATCTCGGTCCAGGGAAAAGGTCTACAAAGTGTGCCTGGTTTGCAAGCACACTTTGTAGACCATTCCGATGAAGTATTTATTTTCTAATATCGCTACTGCGGCTCTGCTGAAGAACCTCCTCCTTTACAGCTGACATCAGGAGAAGAGGAACTTTAGCGTAGGATATCTCTCAAACCATAAAGGTTTGAGAGACAGGACTTTCTCCAAACACTTTTTTGTAAAATCTAACATATAAAATGAACTTTTTTTTGGGCATTACTAACCCTTTAAGGTTTTATGCACAAAACAAAAGTGTTGTAATTATTATTATTTATAAGTTTATTATTATAAACCAACTGCACCATTGGGTAGAAATAAAAATTTCTAACATTTCCATTGGACTTTTTAACCTCTTGAATGCTGGAGAGATCACTAATATATTTCTTGTAGAAGATACTCTAAGATGTGATAAAGAGGAGATAACGGACCTTATTCATCAAGATACAGAAGTGCAATCCTTTGGGGAAATGAAAATCCACACTGATTTAAATGGGGCTTTTTCCTCCTTGAATACAAGAGAAATCTCCATTGTATTTTGAAGCAATATGTTGGAGACCTCTCTAACATTCAAGGGGTTAAAAGCTCTATTTATATCAATGGGGAGTTGGGGAATGTTTATTCCCCTCTATAATGCAGTTGTTTTCTCCATAATTGCACCTCTGTAGCTTTGAATAAAGCCCAACTTCTCCAGACTGCTAAACTCTCCAGTTCCTATGTTATTGTAAAGAGCCAATACATTAATCCCTTAAGGACGGCTGATCGTGCATGTGGCAGTCACTTAAGGACCATGGACCATTTTTTTTGTGGCATCCGCTTCCGGGCTCCCCGAACGGCGTGCAGCCACACAGGGAGCCCGGAATTCCATGACGGTCCAAGACCGTCATGGGTCCTTAACGGAAAACAACCCATGATGGTCCTAGTCCGTCATGGGTCATTAAGGGGTTAAGATATTTAAAGCTGAAGCGCTGATAATTCATCGGCTCCATAGAATAACATACGGTTTGGAAAATGGATCACTCTGTAAATTGTATCTCCTCTTTATCACACCTAGGTGCATACCCCCCAACCCTGGTGTTGGAGGGCCACATTTAAATCAGTGGCATATCATACCTAGGAACTCTCCGGATTTGGTTCGGAGACTCCCATTTTGACAGTGCATTACTGGGTCTCCAGGGACAGTGGCTGATTCTCCGGACATGGGGATGTTTCCTCTGAAATGCTGCCCACTTCTCCTCCTACCCAGTTCCTTCCACTTCCCATCTACTTTTGTGAATTGCTTATTGAATTGCACCTGGTAGAATTTTGATTTGGTGAGAAATCCCACTGCCATTTTGGAAGCAGGAAGGAAACTGACACACATTTATTTCCTTACTTCCTGTCTTCCTTCACTCTCATGAACATTTCCTTGCACTGCTTGTTGTAGTTCTCTGGGGTGCCCCCTGGAACAAATTATGTACAATATGGTGCACTGGATTTTGGGTTTCCTGGGTGATGAGCCGATCTGTAAACCTCTCTGTTCACTCCTTTAAACTACTAGATATATAATATAATAAATGTAGGTGCAGTTACTTTCTGTCAGTGTTTCCTTTGACCATACTTTGGTACTCTGTGGGTCTGGCCCGGGGTCCTTTTTTTTTTTTGCTTAACCCCTTAAGAACTGCATTGCCAATTGGTGAGATGCACTGTAGGACCAACATACTTTTTTTTTTATTGGCACACCTTGTAGGTGCACTGTGATGATGAAATATCATGACGTGCCATGACCGTCAGCAGCCGGGATGGTCTTGGCACATCACCAGTTGTTAACTGGTTTAATTACCAGGTCACTGGGGACAGAGGCTGGTTCTCAGAGCTCAGTGAGTCCTATTGTTAAGTCTATCTACTTCACTGCCAATTCCAATCAAACTTCACCCTCATCTTCCCAATCTCCTCTTATTAGGGGTAAGCCCCGCCCACTTTATGACACAAATCGCTTCATTTGGGCACTCTAACCCCCAGATATTAGTGGACCTCCAAAGGACTGGCACAAGAAGGTTCCCAGGTATGCTATTGGCCTGATTTGCATTTGGCACTACTTCAGTCTGAACAAACTGGATAAGGGTTGTAACATTTGGGTGAACCGAACAGCAACTGATTTGCAGCCCTGCAGCATGGACACTTGAGTTGTTCAGTGGTGGGGGACACATCTCAAGTGCATTCATTTTCTGTTGGTTGATGTCAAAGGAACACTAACACCTCTTAATAGTAAACCCCCCAATTTGCCTTGATTTGGGCAGAAAATCCTAATGGCCTCTATGAGTGAATGCTGCTTGGACTGGTCCTCCAAAATGAATAGTAACTTTTATAGCTAGCATGTCCATGCAGGCAAACATGGCTCTTTGTTGTTGGGTTTTAGGACCCCAAAGTCCTCCCACTCAAAACAAAGACTGGTGAGAGGAATTTGGGCTCCTGAGGTCCTGAAAAAATAATCTTGTTTGCTGCTTTGAAAATGATAGACTGTATCTATGTCAAACTTATCATGAAGTGTAGATTCATAGGGCCTCAAGATAAAGAGGTGCAATTCTGAGGTAAACCAATGGCACTATAGAAAGAAATTAAAATCCCCATTAATTAAATAAGAATTTTAACCCCTTGAATGCTAGTGAGGTCTCCAATGTGAAATCTCTCCAGCATTCAAAGGGTTAAAAGCCCCATTTAACTCAATTTTTTGTTATTTCTCCCCTATGGTGCAGTTGGCATGGTCCAGAATTGCATTTCTTTAGCTTGATAAATAAGACCCATAGAGGCCATTAGGATTTTCTATCCAGACTAAGGTAAGCCAGAATGTCTTTGGGGAGTGGTGGGGGTTATTAACCCTCTGAGCGCCAGAGGGATATGAAATGCATACCGCTTTGGAGTTCAGAGGATTAGGAGGGAATGGTGGTTTTCCTTTCCAAGTTAAAAAAAAAAAAAAAAAAGTTAGAGGTTTTCCATTCAAATGTTGTTATAGCTCAAACTTAATGCACTGGAGTCATCACTAGCATTCAAAGGGTTAAAAGCCCAGTTTTTAATTTAACAAGAAATTGTATTATTTCCCTATGGTGCAGTTGGTTTACTCCAGAATAACTCCAGTTTACTTTAATGAATATGGGCCAAAGCTCCTAAACTGACAGTCATAAACCAGGAACATTAAGATTACTCTGGGTACACCCACAACACAGAATGCACAGCTGCGGAGCCACTAAAAATGTGGTGCTGTAGGCAGTTGTGTACTCTGCCTAATGGGAAGTGTGGGCCTGCCTGTCTGTGCTGCCCAGGTATTTGCTGTGCACTGGGATGCATAAACTCAGATTACATTGGTTCTCTTTTTATAGTACTTCATAATAAATTGTGCCCTGGGATACATAAACCTGCAGTACATTGTTTTGCTCTTCTATTACTGCACTGCATATTAAATTATTTACTCCTTTCCTCTCTTACAATTTGTCCAAGCCACCCAGAGACTCATTTTGACAGATAATTAAGAATGGTTGTGTTTATACAACAAATGTTAATGAAATCTATAAAAGAAAGAAGCACGCCATACATCGCTTAAAGTAGTCCTTCTGTATTAAGCAAAAATAATAACATAAATTGTACTCCTGGCATGTAGGACGGGAATCTATTACAGGTGATAACTGTTAGTACTCTCTGTTTAAGTCCCAGATTTCTAGTGGAATCTATGGGGAATACTGGAGTCATGAATTTAGCAGCTGCAGTGGAATCAAGCTCTATATCCCTAGGATGCTGTCTCCGGTGCATTTTAAAGCAATGTGTTTGAGATCTCTAGCATTCAAAAGATTAAAGAAGCAGTAAGCCTTTCTTGAAAAAATAAATATATTTGAATTCCTTTGATGCAGAGTAAAACAAGGTTACTTCCACTGCTGGGAAATGTTTAAAGGGATATTAATGTTTCACAATAAAAGCAGCTCCAATTAATAGTATTTGGGCCATGGGGAGTGTTAGTTCAATAATGTCAGAGTTGTTATTCAAGAGTAATTGAATGATAAAGTATCCCCCTACAACCCCTTTTACTGATGTAACACTGCTCACCTCAGAGCAAAAAGACTGTCTGGATGGATCACAGAGAGGGAAAATCTTCAGTGAGCATAAGGAAAAACCTGTCAAAGAGGGTAGGGTTTTCCTTATGCTCACAGTAAGAAGATTGTCCCTTGCTGTGACCTGTCCGTTCAAGAGCTGCTGTTTACTTATCCCTTTAATTACAGTTATTGCAGCTCCTAATTAACCCTTTGAGTGCCAGAGGGGTATGTACCCCTCTGGCACTCAAAGGGTTAACTTTTTTCTTTTTTTCTTTTTTTTTTTTTGTACTCACTATGTGGCGTTATAGCTATCCTTTACTATAGTGTGCTGTAGTCTCACTGAGGCTGTCCCATTGAGAGCATTATAATATAATTATAAAACAAAAAATTACCGGTGCAGCCACAAGTGAGGTCAGCGCTGTGGAATTAGTTGGCGCTATATAAATAAAGAATAATAATTTGGATTTTTTCTTTGTTTATCTGGCGCTTATGTGACATGGAAGAAATATAAGAGCTGAGTACAATTCAGTGGATTACTGAACCTATGGCAGATGCCACGCTGTTCATGGCAGAAATGCAATTAAAATTATGTCTTTTCATCTTATAAGTACCAATCAATGCTTTAATAGATTATAAAAAAAAAATGCATGCTATATAAACCCTCCCAGTGCAACTTATATCTGCAGAAACCAGTTTCTTAATTTGTTACCTGGTAGTAGTCCTTTATAGAACAGTAACCAGTATCTGTATAATTATTTTTTTACACTGGGACTATGTTGTAATCTCTAGACATAGAATTCCATTTCACTTTAAGTTATCCTATATAATAATTCTCTAGGATGTTTGTCACAATGCAGTCATGCGCAGTAGAGACTGTCCGCTTTCGGGCAGTCTCTACTGAGCATGATTGCATCGCGTGGAGCAGTGAGGTAGCAGCCGCTTAACATTACCCGGACCTTGGCCCATGTACACGGGCTTTTACACTAGTCTTAGAATATTCTACTGTATGTGGGTGGAGTATTTTTTCTGAGAGGATGTGAACTAATATATGTAAATAAATTCAAATACAGAAAAAAAAGCAGTATTCTAAAGTATTAGTAGTTATGTCAGTATATTGTATGATGAGCACATACCTAGTTCAATTTTCTTGGTAAATACATGAGATTGGTTGGAGATGGCACTGTGTATGGGCTACATAAATCAAGTCGGGCTGACCAAATTGCTGTTTTTTCATTTGTTGGCCCAGCTTGAGAATTTTAATCACTTGGCTATCAAATCGCTGTTTGTATGGCCTCAACAGACCAAACAACAGGGACTTGCCTGGGACTGTGAAAGAGGCTGATTCTCCGGATGTGGGGAGTTGTCTTTAAAATCTGCCTACATCTGTTCGTTCCTCCCACTTTTCCTCCTTTCTGACCCAGTTCCTCCCACTTCCCGCCCATTTCTGTGATGCCCTGCCCCTAATTGCAAGTAAACCCCACCCTTTATGTCACGATTTTCAGCAATTATACTCCCCAGCGGCATCACTAATGAAAGTTCCCAGGTGTGAATATCAAAAGGAACATTTACCATTTTACAACATATACTAGACATGTATGACTTCGCTCCTTACCTTTCTAGTACAAATGGCACCGATTTAAAGACTAAATAATCTGTTCTTTGTGCATTAATAGTGAGTAACGGCAAATGAACTCTCCTCTCCCTAATATTTTGTTTCTTTACCCTAAAGCCCTGAGATTTGTGGCAAACCCGTGAGTCTCCTCATCAAACCCTGAGATATCCCGGGTGTGCAATGAAGGCTGGATAATTTAGCTCACTATATGTCTAATTGAACCTACGGCAGTTAGTCTGAAACTCAGTAGTTTTCCCTCACTCTCTTAAATCCCAGAGGGATGAACAACTCCTTTATGTCCAGTGCACATTGCTCACCACGCTGACTGTTTGGCAGACAAGAGTTGGACACCTTTGTTCAATAACCCTTTATTATGTTTTATGACTAAGGTGTCAAGATCTCCCATTTTGACTCTTTGAGTGCCAGAGGGGTATGCAACACATTATTAATATGCTATGTTTATGAAAAGATCCTTCTGCAGGATTGAACAGGAACCAGGATTGCAGTCTTACAATGTGCATTTTTCATATCTATTTCACATTAAAATTTTGATGTGATCACATTATATATGACTGTTGAGTTCACATTGTTCTGAGTTTAATGAAATCATTTTATTTGCAGGCAAACTGAAGACATCTCCATTGAACCCTGCAGTGACACAATGAACACAGGTATGATCTCTCATCATGTAATGAAATCAGGACAGTATATCGGTACATTACAGACGCCATAAAGGGCCAGATGCATAAAAGTGGAGTGTTGCAATTCTGGGGTGAACCAACTTCACCTTAGGGAATAAATAAAAACTGTTAGTTGATTTAAATGGACCTTTCAAGCCCATGAATGCTAGTGAGGTCTATATCACATTGATTTGCAATGCGTTATGATCTTTCTAGCATTCGCAGAGTTAAAAGGCCCCATTTTACAATATGTGTATTTCATTTGTTACTCATACGCATTATTTCATTGTATTGAACAAAGTTACACGTATCACTGAAATGTTATTTGGATTTAAAACTCAATAAAAACATATATATATAGATATAGCCCCATTGTAATCAACTGATAATCTTGGGAATTTTTGTGTGTCCCCTATGGCGAATTTGGTTTACCCCTGAGATGCACCATTCCACTTTTATACATACAACCTTTTTGACGAAAGAAATGAGGAGTAACTCTGGGGCAAACCAACTACACTAGAGGGGACCCCCATTTTTGTTTTGCATCTGTTGTTGACCTCTTTAGCATTCAAGAGGTTAACCATTTGAGAGTCAGAACAGTATCCAACTCATTGCTGCCCTAGGTAAGTCAGTTGGAATTTTTATTTGTTCCCTGTAGTGCAGTTGGTTTGACCCAGAGTTGCTCCCTTTTCTTTTGTGCTGTGTATTTGGGGAGAGTGAGGGCAACCTGCAGTCCGTTAGTGTTTGGATTAGAAGTCGCCATCCTCCTCAGTCTACCTCTGTGTCTATCACTGACATTGACAAGAGGAGGAGGATGGAACTGAAGTCCGGGTACAGTGAAGGACAATGGACTGTAAACAAGAGTGGTTTTCTAATTGGAAAGGTAGCAGGCCACCTCATTCTGTAAAGTGTATTGCCCTGCTAGTGGCATATAATGGTGTAGTGCTCTGCCTGACTCATGTAATACTAGATTAAAAGGGCACCAGGTCATTGATCAGGCATGACCTGCTGAGTATACCAACAGTATACCACTTACTGGGAGATATGTACATTTAAAAGTTATTACAGCTGAAATGCTTTATCTTTCTTCCATCTAACTATTGGTGACAAAGGCTGAGTTCCATTTATTTGTGTTTGTGGCACAGCTAGTAGTCTTGGCGTTCGAGACTATAATTCCCATTATCCCTATCCAAACACAGGGAAGGCAGTCTAAATAACGGAGGCAGTGGTGGCCAATGTGAGATCCTCCACCTTTTACTGTATTTCAACTCCCATCATCATCCCAACAGCTGGGTGAGGATGATGGCAGTCTAATCCACCAACAGCTTGGGGGCTTCACTTTGCCCACCAATAAACTGAAGAGTGAATTTTACTTGAGAAAACCTCTCTACCATTATTTAAATTTTAGATGAGATTAACTTTGTGAGTAAAATTCCACACAGTTCTTGTTTTTCTGTGCCATTCCTCAAAGGACAGAGCCAGTTCTCAGGATATCCTGACAAGATCATAAGTGAATATTATTAGCCTAGATCTGTCACAGTGACTGCTCCACTGATTGGTCCACTTGCTTCTGAATGCTACATTTGACTATCATTGATTTAACCATTTGAGTGTCAGAATGGTATCCAATTCATTGCAATGCAACATGTTGGATACCTATCTGGTACTCAGATAGTTAAAGAAAATTCTTCTTAATATTAACACCCAGCTTAGGTTAGTATGATAAGAAAATCCTAACGGTCCCTGTGGATTTGGTCTTTGTGCCTTGTTCATGACACAACATCTCCAGTCAGTCCTGGAAGCCCTGTCCATGGAGGCAGCCACAACAGTTGCTAGTAGGTGTTTTCCAAACTGAAGCAGGTAAAGTGCAAGAACCTGCTTAATATTTTAATGAGCACAGGGATATGCACTGCACACATATCTGGTCCTTAAATGGATAAGATTACCATGTGCAGTGAGCAGACTTTGAGGCCCTGTGGTCCTGCTAGCAACTGTCATGTCTGCCTCCATGGGCATAACAACCGGGGCTGATTGAAGATGTTATCTGCTAAACCCAAGAGCAAGGGAAAATGTAATGGGGTCCCCTAGGATTTCCTGGCTGTTGTAAGGAAAATGATGGGGTTATTATTAAGAGGGATTAGGCCACTGGCGCTGAGAAACTCTGCTTTAAAGTAATATTACAGGGCCATGTGTCCAAGGAAAAGGTTTAGTAAATCTGAAGCCAGTCATTTAAGTACTTATGTCCTATCTATTTATTAGAGATGAAGGCACACACGCATTATATATACATAAATAATGTGTGTGAGATTTTTAATACATATGCCATATTTCATTTTCCCCGGATTTATTACATTTTTACCCGATTTACTAAATAATCTTATGAATCAATGAGAAGATGGGGAATTCAGCTGACGCTTGCTTTTATTGTCGTCATTCACATTCCATTGCAGTAGTTGCCTGTTTCACATTTATTACGTGTAAATGTAAATCTTGGTTGTGCATTTCTTGTTTGTTTTTCTTTCTCCTCTGTATCAAGAACACGTTAGCCCTCATCAAACAAATGCACTGCCTTTACACACAATGACCGTTTCATTGTAGTGACCCTTTAAGGACCAGAGGGGTTCACAACACATTGGTGAAACTCCCTTCTGGTCCTTATAGTTAAAGGAGCAGTAACTTTTCCTGCTAAGTAAGACAGAAGTTCTCCTTCATTCAGCCGTTAGCAACAAGGCCACCTAGTGTTCTAACAGCAGTTTTTTTCTGTTACTTTCTATGAGAGAACTTTTCAACCTGTCTAGTCTTAAAAGAAATGCATTATATCAGCTCCACCTGGTAGTGACAGTTTGAAACTTTAACCCTTTGAGTGCCAGCTGTTTGTGCAAGGGTCAATAACTTTTTAATGTTTTATTTAGCAGGACAATCTCATATGTATATTTCTAACTAATATATAATTGTTTCATAATGAAGCATCTGCTCCTTTAAATAATCAAGTACATTTAACTGTATTGATAACACACTTTAGATAGGTGTAGATTTGTTATACTGCAGGGATAGCTTTTTTATTTATTAAAATGTTCTACAATTTTAACAACTAATACACACTAAAAAAATATCCTATCACAGCTGATAGGATCTCCCCTATTGATCATTGCTACCCACAGGTAGGTGGATTTTCTGTACATTGTTATCACCTGCTTCCATTATTACTATGCATAGCAACAGGCACACCTCTAAATAATATTACTGAATAACTGAAGTCAATACTTTCTAATATTATACCCCCCACACACTTACTTTACTATGCCCAGAAAATCCTACTTGCCCCAATCATTTTGCCTGTGGACCTTTTTTCAGTCAGTCTGTATGTCAGGCCCATGGAGGGAGACATGACTGCAGTTTTTCAGACAGTAATCACTTCAGTGGGAGCATCCATCTTGAAAGTATTTCCAGGAGTATTCCTCCCCCAGTATTTATTCCACTGCAGTAGTGGAAAGGATTTACATGACAATCCCCCAGTATTTATTTCACTGCAGTAGTGGAAAGGATTTACATGACTGTCCCCCAGTATTTATTTCACTGCAGTAGTGGAAAGGATTTACATGACTGTCCCCCAGTATTTATTCCACTGCAGTAGTGGAAAGGATTTACATGACTGTCCCCCATTATTTATTTCACTGCAGTAGTGGAAATGATTTCCATGTTTATTCCTCCCCCAGTATTTATTCCACTGCAGTAGTGGAAAGGATTTACATGACTGTCCCCCAGTATTTATTCCACTGCAGTAGTGGAAAGTATTTACATGACAATCCCCCAGTATTTATTCCACTGCAGTAGTGGAAAGGATTTACCTGACAATCCCTCAGTATTTATTCCACTGCAGTAGTGGAAAGGATTTACATGACAATCCCCCAATATTTATTCCACTGCAGTAGTGGAAAGGATTTACATGACAATCCCTCAGTATTTATTCCACTGCAGTAGTGGAAAGGATTTACATGACAATCCCCCAGTATTTATTCCACTGCAGTAGTGGAAAGGATTTACATGACAATCCCCCAGTATTTATTTCACTGCAGTAGTGGAAAGGATTTACATGACAATCCCCCAGTATTTATTCCCTTGCAGTAGTGGAAATGATTTACATGACTGTCCCCCAGTATTTATTCCACTGCAGTAGTGGAAAGGATTTACATGACAATCCCTCAGTATTTATTCCACTGCAGTAGTGGAAAGGATTTACATGACAATCCCCCAGTATTTATTCCACTGCAGTAGTGGAAAGGATTTACATGACTGTCCCTCAGTATTTATTCCACTGCAGTAGTGGAAATGATTTACATGACTGTCCCCCAGTATTTATTCCACTGCAGTAGTGGAAAGGATTTACATGACAATCCCCCAGTATTTATTCCACTGCAGTAGTGGAAATGATTTACATGACTGTCCCCCAGTATTTATTCCACTGCAGTAGTGGAAAGGATTTACATGACAATCCCTCAGTATTTATTCCACTGCAGTAGTGGAAATGATTTCCATGACTGTCCCCCATTATTTATTTCACTGCAGTAGTGGAAAGGATTTACATGACTGTCCCCCAGTATTTATTCCACTGCAGTAGTGGAAAGGATTTACATGACTGTCCCCCATTATTTATTCCACTGCAGTAGTGGAAATGATTTCCATGTTTATTCCTCCCCCAGTATTTATTCCACTGCAGTAGTGGAAATGATTTACATGACTGTCCCCCAGTATTTATTCCACTGCAGTAGTGGAAAGGATTTACATGACTGTCCCCCAGTATTTATTCCACTGCAGTATTGGAAAGGATTTACATGACTGTCCCCCAGTATTTATTCCACTGCAGTAGTGGAAAGGATTTACATGACTGTCCCCCAGTATTTATTCCACTGCAGTAGTGGAAAGGATTTACATGACAATCCCCCAGTATTTATTTCACTGCAGTAGTGGAAAGGATTTACATGACAATCCCCCAGTATTTATTCCCTTGCAGTAGTGGAAATGATTTACATGACTGTCCCCCAGTATTTATTCCACTGCAGTAGTGGAAAGGATTTACATGACAATCCCTCAGTATTTATTCCACTGCAGTAGTGGAAAGGATTTACATGACTGTCCCCCAGTATTTATTCCACTGCAGTAGTGGAAAGGATTTATATGACAATCCCCCAGTATTTATTCCACTGCAGTAGTGGAAAGGATTTACATGACTGTCCCCCAGTATTGATTCCACTGCAGTAGTGGAAAGGATTTACATGACAATCCCTCAGTATTTATTCCACTGCAGTAGTGGAAATGATTTACATGACTGTCCCCCAGTATTTATTCCACTGCAGTAGTGGAAATGATTTACATGACAATCCCTCAGTATTTATTCCACTGCAGTAGTGAAAAGGATTTACATGACTGTCCCCCAGTATTTATTCCACTGCAGTAGTGGAAAGGATTTACATGACAATCCCCCAGTATTTATTCCACTGCAGTAGTGGAAAGGATTTACATGACAATCCCTCAGTATTTATTCCACTGCAGTAGTGAAAAGGATTTACATGACTGTCCCCCAGTATTTATTTCACTGCAGTAGTGGAAAGGATTTACATGACAATCCCCCAGTATTTATTTCACTGCAGTAGTGGAAAGGATTTACATGACAATCCCCCAGTATTTATTCCACTGCAGTAGTGGAAAGGATTTACATGACAATCCCCCAGTATTTATTCCACTGCAGTAGTGGAAAGGATTTACATGACAATCCCCCAGTATTTATTCCACTGCAGTATTGGAAAGGATTTACATGACTGTCCCCCAGTATTTATTTCACTGCAGTAGTGGAAAGGATTTACATGACAATCCCCCAGTATTTATTCCACTGCAGTAGTGGAAAGGATTTACATGACTGTCCCCCAGTATTTATTCCACTGCAGTATTGGAAAGGATTTACATGACTGTCCCCCAGTATTTATTCCACTGCAGTAGTGGAAAGGATTTACATGACTGTCCCCCAGTATTTATTCCACTGCAGTAGTGGAAAGGATTTACATGACTGTCCCCCAGTATTTATTCCACTGCAGTAGTGGAAAGGATTTACATGACTGTCCCCCAGTATTTATTCCACTGCAGTAGTGGAAAGGATTTACATGACAATCCCCCAGTATTTATTCCACTGCAGTAGTGGAAAGGATTTACATGACTGTCCCCCAGTATTTATTCCACTGCAGTAGTGGAAAGGATTTACATGACTGTCCCCCAGTATTTATTCCACTGCAGTAGTGGAAAGGATTTACATGACAATCCCTCAGTATTTATTCCACTGTGGTAGTGGAAAGGATTTTCGTGGTCACCCCCCCATATTTATTCTGTCCCACTAGTTGAAGGCAGAGAGAGGTAATTTTCTGTATATGCGAGTAATTAACCCTTTGAGTGCCAAAACGTTTTGCAGAGCACTCAAAGGGTTAAATGTCAAGAGTTTATCTGACCAATCAAATAAAAAAGCTCAGCTGACACTGAATTCCCAAACTACTAAATCAAGAATCTCTGAAACTATTGACCTGTTTGGAAAACAAAAAGTTAGGGGCAGTTTAAATAGATCCAATTAATGGGACTAAAAGCTCTGTAGGTGACAGGTCCACTTTAAGATTACATATGCAGCGAGCAGAGTTTTAGGCCCTGTTGGCAACTATCGTGTCCACCTCCATGGACATGGCATCAAGGGTTGAGTGAAGATGTTCTCTCTTGAAGTAAGGAGCACGGGCAAAATTAATAGTAGCCACTATTAATTTTTCAACCAATAGTAAGGTAAATGGGTGGTTGTTATTATTGTTTGGAGGTATTCCCCTTAACACTTGTCATAAAGGCTCCTGGTTGTGTTTGATTTTCTTTGTGTTGCAGGATGCTCTTGAACAGGTACTTTATCATTCACAAGTGTTATGTGCTCTACATACACTCTCCCCTCAGTCTGCTAACCAGAGATGTCTAACTGCATTGCTGTTTGGTTTCATTCATGTGTTACCTGCAAACTGCACCATTGCTGTGGTCCTGCATGTGCTTGCTCTGTCATTGGCTCGCATCACTGTCACTTTGTGTGCTTCCAGATAGCGGTGGATGTGCTCGCAAACGGGCTGCAATGTCTGTCACACTAACAGCTGTGAAGAGAGTGCAAAGTTCTCCCAATCTATTGGCTTCAGGTATAGCAACTAACAACATCAGAGTGCAGCATGGGGAAGTCGGGTGTTGGACCTTCAGCTATTGGGGGACTACAACTCCCATAAACCACAACCAGCTAACTGTGGACGATGTGAGATGTAGTCCCCCCTCCCCAATAGCTGGAGATCCATCAACTAACTTCCCTGAATTTTATGTAACGTGTAAACTACAACGCTTCGGGCATTATGTATAAAGGCAAAGTAGAGCAGTTCTATGTAAAACCAACCACACTATGTGGGACAGATTAAAAGTCCTGTTGGTTTAAATGGGGATTTTTAACCTCTTGAATGCTAAAGAGGTCTCTTTGCTTTTATACATGGCCCCTCATGTTTTGCAGACTACTTAAGAATTTAGTGTGGGTCACAGTCCAAGAGAAAATAAGTAACAAGGAATAATGAGGGAACAGAAATGTAATGATGGCAGAAAAATGCAGAAATAAACATTACAATAAAATGTTTTTGAAAAAATACATCTGTGCCCCAGTAGAGGTGCAGTTATTAAAAGCTTTATAGACACCGTGCAACAGGATTCATCATTATGTCCTCATGCAATGGTTCTTAGATGTACGTGTGATGTCGTGGGGGATGGTGGACACAGGACTGGGAACCAAGACCAGAGTGACAGGCAGTATGTGTGGAAGACTGAAATGCTTCAACAGTGCAATTTTCTTTTGTTTTTACATTTTTCTCATAAAAGGCAGGAACACCTAAAATAATTCTCAGATATAATTATCTGGTAATTGCTACCTGTTGCATTTTACCCTAAGATTTTAGTCTTAAAGAGCAACTAACATGAAAAAAAACATGCAAAATCACATTCTTTTAACCCTTAGAGTGCCAGAGAGGTATCCAATTCATTGTAGGACTGGAAAATGGCATAGATTGTCAAATGTCAACTTTTTTGACCTTTGACTTTGTGTTCTCTCGTAATTTTATTCACATTCTTTTGAGGCTATTACTCTGCCTCTAAGATATTAATGGCTCCAAATTATATACCCTGCATTTGGTATTCTTGTCTTTTCTTCTGATTTCTCCACCAATGTCACCATGAACTGTTATTTATCCTAGGCTTATATCAACTTCACAGTTATTACTGAGAGCCGTGAATGGGTACCCAAAGTAAGACCGGATCCTAGGCTGTCTACAGATAGCATTGGATCCCTTACGTACAAGCACAGGAGCACCCTATCAATAGTGACATCATGCCCCAGCACCTTCCGGAGATTCCATCTGACTGTGACATCTGGCTTCAGTCTCCTTGATGCATGCAGGGAGGGCTGTCACTGCCTTTAAAGGAGCACTAAACTTTTTTAATGAAAACCTTTGTTATAAAGTTTTTCCTGCTGAGCAAAACAAGGGCAATCTCACTGCTTCAGTTTTATTCAAAAGTTATAACTGTTCAAATAATGAGGAAGTGAATTTACTGCAAGTTTACTTCCTGACAGTTGTGACAGCATGACTGCAGTTTCTATCACATTCTGTGGAGAACTGTTTGTCATTGACTTGACTGCCTAGAGGCATAACTATACATAACAAAGGCCCAAATTCCCCCCAGTAATGGACACAGACAACTCTCTGGGAAGGAAAGGGTCACAGCTTTATTAAAATCATAAAAAACAGATAACATTATGCCTGCATCTCAGCAACAGCCGAGTGACATGATAAACACAACCAACAAACAAGAGTCTCTGCTCCCACTCATGCCCTTAGCCTGCGAGCGGTGGACTAACTCCCCAAACCCACTAAGGTACTTGACAGATCAAAGATAATTACCTGGTGAGGACCCACCCACGTAAATTCACTGTGACTCCTAGAATAAAAGGGGAGTGAAGGAACAACGAATTCTCCCATGCGGCTATCTCACACTATGAAGTAAATTGCGCAGACAACCGCACGGCAATATTTATAAACATTCTACCCACCAACCCCGCCAGCCACTTTGCAAAATTTTGCCAAAAGATGATCCACACCAGTAGTCTCTTTCCTCTCAAATATAATGTAACGGAATTACTAATTCTAATTTGACCACTGAGGGAACAGTTAATTTAAAAAAACATCAGATTTAAACTGTGATAACTCTGGAAATATGCACCTTTCAGCAGTGGGATTACATTTATTTTACTCAACAGGAAAAGCTGTGTAATATACATACTGCTCCTTTAAATACATTAGGCTATATATTAACAGCCTTATGATGTAAGGCATTTAAAAGGACGCCATTTATGTAGACTTAATAGCAAATAATGGCTTAACAAACTGTTGTTATAGAAGCTTATAGATTCTTTCTGAACCGGGATAAGTAACTATGGAATCTTAGTCTACTTTCCAGTACTGGATATAATGTCCACAGAGGTAAACGTCATTTTTTGTAGGATTCCAGAAAACCAAACTCTTCCCACTCCTTCCCACAGTATTTGATGTCTAGAGTCCTGGGATACACGAAGGTGTGAGAAACAGGTGATACAGTGACTATGACTTCTCCAAGTCCTATGTTATTCTATGGAGCCATTGCACTAAGATTTCTCCAACTTTAGAGATCTTAATGCATTGGCTCCATAGAATCACATAGGAATTGGAGAAGTGTTATAACTGGAGAAGTAATCTCCACATTATCACTTCTTTATCACCCCTTAGTGCACAACCCCCCTGGAGTCAAGCAACAAACAATCATGTCTGCTTCTGTGGCTAATATATCAAATACTAATTAAAGATTAATTCTGGGGAACCAAACTGTGCAAAACCGATTCAAGGTTAATAGGAGATTATTATTAGAAGATATTAGTGGGCACTCAAAGCCTTTGCAACTTTAAGTGAGGCCGTCTTCAGTGTGATGTGGGAGATGCTGGTTCCATTTGAGCTGTTTGATAGATTGTGTGATGTGAATGTAAGAGTTGTGAAGTTCATTTTCTGGGAGAAACCAAAAGTCCAAATGTTAGGAGCAACACAAACCTATACAAATTTATTAAACTGATCATTTAAAAAATTGTCTCTATGTTGTACTAGCCCAGCGTTTCTCTGTATTAGTCGTCACGGCACAGCAGCAGGTCATCGATTCATGATATCTCTGCTTCATCAAATGTGAATCAATCAGTAGCACTGTCATTTTGATTGATCTATCTGTGCTGAATTAGGGATATCATGAAATCCTGATCTGTTGGTGTGCCCTGAGGATTGCAAGTGAGAATCACTGTACTAACCATTTGTTTTGTTATATATTTAGTTTGTGGGGAAATTGAACTTTTATTTTCCCACTATGGTGCAATTGGTTTGCCCAAGAATCACACAATTTCCTTAATACCTTAGCCACATTAACTCTGTTCCCTTAGTACATGCTTCAGAAAATAATTTAAGGTAATAATTTAAGAAAAATAGGGCTTTGTTACACACGGTTTAAAACTTCAATTTTCAATTAAGTTTTTAAGGTGGCAGAACTGGAAGTGCTTACTTTATGGGAAACCTGCCTATCTGTCTATCTCTTATTGAAATCAAATGTTCATTCATTCTGTACATTACACCCTGGGGGTATTTATTAAGGTGCAATATCGGGGAAAGGGAGATTTGTGACTCAATGCACCAAAAAGACCACATATGATCCTCTTATGTACTAATATGTGAATAATAAATGTTGTTTGTGTTTTAACGCTTTGTATCATTAATTCAAGACCGAGCATGAATGTGACAGTACTTGTGAAAAGTATTTTTTCTGCCTTAATCTCTTTATTAATGCAAGTGCCACTCTTTTACTGCCACATTTCCATAACTTAACATTGGATCGTGCTATTAGCTGTGATAAGAGCAAATATACAAGAAAGTGGTTTTTCACAAATAACTGTGTGTGTCAAAGGAAGAGATGGAACTGTAGTGTTCTTGTCACTTAAAACAGTAATGATTCACCACTCATTTCATATGCATATAATTGCAATATTTTTCAGTTTTGAAATGTCAGTAGTGAGTCATTGAGGGGAAAAAATATCCTGCAAAAGGATTTGCATTTAACATTTTCGGTACTAAAATTTTTCACCACAATTTTTTTTTCCAAATACAGTGATATGAATGATCTTAAACAGTAGTTTAAAACATTTGAAATGTAATCAGAGAGTAAAGGAGCAGTCAACATTTGTTTTGAAACAAAATATATTGTAGGCTGTTTCCTGCTGAGTTAAAAATAAGGGTATTATGACATGGGAGATGATTAATTCAAAAGTTATTATGGATCTTTTTAAGTGAACCCCTTTAAGGGGCAGAAGGGTGTGCAGTGCATCGCGAATACCCCTCTGGTCCTAAACCTTTGAGGGTATCCAATGGTGACCTGTTTGAATTAAGAAACCTCCAGTGATAGGTGAACCCTTGTGTTACTACTATATATAAGATTTGTGCAATTTGTTTAGTTATTTTGAAAGAGAATTAAAATCTGACTATACGTTGTGCTGGCTGATTATTTGTAATATAAACAGTTTTACAGAAACTAACTACATTATGCTGTATGGACTCTATGCTTGTTCGATATCATCACAGACGATGCTATGAATGAATATAGGCCAGACTCTCACACTGGAATCATTTTTAATCGCACAAGAAATACTTTTGGCATTGATAAGTACTATTTAGCATACTCTGCAGGGAACTGGCAGAAAGTAGCACTCTGTACCACCAAAATATGAAGGTTTGTTTCTCAAAAATTATTTTACAGAAAAGTGGCTAGTGCAACATATAGATATTTAATTATCTATCGATGGGTTTCCTTTAATTGATCTATGGGACTTTATATGTTGATCTGAAAAATAACGGAATAAAAAAATGTTATTTCGTCTGAAAATGCAGTTCATTTTTAATAATATATTAACTTCTCAACATTATTATTTTTTTTAAGAACTATGGCTTTACAAATGCATGTATATACCAGTCTCTGTTCAATTTATAAGAATGCATTAAATTCTAAAAGAAAAAAACAAAAGCAAGTATATTAGTATACAGTGGGGCAAAAAAGTATTTAGTCAGCCACCAATTGTGCAAGTTCTCCCACTTAAAAAGATGAGAGTGACCTGTAATTTTCCTCATAGGTACACTTCAACTATGAGAGACAGAATGGGGGGAAAGAATACAGGAAATTACATTGTAGGATTTCTAATGAATTCATTGGTAAATTCCTCGGTAAAATAATTATTTGGTCACCTACAAACATGCAAGATTTCTGGCTCTCACAGACCTGTAACTTCTTCTTTAAGAGTCTCCTCTGTCCTCCACTTGTTGCCTGTATTAATGGCACCTGTTTGAACTTGTTATCAGTATAAAAGACACCTGTCCACAACCTCAAACAGTCACACTCCAAACTCCACTATGGCCAAGACCAAAGAGCTGTCGAAGGACACCAGAAACAAAATTGTAGACCTGCACCAGGCTGGGAAGACTGAATCTGCAATAGGCAAGCAGCTTGGTGTGAAGAAATCAACTGTGGGAGCAATTATTCGAAAATGGAAGACATACAAGACCACTGATAATCTCCCTTGATCTGGGGCTTACAAGATCTCACCCCGTGTTGTCAAAATGATCACAAGAACGGTGAGCAAAAATCCCAGAACCACACAGGGGGACCTAGTGAATGATCTGCAGAGAGCTGGGACCAAAGTAACAAAGGCTACCATCAGTAACACACTACGCCACCAGGGACTCAAATCATGCAGTGCCAGACGTGTCCCCCTGCTTAAGCCAGTACATGTCTGGGCCCATCTGAAGTTTGCTAGAGAGCATTTGGATGATCCAGAAGAGGACTGGGCGAATGTCATATGGTCAGATGAAACCAAAGTAGAACTTTTTGGTAAAAACTCAACTCGTCGTGTTTGGAGGAGAAAGAATGCTGAGTTGCATCCAAAGAACACCATACCTACGGTGAAACATGGGGGTGGAAACATCATGCTTTGGGGCTGTTTTTCTGCAAAGGGACCAGGACGACTGATCGGTGTAAAGGAAAGAATGAATGGGGCCATGTATTGTGAGATTTTGAGTGAAAACCTCCCATCAGCAAGGGCATTGAAGATGAAATGTGGCTGGGTCTTTCAGCATGACAATGATCCCAAACACACCGCCCGGGAAACGAAGGAGTGGCTTCGTAAGAAGCATTCCTAGGTCCTGGAGTGGCCTAGCTAGTCTCCAGATCTCAAACCCATAGAAAACCTTTGGAGGGAGTTGGAAGTCCGTGTTGCCCAGCGACAGCCCCAAAACATCACTGCTCTAGAGGAGATCTGCATGGAGGAATGGTCCAAAATACCAGCAATAGTGTGTGAAAACCTTGTGAAGACTTACAGAAAACGTTTGACCTCTGTCATTGCCAACAAAGGGTATATAACAAAGTATTGATATGAACTTTTGTTATTGACCAAATACTTATTTTCCACCATAATTTGCAAATAAATTCTTTAAAAATCAGACTGTGATTTTATGGATTTTTTTGTCTCATTCTGTCTCTCATAGTTGAAGTGTACCTATGATGAAAATTACAGGCCTCTCTCATCTTTTTAAGTGAGAGAACTTGCACAATTGGTGGCTGACTAAATAATTTTTTGCCCCACTGTATCTGCCAGCAATGCTTAATGGAGGGGATTCACGGCTGACAGGGCCTTAGCCAAGGGCATTTGGTTGCTGGAGGGGTGGGATACATAGGTAGGAATTTAGGTATAGAAGGGTAGGATAGGACTTATAGGCTGCAGTATGTTGGGACTTTTCCACGTCCTGAGCAGAGCGCGTCAGCATAACTCCCATCCATCCCCTTATTGACTGATTTTTGTGTGTCCTAATCAAGTTTTTCTTTTGCAGCTCTGCAGTGTTTATATGCAGGCTTATCATGTGTTACTTATTATGTGTTATGTAGCATAATTGGTGAAGCAGAAAAAAGCCCATGCATACATCAAGTTCAGCCCACTCCATATCACCCTTGTTAATCCAGAGGAAGGCAAAAAAAAAAAAATACCCCTGTTGAAGCCATTTCCAATCAAGTGGGTAAAAGAAATCTTTCTGGAGTCCAAAAGGCTAACATATATATACCTGGATCAACATCCTATCTGCTTTGAAACCAACTGTCATAATTCTAAATATTTGATGTGAGCTAGAAAAGTACCCATTACTTTTTTTTTTTTTTAATCTGCTACAGTATCTGCAAACCGAGCATCTCGATACAACTTTACTATCCTTTCTGTGAAAAAAGAAAAAAAAACAAAAAAAAAACAAAAACAGCCTTGCAGTCGAAAGCACCTTCCTCTAGTCTGTCTTAATGAATGACCACCTGCTTTTGTCACCTCTTTAAAGGGATAGTAATACTTCGTTTTATCTTTATTTTATTTTGTAGGCATTAAAAAACATGAAGAATGATATGTCTTATCTCTCAAACCTTTATGGTTTAAGAGATAGTCACAAGCAAAGTATCCCCCCCTGTTCAGCCAGATCAGAAGGGAGGTGCCCAGGTAGACTGCAGAGAGGGACAATCTTCAATTAAGATAAGGGAAAAATCTGAAAAACTTGTCAAGGGGGGAAGGGCTTTCATTGTTTTTATACACAGAAGATTGTCCCCTGCTGTTATCTGTCTGGTCTTACAACCAGATTCACATCTGAGAAGAGATGGCTTACAGTAGGTAAAAGGGGCAGGAGGGGAAACTTTGCTTGTGAATATCTCTTAAACCATAAAGGTTTGAGAGATAAGATTTATATCGTTCTTCATGTTTTTTTAATGCCTACAAAATAAAATAAAGATAAAAGAAGTATTACTGTCCCTTTAAGTAAATAGTTACTTAGAGTTCTTTGTATTGACCTTGAATATATTTGTACATGGTAAACATCTCACCCATTAGACGTCTCTTGCCTGTTGTTAAAATGCCCAGTTTGGCTAGTCTCTCTTTATAACTGAGATCTTCCAATCCCTTTATCAGTTTTGCTGCACATCGCTACACTTTTTCCAGTTCAGTAATGTATTTTTTAAGATCTGGTGACCAAAACTGTAATCCATATCCTAGACGAGTCCTTAACAAAGATTTATGTAGAAGCAGAATTATATTCCCATCCCTTTTATCTCAAACCATTTTTATACATGCCATTACTCTTTTGGCTATTCCATCATCTGAGTGACACTATAATCTAATGTGAAGTATATTGCTTATCAGTACTCCTAAATCTTCATTTAATGAGGATTCCCTGGGTAGTTTCCCATTTAGAGTATATGTAGCATGTTTGTGTCTGCAGCCCAAAAGCATAACCTTACATATATCTATATTATACCTCATCTGCTACTTTTCCACCCATTTGCTCAGCTTGTGCAAATCTTTATGCAGAGAAAAATATCCTGCTCTGTATATAGTTCCTTACACAGCGTAGGGTCATCATCAAAGATTGAGACATTACTTTCCATACCCATTCTAGATCATTGATAAACAGGTTAAAATGCATTGAGCCCACCAGGCTCTATCTATGCACAGAGATCACCTGGCAGACTGAAGCCTTTTCATTTATGCAGTAACCTGTTGTGAGGAACGGAATCAAAGGCTTATGCAAAACCCAAGTATACCACACAAACAGCAATACCCTTTTCCAAACTACTATTTATTTTCATAAAATGCAAGTAAATTGGTTTGACATGATCTGTTCTTCAAAAATCATTCTGGCTCCTACTAATAGTGTTGTTGGGCATCACATAGTCTTGAATACTATCAGTTTATAACCCTTCTAATATATTACCCACTATGGAAGTGAAGCTCACATGTCTCTATTTACCTGGTATATATCTTGCTTCCTTTTTGAATAATGATACTACATCTGTGTTCCTCCAATCACAGGGCAGTATGCCTGATGATAGTTAATCAATATTATTAAGTATAAGTGTCTAGCTATTACTGAACTAAATTCCTTAAGTATGCCTGGGTGTATGCCATCAGGTCCAGGTGCTTTATTCACCATAACTTTTTCCAGTCCCTTTTGGACATGAACTTTGTGCTCAGTAAGCTCTGTACATGACAGAGGAAATTCTTAGATCCTCCCTGTTTTCCCATAGCTTGCCTTGTTGCTTCCTTTGTATATACAGAAGAAAATAATATGTCTAAGGTGTCAGTCATTATCCTAACTAATTATTTCACCTGTCTCAGGTTTGAGGACCAAGATAAAGCTTAATCTTTTTGCCATTTATATTTACTTGTACAATTGTTTAGAATTTTTTGGCTCTTTTTTTCCAGTTAGTGTTTGCAGATTCTGTCACATTCTTTATAATTTCAAATGAGGCATCTGACCCTTCTGACTGTTTTAAAAGCCTGCTTCTTATTCCTCATTTCCCTGCAAAACTCTTTATTAAACCACACTGGTCTTAATTTGCTCTTTTAGTATTGTTTTTCCATTCACAGATATTGACTCATATTTATCTAAGATCATTTTAAACAGATTCCATCTCTTTTGTGCATTTTTAGCTTGATGATTACATTCTATTGATTGTCCTTTAATACTGCTTTTAACATAATAAAATTAGCCTTTATGAACTTGAATTTTTTGGTTAAGGGTAGTTGAAATCTCCCATTATGATTGCATTTGCTGACTGGAAATCCTTTTCCATTTGCTGTAACACTTCTTCAAATTACCCAATATTATTGGCTTGTAGTAAATTTCCATGAACATATTTTTATTATGTATGCCCCCAGTGTATATTTCAGCCCACTGGGCCTCTACATTTTCTTCACTTTATACAAGGTTTTAAGACATGTTTTACATATAGGGATACCTCACCTGTCTTATTAATCCTAGCCATCTTAAAAAGTGAACAACGGTCAAGGTTGACTTCCCAGTCATGTGTGTCATCAAAGCAGATTTCTGTTAAACCAGTTAGATTATACTGCTGAAATATTTATTTTTATATAACATTGGCACTTCCGTACTAAATAAACTAACCCATCCCCCTCTCTCGACCCTCGTGCCTCTTCCCATTTCCTCAGTTGCACTGCCTAACCCATCCGGTGTTGTATTGCCCTACGCCCTTTCCTAGTTTAAAGTCTCATCAACCTTCTAAGCAAATTCAACCCTAGCACAGTAGCCCCCTTTCCAATAAGGTGAAATCCATCTCTGCTAGAAAGATTATTAAAGATGAAACCTGGAAAGAAAAGAGAGCCATATGTTACTAACGTATTCCCATTTAAAGCCCATATTTCATTCAAGCTTTTTCACAATAAACAGTAGGCTTTATGTGTCTGTATTAGATTAACCACAGAAAGAGGGGCCTACCCATGATCCTTCAGAACAGAGTTTGTCTGCAGCGGGAGAACACCCAACAATACATATTTTGGGAAATGCATATTATTGTATGTTTCATTCTGATTTATTCACCTGTGCTCTGGTTCTGTGGTCCTCATGTAAACATCTTTAGATTGTAACTTGTTATAATGCAGTTGTGTCATAATGCAAAACAGTATATAATACAGATATAACGGACTTCCACAAGAAAGACACCTAAGTGAGTAACTCTTTATTCCAAGAGTATTCTAATGTTTAATCAGTTTTGTATATTCTTTAAATCCTTTTATGTGCACACAGTAATTCTTTTTTTTTTCTTTTTTAGGTCATGAAACTCATTCACCTGATGAAGGTACTCAGTTTGATATTATGGGATTTTGCTAGGTACTGGGGGTGGGTGTAAAGAGATTGGTCCCATGTTTAAAACCTTGGTCTTGCTGGCAGCTTTTGGAATTTAATAATTATACCTTTGAACTCTCAGGGTTTTGCCAGAAGGATTTGAGTCTCTGAGTGAAAAGCACATTTATCTGGGGGAGAGAGCCCAATGTTACCTAATACATGGTCTGTGCCAACTGACTGCTTCTTTAGTCTCTACGTTTGTGCTATTTCTACCAGAAAGGCAGTGGGAGAAGTTCTACATCTCTTGTGTATGTTCAGTCAATTATATTTATAAGTTGTACAGTTTTAAGGGATCATTGAGGACTAATTGTAGCATCTCTGGGTTAGAGTAGGTAGGAACAAATTGCCTAGATCAGTGGTTCCCAATCCGTGCCCTCATGACTCACTAACAGGCCAGGATTTTAGGATTTCATTGCCATAGCATCAGGGCTCAGTTATTGGGATTAACTGAACTGCATTCTGGCAACAAAATCCTCAAATCCTGGGCTATTAGTGGGCCATGAGGGCACGGGTTGGTAACCACTGGCCTACACTTTTCATTCCTGGGAACATTAATGGTCAATATTTCAAAGACCTCAGGGTCAACTCATTTTGAAGGTTTGTAAGAATGATAGTTGTGCTAATTTCCCTGCTACAAATACTACAATTGGGCTGCGTGGTGCAATAATAATGCATTAGGCTGTCCCAAGACACGGGTATTTTGGGTACCTAGCAACGGATTAGACAAAATATTTGGGGCCTTATGTATAAAGGCAAAAATGGAAGGATTTTAGGGCAACCCAACTGCACTTTAGGAGCAAATAAAATCCCCAATGATTTAAATTGGGCTTTTAACCCCTTGAATGCTAGAAAAATTTCCAGCAATGCTATGTAGACTTCTCTAGCTGTCAACGGGTTAAATGCCCCATTTAGATCAATGGGAATTTTTATTTGTCTCCTACAATGTTGTGGTCTTGTCTCAGATGTCACTCACTTTGCTTTATACAGAAAACGATTAGATTTATGTTCTTGTTATGCAGGGGAGGGAGGGGTTAACCCTTTGAGTGCCAGAGAGGTATCCAAGGCATTGGATATCTCTCGGGCACTCAAAGGGTCAAGATTCAGTAAGAAGGTTTTGCATTTTAATATATGATAATGTGAACCTAATATGATTTGACTCTAGATGTCTGGAGATCATATAATGATTCCCTCAAAGATGGTCTGAATGGTGATTCCCTTACAGCAAAAGGTTTTAGAAGTGTCCGGCCAAACCTGCAAGAAAAGAAGTCTCCAACTCAGGTAACTATAGGGACATCCAAGAGCTGTTTATGCATTTGTTTTTATAGCAGCAAAAACTATCTCTTACACAGCCAGAAAGATAAAAATGGCGTCCTGCTACTGAACTGACAGAATTTCATGTCTTCTCAATAACAGGCACCCAACATGTGACATGTTTATTTTATTTTACAGAGAATTAAAATCTGTGTATATCTTGTACTATCCAATTTTCTGTGACATTAATTATTTTTGAGAAATTAACCTTTATGTTTTGATGGTACAGTGTGGCATTTTATGCCACTTTCTGGCACAGTATGCTAATTAGGGATGTTCTACGTCTAATTGCCCCAGTGTGTCTACTCAGCCTACATTCATTCATAGCACAGTGTGTTTGGTAATAATGGTCCAGAACATAAACTATTTAACATATAGTGCCAGACTGTGCCATCAACAAATAAAGGTCAATTTCTCAAAAAACTATTTATATTACAGACAAGTAGCAAGTATGACATGTAGGTTGTTTTTAATTCTGTCAAAAACTGTCATGACAGATTAATTTTAACGAAAATGATATAGCCCATCCACGCCAATGATAATGTATTTCAAGCCATTTTCTTAAACTATACTTTAAACTATACTTTATATTCTATGGGAAATATGTGTGAAGGGAAAGTGAAGAAAATCTGAGGCAAACCAGCTTAACCATTGAGAAGACGTAAACATTCCCATTGGTTTTATTTGGGCATTTAACCTCTTGACTGCTAGAGAGGTCCCCAGGGCATTACAAAATAATATTTACTGCTCCATATCATGTCTACGGAGGTGGACATGATTCTGTTTTTGGACTCAGGACCCCCAGTCTCTTCTCACTGAAGGAAGCAAGGAAGGAATATGCTCTGCAATACATTGCATACCCCTCTGGCATTCAAAGGGTTAAATGATCAGTAAAGTTATTGTGAAAAACGAAACCTGCTGTCTTTTCCTTCTGAGTACAACTAAGGTACTCCTGCTTCTGGCGCTGTTGCTATAACATTCTATGCTGTAGCCAGTGGCTTGCTTCTCACATGGAAAGCAATAGAATAATAGTTTGAACTGTAATAAATTTGGTGCGGATGTTTATTTTTATTTTTCCATAATACAAGATTGCTGCCCATTTAAAAGACCATTGAGATTATTATAATGTTTTGTTCCCTATAGTGGAGTTGATTTGCCACAGAATTGCTTTACCATTTACTTTATACGTATTCCTCACTGTTTTTTCCCTTCTGCTATATACCAAATCATCTTTGGTTGCTTGAAAAATAGTGTCAGGCGTTACGGAAGCAGCGGGAATGCTGTAGGTTCTGGGATGACAGGCCCATTTGCTTTCTAATCAAGTGATATGCACTCTTGTGATGGAGCCATCTCAAGCCAACTGACTGACACTGAATCAGCAAGTGGGGAACTGGCTAAAATGGTCAAGTACTGTATTTCTAACTAAATAATCTTAGTTCCTAGTTCTACGTTGTGGAAAACCATGTCTTAACCCTTTGAGTGCCAGATGGGTGTCCAACACATTGCAAAGCATTAGATACATCTCTGGCATTCAGTTGGTTTTTAAACTGTTCTGACAATATGTTTACCGTTAAAGAATGTAATGTATTATTTTGACTTTATGTATTATATATTTGCAGAATAAGTAAAAAAAATGCTTATACTTTTTATTTTTTGGTGTTTTTGATCTGTTTTAAGTACTTCATTGACCACTTCATGGCTTCTCACTGTAGATATCCTTAGTGGGAGGAGCCTTGCTCTGAATATGTTTTATTAGTATTAGGGATAGTATTACAATGTATCACTATCCCTGGTTAAGTAAATATTGAATGATGGGAGCTCTCATTACAATCACTGGGCACTAAAATGGTTAGTGACTCAATCCTAGTGCTTGGTGCATTGCTTATATTCTATACAATTGAGGCTCCCCAGATATCACTGAGATGTTTGGAGGGAGATATTAATTAATATTCACTGCACTAGGACATTTATTAATTTATACTGGTTAGGTGCCCAGCCACACTGGCTATTACAGTAGTTAATATCTGTCTGTTGGCTGCCATAGTGCTGAGCCATGCAACATATCTTTATTTCAGCTTAATACCATAGATTTGCTCAGTGATCCATTCATATTAAAGAATCGGGAAACTGAGCTGTAGTACAAACATGTCGCAGGCTCAGCACCTATGTGAAGTACTGTGTCGGCAAATGCTATTGCATCCAGTAATAAAAATATCCTCTTCCACTGGGCCAGCAATGGACAGCTGGATCATTCTGCACATTCACCATCTATAACATGAACTGTTGGCTCATACTGTACTAAAAAAATGTGCCCGTTGCATTCCAAAATGGAACCTGCTGTGTAGGTGAAACTATCTATATTCTGTGGGTTAACAAGGGTTTCCCCAATGAGTGGAATGTAATTGGACACTCTTGTGGATCTCAAGAGGTTAACCCTTTGTGTGCCAAAGAGGCGTCCAATGCATTGTTAATGGCCAGGTAGCTGGACTATAGGAATACAGGCTAATGTTTTACTCCTAGTAATTATCCAGAGTATGATCAAGTGTTCCTCCAATATAACCAATATTTAAACAAAGGTAAATCTTCATCTTTATTATAATGCTTTTGCTTATCACACATTTTTTCTGATGCCATGTTAACATGCGCTTTCTTTCTTTTTTCCCCAATAATTAATTTTGCTGTGTGGTTGCCTGTATAAAAACAGCCTCCCTTACCTCCTCCCAGAAAAGGAAGCTTTCACCGATCATCCACTAATTACCAGCAGGGTGATGAGCACTCAGTAATAACTAAGCTAACCCCATCATCAAGTGTCCAGTCTTTTACTAATAAGGAAAATATCATGTACTCTAAGTCAAGCACAAGCATGGTACATACTGACACATCCACTAATCAGCATATTTCATTCTCTAATTTAAGTTCAAAGGCAGAGCATATGAATAGTAAGCTTGTTCCTCATGATGGTAGGCAGGATGCACAAGAACGTAGAGTTTCCACCCTTAAACTAATCCTAAAAGAATGCCCGGAGAAAACTCACTCTAATATGCATCCAAGAGAGCATTCTACCGCATCACAAAATTATTCACCTGACCTCTTGTCCCATACCCATAACCCATCACCTGAAAAGCACACAGCATCCCTGTCTGTTGAGATAGCTTCTAAACAGGCTATGAGGCCAGAAGATAAGACAGACATTCATGGACCTCCTGCAGCACTTTCTTCTGACACTTTCAAGGTGCCTCCTAGTGTTTCTGGACAAAAGACTACAATTTCTTCAGCGGCATGGTCCACAGAGGCCCAAGTGGTATTGATATTTTCAGCATTTCACTTCTAACATTTCTAAATTAATTAATATAGTATAATAATGTAGAAGGATAACCTAATTTAATTGTACCATTTGTGGAAGAGACGAAGAAAACAAATTAACCTTAGACTGATTTGTGATTGTGTAGAAACTGCAAGTATTCTTAGAAATATTGGGGCCTGTGAATCAATGTAGATTTTGATGCACTTCTTTATTTTCTGAATCTGTTAAAAGTGGACTGTACGTTTTGTAATAATTCTTTGTTTATGTAAAGGTCAACCATCATGATAATCATGCCCCACCTTTGGAAAGTCTTATTTCAGCAGAGCATTGTGAGTCCCATCAGATCAGAGGGAAAGCTAAAAAAGTGTCTAAAAAAAAAAAAAAAGAACAGGTTCTCCCCTGATGTTCCCACCATGGATTCTGAACTCTAGGCTTCCAGTCTCACAGCTCAGAGGCACATGGTGTGCAACCTGTTTGTCCTGTATACTCCTAGAGACAGGCTTTCTATCCTTACCGTAGTACCCTATGGGGCTCCACACACAACTCTTGGAAATATGGGGCTATGAGCCATACACTTCTGGGTTGCAGATGCATCCCACCTCACTACCATCTGGTGGGGTCAGTTTTTTTGGTTCTCCAAAATACTAGCAGGAGCAGTTTTGGGACTTTTAATGAAGTCTACCCTATCTTTTATACAGTCTTCTATATGCATTTTTTCAGTCTTACTGTAGCCTGTAGCTGAGCAATTGCATTTCACTATTTTAAAATGCTTACATGGTCTAAAAAATAGTGAACAGTGAGCATTTGCTATAGGATTTCTTATTCAGACTGTCAAAGTGTAGACAGACAGAAATGGAGGGCTGTAAACACAGGCAACTGAAGATAAACTGCAAGAAATAAATAAAGATTGGACAGCTCAATTAAGGACTCCTTCTGTTAAAATGTAGACCATTATGACTATGGAATAGTTCCACTAAGTAATTTTTTCTACTGTAGGATGCAGAATATTACCCACTTCTGAAGAGGTACTTATTTCCATAGACAACTGATAAAGATGGGCTCCCAGTTATGCTTAAAAAGTATCTGTGTAACTCCTAATGACACGTGTATAGATGCAAAGTAACATTGTATCATTATCTCATTGATTTACAGACCCCATGCATTTGATTTTGTTTATATTGTTACAGTTGCTACAAAATTAACCCCTACGCTAACCTAGATGCATTATGTACAGTTATGCTTGGAATATACATAACTATTTTCATACAGTAAGGGCCATATTCAATAAGATAAAGAGGATTAATTCAGCTGCACCATAGGGGACAAAATACAAATTCCCCAAACATCCACTGAACCCCGTAAGGTCCAGCGATCCCAGGGTGTCTGGTCCTTTAAGGACCAGATAGGCGAGTTCAAAGTGCCGTCCCACGTGACTGATCACGTGGGCCGGCACGTCGAAAGAAGGACTGAAAGAGATCGCTCCGGTCTTGGAGAGATCAACTTCAGTCCACGGTATTACTCACCGCTCTCCTGTAGGAGCGCGGTGAGTAATAGTACGTGACGTACCAGGACCGTCACTGGTCCTTAAGTGACGGACCAACGTGATGGTCCGGGTACGTCACAGGACGCGAAGGGGTTAAAGGGATAGTAATACTTTATTATTGCTATCCCTCATATTGTAGGTATTTGCAAAATAAGTTAATAGCCCCCAGGTTCATCTCTCAAATCTCTTTATGGTTTGAGAGATAACCGAAGGCAAAGTTTGCAAGCACATGTAGAAGACCGTTTCAGTGAAATAATTCTTTGTAACTAACGTGATTGCAGCTCTGCTGCAGAGCCGCATGATGAAAGACAGACCGGATATCCCTGCAGTCAGCACAACACTGACTTCAGGGAAGGGGGAGGGAGGGCGGGACTTTGCCTTCGGTTATCTCTCAAACCATAAAGGTTTGAGAGATGAACCTGGGGGCTATTAACTTATTTTGCAAATATCTACAATATGAGGGATAGTAATAATAAAGTATTACTATCCCTTTAATGCTAGAGAGGCCCTCACTGCATTGCAGAGAAATTGTACTGAAGATCTTGCTAGCATTCAAGGGGTTTTCACGTCTCCCCTATGGTGCATTTGGTTTGCTCCAAAATTACACCTCTTTAACTTAGGGAATACACCCCCAAGAATGTGTGTTACTGATTATATTTTGTTCCTTATTGCTGCTGTAATTTGTGTATGCATTAGATAGCCGTGTAGAGCTCGGGGAGTATATATTACACAAACTGCACCTTCTGATATAGTCCTCATTCAGTAAAGACTAAAACGCCCTCTTGCTGCCATTTATATCTGGTCTTTGCGCCTCCTAGTGTTTTAGATGTATAATAGAACCTTTTTTCTTTGGTCCATTGTGGAACACAGGAACCATGGGGTAAAGTATATTCCCAGTAAAAACACAAAGAATCATGTATTAAGAAATTGTGGTGCAATTTTGGGGCAAGCCAACAAAAAAATGTCCATTGATTTAACCCTACAAATAAACATTGTGATGAGGACCCAGTTGAGTTCTGAAATGTCAGACAAATCCTCTCCGCATCAGAGAAACCACACAGCCACAGACTTATGTTTCAGCCTATGTGGGTCTGGTGCAGCTGATTACCTTTAGGCACATGGAGAGCAATGGCCCACGAGATACCCCTCTAATGTTGATTTAACTCTGAGTGTCCGATAAGGTGTTCAACAACACATTGTAGTGCAATCCCCAATGAAACCTTTAACCCATTAAATGATCTTGCAGTCTCCAGAGATATATACTGTATCCTAGAACTTTTATTTTTTTTTTTGTCATGCAGTTGGTTTGCTCCCCATCTGTAACATATTTCAGTAGTATGTCAGACTCTCTAGGATCTATAGATCCATTAGCCATTTATTATTTCTTTATTATTTTATTTATCAGGCACCAACAGACTTTACAATAATTTAATAAGGCAATTGAACAATTTAAAATGAGTTAAAATAGTAAGGATATTTGTTATCAACATCAGTCGCATGCCAGGTTGCCTTATGTGATTACAAAAAAGTCCAGCATGCTGCCACTTTACTGTGTTCCCTCGGGAATTTGGGAGGGTGCAAATGATTTTTGAATCTTTTTTTAATTTGCAGGGTTTACTAATGGGATTTTATGCATTGTTGCTGTTTTTGTTTTGTGCTTATTTCATTTTTTTGTTTGGCTTTCATCTCTGCTTCACACAATCCCACTCTAGTCTGTGAAAAAAGTCCATTTTAATGCAGGCAATATACACATAGATATTTCTTTTTTTTTTTGCATATCACTTCTTTCATGCACCGTCCCCAGTTTGGCTTTCTCCTGTGGAGAGAGAGATATTTGTACTCATTCCAGAATTAATTCCATTGGAAGTTTCTTCATAAAATTCTATAAGTAAAGTGGCTAATAACACTGAGTAAAAATGTTATTGCTGGAAATGTGATGATTATCCCAGCACAGTGTAGAAGTTGCACTGTAGTAACTAAATCTAAGTAGTCAAAATGCATGTACTAAAGATATTCAGTATTCCATCACCAAGATCTTAGTGCATTTGTGAGATGCTAAATATATTTGCAGTCCCTTAGAACAGTATGGGAATTACAATGAATGAGTTAATTGCTATTTATAAGAGTGTTCTCAGGAAAAAGAGCAAATATACATTTAGCTGTTACATACTATGCTCAGATTTACTAAATGCTACCATTAGCATCTTGGGATTTATCTTCTGCATGATGTTGATGATCTAGAGTTATCTGTAAGGACCCTAAAAACTGCATTTTGAATATATAAACATTTTCCTTACACTTCTTTCATTTACAATATATACATTGAAAATGTCATCAAGGAAGGAAAACACTGAAGGAAATTGCTTGTAGCGTCTGATTTTCAAGGTGTTGTATCCAAATACTACAGAGAAATATCACCTGTAACTGACAAACCTAGGACTGGAAGATTTCAAGGATGAGCAATGATTGAAGGTAAAACCTTAAAGTATAGAAAGAAGATGAAAGGTGAACAGAAAGCTGAAGTGGAAGAAGTCACGGTTGTTATCTGTCCATCAACAGAATGATGGTTATTTTTGAAATGTAGTAAGAAAACATATGTTATGACATGGGAACCAGACTAAAAGGAAATATGTATACAAACCCAAGAAATGAGCTATGGAACAATGGTCAAAGGTGCTTTGGAAGAGTCATAATTGATGGAGGTGTCAAATATTCACATATTTGGAAATAATTAAAGATACTATGATATTTAAGTCATGAAACCAGCAGTGCAGTTAAATTAGAAGATATATTCTCTGAAATAGCTACCTAAAAATTGCTTATTCAAATATATACAAATGTAAAACAGTTCCATGTGCATTGGTGTATAGAAAAAAAATAATGAGATATCCAACATGGGTAACTATGTACAAAAAAGGTATTTTTCATACATAATCTACCCATTCATGCTATCTTAATAATACAAATGTACCATTCACTGTAAATAATTGTACTCCACTTGGCTGATGCAAAAAAAAAAAAAAAAAATGTTTCCGAAAGTGACTGGACATATTCAAAATCTCCTTAATGAGCAGATCTAAATTTGAAGTTAATTTCTACTACATGAAGGGTAGTCTGGGCCTTAGAACATAGAAGCCAGTACATGTAAGACATAGGACAACTGAAACATATAAAGAGTGATCCTTAAAGCTAACAACTAAATATTGAGATGATTGAGTTCAAGAAATCAATTATATGGATATCTAAGGTAAAACAATTTTAATCCAGTATGTGATGTAAGATATATTGGACCATTTTCATCCAAACTGTTCCTCAGCATAAACCATAAGAGCCCCCCAAAATGGGTCTAGTGCATTTGTTGAAAAGGAGAAAAATAATATGAAAATTGAGCTATGGTCACAAACAAAAAAACACTTTACCGGTTCTCCATGAACATATATGAATAAAAAAAAAACAAAAACATAATGCATTAAAAATGTTGCAGAATAGTGTAGGTATCATGAAATCAGAGGATTACCAAGTCATTTTACACAAAATTTGCTGCCCAGTGTCAGAAAACTAGTTATGGGTTGAAGTTCATGGATCGATCAGCAGAGCAACAATCCATAGTACACATCCAAAATCATAAATGTATTGTTGACAAGGAAAAAAATGGATTGTTTTAGACTGGCCATCAATATGTCCTGATCTCAATCCAATTGAAAACCTTTGGAAAGAGCAGAAATCTGCCATGTGGAAAAGGAATCCTGCAAACATTCAAGAGCTTGAACAAATTGCAGTTGGAGAGTGGGAGAAACTGCCAGCAGACAGGTGCAGGAAGCTTATAGATGGCTGAAAGAAACATTTGGAGCCTGTCATTGTTAACAAGGGTTGTGCAACCACATATTTGGGAAGGTGCCTTTAATATTGTCCAGGTCCTATTTTCTGACAATACAAAGTAGGTACATTTCCATTTATTTCTTAAGATATTGTACATATGTGTCAAGGATGGGTCACAATAAAGGGAATACAAGGAAGGTAGTGTGCAATATAGGAATGCTGTTTATATACTCTTATACCTATTCAGTTGAACCTTACAGGAGCTTTATGATGGGTGATAGGAACTATGGAGAATAAGTGACTTCATTCCTTTCAATCAATTTATCACATTCTCACCATATTTGAAGTCCCCTTCCACATGCTGCTGGAAAAATTCTTTAAAAATCATCTGTTCCTCACAGCAGATTAAGCAGTAGTGCAAATGATTGCAGTTCTTCCACAGCTGTGACTCTAATTCCCCTCATGCAATCAATGTGGTAGTACCACTATTAGATAAATTATAACGTGTAACTGAGACACAATGCAACCCCACTCCAAAAGACAGCATTTCGCAAAGCTTCAAGGACTTGACTAAGCTATTCAAAGATCATCTTTTTAAAATGACTAGAATCAATCATGTTTTTCTTATTATTAAGTCATTTTTGTTATGTAGCCTGGAGCTGCTTGCAAATACACTAATGGGCAAATACATTCCTCCATTACAAAGAGACGTAACCTCATTACTTATGTAGTCTGATAGCCAGTTTTATTAGCATGACACTAAATGGGCTAACCTTTACCGTATATAATTCTTATCTCATTATGTTAATACTAGTTGAACAGCCCGTTACACGGGCCACAGTGCCACTGTCACCTGGTCGCGGGGCAGTCACGCGCAGTGCAGTCTGCCCGCGCTGCGGCTGATACAGAGCTGGACGCTCCTTCGGAGCGCCCAGCTCTGTATCAGCCGCGCCACGGGAAGTCTCTATTGCGCATGACTGCAGCACGCACAGCAGCGTCTACTGCGCATGTCGTGCGTTACACACGAATTAGCGAATTATTATATAGGATATCCTTCTACTCAAATTAATGTAAGTGCTTTAGTGTATAGGTTTGGAGAAAAATTAACTACTCTACAAATGGTCTAAAATACAAATTCTCATTCGGTCCTAGATTACCCATATGTGTTTTCATAGTACAGACCCAGGGGTTTTTAATATGGAGTATTTCTTGGTCCAAGTCTCTTCCCCTAGTATCACCATGGATCCAGTCAGTTCCCTGAAACAAACATTTCAATTTTGCCTTATGCACTAAATTACAATGTCTTCCTATGGGGAGTTCAAAGGTTACTGTGAATGATTATTCACTTAATTATCTATACTTTTTTTCTTAAGGCCCTCCTAGTCTTTCCTACATGTTTTGCTCCAAACTGTGCATTAAAAAGGGGTAATACTTGCAACTTCCAATTTTTGTTTTTCTTCATTCTTTGTTTAACTGTAAGGTGTGGAGTTTATGTAAGTTGACAGATATATATAGTAATGGCATAAGAACTGTGTATGGTAAATGTTATCTTGTTAAACTACCCTTTCTGATATAATTTCAGTTATAAAAGACAGTATCAAACTATTTAAGTAATGAGATTAATTGGTTGACAAGAAGAAGAGCATTATCGGTTCTAGTGATTTTAAAAGGATAATCTTTGAAAACTTTGGATACACACCTGAAAAACCCAGCAAACTCCACGAAAAAATTGTCTGTTGTAGCAGTACTACATTGTTTGTCTCTGTTATATGTTTTAATGCAGATGTAAGTTGAAATATTGATCTAAAAGGGATACAGAAGCCTTGCTTACATTGGAAGAGGATTGAAGATGCATATGTGAATAGTAGTGATTGATACATTTGAATTATAGTGTCTGCTGTAAGGATTGGCTGAGGGTAAAAGGATTTCCCAGTAGCATGTAGAAGTGGATGCCAAAAGATAGATAAAAGTTGAAGAATCCATTGAAATGAGTGAAATTACTTATCCCCTGCAGTTTCTGCAGTCTATAATAAAGCTCCTGTAAGATTTATCTGAACCAGTGCAAGATTATACTTTGTGGGACTAACATTATAAACTACATTTGTATATTGCACAGTACCTTGCTTGTACTCTCTTCTTTACTGTGACTCTGCCTAACACACACCTGCAATTTAATAACTACACACTGAACTAGCTGCTTTTCTCTTTGCTGTTCACTTTGGAGGACTTTGATGCCAATTGTGTGAAACCATTGAAAAGCTATTCTGGTTGCAAAGTGTGAAGTGTCTACCTGTGGAGAGATAGTGGCATCTATCTAACATATCACTGTTTATTATAGTGCTCTTCACTTCTGTTGCTGCTAACCTTATCTGGGGCTGCTAGTCTTATTCCGTTACATTGTAGGTAGATTTTCTTTATGTAGCTAATGACTATTTAATGTCTGGAGTGTTTATTGTGTTTGGTAGGGGAATTGATTGTGGACAGTGCGAGCTTTTTTCTTTTTTTTTTTTGGGGGGGGGGTTGGTTGCAATTGGCCATATAAACTTACTATATAGTTTTTTGCTACCCCTCATTTTCTTTTGTCCTTCCTTGTTGGGGGTGGGGGTATGTCACATTAGAGCATTGGTCCCTGAATTATTATTTATACATGGTCACTTTAGCGGTTGCTCACTGATTCATATTCAAAGCATCTATATGATAATGTCCGTAAACTTATGTTTGTTTGCGTTTTCCAGACTTGTCTCTGACATATACTGGCTTCATTGCCTTTGCATTACATTTATATTTGATTCAATTTTGGAGATTAACCTGGGAGGCTGCCACAAATATGCATATTTTAGGGCATGTGTTCTATTTCATTTTAATGTGTATTATTGTATGTGGTATGTATGTGAAGAAATATATTTATATTTCTTCATGAAGAACTAAAGTGTTTTTCGTGATTGTAGTTCAGGTTTTATATTAATCCCTCCCACCTTTACCTAGTACACAATGAGACCTATTTTTTGTCTGTTTTATATGACTTGGATAGTTTTGGAGTCCTTTTTTGTACCAGAAGTTTAATAAAGGGTATGTACAGGATGGTATTGAATTGCATTATTTTATGTATTTTTGAATTATTACAATGAATTATTGAGTACCATTTTTTGTATTCCTCTGGATAAGTCTTCCATGGTGACCATGTTCCAAAATGTTACTGGGGAGAGACTATATTGCGTTCTATGTCCCTTTAAAGGTCCTTTTCACTTTGGGAAGTAGATAACTTTTTTGTAACTACAGGAGCTACAAGCAGAGTTTCAGCCCTAAGAAGTCTACTATTTGCAAGGAAAGGGGCTAAGTCCCCAAAAACAAGCTCCCAGGGTGACCAGGGTAAGTCTCAGTCAGGTCTTCTGTTCCCATGGGAGGAACAGTTCATTAGGAAATCATTACCACAGTTTATGAACAAAGGATACAAAATAAAATGCTTCTCTTCTTACAAATAGATTTCTGCTTAGTTCCTCATTGCTGTTTCTGAAAGACAAGATTTCTTCAAGCCATTCTGTTTCCAGTTATAAGACATTACCAGAGCAAAGGCACCTATGCTTCAATATTTCTGGCTCGAAAATATTCATTTCCTGTGCAGTTAGTCTTACTTTTCTGAATCTGTTTTTCCTGTCAGAACACTTCAGGGTGAAAGGTATCAAATCTGCAAAAAAAAAAAAAATCATATAAGTGGAAGATGTGATGACCACTATCAAGTTACAAGAGGCCTACTTTCCTGTTACTAGTCACACGGATTATCATCATTATTTAAGGAAAGCAATCAAAGATTTAAGCAATATTAATTATTTTTCATTTGAAGTTGTTCCTTTCTGCCTCACTTCTTATCTACGAGTATTTATCAATGTTATTGTTTTGGGAGCAAAGTATTGCTGCCTGTCATACCATATCTAGACAGCTGGATGGTGAAAGCCTCAACTCCAAAGCAGATTCTCAAACATCTTCAACAAGTAATTTATGTTCTACTGTCTTTTGGATAGTTGGTAAGTCTGAAGACATCAAACCTGATTCCAGAACTGAAAAAAAAGATTTTGAAGTCTCCTTCATGCTACTTTGGGAAAACCATATCACTTTTTACTATAGTGCTCTTCACTTCTGCTGCTATTAACTTTTATATCGAAGATAGCCCTGCTAACTGTATTTTGCATTATAAGTCCCTTCGTTGTATATCTAGGGCTGCTACAGAGGGTACTCTTCATTACAGTCATCTTGAGCTTCTGATTGCCTGGAGAGTTCTAAAAGCTGCAGTGACTCTCATCAGAGGTCATGCTGTTGAAATCAGGTCAGACTACTCTTCAGTGGTAGCCTACTTCTCCAGGCAAAGCTTTGCAAGAAATAAATAATTGCAGCAGCTATTCATGACAAGAAGCCATTGGGCAGAATCCAATCTGTTGGTATTGATAGTATTCATGATAGGGTGTGGACAGACACCACCAGCAGGAAGATGAGTCGTCAAGATGAGTGGTCTATCCTTCAAGAGATCTTTATTTTCCTGATGAAGTTGTGGAGTCATACTCAGATCTGATGGCCACCAGAAAGAATCCAAACTTATGAGATTCTTCTCAGGATTGCCCAGGAGAAGAAAACGCACCTCTGCAGATTTAACTGGCCCTATTATTTCCTTTTTCTGGTGTTTATCTCTCAAGAAGGTCAGATGTCTGAATCCAATCCATGTATGCTAGAGTTCCTGACAGAATTACTGTTTCTAATTAAGGTTTATGTCCCAGCACATTTATGGGCCAGATATTTACCATGGGAATTTTTTTGTTGAACAACAGTTTTATAAAAAGATTCAACAAGCCTCTCAAGTGTCTGATGCCAAGAATCATATCTTCTTACCTACTATAGGTCTGCTTGGTAGTATATTTGAACTGTTGCATGTATTTTCCCTCAAAGCAGTATTATTAGTAGCACTTCAACCAAAAGACTGGGTGAGCTATAAGCTCTTTCCACTAAAACATATCTAAGTAATTCAAAAAGCCAGAACTTGCACTCAAGATGTCTTCATCTTTGCGCAGGAATCAGTACATGTCTACTTTCTGCTTCCTCATCCTCAAAATACTAAAGATAAGATTGCATACATTGGATGTGAAGAGAAATATTAACCTGAATGAGCAAGTTCATTTAGGTAAAAAGTTCCTGACTTTTTACTAACACATTTGGGCCTTCGAAAGGAATGAATGCCTCTAAATCTATTATAACGTGTTGCGATAAGCTATTTCTGAAACTTTATATTCTCAAGAGAAGAAAAGGAAGAGAGTTGACTCTCTTAGAGCCATAGATATGTTTTGGGCTGAAAAGACAGAGGCTTCTATAGGACACAACATGTAGAGCCGTTAACTGGCAAAACTTAAATACTATATCTTCACAAAGCGCTACAGACTTAATCTTCAGGCTTCAGGTGAGGTTGCATTTGGCTCTTTAGGCCATTGTTACTTTATCCTTTTCATTGGTTTAGGTGTATGATCTCTCTCAAGTGCCCTAGCTGGAGTCCCTGAAGGAAAGGCATTATTTTTCTTACTTGTATATTCCTATTCCTTTAGGTCTCCTTTGGTGGCACACAGACCTCCCTCCTTTTTATCATTGAAATATTTTGTTTGAACATCAATTTCTGTCTGTTTTGGTTCTCTTCTAACACTGGAGATGGTGATGGTAGGAGGTCCTTTTAATGTTTTTTCTATCCTACCTAGGGAGGCAGGGCTTTCTCTCACGTATCCTACAAAAGGAGAGCTTTTGGCACATTATGCTAATTCAGTTATGTGTTGGTCCAATGTTACCACAAAATATGCTGTGAATGAATGTAGGCAGAACCAACACTGTAGGGTAATTTCCAGTAGCACAACGTGGTTAATTAGCATACAATACATAATGAATTAGCATGTAATGCCACACTATGTCATTAAATGATAAAGGTTAATTTCTCAAAAATGTTCTTTTACAAAAATGTTTAGTACAACATTTATACTGCTTTAAATTCTAGATAAAGTAAACTAAACTTGGCTTAGGGTGGCAGGTTAAATTTAAAGAAGCAAGCTCAAAACTAAGAACTGGAATAGGAAAAGACATTTACAATTGTAGGATGCTTCCAGGTTAAGCATGTAATGTAGCAAGCCCCAGGTAACTGGAAAAGGGAGAGCAGTTGGGGTCTTATGTTCAGAAGAAAAGTCGAATAGCTCTGGAGCAAAACAACTGCACCTTAGAGAACAAATAAGGATTTCCAAAATTCCCATTAAAATAATGGAACATTTAACCTCCTTGAATGTTAGAGAGTTCTAGAAAAGCATTTTGAAGCGATGTGTTTGAGTCCTCTAGCATTCAAAGAATTAAAGGAGCAGTAAACTTTATGAAATATATATATTGTATGTTTTTTTTCCTTTTGAGTAAAATAAAGATACTCCTACTGCTGAGAGATACATATTTTCATAGTTATTAAAGTTTAAGCCATTTTTTTACATCAGCAATGCTATCTATTAGTCACATTCCAATTAGTTATTCTGTTACATTCTATTTGAGTGGAAAGTCACTGACAAACAGTTCCCCATAGAATATGATAAGAAACTACTGAGCCATACTGTCAGTTAGTAATAGATGAGAGTTGGTACTGTGTTAGCCGTAGAAATACAAGATGCAAATTTTTTTGTAAAGTTGATACCTTTATTGGCTAACTAAACAGATTTAAAATTCAAGCTTTCAAGACTTCTTAGGTCTCTTCCTCAGGCATGTTATACAGATAAATATGAAAACTTCTCTCTTAAATACAAGTACACATTACATTGTTTATAATGGAAATCAGATAAGAACGTTAGTCCAGATACCAATTCCTTGATCAGTCAATGGTAGAGGATATGATTTAAATAGCATTCTTCCTCTGGGTCCAGGTATTTATGATTCCAGAGGGACTGTCGTAAAAGTTAATTCACAATTAAGTACTGTGACAGAAATTCCCTGTCCCTGTTCAGGCCATAGGTCAAAGAGTCAAATTGTAACATTAATTTTACCTCCCATAATTTTCTGTCCCTCTGATTGCGAAATTGTCCCATTAGTACAGTCAATTTAATGTCCCTGATACTGTGCCCACTTTGGCAAAAATGTTCTCCCACTGGTGTCTCTGTCTTTTTGTTGTTAATGCTGGATACTGTCAGTTAGAACTTCCAGGAATATAATGCACATTAAAGTCACTTCCTGATTATT
The DNA here is from genome assembly GCA_037306005.1 of Rhinophrynus dorsalis. Taxonomy (NCBI): domain Eukaryota; kingdom Metazoa; phylum Chordata; class Amphibia; order Anura; family Rhinophrynidae; genus Rhinophrynus; species Rhinophrynus dorsalis. The sequence goes on from CM074718.1 coordinate 113,549,811, forward strand.
TGAACTGTTGAATAAAAAAACTGACAGCAGTGAGGATGTCCTTGTTTTACTCAGCAGGAAAAGCTCTAGAACATATAGGTTTTCATTAAAAAAAAGTTTACTGCACCTTTAAAAGCTCATCTTAATTTGATGGGGATGCTTATTCTTTTCCTGTGCTGCAGCTGGTTTACCCAGGAATTGCCCTGATTTGACATTGTTCTCAGTAGAATTCACCATATATTGTGGCAGCAACTATCACAGAACATTTATAACAATGTATTTTCTAGTATTTTGATCAAATGCATTTCTCAATTTTCCAAAATCAGGTTGGAAGGCAGAAAGTAACTACAAATGTGAGAAAGGTAACTGCTTCATAGATGCACGGTCACCACTGCTGGCTCTAAATGTCACAGGGTTTATTTACTAAAGCTAAAATGTGAAACTAGCCTGAAGGTAACAGTCATTTCTGGTGTGTTTTCAGTTCTCATATTTACATTTTTCAGTGGGCAGCCATATTTGTGCACTTGTTCATGTACTGATAAGCAAGTACAAGGATTATGCTCTCGGACATCCCTAAAAAGCCTTTGCCTGGTCTAAAGGCAGTGGGGAAAATACAAATTCCATACAATGGGGAATATATAATTCTCGGGCAAACCAACTGCATTCAAGGGGTTAAATATCCCTTTTTAAATCAATGGGGATTTGCAGGATTATTCTGCAGTGGTTTGACCCAAAATTGCTTCACTTTTCCTGTGCCTATGTATACCCAATGTTTTTTTTCTAATAGAAAGGTCATCCTAACACATTACATATGTTCTTTTCTGGCACATGGTTAGCAAGAGTGAGAACTCATGGTGGGAGATGTACTAAGGTGTCATAAAGAGGTGATAATGTGCAGATAACTTCTCAAATTTATGTTATTCTATGGAGCCTATGCACTAAGATCTCTCCCACTTGAGAAATTTTAGTTCATTGGCTCCATAGGATAACATAGTAACTGGAGAAGTGATATCACTGGAGAAGTCATCTCCACGTTATCACCTCTTTATTACACCTCAGTGTATAATTCCCAAAGAATGCTAAATCTAGACTATGCTTATGCAATGAATGATAGATCTGGAGAGCAGTGTAAGTATCTGCTTCTTTCCCAAAGCTTGGTAAGTAAACCCCTATGTGCACTATTAAACATGCACAGTTTGGGTTCAGTATGATGCATTGCACATATTAACCCCTTGAGAACCAGGGGACAAGCACACCCTTCTTCTTCTAAAGGGGTTAATGTAACAAACCTCAATTGCACAGCTATATCACCTATCACTTTTTTTTTATAACCTTTTCTACAGGCTTTAGAGTTGTAATTAATAAGCTAATGCAAACGAACTCCCTTATATCGCACCACTATTGATGTTTACTCCTTGTAAAAATTCAAGTGATCTTCATTATGAACCAACTTCATACTTCTGCACACTTATTGCAGTCCGTTTATTTCTGAGAAGAAATGTGTTGTTTAAAGTCTGTGTCGAATTCTAATGGTTTGTGATGAGAGGCTATTTACAGCTTGTATGGAGCCGCTGAAATACCGTAAGGTTTGCTGTATCCAGAATTAATAAGCTAACCCTTTGAGTGCCAGAGAGTTATTTTGTTGCAATGCATTGGATACCTATCTGGCATTAAAAGAGTTAACAAGTTGCAATTCAGGAGCAAAGTAACTGCACCATAGGGGACATATACCATAATTCCCATTGATTTAAATAGCACTTTTCATTATTACATTGTCTAAACACATTGCAAAGCATTTCATTTGGGAGCCTTTCTATCATTTGAGGGGTTCAAAGCCACACAGGAGTTGATGGAAATTTTGGGAATCTTTATTTTTCTCCTACAGTGATGCTAGTCTGCTCCACAATCGCACCTTTTATTGGATATGGCCCTTAGCCTGCTACACGTATTTAGATCTGGAAATCTCTGGTGTATAGGGATAAAGTAATAAGGAGCAGTTCAAGGGGAGGTCTTCAGAACTATAGGGAGCGAACAGAAATCACCATTGATTAAAAGGGGCATTTGATCCTGGGAGTGCCTAATGCATTGATTAGCAATGTACTGGGAGATCCCTAGTATTCTGTGGATTAACCCTTTGCATGACAGAGGGGTATCACGTTGGATAACCCTCTGGCACTCTAAGGGTTAAAAATCTTTTTAAATCAATGGGAATTGGTATTTGTACCCTGTAGTGCAGCTGGGTCATCCTGAGTGCAATAGCTTTAATTCTAAAGTGTATAGCAGGAAACCCTGCTAGAGCTGCAGGTCATGTGGAAGGGATATTCAGAATGGTTTATCTGTGCAACTGCAGCTCGCAACATACTCAGCAGCCCAATGTATGATGGGAGTTGTAGTGTAACAGCTGCATTGCCACTGATTTCCAACCCCTAACCTTTAGTCTTCACCTATATCTATGATGAAATGAATAATAGTTTTATTCATTTATAAATCATCTTTTTGTGACCTTTTCTTCTTCAGTAATATTAGTTGTTCATTCCATATATCTGGTATGTAGAGAATCTGTATATTCATAGACAAGAATTCTTAGACGCTCTTAGACAAGACACATTACTCTACCCATTGCCACACCCCCACTCATCACACAACTCCTCCCTTGGTTCCATCCACTGTTACCCAGACAATAATTTACATCTTTATAAAGAATATCTTTAGAGCATTTGGGGCTAGATTCTATTACAGGTGCTAATTTTATCTCTGCTTTTATCTCCAGTTTTCCCCATAGACTTCAATAGGAAAATGTTTGAAAAAACTGGTGTTAACATTTAGCACCTGGAATAGAATCTAGCCCTTGTACTTGGCCTTTGAACACAGGGTCCAGATGTTAAGCTGGATAGCAGTGGTGAGGTAAATGTCTAACTTTCTTCCCGTCCTTATTCATTCAGGCATCTCACTCCCACAGATTTACCTCTTAGCATTAATCTTCTCCCCCAGTAACCACACATTGTGCTCTAATTACGGCCCAAGAGAAGGAACTTATCAGAGATTCGTTTGATTTTTATCTGTTTTATGCTAATATTAACAATGTATTCTTTGCGAGCCACTGCCAAGGAAGATCCTCAAAAGAGCACTCAGTTAGGCCATATGTATATTGGAGTTTTATTAATGCCTTGGTACTGGATTCAAATGCAGGAGATAAATGTTACCTCCAGTTTTATAAAAAAAAAATGTTCCTATTGAAGTCTATTGGGATACCTCTAGATAAAATCAGAGATAAAATTAGCGCCTACATTTGAATCCAGCCCTTTGATGCTAGAGATATCTCATCTACATTGTTTGGCAATGTGATAGATGTGTTTCTAGCATAAAGAGGGTTAACGTATAATGTTCATATGTCTTTTTCTATTAAATTAAATATCTAAACGTGTAGTAGTGAAAGCACTGATTGATTACCACCACCTGGGAATTCTTTCATATATATGTAAACAAGCTTAAAAAATACACATAGACGGACAGACACACACTCACAGACACACACACACACACACAGATAGACAGACACACACAGACAGACAGACACACACAGACAGACAGACACACACTCACAGACAGACACACACTCACAGACAGACACACACTCACAGACAGACACACACTCACAAACACACTCAAAGACACACACAGAAAGACAGACACACACACAGACACACACACACAGACACACACACACAGACACACACACACAGACACACACACATAGACACACACACATAGACACACACACATAGACACACACACATAGACACACACACATAGACACACAGAACGACAGACACACAGAACGACAGACAGACAGACACACACAGACAGACACACACAGACAGACACACACAGACAGACACACACAGACAGACAGACACACACACACACACACATAGACACACACACACATAGACACACACACACATAGACACACACACACATAGACACACACACACATAGACACACACACACACATAGACACACACACAGAACGACAGACGCACACACATAGACACACACACATAGACACACACACATAGACACACACACATAGACACACACACATAGACACACACACATAGACACACAGACAGACACACACACAGACAGACACAGACAGACATACAGACACAGACAGACATACAGACACACAGAACGACAGACACACACAGACACAGAACGACAGACACACACACACACACAGAACGACAGACACACACACACACATAGACACACAGACACAGAACGACATACACAGACAGACACACCTCTTGTTTCCAGATCACTCTCTGTCCGGAACAGTGAAAGCAGGGATAGTGGTAAAATTAAACAGTGCTGCTGAAGTAGGAAAGACTGGAGGGAGGGAGCTATGAAGATGTTACCACCAGTGATACAGTATCTTGTACAGCATGCAGAGCACTGTGTTTTCTGTATGCTGAAAGTAATAGAGTAAACGGGATGCAATGAGCATCATAGCTTCCTCCCTCCCAGTTTTTTCTGCTGCAGGAATACTGATAATTTGTATCACTATCCCTGCTTTCACTGTTGCTGACAGATATCAGTCTGGAAAAAGGAGATACAGGGAGATCATAGTCAGGCATATAAAAGTTGTAAATAAATAAATAAAATGAAAAAATAAGAAGAAGCAGAAGAATGACTTTATATATATATTAAGCAGTTGCAGATTAAACAAAGGCAAGAACTAATTTTAGTCACACTTTAATAAGCTGTGGTCATAAAATCCTAATGGCTCCTATGAAGTTTGCTCTTTGTGAGATGGACATGATCATTGCTGCTAGTTGTCTTGGACAAAGGTGCAGGAAAATAATTCATAGGGCCATTAGAATTTTCGGGCCTTAGTAAGTTAAGTGTGTGTGTGTTTGGGCGAGATGTTATTATTTGGAGATATTGGTTCTCATTTAAATAGAGATCAATCTGTATTTCAGTAACAAATAATGATTTCATCAGAACTGATGTTTTATATAAGATTTGTAGAGAACTTCAAAGCAAGTAGATTATCAGACAGACAATTTGCAGTTTATCCAGGTGTTTATTTCCACAACACAAAAGTATAGCAGAAAACTGGGGCGCTGCACTGGAACCAGGTTTAAAACATTTCAAAGCAACTTGTATTTTAAATATCGAGGAAAACTTTTAAGTTGTTCCCAAGCGTATTATTAATGCCTTGTTCACATGGGCGACTTTTTTCCAGGAACATTGTTGCAAGATATTGCAGTTACATAATAATGTCATTGATAGTGATTGTAGCTGTACAAGTCACCCATGTGAACTAGTTCATAAAAAACAATTATATATATTTTATGCAACTTATTGTTGCAACAGAGTTGCTGCTACAAAGTCACCCATGTGAACTAGGCCTAATTGTTGCATGGATATCTACTTTAGCTTCAATAGTTTTATTGAATCTTAAAGTGAAAGTATCACCTTGAAGTTAAAAATCCTTATGTCCCTAGGTGACATGAAACAATATTGTAGAATGACTCGGGCCAAGATTCTGATTGGGCATGCTGTCTATGAGTAGAGCATGAAGGCGGGTCGGTGTCACTCCTATTTTTTTTCCTTTTCCTCACTGATGCAGTGTGGGTATACATCTCAAATCAGAGTGAGTGATAAGAGGCAACTGCATCAACCCTCTCCTTTTCCCTCCAAAAGGAAAAATAGAGGACAAAACCAAATCAGGAAGTGAGGAGGAGGTTAGAGGTAAAATGCAAGGCATCTTTCTCACTGTATCACTGAAGCAAAGTGAGTAGGGCTGTGTAAGGGTACTTGGCTGTCTTGATGAACTTTCAGACTGCCCCCCCCCAAAAAAAAAAAAGGCAAAACAAAAAGAAAACGAAATATCCCCTGGTACAACCCATCTCCTCTGAACCCTTTTGAGTGACCAAGGGAAGTCCGGTGCATTACTTCAGACACCTGTCTGGCACATATGAAGCATATACACCAATTAAGAACCATTCGGCCCATCTAGTCTGCTCAGTTTTCGTACTGTAAAAACCTCAAACGTTATTGGTCCTTGGTCTTGTCTTATGTTCAGGAAAGTCTTATGCCTATCCTATCATGCTTAAATCCCCTCACTGTGTTAAGCTCTACCACATCTGCTGCTAGGCTGTTCCACTTATCTACCACCCTCTCAGTAAAGTAAAACTTCCTTACATTGCATCTAAGCCTCTGTCCCTTTAATTTTAGACTAATAAATAGAAAGAAATAGTGCCTTTGTATGTCTGTTTCCTTTCATAAATAAATAATGCCACTGTATGAATAAACATTGTAAAATTATAACTGCTTTTTTTTTTTACTTGGAAAAACAATGGGAAAAAAGTACAAGATGCAGGGAGTTAACCATTCTGAAGGAACAGTCCTCATGCAAACCCCCTAATTCTTCCACCTTATCAGCTTCCTAGATCAGCAGTAGGCAGCAGGTGACCCTGGGCCACATACAGAACTTGGAGGCCTGCAGACCACAATTTGTTGTCAGAATACTTCACATACTTAATGCTCCCTTTTAACCTCTTGGGTGCTAGAGAGGTCTTAAAGGCATTGCAGATTCATTTGTTAAATATTATTTTACATTCAGTGGGGTTAATCCCTGTTGAGAATTTGATAATATAATATATGGGAGACTCGAGGGCCACATTGCAGTCCTACTGATATAGCTCAATGGTCCAGATGTTCTAGTAATTGTACTGGCCCTGAAAGGGAAGAGAAACCCTGAGGCTCATATACTGAAGAAAAGTGGAGCAATTCAGGAGCAAACTAGCTATGCCACAGGGAACAAATTCACATTGATTTAAATGTGGCAATTAACCCAAATAATAGAAAGATTGAAATTCATTTCTTCATAATGCTTTGGTGACTCTAGTATTTAAAGGGTTAAAAGCCCATTTAAATCAATGGGAATTTGGATATTATTATTTGTTCCTTATGGTGCCCATGGTTTGCTTCAGAATCTAACCACTTTTCATCGTACATGAGCCAAACTGACCCTTCGAATTACCTTCCTTCTAGTGCAGCATACCCAGCTGGTACCCTGGACTTCTGTGGAAGGCACTTACTGTGGCAGAATGCTCTATTGTTTCATGATGTCATGTGGGACACTAGTGATTCTTTAAAAAAAAACAAAAAAAAAAGTGTTTCAATGTGATACTTCCCTTTTAACAAATGAGAAGGAGCTGTTGTTTTTTATGTAACACACTAACACTATTTGCTGGTGATATAGCGATTAGCTTGATTTGTTGTGCTAATATCTGATCAGCTGGAGAAGCTTAGTGCATCCAAGTAGCGGCAGTAATTTAGATGCATGTTTTACTGTGATGGATTTTTTACTTTTTGAGTGCCATGGTCAAAGTATTATTGATACTCTGAGGCTGATGTACTAAGAACTATAGCAACCAAAGTGCACTCTAAGGGACAAATAAAAAGTCTTAAAATACCCCATAAATACCCACAAAGTGAAATGCGACTTTTTACCCCTTGAATGCTAGAGATGTCTCCAATACATGAGATATCTCTAGCATTCAAGGGGTTAAAAGTGTCATTTAAATCAATAGGACTCTATCGGTCCATTATAGTGCATTTGGTTTGTGCAGAATTCCTTCAGTTCTTCGTAGTACATCAGCCTCATTTAACATGTTTGATACTCAGTCCTCTGTATGCCTTTCATTTAAACCCTGGTTTGCTTTTTGCAGACTCCAGTCACCGTTAATGGAAGTTCAGGCAGCCCTGCCAGTCCAATGAGTCATTTTCAGAGACCTTTTTCTCCATCTCCAACATATCCCTCACCTTCATCGCTCAACTCCAGCATGGTCGTCATTCAGCATGGAAGAATGATGGGTATGTCATTTCCTGTTTGTGCCTGTGATGGGATAGATAGTTCACTGTGTAATAAATGATAAAATAGTTAAAACAATGTCTTCATGAGAGAATCCATAAATATCATTCTTTGGATTCAGTGCTATACAAAGCACCTCCTATGTTATTCACCACTCCTTTGTTCCTTTTATGAAGCACAATTGGTCAGTTCCATTAATCATCATACTTGGAAACTTTTTACAGGGAGGTGCATATTCACAATGCACTGAAATATAGAACAACTTTCTCCTCTACATTATTTACTTAAGATCAGTTAACCCTTAAAGGTCAAACAGTGCATGCAGTGTAAAGGGTTAACATTTTACTATTGCCAATACATTTTCTGAACCTGAAACACTAGGGAAGTTTCCAACAAACTGCAAAGCAAAGGGTTAATGTGTTTATTTTACAGTAGAGTTACCATGTGGGAGATGAACTATGGTGTAATAAAGAGGTGATAAAGTGGAAATGACTTCACAAGTAGTATCACTTCTCCAGTTCCTATGTTATTCTGTGGAGTCTATGCACTAAGATTTCTCCAACTTTGGAGATCTTTGTGCATGGGCACTGTAAAATAGCTAAGGAATTGAAGAAGTTATATCACTAGAGCACAGAGGCCCCATAGCATGAAGTGGGATATTGTGATGATAAACACAACTTCCAGTGAGGGATTGATCCATCTTGGTGTCAGTCCATCATGAACTGACATTGGCATTAGTCTGCAGTCTGACACTCCTTTCAAGTGACAGCATCATCAGGGGACTGCAAATTGAATAGGTCAGAATGAATGTCAGGTTTAAGTAGTCCTTGTGAGCTTGACATTCTAAGAAAACTACACTCTTACAAATACGGACACACACAGACCTTCCTACACATGTTTGTTCATGCTTTGATTCGGTAGAAATCAGCTGTAAATATTAACTGACAGGATGAATTCAATATGGGGCTTTTGGGAGTTTATATATTTTGTCATCAACTGATTTATTTAAAGTATGTAGTCTATTGTAATAATTTATTTGGCTTATAGTCAAACCTGGATACCTACTTCTCCTCAGCCTCTGGAGTGCCAAATAAGGGCTGGGGATTGGAGTATCCAAATAACATAATTCTCTGCATAATGTGGCTGAGACTTAATCAAAGTGGGTGGGATGGGAGGAGGGAAGGCAGATTTTTCCCTGAAATGGGTGTGAATTGGGTATAATGGGATGGAAAGTGGATGTAACAGGGTGGGGATGTAACAGAGTGTGTGGGGTTATTGGAGAACTTGCCAAGCTGTAGAATCAATCTCAGTCCCTGGAGCCCCAGTAATTAACTCAGAAAACCAGAGTCTCCGGGGCACATCTGGAGAGTTCCTAGATATGGATGTAGTTCCCCTTTAAGGCGGTGATTGCTGGACTGAATGTTTTATTTTTCCTTTTCATAAACACACATATTTTATTTACCTAGGCAAGATGCATCGTCTGTTCATACTGAGCAGTAAAGTGTTCTCATTCAGACTTATTATAGGGTATAACATACCACATTCTAAACTGCCAATGTCTCCTTGCATTGAAACATAATGTGCTGTGGATAAATGAAAGGATTTATGGATCAGAACACTTTGTTCAATGCAATGAAAGCAACATATAAAAGAACTGTTGATTTTCCCTGTAGATCAGTACATAGCATTACCACCAGGCAGTTTGCTGTCACAGCGTTCTAACCTATAACATTAGTTCTTATGTATCTCAGCTCACATACCTGTGCAATTGGTAACATATTGCTGATTCATTCAATCTCTCCTCACCATGTGGAATAAAGGAGATGATAGCTAAGCAAAGCAGAATAAGGGACACTTGTCAATTTACAATAAAGTCACGGCCACAAGAACAATGAACAGCACAGAATGGAACATAGTAGACAACACAGAGGCTGATTTACTAAGAAGGAATGGTGTTACTGAGCAAACCAACTGCACTATAGTGAAGAAATACAATTAGAAAAAAAACATTACTTTAACTGGAGCTTTTAACCCTTCTAATGCTAGAAAAGTCTTCAAAACATTGTGAAGCAATGTATTGGAGACTAGCAGTGAAGGAGTTTCATCCCCTATGGTGTGCATGGTATGCTCCAGAATTGCCCCTTTTTAGCTTACTGAATACGGCCCTTAGGCCACAATATTTTTACATTGTATGTAGCAATTATCAACATATATATACAGGGAGACAACCCTTTGAGTGCCAGAGGGGTATGCAACGCGTTATTTTGTGCACCTTCCTGGCAATCAAAGGGTTAAAATATAAATGTGACCTAATGCAGCTCCAGTGTTATAGAGAACTCTGGTTATTTTAATATTGCATAATTTTATTGGTCTGAATGGAAAATTACAAAAAGAACATATACATTTTATCATCTAAACAGCAGTGAGACTTTCTCCAGAAAAGGGAAACAGACGCAGGATTTTAAAGTGAACCTGTTGCCTTGAATATTTTTGAAAACGTCATTCAAAACTGCTTGTGTCAAGTTAACCAAAAGTTCAACAGATGCATAACTTTTATTTCTGGGAAAAGTGAAAGTCTCCTGGTACAGCGCAGAACTTAAGTAGCCTATGAAATGTGAAAAGACTTCACTACTGTATGAAACATCGCCAAAACCTTAATTATCATACAAAATACCACTGGTACCACATGGGTACCACAAACTGGTCTTCTGGCTAAGTTTTTAATTAAAGGGATAGTAATACTTAAATATTACTAATCACCATATTGTAACTATGGTACAAATAATTAAATTGTCCCCAAGTTCATCTCTCAAACCTTAATGGTTTGAGAGCTAACCGAATGCAACTTTCCCCACTCCCTCCCCCTTCCCTGAAGTCAGTGTTGTACTGACTGCAGGGATATCCGGTCTGATTTGCATCAGGCGGCTCTGCAGTTGAGCCGATATTGCGTTAGTAAAAAGTAATTGTTTCACTGAAGCCATCTTCTACGTGTGCTTGCAAGCCAAGCACATGTAGATGACCATTTCAGTGAAATTATTATTTTTTACTAACACGATCTCGACTCAGCTGCAGAGCCGCCTGACTGTCGTACGACAGACTTCCCCTGCAGTCAGTACAACGCTGACTTCATGGAAGGGGGAGGGGGGAGGAACTTTGCATTCGGTTATCTCTTAAGCCATAAAGGTTGGAGAGATGAACCTGGGGACAATTCAGTTCTTTGTACCATAGCTACAATATGGGGATTAGTAATATTTAAGTATTACTATCCCTTTAAGTTAGGTTTTAATTACATTTTCAAATATTCAAACTTGAATCAAGGTGACAGGTCCACTTTAAGAAACAGGGGTGCATTTAATTTTCAGAAATGTGGGATTTGTCTCTAATATCGCTTCTAAATACCCTCAATTCTATGGAAGGGTATAGTTCTCCTTTAAAAAGGTGGACATCCTGCTACATGACCTTTATCCACATTTTCTAAAATTTGTCAGGTGAGAAATGTAAATGTGAACAGCTATAACATTTTACTTTCTCATTCACTTCATAAAGGCCAAGTATTTAAAGTGTTAGTAATATTTAAAGGGATAGTAATATTTCATAATAAAAGCAGCTCTAATTAATCATCATAGTATTTGGACTTTGGAGAGTGTTATTTCAATTCTGTCAGAGTTGTAGTTCAAGAGTAATTCAATGACAAAGTGGCCCCCTCCCGCCCCTTTTACTGATGTCACACTGTTCAGCTAGATCAGAAGGGAGGTGCCCAGGTAGACTGCACAGAGGGACAATCTTCAATTAAGATAAGGGAAAAACCTGAAAAGCTTGTCAAGGGGGGCAGGGATTTCATTGTTTTCATAGGAATAAGAGTGTCCCCTTCTGTTATCTGTCTGGACTATAGACTGCATTCCACATCTGAGAAGAGATTGCTTACACTAGGTAAAAGGGGCGGGAGGGGGAAACTTTGCTTGTGAATATCTCATAAACCATAAAGGTTTGAGAGATAAGACTTATATCATTCTTCATGTTTTTTTAATGCCTAAAAAATAAAATAAAGTTAAAACGAAGTATTACTATCCCTTTAAAATTAATTTTATTTTATATTGTAGCCATGAAAAAACATTAAAAACGATATGTCTTATCTCTCAAACTTTTATGATTTGAGAGATATTCGCAAGTAAAGTCTCCCCCTCACTGGCTGTTTCAGCCAAGTCTGCCCTCTAGCTGACAGACTTGGAATCCAGTCCACAGACCAGCCGGAGGCTCTTCAGCAGAGCCGAGATCACAAGATATAAAAATGACTATTTCATTGGAAGGGTCTACAAAGTGTGCTTGCAAACCAGGCACACTTTGTAGACTATTCCAATTAAGTAGTTATTTTTGTATCTTGAGATCTCGGCTCTGCTGAAGAGCCGCCGGCTGGTCTGCAGACCGGATTCCAAATCAGTCAGCTAGAGTGCTGACGTCACTCAGTGGGAAACTTTACTTGCCAATATCTCTCAAACCATAAAGGTTTGAGACATAAGACTTATATCGTTTTTAATGTTTTTTTCATGGCTACAATATAAGATAAAATTAATTTTAAGCATTACTATCACTTTATTAGGGTCTTTATCTCCGTGAAAACTAGAGACCTCTCTATGATTCCAGGGATTAAAACCCCAATTTGAATCCATGAGAATTTGCAGTAGTGACCTGAGGAAGAGAACTGACCTCTCGAAAGCTTGCCTTAAAGGAAGAGTAATGCCTCTTTAAAATACTTTATCCAAGTCTTCTGTATATTAATAGCAATACAATGCGCTATGTCAAATATCTTACTTTTTTGTAGTTCAAAAGTTATTCAGCTCTAAAGATCCCTCACCCTCCCCTTTCTGCCCTCCTCCCTCTGATTCTCAGATCGGGTCGTGTTACTCTACGGCTGCAGCGAGGGACAAACGTCAGTAAGTATAAGGGAAATCCTGCCACCCTTGATGAAGTAGGGCAGGATTTCCCTTTGCCTACTGAAGTTTGTCCCTCTCTGCAGCCATCCTCACCAGTCTGCATCTTCTTCATGACGTCAAAAGAAGGGGAGAGCGGGGGATCTTTAGAGCTGAATAACTTTCGAACTACAAAGAAGTAAGATGTTTGATATAGCGAATTGTGTTACTATTAATATACAGAAGACTTGGATAAAGTATTTTAAAGATGCATTACTATCCCTTTAAAATATAAACTGTTAGTCCAAATAAAAAAGCAGGAGATCGGCTTAGTTTAGTGGCACAAGGATGCAAACTTTCAAGAAAGGACATCACCAAGTACCAAAAGAAATTTGGGGATTATACTACGTTCCCTCTAGTGCAGTTGGTTTGTTCCTAAATTGTACCTCTTTTGCCCTCTGCATTATCCCTTATGGCTGTACTTGACAAGATGAGTGCAATATTTGTGAACAACACAGCGGCACCTAGGAGAGAAATGACAATTCACACTGATTTTAAAATGGGGAAGTTATACCCTTTAACCCTTTAAGTGCCAGAGGGATATTCAATGCATTGCAAAGCCTATGCATTGGATACCCCTCTGGCACTCAGATGTTTAAAGGGATAGTAATGTTTCATAATAAAAGCAGCTCTAATTAATCATCATAGTATTTGGACTTTGGAGAGTGTTATTTCAGTTCTGTCAGAGTTGTAGTTCAGGAGTAATTCAATGATAAAGTGGCCCCCTCCCGCCCCTTTTACTGATGTAACACTGCTGAGCCAGAGCAGAAGGGAGGTTCCCAGGTAGACTGCAGAGAGGGACAATCTTCAATTAAGATAAGGGAAAAACCTGAAAAACTTGCAGGGCTTTCATTGTTCTCACAGGAAGAAGATTGTCCCCTTCTGTTATATGTCTGGTCTATGGACTGGATTCCACATCTGAGAAGAGATGGCTTACACTAGGTAAAAGGGGCGGGAGGGGAAACTTTGCTTGTAAATATCTCTTAAACCATAAAGGTTTGAGAGATAAGACTTATATCATTCTTCATGTTTAATGCCTTTAAAGGGATAGTAATACTTCTGTTTTAGCTCCAAGTGATCTTTACATTTTTTAAACACACAGTGCTATATTCATTTACTTAGTGTTGTAGTTCAAACGCTATTCAAGACAAAAAGATCCCCCTCCCTCCCCTTCTGGCCGCCTCCCATTACACCTGTTATCCGGTCCTGGCAGCGGACGGATAAGCGAGGGACAATCTTCACCCAGTAAATATAAGGAAAACCCTGTCACCTCCCCCCCTCACGAAGGAGGGCAGGGTTTTCCTTTTGCTTCCTGAAGACTGTCCCTCGCCGCTCTCCATCCAGACCAGACAGAGGTGGCGTGATGCAGGGAAAGGGGCGGGAGGGGAATACTTTCATCATGAATGGCGTTTGAACTATATCACTGTAAGTAACTAGATCTAGCGCTACATGTTAAAAAAAAAAAAAAAAATGTAAAGAAGACTTAGAGCTAAACTGTAATAGAGGTATTACTATCCCTTTAATGCTAAAATACAGGGCTCAAAATTTCCCCTCACCACTAGCCAATGGTGAGTGAAAATTCAGCCCTGGCGAGTAGAAATTCAGCCCTGGTGGGTATGCTATGGCTTGCAGTGGCGAGTAACTTTTCAGGTCTGGCTAGTAGCAAAAGACTTCAAATTTTAAGCCCTGCTAAAAACATTGATTTGTCCTCTTTCTCTATCTAATTAAATCAATGGGAATTTGAGGAATTTGGATTTGCCCCTTAGTAAGCAGTCAGTATGCTCCAGGATTGCAGCACTTTAGGTTCCTGAATACGGCCCATACTCCTATAAAAATGCACTCCCTTCAGCATGTGAACAATGTGGCTAATTTCTACACATCATGGCAACTCGAAAGCGTTACAAAGAAGAACCTCGGAGACAAAAGAAGCCTATGACATTGTGCCAAGAACAGACAATTGTCTTTTGCTTTTGGCATTTGAAATACGCATTGTACTTAACATGCTTTTTTAATGGCCTAAAGATTCCACCCTAATTTGAATAACCTTTTATGTTCTTAAGTTTAAAAATGAAATGTTCCATTGTAGCTGAAGAGGATGTTGTGTGACTACAATGAACAATAATTCTGGGAAACCCTTTAACAAGCTCTCATGCGAAAGATAGGAAATTAAAAGAAATTAATTGCTTCAGTTTGATCTTCTGCAGTTTTTGCTCCCATATAGAATGTTCACTTATATTCCTTCTGGTTCTTTAAGGACCAGAGGGTTATGAAATGCATTGCGGAGCTGTACGTTGAACATCCATTTGTTTCTTAAGGGGTTAAACAGATGTTAATTTACTGATGTTGCAGTTTATAAGTAAATGTTTTGTGTGGGCCAGTAAATGAATTATATCCTCTTCTATAGTGCTGTTAATGCATTCAGTACTGCTTTTTAGCCACAATGGAGCGTTTAAATTAAATAGTTACATAGTAAATTAGGTTGAAAATATACAAAAGTCCATCAAGTTCAACCTTCTGTCAAAGTATAACCCAGAAAATGAGAATTACATAATCCTTCCCGACTCCAAGATGGGTGTTGGTCTATTTACCAGAACTTCCTGTTTTATCTACTAATACATAGTATAACCTTGTACGTTCCCTTCTGCTAGAATTGTATCTAATCTTCATTTAAATGTATCCATTCTATCTGCCATCGCCACAACCCTTGGCAAAGAATTCCAGAGAGTTAACTCTATTTTTTTGCTAGTGTGAATCAAGAATAATCTATATGTTTTTCCAACTGTTAACCCTTTCAGTGCCACATGGGTATCCAAAGCATTGCAAAGCACTAAAAGCATTAAAGGAATAGTAATCCTTTATTTTAGCAATACCTATTCAGCAGTATATATTTATTTTAATGGATGGGTTTCTGTTGCTTAACCCTTTGAGTGTCAGAGGGGTACACAACATATTGCTTTGCAATGTATTGCGTACCCCTCTGGTACACAAAGGGTTAAAAGGGGCATTAACCCTTTGAGTGCCAGAGGGGTACAGAATGCATTGCTTTGCACCCTCTGGCACTCAAAGGGTTAAAAAAATGTTATAGCGCTTTTCCTGTTAAGTAAAACATAGGTACTTCCACTGCTGGAAGGTTTTTCATTCAAACATTGTTACAGTTCAAACTTGTTTTTACATTAAATTGCAATTTTCTATCCCCAGGAGGGTTATTCACTAAAGCATGATAAAGAGGTGATAAAATAGAGATAACTTCTCCAGTGCTATCACTTCTCTATTTCCTGTGTTATTCTATAGAGCCTATGCACTAAGATCTCCAAAACTGGAGAAATTGTAGTACATAAGCTCTACAGAATAACAAGAATTGTTGAAGTGATATCACTGGAGACGTCCTGTCCACTTTATCTCCTCTCTATCACACCTTAGTGAATCAACCCCCTGGTGTTACTCTTCCTACCACATATTATGAAGTGTCATAATCCCATGCTTACAGCATGCTTACACATGCTTATCAGCTGCACCTCACTGACGAGGCCCAACAAGGCCAAACGTACATCTGGGGTTGGCTGTTTCACTTGTTCAGAGAAGAATTGCCAGGTATTTCGTGGTTGGACTGCTTTTATGGCAGGACCAATATGATATGCTTTAGGATATTTCTTCTCTGTGTAAGGCACTAGTGGGCTAAAAGAGACTGCACCCTGGGTAGGACACCATTCCTATAGAGCCTGCAAATTTGTATTGCAGGTTTGTTCCTAAAAAAAATACAAACAGATCGCACTATGGACTCCAGTTGGTGCTGTTTTAGCTGCAATCATTTTGAAAAAAAAATCTTTTTTTTTTTTTTTTTTTTTTTTTTACTATAACGTATATTTTTCGTAAAAGAAAAAAAGGTTACTGCTCCTTTATCTTTTTACTTGTCTCTTATAAGAAGATAATTCATTTCTACTCTTCCCACCCCTTCAAAGAATCCTAAAGCTTGCTATGCATGTGCACTTCTACTGTATGTTTCCACTCTAGTCTCTGATCACATGACCAGATGGCACAAAAGAGTAAAGAGACAGACACAGACAGAAGCTGATGTACTAAGAAAAGTAGTGAAATACTAGAGTCAACCAAATGCCACATAAGGAGTGGAAATTTCCCAAATCCCCAATTATATAAATGGTAAATTAATTTATAGATGCTGAATTAGTCCAATTGTAGTACTTTGGTGTCAGTAATAATTTTTTTTCTTTGCACTGAAAATCATTAGACTCCTCTATAGTAGTCAGTGGGTTAAAGGCCATATTTAAAACTTTGAGTGCCAGAGAGGTATCCAACGTATTGCAGTGCAATGTGTTGGATACCTCTTGTGGGCACTCAAAGGGTTAAAACAGTTTGATTTTTTTTTCTTTGTTGTTTCATATGGTGCAATTGATATGCTCCTGAATTGTACCACTTTTACTTAGCACATCAGCCTGATCATTTCTATGATCCTCAGGGGTCTTGTACAGACTGCCGGTAAATTGGTACTCACATCACTGAAAACAGAAGGGAGGAAAGACCTGATATACCTGAAACAGATTTAATCTGTATATTTAAGAGAAATATAGCCAGTATGTATAACTGTATAGTATGGCTACTAAAAAGAGTACCACAGTTTTGTCAATTGCATGTGCCGTGTTTGTGTGTCTGGACACGGCGAGGGTCATGGGGCCATCTATTAATCTTTTAAGACCCAGATGACCACTGGTACTTCACCCTTAAGGACCACATAGACTACATTCTGGGAGCCATTACGTGTGATACATCATATGTACCGACTCACAAAAAGAGAGGCCGAAACTGACTGCTCTGGTCTTGGAGCAGTTCATTTTAAACTCCTGGTGTGATCAAAAAAGCCATGATGTACCAGGACCATCACCGGTTCTTAATGCACGGGCACTCATGACGGTTCTGGCATGTTACTGGACCTTAAGGGGTTCAGATTCTGTGAACAGTCTCACAACATATACTATACAGTATATTATATAGTGTAACCACCAAAGTATGCCATTCTACGTCAGGGGTATCCAACCATGTTCCTCAAGAACAACCAAAATGGCACCTTTTCAGGATTTCCATGTACAGGTAGACTAATTACAGTGAGCCACTAATGTGCTCCATCTGGGATACCCTGAAATCATTGCCTGTTGGTAGCTCTTGAGGACTAGGGATGGCTTCCCCTGTTCTATGTATACTAGTTGTTTGCATGGTGCATTTTTAAGAGGTGTTATGGTTTGGGTCACTAATAAAGCTGTTCTATATTTCCTGTGTATTTTTATGGCTTTATGGGTGCACCCTATATTGAGTTTCTGTTATCACCCATTTTTTTTTTGTGGGTTTTATCATTTGTTTTTGCAAAATGTTTCCCTTTGCATAGCAATGGGAAACAAACATTGTTTTTCTGGTCTCTATTGTGTATGCCGATGGACACCTCCTTAGTATCAAAGGGGTTAATGTGAAGCTTTCCTCAACAAGGTGATATAGGAAAGTGTAATGTGTCTCCTGTGTCAGTGGCCATCAGAAGACTAAATGCTTATGTCTCCTCTCATTTATCATTGCCTCCGGCTAAGTGTGTCCACAGCACTTAATACAATGCCATAACTTTTACTGACAGTTTCAAAGCTCCTGGAGTTTTCTTCCCAATACAGGGTCCGTGGGCCTATGTTCAGTAGAAAAGTGGAAGCGTTCTAGGCCAAACCATTTGCACTATAGGGGAGAAGTAAAAATTCCCCCAAATTCCCATTGATTTAAATGTGGATTTTAATCCCTTGAATGCTAGAGAGGTCATCTAGCATTCAAGGAGATAAAGAAAGCATTTCAATACAATGAAATTCCCCTATAGTGCATCTTTCTGATATGGTCCATGGTCTATATGAAGTGTATGAGAAAGTAAAATGTTCTAGCTGCCCATATTTACATTTCTCACCTGACAAATTGTACAAACTGTGAAGAAATGTCATGTTGCAGGCTGTCTACCTTTCTAAAGGAGAACTATACCCCTCCATAGAATTGAGGGTATTTAGAGGAGATGTTGGAGACATTTTTTTTGAAAAATAAGTGCACCTGTTTCTTAAAGTGGATCTGTCACTTTGATTCAAGCAAACATATCTGAAAACTTAAAGGGACAGTAATACTTAACCCTTTGAGTGCCAAAGGGGTACACATCGCATTGCAGAGCAATACATTGTGTACCCCTGTGGCACTCAAAGGGTTGAAATGTAAAACAAATATATATATATATATATATATATATATATATATCTTGTAGAGTGTATTCCTCTGAGTAAAACAAGGCTACTCCAACTGCTGAAAGGTATTTCATTCAAAAACATGAATTTTTAGGTGCAATATCACAGTGACCTGAAACTGTACAGTGGTGCTGTTGCTGCGCCATTCTATGGGGATTTATGATCAACTGACCTGAGCTGTCTATAGGCTGGTGTAACAGCAGCACCACTGTACAATTTCTGCCACTGTGATACTTCACTTAAAAAAAAAAAAATCACGTTTGAGCTTTAATATCTTTTGAATGAAACACCTTTCAGCAGTGGGAGTACCCTTATTTTACTCAGGGAAATAAACACTAATTAATATATATTTAGATATTTTAATTTTTACTATCCTTTTAATTAGAAACTGCCTATGTTGGCCAAAAGACCTGCATATGTACACTTGGTACCGTATGCTACTGTATGCTAATTGCAGTACCTGTGCAGTACCAGTGATGTTTCGTTTACTAATTAAACTTTTTGATGATGTCATATGCTAATGAAGCCTTTGCATTGACATTTAGTATACAAATGAAGCCATTTGAGTGATGGTTCATAGGCTAATGAAGCCTTTCAGTGACTTTTCATGTGCGCAAAAGAAAAGTGGAGGAGTTCTGGGGCAAACCATTTGCACTATAGGGGGAGAATTAAAAATTCCCAAAACTCCCATTGATTTAAATGGGGATTTTAACCCCTTGCATGCTAGAGAGGTCTGGCTTCAAAATGCATTGGAGGTTAAAATCCCCATTTAAATCAATAGGAATTATTAGTTCTCTATAGTACAATTTTTCTCTCCACTTTTCTCTTGAACATACGGCCCAAATTGCCTCTTGATCCAACATTTTGGAATGTAGAGTCTGTACAACATGTCCGCTATTGTAAAGATAAGTCACTGAGGCCCATTGACTGGGGAAAACTAGCACAATTTTAAAGCAAGACCTCTACACCATAGGGGACATATAAACTTTCCAAGATTCCATTAGTTTAAATTGGGCATTTTTCACCCAGAAGCAATGCAATGGAGACTACCCTTGCATTTGAGGGGTTAAAATATCCATTTAAATTAATGGGAATTTTTTTTATATTTCCCCTTCATTCTGCAGTTGGTTTGCCCACAATTGATGCAGTTCTTAAGGGGTCTGCTCATCAAGTTGTAAGAGCAGCGCTGCACTTCTCATGATCATTTACAGATACCTTCGGGCATTTAAAGGGCAACATTCACATTAGAAAAACGTTTGTGCATGGGCTTTAATTAGTATAACTAGCATTTTTTTTTTTTTTTTTTTAATTTTACTCGCCTACTATTGAAGATATGAAAACTTAAAATCGCGGACTTCCGCATTGTGTGGCACATTGTATGTGCGGCACAATGCCACAGGATTTCCACCTCCCTCCCAGCTGCCCCAGGGAGTGAGTTCAGGCTTCCCCTCATAGTGGTAGTTATGTGGGCTATCGTTACAGAAAGCTCAGTTTACCATGCTACTGAGCTTGCAAGGTAGCATGGTAAACGGAGCTTGCTGTAAAAAGCCCACATAAAGGACACTATGAGGGGAAGCCTGAACGCGCTCCCTGGGGCAGCTGGGAGGGAGGTGGAAATCCCGCGGTGTTGAGCCGCACATACAGTGTGCCACAGAACGTGGAAGTCTGCGATTTTAAGTCTTCATATCCTCAATAGTAGGTGAGTAAAATAAAAAAAAAAAACGCTAATCTAGTTATAGTAATTGGAGCCCATGCACAAAAGTTTTTCTAATGTGAATGTTGCCCTTTAACAAAGATGCAAATCTGACATAAGTGTGGTAATTTCCGCTATATATACACACATGCACTCACACACACATACAGCGGTTGGCTGGGAGTAATGGGAGTTGTAATCCAGCAGCAGCTGGAGGGCTCTGCATTGCCCACCACTGGCGTATGTGTTTGCATGTGTCTGCCCCAACAGCGTTCTATGAGATCTGCCAGCCTGTAGCTGGTGGATGGGAAAGGGGGATCTTTGTGGGACCTGCTCATTGATGAATAAGCTGGTGCCAGATACAATCTGGCTATTTAATGAAATTGAGAGTGGCTGAATGCACAAGGATATCAGAGAATTCCCTGTACATTCATTCACTGCTAGATGAATAAACTCCCAGCTTCATTTTTCTAGTTGACAGTCAAAGCTTTTGTCTTCTAATAGCCACAATACTGCATCGACTTGTAGTGTATTACACAGCATAAACCCACGAGCAAAACCAATTTGTTTCTTAATTAGATATTGAAGCTTTGCCTTAGAACAGTAAACTACATTTCTCATGTAGTTCCCTGTCTAAAAAGATATAGGGTGACTATTAATATTACGAAGTAACATTCACAAGAAAGTCTACAGTGCTGGAAGTAGCCAGCTTGCTCAGTCAGCTCTTTAGCCTTATGTTGAAAGTAGATTGGTGCAGTTCTGGGGGAAATCAACTGCACACAAAATTCCCCAGATTCCCATTCATTTAAATGAGGCTTTTTAATCCCTTGAATGTTAGAGAGTTCTCCAATGCATTGCTTAATGCAGTAACTGGGTAGATTGGGGAGGTTAATGCAAAGAAAATGTGCCAAAATCACATGGTGCTCAATCTTCGCGAGTCTTTTCAACCCTTTAAAATGCAATTCTCACTATCCCTAAACCTCCTCCTAATATCTTTATTAACCTTCCAGGCCAACATAATGTTTAAATTTGGACCCCCCCCATGTCTGTACATTACCATGTCCTTGCAGGGCATCAGGAGGGAGAGTGCAGCCATCTTGCTCACATGTCAAATACTGCCCCTTTTTGTTTGTTCTTCCTATGCGAGCTGAGTTATGCCTCTGTGGGCTGGATTTCAGCAGTCAGGGGAGGAACTATTAAGCCGTACCGCACTGGGCTAGCTTCAGTTTACTGTTGTGGTGACACACAGCAACTGAGGATTGCATAGATATCAACTTTAATTGGGGTGAAAGGTCCACTTTAAGGACCAGAGGAGTGTGTCACATATTACCCACCTCTCTGGGTTAACCCTTTGAGTGCCAGAGGGGTATGCAATGCATTGTTCTGCAATGCGATGTGTACCCCTCTGGCACTCAAAGGGTTAATAGCTGCACTTGATATGTTCCCATGAAAAGAACACTTTAAAAGAAAACCCACAGAAACAAAAAAAAGGCTGGTGTACTATTAAAATTTGAGTAATTTTGGAGCAAACCAACTGCACAGTAGGGGACAATTAAATAATACCCAAATTTCCCATAATTTAAATGGGGCTTTTTACTCCTTGGATGCTAGAGAGTTCTACAGTTTATTGCTTCTCAATGTACTGGAGAACTCTGGCATCAAGGGGTTAAAGTTCCCATTTAAATCACTGTGAATGTTGTTTGTCCCCTTTGGTGCGGTTGGTTTGTCCCAGAATTGCTCCAGTTCTAATTAGTACATGAGTCTCCATATGTACATAACGAAGTGACTTTGCTTTTTACCTTAATGATAATGAGTATTGTTATGTTGTAGAATCCACAGAGTCCTATTCCCAGCAGTACCAGTCAGACATCAGCAGAAGTAGCAGTACTATACCAATCTGCAGAACTTCAGAAGAAGAGAAGAAAGTCACAGTAATTAAGGCACCACACTATGCAGGAATTGGCCCTGTCGATGAGTCCGGAATCCCAACAGCAATTAGAACGGTAAGAAACAATGCCTGCAGACCTTAAGAAATGGAGACTAGCAAGTTCAAGTTTATATTACAGACTTAAATTATAGAATGTTTCTATTAGTATTTATTTTAAACAAATTACTTGGTCAGTTAAAGGAGCATTATTGTTTTCCCGCTGATTAAAACAAGGGTTCTTCCACAAGTCTGATATATTTTCATAAATATATTATTGATCGCAACTCAAAACTGTCATTAAACTGCAGTTTTACAGTGGTAGTCACTAGTGCTGTTCCTGTCATTTTTGGAGAGCTGTAGTCTATGGCTCAAGCTCTCCCATAGAGCGTTGTTTCCACTAGTTGGCAGTATGGTTAGTTAAAAAAAATAATTAAAATTGCTCCATAATAACATTTGATTGGAAAACTTCCCGTCAGTGAGTGTAACCTTGTGTACTATAATGTATTGTTTTTGTAGACAAAACTGCCTCTTTTTAACCCTGTGAGTGCCAGAGGGGCAAAGAGTTTGAAAACCCTCTTGCCCTTAACCCTTTGAGTGCCAGAGGGGTACGCAACGCATGGCAAAGTAATGAGTTGCGCACCCCTCTGGCACTCAAAGGGTTAAATATGCCGACAGATCTTTATTTTGAAATGTGTGTCACTTTCACAACCCCTCCTCATATAATCTATTACCTAAAACTAGACACTCCACATTGCTGTTGTTCACTATCATAAGTACTGTGCCAGTGGGCTGATAACCCATTATGTCACTAGCATCCAAAGAGCTAAAGGGGGTCCTTTCAAATAAAGACGAAAGGAAAACATCACTTTGGACATTAATGTCTTCTATTCCAATATTGAAACAGAATAAAAAAAACTCTGTTTGTTGTTATATTACAAATGTAATTTCTTCTGCTCTTGGCACTGTGGGTACCCTTTCATTTTGCTGAAATCCATAACTGCCAGGTTATTGTGTTCTGGGACTGTAATTCAATTTGCAAACTCGTAGGATTCTTTCTATGTGAAAATATCTAGTGTCAACTTTACAGTTATGTGAAATGGCAATTTGTTCTTTGTGTTTTTATGCCTCTAAAAAAATGTGGTAGTTGACACTTGCTGGAGCCTTCAGCAGGCAGATACAGTTTTAGATGGTAACCAAGCTTGACAAGCCTGGAGCCAATAAGAAGCCAGCTGAAAAGTGATTCCTTTTCTCACATCACTAAAAGAAATTGTAATTGGCCCTACACAGACACAGAGATTAGAATTGGCACAAAAGAAAAATGATTATATTTGTTGAAAAATCTGCAACAAAATATATATCACTGAAGGACTATCAATTCCTTGTAGTTTCTCCCCTCACTCTGCCCTGCTCATCCTTCTGTCTGCCCCTGTTATGGCTCCTGCTCTCCCATTCTGCCACTCACATAGTTAATGCCCCGCCTTCTTGCACTGACATCATTAATGGTCCCACCCCCTTCTTCTGGCACTCATATAGTTAATGATCCTCCCCCCTCCTTCTGGCACTCACATAGTTAATAGGCCTCCCCTCTTCTTCTGGCACTCTCACAGTTAATGGTCCCCCCCTTTCATCTGGCACTCACATAGTTATTGTCCCCCTCTTCTTCTGGCACTCACATAGTTAATGAAATATCACTCCACTAACCCCCCATGCCTTTGGATGATTCCCAGTCCTGATCAGCTTGTTGCCTGGTGACACCTCCACGAGCTGGCTGTAGAGTCTCTAACAGTCAAAGGGTTAAGAATGTCAGTAATATTATTCACATGGCACAGAGGTGGGTGATGTGGCTCCCCAGTGTCTGGCTAACGATGATGGGATTTGTACCAAAAACAGCTGTAGAGCCACATGTTGCAAACTCCTGGCGTAAGATGTCAGATTTTCAGTCCTGAGAGATTACAGTACATAAAGTGGTGCATACTGAATTAATACCATCTTTTATTGTGCTGATTGCTAGCTTGTGCAGTCTTCATTTACTAATCTGAGTGATGGAGATGTATCCTAAACGACACTTTGCAATGTTTTAGAGAAATATCTAGCACACAGGCCTCTAATGTGCAAGTCCATGGGCCAGATGCATCCCACTTGACCTCTGGATGCAGCCCACTGGAGTTCTTTTTTTTTTTTTTTTTTTTGCCTAACTAGCTAGAACACATGAACTAAACCAGCACAAGAATAGTTGTCTTTTGTCCGTATTCTCATTAACTTCAGCAATTCCTAGTACTAAGTGTGCAGCTGTGCACTTTTGTACAAATAAAGTTAATGAAATATTGTTTTTTTTACTGCTTTGTGTTATTGCTATAACAATCACAATGCAGACTGTGATTTAACTCCTGTGATCACACTGCAATGCTTTGGAGATGTATTTAGCACCCAAGGTTAATACATATTTTTAGGGCATATATGAATGCAAATATTTAGTACATCTAAGGCAAAACAGTTGCACCAGATGTGATATAGAAAAAGCAAAAAAAAAGAAAAAAATTGAGATTAACAGGATTTGGTTTCTTTTTTTAACCAATTAACAACCAGCCGTGAGCCACGTGGCCAGGAGTTAAGGACCACAAAGCAGGACAAGTTAAGTGCAGGACCACCGTGACAGTCCTGGCACATCATTGGTCCTTAAGGGGTTAATATCTTAATGTTATGAGATACTCCTTTAAATGCAGGACACTTATGAAAAACTCACACTGCAGGGTTGCACCGATTTCTGTGCAGTCCTACAGAATGAAATTTTCTTAAAGGGATAGTAATGTTTCATAATAAAAGCAGCTCTAATTAATCATCATAGTATTTGAACTTTGGAGAGTGTTATTTCAATTCTGTCAGAGTTGTAGTTCAAGAGTAATTCAATGACAGAGTATCCCCCTCCCACCCGTTTTACTGATGTAACACTGTTCAGCCAGATCAGAAGGGAGGTGCCCAGGTAGACTGCAGAGAGGGACAATCTTCTATTAAGATAAGGGAAAAACCTGGAAAACTTGTCAAGGGGGGCTGGGCTTTCGTTGTTCTCATAGGAAGAAGATTGTCCCCTTCTGTTATCTGTCTGGTCTATGGACTGGATTCCACATCTGAGATGAGATGGCTTACACTAGGTAAAAGGGGTGGGAGGGGGAAATTTTGCTTGTGAATATCTCTCAAGCCATAAAGGTTTGAGAGATAAGACTTATATCGTTCTTCATGTTTTTTTAATGGCTACAAAATAAAATAAAGTTAAAACGAAGTATTACTATCCCTTTAAGTGGCTTCCATTTAAAGGAACGTTTGGGGAGATGCACTAAGGTGTTAAAAAGAGGTGATAAAGCAGAGACAACATCTCCAGTGATATCACTTCTCCAATTCCTGTGTTATCCTATGGACTCAATACACTAAGATTTCTCCAACTTTGGAGACCTTCGTGCATAGGCTCTATCAACTTTACCCAACCTTAGTGGTAACCCCCTATTTATACTCCATGTTTACTAAATATTTGCCTACATACACATTCCTCATGTCCAACACTAACTGATAATTGTTATGATAAGGGAACATAGTTTAACTGACACAAGTGAACTAGAAGATTCTGTGCATAAATAATCAATCAAAATAGAATATCTCCAAAGCATTGTTAAGATATATAGATACAACCTACCTTTAACTCTGTGAATGCTAGAGGGGTCTCTCACATACACTTTGCTTCTCCTTAACATTCAAAGGATTAAAAATTAAAAATGAGTCTACAAACAATTGCCTGAGAGAATTAACATATGTGTGACATTGGCAGGAGGGACATGAAATTGGCAAATTCTGATTAGCAGCTTTTGTGCCAGGATACGTGCAGTGCTCGTTATCACTGCCAAATTATTCTTTCTGCCCCAAAGGCATATTGAACAGTACAATTTTACTTAATTAGTTAATTGTACTGAAATCCACCAGCTTTAGGGTTCTGTACAGAATGTTCATTCCCAGAAGGCCTTGCACAGTTACCTGTGAAAAGGATAATATAATCCATCATATAGACCAATTACAAGAAATAGAATTTGGCCCTAACTTTATTCTGAAATAATGTCCATTATGTCCTGAAAATAAATGAAATGAGGCAAACCTATTAGCCCTTTGAGTGCCAGAGGGGTACTACCCCTCTGGCACTCAAAAGGGTTAAAGACAATGGCGTAGCCAAAGTCATATGGTAATATCTCTTTAATAAATATTACTTTCTATACAGATGTATCTGTCACTAGGATACTCATTGCTTGCAGTGTAGCAAACATCGTTACATGATAGTTTAGGTTGAAAAACTTCTGTCCATCAAGTTCAACCCTTTTCCTATTCTTGTTTACCGCTGTTGATCCAAAAGAAGGAAAAAAAACATTATTTCAGAAATTTTGCAACCTAAAGACATTCTAGGGATTCTAAAGAGATTCAGGAATTTTGCTTTTATTGGATGGTAAAATGTGTAATTTCAATGAATAATAACATTACGTGTAACAGTTGCCATGTCTCTGCTTACTTAGTGCTAAAGTGAAGGGCCTCGTCAATAAAATAACAGGAGCAATTCTAGACAAACCCAGCTGCACCAATAAAAACGCTGCACTGATATAAATGGGATGTTTACAGGGTTAGTAATGTGTTATTTTAATGGCATGTAATATTTTAGATATTAAAAAAAATAAACTGGTCCAAGTCCCGTCTCTCAAACATTTGTAGTTTGGGAGATATAAGTTCCCTCCTCCCCTCCCTTTCACTGAGGTCAGCTGTAAAGATGACAGAAGGAGATTCGAGTGGAGCAACTCAACAGCGGCTCCTCAGCAGAGCTGAAATACTGCAATCTAAAAACAAATACTTCACTGGAAAGGTCTACAAAGTGTGCCTGGTTTGCAAGCACACTTTGTAGACTGTTCCAATTAAGTATTATTTTTTAGATGGCATTATTTCAGCTCTGCTGAAGAGCCGCTTGCCGGTTCCAGGACCAGGATCTCCTTCTGTCAGCTAGAGGCTGAGGTCTGTGAAAGAGGAGGGAGGTGGGAACTTTATCATCATATATATATATATATATATATATATATATATATATATATATATATATATATATATCTCAAACTGTAATGGTTTGAGAGATAGGACTTGAACCAGTTAGTTTATTTTTTTAATGTCTAAAATATTACATGTTATTAAAATAAGACATTACTAACCTTTTAATCACTTGTATGCTAGGCAAGAGTTTTATTAATGTTTTCTTGGCATTGAATGGTATTTACCATTTCTGTGTCCTTGAAGAAACAATGGAAAGTACAGTGGAATGATACCATGACAATGACCACTGGAATGTTGATAATGAGCCTGGCTTCATTTGGGGAAGATAAAGATCAATTAACCCTTTGAGTGCCAGAGGGCTACGCAACGCATTGCAAAGCAATGTGTTGAGTACTTATCTGGCACTCAAAGGGTTAAAAACATTGAGGGAGTGGTACTGAAGGAGACCTACTGTTGATGGATCCTAGAGCAGTAGTTCTCAAACATTTTGCTGTGGTGGAAACCTTTTGTTTAAAATGAAATCCCCCTGGGGCCTGAAAATTCGAACTAGTTAAGCAATGTGTTGGAGCGCCCCCTAGCATTTAGGGGAAGCAGTTATGAGCAGGTCCCTCTCTCCACTGGTTTCATGTTGTGCATGTTTGTACATTGTTTTATTTGTACAGCACCAAATAATATATTGCCACTTTACCCTTTGAGCGCCAGAGTGACATCCAACACATTGCGATACCTCTCTGGAACACAAAGGGTTATATAAAATATTATTATTATTATAATATTCAGAATATTTGAAAGCAAGTTAGTACAAATAACATAAGAATACCTTTTTTTATGATAACATGGATTAGGTTACTATCTTTTTTTTGTTTTTTCTTTTCTTTTTCAATAGTTAAAAAATTTTAGTGGGACCTCTTGTACTTTTCAGTTTGATAAACACTGTACTAAAGTGTATGGGACTCTTGCAGTGCATTTACTGCGGAAGCAAGAGAACAGTTTATTGCTAAAGATACATTGAAAGTAATCAAGGCTTTCCCCATTTTCTACTATTCCCATCTTATATAATAATTCGCTAAATAGTGTGTAACGACCGACATGCGCAGTACACACTGCGCGTGACTGCCCCGCGACCGGCTGCCAGAGGCACTGTGGCCCGTGTAATGGGCTGTTCAACTAGTATTAAATATTCGCCAATAATATAAAAATTGGCTTTAGTAACCCCTTGGATGATATAATCTCCAGTATATTGGCAGTCAAAGGGTTAGCCATTTCCCTGTTCCCATCTGCTTTGATTTGGCTTGGTGCAGAACCTAGTGAACAGTATAATAAAAATCATGCTGCTAAAATTATTATATTGGTGTAATGTTGCCAATACCTCCCCGTGTTATCTGTACTCAGGAAGATTGCTCGGCTTTGCATTCATTGGATGCTTGATCTATTTTGTATGATAAATCTTTATTTCAGAAAAACCAACAGTGCAATGCAGGGTGAACTCAATAACACAGTGCCATTTCTCTATACCGCAATGTGTTGGCTACCACATTGGCACTCAACATGTTAAAGAGACAGAAGCATGATGTTATAATTAATGCAGACATCAGTGAAACCCTATTTTGATTCAGGCACAAATACTGTATAAAACCTCCACTAGTATTAGCAGTTGATAGATAGAAGAGACCATTTAATTATATAGACGTTAATTAGAGAGTGACTATAATTATTTAGTCTCTGTTCTACACACACATCTGTTACCTCTTCTTTATAAATTACACTAGTGTAAAAGCCCATGTACACGGGCCAAAGTGTGTAAAGAAATCCCAGTATTCTGTGCGTTTGGGCAGTGTCTGCTGAGCATGACTCCATTGGACAAACATCTGGCCTTAGGACTAGTTTTGAATCCCATTTACACGGGCCAACACTGGCGGCACTGCAGTCATGCGCAGTACTGACTGCCTGAATGCTCCGCGGCTGATATGGAGCGGGGTTCTCCAAATTCAGACCGTGGTCCTCTCTGCGCACCTTCAGGTGCGCAGAGAGGACTCTGCTCTGAATTCGGAGTGCTCCGCTCTGTATCAGCCGTGACGCGGGCAGCCTCTAGTGCGCATGACTGCAGCGCATGCAGTCATCTCTACTGCACATGACGGCTTCTGACAAACATCCTAGCGAATTATAATATAGGATATTCGTCATATGAGGTCATGATGAAAGAAGAAGAATGTAACATTTTGTTGCATTTTTATAAAAGCATGCTGCCAAATTGTAGAAATAGCTATATCTCACTGGAGTTTTGTTGGCTGGAACAGAATATAAATAAAACTTGGGTCTGGTTTATTAATAGGGTCTCAGATCTCTGTTTTTCAAAAATGTTGGCTTAGAAGTTTGTATTTGGCATTGTCAAAATAGTTTTCCATCTCCAAGTTACACAGTGAGTAGATTATATTTCCCAGTATGTCTCGAAACTTGTTCCATGTCTCCTGGAGTTTTTGTAGACAAAACATAGAAATGTCATCATGTTCTACCACGTACCTGTTAACACTACTGAGACATTCTGGAGCATACCGACAAATAAATAATCCCCAAACCTCTTTGATTTTAATGGAGCAGTCTCCAATGCCTTGTGAAGCAATGTGTTTGAGACCTCTCTGGTATTGAATGGGTTTAAAATACAATTTAAATCTGTGAAAATTTGTATTCCGACTGGTACAGTTGGATTGTCCCAGAATTATTGCAGCTTTCTTTTGACCATAAGGCTTTATGGACATTACTAGTGTAAAAGCCTGTTTACACGGGCTAAGGCCCGGTGAGGTAAAGAGGCCGGTCCTGCTCTGCATACTGCCACTGCCTCGCTGGCTGCACACACGGTGCACTCATGGGCGGTCTCTACTGTGCATGACTGCATCAGACAAACATTCTGGCCTTTAATATTATAAGATGCACAGACCAAGAAAGGAGAAATTCTAGAGCAACGCAACTTCACCACAGGAACTCCTATTTAACCCCTTAAGGACCACAGGGGTGTGCAAAGAATTACTTTGCAATGCATTGCACAGAAGGTACCTTCCCTTAAGGACCACTTTGATCATTGCCGACGAGCTGGCACACGTGACTCTTTACATGTACTGGATCCACAAGTGGGGGTCTGAAAGATACTGCTCTGCTCTTGCTGTCAATTTCAGATCCCATTGAGCTGTAAGTAAAAAGTACATGACTTGCTGGGACCATCTCCAGTCTGTAAAGCAGAACTACAGCCCCTTGTAAACATTGCCCCAAATAATTACCCATCTGGTCACTAGCTGCTCAGTAGTGCTAGTCGCCAGAATTATTACTGCGGTAATGAGAATTATACACTGCTCCTGGACTGACAGCCAGGAAACAGTTCAGACATCTTTCCATAGTGACATCTGCGCGCCTGCGCTGTCAGTCCCAGCCTGCTCTAGGAGGTGTTGCTAGGAGCCGTTCAGTGCCAAAATGGACTGACAGTGCAGGCGCGCAGACGTCACTATGGAAAGATGTCTGAGCTGGTTCCTGGCTGTCAGTCTGGGAGCAGTATAGAATTCTCAATAACGCAGTAATAATTCTGGCAACTGGCACTATTGAGCAGCTTGTCGCCAGGTGGGTAATTATTTGGGGCAAAGTTTACAAGGGGTGGTAGTTCTGCTTTAAGTGAAAAAAAACAAAACTGTGTCAATCCTGGCACATCACACAGTTCTTAAGGGGTTAGAGGGATGTTAATCTTTTATTTTTTTCAATACATATACTGCAAGAGCAGTCCAAATGCCTATACTTTTTATTATTATTTCTTTCATCTTCACCTATTTTTGTTACACTTTTATGTACCTGACTGTGAGGACATAGGATTTCTGAATCCAGGGAGTCTTCTGTCTGTGACAGAGGAAGTAGGGGGATATTTAAACAATGTTGCAAGTCTCCCTGTAACACAAATTAAGCTGTATGCTGTAGAGGAAGGCTTTTGTACATGGTTTCACTGTGTTTTTTACATTGTATGCTTGTTGCACTCAGTGCTCTTTGAGCACCACACAGAATGCTTTCATGAAATAATTCTCCATCAGGGACATAAAACTGCAAAAAAAACAAAAACAAAAAAAAAGGTGATGAGGGAAAAAATATATATATATATTTTGGTTTTATGTATTCTGCACATGTAGAATATGTAAATTCAAAATAAATGATTACTTTTCCTTTATCCCTTTGAGTGGTACGGAATGCAAAGGGTTAACACTACATTTATCTTGCATGTCTGTCCTAAAGCAATCAAGTCAAATTGTAACCATATACACACTGCATCAGAGGGAACCAATAATAATAACCAAGAAGTCCCAGAGTTCTCATTGCTTTAAATGCTATGTTTTTTTTTTACTTTGAATTATAGAGAGACTGCCATTGTATTGCTTTGCAATGTGTTGGGGACCACTCTAGCAAAAAAAAAAAAAAAAAAAAAAGCCCCATTTAAGTTCATGTGGAATTTGGGAATTTTAACTTGTCCCCTACAGTAGAGCTGGTTTCTCCCTTCTCGCTTTATACATAAGACTAGTGGGGGAGATTTATAAAAATGACGTTATGAAAAATGTGGAGTAAAAGTGGCATAAAAATGAAGGTTGACATGTAAAAAGAAGCTTACGCCAGTTTTGGAAGCCTTAACGCAATGTAGTTGTGTTTTGGGAAAAGTGACGGTAGAGATGGGAAAATTCTGTCACTGCAAATTTACAAAGAGATGCCACTAACTGTGACAATTTTGCAACAGAATTTACACCAGAATGTTAAAGCCTGGTATATTCTGTTCTTAAAGGGATAGTAGTACTTCAATTTCCGAAAGTTTGCAGACACTCTTTGTAGACCGTTCTAATTAAGCATTTCTTTGTAGACAACACTATTTTGGCCTTGCTGAAGTACCATCCAGTACCGGGACCAGAATCTCAATCTGTCAGCTAGAGCACTGACTTCTGTAAAAGGGCGGGAGGCGGGAACTTTATAAACTTAAAACTGTAAAACTCTACAACTTTAAGCAACAGGACTTACATTGTTTAATTTACTTTTTTAATATGAACAAAATGTTCTGAAACTCAATTATTTCGATTCCTTTAAGCAATCCAGGTGATAACATCAGAATTCTAACGCTATCTTTATAAGAACGCCCTTACTCATTTATAAATAAGACTTGCCATTATTGTCAGTTGACACGATTTAATGACCATTCTTAAAAAAGTATTAATAATGTTTATTGTATTTTTTTATAAATCTCAACCGGTGTAACTTACTTGTATCACTTCTGGATATACCTTTATTTAGGATAACACTGTTATTCGTGTATTAATGAGTGACATTTATGTATTGTTATTTCCAGAATTACACAATCATCTCTCTCCTTTCAATTAATTCTTACCACAAAGGAAAACAATCCTATTAACCATCACATATGGAATGTTGAATTCATGCCAAAACCCATATTGCATTGTTAAATAGCTATCTACATCTTAACGCATCATTATTGTGTAATTTACACATTTCAGGAATGTTGCATATTTTGTCTGCACCGGTAGCATGGCAAACATGGCAAACACAGCAGCCTCCTTTTCCTCCTCTACTGCTCTCTCACCCTAAAGGGTAATATGTATTGTAAATAATACACACAGTACTGATAGAGTTTAACATGCAGGGTAATCCCAACTGTGGAGACTTCATTCTGAAGTTATTATTGCACAGTGTTGTTTGTGAGAGTAAATACAGGGTTTTTATGATGTCTCTATTTTATGGTATTACGGTTTTAATTGTGGTCTATGGAGAGCTGTGGTCACAGACACATGATTCTATACATAAAGGTAAATAGCACATGACTTTCCTGGTGGATGCATGTCTGAGAGCATAAAAGTGGGTTATATTTTGCTCCTGCCATGTATATAAATCATTTACACCCCTTGATAAATTTAACTCTACTCCTCAAGTACCTTTACAGTGGAAGCCAAGCTTTAGGACTATCCCATCAAAAGGGTGATTTTAAGAGCAATAAAACATTAAATAAATATACATCTTAAATAAACCCCAGTTATGAAGCTTATATACAAGGGAGAGCACGGCCATCATGAGTATGTCAAGTGCACGCCCTTTTCCGTGAGGCTGGTACTCAGGTGCTCACTGCTCCTATCAATGTGTCGAAAGATCTACCGCCACACAACAGAAAGATGTAGGAACAAGGCGGACAACTAATACACAGTTAAAAGCAAATTCCTTTACTGATCAATTGTATTAGTTGTCTGCCTTGTTCCCTCATATCGCTATTGCTTACCAGCACGTCTTTAGACACACTCCATGGAAATATGGGAAGGTGGTGGGCAAGCATAAAATGCCACAGGGGGATAGCCCAGCAGTGCAATTTGATGCCGGCGGTACAGCTTGTGCCTCATGCCAGCTCCCCGCTGATGTCACAACTAAACTTTGTAAGTATTTTTGTTCAGAAACAGATAAATTCTAAAAAAATAACATCGCCACTTATGATTGTTATTACTTATTTTGTCATATGAGATCAAAACGTATAGAGGTGACAGTTCTGTTTTAATATCTGGTCTGTTGTCACCGCTGAGGTTTATACGGTATCCTGGGTTGACAAGTAATCAAACATTGCCCCAGTTCACATCATGATCACGTTGCTTCATTTAGCTCTGTAAATGTGACATGCTGTGATTGAGCTCTCATGTTACCCAAAGGAACGTGATTTGTGTCAATAAGACAACTGATCATTTAATTGCTGTACTAAAACCAGGCAGATGCAATAACAATAACTGGTAAAAAGCTAATTTTCTGAAACCACTCTCTGTATACAATGGTCCCATTGTAATTTTTAACCCTTTGAGTGCCCTGTGCTCATCTATCAAAAACTTTCACACCATTGTATTGGTGCTTACTATAAGGTCCTTGTATTTCTAAGGATTTCTTCTTCTCCGTTCATATTAACTGGAAAATGTCCAACTTTAGATGTCAGTGCTCCAAGATCGATTTAGTAGTCTGTGGCATTTACTAAACTGCCATTTTTATTCTTTTCAATACAGCATTTAAATGAATGCTAACACCTCCAAACATGTAACCCCCACTTACCATAATTTGGGAAGAAAATCTGAATAACCACTAAGAATCAATTCCGTGTACACGGGCCAAGGTCCAGGTGATGTTAACCCTTTGAGTGTCAGAGGGGTACGCAATGCATTGCTTTGCAATGCGTTGCGTACCCCTCTGGCACTCAAAGGGTTAAGAGACCGGTCCTGCTCTGCGTCCTGCCGCTGATGAAGTCATGCACTGTAGTGAGTGGATGAAAGCACAGAATGCAACCAGGACAGACCTCCCAACATTCCTACACCTCCCAGCATTCCGTGCTGCCAGCATTCTGTGTGTTCGGGCAGTCTCTACTGAGCATGACGGCTTCTGACAAACATTCTAGTGAATTATTTTATAGGATTGTTTCCCTAATATGAATCTTTAATTGGTAATGGGAATTGGAGGCAAACATGATTCTTTTTTTAAGGGACTCCGGTGGGTTATGCACTAAAAGAGGTGTAAAGTGGAGATGATTTTTTGCAGTAAGATCACTTCTCCAATTCCTATGTTATTCTGTTGAGCCAGCCACTAAGATCTCCAAAACGTAAGAATTGTTAGAGAACTGGCTCCATAGAATCATAGGACTTGGAGAAGTGGAGAAGGTAATCTCTACTTTATCACCCCGTAGTGCTCCCCCCAAGGGGTTTTTGGTCAGAATAATGTGTATATAAGTATGATGTCATCTAATCTCCAGTAAACCAACTCCTAAAGAGGAACTATCACCCCAAATAAAGCCCCCCCCAATAATTAGCCATCTAGTGATAAGCTTACCAATAGTACTATTTATTATCCAGCCTAATTCCCACATTAGTCAGAAATCCCATTTCTGTCCAGAAGCGGCGGCCAGGCAACAGAGCAGACATATTTGCTTACAGACATCTGTGTGCCTGCGCTGTCAGTCCCAGTCTCCTGTAGGAGGCGTTGCATGGTACCTAAAGGTACCAGAAGGGACTGAAGCACTGTTGCCTGGCCCGTCAGTCTCGGCAGAGGTAGGATTTCTGACTAACGTTGTAATTAGGCTGGATAATATTACTATTGGTAAGCTTATCGCTAGATGGCTAATTATTGGGGGGGGACTTTATTTAGGGTGATAGTTCCCCTTTAAATAAGTCTTCCATAGTAATACATTTTGAATCCGGATTTATTTTTCTAAAAAAAAAAAATATTTTCAGAGATTTGGGCTTTTTAATTCTGTCCCGTGATGTCAGTTCAGGACAGGCTGTGGAACAGCATTGTACCGCAGCCTGTCAACCTTTGTCTCTTCCTCTCCCCAGTTGTTCCCGGCTACTTCCTCCTCCTCTTGGAGGAATCCACTGGAAAGAGCGCTCCAACTCGCACACTGTATTCCTGCGTCAGAGGAGGAGGAGATAACAGGGAACAGCTGGGGAGGGAAGAGACTAAGATTGACAGGATGCGGTACACAGCCTATCCTGAATTGACATCACGGGACAGAATTAAAAAGCCCAAATTACCAAAAATACATTATTTAGGGGGAAAAAATACGGATTCAACATTTATTACTATTTAAGATTTATCCAAGAGTTCCCTTAAAAGATAAGAGGAGTGTGAGAAGCATTGTGTTACAATGCATTGCTCAGCTCTCTGGTCCTTAAGGGGTTAAATACTGATTTTGGAGAACCAGTGCACACAGAATTGAGATATAGCAGTGACTGGGATTGTCTGTTCAGATTAAGATAAGGGGTCATTAATAGGAGGTCTTAGTAGTGTTGTAAAAAAAAAAATTATGTAGCAAAATATTTTTACCCTTTGAGTGCCAGAGGGGTATGCAACGCATTGCTTTGCACTCAGAGAGTTTTTTTTTTCTAAGACAAAATTAACATATTTATTGTGTCCTTATAATTTGAGAGCCTTTGATAGATCCATCTGCTCATTTCACAAGCCTTTAATATTATACAGGGATTTAGACATTAAGTAGTTTCTGATTATGGGTTGTTTGACATAAAGAACAAAAAGTTCATCTGTAACTATAACTGGAGGCTTTTATTGTAGACTAGTGTAAAAGTCCGTGTACAGGGGCCAAGGTCTGGGCAATGTTAACCCTTTGAGTGCTTTGCAATGCGTTGCGTACCCCTCTGGCACTCAGTGTTAAAAGGCTGGTCCTGCTCTGTATCTTAACGCCGATGCAGTCATGTACTGTAGAGACTTCCTGAAAGCACAGAATGCTCCCAGCACAGAACTCCCAGCATTCCTACACCTCCCAGCATTCTGTGCGTTCGGGCAGTCTCTACTGCTCATGACAGCTTCTGACAAACATTCTAGCGAATTATTATATAGGATGGCCAGAAATATTGTGGAAATGCTGTGTAAAATCATAGAGGCCTCTCCAAGGTTCTCTTCTGTCAAGTTGCTGCTGTCTGGCTAATTATTCATTGAAATGTAATAAGTATATGTAAGTGTCTAATTGTAGACAGAGTAGCGTGAACTCTTTCAGTGACAGGACCAGCTGCATTCAGTGTGACTTATAACCTGCAGCGTAATTGAAGGCTTGTTCAGATAATTAATGTAAATGACAAAAGTGTGGCCTTTCAGGCTGGAAATCCTGTTCTTATTTCACTGTGGCAAAATTTGTAGCAGGTATCTATTAAGATATTTAGTTAAAGGAACAGTAAAACAAATTGTTCCCCACAATATCTATTTACATGGCAAATTGCATCAATCTATTTAATAAATACTCCTCTGGCACTAAATGGGTTAACCATAGGGAAAGTAACAATAAATAAAATAAATAAGGTGTGGGACTACAGTTCACATTCTGCTCAATGGCAATGTCCATCTGAGGATGAAGGGAGTTGTACTCAAACAATAGCTGGATTGCTGCACATGGCCTATCCCTGCTCTAAAATATTGGGAGACTGTGGGACCTGTCACTGTCATTCCAGTTTGCATAACTGAATACTTCATTACAGTTATGTAGAGCTTAAAATATTAATCAAATCACTCTAAACCCTATCTCCCAAACCGCTACGGTTTGAGAGATATAGGGATTCAAAGCTCTCCCCTTCTCCTGATGTCAGTGTCTAGCTGACAGCAGGAGATGCCGGTCCGGGGACCAGCAGGTGGCTCTACAGCAGAGCCGAAATCGTGGAACTTAAAAATAATTAATTCATCGGAAAGATCTACAAAGTGTGCTTGCAAACCAGGCACACTTTTTAGACCTTTCCAATTAATGAATTATTTTTAAGCAACGTGATTCCAGCTAACATCAGGAGAAGGGGAGTGAGGGGGGGGGACTTTGAATCCCTATATCTCTCAAACAGCTATGGTTTGGAGTGATTTGATTAATATTTTATGCTCTACATAACTGTAAAAAAAAATTTTTTGGGGGACATTACTGTCCCTTTAAGGCTCTTTGAGTGATACATATTCATAATTATCCTATCAACAGTAGTTAGCGTTTTTTGGATACAGTATTTAGAACAGCATTGTTTTTATTTTATAGGAACCTTAAATGATTTTTAACTATGAGGGCCTTAGTAATAAAGGGTATACTATGTATTTTTTAATTAATAAATAATAAAAGTTAACTCTTACAACCAGTACTCTATAGTTAATATTGGCACTGAACTGGTTTTCTCATGGTAGATATAGGGTTGTATATGGGGTGATTGTAGTATATGTTCAGTCATTATATGCAACTTCCTAATTTCCTCCCAATTCCCTTTGTATTTTCATTGGTATTATTTAAAGGGATAGTAATACTTAAAATGTAAAAAAATATATATTGTAGGGTTTATCCCCCTGAGTAAAACAAGAGTACTCCCACTGCTGAAGGTGTTTATTCAAAAGTTATTACAGCTCAAAGTTGAATTTTTTTTAGGTGCAATATCACAATGGTCTGAAATTGTACAGTGGCTATGGACAGCTCTGGTCCGTAGACCATAAATCTCCATAGGATGGTGTAGCAACAGCAGAGGGCAGAGGCATCAGCAGGGTCTTGACGACCCTTACACAAAGTATTAGCATATTCTGGGTCTCAGAGACCCTGATTGTAGCTCTTTGTTGCGAGTATCCCAGTTTTTCTGTCAACCTTACAGGCAAAGCAGTGACCAGCTATCCGTAAAATAACTGATCACTGCAGTGAATGGGGAACAATAACTGGGGGTTGAATAATAAATAAAAATACATTTTATATAAAACAACACACACTGCATTCACACAAGCAGCTGAGCCAAATATTAATAAAAATTCTCAAACTTCCTAAAGATTTAAGTGGTCCTTTTAAATCCACAAATGCTAGAAAGATCTCCTCCAGCACATTAGGGTACAATGTGTTGGAGACCATTGTAGCATTTACTTCTATGGGAATATGTGTTTGCCTCCTGTGATGCAGTTGGTTTGCCCAGGAGCACTCCAGTTTTCTCAGCATGTGTAGTACTTTGTATGTACTTTGCCTATGGTAGTGTGAGAAGTAAGGTGCAATAGTGATTTCTGTATTGTACTGTGAATATAATGTAACGGTTTACATAGTAGGGATAATATACTGTGGTCATATCTGTACGTGTGCTATAGGTTGTTTATACTGTATATGGTGCTCAGCCACAGACTTCACGGATTGTATTTACAACCCCCATATACCCCCCTTATTCTGGGCTTTAGAGGTTGAAACAGAGTACCTGTGGGGCACAGCATGGCACAGAACAGAGACTGAGCTGTGAGACTTCAGACTTGCATTTCAGTCTCTTTCCACAGGACCAGTGGGGGACTCCCAAAGGTCTCTTTTCAAAACCTGTTCTGCTTCCCCTGGTGGCATGCAGGGGCTCACAATGCAGCCCCAGCTTCATCAACTTGAGTGCTTCTGCCCCTTTTGTGGATCCACCCTTTTGTGGCTCCACCCTCAGCGATCCACAACTATGGCTGGTACTTTTTTGAGGAAAAGGTGGCAACCCTGGGGGTGGGGGGATTGGCGGTAGGGGCATCAAAATGCACCTTCGCCTGTGTAGACAAAAATCCTAGCACCGACCCTGCACATGGTCACCCTAGTGCCAGAGTGGTATCCAAAGCATAATGTTAATCAAAGGTAGGCCTAGGTAGGCTTCCTTCATAACAGCAGTTTTCTGTGTATAGCGATACATATTGAAGTTTGCCACCAGGTCAACCCTCCTCACAGGAGACCATTACATACCTCCCAAAATTTCAAATGTCCAAAGGGGACACTTTTTTAGGTGCTGTTGCTGGGGGCATGGTTGGTGGGAGGAGCATTATTGACAATTTGTAAGTTATTTCATGATCTATTGACGCCTCTTTTTGTAACTGAATAAATGATTTAGTGCAAGACCAAAGTATTTTATTTACACAGACTAATTTATAAACCCATACTGAAGTTTAAACAAACAATGAGTGTTTTATGCTGTGAGCAATGTACTGCACTTATATACCCACCACACAATCTGATCTCCTAAAAAGAGGGACACCAGGGTGGGAAAGTACAGAGGGATTCAGGTCGCAAACAGAGACGGTCGTCTTAACACCTTAAGGACTGTCATGGCTTGTTTTCAGTTAAGGACCAATGACGTCTTGGACCGTCATGGAATTCCGGGCTCCCCGCGCGGCTGCACGCTGTTCAGGGAGTCTGGAATCAGCCGGTCCTTAAGGGGTTAAGGACCGATGACGGTCATAGTACGTCACGTACTTTTTACTTACAGCGCTCTACCGGGAGCGCTGTAAGTAAAAATAGGGCCTAAAATTGACCGCCCCAAGCAGCACACCGATACACGCAACAGGTCACGTGTACCGGTGCGTCGGCATGGATCAAAGCGGTCCTTATGGGACAGAAACGTCCCAGGACCGTTGGTCCTTAAGGGGTTAAAGATTAAAGAAGGACACTTGGGAGGTATGCAATTATAAACAAAATACCTGAATAACTTGGTGTTATCATAACTGGGGACCTTCTTTCCTACGTCTCTGGAAGTCCATTAAGATCAGGCTTGATTGGGAGGAATGGAAGTGAGGTGGGCAGAGTTACAAGGGGACTCACTGGACCCTGATAATTAGCCTGTGTACATGAAGACTTGGTAATTCAGTATAAAAAAAACATAGGTTCCAGGTCAGATCCGGAGAGTTCCCAGTATGGTTATCAGACTGAAAATGAAAAAACAAGCAGGAGGCTAAAACAGCTATAAAAAGCAAACCGAAAAGCACATATAAGGTGATCAGATATCTGTATAAATGCAGGATTCTTATCACACTTTATATTCTACGGGACGGCACGAGAATTGGTACAACCCTGCAGTGTGTGTTTTTCCTAAATGTCCTGCATTTAAATGGATATCTGATCATCTTAACCGTCTGAGTGCCAGAGAGAGGCATCTAATGTATTGCAATGTGTTGGATACACTTCTTAAAATCAAAGGGTTAAGCAAATAAAAAAATAATGACTTTTGAATGACACCTACCTGCTGCTGAGGGAATTCAGGACACTTTTTGTGCTGGAAGGCATGTTTCAGTGCCTGTCCTTCTATTACAGCTGGATAGTCTGGTTAGCGCTGCATGAATCCAGCCAGTGCCTTGTTTACATACTACCAAGCAATGCAGTGCTTTATTTTAACCCCTAACGCCAGCGTGCCATGCTATGACCGTTATGAGGTTTTCCATTAAGGACCAGTGATGGTCGTAGCATATCATGTAAATTTTATTTACAGTGCACCCGGAATAAAAAAGGGGAGTGAAATTGACCATTCCAAGACTGAAGAGGTCTCTCTCAGTCCCCAGCGAGACATGCCGGTACGCATCACAGGTCACGTGTACCGGCACATCGGAAAGACCAAAGTGGTCTTTAAGGGATGGACCCTTATCATTAAGGGCTTAACACTGAGTTTGTGTCTTAAGAACAAAGCTTTGCAAATCCCATTGGTCTCTTTAACTGAAGAAGAAATATTAAGGCCATATTTATTAAGATAAAGTGGAAAAATTCTGGGGGAAACCATGTGCTCCCAAGGGAAAAAATAAATGTTCAACTAATTTAACCATTTGAATGCCAAAGAGGTATGCAATGAATGCAACTGAAAGGGTTAAAAGGGGCTTTACCTTTTTTGAATGCTAGAGAGAGGTCTGCAATATATTGCAAAGCAATGCATTGAAAACCTCTCTAGCATTCAAGGGGATAAAAGCCCCATGTAACCCATTGTAAATGTAAGAATTTGCATTTGTCTCCTATGACATGTTTGGTTTGCCTCCAGAATTTCTCCAGTTTTCTTTTGGACATAATTGAGGGACATTTGGCCAACTGAGGGTTATATGAGTTGAATCCAAGCAAAAGCTAGAGGGCCACAAATTGCTTACCCCTGTACTAACACATATTATTTACTATCTCTGTATGTCTATTCCCTTTTGTACAGCGCTATGGAAAAAGTTGGTGCTATATAAATAAAAATAATACTCATAATAATAATCAACACAATCTTCAGTATTTATAGTGCCTTCCAGTTTTATTCCCTGACACACGAATAAGTTACATGAATCTTATATGTTATTACAGAAATAAATCTCTAACTCAGTATTGCAGGACTCAGCGACGGTTGTACTGTACAGGCAGGACAGTATGCACATGCAGCTGGGACTGTGGTTCAACAGGTTGGAGGAGTTATTATTACATTGTATTGGGGAGTGATTTCCTTGTGTCACTATCAAATACACCCAGATCAAGAATGAATGTCGCCGGTTACACACAAGTCAGAGGATAGATTAGAAAGATAGATAGATTAGATAGATAGATTAGATAGATAGATAGCATCTGCAAGTATGGATTTGCTCAGACATAGTACAGTATCAATCTCTGATGATATGGCTGCCTTCCTGAGCTCCTTGGTAAGGTATTTTCCAATTCCTATGTGATTTGCAAACACTGTACTTAAGGATTTGAGCGCCAGAGGGGTTGCACACCCACCTGGCCCTCAAAAGGGTTAAAATAACAGTTATTTAATAATCATTTATTAATGTATTGTTTTTCTCCCTAGACTGTTGACAGACCAAAAGATTGGTACAAGACAATGTTCAAGCAGATTCACATGGTACATAAGCCAGGTACGTACACATTATTACACAGAATAGCTCTTGTGATCTGTTCTCAGTTTAGGTACCACTGACTTGTTAGATTGACAGGCGTTCCAGGCTGAGTCTGTACTTTTCAAGCATACATCTATGTATTGACATTCCTGCAGTATCAAATAGAATTGTACATAAAAGTGGTATGTTCTAGATCTAGTAAGTTATTAACCCTCTGATTGCCAGAGGGCTGCACAGTGGATTTCTCTGCAATCTGTTGTGCACCCCCTGGCTCTCAAAGGGTTAATTGGAGCAATATGTATTTATGTGCATGTTGTTATGTAAGATACATCTAGTAGGTTACATAAAATAAAATAAAATAAGCAATAGTAATTTGGATCTATCACCTTGTGACATGTTTGTTTTTGTTTTATTGGACATTAAAATGTAGCCATGTTTTTCTGTAAAATTAATAGTTTATTGGTGGCACAGTGTGACACATTACACGGATGTCCTGTAGGGTATTCAGTATACAGTTTCTCACCCTTTTTT
This sequence comes from Rhinophrynus dorsalis, assembly GCA_037306005.1. NCBI lineage: Eukaryota > Metazoa > Chordata > Amphibia > Anura > Rhinophrynidae > Rhinophrynus > Rhinophrynus dorsalis. The sequence goes on from CM074718.1 coordinate 113,593,249, forward strand.
GTTAGTGATGTATAGATTTATATTTAGCATACTGTGTGGTAATCTGGGTCCAGCACAGAAACTATCCTATATTATAATTCGCTAAGTATGTTTATCGGAAGCCGTCATGCGTAGTAGAGACGGCTGCGCACGCTACAGAGCGGTGTGCACCGAATTTGGACCGTAGTTGGTGCGCAGCGAGGACTACGGTCTGAATTCAGAGCACTACTCTCCGTATCAGCTGTGGCGTATTCAGGCAGTCAGTACTGCACATGACTGCAGCGCCGCCAGCGTTGGCCCGTTTATACAGGCCTTAAAATTAGTTCCCCATAAAGTACCACAGCATGCCACCCGCAAACAGTGGTACATTTCTCAAAAATTATTTCTTCAATTTGTAATAGTATACATGTTTAGCCCTTTGAGTTATTTTATGTTCATATTATGTAATTACTCTCTTATAAGGGTAATTACATATTTTTGTTACATCTCTTTCTGTTTATCACTTTAACTATTGGATGTTAGAAATGGTTTTAAAGTTTTTAGTCTTTGTGTTGTGGTGTGTGTCCTGTTTTTTTACTTTTTGCCTCATAGTGTTGTGATATAAATAAGGTTCTTGTGCTTCTTGCATTACAAGATCACCCTGAAATACTTGTACGTCATCCTTGCCAATTTACAGTATTGAGTATTTTATTTTGTATAACAAATATCATGCTTGTATGTAGCTGAATGTATTTTCATCATTTTATAGACCACCTTAACACTTTGAGTGCTGGAGGGGAGTGCAAAACATTGTGAAGCAATGCATTGTACACCCTCTTGCATGCAAAAGGGTTAAACTGACAATGACACTCCGAGAACTCTGTCTGATTGTTTGCCTTACGCCATCCCTCTCTACAGCCCTACATCACGATCCAACTGGAGTTTAGTAATGTTTTCTGAGTGTCAGTGACAGTTTGTCTACTCATTTAGCTTCAAAGATGAGATACTAAATTAGGAATTTAAGAACCAAAGTACAGTGTTCTTCACCAGTTCTTAAAAAAGAAGAACAGAGACGTTCAACAAAGTGTAATATGATTACATTAACAAATGTATGTAAGGCCAATTCAAATAACTCTCTGGGGGACTATTTATGGAAAGAGCACAGTAAGAAAATTAGAGGTCATCCAATAAGACTGGTGACAGAGGCAGGGGTTTTTACAATAAGGGCAGTAAGGATGTGGAGGCTGTAATGGCAGATACTGTAGATGTTTTTAAAAAATTTTGGATACTAGTTTTAAAGCCCATATACATGGGCCAACACTGGCGGCGCTGCAGTCATGCGCACTACTGACTGCCTGAACATGCCATGGCTGATATGGAGCGGGGTGCTCCTTCCGGTTTGCAGAGAGGACTCAGGTCTGAATTCGCAGCACCCCGCTCCTTATCGGCCTTAGCGCAGGCAGTCTGTACTGCGCATGACGGCTTCTGACAAACATACTTAGCGAATTATAATATAGGATATTTGTAGCTCAAAACAATCTAGAGAATTAATGGCAGTTGGTTTCAGTGCAGATATGATGTTGATCCAGAGAGATATCAGACTGGCTTTTTGCAGTAGGGGATTTTTTTACCCACCTGTGACCTAACTGCAAATGTCTTGGTTAGATTCTTACCCTCTTCTGGATTAACAAAGTTGATATAGCAGAGGCTGAAATCCATGGAAGCATGTATTTTTTTTTATCAACTGCTATGTTATACACAGCTATTATAAAATGGCAGCAGTTCAATATACAATCATCTTGTTTGCTGTGTGTATATGTTCATTTAACCCCCTAGATTCTAAAGAGCTCTCCAACATATTGTGAAGCAAAGGGCTGGAGAGCTCTTTTGCATCCAATGAGTTAAACAAATGGGTTAGTCTGACGTTTTGATGTTTGAAAAAGGTGTCAACAATTAAACCTCTCAAATAAAATACTGGTCCGTCAGTTACATTTGGGAGTAGTGCTTTACAGTCCTCCCAGGTCACGCTGTTCTGCTGCTGATAGGGATAGGCTGTATTTTATCATGCAGAGCTTTGGATCTGAACTTATTAATTTGACAAGGACAAGTATCAAACATGTTGACTAAACTGGGATGCAGTCATTTTCAGGTGAGATGAGGCATGAAATGAGGCGACCATAAAATATAATGGAAAGGGTTGAAGTAATTCTCTCAGTTTGTAGTAGAGAGGTCATATTGCTGTGTTAAAGGGCTCAGGGAATTATCTTGTTTGTTTTTGCAGACAATGATGTGGATTTTTCTAACACAGCCTATGCATATAATACAGGTAAGAAATGACTTAACATATAAACATTATAAAGAGTGACTTAACTCCATTGTTGCAAGAAAAGAATGGACCATTCTTCTCTGTTGTACTGTTGTTTTTGAGATCCTGATTTCTTAACCCCTTGAGTACCACTGGGTTATGAAATGCAATGTGATGCAGTTTGTTGCACTGATCTCTTGTCCTCAGAAAAGGATAAAGGGATTGTAATGTTTTATTTTTACTTTTCTTATTGTAATTGTAGATGTTAATGTGTTACTTTACTACTTTCTGTTCCCTTCAATTCTCTGTACTAACCTTGTATCAGCCACTTCAATTCTTTTCATCCTTCCACTCTGATGTGAGCTCCCTCTTCACCAGCTGTAAAAACAGTCTGTATCCACAAAGCATCATAAGAACTGTGTTTCTTGCTCTCTACTTTCTGGCTGCTGAGCTGAACAGAACAAGTGAATAGATAGCAAGAACAGCAAACAGAGGTATTATGATGCATTGTAGATACAATTAAAGGTATAGTAATGTTTCACAATAAAAGCAGCCCCAATTAATCTTCATAGTATTTTGGACATGGAAAGTGTTATTTCAATACTGTCAGAGTTGTAGTTCAGGAGTAATGGAATGATAAAGTATCCCCCTACTGCCCCTTTTACTGATGTAACACTGCTCACCTCAGAGCAGCAAGACTGTCCGGATGATTTCAGAGAGGGACAATCTTCAAGTGAGCATAAGGAATAACCTGAAAAACCTATCAAGGGAGGCAGGGTTTTCCTTATGCTCACAGTAAGAAGATTGTCGCTTGCTGTGATCTCTCTTGTCAAGGCACCAGATTACACATCTGAGAGGAGGTGGCTTACACTAGGTAAAAGGGGTGGGCGGGGGATACTTTATCATTCAATTACTCTTGAACTACAACTCTGACATTATTGAAATAACACTGTCCAGTGACCAAATACTATGAAGATTAATTGGAGCTGCTGGTTTGTTTGTCTTTTTTTTGTTTTTTAAACATTACTATCCCTTTAAGTCAAAAGCTGTTTTTGCTGACTGCAAATAGAGTGCGAGCACACCACTGAAAGTGGAAGGGAGAGAACTCTGATAGTTGAGATAACCAAAACCACATATTTCACATAGCTTTTAACCCTTTGACTGCCAAAGAGGCATCTAATTCATTGCAGCGTTAACATTCACAAGACTATGTGTCCAGCCCACCCCATCCCATACTGTCTGCATAATGCAACAGATAAGATGGCATGGGTGGGTGAGAGAGGGTGTTGGAACCCCATCTATTTTCTGTTTCTCAAACAGCTTGTAAACCAAGATAAATCTAGAGAAAAAAAAATATTTTGCAGTGTACACACTTTCTCGTACAAGGAAAATGTTTGATTTAAAAAATAAGTTGGTTGCAGTTTGTGGTACCTTCTAGTGGACCAATGTAATAAATCGTCAAAGATAAAGTACAGAGTGGTTTCTGCTTATTAATTTACTGAGTTGTATGGGAAATAATGTGATCTTTGCTTAGAGGACTAGAAAGTATTCATCATTCCCAGGCATCTTATAAAGGGAAAACAAACACTAGAAATCATATTACAAAAGGTTTGCGAATATTATGTTACTTGGGTACGATCTTCTTGATTTGTGAACTAATGTGTGTACAATTGTTTTAACAATAGATAACTACAGCTCATCCATTCCTGCCTATTCACACCCTGCAGCAAAGACACAAACATACAGGCCTCTGTCTAAAAGTATATCAGACAACGGCACCGACGCATTTCGAGATTCATCCCCTCTGCCTCCTCCACCTATTCCTGTGCCTCCTCCAGCCGTGCCTCTCCGAACTCGGGAGCAGACCTCTCCTGAGAAGTAAGTTATTGTAATCTTTAGTAATCAGATGTTCTCACCAAAATAATGCTCGTTTTGCAAACTGTATCAATAGCTGAATTACTGTGTGCGTGTAAGGTTTGTTTTGTTTTCTTGTTAAAGGATTTGTATTTTAATGGTGAGGTTTTTGTATGCAGTCTAAATTAATTTGTGGTTTAGTTTAGACATCTACATTTGGCTGTGCTAGCATAATATGAAATCCAGAAGATAGAGCAGTTTGTATTTATTAGACCAGCATATTATTGAACTTAAAGGTATACTGCTACATAAAGAAAAACCCTTGGTCCAGTAAAATGTACCACATAACCTATTCTATATCTTGACTCTGAAGGATAAATCAAGTCTGTGACACAGGAAGACTTAGGGCCTTATAGTCAAAAGTAAAGAATTATGGGACAAACCAACTGCACCATACGGGCAGAAAGAATTCCCATTGACTCAAATGGCGCTATAACCCATGAATGCTATGCAGGTCACCAGTGCAATGTGTTGGACACCTGTCTAGCAGTCAAGTGATTAACCATTTGAGTGCCAATGCATTGCCTACCCCTCTAGCACTGAAAGGGTTAAAATATTTTTATTTAATTATTTATTTATTTATTTATTTATTTATTTATTTATTTAATCAATGTATTTTTTTACATTTCTACCTTGCTGTGTAGTTGTCCCAGAATTCCTCCAATTTTCTTTTGACCATAAGGCAAGGAAACATAGAAGTGTGTTGGTGTTAGTGTTTGTGTCCACATGAACCCCAACATGTGGACATGAAGACGTATTATCCTGATCACTGTGTCGGTGGACACGTCTAAAAGCTGACACCAATAAACTTCTGTTTTCTTTTTCATCAAGATGGATGCCACAAACTTTGTTTACATTATAAAGTGTGAAACTTGGAGTAACCCTAGTCTCCATCTGTATTCCCTTATCCTGCAAAAAGTATTGATCATTACAATTAAAAATATTTGTTTTAAAACATAATCATTTACCTTGAATATAAACTTGCTTTGCCTAGATGGCATTAATACAGCTCGCTTTAAATTTTTAAATTATGTTAATATCAATATATGATACTGGTATTAATGCAACCAAATATTTCTTAAATCAAGATGTGTTACTGCCATCTGGGGAAAGTAAGTTTATAGTCATGCCATAGATTTTGTTTTGGTTTTGGTTTTTTTTTTGTATTTTTTATTTTATTTTTTTAATTTATATTAAAATATCAAAGATTTTGCAGGTTAAGGGGATAGAGGTGGTGGCCAGGTTTGTGTCAAGTTTCACAAATGTATTTGTGGGTTTTATCGAAGACCAGTATATCTGGTTGGTGAACTTATGTGGCAGAAACCTGCTACTCTATCACAATTGTATAGATGATGTAACATCAACTGGAAGGGCATTAAATATCAAGCTTTCTCATTTGTTCGATCCTTGATACTAATGTATGAATGGCACCACCTTAGGCAAGTCCTTCCATACCTCCCAAGTGTCCAGTGGCGTAACTATAGGGGTCGCACCTGCGACCGGGCCAGTGCACTCCAGGGGCCCGGCCTCCCCCTGTGACCCCTCCGCCTGGCACCCGCAATCTCCCACCAGCGCTCTAGTAATGCAGAGCGCTGGGAGATGACATCATCTCCCAGCACTTTGCATTACTAAGAGGACCGCGCGGGAGCTCCAAGTAAGAGATGGGGGCATTGTGGAGGGGGTCAGTGTGGTCTGGGGGGCCAATGTGGGGGGGAGGGGGCACGTGGCACTTCTTGTACCAGGGCCCAGAGGCTTCTAGTTACGCCTCTACAAGTGTCCCTCTTTAAGACCCAAATCCCTCTTCCCCACCCTGATGTTCCTCTGTTTAGTAGATCAGACTGTGTGTTGTGTATATAAGTGTATCACATTGCTCCAAAGTAATGAATCTCACATTAACGTCTGTTTAAACTTCATTATGTGTTTATAAATTAGTCTGTGTAAATAACATACTTTGATTTTGTTGTAAATCATTTATTTAGTTACAAAAATATAAAAAGATCATGAAATAACCTAAAAATTCTCTGTAATGCCCCACCCCCCAACATCACTACCTACAACAAATGTGTCCCTCTTTAGCCATTTTAAATGTCTTTCTGTTAACCCTTTGAGAGCCAGAGTGGTACGGAATGCACTGCAAAGCAATCCATTCTGTATCACTCTGGCACTCAAAGGGTTAAAAGGATTGACACACACACAGCTGTTGGACTACAGCTTCCATGAGCAGCAGCCACCTGCAGGCTGGCAGTGAATGACGGGAGCTGTAGACCAGCAAAAGCTGTAAGACTGCATATTGTCCATCCTCACTGTGCAAGCTCACATGTACATTGGTAGTACTACAGGACCAGTTTGTATGGCCCGTCTTTTAACCCTTTGAGTGCAGAGAGGTGTCCAATGCATTATAATGCAATGCATTGGATACCTTTCTGGTACTCAAAGGGTTAAAGCCCCATCTAAATGTATATGTGTACGAAGACAAATGTTTCGTTATTCTGGGGAAAACCAAATGCAGCTAAGGAACAAACATAAATTGCAGTTGATCGAAATAGGGCTTTAAACACGTTGAATGCCAGAGAAATTTCTAACACACTGCAAAAGCATTCAATGACATTAAATCCCCTTTTAAACCTAAACCTTATTTGTTCCTAGATTTGCTTCATTTTGTTTATCCATATACCCAAACCATGATGCTAGCATTTGTCTTATGTGCATGTAGCAATAATCAGTTGCTCATCCCCTCCCCCTCTGGTACTCACCTCCTACCCCCCCCCCCCCACACACACACCTACTTGAAGATACAGTAGCTACTTGTCAGCTTTCCAACTGACAGTTCTCTGAGATAACAGCCAGACGCCAGATGGCTGATAATCACAATGTACGCAGTTCAGACTGATCACCACTTCTTTATATATGAGGATACACAAAGCAGCTGAACAGAAGCAATAAGCCTCTTTACTGATCAATAAAGTCACTTCACATCACAGCCGGTCTTGCAGTTTGTACCACTGCCAAGCTATTGAAACTGCTCTGCAGCTAAAGCTGGAGTGGGCAACCAGTGGCTCTCCTACTGTGATAAAATGTACAAATAATGCACTTTTTAAAAAAGCAAAAACAATAAGACAAGAAAGGCAGTAAGAGAGATGTAAATGGATTGTAGTGAATCAGCCACAACAGGATCAAAGAATTGCAAGGCACATTAGACATTAACTTGAAAAAAAATAAAATGAATTCACACAAAAAGACAAGATTTCAGCAGGTAGGACTGCCACACACACCAGCCTGTGGAAGGTGTGCTGGCAGAAACGTTGGTTTTTTTTCTGACTAGTGTTTTATGTTCATTAGACAAAGGAGTAGTTCTGGGGCAAATCAACAGCCTCATAGGGAACAAATTAAATTCTCACAGTCTGCATTGATGCAAATAGAGCTTTTAACTTCTTGAGTGCTACAGAAGTGGAGCATTGCATTGGAGACCTCTTAAAACGGAACTACCACGTTAACTAAAGTCACCGTGCAATATTTAGGCAGGTGGCACTAGCTTAATAATAATCATTTTACCTCTCAAAAGTACCCCCTTGTAAAGTAATCATTAATCTTCCGAGACCAGAAGTCAGGCATCAGCGCAGACATCTTGTCTACGTGCCTGCGCTGTCAGTCCCGGTCTCCCTTCAGAAGCACTGCACTGGCCCAAAAGGCTCCGGAAGAGACTGACAGCGCAGGCGTGCAGACTGCATTTAACCTGCCCCTCAGTCTTGGAAGATTAAGGGTTACTTTATAAGGGGGTACTTTTGAGAGGTAAAATAACTATTATTAAGTTAGTCACCACCTGCCTAAATATTTCAGTGTGACTTTAGCTAACGTGGTATTTCCACTGTAAGCATTCAAGGGGTTAAAATCCCCATTTAAATTAATAGGAATTGTATTTTATGTGAAGAAGGGTTGCGTATTATACACAAGTTTAAAAAAACAAAGTAAAAATAAAACTTGCACAAAATCAAAATGTTTGTCTCCCCGTTTGTGTCCTTTCTTCTCAACCTCAAAAACGTGTATGTGAGCCCTGACTGTCCTTCACTCTACCCATCTCCACGTTTTGAGAGAGATTGATCCTCTGAGGATCTGTTCGACTGGCGGCATTCTCGTCTTTGCCACCCTCTTCCCCTACTGCTGCTCTCCCTCCAAGATCCTCGGCACATTGGAAATTGCCTGAGTGCCCTGTCAGGACCTTCGAGTTTCAATGTGTAGACTCTGAGCATTGAAACTATGGTAGTGCCCTGCAAAGGCCCTCACAGGGCACTCAGGCAATTTCTAATGTGCCAACAATCTTGGATGGAGAGCAGCAGTAGAGGAAATGAGTGGCAAAGGCAAGCATGCTGTCTGCTGAATGGATCCCCGTGCTGCCTCCTCAGGGGCTCAATCTCTCTCAAACATGGAGGGGAGTAGAGGGAAGGACAGTGGGGGCTTTTTAGGGTTGGGAAGAAAGTATGCAAAAATGGGGAGGCAAAAATAAGGATTTTTATTTTGTGCATTGAAATTATACCCAAGATTTTCCAAAAAATTAGAAGTTTCTATGTATAATACACACCGTATTATACATAGGAACTTTTAATTTATTGGAAAATCTTGGGTATAATTTGCACTTGTGTATTATACACAGGTAAGTATTACACCTGAGATATCTGATTCCAATGAGTGAGTCATAGGTAGAAATTCTGGTACAAAAGAGTTGTACTGTATGTATAAAATGACCCCACTGAATGCTAGCGAGCTCCCCAGTGCATTACTAGGCGATGTGTTGCAGAGAGACTTTTTAGTATCCAAGTGGTGTAAAGGTGCATGTAGGTCAATAGGCATTTTTATTTGTCACACACGGTGCAGTTGTTCTGCAATAGAATTGCTCTGGTTTTGATGTAGAACTTGTCCCAACGGGTGGAAGAAAAACCCAATTTAAATTCATAAGTTGAGTCATTTTGGCCCAAACCTAGGCTGACCATATGTACCTTTTTAAAAGGGACAGTCAAATTTTTTTCATATTTCCAGACTGTCCCTTCTTTTTAATATAAATGTCAATTTTGTCCCGTTTTTAATTTTTTGTAAAAAACTGAACGCAGCTTGTTTAATTCTCACAACATGAAGTAAATCGGAACTTCCTTTCGTCATACTGGTGGTTTTACTGTGGTTTTACTGTACACATTGATTACCATAGACTCGAGTGACTCATAACGGTCTAAGACTCTCGAGTCTATAGTAAATTACCATAAAGTCTCTTAGACAGTGATATGACGACGAGTCATAAGACTCTATGGTAATCAACGTGTACAATAAACACAGTAAAACCACTAGTGTGAGTGACGAAGAGAGGAAGTTCGGATTTACTTCAGGGGCAGGCTTTTTAGCCAGAGAAAGAGAACACTGCTAGTAAGAGATGGAGCAAACGCGTTCTCGCTGCTTGCAGCTTACTATGATCGGACTCGGAGTGACGGAGTCCCACTGCCCGTCCCGTTTTTGTCTCAAGGAAATATGGTCAGCCTACCCAAACCATTTGCACCATATGTAATAAATAAATATTCTCCAGGATTTAAATGTCAATTTTTAACCCCTCAGATGCTAGAGGACTCTCCAATGTGTTGTAACACAATGCTTTGAAGACCTCTTTATCAATCAAAGGATTAAAAGCCAATGTTAACCCCTGGAAGGCCAGAAGGGTGTGCAATGCATTGCTCTGCAATACATTGCACAAACTTCTGGACTTCAGGGGATAAATCAATGGGAATTTTTTATTTATTGTTTTCCCCAGAATTTTTCTATTATTGTTTTTGTACAAATGCCCCAAATGTTTGTGGATTTTCTGTACCTTGACAGTGTGCTTATGATGGGTGACCATATTGCCCTGGCTTTTATGTTTTTTACACATTTAAATCTAATGTTTCTCCACAATATTAACCTTACACCATGCTAACCTTCTGCTGTTGTTCTGTTTGTGCTAGGAATGAATGGGAACCACCTGACAGGAAGGTAGACACCCGCAAGTTCCGCTCAGAGCCCAGAAGCATCTTTGAGTATGAGCCAGGAAAATCTTCTATCCTTGAGCATGAAAGACCGGTAAGAGCTGAGTATGTTCCAGCATATGGACACACTGTGGGGCAGTCACACAGGGGGAGATGTATAAAAAAAGGTGTTACTGTGTAAATTGTCTTTAAAGGGATAGTAATACTTCGTTTTATCTTTATTTTATTTTGTAGGCATTAAAAAAAACATGAAGAATGGTATAAGTCTTATCTCTCAAACCTTTTCACAAGCAAAGTATCCCCCCCCCCCGTTCAGCCAGATCAGAAGGGAGATGCCCAGGTAGACTGCAGAGAGGGACAATCTTCAATTAAGATAAGGGGAAAAGCTGAAAAGCTTGTCAAGGGGGGAAGGGCTTTGATTCTTTTCATACAAAGAAGCTTGTCCCCTTCTGTTATCTGTCTGGTCTTACAACCAGATTCACATCTGAGAAGAGATGGCTTACACTAGGAAAAAGGGGCGGGAGGGGGAAACTTTGCTTGTGAATATCTCTTAAACCATAAAGGTTTCAGAGATAAGACTTATATCATTCTTCATGTTTTTTTAATGCCTACAAAATTAAAATAAAGTTAAAACGAGTATTACTATCCCTTTAATGTGGAGTTATAATGCATTTCATTATTTATAAACTTTGCAACGTCAGTTTTCCTGCATGTAACACCAACTACTTGAGGTTAAGGAAAACTGGCGTTAGGGAGAAGGAAAATATTGGCGCAGCAAATTTATAAAGAATTGTCGCAGTTTGCAATAGATTTGCGACAATATTATTGCTAGAAATTTAATGCCATGTGTAGGTTGATCTTAAAGGGATAGTTATGTCCAATAATAATGTTATTTTGTAGTGTAGATAAAAAAAAATATGTGCAGCAAATCTCATCTGTCAAACCTTTATGGTTTGAGAGATATTGGCATGTAAAGTTCCCCCCTCCCCTTCTCCTGACGTCAGCGCTGTACTGACAGCAGGAGATCCCGGTCCTGAGACCAACCGGCGGCTCTTCAGCAGAGCCGAAATCGCGTTATTTAAAAAGAATTACTTAATTGGAACGGTCTACAAAGTGTGCTTGCAAACCAGGAACACTTGCAAATATCTCTCAATCTATAACGATTTGAGAGATGGGATATGCTGCATGTAATTTTTTTTAATCTACAATACAAAACAACATTATTGGTCATTAGTATCCCTGTAGGCATTCCAGGTGTTAAAATATTCATAGTAACGCCATATGTATAAAAACTTGTTTAAAACATGTATAAATCAGGCCTGGTGTTATCGTTACTTGCTATGCTGTAAGGACACTTCTTTAAATGGTCAGAAGATCGTTTTTTATAAATCTCTGTCACAGTCTATACTTCCCAGCACATCATGAGAATCAATGGCCTGTATTTATAAACTGGAGTTATTCTGGAGTAAACTAAATGCACCATAGGTGACAAAAAAAATTCCTAAATTCCCATGCACTTGAATAGAGCTTTTTAACCCCTTGAATGCTAGAGACGTCGCCAGTGGACACATCTCTAACATTCAGGTGGTTAAAGGCCCAATGTACTTAACAGGGATTTTAGTTGTCCCCTATGGTGCAGTTGGTTTACCCCAGAATAACTCCAGTTGAAAGACACAGTGGAGCAACTCTAGGCCAAACTATTCCACGATATTTAATACAAATTCCTCTTGATTCACATGCTAATTGTATCCCATTGGATGCTGGGAAGGTCTTGCCTCATTGTGTTGGACACCTCTAGCATACCAGGGCTTTATGTTGTAAATACTGTGTGGTATGTTTGTCCTTGAAGAGACACTAATACCACCTATTAAAAACATCACAATCTGGTCAGGAAGTTATAATGGCCATCATGACGCAATGCAATTTCTTGGTGGATTGGACCTCCAAAGTCAATCTTTGACTGATACTGGATATCAGCATATCTGGGAACTTCATTCTGTGGAGCCCCCCTGGAGAGGGCTCATGGGGTGCAAACAGGAATATGCTGATGATTTGCATCATAAAGGGGGAGGAGCATAATATAGTGGGATCACTTAGCGTCATTGTTCTGGAAAAATGGGCAGGAAGTGGGTGGAACAGGGTGGGAGAAGAAGTGGGCGGAACAGGGTTTGAGAAGAAGTGGACGGAACAGATTAAGAAGGTAGTGACATGGGCAGAGTTTCCCACAAAACTTCATTAGCCTCTGTCCCTGGAGACCTGCTAATTGCCTCTAAATCCAGAGTCTTCAGGGCAGATCCAGGGAGTTCCCATGTATGGATATCATGGGACAGATTCTATTGCAGGTGATAAATGTTAACACCTGTTTTATCAAACATTTTCCTATTGAAGTCTATGGGAAAACTGGAGATAAAAGCAGTGAAACAAGTAGCACCTGCAATAGAATCTAGCCCCAGGTTCATGGAGAGAAACCTGATTTTTTTTTTTTTTTGTCTGACTCCAAGACCTCAAATGCCTACTACTACTACTACAGTATTCTTAGATAGCCTTGTGTGGGAGTGGATTGGGGGCCTGTAGTCTTGCAACGCATAATCATGTCTGAACTAATAAAACATACATTTTGTGGAATCAATTCACTCAGAATTGAGCCATAGGATTTTGTGCTCGGATTAAGGTAACTGGGAGTTTATTATGAGGAGGTTATACATAAGGGTGCAGGAGACTGTGAGACACATTTCAGATTCTGGGGCAAACCAGCTGCACTGTACAACTCAGATAAGTGTCCCCTTTGAGTTAAATAGGGGATTTAACCCCTTGTATGCTAGAGAGATTGCCAAAACATTGCTTCAACAAGGTCTCCCAACACTTTGCTTTAAAAATGAACCCTTTGAGTGCCAGAGGGGTATGCAACGCACTGCTCTGCAATGTGTTGCATACCCCTCTGACACTCAAAGGGTTAATCCCATTGATGCTAGAAAAGTCTCCAATGTAATGCTTTGCAATGCGTTGGAGACCTTTCTAGCACCAATGGGGATCATCCTATAATATAAAAGGCCAGAATGTTTGTCCGGTGCAGTTATGTGCAGTAGAGACTGCCCGAACGCACAGAATGCTGGGAGGTGTAGGAATGCTGAGAGCATTCTGTGTGTTCAGGGTCTCTACTGTGCATGACTGCATTGCATGCCCCGTCAGTGAGGCAGTGGCAGTACGCAGAGCAGGACCGGCCTTTACCTCACCGAACATTGGCCCATGTATACAGGCTTTTACCCTAGTTTTTAAATAATGCACAATTGTTTGGACCCAGAAGTGCTCCATATTCCACTTGATTGCTTTACAAATAAGCCCTTCACAGTGAACAAGGCCTGCAGTACCAGTCTGCATCACATTGGAAAAGAGCAAGAAGATTAAGCATTCAAGCAGCTCTCAAGGCCACATGACCTGGCAACAAGACGTTCATTCATCCCCATTTTACTAGCCAAAACCTACTGACAGCTGTTCTCGAGTGTGATAATAATCATTTATTAGTCATAAACCTTGGTAATTTTTATGATTTTTGGCTGACACCAGCAGTAGGAATTAGTAGTGCATGCAGAGTGACCTTCCTTTTGACCTATACGATTCTATACTGTTGCTGTGCCGTCTGTGAGTGATATAGTACAGACACTAATTCAGCTTTATCACAAAGGGAAGTTGTGTAGCCATTAACTCTTTCAGTGCCAGAGGGGTGTCAAACACAATGCAAAGCAGTCTGGTGGACACCCCCTGGTAGTCAGAGGGTTAAATGTTTCAAATACAAAGGCCTTACACTGAAGGCCGTATATGTTCAAAAGAAAAGTGGAGGAATTCTAGGGCAAACCATTTGCATCATAGGGGAGAACTAAACATTCAGACTGATTTAAATGGTTATTGAATCCTCTTGAATTCTAGAGAAGTCTCCAACACGTGCGCTAAGGTGTGATGATGAGGTGATAAAGCGGAGATGACGTCTCCAGTGATATCACTTCTCCAGTTCCTATGTTATTCTATGGAGCCTATACACTGAGGGTGAGATGTTCAAAAAAGTCGTCATAATGAAAAACGTGTCGGATCATGAGTTGGTGGTAAAAGAAGGACAATATTTTCAGAAGTAAATCCGTCACGTTTGAAAATTCATCTAAAGAATTAAAAATTACGGTAATAAGATCTCATTGAACATTGCCGTTAAAAATTCTGATCTTAAAAATTGTCTCTGATTTTGTCTTTGAAATTAAAATTTTCAAAGAAACAAAGATTTTTTTTTTTGTCTTTGAAACGAAAAATTGCTTCTCAACACTTTATTTTTTCTTCTCCAAGTTTAGACCATTTTTATTATGTTGGGAGCAAATTATGTTAATCAGACAAAAAAAATGACGTTCAAACGAATATTTTTTCTGAAAATACCTTACATTATGATGGAAGATTAAACTACACCCACTTTTAAGACTGCATTTTCCCTTTGACGGAGATGACGGAATTGGATGCAAAAAATGACGGAAAAATGTCTGAGAATTGACGGATCATGGTGTAAGAACTTTTTCATTCTGATTACAGACAATTTCAGTTTACACTACTTTCTGAACGTCTTGCCCTAAGAGTTTTCAATTGATAGAGATATTAGCGCATAGGCCGTATAGGATAACATAGGAATTTACACCTTAATGTATAACCCTTAGTGTATAACACCATTGCTTTGCAATATGTCAGAGATCTCTCTAGCATTTAAGGGGTTAAATATCCATTTAAGTCAATGTGAATTTTTGGAATTTTTTTGTTCTCCACTGTAGTGCAAATGGCTTGCCCCAGAATTCCTCCACTTTTCTTTAGAAAATACAGAACTTAGTACATTTTTTTGTTGTTGATTTTAATAGCTGCCTATTTACCAATGACTTTTTGAGCATAGTCTTTTCTCTTCTAAGATTTTCTAGGCAGAATGTAAACTGTTTACATATGTGAAATACTGGAATTCAGTATTTAATTTATTATTCATTGTATGTGTACACTTAAGCTTACTTAAAGGGATAGTAATACTTAAAATGTAAAAAAAAAAATATGTTGTAGGGTTTACTTCCACTGCTGAAAGGCTACTCCTATGGACAGCTCTGGTCCTGGGACTATAAATCTCCATAGGATGGTGTAGCAACAGCGCCACTGTACAATTTCAGGCCACCGTGATATTGCACCTAAAAATTTCAACTTTGAGCTGTAATAACTTTTGAATAAAACACCTTTCAGCAGTGGGATTCACCTTGTGTTACTCGGGGATAAACACTACAACATATATTTTTTTACATTTTAAGTATTACTATCCCTTTAATCTAGCAATATGTATTGTATATAAAGTGGATACATCCTACAGTGGTTCTCATACATTTTATTGTGGTGAAGCTTTCTCGTTTCAAATGAAATGCCCATGAAACCCTAGCAACAGTTTCTTTAAAGGAGAACAAACACATCCTAATAATAACACCAACTCACCCTGCTGTGACCAGAAAATCCTAATGAGCCCTATGAATATTGTTTTTTGTGTCTTTGTTCAAGAGATAATCTCTTCAGTCAGTCTGCCATAACTTAAACAGGTTCCACTGAGCTCCTTTTACTTATGAAGGTACCCATTTAGAAAGCTAGTCACATACTTTGTACATACCTGAGACCCATCACACCAAAGCTCCCTGTAGAATCAAGGAGGGGTGGGGATGGTAGGGTTCAAATGATGAGATCCACATTATGGTGTGGGTGGGGTGTAAACACAGTGGGTTGAATTAGGAGGCAGAAAGGCAGTTTCCATCCTGAAATGGTTAGGGAAGTGGGAAGAATGGGTCAGGAGTGGGCGGGGTTACCGGGGTACTCAGGATGCCAGAATCACCCTCTGTCCCTGGAGACCCAGAAATTAAGTCTGAGATCCAGCGTTCCCAAGTATGACTATGTATTATCCTACAGTTGTTCAGAATGTTATAGAAACAGATCTTAAGGACCATGTGACGTGCCGAGACTGTCACCGTTTTTTACTCTTAAGGACCAGTGACACTCCTGAGGGAGTGCTGTAAGTAAAAACAGGGTCTGAAATTGACTGCTCCAGGACTGGAGCAGTCTCTCTCAGACCCCCAACTGGTCACGTGTACCGGCACGTCGGATCAAAGCGGTCCATAAGGAAGGTAACTTCCATGGACCGTTGGCCATTAACCCTTTGAGTGCCAGAACAGCTTCCAATGCATTGTGCTGCAATGCACTAGGTAGCAGGGGTGTCTGTAGAAATTTTTCCAAGGGGGGGCAAGGCCATAATATGACCCCCAGGCCAACCCATCTAGGCCCTTTGTTTATATGGAGGGGGTAATTGTAGGGGGGCGCAAGTGCCTCCCCTCTGGACACCCATGTTAGGTAGATTAGTAAAATGCCTTATACCAGCTAGTGTGTTTTTTCCCATAACAACTTGAGCTGCTGTGGAGAGATGCCATAATTAAAGGTACAGCACAGCAGGTGGGTCTTGTTTTTACAAGTCAATAATAACCCGGGCCTTCTGCCAAGCAATATTTGCTAGAGTCATTGCATAAACAGTACATCTCTAACTATAACCTTTTGTGAAAACCAAACGTGAGGCCACAAAGAGAAAATAAATACAAAAAATGCATGCCTAAGAGTTCCCAAGAGTTTCGGCAGTATATACATGTTATTGAGTAAAATAGGAGCAGTGGTTTGTCCCATGTGCAAAAATAAGAATCTTAGAATTGTGTTGAAATCTGAATAGTTACCATAATGCATTCGGTATGACCCAAAATCAGTAATGTGTGAAGGGGTGGGAGTTGTAGTCTGGAAGGTTTAAGGTTTTTACAGCTGGAAAAGGGAGCAGACTAGATGGGCTTAATGGTTCTTATCTGCTGTCAAATTCTATGTTTCAAATTCTCTATGTGCTCAGAGCGATTACAGAAAATGTACCTGTATATGTATTTTGTCTGTTATTTTAGCTAAAGCCATTTTATTTTTATGGTAGCCTCCAACCTGGATACATAATAAGGTATTTGTTTAATATTTATTTAATATGACAGTCATGTTAATTGTGTAATACTTTTTTTTTTCTCATTAAGTTAGTTGGACAGTTTGGCCATCATTAAAGGGACCCTATCACTTAATAACAACTTTGGTGGTTTTGAAAGAAATGTCGGAATCACATCTATATTGTATTAGCCATTTTTATTTAGAAATATAGTTTTTGAGGTATTTAGATTGATAAATTATGCTAATTGAGATATTCAGTTCATGCACTTCCTGTCTTAGCTCTACATTACCAATGCCATGAAGGTACTTCCTGTTTTTGTACTACATTACCAATGCCATGAGGGTACTTCCTATCTTAGCTCTACACTACCAATGCAATGAAGGTACTTCCTGCCTTAGCCCTACATTACCAGTACCATGCAGCCACTTCCTGTCTTAAAGGGATAGTAATACTTCGTTTTAACTTTATTTTATTTTGTAGGCATTAAAAAAAACATGAAGAATGATATAAGTCTTATCTCTCAAACCTTTATGGTTTAAGAGATATTCACAAGCAAAGTTTCCCCTCCTCGCCCCTTTTACCTAGTGTAAGCCATCTCTTCTCAGATGTCAATCTAGTTGTAAGACCAGACAGATAACAGCAGGGGACAATCTTCTTTATATGAAAACAATGAAAGCCCTTCCCCCCTTGACAAGCTTTTCAGGTTTTTCCCTTATCTTAATTGAAGATTGTCCCTCTGTGCAATCTACCTGGGCACCTCGCTTCTGCTTTGGCTGAGTAGTGTTACATCAGTAAAAGGGGCGGGAGGGGGACATTTTGTCATTTAATAACTCCTGAACTACAACTCTGACAGAACTGAAATAACACTCTCCAAAGTCCAAATACTATGATGATTAATTAGAGCTGTTTTTATTATGAAACACTACTATTCCTTTAAGCCTCCATTGCCAATTTCATCCATGCAGGTATTTCCTATTTTAGCCCTACATTCCCTTTCCACTCATTAATGTATAACCCTTTGAATAGAGGGGAATGCAAAGTGTTGCAGAGCAATGAGCTGCATACCCCTCAGGCAATCAAAGTCCTTCAGTGCTACGGTAGGTAAGCAATGCATTGCTAAGCAGAGTGAGTGAGCGGAGGCAGTATTTTAGGGCTATGACAAAATGTCTGCACAGCATGTCTAAATTAGCGTAATCTATAAAACTTACTCAAATTTCCTAAATAAAAAATTACTAATGTAACATAATGATAGGGTTGAAAGTTATTTCAAATTCACCAGTGTTATTTTTAGGTGATAAGGTCCCTTTAAGATGTGATAATGAACAATTATCTGAAGAGAATAATTTAAGACAAATAGGTTCTTTTATCCCATGCTTACTTGATGAAGAAGATCTAACACACCAATTAAATATCCCCCAATTTCAAACGTACATTATTGTTTTAATAGAGTATTAGTTTACTTGGATTTACATAAATAACTACAATTTCAGTGCAGTAATACAATAAATTATGACTCGCTTAGCCCCTTGGAGGAAGGCAGATTTGCTGTTCTATCACCTTAATGACACAGCGTGGATCTGTTAGCTGCTGTGAGCAGGAGTTTCTAGCCCATCTGTTGTATGTGTCACCACTTCCTATTGTTCTGTACCTCAAACTATCATGCTGCTTTCTTCTGGACTCTCTTCATTATAGCTCAGTACAGTTATAAGAAAAGGCATTCACACATGCATGATTAGTAGAACTGTGTGTCTGGTATTTACTGATTATTGCTATCTAATTTATTCCCTTGGATGCACATGGAAGTGATTGCACATGTGCTTTGTGCCTACTACATGAATTCTATGCAAATGTCTCCTAACATGAACCTGTACTTTGGAACACCTGGGTGTTCATGTAGATTTTTTAAATATTGATGTAGCAAATATATTGTACCTTTTTACAGTTCTTTCTGAAATGTTTAGCAAAGAATTAGATGTCATCAAAAATGTGATGAATCACAGAATAATCCTATATAATAATTTGCTAAATTGTGTGTAACGCCGCGACATGCGCAGTAGACACTGCTGCGCGTGCTGCAGTCATGCGCAGTAGAGACTGCCCGCGCCGCGGCTGATACAGAGCTGGGCGCTCCGAAGGAGCGTCCAGCTCTGTATCAGCCGCGGCGCGGGCAGTCTGTACTGCGCGTGACTGCCCCGTGACCGGGTGGCTGTGACACTGTGGCCCATGTAACAGGCTGTTCAACTAGTTTCTAAATAGTAGGATAGGATCAGGCAGAGGCTAATTCAGCTGTGTGTAATCTGTGTGGGCAGACTAATTACCCTCCCTTAGTAAGCTGTTAGGCTAAACAGCAGTATAGTGAATGACTAGTTTTTCTTTACATTGAATCTTGGAACTTTTCACATTTTATTTAAGGCGCAATAACATAAGAGAATATATATGAATAACTGGCTCTACATTTGTGTAACAGAAGGACTTACATAGATTGGCATCCTTCATACAGCAGTTAGTTATATCTATTTAGGTTTTTCTATTTGCACTTGATCTCTGTTGTAGTTCACTGCTAGTTGTTTAAGTTTACAGTCGGAAAAAGACTAGCGACCCGTTTATTTCTATTCTGGTCTATTGAAGCATGTTGTTTGTTGAGGGGGTGGGGGGCGGCTAGAGGCAGACTTCAACAATGATCAGCATATACTATATATGAAAGAGTGGAAATAATGCAAAATAGTTAGATATACCAGGCTGTTCTATGAAGGAAACCTGTCTGGGTAAATTAAGAAAATTATTCTTATGTAACAGCAACCAGATATATATATATATATATATATATATATATATATATATATATATATATATATATATATATATATATATATATATATATATATATATATATAGAGAGAGAGAGAGATGCATATATAATAGAGAGACCGAGAGACTGATGTAAGGAGAACTAGAGAAATTCTGCAGCAAACATACTGCACCATAGTGGACAAATACACATTTGCTAAATTTGTATTAATTTAAAGGTTGTTGGGTTTTTTTTAACCCCTTGAATGCATGCGTTCTCTCCAATGCATTGTGAAACAACGTGGAGACCTATTTAGCATTCAAAGGGTGCACAATTCATATTGATATAAACAGGGCTTTTTATTTGTCCCCTATAGTTCAGTAGGAATTTCCCCTTGGTGTGTTTGATACACTGGTCTCTGTGTTTCATGAACATGTTGTGATTTTTTTTTGATTTTTTTTTTTGCTGTTTGTATTTTGATTTGGTTGGATAGCAGAGGTTCTCCAGCACAGTTGTTGGTCATCTGAGGATAATGAGAATTGTAGTCCAACAACAGCTCTGCAGGGCTGCAGGTTGGCCACTCCTACCTTACGGCCATATTTTGTACATAGGATGGCTTCCACCAATAAAATTATCTGTCTTGAGTTTTCCCCAAGCCTTTGTTGTACTCCTGCTTTGTGTAGGAGTCCGTAAGTATCCACACTGAAAAGTACTGGTCTACAACATTTCAGGATAATCCTCTTCACCTTTTTGCCTTGTTTTTCCTTTTTTTCCATCTGAAAATTCTATACTTATTTGCTGTTATTATTATTGTATCATGTCACTTCCACCTTATTCTCAGTGTATCTTTTCCTTCCATCCTCCTTCCCTTCCACTCTAGAATGGTCGCATAAATCCTGATGAGATAGATTTAGAGAATGAACCATGGTATAAATTCTTTTCAGAGCTGGAGTTTGGACACCCGGTAAGTGAGGTTAGGTACTAACGCTTAAACTAGCTGTCAGGCAAATCTAATCCTGAAATGTTCATGACATGCATTATACAGACTACTTATGGTACATTAACTCCCTCTTATGTGCTGCTACAGTGCATTAACTTAGCTGAACACCTTACGGAAGACATAAAACAGCTTTGCCCGGTTATGTGATCTGAAAAGGATACCAGGCTTTCTTAGAAAAATAAATGTAATGGGATTTGAAAACAAAACATCTAACTACCTGTAATGGGAAACACATTCAAAGTTATCATAGGTCTACATCTGAACATGGTGGCACCCATTTTACCTCTAACATCAAACAGTGTAATACTTGATAAATTTAAGATCAAGCATAATTTGTATATTCACAAATAAGTTAAATTTAAATCTGAAATGATTTGCACAGTCGTGTGAAATATGCATAGCAATGATGCCATTAGTTTCACCTACAACAACTAACGGGTATTAAAATAAATTACATTCCTAATTTGCTTTTCAACTTAAAGCAGTGCTAAGTATGACATGGGGTTATATACACTTGAATACCCCACGCCACACTTGAAACCAGTATCTGAGGCCTACAGCCTTGTCCAAGGGTGGGCAAACTTTCATGACTACAACTCTTATCATGGTTGGGAATAATGGAATCTGTAGTCTTCCACAGCTAATTAAATATTTCCTAACTCATGGTCTAGTCTTTAATATGCTCTATGGAGTTACTATTCAGGTTTTGAGAAGTTCCCTGATGCCACTAGTACAAGAAATCTTGCTCTGTCTCTGAAGATATAGAGCAGTATTGTCTGTATACAGTGATATAAAAGAAAGAGTAGTTTCCAAACTGATGTGGTGGGTAAATTAACTTCAGTCTAATTTAAAGGGAAAGTAATGTTTCAAAATAAAAGCAGCTACAATTAATCTTAATTGTATTTGGGCCATAGAGAGTGTCAGAGTTGTAGTTCAAGAGTAATTGAATGATACAGTATCCCCCTCCTGCCCCTTTTACCAAGTGTAGGTCACCTCCCCTCAGACGTGGAATCTGGTCTTAAGACCAGACAGATCACAGCAAGGGACAATCTTCTTACTGTGAGAACAATGAAAACCCTGCCCCCCTTGACATGTTTTTCAGGTTTTTCCTTTATGCTAATTTAAGATTGTCCCTCTCTGCAAGCCATCTGGACATCACCTTTCTGTTCTGAGGTGAGCTGTGTTACATTAGTAAAAGGGGTGGTAGGGGGATACTTTATCGTTCAGTTACTCTTGAACTACAATTCTCTCAGTATTGAAATACCACTCTCTATGGCCCAAATACTATGAAGATTAATTGGAGCTGATTTCATTTTGAAACATTACTATCCCTTTAAGATTAGATATTTAGAATCTGCGAATAAAGGTATTTTTTTTTTACAAATGCAAGAGAATACATAATATTTGAATAACTAAAACCCATATTCCTTTAAAACATGAAAACATGTCAGTAGCATGTTGAAATATTTAACACTCTCACACACCTACTAGTAAGCTAATACAGGTTGCATAAAATGTTGTAACTGCATGGGACTTGCAGCAAAGTGCATATGATACAAGCTGCTATAGGTCTACACTAGAAATATATACTTTTCACCTTCACCTAGAGATCTCCAAAAAATACTGACCATCTTTTTGTTGGTATATTTGTGTCCATGTCTAATTCTTGCTGACTTGCAGGTAAAATGCTGTCTAGATGGAAACTCAACCAATACTTTAACTAAAATGTTACAATAAATCCACGGCAGATTTACCCTTTGGTTGCAAAGAGTACTGTAATCCATTAATACAATTCTAAACAGGGACTTTTTTTTTAATTTGGAGGAGGGGGAGGAGCAGTTAGGGCAATTGTCTTGGTCCTCCTGGATAAAAGAAGTCATGTACCACAAACCATAATCAGGCCCACAAAAAAACATGCTTAGTAAAAGTAATAGTGTAGGGTTTTACTGTATTACTAGAGGCGAGCCTCTTCTACTTCTGTTCTGCCCCTGAGCTCTCTCCATTGTAAAACCAGCCCAGCCAATAACAAAACACCATGTCTGAATGGAACAGGATCAGATAGGCCTAAAGGAAACCACACTGCATGACTGCTTATACATAATGGTGCTGGAGTATGTGGTGCTGGAGCATGGCTGCACAATAGATGTCTCATACTGAAGACCTGGAAGAAAACATTGTGGCAATTACAGCTTTGTACAGTGAAGCAGTTCTACTTTGTGTGGCTAGTGTGTTCTTTTATTTTATTGTGATCAGATGCCCAAATGATCTAATTATATGTAGGTAGTTTGGGTTGTAAATAAATATATAAATGCATATATAATAGTCAATATACCATGAATATAATTAAAAAGTATGTTAAATGTTATTTATTTGATTCTTTGTCATGCAGTCTGCTCACCTATTACATTTTATTTCATGTATTTGTATGATTATTTTATACCATAAGAGTGGGAGATATCTTTTGCTCCACCCACAATTGGTATTGGTAACACAGAACGGCATATCTAAATGGCATAAATGGCCCACTTGCTATTTTTTCACACTATTATTGGCATGGGAACATTATATAATTTACTAATTATAGTAGATGAGTGTTTCTGCACCATCTAGCCCAGATAAAGTTAATTGGAGATACGTGTATTTTTCTGGTGGTATTTGAGCAGAGGCTTTCTCTGCCCATAACCCTCCTTACAAAAACCTGGTCAGTGGGAGCCCTGAATGAGAGGGCTATAGGTCAAATGTATCTCTAACCCTGGAAAGAAATGTTCTGAAATACCATGAAGGACAACGTGAGTGAGATTGTCCACACTCATTTCACCTATCCTGGAATAAGCAAATATTTTACCCTTAGTGAATACCCCTCAAAATATAGCATTAACTAAGCAGCTTTCTTTATATTTGAATGAGATGTGCATTGCTTTATAAGTGAAATTTTCTAGAATACATGAGAAGATCACCAAAAAGATTCTATATTTTTTTAACCTCTTGGCTCACTTTGTAGTGTGTCAGAGATTTCTCTCACATCCAGGGTCTTAATGCAGCACCCTGAACTGTCGCTTTCCATTCATGGCACCGTGTCAGACTCCAGTCTGGGGTACTGAAGAACCTTCGGTAATCTCTTTGGGTATGCAAATGGGGCCAAAGGTAGAGGATACACAGAAGCATATTGCATTCTAGGCATCTGTTTAGGCGTTTATTCCTTCCTGAGTTCAGTCTGATTACACATCTGAAAAATAGTTCCTTTCAGGTAGGGCCTCGGAAACGGTGAGGTAACATGTAAACCTGTCATTTATATCACAAGCATTACCAGGGTAGAAGATACTTTCATTGCAAATGTTCATCCCAGTCTCCTTATCTGGGATTAGACCCTACCAAGGAGCAAAGATACGCTCCTCTTTCAGAATTCAGGTCTATGGATGTGTAAACTCCCATATTCTTGGATCGCTCTGACTGCATTACTTCTAATCACTCCTCAATGCTTTAGAAACTTGGCAACACTTCTGAAATAATCCAGCTTCCCTTTCAAGTTTACGCCATTTCTGCCCTGCATGCTTGAAATGGTTGGGGGTTTTCCCAGTTTTCCCCTGGAAATGAACTGAGCCCTGCACCTTTAGATATAACTATATGACACAACAAAATTCTTCCCAGCTATGCCCACCCAATATTATACATGCAGTCCCTGCAAGGCTGTGAGCAGGGCAACTGGAGCATGACCAGAGGAACTGAAAAAGACCAGGCTCCAGTGGTTCACAATCTTTTGTGGTCAGGTCACTCCTTGTAATCTAGGTATTTTTGGGTACCCCTAACATTTTATATGTTCTTTGTTAAGGGTGTTATGAAGGTCACAAATAAGCCTTATATTGTTATATCTCACAATTAGAATAAACATATTGTGCATAAGAATGCCCATAAATACACATTTAAAATTCAACATTCACATTTTTGTAAACATCTTTATAGAAAACAAGGGGGCACCCTAAGAACAGCATAGTGCCATGGCACCCTGATTGGGGAGTATTATTTAACCCCTTGAGTGCAACGCATTGCTTTTGCTAACCCTCTGACACTCAAAAGGGTTAAAGCAGCTTTATGAATGCATCTAGTCCAAAACATTTGCCAAAACAAATAAAAGCAATTTTAGAAATCACGTTGGGAAGCTGACATTTAAAGCTTAAATCTAAAACTGGAACCAAAGAGATGCTCAAGGGTGACATTAAATCCCCTAAAATATACCTGGAAACTTTCAAAATGAGTTGCCTCTTGCTTTTAGTCTTTAAGGATACACTAATATGCTTAAGGATTAAAGGGAAAGTGTTAAGTACTTTGGGAAACGTATATTCTGTAGGGCATTACCTGCTTAGTAAAATAATGTTACTCCTACTGTTGGGTGAGGTTTCATTCAATAGTTATTATCGATCAGTTGTGCATTTTTGATGCCGTGCTTCCATGGCCTACCATTTACTGTGGTACTGTTCTACAGCTGAGGGCTGTTTTTAGCGATAACAGCCTTCTATAGGTTGTTGTGACAACAGAAACATACTGAAATGGCAGGTTATTGATTCAAGTCTGAACTGTAATTACTTTTGAGTAAAGCAATTATAGAGTATCCTTGGTGTGCCTCATGGGAAAAGGTCTTACAATATATGTATGTTCCAAATTAATTGATGCTTTCTGTATAAGTATACCCATCATGAACACTCACATGAATCGGGTAGAATATCAGCAGTTCACTCAATATTTCTGTAAGCAGCATGTCTGTATTCCTCATGTCTCATGTCCCCAGGGTCTTGCTGCTGTTAGATAGTGCACAGTGTATGGACACATGCTACATTTGTTACATTATTAGAAGAAAAGACAAGATGATCTTCTTGACACGTTTAGTGGACCAACTAAACATCAAATGATAAATACTCTCCACTCACTTTCAATGCAATTTCTACACATGATCCCCATCATATTCATGTTACTACCATTTTCAGCTGGTTAGGATAATGGAAGTTGCTGGAGGTCCAAAGATTCACCACCTCAGACCTATTTGGACTTTTTTTTATCAATGTGTTATATTGCCCACTGATTCTTTTAAGTCCAAAAATTATATGGCAGCTCTTTATTGATAACACTTTTCAGCATTTTATATTTTTGTCAGACTTACACTTGTTCTGCTTGTCAGAATGGTATAAAGAGGGAAAAGTTGACTTTCACTGTACCAGAAATCACCTTCTTTTATTACTTTAGTGCTTTTTAATGTGTAACAGCACGTCAGAGTGTTTGTTTGAAGTAAGTTACTCACTAATAATTTCATTATTGGCTGTTTTTGGCACTTTAGGAAAAGCGAGTTTCATGTCAATAGTGTTGGCACAGCATTTTATGTGTGCGTTTGCTTCCCTCAGCACAGTTTAAGGCACAGACTTACGGTAATAAGACTGCTGTTGCACTAATAGGTTTTTTTATAGCAATTGCCAAACAGGTATTCCGCATCTTTGTGTCGTCCGCATGTCAACGTTTTATATTCCTTTTACTAACTTTACTAACAGCTCTTTCTAATTCCCAATAGTCACATCTTCACCTTTATATCTCTTTTTGGTATAATTATCCACCATTATTCCATTCACTAATATTTTGAACTATCCATCTGTCTTTTTATGTTCTGCTGTCGTGATTATCCTCCATTTCATCTCCTCACCTCTCCATTTTGTTCTGTGTTGCCACCAGCCTCCTAAAAAGCTATTGGATTATGTTCAAGAGAGTTCCCCTCGTGTGCATACTGAGGTAAATTAAATCTTATTATTTGCTTGCATGGTTTGAGTTCACAGAAGATAAAATAGAAAACACATAAGTAGTGCTTACTTGTGTTTATGGGAGATGTTTCGAAATTATATTAATGTTTAAACCCCCTGTTACCTGGCAAAATATTGCATTGCCATGGCCCATAGTGATGAACAGGTTAAGAAGTAAACTTTGTTGATTCACACAGGCACACTGATGACATCACATCTATAGCGTAATACAATAAAACCTTTTTCTGAAGCACAGTATGCATGCCACAAAGGGATTTTAGGATTTTCAATGATACCTCATTATTAGAGTACAAATTAGCACTAAAAGGTCACTGTTTCTGTTATTTTTGTATTTATTTTTGTCTAAACCTGACTGATTTAAATTAGATCCACTTTATAAACACTCTAGGCCTTAGTCCTCATGCTAAAGGTGCAGTTCTAGGACAAACAAAATCACAGTCCTTTTGAAATGAAAATTCTACACATTTCCATTGATTTAAATGTTTTTTTTTTTTTAACCTCTTGAGTATTAGAGACCCAATGCATTTCTTACGTGTTGAAACCTCCCTAGCATCCAAGGTGTTAAAATAACCTTTTAACCCTTTGAGTGCCAGAGGGGTTCTTTGCAAAGTATTATATACCTCTCTAGCATTCAGAGGGTTAAATCAATCTGGCTTTTCATCTCCCCTATGGTGCAGCTGGAACACTCCAGAACTGCACCTCTGTAACTTGATGATCTGCACTCTGAGTGTCAGAGACGTTTGCAGTGTATTGCCCCACAATGAGTTCTCTCTGGAACTCAGATTGTTAAAACTTTATTCCTGTAGCGTATACATACATACATCCTATATAATAATTTGCAAATGATGTTTGTTAGAAGCCATCATGCGCAGTAGAGACTGCCTGCGTCGCGGCTGATACGGAGTGCAGAGAGGACTACGGTCTCCGTATCAGCAGCGACGCGGGCAATCAGAACTGACTGCAGCGCCGCCAGTGTTGGCCCATGTACATGGGCTTTAAAACTAGTACATCATAATGTATGTGTTTCCAGTATTATCCAGCTTGTTACTGCAGTAATGGTAGTGGCAATCCAGTTGTTGATAGACTACGACATCTGTAATCTTCAGCCAGCCAGTGATCACTGTTGCTCTAGTGCAGTGGTTCTCAACCTTTTGTCATTCAAGGCACCCTAACACTGTCTGGAATTCCCAGGGCACCCTAACTTCTCAAAAGTTGTATAAGAGTGTGTAATGAAGAAGATATGTATAAGAGTAGTTTTACCTCCCAAATTCAGAATAACATAATGGGGCATAGCAAAGACTAGTTATATATTGGGGATAAATATAACAAAAAACTCCTATTGATTTAAATTGGGCATTTTAACACTTGAATGCTAAACAGGTCTCCAATGCAATGCTTTGGAGACATCTTAGCATTCAAGGGGTTAAAAGCCCAGTTTAAATAAACTGCAATTTTGGGAATTTGTATTTGCCCCCAGTGGTGCGGTTGGTGTCCAAATGTACCCCTCTGGCCTTCCAGAATATGGTAAGGTGGGAGAGTAAATTTGTGCACTGGATGGGCTCATCTGATGCCTCAATGTACACCTCTGGGGCATTATAAGGGCACTGGGCCTACTAATGTGCTTTTTAAGGGCAACAGTGGGGCACAGTTAATATCATTAATTGGCCATTTGAGTGAGAGGGACACAAAGGGCAACTAAAAGAAGAGGGGAGAATTAAAATGTAAAACTATTCACCCTACCAGTTTAACGCAGGATGCTTGCTGACTGTGGTCTTCTTGTAGCTGCAGCTGTTGAGCAGAAACAACACTGTCCCCCGATGCTGTGCAGGAATATGATATGCAATCACAGCTGTCCCGCCTCCATCCAACAGCCCAATCAGGATGCTCGTCCAGCAATGGGCTGTCTTCCTTGCTGGCTCCTACCCTACACAGTGCCTTGATGGATGCACTGTTGATTCAAAGCATCAGCGGTGCTTCAATATAAAATGCTGCACCCTAACTACATCTGCAATAGCGCAATGTAGTAAATTCTATAAATCCCATCCTAGAGGGTGTCTGCGGCATACCAAAGTGCTGTAGCACACCGGTTGAGAAACACTGCTCTAATGGCATCGTGGGTGCACTGTAGCTGGTGTCAGATGATTTATTCTTAACCCTATTTATGTTTAATTAATACTGTATAAAATGTTTGGCATTTTTAAAAGCAGGACACATGCCGATAGAAACTATGCACAGATCTTATTAGTAGGGGGTTTGAGGTTTAGAGGCAGAAATATATAACAAATTTACCAACCTGGTTATCTGTGAATAAATATTATGCTCTGTATTGGTTCGAAACAAACTTTCCAACTCCTGAAATGTGTGCTTATACTCTCTATCATACGGAATATTTAATCAGGTGCAAGACATTCCAAAGGGGCAGTGCCTCCTAGAAGGATAATATTTTCCTTAACCCTTTGAGTGTCAGAGAGGAATGTGCCCTCTGGCACTCAAATGGTTAATAAATACAGCATTGGCGAGCCTTTGCTTGATTTTTTTACTTGGTCTCACAAATCCTAAAAATGTATAGTTGATTTTTTTTAATATTTTTACCATTATCTGTATTTCTTTGAGGCCTCTAAATTCAGAAAGTTTCCTCATTCTTTCTTCCTTAAAATCTTTCTCTGATGGTCAGAAGCCAACAGGCTGAAGGACATTTGAAGGAGCATCATGAGCCAAGAGGGCTTGGTTGGAGTTAAACACTTAACAGAGAAGAACAAATTGAGAGTTGAATCTTTCATAGTTGCTGCAGCAACACAAGTGGGATAAATTGTTTAAAATGAATGTGAATAAGAAATTCAAGGACAAAAATAAATCACAGATCATATTTATTTTCTCACCTTAACTTACTTACCCTTTTAAAACAATAGGCCTTATGTACTGAAGGTAAGGTACATTTTTGCAGCAAACTAATTACACCACAGGAGAAAATATAACTTCCAACTGATTTAAATGAGACTTATAAGAGATTGTGGAGGCACAGAGTAGTGATGAATAGTAGTATGTGGTGGTAGTAAATGGAGAGAGTAAAAGAAGTGAAGAAGGAGATGGAGTCATAGAGGAAAGGGAGAAAATGTGCACAGTACACAGTAAAGTCCTTCTAAAATACCGACCAGGATAGCTGTTAGGTGCCCAAAACTAAACTAATGCATTATTAGTGCCCCATGGAGCCTAATTTCACAAATTATCTAGGGGACATTGGCACAGTGTCATGCCCCCGAGCCAATAACAAGTAAGGGTTTTTATCTAGAGCCCTGGATATGTAGCCCCAAAAATTGTAACTAGCAATGCCTTTGATACCACCCCATTAGTTTATTTGACTCTTTGGTCTTTGTCTAAATCTGTCATTGCCACCAATCCCAGTATATTTGTCTTCTATTTGAAACTTCCCAGATTCTGTACCTAGTTTCACATGAATTCATTTATTGCATGTTCACAATTTTCCCTCTCAAAAAAGTCACCAAAGAACCGATCATGTTTGACATCAGAACCCCTACTAGATATAACTAGGAACACTGACCCTTGTATGAATCATTTTAATGCTATAGGGGTGTCCATCTAGGTTTTTTGTGTCTCACTTCCCTTTCTATTATTTATATATGCCATTAACAAAGACTGATCCCTCAGAACAAATATCATCTGCTTGATCCATCTGTGTTGATGTGAGGACATCCAGTAAACCTAAAATTTTGGGTGAATCTGAGAAACAGGATGGTAGGTCTTCAACATTTGTTGCGATTCATCCTTGACCTCTCTGTCAATTAAAACAGTGTTTCTCAAGGCAGTTCACAGACCATTAACAGGTCAGATGTTTAGGATTTCCCTGCTTGAGCACAGGTGAGTCAGTCAGATGCTCAGTCATTTTAATTAACTTGCAAGTACTGAGTGATTGAATTGGTACTATCACAATAATGCAGTCAATGACTGGCATCAAATTGGGCCAGCCCTGGAGTGCAAAGATACATGTGTTAAAATAGTGTCAGTGTTGCCATGTTCTAAAGACATGTGGGAACAAGCCAGAAATATGAGAGTTGTAGTCCAGCAATGGTTATCAGGTACCCAAACATGCTTGATTGAGATAACATCAATGCTCCAGTTATCTGTAATGTCTACAAAGCAGAAGTTGTTATATTGTGTTCCCAACACAGACGTGCTTGTCATCTTTCATTGTTACAGTATTTTCAGTGTTGAATGCCTGTCCTCAAGCAATGTATACACAGAAATTAAGTTAGGATTATCTAACTTTAAAAATGTAGACTTGTAAATCACTTGTTTTTAAAAGGCAGTGTTGTGAAATACAAGTAAAGTCAACCAAACAAAGTAAACTTATCAACTGAGGAATTAGTATTTTTTTACTACAATTTACTATTAGATCATTGAAACATCACTAGATTCTTGCTCATATGGTGACTGTGCATTGGCAGTATGATCAATATGTTCAGTTACCCCAGGTGTTCTTTATGTTTGCCATGGACAGAGCGTGCTACAGCTTTTCAACTAATGATGTTCATTGGAGAATTGAAGTAGTGAAGGTCAGCACTGTGATCTGGGAGGTTGCAGTGGTAGGCTGCTGGGATAAGTAATTGAAATGATCACAATAGTCCAATCACTGTTTGACACATGTGGACACATAAGGACATCAGCCAAACAAGTATGGCTGACATCAAACTGAGCTAGTCCTAGAGTACACTGAACCAGCAATACAAAAGTGGCAGCCTGTTTCAATAGCCATTAGGATGAGACCTGAAGATTAAAACATTTAACTCTCTCCCATGCACATTAGTACTGGTTGTACTTTTTGATGCTTTTTAGAAGAGCAAATAAAGCCTGCATAAAATCTGTATATCTCATTTTCCAAAGGAAAAACAAAATATTACAGTGTTATATTTGTTTTTTTTCTGGATAATTGTCTTTCAATTCATTAGATTCTAGTGAGATATTAAATTTCTTAGCATCCCAGTGTTTATACAGTCTAGACCAAGAGTAACCAGTTCTGGTCCTCAAGAGCTACCGACAGTGCATGTTATCCGGATATCCCAGCTAAAGTATGGTGGACTAATTAGTGGCTCAGTCATTTTCATTTTTCTATCTGTGCCAAATCAGCGATTTCTTGAAAACATGCACTATTGGTAGCTCTTGAGGACCACCACTGGCTACCCTTGGTCTAGACCAAGGGTAGGCAACAGTTAGTGCTTCGGTTGTTGGTGACTACAACTTCCATCATCATCAGCCAGCTAGTTTTGGATGATTTTTTGGATGATTGGAGTTGGTCTCCATCAGCTGGGCAGCCAAAGGATCCCTGTCCTGATCTCTAGACCATGCATGATAACATTATAGGAATGCATAGCATAGTCTATAGCAGACACTTGTAGTTTCAGAGCATAGGAAAAATGGTCTAAAGAGAACCTATACATTCTATTAACTTAACTGAGTTTGACTTTTTCCCCTTTAACCACTCAGATGGTAGACAGGTCTCCAATGCATTGCATTCCAGGGGTTAAACAATCTAGACTATCCCAAATAATATTGTAGGAATGTATGGAATAATCTTAAACGTGTTTATAACCTTCAGTGTGTGTAATGATCCTTTACACATGTAAGCCTGAAACCTAAATCATACCGTAAATAAATCAACCTTTATTCCTCTCAGGCCAGACCACAGAACTGACTAATAATGAAATTGATTTTCACGCACACAGTGAGGCTGATTTACTAACAAGAACTGGAGCTATTCTGGAGGATACTAACTTTACCATACAAAAATATTCCAATTACTTTAGATTGGAACTTAACTGTTAAATGCTTGACAGGTCTCCAACAATTGCTTTGCAATGCATTGGAGTCCCATTCAATGGGTCGAAAGCAAATTTCAAATCAGTTGCAGTTTGGGGGATTTTTAGTTGTCCTCTATGGTCGCGTTGGTCTTGCCAGAATTACTTTCGTTTTTATTAGTACATCAGCTTCACTGAATCTGGTATACCAGGAGGAATTGCACCATAGGGGAAATTTAGACTGTAGAATGCTA
Source organism: Rhinophrynus dorsalis (assembly GCA_037306005.1). Lineage (NCBI taxonomy): Eukaryota > Metazoa > Chordata > Amphibia > Anura > Rhinophrynidae > Rhinophrynus > Rhinophrynus dorsalis. The sequence continues at coordinate 113,626,081 of CM074718.1, forward strand.
AAGAGATCTCTATCACGTAATGCATCTATGTGCTGGAAACCTTTCTAGCACTTAGTGCCTTCAAAGCCTCCTGGTTGGACTTTGTTTACCTCCTACAGTGCAGTTTTTTGCCCCATAATTGTTCCAGTTCTTATTAGTACACCAACCTACCATTATAGTGATTTGTCATTTTTCCTTTAACTTTCTTTTGATTTACACAAAAAAGGGCACATCTGCTAGTACTGCAGTGTACCAATCCCATTGTATCAAACAACCTTGCATTTTACTCTGTTTTGCATATGCGAGATCTCATTTGTTACGCTGAGGAAACCGGATGCTCATTTTAGAAATTGAGTAGAATAGCGTGATTGTTCTATGCTAGTCTTCAATTAAAATCACTACCAGCTACACCTCTAAAATCAAGGAAAAAATAGAAAAACTAGTGCACACTTGAAATATTATGCTTCAAAAGGGGCAACAGTATTTAAGAGGAAAAGGTGCTCACAAGGTAATTATTGTCATAGACTCAAAAGGAAAAAAGTAACCCTGCATATCAAGCACTCATATATACCCCAAATCTCCCCTCCCCCTAATTGGATCACAAAAACAGGGAAAAGGGTACTAATTAAAAAACAAAAGTTTACTGAATCAATATTATAAAATTGGCAAATTAAAAATGAATAGCAACTGTGTGTTTGACTGGATCTCATGAATCCTATCTTCAAAAGGCTAAATCTAGTACTTGAAATAAACAGAGACTCACTGTTGTATAATTAGAAACCTATTAATTCCGATGCCTCTATATTGGGGTATTTGGAGATGGTTTCTAAAAAGAGAAAGTTGAATTATCTCATATGCCATTCTGACATATGATCAAAGAATGTGTTTTGTAACCCTTAAATTCTTACAGATTCTCATATCTGAAAATTGGAGCCTATAACTACTATATAGGACTCAATCTGCCCAAACTTTAGGGTGATTTGACTCTGTATAAATGCCACTAAGAAGATAAGGATAGATATATACAATAAGGCTTAATTATGGGACATAAAATGCACATTTTTAAGCCTCTTAGCTCTAATAAAGACAATATGTCATCGCATAGAGCCGACTTCAAAATAACATACGTAGCAAGATCCTAAATTGCCTTGCAATAAAAATAGTATTGTAGAGCCCAGTGTGAATAAGCGGACAAACCAACTAACGTCTAATAGCTGAGATAATGTAGCATAAATGCGATACAATGTATGTACACACAGTATCTATTTACAGAAAGATAGTCACAAAACCACTACATCTAAAATCGGTGTATCAAATATGAAGTCAGTTCTGTAGTGGTGGCTCACATCTGATCATAAAGTAGTGAGCAGACGGAGCTAAACTGCACCAAATAGATAAAATGATTATAAAATCAAATAGTATGTTACAAATTATTGAATGATTAAACATTAAATTAAAGGTGGAGAATATGCCAATTCTGGAAAAAAAATAATAAGGTAAAACTGTACAAAATGCTGGGAGATGTTTATTGAAAGTTGATGAAATAACAACAGTGCCTCTTGGCTCCAAAACCTAACCATCTCTCAGCACTGGACGTACCCTTGTTTTATTTTTTGATAATTGGGGTACACTACCCCCAATGAATTAAATTAAGAATCCATATGCCCTGCATATATTTTGCATTATTATTCCCCTTACCCCAAGGGTAGTCAATCTTTGGACCTCCATCTACTGGGGAAGTTCAGCTCCCATCATCCTCAGAGAGACTCTGTTCAGGCACCTTGTCGGTTATGCACTAAGCAGTGATAAAGTGGAGATGACTTCTCCAGTGATATAACTTCTCTAGTTCCTGTGCTATTCTATAGAGCCAGTGCACTAAGATCTCCAAAGCTGAAGAAATGTTAGTGCATAGGTTCCACAGAATAACAAAATGGAGAAGTGATATCACTGGAGAAGTCATCTCCACTTTATCACCTCTCTATCACGCTTTACTGCATCTCCTCCTATGTTTTGCAGAGCTTATTGGTGAGAAAATGGTCAAAACAATAGAAGATGTTCCTATTTTATTTGTACGTACATGAATACATGTTGAGGTATTTCCTTTTCTTTAATTCCATGTACTTGACTAAAAGGGCTATTCCACTTCACTTCTCCCTTCCACTTCACACAGTAAGTGCCATCTACTGCAGTCAGTAAAATATTTGCAAATGTATCTGCAAAGGACTTTGATGAGAACTTTTTCTGCATGTGTTGCTTTATTTGCCTGTGCAGACTTTTCTGGTAAATACAGCACAACACTTGAATTATATTTGCAGAAATAGTTAATTTGTAGACTATAGACTGCGGCGGGTAGAAGGTGATCACATTACTGAAATCCCTACATACGTCAGGCATACCATACATTTCAGGGACTTTCAGCCCTTCTGAAACACGTAGTTACTTCCTGCAGCATGGAATGCTTTTGCCCTGCATGCTTCCTCCAGGGAGTTTCATCCCTTAAAGGGATAGTAATGTTTCATAATAAAAGCAGCTCTAATTAATCATCATAGTATTTGGACTTTGGAGAGTGTTATTTCAATTCTGTCAGAGTTCTAGTTCCAGAGTAATTCAATGACAAAGTGTCCCCCTCCCGCCCCTTTTACTGATGTCACACTCTTCAGCCAGAGAAGAAGGGAGGTGCCCAGGTAGACTGCAGAGAAGGACAATCTTCAATTAAGATAAGGGAAAAACCTGAAAAGCTTGTCAAGGGGGGCAGGGATTTCATTGTTCTCATAGGAATAAGAGTGTCCCCTTCTGTTATCTGTCCAGTCTATGGACTGCATTCCACATCTGAGAAGAGATTTTTTTACAGTAGGTAAAAGGGGCAGGAGGTGGAAACTTTGCTTGTGAATATCTCATAAACCATAAAGGTTTGAGAGATGAGACTTATATCATTCTTCATGTTTTTTTAATGCCTACAAAATAAAATAAAGTTAAAATGAAGTATTACTATCCCTTTAAGTATGAAGCACATACATGAATACCATGTGCAGCATGGAATGTTTCGCCCCACGTTTCAGGCAATGCATTCCCAGCAGGGACTTTCACCCCTTCACTCTTTACCTCCATGGGACTTAACCCTTGCAATAACGCACAAAATCGCAATGCGTTTTTTACAAATCCTCTGACACCCTTCAAAAATCAGTTTCAGTAACATTTGTAAACCTACAAAAGTCATATTTGACTTTCACCACATACCCTACCTGTCACCCCTTTTACAATAATTGTATGTGCTTTTGTACATAGAAAATACCTTTCAGACCGCCAATATTCATCAAACCACAGCGACACTGCCCCATAACTCTGTCACCTTTGACTGCCCTCAATCTCATGAACATCAGCTGTGCTCTTTCCCTGCAATCTGTCTGAACCTATTCGTTAACTGAGACTCTTGCAAGGCATGGTAAGGCCTTTTGATTTGTAATACATAGGTTTATGTTTATAAAGGGACTAAAATATCAGAAGCACCAAGAATATTTCATTATAAAAAAATAAAAAAAACATAAAAAACACAAAGGCAATGTCTTGTTCCATTTTGATAGTATGATTATATAATATCTGTGAAACTAAGGTAATGATACCTTCTTTTTTATGAAAATGTAATTCTGCAGTACTGCATAGAAACCAAAGCAGCCCTGCAGTATGTGTTTTTCATAAGTGGCCTGCAATACAATGGAGATGAAGTGACATTAAGTAAAACTAAAATAAGATTGGTAAAATAAAATATTAATGTTCCTTGAAATGCTTATTCTACAAGTTAAATGTATATGTCATGAAAAATCCAACAAACTAAGAGCGTCACCATTTACTTGCAGAGGTTAATGTAACAAACACATCCGTAGCTTTTACTAAAGGTAAGGAATAATCGGCTCAGAATCCTGATGAAGGTTTTTATAGATTCAGTGGATTCAGTTGACTATATCTGAAGGCTGCCTAATGCAAACCTTGGCTTCTAGCTCAGTTTATATAAAGATTAATGGACCCCGGGGGAAAACTGAGCTAAGTAACACTAGCTTTGCAACAGAGGACTGTGTGTTAACAGTGTTTTATTTATTTATTTCTTGAATTTGAATTCTGTAATTAACTGTAACATTACATCCAACTGTATTTGTGGTTATATACTTTATTTTATAAGATTTGTCTATATTTGCATTGTATCTTGGTTTTAACCCTTGCAATGTCAGAGGGATATTTTGTGCAACCCTCCGGTATTCAAAGTGTTAAATTACCACTCAAGTACACGTGTTTTTTTGTTTGCTTTTTTTTTTTTTTCAAAATTTAGCACCTTGATTTTTAGAAATGTTTAACCCATTGAATGCCAATGATATATATCCAGTGAACTGCTTTGCAATGTGTGCAGATGTTTTTAACCCCCATGGAGTTAAGGGATCAGATTTCCCTTGTTTTTTGTATTTGATAATCTCAAAGACTAGAAAACATTGAGAATGATTTAGAAATATCCAGACATATATCAGCATGCCCCCACCTATTATACATACATAACTCCCAAGTGTCCTTCTTTAGGACCCAAATCCCTCTGTCCCTCTTTCCCACCCTGATGTCCCTCTTTTTAGGAGATCAGATTGCATGGTGTGTGTATAAGTGTATGATAAAAATGTCAGTATATGTGTTTATACATTATTCTGTGTAAATAAAATACTTAGATCTTGTAATAAGTCATTTATTTTGTTAAACAAGGAGGTATCAATAGGTCATGAAATAGCCTAAAAATTCTCGGTAACGTCCCACCCACCAGCCACGCCCAACAATACCCCCTAAAACAAAAGTGTCCCTCTTTGGCAATTTGAAATGTTGGGAGGTGTGTACATATACTTATTTTTCCATATAGTAATCATTTTGTCTGTTTTGTTTTTCAGACTTCTTTATACCAGCCTTCGATAGAGAAAGTCATTGAGAGACCATCCAGGTAACAAGACATATTTGTTTAAAAAAAACATACAAAAAACATTCAAATCAAAATATATCTTAGTATAGACATGGGCCATAAGACATTTCAGTTATGCCCAGCATTCAAGCATGGAACTCCTGTTAGATAGGGCAGGCAGCTGCCTAGAGGGCATTGTTGGGAAGGGACACATCATACCTGTGATTAATAAAAATCTCTGACTAATTTATTAATTATATAGACAGAACAATGAGCAGGGTCTCTGTTTTCCAATGCAATGTCACCTGTGTACTTATGAGGAAATTGGCCACATGCAAGAACTAAACTCAATTAACCCTTTGAATGCCAGAGAGGTATCTGATGCATTGAAAGAGTTAACATCTGCTGTATGTATGTTATTACACACATAGATTGGGCCATGGCAGAGTATTTTTTACACATATTGGCCAGGAATGTATCTCGTTTGTAATTAATGGCAGATTTGTGCATGAATGGATACTTTTACATGCATAAGTCTTACTTTATACTTGCACTTAAAGCAATAGTAACATTGTTTTATGGGGAAAAACATATATTGCACAACTTTTTTTGTGGAGTAATACAAGGGCTGAGAGAAGGTTCATTCAATGTTTTAGGCCTCACAGAGCCTTTCATCAGCCCCCTCTCATGCTACCTCTCTGGCTTCAAAGAGGTTAAAAAAGACTACAAAAATGCAGTACTCACCAAAAACTGAAATTCACAATAGGAAAGCCATAATTATATGTACACCGCTTTTGTCATTAAAAGTTTAATATCAATTTACTCCCTTGGATGCTGGTAATGCAATGTATGGATACATTTCTAGCATCTAAGGTGTTAAAAACAAATATTGTACCCTTTAAATCCAAAAGAAAAGCCTAAGATGTATCAAACTCCTAGCTTTGCAGGGTCTCTTTTCCCATAAGTATATGATTGTATCTAATAACACTGAAAATTGTTATGTCTTCAGACAATGATTACGTCTCCTACAGATGCTCACTACAACAGATACAATGAAGGGAGGTTATCTTGAGTCAGCTGTTTTTATCTTTGATTCCTCTGTACATGGAATTAAAAAAAAAAACAAAAAAAAAAACATGAACACTTTAAATTCATTATGCAGAAAGGTGTTGCAGCTCAGGAGATCTTTCCAGTTGCCAAAGCACTTACATTTTTATGTGCCTTTAAAATAAAAAGCTGACTGTCAATATTATTCATTAGGAAACTGCAATGCAGTGCAATGCAATCCAGTTCCACTGCAGACATATTGATTTGTGGCACTGAGAGGCTTGTTTGGTAAACATCAGGAATAGGAAAACCGTATCATCCTCCTAATGCCCTTGACTAATGCATACAGTATACATGAAAGTTATGTGAAAGATAATAACATATTGTATATTGTATAAAATATATATGTATATACTAGCAAAAGGGGCACGGGGTTGCCCTGGGCATTGTCATGTGACTTTTTCATTCTTTGCTTATGTTTGTTAAGTTGTTTGAGTGCTTTAGGGATATTCAACACATTGACAATGTTTGCCTACATTTGCAGTAGGGAAAGGGTTGGGTTTCACAGTGAAACACATATCCATGCAGTGGAATATGCTAGATTCTTCTTTGGCGTGCAAGAAACCAAACACATTGGCCATTTTCTTTCTTTTCTTTTCAATGCCAAAGATGTATCCAACACATTCCACTGCATGGATGCCTGTTTGCCTCTCAAACCGTGAACCATTTCACTGCCGCAAACATAGAGAAAGCATTGTCAAGCAATGCTTTAAATCCCCATGAAGCACTGACCACAGGCAACACCATGCCCCTTTAGCAGTATATATAATCACATAGAGACAGACGCATAATCTCACAAACATACAAATACACATATAATCATGCACACATATATAATCATATTTAGACATACACACACACACACACGAACATATACACATTGTCATATAGCCACACTCACATTTAGTCATTTACAAACACATAGACATACACACATAGACACGCATACAGTCTTGCATTCCTAACTGTTACATGCAGACACAGTTACACAAACATAAACACACAGTTTGTACGTACAGGCTGTTACACACACACACTGTGTATACCGATTTTCTTGGCTGATGTGGGTGTGTGGTATAACAAATAAGATACACTTCTTCTTTATTGTGTTGGGATTGTAACACAATCAGTAGTAACAGACAGATTTACATTGTGTAGTGGTTTCCAGACTAACTACTTTAAGTTAATGTTTTGTATTCATTTTTGAATGTAAATACAACTTAATACCTTTTGTATGTGTGCGTGTGATGACACCTATATTGCAGCAGTTTTAAATAATATAACCGTTTATATCATTGTCCCTATCTGTCAATGGATCCAAAAAGTGGAACACACTAACTAGATATGTATAAGGAGGTACAGTGTAGAGGAAATGGGTCCGATTTCACCCCTGGACTATGAGCGTTGATGCTCAACATGATTAAATGCAGGGATGGATTTTACATTGGGCAGAGTAGACAGTGCCAGGTTTTGAGGGGCACCTCAACTCTGATGGTCACATTCTGAATTGTGGGAGTGGCAGTGCAATCCCAGTGCCCATGTCATACCTCCCAAGTGTCCCTCTTTAGGATGGACAGTCCCTCTTTGAGACCCAAATCCCAATGTCCCTCTTTTCTACCCCAATGTCCCTCTTTGTAAGAGATCAGACTATATGGTGTGTGTGTATATAAGTGTATCATATTGCTCCACAGCACTGAAAGTCACATAAATGTTTAGGTAATTTTCAGTGTATGTGTTTGTAAATTAATCTGTGGAAATGAAATGCTTTGGTACTGTTCTAAATCATTTATTATGTGAAATAAATTGCTGTCAATAAGTCACAAAGTAACCTAAACATTCTCTGTAATGCCCCCGTCTACCAGCCACATCCCCCAGAAACACGCCCTTAAACAAAAGTGTTCCTCTTTGACCGTTTGAAATGTTAGGAGCTGTGCCATGCGCAGGGCACCAGCTTCTGGTTTATGGCAACAGTCCTCAAGTGCTGCTAACAGTGCATGCTGTCTAGGTATATCTGCACAGTAACATAGCTGACTAGGCTTATAAAGGACGTGCCCATCAAGTACAGTTCATGGCAAATCATACCCGTTGATCCAGAGGCAGGCAAACAAAAACCAAAACATTGAGGCCATGGAGACCTCTCCAGCATTCAAGGGGTTTAAAAGGTATTTTCAAGTGCATGGGAATTCAGAAATTTTATTTGTCCCCCCAGTGCAGTTGGTTTACTCCAGAGTAACATATGGGCCTAGGAGCCTTACACAGAAGACAAAAGAAGGGCAATCCTGGGGCATACCAAGTGCACTGTAAGAGACAAGTAAACATTCCTAAATAATGCCAGAGTGGTCTTAGAGGCCTCTCTAGCTTTCAGTGGGTAAAGACCCATTTAAATCAATAGGAATTTATATGCGCCCCTTCCCCCCCCCCCCAATCATGGTAGCTGGTTTGCTCCAAGATTGTTCACTAAGGGCTGGGCCTAAAGAGCAGTTCTGGGGGAACCAACCGCACCATAGGGGACAAATAAACTGTTTCCATTGATTTAAATAGGGCTTTCCACCCAATTAATGCCACTAAGGTCTCCATCTCATTGCTCTGCAATCCCTAGCATTCAGGGGGTTAAAAGCCCCTTTTAACTGAATTGGGCTTCTCATTTATCCCTGATATGAAGTTAGTTTGCCCAAGAATTGCAGCTTGTTGTCTTCCTGAATACAACACTAAGTGCCGTATGCATATGGAGCAATTATAGGGAAAACCAAGGGCACCACAGGGAAATAATACAGTTTCCATAGATTTCAAATGTTTTTTTAACCGCTTGAATGGTAGTAGGCACCCAATGGGTGGAACAATCTATACCTCTGTGTGCAAACAGAATGCGTTGGATACCTCTCTGTCACTCAAATGGCTAAGAGAAAAGAGGACACGAGCTCTGAGGGAAAGTAAAGAATATGTGATATTTACTTTGTCTCAGAGATGAAAATATTGAACATGTGCTGTAGTAGAGGCAACTCACGCCTACACACACACGCAACCCTACACACCCCCTACACACACCCCTACACACACCTGTACACATGCCTGCACACACATCTACACAAACACACATGTACACATGCCTGCACACACACCTACACACCTGCACACATGCCTGCACACACACCTACACAAACTCACACACACACACCTACACAAACACACACACACACACCTGCACACACACCTATACATACACACACACACCTGCACACACGCCTACACACACACACCTGCACACATGCCTGCACACACACCTACACAAACACACACACACCTGCACACATGCCTACACACACACACCTACACAAACTCACACACACACACACCTGCACACATGCCACACACACACACCTACACAAACACACACACCTACACACACACACCTGCACACACACCTACACAAACACACACACACCTACACAAACACTGTACCAGAGACCAGACTGGGGGTTACAGGAGAAGCTTCTGATCAGTACATGCATCCTGCTGTCTACCACCCACCTCTTCCATAGGCTAAGATCCAATTTCCATTAATCCGAGATACACGTGGAAACTGGTGAATTTTTTTTTTTAATCCAAACTCCAAATTCTAATAAATTATCAAAATGGATAGTAACACTTAATATAAAAACATATCTATATTACAGGGTTTTTCCATCTGAGTACAACATTGGTTCTCCCACAGCTGAGATATGTTTTATTGCAAATCAAACTTGCATTTATTGGTGTAGTACCTCCATGAAATGTTATGGTGGGTCTGTTGTGACAGTAGTGACCAAAAGCATCCATAGGTTAGTGAGGCAACTGCAACTCAAACTTGCAATACCGTCATGGCCTGAAATTTTGAGTGGCACTGTTGCTACCGGCTCCTATGGAGGCTTCTGGTCAGTGGACCATAGCTGTCCATAGATACCACAATGCAGTTTCAGGTCATGGGGGAACTGCTCACAGAAAATGCAAGTTTAATTTGCAGTAATAGACATTATTACCCTTCAGTGCTGGGAGGAGGTTTTCATAATGTGTTATTCGCCCCTATGGCCCTTGAGGAGGCTGATTTAAAGGAATAGTAATGTCTGTATTAAAGTGCAGCTCGAGTCTGCTATGTACTTTTATAAAACATACTGCTATGTTTAATTACTTATAGTTCTGTAGTTAAAAAGATTTTCAAGCTGAAAGGAACCTCCATCTGACCTCCTCCCCTTAGATCTGCAATCCGGTCTGGCACCGTATGGATGCAGCGAGGGACAATTTTCACACAGTAAGTATAAGGAAACCTTGCCCCCCCATGACGGAGGACGGGATTTTCCTTTTGCTTACTGAAGATTGTCCCTCACCGCTCTCCATCCAGACCGGACTGAGAGAATCAGTGACACGGCCAGAAGGGGCGGGAGGGGGATCCTTTTAGCTTGAATATCTTTTGAACTAGAGAACTGTAAGTAATTAAACATAGCGATACCTGTTATAAAAAAACACATAGAAGACCTGGAGCTGCACTTTAATATAGACATGACTATTCCTTTAATCAAAACTAGAGCAATTTTGGGACAAACCATCTACACCTGGGAGAGGGGGCAGGTGGTCTCATCTTTCCAATTATTTAAATGGGGTTTAACCCCTTTGAATCCTAGAAGTCTCCAATATGTCAGCCTCCGTGAACAGGTAGAAGCACATGTTCTAAGTAAAAATGGTGCAGTTCTGGAGCATGCAAGGGCTTAAATCACAGATTAAATCAATGGGAATGTTTAATTGTTCCCTGAGGTACAGTTGGTCCGTGGTAGAATTGTTCCAGTTCTTTTTAAATCTGCCTCAGGGTTAAGCATTGACGATAGGTATCCAAACTTAATTTAACATTGTATTTCTTATTCACTTTAAGTTCAGCAAGTGACTACAGGAAAAGGAGGAAGTCAGAGCCCAGTGTGGTCCATCAGAGGGCACACAGTGACCAGAATTCTAACAGGACCAGCCTGAGCCGGGCAGATCATACACAAGGCACAAACAACACCCTGAGGAAACCTTACATTAACTCTTCTCCTTCTTCTCCCTCCCGAGCAAAAGGTAAGACATATGCTCAGAAATCTACAGTAGACGGGGGAAGGATTTCATTTAAGATGTCTGCACTATCTGACTGAACCAGAGAACCTGGTCTGTTCTCTATTGAAAAAATGCAACACTGCCATCTACTGGTACTTCTGTATGACAACATTTCTATTTTACTTTTTAGGGGAATTGTGACTCAGTAAAAAAGTAACATTATTATTATTATTCGTTTATAAAGCACCAGCATACTCCACAGGGCTGTACAATTGGGGTTCTTAATGCATCTAATCCTCTGAGTGCCAGAGCAAAACAATGCGTTGGGCACATTTTAAGTTCTGGCACTCAGATGGTTAGCTGAAAGGATTGCCTAGGCATATGTCTTTCAAGAAAAATCAGGTATATCTGTATATTTGTACTCTATTGCTAGTCCATTTCAGTTTATACTCTGATAATCACCAAATTAATCATTGAACCCTGATGTTTTCTGTGAGGAGGTGTGTACTAACGACAGGCTTTAACATAGATCATCGTATATAATTCACTAAGGTTTGTCAGAAGCCGTCATGCGCAGTAGAGATGGCTGCGCGCGCATTAATCATGCACAGTACAGACTGCCCGCACCCGGACTCACACAGAGAGAACTCCGACCTGAATTTGGAGCGATTCGCTCCATATCAGCCGTGGGGAGGCCACTCTCTACTGCTCATGCCTACAGAGGTGGAACTGTGGCCTGTGTAAACAGGCCTTTCAACTTGTTTTATAATAAGCTGCCATTGTAGACCTTTATCCCTTGTCACAACAGAATGTGTATGCTAACGGAACACTTAACCCCTTGGATACTAGGTTCACAATGCATTGAAGACATCTCTAGTATCCAGGGGGATTAGATTTAATTAGACAATCCAAAAAAAAAAAAAATAATAATTTACCTGTGACTTCTCACTGGGTTTATTAATCCTTTAATCCTTTGGGTGCCAGAGAGGTATCCATCGCATTGCAACACAATGCGTTGGGTACCTCTGCAGCACTCAAGAGAGAAGCACACCTCTGTGAGTGGTTAAGCACGCATAACACCTATAAATACTTATTACTAACACTGCTACTACTGCTGAGGTAATGAAAACACTTCACTGTATATAACATTGCACTAGTAAAGAGTTAGGCAACCTTTGGCCCTCCAGCCATTGGAGACTACAATTCCCATCATCCCCAGCCACCCATTGGCTGGTTTTGAATGATGGAAGGTGTAGTCTCCAAAAGCTGGAGAGCCAAAGATTGTCTAACCCTTTTCTAATGCAATGTAACATACAGTGAAGCATTTTCATAATATATTTGGATACAGAGAGGCTGATATATTAAGTACAATGTGGAGCAATTCTGGGGCTAAACTAACTGCATCATAGGAAGCATCTAATATTTCCATTGATTTAACCCTTTGAGTACCAGGGGGGTTCGCAATGCATGGCAAATCAATATGTTGTTCACCCCTTTGGCACTCAAAGGGTTGTACTAATCAGTGACTGATCCATTAACTCTTTTAGTGTCAGAGGTGTATCCAATGCATTGCGTTGGATATCACTCTGGCAATCAAAGGGTTAAATTATACACCTGTACTCAGCCAGTGAAATCCAGAAAGTCTGCACTGTTGGGGTTCTTAATGACAGTGGATAAGAAACTGTTCCGTAGACAGTATTTATATGAGGAAGACTCAGACTTTCTGGTGTTCACATCAATACTTTAAGATAAGATATTCAATAATGTTTTTATATTTTTTGGCCTAGAGATAAGAATTATAAATAGAAGCAAATAAAACCACAGTCATGAAACAGAACGTGACATGCACTGGCAACTAAAAGTATTACTATTACTATTTTTAAATGGATAGTATTGTTTCACCAAAAAAAAAGCAGCTCCAATTAATCTTCAAAGTATTTGGGCTGTGGATAGTGTTATTTCAATACTGTCCGAGTTGTAGTTCAATAGTAAGTGAATGATAAAGTATCCCCCTCCCACCTCTTTTACTGATGTAACACTGCTCACCTCAGAGCAGCAAGACTGTCTGGATGGATCTCAGAGAGGGACAATCTTCAGTGGGCATAAGGAAAAACCTGAAAAACCTGTCAAGGTGGGAGCAGGGTTTTCATTGTTCTCACAGTAAGAAGATTGTCCCTTGCTGTGAGCTGTCTGGTCTTAAGACCATATTCCACATCTGAGGGGAGGTGGCTTACACTAGGTAAAAGAGGTGGGAGGGGATACTTTATCATTCAATTACTCTTGAACTACAACTCTGAAATAATATTCCCCATGGGCCAAATACTATGAAGATTAATAGGAGCTGCTTTTTTTTGTTAAACATTACTATCACTTTAAATGGGACTCATACTCTAGGAATAAGTGACTTAAGTTTTTCACCATATTACTTTACCTAGATTGTTGTCTTTCATACAGAATCTATCGCTATATCTATCTTTCTATCTATATATCACATTATATCTGGTTTCCTGTGTACAGTGATCTCTGTTCAAGCCATTATACCTCCTCACAGAAAACAATGGGCTTCAGGAATGGATTGAAATGGCTCTTTCACGTGAGTTACAGTGACAGAGCTATAGCAGCCCTCTGCTACAGGTCTCTTGCCCTTGTCCTTTCACTTAATTTCACCTGTATTCCACTGCTACTCAGAATACAGGAGGTGAGTGTATCATGGCCTCTGGGCCCTTTAGCATCTAAGGAGTTAATCCTAATAAATCTATACATTATGCTTACCTTACCCCTGAAAAGAAGACCACTGGTCATTGTACTGCTCTTATATATATATACAGGGGCGGATTGTAGGGGAATACCAGCCCGGGCATTTATTTTAAAGCAGCCCACTAGCTGCACCAACGTCCCTATCGACGCCCCCTTGTGGTCCCTGTGCGGCATCGAAGGCTGTCACAGAGAGTGTCTGTGTCGGTGGCAACACAGACCTCTCTTTCAAAATATCATGGGATGGTGAGGTGAGATCCTCTGATCTTGCCCACCAGCCCATGATCTAGCGGCCCACCGGGGGATGCCCGATACCCCGATAGGACAATCCGCCCATGTGTGTGTATATATATATATATATATATATATATATATATATATATATATATATATATATATATATATATATATATTGTGTGAAAAGAACCCTCTGTATGACCCAGTAGTTATTGGCATATGTAGATATATATTATCGGTATTAGACCTGAATTAATTAACCCTTTGAGTCCCAGAGGGGTACGGCATACCTCCCAAGTGTCCCTCTTTCCCACCGTAATGTCCCTCTTTTTAGGAGATCAGACTGCGTTATGTGTATATAAGTGTATCACATTGCTCTATAGCAATAACACTCACATTATTGTTTCTTTAAACGTCAGTATATGTGTGTATAAATTAGTGTGCTTAATTAAAATACTTTGGTCTTGTTATAAGTCATTTATTAGGTAACACAAGGAGATGTCAATTGGTCATGAAACAGCCTAAAAATTCTTGTTAATGCCCCGCCCATCGGCCACACCCCCAGGAACACCCCTAAAACACAACTGTCCCTCTTTGGCAATTTGAAATGTTGGGAGGTATGGTACGGAATGCATTGCAATGCAAAGCATTCTGTACCCTTCTGGCATTCAAAGGGTTAAAGGGCAAGCAAGACAGCATATCCAGTTCACTGGTGTTTGCCTGCAATAACTGACTTATATCTTTGGAAATTTATCAATGAATGGCCATATTTCCATGCCTAGAGTATTCAAAAGCATGGAAATAATGAGAACCTGTTGGCATAAATGAAGCCATAATCATGGTTCTTGTGCATACAGTATATAGGCAATCTGCCACCTGAATCTTGTGGGAAGAAATGACAGACTGACTTAGCTGGTTGATAAATGAGCATGCACAATTATTTCCTTCCACAGTTTAACCATTCTCCCCTTTAATGAATTTCAGTTTTATTGGGCTAAATGGCTAGCACAGGGGTTGGCACTGGCTCTCCAGCTGCTGGAGACAACTGCTCCCATCACCACCGTTGGCTGGTAGAGGATGGTAAGAGTTGAAATACTCAACAGCTAGAGAGCCGACTATTGCCTACTAGTTTTAAAGCCCCTGTACACGGGCAACACTGGCGGCGCTGCAGTCATACGTAGTACTGACTGTCTGCACAGCGGCTGATATGGAGCTGGGCGCTCCAAATTCAGACAGTAGTCCTCTCTGCGCACCTTTCTGGGACCAAACGGTCACTTCAGGAAGGTGTGCAAAGAGGACTCCGGTCTGAATTCGGAGCGCCCGCTCCATATCAGCCGCAGCATGGGTAGTCTGTACTGCGCATGACTGCAGCGCGTGCAGCCGTCTCTACTGAGCATGACGGCTTCTAACAATCATCCTTATCGAATTATAATATAGGATAGTCTAGCGACATACTAAACTTTGTTCATACAATTGTTTACATAGCTTTTATTACTAAGTTGTGACAAATCACACATTGCTAATTTGAATTAACCCTGTTGAATTGAATGCTTTGACTTTTCTCTTTTCAATCTGTTACTAATTTCTTTTCTGTCTCTCTGTGTTAACTTCTGAAAATGTCTCTCTCTTATCATGCTGCTCTGTGGATTATAAAGGTGGGGATGTTAGCAGAATGTATCCACCCCTGTTTACTTATTCTGTTCACAATCCAAATGCCTCAAGTCAGTTAGATTACTGTAGGGGCTATAGTTACCATTTAGCTGTGCCTGATGATACAACAAGGTCCATCAGCTTTAAGAATGGCTGGCAGATGACGCGTCAGAACGCTGAAGTGTGGAGTAGCACTGAGGAAACAGCATCACCAAAAATCAAGTCCAGGAGTTGTGATGATTTATTAGCAGAAGACCGCAGTAATTTCTCTGACACCCAGATCAAATCTGAGAGCATGGGGTCCCTCTTGTGTGATGAGCCATCTAAACAGAGTAGCCCTTTGGCCTGGGACAGTTCTTTTTCTCCTGAGGGCTTTACAGCAAAGAAATCCAGGGTCCGTCACAGATCTGCCCATGACACTCCTGGGTTCCTGAAACTGTACAAAAAAATGCATCGTATAAACCGCAAAGACCTGATGAGTTCAGAAGTGATCTGTTCTGTGAAATCTCGGATATTACAGTATGAGCAAGAACAACAAAAGGGTCTATTATCAGGATGGCGGACAGTGTCTGAAGAGGTACCAAGAGATATGGTCCCAACCAGGATATCAGAATTTGAGCAACTTATTCAGAAATCAAAATCCATGCCCAACCTGGGAGATGAAATGTTGTCTGCAGTTAGCTTAGATATTTCTACCAGTAGTTCCTGCCCAAAAAGACGATTTTCTATTGAATCTCTGTTGGATGAAGAAAGCCAAGACAGACACATTTCTCAGGTACATCACAATGGTAAAGGTAAATCTCTTGTGCCAGTTCATATAGAGGTGACAAGTGATCAGATTCCAAGGTCACAAGTGGAGTTTTCAGACAGCGATCCAGATGCAGTAGTTTCTGACCTGAGTGACTTTATTCAGATTGAGGGATCTTCTTTTTGCAGTGAAAGTGATTTTGACCACTACTCTTTCACCTCCTCAGAAAGCTTTTATGGGTCTGGTCATCACCACCATCACCACCATCATCACCACCATCACCATCGGCACCTCATCAGCTCTTGCAAAGGGAGGTGCCCAGCATCATACACACGCTTCACTACCATGTTGAAGCATGAAAGGGCTAAACAAGAGAAGAATGAGTCTTCAGGAAAACGAGAATCAGATTCTGGCCTTTCAAAAATTGCATTCCTAGTCAGCCCAGTGCCTTTTCGGAGGAAAAAGAGCTCCACTCCCAAAAGGCAAACCGAGAAAGCCAGGAGTAAAGCATCTGTCTTTGAAGCACTGGACTCTGCTCTCCAGGACATCTGTGACCAAATAAAAGCTGAAAAAAGACGAGGGAGCTTGCCTGATAACAGCATTCTTCACAGACTCATTAGTGAGCTCCTTCCAGATGTTCCTGAAAGGAACTCTTCCCTTAAAGCATTTCCCTTGGCCAATCAGAATCCATCTATTTACCAGTTTCCTCAAGATGGTGCTATACATTACCCAGTGTACCAGAATGATTGTGAACAACTGCCCATCAGTGCCTCGTATCAGGATATGGACAGTACCAACAACAACAATTGCCAAGATAATACATTCTGTTTTCAAGGTGCTATACCCTCCTTTCTTTTGTATTCATGATCAATCCACCTTGATTCACTTCATTTCAATCCTCCATTTTCTGTGTCTACTCATTAAAATCATTTAACCCTCTGAGTGCAATTGGGGCATGAGATGAGTTGAACATCCTGGCATTCAAAGTGGTTAAGAACTGATCATGGAAAATAAGTTCCATGGAACTAGAGATTGGAAGAAAAAGGTCGAAAGAGGTTGAAATTTATTGTCTGCATTATTCCTGTAGCAATTTTTTTTACATTCAGGAATATCCAACACCTTGTAAAGCAATGCTCAAGACACACCTTTGGCATTTAGTGGGTTAAAAATAAATTCTGAACATTATAGGAGCAGTAAACATTGGTACCCTCACTGTTGGGTGATTTTTCATTAAAGGGGTATTAGAACTCAAACATATATTTCTTATGCAACAGCAATGGTGTCCAAAAGGCATCATTTTTCTATTGTACCCTATGGGAGAACATGAGTCTTTGACTGTGGTGTCTACATAGTAAGTTTGAGTTGCAATAACCTTTGAATTGAATATCTCACTGCAGTGGGAATACCCTATTTTAAGTCTACTGGAAAATAATCCTAATAATTCTTTTATCTGTTTTTATATGTTCCTTTAAGTCTTTGAATGCCAGAGGCAAGTGCAATGCATTGTAATGCAGGATATCAAGTTAAAGGGATAGTATTGCTTGAAAATATTTTTATTTTCTATTGTAGCCCTTAAAAAAACATTAAAAATGATAGAAGTCTTATCTTCCAAACCTTTTTGGTTTAGGAGATATTAGTAAGTAAAGTTTCCCCTGGAGTGACGTCACTACTCAAGCCTTCAGATTTGGAATCCGGTACCCAGACTGGCCGCGGCTCTTCAGCAGTGCTGAGATCACGATCTTTAAAAATAATTTCTTCATTGGAATGGTCTACAAAGTGTGCTTGCAAGCCAGGCACACTTTGTAGAGAGTTCCAATGAAGTAGTAAAGATTGTGATCTTGGCACTGCTAAAGAGCTGCCCTCTGATCTGTGGACTGGATTCCAAATCTGTGCACTAGATGGCAGACTTGGCTAAATCAGCCAGGAAAGGGGAACTTAACTTTACTTGCTACATAAAGGTTTAGGAGATAAGACTTATATCATTTTTAGGGCTATAGTCTAAAATACAATTATTTTCAGGCAATACTATCCCTTTAAAGGGATGTCTGAAATAAAAAGCAGCTCCGATTCTTCTTCATACCGTTTGTCTCACGTACAGCTGTATTTCAATACTATCAGATGTGTAGTTCAGCAGCAGTTGAATTGAAACCCCTCCCTCCCCTTTTTAGCCGTCTCCAGTCAGATTTGGAATCTGGTTGCTTGACCCAACAGCTTACAGCAAGGAATAATCTCCTTACTGTGAGCACAAGGAAAACCCTGTCTTCCTCGATATGAAGGAGGGCAGGTTTTCCTTGTGCTCACAGTATATTGTCCCTCGCTGTGCTCCATCTAGACTGGATTGGAGAGCTGTGTGACTTAAAGGGATAGTAATGTTTCATAATAAAAGCAGCTCTAATTAATCTTCATAGTATTTGAACTTTGGAGAGTGTTATTTCAGTTCTGTCAGAGTTGTAGTTCAGGAGTAATTCAATGACAAAGTATCCACCTCCCGCCCCTTTTACTGATGTAACACTGTTCAGCCAGATCAGAAGGGAGGTGCCCAGGTAGACTGCAGAGAGGGACAATCTTCAATTAAGATAAGGGAAAACCTGAAAAACTTGTCAAGGGGGGCAGGGCTTTCATTGTTCTCATATGAAGAAGATTGTCCCCTGCTGTTATCTGTCTGGTCTATGGACTTCATTCCACATCTGAGAAGAGATGTCTTACACTAGGTGAAAGGGGCGGGAGGGGAAACTTTGCTTGTGAATATCTCTTAAACCATAAAGGTTTGAGAGATAAGACTTATATCATTCTTCATATTTTTTTAATGCCTACAAAATAAAATAAAGTATTACTATCCCTTTAAGTAAAAGGGACAGGCGGGCGATTCTTTCCCATTCAATTGCTGCTGGACTACATGTCTGATAGTACTGAAATACAGCGCTACGTGGGACAGATATTATGAAGAGGAATCAGAGCTGCATTTTGTTTCAGACGTTAATTCTGCTTGCTATATTATCCATTTGAATATGAAGTCATTTAGGTCTGTTCTGTGTTTTATCGACTTGGATCAATTTGTGCAACACAACAGCGCTACAGCTAATCCTTTCCACAGCTATTTAATTTTAAAAAAAAAATGTAGTGAACTCTAGTTTAAGATCTAAAAGATGGAATTTAGGTCATTCTTCACCTCTGACCTTGTTCTTCTTTGTGTTCACATCCCTACTCCTTCATTTGAACCACACAATAGAATTGTGCATGACGTGGAAATATTTGTGTCATTTTGTTCAACCGCTTTAGAAAAATTCACGCAAGAGAATATTTTAGAGACTATAATGGAACAATTAGATTTCCCTGTTATCTACTGAGCCAGCTCTCCCATAAAATGTTAATACAAAAATATGAATACTACCTTTTTTATTTGGACTATCAATTTCTTTTTTAAGACAAACTTCTGAAAGGTCAATTTTCTTCCTCAGGTCAAGCAGCACTGATTGACCTGATGAAAAGAGTTGGGGCCGTTCTTAGGAAGCGGAAGATGAACAGTTCTGGAGCAAACCAGCTGTGCTGTAGCAAGGGAAAAGTCATATTGATTTAAATTGGGCTTTTAACTTCATGAATGCTGGAGAGATATGCAAAAGCACTGCTTTTCAATGTGTTAGAGACCACTATATCTTTCAAGGCACTAAGTCCCATTTAAATCCATGAGAATTTTAGACATTTTTATTTATCTACGTTACAATTGGTTTGCCCCAGAAGTGCACCTTTTTAGCTTGGTCTCTCAAAAACTAGTACAAAATGTAGATTGTCAGTCCAAATAAGAAATGTATAACGAACAGGGGCATTGTAATAACCAGCATACACTGGGGTGCCTCCTCTGTCGGGGAGCCTCACCTTCAGTCCCAAACAGTCTCTGCTTTACAGAAGGGAACCAGTTTAATCCTATGGTCAGTGACTAGTGAAGCATTCTGGGTTCACAACACTTTAATGTGGCTGGGAGAAAAAAAAGAAAGGCTACAAATAATCTTAAAGGGATAGTATTGTCTAATTTAAAAAAATAAAAAAAAAGAATTGTGTAGCCATTAAAAGTTAAACTAATTGACCCCAGTCCCATCTCTCAAACCTTTATTGTTTGAGAGATATTAGTCACTAAAGTCCCCCCCCCCCTTTCCCTGACGTCAGAGCTCTAGCTGACTGCAGGGGAATCTGTTCCCGGGACCAGTGGAGGCTCTTTACTGGAGCGATCTACAAAGTGTGCTTATAAACAAAGCACACTTTGTAGACCGTTCCAACTAAGTAGTTATTTTTCTACCTCGTGATCTCAGCTCTGCTGAAGAGCCTCCGCTGGTCCCGGGAACGGATTCCCCTGCAGTCAGCTAGAGTGCTAATGTCAGGGAAAGGGGATGGGGGGAACTTTAGTGACTAATATCTTTCAAACCATAAAGGTTTGAGAGATGGGACTGGGGTCAATTAGTTTAATTTTGTAATGGCGACAAGATTTTTTTTTTTAATTAGACAATACTATCCCTTTAAAGATCGTAAATGTTCAAGCTTTTTCCAGAGGCTACAGGGGTTCTTAAAACTGTCCTTATAATGAAATAACAAAATACCCATATCTTTTTATTACTTCAACTGGCCTATTACAGTTACTACAATTCTGTCCTGTATTCCACTGCAATTGATAACTTTTTTACTACATTTTATGCCAGGATTATCTGAAATTACTTTTTTAAATAAACAGTTTATGCTTAGAAAAGAGTAATGCATAAGGATATATAAGTCTGTTGTACCACTTTTTACAGTATAACCAGTCTATAATTTATAGCTCTATAAGCGTAACCCCTCTTTTATCTGATGTTAGCACTTTCTGCAATAAATGAGGTTGAGGCTGCCATGGCAACACTAGCTCTGCAGGTAAGTCAACCATGTTAGCTACTTCACTGCAGAAGAAGCTGGTGACAGAGAAATGAGAGTATGTTTTAAATTGTTGTTTTTATTGAGTCTGTGGTTTAATATCTTAACCCTTTGTGTGCCAGAGGGCTGCACAATGCATTGCTTTGTAATGCATTGCATACCCCTCTGGCACTCAAAGGGTTAGAAGTGGTACAATAGAATTATATATGTTTTCAGCATTACTACTTCTTTAACTCTTTTGAGACCTGAGAAGTCTTTGTCACATTGCCCTGGATTTTTTTAGAGACATCTCTAGCATCCAAGGGGTTAAAACCAGTATTTTGTATTTTACTATCAACAATGGCAAGTGATGCCAGCCATGATCAGTACTGACTGCATTTTGCACTTTGGCCATAACATATACACATACAGGCTATTATAGGATCAGAGAACTACTCCTGTGTAAAGCATTTTATTATAGGGTAGGTTTGCAGCAAAAATCCAGTTGTAATGCATGCTGGGGTTTCTCATCATTTCATGCATGCCATTAACCCATTACATTGTTGTAAATTTTCACAATTGTAAAATTGTTTTGTCTACAATTTTCCAGTTGGTAGGGGGTTAATTAGTACCAGGGATTGGTAACCTTTGGTTCCCTGACTGTTGGGGATGACAATTCCTATCATTGTCACCAACCCACCTTACGCAGATGGTTAGAACAGGTTGAGTCAACCATTTGTGACACTTTGAAACTTCAGTTATAGTCAGTGGCCCCTTTAAGGACCATAGGGATGTGCATTGCATTACATCCTAATGCGCTGCACACCCTTGTAATCTTTAACATGTTGTTCAATATAGCCAGCATTTAGTTCACTGTTATGAAATGTACTGTCGGGCCTTTTCAGCAGTGAGACGACTTGTGGGCTTTTTCATATCAGAAGCTTTGTGTAAAGCTTTCAAAATGGTAAGAAACTTCTATTGACATTTTCTAATCAGCATCTTTTAAGTCTTGGCGCACCAGATGGATTTCTGGTCTTCAAATTGTTTTAAAGGGATAGTAGTGTTTCATAATAAAAGAAGTTCTAATTAATCTTCAGAGTATTTGGGCCTTGGAGAGTGTTATTTCAATTCTGTCAGAGTTGTAGTTCAAGAGTCATTGAATGATAAAGTATCCCTCTCCTCCCCTTTTACTGATGTAACACTGCTCACCTCAGAACATAAAGGTGATGTCCAGATGGAATGTAGAGAGGGACAATCTTCAATTAAGATAATGGAAAACGCTGAAAAATCTGTCAAGGGGGCAGGGTTTTCATTGTTCTCAAAGTAAGAAGATTGCCACTTGCTGTGAGCTGTCTGATCTTAAAACCAGATTCCACATCTGAGGGGAAGTGGCTTACACTAGGTAAAAGGGACTGGAGGGGGATTGTGACGGTACCAGCGGACACCCAGCCTTGGTGTCCGCGTCAATGGTCACTTCTTCAGCTACGAGGCAGATGGACATCCAACAGCATACCGCAATATACCCCAAACTAGGCAAGACTAGTATCAGGGTAACCAGCTCACACTCTTCATACAGCAAGCTTTACCTCATCAGACAACACCAGTGTAGGTTAAGACAAGAACTGCCTTTATTGGAACAAACCACACATATTTATACTCAAACCTTACATTGAAATACGTGGGCCAACCAGATACAATAGGGACATAATTCAATCACAACATGTAAGACAAAGGACCAGTAGCAGATGGTCTAGCAAATACAATGACTCAGACATGATTGCATTACTAATACAAAAGGGTTGATGAACTCAGACAATGGACACAAAGACTTGAGGGGCTTGAATGAATTAACACACAGCAGGGGGTCTCAGTACAGTTCACAATACACTGGCTTGAGTGGCTACAATACATATTGAAAGTAACTTTAGCTAAACTCAAATAATTAACCATTAACGGCCCATTACCCTGAAAGCAGGCTATTATTTTTAGTCGTTTTGGCATAGTTGTCTGCCTACAGTTCTACATAGCAATATTAACTCCAATAGTCGTAACACTGGTTAAAACAGTCCACAGAGTCTGTAGGAAGGGGGCTGGCCCCCAGGCCCCTCCAGGAGTCACGGGCCTGGTGGTTCCCGTGACAGGGATACTTTATCATTCAATTATCCTTGAACTACAACTCTGACAGTTGAAATAACTCTCTCTGTGGCTCAAATACTATGAAGATTAATTGGAGCTTCTGTTTTTGTGAAACATTACTGTCCCTTTAAGAAAAAATAAAAAAGTTGCAAGTGATAAATGCACCTCCATCAATCCGAATCCCTTCTGATGCAGAGTTTTACCTCTGAGTAATTAGTGGATAATTTGATTATATTTAATTTTCAGCTGATCAAGATTCTCCACTTGGCTATTCATCTGCTTTCACCGATGTGAGCCGAAGCACTATAAGAAGAGGCGCACAAGAAAGAGAGGTAGCTGACCCACAACAGCACTTCTGGGTTATCTTGTCTGTCTAATCACAGGATGGTCTGTCTATGAATGTCTCCAGGCCAAAACACTAGTCCACTGATTTATATTATTGGAAAAATAAATGTGTCAACAGCATTGTTTGGCATACCTTTGACTGTGCTGGTATCTTCCGGTTTCAACTACCTGTGGAATCCCACAAATCAACACCACTCTAGAGGTTATCAAGTATCATTACCAAATGTACTTGAACGCTACTTGATACCATTATCTTAGAGAGAGACATGTTTACATAAGAATGTTGATAAATCAATAGTTAAAAATGTAAGACTGTGCCTGATCTCGTCACACTTTATTTACCAACTTATTTAATTTTTGTTATCCCCTGTCTCATTTTTGTGACATCAGCCACTTTGTCTTGTAAACTGTTCATGGGTACTTGCTTAATTACAACAAATGTTCACTTTTACTATCCTCTGAATTGTCATCTTAAGCAAATCCCATTTCAGGGTCCCATTGGTTTCTTAATCCTGGCAGTCCTACTGCAGGATCAGCACCTTCCAAGAAGAAGGGACTAATGTCACAGAACGGAGAGAATACTTATAAAAATGAGTTTAACTAATGAGTTAACTAATTTATTCAATTATTAGGCTAAAATATTTTTGGTAACATCTGTTTTTCCTTAGTGGGAGCTATATTGTGGTGCTAATTGCAAAAGAAATCTTACAGCTAAAAACTGCATCATGTGGAATGTTTGTCTTTCATTTGTCTGTTTCTAGACTGTCACTCTGGCTTTGTTTTCCTATCCATCATTACTTTTATTTGCTCTTTGGAACCTTGTACATTAGGAACCCTGGGATTCACTGAACCCAGGTTGAGAGCTAACGTTCCATACCATATTCTTGTATGAACCCACTACCGTCTTAAGTGGGATTTAACACATTGTGTTTTCTTTTGGCTTGCTGGTACCAGGAGCATTTCTAGAGCAAACCAGCTGCACTAGTGGGGACAACTAAAATCCCCATTAGTTTAACCCTTTGAGTGCCAGCAAGGTGGCCAGCACATTGCTTTGGATACCTCTCTGGCACTCAGGTGTTAATTAGGGATATCCTGAATACCTGACTTGTGACTGAGTACTGGAGAAGAGTCAGTGGCCTAAGGGTAATTTCTGTGCCAGGGAACAGTGGGTGTGTACTCTTGGGCAGAGGTGTTTCAGAGGTAAACATGCATTCCTATTAGGCAGGGTAGGCAACTGCCTGAGCGCCAAATTTTGAGAGGGGCCTCAGCTGTGCTGGCCACACCCATATTCTGAATTGTGAGTGTGGCCAGAACAATATCAATCACCAGTTTTATACACCTTTTTCAGCATATTTGTAACCCCATAGGGGCTATAGAGATCTTGTTATTTCAACCAAGGAGTTAAAGGATTTTTTTAGTTATTATAAAGCCAAGGGTATTTTCCATGCCAGGAAATAGTGGCTGGGAAAAGGGGTGGGGTCATATGAGAAGTGGGGGAGTGGCCATGGGTGGAGCTAAGAACACCTAGAGTGTCTTGTCTAGAGGTCTGTTGGTTGTAAATCCAGCCTTGAATAGCCTCACAAGACAATCTCACTATCTGATGGGTATATATGTTGTTTTTCCCCAGGCTGCTCGAGCTGTGTATGATTTTAAGGCTCAGTCCCCAAAGTAAGTGATTTCTGTGTTTTTTTCCCCTCTGATTCTATAACTTCGTATTTATTCTGTTTCCTCTAATTCCAACATCTTGGCTTAGATTTACCATATGTATTGCCAATTTATTTGCCAGAAGATGCCCCGTTTATACTAGTTAATGAATTCATTAATATATTTTTGAAGGAATAAACACACAATGTTACTTTGAAGTATAATTTAAATTGTATTATCTGCCTTCGATCAATAAATGTTTATCAAGGGCCTCATTCAGAAAATAAAAGTAGAAATGCCAAAGCACACCAAGTACACCATCCAGAAATTCACAACGATTTAAATGGCACTTTAAACACCTTGCTATGGAAGTTTCTAGTACATTTCTTCACAACACTTTGGACACTTCTCTAGTGTTTAAGGAATTGAAAGCCCCATTTAAATCCATGAACAGTTTTATCCAGCTCCACCCCTCCCCATGTTACAGTTGATTTGGTCCAGAATTTCTACATTTTTGCTTTCTGCATAAGTGTATTCACAGATACCTACCACAAATTAAAGGGATAGTAATACTTCGTTTTAACTTTATTTTATTTTGTAGGCATTAAAAAAATATGAAGAATGATATAAGTCTTATCTCTCAAACCTTTATGGTTTAAGAGATATTCACAAGCAATGTTTCCCTTTTACCTAGTGTAAGCCATCTCTACTCAGATGGGGTATCTGTTTGTAAGACCAGACAGATAACAGAAGGGGACAATCTTCTTACAATGAAAACAATGAAAGCCCTGCCCCCTTGACAAGCTTTTCAGGTTTTTCCCTTATCTTAATTGAAGAGTGTCCCTCTCTGCAGTCTACCTAGGCACCTCCCTTGTGCTCTGGCTGAAAAGTGTTACATCAGTAAAAGGGGCGGGAGGGGGACACTTTGTCATTGAATTACTCTTGAACTACAGCTCTGACAGAATTGAAATAACACTCTCCAAAGTCCAAATACTATGATGATTAATTAGAGCTGCTTTTATTATGAAACATTACTATCCCTTTAATGAATAAGCCCTCCAGTTCCTAGACCAGAAGAAAGACTCTTGTGTCCTATTGGGCCACAATCCCCGTTAGCCTTAGCTTGCAAATGGCTGGCTTGTAATTTAATGTAAAGCAACCTCTGGAGAAGTGCACTTTGTCCATCACAGTCCTACAACCTAATTGTCAAAATTGTCTACAAATCTCTTCACTGAATATATTTTGATTAGACTGGCAATCAACCTTGTTCCCCTCTGCTGTTATGGTATCTCTGAGGGAAGAACCCTTTAACTCTTTGAGTGCCAGAATTGATCCAGCCCCTCTGGCACTTAGAGGGTTAAAGCCCTGGGGTGTGGGTTCACCTAATTCATTATTAGAAATTGATAACCTTTAAAGTAAAAGTTGTCTGTTTATAAGTCATGTTTGCTTTGCAGAGAGCTGTCTTTTAAGAAAGGCGACACAGTGTATGTCCTCAGGAAAATAGACAAAAATTGGTATGAAGGGGAGCATCATGGGAAAGTAGGAATATTTCCAATATCCTACGTTGAGGTAACAGACCTGCCTTTCTATTTTGTATGTGTGACCATCATAGACATCTGACAGCATAAATTAATTACTCTTGTATAAAATGGTCCTGTTCCAGAAAATCAGCCAAACAGAGAAATCACAGCCGGTGCGACCCCCACCTCCAGCACAGGTCCGAGAAATTGGAGAAGCAGTTGCCAAATATAATTTCAGTGCCGATACAAACGTGGAGTTATCACTCAGAAAGGTAATTTAACATGCTAAATAAAAATATTTCTACTTTATTGTGCTACTGGTTTATGTCGACCAAGGGCAGCTCCTATCAGTGATATTATGGATAAGAAAACTGACCCTGCTGCTGTTTGGGAGTCTGGCAAAACCAAGTGATGCCCATAATCCCATATAACAGGCAAGATTTCACACAAATTCACCCATTGTTTGTTTTTTAGGCACCAGCCTAGAGCTCCAAATTTTGAGCGGTGCCTCAGTTATGCTGGCCACACCCACATTCTGAATTGTAGGTGTGGCCAGAGGATCTTAAGGTCCCTACAGCAGTTTATCTACCCCTATACAGGTTGTTATTTCACCCCTAGATGCTAGAAGAGCAATGCTTTGGACATCTTTCTAGCAACTAAGAGGTTGAAGTTTTTCCCATTCCTGTTTGTTATAGGTTAAAGGTGTTTTCTGTGCCAGGAAGCAGTGGATTGGACTGGGGGTGGGGTCATGTGAGGATAGATGGGTAGCTCTAAGTCCTAGCTACAGTGCTGCGGTATAAGTTGGCGCTAAATAAACAAAGAATAATAATAGAGTGCCTTGCCCAGAGGTGCCTGGGCTGTAAATCCGACACTGCTAATATATAGGTTTGGTGAGGCTGATGTACTAAGAAATTGGAGTACCTGTGGAGTAAACCAGCTGTACCATAGCGGTAAAATAAAAACTTCCATTGATTTTACTGAGATTTTTACCCCCTTGAATTCTAAAGAGTAATCCAATGCATTGCTTCACAATACATTGGAGAAATCATTAGTATTTAAGGGGATAAAAGCCCCATTTAAATCAAGTGGAATTTTAGGAATTGTTTTATTTGTCCCCTATGAAGCAGTTGGTTTGCTCTAGAATTTCTCCAGTTCTTAGGACATCAGCATGTCCTCCTTTACCGAGTTTGCACAGTTTACAGTGTAGACTACATTGTAGACACCGTTTAGATCAGTGGTTCTCAACCTGTACCTCAGTGGCCACTGACAGGCCAGAATTTGAGGATTTCCTTGTTAGAACACAGGTGAGTTAATCAATTTGAATGAGTCTCTGATCTACACACCTGTGCCCTAGCAGGGAAATTCATAAGTCCTGGCCTGTTACTAAACTCAAAATACGTAGGGGGCGCTCTTAATGCAGTATTAATAAAAAGAGAAAGTGATACAAAGCAGTTTATTCACATGCCAATATCTCCTGTTTATATATGTAACAAACCAGATAATCGACTCAGGGAATATAAATTGCCCTGAACGGGAACAGTCTTTCTTTATATTCCCCTGAGGTGATTATCTGGTTTGTTCCATATGCAAACTGGAGATATTGGCACGAGCACCCTTCCGTATTTTGAGTTTGCTGGTACTTTTCTATTTTAGAGGACTGGAGGAACAGCCGTATGATCTATATGGAGGCAGTATAATATCCTACATATGTGTATGTGCTACTTTCTGGATTTTCAGTAGCCTATTTTAAATGTGAGTATAATTTTTAGCAGGGCCCTCTGATCCTCCTGTTCTACACATCTGATTGTACTATTTAATACCTCTGTATGTCTATTCCCCAATTGTACAGCGCTGCGGAATTAGTTGGCGCTATATAAATAAAGAATAATAATAATAATAATAATAATAATAATTTGGTTACTCACCTGTATGGTTACGTTATTACCCTATGATGTGTTCCCTCTTTTTGTTTTTCTCGCCTGTTAGTGGCCACTGAGGGCACAGGCTGAGAACAGAGTTGCCACCTTTTCCTCAAAAAAATACTGGCCATAGATGTGGGTCGGGGAGGGTGGAGCCACAAAACGGAGGAGCCACAAAAGGGGCAGAACCACTCAATGTTGCATGACCCTACAAAACATTTTTACCTGTATATTTTCATCTATAAAGCAGTTTGGTGGCCATTTTCTCATAGTCCTATCCTGGCATCACAAATCGTCACATTCGTCAACTGGCAGCTCGCCCTCTGTTATATTCCACTCTGTCACGCCCACAGTACTGCGGTCCAATCACAGCCTTCTATACGCCAGCAGTAGTCATGTGTGGCTGGGTGATGGGAGGAGCCAGGCAGACTACTTGCACGATCAGGGAACTGCTGACAGCATAATTTATATTTATACCAATTAGGGGATTTTTATTTGTCTTCTATGGTGAGTTGGATTTGCTCTGACTTGCCCCTCATTTTTCTTAGTGAAGTTAGCCTAATCAATTATTGAAAAAGTTTAACCCTTTAAGGACCGTGCAGTCTGAGGGTGGGGCACATTTTTTTTCCACGGAAGTGTTCAGTGATCACAGCGAGTAGTGCAGCCACACTTCAATTACAAACTTCCATGACGTGCCAGGACCATCACCGATCCTTGACAGTCCTGGCACATCACTGGACATTAAGGGGTTAAACCAATAAAAATTATGTGATATGGTTCTTGACTTCATGTGAAAATGTTTCCACTTTCTCTGTGTATGTGACCCACTAGATTCAACACCATCTAGTTACAGTATATGATCATTGTCTTGTTAATGAAGGCTATAATATCCCATTATCATGCTTTCCAGGGGGAAAGAGTAATGCTTCTGAAGAAAGTGGATCAAAACTGGTATGAAGGGAAAATCCCTGGGACTAACAGGCAGGGGATCTTCCCAATAGCTTATGTGGAGATGATTAGAAAGAGTCCTACTAAAAGCTCTGTTGATTCACCTGACCGTTCCATACCTCCGAGTCATTCAAGCGAGAGGATACACAACTCCAGTCCTACCAAGGTGAGATATCATTCTGTCATTACGTTTATTTATTTACTGCAGTGCTTGTTTTGCACAAATTGATTTTCCCAAATTGTGATTGGCTACTACATAGGGCCTATCATCAGACTGCACTCCAACTTAAATAATTAAGATGATGTAATTTGCAAAAGTGTGGAACATAATTATGCCTTTTGTGTCTCTACACCATCGGGGTCACCATGATCCATGTGAAACCTGGAGTTCCTTATGGAATCCTTAATGTTGATCTTTCAAATTTCAAAATAACTATTTTTTATTTCCATCGATAGTTTAAAAGATATTTGGTTTTTACTAGTCAGTTATTGCAAATAAGTAGTACTGAATAGCAGGGAGTGGCAGTACTGTCTAATTTGCATAAATTGAGAAATACAACTAAATACCTCAAACTGTTATATATATATATTAAAAAAAAGCTTACTAAGTGTAGGTGATTTTGAAAGCCATTTCAAAATCATCTTTTTGTTGACAGCTCAACTTTAAAATACTTCATCTGATTTTTGAATAATTCTATAATCCACTAGATCAGAGTTTCTCAGCCATATTCCTCAAGTGCTCCTAACAGAGCAAAGTTTCTGGATTACCCTGCCTAAGCAATGGTGATTAACCCTTTGAGTGCCAGAGGGTTATGCAACGCATTGTGTTGCACACCCCTCTGGCACTCCAAAGGTTCTCTGTCATTCTGCTTAATTCACATGTGCTCAGGCAGGGAAATCCACAATACCTGCACTGATACGGGTGCTTGCGGACTGAAGTTGTGAAAGCCTGCACTAGATTATGGAATGGATCACAAGGGAGATGTTTCTCTCTCTGTGTGAAGGATTTCAGCTGGGACATTGGGATGCCGATGTGCTAGGAAGAACTGGAGTAATTCCGGGGCAAATAAAATTGTCCTTTCTGAGGCAATTAAAAATGTCCTTTCTATTTATGTAGAGCTTATAGCCCCTTCAATGCTAGAGAGTTTCCAAACACATTTCTACACAATGTTTTGAAGACTTGTCTAGCTTTAAATATGTTTAACCTTTTTTGTCCCAGAGGGGTACGGAATGCATTGTTTTGCACTCAAATGGTTAAAGCCCAATTTAAATCAACTGGTATTTTAATTTGACTCCATTGATGTATTTGGTTTGTCCCTCAATTCCTCTAGCTCATCCTAGTACATCATATTCTGGATGATGTTCAGAGCAGAAGTGGTGCAATGCGGCCTAGCATGTGTTTGGATGGACCTCTAAATGTCCCATGAAAAGGATCTCTTTTATTGTCTTTTGAAATTTTAAATGGCACTTAAGTTTAACCCCTTAGATGCTAAATATGGATGTAGCACATTACTCCTTACTGTTTTGGAGATCTATTTGGCATCAAAGGTGTTAATTCCTAAGGTTGATAACTGATTACACATCACACTGTGTTGTTCTTGCAGATCATTCTTGATCACAGTTGTGTTTTTGTGTCTGTATAGACCCTAGGTAGTCATAGTCAATTGTTGGACCTCCAGGTGCTGGGGATTACGACTTCCAACTAACGACTAGTTGGGAATGATGGGAGTTGTAGAACCTAACAGATGAGGGATTATGCACTAAGGTCTGATTAACCTGGGATGACTTCTACAGTGTGATGCATAACATAGGCCTTCAGTAGTTCATTACACTGTAGTAGTCATCTCCACTTTATTACCTTATCACACCTTAGTGCATTTCCTCCCAGAAGTCCAATAATTGACTAGCTCTGGTACAGAAAGAATGAAATATGTGTGTTAGTATCACTGTAATCTTGTCTATTAAACAGATTCAATGTTTACGTCTACTGTGAGATTTTTCATACAACAGTTATTACAGTTCAAATCATTTTGTATTTTTTTTTACTTTAACACGTTGTGTACCACAGAAGTATGCAGTGCATTGCTTTGCAATGCATTACATACCCCTCTAGCACTCAAAGGGTTAAAGCACACCTTTTATTGTGGTCACTAGGTGGTTCTGTTCCTATCACTTATTATACAGAACCATGGTCTAAACATGATCAAGCTCCCCTATAGAGTGGATTATAAAAGAATATTTTTGGACACCAGGAGAATCCCTGTATGCTGTTGCTGCCATTCCCCCCCATAGAAAGTGTAATGTTTTGAACACCCTGGTCCTTAAAGAGTTCTCAGTTTTCTACTGTGACTTGAAACTAAATGAATAAGTGGTTTTTGATTTAACAGAACAAAATTATGTGGAAATCAGGTGTGTATAGGTAGATGGATATTATTAGTATGCATGTGTGTGTGTGTGTGTATGAATGTATGTGTAATATATATACTAGTTGAAGAGCCCGTTACACGGGCCACAGTGGCACTGGCAGCCGGTCACGGTGCAGTCATGCTCAGTAGAGACTGCACGCGCCGCGACTGATATAGAGCTGGCTGTTTCTTCGGAGTGCCCCACTCTGTATCAGCCTAGTCACAGGCAGTCTCTACTGCACATGACTGCGTTGTTACAAACTTTTTAGCGAATTATTATATAGGAGATATATATATTTACCCTGAAGACTCCAGTTTTGACACTGAATTACCGGGTCTCAGGGACAGAGTCTGATTCTCCGGATGTGGGGAGTTTCTGATGAAACTCTGCCCACCTGTGCTCAGTCCCACCATCCCACCCTGTTCCTCACACTCTTCGCCCTCTTCTCTTTCTTCCCCAGTCTATTCTGCCTATTTTTTGTGATTTGAAGTCCCACACCCACTCGCGATTAAGCCCCACCCCATTTATGAAGCAAATCACTCTATTTCTCTCCCCTCATCGGCACCACAGGGCTGTCCTCCAGGCAGCCCCAACCAAGAAGTTTCCAGGTATGTGTGTGTATATATATATATATATATATATATATATATATGTATGTATGTATATATACACATAAAACCTTAAAAGTTGAAGTCCTTTGCTACTAGCCAGACCTGTAAAGTTACTCGCCACTGCAAGCCATAGCATACCCACCAGAGCTGAATTTCTACTCGCCAGGGCTGAATTTTCACTCACCATTGGCTAGTGGCGAGTGGAATTTTTCGAGCCCTATATATATTTGTATATATATATATATGTATACATATACACAGTAGGTGAAGAAACACACTCACAGTACTTCTAGAAATTGCAGAATAGTGCTGATTTATTAAATTGACGTTTCGACCCTAACTTGGGTCTTTTTGAAGATTACAGACAGAGGTGTAAGTGCACTATTAAATACCCTATACAGTGATTGAACATCATAGAAGGAAGAGGGAGGGGGGCAAAGGAATTAACATAATGGACATTGGAATCAAAGAAAAGAAACGTACCGATAATGTGATGATCAATTGAATCACCCAGAGTGAAAACAAATCCTGAATCACCCCATAAAAATATATACAAATATGTATACGTATATACAAGTTTGTAGATAATACAAGTAATACAGTAACAATGCTCAGGGTGTAGCGTCACACCAGTACATCGCAAAGTCATAATGGTGGTGGAGACAGAGTATGAAAACTACATCAAAAAGAAGCCTATTGGATTTACAGACTCAAATCCACATCTCCTGCTGGCATGAATGAGAAACTTACCTTCACAAGTTTTTTTGATCGAATAACCGCTATGATGGTGGTACGTACCTAGTGGAAAGCCTATCCATGGATTACAAATATCCCTATATGCTGAAAGCTACAGTCATGATGAACTATGATCTGCGGGGCATTAAGACGCGGACTGATATTTCTGCCTTATTGATCATCCACTAATGGAGTATGAGGACCTTTCCCGACGAGGAAGGACCACTTTTTCGCAATTGGATCTCCTCCCATAATGGTGAGATTGAACCTTAGCCTGCAGGCTACAATTCCACGTATATCAAATGGCTATATAGAGGTAAGCTTCCACAACACACTGACAGTTGTCGATACTCTCCATCACATCTTAATATTGACTGAGCATCATTTACTTTAAAGTAAAAGTAACTCGGACTAAGGTTTATATCGAGATATTGAGGCTGTAGACTCACAGGACTAGCTGCACACGGATCTGAACCAGACATTATTCAAATAAATGTGCTTAGGCATAATATTTATTAATTATTATCCAACATTCTCAACTCATATTTTTTCTCCCATTACATATAGTTGTTTAAGAGTTACTATGGTGACTTACATGCTATGTTGGACTTGGGATCTTATTTACATTGATTACAAAGAATACCACTTGTATAATCGCTATATACCACAAACGTGATCTCTCAAATCCTACCAGTCCCAATTTGAATCTAGAAAAAAAGTCCAATGGAAAATTTCCAATTTTCCTTGACTGCAGTGCTGCTCTTCAAATGGAACCGCTGGCAATATTGCTCCCCGCGTACATGTAGAAAAAGGACAAAAAAGAGAGAGGAGCGCACACGCCCTAATTGTAGACTGTAAAGAACTTTTTGAACCATCACCTCTGATAATCACCTCTATAGTGCTTAATGATTCTACTCACATGTTCCAGAGGAATATACCAGCCTCTCAGTATGACCACATCCACTGGATTACCCCCAGTGCAGGTATCTGTAAGGCTCAATCCCCATCCTTGTTCTTCTTCCCACTGCGTGAGATCTTTTTCCACACCTAATTAAAAATATCCTGAATCTCAATTACTAAAAGTATAATATCAACAGAGTCCCAGTAGATGGATATACTAGGTAGGAGATTAATATTTAGAAGATTGTCAACATACAGTAACTCATATAATACAAAAATGTTGCGGAACCCAGAGTATTTGATCTATAGTGCAAGTTCTATGGAAGTCCTATTACATGAGATTTGGGGTGGATGCACTGCAGTGCACCTCAGTGACACATTTTGATTTGTCACTTTGTGCCACTGTGGACATGCTCTCTGCTGCCCCGTCACAATCTTATGTTTCACATGTTTTGATCTATGGTGCAAGTTCTATGGAAGTCCTATTACACGAGATGCAGGGCAGACTTGCTTCATTGCACCTCGGTGACACATTTTGATTTGTCACTTTGTGCCATGATGAGCATACTCGCTGTTGCCCCACCACAAACTTATGTACACGTTTGATCTCATGTTTTGATCAGTTCATGTTATGTCGTTATGTGATAGATGGGATTCGATCTATTGTACAGCAGCCTGCTATTTTACCAAGTCGTGTGTGACCATGTTTCATACATTTCATCCTTTAGTTAACCCTTATATACAGATCTATAGGGATGATATATGTTTCCACTAATGTCTTTTCATCAGTAATGATTTTTTTTTGTTCTTATTGCACACGCTGCATTTCACTTGGAAATACGAAGTTTTTATGTAGCGCTGGGGCACGAGTAGTCCACTGATCTTGCGCTAATGTAACAAGCTAGCTTAATTGATTATAGTTGAGATTTAGATTAATTAGATCCTCTAATACCCAACTTCAGTACATCCAGCGTGCTTAGGATTGAGCAACACACTTACTTTGCTATAATTTTCATGTTTAATTTTAACTTCACTGCTTTGAGATATACTGGTGTGACGCTACATCCTGAGCATTGTTACTGTATTACTTGTATTATCTACAAACTTGTGTATATCCTATAATATAAAAGGCCAGATGTATGTTTTTCCGATGCAGTCATGCTCAGTCGAGACTGCCTGAACGCACAGAATGCTGGGCCTGTGTACACGGGCTTTTTCACTAGTGTGTACATATTTGAATATATTTTTTTCTGGGGTGATTCATGATTTCTTTTGTCCATTATGTTCATTTCAATGCCCCCTCCCTCTCTCATCCTTCTATGATGTCATTAGGCACCAATTTCAATCACTGTATAGGGTATTTAATAGTGCACTTACACTTCTGTCTGTAGTCTTGAAAAAGACTCAAGTTAGGGTTGAAACGTCAATCCAATAAATCAGCACTATCATGCAACTTCTAGAAGTCCTGTGAGTGTGTTTCTACTCTTCACCTACTGTATCCAGCTATACTTGGAGACTGGCGCTCAGGCAAGTTTAGAGGCTGTGAGGTTTAATGTGAGGGTATATACAAATCTATAAACTGTGAACTGTGTAGGGAGCGTAGCCCTTTTTACACACACTCACACACATGCCAAAGAAGAAGCTACACCCACACTGGTTAGAACCACGTAGGGACTGTATTTTCAGAGACTGAAATGATACTATACAGCTATAACCTTCAGAATTAAAATGAAAAACATAAATGTGTATATAAATAAGAATGCTGTGTGAAGGACATATGTCTCCATTCTGTTGAATCAAGAGCCACTCACTCCTATGTGAGTTCCCTTTGCTTGATTCTGTGGGCCATCCATCTACCGCGATCTGTAGTTTTAAATATAATTACAACACCTAATATATTTAATTATTTTACTTATTAATTTGTTCTTCCAGACCTAACTAAATGCACTTAAAACAATTATTAGAGCAAACCAACTGCACCAAAAGGGGACAAAAACATTCCGTTAATTGAACCCTTTGAGTACCAGAGAGGCATTGTTGCTTCACAATGCGTTGGAGATCTCAAAAGCATTCACAGGGATAAAAGCCCATTTAAATCAATGGTAATTTGTATTTGCCCCAGAATTACTCTGCTTTTTCTCTTATACATACACTGTTTATTGCACCAAAGTGAAAAGGTCGTATCTGAGCTATTCACTGTTCGGCTGCCTAGTAAATAGTGAGCCCTGGGCAGGGTGTAAATACAAGCGGTGTCTGGTGTCTTACTCACCTGCCTAGAAAAAGATCTCTGATGCTTTCGATCGACACTTCAATCACTAGGATGCCAGGTTGCTAAAAATATAAGAGTATTTGTAGTTAGTTATCTGTCATCAGCTCACAGCTATGTTTGGGGGTGAACTGTAAGCAGCTATTTCTATACTCCCAACCCCTGGATCACAGGGCGTTCTCCAAAGAGAAGGTTAAACCTTTAGTGACAAGAGCTGTGCATGTGTTATATACAAGTCACGTCCGTAACCCTTTGAGTGCCAAAGGAGCACGCAACGCATTGCTTTGCAATGCGTTGCATACCCCTCTGGCACTCAAAGAGTTAAAGGTGATTACCTCATGCTTGAGTATTCCATCAAAGGTATGCTGGAAGGAACTTTACCTTTAACCCCTTAAGGACTACGTGACGTACTATGACCATCATGGTCCTTAACTACTTAAAGGGAATCTACCACCCCGCAATAACTTAACCTGCATTCATTCTTCATCTGGCGACTAGCTGCTTAGTAGCGCTAGTCGCCAGAAATATTACCTGGTTCTGAAGATTTTGCCGTTTTACCGATGCTCACAGGAGCAGGAAGCACGGACATCTCGTCACAGTGACGTCCGTGCGCCTGCACTGTCAGTCCCTTTTGGAGCCACTTGGCATCGGTAAAACGGCAAAATCTTCAGAACCAGGTAATATTTCTGGCGACTAGCGCTACTAAGCAGCTAGTCGCCAGATGAAGAATGAATGCAGATTATGTTATTGCGGGGTGGTAGTTCCCTTTTAAGGACCGATAACAGTCATAGTACGTCACGTACTTTTTACTTACAGAGCTCCACCTAAAACTGACCGCTCCAAGACTGGAGCGATCTCATTCAGGCCTCAAAGTGGCGCTCAGATACACGCAACAGGTCACGTGTACCAGCACGTCGGCAAAGATCAAAGCGGTCCTTTAAGGGGTTAATTCTGGATATATGGGGAGGTTCACATTTGTTACTTGATAATGGTCGGGTGATAAAGCAGTCCTGAGTTTTACCCACAGCTGCTGCAACTACCTTATTAAAGAGATAGTAATAGTTCATTTTAAGTTTATTTCATATTGTAGACATTAAAAAAAAAATATAGAAACCGATGTAATTCTTGTTTCTCAAACTTTTATGGTTTGAGAGCTATAACTTTCTAAAGTTACCTCTTCCTGGCAGTGTCACTGAAGTCAGTGCTGTAGCTGATGGTCTAAAGAGCGAGATTTCAGCTCTGCAGAAGAGCCTCCGTCTGGTCAGATGACCGGATTCTGCAGCCGTCAGCTACAGAGCT
Source organism: Rhinophrynus dorsalis (assembly GCA_037306005.1). Lineage (NCBI taxonomy): Eukaryota > Metazoa > Chordata > Amphibia > Anura > Rhinophrynidae > Rhinophrynus > Rhinophrynus dorsalis. The sequence goes on from CM074718.1 coordinate 113,664,139, forward strand.
GACTTCAGTGAAACTGTCAGGAACAGGTAACTTTAGAAAGGTATATCTCTCAAACCATAAAGGTTTTTATATTTTTTTAATGTCAACAATATGAAACAAACTTAAAATGAACTATTACTATCCCTTTAACGCTTTGCAGTAAATTTTTTTAATGAAAAATGATGTTTTAGCAGAGAGAGATTTTGTTTTTCATTGAAAAGTCATTACAGCTCAAACATACTAATATTTTTTAAAACCTTTAGCAACAGCGCAAGCTGGTGTCCATTCTCTGAAAGAGCCTGAATCATACACTAGTGCTATCCATAGTAAGCAATAGCAAGAGCTCCATCTGGTGACAAAACAGAAAACAGCATTTTAATTTCAAAATCAGCTGTATTAACTTATGAATGCAAAATCTCATAGAAACTAATATTTTACTCAATAGGAAAATAATATATGTAATATGCACATATAATGTAAATATATAATTGAAAAAAGTGTGTTACTGTAAAAACATCTGAGGTATTCTCTTTTTCAAACAATTCAAATATCTGTTATTCCAAGAAGCAATGCATAGTTTTCAGTTTCCCTCTTTTAAAAAGAAGACACCATCTTTCCCAGTATTTCTGATAACTGAAAAACCTTTTCTGTGTGTTGATTATTTATTTTGTGCTGGTTTTGGAAGGAGCATGTTAATGGTAGATTGGGAAGAGGCACATACACACAGCCAAGTGGAGGCCTGCAATTATATTCCATTTCAGTCTTCTTGTGAAAAGAAGCTAGGTGTATAGATGATTGGACTGGACTTCTGTATAAATAACACCTACCTAGCTGGTGGATTAATTACATTGCAACTGATCATTTTTATCACTGGGAGTATCTCCAGATTTCACTCTATATTCCAATAGAAATCCGTGAGATAAAGCTGTCACTTGCAATAGAATTCAGACCTATGTAAGGTGTTCTTTTAAAGAACTATTGCCTCCTAATATCTTACCTTACTATGGCCAGCAAATCCTAATGGCCCTATGAGTGTTGCCTTTTTGCCTTTTGTTCAACTAATAATATATTTTATCAGTCCTGGATATCATGATGGTGGATGTCACAGTTGCTGACAGTTTCTTTTCAGGCTGAAGCAGAGTGCAGGAGCCTAATATAGTCTTTAGTCCTTATGGGGTTAAGTTTACTGTGTGCTGTAAGTAGAGTTTGAGGCATTCTGCTCCTGCAACCAACTGCGATGCCTGCCTCCATCAATATGACATTCAGGAACTGTTATATTTACTTCAAATAAAGTGTAATTTGTGTAAAACAACTGTTATTTTATGGAGATTTGTTATTTAGTAAATAATATAAATTTCATATTCAAGCTCCATGCAGTAACTTCAGAATTAACGATGTTTACTGTCTAGTGGGCTTTCAGCACCTATTTCTAAGTGAATTATATGCATATACAAACGATCTATATGTAAGTTTATACAAATGTCTTGACATTTTCTGCAGTGGTATTTTTTTTTACATAAAAATAATCCTCTTTTGCACAGATATTTTTTTCTAATTTTCATTTATTTTGTGATGTATTTGCATTTGCCAATTTGTACATGCCATATTGCCTTTTTAGTTATTTAAAATAAATGTGTTATGAAAATGGTACACAATATAGTACTCTTCCGGATAATACAATGTTCTCTACTTATGTTGCATACCCAATAGTGTATTTATGCATGTACGTTGGAGAAACCCAGCGTAGTGGATCTCCATCATGAAATTTATACTGCTTTGAATAGGATGACTCAGACCTCTCTCAATGCATGACATTTAAATGCCTGTCCATAAGCCGATAAAGTTACACTTTTCAAATATCTCTCTTGCTCATTTGGTTTCATGTGCTAAAAGATTTTGGCATGCTCACATGCAAAATTAAATGCCTTGTCATCTACAACATTCAACATTTTTGTAAACATTTTATAAGTCAGTATTGTTTAAATTTTTTTGTTTTTTTGCTTTCTTTCTTAAATTTTTTTCCTTATTTCTAAAGTTGGCTACTTCTAAAAGGCTCCGTACACCACCACTTACTCTAAGACCTGACTCGGCTTCTTGTACAGATGCTAGTAAGGGGAATTTAGATGCTGTGACCACTGAATGGTTGTCTCTGACTGTTGGGTTTTCACCTTCAACCACTCCGGCCCCAACTCCACCACCTTTTCCTGACCACTTTATTTCCAATGTAGGGAAACCCAGCTCTTTGCCATTAACAGTTGTCCAGCCTGAACCATTTATCTCAAGTGATATCACTTCCCGAATTAAAGATGGACATTTTGTTCCTATTACATCACCAAAGACCAATTCCAGTTGCCATCTTCCTGTACCTTCACTTTTTCCTGACACTATTATTTCATGCCCTATAATTCATCAGCCTGATAGCCCGCCCATTGCTGTAACTAATACTGATAACAATCTGACTGAAAAACAAAAGATCTCTGTGGACCCAGCAGAGGTGAAAGGACAGCAGAGTGGCAAACTAGCCACTGCAAGCCTTTCAGATACTGGCCATGCACCAGGGGTTGTGGGGACTGACATAGTTCTCACAGAGTCTGCTACAGGGACATCCTCGCCTAAAAATCGAATATCAGTTGATGAACAGGAGGAGGAAGTTTGTGAGGAGCTGCTGTCAATCATTCAAGGGGGTCAGCTGAAAAATGAAGAATCAGGGTTCTATAGGTGTGTTCCTCAAACAGAACAGCTTCCAAGTCTCTACATAGTGGAAGATGGGACAAGTGAAAGCTTAAAACCTCCAGTAGAAAGTGTAACAGAGCCTATTGTATGTCATGAAGAGTGCCCATCCAGAATCACTACTGAGGTATTTCAGTATGGAAGATCAGGTTACTGTGTGTCGTTTATGTCCAATTATATGTTTAAAGAAGATAAGCGTTTAGAGTACAGTTAATACGTGCACACATACACCCGCATTCAAGGTCTCAGCATTTTATTTTGTTTTGTCCCATAAGGTCGTTTTGTGATGTCCAGTATTTTTATTTCCAAGTATTGTGTTGTATTTTACTGTGTATACACATTTATTATTTACTAATATCTACAAAATGCCTTACAATGGTAAAATGCAATCACATAGCTTGTTTTAGAAAATGGCATCCAAGGAAGACTCCAGTGCATTCAATTGCAATGGTTTTGAATACCTCTCTCTTTACAAGGGGCTCTAAAGGGATAATTTACATGGGTAAATAAATACATGAATAAGTAAATAAAGACTGCTCAGTTTTAGCTGATCACTCCTACGCCCAAAGCTTGGGAGTATCATCATTATAAACTTGATTTTCATTATACAGAAAATGCTTTACAAGGGAGATTACTTTGAGATTTCTCTGGTTTTCATTTATGGCCTAAAAAATATAGTTGTATTTTATTATTATTTTATTATTATCTTTTTTTGCTAAGTTATGCAACTTATCAACAAATAAAGTTAATTAATTTACTATTTCATACCTCCCAACATTTCAAATTGCCAAAGAGGGACAGTTGTGTTTTAGGGGTGTTGCTGGGGGTGTGGCCTATGGGAGGGGCATTAACAAGAATTTTTAGGCTGTTTCATGACCAATTGACATCTCCTTGTGTTACCTAATAAATTACTTATAACAAGACCAAAGTATTTTATTTAAGCACACTAATTTATACACACATATACTGAGGCTTAAAGAAACAATAATGTGAGTGTTATTGCTATGGAGCAATGTGATACACTTATATACACATAACGCAGTCTGATCTCCTAAAAGAGGGACATCAGGGTGGGAAAGAGGGACAGAGGGATTTGGGTTTAAAAGAGGGACACTTGGGAGGTATGCTATTTAATCCCCCATTCCTAAACATTTTCTGATGTATATTTCTAATAAAATATAATAAAAAGTAGTTTGGAGCTCCTCTACTCCAGACGCAGCTAGCCTGGGATTAGGTTCTCATTTTATTTTTACCCCAAGTTCAGGTAACAGTGATTAAGCGCCTCAAAGCAAGTGGTTTGTTCCATTTCTACTTTTATAATCTTGTCTTGAATTTATTCTTAAAAAGTCACAAGAAATGGCTAGATTTGGCAGAGATTTATGTTCGTTATATTTATAGTGATTCCTCAAGAAAAATGGCCAAACATCCTAAATTTAATGCTTGTTAGAATATAGATTTAAATATTAATTGTGGGATAAAATAAGTACTTTAGGATACAATTGTAGGATGATCCTAAAATAAATTTGGATGGGGATGCTGGATTGCAGTCCAACAACATATGTTGAGCTGCAAGAACCCTGCAATTAAATAAAAATAAGGCCTTCTCATTAGTCCTAAGACCGTTTAGTCTACAATTCCTGTGACTTACAATTTGATATGTATTTAACAACTGTCTTTTTAAATATTTAAGAAAACATCAGTTTCCTCTGGAACACAAAGGTGTCCCGCACCCTCTCCTCCCCAACTTTCTTCCAGTCATCTATTTCATGCTGACAGCGTTCCACCATGTCAGTCTGTGTGTACACCTTGTCACTCCACTGTGTCACACTCCACTTCTCCTCTAACCAAATTCACATCCAGACAGGAGACGCAATCTCCAAGGTTCAAGGTAACACCATCCTGCATGTGGTTTGTACTTGTCTTGTCACAATATAAACCTTTCACTTAAATACTACATAATTGAATTGCGCATCCAGTAGTGCATGGATCTAAGCACTAAATAAATTTGAAGGCAACTAACGTGAACAGTTAAAAAAATGTATCTTTAAGCTCATCTTTTACCAGAAAATCAGGTTACTCCCACCTTTGGGCACAGCAAAATTCTAAACTTACAATCCTAATTGTACAGGTCTCTCGAGGGGTTCTTAGCCACCTCCCACAAGGCTGTTGGTGGTGCTGATGGGACATCAGAACATCCAATAGGAACCATCAGATGCCTCTCTAGATCACACACACGGGCCAGCTCTAGGGAGGAGCCCAGAGGGGACCTGTACACTGAAGGCTGAAAGTTTACAATGCTCCTACTGCTAGTGATAGGAGTTGTCATGATTAACAAACTTAAACTTTAAGCATAGTGACATAATTTGGTACTAAAACATCACTAAATTGCAATATATGCATGTTACAGGTCATGTTGATTGAGAAACAAATGCTCTAATGCCAGGAGACTATTTTACATTTCACACAGATGAGGCATATGTGTTAACCTGAATGCAATTTTTAAGCTGCAGCGTGTTTGACTACTTAGAGTTTGTGCTAATGAAGGTCATACATTCATCACGCTTATGGATCAGTGTTCCCACTTCCCACAGGGCCAGATTTCCCAATAGGCAGAGTAGGCAACTGCCTAGAGCTCCACATTTTGAGAGAAGCCTAAGCAGTGCTGGACACACCCACATTCTGAATTGTTGGTGTGGCCAGAGCAATGCATTGGCTTGTTACAGATCAAGGGTATTTTCTGTGGCAGGAAATATTGGATGGGTTTGGGGGTGGTGCCATGCAAGGAATGGGGTGTGGTCATGGGTGGAGCTAATGGCACCTAGAATGCCTTACCTAGGGACTCCTGTTCCCACATGTTAGTGATTGTTTTCTGACACTACTACAGAGGTGGATTTTGGATTGTATATTATCCAGATGTTTTCTTTGAGGTTACATGACAACCGAACTGTGCACTGAACTACCATTTAGCTTTGTATTATGCCAGCCTTGCTCTATCCATTTTATCTATTGGACTGTCCATAACAGATTACTGCTTATGTCCTACCACCAGAGAGTAATCTTTGGTTCCGTTACAGGCCTGCCCTTGACACATCAATGGACATCTTAGACTTTAAATATATAGGATAGTGATCTAAACAGTTAAGTCAATAAACTCTGGAAGGTCAATAACCCTTCTTAATCACAATTGTAATCATAAACTCAATAAGTCCTTGTAGGGGATACCTGGTAAATAGTGCAACTTTCACTCTCTTTCTAGTCTCATATTTAACCCTTGAAGGACCAGAGGGGTATGCAATACTTTGGGAAACATTGCATTACACAGTCCTCTAGTCCTGAAAGAGTTAATTTCTCAAGGTGACGCAGGCCAGTTATGTTCTGTAATAGAGTGTATATTGGTATAAAGAGGTACATTAGATCAAACATAACATTTGTTATAAGTCTTGGTAATGGGCGAAGCTGGGAAGTCTCTGGATTTGCCCCGGAAACTCCAGTTTTGACTCTGCATTACCAGGTCTCCGGGGCAGAGGATGGTTCTCCAGATGTGCAGAGTTCCTAATGAAACTGTGCCCACTTCTGCTCCTTACCAGCCTGTTCCTCCCACTCCCCGCCCACTTCTCCTCCTTCCCTATTCCTTATAATTTTTCTTCACTTTATAAGCCCCGCCCCATTCATGACTAAGCCCTGCCCCTTTTTTGATACAAATTGCATAATTTTTCTCTCCTAGCAGAGATATGTTATGGTAATGGGAGTTAGGGAGCGCTGGATAAAGTATATATAACCCAATATCATATTTAAGTTGTTCCTTTAAAGGGGAAATTTTAGATTAGTTAGATTTAAATCCTGGAGTTTGATTAGTGCTGGTTTCAGGTGTTCACTCCCACTGAATGTACAAGATGTTTTAACCTATTGAGTGCCAGAGGGGTACCAAAGGGTTATATACACCTAAATGCCCTCTACTCCATGCTAGTATCTGTAAACATGGAACTTCCATTGCTGAACTTAACAGTGCTCCGATACTACCGTTATATAGCATGAGCATAAGTTCATGATAAGGAATAGTGTTGTATTGTCAGTAAAAGGCAAGATAGGTACCATCCATTTTTGAATAAAAGAACAGGTGGTACATTGACTGAATTACCTCATTACAAATAGTGCAAACAAAATTAATCGAATTATGCCTAAACTAGTGTAAAAGCCTGTGTACACGGGCCAAGGTCCGGGTAATGTTAACCCTTTGAGAGCCAGAGGGGTATGCAGCTTCTTTGGAATTCCTTGTCTACCCCTCTGGCACTCAAAGGGTTAAAGTGTAACTACCACCACTAAACAACTTGAGCTTAAATAATTCCCCACCTGGCGACTAGCTGCTTAATAGCGCTAGTCACCAGAATTACCTTGTTAAAGAGGATTATCAATTCTTGTTGGGCTGACATGCAGGACGGAGCGCAGACATTTTCCCATAGTGACATCTGCACTCCTGTGCTGTCACTCCCAGCCGGCTCTAGAAGGTGTTGCTAGGAGCCGTTCGGCTCCACAAGGGACTGACAGAGCAGGCGGGCAGACATCACTATTGGAAGATGTCTGCGCTCCATCCTGCCTATCAGCCCAACAAGAATTGATAATCCTCTTTAACAAGGTAATATTTCTGGCGACTAGAGCTACTAAGCAGCTAGTCGCCAGATGGGGAATTATTTAAGCTCAAGTTGTTTAGTGGTGGCAGTTCCGCTTTAAGAGGCTTCTACCTCACTGCTCCAGGCGATGCAGTCTTGCATCGCCTCATTCATGCGATGCAATCATGCACAGTAGGGACTGCCCAAACACGGACAGTCTCTACTGCTCATGACTGCATTGTGACAAACATCCTAGAGAATTATTATATAGGATAGGACAGTCTACAGATGCATTAAAAAGGCAAATTTATGATTACATTTTAAGAGACTAGTTGTATATATACTATATTTGAAGGTATATCAACCAAATTCATTTTCAATGTAGTGTTCCTTAAAGTCTCAATGTTGGCTCATTTTGAAATTTCCATATAAGACATGATTGTTACTTAAGATCCCAAAGAAAGGCCAATGGAAGTTTAAACCACTCATTAGTAAGTCAAGTACTTTATTAGACGGGTTTATTGTGTTCTAATGGAAACTAGCTGACATGAACTACAGAGAGCAGCCTATGTTACCAAGGCATCTTTTTAATTTATCAGCCAGACCTCATGAATGCCAGTTTGGTTATGTTCACCTGCTAATCCACTACTGTGTTTTTCTGAAATAAAAATGGCATCTTAAAACATTTATATCTCTGACAAAGTTCCAAAACACTTTTAACAGTCTTGTGCTGTGTGGTCCTGTATGGGCAAAATGATAATTTAATAATTTCTGAAGCAAAAAGAACAAAAAAAAAAATCCCAGCTGTTTCTAACCGCAAGTGTGATGATTGATTAATTTGTAACTGCTGATGAGGATTTGTGCAACAGCTGACAATGATGTGCTATTTTGCAAACACTTATACATTCCTAGAAAAGGCCAAAGTGGTGAAATAAAAAAAATGTATTAAGAGTCTGTCTGCTAACAGTGAAGCACCACCGCTTCCACGTCTGGAAGGAGCAGCATTATAAAGGAACAATCTTTAGTATTCATCTCCCCATCTGGGTTTCTAGCTCCACCTCCTATAAGAGCTAAGCTGCCATTGGCATCCTCTTTCCTATTGGCTCTGACAGCAGATACTACAATAGATAAGTACTTGAAGGGATAGTAATGTTTCAAAATAAAAGCAGCGCCAATGAATCTTCATAGTATTTGGGCCATGGAGAGTGGTATTTCAATACCGTCAGAGTTGTAGTTCAACAGTAATTGAATGATATTGTATCCCTCTCCTGCCCCTTTTACCTAGTGTAAGCCACCTCCCCTGAGACATGGAATCTGGTCTCCTGACCAGACAGCTCACAGCAAGGGACACTTTTCTTACTGAGAACATAAGGAAAACCTTGACCCCCTTGACAGGTTTTTCCGTTATACTAATTTAAGATTGTCCCTCTCTACAAACTATCTGGACACCACCTTTCTGTTCTGAGGTGAGCAGTGTTACATCAGTAAAAGGGGTGGGATGGGGATACTTTATCATTCAATTACTCTTGAACTATAACTCTGACAGTATTGAAATAACTCTCCATGGCCCAAATACTATGAAGATTCATTGGAGCTGCTTTTATTTTGAAACATTACTATCCCTTGAAACTTACATATTGTCATATCAGAATGACCCTTCCAGCCAAATAAAAGGAAGAATAAAAAAGACAGGTATAATATTAATATAAAAATACATATGTGAACAATGGTCTTACATCTTGTTACTGTAGCATGTGTACAAGCTTTTAGGCCTGGCACTTCATGAACGTAGCTCACCCCTGACATTTTTTTCATCACTTTCATATTCTGGCGTAGCTGACTTGTTAGGTGTCTCAGAAGTGATAGTTCTCTATCGTCTGTAAAAGGATGGGAATAAGGTAACAGCCTTTGTAAAAAGAAGTAAGTTCTCAGGATTAGCCCTTGTGTGTCATTTCATATATATATAGGACCATCTACAAATGCCTTAAAATACAAGTCTAGGATTATTAATTTTACATGGTATCCAAAATAATATAACCCATTAGACACCCCTTTGGCATTAAAGATGATAAATCTTTATATGCCCAAAGAGATGTATTTAACGTGTCTTATCTTGTGCAGTGGTGCCACATTATTAGACTTCCATACCTGACAAGTCGTGAGCCACTCCCCTACAAACCTGTCTGCAGTATCCAGATGCCACACATCTTGAGATCAATGGCAAATAAAAAGGGGAGGCATTCTGGGGCAAACCAATTACACTATAGGGAAGAACTGAAAATTCCAATTGATTTAATGGGGATTTTAAATCCTTGATTGCCAGAGAGTACTCCAATACATTCAAGCAGTTAAAATTTCAATTCAAGTACATGGGAATTTTTAGTTCTCCCTTATAGGGCAAATGATTTGCCCCATAACTCCTCCAAATTTCTTTTGAACATATGGTCCTAGCTAAAGACTCAGTAGTTTGTCCCTTTGGTAGGGTCTGTGGGGTGACTGACAGGTGGTTCCTAGTGACATTAGAGGCAAGTCATACACAGGACACTGTTTAATCCATTTATTCATAGAGTGTATTTAATAAGCTAGAGAGGCAATGCTGGAAGAAACTAAGTGCACCTAGAGGATAATTAAATATTCCCAATATTAGGACAAAATTTGTATTGTAAGGCTTTTTCTGCTGAGTAAATCAAGGGTATGTCTACTGCTGGGAGATGCTTCAGTCAAAACTTTTTACAGAGCATACTTTTTTTTTTGAGAGAGAGCCTCAGTTCAAGATTTGTTTGCAATCAGGTGGTGCTGTTGATGTTTCTGCTGCGATAAGGTGAGTGCTGCAGACATAAGGTTTCCATAGATGGATATAACAGTTCCACCTGGCTGCAAAACATCTTTCACTCAAGCTGTCGAAAAAACCCCCCACCAAGTTATCTCTGTAATAACTGTTGAAAAAATAATCTTCCAACATTGGAAGTATCCTTGTTTTACTCACTAGGTAATTCCCTGCAACAGACGTATTTTCATTATTAGGATTTATTGCCTTTTAACCGTTTGAGTGCCAGAGGGGTATCCAATGCATTGGATACCCCTCTGGCACTCAAAGGGTTAAATGTGGCTTTTAACCCATAGAAGGCTAGAACACGTTTACATGCATTGCTTCTTAACCCCTTAATGACCAGCAGTCTGGGGCAGTTACCTTTTTTAGGGACCGCTTTGATTGATGGTGGTGCACCGGCACACGTGACTGATGATGTGTACCGGCATGCTGAACGGGGTTCTGAGAGAGACCTCCCCGGTTTTGGAGCAGTCAGTTTCTGACCCCTCTGGTGCTTACAGTACTCCCACAGGAGCGCTGTAATTACAAAATACATGACGTGGCAGGAATGTCACTGGTCCTTCAGGAAAACAAACCATAACGTTCCTGGCATGTCACCGCTCATTAAAGGGATAGTAATGTTTCATAATAAAAGCAGGTTTAATTAATCATCATAGTATTTGGGCCATGGAGAGTGTTATTTCAATTCTGTCAGAGTTGTAGTTCAAGAGTAATTCAGTAACAAAGTCTCCCCGTCCCGCCCATTTTACTGATGTAACACTGCTCAGCCAGAGCAGAAGGGAGGTGCCCAGGTAGACTGCATAGAGGGACAATCTTCAATTAAGATAAGGGAAAAACCTGAAAAACTTGTCAAGGGGGCAGGGCCTTCATTGCTTTCATAGGAAGAATATTGTCCCTTGCTGTTATCTGTCTGGTCTATGGACTGCATTCCACATCTGAGAAGAGATGGCTTACACTAGGTAAAAGGGGCAGGAGGGGAAACTTCGCTTGTGAATATCTCTTAAACCATAAAGGTTTGAGAGATAAGACTTATATCGTTCTTCATATTTTTTTAATACTTACAAAATAAAATAAAGATAAAAAAAAGTATTGCTATCCATTTAAGGGGTTAATATGTTAGTGACCTCTGTAGCATTCAGTAGGTTAAAATCTCCAGTTTAAATCCACTGGGAATTTTCACTCCTCGCCTATAGTGCAGCTGGTTTGCTCCAGAATTGCACTTCTGTAGCATATTGAATACAACCCTTAATGCCTTTTGGTTCTGAACCAACCTCTCCAATTATTCCTGATATCAGAGTTATTCTGGTAGATACCTTTGAGCTTTGGGGGGGGGGGGGCTCTCCCATGTGTAAATGTTCCTGTTCTAGTATCAGAATGTCCTGTGAGTCACTCTGATTATAAATGTCAGAGCAACATTTGGCTTCATAACAAAATAACAGGGTGGTTTATGGGTTTCAGCGCTGGAAGCTCACTGTACACCAGACAGTCAACTGGTCTTCACAGCTCTAAAGTCATAACAACCGACAGGCCCTGTTTATCTAGAGGCACAGCAAATGCTCCTGGAATTTTACGAAGGCTCCTCGTTAACCCTTTGAGTCTGATGTACTAAGAAAAAGTGGTGCAATTGTGGATCAAACCAACTACATTATAGGGAACAAATAAACATTCACATTGATTTTAAACTGGGCTTTTAAGCTCATGAATGTTAGAAAGTCTCCAGCACATTGCAAATCGATACATTTGAGGCCTTGCTTGCATTCACGTGGATAAAAGCCCATTTGAAATCAACAGTTATTTGGGGAATTCATATTTGATCCCTATGCTACAGTTGGTTTGCCCCAGAACAGCACCACTTTTGATTAGTACATCAGGAGACTGAACTAAGCTCATCGTTTAGTGCAACCAGATGGGTGGGCAACAATTTTGGAGCAATGTAGTGCCCATCCCTCTGGCACTCAAAGGGTTAAATAAACACTAATGCTAAATACAACACTTTGCTTATATACAATAGATACATTTAAATGATGTACTTTATACAGCACCTGAAAGAATTCTTTATTTGGTTCAAGATCCCTAACATGAGGCAAATATAGTTATGTTATGTTATATATATATATATATATATATATATATATATATATATATATATAAAGGTATCAAATACTATATTTGCCTCCTGTATTTCTACGTCTAACATGGTACCAACTCTCATCTGTTATCAGATCCCTAACATGTCATCCTGTTTTCTCCAACCTACTTTTTAAAGATTTGAGTTTGGCGTACATGACATATAACCCTTTGGAGACCAGAGAAATGAGCAAATCATTGCAAAGTAATGCATTTCACATCCCTTTAGTGCTTCAGTGGTAAAATGTACATTATTTAAAGAGACATTATCACTAAACCTGGGAACTCTGTGGATCTGCCCCAGAGACACTGCTGGGATTTCTGCACACATCGATGCCCATTTTAGGGGGGGGGGGGGAAGGCAGCGCACCGGTAAAATCTAAATGTAGTGATGATTGGATTCTATGATACATATATACCAGTAGAACTGCAGAAAAGGAAAGAGCAATGTGTGTATGCCTCAGAACAGATGAGACATACAAAAGCTGTGTGGTGAGAGACTGGGCAGCACTGGGTAGCAAAGTGGTCAAATGGTGGGGGAGATAAGTCACTAATGGTGTAAATATCAGAGGACAGCTGTGAAATATGGGAGTGTTGGAGGCGACCAGTGGGGAATTAGGTTCAGTGACCTGTATTGCCAATATTAGTGGCAAATTAGTGGAGGCAAGTGGATACTTTGTATCCTATATGGACACAATATCATGCTTACTGCATGGTTTCTTGTACATAAAATCCACCACTGCCACCTCGTCGGACCTTGCCCTGGTCACTCGTACTTCTTCTGTTCTTCTCTATTGAAAGACTTTCACCAGTGTATATAGAAAACTATTTATTATATAATGGTATAATATATAAATAGCACAGAAATAAAGATAAACTAAAGACCATTAGACAAATGACCATAAAAAAGTCTATCAATGCATTTCGGGATCTCACATATCCCTTCATCAGGATAAAACAGTCAATCATTTATCTAATGGTTTTTATTTTATCTTTATTTCTGTACTATTTATATATTATACCATTATATAATAGTTTTTACATCTATATACCCTGTCTTGGAGAGATTTGTTGCCAAACCAGGCTGGCTGAGCAAGTATTGAGAAGAGTGGACACCGTGTATAGGGAACAGATAGATACAAAGGAGGTGAAATTCTTTCAAGAGAGAAGCACAGAAGAGGTACGAGTGACCAGGGCAAGGTCCGACAAGGTTCCAGTGGTGATTCTATGTACAAGAAACCATCCAGTAAGCACCATATTGTGTCGATATAGGATACAAAGTATCCACTTGTCTCCACTAATATGTCACTAATATTGGCAATACAGGTCATTGAACTTAACTCCCCACTGGTCGCCTCTAACACTCACATATTTCATAGCTGTCCCAAGATATTTACACCATTAGAAACTTATCCCCCATTTGACAACTTTGCTACCCAGTGCTGCCCATTCTTTCTCAGCACAGCTATTGCATGCCTCATCACATTGCGCTTTCTTTTTCTGAGGTTCTATTGGTGTATGTGTATCATGGCATCTATTCATCAATACACTTACTGGTGCTCTGCTTTTTGTTTTTGTTCTGTTTTGTTACACAACCTGAGAGGCCCCCAGATACCCAACAGCTGCAAGGATATCTTTTAAAGATCATCTACAACACTAGAACTACAATCATAAGAACCTATCATGAACAAGGCTTTACAAGTAGCTATTGAATATTTATATCCAGGAACAGTGTACCTTTTATATAACAGGTTCTTTTATATATATATATATTTATATATACTAGTTGAAGAGCCCGTTACATGGGCCACAGTGCCACTGCCAGAAGGTCGCAGGGCAGTCATGCGCAGTAGAGACTGCCCGCGCCGCTGCTGATACAGAGCTGGGCGCTCCATCAGCCATGGCGCGGGCAGTCTCTACTGCGCCTGACTGCAGCACGCGCAGCAGTCTCTACTGCACATGACTGCGTGGTTACACGCATTTTAGCAAATTATTATATAGGGTTTTGGGAATTTTGACTGTAACTGTAGCTGGTTCTTATTTATACATTCCTGCCAATAACGGAGGATCTTGTTATATCTCAATTTTTATTATTTGTCTTTAAGGTTTAAGTAATAACTGGGGAGGGGTGAGCGCAAGTCTAGTCTCCTTTTCTTATATAAGCCCTGCCCACATTATGACACAAATTAGGGCATTTGAACACTTCCACTCCCTTCACAGTAAGTTTTTCCATGTCCAGGGACTAATAGGTTCCAAAGTATTATTATTGCCTAAATTTTAATAGGGGTCATACCCTTGTATCCATGTACTTTTAGCCAGCCTTTGGTAAAATAATTTATTAGGTATATAACCTTCAAAATATGTTTTCCTATTTACCTGTAGCCAGTTGTGTATGATAGTTCTAACACTCTTTGTTTATACAAGTGACAAGGGCAATGTATAGTATGACTGAGGTTAACAAGAGATGAGGGTTTCAGTGAACTGACAGAAAAAATATAAGGTGGTGACTAGGGGTAGATAGTATTTTAATGGATACCACTCAGTTTCATTTTTTTGGGTGATTCTCCCTTGCCTTATGCATTTCATTTTTATGCATGTGTAAATTGCATGACAATAGCAGGCTACCATATGCTTATCTTTCTTTGCGTTGCTTCTTATTTCCATTTGCACGTGATGTTGATTGTATAAATCCTAGAGTTTGCGCCTCAGCTATGTTGGAAAGAGCAGTCATTAAAACCTTGACCACTTCTTATGGTTCTTTCAGGCTATATTTAAAAGTGACCTAGTAGTTGTTGGTAAGCCTCCTCGTAGCCCTGTGATGTCTAGAAAAGCCTGCACCTCTCCTGTGAAAAGCCCCACCACCAGTCATAGGGATACCACAAAGCCACCGTATTCTTCCAGCAATGCTCCTTTTATGCAAGAGATTGGTAGAGAAAAATTATGCTTTATTTGGTTAACTGAGTGGCTTTAAGATGCAAGTTTTCAAGACAACTAGGTTTCTTCTTCGGGTATAAATCCTGTATTGTGCATTCAGCCTTCATTCGTATTATACCTGAAGAAGAAACCTGGTTGTCTTGAAAGCCTGCATCTTAGAGCCACTCAGTTAACCAATTAAAGTATCATTTTTACTTTTACTAGTCTCCAGCATTTTCTGTGGACAACATGGTACCATGCTTCACCCCTTTTGTGAAAGACAGTTCAAAGAGAATAAATACTGCCAACATAAGGGCCTATGGACCGCCATCATGGTATACGCTGCAAGTGATTCCTATAGCTCATTTAACTCTTTGGATTCTAGAGATGTCTTCACAATGAATTGGAGATATCGCGAACATTCAAGGGGTTAAAATGGACCTGTCACCATAAACTAAAGTCTGCATATTTGTAAATGTCATTCAAACCTGCCTATGTATCATGTTAGCCAAAAGACCAGCAAATACTTACCCCTAGAAGAAAATCAATCTTGCTGACTGCAGCCCTTTATTCTAATAAAGTTGTCAGTGCAGCACCGAGCTTAATTAACATATGATGCAGCACTGAAATACACCTTCATATTTCAGAAATAAAAATATTAATATCGCCAAAACCATGTATCTGCTGGTCTTTTTTCTAACATGACGCATAGATGGTTTGAAATACGCAAACTTGAATTCAAGGAGGAAAGTCCACTCTGAGTGATGACACTGACTCCTGTTGTTTAGGTAAGAGTAACAGCACAGATATGTGGTTATTCATTACTAGAGCTTAACAATAATGCTATTATAGAACAACTTTTACTTTTTCATCAGCAGAGATGTTTAATAAAATACTAATTAGATGTTTAACCGTTTGAGTGCCAGAGGGGTACGCAACGCATTGCAAAGCAATGCGTTGCGTATCTCTCTGGGAAGCAAAGGGTTAGGGACTAGAGGGGTGCGTATTGCATTGGTTCACCAAGTGTTGCAGAACCCTCTGGACCTTAGTCTTAAAGGGCTAGTAATACTTAAAATGTAAAATATATATATATATTGTAGGGTTTATAACCCTGAGTAAAACAAGGCTACTCCCACTTCTGAGAGTTTTTTAAATTCAAACGTATTGCAGCTTAAACTTGAATTTTATAGGTGCAGTATAACAGTGACCTGAAATTGTACAATGGCGCTGTTACATGATCCTATTGACAGCTCTGGTCAGTTGACCATAAATCTCCATAGGATGGTGTAGCAACAGCGCCACTGTACAATTTAAGGCCACTGTGATATGGAACCTAAAATATTCAAGTTTGAGCTGTAATAACTTTTGAATAAAACATCTTTCAGCAGTGGGGGTACCCTTGTTTTAAACACTACAATATGTATTTTTTGTACATTTTAAGTATTACTATCCCTTTAAGCAATATAAAAAGTGTGTGTGTTCATATTTTTATGTACTTTTGTTTTTAATTTTTATATGTGTATATCTGTCCTCTTCATGATCTGACAACATCCATACTGTGTATTTATATTCTACACGGCACTATGTTTTTTGCACACTTTGTGTTTCACTAACTGTACACACTTTATCTATTAAATAAAGTTATGGGCAACTGGGTGCACAACAGCCTGCATGGGGGTGCCATTGTATTATGTGCCTTGCGGTACACAGTTTCACTCTTGTCTTATCTAGGCGTATAGAGACAGAAACTCACCCAAGCTCATTTCATAGCTAAGAAAATAGATCCCTATATGGCCCTCTGGAATTAAATGCCCTGTTAAAATTAACACCTAGTAATGGATGCATGAGGATTTAGTACCAAGAATTTAAATTGTTAACATATGTAATAAAAGCCCCCTTAGAATGTTAAAGTAGTATGTATGATGACATTTGAAGGCGTATGTATCTGATTTGTTGCATTGCCAGTGTAACTGCAGGACAGTTTATCTGCACTAAAGCTTGTTATTGGATTTGCACTAGTATCTGTGATAAAATACCTCTAGCCTTCCTCAGTCTTGCATGTCTGACACAACTCGGCAGCTAACACTGAAAAGATAAAGACGTGATTTGTGGTCTGTTGTCTGTACTAGGGGTGGGCAACCTGAGGCCCTCCAGCTGTTCCTGACTACAATTCCCATCATGGGTATTGTAGTCCTCAACAGCTGGTGGTCCTCAAGTTGCTCATCCATGGTCTGTCTCTGTAGTGTGTGCTGTGTGGAATCCATCTTGTTTAAACACTCCATTCTGTCATATTGCTTGCCGCTCATTTCTTCTGCATCTCTTGAATTATAAATGAATTCATACCTCCTGTTATTACACAAACAGAGACCCAAAGGGACTGAATCCATTGGATGCTAGAGGTCTCCAGCGCATTATGGAGCAATGTGCTAGAAACATCTCTAGAATCCAGTGGATCAAAAAAGAAATGATTCAAATGAAAACACGACTGCAGATCATTTACATAATCTTTTAAACACAAATACCTTTGTTACTACTGCTAACAAAAAAAATCACATTCCAGTCAGGTTCCTCATTCCGTTATTTTATTTATCTCTGGAAGTAAGTCTTCCAATTGGAAACTGATTCACATTAACCCTTTGTGTGCATAGCGTTGGCTACCTCTCTGGCACTCAAAGGGTTAATGGATGACCAACGTTAATGAGTTATAAACCCAATAATAAACCTGAGCAGAAAATACTAATAACCACTATGAATCAGTCCTGCAGGATCTTAGGAAGGAAGGAGGAAGTATTCAGTAGAAAGTGTTTGGGGTCCCGGAGTCTGGCAACACCAAAACATGTCCACTTCCATGGGCAGACATTTACTTGCTGTATTAAAACTACTGATTTTGTGTATATGACTAGGAGTTTTTCGCATATCTTTCCAGACATTTCCTCTACTTTTCTATCTGATAGAATTTATTCAGTACTTCTAATTAAAACTGGAAATGGTAACCTTTGTCTGCCTTTCATCTCAGTGTCCTTAAAGTATCAAAGACAGATAATACCATCCAAGGATAGGAATTCAGCACTAATACTGATTATAATCGCTCATTACCCTTCACTTATTAAAACAACTTGCACAACAGAACCTTCCTATAACCTCATCAGTGCCAAAAATCCTCCTGAATTCCTGTGCCGTTTACAGTTACATCCGGACTAGTCCTCTGTTATCAAGACTGCCATGTTAATCCTTTGTGTGCCAAGCAATGCATTGGATACCCTTCTGGCACTTCCAGGGTTAATATAAGAAATGAACCCTTTTGAATGAGTGCGTAAATCAGATTGCATATTTTTCCCCTTGTAAGGTAACATGGCAAGCTCCTGTGACAATCCTGCGTGGTGGTGTACAATCCATGCACACATTATCCTTCTGTTTTGAACAGCATGATCTATTTGTACCTTTGTAGTACGGCCTCGCTGTGATGTGAAAGGCATGGCATGTTGCTTAGCTTGATCTCTGTATCAATGTTGTTTCGCGCTTTGTTACGTCTGACAAATGCAGTGGCTCCATACCATTTTTTTTTCTTTCTTTTTTTACCCTTTAAGGACCAGAGGATTGTGCATATGCATTGCACAGCCCTGTGGTTATTAAAGGGTTAACACTATAAAAGGGAAACAATTTGCATTTGTTCCCCCTCACCTTTTTGATATTTGTGCTTTAAAAATGTTGCAATTAATTGCAACAGCTTTGTTAAGTGTGTGAAGGCCTAAAAATTGTACATCAATGTATTTTTGTGTGCTTAATGTTTCTTTTTCAGTTTAATGTGAAGATTTTGTTTGTGATCCAAGTGTTTTTAAGATACAGAAACTTGCATTTTTTCCTAGCAGTTCTGATAATTAGTGTTTAAATGACACATAAAAGGTGATCTCCAGGGTCCATATCCAGAGCATATCTGAGAGTAATAGTACAGCAGTCTGGATAAGGTGGGTATGGGAAACCTGTAAAAAGTAATGCAGTACAGTGACTCTAGTGCCATAGGCCCATGTTTATAAAAATAAACTGGAGTTATTCTTCAGTAAACCAATTACACAATAGGGGACAAAAGAAAAGGTCCTACTTTCCCATGTACTTGAATAGAGCGTTTTAACCCCTTGAATTCCAGAGAGGTCTCCAATGCATTTGCTTCAGAATGCATTGGATACATCTTTAGTATTCAAGGGGTTAAAGGCCCAATTTAATTTAACATGAATTTTTATTTGTCCAGTATGGTGCAGTTGGTTGGTTTACTCCATAGTAACCCCAATTTTCTTTTATAAATATGGGCCATAGAGCCTAATTCATCAAGCTAAAGAGATGTAATTCCAGAGCAAACCAAGCACGTCATAGGGTTGAAATTAACATTCTACAACTTCAGTTCATTTAAATGGGGATTTTAAAGGAGAAGTAAATGTTTGTTATGAAAAAATCTGTATTGTAGAGCTGTTCATGTTGAGTAAAATAAGGATACTTCCACTGCTGAGAGATGCAAATTTCGAAAGTTATTACAGTTGAAACCAGTGTTTTTTACATTAACAGTAGTGCCCTCTAGTTGTAGAATTACAATTAGTAATTCTGTTAAATTCTATTTGAGATGAAAGTCAGTGACAAACAGTTCTCCACAGAATGTGATAGAAACGGCTGAGTCATTCTGTCAGTTAGGACTTTCAGAAAATAAACATACAGCAAATGCACTGACTGCCTAGAGCATCAACCATACATAACAAAGGCCCAAATCCCCCCAAGTAATGGACACAGACAACTCCCTGGGAAGGATAAGGCCACAGCTTTATTAAAATCATAACAAACAAATAACGTTATGCCTGCATCTCAGCAACAGCCGAGTGACATGATAAACACAACCAACAAACAAGAGTCTCTGCTCCGACTTATGCCATTATCCTGCAAGTGGGGGACTAACTCCCCAAACCCACTAAGGTTCTTAACAGATCAAAATAATTACCTGGCGAGGACCCCCCCCTGAAAATTCACTGTAACTCCTAAAATAAAAAGGGGAAGGAGGGAACAACAAAATCTCCTGGGTGTCTGTCTCACACGATAAATTAAAGTGCGCAGACAGCTGCATGGGCAATATTTATAAACATTCTACCCCCCGCCAGCCACTTAGGACCACCATAAGGCAAAATATTGCTAAAAGATGGTCCGCGCCCCGCAGTCATGCCCTTCCTCAATTAAACATCGAGGAAGAGGCCTCTTTCCTGACGATTTGAAGTTATAACTTTTGAATAAAACAACTGACAGTGGTGGGGTGCCCTGGTCTTACTCCTCAGGAAAACCCCTATAATGTAGGTTTCATTAAAAAAAAGTTTCCTGTTCCTTTAACTTCTTGAATGCTAGAGGTCTCCAGTGGAACAACTGAAACAAAGCCTATGCTTTACTTAGGATTTAAAATTACTAATGACTTAAGAATATACAAAACGTTGTCCAATTTGCTATATTCAGTCAAAAATGTTGATTATTAAAGAGAGAGTAATGTTTAGATATTAAACCTTTGAGTGCCAGAGGGGGTATGCAACACATTGCAGAGCAATGCATTATGTACCCCTCTGGCATTCAAAGGGTTAATGAAAGCTTGATTCTTCAATAAACTTTTTATAACAAAACCTACCTTTGTAACTGCTCATAACATTGTAGTCTTCATGTTATTTTATATTAAAGTGTCCCCCGCACTCCCCTTTTCCATACATAATGCTACCTTCCCTCAGATCTGAAATCCATACCAGTGAAAACCCTGCCCCCCACCCCTTGACAAAGGAGGGCAGGTTTTCCTTATCCTGACAGAAGATTGTCCCTTGTCGCGATCCATCCAGACAGACTTTCTGCTCTGAGGGAAGACATCATGATGTATGGGAAAGGGTCAGGAGGGGTCACTTTTATCTGAAATAAAACAAAGCCAACAGCATTATGAGCAGTTAAAAAGGTACGTTTCGTTATGAAAAAAAAAAAAAGTATATTGAAGAATCAATGTTGCATTAATATCTAAACATTACTATCCCTTTAAGAATCTTTTGGAAACTCTATTTAAAAGATGTGTAGATATTCCAAAAAAGTATAGAAATCTTGTACTTTCCAGATGGAATACATCGAATTCCTCAAAATAGTAGAAATCCCCAACTGTAAATATAAGACTATTTTATAAAGAAAATTTTTTTTACAAAAACAAAAAAAATCTAAAATATGGGCACCATGGATCCTCAATAATTGCTTACATCCGTATCCATGTGATGTTAACACCTAAAAAAAAAAAAAAAAATTCTAAAAAAAAACTTTATTAAAAAAAAAAAAAAAAACTTTATTGAACTTTAAGAAGTACAGAGACCTGCAACAAAACTGATAAGGGAATGGGAGGATTTTATTTCTAAAGGGAGACTAGCCAAACTGTGTTTTGTTACATTAGAGAAGAAAAGTCTAAGGGGATATAATTACTATTTACAAATATACTGAAGGCCAATACAAAGAACTCTTTGGATAACTATTTACTCAAAGAGAAGATTAAAAAAGGCATTATCCATTAACACTAGAGGATAGGCACTTTTGAGTAAAAGAAGGTCAGGACCATTTTGAAGTAAGGGCAGTAGGGTTGGGAAATTATTCGCCTCAGGAGGCAGATACAGTAGATGCTTTCATAGAAACATAGAATTTGACAGCAGATAAGAATCATTCAGCCCATCTAGTCTGCCCATTTTCCTACTGTAAAACCTCAAACCTTTTTTGGTCCTTTTTTATGATAAAAACCGCTTTATGCCTATCCCGTGCATTCTTAAATTCTGTCACTGTATTAACTTCTACTACTTCTGCTGGACACTGTTCTAGCTCAGAACAATATTGATTGTTATGGCAGTTTCTTTGCAGAGAGGGAGCTATCAGACAGGTTTCTGGAGTCAGGAAGGAATTTATTTTACCCAGTTAGGGGTTTTTGTTTTTATTTGCCTTCCTCTGGATCAACAAGGCTGAGCTTGATGGATGTGTGTCATTTTTAGCCTCATTCAACACATCCAGCAATGGATGGGTCCTTGTTTTAGTCAACAGGAAAAGCCCTACAATACACTATTTTCATAATAACATGTTACTGCTTCTTTAAGATATCTGAAATGGGTACCTTTCCTCATAAGGCTAAGCAAAGTCATCTTAATTTTTAATGTCTCTTTATGATTAGGGAATGCAGTGAAAAATTGTTTCTCCCAGACTCCTGGAAAACCAGTACCTGAAATGTTTTTGTTGAGTTTTTAGAAGTTATGGAGACATTTACATGTGTACCTTTGTTCCATGTACTTTAATATTAATGGTCCTTCAGTGATTCATGATTGGCTTGGTCCTTGGTTCTCTTCACATGTAAAAAATGGAATCCTCAAAAATATGCTAGTCTCTATTGTGTGCATGGGGCCTTACAGTCCCCTACCACCTCTCCATGAGTGTAAAAGAGAACTGACTCAGATAATAATAACTCCACATACCTTGCTGTGAAAAGAAAACCCCAAAGGCCCTAAGAATTGTCATTGTCCAAAAGATAACATCTTCCATCGTTTCTAGACGTCATGTCCATGGAGGCAGACATGACAGTTATTGGCAGTTTTTTCCAACTGAAGCAGGAAGTGTGCTGTATAAGCCTAACTTAACCCTTTAAGGACAAGAGAGGTGCACAGCATTGTGAAGCATACCACTCAGGTCCTTAACTCTTTGAGTGCCAGAGAGGTATCCAACGCATTGCAACACAAGGCATTGGATACCTCTCTGGCACTCAAACGGTTAATAATACCATAAGCAGTGAACAGACTTTGAGGTCCTGCATCCCCGCTAGCAACTGTCATGTCTTCCTCCATATATATGACATTCAGGCCTAACTGAAGTTTCTATCTCTTGAGCAAAGACATAAGGGAAAAATTCATAAGGGCCGTTAGGATTTTCCATTTATAGTAAGGTGTGGGTGATTATAAGGAGGGGTTAGATCTCCTTTAAATGCCATTTCCCTGCACATCCTGAAAGAAAATACAGTTACAGGATCCAAAACTGCATTTCTGCTGACAGCAGTCAAAAGGCCTCACACAGACCGCAAACAATGAGTTGCCTCACAATACTCTGGAGACCTAGCATCCATAGGGTTAAAAGCCCCATTTAAATGAATGCAACTGATTGGGAATGTATATGTGATCCCTCTGGTGTAGTTGGTTTGCTCCAGAATTGCACCTCTTACTTCCGTCATAAGGCTATTTTTTATTAGACAGTGCACAAGTAATGAAGACGCATGCCATTTGCTTTAAAGTGAAATGTAACCCTTATTTTGAAACTATATATACTTTCACTACCTGATGTTTCATTCATAAGTCCTTGCAATGCAAATTTGTAACTTTTGAGCATTTAAGTTCAAACATACCTGCAAGCCCTTGAAATCAAACACTGAAACAAGTGCAAGTGTGCACTGCAGTAAACAAAGACCCATCTCATGATTGTGTTACTCAGCAGGAAAAGCATTAATACTACCCCTTTAAGATCTTTGAATGTTTTCACAAGTACTGACTGAGAATGACCAGGCGGCTATGAGTTTACCACTGCCATGCAATTTTCTAATTTTACAATGTGTTGTTTGTAACAGTGTTTTAATAAAACTCTCCACTAGGGGTGCTGCGGTCATACCTATCAAACATCCTAATATGGAATTCCAGTTATCTTCTAGCATTACACTTTGCAAGGGTATTGTCTCTGGATATGGACTTTCGATTTTGCCATGTTTTTATGTTAATGAACCATTTACAAAGGAGCATTGTTTTGTGTTCTGTGTGCTCCATGTTGATTGTACATATTTTTAAAAATCGTATTTATATACTAAGTACAGTTGTTGTTTTTTTCTGCTTGCACCTACAGCGCCCGGTGTTAACTCATGAAAATCTACAAACAATAGGAGAACCGTAAGTTTTACCTTTTGGTTGTTCTGTTCCTTAACCCCTTCGTGACAATGGACGTACATGTACGTCCTCTGTGGTGTCACTTAGTGACAGAGGACGTACATGTACGTCCAGGAAATCCGGATCCCCGCGCGGCTGCACGCCGTTCGGGGACTCCGGATTCTGTTTAAAAAAAAAAAAAAA
Organism: Rhinophrynus dorsalis; assembly: GCA_037306005.1. Lineage (NCBI taxonomy): Eukaryota > Metazoa > Chordata > Amphibia > Anura > Rhinophrynidae > Rhinophrynus > Rhinophrynus dorsalis. Next base: position 113,688,447 of record CM074718.1, read on the forward strand.
AATGTTAGACGGACGTTAAGTGACGGCCGCGTCTGCACGCGGCCGTCACTAAGGGGATAATCAATCTGCCTACAATATTTTCTTACTAACCTGCACTGTCTTAATCTACTGTAGGTTGACGACATTTCAGTTCTGCCATTCAGGGACACTGCATCACCACAGAGTTCTAGGCACCAGAGGGAGAACTGCCTATTGACTGCTATGGCTGAAAATGATGCATGTGATGAGCTACAAGATAATGTACATCACTCCCAAAGCCTTAGACTAGCATTACTCTACAATAAAATTGCACTGCAGCTCATGTTTGATGTCAGTTCCCTCTCTAGTGTTTAGAGCTTAGTCTGGATGCATTACTTTCTATCACAGTAGGCAATGGGCAATTCTCCTAGTGTTTAGAACTCTCTGTCTTCATTCCAGGACTTTGTATTGACCCAGAAGGGGGCTGCCCGGGACAATAGACACAAATAAAATCCAGCACTGTCCTGGGCAATCCTGGACACATGGTCATTAATCTACTAGACCTTCTGTAAAAGCCAAAGTGAAGCCATTTTGGGGACACACATTTTAACTCCTTGTATGCTAGCGAGGATTCTGGCTTATTGCTTTGCGATGATTTGGAGACTTCTAGCATTCAACAGGGTTAAAAGTCCCAATTAAATTATCAGGAATTTTGGAGATTTAATTTGTTCCTTGAGGTGCAGTTGGTTAGTCCCAGAATTGCTACTCTTTGCCTTTAACCATGAACATAAACATACCTGGGAACTTCTTCCCCTTAAGCCCCCAGCAAGGACTTATGTGCTGCCGACCAGGGGATGTCAGTGATGCAATTTGCATCAAACAGATGCAGGGCTTAATCAGATGGGAAGGGCTTACTCGTCTGAGTTATAAATTGGATTGGAAGTGTGCAGAACAGGGTTGGAAAGAGAAGTGGGAGGAGCCAGGTGGAAAGGAGAAAAAAAACTCACCACCAGAGAATCATCCTCTTTCCCTGGAGACCTGGTAATGCATTCTGAAAACTGGAGTCTTCTGGGCAGATCTGGGAAATTAGAAGGAGTCCATCGCACTCCAAGTTGTTTTCTTTAAAATCACTTCTTTATTGAGAAATATGCAGAACACTGAGGATGACTGTTTCATGCGTTTCGCGTGCAAAACTCGAGAGACAGTCATCCTCAATGTTCTGCATATTTCTCAACAAAGAAGTGATTATAAAGGAAACAACTTGGAGTGCGATGGACTTCTTCTATTCCTCAATATTGCTGATTTCGGTTCATCCGTCTGTACAGCACCTTGTTTCCTGGTGCTCATGATGGTGATTTTAATGTTTACATTTGGCTGGGAATGGTGCCACTGTTTCTCTTCCATTCTACAGATCTGGGGAGTTCCCTGGTGTGACTATAAAGCTCATTGGGGAGAGATGTATAAAGATAGCATTATGGAAAACCTGGCGCTAGTAATGTTACAATGCGGATGTTGCTTGCTATGTATAAAAAAAGTAAAGCCAGTTAGCTAACTGATAACACCATTAGATGAAGAGTTTGAAAAAGTGAAATAGGAACAGGATTCAAGAGGGTTAGAATCCACATTTAAATCAATGGGAACTTTTAGTTCTTCCCTATAGTGCGATTGGTTTGCCCCAGAATTCCTCCACTTTTCTTTCGAACATTCTGCCCTTAGAATATTTTTATACATCTCTCCCATTGGGCCTTATATGTAAAAGCAAACCTTAGCAGTATTTAGACCAACCCAACTTCATCATAGGGGGAGAGAAAAAAATTAAATTGTTTAAATGTGAATTTTAACCCCTTAAAGTCTCTGAAAAGTCTGATGCATTGCAAATGAATTGGAGACCTTTCTAGCACCCAAGGGGGTTACATTAGGCAAATGTACAGTATGTGTATAATATGCTCCTAACATCTGGTTTTACACCCCCATCTAGCCATACAAAAGGCCCCTGAATTAATTGTAAAAACCTGTCCATCTTACCCAGAATCCTGTTTTAGAGTGAATGTCTTTGTTTTGTCTATGAATCATCTTAGTCATTGTTTATGAAATCACTCATAATAACCCCTTGTTCTGCTAGTGATGTCTTCAAAGTATTATGGAGCACTGCCATGAAATTATCTCAAGTATCTAAGGGGTTAAACCTGCCTGGAGAAATGAAGTGTGCTTTGTTAGAAATGCTAGGAATGGAGGAACATGATTAACATTAAGCAGATGTTTAAGCAAAATAAGCAGAATCCATTTTATAGTCTGACTGTTCCAAATCACATAAGTGCGGCTGGGACTTTCATCTGATCATTGTTGCCCTGGATCCCTGACCACAGAAGCCAGTGTGACTCATTGATCTGGATACTATTGCCTGTGCTAAATGTGTCTCTGGATTTATATGATAATCTCCCCATAATAGGAGATCTGGCTAGGGTTTGAACTTGAAGAGCTTGTCTTTTTTTTTTTTTTCCAACCACCTCCACCTCATGTAATCCTTTGAGTGCAAGGGGGGCATGCAACATATTGCTTTGCATACCACACGCACCCCTCTGGCATTTGAAAGGTTAAGAGATAAAATTAAGACTAAGGTATCCCATTATACATTGAACCCCATTGCTTTGCAAAGCATTCGAAATATCTCTAGCATCCAAGGGGGATAAAGGACTAATAAGGTTTATATATATATATATAAAATGTGGGTGAGCACTATGCAAATTAACAATATAGTGAATTCACAGTTCAACAGTGCAATCTGAATAATACAATTGTACAATAATAAATTCTGTACTGACAGTTCTTTAGAGAGAATGATGATATTCATATGTTATTCACTCGAGTCGATTGTGAGACAAATATGTGTAAAAAATAAAAAATACAAACCATAGTGTGATCTGTGTTTTAACAATATATGAAAAACAGCAACAGTTTGTGATATAATCCGATAAAGACATAAATAATCTCTAATTCTTATTTAAGGTGAAATCAAACTTCCTATAAATCTTGGTACGATTTAATAGTATCAATTTAGATGTATAAAAACCAGCCGGACTCACTTTTTTGTATTTACGTTTGACTGGTCATACATAGATCAAGTCAAGCAATTATCACCTGTGGGGCTATTAATCAAACTGCCCTCACTCAGCCATCCATGGACTTCTTAAATTGACTTCAGGGATGGTATCATAAATATAAAACAAGCATTGATACTTAGTATCTTTGATACTCACACTTCGTATAAGTTTTTTCCTCAGGAGCAGAAAAAGTAACAATCCTTTTGTTACTTTTTCTGCTCCTGAGGAAAAAACGTATACGTTGTGTTAAAAGAAAAAGTACTTTATTATAACACTCATAATAATTAAAATAATTTAAAAAGGCTCAATGCGTTTTGAATCACGTTGAGCCTTTTTTTATTATGTTTATTGTGCTAATAAAGTGTTTTTTCTTTTAACACAACGAGTGTATATTTAAATTGTTTTTGGAACTTTTAAGTTTGGATCAATCAGTTGATATCTAGAGAGTCCCCTTCCTGTTGGACGTGGTACAGATTGTCCGAGTGCGGGCGGTCTACAAAAAAAAATCCCCACACGCTCTGAAAGTCCTGGGATTTACATACTCTACATCCCAGGCAGACATCGAAGTGTGAGTATCAAGGATACTAATGGGGCGATGCAAGAAACGTTTGCATAGAATAAAGGAATTTTTGTGCGTAGATAGATTTTGCGCATGTTCTAATCCAGGAAGCTAAATACCGAACTTTTCTTGAATTGCGCATAAAAAATTCCATTTGACGACGACAGTACACAGACGTATAAATTCATTCGCGATAGCAGTTCCTGCATTAGGCGCATTCGCTATTCCACTCACACAGATTCGTTAATCTTAGTCACGGCCACAAAAAAATTAAATATACGCAGCCATTCGCAAATCTTGAATTTTCATGCGCAATTCAACAAAATCATGTGCAAACCTATTCCCTTGTGGTTTTCACACGGGAAATTGCGATTGCGCATGTTTCCTGCATCGCGCCATTGGTATCAAAGATTGTTTTATATTTATGACAATCCCTGACGTCAACTTAAGAAGTCCGTTGATGGCTGAGTGAGGGCAGTTTGATTAACCCCTTAACGACCTGCCGCGCTGACATGTTGCGGTCACTAAAGGACTACGGAGTATTTTTATTTTTTTTTTATTCGGATTCTGGACTCTCCGAACGGTGTCCAGCCGCAGGGGGAGCCCGGAATTCCATGACGGTCATAGCACGTCATGGGTAGTTAAGTCAAAACAACCCATGACGTACTATGACCGTCAAGGATCGTTAAGGGGTTAATAACCCCACAGGCGATAATTGCTTCACTTGATCTATGTATGACCAGTCAAGTGTAAATACAAAAAAGTGAGTCCGGCTGGTTTTTATACATCTAAATTGATACTATTAAATTGTACCAAGATTTACATGAAGTCTGATTTCACCCTAAACTAGAATTAGAGACTATTTATGTCTTTATCACATTATATCACAAACTGTTACTGTTTTTCATATATTGTTCAATCACAGATCATGCTATGGTTTGTATTTTTTCTTTTTTTCCCCATATTTGTCTCACAATAGTCTCGTGTGAATAACATGAATTTCATCATTCTCTCTAGAGAACTGTGAGTACAGAATTTATTAATGTGGATGTAATATTATTTTTGCACTTTGTCACATTAAGATATATTGTTGTTCAATTGTATTATTCAGATTGCACTGTTGAACTATGAATTCACTATATTGTTTATTTGTATAGTGCTCACCCACATAGATATAGATATAACGTCATTTGTTTCACTCTTAGTATAAGATAGGGGTTGTAGAGCAGCTTATTTTTTTTCTAATTCACATTGGTCCATATAGCGCTCACCTACAATATATTTTATCATACCTGGGAACTTGCTCATCCTGAGCCCCCAGAGAGGGCTCATGTGCTGCCAACCAGAGGGTCTCAATGTAGCGATTTGCATCATAAAGGGGGTGGGGTTTAATTGGGTGGACCAGACAACAGTATTTGAGTCATGAAGTGGATGGGAAGTGAGTGGGGAATGGGCAGAACTTAGTGGGAAGGAGAAGTGGGTGGGAAGTGGAAGGAACAGGGTGGGAAGGAGAAGTGGGAGGAACAGAGTGGGAAGAAGAAGAAACTCACCCTGCCTGAGAATCAGCTTCTGTCCCTGGAAATCCAGTAATTCAGTCTGAAAACCAGAGTCTCCAGGGCAGATCCAGAAAATTCCCAGTGTCCAAACGATAATGTGTTTTTCTGTTGTGCTCTATGGGAGAACTGGAGTCTGTGACTAAAGCTAGCTTCCTTTCTGGCATGCCAAGGGTTCATTATTCTGTTAGAAACGTTTCTGCTGGTCTCTCTGAAAATGTAAACATTCCAATCAGCACAGGCCTATTAATTGTGTGTCTAACTATATCTATGTTTTGTGTAAGATACCAATCTTTGTATAACTACACTCCACGCAATGAAGATGAGTTGGAGCTGAGGGAAGGAGACGTGATTGATGTCATGGAAAAGTGTGATGATGGATGGTTTGTTGGTGAGTAGTTGGTGCAGGATTCTCCCATAAAGTACCACTTGCTGGATCCTTTCCCATAACAGGCCGTAAAGTTGCTTGCACATCATTATGTCTCTGGAATGCTGTAGCATAAGCAAAATGACATTAAAATATTCAGGTTATTAAAGCGTAGAGAAAAAAACCCTAAAAGGATTATCTGTTATGGAAACGTTTGCGGTAGTGCTATATTGTTGCATATTTATGTATCTCTTTCATGCTCTGATTAATTTAACCCTTTGAATGCCAGTGGTGGATGCAACGCATTGTGTAGCAATGCGTTGCGTACCCCTCTGGCACGCAAAGGTTTAAGAGCTTTTTCTGGCATCTATGCAATGCATCTAACATGACTGATTTAACAACCAGCCAATAGCAAACAGGCAATATAGTAATATGTTGTCATTCACAGATATTATATATATACTTTTTTTTTCTGTGTCGTACAATACAGGTTACTGGTAACTTTGAGTAGGTGCTCCACCCCTTTAGTAGGCAGGAACAATTCTGAGAAGTGAGTGCAGGGGTGGAGCCTACCCTTTAACCTTAGCTGCAGTTTCCTGTTTGCTTCAGTAAGTATTGTTCCTCGTTGCAAGCAACAAGGCAAGAGAACAGTTCTGTTTAGTTTTAGAAGTTTATTATTTTCTGCTTGATATGGAATACCACCATTAGGCAGATTACCATCACTGACCATTCCCATCACCAGTTTACCAGGTGCTTATTTGTGGATTTAAGCCCTGGGGGGGGAATCTTGTCTGCAAGTTCTTTCTCCAGGAGTTGCCCACTGAGGCTACTTCTTGATATATGGTAATCTGAAGACAAAAGTTCTGAAAAAAAGGCGAGCAACCCTTTGATTGCTGAGGTTCACATGTCCCATGGAACCCTTCCTCACAGGGATCTTTATCATTTGAGTTCCTATTGCATACTCTAGCACTCACTGGGTCTATCTGTATGTCTGTCTGGGTGTTTGGAGCAGGTTTCTGAGGTACTTTAACCCTTTCACTGCTGGTCCTAGATATATGGGGGGGGGTTTAGAGCACTTTCCCTACTGTGTTTAGTGTTTTTATGCTTTAATTACATGTTCTGGTATAATTTTAGCTTAAAATTTACTTTCATTAATTTTTTGATGAAATTGTGTACTACACCTTTGAGACAGCGCTTTACCACTCGGACGCCATTGCTCCATTCACTTCAACGGGACTCTACAGTTAGGACATATCTCTGCAACCCCTTATCACAGCAAGGTCAGAGACGGCTCATTTTTTCTTGTCTGCCCATGCTCTGTTGTCCGGTCAACGTTCTGAACATGCTGAGGGGCCTGGGGGGCTTCAGGCACTTTTGGGTTACTTTTATCAGGAAAAAAACTACAAATCCCATGAGCGCTTGCTCAGCGCACTAGTTTCTGATTGGCTTCTGTCGCAGCAGTCATTTTGTGCCTTTCTGAGAACGAGTATCCTATGCAGGGCCTGGACTCTTCCTCTCTCCTCAACTGTTTAACCCTTTCTTTGACAGAAGTTTATTATAACATTTTCTGAGCTATTTTATCACTTTTAAACATTGTTTTTGCGTGATCAGTATATTTATTGACCTGTTGACTTCTGTAAGAATGTCTATTCCACTTGAGGCTGGGGCTAGACTTAAGACTAAGGAATCTGGGGTGTCTGTGTCACCTATTGCTCATTGCTTCTCATGTCATGCAGGTTTACCCAGAGAATTCTCAGGTCATATTTACCCAGCATGCGCTGCTGCCCCTGAATCTCCTTCAGTGACCTCCAGCCATGCACTAGAGCCAGTATGGATGTAAGAGTTTAAGGCTACTACCAGGGACCTCCGGTCCACCTTACAACTCCTTCCATCCACTTTACAGGGGGTCTTCCACTCGTGGCAGACCCCCGCCCCTATCAGATCTTCCATGCCTAAACAGCGGGGTGTACCTGATGTGTCTGACTCCTCTGAGGAGGAGCTGTTGGTGGACTCTGATGATGATGATGATGATGATGATGATGATGATGACTGTTCAGCTGTTCCTTCATCTCAGTTTTTTGGGGACCCCTTTGAGGCGGACTCCATACCCTCGGCTGAGGGCCTGATCAGGGCTGTGTTGTCCACCCTGAACATTCTATTGGGGCAGGAGGCGTCTTCTGACCCCTCTGATGTTTTTCAGGAGCCTGTTAGGCCCCATGCTTGCTTTCCACCTAAGCCCACCCTTAACCGCTTGGTGTCAGAGGAGTGGAAATTTCCAGACAAGAAACCATCCGTGTCTAGGAAGTTTGCTGAACTTTACCCGTTTTCTGAAACAGCCCTAACTCAGTCGGTTCATCCCCCCAAAGTGGATGCCCCAGTTTCCAGACTTTCTAAGTCCACTGCCTTGCCAGTGGCTGATGCCTCTGCTCTCAAAGACTGGACTGATAAGAAGCTTGAGACTTCTCTCAAGGCTATTTTTGCAACTGAGGGCTCTGCCCTTCGCTCTACCTTTGCTGCTGCATGGGTATATAGGGCTGTGGCTGTTTGGACTGAACAGCTCAATTCTGCTGTCCGACAGGGGACCCCTACTTCTGACATGTTGTGACTTCTCGCTAACATTGCTGAGGCTCAGCATTATGTCTCTGCTGCCCTGTTTGACGCTGTACATATGGTAGCCAGAAGTGCTCTTTGGCTCAAGATCTGGTCTGCTGACATGGCCTCCGAGAAGGCTCTCCTATCTTTGCCTTCTCAGGGATCCTCCCTGTCTGGGCCTGAGCTCAAGGATCTCATCAACGAGGTCACTGGGGAGAAGAGTTCTCACCTGCCGGCGGTCCTGAGGAAGAAGGTGCCTGTCAAAAGGAATCAGCTTTTTCGTCCCTTTCAGGCAGACTCGGACCAGGTGACCCAGACGGTCCCACAGGCTCCGCGCTCCTCATCCAAGCCTAAGCAGCAACTGAGATCCAAGTTCTCCACGACGCCCAAGGCTTCCAACCTTCTTCTGCATGACTCACCAAACCTGGGTCCCCACCTGCAGGTAGGTGGCCGCCTACGCCACTACATTTTCAGCTTGGCTAGCCTCTGTGGTGGACCCATGGGTTTTACAAGTGGTGGCCTCAGGATACAGGAATCCCTTCACCTCTCTTTCTCCTCCAAGGACCTTTGTTTCTCATTCTCCCTTGGGAGCAGAAAAGAGACGCCTTTTCGAGAAAGCTATACAGGCCCTTCTGGACAAGGCGGTCCTGGAGCCAGTACCCCCTCAGGAGAGGGGCTTGGGATTCTACTCCAACCTCCTTCTGGTTTCCAAGAAGGATGGGGGCTGTCTTCCCATTTTGGATCTGAAGTATCTCAACTCCTTTGTGGTTAGGTCCCAGTACCGCCAGGAATCTCAGCACACAGTGATTGCAGCCATGTCTCCTGGGGAATTTCCGGCCTCTCTGGATCTTCAAGATGCCTATCTGCACATCACCATTCATCCAGAGAGTCAGCAGTATCTCCGCTTTGCTGCGACTGAGGGCATTTCCAGTTCTCTGCCCTCCTCTTTGGCCTAACCACGGCTCCTCAAGTCTTCAACAGAGTCCTAGGACCATTGATCTCCATCCTACATCAGAACAGCATCAGGGTGACTCCATACATGGACTACCTCCTTCTGAAGGCCTCGTGCAGGACTGCATTCATGCTCTTTCCCATCACGGGTGTATCATCAACTTGGACAAGTCAGACCTTGTTCCTTCCCAGAGGATAGTCTTTCTGGGCCTCCTCTTCAAAGTTCAGAGGGGAATGGTGTTTCTCACGAACGAAGTGGCTCATCAGATAGGACTGAAGGTCCAGGCTATCCTGTCTCTGGATCCAGTTCCAGCCAAGAAGTTGTCATCCTTGGTGGGGAAGTTCATTTCCCCCATAGAAGCAGTCCCGTTTGCCATGGCTCACACCAGGGAACTTCAGAGGTTTCTAATCCTGGCATGCAGGGGGCATCCAGATCTCCTGGAGAGATTCCTATCTCTCCCTCTTCAAGTGGAGCAGAGCCTCTTGTGGTGGCTCAATCTGAACAATCTCCTGAACGTCAGACCCTTCCTGATGCCCTTCTGGATGCCAGCCACTCCGGATGGGGAGCTGTGCTGGGGCACTTGAGTGTTCAGGGCTGGTGGTCTCAGGGGAATTTTTCCTTCCTATTAATGTCTTGGGGCTTCGGGTGATATTTCATGCCCTACATCACTGGACATGGAAACTGGAGGATTGCCCAGTCAGGGTACAGTCAGACAACGCCACAGCGGTAGCCTACATCAACAAGCAAGGCAGTACAAGAAGTCTCACAGCTTGGCTAGAGGTCAAGGCTATTTTATCATGGGGAGAAGAACATGTCCCTGCCATTTCTTCAGTTCATATTCCTGGCGTAGACAACATTCTGGCAGACTTCCTCAGTCGACACACAGTGGACAGCGGAGAGTGGGAGCTACATCCAGAGGTGTACATCCTCATCATCCGACAGTGGGGTCTTCCTTGCATCGACCTGGTGACAACCAGGTTCAACAGGAAGATTCCAACGTTCTGCTCTCGCTGGGTGGGTCTCCTGGCTCTGGCAGTGGATGCCTTGTCGATCCCGTGGACATTTCATCTTTTTTCCTGTTCCCCTTTTGAACGGGGTATGTTGGAGGCTGAGCCTGGAGTGCTGCCCAGTCATTCTGATTGCTCCGTACTGGCACCGACAGGCTTGGTTTCCGGCACATCTGGACCTCTCAGTTGCGGAACCTCTTCGACCCCCCCCCCCCCATCCGGACCGTCTTCTATGGAGTTACCTCTGGAAGGTAGACGTTCATCATCTGGCTTTAACGGCATGGAGATTGAATCCTCAGTTTTGAAGAAGAAAGGATTTTCTTCTGGCATGGTGGCTACTATGCTTAGTGCCTGTAAGCATGTTTCCTCTAAGGCCTACCATCAAGTTTGGTCTACTTTTCTGTCTTGGTGTGCTGACAAAGCCCTGTCTCAGGATTTTTGACCCTCCTACACTTCTTTCCTTCGTCCAGGATGGTGTGGATAAGGGTCTCAGTCTGAGTGCTCTTAAGGTTCAGACTTCTGCGCTCTCTGTCTTCTTTTAGAGGCATCTTGCTATCATTCCTGATGTCAAGGTTTTCTTCCAGGGGGTTTCTCATACCCGTCCGATGTTTAAGGCCCCTGCTCCTCAGTGGGACCTTAACCTGGTATTGGGAGTACTTCAGCGTCCTCCTTTTGAGTCTTTGGCTACCATTCCTCTACGTATGCTGACGTGGAACATGGGCTTTCTTCTGGCGAATTTTCCTGTTTGCCAAGTCGCAGAGCTGTATGCCCTGTCTTGTAGACCACCCTTTTTGGTCTTTCACAAGGACAAGGTGGTGCTTCGCACCTCACAAGAGTTTTTCCCGAAGGTGGGGTCTGAGTTCCACATTAATCAGGAGATTGTGGTCCCTTCTTTCTCTACTAACCCTGCTACTGACAAAGAGAGGGATCTTCATCTGTTGGATGTTGTGCGTTGTCTCAAGTTCTGTGTGCATCGCACTGAGGCAGTCTGACACTCTTCTTGTCATTCCTGAGGGTCCTAGGGCAGGAAAGCCTGCTTCCAAGGTTACCATCACTTCTTGGATCAAGTCCACGATTCGTAGGCTTACGAACGTTGGAAGAAGCCTGTTCCCTTCAGGGTCCTGGCTCATTCTGCAAGGTCTATTGGGGCTTCTTGGGCCTACAAGAACCAGGCCTCAGCTGATCAGTTGTGCTAGGTAGCCATTGGTCGTCTGTGCACACTTTTTCTAAACACTATCATGTGGATGTGCTGGCATCGGCTGAAGCCAGTTTTGGAAGGAAGATCCTGGAAGCAGCCTTGCCTGTCTACGATCTCTTTAGTCTCTCAGTACTCTTTCACTTTTGAGCCCTGTTGACTCTAGTTCAGTGTGCTGTGCTACAGTTCGTGGGGTTTGTTTTACCCATGTTCAGTGTCCATTGAAACTTTGCTGTTAGTGTTGAGCTATTCATGATCTGTAGGTTCATTGGTGCTCTGGTGACTTTGGGGGCCAGCGCTTGGTCCTTGCCTTTCTTCCCACCCTGGGGAACTTAATGGTTAGACATCCCAAAGTTACCAGTAACCTGTATTGGACGACAGAGAAAATAGGATGTTAGTCTTACCTGTTAAATCCTTTTCTCTTAGTCCATACAGGTTATTGGTCTCCCACCCTGACAAGGGACCTTGCTTGGCTCTCCTGCGACAGAACGTGGGGGACCACTTTTGGGTTCATGCTCACAGGAGTATTCTGTTTCCTCGCGGACTACTTGTTGTAGTTTGTTCCAAAACTTACTGAAGCTAACAGGAAGCTACAGCTAACGTTAGAGGGTAGGCTCCACCCCTGCACTCACTTCTCAGAATTGTTCCTGCCTACTTAAAGGGGTGGAACGCCTACCCAAAGTTACCAGTAACTTGTATGGACTAAGAGAAAAGTATTTAACAGGTAAGACTAAAATCCTATTATATATATATCTATATATATATATATATATATTATATCTCCTATATAATAATTTCTAGGATGTTTGTCACGATGCAGTTATGCACAGTAGATACTGCCTGTGTTCGGGCAGTCTCTAGTGCGCATGATTGCATCCCGTGAGTGAGGCGACACAAGACTGCATTGTGTGGAGCAGTGAGGTAGCGGCTGCTTAACATTACCCGCACCTTGGACCGTGTACACGGGCTTTTACACTAGTATATAATAAAAGATACTTCAGCCTTGGCCCAAATCTTATAGACCAGGGCCTGATTGGTGCATCGCATTGACACATAGGGAGCCAAGCTCACCCGTACACATTACTTAGGCATGACTAGAACAGGGATGGAAATTTCCACTAGTCTCTGAACAGAACTATAAAATTGAACTGTTCTCAGTTTTAGTTTTATTTATTTAGAAAATGTTTTATCAGGAAAAATACATTGAGATTTCTCTTTTTTTTCCAAGTATGTCCTGGATAGTTTTCAGTAAATGGTTACATATTTACACAAATTGAGAAACATTATATATACATGCATACACACATAAATATACACACATACTTACATATTAAAAATTATATACAGTTACTTACTGTTTTTAGATATAAAGAAGCATTTTCATTTAAGGATTTTAGACTTGGAGATCTGATTATTTCAGGCAGATTACTCCAAGCTTTTGGAGCTCTGAAGGAGAAGGCAGATCGTCCTGCTTCTTTCTTGTATTGTGGTATACGCAGTGAGTTGTTAGGGAGTTTGATTGAACTGATACCATTTCATCTCCTGACTAGTAACCTTTTCTCAGACTGGTGAACATCACCTATATTTTATTAAATCCAGACCCCGTTGGAGGTTAGACACATTACCAAATGCTTTTCCAATGAAAACAAAAATCTAGAAACCAAGTTAAAAATACCCAGTGTCCTTGCCTGCTAACTGGGCCAGATTTCCTGTTGTATTCCTAGGTTTAAAATATAAATATATTTTTAACCCCATATTCTACATAAACTGCATGGTTGTTTTTAACCACTTCAGGACAGGAGGGGTGGGCAGCATGTTACTTTTGTTAGCAGGTATGGACACTGGGTATTTTTAAAAATAAATAGTCTTGATTGGTAGCTTACTGTACTCAGGTTGTAGCCGGTGAGATAGCTCAGTTTGTTATTGCACCAGCTGTAGAATCTGTTCAAACTTCAGGGTCAAAGGTTTTAGTCCAGGCAAGGTAGAGACAGTGAGTACCCAGGACATACTTCAAAATGAGAGATCATTTAATGTATCCTTCCTGGTAAAATATTTTCACCAAAAAAATTTGAAATGGTATAAATACCTCCCTAACTTAACTCGCAAGGATTTTGTTCACCGTACAAGTAATTGCATTATAGTAAATACATTTTCTCTTACATTTAAGGCAGATAGGGACTTTCCTAATCTGAGGTACTTTTTATAATACATTTCATCCTGTCATCCTCATACCTTTCTTTGGCATTCAACCTGCCCTCTTTGCTTGGTTCATTAATGCATTATGGTTGTACTAGTTGAACAGCCTGTGTACACGGGCCACAGTGCCAGGCAGCAGCAGCCGAGGTGCATCCATGCACAGTACAGACTGCCCGTGCTGCGGCTGATAACGCAGCGGGGCGCTCCAAATTCAGACCATAGTCATCTCTGCCCAGAGGACTACGGTCTGAATTCGGAGTGGCCCACTCCGTTATCAGCCATGGCACAGGCAATCTGTACTGAGCATGACTGCAGCACGCAGAGGTGTCTGTACTGTGCATGACAGCTTCTGACAAACATACATTAGCGAATTATTATATAGGATAAGTACTTTTAAAGATATAAAAGTTTTTATTCTACTTTTACTGTTTTGTTTAATATTTTATGAGGTCTCTTGGCTATAGCAGAGCCTAAGGAAGACATGGGAAAGACTAAGGCTACTAAGGTTTTTGGGAGTCCTTTAACCCTGTTATTCCCATTAATCCCTTTGACACATTGCTGCTCATGCCAGATTGGTTTCCCTAGGGAATTTTTTGCCCCCTTGTTCTGTGTCCCCCGCACAACCTCTGGGGTCCTCGTCTTTTGAATTGCCGGCGGTATGGGTTAAGCCTTTAATTTCCTCAGTGAGTTCTGTACTTTCACATATTCAAGGGGCCTTAGACTCTTGGTCCCTGGGCCATCCCGCACACCGCAAAAGGTGCTTGAGCCATCTTACAGAGGGTGATGCCCCCACTATTATGGATATCTACACTGAGAAATGGAGAAACTGATGTGGACTATCTGGATTTGTCCTTCTCTGTTGTGGATTTGTATGAGGAATGCCCCGGCTCTTCCACTAAGTCTTCTTCGGGCTGTTCCGGAGTTATGGTTTCAGAGGCCTCAGACTCTAGTTCCTTTTCTTCTGATATTTTTAAGAATGCAGCTTTGCCACTTGCTGTGGCTCTTAAGGATCAGGTGGATAAAAGCCTGGATTCCCTTTTGAAGGTGAATTTTGCAACCTCTGAATATATTAATGGGAATTTGGGAAATATTTATTTGCCCCCAACTGGAGATTCAAATGGTTCCCAAACCCTTGCTTGAGTACTAATAACAGGCCATGTCTTTAGGCTTTCTCTGATTGTGTACGCACCTGAGTTAATCATAGGCAGGGCCAGATTTGCCATAAGGCAGAGTAGGCATCTGCCTACAGGTGCACCCCACAGAGGGTGTCATTGAAATCAATTATTTTTTTTAATGTTTTTATTCACAACGATGTGCACTGCGCTAAGTGGCAACAGTAACCCGCCGCATGGTAAGGTCTGTGACTTCTTCGGCACAGACCTGTAGCAGCTGTTTCTCCCTCATCAGCTCTTTAGTAATGCAGAGCGCTGGGAGATGACATTGTCTCCCAGCGCTCTGCCTTCCTAAAGAGAAGACCGCGTGGGAACAACAGCAGCTACAGGATTGTGCAGAAGGAGGCACAGGTCTCTCCTGCCGCTGGACCACCAAGGAGGTAGGAAACGGATATGGGGGCAAAGTGGGGGCAATGTGAATATGATGGGGGCAATTTGAGGGCAATATGGAGCTGATGGGGGCAAGTTGGAGCTGATGGGGGCAATGTGAGGGCAAGTTGGAGCTGATGGGGGCAATGTGAGGGCAATATGGAGCTGATGGGGGTCAAGTTGGAGCTGATGGGGGCAGTGTGGAGATGATGGGGGGCAATGTGAGGGCAATATGGATATGGGGGTAATGTGGAGATTTGGAGCATTGTGGAGGTGTCCAGTGGAGATGGCCAGTGGGGGTGGGGCACTTCAGATTTCTGTGCCTACAAGATCCTGAGATGTAAATCTGGCCCTGATCATAGGTGCATTCATTTTTGTTTCACTCGTCTGTGTTCAAGCTGAAAAATCAAAATTATATGGTTTGTTAGCAGTACTTGAGGATGGGTTTGGAGACCCCCCTGTTCTAAGTCATAATAGCCCTATATAATAAAATGTTTTATCTTCGATTTGGTGCCACCATACCAAAGTCCCCATTGGTTTGTATGAATTTTTTGCATGCTAAAGCCAAGTATAGACTTTTGTACTTAATTATTAACCGTCATAAATGACATGCAAACCCAACATTGCTCCTACAGTTCCATTATTAATGTGCAAATTTTCTCCACTTTCAGGGACATCAAGAAGATCTAAATTCTTTGGGACTTTTCCCGGAAACTACGTCAAGAGGTTGTGAATGAATGAATGAATGAACGTTGTTCTTCCCACTGCCTGGCACTGCACAGCTACATGACAATGCTAGAAAGCACGCTTCTGTTTTCTTACCTGACACTGAAGTCCAAGTGTAATCTTTGCTGCTGTCTGCTCCTAGCAGTATTAGAGTCAATCTGAAACTTTTCTAGACAAAAAGTATCCCAGCACCACTTGCTGTTTTCCTTCATGCTTCCCAAATGATTCAGTTTCTTCTATTGCCAGACATCATCTTTCTTTGGAACTGACACTGCATTGTTTAGCAAACTGCTATGCAAGACAAACCCACAACTTGGGGCATGAGCAGACAAATTATGTTTTAGGGCCTTAAGTTCAAAACTGTAGTGATTCTGAGGCAAATCAACTCTATTCTAGTGGTCAGATTAAAACTCTCATCAATTTAAAGGAGCAGTAAACGTTTATTTCAAAAATATTATTTTATTGCTTTTGCTCCTGAGTGAAACCAGGATAATCCCACTGCTCACAGTTGATTTAATCAATAGTTCTAACAGTTCAACTTGGCAGATAGTGATTAAACCATCACTGTCACATTCTATGGAGTACTGTCGTCAGTCACTTGCCTCTCCCATAAAAAGCAATATAATAACTGTCTGGACACCAGATAGCCAACTGTAGATGAGCTGTCTGGACACCAGATGGCAAGGTTAATTTAAATTAACCTTTTAAACTGTATTATCTTTGAAACAATGCAACTCCCAGCAGTCAGCATTGTTTGCTCAGCCTTTAAATGGGGCTATTAACACACTGAATGTGAGCGAAGTCTCCAACATATTAAGAAACAATGCTTTGGAGACCTCTCAAGGAGTTAAGTCCCATGTATATGTATGAAGTCGGTGTGTGTCCCCTATAACGCAGTTGGTTTACCTCAGAATTACACTACAGTCTTATACACAAGGCCCAGTGTGTCTAGAAATGCTACCACTTACTAAAAAATGAAACTTTACAAGTTCAAAGTGTATTTTTTTTTCTATTCCTCTAAAGTACAATGTTACAGAATATAATATATATAATACAATTCAGTGAGTGTTTGCATCTCTTAGGCCTCCATAGATGGAGCTTCCCAATTGTCTCTCATATGTGACTTCCCTGTTTTGCCCACCTGTTAGTGTTTGACAGGGCCACCATTAGCCTACAAATTCCTGCAGCAACCAATGGAATGTGGAATTGTTAGATATTCTGTTAATAAATAAAGCTCCTCTATGGAAAGACCATATTGTATCATATAATATAGTAATGGGTACCCCTTAAACAGTGTTTCTCTCTACACCAAAGAACACATACAAATCACCTTCGAGAGGACTCCAACAAATTGCTTCAGAATGCTTGGAGACCTGTCAGGCACCCAAGGGACGTGAGAATAGTTCTTTGGTGACCTCACCCTATTGCTACAGCCATATTGCACTACCTTCCTCTTACCCTGCATACAGATAGATAACCATTAAAGTTACGGGTTTGTCCCAGTATGTAAGAGTAAGTATAAGTAAGTTAGAGTGAGTATGCCCTGATCTGTTGTTAGCCTTAGCATCCTATGGCTAACCTTAGCTTTAGCCTCGATATGGCTAATAGTGGCCCAGAGAATTACGAGGGAGGCTTCTTTAGCTGCAATGTATGTGATCTACTGTATGAAGACAAAGCAATACAAGGACAGATTTTCTTTAATCAATGAAATCAGATCACTTAATTATTTTTGCTACAGACAGTTGTTTTAAGGCAGAGGATTATCCATAATTCAGAAGTGTGTTTGGTATATTCATACCGAGTGTGTTCACAACATCTATATTTATAACATTTGCCTGAGTTACACATTGTTATATAGGGATTTAGCACTACAAACCAAGACTTTACAAGTATTAAGCCTGACATATACTTTTCTTGTTTTGCAAATAAGGTAATTATTATTATTTAAACACGTGATATTTTTATGACGGTAAGCAAAATGCTGATTGTGAAGCACTAATGTCACATACTGAAGTTACATAGCTAAGTACGGGATATATGGGAAGCAGATTCATTGCTAGGGGAGTTGCTAGCCTTTGGCACCAAAAGGGTTAACTATAGAAGATGTAACACCCAGGAACACTAGAAGGCACTTCCTTAAAGAAAGCAACACTAAATTAATTTATTTAGCCTCTATTTTATTATTATTGTTATTATTATTTTAGCATTGTTGCGCTCTTGTTTATGTTAGAATTACAGTGCATCTGTGCATAGGCTTGACTGTGGCTGGCGGATTGCAACACGGTGCAAAGCTTTCTCCTCTCTTGTTATAAGGTGTTTCCTGCTGAGTAAAGGAAGTGTACTCCAACTGCTGGGATATTTGTATCGAAGCTTAAAACTCCCTGAGTACCAGAGGGTACCACAATGCATTGCAAAGCATTTTGTATACCCCCAATCATCACTAAAAGTTTTTTTGTTTGTTTTTTTACATTGAACTGGGTGTATTGTAAAACAATTGCCTTATGTAAGAGTACACATTAGCTCTGCAGCTAACAGCTTGAGCATTAATACTTTTTCAGTTAAAAATCTCCCAGGATAGCAGGACCCTTGTTTTATTCAGCAGGAAAAGCCATATTTGTTTTCATTAAAAAAGTGTACTGCTACTTTCACAATTCCCGTTGTGCAGCTGGGAGCCCATGTATCATTCATCTTTTGCTCACTGCCTGACAAGACACAAATGTATGATTTCCCATCTCAAAGTGCTTCATGGGACAGTGATGTTCAAGCTTCAGAAATGGCTGACTGTGCCGTTGTTTGTAGTTGTTAGTACACTCCCCGTCTCGTTAGTAGATACACTGGGGATTTGGTAGCCATGGGCAAACCACATGAGAACATCCTATATAATAATTCGCTAAATGTGTGTTTGTCAGAAGCCATCATGCGCAGTAGAGATGACTGCACGCACTGCAATCATGCACACTACAGACTGCCCGCGCCGCGCTGAAAGGACTACGATCTGAATTCAGAGCGCCCCGCTCCGTATCAGCCTAGGCGCGGGCTGTCTGTACTGTGCATGACTGCACCGCGGCCGTTGCTGGGTGGCACTGTGGCCTGTGTACACGGGCTCTTCAATTAGTTATATATAATTTAGTGCACCACCATATCCTAGCTAAAGATCTGATGCACAACCAGTTTCATTTTCTCATTGCTTTATTCACACTTGTGCAAAACCTGTTTATTTCCTATTGTACTTGGCTTTGACAAGCAGTGGAAAGGCAAATTTGTACATTTATGGTGTGATGGGCTTTATCAGTTTACTAATGCATTGATGGGCAGCCTTTGTTATGCCAGTTATTGTTAACTACTACTCCCATCTGTCAACAGCCATCTGAGGATGATGGGCGTTGTAGTCCAACAACAGCTCATTAGACCAAAGCTGCCAGGGAATTGCAAGGTACTCAAAGGACCTGGAGCTTAGGACAAGTTCATGCTAAAATGGAGACTGGCACCATTTCATACCCCAAGCTGGCAACAAAATCTGAGGATTCTTTGAGTGCCAGAGTTGTACGCAGTGTATTGCTCTGCAGTGAGATGAGTACCACCTTGGCATTCAAAGACACTATAGTCAATGTAACCAGTACATAAAAACACCACTGAAGTCTGCCCAGCCCTGCTTTACTGAATACTTATTACAGCATCAGTGGCAAATCAGTATCCAGTGCTTGGCTTTTTCAGCACCTTATAAAATAGTGTTTACTACTCCTCTCCTTGTGTTAGATGCACAAACAGCCCACTTTTTATGTAGTATTTTGTACATATGTTTGCCTTGTTTTCCTTTTTATTGGTCTTCTCTTCCAGCTTCTTACACTACTAGAAATCTTCTAAATTGCCAGCATCAGCAGCCAGTATCAGTTTGGCTGCTTTTCTGTCTGCTCTTGGCCATGCTAAATATTCCAAAACCTGTAAAATAGTCTTTTTTCTCTCTCCTGAAAGATTTTGTGAAACAATGAACTTGTTTTACCAGTGGTATCTAAATGTACATATTTATTTGTTACAGACAATTGCTATAACAGTAAACCTCTCTTTTTGCAGTATACAGTATTTCATGTTGATGAAATAAAGAAGCTTTATATTTGGAAGGTTCTGAATTTTAAACTTGTTCTACTGCATGCAGCTTTGCTATAGAGTTAACATCTATCTTTGATGCCGTTATTATGAAAGACTTCAATGTCTAACACCTGTATTATTTAAACAAATGAAATAAAAAGTTGCGCTGTTTGTACTCTCTGTATCTGATGATAAAAGAAGTCCTTTCATACTTGGCTTCCAGCTAGCTAACGTTAAATTCTTACAAGCAAACGGTATTTGTGTTATTTTCCGTTGGTTTGTTTTTTTTTCTTGAATAGACCTCTAATAAATTTTGCCTGGAGTAAACTGTTTCCTTTTATTTTTTTGTAAAAGGACGCTGGGCCTTATGTATAAAGCAAAATGGAGCAATTCTGGGTCAAACCAACTGCACCACAGGATACAGATAAATATCCACAATAACTCAAATTGGCCTTTCTACCCCCTGAATGCTACAGAGGTTATCAAAGCAGATGCAGGCCTCTCTAGCATCCAAGGGGTTAACCCCCTTAAGGACTGGTGATGTGCCAGGATTGTCACCGTTAAACTTGCCTAAAGGACCGGTGATGGTCCTGGCACATCATGTATTTTGTGCTTTCAGCACTACTGTGAGAGCGCTATAAGCACTAGTGGAGTCTGGAATTGACCACACCAATACCGTATTGGTCTCTCTCAGACCCTCTGTTCAGCTGGTCGGTACACGTCATCAGTCACGTGTGAAGGCGCATTGAACTCCTCTCTGCATACCTGGGAACTTTTTCTTCTGGCCTTCCTGTGATGCCAGTCAGGGTGGCAAATGATGCAAAGGGGGCAGGGCTTAATCACAACTGGGAGACGGGATTTCAGAAACGTGTTAAAAATATAGGCTATAGGCTGGGGAAGGAGGGGAAGTGAGCGGGGAGTGGGTGGAACTGACAGAGCAGGAGCACCATTGGGCAGAGTTTTTTAAGTAACTGCCCACACCCCAGAGAATCAGACTGTGCCCTGGAGACCCTGTAATGCAAAGTCAAAACTGGAGTCTCAGGGGCATATCTGGAGAGTTCCTAGCTATGCCTCTATGTGGTCCTTAACTGACATCCACTCCTAAGATCTCTGGTCCTTAAGGGGTTAAGTCAATATTAAATTCATGGGGATTTAAGAAGTTTTTATTTGCTCTCTATGGTGTAGTTGATTTACCCCAGAATTGCACCCTGTTGTCTTTATACATAAGGTCCAAAGTATCAGAATTACATTTTCATAGGAATCACTAACTGATGACATGGGGTTTTGAGGGACTTTCCTGAGGAGTAAAACAAGGGCCCATCATAACAAAAGGCAGAGGATGATGGGAGTTGTAGTCCAATAATTTCTCTTACTCTTGGCATAGATGTATGCACAACACCAGCAAACCTTTATCATTGTAGGGGTGATAACATTTGTCTTTCTTTGATCTGATGGGACAAAAGCGTACAGGGGTGGGGAGTCTGCTCAACTCGAAAATCTCTCTGGGTTTTTCTTTCACCTTTACATCACATTTACTAGTTTCTCATTCAAAAGAGCTTTACTCTCATATAATGATTGTAGTAATAACCTAAACATATTCCTGGGTGTGTTTGATTAGAAAATGGGGGTGCAAATGTCTGTCAATTATCAGCTGGTCTCATTACCGTACTGAGTAACTCAAATGACTGATAACCACGTTTGTCCTGAAGAGAATAGATAATGGACCAATTTAACAGTTCTTTGTAATTTACAGTTTTCACAGCCAGAGAAAAAAATTTCTTCAGGTGTTTTGTTAAAGAAAAAAACAACTGTAGGTTTAAAAGCTCTGTACTTTATTCAGAACTATTACATCGGGTCAATAAAAAATATAGTCATTTACAACAAGCTTAAGACTGAGTAAATAAAGTAAGCAAACCATGTCTATTTAAAACAGAAATTCCTATATATTTAACAAGAAGGAAGTTTGATTTTAAGATTTATAACAATAAAAAGATCTTATAAAGAGCTTATACTAATGGGCTCTGCAAATCTGCATGACAAATGCATTATATGAGAGTACGTTAACATCACTCCGAATTGGGAATACACATACTTTATGGTGTTCTGTGAGTTCTGCATAGTAGTGATACTGTGGGTATGGTGCCCTGTTAGTTACTCCCATTGGAGTGATACTGTGGATATGGTGCCCTGTTAGTTACTCCCATTGGCGTGATACTGTGGGTATGGTGCCCTGTTAGTTACTCCCATTGGAGCGATACTGTGGATATGGTACCCTGTTAGTTACTCCCATTGGAGTGATACTGTGGGTATGGTGCCCTGTTAGTTACTCCCATTGGAGTGACACTGTGGGTATGGTACCCTGTTAGTTACTCCCATTGGAGTGATACTGTGGATATGGTGCTCTGTTAGTTACTCCCATTGGAGTGACACTGTGGGTATGGTGCCCTGTTAGTTACTCCCATTGGAGTGATACTGTGGGTATGGTGCCCTGTTACTCCCATTGGAATGACACTGTGGATATGGTGCCCTGTTAGTTACTCCCATTGGAGTGATACTGTGGGTATGGTGCCCTGTTAGTTACTCCCATTGGAGTGATACTGTGGGTATGGTGCCCTGTTAGTTACTCCCATTGGAGTGATACTGTGGATATTGTGCCCTGTTAGTTACTCCCAATGGAGTGATACTGTGGATATGGTGCTCTGTTAGTTACTCACATTGGAGTGGTACCCTGGTCACAGTATTCTGTGAGTTACACACAAAGTGGTATCGTGGTTATGGTGCTCTGTTAGTTACACACATTGGAGTGGTACTGTGGTTATGGTGCTCTGTTAATTACACACATTGGAGTGGTACTGTGGTCATATTTTTCTGTAAGTTACACACATTGGAGTGGTACTGTAGTTATGCTGCTCTGTTAGTTACACACATTGGAGTGACACTGTGGTCATATTTTTCTGTAAGTTAGACACATTGGAGTGGTACTGTTGTCATATTGTTCTGTAAGTTACACACATTGGAGTGGTACTGTGGTTATGCTGCTCTGATAGTTACACACATTGGAGTGGTATTGTGGTCACAGTGTTCTGTTGGTTACACACTTTGGAGTGGTATTGTTGTCATAGTGTTCTGTAAGTTACACACATTGGAGTGGTATTGTGGTCATAGTGTTCTGTAAGTTACACACATTGGAGTGGTATTGTGGTCATAGTGTTCTGTAAGTTAGACACATTGGAGTGGTATTGTGGTCACAGTGTTCTGTTGGTTACACACTTTGGAGTGGTTTTGTGGTCATAGTGTTCTGTAAGTTACACACATTGGAGTGGTATTGTGGTCACAGTGTTCTGTTGGTTACACACTTTGGAGTGGTTTTGTGGTCATAGTGTTTTGTAAGTTAGGCACATTGGAGTGGTATTGTGGTTATAGTGTTCTGTACTTAACCACAGTACCACTCCAATGTGTGTAATGGTGCTGTGTGAGTCGCACACATTAGAGTAGCACTACATTTATAGCTTTCTGTTAGGTACACACATTATAACAGATATTATTTTAGTCTATGCTTATCACCATACAGACTAGGTTTCAGTGCTACCCAGCTGCAGTCCTTCCTTTCATTGCACAGATTCCTATTCACATGCCTCCCATGCATATTGTACATACTGGACGTACACAATATTGCATCTTCCTGAGTCAGTAATACAAGCTGTAGTAAGCAATTTTTTTGTGTTACAACAGTCGTATCAGATTAAGAATCTTTGGTACTGTAGACACAGTGGCCTATATGTATAAACGCAATTTTGGAGTGAATCAACTGACCATAAAGGACAAATACAAATTACTGAAATTCTCATTGATTTAAATGGAGCTTTTTAACCTCTTAAATTCTAGAGAGATCTTTCTAGTATTCATCGCTTTGCAATGTGTTGGACACTCTTTGCCACTCAAATGGTTAAAAGCCCAATTTAAAGCATTGGGAATATTTACTTGACTCCTACAGTACAGTTGGTTTGCTGTAGAATTTATCCACTCCCCTTTTATACATATGGGCCGATATTCTGTGGTGCATTGATTTATAATTTGTGCTGTAAATTGAGAAATAGTAATTTAGCCTCAAGACCCTTTACCAGCTTGAAAAAATCCAAGTGTCGTTATTAATTATACAATGGAAAATAGACAGTAGACTTTGTGCACAAAAGAAAAGAGGGGCAATCCTGGTGCAAACAGACTGCACCATACTGGACAAATAGGACTTCCCATCAAGTTCAATAGGGTTTTTTAAGCCCTTGCATCATAATACACTGGATATTTTTCTAGCAATCAAGGAGTTAACCCTTTGAGAAATCTTAATACATCATCCCCATACTAATCCTGAAAAATGTTATTGTATCTTGTTCCATAGTACAATGAGTACAGATGGGACAGTAAGTGACTGCAATTGTGAACATTGCATTCTCACTGTCTCACACCAGTGAACAATAAGGACTATGGCCTTATTTTTAAAAGCAAACTACATACCTGGGAACTTCCTGGTCTGGGTTGCCCGGAGGAGAGCCCTGTGATACTGATGAGGGGAGAGAAATGATGCAATTCTTGTCATGAAAGGGGTGGGGATTAATTGTGAGTGGGGGGAGGGACCTCTAAAACAAAACCAAAAAAAAGACAGAATAGACTGGGGAAGGAGGAGAAGTGGTGGGGAGTGGGAGGAACAGAGTAGGATGGAGCACAAGTGGGCAGAGTCTCATCAGAAAATCACCACATCCGGAGAATCTGACCCAGTAATGCAATGTCAAAACCAACTGCACTATAGGGGACAAAAGAAAATTCCTAAATTCCATGCACTTGAATAGAACTTTTTAGCCCCTTGAATGTTCAAGAGGTCTACCGATGTATTGCTTTGCAATGCAATGGAGACCACTCCAGCATTCTAGAAGCTAAAATCCCAATTTAATTTAACAGGAATTGTTATTTGTCCCTTATGGTGCAGTTGGTTTATCTCATAGGCTAGATATAATGGAAGTACATCTGCTGTTGTGCTGCTGTTTCCTATATTATAATTCGCTAGGATGTTTGTCAGAAGCCGTCATGCGCAGTAGAGACGGCTGCGTGCCCTGCAGTCATGCACAGTACAGACTGCCCGCGCCGTGGCTAATACGGAGCAGGGCGCTACTAATTCAGACCGGAGTCCTCTCTGCGCACCTTGCTGGGACAGCTTGGTCCCAGGAAGGTGCGCAGAGAGGACCACTGTCTGAATTCGGAGTGCCCCACTCCATATCAGCTGAGGCGCGGGCAGTCTGTACTGCGCATAACTGCAGCACCGCCAGTGTTGGCCCATGTACACGGGCTTTAAAACTAGTTTATTATAATATATTGCACATGAGGCCATATGTGATAACAATCCCACCTTGTTTTCATTCTTCCTTCACTAATGATAACTCGGTGGATAAACTCTATATAGATCAGGAAAAACGCAATGTGCTAAAACACATTAGCATACCTCCCAACATTTCAAATTTCCTTACAGGGACTCTTGTGTTTTAGGGGGTGTTGCTGGGGGCATGGCTGGTGGGCAGGGCAATATTGAGAATTTTTAGTCTATTTCATGACCTATTGATACCTCCTTGTGTAACCTAAAAAATAAATTATAACAAGACAAAAGTATTTTATTTACACACACTAATTTATAAACACATATACTGCTTTTTAAACAAACAATAATGTGAGTTTTATTGCTCTAGAGCAATATGATACACTTATATACACACCATACAATCTGATCTCCTAAAAAGAGGGACATCAGAGTGGGAAAGAGGGACAACGGGATATAGGTATAAACGAGTGACTGTCGCTCCTAAAGTGGGACACTTGGGATGTATGCCTTAGGCCAGGAGCAATTAACTGCATTGTAGGGTACAAATATAAATTCCCTAAATTCACATTGATTTAAACAGGGCTTTAAAATCCTATGAATGCTACAGAGGCCTGTCTCTAAGATTCAATGGCGGAGATTCACTAAGGTGTGATAAAGTGGTGATAAAGTAGAGATGAATTCTCCAGTTTATCACTTCTCCAGTTCCTATGTCATTCTATGGAGCCTATTCACTAAATCTCCAAAGTTGAAGAAATCTTTGTGCTTAGGCTCCATAGAATAACATAGGAAATGGAGAAGAGATAAGCTGGAGAAGTCATCGCCATTTTATCATGTCTTACTCACTGCTTAGTGAATCTTCCCCAAGGTGTTAAAAGCCCCATATCAGTGTATGGACACGTTTTATTCTTCCTTAGCGGTAAAAGTTGGTTGGCTCCAAAATGGCCCCAATTTTCTTTTGTGTACATGGTTAAAATACTAATTGAAATTGTTGATAGCTATATTAGACCTTATAACACAGGTAAGTTTAGTTACTTGTAAAGAGAACATAAAACTACCTATATGTTGTGCTGACCATTGCAATATAAATAGGTTTTGGGTGTAGCGGGGCACTTTACACTGATTTGTTTCTGTTCTGGGACAATATAGCTATGAATTAATCTAGACATATCCTATATGTTTTGCTGTTTCTAATAGCACAGATACGAATTAGCATGAATTTGACCAGAACTATTTGGTAGACTGACTCATCAAAATATAAAAGTCAATGTCTTAAAAACTATTTTAGAGAAAAATGGCTAGCAAAACATTCTAGTATATTTAAATTCTCTGTAAAACAAACTAAACTTTTCTAAAGGTGGCAGGTCCAGTTTAATTGTATTTTTCTTACACTGTTCTCTTAAGTCCAATGAATTTGAATTAATCATGGGTTTGGGGTTCTTCCTTCATCTCTGATCAACAAGTAAAACCGTTTCTATAGGAAATTTCCTTACAGATTGCAGATTGATTTTGTGGAAAAATGATGGTTCTGTCCCAGCTGATTCCAAATAAGAGCGCACGTGAGAGAGAGAAGAAAACAGTTCTACTACTACAGACGCGGTCAGCATAATTCCTTCTAGCTATTAACCCTTTGAGTGCCAGAGTGGTACGGAATTCCATACCACTCTGGCACTCAAAGGGTTAAGGACTACAACTCCCAGCAGCCAGTGGGCCTCAGGTTCCCCTTCCATGTATTATTATTATTTTCAGATAAGTAATGACCAGTACAGGACCCTCTATATGGAAGGTCTGGTTGTTAGCATGTATGCCATTTTGGGAGAGTCGCAGGGAAAAAACTAGAGCAATTCTCCAACGAAACCACAGGGGACAAATACCACCCCACCCCCCCCCCCAAACACACACAATGCATTATGCTGCAATGCTTTGGATTCCTGACTGGCATTCATAGGGTTAAACAGGGCTTTGAACCCCTTGAATGCTAGGTTCAGATCAGCTTGATTAATCAGTCATTGACAAGAAATGTTATTGATGGCTGTTTAATGTCAGTTAGTGTAAGTGGTGGACCTCATGTATGTTCAAGCACAAATGATGCAGCAGAAGAGGAATGTTTCAGTAAAGGCAGAAAGGGAGTCATTTGGGTAAGAAGAGGATGCTGCTGACACCAAAAGAACCATGATTTAACCAGTGCATCAGAAACAATGACCCATTGGTGCATCTGGAATTCTTAAAAGGGGATTTCTGTGTACTTACAAGTAAATCCTTTTCTCTTAGTGTAAGTGGAACACAGGAACTACGGGGTGAAGCCCCCTCCTTCAGAAGGGCCGGGATTTGACAAAAGAGCTCTCTAAGGTGCAGTTTCCCTCCTATAGCCACTTTACCCCCATTTTGACATTTAGTTTGATGTATAGCAAAGATGAAAGAAACGAAATATAAGTAGAAAAAGAAGGGAATACTCAGAACCAGAGAACCCAAGAGGATCCTCTGCCAGGGACTCAAACTATTGTTTTTTCTCCAGGACGAAATCCTGTGTTTCACATGGACCAAGAATAAAAGATTTGTAGATATGTACACAAAAATCACTTTTTTTTATCCCAAAGCATCCACAAAGATTCCAGAGAGGGAAGGATGAAAAATCCAGCCAAACACAGATCAGTCCTAACAAACCAAGGAACAAGAACGAATATAGTAACATACATAGTAACAGGTGATGAGGCTAAAAAAGATGTGCATCCATCAAGTTCAGCCCATGCCAGATCACTACTGTTGATCCAGAGGAGAGAAGGCAAAAAATAAATTGAAGACATTTCTAATTATGCCTCAAGTGGAATACAGAGTAGAAGGAAACCCTGCCACGCTAGCACTCAGCATACATGATCGTATGTGGTACCTGAACAAAAGAGTATGTGTGGATAACACTTAACCTTTATTAATTTGTGCTAAAACATGATAAAGGAAAGTAGTAAAAAAAGAGGCAAACAAAATGATATATGTATCACTGTGCCCGTGATATACTTGCCTGCATTCCTATCCAGTGATTTGGGAGTGGAGCTGCATCATCTGGTCTGCCGCTATATGCGGGCATGCATCTCTGACATCGCGCTATTTTGTAGCTTCCTGTCTGTATGGCCGATTGTGCTCTGCCTTCCGACGGTGGCCTTATAATCTGCCCGCGAACTAGGCTTAATCACCCCTTTGTAGTATTTCTGTGTGTATTCCAGTGTTGCTCAATTGACCCTTGCTTGGCTTCCGATATCTCCTGGTACTCGATCCTTGGCTTGTCTGACTATCCGCTCAGGTTTTGACCAGTGGCTCTGTCTGACTATCTGATCCGTGTATGATTCTGGCTTGTCCGACTACCCGCTGTGTGCTGACCTAGGCTGTGGCTGACTACCCGATCCGGTTCCTGACTGTGGCTTGTCTGACTTACACTCCGTGCTACTCCCCTCTCCTGTCCGACTACCACTTGTCTCTAGATATATCAGAGGGCGCTCTCTACCGGTCCGGTGTCAGCTACCTTGCTGGTAGCGTTGCAAGTTGCCTCCTTACTGCTCTATTGCAACTACATCTCTGGTAGTCTGCTAGTGAGCCTCCGCTCTGTGGCTTCTGCTCTGTATTAATCCAGTACTATAGCTACCCAAACTGTTATCTGACATTCCTCCCTAGAGGTTGTCCAGGTATGCTGCTTTACTGGTTCCAGGTGTTCCAGGTTCCTATCTGTTGGCTAGAGCAAAGTCTGGTTCTTTACCCTTTATATCTATTGTACCAATTTCAGTTCAGTGTCAGCTCTTGGGCAGTGGATTAGACACTGTCCTTATCCCTGTCTCCCCATGGTTAAGGAAGTGTTCGTTCCTAGCATATTTATTATTATTATTATTATTATTATTTTGATTTGCTTCAATAAACTGGTTAAATTCACTTGTACTGTGTCGTGTGTTTATTTGCCTAAGTGACCCTGACAATATGGTACTGCTGAGGCATAAAGAAAAAAAGTCTTGCCATATGTAATAGGAAAAAAATCCAAAAATATAGTAAAACTATATGTGGAGGCCTAATAAAATAAATAAATAATGTGAGCAAAATTAGAAAAGCATTGCGTAAAAAAAATCCTTCCTGACTCCACATGGCAGTCAGATATTTCCTTGGATCTACATCCTATCTGCTTTGAAGCCAACTGTCATAATTTTCAAACTTATCCATAATTTTTTCGAAAGCAGTTATAGTATCTGCAAGCACAGCATCCCAAGGCAAAGAATTCTATAACTTTACTGCCTTTACTGTAAAAAAAATCCATTCCTTTGTTTTATTCAAGAGCATCTTTCCCCTAGTCTTAACAGATGACCTATTGTTCTTAGCTCAGCTCTTTGAGTAAATAGTTCATTGGAGAGTTCTTTGTATTGACCTTGAATATATTTGTAAATGGTAATAATATCACCTCTTAGACATCTCTTCTCTAATGTAAACAAACCCAGTTTGGTTAGTCTCTTTTTTTATAACTCAGATTGTCCAATCCAGTTATCAGTTTTGTTGCACGATTCTGCACTTTTTCCTGTTCAATAGTGTCTTTTTTTAAGACTGTACTCTCTATTCTAGATGAATGTTACTGGTCAAAAGATAATCATGAAGGACGCCTACACAGGCATAATTTGGTACTACAAACACCTAACTCCTGCTCTGGCCTATTTGATGGAGCTGGACAGTGATGGGAGTCTGCAAAGCCACCCTGTCAGAATGGAAGACCCAAAAGGGAGACTTGCAAGGTACAGCCTGAAGTTCAGCCAATTGCCAAACCAGTATAATAGCCAAGAAAAAAGGCAATCTTTGTCTTCAGAAACTGCAGTGCTTCTTGATGCCCAAGGCTCAAAACAAGCCATTTGAAGCACTTGTAGAAGGAGTGCCAGATCCCGCAGAGGAGTTGGATCCCAAAAGATAGGGTAAATATAACCACCACATATTCGAAAGTGTGCACATCAGGTAGTAAGGCAAATACACCTATGGAAAAGAACAGGAAGAGCTGCAAACTGAACCTTAATAGAACTACAATTAAGCCCTTTCTAAAAATCATCCTAAAGAAAAGCCAAGATACCTGGTGGCCTGATGGGGCCAGGATGGGGCAATCAGAATTACTTAAATCCACTCCATCCTGATTTTTCTTAGCACCCAGGAAATCAGGGGAATCAGAGTAAGCCAATAAGCCAGAGGAATATGCCATGAAATTACCATCACATCTACTGCAAGAGTGAGAAGATCCTGGGGCCTGGTATAGAACTAAGGAACCCTGCAAATCAGCCAAAAGGCCATTAGATCCACAGCAGGGAGACCCAATAGATGAACAATGGAATTGAAAACATTCTGCTTGAGCTCCCATTTGCCAGGATCCAAACATTGGAAACTGAGAAAGTCTGCCACTACCTTGTCTACACCTGGTCCCTCCCAGGCAGTTGAAGTAAGCCACCGCTTTTGAACTGTCTGACTGGATATACACAGGGGATCCCTGGAGGGACTGAGACCAATGCTGCATCACCCCAAGCTCCAGAACATTTAAAGACAGAGCGCTCTCCACCCAGTTCCAAAGAACCAGCTCTAGCTGAAGACCCAGATTGGCACCCCAGCCTGTGAGGCTGTCATCTGCCATGAATGTATTCCAGTTTGGGATAACCAGAGGCATTTTCAAGGGCAGATGCAGTCTCTGAAGCCATCAAAGAATGCCCACATTCATCCTGTCAGACAAAGACATGACATGGGAAAGTAAAACCGTTACCTGAACCAGTTCCAAAAATTGTCCAGCTGCATCTCCAATGAAACTGAGCAAACGGAGCAGCTTCCAGAGAAGAGACTAGGTAACCTAGTACCTTCATGTACTCCCACACTGTCGCAGATGGCCAGGGCACTGCCTAAATCACCTAACGGGTCATAGACCAAGTCTTGTCATATAGCAGAAAAGGCTTCATCTGAACAGTATCCTAGGAGGACCTAGGATGGCACCACAGAACATTTCTTGAGATTGAGAACCCAGCCGTGTGGTCCAAAATGGACACACAGAGTTTCCTCTGAAGGGGCCTTCAACAAAAGGTCATCCAATTAGAGAGTCAGAGACATTCCTAGCAAGCAGATGTGAGCTGCCAGGGCTTTCATGACCTTTGTAAAAACCCACGGAGCAGAAGCCAGCCCAAAAGAATGGGTAGTAAACTGAAAATGACAGTCACATTTCAAACTGAGAGAGTGGAGGACCAGGAAAAGAACCAGAGATTGAGAAAATCTAGAATGAAGACACAAGACTGAATCTGAGTGCACATGGCCTCCTCTGAGGGAGCCTTTAGCCAAAGGTCATTTAGATAGGGAGTCAATGAAATCCCTTGAGAGTGAATGTGAGCCATCAGTGCTGACATGTCCTTTGTGAATACCCGCAGAGCAGACACAGCCCAAAGGGAAGAGTGGCAAACTTCAAATGATGATCTTGGAAAGCAAATAACAGAAAACGCTGATGATCTGCTTAGCTAGGAATATGGAGATAGGCATCTTTTAAGTCTGGGGAAGCCAGAAACTCCATGGATAATGGATGCAATGATGGAGTACAAGGATTCCATCTTTAACCGTGAAGCGAGCACAAAACAGTTGAAACATTTTAAATCCAGAATTGGATGGCATCCACCTTCTTTCTTGGGGACTATGAAAAGATTGTGGTTGAACCCTGTGAATCCTTCCCAAGATGGAGCTGGTTTTTAACACCTGCATGTCTAGTAGAGAAGCCAATACATCCAAAAACAGACTGCTTCGCTCAGGATAGTAAGGAACTCTGGATATGAAGAAACAACATAGAAGGGACTTGACATCTATGCACCACCCTTCCTAAATTACACCCAAAACTATGCTGACCATACCTCACCTTTAAAAAGGGACACGCATGAAAAATGCATACTACAGGGTTGCTTTGATTTTGGTGCACTCCTGAAATATGCCTATTTCCTAAGTGTCCCTTTTTAATGGTGAGGTATGGCCAACCTACCCAAAACCCACTGGTCCACCACTGTAAAGGCCCATGCGCTGTGGAAAAAAAAATATTCTTCTTGTAAATTGCAAACCTGGAAACAGTGACCAGTGTCAAATAGCAGTATCAAAAGCAAACAAAGTAATGTCTTGCATAAATAGGGCTATTGAAGAAAGAGTGGATAACATCATTTTGCCATTATACAAATCGTTGGTAAGACCACGCAACGAAAATGCAGTGCAGTATTTGGTACCAGTTCTGAAAAAAGATATTCTAGAACTGGAGAGAGTACAGTGAGAAGCAACAAAATTAATTAAAGGAATGGAGTACTTGATGTATGAGGAACGACTAGACACATTTGGTTCATTTATTCTAAAGTACAGACAATTAAGAGGAGATTTTATCACAATATACAAATACATGAGAGGTCAATATAATGATCTCTCTGGTGAGCTATGTATGCCAAGGCCTGATCAAATAACCAGGGGCCACCACTTGAGAGCAGAGGAAAGGAGGTTTGGAGTTCAGCAGAGGAAATGTTTTTTTACAGCGAGGTCTGTTAAATTATGGAATTCCTTGCCCAAGGATGTGGTTATGGCAGATACAATGGATACATTTTTTTTCCAAAGGGAACATTCAGAGTTATACTGTGTATTAGTGGGCAAAACAGGAAGTTGGCAGTAGGAAAGCTATATAATTCTCATGTCTCTGGGTTATGAGTCAAAGGTTGATCTTGATGGACTTGTGTCTTTTTTCAACCTAATTTACTATGTTACTATGAGATGATCTCCTACAGCCTATGGCAGACCAGACCCCCATTATGCTGAGGTAGATTTGTCAATTTTTGCCTTCTCCACAGGCTTCTTCCTTGCCAAAGAGTGAAACATGCCTGGGTTGCTGAGGGAAGTGGTTCCCTGGTTGCATGACCATACTGGGATGGGGGGGGGGGGTAATTAAGGAAAGCCACATGTCTTCCACTGGAAAAAAGCAATATTTAGGAAAACTAAGGCAACAAGGTACCCTTGCCTCCTGTGCCATGACTGATAACCTTGTCTAATTCCAGGATAAACAGCAGTTTGCCAACAAATGGGAGAGATACCAAAAATCTCTGTGAGGATTGGTCAGCTGAACAGATATTTAAGCCCAAAGAAAGCTAAGGCCTTTCCAATAAGCATAGTGACTTCCAAGGTAAGAATTAGTATCAAGGATCTTGGCTATAAGGACCACCAGGTCCTCCTAGGGTTCATCCACTTGGCAGTAAAAAACACTGACCCCCACCCAGACAATCATGGCTTTAGTGACCCATGCAATGACAAAAGTAGGGTGTAAGGTGGCACCAGATGCCTCAAAATGCTCTTTAAAAAGAAATCCAGGTTCTTGTCCGGTTGATCGCTGAGAGCTGTGTATCCTCCAGCCTCCTCCTGCAGCAAAGCAGTTTTCTTCGCAAGGTGAGAAAATAGGGGATCAACTGCAGGGGAGGGGCCACTGCACTAAAGCCTCAGCAGGAAAAGGTATAAAAGATATATAAGCCGATTAAGGAAAAACCTTCTTTCAGGTGTTTTCCATTCCTCTAGGAGCAATTGGTCTAAGGAATAGTGAGGAGAAAAAAACCACAACCTCCGTTTGCAATATTCAGACAAGACTCTGAAGCCTCCGTTTCTAGGAGCACCCAAATAATACCTTCAGCAAAAGAGCTGCAGTCTTACTCATAAGAATCCCAACTGAGAAGGATGAATCTAGGTTGTCCCCATCAGTTTTCCCTTTCCTCAGTGGAGAAATCCCCAATAATGGGGGGTATCACTCTCCATAACATGACTCAAGCACCCTTTGGGGGTATGGGGTGTCCCATGAGCCAAGAATCTAAAGCCCCTTGAAGAAATAAGGGGACAGAACTTAACTGAGGAAATGAGGGACTTCACCCATGCAGGCAAGGATCCCAACAGTAAAGCAGGGGCCACAGATTCAGAGAGACGTTTGAAACCAGATAAATCCACGAGAAGCCCTAATCTGGCATAAGGAGCAACATGTTAAAAGGGTTAAAAGGGACCCCTGAAACCTTAGTAGTCTTGGACTAGCCCATGTCTCCCTTAGATTCTGACATAGTCAGGAGTCCCCCTACATAGAAAATTAAATACAGTCAAAGTAGTAGAAAGATAGAATAAAAGTACTTATAAATCCTTAAAAGTGCTTATCTGACTGCAAGGGGTTAAAGTGGCAAGCAATAGCGAGAAACTATCCTGTAGGAAGCAGAATACAAAAGAAATAGGGTCAGCCAAAGACCACCTCTTCCATAGCCAAAAGGCCCAAGAAGAACGGATTTCTGGGAAGTGTATTTTCCCAGAACTAAAAATGGTGCAGTGGCTCTCCAACAGTCACTAAATGGTGGCCCCCTCCTTGGTACACCTAGAAGGTTGCATCACCCTTAGCCCTCTTAATGTCTCTAAAACACACACACATACAGAGGCAAGAGAATTGCCAGAATAGCATTCAATGTTCCAAGCAAGATGGCCACCACACATGCCCGTTCTTAAAGGCACTGCATTTCATAATTTGAACCTAAAACTAAGAAAAGTTAGCCAAAGCTGCTAAAAAGTTATTAAATAAATATGTAAGCACCACTGCCAACAAAAGGCTGTTCCCAAATGAAAAGTGCCAGAGAGCAAGGAATGCCGATAGGCAGTGCTGGGATTAAAAAACCACTAGTGCAGAGAAAAGGAACATAAGTGCTGAATTCTGTATGTGCTGCCTAAGCAAGTACATCAACAGAGTGCACTGCAGTCTTCCAAACCACATAGAATGTGGCTGCCTGGTAGAGAAATAGGGACAAACTTATATGAACTGTGCACTCAGAAAAAATGTTCTCTTCTGTCTTCAGGCCTTGATTATAAATAGAGAAGGTTCATAGGAGCTAAAAGGAAACTTGCTATGAAAACAAGCCATTCTCCACAATACCAGCCCAGAAGATTCTGTGCACTGGACAATCCTTCCTAAGGAGACCACCTAATGGGGGATTATACAGCCTCATATCCTACAGCAGAAAAATAAAGAAGTCTAACTAATAGCACGTTGCCCTTGCTTCTTCCTCAGGAAGAGCACTGTTCAAACAGGGAGTGTCTGGACAGGGGTGAAGTGGTGCAGGAAGAGAGTTTCTGCCTCAGAGAGTGCTTTCGTTAGTGCCCTAATAAAGGAAGGGATTTCACCCTGTGGTTCCTGTGTTCTACATAGGAAGTAAGAGAAAGTGGGATTTCTGATACCTTTCTAGGAGGCAAACCATAAGTCTTGTTTCAAGTTGGGATCTGAAATCAATGAAGGAATGGGCTGAAGTTGCAGAGGAACAGTTATCTAAGGATACTAACATCAGAGTGACTGGCAGGACAATCTGAGGCCTCTATTAAGGGGTCTCTATTAAGAATGGTTCAGTGAACTATGGTATAGACCAGTGGTCCTCAATTATTTTTTGCTGAAGGTGCCCCTAACACACTATCTGGAATATTCAGGGCACCCCTAACATATTTTATAGAATTTTTCATGGGCATGATGAGGTACAAATGAAAGGTACAATTATCACTGACTTATACCTGTCACTGAATTCTCTCCAGAGGAACCTTTCCTTGATTGGGAGAATTAAAAAAAACATTGTTGGGGTAAGAAATCTCTATAAATCTCCCCTCCCCCTACCTTGCATATACCAGACCTCTGAAAGCAACCTGCGATAATTCTTGATCAATACAACTGCATCATAGGTGACAATAAGGGGTTAAAAGGCCCATTTAAATCCAGGGAAATTTTTATTTTCTCCCTATGGTGCAA
This sequence comes from Rhinophrynus dorsalis, assembly GCA_037306005.1. Classification (NCBI taxonomy): domain Eukaryota; kingdom Metazoa; phylum Chordata; class Amphibia; order Anura; family Rhinophrynidae; genus Rhinophrynus; species Rhinophrynus dorsalis. The sequence continues at coordinate 113,724,437 of CM074718.1, forward strand.
ATGGCTTTCCCCAGATTTGTTCCAGTTTTCTTTTGAACATGGGACAGTGAGTTATTCGACACATTACAGATTAATGCATTAGACACCCTTCTGGCACTCAGTGTCCTGGCTGGTGTTCTGGGTCTATGGTACATAAATGACAGAACACCATATTTGTCGCTCAGCTGTCTCTGTTTGTTTGGGTGATATTCTTAAGACCAGCTGTTCCACAGTAACTGTTGCTAAATTCTATGTTCTGAATATAAACAAGAAGGGAATTCCTCAACCTTTCAAATGTATAATAAATTATCTTGCATTTCCGAAACAGATGAGGGCCGGGATTCTGTTCCGCCCGAGTTTTTTGTTCTGTGGCTTTTTTGGCAAGGGTCAAAAAACTCAAACCAAAATCCATATGATTATATTATAGCTGAACCTGCCATGGATTTCCTTGGAAATTACTGATATGCCCCTCAATAGACACAATAGTGAATCTTGGCCAATATACCCAGGGGCAGATCAGGGGAGGGCTGGCCTGGGGGTCGGGGGGGGGCAATTGCCCCCTGGGCTGGTGATATGTCTGGGCTGGTAGGCCACTGCACCTCACTAAATCTCTCGATTGCTGCTGTAAATGGAGATACACTAGTGATACCACAGAGGAACAATCCAAATGGAGCTAAACTAGTAGCATAACCCATTTCCCTTGAAAGATCTATAGTATCACTAGATAAGCTTTACTTCAATTGTAAGCTTTGTAGTGACGCACTAGTGTAGCCCCATTTCAACTGTAAACTATGTGGCATCACTTGACTTATGTCACAACATTAATGCCAATTTTAAAATTAACAAAAGGGGGTGGGCTGGAACAGTGGGCTGGAGTGATAATAGAAATGGGTCACTTGAATGCATTTGCCCCCTGGGCCACAAATTGCCAGCCCTCCTCTGGGGCAGATTGTAGTGGAATCCTAGCACAGGCATTTTTATTTAAGTGTCCAACTAGGTAAGTGGGTAAGTGTGTCTGCCATCAGAAATCATGGGGCCAAGGACAATTGTAACTGGAAACTCCCCCGACCCATTTATTGCCTCACCCACTATTTGATGATGTCCACTGCTGCCCCCGCAGTGTCACTAAACAGCAAGTTGTTTATATAATTTCAATATCTCTATATTATGCACATATAACTGCTAACTACACACAAATTCTCCCACACATATACTAATATACAAACTCTCATACTCAATGACTTATGTAATAAGTAGAAGTGGAGTAATTTCGGAGCAAACAGACAGTACCATAGTGGAGAAATGAAAATCCAGAATGATTTAAGTTGCTGAAAACATGATGCTCAAATTCTGAAATTTAAAAGCCAATAATTTGAGCATCACAACCAGCAGAACAACTGGGAGGTTTCTATAAAATAAGCTTCACAAAGCAATTCTCTTGCCAGTGTAAAGGGTTTTATCAAGTTTGGACACAGAGCTCAAGAGCTGGAGGTTAGTGTTAGGGCTAGGAGAGGAGAGAGTCTTGCCGTTTGTTTGTACTTTGCATTTATACATATATACTGTACATACACATAGACCCATACATACAACACTTCTTTGACACACAATACATAGCATTACATATACATAAAAGCACACTCACATATACAGTTGTGCTCAAATGTTTGCATATCATTGGAGAATTTGTAATAAATTACCATTATTAAAGAAAACATGAGTGAGCAGGCAAAACACATTTCTTTCATTTCTTATGGGATTCATATTCTACTGTAGGCTATAACAGAATGGCACAATCATAAAACAAAACATGGCAAACAAATAAAAAACTGAAATGACCCCTGTTCAAAAATCTGCATACCCTTAGTTCTTAATACTATGTATTGCCCCCTTTGGCATCAATGACACCGTGCAGTGTTTTGCAATAGTGGTCTATGAGGCCCCGAATTTTTGCAGGTGGTAAAGCTGCCCATTTGTCTTTGCAAAATGCCTCCAGGTCATGCAAAGTCTTTGGTCATCTTGCATGAACTGCAAGTTTGAGATCTCCCCAGAGTGGCTCGATGATATTAAGATCAGGAGACTGTGATGGACGCTCCAGAACCTTCACCTTTTTCTGCTGTAACCACTGGAGGGTCAACTTGGCCTTGTGCTTAGGGTCATTGTCGTGCTAGAAAGTCCAAGAGCGTCCCATGCGCAGCTTTCATGCAGAACAATGCAAATTGGCTGCCAGTATTTTCTGATAACATGCTGCATTCATCTTTCCTTCAATTTTCACAAGATTCCCCGTGACTTTAGAGCTCACACACCCCAAAACATCAGTGAGCCACCACCATGCTTCACAGTGGGGATGGTATTCTTTTCGCTAAAGGCCTTGTTGACACCTCTCCAAACAAAACGCTTATGGTTGTGACCACAAAGCTCTATTTTGGTCTCGTCACTCCAAATTACAGGATGCCAGAAGCTGTGAGGCATGTCAAGGTGTTGTCAGGCATATTGTAACTGGGCTTTTCTGTGACATTGGTGCAGTAAAGGCTTAATTCTGGCAGCTCGACTATGCAGCTCATTTTTGTTCAAGTATTGTCATATTGTGCTCTTTGAAACAACCACACTCTTTTTCCAGAGCTGCCTGTATTTCTCCTGAGGTCACCTGTGGGTTTTTCTTTGGCTCCTGAGCAATTCTTCTGGCAGTTGTGGCTGAAATCTTTCTTGCTCTACCTGACCATGGCTTAGTATCAAGAGATCCCCGAATTTTCCACTTCTTAACAAGTGATTGAACAGTACTGACTGGCATTTCCAAAGCTTTAGATATCTTTTTATACCCTTTTCCATCTTTATAAAGTTCCATTACCTTGTTACGCAGGTCTTTTGACAGCTCTTTTCTGCTCCCCACGGCTCAGTATCTAGTCTGCTCAGTGCATCCACGTAAGATCTAACAAACTCATTGACTATTTATACACAGACACTAATTGTAATTTAAAAAGCCACAGGTGTGTGAAATGAACCTTTAATTGCCATATTAACCTGTGTGTGTCTCCTTGTGTATCTGTAACATTCAAGGGTATATAAACTTTTGATCAGGGCCATTTGGGTGATTTCTGTTATTATGATTTAAAAAGGAACCAAACAACTATGTGATAATAAATGGCTTCATATGATCACCATCCTTAAATGAAAGACCTTTTTTGTATGATAATAATAATCCTTTATTTATATAGCTCACACAGGTTACGCAGCGCTTTACACTCATATTGGTCCCTGTCCCCATTGGGGCTCACAATTTAAATATTTTCAAAATCAGTGCCAAAATTTCACAATGTCTGCCAGGGTATGTAAACTTTTGAAGACAGCTGTACATATCCACACACATTACTCCCTCACCCACACTTTCCTTTTTACCCTTATATCCCCACATTTTATTTCTCTTTTATTTGTTTCTACTTATGATTTTCTGTTAAATTCTAATTTGCCATAATACTTGTTTCACACCTATTTTCATTTTATTTTGTATTTGTTTTATTTTATGGATTCATTTTTTACTTTGGAGAGTCTGTTGTTGTCTAGTGCAAGGAACTGAGCATGTCAGTTTGAGACAGAATGATCTTGTGTTTGTGTGTAAATGTGAGAATGTTTGCTGGTGTAGAGAGGAAGAGTGAGGAGGAGAGGAGGGCAGGGGAAGGTGAGAGATGAGCTAACACAGAGAACAGTGGAGTCCCTGTGCAAGTGGCAAAAGGCAGAGGAAAATGTAGAAGGAGGAGAGCTTAGTAAGGGTGGATTTAAAGTCAGGTGGGGCCCTAGAGTTAGGCACACCCTCGACCTCAGGGACAGTAGGGGAGGCCGGTCAGGGGGAGGAGGGATGGGGAGGAAGAGAAAAACAGGGACAGATGATGAAGATGCAGGATGTCCTCCCTCACTGATAGGAAACCACTGCTACATCATCAGAGGAAGCTGAGAAACAGTTGGTCCAAATTCAGCCAGAATAAAAATTAGGTGCTGATTTCTGACATCATCCAGCATGTCAGTGTTTTCTTCAACACTGGTCATATAGCCACAGCACTCCAGCATAGAGCAGCATGGCAGCAGATCCAGGAGAATGGGATCACCATCAGCAACCTCAAGAGCACCGTTGATGCACTTAAGCATCTGTGCTACAATTGTATGGTGGAGACAAAGAGGAAGATGTCTTAGGAGGAGAGGTCTAAACATGGTGGAGGATCACACATGGTCATACCTGGGAACTTCTGAAACAGGGCTACCCAGAGGGTAACCCTGTCAGTGCCCAGTGGGAGGAAAATGACGCAAATTGCATCATAAAAGGGGCGGGGCTTAGTCATGGGGGGGCGGAACAAAAACCCACAAAAAACGCCTGCAAAATGGATGTAAGAGGGCGGGGAGTGGGAGGAACCGGGCGGGATGGAGCACAAGTGGGCAGAGTTTCACACATTGCCCCAGAGACCCGGTAATTCACTTTGAAATCCGGAGTCTCCTGGGCAAAACCGGAGAGTTCCCAGGTATGCACATGGTCATGACCTACAACCATACCTGGGAACTTTTGAAACAGGGCTACCCAGAGGATAACCCTGTCAGTGCCGACCTGGGAGGAAAATGACGCGATTCGCATCATAAAAGGGGCGGGGCTTAGTCACGGTAGGGCGGGACAAAAAAAAAACAAACCTGCAAAATGTATCTAAGAGGGCGGGGAATGGAAGGAACCAGGTGGGACGGAGCACAAGTGTGCAGAGTTTCTATTTAAACTCTGCCCACCCGGTGATCCACACATTGCCCCGGAGACCCGGTAATTCAGTCTGAAATCCGGAGTCTCCGGGGCAAAACCGGAGAGTTCCCAGGTATGCCTACAACTTCTGGGAAGAGATGCTGAGATAGTCCAGGGTGCACATGCTTGGGATCTGCAGGATGGTGGTAAGAAAAGCATAATCTCATAATCACTTGAGGACCAGAGCAGTGTCCTATGTGCTGCGTATATTGCCTCCTGGTGCTTTATGATGGTGGCCAGAGAGCACTTTCCCCAAATTCACAGGTATTTGCTTTAGAGTATGTAGCATTAAGAGGTCTCTACCACTGAAGATGTCAAAATTGGAAGCTTGCTTTTGTTTACTGCTTGAACTGCTTCCCATAGAGATGTATTAGTCTTCAACAGGCTGGAGGTGCCAAATGCAAAAATGGTAATTTGAGCTCAAAATGCAGTTAGAAAACAGTCTACTGTGTAATGGGATAGAGGCCAGTGAGTGTTTTCCTCAGTCGCAGACATTTGCTTTAGTCTATAACATTTTAATCAGGCTCCAGAATTTGGCCAGAGGCTGGTTAATTAGACATGCATCAGACGCAATGTGACCTGGTTCAGGATTCCCAAAGAGCCAATCATCTGTTGTGGAATCTCAGAGAAAATTAGCACAGCTTGTTAAACTTCTGTTAATGAGAAATGTATGCAAATGATAATAATTAGAGATGATGCTATTGCTATGCTGACAAGCTTCAGTTCCACCCAGAAATATAAAATATGTATATATACTCATTACTGGGCAATGTTGCACTGTAGTAGACAAATAAGGTGTTTCTAATCCCTTGGATGCTAAAGAGCTATCCAACTCATTGCCTGTTTAGAAAGCTCACCAGACTTCACCTTTAACCAAATACACTTTGGAACTCTACTTATTTCAACCCTTCACTGAAATCAGTGCATCCCTGCAGTATGTCTTTTTTTATATGTGTCCCCAGTTAAAGGTAAGTACTGGCTTCTTTAGCATTCAAGGGGTTAAAAGGCCCATTTAAATCAGCAGGAAGTGTATTTGCCTCTGTGTTGCTGTTTTTTATCTAAGAATTACCATATCTGGGAACCTTCTTGGCACCCAGCCAGTGTACTAAAAAGGGCTATGGTGGCAGTGTACAAATGAAGGGATTCATGCCATAATGTGGGCAGGTCTAAAATGTGGTGGGTGGGATTATGTAACAGAACCTCTCGTTCATAGCTCAGCTCTTTGCATAAATAATTCATTGGATAGTCCTTTGTATTGACCTTGAATGTATTTGTAAATGGTAATCATATCACCCCTTAGACGTCTCTTCTCTAACGTAAACAAACCCAGTTTAGCTAGTCTCACTTTGTAACTCAGATCCTCCAATCCCTTAATCAGTTTTGTTGCAAGTCTCTGCACTTTTTCCAGTTCAACAATGTCTTTTTTAAGAACTGGTGCCAAAAACTGTACTCTATAGTCTAGATGAGGCCTAACCAAGCATTTATACAGCGGTAGAATAATATTGCAATCATTTCTAGTTCCCCATATTACCAGCCAGACAACAAGCATTTGCATGCAGACATATTTTCTTTTTGCCATTCTGAAAGATTTAATTTTTTGGAAATGCATTTGCCGTTTATCGGGCAGTAATAATGGCACCTCCCTATTAGATGAACTAGCCCATTCGCCCTCTCCACCAGCATGCCCCTTCTCTAATTCCTTGTACTCGGTTGTACTACCTTCCCCATCCTGTGTTGCAGCACCCTCCCCCCTTTCTAGTTTAAATTCTCCTCCAACAATCCAAACGCCTAGCACCGTGGCCGCACTTCCACTAAGGTGCAATCCATCTCTACTATAAAGATTGTCCCCAAGGGAAAAAACCACCCAGTACTCTAGGAACCCAAACCCCTCCTGCTTACACTAAGTCTTTATCCACGCATTTAACTCCCTAATCTCCTGATGCGTTTCTAATGTAGTATGTGACACAGGTAGTATTTAAGAAAATACAACCTTAGAGATCCTCTGCTTAAAGGCAAAAAAGCAGGGCTTATTACTCTTCATAGTGTTTGGGCCGTGGAGAGCATATTTCAGTACTGTCTGAGATGTAGTTCAAGAATTGAATGATAAAGTATCTCCCTCCTGCCCCTTTTACTGATGTAACACTGCTCACCTCAGAGCAGCAAGACTGTGCGGATGATCACAGCAAGGGACAATCTTCAGCGAGCATAAGGAAAACCTGAAAAACCTGTCAAGGGGGTCAGGGTTTTCCTTATGCTCACATTAAGAAGATTGTCCCTTGCTGTGAACTGTCTGGTGTCAGGACCAGATTCCATATTTGAGGGGAGGTGGCTTACACTAGGTAAAAAGGTGGGAGGGGGATATTTTATCATTCAATTACTCTTGACCGTATTGAAATAACACTCTCCATTGCACAAATACTATGATGATTAACCAGAGCGGCTTTTTTTGTGAAACATTAGTATCACTTTAAACTCAAAGGGTTAAAGTGATCCAAAGGGACATTCATTTTCATGACAACTAATTATAATAATATTTTTATTTTAAGCTGTGATAGAGTATAGCCAGAAACCCAGAATAACCCAAATTGGTTAAATGATCCAATCCTCAAGATAAATGCTGTCAGCCACAGTGAAGTTATTACAGGGCCTGAGAGCATAACTTGTTATTATTAAAATCTATTTATAAAGTTCTTATAAATGTTGTAGTCCTGTACAGTTGGAGAGGAATTCTTACTTGATCATTACATTGTACTTTGCTATTAAATTGTATTTGATCATTATCTCACATTGGCGATGACCCCTATTTTTCTTGTGCTGCACAGTCATACAAGATTTAAGCAAAGCATTGTACACATTTGACACATACAAGGAGTTAAAGGAACAGTAATAATGTATTGGGCACCCTCTGGAATTGAAAGGGTTAATATTGTTTGTGCTACTTGTATTGAGAGATAAGATCTTGCATAATTTAATGGGTTGTGCCCATAAATGTTATCTTATCTCAGCCCATTCACAGATAATCCTGGACAATTAAAAGGAGGCCTGGAGCCCTGTAAAATACAAGAATGTCTGCTCCTTGACAGCATGTATAAGACTAGATTTTAGGCCTCAGAAAACAAATAGAGATTTTTTTACAGATGGCATCATGAAGTACAGTGTATTTAAGTGAATATAATACCAGGTAATTGTTATGTGTTAGTGTCCCTTTGTGGCTCAACACTACCAACATGAAGCATGAAGAAATTATGGGAAAGGCAAACCAGTGATAATCAATTTTTAGACATCCATCAGTTGGTGATCAGAACTACATCTCCAACCAGCCAATAGGAGTTGTAGTTTCCATCAGTTGACTACCCCTGAGCTAGAGAATTCAGAATTTTCTCTCTCCATGGTATAACTGGTTTGCCCCAGAACTGAAACACTTTTGTCTTTGTGCATAAGACCCTAAATTCATTGTTTTGAAACTGTGTTTTATGGAACATTACATTTTCTTTAAGAGGTCTACTTGATTCCATAAAAAAAAATGATCATGGCAGAAAAGAGAGGAAATTGCATGACAAGGGACTCAGGAGACCTAAATAGTGCCTGGGCTCACTGAAGCTGATGTACATAAAAAATAAGTGCAATTCTAGACTATAAAATTAAAAAATATAATAAATAAAAAATGTTCTAATGAGGCATATGTTGAAGGTTTACAGCCAAATAATTCTACCACGTTATAAAAAGTGAAGGTTCACAGAGGGAGCTGCCTAGGGAACTCCAAGTCCCATTGGACGTAATTTCCCTATTAGCCAATGATGTTCAGCAAGGTTAAGCTCAAACTCTTAGGGGCATTGGCAGGATATCTTTCCCAGTTCCTGAGAGGGATATTATGGCTATTCCATCATGACAAAGTTGTAAAAAACATGATAAGGAGATGTTGAAGGTTTTACTATAGACCATTTAACTGTGTCCACCATCTCCAGTGATATTACATGACGGAACAGCTTTATCTGGGACTGAGACATTGGATGTATCCCAATTAAAGTCTTTGGCAGAGGGGATGCAAGTACAGATGTCAGGAAAGCTTTAAAATGTTAAGCTACTATTGCAGTATGAACTTCATCTAGCTTTGAAGGATTTCAAATGGACATTGCTAGGCTGAGTAGCAATGCTACTAAAATGGGTAACCAGTTGCAATCCTGTTCTAAACACCAAAGTCACACGAAGGATAAATAACCACTCAGTCATGTTGGGGGATATCACCATCTCCCTGGAATTAAATAGAACAATAAAGGTGTCACAATCTTAGAGAGAGGAGAGAGCCCTCTTTCAGTACTTTTGTCCTGATACAGACTTGGGCACAAGACAAATCACCTATAGATGGTAGTTCCCTTCTGACCTGAAGTTCCATTAAAAGAGCACCCACCTTCTCATTAAATCACCAGAAGAAGACTTTCTGAATGATCTCACAACCAAGAAATCACCTCCATGATCAGTCCTCAGGTGCAGGAACAGACATCAGTTGGAGCTGCAGAAGAGACAATGCGCACACACTGCCTCCATGTCCGTGGGACTAAAGCCAACCCTCTGATGGGCCTCAATGCTGTAGTAAGGTATGAGGGGGATCCTATACTTATATGTGACTCCTGTCTTTAACAACTTTTGTGTGAGTATTTTAAAAACATATACTCACCTAGATGTTAGAGGTCCATAGCCGTGTCTACAACACCTTGGTCCTCTTTATAAATAATATAAATAAATATAAGAAATAAATAAAAAAGCCCAAGAAATCTGCTGCTGCAAAAAAGAAAGTAACTCCCCCCACCACCACCACAGTCCTACCTAGGTCATCTCCCCAGGCCACTGTGGGAAAAACGGACTGGCTTTTACATGGCCAGTCCCTGCTTACATTTTTCCCAAACTCCCATTGGCTGGGAGGTGGGGCAGGACCGGTGCAAGGATTTTTGTCAACACAGGTGAAGGTGCATTTTGATGCTCCCCCCAACCCCTGCCCCCCCCCCCGCCGCCAATCACCCCCGACCTTGCCATAATACTATGCTCCCTTGTGCTGCTATTTGTGGCTTCTTACTGTATCTATAGGGACTGCCTCTGGCTGTGTCTGGTGCGCTGTGTCATGGTCCGTGCAGCACTCCCGCTCGCATTGCTCTCTGGCATCTTCTGACATGCAGCCAGTGGCAGTGTGCAGATGCGGTGTGTGAATTTAACGTCATTGGCCACATACACTCATTGTGTCTGACAGTGACTGGACTGCTGCCTCATGAGAATGAAGCCACCGGCCCAGGACAGATGCCGCTAGGGAGCGCTTGGTAGCGTAAATCAGCCTTATGGCAAATATATATCAAAAAATAAATAAATGGAAAAAAAATAATAATATAAAAAAAATTTGCAGTTCCCCCGTTTCATCGCCCCCTCCGCTGTGGCGCACTAAGGAGGCCGCCCAATCTGCATTATGCTAGTGCCGGCCCTGAGGTGGTGTTACGCAGTGCACAGAATGTGCCCTGGTGCAAACTCAACTCCCAGCCAATCATGGATGTGTGGAAGGGGGTCACACATGCACAGTAAGTGAGCCCTTCCTTTGTTCTGGCTTATATAGTGCATGCGTGGCTCCTTATCACTCAGGTGGTAGGTGAGGTTATTTCATGGCACATTCTGTGTCCTGTGTAACCCCCACCTTCCAGCTATGCAAATGTAACCAAACCTCTGAACCGTGAGCATACTTGGAAACAGTAATATGTTGAGGAATATAGATTGGATATGTTATTCTATGCACTATTATATCTCCAACTTGAAAGGAGGCTCCTTAGAATATCAGATGGACTGGAGAGCTTCTTTCAGTTTAGAATTTATCTCACCTTTTTCTCATCCTAATATACAAATCTCATGGAGTTCCCCAGCAATTTAATTTTAAATGAATGGATTTAGGTGCAATACTAGGATTTCCAGATAGAAGTTTTCAAAAAATAAACCATATCAATACCAAAATGTAGAATTCGTTTTGTGTAGCTCTATATTAAAAAGCCAGTACAGTTATCTTTGCGTAGACTACAGCTAGGCAACATGTGACCCTCCAGCTGTTTTGGATTACAATTCACATAATCCTCAGCAAGACGGAGGGAACTGCAGTTCAACAAAAGCTGCCACAGATCTGATAGGGCTAAAGTGTGAAAGGTGGGCTTCTGGATAATTGGAAACTCCGTCTTGAAGTGCCCTTGAAGTTCCTCCACTGCCCTCAATGAACCCCAGGGTGAGCCTGAATAATTCATTCTGTCACTAAGAGTTTAACCCCTTAGAAGCTAGGGAGCACTGTAGTATAAAACGGGTTACATGTTATCCCATGAACAGGTAACACTATCCATGTAAACACGTGAACCCAATATGCACACGCATTGCAAAAGTTAATCCCACCCATGGCATTTGAAATACCCACACACATATTTTATGCCCATGAATCATTAAGGCTGGCAGCACAGCTAATAGTATTTGTTGCTTGCTGAACTGATTATCTCCAGATATATGGCTGCATATCATGCCTACGCAACTTGAACTCACTCAATTCTTGAAGAAACTCTTTAGGTGGTCTTAAAAACAATAATGTTTCATCATGAAAAAAAACATGTGTGTGTTACACAAGGGAAGTCCCTTTGTTGGGAGATGATTAATTTAAAGGTTATTACAGCTCAACTTGCCACAACAAAATCAAAGTAACATAGCTGATGAGGTTAAAAAATATGTGTCCATGAAGTTCAACCTTTGACATATCACCCTTATATTTGTTGATACAGAGGAAGGAAATATTGAATATTATGTCCCAGTTGGGTAAAAAAAAAATCCTTCCTGACTCCAAAAGACAGTCAGATCTGCACTGAAATCGACTGTCATAATTATCTATATAGTTCTGAGGTAAAATGTTATTGAATATGTTTTTGAATATATCTACAAGGATTCCACATTCTAACTACACTTAAGATGAAAAGGTGTTAGTGTTGTTAGTGTCACCTTCCAGTCAAAACCTCAAAGCTCTCCCACAGAGGGCACTCAAAGTGTTAAAGACAAGTGCATGTGCAAAACAAATGGCTAGCTAACTAGATAGATAGATAGACAGACAGACAGACAGACAGACAGACAGACAGATAGATAGATAGATAGATAGATAGATAGATAGAGATATTTCAAGTACAGCCTGCCCTTCTCTCCTACTTGCTTCCACTTGCAGTCTGCAGCTATGAATCAACTCTGAATGGGTTGTTTCCTAACATTTCTTCATAAGAAGTGGGTATTATTATTATTACTAGGAGGTATACTGTTATTCTTAAAAATGTATGCACCAAGATCATAGTAACATAGTAAATTAATTTGAAAAAAGACAAAAGTCCATCAGGTTCAATCTTTGCCTCGTAATCCAGAGAAATTAGAATTATATAAATTTTCCTGCTGCCAAATAAAATAGTCTTTATCTAAACTTCATGTTGTGCCTGCTAATACACAGTATAACCGTGTATGTTCCCTCTTGAAAGAAATGTATCTATTCTTCCCTTAAATGTATCCATTGTATCTGCCTTTACTACATTCTTGGGCAAGGAATTCCACAATTTAACAGATATTATTGTAAAAAAAAACTTCTGCTGAAGCTGAAACCTCCTTTCCTCTAATTTCAAGTGGTGTCCCCTGGTAATTTGATCAGGCCTTGGAATGAATAGGTCACCAGAGAGATCCTTGTATTGACCTCTCATATACTTGTACATTGTGATAAGATCTACTCTTAGTCCTCTACACCCTGGGTGAGCTATATGTACAGCTACATCCATCTTTAAAGGGATAGTAACACTTCGTTTTAACTTTTATTTTGTAGGTATTAAAAAAACATGAAGAATGGTATAAGTCTTATCTCTCAAACCTTTATGGTTTATGAGATATTCACAAGCAAAGTTCCCCTCCCCGCCCCTTTTACCTAGTGTAAGCCATCTCTTCTCAGATGTGAGTCTGGTTGTATGACAGTACAGATAACAGAAGGGGACAATTTTCTTTGTATGAAAACAATGAAAGCCCTGAAAGTTTTTCAGCTTTTTCCATTATCTTAATTGAAGATTGTCCCTCTCTGCAGTCTACCTGGGCATCTCCCTTCTGATCTGGTTGAACGGGGGGGGATACTTTGTTTGTGAATATCTCTTAAACCATAAAGGTTTCAGAGATAAGACTTATATCATTCTTCATGTTTTTTTAATGCCTACAAAATAAAATAAAGTTAAAATGAAGTATTACTATCCCTTTAAATAAATAACTAATCATTGTTCATATTAGCCATTTAGTAACTGAACATAATCTAGGTTAGAGTTTTTTCATCATTGGTCCTTAAGTACCCTTCAAAGATCAGGTGTGAGATTAAAAGGATAGTAATAGTTAATTTGACACCCCGGTCAAATGACCGGATTCTGCAGCTGTCAGCTCTGTGCTGACTTCTATGAAACTGCCAGGACGATGGAACTTTAGAAAGGTATATCTTTCAAACCATAAAGGTTTGAGAGATAAGAATGACACCCTTGTTTAGATTTTTTAAATATTTATGATATAAAATAAACATAAAATGTACTATTACTATCTCTTTAAGTGGATCTGCCATTCTGTTTAGTTCATATGTGCTCAGACAAAGATTCTAGAAACCCTTCACTGTTAGGGGTACCTGGGAACCACATCTGAGAACCTTTGAATAGCCAGCATTTTTTATGTAACACCTTATCACGAAGGACAAGTGCAATTCTGGAGCATACCAACTGCCCCATAAGAGAGAAATAAACATCCCACTAATTTACATTGGGCTTTTAACCACGTAAATGCAAATGCAATGCATTGTGTACCTTTCTGGCATTAAAAGGGTTAAGAACCGGGTGTGGCCTAGCTATGGATGGCGATGGACGTGTAGTTGCAGAGCTCTGCACCCCAGGGACTAGGTTTTTATATATTTAGGCGTTTATTATTTGCGGAAAACGATCCAGTTTAGTTGCTACAGGTTCTACACTATGGTGAGGAACAGATCTGGAAAAAAGCCTGGCGATTTATCGTGTTTTTTCTCGAGTAAACCTCCGGCTCTCACCAAGGCTGCAGTGATGGCGGAGGCTGTGCACACGGATGACTCATCAACGTCAGTGTCTCTCTCTCCTACTGACGGAGATGATTTGGGAGAATCGACTGGGTCTCTGACTCTTTGTGCTACCCCTTCTACTAAACAAGATATTAAAAATCTTCTCTCCGACCTAAAGATGTTTCTTAAGGAGGAATTGGCGGAGGTACGGAGGCCAGGACAGGCATAAACAGTAATGACAATAGCCAGGATCAAATACGTATAATCAGACTACAATGGTCAGAATATCTGAATGAACAAGGGTTAATATGAAAACCACTGATCAGTCTCTGAGATGGTAATAAGCCAACGCCCAGATGAACCTATAAGTCTCTTGATGGTGCTACAGACATATGTAGTAGGCCTGAACAGAATCACTCTCAGATTGCTATATAGTAGGACGCCCAAGTAGACAGCACAGATATACCAGAGCTGAGCGATTACCTCCTTAGAGGAGTGTGATGGAAGACAGCCACTGCTGGAGCAAAGGAACAGAACCTGAAATGCCCTTAGCACTCGCAACTGGAAATAACCCTGCGTGCCAACAGAGAGGAGAGCCAGGCCACCCACTGGGTGCCAATCTGAATCAACACTGCACAAGCAATAACGAGCCCCTGCACAGGTAGTGCGGTAGATAGCGAAACACACTGAGCAATAGACCAAAGCCGAGACACCCTTCCGGTGCCGTTACGGAACAACACACTGCAAGAGCAAACAGGAGGCCACTAGCACTGGGAGGTGCAACCACGGTACAGTCCACGTACCGGAACGGAAACTGCTCTGCTTGTGTAAACGGATAGGCTAGGTCACAAAGGCACGGCTCAGTAAGTGTTAATAGGATCGGATGGATCGCACCGGCTTGGCAAGTGTACGGAGGTAGGCTCAATAACGGAGGCAACTTACACAGCAAGGTATAGGGCAGGTTCAAACACGGAGACTACAGCTCAGCAAGGCTACAACAGCTCGTTAACGGAGGCCACAGCACAGCTCAGCAGAGAAGTGATTAGACAGAGCACTACTAAGCACAGTTCAGAATGTCGCCGGTAGGCGATCGGGATACACAGGAACACAGGATGCAAAAGAAGAGCAGGAAGCTTCAGCCGGAACCGGGTCAATCACGAATTAGGAACGTCAGCCAATGCCTGGTCAATCACGGAGCAGGATCATCAGCCAGAACCGGGTCGAATCACGGAGCAGGAACATCACCCAAAGCCGGGTCAATCATGGAGCAGGAACGTCAGCCAAAACCGGATCAAATCATGTAGCAGGAACAGAGAGTGGTCAGACGAGCCGAGTCGGTACACAGGAAAGCAGGAACACAGCAAGAAGGCGCAAGCTCAGGAACACCACGAAAGGGCATCTGACAGATGTCATAGGCCCAGTATATAAAGGAACATCCTGGGCGGGCCAATCAGCCTGCTCCAATGCACAGGTACCATCACCGAGATTGACAGGGGATCAGGGGACCGTGATAGCTACTTACTGCTCACACAGGAATGGTTACCCTTTTGCTGATTTGTTTAAACATACGGTTTTCTGAAAGTCATGGATTGGACGGCGGCTGTCGTGTTCAGTTTACCTTATCCAATTGGAGTTCTACATTTCTTATTCTTCCTTGCTTTGTCTTTCTATTCGCTCTGCTTTATTCTCTTTTCTTTCTTTCTTTGATCTCTTCTCTTCTCTTTCCGTGTCCCCTCGCCCCGGCTCTGGCATCCATGCTCTATTCCAAGTGGCGCCCCATTGCCTTATGTTTGCTGGGAGTGCCATTGTGGGGTCGTGCTATTATAATACCCTTGGAGGTTTTTATCATTATATTTTACCACCCTTGTCATATATATTATGGCCAATAAATCTGCTTCTTCCAATACATTTTCTATTGTTTTGTATAATGTCAAGGGTTTAAATTCATCTTTCAAGTTTTCAATGGCACTACACGAGTTCCACCGCTTGAGGGAAGATGTGGTGTTAGTACAAGAAACGCATTATCGAAAGCAAAGGGAGCTTTCTCTATTAAATCGCTTCTACTCCCAGGCATATCTGAGTTCAGGCCCGGCAAATCGCTGTGGAGTGTTGATTTTATTCCATTGTTCTCTCCCTTTTATACACCACCAAACAGTTAAGGACCCGGAGGGCAGGTTCCTATTTATCAAGGGCACCATTGATAATGCTCTTTTTACATTTGCCAACATCTATGCTCCGAACTCCATGCAGGTTGAATTCCTCACCCAGGTTTTAGATAAATTACTAGGCTTTCAAGAGGGTGTCTTAATCCTTGGAGGTGACTTTAATGTACCATTTAACCCATTGCTGGATTGTATCTCTGGCTCCTCCTCATTCTCTAGCTCAAAATTGAAGACCCTAATTAAACTTCTTCATACTTCTAGATTAATAGATGCTTGGAGGATTGTCACCCTGGGGATCGGGATTATTCCTTTTATTCCCATCCCCATGATGTATACTCCCGAATAGATTATTTGTTGATCTCTCATGATGCTTTACCCTCGATTGTTTCTTCATCCATTGGCTCTATAACATGGTCGGATTATGCACCTGTGATCTTGACCCTCTGCCGACCCTTTGGTGGTGGAGCTTATAGGCCTTGGCGCTTAGATGAATCCCTATTGGTACAGGATATGGTTCGCTCCTCTATCAGAGATTCCATTTCCAACTATTTTACAGTAAATCGGACTGATGGGATGTCGCCTCTCACAGTGTGGGAGACACATAAATGCGTCATACGGGGCGAATCACTCAAATTTGCTTCCTGTAGGAAAAAACTTCATGAGGCTCAAGTGTCAGCTGTGTTGCGGGAGATTAAGGATTTGGAACTGTCCCACAAGAGTAGCCGAGATGCCTCCCAATTATTGCCGTTGACTCAAGCACGGCTTCACCTTAAGACTTTATTGGATATTCGCATAGAGAAACTATTCTTGAAAACCCGTCACTCCTTTTACAAATATGAAAATCGAATAGGAGCTGTCCTTGCGCGGTAGCTCAGACACAAGCAAAATTTGTCTTATATCACTCATCTGGTTGATGGAACCGGTCACAAGGTGTATGCTCCAGATAAGATCGCGGACCAATTCCGTACATTTTATTCTAAATTGTATCATTTGAGAGATTCAGGGACTCCTATTTCAGGTGATGGTTCTGACACAGGATCATACCTCCATACGATGACACTGCCTAAGCTCTCTCGGGTGGCATTGGAATTGCTGGATGCCCCATTGGCATTGGCTGAAGTCACGGCTGTTATTTCATCCCTGCCGAAAGGCAAGAGTCCGGGTCCGGATGGCTTCTCCAGCACTTACTACATAGTTTTTGGCGAGCTTTTGGTGCCTAGATTGCTACGAACATTTGAAGCTATTTCGGACGACATACTTGACCACCCGGAGACTTCGGAGGCCCATATAATGGTACTCCCTAAGCCCGGTAAGGATGGTACTAGATGTGAGAACTTTCGACCTATCTCTTTACTTAACTTAGATTTTAAGATGTATGCTAAACTTTTAGCAAACAGGCTGAGGCCTTTTTTGGCATCCCTGATCCATAGATACCAAGTAGGTTTCACCCCTGGACGAGAGGCTAGGGACAACACGAGGAAGGTTCTTTCCCTCATTCATTATATCAACTCAGAATGCTTTCCAGCGGTCCTTCTATCCACAGATGCAGAGAAGGCATTCGATAGAGTGAGCTGGATGTTTTTATTCCGAACATTAGAAGCCTTTGGAGTTGGCACTTATTTTCGTAAATGTGTTCAGGCATGATATACTAATCCATCTGCTAAGGTGCAGGCCAACGGATACCTATCGAATTCCCTACTTATTTTGAATGGAACAAGACAGGGATATCCTTTATCACCCCTTCTGTTCATATTGGTCCTGGAACCGTTCACGAACAAAATAAGATCGGATCCTGGGATAACGGGAGTTACACTGGCATGAGTGGAACACAAATTGTCCATCTTTGCAGATGACGTTCTGATGACATTATCGAACTCACAAGAATCTATGACGACAGTCATGGAACTTATGTCGGAATTTGCTTTATTATCTAATTTTAAGGTGAATTTAACCAAATCTGAAGCTCTTTTGCTGCATTGTTCACCATCCGTCACAAACTTATTACGAACCTCCTTCCCATTTAAATGGGCATCCAAGGGGCTCAAATACTTGGGCGTTTGACTGGCGGCCAATATTCAAGATATCTTTCAACTAAATTACCCTCCCTTGCTTAAGGCGATTAAGCGGGATCTCCATACGTGGAACTCGTTATATTTATTATCTTGGTTGGGAAGGATCAACTCCTTTAAAATGAATATTTTGCCTCGTATTTTATATGTCTTTCGAACACTGCCCATTAGGGTGCCTAGGACCTTTTTTGTTCAATTATCTCGAACTGCATCTTCATTTGTATGAAGTACGAACAGACCTTGACTGATATGGGCCTATTTATCTAGGCGTAAAGTAGATGGGGGCTTGGGAATCCCAGATTTTCATAGTAACTATCAAGCTGTTCTTATCTCATCGCTTTTGGACTGGAAGCATAGGAGCGTCTCGAAGTTATGGGTTATGGTTGAATGCTTTTTCTACCTAGATCTAGATGTGCTATCGGAAGCTTTTCTACCACCCTCCTCAAGGGATTCCAGGATACTATCTCATCCGGTGTTGGGAGCAGTGTTTGCAATATGGTCGGGTATGGCTTCGGGGAATGAGTTGACGTCATTCCCGTCTCCTTTCTCGCCTGTTCTATATACTCGGGATACACCTTATACTTTATCGCGATGGGAATTCCCAAATTGGCCTAGAAATTCTTTGCTTTATGTTGTAGACTTTATAATGGACTCTAAGGTGATTCCTTTTTCAGATTTACAACATACTTATCATTTAGCTTCTGGCGAAATGTGGAGATTCTTCCGTATCAGACATCTTCTAGATTCACGAGTGTGTAGACAGGCATATAATAGGGAATTTTCTCCTTTTGAGACTTTGCTTCACAAGCTCCCGTTGCACATATCGATACTTAGCATGATGTATAGGATATTGGGGAGTGCTGGGTCTACTTCGAAACCACCATACACATTAGAATGGGAGAAAGATTTGATGACGAGTCTTAAGGCTGAGGATTGGGGGGGGGGTCTGGAGGACGACAAGCTCTTGCTCTATATCCACACAACTGGAGGAATCCCATATTAAATTTCTATCCCGGTGGTATTATACACCTCCAAGGCTACAAAGCATGTTCCCTTCTATACCCTCTACCTGTTGGAGGTGCAATCAACACAAGGGCACATTTGAGCACTTGTGGTGGTCTTCTCCCTTATTGCAACCATTCTGGTCAGACTGTTTAGCTTGTGTGGAGTGGAGTTTGGGTGTGACACTTAAGAGAGATTCTTGGCAAATATTGTTTTATAATGGCATTCCACGCCTACCCTCAGTGTCCAAACAGTTGTTATTAACGATGCTAGGATTGGCTAAAGCTATGATTCCAGCGTGTTGGAAATCAACCACACCACCTCTTTATGTGGATTGGGTACGTAGAGTAAGGGAGGCAACCACCATGTTGCAGATTTCAGTATCCTTGAAGGGGAAGGACCCTGACTTGGTTGACTCCTTTCTTGCTACTGCTTTTAAACCCTAGCTGATGGGGTGGGGTCTGGGGATCGGGGCTTGGGGTGCACGGCTCCTTTTTTCTCCTCTTCTTCTCTTCTGTATCTTCATCTCTGGCTACCGTATATTTATTTATTGATCAGGTTAGATAACCTCTTAGGAGGTTAGACGGGGCCTTTCCGTTTTTTCTTTTCTCTTTCTGATCTCTTCCTTCTGTTTTATTTTAACTCTCTAACCTTTCTGTTCTCTTTTTACTTACTCTCTTAATTACTACTTTACCTGTTCTTCTCAGGAGGTGTTTTCCGGTACCATTGATGGGAAGTACACTTTCTCCGAAAGGGGTCCTTGGACCAGTTATTGGGGACATTAAATGATATGTCTAGTTATCCCTATCTTGATGTCTTTTGATTGTCATTATGCTTCATCGTGGCAATGATTGTTTATGTATCACATTCTTTTGTATTGCTTTAATCCTTCAATAATCTTTTTTTTTTTTTTTTTTAAAAAAGGGTTAAGAACCATTCTTGATTCAATACCATAAACATATTAAGAAAAACTATTTAAATCCTTACCATGTAGAAAACCCTAGGCTATAGGACTTGATTGCAAAGTAGATGATATCACTGATAGTATGGTTTTATCTCACAGATTCCTGTCCTAAAGTTATCACTTGCAATTGAATCCAGCTCAAGGACAGCATAGTAGTGTACCAGAGTGGAATACAAAACCTAGAATTCTTAGTCCATAGAGTGGGTGACAGGCTGACAGTTTAGAAGACTTGCCAGTCCTTCTGTTCTGATCCACTCAGCAAGGCTCTGTGCCAGCAGAATCAATTGAGCTGAATATAGCCTGTCCTTCTAAAAGTACATTTATTACCTGGGACTTTGACAGTTTTTTTTTTTAGTTTAGTCAGGTTTCTCAGCTGATGACAGCAGATCAAATACTTCCTAATACTAACATCCACTTACCTTACTATAACCACAAAATCTAAATTACCTGTATGCATTTTGCCCCTGCACTTTTATTCAAAAGATAACATAAGTACATAGAAAATTAGGTTGAAAAAAGACCTTCTAGTACAATGTATACCCGTGTATATTCCTTTCTGCTAGAAATATATCAAATGTTCTCTTAAATGTATCAGTTGTAACTATCCTTATTATATGATTGGGCAAGAAATTCCACAATTTCACAGATCTTACTGTAAAAAAACCTCTTTCCTCTGCAGTTGAAACCTCCTTTCCTGTAATCTTAACGGGTGGCCCCAGGGCTGGTAAAGGATTTTTGCCACCCTAGGCAAAACCTCATGTTTGAAAGGCTAAGGGTGAGATGTTCAAAAAGTCGTCATAATGAAAAACTCGTGCGGAGAGGATTTGCCTGACATTTCAGAGCTGGACTGTCTGTGGGCGGGACCAGTCTGATATGGATATGGAGATTTAATCTCTGCAATGGCACATGGGAGTGAAAAACGTGAGTTGTAGCACCATTGAGAGGCTACCATGCCTTAGAACAAAACACTTAATCTTGTTTGTGCTTGATGTGTGCTCCTCACAACTCTTTTTGTCTCCTTAAGTATAAGGGCATCCCAGGCATGGGCCCTTGCTTCCATGTGCCTAGAGGGATTCGGCTGCACCACACTGACGAGGCTCACATAGGCCGAAACATACGTCTGTGGTTTTGCCGTTTCTCTCGTGCGGAGAGGATTTGCCTGACATTTCGGAGCTGGACTGTCTGTGGGCGGGACCAGTCTGATATGGATATGGATATGGATATGGAGATTTCCTCTCTGCAGTGGCACATGGGAGTGAAAAACGTGAGTTGTAGCACCAGTGAGAGGCTACCATGCCTTAGAACAAGACACTTAATCTTAATACTACAGAGCGACCATTTTGGCTCGCGTTGTGGAGTGGACTGCCCCGTCTGACAAATTGTGGACCGTCCTAGAACAGGACTCCTTGTTGGTCCCCATCTCTGTGGCTGCCTGGGTGGCTCCCCGACAGCTGGTTATGGCGGATGAGTCACACCCTCTAATACCCCACACTCTTAGTATATGGAGACGTCTGGCCTCCAACCCAGGCTTGCTCAGCTCCCCTTCTCCTCTTACTTCTTTGGTCCATAACTCAGACTTTCCGCCTGGTTTATTGGGTTCTTTGTGGGGGGAGGCTTCTTCCTTTGGGGACTGAGATCCCCAGACTCTCTGATGTGACACGTGATGGTAAACTCCTCCCACTGCAGACTTTATTGGAGGGTAGGGTGTGCCACCCATCTGTCCCCTATTTTTACATTCAGCTAGCACATTTCGTTAACTCCTTTCAGGTGGCTCAGACTACCTCTCCTGCTAGGACTCCTGTGGAGGTTCTTTGCTCCTCCCCCGATCCCCCCGCAGGCTGGTCTCTGCTTTACATGGCCTTCTGCTTTCCCTATCCCATTCGTCCAAGCCTCACTTTGTCAGATCCTGGGAGACAGATTGCGGTTGTGTATTGACGGATCGACAATGGTCTAAGATGGCTATCCTCGTCCACTGATGTTCTATGTCCTCTAGAATCCAGGAGAATGCCTATAAGATATTGACTAGATGGTATCGGGTTCCGTCGCTATTACGCAGATTCTATCCGGCGGTTTCGGACACATGTTGGAGGTGCCTCCAGCATAGGGGCGATATCTTGCACATTTGGTGGACGTGCCCGTTGCTACAGCCCTTCTGGACGGCGGTGGTGGACACGATTCACGCCGTGGCAGATCCTCTTCTTCCTAAGACTTCAATGGCCCTTCTCCTGCATCACACTACCCATCCCTTACACATTTACACACGCTCACTAACGATACGCCTGATCAATGCAGCCAAGGTACTGATCCCCAGATTCTGGAAGGTGCCTCACCCTCCCTCTTATAGGGATTGGATATCCTCCGTTGAGTCTATCCGCTCTGCGGAAGACTTGCCGTTTGCGGCCGAGGGACGTGGCTTAACTCATGCCACACGTTGGTTACATTGGGAGGAATTCTTGAGGGGTAGGGACTTACAGGAACGGTTGTCGATGGACCCTTCTTGATCTGATAGCTTCCCCCCCATTATTTCTGTTCCCGGCGCACATGGCCTTGATCCTCTCTTTCTTCTTTCTTTCTCCTTTTTCTTTCTCCTTTCTACTTATTCCTTTCTTTGCTCCTTTCTTTTCTTCTCCTCTTTGGCTCGTTTTTCTTTTTGTTTTACTGTTTATTGAAGGTTTTGTACTCTCTTACCAATGCTTCATATATGTTTCCAATCCTGGTGCACACCTTACTCTTTTTTTCTTTGTAAAACGAGTCATGTATGTTTTATCTGTCAATGTTGTTTGTTATAAAAATTCCTTTAAAACGAATAAACATATATTAAACAAAAAAGACACTTAATCTTGTTTGTGCTTGATGTGTGCTCCTCACAAATCTTTTTGTCTCCATAATGAAAAATTTGTCTGATCTTGAGTTGGTGGTAAAAGAAGGACAATATTTTCAGAAGTAAATCCATCAAATTTGAAAATTCAACTAAAGAATTAAAAATGACGGTAAGAAGATCTCATTGAACACTGCTGTTAAGAATTTGGAGCTTAAAAATTGTCTTTGATTTTGTCTTTGAAACGAAAAATTGCGTCTCAGTACTTTAATTTTTCTTCTCCAAGTGTAGGCCATTTTTATTATGTCAGGATCAAATGATGTTAATCAGACAAAAAATGATGTTCAAACAAATATTTTTTTGTGAAAATACCTTACATTATGATGGAAGATTGAACCACACCCACTTTTAAGACGGCTTTTTCCCTTTGACGCAGATGGTGGAATCGGATGCAAAAAATGACGGAAACATGTTTGAGAGTTGACGGATCATGGTGTAAGAACTTTTTTATTCTGATTACAGACAATTTCAATTACCACCACTTTCTGAACATCTTGCCCTAAATGTTTTTTTTGCTATTTATGCATTTGGAAACTCTTTTGGATTAGTTTTACTATCTCTTGCAGTTTGACTTTCATTTTCTATTTTTGGTAATCTAATTGCCTTTTTGCAATCTTTGTTTCACTTCCTGTATTTTAAGAAATAATTATCTGTTCCTTCATGTTTAAAAAGTCTACCATAAACATCTTGGGTATAATACTCACATCTTTACCCATTTCACCTTATGTAAATTGGGAGGTGTGTATTATACACGAGGAATTAAAAAAAAAAAATTAAATACTCCCCACCTTTTCTCTTCCCCCTTCTCTTCTCCCACCTCAGTAACATTATCTGTGCACTCACTTTCCATCACTCTACCACATTCAAAGACTAAGACCAGGACTACCCCTACAGAGGCAGGTAGCAGATCTGCAAAGCAGGTGGCATGCTTGAATTGCCATCCTCCTCCTTTGCTGCTTTACCTCCTCATTGCAGGACCTTTTGCTACTGAAGATAGTTTATTTTCCTTTCAGGACCTTCAGGCCCTGACACGGCACTACCATAGTTTCAGTGTGCAGAGGAGAGAGATCGAGGGGGTCATTTTAACTTTATTTTGTGGGTGGTGGGAGGGAAGAGGGGGGTACAGATTGAATATTGAGGTGAGGGAGAGAGATTGTGGGGATCATTTAATTTTTGGGGGTAGAGGGAGGGAAAGGGGTTGTGTATTTTACACACGAACTCTTTATTTTACCTAAACTCTTAAGTATAATTTACACCCCCATATTATACACAGGTATGTATTATACCCAAGATTTTACAGTAAAAGCCTTTTTTCCTTGCCATTTTCATCTTTACATTTGCATTCAACCACATTGGTTGTGATCTACTTCTTTGGCAGTTGTTCCACATACTGTTGAATTAATTTCTGCAACCTAAAGTTAAATTCTGACCATTTTTCCTTAGTATTTTTTCCTTTTACTAATTCATCCAAATCTATATGTTGAATGTATACTGTTAATATTTTGAAGTTAGTTTTAAAATTAAGAGATTTGGTTGAACCTATATTGTTTTGCTTCTTTAAACTGATCTCAATTGAAAATATACTGTGATCACTGTTTCCCAAATGTTCACCTACTTTAATACTGAACACCAAATCAATGTTGTTTGTTATCACTAGATCCAATACATTGTTATTTCTTGTTGGCACTTCCACCTTTTGTAACATAGCAATCCCTAAGCATGCTCACAACCCTACTTCCCTTAGAACTCTGGCATGTTTCATTTCTTCAGTTTATATCCGGATAGTTGAAATGTCCCATGATTATAGTATGCTCAAGATGTACAGCTTTTTTCATTTGCAATAACAGTTGGGTCTCAACATTGTCACCAGTATTTTGGGGTTTGTAGTATATACCTATGAACACCTTTTTTACCTTTTTACATCACACGGACTCCAAATTATCTCTAACTTCCTCACAAATATCTCCCCTTAAATTTAGATTAACATCTGGAGGAGATTCACTAAACGGTGATAAACAGCTGACATAAGTGGAGATGACTTCTCCATTTATCACTTCTCCAGTTTCCATGTTATTCTATACAGACTATGCACTAAGATCTCCAAAGATGAAGAATTCTATGTGCATAAACTCCACAGAATAACATAGGAATTTCAGAAGTGATAAACTGGAGAAGTCATCTCCACCTTATCACCACTTAGTGAATCTCCCACCTGGTTTCAAATATAGGCACACACCTCCCCTTGTTAATCCTGTCTCTCTTAAATGGGAATAACCGTCAATATTTACAGCCCAATCATGTGTATCATCTCACCATGTTACGGTTACACCAATTATGTCCAACTGCCCATTAACCTCCAGCAATTCCAGCGCTCCCATGTTGCCTACCATACTTTGAGAATTTGCCAACATGCATTTATTTTTGTTGTCATTATGTATTTTACCCACTACTTGCATTTTTTTCTACATCTGACTTTAATAGCATTTTCTTCCTGAAAGCAAAATTTATGCTAACCCCTTTTCCACTCCACTCCACTTGTACCCAGTTCCCATCTAGACTATCTACTCCATTTGTAGTAGCTATACCATCCCCCCCCTTTATAGTTTATGCAAACCAGGCACACTTTCTAGACCATTCTAACGAAGAATTTCTTTGTAGCTAACTCTTTTTCAGCTCTGCTGAAGAGCCGTCCAGGCCCGGGACCAGGATCTCAGTCTGTCAGCTAGAGCGCTGACGTCTGTAATAGGGGCAGGAGGGGGGAGCTTTATAAGCTTACTAGTATGGAAGCCCGTATACACAGGCTAAAGTGCACCCAGCTGCAATGGCTGCTGCCCCGGAGCCGGTAGCAGAGACTTGACGTGAGCCGTCCGGAGCGGGGCAGCACGTTCGGTGAGTCTCTACTGAGCATGACTGCAGTCAAGCTCAGCAGAGACTCGCCGAACACGCTGATCCTTAGCAGGGAGCTTCAGGCGGCTCACAGTGAAGCTCCCTGTGTGCGAAACCACACATGCACAGTAGAGACTCTCTACTGCGCATGTGCAGTTACGGCTCACAGTGAGCGACGCATTCTACCACTTTATATTATAGGATAACTCTTAAACTAGAGAAGTTTGATAGATGGGACTTACATAATTTCATGTATTTTTTTTAATATCTACAATTTTAAATTTCCATAAAATTAAGTATTACTGTCCCTTTAAGAGTGTTCACAGCTGAAACTATTATAAGATACTGATAATGGTAATATCAATACTTATAAAAACATAGAACAGACCATCAGTGGGTTGATGAGATGTTAGATGGTATATGGAATGATGGTAATGTAATGAATAGGATAAATGGCAGGAGCAAGACTGATACTGGATTGGTTGAGGAAGGTGTCTTGCTTGTTCTGTGTGTTGCTGTAGGATGTCCAGGGTCCACTTGGGTAACAATATATGAAACCACGTCAAGGTTCCTCATTTGTGGTAAGTACCTACTCTCAACACTTAATCCCTATCCCTCAGGGAATATCTCCATTCTTATTTTTATTTTGATTTTATTTTCTTTAGATAGGGATTAAGTGTTGAGAGTAGGTATTTACCACAAATTATGAACCTTGGCATTTTTGGTGAGCTTACCCCCTCTTTTTTGGGCCAAAAAGGTTGGCACTAATGCCTCATATTTATTCACAGTGTTATTATATATGCCCAATACAGGGCACATTAATCATTAGTACACTGGAGGAGCGCAGGTTTATGGTCTGTTCTATGTTTGCACTTGTTTGGGGGATTGGAGAACCCCTTTATTAAACAGATAAAAGGGAAAACAGCGCCCAAGAGATCTAAGTGTAGAGATAAGACACAAAGATATTTAAATTCATACTAGAACATAGTCCCAGGAGACAGATAGATAGTGGTATCAGACAAATACAATTATATATTAGTGGATATATGGATATATAGTAGTAACAAATGAATATAATATTGGAGGGTAAATATATTTATTGATACATAGTAAAAAAACATGTTTACTTTCTTGTATTTATGATATCATAACAATTCCAGATTTACTTCAAATGAGGCACCAAGCAAAACTCAATTAGTTCTGAAAAAAAAACCAATATATGGTTTTCCATATGTAACTAAAAAGTTGCTTACAGGAATCATACCTAAACAGATGGATAGCAAAAACAAGCTGAACATGTGTCTGGCCTCCAGGGTGTAAGCAATGGTCCAAGCCCCTGGCACTTAAAGGGTTAAAAGCACTTCCAGCCTCCTAAGCCTTCTATCCCCTAGCACAGCAACTCCCTTTCCATTTAGATGTAATCCATCACCACACCACACATTGTACCCAAGAGCAACATCAGCCAGTGCTCTTCAATCAGTCCTGGATTTAATATTGTAAAGGCGGACATGATAGTTATTAGCAGTTTTTTCAAACTGAAGCAGTCGACGTGCATGACCCTACTTAACCCTTTAAGGACCAGAAGGTTGCACAATGTATTGTGAGGTAATGCACTGCACATCCCTCAGTTCCTGTAAAGGGGTAAGTTTACGATGTGCAGGGAGCAGATTTTGATTTTCTGTGGTCCTGCCAGCAACTGTCATGTTTGTCTCCATGGAGATGACATCCAGGCCTGATTGAAGATATTCCCTTGAACAAATGTTCAAGAGTATAATTCATAGGGGCCATTAGGATTTTCTGGACATAGTGAGGCAATGTGTTGCGTTCCCCTCTGGCACTCAAAGGGTTAACTTGGATTTCAAAGATGTCTCCAACACAAGACAACGAGGTTAAAAAAGCATTTTCAGTTAAAAAGCTGTGATCCAGCATTAATAATCTACAGGAATGTCAAGCTCCAGGCCTAAAGGGCGTGAGACAATGCAGGTTTTTGGTTCATCATTGCTTAAGCACTGGCAGTGTATCCATAGACTGTAAACTCTGTTCCAAATCACAGCTATCCTTAACCCTTTAAGGGACGAGGGGTTTGCAACTCATTGTTTCACAAAGTATTGCACGGCTCTCCAGTCTTCAATCTGTTAAAGTGTACATTGTCTCAGCACTTTAGGAATGTGGATTGTAACCACTGATATAGGATAAGGCTTAAAGGGGTCTCACACTACAGTATGCCAGCAGAGCGCTATAAAAAGCAAAGCGGGTAACTCTGAGGGTAGCACCAAGTGACAAGTTTGCACCTATGTATAGAGCCCTTCTGATGGACATGTTATAGTCACATGTTACACAGACAAGGTAAAACCAAAATGAAAAATAGACAACCAAATATATGTTTTTGTTAGTGGTCAGCTCAAGTAATACATGCATTGGCATTGGAGCAATGTCCAAACCTGTGCCCATCTCTAACGCAACACACCACCCTATGAAGCATCCAGTAAGAGGTGAATGTATAAATTCATCAGTGCAGCCCCCCGGTGATAGCTTCCTATGCGAGAGTCTGCACTTCAGAGTATACACTAAAGCTTCTGATCACTTTACTGCACACTGGTGGGCACAATCCACCACGGATAAAAGAACTGTCACCCTGCATTCTGACTTTACATATTCTGCAAGTGTAAAATATATAAAATGACAGTACCTATACTTTTTCTCATTTTGAAATATCTTGTAATAATTTTATATCAGTCTTCAGGTCTCCTCACGTCTCACTCCTCATGTATCTAAAAGGAGGCAAGTTCTTCTTGAATCTGGTCAGAAAAACAGGGAATATTAGTATAATGTACCATTATCCCTGCTATGGGAAACAGTGGAAGGGAGGGAATTTAGGAAGCTCTCTCCCTCCAGGCCACAGGCACTGACAGGGTTAATACACATGTACTATCAGCAGCAGCAGCTCAGAGCTCTCATTTACCAACTCCTGACAAGACATTATTATCCTTTATTTATATAGCATCAACTCATTCCGCAGCATGGTAAAATAGGGAATAAAGATACAATAAACAGTACGAATGGAACATAGAAAACAAAAGGATCAGAGGGCCCTGCTTCTGAGAACTTACACTCTACAAGAAGGAAGGTGGGACACAGAAGGAGTACGTGCTATGAGGTGTAATTGCCATTAACCTCTTAGTGACTGGCCACGCGCGGATGTGGCCATCACCTAACGCCCTCCGAATTTCTTTCCCCCCATTACCTTCAACGACTTCCTGAACGTACATGTACGTCTTCTGTCACTAAGTGACAGATTCTGCAGGATGTACATGTGCGTCCATTGTCGGGATGGGGTTAACCTTGTGTTCGGCTCCTCCAAGGCTTCTTCTTCTCCTTGCTCCTCCGTATAGTTATTAGAAGAGCACTCTCTAACATACCCTTCCTTTTCCCCTCCTGCCCTAAAAATGATGTGGCCCTCTGTGTTCCCATCTGTCACAATAAACCTGTGCCCCTCCATGGTCCCTTCTGCCCCAGTAAACATGTTCTCCATGTCCCCTCTGCCCCAGGAGAAGATTTGGAAGGACAAATATTTATTAAGGCAGAAGGGGATACATAGAGACACATGGTTTTTGGGGAAAGGAGGGGACATGGATGGGCAGGTATTTACTGAGGAAGGAGAGAATATGGGGGTGGCACATACAGTGAGGGAAAAAAAATCAGGATTTTATTGTTGTTATTCTGTCTCTCACTGTTCAAATAAACCTACCATAAAAATTATAGACTGATCATTTCTTTGTCAGTTGGCAAACATACAAAATCAGCAGGGGACCAAATAATTTTTTCCCTCACTGTATTTACTGAGGCAGGAGGGAACATGGAAGGAAATATGTTTACTAGGGAAGGAGGGGACATGGAGGGTACTTGTCTACTGGGACTGGGGGAGCACTGATGGGAACATGAAGGAGCCCTACTCTACTGACCCCTACCTGGAAAAATTATTACAGAGCCCTAAACTGAGGAACAGAATGTGATGCAAGGAAAGGAATCCCTGGGGGAATGAGCACCATAGCTGCTGTTGCCAGTAAATGACCAGCTGGGATTGGATAGAGTTCATTCTTTTCATTCTTTTCCTTAGCAGAAATGTTACTCAAGTGATAGACTAAAGTGGATCTCTAGATGTGGCCTATTTGGATTTTAGCAAAATATTTGACACTGTACCACATAGGAGGCTGAATCATAAGCTGTATGGTTTAGAACTGGACTCAACAGACGTTGACTGGATGAATAATCAGCTGAAGGACAGGAAACAGTGTGTCATGATCAAAAATATTAATTCAGTGGACGGATGTGTTACTCCTCCCTGGGCTTTGCCCTTATATACAACCCTCCTGTCACTATACCTGTGCCTTTTCGTGGTGTACCCGTATCTAGCGACCAGTAGCTCTTGTTTCTTGTTTCCGTGTATGACCCGGCTCGCCTGACTACGCTTAGTGCCTGACGCTCCTGTGATCCGATTCCATTGCTGACCTTGGACTGGCTGACTAACTCCTTTGTGTACCAAACTGGCTTGGCCGAGTATCTGATTCCGTTACCAACTAGGACTGGCTGACTAACTCCTTGTGTACCGAACTGGCTTGGCTGAGTATCTGATTCCGTTGCTGACTAGGACTGGCTGACTAATTCCTTGTGTACCGAACTGGCGTGGCTGAGTGTCTGATTCCGTTTCTGACTAAGGACTGTCTGACGATCCGTTATCACCGATCTGGATTTGCTAGTGTGTGGTGGTTCTCCTGACTGGCTGTAGTCCGTGCGTGCCAACCTGGTTGTGCTTCTAGCTCAGTTGTTCACGGGACTAACTTTTAACCTCCATGTACCGATAGGGAGACACCAGTTGCTGACCGGTTACGTTACATAACTATCTCTCCCGCTCGCTTACCACTCCTATAGTCTCCTGGAGCCTGTGGGAGTCCCTGCACTCACCAGTGTCTGTGTTGCCTCTAGTAACCCTATAATATCTGGGTCCAGTCTGTACCACACTTTTGCCCGCATTGCCTCCATTCACCCTATTGGCTTCGGGTCGTTATATTGCCAGTATCTGGTGTCTGTTGCCTCCATTAACCCTAGCGTGCTAGGGCTCCGTCACTGCCAGAACCCTGTCTGTGTTGCCTCCATTTACCCTAGCGATCTAGGGTTCAGTCACTAGCTGAGAAACAGCCGTGTTGCCTCCGTTAACCCTAGCGTGCTAGGGTCCAGTTGCTGCCAGAGTCCACTCAGTGTTGCCTCCGCTAACCCTAGCGTTCTAGGGTCTAGCCGTTGCCAGAGTACTGTCTGTGTTGCCTCGATTAACCCTATCGTTCTAGGGTTCAGTCACTGCCAGAGTCCTGTCCGTGTTGCCTCCGTTTACCCTACTCTCCTAGGGTCAGTCTTCTGCCAGTGTCTTGCCAGTGTTGCCTCCGTTAACCCTAGAAGTCTAGGGCCTAGTGTCCACTTGTACACTATTTGTGCTGCCTTCGTTATCCCTAGCCCACTAGGGGATTGCCCTTCAGTTACCCATCGCCTGTGTCACCTATTGCGGTGTGGGGCTGTCGAGGATATTCTTGTTCCTGAACTTTGCTGTGAATCTGCCTACAAGTCCAAGATCATCACACTTAATTTGCTTACTACTACTGTGTGTGTATTTTCACCCTGACCTGTGTCAGGTCAGGAAAGTACCTGGTACAGACCTTATCTGAGCCCAAGTGGGGCTATTGTGCATTATTTTCAATAAAGCTTTTAACCTTACCTAACTGAGAGTTCTTTAACAAACAGTAACAAACCGTGACAGTATGAAAGGGCCAATGACCTCAGACAATTCAGGTGAAGGTAGCTCTCGGAACATCCATTGGAGAATGGATGCACATGAGCAACGTTTATTTCAGTTGTCGCTGGCTGTGAAAACTATCCTGGAGTGTACCGCTCACCTAGACAAACCTGTGCAGGCATCGGTGGCCACCCCAGTTTTGACACCAATGTCACAAACCTTGACCCCCAGTATGCCGAATAGAGGGTTGTCAGCCACGGCTCCCCTACCATTGAGATATGATGGGGATCCCACCTTATGCCGGGGTTTCCTAAATCAGCTAGAAATTTTTTTGGAACTGGTACCCCAGGCTTTTCCGAGCGAAAGAAGTAAGGTGGGATTCATGATTTCGCTGGAGCACCACCAAGTAGCGATTATACCTCCACCACCTTCACGAGTCCAGGTGTGAGGACAGTGAGCAGCACTTCCTCAACCTTTCACTAGGCAGGTGTAAACTTGTACCGTATACGTACGGGCCCTTCGCAACCTTCACAAGACCGGGTGTGAGGCAGGTATAAATAGTAGCGTATACGTACTAGCCCTCCACAGCCTTCGCGAAAACGGGTATGAGGACAGTGCACGGCACTTCCTCAACCCTTCACTAGGCAGCTTAACAATAGCACAACTGTACCCTACCACTAGGGTATACCGAGAGGCAATGGTAAACCGCACCTAGAACACTAGGCAAGGCAACAAGCCACCCAGACCATAGGCCACAGAAGGTCAGTGACACGGACTGACCGAACAAGCACTGCTACAGCAAGTGCGATGGTAACAGTAGGCCCAGGAAGCCGAGGGTGAACGATAGCCGGGACTGGGTAGCCGAGGCTGGCAGTAAACCAAAGCCGGGGAGGCAACAGAGAAGGAGGTAGTCAGACGAAGCCAGGAGTCAGAGCCAGATCAGGTAGTCAGACAAAGCCAGGAGTCAGAGCCGGATAGGGTAGTCAGACGAAGCCAGGAGTCAGAGCTGGATCAGGTAGTCAGACAAAATCAGCAGTAATACACAGGATTCAGTAAATGGACCAACACAGCACAAGGCTCAGGTACACCACGAAAGGGCACTGGGTATTGGAAATGCTGAGGCCTTTAGGGCCTAGTAGGTGGGCGGAGACATGACAGCAATTACCAGTGACCTATAAGAACAGCGACTTGCACTGAGAGACAGCCAGGAAGTAGCAAGGTCGCTGTTACAGTAAAGTAACACTGGAGGCAATCACGGATACCGTGATACTCTCTCAGACAGAAATTTCAAGGCAGGCAGGCGTTTCCAGATGTGCTGTCCAAGCTCTTTTGAAGAAGCACAAAGAAACTGGCAACATTGAGGACAGTAGACGCAGCAGATGAAAGACACATCAGGCTTACCTCCCTTCACAATCGGAATATGCCATCAGCTCAGAACTGGCAGAATAGAGTGGGACCCTGGTATACCCATCTACTGTCCAGAGAATTCTGGCCAGAAGTGGACTTTATGGAAGACTTGCTGCCAAAAAGCAATACCTCAGATATGGAAACAAAGCCAAGATACTCAACTATGCAAGAAAGCACAGGAAGTGGGGTGCAGAAAAACTACAGCAGGTACTCTGGGCTGATGAGTCAAAATCTGAAATATTTGTCTGTAGCAGAAGGCAGTTTGTTCTCTGAATGGCTGGAAAGCAGTACACAAATGAGTGTCTGTAGGCAACAGTGAACCATGGTGGATGTTCCTTGCAAGTTTGGGGCTGCATTTCTGCAAATAGGGATGGGGATTTGGTCAGAATTAATCTCAGTGCTGAGAAGTACAGGCAGATACTTACAGGCAGACATCTGATTGGTCCCAAAGTTATTCTGCAGCATGAGAACAACCCCAAACATACAGCCAAAGTCATTAAGAACTATCTGCAGTGTAAAGAACAATTAGTCATGGAACTGATGGTATGGTCCCCACAGAGCCCTGAGCTCAACATAACTCAGTCTGTCTGGAATTACATGAAGAGTGAGAAGCATCTGAGGCTGCCTAAATCCACAGAAGAACTGTGGTTACTTCTCCAAGATGTTTGAAACAACCTACCTGCCGAGTTCCTTAAAAAACTGTGTGCAAGTGTACCTAGAGGAATTGATGCTGTTTTGAAGGCAAAGGGTGGTCACACCAAATATTTATTTGATTTAGATTTTTTTCTTTTCACTCACTTTACATTTTGTTAATTGATAAAAATAAACTATTCTTACTTTACAGCATTTTTTTCACAACTGCCTAAAACTTTTGTACAGTACTGTATGTCTTTGTGTAGAAAACAAAAGCCTGCAACAGGGTTCACTCTCCAAGTGGGATAAGCCAAATACACAAGGATTTAGGAAACTTGGACGAATGGACAAGATAATGGGATATGAATTTTGTAATTTTGAAAAGTGCAAGATAATGCACTTAGAATGCATTACTATGCTGACAAAAGCATCAGATGAAAGGGACTTGGGAGTTATTTCAGATGACTAGAAGCCAGGCAAGCAATGCATTACAACAGTGGAAATGAACACCATACCCTTGGTTGTATAGGAAGAGGGATTAGCAGCAGGAAGAGGTGGGTACCAATGCTACTCTATAGATCACTGGTAAGGCTTCACCACATACATAGCAATTTAGAAGCAGGCCAAAGAAGTGCCACAAAAATGGTGCAAGGTCTTCTTGACACAGGGTACCTGAACTGGCTCAAAGAACTTAATACATGTAGCTTAGAAAAATAGGGGTGATATGATAAAAACCTTTAAATACATTAAGCAATCTAATATAAATCAAGAGGGAAGCATTTTTCAGAGAGAAAGTGTGCTAAAACAAGAGGTCAGGATGGCCAGGATCTAAAGTTAGATGTTGAAATCTCAGAAGTAATGTGTGTAAGTATGACTTAATGGGAAGAGACTCATGGAACAGCCTCCCAGCAGAGGTGGTAGTCAGAGACTAATCCTCTAAGGAAAGTCAAAATTGGGACATTGGTCTATTCTGTGATTGTGTAATTTACTTAGATAGAAAAATTGGCAGACTGGATAGACCAGTCTGTTCTGCCATCAAAATCTATGTTTCACTGTCGTCCAATACAGGTCACTGGTACTTCTGGGGAGGCGATTCGCCCCTTTAATAGGCAGGAACAATTATGCAAAGGATTGCAGGGGGCGGAGCCTCCCCTCCTACTTAAGCCACCTTCAGGCCAGAGCCACTAGATTGATTTGTTCCTGGGTGCTGTGCACACCAGGTAGAGAACATCTATGCATTCAACTTAGTATTTTGTTATTTTTTATTCAAATATGGAATACCACCATTAGGAGGGTGACCATGGCTGTGAATTGCCCTCTTTAAAGTGGCTGGTGCAGCTTCCAGGGATTTTCTGTGGACCTTATGCCCTGAAGAGGGAACAGCTTGAGTTAAGCAGCTTCCCTACTGGGGAATTTACCTCTGGTCTATTCCCACTTCATCATGGTCACCTGAAGACAGAAGTCCTGCAGGAAAGGTGAGCCACCCATTGAGTGCTGAAGATCCACTTGTCCCCACAGTGTCCCTTTGCTGGGCTTGTATTTGGGAGTTTGCTTTGCACTCCAGCACTCATAGGGTGGTTTTATTTGCATTCAATGTTTTAATGCAGTTTCTGTGGTATTCTCTGGGTTTGGAGCCTTGAATGGTGTTTTGTTAGGTGTTTTATGTATGTTTGGGCACTTTTTAATGTTTTGTTAAACTTTATTAAAAATGGTGTTCCGTGCCTTTAAGCGCGGCTTTCCCGCTTAGACGCTATGGCTCCTTTACTCTCTATGAGATTTCACAGTGAGGGACATATCTCTGGAACCGCTTGTCACAGCAACTCCAGAGAGGGCTCATTTTAATGCTAAGCTCTTGCTCTATCATCCGTTGTGTGTTTTATTAGTGTGGGGTGTTCAGGGGGGCTTCGGGCACTGTTTGGGGTACTTGTATGGGGAAAACTACATTTCCCATGAGCGCCCGGTTCGCGCTCGTTTCTGATTGGCTATCCTGACGGCCGCCATTTTGTGGAGCTCTTCCTCAGCGAGTACACTACGCAGGGACCGAGCCTTCGCTTCGGTTAATCTGTTAACCCTTCGCTGGCCAGATAAGTCCAAAATTAGGCATTTCTGGGGTGAAACTTTAATCTTCCACACTTTTACTGGGTGATAGAGTTTAAAGTGGGGTATATTGACGCTGTGAGCATGTCTACTTCACTGGAGCTAGGGGCTAGACCCAAGTCAAAGGAGGATGGGGGATCTGCCCCCCCATGGCGTTTTGCTCCTCTTGTCACACTGGGCTATCTAGTGATAATGTGGGGGATCTATGCCCTAACTGCACTGGTCAAGATAGCAACCCTGGGCTTCCCAGCCATGCTATTGAGCCATCTTGGGTGAGGGAGTTTAAAGCTGCCACTAGGGATCTCAGATCCACTCTTCAACTCTTTCCCTCTCAGGTACAGGGGGCTCTCCAGGTCTGGCAGACCCCCGCTACAATCAGGACCTCCCTGCCTAAGCCACAGGGTGCTCCTGATGTGTCTGATTCTTCTGAAGAAGAACTCTTGCAGGATTCTGATGCTGAGGAACGCACTGTTATTGAGTCTAACAGGTCCATTGGGGACCCTTATGAATGTGACCCTGAAGTTTCGGCTGAGGGTCTGATTAGAGCTGTACTGAATACGCTCAACCTTCCTCTGACTCAGGAATCCACTTATGATCCTACTGACGTTTTTCAAAAGAAACCATCTAAGCCTGTTGTTTGTTTTCCAACTAACCCTACTCTTGCCCGTCTAGTCTCTGAGGCATGGAAGAATCCTGATAGATCCTACTCTGTCTCCAAAAAGTTTGCTAAACTGTACCCTTTTCCTGAGACTGAGCTGGCAAAATGGGTTCATCCCCCCAAGGTGGATGCTCCTGTTTCCAGGCTATCCAAGTCTACCGCTTTGGCTGTCTCTGATGCCTCTGCCCTGCAGGATTGGACGGATAAAAAGCTAGAGCTTTCTCTTAAGTCTATTTTTGCCTCCATTGGCACTGCCATGCGTCCAACCTTTGCAGTGGCGTGGGTTAATAGAGCCATTGCGGCCTGGACTGAACGACTGACTGACGCAGTTCGCCAGGATGCACCAGTATCTGAACAGTTGCAGCTTCTTGCTAATATCACTGAAGCTCAGAATTATGTTGCTGACGCTGCCTTTGATGCTTTGCGCATGATGGCGAGGGCCTCCACTGCTTCTGTGGTGGCTAGACGTGCCCTTTGGCTGAAAATTTGGTCTGCTGATACAGCCTCTAAGAAAGCCTTGCTTTCCTTGCCCTTTCAGGGGAATTTGCTATTTGGGTCTGAACTCAAAGAAATGATCAGTGAGGCTACTGGCGGTAAAAGTACTCTTCTACCCTCAGTCTTTAAGAAAAAGTTTCCAGCCAAACGCAATCGGTCCTTTCGTTCCTTTCAGACTGAGACACGCTCCTCGGCCCAAACGGGTCCTCCCGCTACGCGCTCCTCCTCCAAGCCCAAACAGTCCTGGAAGCCCAAAGTGGCCCCCAAGGCCAAGACCTCCAAGACTGCTTCGGTATGACTCGCTGAACCCGGGTCCGCATCCGGCTGTAGGTGGATGTCTCCGCATCTTTCGCCGGACTTGGGAGGAGTCAGTGGGGGACCCATGGGTTCTTCAGGTGGTGTCAGAGGGATACAGGATCCCTTTCTCCTCCCTTCCTCCTTTTCGGTTCCATTTTACTCGTCCTTCTCAGGAACCCACAAAAAGACGTCTGTTCGACGACGCTATTCAGGATCTCTTGGACAAAGAGGTTCTGGAAGTGGTTCCTCCGGAGGACACAGGTTCAGGATTTTATTCCAACCTGTTTGTGGTGGCCAAAAAGGACGGAGGGGCTCGTCCTATTTTGGATCTCAAAGATCTCAATGCCTATGTGGTGACTTCCCACTTCCGCCAGGAGTCCCTGCGCTCTGTGATTGCAGCTATGTCTCCAGGGGAGTTCCTTGCCTCCCTGGACCTTCAGGATGCTTATCTTCACATCCCTATTCATCCAGAGAGCAGGCGGTATCTCAGGATTGCCTGACACAGGGGACACTTTCAGTTTTCAGCTCTTCCCTTTGGGCTGACTTCAGCTCCTCAGGTCTTCCAGAGAGTGTTGGGCTCCTTGATAGCTGTGCTTCATCAGGACGGGGTCAGGGTGACCCCCTACATGGACGATCTCCTCCTCAAAGCTTCCTCGGCGGAGCTTCTTCACCAGCAATTGCAGAAGTGTATCTACACTCTGACCCGCCATGGCTGGATCCTGAATCTGGACAAGTCGGACTTGGTCCCATCTCAGAGGCTTCTGTTCCTGGGTCTCCTGTTCGACACTCGCCAAAGCATGGTGTTTCTGCCGGAGGATGTGGCTCATCAGATAGCCATCCGAGTGGCGGGGATTCTGGAACTGGACTTAGTGCCGGTAACGAAGTTGTCGTCCCTGGTGGGGAAGTTCATTTCCACGATCGAAGCGGTACCTTTTGCCATGGCCCACTCCAGGGAACTTCAGAGATTTGTGATCCAGACGTGCAAGAATCATTCAGATCATCAGCATCTGTCAGTCTCTCTACCTCCTCATGTGGAATCGAGTCTGCACTGGTGGTTGGATCTCTCCCATCTCCTGAAAGGGAGATCCTTTCAAGTTCCTTGTTGGACCACGATCACAACGGATGCCAGCCTTCGGGGCTGGGGTGCTGTGTTGGGTCACTTCAGTGCTCAGGGGAAATGGGGTCTGGAGGAATCTCTTCTCTCCATCAATGTTCTGGAACTACGTGCCATCCGGCTTGCCCTGAGACACTGGGAATCTCAATTGACCGGTCTTCCGATCAGAGTGGAATCCGACAACGCCACTGCGGTGGCTTACATCAACAGGCAAGGCGGCACAAGAAGCGGCACCGCCTGGTTGGAGGTCAAGGATATTTTGTCTTGGGCAGAAGATCACGTGCCTGTCATCTCTGCAGTTCATATTCCAGGCGTGGACAACGTCATGGCGGACTTTCTCAGTCGTCATACCGTCGACAGCGGAGAATGGGCTCTTCATCCAGAGGTGTTTCACTTGCTCACCCAGAGGTGGGGGATGCCGGAGGTGGACCTGATGGCCTCCAGACACAACAGGAAGGTTCCAGTGTTTTGCTCCCGGCGGAGGGACCCCCTTGCTCTGGCAGTGGATGCCTTATCGATTCCTTGGGATTTCTCTCTGGCTTACATCTTTCCTCCTCTTCCTCTATTGATCAGAGTCATCCAGAAACTGAAGCGGGAGCGTTGTCCTGTTATCCTGATCGCTCCAAACTGGCCTCGCCAGTCCTTGTATCCGGAGTTGATGGCCATGTCAGTGGCGGATCCGTTCCCACTTCCTGCCCGTCCGGACCTACTTCTTCAGGGATATCTGTGGAAGGAGGATGTTCACTCTCTCCATTTGATGGCATGGCGGTTGAATCCTCGATTCTAGCAAAGAAAGGATTTTCTCCTTCTGTGGTGTCGACTATGCTCAGTGCTCGTAAGCCTGTGTCCTCCAAGATCTATCATCGCATATGGTCAACTTTCGTGGCATGGTGCTCTGAGAAGAAATTCTCCCTTGATTTTCATCTTCCCACTGTCCTGGCCTTCTTGCAGGACGGTGTTGATAAGGGGCTCAGTTTGAGTTCCCTCAAAGTTCAGACTTCTGCCTTGTCTGTGTTTTTCCAGGAAAGGATTGCTATCCTTCCTGATGTGAAAGTTTTCTTCCAAGGTGTGACTCATGTTCGACCTGCCTTCAAGAGTCCTGCTCCCCAGTGGGACCTCAATTTGGTGCTGGGAGTTCTCCAGCGACCCCCGTTTGAATCCTTGGCTTCCATTCCATTACGTCTCTTGATTTGGAAGATGGCCTTCCTTTTGGCTATTGTTTCAGTTCGCCGGGTAGCAGAGTTACAAGCTCTGTCTTGTAAACCTCCTTACCTGGTGTTCCACAAGGATAAGGCTGTGCTTCGCACTACCAAGGAATTCTTACCCAAGGTTGTGTCCGAGTTTCACATCAATCAGGAGATTGTGGTTCCCTCTTTCTGCCCTAATCCTTCATCTGACAAGGAACGAGATCTCCATTTGTTGGATGTGGTGCGTTGCCTCAAATTTTACGTTCATCGCACCGAGTCTATCAGGAAGTCTGACGCTCTATTCGTCATTCCTGAGGGGCCTAGGGCAGGGAGACCGGCCTCCAAAGTTACCATTGCCTCTTGGATTAAGGCTACTATCCGTGAAGCCTACAAGTTGCGGAATAAGCATGTTCCCTTCCGGGTGACTGCCCATTCCACCAGATCTATTGGGGCCTCTTGGGCCTACAAGAATCAGGCTTCCGCTGATCAACTGTGCAGAGCGGCTACTTGGTCCTCTGTGCACACTTTTTCAAAGCACTACCGAGTTGATGTGCTGGCCTCGGCTGATGCCAGTTTTGGAAGGAAAGTCCTGGAGGCAGTTTTGCCTGTGTAGGTCTTCCGCTCTGTGATCCTTAGTGCTTCCTTACTGTTGAGCCCATTTGGCTCTTGTTCCGTGTGCTGTGTTAGTTCAAGGATTGTTCCCTTGATTGGTGTCCGTTGACACTTACAGTTTGGGCTATGTAATTAACTGGTTCATAGCAGTTTTCATGACTTGGGCCTTGTTCTGGTCCTTGCCTTATTCCCACCTCTGGATCAGCTCAATGTTTGTACATCCCAGAAGTACCAGTGACCTGTATTGGACGACAGTGAAAATAGGATTTTAGTCTTACCTGTTAAATCCTTTTCACTTAGTCCATACAGGTCACTGGTCTCCCACCCTGTCAAGGGACCAGACCTGGCTCTCCTGTGGCATTCAGTGGGAGACCTTTGGGGCATGCTCACAGGAGTCTTTCTTCTTGCTTACCTGGGGTCAGTTTTAGGGTCTCAAATCAATCTAGTGGCTCTGGCCTGAAGGTGGCTTAAGTAGGAGGGGAGGCTCCGCCCCCTGCAATCCTTTGCATAATTGTTCCTGCCTATTAAAGGGGCGAATCGCCTCCCCAGAAGTACCAGTGACCTGTATGGACTAAGTGAAAAGGATTTAACAGGTAAGACTAAAATCCTATTTTCCGTGTTTCCACTAACTCTGGTTTTCTGAGCTGAGTTCTTGCCTTTACAGGCATCTAGAGGGAGGAGACTGAAAAAATATAGGTCAAAATGAAAATGTATAGGCCATTTGATTTTACATATTAAACTTTCCAGAATATGTAAAGTCAAAATTGGTGGTACCTGTTCCTTTAAGATTTTAATACCAGTAAGAACCTTACACCTGCCCCATATCCTACACAGGAAGATGGAGTGAGTTGCACCATCTCCTCTGCACCATGTTTAATGCATGGCACTAGAAAAGGCAGAGAGGTAAGGAACACCCCTAAAATGCTCAAAGACTGTCCCATTGTCCTCCCCTTGGCATGTGTGGCATTAAGGGGAGAATTTCCTGCATATGTAGCTTAGTAAATTGGATTTGGGCAGGTGTAAAACTAGAACATTTATTAAAGTAACTCTTTTTGAGAAGAATCATATTTATACACTCCCATTCTCTCCTCTGTATGTCTGATATCCTAGTAGGCCTAGTTGGCTCAGACAGATGGGCTATATGCAGGCAACAGAAGACACTCTCTGTTTTCCTTCTCTTGTCCACACAGCCTGGAGTTCCCCATACACTCTGGGAAACCAAAGTATCGTTGCTGGTGTTATCAAGGATGCAGGCATGCTTACCAGAGCCTCCCACACAACCCAGAAGTTCAGAGAAATCTGGGTTGTAAAGACAGGGGAATAAAGGAAGTAACTACCTTCTGCAACCTTAGTCAGTTATTATGATTGGATAGACAATCAATACAAGAGGGCCATCAAGAACCCAAAGTAGCATAGCACAGCATGTTTAATAAATAAAAAAAAAAATCAAAGCATAGGGGGCAGCACAGGGTAATTGCCATCCCATGACTGTTGTTTGTTTAGCAATGGCAATACACGTGGTTAATTGGTTATCCCATACCATAACTGAGCTTGGTACTCTAGATGTTAAGAAACAAACACTGTAAATAATGGGTTGAAACCCCCATTACATTTGTGTTAAAATTTGTTAACAGTAATTACTATAATACTGCTTCTGAATACAGTGGTTATTCAGATGCAGGAACAAGGCTAAGAAGCAGTAGGTGATAAAATATATAAGCGATATATACAAAATAAATGTAAAACATTGCCCATACCTTCCAAATCCCTCTGTCCCTCTTTCTCACCCTGGTGTCCCTCTTTTTAGGAGATCATATTTTGTGTTGTGTGTATAAGTGTATCACATTGCTCTACAGCAATAAAACTCACATTAATGTTTGTTTACACGTTAGTATATGTGTTTATAAATTAGTCTGTGTAAATAAAATACTTTGATTTTGTTATAAGTCATTTATTAGGTTACACAAGGAGGTGTCAATAGGTCATTAAATAGTCTAAAATTCTCACTAATGCCCCGCCCACCAGCCACACCCCCAGTCACGCCCCCTAAAACACAAGTATCCCTCTTTGGCAATTTGAAATGTTGGGAGGTATGATTGCCTGTTTGCCCTTGTCTGACCAGTCTCCTCCCCTACCTGCACTTAAGTAACAAAGCATTTTGGGAGTTGCAAGTAGCACGTGTCGTGGACGTGTGGTATTGATCAAAGAAGACACACAAACATATGTGGAAGAAACCAGGCCACAACTTTATTGAATACTTATTAAAACACATACATATTAAAAACATGCCAACTTCAAGCCCTTGCCAGCTAATTAGGCATATCTCAGATGCCCCACCCCTACTGTGCCAAGGCTCAACCCATCTTTTCTATTCCATCCCCCCATTAACTGGTCTGTGCAACTAAATGGGGTGCGGTGACTACAACCTGAGAACATGGTCCGGGTACATTATGTGCCAGAGCTGCTGACCTGACATCCACCTGTTAACCATATATCCCAAACAATTAATTTTCCATTTTACCCACTTGCAAGGGCCCAAAGCGCCAACAGCTGTGACAAATTAAATCCAGGTGGTTTATGGCCTGCAAACCCCAAAAACCATACAGAAACCACAACCACCCAAAGACACGGAGGGAGGGAGGGATGATTCTTCCTGTGCAGCTCCTAAAAAGGAAGTGGTTATACCCGGTAAACCTTTATATAAACTTTAAACCCCCACTCCTTCCTCTTACACTAGATACCCCCTCCAATCCTAACTCTCCTTACTGACCACCCCCAGCTCAGATATGATTCCCCTTATTATGTTGTGGGAATTCTAAATTGCATTTCTAATCACAGGCTCCTTTCCATACAGGAACCTAACTCAGATGTTACACATGCAATGTAAAACTGCCCAGATGTGACCAGACGCTGTCTCAAGTCCTAAAAAATAAATGGTGCTGCTTATTAACTCTTTGATTGCCAGAGGGGTATGCAACGCATTGCAGAGCATTGTGTTGCATACCCTCTGGCACTCAAAGGGTTAATTAATATTATTGATGCTGATGTCTGCTCCGCACAGACTAATTTGGGGTTTATTTATTACAGAGCACAACTTAGGGCCCTAACATTAACCCTTTCCATGCCAGAGAGGTATGCAATGCATTGCGCTGGAATGCATTCGATACCTCTCTGGCACTCAAAGGGTTAAAGATAGGTACTTTTTTAGAAAATCAACTGCACTACAGGGGACAAATATTCGTTTTTATAATTGACCTTGATTTAAGGGGGGGGGGGGTAATTTTATCCCTTGAATTCAAGAGAGGTCTCCAACACATTGTGAAGCAAAGCACTGAATAACCCTCTAGCATTAGAGGTGTAACCCTTTGAATGCTACAATGCATTGGAAACCTCTAGCATTCAAGGTGCTTTGTCTTTGTGCATATGTCCTGTTTGTGTTCATGTAGGTCCACTTAGAGAAGCAATCTCTCCCTATCCCCCCTCCAGTGCACATGAAAGAATCATTGAGTCCCTTCTTCTTGCATCTTGCAGCCTTGACATAAGCCTTACGGTAACTGGAGTGCTGCCAGATTAACTCTTCTGGAATGAGCCTGCTCAGTTTCCATTTGCCAGACAGGGATTTAAGTTCAAACCAAATAAGGAAGCAGGCTGCCAAACACGGGGGTGACGTATCATCCGAGCTATTAGCATGGAGCTCTGCCACTGATGACTGAATGAGAGACCGCAGAATGAGATTGTTACATGTAGGCTTATGGTGCTGACAGTCTATGCTGTAATATGGGGCCTTATGCATCCAGCTGAAGAGGTGCAGTTCTAGAATATACCATACCTCCCAAGTGTCCCTCTTTAGGAGGGACAGTCCCTCTTTTAGACCCAAATCCCTCTGTACCTCTTTCCCACCCTGATGTCCCTATTTTTAGGATATCAGATTGTGTGGTGTGTATATAAATGTATCATATTGCTCCACAGCAATATAACTCACATTAATGTTTGTTTAAATGTCAGTATACTTGTTTATAAATTAGTCTGTGTAAATAAAATACTTTGGTCTTGTTATAAATCATTTATTAGGTTATACAAGGAGATGTCAATAGGTCGTGAAATAGCCTAAAAATTATTGGTAATGCCCCGCCCACCAGCCACGCCCCCAGCAGCACCCGCTGAAACACAAGTGTCCCTCTTTGGCAATTTGGAATGTTGGGAGGTATGATATACCAACTGCACCACTGGGTTGAAATGAAAACTCAGCA
The DNA here is from genome assembly GCA_037306005.1 of Rhinophrynus dorsalis. Lineage (NCBI taxonomy): Eukaryota > Metazoa > Chordata > Amphibia > Anura > Rhinophrynidae > Rhinophrynus > Rhinophrynus dorsalis. The sequence goes on from CM074718.1 coordinate 113,768,756, forward strand.
AATCCCCATTAATTAAAATGGGTCCGTTAACCCCTTGAATGCTGGAGAGGTCTCCAAAATGTTGTGAAGACCTTTCTAGCATTCAAGGGGTTAAAATCCTCACTTTAATCAATGTAGATGTTCACCCCCCTCCAATCACACAATTGGTTTGATCCAGAATGACACCTCTTTAGTTGAATAATAATGCCCATAGGCTCTTATGTATAACTATCACTCCAATTAAAGTGCCCCCCAAGTAATTATTCATATAGCGATATGTATACCGGTAGTTGTATTATCCTGAATAAGTCCTGCATTATTGAAAAATCCATCTTGTTCGGAGACTGACAGGTAGGATTCTTGCTGTACCAGCATCTGTGCGCCTGCGCCATCAGTCACTTTCTGTACCTTAAGGTACAATGCACTCCTCCTCACCAGTCCTGCAGGAGACGGGGATTGACAGCGCCGGCGCACAGATGCCAAAGAGGCAAGATGTCTGCTCTGATGCCTGCCCATTAGTCTTTGAACAAGGTGGATTTCTCAATAATGCTGGACTTATTCAGGATCTTACAACTATTGGTATGCATATTACTATATGTATAATTATTTGGGTGGCACTTTATTTGGGGTGATAGTTCTGCTTTAAATGGGCTTTTAACCCCTTAAATGTTAGAGAAGTCTTAAAGGCATTGGTTTAAAAGCTTTGGAAAATGTTTATTTACTACCTGGAATGCAGTTGGTTTGCCACAGAATTGCTACATTTTATCCATAAGGTCCATAGTAACCACAGCTAATCTTGTTGCAGCAGAAGTTTACAAGCCAGCCTTTGGATATTACCATTGAGTTGTATAAAGACATAAGTATGCATGTGCTTTTGATAACTATGTTACATACTAGCACACACACTCCATTGCTTCTAAGGCTTTAATATGAGCAAACCCCAAAGACCACTGCTATAGCATGCACAAGAAAATGGAGAAATGTTATGCCAGTTGTCTCTGCACTTTGTTAGCACAGAGTGTTAAACAAGGCACAGAGGAATGGAACACCCCCAAAATGCTCTTTCCATAACACAGGTTGTGTAAAGAAGAGAACTGACTAAACTCCAGTTTTAGAGACATGTTAGCGCATCCTCCATTAACTATTTTAGTGAATAGCAGAAAATTAGATTCTGGTGAAAGCTCGTCCCACAAGTACCTTTGTGACATCACCGGAGGAGCTTTGGAGCTTCAAACAGGTGTCACTTGCACTCCCGGTAATTCCATATGCACAAACAAAATAAGGGCTGTAATTAAAAGGTAATTAACATGTACATTATGCTCTCTTGGTAGGTATGCTGCCTGGGAAGGTGGGGTGCACTGAGTCCCAGAGATTAGCAGTGGAGAAGGACAGGGGTCTGAAAAGTGAGTCCTGATGCTCTCTTGCTGACCCTGTAATAGTGACCGAACTGTGAGATTTGAAGTCTTGAAGCTCATGTCACGTGGGGCTTTGACGGGCATCCCCATAGACTGCTAAGGATAGGATATTTAACTCATCCTCATTATTCTAAAGGTCTTAGAGGCCTAGTTGTGCTCAGCCCCCTCACCAACCACCAGGGGTATGTTTTCTGACTACCCGCTGCCCAAGTAGCTGATATTAGCCATTTTATGGTGTTCAGTGCATGTCCTGACGTGTCACAAAGTCTCCTCCAATAGCAGGAGGCTTGATAAAACACCATTGTTTACCTTTACTACCATGGACACTAAATAAATAACTAAACACTATATTAAATTCTCATAATAAAACTTTCTTTTTGTAGCCTTACTGTTCCCTTGAGAATTAACAATTGTTAGTTAAAGCATTCATAAAATTATTTTATTACAGTATCTGAAATGCTGAAAATATGTGTTTATATTTGGCATACTCTTCTACAGTATCTTGGCATCAGTTTCTGTGCCTATGAAATAAACTGAAAAGTACAAAGGGCCGTATTCATCAAGATAAAGAGCTGCAATTCTGGAGCAAACCAACTGCACCATGGGCGAGGAGTGAATGAACTTCTATACTGATTTAAATGAGGATTTTAACCCCATGAGGTCTCCAATCCATTATTTTGCAGTCGTTTGGAGACCTCTCTAGAATTCAAAGGGCTAAAAGCCATAATTTATCAATGGGAATTTGCTATGTTTTCATTGAAACCCTCTGGTGCTATTGGTTTACTCCAGAATTACATCTCTTTAACTCCATGAATAAGGCCGTATTCAGAAGATAGAATAAAATATAATTTGTCAGCTAAATCAAATTTTCAACTATAAAATGACAGAAATCTGTTTTTTTTTTATGGGAAATTATAAGTGAGTAGTGTAAAAGCCCATGTACACGGGCCAAGGCCCGGTGAGGTAAAGATGCCGGGTCTGCTCTGCGTACTACCGCCACCTCACTGGTGGTGCACGTGATGCAGTCATGTGCTGTAGAGACTGCCTGAACACACAAAATGCTCCCAGCATTCCTACACCTCCCAGCATTCTGTGCGTTCAGGCAGTCTCTAATGCGCATGACTGCATCAGACAAACATTCTGGCCTTTTATATTTTAGTATATATTATAGGATGCCTGTGTTAGACTGGGGGTCAGTGGAGTATATGTATAAAGAGCGAATTGGAGCAATCCTGTGACCAAGCAAAAGCATTCCCAAAATTCCCATTGATTTAAATGGATCATTTAACACTATGAATGCCTGAGAGGTCTCCACTGCATTGCTTTTCAATGCTTTGAAGACTTATCTGGCATCCAAATGATTAAACGCTCAATTTAAATCAAAGGGAATGTTTAATTGTTCCCTATGGTGCAGCAAATTTGCCCCAGAAAGCAAAGATCGTTAACCCTTTGAGTGCCAGAGGGGTATGCAATGCATTGCTTTGCAATGTGCTGCATACCCCACTGGCATTCAAAGGGTTAATGTATTGTTTTTCAGCTTCTGTGTTCAAGTGGTTAAAAGCCCCATTTAAGGAATTTTGGAATGTTCTGTTCTGTTCTTGTTTCTATCTGTGTTTTAACATGCACATTTTCCATGGGTAACTTTAGGGGCTTGCTTGCTTTAACCCTTTGAATGCCATAGTGTGTGAAACACATTTCTTCGCAATGTGTTGCTCACCCCTCTAGCCCTTAACAGGTTAAAAGTCTTAATGCTGGCAGAGTGGTTGCACTAGTTAAGCTTTCATACATTACATAGGCTAAGGAACATGACTTCTAAGCTAATACATAAGCAGAGAAAATAAGTGTAGATGGAGGACTCATACATTCCCCCTATAATTGTGTTCTCCATTGTGCTATCCCTGTTCTCACTCATTGAGTAAACATGAATTGATATGTATGCACATTTCAACACAGAGGGAAATACAGTAGTTTATCCTGTGTGTCTCTGTCATTTACATTTTAGTAAATAGACCCATAAAGTTTGTTGAAAAATTGTCATAGGAGTTGATAGCAGCTTAGAACAATTTGAGCCACCTGGTCTGCTTTTTCTCTTATCTATGTAAATGTTCAGTCTTATATTATTCTGAGATAATATAACAGGGATTATTAAAAATGTCCTGGTTGTGTTAGGCCCCCTCACTTCTGCTGGGGGTTGATCCCTTTATCTAGTACCTTTTTATTATTAAGTATTTATATATATGGGCAATAGCCACTTCAACTTCTACAACATTTTGTACTAGTATTTATTTTTCATTGAAATATGTCCTTTCCTGAGCTTTATCCTTTAATACATAGCAGAGTTCTCTCATATCACCCTCTCCCTTCTCTCCTCCTGATTGAATATTTTATGTCTTTTTTTATATTTCCTGTTAAGCTTTATCATTTAAACCACCATTTTTGTAACTTATTTTTGAATTCTCTTTAATGTATTCATGTCTTCCTATAGAGAAGTACTTAACTTTCAATACAAACTTATTTCAGCTCTTTACCTTTTAAAAATGTAATCAACCTCTATTTAGTAACATAGTAACATAGTAGATAAGGCTGAAAAAAGACATGCGTCCATCAAGTCCAGCCCATGCCAATAACACCCCTGTTGATCCAGAGGAAGGCAACAAAAAAGCCCTCTGGAGCAATTTCCAATGTAGGTGTGTGTGTGAGTGTGCCAAATAGTTCCCCGGCTCAATATCCTATTTGCTTTGAAGCCATCTGTCATAACTGTCAATATTGTTCTGTGCTAGATAGGCATCCATTGCTTTTTTGAATGCAGTTACATTATCTGCAAGCACAGCATCCCGAGGCAAAGAATTCCATAGCCTTACCGCCCTTACTGTAAAGAATCCCTTCCTGTGTTTTAGTCGAAAGCGCCTTTCCTCAAGTCTTAATGGATGACCTCTTGTTCTTAGCTCAGCTCTTTGCATAAATAATATTTAAAATTAAAAAGCTACCAGTGAATAGACCCCTTCATGTTCTAAAGAAGTGGACATGATATTTAACCTTTTGAGTGCCATAGGGGTGCACAACACATTTCTTTGTAATGCTTCGCACACCCCACTGGCATTCAAAGGGTTAAGGCATAGTGCAACTAATGATTTTTAATGTTTGGCTTTGACCTCTACTTTGCTCCATAGCTTGCCTACCTTTAAAGATGAACAGTCAATGCTTCAATGCAGATAGGTTGCTGATCCTGGGAACTATCTGACTGTCATTAGGAGTCAGGAAGGATTTTTTTACCCAGTTGGGTCTAAATTGGAAATGGCTTCAGGGTTTTTTTCCTTCATCTTGATCAACAGCGGTGTTTTGGCATGGGCTGGACTTGATGGACGCATGTCTTTTTTCAGCCTCGTCATCTATGTTACTATGTTACAACTATGTTATGTATTTTATGTAAAACGAGGAACTCCCTACCTTTAAAAAAAACTTACGGTATAGGAAGTATAAAAAGATACCATTATGAGACAAAAAGTAGTAGATAACAAATCCACTTTGAAAGTCTCCAGGGCAAACCAAGTGCACGACAGTGAACAAATATACACAAATATACACTCCTATTGATATAAATGGGGCTTTTAAATTGCTGAATGCCAGAAAGATATCTAATGCAATTGTGGGTTGTATTCCCCTCTAAATGCCAGAAAGATATCTAATGCAATTGTGGGTTGTTTTCCCCTCTAAATGCCAGAAAGATATCTAATGCAATTGTTGGTTGTTTTCCCCTCTAAATTCCAGAAAGATATCTAATGCAATTGTGGGTTGTATTCCCCTCTAAATGCCAGAAAGATATCTAATGCAATTGTGGGTTGTATTCCCCTCTAAATGCCAGAAAGATATCTAATGCAATTGTGGGTTGTATTCCCCTCTAAATGCCAGAAAGATATCTAATGCAATTGTTGGTTGTTTTCCCCTCTAATGATGAGGATAACACATTTAATATATTCACTTATCTAATGCTATATATTGTCAATATGAAAGTATGAAAGAGCATATAAGGTTCATTGCTCTGCAATGCCTTGCATACCCCTCTGGCACTCACAGGGTTAAAGGCCCAGGCTACATCTTTGTGTTATAGGGAAGCTGTAGCATCACCTGGAAGACACCTGTCTAGGTAAGTCCAGCAGTTAAATAAAGGTAATGTGTCAGTGTGTGTTACAATATACCTGTTCCCCCATGCTGCAGCTGAACAATGTGACTCGACTACCAGCTGCTATGTGCCTATGTGTGACATCATCAATGCAAAATAGCACCTTCCCACAGATTCTTTGTGCTGCATAACTGATTCGCAGGGAGATAGGGAGTGGGATACATGAATACATATATGATCAAGATAAGCTCAGTTAATGTATTTGTGTGCTGAATGGCCCTGTAGCAGGGGCGGACTGACAGGACCCAGGGCCCCTGGTCCAAAAAGAGGTCTGGGCCCCCTGCAGAAATCTCCACAATGCCCCTTCCACCTCCACAATGCCCCTTCCACCTCCACAATGCCCCCATCATCTCATCTCCACAATGCCCCCTATCTCCACATTGCCCCCTTCTCTCCACAATGCCCCCTTGATCTCATCTCCACAATGCCCCCTTCTCTCCACAATGCCCCCTTCTCTCCACATTGCCCCCTTGATCTCATCTCCACAATGCCCCCTTCTCTCCACATTGCCCCCTTCATCTCCACAATGCCCCCTTCTCTCCACAATGCCCCCTTGATCTCATCTCCACAATATTGCCCCCTTCATCTCCACAATGCCCCTTCTCTCCACATTGCCCCCTTCTCTCCACAATGCCCCCTTGATCTCATCTCCACAATGCCCCCTTCTCTCCACATTGCCCCCTTCATCTCCATAATGCCCCCTTGATCTCATCTCCACAATATTGCCCCCTTCATCTCCACAATGCCCCTTCCACAATGCCCCCTTCATCTCCACAATGCCCCCTTCCACAATACCCCCTTCATCTCCAAAATGCCCCCTTCCACAATACCCCCTTCATCTCCACATTGCCCCCATCTCCACAATGCACCCGTCTCCACATTGCTCCTTCATCTCCACAATACCCCCTTTCATCTCCACCATGCCCCTACCTGCAGTCCCTGGTGGTCTAGCGGCGTGGGGCGCGCCTCTAGTAATGCAGAGGCTGGGAGATGATGTCATCTCCCAGCGCTCTGTATTACTAGAACGGCCCGGCGGCCGTTGTAGGAGAGCTGCTGAGCAGCTCTGGAAGTAGTGGCGGCGGCGGGCCCCCTTCGGTCACGGGCCCTCGGTCCGTGACCGAATGCCCGATGGTCAGTCCGCCCCTGCCCTGTAGCTGCTTAAAGCCTATGCCCAAAGCTCATTTAATTAATTCCACATATGTTTCCTCCAGCATTCATTGGGTTAAATGGCCAAAGTCCATGTTTAGTGTAAGTTTAGTAAAATGATATGTAGGTGCAGGTCATGGATTTCACTCGTTATGTACATTACCCTCATTGAATCTAGTTGGAATTTTGCCTGGCAGACCAAAACACTGTGTGTCAGAGACCTCTCTAGCATAAGTACCCATGAAAAGCACAAGAATAATAGCAGTAACAATGATATCATCATCACACAATCCAGGAACCCTAGGAGGACCACCTGCTGAGTGCTCAAATAACCAATGATTTCTACACATAAACATGTAGGATTCACTGAGATAATCAGTGATAAAGAAAAAGGCACACAAGAGTAAATTACTGTTACTCAGTACTATTCCCCGTATTGGGAGGATATGCACTGAACTGTGATAAAAGCAATGAGAGGATGCTCCCTAAGGCGTCTATGCCCCCTCTGAGAGTTCTGCTGCCCACATATCTACACTCACCTCTCTACTGGATTGCAGGGGAGATGTCGGATGACTGACTGGGGCAACTGTGCACATTACACCCTCTATGCACGAGAGGAATGTGCAGCATACTGCTTTGCAATTTATTGCACACTATTTTGGCCCTCAAGGGGTTGTAAAACAGCTATGACAATTGCGATAATGCTTTTCTTGCCAACAGCCTGCCTGTTCCATGCTTGTGCCGTGACAAACCCCATACCAACCGGATGATGATTTGGTGTGCCATGGATCACTTCAGCATGTTCCTCCAAAAGTTCCCAATCACTGGCTGTCATCCATTGAAATGCATAGACTTCTCTTCCATGGACATCCTTTTCTTGACAGCTGCTTGTAGTCATAGTATTGATGCTTCAGGACATTATTGGTGTTCCTATCATTGCTAATGTACCACACTTCTTCTTGTCCTTCTGTATCATGCTACTTGAGGCTGGGGTGCTATGATGCAATGGTCCAAGTTGAATAGGACTAGTTAATTGAATCAGCACCTCATTCTCCTCATGAATTTCGGGCCCCTGTACCTCTTCAGTCCATGGGAAGCTGTGGCAGAGGACCATTATAGGAGGCCCTGCTGATTCCTCCTCTATCCCTTTAGCTGCTGTCTTCCTCTTCCACCCCACCCCTTTATACCTTGGCTGGCTGTACCATTTCTTCTACAGCAGAGGGCATGAATATCTCTAAGGGCCCACCTGACACACCTCCTGGCCTTCTTACACACCCTGACCCTGCCACCCTTTCTCTATTTTTCGCTCTCACTTTTGCTGCTTTCTCAGGTACCCCAGGACCCTGTTGGCTAGCTTGCCTATCATCTCCTGCTGCCCCACTTCCTTCTCACACCAGCAGATATTCTCCCACTTACATGCAAATGCACCCTCATTCTCTCTCATGTATGCTCACACACTCACTCACTTACACTACCCAATGACAAACTTCAAAGAAAAACTAAATGCAGAGTATAAAACAAATCTAAAATAAAATGAAAACAGGCATAAAACAAATTAAAATATAACAGGAAAAAAGAAATAGTGTATACAACAACTAAAAAAAAGTGAAAGAAAACAATGAGAAATAAAATGGGTGATATGGGGTTAAAAGGGAATGTGGGGGGAGGGCAGTGTGTGGGCAAGCGGTAATGTGTGGGGATGTGTGTGTATGTGAGTCAATAATGCTATGTGTGATATACATACCTGGGAAATTTCTGGATCTGTCCCAGGAGACACTGGTTTTTACAGTGAATTACCGGATCTTTGGGAACAGAGGCTGATTCTCCTGTCTTGTGAAACTCCGCCAACTTCTCCTCCTTCCTTCCCTGTTCCTCCCTCTATTCCACCCACTTCCCCTCATTCCCACCCCATTCCTCCCACTTCCCGCTCACTTTTTGACATATATTGTTAAGCCCTGCCCCACCTGTGATTAAGCCCCAACCCTCATGTGACACGAATTGCATCATTTATATCCCCCAAAAGCACCAGATGAGCCCTCTCCAAGGTCTCAAGAAGCAAAAATTTGCAGGTATGATTATACATTACTGTCATTTGCATGTATGGACGTTTAAGTATATGTATGTATGCATGTATGTAGAAATGCAGTTCCGTCTCCTGTAATTGGTATCACTAACCTCCTATGCCTGAGCATTGTGTCCTAACTCAACCCTGGAACACAGCCAACAAATTAGCATAAAGAAGCTCTTTGTACAGAATATCCACAGTTGTTCTTCCCAATGTGATTTTGAATCTTTCAGTTTATACAATATGGAAAGAAAAATTTTCAGCCATTTGCTTATTAGGTAAAGATAGGCATTTTTCATCATTGAAAAATCACTCTGGATTCACTATAGTGGCTTTGGAGGGAAGAAAAGCCATTTTCAGGGAACAGAATGGTAACTAGCCAGATATTGGATAGAGTTTTTCCTCCCGAATGAGAGATCTGTTAAATAGGAAAACGATGTGAGAATGGAATCCCAGCCTCAGAAAGGTAAAGTAGAGCAGTTCTACAAAACAAGAGCCCCATAGGGGGACAATCAAATTAATGTTCATTTAAATGGGGCTTTCACTCCCCTGAATACTACAGAGGTTTCCAACATGTTGTTTTGCTAAATTACCATGCACACAGGCTAATGTACAGTTCTGGTGAAAACCAAGTGTATTGGATACCTCTCTGGCACTCAAAAGGTTGACTTGTAATAGTGCAAAGTGAGGCATGTTTGGTCTCAAACAAATTTGTGTACTGTGCAGGGAATTAGCATAAAGTGCCACAATGTGCCAGAGAAATATAAATGTTAGTTTCTCAAAAAAAGATGTTACAGAAAATATGGCTGCATAGCTTTAATCCTTTGAGTGACACTCAAAGGGTTTATTGTAAACTTGCCTGAAGAAGAGACATTAGTTGTTGTGAAAGCTTGCATTCTAAAGTGACTCGGGTAGCCAATAAAGGTATCACTTTTACTCTTCCAGTCTCTTGCATTCTCTACTGCTAACACGGTTTCACCTTTTACTTATATCTATTAGTGCAGGTAATGTTTAGGTAATTAGACATGAAACGTTAGGTGCAATTCGAATTCAAAACTTTAGGTGCATTGTGGAATGCATTAGATAGGAAAAATGAAAATTCCCACAAATGTAAAAGGGGTTTTTAACCCCTTGAATGCTAGAGTCGGCAGTAATGAAATGCTACAACTTGCATGTTTTACAGGCACTAAAGTGCTCCTTGAAGTTTGAGCATGAAGGGTGCAGTGCAGAGGGGACATGGCAGAGTGAAACGTAACTAGAGCAGATCCAGAGGGTGATTTGATGGAAGTGGGGGGGGGTCAGGAAAAGTCATATGGTGCTGTCCCTTCATGATTCCTCTGCACTGTTACACCATGTGGAGGGAGTTTCTGCAGGGGACTTCAGTCAATGTGGTGCTTCAACCCTCGGGTTTTTAGCTCAGTGCCTTGTTTGACTGCTCCTGGCCCTCCTGGCCCTGCTATTGTCCTTGGTCCCTATATTTGCTGTTAGCCCCCCCCCCTTCGGCTTCCACTGCAGCTGGCCCATTTTGTCTCCCTCTCCATCCATTAGGTCCCTTTCCTTCTCTGATATACCATTCTGACAATGTTAAATCTGGATTTGTGCATTGCCTGGATTCTTAAGGAGGCAGGTCAGTGGCTAAGCTCAGTTTGATGGCCTGGTGGTGTCTGGGGTATCAACAGGAGCTGGTCCTCACAATGCTGGTCAGGGCTTGATTTACATCCCAGACAACCCTAGACAAGGCATTGTAGGTGCTCTTAGTTCTGACCAAGGTCCCACCTTCACTCCTCACTTAACCCCTTAGTGACAGCCAGGTGCATACGCTGCTGTCACCTTAACGCCCGTGGTACATTTTTTTTTTATTTTACAAAATGATTCCGGAGTCCCCGAACGGCGTGCTGCCGCACGGAGACCCAGACTTCCAGGACTTACCAGGTACGTCCTCTGTCACTAAGTGACAGTTTTTGCGGGACGTACCTGGTAAGTCAATTGTTGGGATGGGGTTAATCACTTAATCCCCAGTCACATAAAACTTTTTTCTGGCACAGAAAATCCCCTTGGTCTATAACAAGCAAGATGCAAAAAACTTTAAGCCCCTGATTGCTAGAGAGATCTCCAGTGCATTGCTCCACAGTGCATTGGCGATCTCTCTAGCATCCAAAGGGTTAAATAACAGCTTGTAAAGAGGCATAAAACTGGTGCAGGGACACTGAGACTGCTCTGTCCACACCCACAGTTCAGAATGTGGGTATGGTCACCCCTCAAAGTGTGGACTGCTACTCAGTTTACTTCTCTGCCTATAGGAAATATGGCTCTTTACTGATTTCCCCTTGCCTTCCTCTGTCTCACATCTGGTCCCAGTGGCAAGTACTCTTGCTTTCATCTCCTCCCCCCCCCACACACACACTCCGTGTTTGATGTCTCCTGAGCAGTTAAGCACTTTACACTTTCCTCCAAAGAAATCCTCTAGGGGGCGCAGGTGCAGTCCCAGCCCAGATCCTTTCAATGGTGCTTCCAACAGTCAGAAGTATTCCAAGGCACAGAGGAAAATCAAGCACTGTGCAGCTGCAGAAGTGGGGCAACTGGGAGCCCAAGTTGTGCTGCAGAATGTTACTGGAGAGGGATCTAGTGGCAGCACTGTGGTCCCACCTGTAAGCAGACATTCACCATTCCGTGGGTTTGGGGGTCTTCCCGGGACCCAGGCTATTTGGAAGGTGACCTCCTGGGAGGGCACTAATTGGCTTTGAAACATGTTGGAGCCCTCTCTCATTTTCAAGGGGTTAAAAACTAGAATGAATGGGAATTAGGGGAATATTTGTTTTCCTATGGTGCATTGACTTTACCCCAGAATTGCTCCACTTTGTGTTTATACTAGTGCCCATTGCCCAAATTTCAGCAGCAAGACTTCTCTGATGAGGAGCAGCAAATGCAACACATCAGAGTATCCATGTACTACACATCAGTGTACTAAACAGCAGCAGATACATTAGTGCATATTCATTAGAACAAACACTATTTTAGGTAATCTAAACCTGAAACTGTGTGTTTGTTTAGGTCTTACCCCTTTAGCTGTTTTAGTTTCTTACCTCAAGAGATGAGTATTCAAATGGATCTCTTCTTTTCTGACCTCTCCCCACCTCTTAAGTTTCACATTACTGTGTTACAGTTTCTTCCAGGAACCAAATGTAAGTTGAAACAGTGTTTCCTATCACCTCGTAGGGGTTGATACCTCATGCCTTAACCCTTTGAGTGCCAGGCACTTGGGGCATTTCTTACACCCAGGCACTTTTTCAGCATTTTTGCCATTCACCTGTTTAGGAAAGATTCCTGTAGGTAACTTTCTAGTTACATATGGAAAACTATACATTGTTTTTTTCAAAACTAATTGAGGTTTTGAATGGTGCCTCATGTGAAGTCAAATTTGTGAAGTCATAAATACAAAAAAAAGTACAAAAAAATTACAGAGATTGATAAAATCACACACTATATATCAAAAATATTGATGGTGGTTGTGAAAGTTTCAGTTATTTTTAAAAGCCCTGAACTCCCTGAGTACAGAAATGCACGGCCTGTTCAGACCCCTAATTAACAGTATTGCTAAAGGGTATTTTCCAATTCACTAACTAAAATGCACATGGGGACACAGAAACCTGTGCCAACATAAAAATATCACACTATATTAAGTTTCGAAAAACCATAATAACCAAGGTATTTCAGCCTGTATTATATACTTGTATTACACGAGGACTGAGAGCTCGAGGGCTAATGCCAGCTTGGGATATGACGTTACTAGTTGGTGGAACCATGTCGTAACTACTTTTGTGCTCTTAATACATATGTGGAAATGCTCAATATTAACATGGACGTTGGTAGGATATTCAATATTTGATGATTAAAGTGGAGATGTATATTGTCTATATGAAATTTAATTTTTTTAAAATATTTAGCTATTTTTTAGCTTATTGTTGGTTATCAGTCATGTCACTAGCTCTTTGGGTGAATTGATACTGAGTAAGAAAAGGAAATTAGTTTTTATTTTTATTATTGCTTAATAACTTGTAGTGTTACGTTTTGAATTCACAACTGATGGCAATTTATCAATTTGGCAACTATCAGCTTCCTTCTAAATCTCTCTAAGGGCTTCATCACAGGAAAGAGTACCCATTTAAGCTGTGGGACTACTTCTGACCATACAGTAAAGACAGATGGAAACATGCTCTTGAACTGAGCTAAATCCCTTTTCATAATGTGTATTGAGTCATTTCTGGCTAAATGCAATATAATTGAATGTGGTTCTTGGTATACACATAAACATGACCAGATCTCAATGAGTAAGTCCCTCCACTGAAGTCCCCTTATTGCCTTCCAGTATACCCTACAGAAATGTTCACTACACTCAAATTTGCTGTATCTGGCTGAATCTTTGCCCGTTCATACATACAGAAAATAAAAGAATGACAAATTATCTAGATAATTCTCACAATGCGATTTGAAAAGAAAATGGAATTAGGACAAAACAAGAGAAGGTCTTAATAAAGCTTAAAACAGCTGCTCTCCCATATCACATTCTTTTTGTCAATGCTGTGTCCAGGCCTAACCTAGCAGCCTCAGTAACAGCTCCAATTCAAAAAGACTGTGATGAAAACTTCTCATGAGGCAAGCCAAGGGAAGACAATCACATCCTAAAGATTTCATTTAACTGATATTTTGTTAAAGGACTCATATTCTGGTGCATAAAAAGCTCCCACATGCTTTCAACCTCACTTGCAAGAAATGCAAAGCTGCTAAAAGTGGACACACCACAACCCAACTCCCTTTTCCTAACTTATCTTAGACTGACAGACAAGAAGCTTTAAACTATTGTCTTCTAATTGTACATGCCTGAACTGCAGGTCACTACCCATCCTCATGCTAGCCGATACCAATTTCCCAAATCTGAAAGCACTAAAAATGACAAATAAAAAGGCAGTCCTGAACAGCACCACTTCATATGTTGCAGAACACAACCGCTTCAATTGATCTAATAATTCATTAAGCAGATTTGGTGAAATTGGTAGCCTCTCATCCCACTAAGTTGTGAACCTCCCATAACCTTTCAAAATCTGTCAACACCAAAACGATTTACCAATATCTCACCCCACACACATGCCGTAAGCCTTACTGAAAAATGAAACCCTGCCAACTTGCATTTTTCAGCAGACTGGAGAAAGAACACTCATGAATCAAGATTCGAATGAAACACAAAACTACTTTCTCGTCCACTACTACTGGATCCACCCCTAACTGAAATTTTTTTTCCAAATGAGCCTGTCTTTGACATACACATCCCATGTTGTTCTAGCTACTGAAGCCTTTAATAAAACACTTAACTAAGGAGTAATAAATCCCATAGATGGCTGAGACAAGGAACACTGATCTCCTCAGTGTACAGTACCATACTTCAGGACTTGTTCAGCTGGAATTCAGACAATATATTAGCAATTACGTTAACAATACCAAGGACATGTCTCACCCTAATCCAAAAGTTATATTTTAAACATAGTAAGAACAATCTTCTTAAAAGCCCTATAACCACAGAGGAAGCTGAAAACAAATTATTAACAGCCTGCACCACCTCCATGTTGTCACACAGAAAATCAGTCCATCTATTTTTAACTCCTTTTACCATAACTCAATGGTGAAGACTATTAGAAACAACTGAAATGCCACCATATTTTCCCCACAGGTGAATCCTTTATTGCTTAGGGCCAAAGTTCAACATACCATTTGCTCCCCTAACAGATGCCAATTGCACACTAGCAGCAGCAACAGAAAACAACTGCAGGTCACATGACCATTAAACCCTGTCAAAAATTCATACTATACAGTCAACTCATCCTTCAAATCCTTTTTAAGTCTGATGTGACAAAATGGAGACTTAAAGCTCACTATAGCAAGTGATAGCTTCCTGGAGAAGATATGTTCTATATAAATTACACTAAAAGTAAACACCAGATGGCCAAGCAAAGATTGAACTTGTCTCAATTGTACCTTCTTTGCTCTCCATACCATGCCCAACAATGACAGCGCAAAGCAGGATGACCTCCTGAACAATCAGTACATTCCTGTTTGTATTTGAAACTCACACCGGCTCTCATTAAAAGCCCATCAACAACCCTTCCACTGAATCGGCAATGCAGAACATTTTTGAGAACCAGAACCTGGGCTCTGCAGCAGCATAAGGCTAATCCAAAGCCCTATGTCTTTCATGCCCCAACTCAAAATTTTATGAACCACTAGCTTCTGATGAAAGATACCATCATACTGAAACCAGAAAAGTTCAAATGCAGTGTGTTAAAAGAGATCATTGCTTCTATTTGAGTGCCTCTCTTTTAAAACAGCCACATAGATGCAAATTGCCTGTAACCAGTTGTTAAATATTCTATGCACTGACTGTCTTCTATCCTCATCTACACTCTTCTTTGCCAGGCATTTGTCTGCCACGGAAAATAAGACTAGTAAGTCAACATATTCCTCTTTCATAATTTTGTCTTACAATGCCTGAGACAACTGGAATCCCAGTGGAGAGGAGTCACAACTTATTGCTTCCTTTAAGCATAGCTCTGATACACCTGATCCTACAAGAACAGCTGTCACTTCCAATATCCACATTAACCCATGGATGATTATCAGCAGTTACATTAGAGACATGGGGAACTACTGAACCCATTAAACTATCAGCCAATTTACCAGGTGCCCTGGACTAGAGGAAGAACTTCCTCCCCCTAATTGGTGCCAAACAGCTGAAATGGAATATATACTATTACAAATTGTGACAGCCTTGTTAACTCTGCCTGCATAGAACTAACGCAGCCAGGCAATGTCACCTTCTTGCTCCAAATGCTACTGGACCTTTGGTAATAGTTGTTCCAGGTCTGTGCTGCCAATGCCATTGCCTATCTCTTTTACTCAGCTCAATTTGCAGGACAATGTGTAAGGCCGCCCACAAGCCAGGTGAACACTGGCCGGACAGAGGGCTGAAACTGATCCAATTTATCTACTATAGTCATGCTCCACCCCTGCCCCTCTCACCTTCTTACAAGTTAATGTGGGGTTCCACATCCCCATTCCTAAATGGAACTGGGCATTGTAATTCCATTGGTTACATGTAAATACTACCCTAAAGCAGCTCAATATCTATATAAAGGCATGCATCTCCTGAAAGTAGATATCTCATTGAATCAAATGAGGGGTCACTTGCCTTTTTTACCTCTTGTATGATGTGTACAAATGTTTCCAGAAGG
The DNA here is from genome assembly GCA_037306005.1 of Rhinophrynus dorsalis. Taxonomy (NCBI): domain Eukaryota; kingdom Metazoa; phylum Chordata; class Amphibia; order Anura; family Rhinophrynidae; genus Rhinophrynus; species Rhinophrynus dorsalis. The sequence continues at coordinate 113,784,821 of CM074718.1, forward strand.
TGGAGTTGAAGGAAAAGTAGGTGGTTTTTCTTTTTTATTATATTTCCAGACCTGCAAATGCTCTGAAACCTTGGAAAACTATAGACTTTCCTTCTGTATTTATAAGCTACTGCTCTTTCAAGGAAAATTATGTCCCACTGCTATCAGCTGACATACTGTAAGATGTGCCAGAAGTGCAAAACTACACCAACTACAACTTCTGAATTTTCTTATTTTTATTAAAGTGGAACTTTCACTTGAATTAAAGTGCCCCCCCAAAATCATTATGCATATAGTGTTACACATATAAATACTTGTATTATCCTGAATAAGTCGGCGTTATTGAGAAATCCAACTTGTTCTGAGACACACAGGCAGGCATGTTGCTGAAGGGCATCTGTGCACCTGCGCCATTAGTCCCTTCCTGTACCTAAGGGTACAATGCAACTCCCCCTCAACAATCCTAGAGGACAGCAGGATGGACAGCGCAGGCACACAGATGTCTCTTTGGCAAGATGTCTGTGCTGACGCCTGCCTGTGTGTCTCAGAACGAGTTGGGATTCTCAATAATGCCAGACTTATTCAGGATAATATTAGTATTGATACGCATATCACTATGTGCATAATGATTGGGGGGCACTTTAATTTGAGTGAAAGTTCCACTTTAAAGCATGGACTGCCTGTATATGAAGGAAAAGTATGAAAGACATACCATTTTTGGAAAGTAAACATCCACATGTATCACATGAGTGTATTTATGCTTTTCTATCCCTAGGCTGGTGTGCACAATTATTTCCATAACGTAGCACTATAAGGATTTTTTTTTACATTTCCATTACTTCAAGATACTAACATTTTTGAGAACCATGGAATTTTCTACTGTATTCAGTACTTTCTACCAGCCAAAGAAAAATGGTACCCATTTGTATGGGTCGACATACCATAGAGGATGCCAGACCTGCCACTTTTATTTTTTTAATGACCTGCCTAAACTAAAATGTTTTTAGCCATTACAAATATGAAGAAAAGTCAAGAAGACATCTCATTTTGGAAAAACAATCACCTGCATCAAATGAGGGGTCATTGGCCTTTTCACCCCAAGGTTAATGCACATAACACTTTCCAGAAGTGCTGCTACAGGAAAAAAAACTTTTTTACATGTCAGTCGCTTCAAAGATAATGTAATCTTTCAAAAACATGGAATTTCTTAGTGTATGCAGTAAGTAATACCAGCCTGAAAAAAAGCGATTCAACCTAGGTTGAACAGGTTGGCATCAGGGCCGGATTTACATCTCAGGAGCCTGTAGGCACAGAAATCTGAAACGCCCCCCCCCCCCCATTGGCCATCTCCACTGGACACCTCCACAATGCTCCTAATCTCCACATTGCCCCCCATCATCTCCATATTGCCCTTACATTGTCCCCATCAGCTCCATATTGCCACCATCAGCTCCACATTGCCCCATCATCTCCATATTGCCCCATCAGCTCCAACTTACCCTCACATTGCCCCCTTCATCTCCATATTGCCCCATCAGCTCCATATTGCCAACAGCTCCAACTTACCCTCACATACATTGCCACATCATCTCTACATTGCCATCATCTCCATCTTGCCCCCCATCAGATCCATATCGCCCCATCATTTCCACATTGCCCCCCAGTGTCTGTTTCCTGCCTCTTCCCTGGTAGTCCAGCAGCAGGAGAGGTCTGTATGTGCCTCCTTTCGCACAGACCTGTAGCTGCTGGAGCTCCCACACGGTCTTCTCTTCATGCAGACATCATCTCCCAGCGCTCTATAATACTAAAGAGCAGACGAGGGAGTGCAGCATCTACAGGTCTGTCTTGAAGGAGGCACAGACCTGACTGGGCGGTGGGGGGGTTAGTGAGGGCGGCGAGGCAACTTTTTTTTTTTTTTTTAAGGGTCCCAATGACAGGCGCCTCTCTGTGGGGTGCGCCTGTAGGCAGATGCCTACTCTGCCTAATGGTAAATCCGGCCCTGGTTGGCATGCCATAAGGGGTGCCTGGAGTAAAGCTACCATGGTAACAACTCTGGGGGGGCAGAGTATTTGTGCCGTGACTTCCATTGGAACAAGGCTTAAGGGGTCAGAGTGTGTATGCAAGGATCTGTGACTAATAGTGGCAGTAGAACCAGACTTGGGGTGGTGCAGACAGTGTATGTGGGGATCTGTGACTTTAGGTGGGCAGTGGAGCCAGGCTTGCAGATCTGACTGTATGTGGGATCCATGATTACCAATAGGTAATGGAACCAGCCAGGGGGAGATCAGACAGCATATGTGGGGGGATCTGTGACTACCAGTGGCAGTGAAACTGGGCAGGGGTCCAGACGGTGTATATGAAGGTGCTAGGACTATCAATGGACTGTAGATCAGGGGGCTGGCAAACCTCCCAACATTTCAAATGACCAAAAAGGGATGGGTTTAGGTGGGTTTTCTGGGGGCATGAGTGATGGGCAGAACATTACTGGGAATTCATAGGTTATTTTATGACCTATAGACAGCTCTTTGTGTAACTGAATAAATGTTTTAGAGCAAGAACAAAGGATTTTGTTTACAAAGACTATTTTATAAACACATATACTGAAGTTTAAACAAAAATGAATATGAGTTGCATTGCTGTAGAGCAATGTGATGCACTAATATACACACACCACACAATCTGATCTCCTGGGTGGTAAAGAGGTACACTTAGCAGGAGGTATGGGAATGCATATGCCACAGGGATGTCCATGCATTGCAAAGCAATGCAGTGGACATCCCTGTGGTACACACACAGGGTAAAATCATTTTGGATTTTTTTAAATTATTTTCCGAGACCTCATAAAGTGGGCATTAGAACCCCTCCTAATGCCCCTGCAGCTACTGAACTTCCAGCCAATCATGCTGTGAGATCAATACAGGTGAAGCAAGACACCAGCATGTTCTCCTGCTTCATTCCTGCCCAACCTTCCAGGTAGGAGTGGGTGGGATCAAGGAAAGCCTCTTCACGTCACTGCACCTTGAATGCGCTCATACTTCTGGCACATCCATGTACCAGCATCCTGACCTGTAGGACAGCCTATGTGCAACTGAGCAGATCATTCACACAGGCAATTCTGGAGGATCAGATGCATTCCAAGTGAAGCTGATGTGGCCGGGCCTTGTGACACCCTTCCTCCAGAGCCCCAGGTGAGTGAATTTCAGGGGAAACATGGGACATATGAGATAAGCTGGCACAGGTTACATGGCAAGCACGAAAAAGAAGCTGGTCCATCAACACAAATCAGAGCACAGCTTTTCCAGCACACATATTTATTGAGAAAAAAGCCTTCACACAACACTATTGGTTAGTGTAAGGAAAAGGAAGAATATTGTATTCATTGATTCTGTGCCCAATGAAGCTGATGTACTAAGAACAATTGAAGCAATTCTGGAGCAAACCAACTGACACATAAAAATACCCAAAATTCCCATTGAGTTAAATGGATCTTTTATCCCTGTGAATGGTAGAGGGTTCCCCAACACATTTCTTCCATCATCCCAACTCTTGGCTGGTTGATGATGGGAGTTGTAGCTAATAACAGTTGGAGTTCCAGTAGTTGACTATGCTTGCTTGTTGTGGTGGGAGTTTTGGGGAACCCGGTGTTGGATTCCTTATTTCAGTTTATGTGCCATGTGACACGAAAAAGGCCTGTTGTTTTCCAAGAGAAGGAAACTGAGTACTAAGCATTGTGTTGGATACCACTCTAGTTTTTAAGGGGTTTAAAGCATGTGCATGTTATTTTGGGGATCTGGGCAAGCCTGCTTGTGTTTATTATTTCAATTTGTGTGTCATGTAACATGTAGAAGGCCTTGTGTTTTCGAAGAGATGGAAATTGGGCAGACCTCCTTAAAATAATTCCCTGAGGCCCCAAGATACCTAAATATGCCCTTGGCTTCACCTTTCCACATTCAGAACTAAATTCCTTAAATTATGAAGGGATTCCAGTGCATTGAACCTCTTTGACTAACTCTTATTTGAAATAACATCTGTTGCTTAATGTGCAATATTTCTATTTAGAGGCAACCGTTTTCTGCTTTCTCGTACAAAATGTTTCTCCTCAATATTATGAGATAAAAGTGGGCTCCGTTTACTAAAGCTACCTCCCAGCATTTCAAATTGCCAAAGAGGGAGACTTTTGTTTAATGTGATGTTGCTGGGAGTGGAGCTGATGGGAGGCACATTACAGCTAATTTTTAGGTTATTTCATGACCTATTAACCTCTCTTTGTGTAAATGAATAAATGATTTAGAGCAAGACAAAGTATTTTATTTTCACAAACCATAAAATCTCTAGTATAATATGCATAATTTTGCCCCACTTCTCCTTTTGTGAAGTGTGTGTGTGTGTGTGGGGGGGGGGGGTTATTATACACAAGGAAAAAAAAAGTAATATATTTATTTATGTTCACCCCACCTGAATATGTGCTCTCAGCAGCTTCCATTCCTTCCACTGAAGTATCACCCCCACTGGAGTCTTCTGTGACAGCTTCACAGTGGGCTGCATGGTTGCAATTTGCTGCCCACTTCCAGCAATGCCCTGTCAGGACCTTTCAATTTAAGACAATGGTAATACCCTGTGAGGAAGTCAAGGTCCTCGCAGGGCAATACCGTAGATCCAGTGCATAGATTTCTATGCACTGGATCTTTGGTACGGCCCTGCAAAGACCTTGAGGTCCTTACCATTGGCATAAATTGAAAGGGAAGCTGTCAAAAAGGACTCCGGAGATGGTGAGTGGAAGGAAGGGAAGCTGCTGAGAGCGGATTGAGGTGTGTAGGGAATCTGACAACCCTAATTTTTTTAGTGAGAGAGAGTGGAAACAAGTGTGCCTGTTATACGTAGGCACTCTTGTTTTCCCCTAAAATCCTAGGTATAATTTACAACTACGTATTATACACAGGTGAGTTTTATACTTGACATGTTACAGTACTCTGTAGTTTAAACATACATTAATATGAGTTTTACTGCTGTGGAGCAATGTCATACACTATATGCACACCACATAGTCTAATCTCCTGAACAGAGGAAAAAGAGGTGAGACAAAGGGATTTTGGTCTCAAAGAGAGACAGTACCCCCTAAAGAGGGACACCTTGGAGGTATGCTAAAGGGTGCATGTTTCAGGTACTTATTCTTACATCCTTATCCTATATAATAATTTGCTAGGATGATTGTCATAAGCCGTCATGCGCAGTAGAGACCGCCCGCGCTGCAGTCATGCGCAATACAATCTGCCCCGAACGCACCGGAGCTGATATGGAGCATGGCGATCCGAATTTGGACCACAGTCCTCTGTGTGCACCACTTGTTCCGAGGAAGGTGCGCAGAGAGAACTACAGTCTGAATTCGGAGCACCCTGCTCCGTATCAGCCGTGGCGCATTCGGGCAGTCTGTACTGTGCATGACTGCACTGCGGGCAGTGAGCAGAGAGGCTCCGGGCACCAGGTGAGACTGCTAGGTGCAATGTGGCCCGTGTACACGGGCTTTTAAACTAGTTAATTGATAATTATTCAGTTTGTGTGAGTAGAAGCCATATTGATTCTTTTAGTATTATGAGCCTTAGTATAAACATAGAGTTGTGCAATTCTGAGACAATCCAACTTCACTATAGACGACAAATAAAGAATTCAGTTGAATTAAATTTAATTTTTAAACCCATTGAATGCTAGAGGGAAATTTTTTGTGTCCCCAGTGGTGCATAAGGCTCATGTGTATAACAACAAGGTGGAGACTTTCTGGGGCAAACTGACTGCACTGTAGGGGACAAATTCAAATTCTCATTGATATAAAAAGGACATTTTAACCCCCTGCTTTGGAGACCTCTCTAGCAATCAGGTAAAAATCCCCATTTGTTTGTTCCCTGTGGAGAAATTGTTTTGCCCCTAAATTGCTCCACTTTGCTTGCATGACCATAGGGAAATTAAAGGCAGCTTGCTTCACTGCAAAGTGTTTGCAGAATGAGTGCAAGCTTCACTACACCACATACTGTCAAATGTAGTTACTGATTGATTTCCCACTTCAGTACACCCTTCAACATAGCACACTTTGGTAATATGATTTTATGGCTGGAGGGTTTTCACTCCATTTGAGACTAAAGCAAATGTTTGAATTTGTCAGTCAGTAGGATAACTAGTTATTGGAAGGCCCCAGTGCCAACATTTTTTGGGGCCCCCAACATAAAAATATTCTGCCAGTGGCATAACTGGAACCATTGGGCACAAGAGCTGAAGGGCCTTGGAGGCAGGGCCCTGTCACAAACTGCACAATCTACCCCCCCCCCCCCCCGAACTATGGCCCTGTTGCCAGTGTGGCCCCACTGAAGTTAGCCTTTAACATCTGTGACTGCACTCCATGGTATGCACTACAGAGTAAGATCACTGTAGTGCCTGCCAGAGGACACTCTCCACTGTGGCATGGACCTCAGTCCCAGCATGCACCATAACATGCACAGGGAAATAGTGATAAATTGTGCCATTACTTCTGTACATTGAATAATACATGGCCTTAAACAAGGCGTGGTGGAACCAAACACCCCAAAACACCCACAGACTGCCCCATTGTCCTCGCCACACATGTGGCATTAGGAGGGGGATTTTGATGTATATAGCTTTATAAACTGGAGGCAGGCATATGTTTGTTCTTAGAATTGATTTGAGTGCCTGACTTAGTGTGCACTCACCATCATACATTCACCTCAGTGAGAGTCAAGTAGTATGGCCAAGCCCAGAGCAAAAAATGCATCCCAGTGTGCCTGGCCAAATCAGAAATTCACCAGCTGCAACTGTCCATGGTACTGGAAAAACATACATGTATTTATAATTATGTGACACTGGAGGTGTTAAATGTGGGTTATCACCCTAGGTTATCACAAACAGTCACTCTCTCCCCACCCCCCACAAGATCACTGAAACCCTCCAATGCAAAATTGGATCTCAATATACTGCAGCTTCACCAGCAAAGGAGCAGTTAAAAAAAATTAAAGTTTTAACACAAACACTCACCCTCACACACTAACACACGCACACTCCTACACACATGCACACACACATTCATAGCACACCCACCAATGCATTGCAATGCATTGGATACATCTCTGGCACTCAAAGGGTCAATCCCTCCACTGACATGCATCGTGGTCCATAAAACAGCATGTTAATCTTTTTAAGATATATAGGGCAACTCTGGGGAGGTCTTATTTAAAATTATGTTGGATTAATAGACCCTTTTTCTCCTTTGAAAGTTAAATTTCAGAAGGAGAATATCTAAGTATCTCCCCTCTACTCCCCATACATGAGGAGGAATGCTAACAAATGTATTTTATGTACACGGACCAAAATTAATTTTAAAAGCCCCAAACCCCAAACCTTACTCTGTGTACAGAAGGCTCCATATCTATAGCTTAATTGGTTTTATGAAACCCTATATGTTATAGAGCTTTTCCCATTGATTAAAACATGGGAACTCCCACTGTTGTAATTTGTTTTATTGAAATATTATAACAGATCTAATTATTAGGAAGTCCTATGTAAGATGTGAATAGCTTAGCTACAGTGATTGGCTGAAATGCTGATAACGTTATCTCAGGTAACAAAGTTGGTTAATCAAAGTCAGAGGTGGTGAGAAGGTGTTTTGGTGGTGGGTTCTTTTAGGCTGTTTTTAGGGAGAACTTGTGCCCTCGTTCTACACCAGCCTCACAAAGGCATGAGTGAATAGATCATAAGATGCAGTTATAATGGAAAAGTGGAACAATTATGGAATAAATCAACAGCATCATAAGGGACAAATAACATTTCTAAAATGTACAAAATAGGATTTTAGTCTTACCTGTTAAATCCTTTTCACTTAGTCCATACAGGTTACTGGTACACTGGGAGGCATCAGTCCCCTTTAAGTAGGCAGGAACATTCTCTAAATGTATGCAGGGGGGTGGAGCCTCCCTTCCCTCCCAGGCTGCCCCATCCAGTCAGCCCTCAGAATTGTTTGAGAATGAATCAGACTAGATAGAAGAAGGAAAGAAGACTCCTGTGAGCATGCCCCGAAGGACTCCCACAGAATGCCACAGGAGAGCCAAGCATGGTCTCTTGACACGGTGGGAGACCAGTAACCTGTATGGACTAAGTGAAAAGGATTTAACAGGTAAGACTAAAATCCTATTTTCACTGTCGTCCAATACAGGTTACTGGTACACTGGGATGTCCAAACATTGAGTTTCCCAGAGGCTGGAAGAAGGCAAGGACCAGGCGCAAGGCCCCCAGAGTCACCAGGACCTCTATGAACCAACCGGTCAGAGATCCCAACAAAACAAAAGTGTCAGCGGACACCAACTAGGGGTAAAACAGACCCCAGGAACCGTTGCACAGTACACTGAACTAGAGCCAACAGGGCTCAACAGTAAGGAAACACTAAGAACCACAGAAGAAGAAGACCGTAGACAGGCAATACTGCCTCCAAAACCTTCCTCCCAAAGCTGGCATCAGCCGAGACCAGCACATCCACGCAATAGTGCTCCAAAAAGGTGTGCACAGAAGACCAAGTGGCCACCCGGCAAAGTTGTTCAGCAGATGCTGGATTCTTGTAGGCCCAAGAGGCCCCAAGTGACCTAGTAGAATGAGCAGTAACCCGAAAGGGAACATGCTTATTCCTCAATTCGTAAACCTTATGAATAATAGACTGTATCCAAGATGCAAGGGATACCCGGGATGCCTGTCTCCCTGCCCTAGGACCCTCAGGAATGACAAACAGAGCGTCACACTTCCTAATGGACGCGATGAACATAAAACTTGAGACAATGCACAGCATTCAACAAGTGGAGATACCTCTCCATGTCAGAGGAAGGATTAGGGCAAAAAGAGGGCACCACAATCTCCCGAGTGATGTGGAACTCGGAGACCACCATAAGCAAGAACTTCGTAGAAATACGAAGCACGGCCTTATCCTAGTGGAACACTAAATAAGGCGGTTTACAAGACAGAGCTTGTAATTCCGCTACCCGACGAACTGAAACAATAGCCAAAAGAAAGGCAATCTTCCAAGACAAAGGCGCAAGGAATAGTAGCCAAGAACTCAAAGGGGGCGCTGAAGAACCCCCAAAACCAGATTAAGGTCCCACTGTGGAACCGGACTCCTAAAGGCAGGAAGAACATGAGCCACACCTTGGAAGAAAATCCTGACATCAGGAAGAACAGCAAAGCGCTCCTGGAAAAAGACAGAGAGCGCAGAAGTCTGGACCTTCAGAGAACTCAGACTGAGCCCCTTATCGACACCGTCCTGCAAAAAGGCCAGGACAGTAGGAAGATGAAAGGCATGAGACAGATCCCTGTCAGCACACCACGACGCAAAGGTCGACCAGACTCAGTGATAGATCTTGGAAGAAACAGGCTTACGAGCGCGTAGCATAGTAGACACCACAGCAGAAGAAAACCCTTTCTTCCTTAAAATCGAGGATTCAACATATAGGCCAAAAACTTGAGCCGAAGAACATAGTCTTCCACAGATAACCCTGCAGAAAGAGAGCTGGACGAAAGGAGAGCCAAGCTGACTCCACCACAAATAGGGTCAAAACCCCAGAGACCAAGGTTGACAATGTCAATCTAGAACAATCAAAATTACCAGACAACATACCAGTTACAATTTCCGTAACGCCCATATTAACATAGGGAGAGGAGAAAAAATGGCAGAGAGGATGGCCAGGGATGGACATTGCATCAGCATCAGAGTTAAAGTGTCTCTCCACAGAGAGCAAGACGGCGGAACCTTCCTGTTGTGTCCCATTGCCATCAGATCCACTGAGGGAATCCCCATCTCAAACTAGGAGTTGAAACACATCCTGATGTAGTTCCCACGTTCCAAGTCGACTGCGTGACAACTGAAGAAGTCTGCCATAACGTTGTTTACGCCTGGAATGACACTGCGGAAATGACAGGAACAGGAACCTCTGCCCAGAACAGAAAGGCCTTGACCTCTAACCAAGCGGCGAGACTTCATGTCCCGCCCTGACTGATGAAGTAAGCCACTGCCGTGGCATTGTCGGACTCGTCCACCAGGTGAGACTCCCGAAGATGGGAAGAAGGGACTCCTCCATGAATCACTTCCCCTGAGCGCTGAAGCGACCCAGAACAGCTCCCCAGCCCAGAAGGCTGGCATCCGATGTGACCTCGGTCCAGTAGGGAATCAGGAAGGATCTTCCCAGAGGAGATTGGAAAGGCCCAACCACCACTCCAAGCTCAACTCGACATGAGGAGGGAGAGAGAGATCTGTAGCTTTCAAAGATCTGGTCAGTCCCAGCATGTCCATATCACAAACCTCGAAGTGCCCTGGCATGTACCATGGCAAATGGAACCACCTCAATCGTGGAGATGGACTACCCCACCAGAAAAAATAACTACAAAACCAGATCCGATCGTGGGATAGGATCATTGAGGTCCTTCGAGTAAGTTGATGGTTACCTAGACCGGAGAAAGACCATGGACCTCTAAGTATCGAACAGAAGACCCAGGTGCCGAACGGAACAAGGTCTGACTGGACCTAATTCACAATCCAACCGTGAAGAGAAGGAATTGAATACAGGTCTGGACCTGCTGAAGAAGAAGGTTGGCAGCTGATGCTTGCATAAGGCAAGTGGTCCGCGACGAAGAACTCTGATGCCGTCCCGACGGAGGACGGATATCAATGCCCCCAGCCCCGTTGAAAACCTGGGGCTGTTGACAGACCAATGGAAGACTGAAACTGAAATGACCTCTGGCGCAGTTAAACCCAAATACTGCCTGCTTTCTAGAAGGACTGGGAAGAGAGATACGCATCCTACGGTCCAGAGAAGCAAGAAACTCCCCCGCAGCGAATACTGTGAGCAGATACTCCTGATGATAGTGAGACTAAACTACAAAGGAATTAAGATCTTTCAGATCCAAAATAGGGCGGCATCCAACAACCCTTTTATTTATTTATTGATTTATTTATTTTGGTCAAAAAAAGGCTTGAATAGAATCTTGAACCCCTGACCCCAGGGTGGACCTGTTCCAGGACATCCTTGTCCAGAAGAACCTGAATAGCATCTTCGTGGGAGGGAAAGGGATCTAGTATCCCTCAAACACCACCAGAAAAGCTCACAATTCCGACACTGATCCCACGGTGTCGAGAATTATACTGAAGCAGACACTAGGTCTAGGGCTTGTATGCGGCCTAGGGCCGCAATTGCTGCATGGTACAGGAGGAACGCGGAACAGATGGCACCACCTGGTTCGTTGTACGTGACTGAGAGAAAAGGAACGAAAAGACCGGTTACGCGTAAACGGCAACCCTTTTATTTATTTATATATTGAGTTTGAAACCAAGGGTAGAAGACACTGTAACCCTTGAGGCCCCTCTAATCAGTTCCTTAAGTTCGGATCCAAACAAGGAAGGACCCTCAAAAGGCAAAGAAAGGAAAACTTTCCTGGAAGCACTGAGAGCAGACCAATCTAAAGACAAAGCGCACGCCAAGCCACCACAGAAGTAGTGGAGGCCCTTGCCATCATGTGGGTGGCATCAAGGGCAGCAGCAGAAACATAGAGTTGATCTACAGAGAGAATAACAAGGAGACACAATGTCTCTGAAGAGGCTCATTCTGACAGACCACCAATGGGTTGCACAGTGCAGACTGCAACAGCCCGGATAACCCATGCAACAGCAAAGGCTGGATGCAAAGCAGAACCAAAAGAAGCGAAAATGGACTTGAGGGAAACCTCAAGTTACTTGTCAGTCCAATCTTGCAGCGTCAGAAACATGTAGACAGTAAGTTGTGACAGTCTAGATATGGGTGCGTCCACCTTAGGGGGATGAACCCATGTAGTCATTTCTGTTTGAGAAAAGGGAAAAGGTTTAGCAAACATTCTAGACACTGAAAACAACTTGTCTGGAGTAGTCCATGGTCAAGAGTTGGGTTAGGAGGAAAATGAGTAAGGGGCTTTACAGGCACCTGAAAAACATCAGAGAGAACCTCCTGAACCGATGGAATGTTGAGAGTGGGCAATACAGCTCTGCCCAGGCCCTCAGTAGAGGTTTCAGGATCAGTTACAAATGGGTCCCTTAAGAGACCTGGAAGATTCCAAAAGAGCACCAACCTCAACATTCCAAACTGGCAACAATTCTTCCTCAGAAGAATCTAACACATCAGGAGCTCCCTGAGGTGGAGGCAGGGAGGATCTGATAATAGAAGGGGGTCTGCCATAACTGAAGTGCCCCCTGTAACTGGGATGCGAAAAGCTGTAAAGATCTCCAGATGCAGCCCTAAACTCTTGCACCCAAGCTGGCTCAATAGCATGGCTGGAAGGCCCTGGGTTGCTGCCAGGAACCTCAGAACCTGCTGGGCAGAAATGACCAGAGAACACTCCAGGTAGCCCTGTGTGACAGGAAGAGCATTGCGCAATAGGGGATACTGAACCCCAGCTTCCTTAGTCTTAGGTCTAGTCCCTAGCTCCAGCGGTATAGACATTCATACATTGTCAAAATAACCAACTGAACAATGAATCACCCAATTGTAGTGTGTAAGATTGATATTTCACCCCAGAAACGCTAAATATAGACTGTTCTGGCAGGCGAAGGGTCAATCTGCAGAGGAGAAAAGGATTGTCCAAGCCATGTATAGGATACTCATTGAGAAATGTGCCCAAAATGGCTGCCGCGACGGGAGCCAATCAGAAATTAGGCGCGAATCAAGCGCTCATGAGAAATGTAGTTTTTCCCAAAAAGTACCCCAAAACAGTGCCTGAAGCCCCCCAAGCCCCCCCAACACACTTGAACTATAAACCAGATGATAGAGCAAGGGTAGACAAGAAAAATGAGCCTTCTCCGAATTCGCTGTGTGAAGCGGTTCCAGAGATACGTCCCAAACAGTGTAAGCCCATTGAAAGTAAAGGAGCAATGGCATCCGTGCGGTAAAGCACGCCATAAAGGCGCAGAACATAATTTTTTATAAAATTGACCCCCAAAGGAAAAGGTTAAGAATACATAGTAAACACATGTACAACATAAGAAAACACTACCCTGTAAAGGAAGTGTCCCAAAACCCCATTAAACCAGTCAAACCAGTAGAGAAAGGGTTAATATGCCATATAAACTGCTCCAAAAACCACAGACATACACTTATATATACAATATATATATACATAAACACCCAATGAGTGCTGGAGTGCGCAATGAGAACTCCCAAATACAAGCCCAGTTAAGGGACACTGTGGGACAAGTGGACCTTCAGCACTCAAAGGGTGGTGCTCACCTTTCTGCAGATCTTCTGTCTTCAGGTCACCAGGGAAAGAGGAGTACCTCAGAGAGGAATCCCCAGGGAATCACTTGAAATCAAGATTATTCCCTCTTCAGAGCTTAAGGTCCACCAAACTGCTCTGGGCACTGAAACTAGCCACTTTGGAGAGGGCATTGTCAGTCCTGGTAACCTGCCTAATGGTGGTATTCCATATTTGACAGAAAATAACAAACAACTAAAAATTGAAGAGAGATGTTCTCCACCTGTGTGTCTTACACAGGAACAAACAATTCTGAGGGCTGACTGGATGGGGCAGCCTGGGAGGGAAGGGAGGCTCCACCCCCCTGCATACATTTAGAGAATGTTCCTGCCTACGTAAAGGGGACTGACTCCTCCCAGTGTACCAGTAACCTGTATTGGATGACAGTGAAATGGGGTTTTAAATCAAATGCAATTTTTATTTCTCCTCTGGTTTGCCCCAGAATTGCTCCACTTTCCCTTCATACATATGGCCATATTTCCTTTGTGCCCACTGTATCATTAATGTGTGAAGCCACATGCAATGGATTGGCACACGCATTTTCCAAGTAAACAAGCCGTGAGCAGGGGGGCCACATTTTGCCCATATAGTACATAGGCATAAAGCTGCTACTGATCCACCTTTGTGCCAATGGAATGATAAAATGAAAGTGTAACCAGGGCCTCAGTCTATACCCCTCTGTACTGTTTAATAAAATATAAATATTATCTTATAATACAAATGTTGACGCCCACAATACCATACTTATTCTTATTGTGCAATTCACACATTTACCAAGAACCACAGTGCCTATTTTTTTCATCCAAACAAATGCTTATGTGTTGGTTATTTTATAAGCGATCCTTTTTCTCAAGTGAATTGCAATTTATAGACAGTCATAGTAAATAGTAAATCAGTGATCAGTTTACAGCCATACACGGGAACTTTCAAAATGAGCCGACCCTGAGATCTTGTAAATATTAAACCTTAAATTTACCATAATGTAGATTTCTGCACTAAGTCCCTTTTCACTGTAATCGAGAGGTGCTCTAATCAGTCCTCAAGGAGCCATTAATATTCATCCGAAAGATATCAAAGCATGAACATACACAAGACAAGAGGATTCTCCCTCTGCCTTCCTGGTACAAGTGGCACCAATTTAAAGACTAAAGAAGGAATTAACTGAAGCACAATATATAATAGGTAGCACTAGACTCTCTCACCCTGAGACCCTAAGATTTGGTTCAAAACCCTGAATCTCAGGGTCACACCATGATGTTCCCGGGTATCCTTACAGCAATATAGAGTAGAAAAAAATACATAGGTGCAATTTTGGGGCAAATCAACTTGACCATAGGAAAGAATTACAAATTTCAATTGATTTACATTGCCCTTTCTTGCATTCAACGTTGTCATTTTTACTTCTCACTTACAGTACAACTGGTTTGTCCCCATATTGCACCTCTTTCTTTGTGTATCTGACTCTTAGGGCCTTATTCACAATAAACTCTGGAGCATAACAACTGCACCATAGGGGAGAAATAAAAGTCAGGTTGATTAAGTGGGTGAGGCTTAACCCCTTGAATACTAAAGAGGTCTCCGATATTTTGTGATGCAATGTATTGGAGACCTCCATAGGATTCAAGGAGGTTAAAAGCTCCATTTAGCATAATGAGATTCTGGACAATTTATGTTACTGCAGTGCAGTTGGTTTGCTCCAGAATTGTTTATTGTTGTGGATAAGACATCTAGGGCTGGATTCTATTACAGGTGCTAATTTTATCTCTGCTTTTATCTCCAGTTTTCACCATAGACTTCAATAGGAAAATGTTTGCTAAAACGGGTGTTAACATTTAGCACCTGCAACAGAATTTAGCCCTTAGAACCTTATTCTGAGGCAAGCCAACTACCTTTTATTGGTATAATTAAAATCCCCATTGATTTAAATAGCGCTATTAACCCCTCGAATGCTAGAGAGGTCTCCAATGTGGTACATCGCTATGTGCTGCAGACCTCTAATGTTTGTTTCTCCCCTATGGTGCTGAACTGATTTCAGGGCATAGTAGGTCAGTGACTCTGTGCCTTTGGGTCTGTGACTTGATATCTTTTATTTTATTATAGAAACTCCCCCTGTACATAATGTACAAATGTGCACAGTGCTAGGTAACATGGAGTTGTACTGAGCATGGGATGTGTCTGAATTACTGTTGTATTTACAGAACACGTATTCTGCAGCAATGTGCAAAATATACACATAAAAATAAAAAAAATGATGTTTCAACATCCAGGAGAGGATATATTTCAGGTTCTCCAAGGCAAAAGCACCCAAGATTCCCTTATCCCCACCCATGACCACACCGGCAAGCATCACACAACCCCACAGCCACATGTTCTGCAGACTGGAGTAGAAAATTCCCATAGAATATAACATACAAACACAAACAAGTTCTTACTACCATGGTTGTTAGAGAGGTATCCAAAAAACAACTCATTACTTCGTAATGTATTCGAGACCCCTCTATAATTGAATGGGTTAACTAATAGACAGTAAAGGGTTGTACAAACTAGCAAATAAAAATTCCTATAAACCAAGACCAGGTATCTGGTACAGAGGCACTGGGATTGCTGTAGCCTTGGCCATGACTGTGAAATGTGATGGGACCTGCCCACTTTCCAGATGATGGGGTTGTATGACAATCTGACTGATGGACTTGTGGTTGGGGATGATACCAGTTTGAGAAATTGGTCCAGTACTGAGAGGACAAAGCACCCTTTAATAAAGGTTAAACCCAGTGCTCCATCCCCTGTTACCCGGTAATTGTGTTAAATTGCTACATTTATTGCTAACCAATGTAGGGTCACACACCACTTTCTACAGGGTCCCAAGACTTGACAGTTCTGGGTTTAGCACCATTGGGAGCACTGCAACATAGCTGTCTGAGCACGAAGGATAATCTACAGGGATAACCAGGGTGCCAGACATTCTGAACATTCTCAAAGATAATCTTATATCATGACACATGCACTATGCCTCAGAATAATGGTCACTTTCCAGTGGATCATAAGGCCTGTGGGGACTGTCTAGTAGAGAAAATGGAGAAAGGGGACATGAGATTAGCCAGTGTACAATGGGTTTGCTGTCAGGGCACACGTTAGGTAGCGTCATGGGCGTCCGGAGGGGGAGGCATGGGGGGCACTTGCCCCCCCCTACAATTACCCCCCTCCATATATATAAAGGGGCTAGATGGGCTGGCCTGGGGGTCATATTATGGCTTTGCCCCCCCTGGAAAAATGTCTACGGACACCACTGGGTAAAGTCAGACCGTGAGCCTTGTCTGTGATCCCAGCATTGGCTGGTTCAGATCTCTTCGAGAGTGGCTCAACCTCTGATGGGTATCTGGACCTCCAAGGGGATGAACAGGGAGAACTGGAGGATTTAGCAGGCATCAAGGCTCTCTCCTTTTGCAGATCAGTAGCCAACAACCAACAGAGAGTCTGAGCAGGGTCAATCATCCTTCCTGCTCAATACCTTATTAATACAGACAATGCTCAAATTGCTTATTTCACTTTTGCTCAATCCTAATAGTAATATAGACTTGGAACAGGGAGGAGGATTGTTTCTGACACTGGGGCTGACGTACTAAGAAAAGAGGTACAGTTCTGTAGCAAACCAATGGCACATAGGAAACAAACAGAAATACCCCAATATGAACACAGATTTAAATGGGTATTTTAACCCCGTAAATTATATACAGATATCCAGTGCATTGCTTCACAAAGAATAGGAGATCTATCAGATGCATAATTTGAAACTTTTGGACCCTGGAGGAGATGCAGCCCCCTTGAATGCTGGGCTCTGGCACAACTATACCTTCTACACCCCCCTGTAGCCATAGGTGGGAACTCTCTGGATTTGCCCCAGACACTCCAGTTTGTGCAGCTAATAACCGGATGATAGGAGATCTGCACATTTCTGGTGTGTTCCTCCCACTCGCCAGCCACTTCGCCTTCTTCCCCAACCGCTTCGCCTTCTTCCCCAGCCTATAACTAAATATTTGTTGTTAGTCCCACCCCCACTCGTGATTAAGCCCCACCCCTTTTTGACGTGATTTGCGTCTTTCGTCTCCGTCACTGGCACCACAGGAGTCCACTCTCCGGGGAGTCTATAACCAGAAGTTCCCAAGAATGCCTATAGCCCTACCTCTGCTCTGGTATCCTATTGAAATGTCACCCTCTATTTGGCAACTATCAAAAGAGCAACATCAGAATGTCACCCACATCAACATGGAGACATTCTGATGTTGCACGCTTGAGGGTCATCAAATAGAGTGCGACATTTCAATAGCATATTGAATAGTAATGAGTATTTGTGACTTAGGCAGCACAAAAGTGGTTCTTGTCCCTCCTGTGGATCTGTGCGCTGGCTGGGACCTCCTCCACCAGGACTCTTCTCTCCCAGCACCAGCTTCGCTTCCACCCGGGGAGACAAATACTCAATAGTCAAGTTCTACATGGCAGTGCAATGCCGTGGTTTACTTCTGAAATATCGCCCTCTATTTGGTGACCCTTCATCGTGCAACATCAGAATGTTGCCCTTTTGATGTTGGCGACATTCTGATGTTGCCCTTTTCATGGTCGCCAAATATTTGGCGACATTTCAATAGTACACCCCCTGCTCTCTAACATTCGAGGGGTTCAAAATTCCATGTAAATCAAAGAGAATGTGTATTTGTTCCATATAGGGCAGTTTGCTTTAGAACTGCATCACTTACTTTACATTAGCTCCACTTCATTAGTGATTGATGATCAAAACAGAGAGAAACTTCACCCTACCCCACGAGAATCAATACAGGTTTATAATTGCCAAACCAGAATTAATATAGTCAGGGCCATTTGGAGGTGTATATGTTCCTTTAAAGAGTATGATTGTTACACTTTGTATTTTTGGCCCATATTTATAAAAGCAAACTGGAGTTGATCTGGACTGAACCAACTCAGCATAGAGGACAAATAAAAATTCCTGTTAAAGTAAATTGGGGTTTAACTCCTTGAATGTACTGGAGAACTCTCTAGAATTCAAGGGGTTAAAAAGCTCTATTCAACTGCATGGGAATTTAACCCCTTAGTGACAGCCGCGTTCGTACGCGGCTGTCACCTTAACGCCCGCCGAACATTTTTTTTTTTTTTTCAAAGAAGTCCGGAGTCTCCGAGCGGCGTGCAGCTGCACGGAGACGCAGACTTCCGTGACTTACCAGGTACGTCCTCTGTCACTAAGTGACAGTTTCTGCGGGACGTACCTGGTAAGTCATATGTCGTTAAGGGGTTAATAAGGCCCCTTTCACACAGACGCTACAAATGTAATGCACCACTGGTTTTGTCACCAGTTGTGGAAGGTTTCTATGCTGTGCACAAACAACTACGAACTTGCACAAACTTCCAAATGTCCAGTATACTGCAAATTTACTGTGGCCTATGGGGTATACTCATCACAAATTCCAGTAATAGTAACTGGAGTTCACATGGCCCAGCTGGCTGTAAGGCCCACCTCTCCTGTGTTTGGATAGGTGGAAAGAATGAAGCAGAAGATGAGTGAAACTACAGTGGCAAAATTGTCACAAGGGGCTGTGGATCTGTGATAATTCTGTCACTAACTAACCAAAATCAAAGTGAGGTAATTCTGGGACCAACCAACTGCACTATATGACCATGTGACTTTTTAAAAAGTTATAGTGTTTTAAATGGGGATTTTTAACCCGTTGAATGCTATCAAGGTCTGTAATGCATTACCCTTCAATGTGTTGTAGACCATGCCAGCCTTCAAGGCTTAAAAAGAAACATTTTAAGGTGCAGTAAAGGAACAGTAAACTTTTGCTAAGAAAAAAAAAAAAAAAAAAAAAAAAAAAAAAAAAAAAATATATATATATATATATATATATATATATATATATATATATATTATAGTGCTTTTCCTGTTCAGTAAAATAATGGCGCTCCCACTCCTGAGAGATTCATATTTCCACAGTTTAAACCTGTGTTTTTTTACCGTAGCAGTGCCCTCTAGTGATCAAATTCCTATTAGTTATTCTGTTACATACTAATGGAGAGGAAAGCCACTGAAAAACTCATACCTGGGAACTTTCATTTGTGGAGTCCCCTGAGGGAGTATAATTGCTGCAAATCGTGGTATAAAGGGGGTGAGGTTTACCCTTCGAGTGGGGGCAGGCTATCCGGGACATCACACAAATGGACTGGTAGTGGGAGGAACTGGGTGGGGAAGGAGGAAAAGTGGGAGGAACTGGGTAGGAAGGTGCAGAAGTGGGCAGAATTTTAAAGAAAACTCCCCACATTTGTAGAGTCAGCCTCTGCCCCAAAGACCTGGTAATCTACTTTCAAAAGCTGAGTCTCCGGGGCAAATCCAGAGAGTTCCCAGGTATGCAAACAGTTCTGAATAGAATGTAATAGAAACTGCAGTCACTTCCTGTCAGTTAGATCTATCAGGAAATAAATGTGCAGTAAATTCACTTCCTGATTATTTGAACTGTTATAACTTTTGAATAAAACATCTAACAGCAGTGAGAGTGCCCTTGTTTTACTCTGCAGGAAAATCTCCATAACATAGGTTTTCATTAAAAAAAGTTTACTACTCCTTTATGTCAACAGGACTTTTTATCTGCCCTTTATGGTGAAGTTGTCTTTCCCCAGAATTGTTCCACTTCTTTATACATAATATGTTTTACACATAAGTCTCCATAACATGCGGCAAACACACTTCTAAATCAGCGGTGTCACTGCACACTGGGAACAAAGGAAAATGGGTTGCTAATTGTTTAAAAAAATTGCCTTATTGGACCATGTATTTTTTGGCTTGAGACACAGACACTTCCTTATAGTTTAACTCTTTGCGTGCCAAAGGTGTATGCAGTGCATTGCTCTGCAATGAGTTGCGTACCCCTCTGGCACTCAGATGATTAATCAGAAGTAAGGTGCATAATTGTAAAGATAAAAGTGGAGCAATTCTGGATCAAATAAAGAGAACCATAGGGATAAAATAAAATAAAAAATCAGTTGAATAAATTAAGGCAAGGAGGACTCCAACATGTTACAAAGCAGAACTCTCTAACATTTAAGGGTTTAGTAAATGAATGTAATCTCTGAATATAAATATAAATATATATATGTGTGTGTGTGTGTGTGTGTGTGTGTGTGTTACTAGTGTACCGTTTGGGATGTCATAGAACTACTCCACCTTTCACTGAATACATATGACCCAACGTGTTTTATATGCTGTATAAACTATTAGTATCGGATAAGACCACACAAGTATTCAACTTATTGCTAACCCTTTCTATGAATAGCGTTCTTTTAATATTATTAAACCTTTTAGTGCCATAGGGGTATCCTATGCATTGCTTTGCAATGCTTTGGATACCCCTCTGGCACTCAAAGGGTTAATTTTACCATAAATAGATCTACATTACAAAAAAGCCTGCATTCAGAGGAAAGGTGGAGTATTTCTGGGGCAAACCAATTCTTCCATAAGGTACAAATAAAAATTTGCAGAATTTCCATTCATTTAATCTGGGTTTTTAAACCCTTAGAAAGGTCTCCAACACATTGTAAACCATTCAAGGGGTTAAATACCCCTTTTAAGACAAATTACATTTGTGTTTGTCCCTATAAGGCTGTTGTTTTTTTCACAGAATTACTCCACTTTTCTTGTGAAAGAATGGCTCATAGAATTGCTTTCCTACACAGAATCAGACCCCTGCATATGATCACTAATGGGTTAATAAATGTGACATGATGTAGGCCTGGAAACATTCCAAACATTACTTCATTTCACATATACTTCTACCCAAGAAACGTTGTTGTAATAGTGAATAGAATGGTGGTCCCTTAAATGAAAGGGAATCCTCTTTACAGGGCAAGATAAGTTTTAATCATATAGTTATGATGACTGAAGGGTGGCCCAGGGTTGAAAGAATCCTTTCTCTGTCTACCCAAACATATCTCCTTCCAGTCTCTCTATTCCCCCCACCCCAGATCTCCTCCTAACCCCCCCCCCTCTTCCAGGTCTCCTGGCCAGGCGATGACGTCACCCCGAGGAAAGGGATAAAGAGAAGATCATAAGGCATCAAGGGATCAGGCTGCTGCGAGTTCGAGAGGAGGGTGATATCATCTCATCTCTCGGATCTGCTGCTCACTCAAACCTCCTATTCGCCAGATAGCTTTGCACCTGAAAGAGGGAAGGAAAGATGCCACAGAACGTGGTCCTTCCAGGACCTGCTCCCTGGGGCTTCAGGCTGACCGGGGGCATTGACTTTAATCAACCCTTAGTCATCTCTAGGGTAGGTGAACTTTAGATTTCATCTGAGTTTGGCTTCTGTGATTTTCCTATGAAAATGATGTTGGTTACAAGATATCTGAGAGCAGATGATCTTTCTGTTATTAATACTTTCTTAACCCTTTGAGTGCCAGCCGGGTAGTAATACGTTGCGTACCCCTCTGGCACTCAAAGGGTTAAATCAGATACATTTGCATTTTTGCATCGCCTGGTTGGGCAACCTTTGGATCCACAGCTGTTTTTGGACTACAGTTCCTTTCATGGCAGGCTGAGGTTGATGAGAGTTGTAGTCCAACAACTACTGTTTAGCCACAAATTGTTCACTCGTGATCTTCACTGTTTTTATGGCAAGAGCAGATCGCTTTTTGGTGACAAGTCTAGAACAGGTGATGGCTTGTTTTGTCTGTGTGTATAAACTAGATTGTCTGCAAAGAGATTAACCCTTTGAGCGCCGGAGGTTGTCCAATGCATTTCGCACCCCGTTGGCACTCAAATGGTTAAACATTGATTGAAATGTGTTTCTATGACTTGATTATATAAGTATTTATAGATTCATTAAAACCACATGGAAGTTGGTCTTTGTTTTCAGCAATAGAATGTGGCATTTATACATCAGAACGCTGGAAGTCCTATTTCCACTTCAGGATGGGAAGGGATTTAGGATGGGATTTTGGGCTGTGTGTTCAGAAAGCTAAAGGGAAGCGCTTCTGGGGCAAATGCATACACAGTGAAAAATCCCAGTGTTGTAACCATTTGAGTGCCAGAGAGAGGTATCCAGCGCGTTGGATACCTATCTGGCACTCAAAAAGTAGTTAAAGGAGCAGGGGCGTTATGAAAATATATATGGCACAGTCCTTTTCATGTAGTGTAAAGCACTGGTACTCCCAGTGCTGATTCAGTTTTTATTCAAAAGTGATTGCAGCTCCATCTTTTTGTTTAAGTGAAAGTGCCATCTGGTACCCAAAAGGCAAATCATGTTTTATAATGCACTGAGTCATAGACTAGAACCCTCCATAGTAAGTAATGGGAACAGCACCACTTGGTGGACATAATATATTTTTTTTCATAAGGGCATGTATACTGATTCTTTCTAGCTATATGGGTGTCCAGTGTATTGAGAAGCAATGGGCCGGATACCTTTCTAGCATTCAAGGAATTAAATGCCCCAGTTGAAATTATTGAGAATTTTGGGAATTTGAATTTGCCCCTATGGTCAGTTGCTTTGCCCCAGGATTACCTTTTTAGCTTAATTAACCCATTTAGGACCAAAGGTGTGTATTATGCAGTTAATATGTCCCTTCGTGTCGTGAATAATAATTTGCTGTTTTGCTCTTGAGTGGTTTATTTAGAAAAATGAAAACTTCATTCCCATGGCTCATGTGCAATAAGAGGGATATGGCAATGACTTGTTACAGAGCAAATGTGTGTTTTTGTGGTATTTGCGCTTCAGATTTTCTGTAGCAGCTGCTGTGCTATTGCTGCGTGTGAAGAGTTAAGTGACACAGATACAAGCTTCCCCATAGATGGCAGTAGTAAAATCGCCACCTGGCAAGAAACCATCACAACTCAGAGAAATGCAAACAAGTTCTGTAATCATTTTTCAAAATCACATCTCCCAATCAAGTAAAACATGTAACTGCTTCAGAACATCTTGAGAAGCAAGTCTGGCAATAATAGTTCTATTTCATAAAGAAAATCTTTCTTTAAATAGAAGTTCTGAAGCAGCTATGGCATTGACACTAAAAGGAGTGCAATTACACATTTGTGTGGCACAGCTTTCCACTTTTCATAGAGATATATTGAGTTTTCCGTGCAAATTTGTCACAGAAATTACATTTTTACAGTTCTAAATTTCACAATATATAAATGGATATGTCATGGCTTGAAAGAGAACTTAGACCTCAAAATAATAACCTCCACTATACTATACTATACTATACTATAGCCTCTGTTTGTTCTCTCTCTGCCTTTGCTCAAGAAAT
Organism: Rhinophrynus dorsalis; assembly: GCA_037306005.1. Taxonomy (NCBI): domain Eukaryota; kingdom Metazoa; phylum Chordata; class Amphibia; order Anura; family Rhinophrynidae; genus Rhinophrynus; species Rhinophrynus dorsalis. Next base: position 113,808,419 of record CM074718.1, read on the forward strand.
AATAGGGGTTATGCACTAAGGCATGATAGAGATAACTTCTCCAGTGATATCACTTCTCCAGTTCATATGTTATTCTATGCACTAAGATTCCTACGCACTAAGATTTCCAAAGCTAGAGAGAACTTAGTGCATAGGTTCCATAGAATAACATAGGAACTGGAGAAGTGATTTCACTGGAGAAGTCATCCCCGCTTTATCACCTCTTTATCACTCCTTAGTGAATCTCCCACAATATCTTCGATCAATACTGGATTTCGTGACCATGGAGGAGGACGTGACAGTTGCTGGCAGAGTGCATAAGCCTATTCAACCCTTTATGGTGACCATATTCAATAATCAGAGTTTGAGGCCCTGTGGTCCTGATAACAATTATCTTGTCTGCCTGCACTGACATGAAGGTGTTATCTCTTGAGGAAAACTACAAAGGCTCAATTCATAGAGCCATTAGGGTTGTATGGTAAGAGTAATGTAAGTGGGGCTTATTATCATATGGTGTTACTTCTTTAACCCTTTGAGTGCCAGAGGGGTACGCAAAGCATTGCTTTGCACTTAAAGGGTTAAAAAAAGTTGGGAACCACTAAACCAAGGCTTTTATTAGGTATCCGGGGTAAATGGACTAATGGATCTGCAGCCTTACTATAGAAATGTCTGTGCTAGTGGCAATCCTGTCTCTCAGTTAGTAAGGTTAACCCTTTGAGTTATTTGGGGTAATTATTTTTATAATATAATAATTATTAATACCATTTGGGGTAAATGTTGGAATTCAAAGGGTTAATATACTTTTGCCCCCAAGAAAAACTGTCATCCAAAGTCTTAAAGCGGGAGTGTAAGTTTCCTGCTGAGCAGAACAATGATACTTATCTGGGAGATCTGTTATTCAAACATTATTGCAACTCGCACTTATTTTTATGAAACTGTTAGCAAGTAAGTTATAGTAACAGAGCCACAAGGTTACCATAAGAAAAGAGTGTGAGATGTAATAGCTTTTTAAAGTAAAATCTCCCAGCACACACACATTCACCCCTCCCCCTTTAACACAAGCATCTGTAGCAGCTGAGCCTTTTATTATTTGTGCACTTTTCCCTGAGCAAATGGCATAGTGGATTTGCAGCATGCCAGATTGAGGTATAACACATAGAACTGCAATGATTGCACTACCCTCTGTATGGCTTTCAAAAAGTTAAAGTTTATGTGACAAGACCTCCTTCCTAATGAAGTGCTATTATGGAAAACACATACTCCAAGGTTGCGCTGGTACCTGTCTGGCACTCCACGGGTTAACTCTTGGAGTGCCAGCCAGAGGGTAGTGCATTGCATTGCAGCAGTGTTACTATTCTTTTAAAGGTGAGGTATGTCTGGCCACATTAAAGTGTTACTCTGTGCCATCTGTGACTGTCTTTTGAGCATTACCAGAGTATTACTGTAAAATACCATAATCTACTATGGTTCAGTTTGCATTCCTGAATAATACTTAGGAAAACAGTATTTCTATCTATACCATATGTTCTTAAGACCCATGCCATATGTTCTGAAGAGAGTTCTTTGTTTAAGATATCCAACTTTAGGCTCTATGTAGACCTCCCTTTGCAAGTAAACTAATCCTGTGCATGTGATTAATATTCCAAAACAGTGGTTTAATGTGATTGAGGATTTAATCATATTGTTTAAAAGTAAGCAGGCGTGGAATTGTGTTGTTTGCAGTAATCTTCATTTTATCCAGCAATTCATCACATCAGGGTCTTTTTTGAGATATCTGTACTTAATGTAATCATTTAAAGTGACAGTTAACCTCATTCTCGACCTTCCATATTCTGCAGGTCCTCAATATGTAAAGTCAAATAGCCTATACCATTTTTCATTTTCACCTATTTTTCTTATACTTTTATGTCACAGACAAGTAGCACACAGTGCAATGGATAGCTCTCTGGCACTCAAAGGGGTTAATGGGTTATCTTTTTGTGTTGACCGCGAAATCAGAAAGAATTAAAAAATATGAAGAAGATACAATGTAACAATGACAGTGAAACAATGTAGAAATGCTGAATATCAATCAATGGTGCAGGAAGACTTGTTCATAGTATATATATTTCTGCTCTCAAAGTCCTGGACTGGCAAGCTCCATGTACACTTATATTCACCCAGATCCATATCATACATAAAGTGTAAATAATTGGCAAGGATGGAAAAATAATAAAAAGTCTATACAATTTGATTAAACACATTCTGCAAGTGCATAAAGTGTAAAGTAAAATTAGAGATTGACTGTCTCTTTAACTTCCTCCGAAACAGTTTTACCCTTTCACTTCCAGATGTAAAGCATATGCTTGCTGCCATCAAAAATCTATTAGCTATCCTAGCACCTATTACAATTATGGATGTGAGACTTACCTAAATGAAGACTAACTTTATTTTCATAGTCTCTGAGTCTAGGCAAATAAACACCCAGTTCTGTTATCTCAAGTGACATATAATTTATGTAGGAACATAATGGGTTAAGATTACCATGTACAGTGAGCAGAGTTTGAGGTCCTGTGGTTCTGCTAACAATTGTCATGTCCGCCTCCATGGATATGACATGTGGAACTAACTGAAGGTGGTATCTCTTAAACAAAGGCCCTAGGGCACAATTCATATGAGGCCATTAGGAGTTTATGGTCATAGTATTGTAAGCATGGGGTTAGGAGCTGTAAGTTCTCCTTTAACAAATATATTTAAGGATTTTAATTTAAATGTAGCCATAAAATAATATTTTCTCAAGTGATGAAATCAACAATGATAAGCACTTCCAAAGTGATAATAGCAGTTAATGATATCACATTATCAGGGCATATAGAATCTCGCTCATTGGATTTTCATTTTCTGCTGAGTGAGGTAAATTATATCAAAGACTGCTCTGAAATACTGTGCTGTCTGGACCTCTCAGGTTTACATATAGCATTTCACTGGCAGGGCTTGCCTCATGGAAGAAGACAAGAATGTTCTCCTAAGCATAATGCCCTTGTCACAGAAACGATGTGATATTATCATACAGATCTGAAAATATGCACAGAGGGAGCAAGTATGGGTCATCCATAGCTGTGCACCTGCCAGGCAGTTGACAAGAGCTCTCTGATGTAACTTGTATACAATGTGGCTAATCATAGAGGAAAAGCCAAAAGGAAAACATCGTCTAAAAAAATGAATGTATTATTATAGTAAAGATAGTTTTAAAAAAGTAAGATCTTTGATACAATTGACAATGTCAAAACATCACATTAGTAGACTTGCAAAGAGACTGGTGTCAGATTTAACTCTGTTACCATAACAGAAAATATAATTTGGTCTACCACCACTGGTATAAAATATAATTGGATGTACAACTAAGGTTGATAAATTCTGGGGAAAACTAACTGCACCATAAAGAGGGGCATATCTAGATACCGTTTTAGAAGGCTAAAGCTCAAGGTTTCATTCTCCAGAAATGGCACCCTTAAAATGTTTTCTGGAATTGTCAGGGTACCCGTAACATGTTTTCTTGGATTCTCAGGGCACCTCTACCATATTTCAGGTCACGTCTAACATGTTTTACGGGATCCTCAGGACACCCCTAACATGCATTCCTGGATTTTCATGGAAGGGATGAAGCTGTGACTTGAAGGGAGACAGAGCCGAATCAAATGGAGATGGAAATGAACTTGATGTATATTTGCTCGGCTGATGAGGCAGGGGCTTTGCCCCTTACTCGTTAGCCAGCATGCACTGTGTATTTGGTTGAGGAGGTAGGGACTTCGCCCTCTTCCTCCTCCATCCCAAACATCCCATTGGCTGGCCACTAGCAATAAGCCTGCCCCAGGGACTGACTGCCATGATCCAGAAATCTTTTTTGAGGCACCCAAAATAGGGTTTGGCTTTTATTTATTACTAGTTTTAAAGCCCGTGTACACGGGCCAACACTGGAGGCACTGCAGTATCAACCGAGGCACGGGCAGTCAGTACTGAGCATGACTGCAGCTTGCTCAGCCGTCTCTACTGCGCATGACGGCTTCTGACAAACATCTTTAGCGAATTATAATATAGGATTATTTGATGTATTCATAAGTGGAATGTCCCAAAATGAGTTAAGGAAAGGGGCCACTGTGACTGGTAGGGCCATGCAGCAGGAAGGGCAGACCAGGATGCTAGGGGGAAAGTTAGTGGTAGAGAGGAAATTAGGCAGAGGAGGATGTTAGTTAGGTTACACTTCTACTGTAGGGGTCTATGTGGGAACTTATTTTTCCCTCAAGGAGTGCAGTGCTGAGCAGCATCCCACCACCCATTATTCCTGTTTTATTTCTGTATATAACCATCTGTTTTCTTTCAGCTTTATTTACTGTGTATTTTGACGTGCTTTATATTAAGACTAGTGTAAAAGGTTCTGGTGATGTTAACCCTTTGAGTGCCAGAGGGGTACGCAACACATTCGTACCCCTCTGGCACTCAAAGGGTTAAGAGGCTGGTCCTGCTCTGCATACTACTGTCGCTACATGATGCAGTCATGCGCTATAGAGACTGCCTGAAAGCACAAAATGCTCCCAGCGTGACTGCATTGTGACAAACATCCTAGTGAATTATTATATAGGATTCTAGTTAGCAATATGTTAAGTAGGGACTAAGCTTTTACACGTTTATGCACTTGACTAATTTTATTATTGTATGTTTGTACATTTTTATATTATTAGGAAAATAAATACATAAATAATTATTTTTATGTTAAAGGGGTACTGAATTTAGGTTCATTCACTGGATAATTTATTGTTATGGCTGGTGGTGTAGGTTGTACTTATGACCCACCCCCTTTTTCCAGATGGGACACTGGACTGGAGAAGGTGGCCAGGATTGTCTGGATTTGTTACCTTGACTTGAGGGGCATGCTAACTGGGTTTCAGTGATTGCCATGGTTATGCACCCCAACAGGCCTTTGCCTAGAGGCTAGTGTGGGCTAGGGATTTAGTTCTATAACATATATGTTGGTTTCCATTAAACATTGCATATTCTGGCATTGGGAGGATGGGGTCAGGGTTAATAAATGCCATGACCAAGTTTCCTCCTACTTGGGTTGTGTGTTTATTATTAGAACTATGCTAGGGTTTGGAAGGGTTGCCGTAGATGGTGGGCATCTAGCAGTCATGTATATTTTCTCATGATTTTTAACAAGGTTTAATCCTGTGTGACCCCTATTATCTTGAATGGAATTTAAAAGGATAGTATTACATAAAATAAAAATATGTTGTAACAGTTGACCATAAATCTTCATAGGATGATGCAGCAACAGCACCACTGTACAGTTGTAGGCCATTAAGATACTGCACCTTAAAAAAATCAAGTTTTTAGCTGTAACAACTCTTGAGTAATATACCTTTTAGCAGTGGGAGTACACTTGTTTTACTTAAGGGGATGAACCCTTCAACATATTTTTGTTCCATTTTAAGTATTACAGCTGGTTTGCTCCAGAATGATTACATTTTTTTTGTCTAAGATCTAGTGTACACTTCTCTGGTCCTTAAGGGGTTAATGACCCAAAAAGAGATGAAAAGAAGGTGCCCCGTGCAGCATAACCGATAAAATATATTGTAAAACAACCGAGTCACAATATAGAATTTTAACACTAATATTAGTGGAGGGGTATGCCTGTATACATAGAGCAAGCCTAAACCACTAGAATAAGGGAAGATATTAATCAAAGGCCTAAACAGGTGAAAAAATCCAGGACACTCAGACTTCGTAAAATATCAAAATTATTTGGCACCATTAAAAACCAACTGTCTATGTAATATATCCTGCAATAGTAAGACACACTGCACTTGTATCAGAGGTCAGGGTGATGACCTTGATGAAGTGTCCAGTCAGACACGTAACAGCTGTCGGTGGGCTTATGTAACTGAGCTGATGCTATATGCTGTGGGGTACTGTATGTATCCAAGTTTCTGATGCAGGTGCAGTGTAGACGTCTCAGTTGCTGTGTTTGTTGTATGGGTGTTTAGTTTTTATTGACTCTCAAAACATTTTGATGCTTTACAAAGTCTGGGAATGCCCTGATCGCCCTGCTATCATCTGTTTAGTAATTATCATATATACTTGCAGGGGTGTCCTCAGAATGTTTCTGGGGGGGGGACAAAGTCATAATATGATCCCCAGGACAGCCCATCCCATCCAACCCCTATCTTTATGGGGAGGGGCAAGTGTAGGGGGGCAAGTGTCCATGTATACTTATACAGAGAGCATGGAGGATAAAAGAGGATAGTTAAAACACTATTGAACTGTAAAAAGGACAGATAAAAGGATTGGAAGATCTTAAGTTATAAAACGAGTAGCCAAAATGAATTTGTTTACATTAGAGAAGAGACATCCTTGAGATAATATGATTACCTTTACTAATATAAGAGCAGGACCCTCTTATCCTTCTTTTCTCCACATCTGATTGTGCTATCTAATACCTCTGTATGTCTATTCCCAGTTGTACAGCGCTGCGGAATTAGTTGTCACTATATAAATAAAGAATAAAAATAATAATATATTCAAGACCAAAACAAAAACCTTACTGGGAAACTATTTACCCAAACAGCTGAACAAAAAAGCAAGTGGTAATCTAATAAGACTAGAGGAAATATGCTTTTGACTAAAACAAAGGCAGAGAGCTTTTTACATAAGGTCAGTAAAGTTGTGAAATTTTTCGCCTCAGGAGGAAGTATTTGCAGATACTGTAGATATTTTCAAGGAAGTATTGGACACCTGTCTATTTAATAACAATATTTAAAATGATGACAGTTTCAGTGCAGATAGGATTTTGATCCAGGGAGATATGCAACTACCTTTTGGAGTCAGGAAGGAATTTGCTGTACCCTCTTGAGGCTTAACCCCTTAATGACTAATGACATAAATGTACATCATGAAGTGGATGTCCCTAAAGGACCAAGGACGTACATGTACGTCATGTAATTCTGGGCTTCCCGCATGGCTGCACGCTGCTCGTGGAGTCTGGAATCGGATGAGAAAAAAAAAAGCTCCATGGTCCTTAAGGGGTTAATTGGAAATGACTTAAGTGATGGGGGATGCCTTCCTCTGGATTAACAAGGGTGATACAGCAGAGGCTAAACTTAAAGGGCATGTCTTTTTTCAGCCTTATGAACTTTGTTGTATCAGGTAAATCCACATTCACAGGATGAAACAGCTCTGCTGCAAACCTTTGCAAACAGGACATGCCATACTAGAGAACTCATGTTTGATAACTCAAGTGTACTCTTGTACATGTGCAGTGCGGACACCAGAAGCACAGAGCTGGTGAAAATAAATATTGTTCCAGACAGATGTCCAAATATATAAAAGTTAATAACATAGAATTATGCAAAAATAAATCTAACTGTACTGTAAACTACTAAAATAATAATGATGATTGATCCTGTTTAATGACAATCAACCATTTCATCTAGAATAATTTTTATTCTTTTACACCCTAAAAGGATCAGTAAAAATGTATTATGGAAGAAACAATATTTTGCCATTCAAAAGTTATTGCAGTTCACACTGTAACAGAGGAGTAACAAAGCAGTGGAGGTGTAACTGTCATGTTTTGTGGAAAACTGTAGTCTGACTTCCATCCTCCCCAAACAGCCAGCAACTGATTAACCCTGGCTGATCCCTTTTAAGGTCAGAGGAGGTGCCTGTCATTTTGTAAAGCATTCAGAGGGTTAATGTATAATGGCAATGTCCACTTTGTACTAGATAATAATAATTATTATTAATTAATAAACTTATGTTTAAATGTTTAGCGCACTGAGACTGATGTACTAAGAAAGTAGTGCAATTCTGGGACAAACCAACAGCACCATCAGAGGCGTAACTAGAAGCCTCCGGGCCCTGGTGCAAGAAGCGCCATGGGCCCCCCCGGACCACATTCGCCCCCCTCGACTACATTGGCCCTCTCCAAAATTCCCCCATCTCCTACCTCCCTGGAGTGGCAGGAGCCCGGAGAGGTGTGTTGATCTCCCGCGCGGTCCTCTTCAGTAGTGCAGAGAGCTGGGAGATGATGTCACCTCCCAGCGTTCTGCATTACTACAGTGCCAGACGGAGATCACGGGCGCCAGGCAGAGGGGTCGCAGGGGGCGGCAGGGCCCCCTGGAGCCACGGGCCCGGTTGCGGGTGCGACCCCTATAGTTACGCCACTGAGCACCATACATAATAAATAATAATTCCAAAAATTCCCCTTGATTTAAATAGGGATTTTACCTGCATTGTTGTGAGACCTCTAGCATATAAGGTATTAAAGCAGAAATTTCAGCCGCTATAAAGTCACCCTGCAATAATTAAACAGGTAGCAACTAGCTTTATAATATATATGTTACCTCTGAAATGTAGACCAGTAGGAGATTGACAGCCAGGTTAGTGCAGTCTGCGAGCCCGAGCAGTCAGTGCCTTCCAATTACCATGTGACACACTGCAGTGCTTCTGAATGGAGACTGGGACTGACAGCGCAGGTGCACAGACAAGATGTCTGCGCTGATGCCTGGCTTCCAGTCTCCTACAATAAAGGATTTCTTTATAATGGGCTACATTTCAGAGGTAACATATCTATTATAAAGCTAGTCTACCTACTTAATTATTGCAGGGCGACTTTATAGTGGGTGAAGGTTCCACTTTAAAAGCACAATTCCAAAAACTAGTAATGTTTATTTGTCCCCTATGGTGCAGTTGGTTTGTTTCAGAATTGCCCCACTTTTTCATAGAGCATTATCCTCATTGTTTATTCTGTCTTTATTTGTACCAAAATGTTAGACTCAGTAAACACCATGAAATATTGCATTATAGAGAATTTGAATTGCTTGTATTAAGGGAAACAACTGTCTACTGTACATTTTATTTATTGCTGTGTGGCAGTTTTCTTAGGAAACAATAACAAATGGAAGGTGTGACTGAGCACTAATCTCAGTAGCAGAAGCAGCAAGCAGTCACTGCCAAACACTTGGAATCCACTTTGATGGAGCAGTCAGCAGTATTCATCTCTCCCAGACACCTGTTTTGTATAGCTGTCATCACAGCATACCAGCCAGAGCAAACCTTATCTACAAAGTTCAAGCACTTCTCACAAAAAAACAGAGCAGAGGATGGGATTTTTAACTCTTTAGTCTTCAGTGGGGTGGGGCCGGGGAGCTATTCAGGCCTTTTAAGGCACAATATAAATGTATGAATTTTAATGTATGAAACAGGAGCTTTGGTAGGGGACCTTCCTACAGCAGTTAGATACAGCCATCCATATATTTATTTATTTTCATTGTATCTACAGTTAGTTACCTTTATTTGTTGTTCAGCATTTTAGGTCACTATGTAGCTCATAGCTCCAAACAATAAAAATCACCGTTATCAGTTTGATTGAGGTTATCCACAGAGAAAGAGCCCCACCCACAAATCTAACACAACAATGTTCTAAAGACAGTATGTAATATGTTTGTTCAGTTAGATTCTACAGCAGAGTTCAAATGCAAACAACAGGAAATAAATGGACTTTGTTGCTGTATGAAGGACCAATTGACAACCAAGCCTTTCTTTTGAACAATGGGTCATTTTTATAAAGACGTAAATTCAAGTTTATAAATATGTCTAAGAATATTCTGAGAAAATTGGCAGAAATGTATTTTTTTTTTGTTTGCATACGTAACTATCACTATATACTTCTATTAAGAACAGATTATACCTGTGGTTAAGATTTAAAGTGGAACTACCACCCTATATAAAGTCGCCCCCCAATAATTAAGCATATGGCAACTAGCTTCTTAATAGTGTTATTATCTCACACAAGTACCCAGTTCTGAAGTAATCCTTATTCTTCGGAGACCGGAAGCCAGGCTTGCACACCCACATCTTGTCTTAGAGACGTCTGCGCGCCTGTGCTGTCCTTCCCGGTCTCCTCTAGGAGGCACTGCATGGTACCGTAAGGCATCGGAAGGGACTGACAGCACAGATGGTTCTAAAGCAAGAAGCCTGGCCGTCAGTCTCCGAAGAATCAGGATTACTTCAGAACTGGGTAATTATGAGAGATAATAACACTATTAAGAAGCTAGTCATCATATGCCTAATTACTGGAGGGTGACTTTATATATGGTAAAAGTTCCGCTTTAATAACTGAAATTGCCTTTATTTTTCGCACAAATAGCTAATTTCTTTCTTACATACATTGGGAAAGATTTATAGTGTTATTGTTCATTTTTGGATCCTTAAAATGTCCTTTTTCCTTATTATGAGTGCTGGTATTTATAAAGTATTCTAGTTTTCATTTATAAATGTGGAGACTGCAAAAATAAGAAAAGGTCTTGGAGACAATTCAGTCACTAAATTGTCACAAATAGCGACATTTCTTTATAAATTCCCAGCACCACTTTTTGAAAACTTCCTTACTGAATAAAAAAAAAAACCTAGTACGCAGCATTATGTCCTCCTAAACTGTTATTAATACTTTTATAACTAGCAGCGACAATCTAACGGCCATTTTAACGCTTGTTTTTGATTAACTAACTTTTATACATCTCCCCCAAAATTCTTATTTGGACAAGTCCATTTGTAGTCCACTTTTCAAAAGGTTAGTGCTTAGTGAAAATGTCACTAAACTTCTATACATATCCTTATGTCACAAACAGTTTTTTTTTAGTACTCCAGTTTTATACATCTCCCCCAGTGTAATTAATTTTAAGCATTACTATCACTTTAAGATAAGCTTAGTTTGTTGTGCAGAGTATAAAAATCATTCAGCACTACAATAACAATCTTAAAACCAATAACAACCTTGCATTAGATATTCGAATACTATGATACCAGAACAGTTAAAGAGTTAAACTCCACTGATACTGCAGAAATCCATGCTGTTTATTTAAAGGGGTAGTAATGTTTCAAAATAAAAGCAGCTCCAATTAATCTTCATAGCAAGCAAAAGTGCATGCGACCATATGAAACAGTTACCATGTCGCCATACTAAAAATGTGGAGAAGAGAATCTCACACTGTTATGCAGTGTGAGATTCTCATGGTGAGTAGTAAAAGTTCCCATGCTGCCCCGGCTGTATCACATCATGCTGCACCGGAGCTGTAATAATGTTACAATGCTATTTTCTTGCACTGCGTCTCTGGCTCACACTCGTGCTTTCTTGCTCCAGCTCTGTGTGTCCCTATAAAACAATTTAGCATGGAAACGTATTAATACAGTTCCGGGACAGCACGGAGCGCAAGAAAATGACATGGTAATATTATTACAGCTCCGGGGCAGCACGGAACGCAAGAAAATAACTAATGATTAATTGCCCCAATGAATTTTACCTTTGTGCTTCTGTTCGATATTTAACATCTCCAGTCAGTTCTGGATGTCTTGTCTGTGTAGGAAGACATGACTCTGTAGGACTCCTTGATCCCAAACTGCCAGCTCCAGTAAAACGGGCGGGTTGAAGATGTAATCTCTTGAACCAGGGAGAACAGTTTTTCCAAAGAGAGTAATTTTATATGGGAATAACTATACATGTATTAAGTGCCCCAATTCCTACCTTAATAAATAAGCAATTGTTAGAGTGAAGTACATTTTTAAAAATACCCATAATTTGTTATTTTCATATTTTCATTTTGAATTTGTGAAGGCCTTAGGAACAATCTTCTCCAGTATAATCTGTACCTAAATGTCCATTCTAAGTTTGTGAAGGCCTTAGGGCCAATCTTCACCAGCATAAGCTGTACCTAAGTGTCTATAATGAGTTTGTGAAGGCTTTAGAACCAATTGTCTCAATTATAGTATGTAACTAAGTGTCTATAATGAGTTTGTGAAGGCTTTAGAACCAATTGTCTCAAGTATAGTCTATACCTAAGTGTCCATTCTGAGGTTGTGAAGGCTTGAGGACCAATCTTCTTCAGTATATTCTGTACCTAAGGGTCCATTCTGAGGTTGTGAAGGCCTTAGGACCAATTTTCTCTAGTACAACCTGCACTTAAGTGTCCATTTTGAATTTTTTTAGCCATGTGATACATAAAGTACATACATTGCTTAGTTATAACATCAAATGCAGGTCATTTAAATTTGAATCAGAAATATTAATGCTTTAATTATATATCAAAATAAATTGTTACTAATGCTTACATACAGCTACTATATAACTAAAGTAGCAATGCCACATGTATTTTAAATGTGTATGGATGAGGTCTGATATTACGAAGCGCTCTATAACTAATACCCATGGTTAAAATTATTCTAATTCAAATTATAAAAATTAGGAAACATCCATATGTCTTTCTCACCATCTGCAATTATAAGGGTTATATTATTTACGTTGTTAGTGCCTAAAACACAGTATATTCAAATGCACCTACTCTAATGATAGTTAAAATAAAATCAATGTAAGTAATTAACTAAATACTAAATGCATGTAATAAGGGTAATGTATGTATTAAGTATAAATAACTGGAAAATGTGCTAACAAAAATATTGTCATTCTTTAAAAAATATGTACTATATTAATAATAATAATAATAATAATAATGAGAAAACAAATGTTTAAATGTATGTGTTCAGATTAAATGATGACGCTTCCAGCTGCTTCCTTAAATTGGTGTTTGGCTTGTTTACACAGAAGAATAGTATAAAAGTGTATGCAACAGTATTTATGTAGATTGAGGACAATATTTAGGATGAATGCAGTCTCAACTATTCAGTCTATTTGTGATGAGTTTTCAAGCTGAACTCTTTCAAGGGAACACTCGGAAAGACTGTTCTATTCTAAGACTTGGTATGAAATCCATTAGCTATAATCCTTTCACTTAATGTTAGATCAATTTACAGTAAGCATTTCATATTGGATTACTGATTAATTATCCATTAGGGACGTCAAATGCATTATTTAATTATTTTTAAATAAGTATAATGTTGTTTCAATGTATGGTAGGGCAAGCATTATGTTGCAGCTGCATTTTTGCTGTAGGATGTACAGTGTTACACCACCAAAAGAAAGCTACACACAAAAAATAAACTGTACACCCAAGATCTGTTGAACCATTATTTTACCCTGAAGAATGCATTAATGACAATTGCAGTCTTCTGCTTTCTCTTTAGAAATTGACCAAACTAAGCCGTATGCAGGAATCTTCTTGCTTTACTAACTTGCATCACTGATGTAATTGGGGGTGTGAACACAAATATGTTATTTCAAGTAAATAATAAGTGAGACAATTTTAAAGGTAAATGTTTACCTTTTGCATTTGTAATTGTTATACTTCCCAACATTTGACCTTTATAACTAACTAGTTGAAGAGCACGTCACACGGGCCACAGTGCCACTGTCAGCCGGTCGTGGGGGCAGTCATGCGCAGTAGGGACTTCCTGTGGCACAGTCTCTACTGCGCATGACTGCAGCACGCGCAGCAGTCTCTACTGCGCATGACTTTGTCGTTACACACATTTTAGCGAATTATTATATAGGATTAGTGCACTGAATGCAGCACTCCCCATTGAGGGCATATAGTTTTATTAGAGCAGTGAACAATCTGTTAATAATGTATTATATTATTAGTGTGCAAAGTCTGAGTATGGAAGATAGAGATAACAATCAACAGTGAAACTGATGCTTCGAGATTGCAACCTTTAAGGGGGCTCTCCCTGTTATAGTCCAGTCCGAAGTTTACTGTTGTCCTACTTGTGGCCTGATCTGGGGCTAGATTCTATTGCAGGTGATAAATGTTAACACCTGTTTTATCAAACATTTTCCTATTGAAGTCTATGGGGAAAACTGGAGATAAAAGCAGAATAAAATTAGTACTTGTAATAGAATCTAGCCCCCGGTGTTCAGTCCAGCTCTTGTGATTACCTGATCTTATTTATAGAACCTCCTCTTCCTTGCAGTGCTGCTTGTTCAAAGCTTATTACAGTTTTAGCTTCAGCTATTGAACTAGACATGTTTCAGTATTTCATTGTTTAACTCTGCTTGTGCTGCTTCCTTACTAGGTCTTTCCTGGTTATTGGCTCTGATGTGCTGCTGCATTCTTGAACTTGTTCCAGACATTTATATTTGTCCCTGTTTCTCATTTGATATTGTCTCTTGGGTATTGTGGAGCTCTGTACCCTTTAGTGCTTGCAGCACTGAGTCCTGTTCAGGTGGCTCTACAGCTGTGCTGCTCCTTCTGGTTTCCTCTACATTGCCACCAGTGTTCAGTGCCTACATTGCAGCCTATCTCCATCAATTCCAACATGTGTTGAGTCTCTGTATTGCAGCTACTCCTCTTAGTGTGAGTTCCGATACTGCAGTCAGTCTCAAGTATCTTTCCTTTCACTGTTTGGTGGTGCCTGTGAGTTGATTCTAGAATTCCGCTTGTGACTACAGACCCTGCCCAGTTGAGCATAGCCCGGCTCAACTGGTCTGTGATATCCAACCTTGCAGTTGGTAAGACTGTGCAGTGGTCTGTTCACATTTTCAGGCACCAAACACTGTAGACTAAATCACAAATATTGAAATCACTAGGCAATCTGAACCCTCAGAGTTTGCAGTCTATATTGTAGAGACACAGAATGTACAACAAAGATATCTACAGAATCACAGAACTTGCAATCCATAGTGACGTCTGCGTGCCTGCGCTGTCAGTCCCTTTTGGAGCCGAATGGCTCCTAGCAACGCCTCCTAGAGCCGTCTGGGACTGACAGTACAGGCACGCAGACGTCACTATGGAAAGATGTCTGCGATCCGTCCTGCCTGTCAGTCCCGAAGCAGTGGATAATACACATTAACCAGGTAATAATTCTGGCAACTAGCGCTACTGAGCAGCAGGGTGGTCCTGCTAACCTGAAATTTATGTATTTGAAAACTTTTTTGGATTAGTCTTTCTCTCCCTTGCAATCTGAATTTCATTATCTATTTTTGCTAAACAATTGCCTTTGTCATTCTTCGTTGCACTTCCTGTACAGTATTTCAAGAAAGAATTTTCTGTTCCTTCAGACTTAACCCCTTAATGACCCATGACATACATGTATGTCATGAGGTTTCGGTCCCTAAAGGACCAAGGACATACATGTATGCTGTGGAATTCCGGGCTCCCCATGCGGCTGTACGCTGTTTGGGGAGTCCGGAATCAGATTCTCAAAAAAAAAAAAAAAAAAGAAAGCCCCGTGGTCCTTAAGTGACTGCCGCGTGTGTGCGCAGCCGGTCCTTAAGGGGTTAAATAGTTTAAAAGCCTTTCTTTCCCTTGCCATTTCTTTCTTTACGTTTGCATTTAACCACATCGGTTGTGATCTACTTCTTTCGCTTTTGTTCTCCACTGGTATATACTGTTGAAATATTTATGTAACCTAAATTTAAATTGTGACTATTTTTTCCTTTAACCCCTTAAGGACCCTTGACGGTCCTGGCACATCATAGGTCGGCGAGCCATAAGGATCCATGACGTTCCAGAACTGTTGTGGAATTCAGGGCTCTCCACGCGGCTGCACGCCATTCGAGGAGCCCTGAATCGGATTTGCAAAAAAAAAAGTATATTAAAAAATAGTCCATGGTCCTTAAGTGCCGGCTGCATGCCGGTCCAAGGGGTTAAATAATGTATCCCAATCTGTGTTGCACTTATGCTGGTAATGATTTGAAGTTAGCCATTTAACCTTAAAAGTTCTGGTTGAACTCAGTTTTGCTTTGCCAGACTGATCTCAAATGTAACCATGTAGTATTCCCTTAATTAATGTGATCTTCTCTACAACTGTTGGTTAACAGAGATCGGGGGGGCTATGCAATAAGATGTGAAAATGCAGGAATGACTTCTCCATTGATGTCACTTCTCCAATCCGTATGTTTTCTGTGGAGCCAATGCTCTAAGATCTCTAAAGCTGAAGAAATCTTAATGCTTTGGCACCATAGAATAACATAAGATTTGGAGAGTTTCTCACACTGGAGAAGTTATCACCTGTTTATCACACCTTAGTGCATCTTCCCCCCAGGTGTGTGTATCTGATTATTATTTTCCTAGAGGTGGCTAAGTGGCAGGAGAAATCTAACAGAATAAAGAACCGAAATGTTTAAATCTTCCACAATTCCAATCATAGTCACATCTGCAGTCTGTCACTGCAAATTTGTTCCCCTGTTCACCATTACTGAAATTTGTTCTGTGGAACCACTTTTACGTCTTCAAGAAGCCTTGGGGTTCCATGGAACACAGTTTGGGAACCACTACCTCAACTGATTACCAGTGTTGAGAATTACTACAGAACTATGGACTCCAGAGGTGTGTTAAAGGTATTTTAACCCCTTCAGTGCTAGAGACGTCTCTGGCACATTGTTTTGCAATACATTGGAGACTTCTCTTGCACCCAAGGGGTTAAGCCAATCATATTTACTTTTTTGTGGAACAAAACTATTTTGGTGTGGGCAGCTACTTAAGCACTTAGTTCCTATTAGAAAGCCCTGAAGAAAAGGAATATTACTATGTGACATCACACCACTTCCTCTGCATCTTGTTTAACCCTTTGACTGCTGTAGGTTGGATACCACCCCTCTGGCACTCAAAGGGATAATATATGGTGTAAACCCTTTGAGTGCCAGAGAGATGTGTTATGTACCTCTCTGGCACTCAAAGGGTTAAACAGGGAGTAGAGGAAAAGAAAGGCCAAAAATGTCCATACACTGCCACACTGTCCTTCCCTTGGCACAAGTAGAGTTAAAGAGATAGTAATTTTAGATATTAATGCAAGCTCGATTCTTCAATATACTTTTGCATAACAAAATGTACCTTCCTAATTACTCACAACATTGTCGTCTTATTTTAATTAAGTGTGCCCCTTTCACCCCTTTTCCATATGTAACACTACCTCCCCATAGATATGAAATCCGGTAGCTTGTCTGGACAGATTGCAACGAGCGACAATCTTCGTTTTTAGCAGTATAAGGAAAACCCTGTCCTTCTTGTCCTTCTCTTGTCATGATCCATCCGGACCGGCTGGCTCCTCTGAGGAGGGGCATCATGACGTATGGAAAAAGGGGGGGCCTCTTAATTAAAATTAAAAACCAAAACTTTCTGAGCATTTAGAAAGGTATATTTCATTATTAAAAAAAAAGTATAATGAAGAATCAAGCTTTAAGGGAAGAAAAATTGTGTAGGTAGCCTAGTAAATTGGAAGTAGGTAGAAATAATGCTGGGTTAGAAAATCAATTCCAGTGAAAGGCTCACGCAGGAGAAAATGTGCAGTACACTATGGCCTTTATATACTAAAGCTCTACACAGTGAACGCCCTTAGTGCGACATGTATCTGTAACGTTTTTGTGATTAGATTTTTCACTAAAAATAGACAATGTTCTGGCATCCAAAGCACTGGATTTTACCCAAGAGATGTTGGAATCCAGATAGGAAACAATGCAAAACATCCAGAAACCAGAACATACTGAAAACAATCACTGTGGTATACTGTCACTTAACAACTGACTTATAGTAAGTCCGAAATCCATGATCACTATTTTAAAGGGAAATTATAATTATATATGTATAATATTATTTATTTTATACAGTATAACGTCTTCAAAAACTTGTTTGATTTTTAAGGATACATGTACAATTTTAAAGGAGAAATAAGAGATATTTTATGATGTTTAACTGAATGATGTACCTAGGTAAGTATCCTTCACATAGCAACCAGGTATATCTATATAGTATATGTCTGTGCATGTTGTAATCTTCTGCTAAATGTTTCATATTGCTTTCTGATAAAGACTAGTGACTCCAACCATTTAGGTGTATTAAATCACAGTTTGTTGTGACTGAGTGTGACTTAGAGGCTGACTTTAACCCTATGCGTGCCAGAGAGGTATCCAGTGCATTGCAACACCAGGCACACTTTGTATACCATTCCAATGAAGTATTAATATACAGATTGCACATTTTCGGCTCTGCTGTAGAGCCTCCATCCAGTCAAATGACAGGATTCTGCAGCTGTCAGTTACAGGGCTGACTTCCTTCAAACAGCAAAGGAGAGGTAACTTTAGAGAGGCAAATCTCTCAAACCAAAAGTTTTGAGAGATAAGCCTTACATCGTTTTTCATAGTTTTTTTATGCCAGCGATATGGAATACACTTAAAATTAAATATTACTATCCCTTTAATATATATCACCATATGCAGGAAACTGCTAATATAGTGTCAAAAAGAACAGACTTATATACACATGATGAGTTCTGTTAAAAGTATATTTTTATAGGTAAGTCAAATTAAAGCCACTTATGTTTTGGAAAAAGGTATCCTTTCCACATACTGTCACTGTTGTCAATTTTGAAGCACCAGCGCCACAATTTTCTATGTACACTGTGCTCCACCAACAAGCTGATCACCGGGGGAGGCTTGCACTACAGAAGAGAGGGCCTGCTCAAGTGAATGTTGGACACAGAGCATTGGCTTTCACCCATGTGGAGCAGCCCTTCACAGCCCTTCATTGCTGCAACTCCAGCTCTCTTCGCTAATCACCAGGAAGTAGCAGGATGCACTCATGAGGCACTGCTGGGCAATTCAGTTGCCTGGGGAGTTGCCAGGTTTCCAAAATATCTGGGGGCTTAAGTCAGTGTAGTATGTTATTGTAGTAATTAATTTGTGTATGTATCTATATATCTATCTATATATAAGCATAAAGAGAGAGGCAGCACCAGTGGGACTTTGTAAAGGTAATTTTATTGAAAAAAATGGCAAAAATATTGGTCAACATTTCGGTCCCTAAGGGGGACCTTTATCAAGACAGTCTTGATAAAGGTCCCCCTTAGGGACCGAAACGTTGGTGCTGCCTCTCTCTTTATGCTTATATCTATGTCTATACATGAGGATTGTGCACCTGGGCATATCAGCATGGGAGAGTGAGTGCTTCCACCCCCACCATTCTTTATATCTATCTATCCATCTATATATATATATATATATATATATATATATATATATATATATATATATATATAAAATGCAATTCCAATGGTTTGTCTACATTAGGCAGTATGTATAAGGAAAGCTAACATACAGAGGTTTATATTCCAGAGTGCAATCCCTACTTAGCTAAACCAGCCAACCCATTTCCCTTTTTACTCCCTTATTGCATTAACAGTTATATACAGTAAAATCAATGTTACCTGAGATTGCAAGGTTCAGCAGTTCCAGCCCAGCATAACAAAAGGGGATGAGGGGTAGGCAGGAAATGGGGGAGGGACAGGGAGAGACAGAAGGAAGGAAAGGAGTCTGGAATCCCCCACAACTCAGGAACAATACAGGATCAGAAAAAGTCAGAGAAGAAACCCAGAGCATATACCTTTATGCCCACCTTCTGGCTCCTCCCTACTTCTTTTCCTATTGGCTGACGGCTTTGATCTCACAACACCTGCTCCCTTCCATTTCTTAGCATGAGCAAAGTCACCACAGTTATTAGAATATTATCCAGCTAATTTACACTATTAATATTAGAAAGATTGGCACTATTACATGACCCAGTTACCTATAGGAATAGTATAATTTGCAAAAACTTTGGTTTTGATGGTTGCTTATATATTCTGCTTGCTTTTTTTCTTACTGTCATATCCCTCCCACTTGGCGAAATGTCAAAAAATAAAATGCCTACAGATTCATTGATGGTGAGGACAATGGGGCAAGCTCTGACATAAAAAAAAGGAAAAAGAAAATCACCAGACTCTTTTTTTTATCAAATGAAAGCAAATAGAAGTCATTAAAGGGAACTATATCCTAAGAATAAGTGGCTCTTAATTTATTCAGCAGTAGGATATACCTAGGTAGGAGTTCCCTAACCAGCAGTCAGTTATTTCGGTTTACTGTTTTTGTTTGCATTTGATCTCAGTTTTCTACTAGTTGTTTCAGTTTCAATCTGTTTCATTTTGATAACAAATAAAGACCCTTACGAGCCATTCAGGTATGCTAAAGTCTATTGTTGATTGAGTGGGGGGTGACCTAGAGGCTGACTACAATAGAGATCACAATATACAGGACACTGAATATATAATGCAAAAGAATAGAAACACCTGACTGCTGTATGAAGGACACCTACCTAGGTAAGTCAATGTGTTAAATTAAAGAGTGACTTATTCTTAGGCTACATTTCCCCTTTAATTCCTTAAGAACCCATGACATGCCCTGAATCCATTAGTGAAAAAAAATGCCCAGTGGTCATTAAGTGCTGGCCACATGGCTGGTCCTTAAGTGG
This sequence comes from Rhinophrynus dorsalis, assembly GCA_037306005.1. Classification (NCBI taxonomy): domain Eukaryota; kingdom Metazoa; phylum Chordata; class Amphibia; order Anura; family Rhinophrynidae; genus Rhinophrynus; species Rhinophrynus dorsalis. The sequence continues at coordinate 113,828,602 of CM074718.1, forward strand.
TTAAAGAGACCATCATCTAAAGATAATTTTGGTTGTTTTGAAACAGCTGTCAACATCACCCGCATGTGGCAGTAATCATTTATATGCAAAAAAATATTTTATGAACTATTCAAGTGTATATATTAAGATATTCTGTGCAGACGATGTCTGTCTTACCTACCCCATTCAATAACAGTGTATACTAATGTATTGCCCACATCCCTAAAGTCTATGAGGGATATGAGTCAGTGAGTGTGTGTGTGTGGGGATGTAATGTATGGTAAAACAGGACTTACTTGCACAGCATGCAAAATAAATAATAACAGAATCAGAGCCAGATTAACACTCCACAGGACCCTAGGCAAGGTACCAGTTTGGGGCCCCCCTCCTCCAAGATAGTAGCCCCCCATACCGTAAACTCTAATAGTGGAAAATATATTTAAAGTGCATGATGTGCTAATTTAGTATGATGCAAAGAAGAAAGAAAAGAATAAATCAGGTGGAAAAATATAAGACAATATACTTATCCATCCAATAATTATGAAAACAAAAGGAGAATATTATATAAAGTCACAGCTAGCCTTCAGACCCAAAACTCAATGCGTGTCACCACTCCAAAGGCTTCAACAATGGTCTCCTATATTTTTATATCCCTGTAGAATAACTGTGCCTAAACTGAAAATTGACCCATTGATTGACAGAGGTACTCAATGCATTGGTTTGCAATGCAACGTAAAGCAATGTGTTTTACCTCACTCACTGCCAGGGAGAACCCCTCTGTCTCACTCACTGCCGGGTGGAACCTCTGTCTCACTTACTGCCAGGGAGGACCCCTCTGTCTCACTCACTGCCAGGGAGAACCCCTCTGTCTCACTCACTGCCGGGTGGAACCTCTGTCTCACTTACTGCCAGGGAGGACCCCTCTGTCTCACTTACTGCCAGGGAGGACCCCTCTGTCTCACTCACTGCCAGGGAGAACCCCTCTGTCTCACTCACTGCCGGGTGGAACCTCTGTCTAACTTACTGCCAGGGAGGACCCCTCTGTCTCACTTACTGCCAGGGGGAACCCCTCTGTCTCATACTCTGCCAGGGGGAACCTCTCTGTCTCATGCTCTGCAAGGGGAACCCCACTGTCTCACTCACTGCCAAGTGAAACCCCTCTATCTCATGCTTTGCCAGGTGGAACTCCTTTATCTCACTCATCCAAGGGGAACACCTCTAGCTCACTCCCTGCCGGATGAACCCCAATAGCTCATGCCCTGCCAGGGGGAACCCCTTTAGCTCATGCCCTGCAAGGGGGAAACCTTCTAGTTCACGCCCTGCCAGGGGGAAACCCTCTCGCTGCCAGAGAGGATGCCACTCACTCAGACTGCATGAGGAATTCATCTGACTCCCTGCCAGAGAGAAACATTTTTCATGAGTACCGTGCATATTCAGTATTGTATCTTTTTGTCCTTTATAACCCAGAGTGCTGTAACAAGGTCTAGCAGGTTGGATACCTCTCAGTCACGTGAAGGGTCAAAATAACATGACAACAGCAGAAATAATGCCTTTGTTACCATTATTTACACGCTGCGATGCTGTGTCCACAGCCCCTGCCTGACAGCACTCTGGGTTAAAATTTGCGTAGACTGCTTCAAGGTGGCATCCGTTCACAACACCGGGCAGTACAACACCAGCGCACATAGCAAATACAAGTGCTCTGCTGGTATTTGCTCATTTGCGCAGCTACTTGAGGCCAGCGTACAGATAGAGGGAACAGGTTTCCACCGGGCCCCCTCATTTGACCGGGCCCTAGGCAGGCGCCTTGTGCGCCCTGCCTTTAATCCGGCTCTGAACAGAATCTATCAATCTAAATCAGGGCTGTCCAAGTTCAGTCCTCAAGGGCCACCAACAGGCCCGGATGTTAGGATTTCCCTGATTAAGCACAGGTGAGTTAATCGGTGGATCATTCATTGTGACTGACTCACCGGTGCTTAATCAGGGAAATCCTTACATCCTGGCCTGTTAGTGGTCCTTGAGGACTGAACTTGCACAGCCCTGATCTAAATAACTCAAAAACAAGTTTTCTCAATAAAAATGGTGAATGCAACATATTGGTAATCTTGAAAGCTCTTTCAGAATCACCAAATATGTTTTTAGGCAATAGTGTCACTGTAACTAAAGTACGTTTATCCTTTGAAGGTGTTAAAAATACTGACAAAAGAAAATAGATTAAAGCATGTTTTTGCTACAGTACACTACTTAACATTATGTCTCACAAGATTTGCAGATACACATGAAAATAATTTTCCATGAGTGAGGTTGATAGGGTAATTCTGGGGTGAACCAACTGCTCTGTGTGAAACATAACAAACTAATCAAATTCCCTTTTTTTTTTTTTTTTTTTTTTTAATGAGGCTTTTAACCCTTTGAATGCTAGGAGTATCTCCAATGCAGTGGAGACCTCTCTAGCATTCATGGAGTTAAAAGACCCATTTTAATCAAGGGGAATATTTTATTAGTCACCTGGTATGCAGTATGTTTGCACCTGAATTACTGTGGTTCTTCATAGTGTACACAGTACACCTTACTATCACTTTGGATGTATCTGATACAGCATACTGGAGCCTATTATTTCACACAAGTAGCAAAACTGCTGTAACATTTATTGCATCTTTAACTAATTTTAGTAGCTTGTGAAACATGACATACAACGAACATATTAAATGTCAAGTCGAGTATCATGTTAAATAGCATTACCAGTGTATTTGTATGGCTGATGGTGTCTCTTCTGCTTGCAAAAATGTGCAAAGGTAGTAAAAACCATTGAGTGCCAGTGAGAGGGGTATGCAACGCAATGATTTGGATACCTCTTTGTCACTCAAAGGGTTAAGCCCTTGAATTGTAGTACGTTTTTCCACTGCCTTGTGAAGGACTATGTTGAAGACCTCTCTAGAACCTAATGGGTTTAAAGGAGCAGTAAACATTCTTTATGAAATATATGTTATAGGACTTTTGCTGCAGAGTAAAACAAGGGTTACTTGCAGTGATGGAAGATCTTTTGTTCTAAAGTTATTGCGGCTCAATGTGTCTTTTCATTAAACTGCAATGTCCTATGCTGGTCTTCAGGTGGTTGCTACCACATAGTATGGAAAGTTATATTCAGTGACTCAGGCGGGGTAGACTCACTAAGTGGTAATAAAGTCGAGATAGCTTCTCCAGTTTTTCACTTCTCCAAATCCTATGTTATTCTATGGAGCCTATGCACTAAGATTTCTTCGGTTTTAGAGATCTTAGTGAATAGGCTCCATATAATAACATTCAAACTGGAGAAGTGGTAAATTAGAGAAGTCATCTCCACTTTATCACCTCTTTATCACAGTTTAGTGAATCTCCACCAAGCTCTTCCACAAAATATATTCTAAAAACATATCTGTCTTTTGGACACCAGGTGGCACTGTTACTAACGCTTTAAGTTTTGAATGAAAGATTCCCAGCAGTTGGAGTACCCTATTTTATGTAGCAGGAAAAGAACTATAACGTATTTTTTCAGAACAGAAAACTTTATTGCTCTTTTAAAGATTTCTTTATTCAGTTTTTAGCATGGCTTCATCTGTATATTGTATATTTACTATTTAATTTTAATGTCAATTTATACTGCTTTAACAAGTATTAACTGTGATCTGTTTATAATTGTGGTGTTAATGAAAAAATTTAACCTTCTGTTCAGTGGAGTAACTAGTCATTGGAGGGCCCCTGTGCACTTTTTTGGAGCCCCAACACAAAAATAAATTCACAGAGGTATAACTAGTGTCTGTTGGACCCTGGGGCAGATACATTCTCTCTAGATGCTGGGACCCAACACAACTGTACCCTCTTCAACTCCTGTGGTTAGGCCCATGCTTGTCCTACCAGGATCAGACGTACAAAAGCAGTATTTTGTGGGCTGAATTTAGTGACTGTGTTGTGCATCCTAAAGCTGTAGCGTTCTGTTTAATAAAACTGTGCTTTATAAACACAGAGCAAAATAAATAGCAATTATGACTCTGTTCGTCATATTTATTAATCATAAAAAGTAATTAATTAAATTTAAAAAAATTGCATTTCGTATAAAAAAAAATCTCATAGCTGAAACATTTGAATTGTTTCTCACAAAATATAATTTGAAAGAAAAAAAAAATAGCAATGCTAATAAAAATTCACATTTCTGCTAGTAGAAATTCTTATTGCTTCTAAGAAAAGCCAGTAATGCGAATAAAATTAACGCTGCATGACTTTTTAGATGCAATGCAAACTTTTTTAACGTATCAACGAAAACTCATCTGGAGCTAAGTGCGGTAATAAATTAAGAGCCTCACTTGTTCACATCTGCACATCTGTAGGGCCTTATGCATTAACCCTTTGAGTGCTTTGCAATGTGTTGCGTACCTCTCTGGCACTCAAAGGGTTAAAGGGAAGTGGTGCAATTCTGAGGTTATCCAACTGCTGGATTACCTTTACCTTTGATATAAATCAGACTTTTTAACTCCTTGAATGCTCTCTAGCATTCAATGGGCTAAATGTTCAATTTAACTATTTGAGTGCCAGAGACATAGACTACGCAATGCTTTGGCTACCTCTCTGGCACTCAAAGGGTTAAATCAACTGGCTAGAGCCCAATTTTATCCAGAGCTGCAGTAAATATACTCTCGTTGAAACATGGCACTTAAAGTGATAGTAATGTTTGTTTAATTTTTCAAGTAAAATCGAGTATTCTGTATTCTTTTTTATAACGATGTGTAGCAAGAAAACGTTATTAAATGCTGCCGTTTTTCGTTTACAGTCTAATAAAGTTTCCCCCATCCCGCCCCTTGCACTTAGTTCCGCAACCTCCCCTCAGATTTGGAAACCGGTCAGCGGACCGGACGTGCTGCATCGAGGGACAATCTTTCCGCTTTCAGTATAAGGGAAAGCCTGCCCATTGATAAAGGAGGGCAGGTTTTTCCTTATGCTGGAAGAAGATTGTCACTTGTCGCATTCTGTCCAGGCTGGCTTGCTGAGGTAAGTGGAAGGGGCGGGAGAGGGAAACTTTATTAGACTGTAAATGAAAAACGGCAGCGTTTAATAACGGTTTCTTGCTACACATCGTTATAAAAAAGAATACAGAATACTCGATTTTACTTGAAAAATTAAACATTACTATCCCTTTAAAGGCATAGTAATATTTCACAAAGACAGCAGCTCCAGTTAATCTTCGTAGTGCTTGAGCCATAGAGAGTGTTATTTCAATTGTAGTCAAGAGTAACTGAATGATAAAGTATCCTTCACCTACCCCTTTTACCTAGTGTAAGCCATCTCCCCTCAGAGGTGGAATCTGGTCTTAGGAGCAGACAGCTCACAGCGAGGGACAATCTTCTTACTGTAAGAACAATGAAAACCCTGCCCCTTGACAGGTTTTTCTAGTTTTTCCCTTATGCTAATTGAAGATCGCCCCTCTCTGTGATCCACCTGGACACACCTTTCTGCTCTGAGGTGAACAGTGTTACATCAGTAAAAGGGGATGGAGGTGGATACTTTATCATTCAATTACTCTTGAATTAAAACTCTGACAGTATTGAAATAACACTCTCCATTGCCCAAATACTATGAATATTAATTGGAGCTGCTTTTATTGTGAAACATTACAATCCTTTTAAGTGCTGTGACAGACAGTAAATAACTACCAGTGATGTTTCAAAATGGTTTTAGCTAGTGGTGCCAGGAAGGATAGAAACTTAACCATTTTGAAAGTAGAAATGCATCTATGTCTGTCCTTTTAATATAATCTGAGTTTTACTTTTACAGTAATTCTCTTCCTCTGAAGGTTTAAAGACATATTCCATAGATAAAGAGAAATTACCCCAGTTTGATGTGGACCTGTCACCTTGAAACAAAGTTTGCATATTTGAGAACTTCATTAAAAGCTGACCGTGCATTATTTTTGCCAAAAGCCTAGCAGATAAGAGATCAGGATAGGGATGCCCAAGTTTGGAATTCAATGCCTACCAGCAGGCCAGGATGTAAGGAATTCCCTGCTTGAACACAATTGAGTCAGTCAAAATGAATGAGTCATCTGTGCTTGGCCTTTTGGAAGACTGTGAGGACTGAACTTGGACAGCCCTGGTTTAGTAGATATTCATACTTATGTTTCTGTATGGTGTGCTCTTGGAGAGCAGTGCAATATTTTGTATGCTAATGAAGTCATCAGTGCAGCACAGCTTAATTAACAGTGCAAATGAACTGAAACTTTCATTTTCAGAAATAAAAGTTTCAATGTCTCCTGCACTATGTGACATTAAACGCAGGCAGCTTTGAATGGCTATTTCACTTATAAAAACATAAATTCAATGTGATAGACTAAATAATTTGATTGCTAATGATGATTTTGTTTGATGCAAAAGTCTTAACCTACAGCAAAACAGTTCAAAACTACTGGTGTACTGTTTCTTTCAGATCACTCCAGGAAGCAAATCCGCAATGGCTAACTTGTGTCCTGGAGATGTGATCATTGCTATTGATGGTTTCAGCACAGAGAACATGACCCATGGAGAGGCACAGGACAGGATCAAAGCAGCAACAGATCAGCTGTGTCTGAAGATTGACAGGTATGAGGCATAGGCCTCAATTCAATTATTTCCACTAAAACATGTGGTAGGGCAGAATTGGCTACTGGCCAACAAAACAAAATGTTTAAATCGGTATCCAATTGTCCTACTAACTGAAAGCACAACGGATGTTGGGTGACAAAAATGGACTTATGGTCAAAGTCCTTTTTTGTGTTAGGTTCCCAAAAGGCATGCTAAATGGCATGAATAATGTGAACATCAAAGGACTAGAGCTAACTATCAATGCCTGACACACGCTAAAGCACCATCTGTTAGCCCAAATGCACAGTCACCCACCCAAACGCTAACCCTATGTTACCCCTAACAGTAAAGTGCAACAATACTACCCCTAAAACTATCCTAACACCCATATCTGTGTAACACTTACCTGTCATCCACTGCCCGTCTTCTTCATTAATCTTCTCTTCTTGTTTCTGTATTCATCCCTCTTCTTTCTTTTCTTCAATATGTAGTTGAAATAGAAACATATCAATTCAAGATGTTTTTTTAAAACAAAAATGCCCCAAAAAATATTCCCGACTTAACCCTTTGATTGCCGGATGGTTGCCCCTCTGGCACTCAAAGGGGTAAATGCAGTCTGGCATATCAGTTATGAATGTTATGTAGCCATTCCTGTTATTAAAATAGTAAGGCATTTGTTGACTCAAGCAAATTCAAGGCATCTAAAGGGTTAATAATTATCCACTGCCTCTGCTGGCGGCAGCAGAAATGCGTAGTAACACAGGCCCCCCTCCATACCTTTTGGGCCATTGCCCGAGTCCGATTGAAGGGCAATGGCCTGAAAGGTATGAAGGTATGTTATTGTACGTTTCTGCCGTCTCCAGCGGCAGTGGACAATTATTAACCCTTGAGATTCCTTGAATTTGTTTGAGTCAACGAATGCCTTACTACTTACAGGAATGGCTACATATCATTCATAACTGATATGCCAGACTGCATTTACCCCTTTGAGTGCTGGAGGGTTGCCCCTCCGGCAATCAAAGTGTTAAATCGTGCATATCTTTGGGGCATTTTTGTTTTAAAAAACATCTTACATTGACATTTGTTTCTATTTCAACTACAGGTAAGAAAGAAGAGAGAAGAAAGAAGACAGATGATTACAGAAACAAGAAGACAGAAGACTAAAGAAGAAGATGGACAGTACTGACCAGGGTGCTGAAGACCCAGCTGGGCATCAGGATTACTGGTAAGTGTTTCTTGTCAGGGCTGTTTTTTAACTTGGTCAGATTAACCCTGTGAGTGCCAGTGGGGTAAGCATACATGTATTTTGATATTTTTTTTTCAAGGGATAATAATCCACGTCCACTGAATGTATCAAAGAAACATACAATATCTGTAGATGAATGGATAGATAGAGAGTCATGGTTCTCCATTCTCCCTCTGAGTCTTATTATTTAGCCCTGTTTACAGGTGGCTGACTAAAAATACTTTTTTTTTCATCAATTGTCATCTATAGAGCAGAAACAAGGATATGGTCTCCTCAGGTCTGTGAAGATGGGAAATCACATCCTTTTAAAATAAACCTAGAAACTGAACCACAGGTAAGAAATGCAGTATGTCTGATTTACGCTTTATATTTAACAAAATGTGGGCATTCACAAAGGTCTTTATTGGTGTCAGAATGCATAAAACATTACAGTACTCTTGTTGGCAAATGATTAGCATCAAAATGTTACTGAATTGCGCATATTTTTTCAGAATTAGTAAATGTTTACACTTTTTTAGTGAATGCGTTTCAGTAAGTGGGAGTGGCTTAAATATCTGCCTTTTTGGTAGAGGATTAGCAATTGTGCTTAATTCAGTAAAGCAATTAACACACATATTCATACGTCTTTGCAGTTAATTTATGAGTGTGTGCTAACTTTGCTGTTAATTTATGAGCATGTACTATTCAGCATTAAGGCGTTAGTATGTTTCTTGCATCAAAACGTGAGCAATGGCAAATAGCACATAAATTTATGACTTTCAAAAAATAGCAAATCTCCACTTTGCTGCACAAACAAAATGATGAGAATGGCTTGTGTCTTGTTTCATGGTCAGTCCTTGGCATTTTGCAGTAGCAACAATCAGCAAGAGCTGGGCTGTCTGTAACTGATTTACTAAGAAAACTGGAATAATTCTGGGGAAAAACAACTGCACCATGGATATCTCTCATTTTCATTGTATATAGATATTTTTATTATTTTTCCCAGCTAAAAAGGAGAACTGTGTCTCTCAAAAGAGAAACATTCATTAAAAATTAAAAATATGCATGGGAGAGATATAGGAACTGTATTGAAGCCATTAACTCTTAGAGTGCTGTACAGAAGTACAGAGCAATGCTTTTCATAAACAGCTGATACATTAACCCTTTGAGTGCCAGAATAGTATGCAACATATTGCCTTGCAATGCATTGTGTACCCCTCTGGCACTCTAAGGGTGAAAGGTCTTACCCATCAGGCTAAAGAGATGCAATCTGGAACAAACCAGCTTCGCCACAGGGAAGAAATTTAAATTCTCATTGATTTAAATGGTGTTTTTAACCCCTTGAATGCTAGAGGTCTCCAATGCATTGTAAAGCAATGTGTTAGAGACCACCCTAGCATTCAAGGGGTTAAAAACCCCATTTAAATCAATAGGAATTTGTCGAATTCTCATTTCATCCCCTTAGTGCAGTTGGTTTGTTCCAGAATTACTCCTCTTTAGCTTGATGAATAAGGCTCATAGAGGCATATGTTTCAATATGTCACTAAATTAACCCTTTGAGTGCCAGTGGAGTAGTCAACACATTTTTTGCATTGTGCTGTATACCCGTGTGGTACTCAAAGTTTTCAAAATAGGTTACTAATGCAACTGTGACTGATTTTCACTTTGTTATTAAACTAAATGGTGACAGAATATTAACCCTTGAGTGCCCGAGTGGTGCGCAACGCATTGCAAAGCAATACGCTGTGTACCACTCTGGCACTCAAAGGGTTAAAATGAGCAACTTATATAAACTCCCAGTAAATCTATTACTCACTCTTAGAATAAATGTATCAAAAATACTGCCAAGGCACACACACACATACATTTTCCAAGACAGCCAAGGCCACATATTCATATTAAACCTTTGAGTGCCAGAGGGGTATTGACCTCATTGCTTTGTAATGTGTTTCATACTCTTCAGGCACTCAAAGGGTTAAACTACTGAATAAAGATTGTTTAATACAGTCCTTATACATTTCACAGTCTCAAATGGGTTTTATGTGCAAATTGTTACTAGTTATTATAATATAAAGTGCTAGGCTGCAAAGAGCCCTGTGTGTGTAACAGCACATACGCAGTAGAGACTGGCCAAACGGTCTGATCCAGAGCGGGGAGCTCCGGATGGCTCACCGCCTGTCTGTGCTTTCGGCTCTGGGGCAACAGCCGAGGCCGCTGGGTGGCACTTTAGCCTGTGTATACGGGCTTTCATACTAGTTATAATATAAAGTGCTAGACAGCGAAGTTCCCTGTCTGCGTAACAGGTAATGCGCAGTTGAGACTGCCGGAATGATGCAGTCATTCGCAGTAGAGACTGGCTGAACACGCTTATCTGGAATGGCTCACCGCCTGTCTCTGCTCCTGGCTCCGGGGCAGCAGCCGGGGCTGCTGGGTGACACTTTAGCCCATGTATACGGGCTTTCATACTAATCATAATATAAATTGCTAGGCTGCAAAGCTCCCTGTCTGCATAACAGCACATGCACAGTAGAGACTGCCGGAACGATGCAGTCATGCTCAGTAGAGACTGACTGAACATGCTGATCTCCGGACGGCTCACCGTCTGTCTCTACTCCTGGCTCCGGGGCAGCAGCCGGGCCGCTGGGTGGCACTTTAGCCCGTGTATACGGGCTTTCATACTAATTATAATATAAAGTGCTAGGCTGCGAAGCTCCCTGTCTGCGTAACAGGTCATGCGCAGTAGAGACTGCCGGAACGATGCAGTCATGCGCAGTAGAGACTGACTGAACATGCTGATCTCCGGACGGCTCACCGTCTGTCTCTGCTCCTGGCTCCGGGGCAGCAGCCGGGCCGCTGGGTGGCACTTTAGCCCGTGTATACGGGCTTTCATACTAATTATAATATAAAGTGCTAGGCTACGAAGCTCCCTGTCTGCGTAACAGGTCATGCGCAGTAGAGACTGCCGGAACTATGCAGTCATTCGCAGTAGAGACTGGCCGAACATGCTGATCTGGAATGGCCCACTGCCTGTCTCTGCTACTGGCTCCGGGGCAGCAGCCGGAGCCGCTGGGTGGCACTTTAGCCCCGTGTATATGGGCTTTCAGACTAGTTATAATATAAAGTGCTAGGCAGCGAAGCTCCCTGTGTGCGTAACAGCACATGCACAGTAGAGACTGCCGGAACGATGCAGTCATGCTCAGTAGAGACTGACTGAACACGCTGATCCCCGGATGGCTCACTGTCTGTCTCTACTCCTGGCTCCAGGGCAGCAGCCGGGCCGCTGGGTGGCACTTTAGCCCGTGTACACAGGCTTTCATACTGGTTATTACTGTTCTTCATGAGAATGATGCATAAAGTCGTATCTGCATCTTTATTAAATAACTTTTTATTCCAATAAAGCTTTTAAACTCATAGTTACACATTGAAACATACACCCCAAAGAGCTTATTTGTGCATGTAGAACTGACTGACTGCTACTCCAATGTCTGTGATTTTTTTAATGAACTATAATCGGTTTGGTTTGCTTGTGTGTTTAATCCGCATGAATTGTAGCCTGGTGTGTTTTTTTCTGAATGTATGCAGGAGTTCAAACCCATTGGTACAGCTCATAACAGACGAGCACAGCCATTTGTGGCAGGAGCAAACATTGGGGACAAAAAACAGGTAGTGAGTTCCTCTTATAACACTCCAATTGGGCTGTACTCTTCTGGCAACATTAAAGATGCTTTCCATGGACAGATGCGGGGTCTTATTCCTAATGCAGACCAAATGTAAGTATTGCATTTTCTATGCATGGCAGTTTGCTGTGTCGGTGTAATTTTTTGCTTCTATATTTCCTTCTATCTCCACTAGTCCAACTCTTAACCCTCAGATGATAACAAAGGGGATTATGCACTAAGGCTTGATAAAGTGATAAAGTGGAGATTACTTCTCTAGCGATATCACTTCTCCAGTTCCTATGATATTCTATAGAGCCTACAGTATGCACTAAGATCTCCAAAGTTGGATCATTCTTAGTGCATAGGCTCCATATAATAACATAGGAATTGGAGAAGTATTATCACTGGAGACGTCATCACCTTTATCACCTCTTTATCACACCTTAACCCCTTAGTGACGGCCGTGTGCAGACGCGGCCGTCACTTAACGCCCGTCTAACATTTTTTTTTTAAAAAGAATCCGGAGTCCCCGAACGGCGTGCAGCCGCGCGGGGATCCGGAGTTCCGGGACGTACATGTACGTCCTCTGTCACTAGGTGACAGCCACAGAGGACGTACATGTACGTCCATTGTCGCTAAGGGGTTAATGAATCTCCTCCATGGTCTCCAGCACATTACCAAACAATGCATTGAAGACCATTGGAACATAAATGGAGTTAAAGAATACTGCAGTTTTCACATTTATGTAACAGGTTGGGTTATCTCTGAATAGGCAATTATTACTGCTTGTGAATGCAGACCTGTAAGTTGTCAGTGTATTTGAGAGCTTTCCATTAACATAACTATAGCCTTTTATGTGAATTTTCTCCCATTTAAACAACTGCTATGAAACAGATAATGGTAATAAAACTAAAGCTTATATCTACAGCTTAAAGGGTTACATTTTATTATGCTTTTGGGTTCTACATCTATATCTGTTTAACCATTTGAGTGCCAGAGGGGTACAGAATGCATTGCTTTGCAATGTATTCTATACCCCTCTGGCACTCAAAGAGTTAAGTTACAACAAACTCGTATAAGGTCACCTTGTTCCTTATGCATAAAAGTAATTATGAGACAAAGCAAAGTAGACAAATAAAGGTTTCCAGAATTCCTGTAGATTTAATTAACCCTTTGAGTGCCAGAGGGGTACATAACACATTGCAGATTCAGTAAAGCCTCATTTTCACGTTAGAGAGATCTTAGTGCCAGGGTTCCATAGACTACAATAACAGGGACTGGATGTCACCAACGTGAAAATGAGGCTCTATAGTATAACACAGGAACTGGTTCTCTCCAACTGGAAAAGGAGGCTCCATAGAATAACATGGGAACAGGATAATTTTCTTTCACTAAAGTGGCTTCTCTCATCTTAATTCATCCCCTCCCCCCTTAATGGAATGGGGCATACCTGGGAACTCTCAGGGTTTGACCCTGAGACTCAAGGTTTTGAGTGAAATATCAGGGTCAAATTCTCAAGGTGAAAGCCCAGCGTTATATCATCTCCACCAAATAAGTGCTTATTCAGTCCCTAAATTGCTACCATTTGTACCAGAAGGTCAAAGGGATAGATCTTGCTTCTCTTCTGTATGTTCAGGCAGTGAAAACTCTAACTTACAGCATGTTAAAAGTTCCTTGAGAACCAGTAAGAACTCTTCCTGGTTGGAGGAAGCAGTCATATATTGCCTGGGGAACTTTACAGGTTAATATTTCAAAGATCTCAGGTTTAGCTCATTTTGAAAGTTCTTAGCTATAGATAGGGGTCTGCAATAATTGTTTTTGTACTTTGTTGCAGACCATTCTGGCATGAGTAGTTAACCCTTTGAGTGTCAGAGAGGTATACAATGCATCCCAACCCAATGCATTGGATAGGATACCTCTGTAGCACTCAATGGGTTAAAAGCAGTCAAACCAAACAGAGCCCTGTTATCGAATCCAGTCTCCATTGTGTATCAATAAAAGTGCAGAAGTTTTTTTTAACAATCATTTTTATTGTATTTATTTATTTATTTTTGAACAAAACAACTGTGGAAGGTGGGGGAATGGTAGACATGTTATTAATAATAACAATAATAATATTAATAAAATATTAGCAGTATATGTAAAATAAAATGGAGATGTACTACTTGGTCTAATTCAGTAGCATTTACAGTGCATCCATTTTTACCTTATAAGAACACAATGGTAAGTCTTCCTTAACCCTTTGAGCGCCAGAGGGGTGTGCAACGCATTGCGCCTCAATGTATTACATTCCTCTTTAGCTCTCAAAGGGTTTTAAGAATATTATAGCACTCATCTCTGACAAAAAAAATGTAAAAACGTTTCCCATAGAGTATTTTGTGTGATCCTCAATACTTCCCAGGAGAGACCAAAGCAGCCATTTATTGTTTTCTTAACAAATGCAATGCAAGCAAATATTTCTGAGGTAAAAACAATATATGTGAATGCAATTACAAGCATTGTTTAACCACACAACAAGGGTGTCCAGTGCAACGCTTTTTAAGGACACCTATCTGCCACATGGAGGGTTAAAAAGACCAACAACAAAGACATGCGTAGTTTTATCTTTTGATTGGCTTTAACCCTTTGAGTGCTAGAGGGGTATGCAACTCATTGCTTTGCAATGCGTTGCGTGCCCCTCTGGCACTGAAAGGGTTAACCCTTTGAGCACCAGTGGGGTGAGCAATGCATTGTGGCAGGCTTATACACTGCCATGTCAAGTCATTTTAGTATTTCTCACAAGAAAAAGCACCTGCCTTATTCGTCAAGCTTAACCCTTTGAGTGCCAGAGAGGTATCCAACGCAAGGGTTAAAGGAGATGCAGTTCTGGAGAAAACCAACTGCCCTACGGATTTGAAATTAATTCTTTCTAAATTCCCATTGATTTAAATGGAGCTGTTAACCCCTTGAATGCCAGAGATCAATTGATATTTTAATTTCTCCCCTATAGTGCAGATATTTTGCTCCAAATGTGCACTTTACCTTGACGAAAAGGCCCCAGGTTTCTGTTTGTGAGAACTTATATAAACAGTATTGAATCTGTTCTCCCACCAGCCTCTAGGAGTCCTGAATTATAGATGACGAGTATTAAATATACAATAATTTTACTCTTGTTATTTGTATTGGATTGTACTAAAGAGAAATATGTAGGAGCAGGAGTCCTTCATAGCTATAAAAATGCCCCTTCTCTCTGCCATTTTCCTACAGTTCCACCCTCTCTCTTTCTGTCATTGTCTCACTAATGTCCCCTCTGAGGTGAGATACTGTGAGCAGCCCAGCACTGAAAGAGTCAAATGAGTAATTCAAACTGGGCAGGGATACATTTTGTTTTTCCAGTGCAGCTGTGAATAAACAGGCATTTTAATGCTTTCAATGCTGAGCCACTCGCTGTTGCTCACTTTAGAGGGAACACTGGTTCTCTCCCGCTCTCTCTTTGTGCGATTCCTGCACTTCCCTTGTCCCATTCTCCCCCTCCCACTGTCCATATGCAGTTGTTCCAGATCAATTCAGTCTGATCCAATTTTCTCTGAATCAATTCCCGCTATGAATCACTGATGTTCCACTCATCTCTACTGTAGACAACTTGCCTTTTATCGGATTTTTAACTAAAACAGTGATCAGCTTTAGGCTACAAAAAGTTCCAAAGCAAAACAAAATCCCTAAAGTGATAGATATATCCCGGTGTTGAATGAAGGGTAAATTTAGGTAATTCTTTCTGCTAAACAAAATACCATAGTTCTCCTTTAATCTGCTTTTGTAAAGTCTACCTTTTTGTATCCATTAACCCATTAACATCACTTGATGTGCCAGGACTGTCAATACGGTCCCGGTACTTAAGGACTGGCGATGGCCCTGCCACGTCATGGAATTCTGGGATTGCAGCTCGACTGTCCGCCGCTCTGCCATCCCAGAGCCAGTTGGGCAAAAAAAGAATGCTCCGTGCTTCTTAACGGCTGCAGACGTGCTTGATCAGGGGGTCATTAAGGGGTTAAAAATAATTTTAAAAAAATATATATATATATACATATATATACACATTTGTATATAAAAAAAATTCTATTAACAGCAGCACAAAAGTAGTGTGCAGCAAGTATTTTGTTTCCCCCTAAGTCTTGCACTAAAGCTTTCCATACACAGTGGTAGCAGTAACGCCACCTAGTAACAACAACAGACAAAAAAAATCTGTCGGCATATATAGCCCTGGGACAGGGCTAACTGTTGGGAACTACATCTCCCATCATCCCCAACCAGCAGTTGTCTGGTTGAGGGTAATGGGAGCTGTAGTCCCCAATACCAGGAGGTCCAACTATTAATAATCTCTGGCCTACAATATAGATTTTTTTTCATAATGAAACTATTGCTTTTTTATTAATAAATGTAAGAAGGAGTTAGAGATAAGAGTGTTCTTCAAAACTGTTTTCTATCCAACAGGATCCTGGCTACTTTGAGCACAAGCATAATATCCGGCCTAAGCCTTTCGTACTCCCAGGCCGAAGCAGGTTATACATGTTTATATCATGTGTGTCGTGTGTTGTGTGCATGTGAAGTACAAATAGCTGTGCTCTGTGTGTGTCCAATGTAGATATCATCCCCCTAGAAAATGGACACAGCGAAAATTGTAAGGGGGTGAATGTCCCCTTTATACACTATTTACTTATCTTCTATTATTCTTTTTATTCAGTTTTAAATCCCCTTTATCAGTCAGATTATATACTTTATTACTGGATGTATATCTCAGCCACCCTTAGGCACAATACCATAGGCACCCTTAGTCCCATCCATGGCCACCCCCATGCATCATGTAACCACGCCCCCAGTTCCATCCACTATTACAGGGCAAATAAACCAGGAACAAGAGTATGAGGTGGGAACATTGTGATATGCCCTGACCATGCCATAACAATTGAGGCACCCCATAAAATGTACCTCTCTATATAGTTTGCTGCTTTGTCTAATGGGAAATCTACCTCTGACCTTGCCTGAGCCAGTTTTGTGTATTAGTATATGGATTTTGGCCTAAAGCTAATTCCAGTTGAACTGGAGATTTGTAAATAGGTGCTTTTTGTGCATATTATATCAGTTTATTTTGAGTTAACCATTTATTTTTCTACATCAAAATAAGCACATCTGGGGAGGTGGGAGGCTGATATACCAAGGAGAATTGGGGGTTACGCACTAATGTGTGATAAAGTGGAGATGACTTCTCCAGTGATATCACTTCTCCAGTTCCTATGTTATTCTATAGAGCCTATGCACTAAGATTTTCCCAGCTTGTGAGATCTTAGTGAATTGGCTCTACAGAATAACATAGGGATTAGAGAAGTGATATCACTGGAGAAGTCATCTCTGCCTTAGCACCTTTTTATCACACCTTAGTGCATCTCCCCTCTGGAATAATGCTCATCAAACCAGCTGCACCACTAAGAACAAATACAAATTTCCATTGATTTAAATGGAGAGTTTTAACCCCATGAATGCTATTGTAAACTTCTCTAGAATTCAAAGGTTTATAAACTCAATTTAAATCAACTGGGAGTTCTATTTGTCCCCAGTGTGCATGTAAGGGGTTAAAAGTTCAATTGAACGTTTTATTTTCTCCTATGGTGAAGCTGGTCTGCCCCAGAATCTCACTGCTCCACTTCATAAGACCACTAACGGTCTGTATTCAAGAAAAGTGGAGCAATTCTGGAGAAAACCAACTGCACCTTGGGGGACAACTGAAAGTTTATTTTAACTTGTTTACTGCTCGGGTGGTCTGTAACACATTGCAAAGAGATTAAAAGTTCCATCTAAATTAATGGAAATTATTGTTTTTCTCCCATGATGCAGCTTGTTGGGTCCAGAATCAGTCATTTTTACATATCTCCCAACGTTTCAAATGGCCAAAGAGGGACACTTCTGTTTTAGGGGGTGTGACTGGGGGTGTGGCTGGTGGGCGGGGCCATTACCAAGAATTTATAGGTGATTTCATGTCCTATTGATACATCTTTGTGTAACTTAATAAATGATCTAGAGCAACACCAAAGCATTTTATTTACACAGACTAATTTATAAACACATATAGTGAAGTTTATACAAACATTAATGTGAGTGTTATTACTGTGGAGCACTGTGATACACTTATATACACACCACACAGTCTGATCACCTAAAAAGAGGGACACCAGGGTGTGAAAGAGGGACAGAGGGATTTCGGTGTCAAAGAGGGTCTGTCCCTCCTAAAGAAGGATACTTAGTAGGTATGTCTTTAGTTTCCTCACTACTGCCCCAAATTCACTAAATGTATACTTTTACATAATTTACACTGCCAGCATGTTTACTGTGCTTAACAATTTCCAACAACATTATAATGTGGGCAAGATTTACTAAGGGGTCATTTGTTTCCTCTCCAGTGATAAAGGAAGTGAACTAGGACATTTTCTCTCACTTCCTCACTTGCAAGATTTACCAAGATTGGGCCTAGCTGCTTTCAGTCTGCTCTCAGTCATGTCCCTGAAGAAAACAATGTTAGCCAATGGCATACTTAATTAACAACATTTAAAAACGTTATTCCTGGGAAGTCACACAATATATTGTTACTAGTGGTCCATAGTAGTGCGACACCAGGATAAAATCATGTACAACAGTGAGTACGAGATTTCTCTGCTGATATTTTGAGAGCCAAGAAAATAGCCCCACAGCTTAAAAATACCCTACAGTAACATTAATACATTAATTAGACTAGTTTAAATAAAATACAAAAAACACTTATGCATCTCACCTAAAGGCATAGAGAGTAACTCATACAGGAGTTTTTGGGTTTGGCTGTCCTATTTTAAAAGCTTTGATGGAGAACTGAGAAACTTCCTCTGAGGCACAAGATATAAAAAATAAAAAATATTGAAAAAATGTGAAAGCAAAATACAATTTTATTTATTTATTTAACCCTTTGAGTGTCAGAGAGGTATCCGATGCAAGAGTTAAACAAAAATAATATCTAGAGTATTCACTCATAAACAACAAAGTGCTTACACTGCCCTATGGACCATCATTTTGCAAATGGAGCCAATTGAGACCCCCCCCTGTACTGTTTGTCTGCTTGCTGTATCATTTTTGGGATGTGCTTGTGTTGTAGATGCATGTGGAGTGCCGAGCATAACCTACTAACTGAGAGAATTATTAACCCATTGAACACCAGAGGGGTCTGCAACACGTTGCATAGAAATGCTCTGCATACCCCAGTGGCAGTTATTTACAGTCCTTTACAGTTATTGCCACTCTGGTATTTCTGAACAATTAATGCTGATTCTAACCGTGAGTGATTTTGTATTATAAATAACTTTGAGTACTCAATATACATATACGTTGCAGCGCTTATGTGCAATATGTTTTAGAAACCAATCACGTAACAAAATATTGAGTTACGTCTATATCAATGGCTCTTCCTAAATAAATCAGTACAGATAAAACAAAATCCAAATAAATTATGTGGTTTAATGTAAAACACTTAAATATCACATCAAGCGATATATAAACCAACCTGCAAACGTGCTTCTACACTAAATTTGAAGGAAAATCTGGAAACCTCATCTCAACCATAAATAGATGGTGAGGTTCCCTATTCCACTCTATAGTTTTAAAAAACGGGTAGATATACGTATACGTTCTATACAAATTATTAGATCATTAATATTTAAAAAAGTGTCCACCCTGCATAAGACAGACCTGTATGTGCGCTCATCCGATAGTGAGACAACGGCACACTGAGCTGTTGGGTATGTTCCACCCCCCAAAGGGTTGGATTAAAAGTGGTAGCTCTCAATGCCGACTACCCAACCTACGAAGTAACCTATACAGGTTCGGTGGTTGAAGGTGTACAGCAACCAGAACAAATCGCCCCTCCATGCCAACCCTATAAGTAAGGAACTAAAACCCCGAAACAACAGCCCGCCTATGTATCTGTGTCCACCTCCTGACCCACCTCACGGACAGTTCAGTACAAGGTGCCAACATGTACACAAAACTAACAACATTGCCTTTACCCACGTCTTGTGCAGGGTGGACACTTTTTTATGTATTAAAGGGGAACTACCACCCCGCAATAACTTAAGCTTGATTGATTGCTCATCTGGCGACTAGCTGCTTAGTAGCGCTAGTCGCCAGAAATATTACCCGGTTCTGCAGATATCGGTTGGCTCAAAAGGGACTGAAAGCGCAGGCGCACGGACGTCACTGTGAAGAGACGTCCGTGCTTCCTGCTCCTGTCACCATCGGTAAAATGCCGATATCTGCAGAACCGGGTAATATTTCTGGCGACTAGCGCTACTAAGCAGCTAGTCGCCAGATGAGCAATCAATCAAGCTTAAGTTATTGCGGGGTGGTAGTTCCCCTTTAATGATCTAATAATTTGTATAGAACGGATACGTATATCTACCCATTTTTTTAAAATATAGAGTGGAATAGGGAACCTCACCATCTATTTATGGTTGAGATGAGGTTTCCAGATTTTCCTACAAATTTAGTGTAGAAGCACGTTTGCAGGTTGATTTATATGTCGCTTGATGTGATATTTAAGTGTTTCACATTAAACCATAATAATTTGTTGGGATTTTGTTTTACCTGTACTGATTTATTTAGGAAGAGCAATTGATATAGACGTAATTCAGTATTTTGATATGTGATTTGTTTCTAAAACATATTGCACATAAGCGCTGGAACGTATATGTATATTGTGTAATTTCGGCAAGATTCAGTCGCAGGATAGCTACTGGGCAGTAAGGAACATGGCTATACACATTTTAGCGCCATCAATATAAGGATTGAACTTTGACTACTGTTTGCATATTTATCATCAATGACATTAAATAATACCTGTTACTTAAAGGGATAGTAACATGTAATATGTAAAAATATACAGTACTGTACAGACGTCTTAGGCAGGTGTGAAAAAATGCTGTAAAGTAAGAATGCTTTAAAAAATAGACATGTTAATAGTTTATTTTTCTCAATGAACAAAATGATAGTGAGTGAATAGAAGAAAAATGTAAATCAAATCAATATTTGGTGTGTCTACCCTTTGCCTTCAAAACAGCATCAATTCCTCTAGGTACACTTGCACACAGTTTGTTAAGGATCTCAGCAGGTAGGTTGTTCCAGACATCTTGGAGAACTAACCACAGTTATTCTGTGGATTTAGGCAGCTTCATTTGCTTCTCTCTCTTTGTTTAATACTACACAGACTCAATGATGTTGAGATCAGGGCTCTGTGGGGGCCATACCATCACTTCTAGGACTCCTTGTTCTTCTTTTCGCTGAAGATAGTTCTTAATGACTTTGGCTGTATGTTTGGGTTATTGTCATACTGCAGAATGAATTTGAGGCTAATCAGATGCAGCTCTGATGGTACTGCATGATGAATACTTATCTGCCTGTACCTCTCATCATTGAGGAGATCTCCAACACCATTTGCAGAAATGCAAACCAAATCTTGCAAGAAATCTCCACCATGCTTCACTGTTGCCTGCAGACACTCATTCTTGTTCCTCTCTCCAGCCATTCGGCGAACAAACTTTTCTGCTACAGCCAAATATTTCAAATTATGATTCATCAGTCAACAGCATCTGCTGCAATTTTTCTGCACCCCAGTGTTTTCGTGCCTAGTTGAGTTGCTTGGCCTTGTTTCCAAGTCGGAGGTATAGCTTTTTGGCTGCAAGTCTTCCATGAAGACCACTTCTGACCAGACTTTTCCAGACAGTAGATGGGTGTACCAGTATCCCACTGTTTTATGCCAATTCTGAGCTGATGGCACTTCTGGACATCTTCCAAAGGATGTAAGCATGATGTGTCTTTCATCTTTCATGATGTGTCTTTCATCCTTGGCTGACCACTGCATCTACGGTCCTCAACATTGCCTGTTTCGCTGTGCTTCTTCAAAAGAGCTTAGCCATCACATCTGGAAACCTCTGTCTGCATTGACATTTCTGCCTGGGAAAGACCTTGCTGATGCAGTATAACTACCTCGTGTCTTGTTGCTGTGCTCTGTCTTGCCATGGTGTCTTCAGCAACCTCACCTTGTTAGCTGAGTTTGGCTGTTCTTCACCCAATTTTATTCCTCCTGCACAGCTGTTTCTGTTTCAGTTAATGATTGTGTTTCAACCTACATATTAAAATGATGATAACTAGCATCTGTTTAGTATAATTGTTAATCATACACCTGAGTATATTCCTACAAAATTCCTGACTTTGTGAAAGTGTACCTAAAGGATCTGATGCTGTTTTGAAAGTAAAAATACATTATTAATATGTCTATTTTTGAAAACATTCTTAATTTAAACCATTTTTTACACCTGCCTAAGACTTTTGCACAGTACTGTATATGTATTGTTGGATTTATCTACCTGCGTAAAACAAGGGCATTCCCACTACTGAGAGGTGTTTTATTCAAAAGTTATTGCAGCTCAAACTTGAATTGTTTTAGGTGCAGTATAACATTGGCCTGAAATTGTACAGTGATGCGGTTTCTACATCATCCAGTGATGGCCAATTGACCATAAATCTCCATAGTATGATATAGCAACAGCGCCAATGTAAAATTTCAAGCCACTGAGATACTGCACCTAAAAAATGTAAGTTTGAGCTGCAATAACTTTTGAATAAAACACCTCTCAGCAGTGGGAGTGCCCTTGTTGTACTCTGTAGGATGTGCTCTACAATATGTATTTTACTATGTATTAAGTGTTACTATCCCTTTAAAAAAACATTTTGCCTATTAACTAACAATAAAAAGTTAATTGTACATTAAAGCTGAAATACTAAGAACTGGGGTAATTGTGGGGCAAACCGACTGTACCAAGGGATAAATACATTTTCAGGTGAGGACAATTTGATTTTTAACCCTTTAAATGCTAGAGAGGTCACCAATGCATTGCGTGGGAGACCTTTATATAGCATTCAAGGGGATTAAAATCCCAAAATGAACCCTTTGAGTTCGGAGCAATGCATTAGATACCTCTCCAGCGCTCAAAGGATTAATTAATAGGAATCTGGGGCGTGTTTATTTCTCCCTTATGATGCTGTTGGTTTGCCCCAGTTTGCTGCAGTTTGTCTTAGTACATCAGCCGCATTGTGCTGTTTTGTTTCTGTAAGATGTACTGTTTTCTTTTAACTGTTAAAAATATAGCTGTGTATGACCTCACTGCTTAATTTGATTGCCAGACTCCTGGCACAATCTGCTGATGTTACACTGGCTATAATGTTTTCTGCTTCTTCTTTATCCCTTTAAGAACCAGTGGGGTGTGCAACACATTCATTTGCAATGCGGTGTGCACCCCTCTGGCCTTTAAAGGGTTAAATGTGTGTGTATCACACAGTGCTCCACCCGAAGAGGGTGCTAGGAGTCTGGTATATCGGTAGTAGCAAAAAGATCACACAAAGATCAAGTTTTAAAAGTTAACATAAGAGAACTGTACATCTTGAAAAACATAGAACAACACAATGGGGGTTATGCACTAAGGAGTGATAAACTGGAGATAACTTCCCCAGTGATTTCACTTCTCCTGTTCCTCTGTTATTCTATAGAGTCTATGTACTAAGATTTCCAAAGTTGGAGATCTTAGTACATAGGCTCCATAGAATAACATAGGAATTGGAGAAGTGATAAACTGGAGAAGTCATCTACGCTTTATCACCTCTTTATCACTCCTCAGTGCATAACCCCCAATGTATGGTCAACTTTTATTATTTAAGGGGAACTATCACCCCTATACGGGTTTGGCTCAGTGTGATCTTCATATAGCAATAACCTGCAATCTTTGTTTTGTTATAGAAGGCAGGCTATGGCAAAATTTACATTTTTAAAGATGTGCCGGGGCCTTACTTCAGCCTGTCAATCTTCTTCTGTTCCCTCCACAAGCATTGTAGCGTTCCAACCAGCTTACATGGAGAAATCCTCCGTCATCGGTGGAGGTTGGAACGTGACAATACTTGGGGAGGGAACAGGCGAAGACTGGCATACTGAGGTACAGAGCTGTACCCCTAGTATGTCCTGAAGTAAGGCCCCGGCGCATCTTTAAAAATATAAATTTCGCCATTGCACTCCATCTAAAACAAAACAACGATTACAGCTTATCGCTATATGAAGATCACACTGATTCAAATATGTATAGGGGTGATAGTTCCCCTTTAATATACAGGCATAAAACTGTTTGAAGTGACGGGTGCATTTTACTTGTTCTTTCTTTCCTCTTTGTCTCACTAACACCTTATCACTTATTTCCTCTTTCTGCCACTGCACTTCCCTGCTGCTCACCCTTCTTTCTCACTTTTACGTGACTGGCACAGTGGTAGCAGCACACCCTCTGGTTTTGACCCTGGTAGTGGACGCAGCACCCCTTCATCCGTGAGCACAGTGGGCACTATTGATCCTGGTGAGCTAAAAGCTGCCTCTAGGATTGCACCTAACATTCCCCTAGAGATGGAACTCCCTGGTGTGAAGATCGTCCACGCTCAGTTCAATTCCCCCATGCAGCTCTATTCTGATGACAATATTATGGAGAGTCTACAAGGGCAAGTCTCAACCATCCTTGGGGAGGAGCCTCAAATGAGGTATATAGTTGGCTTTATGAACAGAAAAAAAAAAAAGATAGATTGTAAGCGTTCAAGCAGGGACCCCACTTCCACTGTTTCATGTTGCAAAGCACTTGTCACCCTGTTGTCTAAACCCTTAACATGTGTAATATGTGGCACTATATAAATAAACATACTAATTCAGGAGCAATTCTAAGGTACACCGACTACACCATGGGGAGGGGTGTGTTGAATTCCCATTAACCCTTTCACAGAGGCATCACATTGCAACTCAGTGCATTGGATACCTCTCTGGCACTCAGAGGGTTAATTTGGGAGGATGCCAACACATTGTGAAGAAAAACATTTGAGACCTCTCCAGCATTCAAGGAGTTAAAACCTCCATTTAAATAAATGGGAACTTGTGGAATTTGTATTCATCCCCTGTGCTGTAGTTTGTTTGCTTTAAAATGACTCCTGTCCCTTGGAGTACATCAGCCTCTGTGTTTACAACTGGTGCTTGGGGGGTTATTCACTAATGCGTGATTAACAGGTGATTAAGTGGAGAAGACTTCTCTAGTTCCTCTTTTATTCCTTGGTGTGAACTCTGTAGATCTTAGTTAGGCTGACCAGACCTCACCTTTAACCGAGGACACATAGGAAATAGGCATATTTCAGGAGTGCACCAAAGTCAAAGCAGCCTTACAGTATGCATTTTTCATATGCGTCCCCTGTTAAAGGTGAGGTCTGGTCACCCTAATCTTAGTGCATAGGCTCCATAGAATAACATAGGAACTGGAGAAGTGATATCACTGGAGGAGTTATCTCCACTTTAACCTCCCTTGTGTTAGACGGTTATGGTGAAAATTATGAAAAGGGAGATAGTAACAATTTGCAGAGGGCTTAGTGAACCTCATTCACTTGCTGCATATATGCCTCGAGTGTGTATGAAAATACTTGCCTCTATGTGATACTTTCTCTTTAAAGGGTTAGTAAGGTCTTATATTAATAAAAAGTTATATTGTAGATATTCAAAAAATAAATCAATAGATACAATTCCAATATCTCAAACCTTTATGGTTTGAGGGATATAATGTTTTAAAGTCGTCGTCCCCCCTGCACTGATGTCAGCTATAAAGCTGACAGAAGGAGATTCGAGTTGGGCAAACCAACAGCGGCTCTTAAGCAGAGCCGAAATACTGCAATCTAAAAAGAAATACTTCATTGGAACAGGCTACAAAGTGTGCCTGATTTGCAATCACACTTTGTAGACCGTTCCAATGAAGTATTTCTTTTTAGATTGTGGTATTTGGGCTCTGCTGAAGAGCACTTGCTAGTCCCGGGAACAGGATCTTCTTCTGTCTGCTAGAGGCTGACATCAGGGAAAGAGGAGGGAGGGGGGAACTTTAAAACCTTATATCTCTCAAACCATAAAGGTCTGAGAGATCGGAATGGCATCTATTGATTTTTTTTTTCTATATCTACAATGTAATTTTTTCTTAATATAAAACATTACTAACCCTTTAAGAATTGCTTTGTTGAAAGTGGTCCCCTTCTGTTATATAAGAGGCTTCTCAGTTCTGCTCTGTGACATCAGAGGATATAAGGATTGGGTCCTGGGTAATGTGTAACTAGAAAATAAATAAAGAAAGTGCATCTAATTTAAAGGGGAACTACCACCCCGCAATAACTTTATATGAATTAAGTCTTCATCTGGCGACTAGCTGCTTAGTAGCGCTAGTCGCCAGAAATATTACCTGGTTTGAAAGATTTTGCAGTTTTTCGGAGGCTCACAGGAGCAGGAAGCACGGACATCTTGGGATATAGTGACGTCCGTGCACCTGCGCTGTCAGTCCCTTTTGGGGACTGATTTGTTGCAGGTCTCAGTCTGGATTAATAGACTAAAATAATCTACAGAGCATTATCAGGTTTGCTAATACTGCTGTTTTGCTCAAAAAATATTTGCTTGTATTTCATAAGCAAGCATTCAAGAATACACAAAAGGCTGCAATACTTTGTCCTCATAAATACAGTTTTATGACAGTTTGGTTATATTTCAAATGTTTTCTCTGTATGAAGCAGTGTTTTTGTTTTAACACTTTGAGTGCCAGAGAGGTGTGTAATGTATTTCATTACAATGCATTGGAGACCCGCTCTAGCTTTCACGGTGTTAGAAGTCCTATTTAAATCAGTGGAAAATATAATTTAACTATTTTGGTGCAGATCCTTTAGCTTAAAGGTTTAGTAATGTCTTATATAAATAAAAAGTAAAATATATATATAAATAAAAAGTAATATATATAAATAAAAAGTGTGATCTCTCAGACCTTAATGGTTTGAGAGATATAACGTTTTAAAGTTCCCCCCTCCCTCCCTTACACTGACGGCAGCCTCTAGCTGACAGAAGAAGATCCTGGTCCCGGGGCCGGCAGGCAGCTCTTCAGCAGAGCGAAATACCGCAATCTAAAAAGAAATACTTAATTGGAATGGTTTACAAAGTGTGCCTGGTTTGCAAGCACACTTTGTAGATTGTTCCAATTAAGTTTTTCTTTTTAGATTGCGGTATTTCAGCTCTGCTGAAGAGCCGCCTTGAGTCAGCCGACACGAATCTCCTTCTGTCAGCTTTACAGCTGACATCAGTGAGGGGAGAATTTTATCACCATATATGTCTCAAACCATAAAGGTCTGAGAGATCAGATTGGCATCCACCACTTCACTTCCAGTTCCAGTCACTCTCCTTCCACCACTCTTTTATTCCATCTCCTCACCCATTTAAAAAAGCAAAACCCACCCCGTCTCCCAATCCGGTCCACACCAATCAAGGCCTGCCCACTTTATGAGATGAATTCCGCTATTTGTAACACACCCAACCCCAGACCTTAGTGGACCTCCAGGTTATGCAGGGTAGGCAACTTTTGGCCCTCCTGTTATTAGGGACCACAACCCTATTATGCCCAACCAGCTAACGGGAGGATGGGAGTTGCAGTCTTCAAAATCCAGAGGTACGTAGGTTGACTACACTGCTCTTATGTATCCCCAAATCAATATTCAAGAATAAGAAGTCATCAGTAAAAAGAGGATGCTGTTTGTGTGTGACCATTTCCTGTTCTCACTTGTTATTATACAGTGATCCAGTGCCTACTGTGCCTCAGTCAGACGTGTACAAACTTCTCCATGATGATACAGAACATCCAAGCAAACCCAGACAGTCTGGCTCATTCAGAGTGCTGCAGGACATGGTCGACGATGACCCTGGTGAGTAGTCACAGGGCCACAAGTTCGAAAGAATAGTGCATTAATTCTGGAGTAAACAACTTCACCATAGAAAACATATAAAAAATTCCCAAAATTCAAATGGTTGAAATGGTGCTTTTAACCCCTTGGATGCTAGAAAAGTCTCACATTGGAGACCATTCTAGCATTCAAGGTGTTAACGCTCCAGTTAAATCAATGGGACATGTGCATTTGTCTCCTGTGTTGCAGTTACATCGTCCTAAAATGTCTCTACTACTTTTGGGCATAGGACCCACAGACTTTTATCTCATTGGCCATGATTTACTAAACCGTGAATTTAACTATGTAAAATGCTTAGATATACTGAAATGTGAGTGAATGTGAATATTAACAATGTATAGCAGATCAGAGTGAATGCATTTTTCATATGTGAAAATGTACTTTATGCAAGTAAACTGCCCCTTTATTAAATAAAATCTCACTGACTATTATTCATATCCTTAACCCTTTGAGTGCCAGAAAGGTACACAACTATATATATATATATATATATATATATATATATATATATATATACTGTGTTATCATTGTAATACTTGATCCTTTGATGTGTTATAATGCGTACCCCTCTGGCACTCAAAGGGCTAACCAGGGGAGTCTGGTCCCTGACCAGAGTGTTGCGTGCTCCTCTGGCACTCAAAGGATTAAAAATATAATTTTCGAGATATGTATCTTTGTTAAAGCGTTTTCTGGTGTTTGTTCATGTTAATTACAGTATTCTGTTCGGGAGCTGCTTCCCTTAGTTACACTGTAACATCCCATCCTTACTTCTCCTTCCCACTGTCTAAATAAGAGGTTCTCAACCCATGCCCTCAGTGGCCACTAACAGGCCAGGACTTACGAATTTCCCTGCTAGAACACAAGTGTGTTGATCAGAGACTCAGTCGTATTGATTAACTCACCTGTGCTCTTAAAAGGAAATTCTCAAATGCTGGCCTGTTAGTAGCCACTGAGGGCACGGGTTGAGAACCACTGGTCTAAAGCACAGTGTAGTAAAGGAAAAGAGCGGACTTAGAAATGCCCCTCTCTCCAGTATATTAAAATAACAAGGACAGTCAGAGTGTGATCTCTCTCTCTCTCCAGTAATAATTCAGCAGCTTCAGCCACCCCACTGGCAGAGGGATCCCCCTCTTTTAATTCACTGTTAATCCCTTAAAGTAGCATCTCTCAGCCAATAGTTGTCTACTTGTAGTTCCTATGGCAAGATAAATCTAACAGAAAACAGAATTACTCTGTTACAAATCTATAACATAAGTCTTCCAGAAGTCTGCTAGTAGTCACAGACCCACACATAGAGTGTCTGTCACCCCAGCCATGTCTGCCATTACATACATATGTTCAGTTGAACCCCTTGTACTTATGGGAAACCAGGGGATCTATGGAATACAGTTTGAGAACCACTGTTTATCCCTTTTGAGTGTGATACCCCGCTAGCACTCAAAGGGTTCATTTAAGCACTTTCCAAATCCAGATTCTGAATTGTTCTCTGTTTTTAAAGATCGCCCATCAGGCACAAGAAGTGTTAGAGCTCCGGTGACCAAGCCAAGTACAGGAGCAGCAGCGGTACAGAAGGTGCCAACCTGTGACCGATGTGGGAATGGCATAGTGTAAGTATGAATGGTTTGTTTTTCTAGACCTTAAGGACCTTATGCACAAAGAAAATTGAATTAATTCTAGAGCAATCAAACTGCGCCGTTGGAGACAAAAATCCCCATTGAGTCAAATGGGACTTGTACATGAGTGTCTGGAGTGAGGAGGGGCACTTTCCCCCCTACACTTGCCCCCTCCATATAAACACAGGAAACAAAAGATCAAAAAAGGGGGAGCTTCCTAGTGTAATAAGTTCATAAATTGATATCCACCACCGAATGCACCAACGTACTTACAATCTGAAAAACCACTACAAGTGGTCCACTGGACAGGTTAAGGTCTCAAGACTGCCTTCCCTCAGTCACTCCATACATGGAATGTGGAATGCAGCTCATCAACATACATACAAGGACTCCAAAAGCGTAATCCTCAAATAGAAAGCAAACAAACAACCAGAAGGGGCACAGACCAATATAATGGTATATTCATCAAAAGGAGTGAATAATAAAATATATATACTCACAAGATGTGTACTACCGGCCTATTACATATAGACCCGGTATTATTAGCATGCAGGGAACAACTACCCGCCCTGCTCGGAGATACACCTCCCGTCGTAAATCAAATAAAATAGATCGGTTTAAAAATATACTCAAATTTAATCGTTAAAAATTGTTTTTATATTTATTACATTTGAGTATATTAAATTTTGATGAATATACCATTATATTGGTTTGTTTGTTCTCTTTATATAAACATAGGAGTTGGGTGACCTGGCTGGCCTTGGGGTAATAATATAGCTTTGCCCCCTGGAAACATTTCTGTGGATGCCCCTGAATGTCTAACCCCTTGAACACTAGTGCGTTCTCCATTGCATTGCAAAGCAAAAAAATCCACATTTAAATCAATGAGGGTTTTGATTTGTTTTTGTTTCTCCCCTGCGATGCAGTTGGTTTGCTCCAGAATTACCCCAGTAAGGTAATGTTTTGCTCTTACAGTGGTCACATTCTGCATAGCTGTGTATTATTTATGGTGAAGGATATTTGGAGGAAATAAAACATTTCATCTACCAAAGTCCATGCTTTAGTGAGTGCTTTAACCCCTTAAGGATCAGAGGTGTGTGCAGTGCATTGCTCTGAAGTAAGAAGTCTGATACCCCAAATCCACAAGTAAAAAAGCATTGACACTTTATTGTGACATATAAGGTAAAAAGTCATATGGTACCTCTAAAATGTTCTTGGCCACAATAACAATGTATGGAGAGACTTAAAATCATGGAACTGCAAAACAGTAGCTGTAGCAAAGTGGCATCCCACCGATCAACGCATTTTGCATTTACCACGCTTATCTCTGTTGATGAATAAGCACAATAAACGCGAAATACATTGATCGGTGGTATGCCACTTTGCTGCATTTACTGGTTTGCGGCTCCACTATTGTCTTTCCATACAATGTTATTGTGGCCAAGAAGACTTTGGAGGTACAGTATGACTTTTTACTTTATATGTTACAATAAAGTTTCAGTGCCTTTATTCGTGGATTTGGTCTTGTGAATGTAAGTGCTATTTTTCCTTGTGCTATACAAGTATTCTATATGGAGTCCATAGAGGAACTCTCTCACTGCACCCAAATTACAATTCCATCCTGATTTCAATAGAGATTATATCACACGTGATAAGGAGAGTATATACAAGATTAGACCTTATGTAATGTGTGTATAGTCCATAACAATTAGAAGTAAGAGCTGCTGAATTCTTCATTATATGTGTTTGGAGGCTCCTTATGTCCCAGTGTCCACGTGCAATAATGGCTAAGCAACACGAGGCTTCTCAACATAGTTTGCAGGGGGCAGCAATTTTTGTAATGCTACTGACTTCATATCCCACTAATATTTTCTAAAAGTTAAATGTATGTATTCTTTACTATTTCTTTGTGAATAAAAAGTATTTTACATAGCTGTCTACTAAAGACATTTGGGAGACATGCTCAGATTTCTTTGTTAAAGGGATAGTAATACTTAAGATGTAAAAAATATATGTTGTAGGGTTTATATCCCCGAATAAAACAAGGGTACTCCCAATTCTGAGAGATATTTTATTAAAAAATTATAACAGCCCAAACTTGAATATTTTAGGTGCAATATCACAGTGGCCTGAAAATTTACAGTGGCACTGTTGCTACACAATCCTATGGAAATTTATGGTCTACAGACCAGAGCAGTCCATAGGATGGTGTAGCAACAGCGCCACAGTAAATTTTCAGGCCACTGTGATACTGCACCTAAAAATGTCAAGTTTGAGCTGTTATAATTTTTTAATAAAATATCTCTCAGCAGTGGGAGTACCCTTGTTTTACTCAGGGGGATAAACCCTATAACATATATTTTTTTACAGTTTAAGTATTACTATCTCTTTAAGTGCTGTAAATCTGTCCTAGATGTCCTACAGACATACCTTGCATTAGGAGCTGAATCTGGCACCTTCTTTGTTATAGTGGTACCAACAATCCTTCTCTATGTATTGCGCTCCCAATGTTATGAAGCAGCATGTATCCTTATTTATGTATGGCACTTACAATTGTGTATCCTCTGCACTTCCAGTGGTGCAGTGTGAATCCTTCCCTATGTACGGCTTCCAATGGAACACATGAAGTGTGTATCCTTTTTTATGTACTGAGTTTCCAGTGGTACCAAGCATTTTGCAGTAACATCATTGTGCATGTGTTCAGTGTTGTCCCTGTTACTCCCAATTCACAAATTAAAATGATTCATGAATAGGATCCATCACTGTATGGCAGTCAGGCTTTGTTTGAGCCTGTATCAAAACATGGTCAGCACTGGCATAAAGTTTCACTAGTAAAAAGGTTCATATGTTCTCTGCAAAATAGGGTCATGAAATTTACTAAGGAATAAACCAAATCAATAACACCTCTCATCTTCACCTGTTTATTATCTACAGGGGCACAGTCGTCAAAGCTCGAGACAAGTTCCGTCACCCAGACTGCTTTGTGTGTGCAGACTGCAATCTGAACCTGAAGCAGAAAGGATACTTCTTTGTTGAGGGTCAACTGTACTGTGAAATGCATGCACGGGCACGGATGAGGCCGCCTGAGGGATATGATGCTGTCACTGTCTACCCAAAGGCTTAAATCATTAACGCCAGTTTTTCACCCCAGATTTTAGGAAAACCAAATGAGATCTACCGAAACATGTGCTTTTAGTTAGCATATGAATGCGAGACTCATTAGTTGTGCCAAAGAATGAGAATCCAAACCTACTTTGTTGCTTAACTGAACAAAGATATTATTAGTCACTGCCAAGCTTTTCCTTGTTCATTTAGCGAGGGAATTGTTTTCAGTGCTAAAAATAACAATTTTGAGTTTTTTTTGTTTAAAATTATAACGTGTTTTAATATGAATATTCTGGATTAACGTTAAAAAGGACCAGCAGGGTGCTCGACGCATTTCGAAGCAACATGTTGTACACCCTACCAGTCCTTAAAGGGTTAATGACCCTTTTAAAAATAACCTCAATTATTCTGATTTTTATCATTGAATTAAATTCCTTTTTAGTGCTTTTATTTGAGACAACATTTAATTGTAATGAAGTGTAATTCAGCAGAAGATTAATGCACTACATTTTCTATATGAATGTATTACTAAAATATACAAGCTGCAGTTTTGTAGGATACAACTAATGAGCTTACATTATTTTTATTGCAAGATCAAACACATATATTTACAACTAGTACCTGAATGTTCACTGACTAGTTTTCAGAACATGCTCTTCGCTATAGCAGTCACCTAGACATACTGCTTCTTCATTATACTCAAATATAACACAATGATAGGCAATCAGATTGCTTTGATATTTGACTTTTGATTTCCCCAAAGAGTTGCACTTTATATATTAATCTTTTGTTCAGCTCTGAAGGGCCATTTTAAATCCTTGTTGTGCCCTGGGCAAGGTATAAGTTAGCGGGAATGTATTGCAGTATCCAAGGGCTTCAATAACAACACATTGCTGCTTGAAGTGAGTACTCAAGCTTGTAGATGCTTTACACAATTTTAAGCTTACACTAAATTAGCTTAATGCTATGTGCTCACCCAGTGGCTCACACAATCTTAACTGCTAACACATACAGTAGCTTGACAAAATACTGAGTTTTCATATCCATTGATGTGATAATGAGTTTTCATACCCATTTTCAGACACTGTTCGCACCTGGCTTCATACATTGAGCACACTGCATTGAGAGTCCCAGATTACTGCTGAGAGGGATCCAGTCTGTCTTGTATGTCTGTGGGGAAGGGTGCCATTCCAGCAGTGGGCAGCTGGCAAATTGCTTTATTGGTAAAACAGCCCTGCAGCTCAGAAGCAGCAAATGGTTTAAAATGGTTGAACACTTAAGGACGGATGTTTGTGCAAAGCATTGCTTTACATTACACAGCCATCTGGTTCTTAAGCAGTTAATGGAGGTTAGAAAAAACATATCCTTTTGATGCTAGAGATGTCTCCAGCACATTGCAAAAAATGTATTGGAGACCTCTGAATAAAAGGGATTAAGCTGGAATATTGTGAAGGTGAAATAATTTATGCTCTGAGGCAAAAATTACATGGTGTGTGCCCCTTTGGGCAGGGGTGTACAAACATTTTCTTAAAGGGCAAGACTAAAATAAAGAACAGTGAATCGAGAGCCAGATACTACTAAATAGTGCAATGGCAGTATAAAGAAAGGCATGCACAAAATGAGACTATGTTCTAATTACTATAGACAATCCATAGCTAGGCTCATAAACTGCCTTACATTTTACTACTTATATTTATATACCAAGCATTAAATGATGCTAATTGATAAAGATCAGGTCTGGATTATGGTTCACTATCAAAATGTCACCAAATCGAGGGCGACATTTTGATAGGATACCTTGAATTATTACATTTTGCAGCAGATCAGATTTGTATTATTTATTTTACTCTGTATGAAGGGCCAGACTGACCATGCCCAAGGACAACAAATGGTCCCCAGGCCTTAGTTTGGACATCCATTAAACAGGGTGTGATGTAGAGAGAATTTACAGATCTCCTCTTCTTACTGAACCAGTGATCGGATTGGGGCAGCAGGAGAAAACACTGATGCCACAATGCTCCCTCAAGCCTTATGTTGCCAACTACTTATTTACTACATTGCCTTATAAGCTCGCTATACAATGGAGTGAAAGCAAAATATGCATTTACACAGGCTAGACACAAAGTGCAAACAAGCACATCCAGTCATACTACTGTTGTATCTTTTATGGCACATTTGCCACAGAAAGTACAATTCAGTGCACTTTCATCAAATGGAACCCATTTCTATTTTACATTCTAACTCCCTTCCTTTCATTACATACAGTGAGACAATTGGAGCAAATCTGTAGCAAACCCTCTACACCATAGAACACTTATACTGCATTTATAGGCAGTCTTTGAATGCTAATCAGCCACTATGATAAAATGACAAACAACATGCTGCTAACTACAGCTAAGCTCCCATTTACAGAGGACAACACTACTAAGTTCAGACCATTTTGTAATTTGCACATATTTAGAGTAAAACTATCAAAGAAAACAAAAACCAAAAATCACTTAATAGATTCAGGAAAGATGGCCAAACCATTTAATTTTTATTACACTTTGAATTAAACTTTTACCTATAGTACAAGATAACACGTAACCCTTTGAGTGCCAGATGGGTACTCAACCCTTTGCAATGTGTTGGTACCCCTCTGGCACTCAAACGGTTCAACAATTATTGATCAAGTGATTGTGTGTGGCTTACTTTGTTACAATGCCATTCAGTTATTGGCCTTACATTTATACAGCTATGGAAAACACTGTTTGTTTGTTTGTTTGTTGGGGGGGGGGGTTTGGGGGGGTTTGCTATGGGACAAGTTTTAAAAACTATGCATAGTGTATCTTTTGAGCGTTTTGACTGTGTTGCACATCCAGAATCCACTGCTAAGTGTGACTGTAGGATTTGAGTACATTATACTAAGTATTTTTTAGGCTCACAGCCATTTCAAATGAATGCGTCATATTTTGTTAATTAAGGAAAAATTAAAGTTGTTAAAAAAGTGCTGTGTTTTGCTCTTTTCTCCTACAAGCCATTTTATTCATGCTGCAGCATAAAAAAAAACTTGTCTATTTTTATATTTTAGTGCTCTTTCTAATAAAAAATAGGAGAGGTATCCAGTGCATTGAGCAAAGCATGTATAGTAACTTGTGTCACTGGTTCTTAGTTCTTCAGTACAGACACTGCAGCCAGAGTTTGATCCAATGTGAGTGAATCTTATGCAGAAAGCAAATGAGCTTTTAATCGTTTGCTAGTGAGGTCTACAATGTGTTGCTTCACAATTCATAAGAGACCTGTCCTGTATTCAAGGGGTTAAACGCGTAGTTGGTATGCTCTGGCACTCAACGGATTAACCTTTTGAGTGCTAGCTGGGTACACAATGCATGCATACCCCTCTGGCACTCAAAAAGTTAACTCTGAAAGTGGAGACCTGCCTCCTTAAAGGAGAACTTTCACATATAAAAAATGTTTGGCCAGTTGCTTAATTTATTAAAATGATATTAAGATTCTTTTTTTTTTTTTTTTTTTTTTTTAATTTTACTTGCCTAGTTCTTAAGATATGCAGAGTTCATGCTTCCCTTCGTAGTGGTGTGAGTCACGTCTATCGTTACAGCAAGCTCAGTTTATCATTATACTGACATAGCAACCTCAGTATAATGATAAACGGAGCGTGCTGTAAGGATAGACGAGACTCACACCACTACAAAGGGAAACATGAACACTCTCCCTGGGACAGCTGGGAGGAGGTGGGAGTATAATTACAGCACTGGGAAGTCCTGCAGAGCTGTGCTGAAGATTTAGGGCGAGATATTCAAAAAGTTGTCATAATGAAAAAAATTGTCGGATCATGAGTTGGTGGTTAAAGAGAGAAGATGTTTTCAGAAGTAACTCCGTCACATTTGTCTAAAGAATTAAAAACGATGGTAAGAAGATCTTGAGGAATATTGCCATTAAAAATTCTGATGTAAAAATGTCTTTGATTTTGTCTTTGAAATGAAAATTTTCAAAGAAACAATTTAATTTGTCATCTCCAAGTTTAGACCATTTTTATTTTGTCGGGAAAAAATTATGTTAATCAGACAAAAAAGTGACGTTCAAACAAATATTTTTTTCTGAAAATTCTCTCTCACCATGCGAATTTGGCATGTCACTCTCCAACCTGTTATCTAGGTCAAACCTTGATACAAACTACAAAATACAAAATAATAATATCAAACTTACCTCACTCAATGTTTAAGACTTCTCTGTCTTTAGAATTCAGTACACTCAGTCAAACACCCCCAGTTCTGTAACAGTCAATCAGTCCCGAAGAATTCTTCTCTGGAACCTCCTGGATGCCACAAACAGCATTACTGCATTGTGAAGGAATACATTTGGCGTCTCTAGTACTGCATCCACAATCACTAAATCCACCTAATCACAAGAGGAAACAACTGCTTGATTAGCCAATATAACCCCCTCAACTGACAGGTCTTTTTTGTTAGCTAACACAATCCACTACTCAGAACTTACTCTCTCCATGTACATTTTGTAATTTCCCAGGAGGAATCTCATAACTATTTGTATCCATTTGTAACTAATGTTATTATGTGTGTGTATATATATATATATATATATATACGCATTCACAGGTCTTATTCATGATTCAATAAAGGCTGATTTATTCAATCAACATTTCGGCCCAAACTGAGAAAGGCCCCAGTTTGGGCCGAAACGTTGATTGAATATATCAGCCTTTAATGAATCACAAATAAGACCTGTGAGTGCGGTTTGTTTTTGGATTAACTACATGAATGCAAGACTGGCACCCAGGCAAGTTAAACTGGATAAAATTTAAGTGAGTGCTCTACAAACAAAATGTTTATGTCTCTCAATATGTATATATATATATATATATATATATATATATATATATATATATGAGATGATATACCTTTCTAATGTTCAATAAGTCTGATGTACTAAAAAGAAATAAAGTAATTGTGGGACAAGCAAATTGCACCACAGATGATAAATCTGGGTTGCCAACTGCTAGAAAATTTACTGACAGTCATAAAAAAAACCTGCTAAAATTGCTGCAGAAAATGTAATGTCATAAAAAATACTTATAAAACACAAAGCAAAGGCATGAATATAGTTTTCGTTGTTTACATGTTATTGTGTTTGTTACCATAAACTACTATAATTCAATTCTATCCAAGATGATTCACTTACACTTTTTTACTTTGGAAATAACTGCATTCATTATATCACGGCAGGTGCTGTGATGGCAGTTCACAAAAATGTGTCAGCAAAAAATGTACTTGTCAGTATTTTTTCCAGCACTATCAGTAAAAAAATGTGAGGCAGACATCTGTATAGCTCAATAAATGCAGGACGCTAACCATTTAACTGCAAAAACATATTAATAGGTACACCTGACTGCTGTTTGAAGGACATTTTCCTAGGGTGTATTTCCCCTTTAAACACAATATGATCTACTTATCCACTCTTTAATGCAGGACGCTTATAAAAACACACACATAGCAGGATTGCACTAGTCTCTATGCCATCTAGAAGAATGACAATCATTAGTATCCTTCATTAAAGTGCAGGTCTGGTCATTTTAAGCAAACAATACTTAAAAACTATGAAATGTTGCCCCATCAGCTTCTTGCTGGGAATTGAGCAGTACTGCAAGGATAGCCTTTAAAAGACTAGACTCCAAAAGATAAATCAGAAAAGATAATGAGTTTATTTATCAGGGGGATACTGGAACAATTCTGTGGCAAACTAATTGTACCTTATTATAAATATAAGTAATTATGCAGACTTGTTAGGCTAATTAGCTCTTATCAGCTGTCAAAGTCTATATTTTTAGTGAAGAAAAAGTCATATTTACACCTTTGAGTGCCAGAGGGGTACGTAATGCAAAGCAGAACGATGCATTGCATACCTCTGCGGCACTTAGAGGGTCAAATTGAAGGATTTTTTTTCTTTGATGAGCTGGGTAACGTGATTTGTCTCACCCATATTTATATTTTACTACATTCCACATGGTTAGCTTGCCGGCTGCCCAACATTTCCAGGTACATTCCCAGGTGTTAGCTCCATCACACTGTTATAAACCTCTTGAATTGTAGAAAAGTTTCCAAAAGATTGAGAACCAATGTGTTGGACAACTTGTTAGAATTCTGGTGATTAAAACTGAATTTCAAACCCATATTCTATGTGTTTGTTATTAAATGGTTAGTAGATTATAAGCTTCTTAACTGTTAGTATTGCTTACTAATATGATATCATAGATGTGGGAATGTCTATTCTGATGTATAGATGTAGTTTTTTTTTCTTTTTTAAACTAAAGCAGGCAGAGTAGATGAGCCTGCATAAGATTACCATGTGCAATGAGCAGAGAATGAGGTCATGTGGTCCAGCAAGCAACTGTTCTGTCTGCCTCCATGAACATCACATCAGGGACTGATTGAAGATGTTGGAGGTTATGATATAAGGCAAGATAAAGAGGTGATAATGCAGAGATAACTTCTGCAGTGATATCGCTTCTCCAGTTCCTATGTTACTCTATGGAGCCTATGCACTATGATCTCCAAAGTTGGAGAAATCTTAGTGCATAGACTCCATAGAACAACGATGGAACTGGAGAAGCGATATTACTGGAGAAGTTCAAGTTATCACCTCTTTATCCCACCTTAGTGCATAACCCCTGTTATCTCTTTAGCAAAGGCACCAGGGCAAAATTAATGGGAACCATTAGGTATTTCTGGTCATAATAAAGTAAATAGGGTTATTATTAGGAGGTGTCAATGTTCCTTTACATTTCTTGTACTATATTTTGTGCTGTGGTAGCTGTACGTGGTACGGAGGATCAAATATTTCTAAATACACACAATCTAAGTGATCCGCTTTCCTGATGCAGTATATCTATATATAACAAATATTCTAATTATTAACACAATATGTTTCTAATTCAATACTTAATACCAAAATTGTGTGTATTTGGTTTTATTTGTCCTTAACACTTTGAGAGTCGGAGGGGTACACAACACATTGATCTACAATGAGTTGTGTACCAATCTGGCACTCAAAGGGTTAAGAGTTGGATTTTTTTTCTGAGCTGAACTGCAGTCCTTGCTGTATAATCAATTATAATTTGTTATGTGCCCATTTGAATTGGATATACCGTGATATATAGCGCTGACGTTTTCTTTTGTAAGTTTTTTAAACAAAAATAGTGTATGACATGGGTTGTTCACAGAAAAGCGTCATAAATTGCCATTTGACTGTTAACAAAAACAAAAGTACTCGAAAGTGAACCTCAGCAGAGAAGTGGTTAAATGGTCATAAATATGGTACAGATAACTCATAAACTGCTTACATCAGCAGTGCTGCACAAACCATCAGACAGCAATTAAAACACTCCTCTCCAAACCATTAGGTGCAGCACAAAACTGCCATTAGATGCACCACACAACTGCTACAGTTCCCATCACCAGCTGAGGAAGACAGGAGTTACACATAACAGTAAGTCAGAAAGACACAAGCTGCCTCCTCCTTCATTTATACACATTTCTACCATACTTCCCAGCATTTCAAACAGCCAAAGAGGGACACTTGTCTATTAGGTAGTGTTGCTGAAGTGTATCTGGTGGGTGAGGAATTACCAAGAATTTTTAGGTTATTTCCTGACCGACTGTGAGTATGAACAAAGGATTTTTTTTGGTTTGTATTTTTTGAATTACTAATGTTTATTGAATAATAAAATTGCATACACATATCAATTCACAGAGTGCGGTTATTCGGACATAACATAATTAGAAGTTGTAGACATGTACAACTAAATTAAACACTGAAAAGCAAATGAGCCAGAATATATGAAGATACAGGCATGCTCTTTCACAGGGAAAATAAACACAACAAACAAAAAGACATGATGAACATGTCTATAATACTATGTAATGAGTCAATAAATTGGATAGTGAAGCTGTCCCACACAAAGAAATGACAGGTAAGACATCCAATACGAGTAAAGAAGCCTAAAGAAATAGAAGAAGAAAGGACTCGAATCAAGAGAAGTAAGGGAGGGGGCAGGAGGAAAAGGGGGTAGGGAAAGGTGTGGACAAAGGAAAAGGAACCATAGGAGGACAGGGTGGGCAATGTGGAGGTGGGCAGTGTGGAAGTGGGCAATGTGTGGAGGAGGGCAGGGTGGGCAATGGTTTGGACAATGTGAAGTTGGACAGGGTGGGCAATGTGGGGGTGGACAATGTGGAAGTGGGCAGGTGGTCAGTGTGGAGGTGGACAATGTGAAGTTGGGCAATGTGGGGGTGGACAGTGCTTAGGTGGGCAGTGTGTGGAGGAGGACAGGGTGGGCAGTGTGTGGAGGATGATAGGGTGGAGGTCTACAGTGTGGGCAATGTGGAGGTGGACAGGGTGGGGAGGAGGGCAGTGTGGGGGTGGACAATGTAAAGTTGGACAGTGTTGGCAATGTAGGGGTGGGCAGTGCAGATGTGGGCAGTGTGTAAGTGTGTGGATGAGGAAAGGGTGGGCAGTGTGTGGAGGAGGATGGTGTGGGCAGGGTATGGTGAGTATGGACAGAGGGTGGGCAGTGTGTGGACAGCGCGTGGAGGTAGCCCGAGTGTGGGCAGTGTGTGGACAGGGTGTGGAGGTGGATAGGATGTGGACAGGGTGTGGATATGGAAAGAGTGTGGAGAAAAAAATATATTCCCTGATTTCATTTTAAAAATCTGGTCACCTTACAGTAAAGGCAGCGCAGCAGAGAGGAACGCAATCTACAATGGGCCGGCACAATGCTGCTAGAGAAATTCAGGTATCTGAATCTGACCCTGGTCACCCACCCTACCACATATTTAACTGGTTCTGTTGACTTAGTTGCTGTTGCCTGGTCTCAGCCCTCTACCATTAGATTAAGAAAAGAGGGGCATGCAATGATTACACTTGTCACATCATTAACCCTGGAACAGCTAGACAGGTGCCATATTCATGTACTGGTATTTCAATTAATTTCCAATCTTATAGAAGCTGGCACCAAACAGTCATTTATTTATATGGCATCGTTATGTAGTCCAATTTCACGTGTACGTTCTGTGCTATGATTATAATCTGGTGTCACTAGTGCAGCCCATTTCAGTTGTAAGCTCTGTGGCTGGTATCACTAGTGTAGCTTTATTTCAGTTTTAAGCTCTGTGATATCACTAGTTTAGCGCCATTTCAATTCTAAGCTCTGTGGTGCATTTCAATATATTTAACCTCAGAGAGGTGTCTAATGCATTGCTTTGAAATGCTTTGGTGATCTCTCTGGCATCCAAGGGGTTAAATCATACATTTGTGTGTGTTAGTACTAGTATGCCTAACTAAAAGAACAATGAATAGAGTTGTCACCCAGCCGGTATTGGCTTCTGTCCAATGTTAAGTCTATGGAGGGAATGCCATGGCTGGTAATTTTTAGAAGAAAAGGTGGCAACCCTAACTCCATAGGGCCCTAATCTGGCTCTGTGGATACTCCTCTGGCACTCAAAGGGTTAATATTAACATACTCCTGTAGTACCTCTACACATGGGCTGGCTAGCATTAGCCTTCTGTTGGCCAGGGGTGGGCAATCCAAAAAAAAAAAACACGTTTCTGTTCTGTACTAATATATACAGTATATTGGTGTATTATATGTTAGTACAGAAATGGGATTCTTATGATTGCCCACCCCTGGCCAACACTTTTTAACCCCTTCGCGACCACTGACATGCCAGGACCATCACGGCGGTCCGGCACTTAAGGACCAGTGATGGTCCTGGCACATTATGCAGTTCATGGCTCCCGGTGCTGCTGCACGCCACTCTGGAAGCCTTGAACCGGAAGTAAAAAAAAAAGCCCTGTGGTCACCAAGTGCTTAAGGGGTTAAAATATATTTGCTAACATATTCACCAATATACTGTTAGCATTTTACATTTATTATGGTAACTTTAATTAAGTTAAAATCATAAATTTAAACTTTAATACAGCCAGTGTTAGGGTTTAAATAAATATATGCACCATATCCTATATAATAAAAGGCCAGAAAGTTTGTCAGGATGCAGTCATGCGCAGTAGAGACTGGCCGTGTTCAGCCAGTCTCTACTGAGCATGATTGCATCACATGAGTGAGGCGGAGCAATCCCATGGAGCAGTGAGGTAACGGCAGTACGCAGAGCAGGTCCGAGTAATGTTAACCTTTTGAGTGCCAAAGGGCTACGCAAAGCATACTGCCGTTACCTCACTGCTCCACGGCCTGTGCACATAGGCTTTTACACTCGTTGGTTTATATGTTAGTACAGACATTTTGGTTTATATGATTGTCCATACCTGGTCAGAACCATATTTTGTCTTAAGTTAACCCTTAGCACTCCAAAAGTTAAATCATAACCCAGTAGCCTTTCTGTTATCTTTTGTCCAATGTGCTTTGCAGGGCATTGTGCAACCCTCTGACTCTCTAGAGGTTAATTAAGAATGATCATTCTTGATTAACCTCTTGAGAATCAGAGGTTTTCACAGTGCTTTGCAAAGCAATGTTCATTGGACACCATTTTGGTTTTCAAGTGGTTAACTTGTGACAAAAGATGACACTGATTACTAATGTATGGTTTATCCCTTTGAGTGCCAGAGTGTTATCCAACCCATTGCAAAGTGATGAGTTTGATACCTCTCTGGCACTCAAAGGGGTTAAATCTGGCAAGGGATGAGAAGGGATGGAGACAGCTCTAGAATACAAGGGGTTAATAGAGAGGAGTATAATAAGGCTGGAATTCAGTTTAACTCTTGAGGACCAATTAATCATTTGTAACAGTGGTAAGGGTTGCTCCCTCAGAGTATATATAAGACTGGATTCTAGGCCACAGACAACAAAACAATCTATCATGTCTTTCATGATATTTAAGTGTTTATGACCCCAGGAAAGTTCATTTTTTTCATGTTGTTGTCTCTTTAACTTGAATTCCATAAATGTCTTCAAATTGTAAGAG
This sequence comes from Rhinophrynus dorsalis, assembly GCA_037306005.1. Classification (NCBI taxonomy): domain Eukaryota; kingdom Metazoa; phylum Chordata; class Amphibia; order Anura; family Rhinophrynidae; genus Rhinophrynus; species Rhinophrynus dorsalis. The sequence goes on from CM074718.1 coordinate 113,871,634, forward strand.
ACACAAATCTAAAAGTAACTAATCTGCAACATTTTAGTTCTGGAGATGCCCACTTTGTATAGTCAAGTGAGTGCATTTTGCTGATTTAAAGATTATGTAAGTAATTATGTTTTTTAAACCTGTACATGGTTGGTATATTATGTGTACTAAAGAAATCTTACTCTTCCTTGTATTTCTATTTATTGTTATGGGTGGAGACTTTGACTGGGGTGAATTATTATGCGGGGGTCACAGGGGCCCCTTATTAGCGTTTGCAGAGGGGTCTCTGCATTTTATATTACCCTTCTGAACACATACTGTGATCTCCTAAACAGAGGAACACCAGGAAGGGAAGGAGGATTTTGGGCCTCAAAGAGGGACACTTTAGAGGCATATTTTAATTGTGAAGATCACCTTTCTTTATACTCCCCAAATACAGTAAAATGTAGTACATGTTGGAGAGAAAAGTAGTTATAACTACCAATCACTAGTACTAATGCCACTTCTTCTCAGTATACCCCTGCTTACACTAACTCATTTGTTCTCCGGTTGGTCCCCAAGGAAGCTTTAACCCTTTGAGTGGCACTCAAAGGATTTACAAGTTGCAACATAGGAGCTTCACTTCACCAACACACAGGCAAGCAGGACTTCTTCCTCTCTCTTGTACAAATGAAGCCAGTTTAGATACTAAAGATGCAGGTAATAGGTGCAGATAATGTAGGAAGTAGCACAGCACTTTTTCACCTTAAGAAGTTAGCCCTTCACCCTGAGATTTCGGTCAAAACGTTGAGCGTTCCTATCCTAGAAGTAAAATGGCTGCCAAGTAGTCCCACGCTGCCTGCTCATCTTAACCCTTTGAGTGATATAAGCAAACCTCTCAGGCTCTCAAAAGTATAATCAAACAGGTCGCAGCCTGTTTAAATCTTTGCCAGCAACTCTTAAACCTTTAGGGACCAGAAGGATGCGCAACGCATTGGTCAGCAATGGTTACGCACATTTCTGGCTCCCAACGGGTTATCCATACAGTATGCGAACGCAGAAAAACCGCAAAAACTAGCCATTGACAGAACATCTGCACAGCGTCCAGCAGACGCCGTTGGCCGTATGTATCTGATTGAATTGTTTTATCTAACCTGTCAAACAGCGCCATCTAGAGTATTCTCACAAATACTGGATAACACGGGCTTCATTCGTGCATAACCCGTTTAAAAAGTAACGTTTTATCGCATGCTAAACATTCAGCATTTTAAATAACAGTTCTCATGAGCTACTCTATGTGAGCAAGTTTATTTATATCTGGAAACAGCATCTTTATGGTACGATTTTCAATTTGATTAATGTTATTTTTTAAAACTATACATATTCATTGTTATTGACCTTTTCAACAGGCAATAACACGGTGCTATCATTATTATGCAAATAGTATTTTCATCTCTCTCTCTCTTTCCCTCTCTGAACCATTTGGGTGTCCGACAGGTATCCAGCACATAGTATGCATCGGATAACCCCTGACATTCACCACATATCCTTTTCACCCTTTTAGACCCAGTGGGGTATCCAGCACATTGAGAAGCAATGTCAGGGATACCCCTTTGACACTCAAAGGGTTAAATCGGGACATTTATTAACCCTTTGAGTGCCAGAAGAGTATGCAACGCATTGCTTTGCAATGCGTTGCGTACCCCTCTGGCATTCAAAGAGTTAAAACGTTATGCTGTAGAAATGTACGGAAATCAGTGAAACCCCGCAGTGTTTGTTTTATGTGCCTCTGATTTAAAGGGACATGTACATGTGGTTACCTTATAGTGTTGGATTAATAATTTATATCCATGTGATAGTTTTCCTTTCAGGACCAGGGCTATTTTATACACTAACCATTTGAGTGCCAGAGTGACATGCACCACCCCTCTGAAACTTAAAGGGTTAATTTAATGTTTATTGTTATGTGTTTGTTGAACAACATTTCAGCATTGTATTACTATAATAGTTTTCACTGAACCAGAACAAGTTTTCTTTTTTAGCCTTTTTATAAATATATCCCAAATGTTTAATTTTTATACAAATATATACATATACACATACATTATTCTGCCACTGACTACTTGCACACAGTAAGTGTGGTTGTCATAAAATACCCCAGAATAAATTCTGACAGTTTATTCATTTATAGAAACAACCTATTTGAATGTATTTATGTATTATAGCAATTATATGATTAAAGGGGAACATTCACATTAGAAAAACTTTTGTGCATGGGCTTTAAGGAGTACAACTAGGTTAGCGTTGGTATTTTTTTAATTTTACTTACCAACTATTGAAGATATGAAGACTTAAAATTGGGCACTTCTGTATTGTGTGGCATACTGAATGTGCGGCAAAATGGAGCAGGACTTCCTAGCTCCCTCCCAGCTACCCCAGGGAGTGTGTTCACTCTAGCACCTCCGCCTTCTCCAACATTTTCTAATCATGGCTTTCTCCCTGCCTGTCCATCTACCCATGTCTCTGTCAGCTCTTTATCCCGCCACAAGACTCTTACCCCTCTATAAACACAAAGGGGCAGATGCACTATCTTGTGATAAAGAGGTGATGAAGTGGAGATGACCTCCAGTGATATAATTTCTCCAATTCCTATGTTATTCTATGGAGCCAATGCACTAATATTTCTCCAATTTTGGAGGTCTTTAATTCATTCGCTACATAGAATAACATAGGAATTGGAGAAGTGATATTACTGGAAAAGTAATCTCCATTTTATCACCTCTATATTACACTTTAGTGCATAACCCCCCAAAGACTCTTTCTCCACCGCTCAATGGGGAAGATACACTAAAGCTTGATAAAGAGGTGATAAAGCGGAGATGATGTGGTATTCTATGGAGCCTATGCACTAAGATTTCTCCAACTCTGGAGATCTTAACCCCTTAAGAACCGGAGGTTATGGGACATTTCCGTCCCATAACGACCGCATAGGGGCACTTTGACGCGCCGGTACACGTGACCTGTCACGTGTATCAGCGCGTCACTATGGGGCTTGAAAGAGATTGCTCCGATCTTGGAGCGGTCTATTTCATGCCCTATTTTTACTTGCAGCGCTCCCGGTAGAGCGCTGTAAGTAAAAAGTATGTGACGTACCATGACCGTCATCGGTCCTTGAGTAGTTCAAGGACCGTGACGGTCCTGGTACGTCAAGGGTCCCTAAGGGGTTAATGCATGTGCTCTACAGCAGATCTGTCCAAGTTCAGTACTCAAGGGCCACCAACAGGCCAGGATTTAACCCTTTGAGTGTCAGAGGTGTACGCAACGCATTGCAAAGGGTTAAGGATTTCTCTGATTAAGCACAGGTGAGTTAATCAGTGGCTTGTTCATTTTGACTGACTCACCAGTGCTTAATCAGGGAAATCCTTACATCCTGGCCTGTTGGTGGCCCCTGAGGACTGAACTTGGACAGCTCTGCTCTACAGAATAGCATAGGAAGTGATATCACTGTAGAAGTCATCTCCTCTTTATCAACTGTTTATCACACCTTAGTACAGGCCCGGACTGGCCATCGGGCACACCGGGCATTTGCCCGGTGGGCCGGTCCGGTGACCCAGTCTCCGTAGTAATACAGAGCGCTGGGAGATGACATCATCTCTCAGCGCTCTGCATTATTGCGAACCGCGCGCGGGAGATGCAGCTCTGTGCCGAAGGAGAAAAGAAGGAATTCAAGCGGCACTCCTTACAGCATACCAGTGTAGTAATAAAACAATGATTTATTGATAATCTTAAAAAATGACATGGAGACATCCAACACAGCAGGACACAACAAAGGGACGTACAGGTAGACCTACATCGTCTAACGCGTTTCACGCTTAAAGAAGCGCTTAATCATAGACATATATGCACTGAAACAAAACAAACAATATATAACCCTTACAATTAAAATCTAAATACAAACAATGAACACCTGATAACCTCCCATTCAAATGGGCCAATCCCTGCACAAATCGACAAATCATGTCGAAAGTGCAAGCATTAACCCATTATGCACATAACAATGATATCTGAAACCGAAGGCATAAATTATACCTTTATATCAAATCCACATATATATAAAAACATATGAATCTATCTACAAACGGCAACAAATTATATAAATGTCACATATATAAATCAGAGGAACACATAATGAAATCTCCATGGACATACAGCCAGTTCTAAACAATATGGCTAATGTCCCATTCATGATTTAACCCCTGTGGGTAACGAGTACCTAATTGAAAAATCCAAAAAGCTTCTCTTTTATTAATCAAGCTAAGCAGATCCCCTCCTCGCCACGGTAATTTAACCCTTTCAATACCTTGAAAGGATACACAACTTAAATCTCCATTATGCATCTCAGAAACATGTTTAGCAACAGCTGAAGGAGGCACAGATCACACTGATGGTACGCCGCGTCGCCGCTAGATCACCAGGGATTTAAGATAGGGGATCAAGGGGCATTGCGGAGATGAAGGGGCAGTTGATGAAGGGGGCGTTGTGGAAGGGGCATTGTGGAGGTGAAGGGAGCATTGTGGAGATGAAGGGGGCATTGTGGAAGGGGCAATGTGGAGATGAAGGGGGCATTGTGGAAGGTGCATTGTGGAGATGAAGGGGGCATTGTGGAGTGGAAGGGTGCATTGTGGAAGGGGCATTGTGGAGATGAAGGGGGCATTGTGGAAGGTGCATTGTGGAGATGAAGGGGGCATTGTGGAAGGGGGCATTGTGGAGATGAAGGGGGCATTGTGGAAGGGGGCATTGTGGAGATGAAGGGGGCATTGTGGAAGGGGCAATGTGGAGATGAAGGGGGCATTGTGGAGTGGAAGGGTGCATTGTAGAAGGGGGCATTGTGGAGTGGAAGGGGGCATTGTGGAAGGGGCATTGTGGAGATGAAGGGGGCATTGTGGAAGGGGCAATGTGGAGATGAAGGGGGCATTGTGGAGTGGAAGGGTGTGTTGTGGAAGGGGGCATTGTGGAGTGGAAGGGGGCATTGTGGAAGGGGCAATGTGTAGATGAAGGGGGCATTGTGGAGTGGAAGGGTGCGTTGTGGAAGGGGGCATTGTGGAGTGGAAGGGGGCATTGTGGAAGGGGCATTGTGGAGATGAAGGGGGGCATTGTGGAAGGGGGCATTGTGGAAGGGGCATTGTGGAGATGAAGGGGGCATTGTGGAAGGGGCAATGTGGAGATGAAGGGGACATTGTGGAAGCGGCAATGTGGAGATGAAGGGGGCATTGTGGAGTGGAAGGGAGCATTGTGGAAGGGGCAATGTGGAGATGAAGGGGGCATTGTGGAGTGGAAGGGAGCATTGTGGAAGGGGCAATGTGGAGATGAAGGGGACATTGTGGAAGGGGCAATGTGGAGATGAAGGGGGCATTGTGGAAGGGGCAATGTGGAGATGAAGGGGGCAATGTGGAGATGAAGGGGGCATTGTGGAGTGGGGTATTGTGGAGGTGAACAGTGTGGGGAGGAGGATGGGGTAGGCAGAGTGTGGAGGTGAATATGTGTGTGGGGGCAGGGGATTGTGTCGGAGGGGGGTGGGGACATCAAAATGCACCTTCGCCCTGTGTATACATAAATCCTTGCACCAGCCCTGGGTCCGGGCGTAAAAAAAAAAAAAAAAAGAGCGAACGCGCCCCTCCCCCCTTCCCCCCATGGGCTGCTCAAAAAATAAAAATGGGCTGCTCAGCTTTAAATGCCCGGGCCTATTTTTTGTCCCAGTCCGGGCCTGCCTTAGTATATAACCCACGAAGTCTCTGTCTCCCTTGGCCAGTCCCATACACAAACACACATACTAGTTAGGCTCTCCCTTTCCCTGCCTGTGCAAAGCAACAAAGAGGAATACCCTGAAACCTCTGCAGGTTCCCCTGTCCTCTTAAACACAGGAGACCCTCCTCCCCCACCACCACCAACAGATCTCACCCATTACAAACTGGTCTCCATCCTCATAGTACTACCCACTGACTCATATTACACAGAGACAAAAGAAAAAAAAAAGAAGTCAGAACCAGAGTGTGTACTATGAAAATGGACCAGTTCTGGGGCAAACCAACTACGTCATAGAGAATATATAAAAATTCCCATTGGTTTAAATGGGGTTTTAAAGCCTCCGATGCTTGAAAAATCCTGGAGACTTCACAAGCACATTAAATTCCACATTGAAATCAATGGAAATTTGCAGAATTTTCATTCCCCCCCCCCCATGGTTCAGTTGGTTTGTTCCAGAACTGCTCATCTTAAGGCTGAGGAATGAGGCCCAGTTTGTTTTGGGGATGATGAAAGCTGATGTACTAACCAATAGTGGTGCAATTCTGGAAAACCAAGCGCACCTTTAGCCGCCAATAGAAGCACCCGTTGCTTTAAACTGGGACTTTAACCCCTTGAAGGCTAAAGAGGAGTCTAATGTATTGCTTTCAATGGGACAGACGTCAGAAAACAGAACAGGGGGCAACCTTAGGCTTTGCTGAGGAGGGTGGGGGGAAGATTCTGGGCCTCACACTGTTAACACTTTAACTGCCAGGGAGACACAGGAAGGGGTAGAATTATACTGTCTCATTGGTCAGAGTAATTACTATGGATCATTAATTATTATGTATAATCAAGATGAACTACATACTCATTATTAATCCTCTGAGTCCCAGACAACATATTGCTCCTCAATTCATTGGATACTGTCTGGTAATAAAAGGGTTAACTAATTTCAATCATTCCAATTAAATTATATCACACAGTATCATATTAACATGGTACCATATAATATTGCACAGAATTTAGGTAGGAGGTGAATGTGTGGGATATACGATTATGTGGTAGGTGTTCTTTGACACATGTCACGGAGCTGTAGCAACAAGATGATCCCTATTCTGGTAATTATCCAAATAACCATAAACTGTACCAGTTGGACTCCTACTCAGCCTTATGCTAGTGCATTCCCACTCTGGATCTGGCTTTTCCTCATAGCATGGCACATATATTCAAAAGAATTAAAACTCTTGGAAAACAGGTGTTCACAGGGTCAAATGACCATAGCTTTTCTAAAGTCCAAAGTTCAAAAGAAAAATTGAGTAATTTTGGGGAAGCCAACCACACCATAGGGGAAGAATAAAAATGTGTCAAATCCCAATTTATTTAAATGGGATTCTAACCCCCTGAATGCTAAAGAGGTCTCCAAATAGTTGCTCAAAGGTTTAAAGGCTGCATTTAAATCAGAGATAATGTTTTATTTGTCCTCTTTGGTTCAGATAGTTTGCTACAAAGTAACTCCATTTTCTTTTGAACAGAAGGTCTTAAAATTAAAATGCAATATGTTTTATCTATGGACCTGTTTACAGAAGCCGTTCATGCAGAGAAGGTCATAAGCTGCTGCACCATGCTGCAACTTGGCATTGTATTGTATTGTATATTTTATTTATATAGCGCCAACCAGTGTACTTGGCACTTTACAGTTTACATTTGATATAGAAGGGGTACAATAAGTGCAGTGATTAAGTGCTTATAAAGACAATCATATGGGGAACAACAGGTGAGTATACATGATGATGAAAGATCCCTGCCCCGTAGAGCTTACAATCCAAGTATATGATGGGTGACATACAGACACGGTAGAGGAGGAAGTGCAATTTTTGACATATGAGATGCTGTTTTCATATTACATTGTTGTTATATTTAAAAGGTGCTCTTTTAGTTTAGATTTAAAGGGATAGTAATGTTTCATAATAAAAGCAGCTCTAATTAATCATCATAGTATTTGGACTTTGGAGAGTGTTATTTCAATTCTGTCAGAGTTGGCGTTCAAGAGTAATTCAATGACAAAGTATCCCTCTCCCTCCCCTTTTACTGATGTAACACTGCTCAGCCAGAGCAGAAGGGAGGTGCCCAGGTAGACTGCAGAGAGGGACAATCTTCAATTAAGATAAGGGAAAAAGCTGAAAAGCTTGTCAGGGGGCAGGGCTTTCATTGTTCTCATAGGAATAAGAGTGTCCCCTTCTGTTATCTGTCTGGTCTATGGACTGAATTCCACATCTGAGAAGAGATTGTTTACACTAGGTAAAAGGGGCAGGAGGGGAAACTTTGCTTGTGAATATCTCTCAAACCATATATGTTTGAGAGATAAGACTTATATCGTTCTACGTGTTTTTTTAATGCCTACAAAATAAAATAAAAATAAAACGAAGTATTACTATCCCTTTAACATTCCTAGGCTTCAGAAAACTATGTAAACAGAATGTACAGCAAATTACAAAACAGGAGTACATAACACAGAGGGATGTAGCGGCAGGGAAGATGGTGCTGGGCTTAACAATTATTTTCTGGGCTTTTTGGTTCCTTACTGTCAACACAATTTACACAACTTACAGTACAATACCACACGTTATTTCATTATACTACAGAAACATACAACACAGTGAGCTATGTTTCAAGTGTTATAGTACTGGAGCGAATTGTCACCACAGGGTCACTTCCTGTTTCTCCACACTAACATTTTACAGTTTTAATAGATGTGTATTTTGTGTTCCATTGAAAAATCAGCTTTATTTATACTCTATAGTTTCTGTGATTGCAATTAACTTCCTACTATGATTTGTATATGTTTCAGCAGTAGAAGTATTCATCCCAAGCTCTCCAGCAGCAGACACCAGAAGATATTAGCATGGTATGGTTTAGTTTGAATAACTTACAGAGACTAATGCACTAAAAAGAACAGAGGTTTATTCACTAAGGCATAATAAAAAGGTGATAAAGTGGAGATGACTTCTCCAGTGATATCAGTTTTCCAGTTCCTATGTTATTCTATGGAGTGTTTGCACTAAGATCTCCAAAACTTAAGAAATGTTAATGAATTAGTTCCATATAATAACACAGGAACTAGAGAAGTGATATCACTGGAGAAGTCATCTTCACTTTGTTACTTCTTTATCACACCTTAGTGAATAACCTCCCAGGAGTACTTGTGGAGTAAACCAACTGCAGCACAGGGGACAAATAAAAATTGTAATTTATTTAAAAGGAGCTTTTAACACCTGGGGGAAGATTCATTAAGCGGTGATAAAGAGGTGATAAAATGGAGATGACTTCTCCAGTTCCTATGTTATTATATGGAGACTATGCACTAAGATCTCCAAAGTTGAAGAGATCTTCGTGAATAGGTTCCATAGAATAACATAGGAATTGGAGAAGTGAGAAACCGGAGAAGTCATCATCACTTTATAAAGCACAACAACAAAATTGGGGGTGCTTACTAAACCACAGAATATATAAGTGAAATAGCTACTAGCAACGTACATATTTACTCACACAGATACGTTGGCCGGCTTGTAGTTCAAACAGCCGGCTTGAAGCAAGCAGGAACGTGACCCATCCTGCTGGTGGATCTCCCGTGAATGCGGATACACCTTCTTAAAAAGAGCCGAATTCCTTTGTATAAAAAAGTATCAAAAACGTGACTTTTATTTTCGATACAATGTTATCCTTAAGAAACACTTCTTTGTATTGATCAGTAAGATGCGTTTCTGAGTGAACCTCTTTCTTCAGTAACCTGAACATTAATACAAACAAGTATTAACGTTTTTGTATCCGGATACACGGGAGATCCCCCAGCAGGACGGATCATGTTCCTGCTTGCTTAAAGCCGGTTGTTTGAACTACAAGCCAACCAACGTATCTGTGAGTAAATATTTACGTTGCTGGTAGCTATTTCACTTATATATGCTGTAGATTTAGTAAGTGCCCCCAATTTTGTTGTTGTGCTTTATTTCCTGAGGATCCTGGAGGTCTCTTGGTGTATTGGGGAGCAGCTGTGGCGTGAGGCAGTCAGAATCCTTCATATATGCAAGCTGTCCGTTTTTAACGGGCTAAAATCTGGTAGGTGTTTGGCTAGCGGGGGGAATACCTAAATTAATAAGGAGTTAATGCAATATCAGCGCCTCTTTTTTTCTGTTCCATATCACCACTTTATCACCTCTTTATCTCCCCCCTTGACTTCTAGAAAGGTCTCCTGAAGCATCACTTCCCAAAGCTTTGAAGACCTCTCTAGCATCCAGGTTATTAACAACCAAATTTAATACAATTAGAGTTTGTAGGATTTTTATTTGTCCTTTGTGGTGCAGTTGGTCTTCCCCAAAATAACTTCTCTGTATATCAGCCTTGATACATCTAAGGAGAAAACACTTTACTAGAAAATTGTTATGGTTTAAACTTCTTATATGTAACTAGAAGTTACTGATAAAATAATGTGATCTTTATCAATGCTGCTTTAATCCTTTGAATGCCAGAGGGGCTCATAACGCATTGCGTACCCTCTGGCACACCCAAAAGGTTAAACCAATATTACACATTCCAAAATATACAACCCTTATATGTGGTTGTTTAACCCCTTAAGGACCAGCGGTCCCGGGGTGTGCTGTCCCTTAAGGACCACATAGAAGACTTTGACGTGACGTCCCACGTGACTGATCACGTGGGGCGGCACGTCTAATGGAGGGATTGAAAGAGATCGATCCGGTCTTGGAGCGATCAAGTTCAGTCCCCGGTGAGTAAAAGTACGTGACGTGGCAGGACCGTCACTGGTCCTTAAGTGCTGGACCAGCGTGACGGTCCTGCCACGTCAATGGTCCTTAAGGGGTTAAAATTGTTGCAAACAAAGAATGTGACAAACAACCAACAAGAATAAACAAAATAATGTGTTTTGCTCTAAGGCATAGTGGCCTCCCATTGCTGCTGAAGTCACATTTTCACTCCAATGTGCCATTGCAGAGAGGACATTTCCATAATCATACCTGACTGGTCCCACCCACAGGCAGTCCACCACTGAAATGACAGGCTAACCCTCTATGTTTTGGCCTAGGTGGGCATCATTGGCGTGGTGCAGCTGATTTCCTCTAGGCATATAGAGAGCAAGAGCCCATGCTTGGGATGCTCTGCCAACTTGTGTGTGGTTCTTTCGATACTGCGGGACAAGGATGGGGTCATTATGTGTGGTTCCGTGGCTACCAGTGCAATGAGACAAAGCTGGGTCAGTATGTGTGGTTGCTGTGGAACAAGGATAGGGCTCAGTATACGTGGTTCTGTCATGGCTACCAGTGCAGTGGTAACCAAAGGATATTATGTATCAAGCTAAAGAGTAGCAATTTTGGAGAAATCTAACTGCACTCTAAGGGGGGAAATTAACATTTCCATCGATTTAAATTGAGTTTTTTACCTTTTGTATGCTAATGAAGTCACCAATGCATTGTGTTGGAGACCTCTTTAGAATTCATGGGGTTAAAAATCCCATTTAAACTAATGGATATTTACAGAATGTCCCTCCCCCCATGGTGCAGTTGGTTTGCTCCTGAATTGCACTTCTTTAGCATGATGAATAATTTCCAAGGTGTATTAATAGCAAGGGATTTCAAATATTTTAATTATTATCATTTGTGGTTATCATTTTGTATTAACACCCCCCAAAAAAAAAATATCCCCTCACAAACCACTGAATGTCCATCACTCCTTAGAACAGAAGACTTTTTGTTAGTTCTCGGAGGGTGCTCATCACAATCTTTGTTTGTAGATTTGTTTAAAATTGTTGTTTATGATTACATTCTCTATGTTTTACATTTCTTCTGGCAACAAGAGGGCACATCAACCTATAATAATAATAATAATACCTATAATAAAGTGCAGCTCAGAGTCTTCTTTATTCTATTTGTAGCACGCAGCGCTATATTTCAGTACTAACAGGCTTGTAGTTCAAGCGCAATTGGATCCAAAAGTACCCCCCCCCCTCCTGCCCCTTTCTCCTGCGTCACTGATACTCTCATGTTGGTCCACGTGGAGCACGGCGAGGGAAAATCTTCCATAAGCAAAAGGAAAATCCTGCCCTCCTTTGTCAAAGGTGGCAGGGTTTTTCTTATACTTACTGTGTGAAGATTGTCCCTCGCTGCATCCGTCCGGTCCCACAACCGGATTCCACAACTGATGGGAGACGGCCAGAAGGGGTGGGAGGGGCATTGAATTGCTGTTTAACTAGAAGCCTGTCAGTATTGAAATATAGCGCTACATGCAAAAAATAGAACTTTATTATAGGTATTACTATCCCTTCAAAGTATATTTCACCATTGAATGACAGGGATCAAATATCCCGTCGATTGCTTGAAATAATGCCCAGCCATTCTGCCACTCATACCACTAATAAGCACTGTATTTTATTTAATGCATTGCACACACCTCTGATCCTCAAAGGGTTAAAGCATATTGTGACATAATTGTTGAATATTAGGAGTATGAACACTACTGTTACTCTGCTTATTAAAGGAACACTAACACCTAGAAATTAAATTGGTTTATATTTTATGAAATATCTTGTTTCCAGTTAGCATCTGTAAAAATGTGTTATATTAAGTTAGATACCTAGGGCTCAACTGAGAGCAGTCTGACACCAAAAAAAAATCCAGCTGAAGTTTTTCAAGCACAGTAAGCAACACTCTTAGGTCTGGCGTATAAGTGATAACTAAAACAGCGTCCTCTGATCAAAAATAAATAATCATCAAGGCATTCATCATATATAAAAATTTTATATTTGCGTAAATTCAGAGTAGTACACCACAACTTCTTTTTTGTAAACAAATGTTATCACTATTATGTGTGAGAACTTTCCAGTCACATCATATCCGAAAGGACAATTCTCAAAAAATAAATATGTGTATAATTTGTAATTTAGTACCTGTTTAATTAGTGATTTGGAGTTCCCAACCTACCAATAAGAACAGGACACTCTAATTAAGTACCAAAATGTACTCTAATTGCCCTGTTCAACACATGAAGCCTCCTCCATGCATATCACAGATGAAAATACAATAAAATAAACAACGTATGTATGTGTGTGTATAGCACCCTACCAAAGGGAGTCTCACACACAAACACTAAATAACACACAATATGATGAGACGACCTACTCTGTCTAAATTCCCCCTAGCCCTCAACTACCTAAATGATCGATCGTTGAATGAAAACTGAAAAATAATGATAATGATTTTATATCATTATTTTTTATTAAAGTGTTAGTAATGTCAAACAAAAATTTTTTGGCATTTAGAAGAGCTTAAAAAGTTGAGCTAGATGCAAAAAAACATATCTCTTATGTCTCCTGCTGACACGGAGGCTCTGCAACAGAGCGGCAATCGCGTTATTGACAACGAATCCCTTCATTGGAAGTGCAACCCAGACACACGTTTTAGACCATTCCAATGAAGGGATTCGTTGTCAATAACATGATTGCGGCTCTGCTGCAGAGCCTCCGTGTCTAGTGACACGGATCTCCTGCTGACAGTTTTACAGCTGTCAGCAGGAGACATCAAGCTTTAAACGTCTGTATCTCTCAAACCATAGCGGTTTAAGAGATACGTTTTTTTGCATTTAGCTCAACTTAAGGTCTTCTAAATGCAAAAAAACTTTTTTTTTACATTACTAACACTTTAAATGTGTTCAAAGGTAATAGAATTAACATTATGAGTGCCAGTAGGATATAATTACCAACTGGCACTCATAGGGTTAATCCGACTAAGTAACAAAGCAACAGCCCATAAAAAGTAACTCCAGTGGAGTCTTCAGCACCCTGGTCAACTACTGTCCATCTTTTTCCCTCTTCTCTTCTTTCGTCCTCTGGTCCTTCTTCTGTATTCCATCTTCTCGTCATGTACCTGTAAAATAATTAAGAGATTTCAATAAATGTTCCATAAAAAGAACCCGCAAATCTATGCATAGTTTAACCTCTTGATTGCCAGAGGGGTACACAACGCATTGCAGAGCAATGCATTGCGTACCTCTCTGACTCAAAGGGTTAAACAGTGCTAAGATGTGTGGATCAATAGTTTATAAAATGCCCGAAGTCAAAAAAATTTGTCCCCATGAATTATAAAATGGAGAAAACATTTTGAAAAAAAATATTATGCCTTTTTTTCATTCGTTCGCCGCTGTGTGTGGTGGCGGCGGAGAAAGTAAGTGGCACTCCCCCCTTGTACCTTACGGGTCGATACCCGTTCCAGTGGAATTTGAACAGAGACCAGTGTGATAGCTCTGTTGGTTAACCTCTTAAGGACCCTTGACGGTCCTGGCACGTCATGGGTTGATGAGCTATAAGGACCCATGACGTGCCAGGACCATCATGGATTTCTGAACAGGGATTTCCAAAAAAAAAAAAAAAAAAAAAAAAGGTCTGTGGTCCTTAAGTATCTTAAGGGGTTAATACACCAGCTGTAGAACTAGTTCAAACCTCAGGGTCTAGTCCTGGCAAGGTCGACTCAATCTTTCACCCTTCAGAAGTAGAGGAGTACCCAGTACATACTTGAAAACAATCTCAGTGTTTTCTTCCTGTTTTCAGACTGTATTACCTGGTCTCAGGGGACAGAGGCTGATTTTCCACTAGTGGAGAGTTTATTCTCCTTCCCTCCCACTACTTCTTCTCCATCCCACCCTCTTCTGCCCACTTCCCACTCACTTCCAGCTCACTTCCAGCCCACGCAGATGAGCGAGCCCCTCCCCTTTTTATGAAGCAAATCCCATCATTGACATCCCCTGTGCAGCAGCACATGAACCTTCTTTGGGGGCTAAAAGAGAACAAGTGTGGTGCATACTACTGTGGCTCTTGGGAAAAGGGGAAACAGCACTTTGGCACATGAAAAAGCTGTAGGCAGCTCAGCTTCCTACTATGCAGCTTGGTATGTGTGGGGGATTATTAACTTGAAGAGTGCTGGAGGGTCACTCAAAGTTTTAACCCTTTGAATGCCAGAGCGGTACACAATGCAATGCAAAGCAATGTGTACTGCTCACACTCAAAGGATTAATAAATGGAGTCAGTTTATTAACCCTAACAGTACAAGATGCGAGTGGAACATATTGTACAGCAATGCCTCACACACCCATCTGACATTGAAAGGGTTAATGCAGAGGTTATCCTATATTATAATTCGCTAAGGATGTTTGTAAGAAGCCGTCATGCTCAATAGAGACGGCTGAGAGCGATACAGTCATGCGCAGTACTGACTGCGCGCGTCGTGGCTGATACGGAGTGGGGTGCTCTGAATTCAGATCGTAGTCCTCTCTGCACACCTTCATGTACAGAGAGGACTACGATCTGAATTTGGAGCGCCCGATCCATATCAGCCGTGGCACGGGCAGTCTGTACTGCACGTGATTGCAGCGCTGACAGTGTTGGCCCATGTACACAGGCTTTAAAACTAGTTCTGCAATAAGTAGCATTACTGGGTCCTGCCTTCAAAGTGCAGTAAGTGGGTAGTGGATCCTTCTTTGTGCCCCAGGTCTCCCTTTGCACAGCTTACCTACTTATATTGTGATCCCTGGTAGTTCCTGGTCATGTCCTTCTCCACAGCATGGCCCTCCACCTGTCAGCACTTTCATTAGCACAGGACTGTCCAGCACATTGTGGTGGATGCCCATGCTCTTTTTACTTTCCAGAAAATGGAGGAGGAAAGCATGGCCAGCAACCCCCGGGATCGCAATTGTCATTTATGTTGAACAGGTACATTCCTTAGAGGGTTGCTTTTCTTGTATGGGCAAGAATAAGGACAGGTGACAGTTCTAATTTAAGAAAGATATAATGTAGCCATATGCATTGCAGGTATGTTCTGAACTTATGTAAACATATGGATATAAATTTGTTATTACAATTATTTTATTAAGCCTGCGATTCTCATTGCTTCCATTCTAATAAAGTACATAATTTATTTTATTGTAGGATGATTCTGTCAGCCTTCCCCAGACTACAAGTTGTATAGAATCAGTCTTTTTCAAAGAAAATGTTGATGACTCAATTGAATGGGAGGAGAAGCTGTATAACGCTCCATCTACTAAAGAACACGACAAGATAAAATATGATTATGAGACCCAAGCACAGGCTTTATCATACAGCTTAATGCAAGATGAAAGAGAACATTCAACCAAACTAGATGGCAAAGAATATCTAGCTTTAGCTAATATTAAAGACGGAGAATATAAAGATGTCAATAATTTTGTCATCCATGTAAATAAATCTATGCTTTTGTCTGATTCTGGACAAAGCCCTCAGTTTTGTTCTTCTGACATGTTTTTAAATGAATTAGGGAATCAATATTCCTCTACTGATCCTATAAAACAAGAGCCTAATATTCAAGAAAAAGACATGGGTCTTATAAGAAAATTAGAGACTTCTTTATATAGATGTGCCATCCAAAGCGCTGCTCCATGCACCACAACTTGTACTAATCAAGTGCTGAACCAGTCACAGGATTCTAAAATTGACCTTATAAGTGAACACAAACAACCATATACAGGTTTCTGCAGATGTAAATTGAATGTTCCGCTCAAGATCACTCAAGACACAGAAAACCTAATAAAGTGTGAATATACTATTCACTGTAGTGACAGTACATCTCATGGGGATTATTTAGAGGATGTAGTTGAAACTGTTGATGTTGTAAGTAATTTAAAGAAGGAAACGTCTTTATCTAGATCGGACATAGTGGAAACACAGGTACAGATGTCTGGATGTGAAAACTTACATGACAAAAATAACTTAGAGCAATTAACAATCACACAGTGTTTAACAGAAGGGCATCTACACTGTAAAGCTCAAACTGAGAAACGTATTGGAGATCACAAAATATTAAAATTACGATTATCCCAAGCTGAACAAGACAGAGATAATTACGCCAATGAAATCAAGAAGGTAATTGACAAATGTGACAGTCTTATAAACCAAAAGAAAAGTATTCAAGATGAGAAATATCACCTGATTGTCGAGAAATGCTATATGATGGAAGAGTTAAAGGAACTTAAAACTGAAAAGAAGAAAATTCTTGAAGACCTGAATTTAATTGTCAATGAAAAAACTGAATTAGAAAAGCTCTTAAAATCTACCCATAAAGAGCTCTTATCACATTTACATGAAAAACAGCAACTACAGTCAAAATTAAAAGAAGCAGAGGAGGAAAATAATCTACTTAAAGGTCAGAAAGAGCAAAACCAAATCCAGAAGTTGAAGCAAACATCAGGCAAACACAGTAAAGCTCAAGAGGAGACTCGTCAATTGTTTATGGCTTTAAGAACTGAGCATTTCCATCTGGAATCTACTATAAGTAAAAGTTGTATTGCCACAGAAGTCTCTGAATGTGAAAGTGATCAGTGTAAGGCCCACGAAGAAAAGCTTACAACGGAAATAAAGGAATTAAAAGCAAAAAATAGGATGCTATGGTCTCGTTTCCATGTAATTTGGGGCGAATGTCAGCAGTTGGAAGAAACAATATTCAGCCTTAAAGATGAAAATATCTTGTTAAAAATGGAATTGGATGAGCAAATTAAAAATAATTTAAAATTAAAGCTCAGTATTACAAGCCCTAAAAAGGAAAGAATATAGACTAAATACTACTTGCAGTATAAAATCAGATCATTACTTTGTAATGTAAACTGTACCATCTACATGCAAGTGAAGGCATTACAGGAAGTTCATTAGACAATGTGATTCAGGCTGATGTGCTAAGAACATTTGGACTTATCCTGGGGCACGCCAACCGCACCACTTGGAATGGATTTAAACAGGGCTTTTAACCCCTTGAATTCTGATTGCTTCTTATTGACTTTTAGACCTTTAGCATTCAAGTGATTACACTCCCCATTTAAAGCAATTGTAATTATGGGAGCGGGGGGTTATTTTTTTCCTATGGGGCAATTTGTTTTCTACAGATTTCCCCCAGTTCTTCTTGGTACAGGGCCCTCATTAGCTCTAGCAATCTTCTGGATGGAAGGTATCACATCTTATGAGAAGTTTTTGCCCTAGAAAGAAAAGGATTGTTAATAAAGCAAATGTTGTTTTAGTGATGGCGTGTCGTTCATTTGTTTCTTATAGGTTATCCCTTTGAGTGCCTGAGGGGTATGCAATGCTTTGCATACCCCTCTGGCATTCAAAGGGTTCAAATAATGATCAGCGATAGTACGATAATGGATAGAATGCATACCATATAAGGGTAGCATAGAACAAGATAAAGCTAAAAAAACATTTTGGGCGAGATGATCAAATAGACATAATGAAAAAATTGTCAGATTATGAGTTGGTGGTAAAACAAGGGCAGTATTTTCAGAAGTAAATCTGTCACATGTAAAAATGTGTGATAAAGAAGTAAAACTGGCGGTAAGAAGAGCTTGATGACTATTGCCCTTAAAAATCCTGATGTTAAATGTTTCTTTGATTTTGTCTTTGAAATGAAAATTTTCAAAGAGACAAAGACATTCTTTGTCTTTAAAACAACAAATTTTCTAAGAGACGTTTTTACCAGTTAATATAGTACTGCTTCTCTACTAACAGTACTTTAATTTGTCTTCTACAACTTTAGACTATTTTTATTTTGTCGGGAAAAAATGATGTTAATCAGACCAAAAAGTGACGTTTAAAAGAATATTTTATCTGAAAATATCTTACAATATGATGGTAGATTAATCCATGCCCACTTTTAAGATGGCTTTTCCCTATGCCGGAGATACAAATACAAGCTTGCCACCCGCTTCCTCTGATGCCTCTCTCCCCTCCACCCGCTTCCTCCAATGCCTCTCTCCCCTCCAAGAATATGTCCCCAGCCTTCTTGATGCTGCAGGCTTTACAGCTGCCCGCAGCACCAATAAATGAATGCATTTAGTGTGTACACATTGGAATTGCCCTTTTCTGCTTCATAAACTGAATCTCATTCATTTCTAATTCCCTACCTCCTTTGTCCCGTTGCGATTACCTGCTCCACAAACGGAGAGTGGAGCAAAAGTAGCAATTGCAAGGGGACAAAGGAGGTAGGGAATTAGAAATGAATGAGATGTTATTAAATATTCCATTTCTGAAGCAGCCCTGCGCTCTGATCACTTAATCAGTCACCCGGTTTGACCCGGGTGACTGATTAAATGATGGGACCGCAGAACAGTCATTCATTCTTGTTGCTGCCAATAATGATCTGCTGATGACAGCAGCTGTAGTGGCCTGCAGGAATGTGGTGACAGCCACGTGTTTGGCTGTTATGTAGTACTCCGTGCATTTTTGTATATTTATTGTTGTTTGTTTTAGCACTTTGAGCGATTTAATTTTGGGTATAGTATGATTAGTTTATTGTATATGATTTGTAGTGTAGTGTACAGGGTTGACTTGTAAAATGTTGTACAGCAAAAATTGTTCAACGACATAATAATGTCAGCAGACGTCATTGTTATGAGGGGAAGAAACTTGAAGAGATTGTAGTGGGGCAGTGTGTGGGCTCCTGTCAGTGTTTTTGAGCTGATTATATGGGTGTCTTTGTCGGCTTGGGCCTGTAACTGTGCTCTCTCCCCTTGTTTAATGAACAATATAAGCCATGCTTGGCTATTTGTGCGGGCATACAACAGCAGCGACCTATCCCCTAGTACTCAGCTGTAAGGGCTGGAGGTGAGAGCAGGGTGAGTGGATAGGCCGATGGATCCAATGCTGGATGAGTGGTGTGTGTTTGTGTGTGCGTCTGTGGTGTATGAGTGAGTGGCAGCCATTTTTTTTCCTCAGTTAGATAGTTGTGTGTGGGCTGGATAGTGGGGGCGTGGCAACTCCCTGAGTGATTTTCACAGGAGCAGCAGGGGACTTCGGCCCCTTCAGCTCCTGTGAAAATCATGCTCCCATTGAATCGCCCAATGGCAGCAGTAACTCCTCCTTCTGAAGCCCCTGGGTGTGTTTTGCCAGGCACAAAGTCTTATCCAGAAGGAATTGTTTTACTTACTTGGGGCTTAATTGGAAATGGCTTCAATGTTTGTTTGTTTTTTGCCTTATTCTGGATCAACACGGATGATTTGGCATGGGTTGGACTTGATGGATGGATGCATGTCCTTTTTCAGTCTCATCAACTATGTTATTATGAGTCACATGTTGTTGTTTTTGGATGTGGACTGATGGTACTGTCTCATTGGAGGTAGGGTTTGTGGCACCTCCATCTTCCACTCCCTGGTGTGTGGGTAGACTCTGACTCCTAAATCTGATATTATGAAAGCATCATACATTAGACATTTTCACAACCTACAGTCTATACTATAGCTAGTATTTGTCAGATATCTTACAAATGGGGGGAGTAAATAATATCCATGTTTGGATATCTTAGTGAGCACAGCTGGATCAATAATCATGAAGTAGAAGCTGTATCACACCACCCTAGCCCTAACAAGAAAGACTGTCCCTCAAAACTCATTACTCACACAAGAAGGGTACTTGTGAGAGAATTCACAAACAGGCAATCACTCACCTTGAAGGAGCTCCGGAATTCAGTGGCCGGGAGAGGATTAATGGTTCACCAGTCAATCATGCCAAAAGTTCGGCATATAATGGCTTGCTTGGGAGCGTGGCAAGAAAGAAGCCGTTACTCAAAAATTACCATATAAAAGCATGTCTGGAGTTTGCCAGAAAGTATGAGAGTGTCCCAGCTAAGATGAAAAAGTTTTATGGTCCCGTGAGCCAAAACTCAAAGCTCTATGTGTGGTGCAAGCCTGACTCTTACCATGACTTAAGACACAACATCCCTGTACTGTGATTGCAGCATCATACTGAGAGGATACTTCTCATCAGCAGGAACTGGGCATCTTGTTGAAGCTATAGGAAGAATGTATGGAGCAAAATACAGAAAAATACTGCAAAAGAACCTGATTCAGTCCACTAAAAAATGAAGCTTGTAAATAAATTCACTTTTCATCAGATCAATATTGTATGTCTTCCTCAACGGAAGTCAAAATCAGCTCTTTGCGGAGTATGGGCCAAGTATAGAAAATGTGCTGAATGTTTACTTAGTGTGAGATGGTGCTGGTCTAAAACTGGATGTCACAAATCACTATCCAGATCATAAAATATAGTCCAAAAAATATATGTATATAGTCAACGCAATCACTACGTCTATATTAGAATCATTATATATATCTTATAATAAACTTGTCTCCAATAACAAGAGATATATCATGAATGTGGCTCCTATTGCTAAACCATACATACAGAAAAAATGCATGGATCACGACAGGAGCTACAAATTAGTATGAGAGGACAATATATAATCTCAAACAAGTCAAATGTGGGGATCAAGAATATTGTAAACTCATACAAATAGTCTTTAAAATAATAATATTTATTAAGCAAATATCAAGGTATCACTGTCTCCAATAGAGACAATAAGCAATAATAGTATATTAAAATAATGAACAAGCCAAAAAACAAATAGCAGATAAAATGCTGAAATATTACCCTTAACAGGGAGATATCGCTCTACGCGTTTCGTGACAGCAAATGTCACTTCTTCAGGAGCTTTGTTCAAAGCTTGTTATTGGAGACAAGTTTATTATAAGATACATAACGGTTTTAATATAGATGTAGTGATTGCGCTGACTATATACATATATCACTTTTCATCAGGACAAGATGCAAAGCACAATGCCAGGGCAGCAGTGGAGTGGATCAGGAACAAAAAGGTATATGCCCTACAGTGGTCCAGTCAAACTCCTGATCTCAATCCCATTGAGAATCTATGACATTGTTTGAAAATTGCGGTCCACAAGCGATGTCCAACCTGGTAGAAAATCTGCAAAGAAGAATGGGCCAAAGCACTCCAAAAAAAACTGGTACATACTTCCCTCAAAAGACAAATTAAAATGTGGCTACACTCAATATTATTGTGTGGAGGTTGAATACCAATACAAGCATCATAAGTCAGTATTTATTTTTCCAAAAAATATTTCCCAACATAAAAACAATGTCACCTTTCAATAACTGATTTTGCTTTTCAGTGTTTAAAGGGATAGTAATGTTTCACTAATAAAGCAGCTTCAATTAATCGTCATAGAATTTGGGCCATGGAGATGTTATTTCAATACTGTCAGAGTTGTAGTTCAAGAGTAATTGAATGATAAAGTATCCCCCTCCCACCCCTTTTAACTAGTGTAAGCCACCTCCCCTCAGACGTGGAATCTGGTCCACAGACCGGACAGATCACAGCAAGGGACAATCTTCTTACTGTGAGCATAAGGAAAACCCTGCCCTCCCTTGACAGGTTTTTCTTTATGATCACTGTCCATCTCTGCGATCCATCAAACAGTCTTGCTGCTCTGAGGTAAGCAGTGTTACATCAGTAAAAGGAGCAGGTGGGGGATATTGTTCAATTATTCTTGAACTACAATGCTGACATTATTGAAATAACACTCTCCATGGCCCAAATACAATGAAGATTAATTTGTACTGCTTTTACGAATAATTTTTACTCGTATTGCAAAACATTACTATCCCTTTAAGAAAAATCATACAGAATTAAATTACAATGTACCATTTGTAATTCAGTAATACAACTGGTTAGGGGTTTTGATGTAGGATTTTTTACCACTCTTCCTTGCAGAATGCTTCCAGTTCAGAAATATGTTTAGGTCATCTTGCACGCAATGCATGTGTGATATTTACCCACATAATTTACCCTCATTTTCTGTTTGATTCTTTCAATGTTACATTCACCAAATAAATAATAACTGCATTACAATTTGCAGAAATATGTCAAGTTTAAATGTGTTTACTTCTTTTCACTTCAATTTAATCTTTTTATAAATGAAAATGACAGTACAAAAAATAGTAATAATAATAATACTCAAGTGTGAGGACTGTAAAGGTCATCCAAAAACCTTAAGCTTTTCTTTGTTGACGTAGTTCATGGTTAATTTTGAGGTATGCTTTTTATCTTTGTTTTTTTAGTAATATCCAAACTCTTTCCAGATTTTGTTTTTAAAATGACTGTGACTTTAGCCTCCAGAATTTGTTTACAATTAACAGAATCAATTATTTCCTCTACCTGCACAATATTTCTGTTGTCACTGGCTGCCACACAACCCCAAAGCATAACAGATTCACTCCTGTGCTTAACGGTTGGCAAGATGATTTTTTCTTCAAGTGTTTCTCCCTTTTATCTCCAAACGTACCCTTGGTTATTGTAGTCAAAGAGTTACATTTTAACTTCATCAGACCACATAACTTGGCTGGTGTTGTGTTGCATACGTCAGACACTGACTTCTGTGATGAGATTGCAGACAATGTTTCCTTCTGATGCCTCCTCCATGCAGATCATGACTGTGAAAGCTGTGCTGCACAGTGGGCTGGAGCTAAATTTTCCATGCTAAATTTTCCTGCAGGTCCTTTGCGGTTTTATGACCAGTCTACAAACATTTCAATCAAAAAATGTTCTTCTCCCATGCTGCACCTGAGCTCTGGAATTCTCTCCCTATCCCATCAGACTCTTCCCCATCCTTCAGACGGTCCCTGAAAACTCACCTCTTCAGTGAAGTCTATCAACCATTATGAGCAAGGCCAAACCAACAGCATGTTAACTTCTGTTCACTCTCATTCCCTTCTAAAAGCATTCTCCCACCTGCAACCCCATTACAACCTCATTGCTCACATACTCTTTATCCCCTAAACAGCACTACCACTTCCCTGGACCACTGCACTCAAAAGGACTTCTTTGTCCCAACCACTGACCGGCAGTTCATGTGGCAGGAGGCACTGACATCCTGTAACACTTAATCCTTCTGTGTCCAACCTACAGAAGGCACTTATACCCTATAGCACTTGCTCCTTCTGTGTCCCACATACCTTCCTCTAGACTGTAAGCTCTCATGAGCAGGGCCCTCTGATCCTTTTGTTTTACATGTTCCACTTGTACTATTTCATTTCTCTGTATATCTAGTTGGCACTATTTAAATAAGGAATAATATTACATTATATTTAATGACATTTTAGACAGGTAAATTGCAAGAAGGAAGTGTTTAGATATCTTTTTATAGCCTTCCCTTGCTTGTTAAGTCAACTACCTTTATTTTCTGATCCTGTCAGCTACGTAGAGGAGCCCTAGGTTGCTGAGCATAAGCATAACACCCTGAGACATTCGATGAGTCAAAAAATGTATTAAGCTCTGGATCTGTCATCACCTAACCTAGATATAACAAGTCAATTAAGTTCCCAGACCTTACAAATAACACTAGAGGCGTAGCTTGAAGGGTGCCCAAACTTTTGCACATGCCTCATTTTCTGTTTGATTCTTTCAATGTTACATTCAGTAAATAAATAGTAACTGCATTAAAATTTGCAGAAATATGTTAAGTTTAAATTTGTGTTAACTTCTTTTCACTTGAATAAAATTTTTTTTATAAATGAAAATGACAATACAAGAAATAGTATATACATAACAAATCTTTATAGAAGCCAAGTTAATTTAAGATATATGAAGAAAAAAATGCATAGAGATTGTCTTTGTTGCCCTGTGTCTTCACGTGAATTTTACTTTGGCTCTGTGCATTTAATAGGACATTAGATTTACAGTCTTGTAATTCACTGGATTCACTGACCTAAAAAAGGAAAACAAATCATTATTTAAAGTTTGGTCATATTTTGTTAAAGGAGCCACACAAATAATAATAATAGATGGGTATGGTAAGAAGGAGAGATACATAAGATGTTAACTGACTGCTATATCTACTATAAAAGGAAAATGTCATATAAATAAATAAATAAATAAATAAATAAATAAATAAATAAATTGTTTTTTAAACATTTTACCTAAGGTACACTGTTACACAAGCTCAATATGTGGCTCCCCCAGACAGCCAAGGCACCAACAAAAATCAGTGTTGCTCTGCCCCTTCACATTGCTGATGTTTGTGAACACATGAGGACCATCCTGTCCTTATCACTTACACGTTTATACAAAATCAGTTCACTACCAGTTTTGCTGCCATAATAATTGGCTGATTCTAAATAAAGTGCATGAGCACCAGCAGCAAGATAATGGTCCTTGATACAGGTCCACTAATGCATCCACAAAGCTGTGGGGTGGATTAACATGGACTCCTCCTAATGCAGTAGAAGGCAATGCTGCTGAAATAAAATAACCTCTTACAGGGGTTCAAAATGGCAAAGAAAATGGTTATCTTTCCCTAAGACCTGCAACACTTAACACCAGGCAGAGCACTGCAGTTGCACATCTATCTGCAGTACTAATGTAGATTGGTACACAAACCATTAAAATTAGCAGTTGCAAGCAAAAAAAGGACTATGGAGGATGAGACTGAAGACAGATTTGTGGTAATTGAAGGAACTGTAACAAGGCAAACATGGTCCAAGGGCTAGCAAGATGGATGGGATCATCTTTGTTGATGGTACATAAATTTACTTTGATTTGATTAAAGAGGGAACTACTAATTATGATTACCTGAAAGTTTAAATTCTTACAAGTTGTAGTATCACTCCAGAAATGCTTCATCATGAATGGTGCTTAAAAAGGGTAAGTTCCACTACAATCACAAATGCTTACTTTGCTCTAAATTGGCTGCAGCCAGAGGCCAATAACCCAACCTCATATAAATGCTAGCTCTGGTCCAGTGTCTGTTAGGTATACCAGCAGAACTTTACAAGTGCATAGGACAATGTAGTGCTAACCATGGTGAATGAGAAGGTTTTAACAAATGTTTTTTTACTTTTATTTTCTATAGTTTTTTTCCACATTTATCAACTTAAGCAAAAACTATGCGCGAAATGAATCTAACTACTGTTAGTATTTTTAGATAAAACACGGCAGTGTGTTGTTGATCAAATACAAGACCTTGTTTACAGTTGTCCATTGTTAAAACTTTGAAGAGTATGAATCAAATATCTGGATGATAATTTTGAACAAAATGTATTGTTCTTTGTATGCATGCAGGGGCATAGGAACCGGGGGGGGGGGGGGGGGATGGGAGGGAAGCATCGCCCCCCAGAAAATCATGAGGGGGACAGATAATGTAGAAATTCCAGGGGCGCACAGGCTCTGGGTGACTGGCAGGAGGGGAGGGCATGGCACAGCGCTCCCTCCTACTGGTCACCTCCTTGTAGCGTGGCCGAGTAGAACGGACCGCGGGTAGAGGAGTTTCTGTATCCTCTACCCCGGTCTGATAGGAAGCTGCTCGCCGAGCACATCGCGCAGCTTCATATCAGACCCAGTAAAGGATCAGAAGCTCCTCTACTGCGGTCCGCTCAGCCACGCCCACATTATTACACCGATTAGCTATTATCATTGCTAGTACTTGCTACTAACATACTGCAGTTTTGTATACCATATACGATTGTTTCATCCTCTCCTTGATGCTAACTTTTTCCATTTATGTACATGGCATACAGTGTGATCACATAAAGAGCCTTACAGTAAAACTTATACAACCCGTAGGTATTTTGTACTTCTACTTGCTACACAGAAGCACTGACACATTGTTGCAAAGTAGTTGCCTCTTATATAGATATTAAGATTGCTGGGAGTTTATAGCACACATCGCTACAGTGTCTCCGCAGCATCCCACAGCAGTTCTCAACACAGTGACCCTGCCGATTTCCACAGCTACAATATAATCATTTTAAGCTTCACTGAGAGGACGACTTAATATTTTTCTGAATGGTCACATTATTTTACTCTCTCACATTTAATGCCTACAAACTAATTTAGTTGTCCTTCACAGCCTTATTAATTTTCTTACACACATATACTTAGTTGGTAAGTGCTTGCAAACTGCATGCACCAGGAACTAAGGTAAGCTCCGTGTTTATGCGTATGTATTGAACACAGTGATTATTACAATTATGAAATGCTTATAGCACTACTGCCTTCTATATGATATACTGCCATTTGTTCTATTGGTGGACTATGGTCATTGACAATTGCAGAGGTCTGCAGACCTTGTTTCGTTCCTGGGTCTGTGACGTGTTAATGCTAGGATGTAATTAACCGATCAATTTGTTTTTAGAAGCATAAAATAAGTTTGGCGCATTAATATGTTTGATTCATGGCAGAAAATGGTAGAGTGTGGGGGGTTAACTCTCGCAAGACAGCTTAAAGCGTTTGGAAAGGTGTGCTCGTGCCCGGACAAATGAACATTTACCAGGAGCATGCTGCATTTCCAGCTTATGGCTAGAGCGAGCTCAACCAGAGAAAAAGAAAGATGGCTGCTGAAAATCGCTGAGGGAGGTAATAAAAAGTAAAAAATAAACTTGGTAAGAATGGTGCTTACAAAAAATGTAGGGAACATTTGTTAATATTATAGGAAATGCAGAATAAAAACAGTTTATGTACATGAAGCATTACTATCCCTTTAACCCTCTGAGTGCCAGAAAGGTATCCAAAGCATTGTGTTGCAATATGTTGGATACCTCTCTGGCACTCAAAGGGTTAAACAGTAGGTTACTTTTATAGTGTGATACTTGTTTTTAAATACTGAATGTATGTTTTTGAAGTGGATTGATTTTGTGGGAATATATCATATACCCTCTTAGTAAGCGTCTTACCAGCACCTGGCTGATATCAAGAGGCTGGTATGCTATCCACAAGGCAGTTGATGAAGCCCTCTGGGTAAGGGAGAAACGTGTTGGCGTGACACACTTAACGTTCAGTGAAGCTGAAATAAGGGGCAACTATGTACCAGTGGAGGGAATTTTGCTAGAGTTGCCGAAGATGATATTGTGGATGTGCAATTATATAATGAAAGGAAGGAAAGGATTTGTGACTGTCTGAAGAGATTCAGAATGCAACTAGAGAGTGGCATCTTAACTCCAGAACAATGGTAGATGAACTATCGATTACGACTGTAGGGAACCCGGATGGGTGAGACTTATCTGCCGTTACATATGACAAAAATTATAAGATATATGGAGTATACAGGACGCCAGACACAGATGCTCATTAAGTGACCATTATTAACCCTCCGCTAGCTAACCTGAAATTACTATTATGGTACATATGCATACTAACTGTTCCATCTAATCAAAGACATTTCATAATCATTGCTTTATATTTGAAGAGATTTTAATTATCTCATTGCTTTACACCATGCATTGTCAACTTATCATTCCTCATTGATGCTGGCTTATTATACTTTGATTCACAGAAGTAATGTCCATGATGTGTGACTGAGCATATATAATTTATAGCATAGCATTGTCTATATAGTTGGGCTTTTAGTGTAGTTAGGTCGGATGATTTTTTGTGCACATTATCAGTGGACAGTGTTTGTCTGTTGTTGCGTATATAATGGACTGCAATGTGTACTGTTGTGTAGAAAATACGCCACTCTATGTCAGGTATGTTATATAGGTAGGGGTTGCTTCTATTGCAAAGTTGCTTTTTTCTGATTGGATGTTGTGTTGTGCTGGGGGACGGGGATGTAACAGGTATAACACTGTTATGATGATACACTATTTTCTAATATTTTCTGCTTTGATATCATTTAATTATACTTCATTTTTTAGGATATTATTTTAGAAATTTGGTCAGAGTGCCATATGAGGATCTACTTTTTTTTTTCCTTACCCCTTTTCTTTTCTGGTCTGCTTATAGATTAACCCCTTAAGGACCAGCGCTTCTGGAGTATGTGGTCCTTTAAGGACCAGATAGGAACGTTTGACGTGCCATCCCACATGACTGATCAGGTGTGCCGTAACATCGAACGGGGACTTGGAGCGATCAATATTAGTCCCTGCTATTTCTCACAGCACTCCTGCAGGAGCGCTGTGAGTAAAAAAAGGTATGTGGCGTGCCAGGACCATCACTGGTCCTTAAGTGCCGGACAGACGGTCCTGACACGTCACTGTGTGTTACACGTGGTTATGACCGGTGTGTGTACTTTTTATATATATATATATATATATATATATATATATATATATATATATATGTGCACCTTCGATATGCTATGTCAGTTGAGACTTCTTGGAGCATTCACTCCATGCAGTATTCTGTGACCATGGAGAAGAGGGCAGGCAGGAGGGGAAAAGGCAAAAGCAGGGAAACAGGGAAGAGGCGAAAAGGGAGGATGTGGCAAATGTGACAGTTGGAGGTAAGAGGACAAAGCCTGTAATATGAGATGCAGCAAATGGGAGGCCAGTGTCGTGAAAGAGAGGTCTGAGTCAATATGTGGAGAAAGTGAGGGTAGTCTGTTTTGTTTTGAAGGTAGATGTATAGCATAATGGTTAATGTTATTGCGGCTTTAATAGGAGGATGGGAGCAGGAGATGTTGTACGCCGAAGGGGTGTGGAAGGTGAATGTGACTATGGGAGAGGCAGGCATAGACCGGCGCTGTGTGTGGGTAAAGTGAGGTGATTAAGGTGCATGGTGTATATAAGGAAGGCAGCAGTGAGACAAATAAGTGGTCTGTTGGGAAATGGGATGAAAGAGGCGAGTCACATGCTTATTACCATCCAGCTCTTACTATCAAGTTACTAATAGCTGAAGCTGGCTGGTAGTAAGTCTGTGGATCATCTCTTCCCTTTCCCTATAAAGAATTTATTCATATCCTTACTGCCACTCTGAACCCTCCATGTGGGAGCCATCGTTTATCGATATTCAGAATACATTCAGATCTAGGAACCTATCCATAAGGTCTGTGGTCATTTGACACACAGAGCAGTGTGCTCAGTTTATATCACATTTAACCCTTTGAGTTCCCAAGGGGTGAGCAATGCATTGCTCGTGTTGCTGTGGCTGCATAGGTAGCTATAGGGAGATCCCAATATCGAAAACCTCAGGTTGGTTAAGTTGGTACTAATCTCTGACAGCAAATGCTGCTTAATACCTGCAGCGGGGTTTCACATATAAACACACCCACATGAACACGACAATGGCTAATTAACCTGCATTTCCATATGGAAATGAGCTATTGTTAATATGTTAAGTGCATAATCGTAAACCTGTTAAAGGCATGGTGGGTATGTAGGATATTGGTGATGTGCCTTTGACACAGATATGACAGAAGGTGGGTTATGCACTAAGGCATGATAAAGAGGTGATAACACAGTGATGACTTATCCAGTGATATAATTGCTCCAGATCCTATGTAATTCTTTAGAGCTATGCACTACAATTTCAAAAAGTTGGAGAAATCTTAGTGCATTGGCTTCACAGAATAACATAGCACTTGGAAAAGCAGTATCACTGGAGAAGTTATCTCTGCTTTATAACCTCTTTATCACTTCTTAGTGCATCTCCCCATCTTTAGTCCTTACTGTACTTCAGTGCATCTCAGCCCAGGGGGGTTGTGCACTACAAGTGACAGAGTGGTGATGATTTCTCCAGTGATATCATTTCTCCAGTTTCTATGTTTTGTTACAAAGTATATGTACTATGGTGGAGATCTATGCAATAAGGTGGAAATCTTAGTGCACTGGATCCATAGAATAACATAGGAATAGGAGAAGTGATATCACTGGAAACATAATCTCCACTTTATCATCTCTCAAACTTAATACATCTCCTCATAGAGGGGGTGATAAACCGGTGATGAAGTGGAGATGAGGTCTCCTGTGTTCTTAAGTTCAACTTTACAGATCTTAATGCATTGGCTCCACAGAATAAGTTAGGACTTGGAGAGTTTAGAACACTGGAGACATCTTCTCCACTTCATCACCTCTTTCTCACAACTTAGTGCTTCTCTCCCCAGGTGATGGATAGAGGCTAGGCACTTGTGTGTGCGTTGGGAGGCAAAGGTAGGAAGAATCATGCAGCTCATTCTACTGTAGCCCTTACTGCATCTCTAGATTCTCCACAAGGATGACAATAAAAATTAGGATGACTATGATTACATGCACTTAGCCTTACTACTTATGGGTTGTTAAGCAGAGGGTTTAAGCAGAAAGTTTAAATGAGTAGTGCACTTACCTTATTACATTTGAGGCCAAAATACTTTGTATCGGGTAACTTCTGGGCCCTGCTGGAGGGTGGAATGTCTTTCTTTCCTTTATTGCAGTTTTGGCAGGTTTAGCTGCATAGGGATCATTGGAATGAGTAGGGTATGGATCAAATGTTCCTGCTTTCATTCCACCTGCCTGAAAATGGTCACAATGAAAAAGAAAAGTCCAATAAAATTAGATTAATGGAAGATATAACTAAAGTTGGATAAAGTTCAAACCGTTTACGTTTCCTGTCTGTAAATTTGTGCATTGATAGTTTGGCATACGTATATTTCTGGACACATATTTTATTTCTCTGTTTTTCTAAATTAATAGTTCAAAGATGAATAAATAAATAGCAGACACATATTCCTGGATATCTATTCAGCAGATCTCTCTAGCATATAGGGGGTTAAGCAAAGCCTGCATGTTTAAATTTAAAGTCAACTGCTTCTGGGGTCAGGGATCCAATTCAAAGGAGAGGAAGATGGAATCCTGAATATGGCCAATCAAATGCACTGTGCCTGTGCAGTTAACCATTTTGGTTTCTGAAAGGATAAACAGAGAATACATAACCACAGTCTTGTGGTTATGTACGGAAAGGAAGGGGGGGTAATATGTATTTTTATATATATATAGTGTCTACTTGGTTGGAGTTCAAAGGAACATTATCTCTTATAACAACTTTGGTGATTTTGAAAGCTCTTTCAAAAGCACCTATATGTTGTATTTGTCATTTTTATTTATGAAAACAATGTGTTAATTAGCGTACATTATATATCTAAGTAAGGCACACCATGCATGCACTTCCTGTCTTAACCCTACATTACCTGCCCCACTGTCTGACACTGCTCAGCAATCCAGTACTAAGACAGGAAGTGCTTCCATGATGTGCCTTAATTGGCATAATCTATAAATCGAAATAACTCCAAAATTAGTTTTCTAAATAAATAGCTCTTTAAAAACCACCAAACTGGATTTTAAGTGATAGGGTCCCTTTAAGAGGATATTGGTCAGTGTAACGCATCCTGCAGGAAGAACCTCTCTACCCCACAAGCAGTATGCCTAGGATAACCATCTCTTTGATCAGATGCAAATTAGTTCTGATCCCCATGGATCTCTGAAACAAAGGGATTCACTGAACAAATATAAGTATTGGTCAACAGGAGAATAAGGATGGAGTGGTGGACAGCGAGCCTAATTTACAATGTAGAAAAGGAGTAATGCTGTGGCCTCCAACTGCACCATAGGGGACAAATAAAAATGTTGGCAATTTTTAATTGTTCACGGTGATGTAGTTGGTTTGCTCCAGAATCTTTCCATATGAATTTCAGTCTGTGAGATACAGTGTTTATATATGGAAGATTGAAGCACTTCACACAGTGTACTTTAGTTTTCTATTTGTTTTCCACTTGTAGTAAGCATTAGAATGCAACCCAGGGGTGTTCCTAGGTACTAGCTAAGGGGCTAGGCCTTATGATTAAAGATATGGGACATGTAATGAAGATAATCTCCTTCCTAGTAATAGTACAACTGTCCTGCATGGTGCACTAATAATGCATTAGGTTAGCCCAAGTCCAGGGTCTATTGGGAATCCAGCAACTTCCCTAATGCATCTGCAATAAGAAAAAAATATCTACAGCTAAAGTCACTTAGTACTTGCAAAAGAAACTGATGCATGTGAGGATCAATGGTCATGGTGCACACTGGAAGAAAAACAATTATCTAGTGGTGTATTTTCTTATGTTATACTAGCAGATATTATACTATTAATATTATTAATTAAAAATAAATAAATAAAAAAAGAACACAACATTAATATCTTTGTATATAAGCTGGCTCGGTCCCTGTATCCCTAACAGCTTCTGTAAATATTATTGCCCTGATGACACAACCCAGTTTGGGACATGTGAGTACAGTACCAGCTTCTATACATTTTAAGATATAAATGTGCTTTGGGTTTTTTGGGGGTGTTTCTTTAGCACTGAGGATGTGCTGGTGTCCTCTCCCAAAAGGCTAGGAAAGCAGTGTATATGGTTCTGTGATTACCAGTGCAAGTGGGCCAAGGATAGGGGAATGGTGTAGGTGGTTCTGTGATTATCAGTGGACAGTAGATCGAGGTCAGGGAAAAAGTGTATGTGGTTTTGTGATTACCACTTTTAACAACTGCTAGACCAGATCTGGATGACCTAGATGCAGAGATAGAGAACTTGGAGCAGTAGATTTACCTCAGCTCACTGTTAGAGGTAAAGTATGATCAGTGCTGAACCATTCGTCCACTCTCATCTTGGAGGGGAAAAAACAGAAGTCAGTCCCTCACAGGCGATACAGATTTAAGGAGACTTAAACTGCAGTCTCTCCCATATCCGATCAAAAGGAATCTAATATAATCCACAACAATGAAAATATGTTGTCCCCTGTCCTGTTTCCTCCTTGGTGGAATTTTTAAAAAAAACTGAACATGGGCAAAGCTACATGGGGGTTAAGTGGAGCAGAGAGAGAGGCTGCCTCTTAAAGTGCCCTGGCTCTTAAAGAAGGGACCTTAACCCCCACTTCCCCAGTGTGCTCCCATAGGAAAACTGAGAAAGCCCAGTTTAATTCAATGGGAATTTGTATTTGTACTTTATGGCACAGCTGGGAAGCATCAGAATGCCTCCACTTTTCTTCTGTGCTGAGCACAGGCACACAGATGTCACAATGGCGAGATGTCCGCTCTCTGTCCTGCCCGTCGCACATGGAAGAGAGGAGAAATAAGGTAATTATTCTGGCGACTAGGGCTACTAAGCAGCTAGTTGCCAGATGGGGACTTAGTGAAGGTAAAGATTGTGTGAGGTGGTAGTTCCCCTTTAAACAATCATAAGGGGAACACCAGGTGAACCTACATTAGGATAGGAAGTCCCTGCCCATTAGAGCTTACAATCTAATCTAATGAATTCTGAAGAAAACCAACCGCACCATAGAGGGAAAAAATACAAAGCCCCCAAATTGAAATGGGGCGTTCAAAACCTTGAATGCTAGAGAGGACTCTAACGCATTGATAAGCAATGTGTTAGAGACTTGTCTAGCATTCATAGGTTTAAAAGACCTATTTATATCTATGGCATTTTAATCTGCCCCATAATCTCGCCAGTTCTTCTTATTACATGAGCCTCATTATTTATTACAATACTGGACAGAGGAGGAGACTAGATAATGCTTGCATCTCCATCCCTTGAAAAATATTTCAGTCAATGGGAGTAGGGATGTTATTGACTCTTTTTGAATGGGAGCTACCTGCTGAGAGAGCCTCCCTACATGTATCACCCTGAGAATTGCAGCCCCCCTGTATTTTACCTACATTTACTGATCAGACACCTCTTGTACAGGAAGCACAGTACTTTTTCCATACCTAATAGGACAAGATAGTTAAAAAAAGTGGCAAAAATAGTCAGCAGGTTAGTTTTGGAGCTTGGTAAATACCACACCTTTCCTCTGATGGTGGACTGGAAACATCTTTTCTTTTAATCTATCAGTAGGTCACAGATATCTAACTGGATCTGCTCCACTTTGGCTTTGTGCATATGTCCCAATATAGCCAATATATAAAATGCTACTCTCAAATCTAACCAAACAATAGATCAGAAACCTACCTCTTTTGCAGGTGAGCTTGGTTTAAAAGGTTTCACACTTTCTTTTTTCTTTGTTTTTTCCCTAAGCGGTGGAAGATGTTTGTCCGAGTAGAAAGGATTTGCATCAAAATATTCCTTTGGATGAAGGTTTAATCTAAAAGCACCACCTTTAAATTTTGCTTTGTGTCTTTCAAACTCCTTCTGAAAGGAACAAAATGGTTAACATGAGATTGCATGAGATAACATATAATGAACAGCACTATCCTGTTTCTGAGGCTGTGGCAGGGCTGTATTTCTGATTAGGCAAAGCAGGTAACCGACAGATTTTGAGTGGCACCTCAGTTGCGTTGGCCAAACCAACATTCTGGGTTAACGATGTAGCCAGTGTCCCAGCACAATTTCTGGTTTATAGTGGCTATTTTATATACCTCTTTTACTGGCTATTAGTTAAACCCCTATGAACTTTAAGAACTTTTTTGTGATTGTATAGTATTGTGCAAAAGACTTATGCATGTGTGAATATATGCTGTAAAGTAAGAATGCTTTCAAAAATAGACATGTTAATAGTTTATTTTTATCAATTAAAGGGATAGTATTGCTTGAAAATAATTTTATTTTATATTGTAGCCCTTAAAAAAAATTAAAAGGATATAAGTCTTATCTTCCAAACCTTTATGGTTTGGGAGATATTAGAAAGTAAAGTTTCCCCTGGAGTGACTTCACTGCTCAAGCCTTCAAATTTGGAATCCGGTTCGCAGACCGGCCGTGGCTCTTCAGCAGTACCGAGATCATGATCTTTAAAAAGAATTTCTTCATTGGAATGGTCTACAAAGTGTGCTTGCAAGCCAGGCACACTTTGTAGACAGTTCCAATGAAGTAGTTCTTTTTAGAGATTGTGATCTCGGCACTGCTAAAGAGCTGCCTGCTGGTCTGTGGACCGGATTCCAAATCTGTCTACTAGATGGCAGACTTGGCTAAAACAGCCAGGAAAAGAGAAATTTACTTGCTAATATCTCCCAAACCATAAATGTTTGGGAGATAAGACTTATATCATTTTTAATGTTTTTTAAGGGCTACAATATAAAATACAATTATTTTCAAGCAATACTATTCCTTTAACAAAATGCGTGAAAATGAGTGAACAGAATGAAAATCTAAATCAAATCTATATTTTGTGTGACCACCTTTTGCCTTCAAAACAGCATCAATTCTTCTAGGTACACTTGCACAAAGTCAGGGATTTTGTAGTCATATAGTTAGGTGCATGATTAAACAATTATACCAAACAGGTGCTAATGATCAGCAATGTAATATGTGGGCTGAAACACAATCATTAACTGAAACAGAAACAGCTGTGTAGGAGGAATAAAACTGAAAAGCACTGAAAGGGTCCTTAGATGCTAATAAATCAGTTAAACAACCACTGGCCAATTGAAACATAGTCTTTCTGACTACAAGTTTATGTCTATAAAATGATTTACACACAAAAAAGGGGAGGCAATAGACATCACACATTATTGCAAATGGAATCAAAAACCATCTTGAATTGAATATATTGCATCCTAATAGATTGAATTACAAACGTCAATTAAATTGTTTTCTAGGAGATGATACAGGAGGAGGCCTGAACTGAGAAGTCCTGATAGAGGTGATAAACCTGTAGTTAACTCATGGGGAATAATGCCCAGCTGCTTCAGGAATTTTCATGTAATTATTTATATCATTATGATGTAAGAGGCATTTGCCCTTAAGATTGGGCCCATAAGGAAGATTTCGGCGTTAATGAGATAAAATCAGTACTGAAAACCCCTTTATTCCTAAACAGAGAGGAACCGTATTGGATACTCTTACTGTGGATATTCATCTTGAGCAGTACGACTGGAGGCTACACCCTCATGAGGAGCTCATGGGGTATGATGCCCAGCTGTGACTAGGTGATACTTTATGGAATGGACTATACATGTTTTTCCTTTTGGAGCTTGTGGGACTCTTGATGCCTATTCTCTTGGTACTTGTGGACCTCATCCTGACAGAGCATTGTCAGCTCGTGTTTGAGAGTATGGCTTATCTTGATTCAACAACATGGATCATGATACTGTGATCTAATATGAAGTTATGGTTTTGTCCAGACTGAGTAGCATGTTAAAGGAGCCCCGCAGTTATGTGGGAGAATAGCTTTATATGCCCCTCTTGGGAAAACTATTGTTGGTCTGGACTATAGCCAACTAGTGTTTGAGCCCCAGTGTAATGGCTTCATGAATATGCTGTACTTTCAAATGTATATGATTTTGGATGGTTTGCTTATGTTTGATTACCAATATTTATCTAATCAATAACTTTTTTGCGTTCGATTTGCTAGTGATGGGGAAAGTCGCAATAGCAATGCTTGTTGGCACTGAGTACCCCAGAGTAGTTCCACAAAGTATCTATATGTTTACTATGTAGATATAGAGGTGGCATAAACCCCGCATTGTTAATGTTTGTTTTAGTAAGAGTATAGTGCTTCTGCACTGCCAGCACAAGTAGAAGCGAGCAATAGTAAGTCAGGGGGAGCCCTGTCTTCAGCATGCGGGGTGAGCCCTGATTAACTGATGAAGATCAGATAATAGTTAATGGGAAGAGGACAGGGAGATTATATTTCCTTTAACAATAGATCATGCTTTACACCAAGATGAGTAGGCACAGTGGAAATGTGAGTAATAATATTGATTGCAGTGAAATAGCTCTTGCAATTGATGTTCTTCAAGTTCTTTAGGATCCAAAACAGGCAAGACAAAAATGTTAAACTGTTCAAACTGCCCAGATCAACTAATGGAATAGCAAACCTGCCCACACCTCATGTAGGTACTAATAAAATCGCACCTAATAGATTTCTATGCATGGAGAATATATATGGTCTCAAACAGACTTCAGTGAAATATCTGCATTGCTTTTTGGAAATTAATTTGGTGTACCTGAATATAAATTTGAAATTAACTGTGGAGGACAGAGGGAAGGTGGCACGGGGAGGGTGGAAGATGGAGCAAGGGAGAGAGCAGGACAGTAACACGGGACTGGGTGTAAAAGTGAGAGAAAGTCAAGGGGTGTGAGTGAGAGGTGGATGGAAACGAGAGAGGGTGCAGAGAATTAAAGTGAACTGGCAACAAGAGCATGTCAGGGAAAGAGACAGTAAGTGACAAGAGAATGGCGGGGGGGGGATCATTGGATAGAGAATGGGTGCTGGATCACAGGAGAAAGGAGGGACTGACTGAGAGTGGGCCAGGAGTGTAGAAGAAATTAGTAGGGAAGGAGAAAGGTGGTGAGACAGAAGAGGAAAAGGTGAGGAAGAAGCAAGGGGAGAGACAACCAGCAGGCATGCCAGAAAAAGTTATCCTTCCTTATTCAGATGAGTGCTTTATGATTAGTTAAAAAGGTTAAAGAAGTTATGATTTGGGTACCATGAAACAGAAGGTTTTGTATAAAACCCCAATTGACATAATAATATCACTCAAGAAACCCAAACCAGAATTAAAGGCAATTCATGACAAAGGAATTTAGGACTGAACCAAAGCTCCTCACAACAGCAACTGCCAAAACAAAGCATAATGTCTTAACACTAAATGCGAAAACTAACTGGTAAGGCTTACAACTTAAAGGGATAGTAATGTTTCATAATAAAAGCAGCTCTAATTAATCATCATAGTATTTGGACTTTGGGGAGTGTTATTTCAATTCTGTCAGGATTGTATTCAAGAGTAACTCAATGACAACGTATCCCCCTCCCGCCCCTTTTACTGATGTAACACTGTTCAGCCGGATCAGAAGGGAGGTGCCCAGGCAGATTGCAGACAGGGACAATCTTCAATTAAGATAAGGGAAAAACCTGAAAAACTTGTCAAGGAGGCAGGGCTTTCATTGTTCTCATAGGAATAAGAGTGTCCCCTTCTGTTATCTGTCTGGTCTATGGACTGGATTCCACATCTGAGAAGAGATTGCTTACACTAGGTAAAAGGGGCGGGAGGGGAAACTTTGCTTGTGAATATCTCTTAAATCATAAAGGTTTGAGAGATAAGACTTATATCATTCTTCATGTTTTTTTAATGCCTACAAAATAAAATAAAGATAAAACGAAGTATTACTATCCCTTTAAGGGTAATCTCAACTACAGTACATTAGCTACTAATCATAACAGATGGACCCTAACGGAATGTAAAAGAACAAGTATGTTGTACAAGAACAGGAAATTATCTTATCATTGTAATTCATTCTCCATATTTTAAAATTCTTATTTTACCTTCATCTGTTCCCTTGATACATCGTAGCCATCAGGGGAATATGCATACGGTTTCCCTATAGTTAGGTTAGGATATCTGTTAAATGAAAATGAGTAGAATGAAGATGCAGCACTGTGAGAAAAAGTGTAACCCACATAAGCATAACAGATCTGTGGCTTCTTACCCATATCCCGTGCCCAGCTTTGTAGGATTTGTGTAGAAGTTTTTTCCTGGTGCCGTATAGGCTTTCCTCTTCTTTAGCTCAGCACCAAATGCAGGTACTGGACCTCCTATTGTACCATAAAAGCTGCCCACTCCAGACCTAAAAAAAAGTATTAGAATAACAAGGCAAATTTCACAACACCTCTAACAACAGATCTGACAAATGTATATAA
Organism: Rhinophrynus dorsalis; assembly: GCA_037306005.1. Classification (NCBI taxonomy): domain Eukaryota; kingdom Metazoa; phylum Chordata; class Amphibia; order Anura; family Rhinophrynidae; genus Rhinophrynus; species Rhinophrynus dorsalis. The sequence continues at coordinate 113,910,602 of CM074718.1, forward strand.
AATGTCTGGGGGATCACTACAAAAATGGGAGAGTGCTAACAAATTAAACAATATCTATATTAAGGTAGCAATTAAAGGCAATGAGTCACTATCAAACAATTGTAAAAAATATCTTTATCTAAAAACACACATCAATTCACAATGTATACATTGCTAGAAATACAAATGCTAAAAAGTCCAAGCACACTCATGAGTAAAAAAGGTCTAAAAAGATATATCTTCTTTCTTCATGCATGCACCTTGATCAGTAGATTAAGCTTAACTCTCCCGACTATGTATATATATACACGTATAAGCGTCTATTTCGTGGTTTCCCCGGTCTAGTGTCCTCGTTTTCCCCCTAGGTGTATTCGAAGGTAGCAGTGTATATTATAGCAGTTGTCCAGTCATATACTTAATCAACAAGAAATAAGAGTCTTAAAGGGATAGTAATACTTAAAATGTAAAAAAAAAAAAAATATGTTGTAGGGTTTATCCCCCTGAGTAAAACAAGAGTACTCCCACTGCTGAAACGTGTTTCATTCAAAAGTTATTAATTTTCAAAGTTGATTTTTTTTAGGTGCAATATCACAGTAGCCTGAAATTGTACAGTGGTGCTGTTGCTACACGAACATATGGACAGTAAATCTCCATAGGATGGTGTAGCAACAGTGCCACTGTACAATTTCAGGCCACTGTGATATTGCACCTAAAAAAATCAACTTTGAAAATTAATAACTCTTGAATGAAACACCTTTCAGCAGTGGGAGTACTCTTGTTTTACTCAGGGGGATAAACCCTACAACATATTTTTTTTACATTTTAAGTATTACTATCCCTTTAAGTAAAGGGTTAAAATTTGTACCCTCAAGGGATGAATTTTCATTATTCTTAAATCTGACTAGATTTATAAGGTCTTTGACCCTTAAAAGACATTTTAATAAATATGGTGACAAGTCCAGTTATGATAAATGAGATCATATGATCCTGACGGACTTGGTTATGTTATTGGAGGAACAATATGAAGGGGAGGAGATGTACGGGGATAATAAACAGCAAGAAGAGTTAGAAATGTTCAATCAGGGAGAAGAACTGGTTGGATTTAAAAAAGATAGCATCATACATACAACGTTGGCACCCAAATCAACATTCTATCCTTATCAGGATAAGGGGCCACATGTAGAGGCATTTTACAGATTAGTGTTGGCTGATTTTAGGAAAATATTGAGAAAGAAAAAATTGAATAAGAATTTTAAGAATTTAAATCAGCAGGAATATAAGGCTCTCAAGAATTTACAGAAAAATAAACTGATACATGTGACTGAAGCAGATAAGGGGGGTGCATTGGTGATCTTAGATAGGAAAGATTATATAGAAGAAACACGAAGGTTAGTGGGGGATACGAACACATACATAAAATTAGAAGGAGACCCCATTAATGAATATCAAAAGTTATTAAGAACATTGAATCTCTATATGCTTCCTGTAACAATCAATAATGAAAAGGAAAGACAATATTTGGACATCAAATATCCAAAAACGCCAAATTTTTATCATGTACCTAAGATACATAAATCTTTGAGTAGTCCACCTGGTCGTCCAATAACAGCAGGGATAGACAGTATATCATCACGGCTATCAGAATATATTGATAATTTCTTGCAGAAATATGTAATAAAACTTAGATCTTATATTAGGGATTCAAAACATATTTTTCAGATCCTAAAAAAGATGGAATGGAAATCCAATTATATTTGGGCCACGGTAGATGTGGTATCACTTTATACAAATATTGATCATGAGAAAGGCCTGAGGGCTATTTCATATTTCCTGGATCTGGATAATGATATGCCATATAATCAGAAAACGTTTATATTGGAAGGTATTCGTTATATACTATACCATAATTATTTTTTATTTGAGGGAGGGATTATTATCAACAAGTTAGAGGAGCTGCGATGGGCGCCAGCTTCGCTCCTAGCTATGCAAACCTATACATGGGGTATTGGGAGGAGAAACATGTGTGGGGTGCGGGACTGGGAGCGGAGCTGGCGTACTATGGAAGGTTTATTGACGATCTTTTGTTTATATGGCAGGGAGATCTAAAACAATTTCAAAATCTATTGGAGATTTTTAATGTAAATGAGATGGGTCTAAGTTTTACATACCAGATAGATCCGAATAGGGTAAACTATTTAGATTTAAAACTGGAACAGGAGGGGGAGAGGATAAAGACAGAGACTTATATTAAACCAACTTCAGCCAATAGTTATTTACATTATCAAAGCTGTCATCTTGAGAGTTGGAAGAGGAATATTCCCAAAGGACAGTTCCAAAGATTGAGGCGAAATTGTTCCAATATAAGTGATTTTAATAGGTTATTGGGAGAATTGGCTAAGAAATTTGAGATGAAAGGATACCCGGGGGATTTGGTGGATCATATGAAAAGAGAAATAAGTAGGACAAATAGAGAAGAACTATTAGAGAATAATAAGAACAAAGGAGTAAGAAAGGAACATGTTCAATATCAAAGTTTTCCTTCTTTTGTGACAAAATATAGTACCACTTGTTATAAAATAAAGAAAGTGTTGAAACAACACTGGCCTATATTATTGGAGGATCCCATACTTAGAGACCTTGTCCCGGAAAACCCGCAGGTTATTTTTACCAGAAATAAAAGTATAAAAAATATAGAAATAAGACTTTAATATCAGATGAGAGGGAGGAAGAGGGAAAAAGTTTTTTATATCACAAAGGGGCATATAGGTGTAGTAATGGGCAATGTATTACATGTGGTTTCATCTCTCATAAAGAGAAGGAATTTATAGATAGGGGAGGGACAAAACATGTAATTAAACATCATATTACTTGTGATACGACACATGGTATATGGGATCCAATGCCCATTTGATATGTTATATATAGGATGAACAAAAAGAAGATTACGTGAGCGGTTTTTGAAACACCGTAGGACGATTATAAAAAGAGATCATAGGTATCCTGTTAGTAATCATTTTAGTAGTGTGCACAATGGAGACATGGAGGGCACAATATTGATGCCCATAGAACATATTCCGCCTTCAGTAGTGGGGGGAGATAGATTTAGGACCCTGTGTAACAGAGTCCTATTGGATTTATACTATGGATACCCTTAAACCGAAGGGCTTAAATGACAAATTGGATACTTTTACCTTTATATAAGTGAGCACAATATTTATAGGATTTTCTAGTGTATGGTGGTAGGTTAGTGATGTTTCCCATTAGCCTTCTGTTGGAAATTGTTTATAAATATAGTGAGGTGTGATTGATGGGAGGATCTATCATTTGTGGTTCACCGCTCCTTATTTATTATTATGTATTTTTTAGTTTAATTTTATTTTTTATATTTATTTATTTTTATTTTCTTATTTTGTAATTTTTATTTTTTTTATTTTAATTTATGACAATTTTTAATGACATATTTTTTACTTTTTTTGTAAGAAGTATAAAAATGTTTTTTGTTCCTGATTGTGAGGTGATTTGCTCCTTGGAAGGAGAAGGATTAGATAGAGGTATAAGGGTTAATTAAAGGGAAGTTACTTATTATGAGGAATCAGTTGAATACAATTAATTAACATTGGAGGCAGATGAGTAAGAGATTTGAAAGATGTATAAATGGACATTACAAGTTCAGTTTAATATATTAGTCTATCCCTGATGAAGTGCTGAGGTGCAGTACGAAAACGCGTTGGAGGAGGATATTATAGTGCAATAGACTGTCCAGTTACTCACTAATAAGAGCAAGGAGTAAGCTAAGCACCAAATTGGAAGAAGATCGTTTGAACTCTGCCCGCTTAACAGCTGTAGGAAGAGAGCCAACATTTGATACGTGGTAAAGACAAACGCCGCATGCAGTCCGTACCCCAAGTGTTCAAAGAAGAAGCAACATAATAGCAGTGGAGAAGTGTGCAGAAGAAGTCAAACATTGTTGGAGAGTTGGAGGAGATACACTGATCCAGCTAAGTATCTTGTTTGACAACTGCTATAATATACACTGCTGCCTTCGAATACACCTAGGGGGAAAACGAAGACACTAGACGGAGGAAACCACGAAATAGAGGCTTATACGTGTATATATATAGTCGGGAGAGTTAAGCTTAATCTACTGATCAAGGTGCATGCATGAAGAAAGAAGATATATCTTTTTAGACCTTTTTTTACTCATGAGTGTGCTTGGACTTTTTAGCATTTGTATTTCTAGCAATGTATACATTGTGGATTGATGTGTGTTTTTAGATAAAGAGAGTTTTTACAATTGTTTGATAGTGACTCATTGCCTTTAATTGCTACCTTAATATAGATATTGTTTAATTTGTTAGCGCTCTCCCATTTTTGTAGTTTCTTCGGTAGGGTTAGGATTGAGTACACACGTTCCAGGGATTGTAGCTTGCTGTATTAAAGGCAATGCCGCACTGACCTGGTCCTATTGATACTATATGATATAGAAATTTAATTATATACATATATTTATGGTTATATTATAATTTGCAGAGCGCCAATATTCTTATGTTTTGGCCTCTGAGGGGTCAGGTAAGCATTGCTCATACAGATAAAGCTGCTTCCAACCCCAGGTAAGTTAGTGTAACACTGATCATAAGATCAACCTTCTGCAGCAAAACTCAGGTGTGTCAGGGAAGCATTGCTCATACAGATCGACCCACTGCAACCAAGCTCAGGTGTGTCAGGGAAACACTGCTCATACAGATCGACCCACTGCAACCAAGCTCAGGTGTGTCAGGGAAGCACTGCTCATACAGACCGACCCACTGCAACCAAGCTCAGGTGTGTCAGGGAAGCACTGCTCATACAGACCGACCCACTGCAACCAAGCTCAGGTGTGTCAGGGAAGCACTGCTCATACAGATCGACCCACTGCAACCAAGCTCAGGTGTGTCAGGGAAGCATTGCTCATACAGGTCAGCCTGCTTCTGCTAGGTTTAGGTGTGTCAGGGAAGAACTGACCATACAGATAACCTGCTACTGTCATCACCAGCACTGAAGTGACTGACTACTTGGTGGCAGTGAGGCAGCAACACCATGCTCTGGAGACCTGTTTTATACAATGGGTTAAATTATATAACCCTTGAATGTAAGAGGTGTCTCTTAAGCATTGCTCTTCAAAGAGTTAAAGGCTCATTTAAAACCAATGAAATATTACATGTTTCCTATGGCTTGCCCCAGAATTGTTCTATGTTTTTTTTTACACATAGGGCCCTTTGAGTCTAATAGAGCTGTACAAGAAGTTCCTGGACACTGAAGTGTGAGACGTCATTGATTAGCAGTTCTGAACCCAGGATCACAGAGCCCAGGGGGCACTCTGCTTACTCCCCAAATGTTTTCCTAGCTGTTTCTTTTAAGTGCACAATGCCACCTTGGCTTCCATGGCAGGTGTACTTCCACAAGAACAGGCACTAAGTATACCATATTGTCCTTTAATATATTTGAAAGTTTAAATCATATCACCCCTCTCCATTCTGTCCTACTGGTTATACATATTAAGGTCCCGTAATCCTTCCTGTTAAACTATATTTAGACCATGCACAATTTTAGTATTCCTTCTATGAATTTGCTGTAATGTACTGAACCCTTTTGGAGATTTGGAGGGAGATGCAACAAGGATCAAAGTTATGGTGATTTGTGGCAAACACTTCGCCTTGGCGATAGAGATGCACATCTCCATGTACATATACCTCATAATGTGAGTGGATACTTTGCCAAGCTGCCCCACTGGCATCTGCTCACCTTTCCAGATACGGCGAGGTGAAAGAATGTCAACAGATACTTTGCCAAGCTGCACCTGCTGGATCCGCTCACCTCAGTCGAGAGTGTCTGGTAAAGGAAGCAGCTGCTGGGGGGGGGGGGGTGAGCCACTTGGTAAAGTATCCGTTCACAATATGAGGTGTTATATCTCCTTTCATTAATGATAAATCCCCATTTATGGAAACTAGAAAATTTAATCTCATACTTTTACTGACAGAGAACCAAAATGCAGCTGGAGGAAAAGTTTGATCTGTGTTATCCTTTATATTATGACTTATTATTTATGTTTATGGAAATAAAGTTAAAAAAACCTTGTAATCCACTACAGAAATGTAATTCTAGCAAACAGGACAGACTGCTGTATAGTACATAACGAATATTGTGACCCTTTGCCCTAAACCTATTTTTCCACATGTTTTGTTATCTTTTCAGTGCCAGAGGAGTATACATTACACATGCACTGAAACGGTTATAAGAGGGCAGTTGCTGTCTTTAGCAGAGACAGCAAACTGTCCTCTTGCTCCATAGAGAGCAATGAGGAGATCCCAACATTCCCACAGATAGGGAGCTTAGTGCATGTGGTGAAGCGTTACATTAGCATATAAACACCCACATGAAAACAACAATGGCTCATTAAACTGCATTTACAAATGCAAATGCACCATTGTCAAACAAAATAATAAACTTATCAATAGCATGGCAGATTCATAGTGGTACTGGAGGATTGTGTTCGATTGGTGGTGAATCATTGGGATATGGCAGTGAAGACACCTTTGTGCATGCTGTCGATATGCCGATATGTTAACACCACATGGCCGCCCTGGCCCCTTATCACTTCTTAGTGCTCCCCCCTCCCCCCACTCGCCATAACTGTAAGCGGACATTAGATCTAAATAGTGATCTTTAAAGTGGCAGTAGTAATTCTGTCTTTCTGTTCCTAGTACTTCTTCCTATAGAACCTAGTATATTGTTTTTTTTCACACAGCTTTGCTGCATTGCTTGACTACCTCTAAATCATCAGATATAATTACTTTTGTATATGTTAAAGCTATAGTTGTATATTTGGACCCCTACTTCTATTAATCTGTTGAAATATTAAAGTGTATTGATGGGCATATATTGTGTGTCAGTGACTAACATTTTATCATTTATATTAGAGATGTAATCTAACCTTGTAAAGTTGTGATTATAACAGCCGATTTTCACTCATGTTATTGGAGTTAATTAGATTTAATATGAGATTGTAAATTAACTTGTAGGTGCTGTATTCCATCTGTAGTAATGCAAATATATGATTACTTTGATATCTGGGTAAAGTGTGGTACCGTGTTAGCCATAGAAAAAGCAGATGACAAGTACAGTAAAAATGATACCTTTATTGGCTGAGTGGCTGTAGGATTCAAGCTTTCAAGACAACTAAGTCTCTTCTTCAGGTTTAATAATAGCCTGAAGAACAGACCTAAGTTCTCTTGAAAGCTTCCACCCTAGGGCCAGTCAGCTAGCCAATAAAGGTATCATTTTTACTCTACTAATCTCCTGTTTTGATATTTTATAATGCCTTTTTACTTGACCTAACAGTTCATGTTTCAACACAAGCTTTCTGATGATTGAAACATAAAATTTGACAGTAAATAACCATTCAGTCCATCTAGTTTGCCCATTTTTCCCTACTGTAAAACCTTGTCTTATGTTCAGGATAGCCTTATGCCTGTGCCATGCATGCTTAAATTCCCTCACTGTAATAACGTGTACAACTTCCTCTGGTAGGCTGTTCCACTTATCTACAACTATCAATTTCAGGCCAAACTACTGAATCACAAGTTTGGTCAAAACAATGAACATGTCCAGATATAAGATTGTAATGACTTACGGCTTTTTCTCTCCACTAGATGGGATAAAAGCCTTTCCTACATTCTTCTTGCTCTGCTGTATTCGGTACAGTCTTCTCTGTTTTAATGGATCTGAGTAGGATTCTCCTTCAAATACTCTCTTGAATTGAGGATCAAAGTATCCACCTAGTGTATTAGCCATGGATTTGGAACCCCCAGGGATTATTTGCCTGTTCTTACTTGCTGCCTCATTAAATGGCTCTGAAAAGACACAAATACCATGTAAAAAAGCAAATAATTCAGAATAATATATGTGCAGGTTATTAGTCAAAATTGTTAATAAAGAAATTCAAAATGATCAACCCAATTTACAGATGGTATGTAATAGTATAGTAAAAGTATTTTCTACTTATCTACTCAACATCATGATAGAATAAAAAGTGCACTGTTCTGTTTCAACTAAGTCTGGGTAATAAAATAAGCAGACAGCTAATAACTGTTACCAGTTTAAATAAGGTTTTTAACCCCTTGAATGCTAGAGAGGTCTTCAATGCATTGATTCACAATACATTGGGGAGGGGGGCTTTCTAGGATTCAAATGGTTACAATAATTCCATTTCAAAGCAACAGCAATTTGCATTTCTCCTCTGTGGTGTTGTTGGTTTGTCTCAGAGTATCTCCGGTTTTGGTCTGTATATGTGCAACTGCCTCACTGTACATTTAATGGGAGCTTTTGTCTGCAGAATTGGCACTTCCATATTTGTGAAATTGTTTTGTAAATGTATGAACTGAATCCCAGAAAAGTGTTTTTTGTAGCAAAAAAAACAGAATTTTAGATCTGACATGGACAAAATGCTACCAGCTGGCTGGATCTGGCCCTAGCTGATTCCCATCCTGTCTGGCTATCTTCAGAGCCACCATACATTTAGTCCTGTGCTGTTACACAGAGCAAGATTGACTTTGGCTTATCATGTAATGGAAGAGTGATACACTGCATCAGTTCTGTGTATTGAAAGAGGAAAGTTTTTATAATAGGCCTTTATATATAAAGGAAGAGTTGAGAATCTCTAAGGAACACCAACTACACTTGTCTTGGACAAATAACGTTTGACAAAATTTCCACTGATTTAAATAATGAATACTAGAGAGATATTTAACATTCAGGGGTTAAAAGACCTATTTAAATCAATGGTGCAGTTGGTTTACTCAAAAATAAAAATCATTGCAATGAGGCCACAGTCAGAGCCGGTGCTAGCATAAGGCTGCTTAGGCAGCCACCTTAGGGCGCTGCAGCGGAGGGTCGCAGAAACGGTGAGATTTTTTTTTTCCACTTATTTATGTGAAATTTTGAATTGAACTGTGCGGCCAGAAGAGAGAGACATCAAATGACGACGTCAGGGCAGGCGCACGCACGCATCACGTCTGTGCACCGCCGCCCACCAGAACATGCAAGAGGGAGCAGTGGGAGTAGGAGAAACTGAGTGCTGCGAGTGAGTGAGTATATGAAATCTGAGAAAGATCAGATGTCATATTCGATAAACAGAAGAGGGAGAATTAGAAAGTAATAGAAAAACTCCCTCCTTGTTAATACACCAAGAAGCAGCTCTACAAATGGAAGGCACCCTAGTAAAGCCACAAAACTAATAAGCTGAATATATGTAAGTTTTATTCGGTACAAAAAGGAATCACATACATAGTTAAAAACAGCAGTATAAGCGGGGGACTCCAGAATCCATGAAACATCCACAACCCCAACTTAAATGTAAATGAGGATTCAATGTAAACTAAGGAATAATATCCAAAATTTAGTATAGTAACTTAAATCACTTAAATCTCCTTTCTTTTTCCCGGAGTTTGGAACTTCACTGTTTAGATGAGTATCTTGGTGTCTTTATATTTTGTCTTTTTGTATTTTCACTACAAGTATATGTGTTACATTTATCTACTTGACATTTACGTTTTATATACATACTAGTTGAACAACCCGTTACATGGGCCACAGTGCCACTGCCGCCCGGTCACGGGGCAGTCACACGCAGTAGAGACTGCCAGCGCCACGGCTGGTACAGAGCTGGACACTCCTTCGGAGCGCCCATCTCTGTATCAGCCACGGCATGGCCAGTCTCTACTGCGCATGACTGCAGCACGCGCAGCAGTGTCTACTGCGCATGTCGCGGCGTTACACACGATTTAGCGAATTATTATATAGGATAATGTTTAGCACTGGGGATAGTTTGTGATTACCACTATTACTTTTTCCTTTTCTCTGAATTTAAAGGGATAGCAATACTTCAGTATTACAAATCCCTATATTAAAGCCCTTGTAAAAAGAAACGTTTTGCCCCCAGTGTCATCTCTCAAACCCTTATGGTTTGAGAGATGAACACTTCTAAAGTTGCCCTCTCCCTCCCCCTTCCCCGTAGTCAGCATTTTAGCTGACTGCAGGGAAGAGAGTCGTACGACTTTCAGGCGGCTCTCCAGAACAGCCTGATCGCGTTAACTAAAAAAAAAACTTTCACTGAAATGGTCTTCTACATGTGCTTGGCTTGCAAGCACACGTAGAAGACTGTTTTAGTGAAAGTTTTTTTTTTAGTTAACAAGATTGCGGCTCTGCTGCAGAGCCGCCTGATGAGCTCTGACCGGATTTCCCTGAGTCAGCTAAAATGCTGACTACGGGGAAGGGGGAGGGAGAGGGCAACTTTAGAAGCGATCATCTCTCAAACCATAAAGGTGTGAGAGATGACACTGGAGGCAAAACGTTTCTTTTTACAAGGGCTTTAATATAGGGATTTGTAATACTGAAGTATTACTATCCCTTTAAGTTACTATACTAAATTTTGGGGGCAAGGGATTGTGGCTGGGTTGTAGGTGGGTGGGGAATTGGCGGCAGAGGGGGCATCAGAATGCACCTTCGCCTGTGCTGACAAAAATCCTTGCACTGGCCCTGGCCACAGTATCCAAGGCTTTTGCAAAATTCAAGTATATTACATCAGTATTAATACCCTTGTCCAAAATACTACTACAACCCTTTTGTAAAATGCAAGTAAATTAGTTTGACATGACCTATTCTTCATAAAACTAAGCTGGTTCCTACTAATAATGTTGTAGGTTGTCACATAGTTCTGAATACTATCGGTTAGTAACCCTTCTAATATCCCCACTAATGAAGTCAAGCTCACAGGTCTATAATTTCCTGGTTTTTTAATAACAGTACTACATCTGCTTTCCTCCAATCCAGTGATTCTCAACAAGGGTGCCTTGGAACTTTTGTGTACCATAAACATCCACTTAGTGTGCTCCTTGTTTCCTATAAAGACTTTGACAGAATGCGAATGTTGAGTTTTAAAGATATTTATGGAAATGTTTATGCACAATGTTTGCTTTTGTTATTCTGACTGCAAGACCTAAGGATACCTATATAATACTTATTTGTACTCTTCGTAACGCCTTGACAAACAGCACATCAAATGTGAGGGATGCCCCAAAGAATCAAAATTTCATGTTAATGGTGCCCTGAGCAAAAATAGTTAAGAATCACTGCTCCAATCACTGGACATTATGCCTGATGATAGCAAATACACTAAGTATTAAGTATAAGGGTCTTGCTATTACTGAACTAAGTTCCTGAAGTACCCTTGTGTGTGAATGCCATCAGGCCCAAGTACTATATTCACCAGAACCGTTTCCAGGCTCTTTGGGACTTATTCTTCAGCAAACCATGTATATGATAGAGGAAGACATTCTATGATCTGTACATACAGAAGAAAAGAATGTGTTTAAAGCGGAACTTTCATGTAATACCAAGTCACCATTCATTCATTAAACGCATGGAGACTAGCTTGAAAATAGATGTCTTACCGTTAAAAAATAGCTCTGTCTAAAGTAATCCTTCCTGTTTCGGGACTGACGGGCAGGTTAGTACAGTCTGTGCGCCTGCGACCTCAGTCACTTCCAGTGACCATTTGGTGCACTGCAGTCTACTCAATGGAGACATGGACTGATGGCGCAGGCAAGATGCCTGCACTGTAGCCTGGGTTCAGGTCTCCAAACTGGAAGGATTTCTTTAGACACAGCTATTTTTTAATGGTAAGACATCAATTTTCAAGCTAGTCGCCATGCGTTTAATGAATGCATGGCGACTTGGTATTACATGAAAGTTCTGCTTTAACTGTACTATGGGGAACTAACAGAAATGCCCATTGATTGAAATTAGGTTTCTAACCCCCTTGAAAGGGATAGTAATGCTAATTTATAACAAATTTTAATATTTTAGACATTAAAAATATTAGTACAAAGAGCTATGTCCCATCTCTCAAACCTTTATAGTCTGAGAAATCGAAGCATCTAAAGTTCCCCCCTCCCACCCCTTTCATATACGTCAGGGTTCTAGTGAGAAAAGCAGATTCTGGTCCCGGGACTGTCCTGCAGCTCTTCGTCAGAGTCAGAAATAGCGCAATACAGAAATAAATACTTCATTGGAACAGTCTACAAAGTTTGCTTGAAAACCAGGCACACTTTGTAGACAGTTCCAAAGAAGTATTTATTTCTGTATTGCGCTATTTTCTGTATTGCGCTGTATTTTGGCTCTGCTGAAGAGTTGCTTGACGGTCCCAGGACCAAAATCTGCATCTCTCACTAGAGCCCTGACGTCTCTGAAAGGGGCGGGAGGGGGGAACTTTAGATGCTTCGATCTCTCAAACTATAAGACATACATCTTTGTACTAATATTTTTAATGTCTAAAATATTACAATGTGATATAAACAAGCATTACTATCCCTTGAATACCACAAAGGTCTCGAGTGTATTGCTTCATGATGCATTAAAGGGATGTTAGTACTTAATATGTAAAAAAATATATATTGTAGTGTTTATCCCTCTGAGTAAAAAAAGGGCACTCTCACTGCTGAAAGGTGTTTTATTTAAAAGTTACTACAGCTCAAAGTTGAATTTTTTAGGTGCAATATCACAGTGGCCTGAAATTGTACAGTGGCGTTGTTGTTACACCATCCTATGGACAGCTCTGGTCCATAGACCATAAATCTCCATAGGATGGTGTAGCAACAGCGCCACTGTACAATTTCAGGCCACTGTGATACTGTACCTAAAAAAATCAACTTTGAACTATAATAACTTCTGAATAAAACACCTTCCAGCAGTGGGAGTACTCTTGTTTTACTCAGAGAGATAAACCCTACAACATATTTTTTTTTTTACACTTTAAGTATTAATATACCTTTAAGGACCTCTCTAACATTCAAAGGGTTCATATCCCCATTTTATCCAGGGTGATTTTTCATTTGGCACTTGTGGTGCAGTTGGTTTGCCCAAGAATTGCTCCACATTGGCTTTATACATAAGGATCAGTGTGTCAGCATGTTTGACTGTGTCTGCTGTAAGACAAAAGTCAAACGATTTCATATACTATGTGCTGTAATTATTTCTGGAATGTGGATAAAATTCACATGGGCTGTTTGTTGAGAATAAAATAAATCTGGAGCAAACACACTGCACTGGAGGGGACAAAGAAAAATACCAGCTGATTTAAATGGGGATTTTAGATTTTAGAGAGGCCCCAAGGTTTGTTTAGATGCATACTTACTGGAGGAAGGAGGGACATATTTATCTCCTATGCTGATGTATCCCAACTCACTGAAGAGACCAATCCTCTCCATATCGGTCTTCCCTTCAGAAGGCATGATTGAACTGTACAGGGACAGAACCCACTACTGGATCTGAATGTTATAGATGTCCTAAAGAAAAAAAAAGCAGGAGTTTTATAAGATAAACTTTTAACGGACTCATAAAGTTAGGCAACTGCTTTAAATTACTTTTGATACCTAATTGATTATTATTATAAAGTAAAGCTGTAAGGACCGTGTTCAGGAAGATGAAGAGGTAAAATTCTGGAGCAAACCAGCTGTACCACATTCCCATTGATTTAAATGGGTTGCGAGCACATGAGATCTCTAAAAACTGACTATGGCCCCAATTATGAAGTGAACTCTTTTGTATAATGGTGTATGGATCATTAAATGGCTATAAGCAATTTATATATACTGAGAACGCTACGTGATATCTCTTTAAAACAAAGCACAGAAGGAAATTTATGAATACCAGATGGTATAGTTAACTAAAATAACAATATATATATATGATATTATTGTTATAAAACGTGATATCGCCATAAAATAAACTGATAAAAGAGTTATAAATATTGGAGAAAACTATTTACATAATGTGTTATTTATGCGCTATATTATATCGCTGTAAAATAATGGCAGTTTAACCAACAATCATAGAGTTTCCCTAAAAGGCCACTTTCAAATTTGTTTCCAAACTCTGTAAGTGGCATGATTAATTAAAGATACCATATCAGGTATTAATTATATCACTGGGCTTACAAGATCTCCTAAGCTAAATAAATGGTAGAACTGAGATCAACTGGAAGCCAAAGCAGTTAAGGCAATTTCAATATTTGCTTAATTCTAACACTGGTACAATTAAATTAAAATATTAGAACAAGTGTAAATTTAAACACAGTACCAGCAGATTCTCACTGATAAAGCAAACAACCAATTAGTTACATCCTGACAATTATAATGATTACACATCGAAAAAGTGTCCTTTATGGAAGAAGAGTCTCTGTGATATTGTAAGCTTTACATGTCACATATAATTACTACATACATTATATCAAAAGATATTGTGACAAATTACAAAATATACTTGGAGGAATGAAGGTCTTCTAACTATATTTAATAAGGTGTGACACAAGATCACGGGTCATACCTATATCGCAAGAGTAGAATTGTTATCCTCTACTTTATGGCATAGGATTTGGTAGATCCTTTGATTTTATGGATCCCTGTATTTGTTATTAATATACATGCAGCACAGACAAATAAGAGGTTCCCTGTTTGCCTTTTACAGTGAATATATTGCTTTAGAAAAACAGTATAATCATTTTAATAAATATTCAATAAGAATCATAAATTGAAGTAGAAAGAGGGAGTATAATCCATCCTATTTCAAAACAATGAATGGGTCTTTTTTTATTGGGCTATAGATGATGGCTGTGATTATTTTTAGTTAATTAAATATATGTAAGACCTTTTGTGTGAAATTCTGTACTGGTTACTACATTTATTACCTAGTTCCAAAAGAAAGGAACCAGGTGACCTCAGGATGATTCACCATTTGTCTTATCATAGAAAAGTAGAATCTGAATGCAGATAAGAACCATTCGGCACATCTAGCCTTTCCATTTTTCCGACTTTAAAAACCTCAAACTTTATTTGGTCCTTGGTCTTGTCTTATATTTAAGATAGCCTTATGTCTATAATATGCATGCTTACATTTTCTCGCTATATTAACCTCTACCACTTCTGTTGGTAGGCTATTCCACTTATCTACCACTCTCTCACTATGACCTCTTGTCCTAGCATTTCTACTCTTTTGATATGTATTTCCTGTAGTTTTCTCAATCCGTGAGAATCACTTACAATGTCATGTAATATCTCTCCCATATGTAATGGGTATGTCCTGTATCTGTATTGTATCTACAAAGAGTACATGCAGGGGCTTTAAACTGCAGGTATAATAACCAGAATATATATTTGTATGTTGACATTTGGATAACTCGAAAACAAACACACACACATATATATATATATATATATATATATATATATATATATATATATATATATAGATATGCTAGCAAAAGGGCCACGGCACCGTGGGGACTACGTCCTTTGGGTGCTTCAGGGGTATTCATTGCATTGCTGTGTATGTACATGGAATAAATATGCAAGTAGATATGTACACCTACCTCCATATTTATTCTATGTACATATACATCAATGCGATCAATACCCCTGAAGCACCCAAAGGACTTAAAGGGGAACTTTCACCTAAAATAAAAATGTAATCATGGGTTTTAATCATTAACACGAGATTAGCGCTGGGTATGTGTTTTTTGTAACTCATCTACTAGTGGAGATATTTAGCCTTCAAAATCGGGCAGTTCCGCATTCTGCAGGACCCTGTATGTCCCGCATGATGTCTCAGGACTTCCCAGCTGCCCCAGGGAGCGCGTTCATGCTCCCCTTCGTAGCTGTATTTCTGTGGGCTAACATAACAGCAGACTCCGTTCACCATGCTACTGAGGTTGCAAGTACTTTTATGCTTCATGGTTCTTCCTATAAAAATCTATTTTGCATTTTAGCCCAAAATACCACAAAATACGGCCGGCTCCAAAAGGGACTGACAGCGCAGGTGCACGGACGTCACTATGGCAAGATGTCCGTGCTTCCTGCTACTGTCAGCCGCGGAATAACTTGTAAATCAGTTAAAACAGGTAATAATTCTGGCGACTAGCGCTACTAAGCAGCTAGTCGCCAGATGGAGACTTAATTTAGATAAAAATTTTATGGGGTGGTGGTT
The DNA here is from genome assembly GCA_037306005.1 of Rhinophrynus dorsalis. Classification (NCBI taxonomy): domain Eukaryota; kingdom Metazoa; phylum Chordata; class Amphibia; order Anura; family Rhinophrynidae; genus Rhinophrynus; species Rhinophrynus dorsalis. Next base: position 113,926,655 of record CM074718.1, read on the forward strand.
CCCCTTTAACCTTTATTTTCTGGGCACTCTGGGTCCACACTGCTAACACAATTTACACAATCTTACAGTACAATTCCACACACTATTACATTATACAATACAATTAACTATGTTTCTAATGTTATAGACCTGGAGGGAAATGTTACCACAGGTTCATCTTCTGTTTCTCCACACTTCTCCCCTCCCCCAAATAAGTGAGCTGCAGGGCGATCTCCCAAAGGCCTACCAAAGACTCACAAGAAAACAGCACAGTTGCCCCCAAGTCTTGCTGGAGACCCAGGGTGCCCATCTTGCCAAGTCCAACAGGCCTGAAAAAAGGGCATGTTTGGTGAAATGGGCACCTGGTGCACAGGGTCTATCCTTTCTGGCCCACCCTCTTTATCCAACGGTATTGAATCACCATTCCTTTGGGCCAAGAGCCCAGGATCCCACCCCTCCAGCTAAAACTTAAAGGTTCAAGGAACAGTCGAAACCCAGGTAATTCCTGGGGGAAAGGGCCATTTGAGCTCTGAATTGGGAACCCAAGGATACATACATTGGTAGGCTCCAGCTCAGTAGCAGCAGGTGATCAGTCCCTCCCCTCAAGTGTGGCCCCTCTGCAAATTTCCAAAAGGGCCAAGGGAAACAGCAGGGGACAAAACTTGGGGATGTCCCCCTCCCTTGGGCCACCCACCAACTTGTGTGCCTGGAGCCTAATGGCTCCCAAATTAAAGAAAAGTGTTTGGACAAAGGCACCCAATGCCACTCTGCTTGAGGCTTCCAAAATCTCACAGGAGTGGTCAGTCCATTAGCACTTAATCTGTGGACTACTTTGCAAGGGGCTGATGCAGGTATCTGGCGCACTGCTCTCTGCCATTTCCGCCACATGCACCTGGCAGGTCAGTGGGCTGATGGAGCATACTACTGCCTGCTCCATAGCAATCCTTCCAGGAAACTGCTTCCCTCTCCCTGATACCTTTATCTGCTAGGCCAGGGACTTCTGGATCCTCCCCTCCTGTCCTACAGAGGCTGTTGGGAAGCAGTGTCATCCCACTGGTTCCATGACTGTAACGGTTTGTTCCACTCACAGACACAGTGGTTAGGATAAAAACACACTTTTATTGAATTAAACAATACAGTAAGAATCCTCACAGGTCCTGTAGTATACAAACAGTATAATACAGACACACGACAGGTAAATTATTCAATGCCCACACAGGTCCAGCATAACATGAAGGTACAGACAGTATATACTGACACAGGTCAGGCAAGAGGAGTAAGTTCCCAGGACTCCGGTACTGCAGGAGTTAAAGTTCATCAATGATGGTAAACAGTCCCATGTGTGAAGGTACTGGAATGAGACTTTAACAAGCCAAGGTCAGCAAACATACGTGAACTGCCAGAGCTCAACTGAGGTAGTAATGAGCACTGCTGGAGCAATAACGGAGGCAACCACTTGCAACCGGAATAGCAGTAACGGAGGTCAAGCCGATGGCACTCTACCGGAGCAATCACGGAGGCAGCCACTTGCAACCGGTGTAGCAATAACGGAGGACTAGGCCAAAGGCGCACTGCCAGAGCAGCAACTGAGACAACACTGGCAACCTGCAGGAGTAGTAGCGGAGGACAAGCCAATGGGACTTTACTGGGGCAATCACGGAGGCACACACTTGCAACTGGTATGACAGTAACGGAGGACTAGGCCAGAGGCACACTGCCGGAGCAATAACTGAGACAACACTGGCAACCTGCAGGAGCTGTAGCGGAGGACAAGCCAATGGTAACCGGATTGTCTGCTGACTAAGAATGTCGCCGAGGCGACAATGACAGAGGAAGCAGGAACATCACACAGGAACAGGAACGTCAGCCAGGCCGGGTCAGAACACAGAAGCAGGAACGTCAGCCAGTCCGGGTCGGTACACAGGAGCAGGAACGTCAGCCAGGCCGGGTCGGTACACAGGAGCAGGAACGTCAGCCAGGCTGGGTCGATACACAGGAGCAGACACTGAAGAGAAGTCAGGCAATCCGGGCTGGTACACAGGAGCAGGAACTGAAGAGTAGTCAGGCAGGCCAAGTCGGTACACTCGGAACACTGAGCAGTTAGTTAGCACTGGTACAGGAACACCACGAAAGGGCACCGTGTGGGTGCCGGAGCCCAGTATATAAAGGCCATACTGGGCGGGCTCAACACAGGGCAACCAATGAGAGCATTACACAGGATAACTGACAGGAAAAAAAAACAAGGGCGCACGGGCACCGTGATAATAACACTCTGGGGCAGTGGTCTCTCCAGCCTCCCTAGTTTCCTCAGAATGGCATGTCGGGGTTCTCTTTCAAGATGGCTGGTTGGAGATCCAGACTGGTTTTCTGGCCTCCTCACTGAGGTTCGCCTCCACCTCCACAGCTACCATGCTCTGGAGCTCTGCCTCTCCGTCTGATCCAGGCATCTCCCATGTCCACTCCGTCTGGTACAGCAATTCCTCCTCAGCTTTGAGGACCACAATGTGGCTTGGGGTCTCTGCACTTTTCTGGGCTTCCCTCCATCTCTGCTCTCTCTAGTTTTAAATGTATTCCCACTCTGCTGGCTGATCAGCAAACCCACGGGGTCTTCCGCGCTGCATCTTCAGTGAACTTGATGGACTTTATTCAACCTAATTTACTATGTTACTAAATGACAACTGCTCTGGCCATCATGCCATTGACTTGTCGCTCCATTAAGTCTTTCCCAAAATCTGTATCATGCAGAAACGCATCGTCACCCCTCTGCATCTGAATTTTGTGTGAAAAAGTGACCAGTAGAGTTGTACCACTGAAGCAAGCATCTGGTTTGTCGCAACAAACTGCCAAAGTCTTCTTCTAGTTCTGTCTTAACATGAGCTAAACCCTCCAGCTGGTAGCGCCACTCCTCACAGGAGTCCAGACACCACACGCTGCACTGCCTCCTGAACATGTTGGCTTGCCAGTGTGGAAAAGCCTTCAAATAAGGACGTGGCTGGACTGGATCCAGGGCAAAGCATGTGTAAGAATCCCTCAGATGTCTACGCTGCTTCCAGGCTACCATCTCTCAGACAAAGGCAAAGGACTGATAGGCCTCTTCATTGAAATCTGCTCCTAGAAGGTTGCGATTCTCTTGCATATAATTGTCCAGAATTTTGTTGCCTGTAGACAATTTGGCCATACTCTTGTTGCTTCCTATGGTATTGCCTGATCCCACCTCTTTTACCACTTGTGGAGGTCAGCGTAGCCCCTCTGTGGGTTCTTATTCTGGATACTCTGAATGAGGCAGGTGGCAGGAACAGATGGCCGTAGCTCACCTGTAGACTGACGAGGCAAGTGAATTTTGCTCTTGCAGAGAATCACTAGGCAAACCACTACAGGAATCCCCTTCAAAAATACAGCCGAAACCTATATTAAGGAGAGCAGAACAGCCTTTATTGAGAACAAAGGCTCTTTCAGGTATCAAAATCCAAATTAGGGCTTGGAACATTATTGTCACGGTTGACTAATTAGGGTAAGTCCTGGGGAACCAATCAGGAACTGTTATTTAATGTCCACTATTTTCAAGCTATGATGGTTAAGGAAGCACAGCAGGAGTCAACCATTCCTTTGTTTCAACAAAGCTGTTAGTTGAGCATACAGAGTAACAGAGAAAATACACCAAATTGTAACACAGGGGATGTAGTAAGTGGGACATGGCAACATGGCAGACAGTGTTGGGGCTTAAAGGGATAGTAATACATAATTTTAACAAATGTTCATTTTGTAGGTATTAAAAAAGACGTTAAATACCCCAGTCCGTCTCTCAAACCTTTATGGTTTAAGAGATAATTGTACTGAAAGTTCCCCCCTCCCTCTCCTTCCCCTGACATCAGCGCTCTAGCTGACTGCAGGGGAATCCGATCCTGGGACCAGTCGGTTGCTCTGCAGCGGAGCCAAGTTCAAGATATTGAAAAATAAATCTTTCACTGGAACGGACTTCTAAGTGTACTTGCAAACCAAGCACACTTTATAGACAGTTACAGTAAAGTATTTCTTTTTCAATAACGTGATGTCGGCTCTGCTGAAGAGCCTCCACCGGTCCCGGAACCGGATTCCCCTGCAGTCAGCTAGAGAGCTGACATCAGGGAAAGAGGAGGGAGGGGGGAACTTTAACAAGATTATCTCTCAAACCATAAAGGTTTGAGAGATGGGACTGGGGGTATGTAATGTCTTTTTTAATGGCCTTCATGCAGCCCTGCAAAATGAATTCTTCTTATCTGTTCAGTTTTAAAGGGGGTGAGGCAACAACCTTAATTTTAGCCCAACATCAGTTGGGAAGATACAGATTTGCCATTCTTATGTTAACTATTTGTGTTTCAAAAGCTTGCAATGTGTTGCACAGCCCTTTGGCACTCAAATGGTTACTATAATTCACTGGATATTTGTAAAACATTTTCATCACGTCTTCTCCATAGTAACTTTTTGTTAGTAATTTTGACCTAACCTGCATGTCAGTGTCCTATCCTATACAATTCCATGTTTTCCAGGTATCTGGCTGCTTGAATAGCGGTACTTTGTGCCTCCCTATGGGCCACATGCTCAAAAAAGTGGAGCAATTGTGGGATAAACCAACGGCACCATTTGGAACAAACAGAAGTTTCCATTGTTTTTTTAAGTATTTTACCAGGACACTGAGATTGTCTCGTTTTGAAGTAAAGCTTGGGTACTCATTGTATCTACCTCAGAAAGGTGAAAGGCTGAGTTGACCTTGAATGGACTACAACCTCTGCCCTGGAGGTTTGAACCGATTCTAAAGATTCAGTGCCAGAGGTATCCAACGAATTTTAACGCAATGCGTTGGCTACCTTTCTGGCACTAAATGGGTTGAATTAAGTTTTTAACATCTTAAAGGGATAGTAACACTTCGTTTTAACTTTATTTTATTTTGTAGGCATTAAAAAAACATGAAGAATGATATAAGTCTTATCTCTCAAACCTTTATGGTTTATGAGATATTCACAAGCAAAGTTCCCCTCCCCGCCCCTTTTTCCTAGTGTAAGCCATCTCTTCTCAGATGTGAGTCTGGTTGTATGACAGTACAGATAACAGAAGGGGACACTTTTCTTTGTATGAAAACAATGAAAGCCCTTCCCCCCTTGAAAAGTTTTTCAGCTTTTTCCATTATCTTAATTGAAGATTGTCCCTCTCTGCAGTCTACCTGGGCATCTCCCTTCTTATCTGGTTGAACAGGGGGGGGATACTTTGTTTGTGAATATCTCTTAAACCATAAAGGTTTCAGAGATAAGACTTCTATCATTCTTCATGTTTTTTTAATGCCTACAAAATAAAATAAAGTTAAAATGAAGTATTACTATCCCTTTAAATGCCAGAGATATCTTCAGCACTTTGGAAAAATCAATGCATTGGAGACTTATCTAGCATTCGAATGGTCAAAACCCCCAATTATATCAATAGGAAGTTTGGCAAATTGTATTTGTCCGCAACAGTGCTGCTAACTTTCTCCAAAATTGCTACACTTTTGATTTTGTGCATATAACTATGAAATTATACCCATAGATGGGCAGTTATATCATGTCACACTAAAATATCCCGTATTATAATTCCCATGTTTCTAGTCCTGTTCTCACCTCAATGCTGTCCCATCTGCTGCTGTCAGCTGTTGTTGCTAGCGGTTGCCATGGAGACAGGGCAGCGCATTCAATATTTATATGTTGGTTCCAAGTTTCAGTCTAAATAAATGTATCATGTAGCTAAAATTTTCTGTCGCCTTGATAAAATCCCCACACATACAGATAAAGCCATGTCACATATGTGTATGGGAAGCATGATGAGGCACAAGCATGTAGCGGAGGAAGAAAACCTTCCCCTACCATTACACTTGGAACAGTCAAGAACCGGCGTTACATTCATTCAACCTAGGAAAAGCAAAGCATCTCGGGAAACGTAGTTTTAATTGAGACGCAACGCCGAAAGGTTACACATGCGTATTGTATTCAGATGTTTCCATGTGCGGAAACGCTGTGGTTGCTATGTACTGTCTTGAATGACAGGTTGAAGCCGGAAGTTGTGTAAAAGGACAGCTCATCTGTCTGTGCTGCGGTAAGAGGAGGAAGAACGTGTCTCGTACTAATAAAGTGGGGTCTGGGGAGGAGTAGGCATGGTGAGTGCGCTTTCTATGGACTTTATGTACTAACAGACAGAGGAGCAATTCTAGAGCTCATCTACGGTACCATGACGGAGAAATAAATCTTCTAATTGAATAAATGGCAGCTAGTAATGCTTTGAATGATATACCGATATCCATGAATTGGAGACTTATCAGTTATTCAGTGGTTTAAAACCCACTTTAGATTGAATGGAATTTTGGGCATTTTTATTTTTGCTCCTGAATTTCTTCTCTTTTCTGTTGTGCCTAAGGTCCTCTGTGATAGACGACTGGCAGCGTGGCTGGACAACCTGTAGCTCTGAATCAGTTTTTAGCTGCAGCTTCCATCCTTCCCAACTGGCCAGTGAATGGTGTTAGTCTGCCATGGGCAGAACCACAAACACAAAGGATGCAGTTGTGAAGGGACCTACATCCACTTAACACCTTGTAATACATTGTTAGTTTGACAGCGCTTTCAAAATCACCTATGTGTTATGTTAGTCACTGTTTTGCTTAAAATAATTGTTTATGATATAATTAGCTTTATCTATGTGGCATTTTATACAGGTTGGCAAAGCCATGTGTAAGATTACCTGACGGTGTAGGATGTTACAAGTATCTGGCACGGGACTGGGCCAGACAGTGCAGTCTAACGTGCATAACCCGATTGACACAAATAAAGCTAAATATCTCATAAACTATTATTTTTTTTTAAAAATCTACTATTAAATTAAAAAAAGGCTAGCATAACATAGGTGATTTAGAAAGCTCCTTCAAATGAACCCATGTCTCAGTAATGTGTGAAAGTTCATGGTTTTGTTTACCAAAACTACCTAATCTTACTACAATTTTTATTCAAGAATATATTTTCTGTAAGCAATCACCCATTGGAATATGACCTGCTTTCAGACTCCGATCACAGGTGTGTCAGCTAGAATGACACACAAGGATGAGTTTGAGAGGAGAACACCGCATCAAATCTGTTGGCTAGTTGACAAAATGTATGGACCACAGACAATGCAACTAGTGCTTGCTGAGGTAGCTGGTTGCATCTTCCCCTTAGTTATGATCTGCTGGGAATATACCTGTACTGTGATCTGTAAGACAAAAGTGAAATCAGCCAGGTTAGCAAATTACATCACCAAAAAGCAATAATCAAAAACTGGGAGCTACCCAGATATCACATTTGGATGATCTTATTTATGCAATAGCCTCCCTCCAGAGATTACTTCATGTTCACAGTTTAGCCAAGACTGCAGAATTAGACAAAATTCTTCCCTACATTTGTTCTTTAAATTGTGTCCTGTAGACTGGCCTTGAACACCAGGGAGGGCAGCCTAGCAATTAAGTAACCCTTAAGGGTCTATGTTAAAAATTATGATTCGAGAATAGTCCTATGTATTTAAAGTCAGTTTTCACATTTTGTTAAAATGTAAATTTTTAAGAAATGCATTTTCATAAAATCATTTTCAAAACGGATGTTATATTAGTAATGTTTTGTAGGAAAAATTACAGAAACATTGTTTGAAAAAAATACGAGACCTATACATGTAAATATATTCATACAGTTTACCCTTTGGGGATGCTTTTGTCTTGTTAGGCTTGTGTGGGGCTTGTTTAGTTCCTGCCAGCCTCAGATCTCTCTCTCCGTGACAGCTGGGTTCTCCTTTACTCCTCACGCCAAGGTTGCTGGAGAGATCTTACCCTTAGCAGTGGGAGCATGGCCACAGCATTATGCTTGTTGGCCATGCCTCCTTCAACCTTCTCTTTAGACTCTCATGCTGTAGGTTGTGCTCTCCTCCTCAGTTGTTTGCAGGGTGGAGCTATGATGTTGTAGGATGTGCCAAAGTTTCAGCTTGGCAGGCTAGCAGTGTAAGAGTCATGGAACATGGCTTCTCTTCTTCTCTTAAATGTATCCATTGTATCTGCCATAACTACATCATTTGTAGGGAGTGTTCCTGTGATATGTTTGTCTGCTGGATATTTTTTTCTGTTGTACTTCTCTCTTTGTTTTCTTTTCTGTATGTTTGGTTGTATGCTTTACTGGTTTTGGTGATCAATTTCTGCACTCACTCATCACAATAGATCCTGACCCCACTTCCAAGTCTCTGCACCCTAAGGCTATAGGGCAAATCTGTCTGGTATTTCCTAATTTTCTGTTTTAAAAAGAATGATAGGTTGCTGATGGCACTGTTGTCTTTCTAGTGCATGTCTGGCACTGTATTGAATTTCCCAGCTGGATCAGAGTACATGTTTCACTTGTGACCAGGTGTCTATGGAAGGCAAGACGATCAGTGAGAATGGCAGAGCAGAGATGAGAGCTGACGCTCCTCATTCTTTGAATACCGATATGATGCCCCTTATCAAGCAGATGGTGATGGAAGGCCTTCAAGAATCACCACATGGTCAGTCAAGGAAAAAGTCTAGACTTTAGGAGGCAGAAGACATGTCCTTGTCAGAAGAATCTTTCTTTTCTGGAATCATGGTCCATGGAGGATTCATTGACTTTTTAGTGGATGAGAATGTTGCAGATGATATTGTGGGTTTTGAAATGGCTTTGGTTGAGCCTTTTGATAAAAGTTGTACGCAAAACTCTTAGTCTGCAGGATCAAGTGAAACAGCAGTGGAAACCTAGAATGTTTCATGTTTGAAAAAGAAAAGCATGGTTACCATTACAAAAAAATTACAGAGGAAATGATCCTAAATGAGTGGAAAAAAATTGGATAGAAAATAAAGACCATCTTCCAGAGTTTCTAAGATATACCCATTCTCCCTTAATGATGCAGAAATGTGGGAGGTTCCCCCCCCGGTAGATGCCATAATTTTTTCTCTGGCAAGGAAGATCACTTTCCCATTGGACAATGACACTTTCTTTAGGGATCCATTAGACAGAATGCTTGAGAATGACCTCAAATGCCTTTTTGATTTGGTGGGAACTGCTTATAAGCTAGCAGTGGTGTTATTTCCCACTCCAGAGCCATGAAGTTATGATCTGAGAATGTTGAGCTGGTTATCACTAGGTGGAATAGAAGATCCACCATCATTGTTTTGCCTATGGAACACAAGCTCCACATTGTATTCTTTATCAGTTCCTTGGTGGAGCGAAGTAAAGTACTTGGCGTTGACCGTTTTGGCACCTAGGGCTTATCGCCTGAAGCTTTTGTAAACACGGCCTTTTTTAGGTGGGATGCTTTTAGGTGACCATATGCATGCGATGATTAGAAAAGCATGTGGTATAAAAAGTGTGTATTTCAAGAAAGCAGGCACAAAAAGTCTGGTCTGCTTCATTCTAAACAAAACATAAAGAAGAAATTGATGTGATTATCTTATATAGAAGCCCAGAAATCACAAAAGATAGTCAGTTCAGTGATAAATCACATCAATTGTATTCTGTGTTTAGCAGTTAGCTAAAACTTAACTTATACTATTACCAATTAAAAAGGTAAAATATGCCTAATATTCATGTTAAAATATCTTTTGATAGAGAAAATAACCACTAACTCTGTATAGTAAAACAAAAACATTTGAATCTAAAGTCTGTGAAAGGTTCTGATGCTGTGCAGAGCCATGATCCAAGAGAGGAAAACTGAGGAGTTTCAAGTCAGCTTAAATCACCATTATCACAGATGAGTGGGTCTTTCAGATGATTTCAGGTTGCACTTTAGAATTCAGGTTGCATTCTCCAAGGAACAGATTTACCAGTTTGTTGATGCCCGCAGATGAAGAGCCAAAACTCTAGTTAAGGTTCTGGAAGATCTCCTTCGGGAAGGGGCAATTGTTCTGGTTCCACTAGTAGGTTTCAGGGTCTCTATTACATCCTTATTTTTGTACAAAAATATTCAGGTTACCCAGACCAATGTTAGATCGGAAGGATCTCAGCAGATGCTTGGATATGGAATCACTTAGCCTTCAAAATGGAATCACTCAACACAGTTATTTTAGTTGTGCAACCCCTCGATAAACTATTCATGATTCCTTCTGGTTATAGTAATAGAGAAGCAGCGTCCAGTCTGACAGATGGATCACTGCATGTATCACGAAACCTTACATAGCCAAAGCTTATGCACTTCATTTGGGGGTTGGCACATTCTTCTAGAGCAGCGGCTACATCTTGGCCAACAGAGGCAGCAGCATCAACAGGCAATTTTTGCAAAGCAGCAGCCTTGTCCTCCATTTTCACTTTCATCAGACATTACAGACTGGACATTTGAGCATCTTCTGTGTCTTCTTTTGGGAAAAGAGTGCCCAGTACTGTTTTGGCATGATTAATAAAGGTGCTTTGCTTCTTGACTATGCAAGTACGTGTTTGTGTGCTACCCTTTGGTGAACGCTGACATTTCAATTCCTGGAAAAAGGAAAATATCCGTTTACAATGATTTTCTTTTCCCGGCCATATGTGTGTCAGCATTCACCAATTTCAGGCCTATTAACATTCTCTATGTTGGACTTTTTAAGCTCTTACTAGAAAAGGAGAAGTAGGCATGATGGGAAATGTTTATCTTTGTGAGTCTTTTTTTTCCTGCATCTGGGAGCAGGGTTAACCCTTTGAATGCTGAAATATTTGTGGCTGGGAAAATAAAATAATTGCAAGCTGATATAATTTTCTTAAAGAAAAAAAAGGGTTCTTGACTTAAGCAATAAACAGTCCCACTTTTAAAGGGATAGCAATGTTTCAGAAAAACAGCAGCTCCTATTAATTTTCATAGTATTTTGGCCATGGAGAGTGTTATTTCAATACTGTCAGAGTTGTAGTTCAAAAGTAATTGAATGATAAAGTTCCCCCTCCCGTCCATTTTACCTAGGGAAAGATGCCTTCCCTCAGATGTGGAATCTGGTCCGTGGACTAGACAGCTCACATCAGGGGACATTTTTCTTACTGTGAGCATAAAGAAAACCCTGCCCCCTTGACAGGTTTTTCCTTATGCTCACTGAAGACTGTCCCTCTCTGCGATCAACCCGGACAGTCTTGCTGCTCTGGCCCAAATACTGTGAAGATTATTGGAGCTGCTTTTATTGTGAATCATTACTATCCCTTTCAGGTCAGAATAATCTCCAGTTTTAACATAACTTGAACATTTTTTAAATACTGTGTTCAACAAAAACAGAACAATCAGTCATACAAAAGTGCCCCTCGATTGATTTATATTCTAGCGAAATGCATATAAATCCTTTGATAATCTTTATTAGGTCCAGCATTATTTAGAAAGTTAAATTATTCAGAGGCTCATCAGTAGGCATCTTGCTGAAGAGATATCTGCGCGCTTGCTCTGTCCATCTCTGTCTGTACCTTAAGGTACAATGTGACACCCCCCCCCCCCCAGCCAATCGGACAGCGCAGGAGCACAGATGCCTCTTTGGCAAGATGGCTGAGATGTCTCCTGCTGGCACGTCTCCATATAACTTGATTTACTAAATAATGCTGGACCTAATAAGGATTATCAAAGGATTTAAATGCATTTTGCTAGTAAAAATTAAGCGGGCACGTTTGTATGACTAATAGTTCCACTTTAAAGGGATAGTAATACTTCGTTTTATCTTTATTTTATTTTGTAGGCATTAAAAAAACATGAAGAACGATATAAGTCTTATCTCTCAAACCTTTATGGTTTAAGAGATATTCACAAGCAAAGTATCCCCCCCCCCCCCCCCGTTTGGCCAGATCAGAAGGGAGGTGCCCAGGTAGACTGCAGAGAGGGACAATCTTCAATTAAGATAAGGGAAAAAGCTGAAAAACTTGTCAAGGGGGGAAGGGCTTTCATTCTTTTCATACAAAGAAGATTGTCCCCTGCTGTTATCTGTCTGGTCTTACAACCAGATTCACATCTGAGAAGAGATGGCTTACACTAGGAAAAAGGGGCGGGGGGGGGAAACTTTGCTTGTGAATATCTCTTAAACCATAAAGGTTTGAGATATAAGACTTGTATCATTCTTCATGTTTTTTTAATGCCTACAAAATAAAATACAGTTAAAACGAAGTATTACTATCCCTTTAATGTTAATGAAGACAGTTTGATGCTTGTTAGAGAAAGCCAATAAGGGAATGAGAACATGTTTACTTATCATTTATAAAAAAAAAATATCAATGGGAATTTTAGAAAATGTTTGTTTTTTTTTCCCCTGTGGTGCAGTTGGTTTAATCCAGAACTACATTGCTTTTCTTAATAGATCTGCATTAGAATATCAGCCAAGACCAAGCTGTGGGAAGCAGTAGGATTTGTGTCTCTTGATGGCTTTTCTTTACTCTTTACATCTGAAATTTATAAGTAATTCAGTGATTTCCTTTTGACTGAATTTGTTAACAGAAATATTGTGTTTTTTATTCTTCTGTTGTATCGTACAGGTTGTATCAGCACCTGCAGATATCATTTTCAGAACCAGAGGAGGCCTGCATCTCTCCTTTCCTTTAATTGCTACTGATGGTATGTTAAATAAAGTTTGTTTTTTCTATTTGAATGTGATTATCACACCTTTTATTATATTTATACTACTAATAAAAAGGAACATATCATGTAACACAAATTCTGCTCCCCAGCATACACACACCCAAGGACGACAGTAAGGAGGAGATATTCAGACCTCCTCCAAATTGTGGCTCCCATAGATCCATGTGCAGGGGTATGATTTTCACAGGAGTAGCCAAGGGGTGGTGCCTCCGGCCGTTCCTCTGAAAATCTCTGCATGGAATGCACAATATTCTACACAGTTGGGGGGGTGATTTGGACAAGGGTGGGTGGGGGGGGTGAAGCCTTCCTGCCCACTCTTGTCAAAATCTCTGCAACAAGCCACACTTTAAACGCTGAACTCTAGTCTTTGAAACACGGTTGAAGCCATTACAGTTTCGCCAACAAGTTAACTCCACCATTTTCAACATATTTGGGATGGAGATTTCCATGTGAAACAGTGAACTGCACGATTGTAAAAACAGTTGGAATTGTCATTTTTACAGGAGTGGCCAGGGGAGCCAAGCCGCCCTGTCCACCCGATTTAAGCTTGGCATTCACTATGAAAGAAGGATAGAGAGGGCTGTGAGCTGGTTATAGGAAAAAGCTCTCCACTCTTCCCATTAACCTGCTCACAGCCTTCTCTGTCCTTCTTTCATAGTGAGTGCCACAGAGAACACCAGTGGACCAATCAGCACTGAGGTCTCATTCATTTGTAAAGCGGCCTTAGTGAAAATACCTGGTCAACTTTGTGTAGCTGGTGCTTTAGACTTGGGGCGGGAAGGGGGGATGGGTAATTGAGCAGAGCGCTTCGGAGAGTGAAGCAAACCTTGCCAGTTATACAGTGTATGTGTGGTTTTGTGCATTCCATTGGGCAGTGAAACAAAGGTGGTGTGACAGTGTATGTATGAATCTTTCACTATCACTGGAATAAGGGGCCTATCACAAACTCTATGTGTGTATTCTGTGGCTACCAATGGACCAAAGCTGGGGGAGGTCCCACAGTGTATGTGTTTCTGTGACAAAAAGCAGAGTATCTCTCCCTCCTCCTGCCTCTTTTTGCATGAGCAATGCCATGCTTCTTTTGCTAATTTAGTACTAAGAGGAAAATGGAATTTATGATCTGTCCAGTATCCATCTAAGGCTTCATTCACATGGGAGATTTGACACTGTGCAGTTCTGTTTACTTGTGATGTCCTTGTGTCCCCTAGTATCTCATCTCCAGTGGGGAGTGGTGGAGGTGTGACATGGCTGACCCACATGGGCTTTAGCCATATATCATTGTGCACATCCACAAAGGTCAGCCATTCACTGGATGTTGCAGTGCGCATTGCAGCAAACACATCTCTAGCATGAACAGGTCTGTATCACAGCCCATAGGCCCAAGTGCAGATCAGCGCTGATACACTTTCCTGCATTCAGTGCCTGCATCACACTTGATTTTAATCTCAAATCAGTATTTTTTTTTTCTAGACTCTAACAAATCTATTCACTTACCTTCCTATACATTCATGGGAAATGCTTATTTATGATAGATAGCAGAACTCTTGTTAATTTGGAGGACTTTATTTAAGGTAATCATGTAACTTGTGGTATCTGTTATCTTATGATAAAATAAAAAAAAAAAATCCTTGTCTGGTGTATGGCAGAGCTTTTACATTGATTCTCACTGTCCATTTATCTCTATGGGGAAACACAGATATTCTGAGGCTGATGTACAAAGAAGTGGAGCAAACCATCTGGACATTAACCCTTTCAGTGCCAGAGGGGTTGCATTCCTCTCTGGCACTGAATGGGTTGAGAGGACAAGTCAATATTCTTCAAATTCTTATTGATGTAAGTGAGTGTTTTAGCCCCTTGAATGCTAAAGAGGTCACTAACATATTTCAAAACAATGACTTAGAGAACTTGTAAGCATTCATTGGGTTAACCCTTTGAGTGGCAGAGGGGTACATAACACATTGCGAACCAATGCATTGTGTACCTCTCGAGCAGTCAAAGGGTTAAAATCCCTAATTATTCAAATGGAAAATTTAGTTTGCCCCCTGCGGTGCAGTTGGTTTTCCCCATACTTGATCCAGAACCTCTCTGTTTCTTACATCAGTTTAGTGATATGGTGTCTGTAGGTTTATTTTGCCATATAAAGCCAAGCAATGATAAAGAGAACTGATATTCATGATTATGTTTAACCCCTTTTATGTTAGAAACTACTATCACATTGGAATGCAATGCTTTGAAGAAAGGTCTTTAGCATCCAAAGGGTTTAAAAGGTTTTTAGGCTTCTTAAAAAAACGTGATAGTATTTTCCCTTTAGCTGTATTGGCATACGGGCCTTATCCATCATGGTGTAATTCTGGAGCAAACTAACTGCAGCATAAAGGGAGGAATGAAAATACACATGTATTAACATAGGACTTTTAATTGCTTCAGTGCTGGAGATGTTACCAATTATACAATTTAACTGCTTAAATGCTAGAGAAGTCCCCAGTTATACAATTTAAAGGGATAGTAATGTTTCACAATAAAAGCTGCTCCAATTAATCTTCATAGTATTTGGGCCATGAAGAGTGTTATTTCAATACTGTCAGAGTTGTAGTTCAAGAGTAATTGAATGATAAAGCATCCCCCCCTCTCAACCGTTTTACTGATGTAACACTGCTCACCTCAAAGCAGCAAGACTGTCCAGATGGATTGCAGAGAGGGACAATCTTCAGTGAGAATAAGGAAAAAAAACTGAAAATCCTGTCAGGGGAGCACGGTTTTCCTTATGCTCACAGTAAGAAGATTGTCCCTTGCTCTGAGCTGTCTGGTCTGTGGACCAGATTCCACATCTGAGGGGAGATGACTTACACTAGGTAAAAGGGGAGGAAGGGAGATACTTTATCATTCAATTACTTGAATTGAACTACAGCTCTAACAGTATTGAAATAACACTCTCTATGGCCCAAATACTATGAAGATTAATTGGAGCTGCTTTTATTTTTAAATATTACTATCCCTTTAACTGCTTGGATGCTGGAGAGGTTACAGCAGTGTCACACAGTAACATAGTTGATGGGGGCTGATAAAACCCATGGGTCCAGCTTATGCCATACCATCCCTGTCAATCCAGAGGAAACCAAAAGGAAAAAAAAAGATGAAAACCATTTTCTGTAAGCCCCAAATAGGTAACAAATTCCTTCCTGACTCCAAAATGTGGTCGGATATTTCCCTGGAGACCTCTCTAGAATTCAAGGGTTTTAAAGCTCCTTTTAAATCAATGGGAATTTGTAGCATTATTAATTTAAACCTCATGGTAACAGCGATTTGCTCCAGAGTTGCACACCTTTAACTAGATGAGTAAGGCCCTAAGCGTTCTGTTTTGCTGCATCTTGATAACATGTTCCCTGGCCCCTTCACTGTCTTAGTTCTCAACTTCAGGAATCATTAGCAGGCCAGGGCTTGGGGATATCCATAATTGTGCACAGATGGATGAATCAAAATGTGTTAACCCCTGAGTAACCTTTTCAATTCTGGGGGGTGTCAATCGCCTTTCTCTGCTTAACTCACCTGTGCTTAAATGGTTAGTAATGTTCCAACATAATTTGTAATAGATTTGTAGAGGTTAAAAAAAAATCACATTGCCACAAACCCCATCTCTCAAACCGCTATGGTTTGAGAGATATTGGCAAAAAAAGTCCCCCCCCTCCCTCCCTGTCTCCTGACGTCAGCATCTAGCTTGACAGCAGGAGATCCCAGTCCGAGAATCAGCCTGTGGCTCTGCAGCAGAGCTGAAATACTGTTATTGCAAAATAATTATTTCATTGGAAAGGTCTACAAAGTGTGCCTGGTTTGCAAGCATACTTTGTAGACCTTTCCAATGAAGTAATTCTTTTGCAATAACGGGATTTCAGCTCTGCTGCAGAGCCTCATCGTGTCGGCTGACACGGATCCCCTTCTGTCAGCTTTACAGCTGGCATCAAGGAAGGGGGAACTTTCATTGCCATTATCTCTCAAACCATAGCAGTTTGAGAGATTGGGTTTGTGGCAATGTGATTTTTTTTTTTTTTTTTTTTTTTTTAGCCTCTACAAATCTATTACAACTTATGTTGCGACATTACTAACACTTTAAGTCATACTTCCCAAGTGTCACTCTGCCCCTCTTTCCCACCCAGGTGTCCCTCGTTTTTAGGAGATCAGACTGTGTATATTAGTGTATCATATTGCTCCACAGTAATACAATTCATATTAATGTTTTTTTAATGTCAATATACGTGTGTTTAAATTAGTCTTTGTAAATAACATATCTTGCTCTAAATTATTTATTCAGTTATTGATAAGATGTCAGTAGTTCATTAAATAACCTAAAAATTCTCAGCCATGCTCCCCCAGCAACAGCACTGAAAATAATGGCCATTTGAAATGTTGGGAGTTATGCTAAGCAGGGAAATCTTAAAGTGGTGGTTGACAACCACTCAGCATGATCTGGAGCAATATATTTCTCAACTCATTGGCTCCTCCCACATCACTCTACCCTGCAGAGCCTAATTGTTTTTTGGATGTGTCACCACCTGATTTGTTGCAGTTAACATTCCTTTACTAGAATAGAAATAATCATATATTTCAAAGCCTGATGGTCCTGCTTGAATCTAGACATCTAGTTTACTATTATATTTTCCTGATCAGTATTTAGTATTTTATTTCTGTTTATGTACTGTAGAAGCCTCTGTCAAGAAGTCTCTTTTTAGAGCGCTGTGTGATCTTTCTGCAAAGCTGCTGTCAGAATCGCTAGTGGTGAGTGTCTGCCACAGTTCACTGTACTTATGGCCCAACAGTGGCACCTGCACATCTCCTGCTGAACTGAGAGATGATTCTCCCTGCAAAGACCTATTGTGCTTCATACAGTAAGTAACCACGACTACAACAATTCCTTATTTCAAAAGTGACTCGTGAATGACCGGGGATATGCCAGGACCGTCATGCCTGTTTGGAGGTTAAGGACCAGTGACGGCCCTGGCACGTCATGGAATTCTGTGATCACAGTGCGGCTGCACACCCCTCTGCAATCCCAGAATGCATTGCTGAAGAACAAAAAAGTGCAGTGGTCCTCTCGAGCTGCCCACCACCGGAGTGTGTTGTTGTTAAGGTGTTAATACACAAATATTTATATATCAGGGTTCAAAATTTCAAGTCCTGAGCTACTAGCCAGGCCTGAAAAGTTACTCGCCACCAGTTTCCATGCCTAGCCCCACCCATATCCCCACCTTTAGCCCCACCCATTTCAAGTTCTCTTTGACACTGTTGTTCTATGTTTTATTCAGAATAAAATGTAACAAAAATGACTGGTTAGATCTTAGATCTGCTTTGGTGCAAGCCAGGTTATGAGAGGGTTTTCACTGTACTGGAGATGTTATTAATCCACTTCAAAAGGTTTTACTCACTTTCTCTGCATACGATTTTAATCCTTTGAGTGCCAGAGGGGTATGCAATGCATTGTACCCCTCTGGCAATCAAAGCGTTAATAGGAATCCTAAGCAACTTAAAGTGGAACTATCATCCACATTATATTGAGCCCCAAATACTAATAATTATGGCAGAGAGTTGTTGTAAACAATACTTTTTCAAATTGGTCTAGGGTTATAAATGGGGTGCCGCAGGGTTCAGTCCCGGGACCAGTGCTTTTTAATTTTTTAATTAATGATCTAGAAGTGGGAATTGAAAGTAGCATCTCAATCTTTGCTGATGACACTAAGCTATGTAAGGAAATGCATACTGAGCTGGATGTTTTTTCCCTACAGAAGGATTTAGATAACCTAAGTGAATGGGCAGAAAAGTGGCAGACGTCATTTAATGTAGATAAATGTAAGGTTATGCATTTGGGTTGTAGAAACAAACTTGCTACATATACTCTAAATGGGGAAACAACTTGGGAAATCCTCATTAGAGAAAGATTTAGGAGTACTGATAGACAATAGACTTCACAGCAGTGTGCAGAGTCACTCAGCTGCTGCAAGAGCAAATAGAGTACTAGCCTGCATAAAAAGAGGTGTAGAAGCAAGGGATGCTACTATTATCCTACCTCTGTATAAATCCTTGGTTAGGCCTCATCTAGAATATGGAGTACAATTTTGGGCGCCTGTTCTAAAAAAAGACATTACTGAACTGGAAAAGGTGCAGAGACGTTCAACAAAACTGATAAAGGGATTGGAGGATCTGAGTTACAAAGAGAGACTAGCCAAACTGGGTTTGTTTACATTAGAGAAGAGACGTGTAAGGGGTGATATGATTACCATTTACAAATACGTTCAAGATCAATACAAAGAACTATCCAATGAATTATTTATGTAAAGAGCTGAGTTAAGAACAAGAGGTCATCCATTAAGACTTGAGGAAAGGCGCTTTCGACTAAAACATAGGCAGGTATTCTTAACAGTAAGGGCAGTAAGGCTATGGAATTCTTTGCCTCGGGATGTTGTGCTTGCAGATAATGTAACTGCATTCAAAAAAGCAATGGATGCCTATCTAGCACAGAACAATATTGACAATTATGACAGATGGCTTCAAAGCAAATAGGATATTGATCCGGGGAACTAGTTGACTACCAGTTGGAGTCAGGAAAGAATAATCCCCCCCCCTCCCCCCCCCCACACACACACAATTGGAAATTGCTCTAGAGGGCTTTTTTTGCCTTCCTCTGGATAAACAGGGGTGTTATTGGCATGGGCTGGACTTGATGGACGCATGTCTTTTTTCAGCCTTATCTACTATGTTACTATAATAACAATATGCATCTACGTTCTTGTATTTTCAATAATAAATGCGGCATTAGTGAAAAATAGACCTCTGTAGCCAGACAGGAATTGGCAGGGATCTTGCCGTGGGTGCTCTCTGCGCCTGTGCCGCCAGTCCCTTCCATTGCCTTAAGGTAACCAGGCACTAAACTCTCCGATCTTGGAGGAGAAGGGGACGGACAGCGCAGAAGCAGAAATGCCTTCTCTGCAAGATGTCTGCTCTTTTTTGCCGATACCTGTCTGCCTATAAAGGTCTATTTTCACTAATGCCGCAATTATTATTGAAATTACACGAACGTAAATGCGAATCACTATTATTATTAGTATTTGGGGCTCAATATAATGCGAATGATAGTTCTGCTTCAAATGGACACAAACCTAAAAATAAAAAATGGCTTAAATACATGTAAATATTATTAACAAAAAAAGCACAGTGTTGCCCACGCAAAAAGAGGAAGAAGGTTTGTTCCAGCAGTCATTATTAGCCATAGGTCCACACAAAGTCCTAAGTCACAACATTTGAAATGGGCAAGGAGGGACTTGTGGAGATATTATTTAATGGCAATACTGGGAGGAGACTCTTAGGATTGTAAGTGTTGTAGTTCCAACATCTGCAGGGTGACTATTTTGGCATTTTTTCTATTAACCATTTCAGTGACACTCAACTTATTAAACAGGACTGATGGCAGTCACGGGAACAATGAGGGTAGTTAGGGGACATATTGAGAGGCTGTGAGAAGCTGCTACACCGTGTTGATGTGTACAGTCGTAGAGCAGCAGACATACATATAAGCTCACCTGCTGATGCTTCTCCTTCAGAACGAACAATAACGCAGACTGCACTCGGTGTCACTACAAGCCTGCATCCTAAGTGTCATTTGCATTCGCGTAGGATGCAAACTTGTAGTGACACTCTGAACACAGTATGCTTTATCGTTTATTAGGTGTGGCAATAGTTTTACTGAATGTAGTTTTCCTCCAAAAGTGTAATTATAACACTGGCGCACTGAAAGGGTTAAGTGTAAATTTAGCAATTAATGTGTTACTACTCTGGTACTGAAAGTTAAAAAACTGGGTTTATACTGTCTGTGTGTATGTGTGTGGAACCGGCATGTGTGTCTCCCTGTGTGATTTATGAATGGGAGCGATGTGCAGCATTGATTAGTTTGATAAATGTCTTTATGGAAACATGCTGCAGATTGAGATAAAGCGGTATTTACAGAGGCGACATGAGTATCTCGCGCTTATGTGCAGGGCGAGATTCTCATAATTCCCTTTTCATCCAGGCAACATGCTTAATACGGGTTCTAGCCGTGCAATATTTACAATGCGGTAGTGACACTGTGACTGACCCAATGAGTCCTCCTGTCCTCCTAAAGCACTCTCTTAACTATTGATCTGTCCTCCTAAAGCACCTGGACACACTTTTTACAATTACACATGGATTGCATGGAAAGGGGTCATTTTCATATAGGGCTTCAATTTTGAGCCCTGATATGTATATATAATATAAAACCTTGTTGTTTTTTGGGGGTTTTTTGTTTTTATTTTGTTTTTTAAAGGGAAGGGATAGGAATGTTTCACAAAAACAGCAGCTCCAATTAATCTTCATAGTATTTGGGCCATATAGAGCGTTATTTCAATAATGTCAGAGTTGTAGTTCAAGAGTAATGAATGATAAATTATCCCCATCCAGCCCCTTTTATGTAGTGTAAGCCACCTCCCCTCAGATGTGGAATCTAGTCCTGGGACCAGACAGCTCACAGCAATAGACATTCTTCATACTGTGAACATAAGGAAAACCCTGCCCCCCTTGACAGGTTTTTTCTTATGCTCACTGAAGATTGTACCTCTCTGCGATCCATCCAGTCAGTCTTGCTGCTCTGAGGTGAGCAGAGTTACATCCGTAAAAGTGTTGGGAGGAGGATACTTGATCATTCAATTACTCTTGAACTATAACTTTGACAGTGTTGAAATAACACTGTCCATGGCCCAAATACTATGAAGATTAATTGGAGCTGCTTGTATTGTGAAATATTATTTTCCCTTTAAGCCGGAAGAGTCATGTGCAAAAGTAAGTACCTTTCCCTGATATCTAGGACATGATCTGAGCATGCTTCATTAGGAACAAGGACAACTTCCATCTCTTTCTCCTCCCCTTGCATCACTGATGCAGTGTGAGCACTGAGCATGTTCTTGTGTTTTAGCACAGTACTCCTCACTTGTTGTTTTGTTTTGTATTTGGCAGGCATTTTCTGGTTGGAGGGGAGCATTTGTGATAAAAGGCACATGCTTGCTCAGGTCCATGTCACTACTGCCATTGCACTACTATCACGTACTTTTCCCCTAGTGCAGCTTCTTGCAGGTGTCTGGGTTATCTGGGAACACACACCAAGAGACGTAACTCCTTACCTTTTAACATGAGTGCTGCCCCTAAACAGTGAATTGAGTTAATGTACTTTTGAGACAAGTGTTTTGTACGTTGCCTTTTATCAAGATTCATCTTTATTTTATAGGATCGATGATGAGGATGCAAAGCGCAAAAGCTCAAAAAAGAAAGAAAAAAAGCTCCAAGATCTGGTATATACCATTCATGAAAGCTTTTCACTTTTCTATGTGCTGGTTCTTATCATTTCTGTTGTATATTCTCTTTATTACATTTACAGCGTGGCAAAACAGTGAGACAATAATATTCCATTTCCACCTGACAAACCGCAAAGCATTAAAGGGGGTTTATCCCTCTTAGTAAAATAAGGGTACTCCCACTGCTGAAATTCAAAAGTTATTACAGCTCAAAGTTTAATTTTTTTAGGTGCAGTATCACAGTGGCCTGAAATTATACAGTGGCGCTGTTGCTGCACGATCCTATGGACAGCTCAGCGCCACTGTACAATTTCAGGCCACTGTGATATTGCACCTAAAAAAATCAACTTTGAGCTGTAATAACTTTTGAATAAAACACCTTTCAGCAGTGGTAGTTCTCTTGTTTTACTCAGGGGGATAAACCCTACAACATATATTTTTTTACATTTTAACTATTACTATCCCTTTCAACTGACATTCAGCGATTAGTAGAACGGTTGTACAATCGTATCAGCAGGGGGCAGTGTTTTACACCAGTTATACTAGTGGAACCATGCTTTGTAGAAATGAGAAATTCTATTAGTAATTGTGTCTGAGCTATTTCTTTTTTCCATGTCTTTGTCTTCCTATTTCACTCTGCTTCTCCCATTATTACCACTCATTTTATATTTTATGACTGTGCTGCAAGGCTGCCCCATTGGTTGTAAATACCTATGTCAGGATTGGGCAACATGAGGGCCTCCAGCTGCTGCAGGACTAAAAATCCAATCATCCTGTGCCAGCGAATGGCAGGCAAAAGTTGATGGAATTTTTTGTCCAGCAGCAGCTAGAGGACTTCATGTTGCCAATCGCTGATCTGTATCAACCAACGTCTGTAGAAACAGTGTAGCTAGAATTGTGTTTTGGGACCCAGTACTTTAAAATTGCGCTTAGTACTGACTATAAATAGGACAGGTAAAATTAGAACACAAAACAAGCATTGTTACACAGATAAACACACGCGCACATTCACGCTCACATAGTTAGACACACTCATGCTTGCACGAACACACACATGTAGAAACAGGCACAAGCTCATATACAGTTAAATTCTCAGATATACATACATACATACATACACACACACACACTCACTCACTCACTCTCCGTTGCATACAGATAAATACAAGGGGGGTTGACACTTGTCAAGGTTGGAGAAAATCTCAGAACAATGGAACATGGTTGTTGAAAAAAATAAGGAACATTCTTTGCAATCAAGTGTTGACTCTAGCTGCTTCCCACCACACTGCTCAGGACACTTCACAAACTGAAGTTTTTTTTTGGACCCTTCATGTGTATGCAGCTGGACAAATGGGCAGGAGGCAGCAGTAACTTTTTCCATCTCCAGGCTTAAAGAGCTGAACAAGTTTCATTACACTGGCCTTGAGCAGGAGGACCTTACTGAAATATAGAAGTGATGGGTTCACCAGACTAGCAGTTGTGTATTATAAACAGATTCTGTCTGTGCCAAGTGCCCATCCCCCTTACTTTGTGCGAAGTACCTGCAGGGGTATTTGTATTACAAGTGGAGAAACTAGATCATAGGCTTCAATAGTAATTAATCCTTGCATTTTATATATTGATTTTTTTTTTTGGGGGGGGGGTTGGCATGGCAGTAGCTAATTATCATTGCAAACCTACCACTGAAATGCTACAGGGGGCTCCGCTACTTTGTAGACCTCAATAGTTTCTAGGGATATAACCAATACCTGATGCTTATGAAACACACATACCTCAGGGCTGTATAGGAGGCATTGTAACCCTAGAGCAGTGTGAAAATTTTGTTGCAACACAGCTCCCACAGCCTCCACTACCAAGCAGTCTTCTGAAGATTATGGGAGTTGTAGTCTAACAAAAGCTGGAGAGCTAAATCTCATCCACCCACCCTTACTCTAAGCCTGCACTGATTCTTTTGTACAGTGCCCTGCACAAGTATTCACCCCCCTTGTCATTTTTACTATTTTGTAGCATTACAACCTAGAATTAAAATGGATTTTAATTTGGATTTTATGTAATGGACATACACAAATTAGTCCAAATTGGTGAAGTGAAATTAATAAAATAACTTGTTTTAAAAAAAATCTAAAAAATAAAAAATGGAAAAGTGGTGAGTGCATATATATGCACCCCCTTTTCTATGAAACCCCTAAATAAGATCTGTTGCAACCAATTACCTTCAGAAGTCACATAATTAGTTAAATAAAGTCCACCTGCGTGCAATATAAGTGTCACATGATCTGTCACATGATCTCAGTATATATACACCTGTTCTGAAAGGCCCCAGAGTCTGCAGCACCACCAAGCAAGCGGCACCATGAAGACCAAGGGCTAGATTCTATTGCAGGTGCTAAATGTTAACACCTGTTTTATCAAATATTTTCCTATTGAAGTCTATGGGGAAAACTGGAGATAAAAGCAGAGATAAAATTAGCACCTGCAATAGAATCAAGTCCCAAGGGTCTCTCCAAACAGGTCAGGGACAAAGTTGTGGAGAATTACAGATCAGGGTTGGGTTATAAAAAAAAAAAAAATCCCAAACTTTGAACATTCCACCGAGCACCATTAAATTCATTATTAAAAAAATGGAAACAATATGGCACCACAACACACCTGCCAAGAGAGGGCCGCCCACCAAACCTTATGGACCAGGCAAGGAGGTCATTAATCAGAGAGGCAGCAAAGAGACCAAAGATAACCCTGAAGGAGCTGGAAAGCTTCACAGCGGAGATTGGAGTATCTGTCCATAGGACCACTTTAAATCGTACACTCCACAGAGCCAGCCTTCATGGAAGAGTGGCTTGAAGAAAACGTTGCTTAACCCCTTAAGGACCGGCTGCACGTGGAGCCCTGAATTCTATGTCGTACATGTACGTCCTTTAGGGACCTACACCCTGTGACATACATGTACGTCATGGGTCGTTAAGGGGTTAAAGAAAAAAATAAGCAAACATGTTTGCTGTTCTCCAAAAGGCATGTGGGAGACTCCCCAAACATATGGAAGAAGGTACTCTGGTCAGATGAGACTAAAATTGAGCTTTTTGGCCATAAAGAAAACGCTATGTCTGGAGCAAACCCAACACCTCTCATCACCCCGAGAACATCATCCCCACAGTGAAGTATGGTGGCGGCAGCATCATGCTGTGGGGATGTTTTTCACCAGCAAGGACTGGGAAACTGCTCAGAATTGAAGGAATGATGAATGGCTCTAAATACAGGGACATTCTTGAGGGAAACCTGTTTGTCTTCCAGAGATTTGACTGGGTCAGAGGTTCACCTTCCAGCAGAACAATGACGCTAAGCGTACTGCTAAAGCAACACTTGAGTGGTTTAAGGGGAAACATTTAAATGTCTTGGAATGTCATAGTCAAAGCACCAACCTCAATCTGTGGTATGACTTAAAGATTGCTGTTCCCCAGCAGAACCCATCCAACTTGAAGGAGCTGAAGCAGTTTTGCCTTGAAGAATGGGCAAACATCCCTGTGGCTAGATGTGCCAAGCTTATAGAGACGTACCCCAAGAGACCTGCAGCTGTAATTACTGCAATAGGTGGCTCTACAAAGTATTGACTTGGGGGGGGTGAATAGTTATGCACGCTCAAGTTTTCTGTTTTTTGGGGGGTTTTTTGTTTTGTTTTTTTCTTATTTCTTGTTTGTTTCACAATAAAAAATATATTGCATCTTCAAAGTGGTGGGCATGTTGTGTAAATCAAATTATACAAACCCCCAAAAATCTATTTTAATTCCAGATTGTAATGCAACAAAATAGGAAAAATTGCAAGGGGGGTGAATACTTTTGCGTGGCACTATAGTTCTGCAGTATCGATTCTTCATAAGCTGCTTGTTTCATAAGGATTAGGTTTGTAATCTTTATTTTACTAAGGGTTAATACAAGTGAGAAAGGAGAACAAAACTAGATTAAACCAAACGGTAGCACAGTGGTGATGATATCACCATAATTCTTGCCTGGACAGTGGGGTTCACTGCCATTTCTATAGAATGAAGTGGTCCAAATAGTTTGATGCAATATTCAAATTAAGGGTCTTATGTAGAAATGAAAATATGGGCAATTCTGGGTTAATCATAGCACTATAGGGGTAAAATAGGATCCCAATTAATTTAAATGGGGATTTTAACCACTTGAATGCTAGCAAGGTCACCAACACATTGCTTCTCAATGTGTCAGAGACTTCTCTTGCATTCAAGGTGTTAAAACCCAATTTAAATCAACTGGGATTATTATTTGTACCCCAATGGTGCAGTTGATTTGCCTGGTAATTGCTATTCTTTTCCTGTGCACAAGGCCCCAAGGCTATAACATAATCTGAGTGTTTGGATTTCCTGGACAGTAATATCACAGAGGTTTAATATTTCTTGGGAGGAGTTGGGGTTGTGAGCTTTAACCCTTTGAGTGCCAGAAGGGTACGGGATGCATAGCATAGCAATACTTTGCGAACCCCTCTGTCACTCAGAGGGTTAAAAGATGATCTTTTATTTAAAGACCTTTAGAGCCATTTCACTGATTATGTTTTTCCTTCATGACAGCAACAGATAATAAACCTCAGCCTTATGTTTGAGACAACCACCTCCTCTAAAGCTGTAGCTCCAGTAATTGCTCAGGATACTAGATGTCATCACCTCGTAAATATGACACTGCCTGTTGATTCTGCTGTTTCTGTTTCTCCAGAGGAGATTTGGGGGAAGTAAGTACACTTTTTTTTTTTTTTGGTAAGGGTTTGCAAAAACTTTAGCAGTGTATATCTCAAACGATACATGTTTGAGCGATCGGACTGGGAGCATGTAATGTATTTTTCTAATATCTACAATATCAGTAATCAAAGTTACTTAAAAGAATCCATTACTGTCCCTTTAATAGGTAAAACTAAAATCCTCTTTTAAGAAAAGCTAAGAGGAGAGGCAAATTGAAATTCTGACACTTCACCTGTTACCGCAAACATTTATAGAGGTCTTCAGGTTCTTTGATACATCTTAGAGGAACGCTGTTTTCTGGTGTTTGTCATCTTTTGAACAACGTCATGGAAATCTTCATATTTTAATATTTCGGGTTCAGGTTATGTGCCATTAAGGCCATAATGACTGGGTTGGGATGCTTGGTCAGACCCTGAGTGAGTAGGGACATTAGCAAGCTACGTGGTTTTGCTATTCACAAATCCATCCGTGTACGATACCATGTTTGACGTGCCCATCCTGCAAAAAGGACAAGATGGACACAAGATCAGACTCCTGGGAGAACAGGTCCCTGTCCCCACACCAAGAATGAATTGTAGACCAAACCTTGTGGTAGGCCTTAGAGGAAACAGGCTTCCTGGCTTGGATCATGGTGGAGACCACCTCAGAGAAAAGCCCTTCCTCCTTAAGATGGAGGCTTCAACAGCCATGCCATCAAAGCCAGACTATCCACGTCCTCTCTCCAGAGGTAACCCTGGAGGAGGAGATCCGGTCTGCGTGGCAGAGGAAATGGATCTGGAGCAGACAGCACCAGCAGATCTGGAAACCAAGGTTGCCTGGTCCAATGAGGGGCAATCAGTATAACTGATGTATTATCCATCCAGATATTTCTCAGCACCCTGGGGATGAGAGGAAGAGGAGGAAAAATGTAGGCTAGAAGAAAGCCAAATAATGGACAAGGCGTCCACTGCAAACGCCAGAGGGTCCCCCCAGGAAGAGCAAAACAGCGGAACCTTCCTGTTGTCGCTGGTAGCCATCAAGTCTATGCAGGGACGACCCCATTTCTGAACTAGCAGATCAAAGACCTCTGGATGGAGAACCCACTCCCTGGGATCCACTGTCTGCTGACTGAAGAAGTCTATGCCTGGAACATTCATGTTGGAGATGGCAGGGACGTGTTCTGGCCAGGCTAAAATAGCCTTGACCTTTAACCAAGCGGAGGTGCTTCTTGTGCCTCCTTGTTTGTTGATATAAGCCATGGCTGTGGCATTGTTTGGCTGGAAGCAGACTGGACAGTCCCTCAGAGGAAATGACCAGTAGACCAGAGCATGGTTTGAGCTCCGGAATGTTGATGGGAAAGAGGGTCTCCTCCGCATTCCATCATCCCTGAACCCCAAGGTGACCCAGGACAGCTCCCCATCTGTAAAGGCTTGCGTCTTTCGTCACCAGAGTCCAATGCTGGAAACAAAGGGTTTCCCTTTCCTCCGGTTGGAGCTGTCCAACCACCAGAGGAGGTCCTGCCTCACTTCCTGGGGAAGAGAGACTAGACGATCCAGGAGTTCCTGATTCCTCCAGTAAGCCTTGATAGTGAACCCCTGAAGCTCCCTGGTGTGCGCCATGGAGTACGGAATCACTTCCATGGTAGATATAGCTTGCCCACATAGAGGACTTTAAGTCCTTGACCCAAAGTGGCTCTTGTTCATGGCTGGAGGGCCCTGGCAGAGAAGCAGGGACCACAGCATATGAGGGGCATAAATGACCTGAGTACTCTCTGGGAAGCCCTGCTTGGCATGTGGAACAATAAGCAAGGTGGGTCAAAGACGCCCTTGAGTCCATAGCATTAGTCCTATCCCCATGTCCCTTTTGATCCACCATCCTAACAGGAGAAGTGTATTACAGTAATAGGGACCCAAATACTGTCACCCAGATTAATAAAATCACTCCAGAAAGCCTACAAATTTACTTGTCTGGCAGGCGAAGAGTTAACCTGAGGAATCTAAGCCCTGTGTAGGATACTCGGCTCAGGAGAGAAAGAAAATGGAGTCTGAAAGTGGAGCCAATCAGAGAAAAGCCTGCGAAACGAGCAATATGGGAAATTTAGATTCTTTCCTGGAAATACCCCAGAAGCAGAGCCAGAACCCCCTCAGGGACCCCCAAGACACTGCAGAGGCGAACCAGAGTACAGGTCAAGGGAAGACCAGAAGAACGAGCCGTCTCTCAACTCGGTACATGAAGCGGTTACAGAGAAACGTCCCAAAGCAGCCTGTCTCATAGAAGTCAATGGAGCAATTGCGGCTATGCGGTAAAGCGTGCCATAAATAGAAAAACGTTAAGTTACTAAAAAGTCCTAAAACACATCTAAAATGCTTAATAATGATTATAAACTCCTGAATGCCACGGGAAAATGAGAATTAAGTCCCTTAACCTAATAAGCATGGCAGGGAAGGGGTTAATTACCAGAAAATAGCCCAAAATGCTCCATAGACTCCGAGAACAGACAGATCAGTACCCAACTTGAGTGCAGGAGTTATAATGAACTCCAGAATTACCCTTGTGCGGAAAGGGAGCATGGGACAAGTGGACCATGGCACTCAAAGGGTTGCTCACCTTTTTTTTTTTTTGCAGGTCTTTCTTCAGATTACACTGCGAAAGAAGAAGAAACCTTGGAAAGACTCCTCCCAGAGAGAGAGACATGGGTTGCATGATTCTCTCCCAGGGCTGAACAGGGACCACAACAGCACCTGATAACTGGGCAATCCTCCAGGGGAAGCCAGTATGGTAATCCACCTAATGGGGGACTTTGGGCACCCCATATCTAAGAAAAAATAATAAAATAACTAAAAACTAAGCATAACTGTTCTCAGCCTTCTAACCAGGTTCATGGAACAAATCTATCTGGTGGGGAGGGGCTAAGGTAGCCTTACATGGAGGAAGGGGAGGCTCCACCCCTGCACTTCTTTAAGAATTGTTCCAGCCATCTGGGAGGAGCTTTTGCTTCCCCATGGCACCTGTATGTCATATTGGACGGCAGAGAAATACTATTGTGAACATTCGAGGAGCAGTTGCAAGCTGAGATGGAAGCGTTACAAACTAGTATTGAAGACTCCAGTATGCAAACCAAACACAATGATTGTGCTTTTCCTATATTGGGATGTACAGGTAGGTGTTTTGATGTCCAATGAGGAAAGAAAGACTTGCGGTTTGTGAAATTTATTATAGACCTTTAAGATTCCATTTTGAATTTAGGGACCTTTGATATGCTTTGATAGACTTAAGGTCAAGAACTGGTCTGAACATTCCATGCTTCTTGAACAATAAATTAAAAGGTTTGAATAACATACCTTAATCTTTGTTCCTTGGGTGCTGTAATAATGACTCCTGAGAAGGGAAGGTATAATATTTCCTGATGAAAAGCTGTTGCTTTTCATTTGGAATGTTAGACATGAAAAATTTGTTTGAGGGTAATGAGTTCAAGTAGTGTTGGTATTTGTGGGATGTTAATTTAAGAATCCATGAGTCAGACACTATATTTTGCCACCATTGGTGAAAATGCTTGCTTCCTCTGAGAAGGAGGAGGAGGCTCGTTACACCACCATTCTGTTGAGAACCACTTGTTGGAGGATTTAATGTTTTCCTTCCTACCCTGCCAGGTGGGCTTGAATTAATTGTTTCATGGTGGCAACTTCTTCTGAATCTGTCTTGAAGGTATATTCTTCTCTACAAGAACATTACAACCTTTTCTATAAGGATCAAAAACTCGAGACCTAGACTAGGGTAGGAGAATGCTTTTCCCTTCTGATGTTTGGCTAATCTTCTCTAGTCAAGAGAATAGTCAAGAAGGATTTCCTAGAAGGAAAATATTCCATTGAATTATTAAGCAATAATGACCTGCAAGCAGCAGCTGGTGTAGCTGAGTATCTGGTTGCTGTCATGGCTACCTCAGGAACTGCTTCATTATTGAAGGAGTTAGCTTCTTGTTCCAGAGCTTCTAGTATTTTGGAGTCCTGTCTTGTATTGCATGCATAAGTTGATCTGACTAAAACTCCATGGCTCTCCATGAAAGGTCTAAGAATTGACTCTGCTCCTGAAAAATTATCATTATTGTGGCGTCCATCTTCAGATGGATCATTGATGGCTACCGTATCTTGGACTAGCAAGGCTGTAAGTCTTGACAACCTAGAATCAAGGATGAATGGATGGAGCAATAGGATATTGGGATAGAAGTTGCAGAATGTCTTAGGAATTATCAATTTACATTATGTATTCTTACATTCACCCCAAATAATCCATTCCGGTTATCCATACACTGAAAACAAAGAGCATTACTAGAGAGGCATATACTATAACTCATTCAGGTACAGCCTGAGAGGTATACTAGAGAGGCTGAAGTGTAAAAGCAGGTACTAGTATACCTGGAACAGTAGTTGGGGAAGGAATACAAGAAGCACAAAAAACTTCAATATTACAATACATTACACGTTTGCACATTTTGAGTCAGTCCCTCCTACCATAACTTCAACAGTGGACAAAGAACATTAAATGTATTTATATACCTGAGAGAGAGATGTGAATAATATAATTGATTTCTCAATCACAATTTAATATGATGTATTTTATGTGCATATTTTCCCTTTAAATTTCATAGAAAAGGAGGCTATTGTACAGGTTGGTCTTAATGTTGTAAAATTGTGCTGCCATTCATTACTCTGATGTTTTTATAAACTAAATAGAAAATTAAACAGTGATATTGGGAAAAAATCAGATTTGCTAAATGGTTAACTTTCTAAAGCAGAAACATACAATTAATATTGATAAAATATGTGTGGGGGAAAACACACAGAACGAACCAAGGAGACGTCTACTGTCGTTTGTCTGTTAGAAATATACAAATCTAGTGACGCTGCCTTTTATTTTCTTTTAATGTCTCAGAGTACGCCAGCTCATTGTAAATGGGCTAACACATCAGCTAGCTGAGATGGAGAAATGCTTGCTAAAGTATATGAAAGGAACATCAATTTGTCTAGCAGAACCTTACCACTTCATGTTACCAGAAAAGAGAGGCCTTGTTACTGTGGTCTATCCTGCAGGAGCTGCAGATGCTCAGCTGGAAGACTATAGAAAGGTGAGCGTCATGTACCCAGTGCAATTCAAACACTGCCATTCTTCAGGACAGTGAGGTTCTCTTTTTGTGGTTTAGTTTTACACTGGATTTAGAATGCTCCATCAGATTAAAGATCTAGGTAAGAACTCCCAAGCCATGATTGCTTAACGTTCTCACCGAATTGCTGGCACAATATAAGAGTGAAATACTTTTGGAATGCAGAAAATAACAGAAGGTAATGGAATATTTACCAAGAAAACTAGCGTGACTGGCTGGCAGGAGATTATGGGAGCTGTAGGGC
This sequence comes from Rhinophrynus dorsalis, assembly GCA_037306005.1. Taxonomy (NCBI): domain Eukaryota; kingdom Metazoa; phylum Chordata; class Amphibia; order Anura; family Rhinophrynidae; genus Rhinophrynus; species Rhinophrynus dorsalis. The sequence continues at coordinate 113,958,698 of CM074718.1, forward strand.
ACCAGGATGTACACCCCTGATTTAGACCCCAGCAACTTGGATATCTGTTTGTATTGATTACATAGGCATTACATGAACAGTTTAATCTGCCACTTGACAGACCGTACTTCAGAAGAGCAAATGCTTATCACTTCCCAGATGAACCCTACAAGGATGGATATCTGCGAAATCCACACATACATCTCAACCATCCTGCTGTTGATGGGGGCATGGTGAGTTTTTATATTGTTATGACAAATAGCAAAGATCATAACATGGCAATAATGTCTTTGAGCAGCCGTTAATTTATTTGCTACTGATTAATTTAATCATTGACTCCAATTTTTTAAGAATTATAATCCAGGTTTAAATGGCTCTTAATTTGTTTAACAGATTAATTTACTTACGTAGATGTCTTTTATACGGTAGTCAGGAATATGTATCTGATTATTTTTTTACATTGTATTGTTTCTAGTATATAATTATTTGTACTGAAATCTTCCATTTGATTACATCCCCTCTTAACAAAACAGTAGATTTCAATACACTTGCATCACAATAAGGGACACTAGTTTTTATCAGATGTACAAACTGAAACAACTAGCATTAGACTACAAGGGAGAGAAATGCAAATAAAAACTGTTTTTTGAAAGCCACCTACCTAGGAAAGCTTTACTATTAAAACATGCTGGTGTGAGGCTTCTATAATTCATACTGTTTCTGCTGCAGGTCTCATTGGTGCAGGGAGTATACAGTTACCATCACTACATGCAGGATCGCATGGATGATAATGGATGGGGATGTGCCTATCGTTCACTGCAGACCATATGCTCCTGGTTTAAGTACCAGGGTTATAGCGACAAACAAATACCAACTCACAAAGAGATTCAGCAGGTGAGCTGTATCACTAATAGTCAAATTGCATGTTTATTGCAGATATAGGCCTGAATTATATAAGAGCTGAAAAGCACGTAAGGAATAATATTCTACCAAAAAGGATTACATGATTAGCTTTTTTAATTAAAGCCATTATTGTAGTTCAGGATGTTCAGGAGCTGATAAAATAAACCATAGAACATAACTGGAAACAGCCAGTTTGGTGATTATATTGCAGCCAGTCTGGATTTCTAGTGTCACTTCATCAGAAAACTCTGCTTGAACAGCTTGCAACCCTCCCTGATTTTCCAGAGATTACATCATTGTACCTGTTATGAGGGTGAGCAGCTCCAGCATCCTGGGGGCCTGCCCTGTATGTGTGAGAACCAATTAATACCCCAAAAATACTTTGGCATAGCCATGAGTGGGGAACAATGGAGCTGTCCGATGTGGGAGGGGGTCCAGAGGTACAGAATGGCTGTCATTGGCTCCCTTCAAACATGCTAGGGATATCCTCCAGGGAGAGTTTCTTCCGATTCTGGAATTAACTGTTAGGTGCCCTGCCTCCTGCTGGAGAATACCCCATGGTTCCTGTGTTCTCCATTAGACAGCAGCCTACAACCCAAGACTAAATTAAGATTGTCATTAAAATGCTGCACAATCCCAAATCTCAAGGCCCTGATGGCTTCCCCACTGCACTATAGAAAATTATTTGATATTGTAGCCCAGTTTGATGCTTTTTAATAATCTTATTTGCCATCGTTTCCATGATTCCTAAACCTGACAAACATCCCGTTGATGTTAAAGGCCTATTTCTATCTTGAACATTAAAATCATGACCAAAGTTTTTACTGTGTGAGTTAATATGGTCCTTCCTCAGCTTGTACATGCAGATGAGATAAAGACTGTTCCCAGGAGATGGACCTCTGATGGCTGTAGGAGGGTTATCAATGTGACTTATTGTGTTAACACTAAAGATATCCCAGCTTTGTTACTGTCACTAGACCTTTTAAAACATTCAACACACTTTTCTTGGGAATATATACTTTATTTTGGAAAAAAATGAGGTATGGGAAGTTATTTGTTTACCTGGGTTCAAGCCCTTTATTTTTATCCCCAAGCCAAATAAAAAAATAGTTTTTAATAAATCTGGTTTCTTTTTTTCATAGAGACTTAATATAATAGGGTTGTCCCATATATCCTAGTTTATTTATTTTAGCTATTAAGCCAATTGAACTCTTATATTCTCTGACCCTGACATATCTGGTATAGCAACTACATTTACTTAATTTTGGTTTTGACTGGCAACTTACTTTTCTTAACTATTTGAGTATTAACCTTATGGCTACCTTTCCTTCTTTGTACCTCGTAATACCACCCCATTATATAGAAAACTAGCAAAAGATATGGAGGAGTGGGACAAGTGTTCTGTCTTCTGGATTGGTTGTATTCACACACATGAAACTGATAACAGATTTATTGTTTTTATACTTTTTTTTTTTCGTGACACTTCCAGTGCCAGTCCCTAGCAAAGATCTCCTTAAACTCCAGCAAAAATGTTACAATAATAATAAAGGTCAAAGGATCGGGAAAATCTGAGGTGGACTGCACTTAAGGACCAGAGCAATTCTGACCTTTTTGATTATGTCTTTGTTCAACAGTGTTTTCCCTCTAAGTCTTTTATTTCAGCTGCACAAATTATATACCGTTTTTCCACACACAACTATTGCTTTCTTAGTTACCACACTTATATGGATAATCCACCATTTATTTTATTAAAATTAAAGAAAATAGTTAAAAAATGTAAAAAAAAAAAACATTTTTATTTTTTCTCTTGTGATCATTTGGGCGCAATGGGTTACATTTTTATGGAGACTGCATGAAAGGTATGACTGGTCATTCAAATACAAAATGGGCAGCTTTAAGTGGGCACTGTCCCCCTTGGGTGAAAATCCCCATGTCCCTATTTTTCCACTTTTTTATTATTAAGACTTGGTGGTATGTTTACGTGTATGGAATTGCTCTACAACAATCAAACTCCCGATGTTTTTTATTTACACTTAGTATTTTATTAAAACATAGCAGATTTGTTTTCTAAATATTTGCTTTGTTTGAAATAAAAAAAAAAAAAGTTGCTCTAAGCAGGTCAGAAATGGACATGCATCCAGACTGCCCCCAGCACCAGCACTGAAGGGGTTAATACCCCCAACTATTGCATGATTTAATTTGACAATTAGTCTGCCCTCTGCTTCTCTGTCCCTTACTTTAATAAGAAGCAAGAGAAAGGCAGAGAGCAGTCTGAAAGGCAATGTGTAAGACACATTGCATTGCGTTTGTGCATGAAAATGCTGGTACATGTGATTGCTCCTGGAGTGATCACGTGTACCGGCAGAAGAGATGAGCACTGAGACTAAACGCTCTGGTCCTGGAGCTTCAGCAGCATTACAGCAGCTTGCACCTAGGTGCGCTGCTATCGTTTAACCCGTGACATGATGAAGTTCTCAATAGCAATAGAATCCACACACTGTGTGGTAAATACATTGGAGCCCTGTATTGAAAACAGTAGATGGGCAATTTTGAAGTGCACCGGCTGCACCAAAAGTAGAAGTGAAAATCCCCATTGATTTAAATCAATCTTTCAACCAATTGAATGCTAGATCTCCAGTGAAAAAATGTATTGGAGACTTCTAGCATTCAGAGGGTTAAAAGCCACATATAAATCATTGGACATTTTGGAACTTCATATGTTCTCCCAGTGGTGCAGCTGGATTACTGCAGAATTACTCATTTTTGCTTTCTCCATAAGGCCCCCATGGAGTGAACTTGTTACTGGTGTCTGATTCTAACATGGCTTCCATGACCTGCAGGCTCTTGTTGATGTTGGGGATAAGCCTGCCACATTTGTTGGATCGCGGCAGTGGATTGGCTCCATCGAGGTCCAACTGGTATTGAACCAACTGTTTGGTATTACTTCAAAAATAATGTTTGTAAGGTGAGTATAACATGTAACTCTGGCACATTATAGAACCTGCAGAGAGATAAAGCATTTGATGTGGCCACCATAAATACTGCTAGATCAGTGATTCTCAACCAGGGTGCCGTGGCACTTTGGTGTGCCACGGACATCAACTTAGGGTGCCCCTTGTTTTCTCTGAAGACTGACAAAAATTGACTTTTAAATAAAGATTTATAGAAATTGTTATGCACAATATATTTGGTTTTGTTATTATGATTATAAAGCCTAATAATAACTGTATATTTATGAATTGTACCCTTCTTATGCCCTTGATAAAGTACATTAAATATGTTAGGGGTGCCCCAAACAAAAAAAGATTGAGAAACACTGTGCTAGATTCTGTTCAAGCCCATCCTATGTATACAAATTATTTAGTAATGAGTCCAAAATAAGATGCTGGAAAAGCTTGTGGATTTAACTTCTGGGGATTTCAGCTTCTATCATCCCCAACTTGCCTAGAGTTGTAGCCCTGAACAGCTGGAGGTCCAAACATTTACTAGCCCTGCACTACAGGTTAATGAACTGTATCATTGAGTGCAGTTTAGGATGGATTTACTTTACAAATTATGCTTGGTTAATCTTGCTTCCAAGCATATCAAAATAAGTTATGATCTACAGTAGAGGCACCTGATCTACAGTTAATATTGTAAGATTTCCTGAGAGAAAATGTGCATAACACCCTTGAATACTGGAAAGGCCCCTTTGGTTCTCAGCTCATTGGGGAACTATCTAGTGTCCAAGGGGTTAATATGAAACTATAAGCTCATCTTACTAGAACACTGCAGAAAGGTATTTTATTATACATTGCTTTATTACAGATTTTTCACAGTATTGCTTGTTAACAGGGTAACTGTGTTGTTTAATAAATGAATGCTTTGCACCTAGCACATTCTACTAATGTGTATATGTAGTATATGTATGTGTATGTATATAATATATATATATATATATATATATATATATATATATATATAATTATAATATAATAATGTGTGTGTGTGTGGGCCAGAGACTGGACACATGCAACGAATCAGTAGAGGCAATTTTCCCACTTCTGAGAAGACTTCCTCAGTTAGACTTAAAGGGACAGTAATGTTTCACAAAAACAAAAGCACCAATTAATCTTCATAGTATTTGAGCCAAAGAGAGTGTTATTTCAATACTGCCAGATGTATTTCAAGAGTAATTGAATGATAACGTTTCCCCCTCCCCCCCCCCTTTTACCTAGTGTAAGTCCCCTCCCCTCAGATGTGGAACAATCTTCTTACTGTGAGAACAATGAAAACCTGCCCCCCTTGACAGGTTTTTCAGCTTTTTCCCTTATCTTAATTGAAGATTGTCTCTCTCTGCAGTCTACCTGGACACATCCTGCTGCTCTGAGGTGAGCGGTGTTACATCAGTAAAAGGGGAGGGAGGGGGATACTTTGTCATTCAATTACTCTTGAACTACAACTCTGACAGAATTGAAATAACACTCTCCAAGGCCCAAATACTATTATGATTAATTAGAGCTGCTTTTATTATGAAACATTACTATCCCTTTAAACCGGTGTTAATATGTCAATTATTTATGCTGTTCACCTTCGTTTGATTCCAGAAATTCCAGTCATCTCTTATATGTCACAAGTTGGTATTTTGTCCTTGATTACACTGGACTTGATAAGTGTTAGCAAATCTTTTTTTAAAAGTTAACAATTGAAATCTAGGAGAAATTTGTAGATAAAACCCATCCTAAAGTTATCAAAGACTTTTCCTATACGTTGCAGTTTATTCCTTCGACTTACTTTTAACACTTTATAATCCCTCACCTCTGTACATTTATTGTATGGAGTTTAATCTTACTCCATTAACCTGTACATTACCAAACCCATACATTGTACAGTCGAAATTCGGTAATTGTATATGCCGATACAGTGTTCCCCTTTTCTGTCTCTCAGGCATCTTATAGTGTGGCCTACATGTTGTTCCCCACAGCTACAACTAATCAGACAGAACACATACTTAGTTCCACAATTAAAAACCTTTTTAAAAATAAAAAAAAATAATGAACCCCTAGAATGCCAAATGGGTACATTATACAAGTTTGGACAGCTGTACCTGCTGTGCCAAGCTCATACACTATACAGCTAAAATGCCATCACTGCATAAGCTGGTATAACCAGCATGCAGTGACCGCATTTAAAAAAAAAAAACAAACAAACCCTGGCACTCTTGGTGGGGGGGCATGAGGATCACTTTGTAATGCACTGGAGACCCCCTGTGGCACTCAAAGGGTCAGTTCTTTGGGGCCATATATCGTTTACTAAGACCTCATTGGGGGACATCAGGAGGGGTCCTGATGTCCCCAATGAGTTGCCACAGGGATGGCACACACAGGACTTTTTTCATTAGTTTGTAATCAGAGTTTGTTGAGTGGGCACATAAAAACATGTGAAAAGGCAACTATTCGTGATTGAGTGCTCCTTATGTTATGAGACAGATCTAAACATAAAAACATGAAAAAAACTTTGTGCTGAGACTACAGCACAATCGTTATATCCTCATTGTGTAACACAAGTAAGTCGAGATTAACACTTGAATGTATTTCTGCAATGCCACCAAACTTGAAATTGAACGTACAAGCTTTACGCTATTTCAACGTACAAAACATAGCTTTCAGCAAAGGGTACTTAGCCTTAACCCTTTGAGTGCCAGAGGGGCACACAATGCATTTCTCTGCAATGCATTGTGTACCCCTCTGGCACTCAAGGGGTTAACGGTACCTTACATGTAATGACATCAACTTTTGTTACTTGAAATTGAAAGCCACATTTATGAAGGGAAACTGTAGCAATATGCACAAATTGGGAGCAACATGAAACACTCCATTGCTATGGTGATTGCTTTTAATTTTGCGGTGGGCCCCAGAATGGCTCTACTTTGGCCTTGATAAATACAGTAATGTAAATATGAGAAAAACACAACTTTGGACAAAGGAGGATTTCAGCTCCAAAAACCTTTCCAGCAACACCACCTGCTTCTCTACATTGTGTTGGGCAAACTAATACTTTAGGACTGACCACCCAAAAAGAAAGCCAAGGATTGTTCTTCTGGCTCTTGCACCAATTTTGAACATTTGAGTGTGGGAAAACACCAGATTATAGGGTGGTAGATTTGGAAACAGAGCAGTGAAAGCACAGAAGCTATCTCCCTCATTTAGCAACAATGATGAGCTATTAATATTTATATAAGCTTGAAAGCAATATTTAGACATATGCCTTTTTAGTTTAACTGGATAGTTTGCTTCAAACCAAGAGTGACTGAAATAGTTTTTAGCTTTTGCTAATAAGTGATTTCCTACATAAAAGCCAAAGTAGATTATTAGACAATGGAACACTTAATGCTGACTGGTGAAACGACAATACACAGTACACTTTTTGGTACCGCAAATAGAAGTGTAATAATGATTGCTTTTAGACTTTGGAGCCATTTGAAAGTAGCATACGGCCCTTTGACAATATTGATAAAACGGAGAAAATCATTTTAAAATGTGCATCTCATCAATACGGGATTATTAGACAAAAAGCAAACCCTTGCAAATCACAGTTATTTAGTTTTTTTGGGTATGAAAGTAAAGTAAACCAAATTACACTCCCTTAAGCTGCGACAATATGTAAAAAATATAATTACTGAAAAGGCCTTCTTAATGTTTCCTCAGAAAAGGAAATAGAGGTTAATCAGACATCCCCTCAAATTTTGGTGTAGTCATACAGAATGCCATGCCATTAAACACTTGCCTTCACATTCATATTTAGTCGACTTTGGAACAGGTTTCAATACCATTACAGAAAGATGTTCTATGTAAGTCTTGCATCCATGGGGTTATTAGAGACACTTTCAGAAATGCAAAGTCATAGCAAACTAATAATTTAGTATGTAAAAATACCATTACAAAAAAGGCCTTTCTACTTTAGTGTGTCCTCAGAAAGGTGTTAATCACCCCCCCCTAACACTGATACATAGATAAAATGGATAAAGCACATGTTGAGACCCCCCCATAACACAACATGAAATGGTAACAAAATCCTGTTCCTACATTAATATTTTCATTCTGTGCCTCAGAAGCATCTTAATTACTAGTACTGCGCTGGACTGGGCTGGTATAGAGTGTACTGCACACTCAAGCTGGTTCTCCGACTCCACTTCTCCTGCTACTCAGACCTTTAAATGTGATGGCCTACTTCAGATGAAGTGGCGCAGCAATGCATGGAAAATGCCGTGCGCATGCACACACTCTTCAGGCTCTCTTTTCATCCACTGCAAAGCCAAACTAGACCAGATAATTTTACTCTCTACCATTGGTTCGCCATCACTGACCTAGATTGTCTACTTGCAGTTTTTAAATCCAAGAATTATATTGACTTGGGCTGAATATTCCAAATGAAATTCAGACACTCCCTGATGCATCATATTTGTGTTCAGCTGCTGTAAACTGTCAAGAGAAGAATGAACTGGGATGCAAGTCGTAAGTATTTTGATCTTTGTTATAGAACTACTCCAGCCCTTTGTTCAAATCCATCCACTTCTATGACAAACTGAAGAGTGGAGTTTGGATACCTGAAACTTGGAGCCGAGATATAAGATGTTTTGAATTTCTGGTAGGTAGGAATGGCTTCTGAAGACCATTTCCCAGGATTTGCCCCTTTATAAGTTAATGTTCTAATGGGATTAGAGAAGTTTCTAATGGAGCAGTGATAATAGTTTACAAAACCTAGGTGGTGTTGGATCGACTTAAGATCCAGAGGTTAAGGCCAGCAGGTCAGAGCAGTCAGTTTGTTAGGATTTATAGTTTTAGACTCTTATCCTAGATTATATAGTGCAAGAAAAGCAAGTGATTATTTTCAAAATCACACTTTTTTCCACTTTTTAGCAAAAAGTGTATTCTCTAAAACATAAGAACGCATGCATATTGTGCAACATTAAGATAAAATCTGAATCCAAGGCCGGATTTGCAATAAGGCAGAGTAGGCACCTGCCTATAGGCGCATCCCACAGAGGGGCGCCTGTCATTGGGATAGTTTTTGGCTTCCTTTTTTTATTCTTTATTATCCTTGCCAGTCACCCCTGCCCACCCCCGCTTTGCACCCGCAACAACATGGAGAAGAGAGGTCTGCACTGAAGACCTGTAGCTACTGACCTCCCTCGTTGCCGTCGGCTCTTTAGTAATAATGCAGAGCGCTGGGAGATGACATCATCTCTCAGCGCTCTTCATTACAGACTGCGCAGGAGCTCCAGCTGTATGCCAAAGGAGGCACAGACCTCTCCTCTCCAGCGAGGTAGGAAACGGAGGGGCACTAAGGAGAAGATGGGGCAATGTGAGGGGCAATATGGACATGATGGGGCAATATTGAGATGATGGGGGCAATGTGAGGGACAATATTTAGGTGATAGGGTCAATACTGAGATGATGTAGGCAATGTGAGGGACAATATTGAGATTATAGGGGCAATATTGAGATGATGTAGGCAAAGTGAGGGGCAATATTTAGATGATGGAGGCAATGTGAGGGGATATGGACATGATGGGGCAATGTGAGGGCAATATAGAGATGATGGGGGCAATGTGAGGGGATAGGGCCATGATGGGGCAATGTGAGGGCAATATAGAGATGATGGGGCAATGTGAGGGGCAATATGGATATGATGGGGTAATGTGAGGGGCAATATTGAGGTGATGGGGGCAATGTGATGGGCAATATTGAGATGATGGGGCAATGTAATGGGCAATATGGACATGATGGGGAAATGTGAGGGGCAATATTGAGATGATGGGGCAATGTGAGGAGCAATATGGACATGATGGGGGCAATGTGAGTAGATATGGACATGATGGGAGCAATGTGAATGCAATATAGAGATGATGGAGGGCAAGTTGGAGCTGATGGGGGGTAATATGGAGCTGATGGGGGGCAATATGGAGCTGATGAGCATTGTGGAGGTGTCCAGTGGAGTTGGAAAATCGGGGGGGGGGGGGCTTCAGAATTCTGTGCCTACAGGCTCCTGAGATGTAAATCCAGCCCTGTCTGAATCACAGGTACATGAGGACTGCGGATTGCTTCAAAGACTAAGAATTCCTTATGTATGACTCCAAGCAACACTTCCAAGATGCATGCCTTATGAGTGATGAGCCCAGAGCTAATCAGTTTGCATTCCAGAGAGTATGTTTGGATGGGAACACTATTATGAAGCAAAGGAATGTTCTGCGGTAAGGCTCATAGTTGATCCTCAAAGACCTCAGCAGCACAGGAGTTTACAAAAATCTGTGTAGCCGCAGAGTTGCCTCCCCACCTAAGTGATGAGAACGGAGAACCAACATATGAGCCATGAATGGCGTTGTTGCACATAGAGAGTCTCTTCCAACAGCCCCTAAGCATTGGTGTTTCCTGGTTTACATGGTTACCTTTTTTGACCACAGTAGAGTCAAAGGCCAAGCATTCTCCTACATATTATTTTCTTCTGAAAGTCAAACTATGTGAACAACTTCCATTGGCTTTACAGACAAGGAGTGTACTATACATCTTGCGCCATCTTGAGGTGGAATGGAGCTTCTCCATCCTGGATTCAGGCTTCAGGCAGAGAACTATGAGACCCACTAGGTCCTCAGGGATGTCACAAGAAGTGAGAGCATCCTTCGGTTTGTTAGACAAGCCTCTCTGAATTGCAGCCTTCAAGGCTCCAGAGTTCTAATCTGCTTCATAAGCAGTGAGGGTAAAGTGGCCTTGTTGAAGGTTGAGAAGGGCCTCGGATGAGTTGTTTTGACTCTGGGCATCAAACATTGCTCTGAGAGAATGGAAGAAAGTGTTACTTTTCATCCAAGAGGGACAAGTTCTGCTCCACAATCAGTGAGACCCAGGCTAAATCTCTCCATTTAATAGAGCTATAAGGAATGATACTATGGCAGCATGGATACCAAATGTTGAGGCTGGTTCCTGAAAGGAAGCAGCCACTGGTTACGGAACCCACAGCACTCTTGAAGATTACCATCTTGCCTTTCAGGGAGTGGTGTTTTGGATGGTCCCATTGATAATCTGATCCAGAATCCTCAGCAGGTATTACTGACTCGAATCAGCTTGTGAAGCCTTGGGAGCTTTCTGAGAAGTAGCATATCAGAAAACATGCTCCAAAGTTTGCAGATGTGATGCATATGCAAGAAATACCTGATGCTGGAGATATTGCCATGATACCATTCTAGAGGCCTTTGTGGAATCCATAATCAAATGTGTTTTGAGCAAGGAGTGGAACCACAGTGCAAATACAAGGTGACAAAATACAGGTAGATGTCTTCACAGCAGCATCCACTCCACCAGAAGCTGAGCCTCCAGATTTGTGTGGCCACTGGGACTTAAGCTGAGTACATTCAATTGCAAGGTATAGAGGGGAAAAAGCAAGCGTTATAGATGGGCAAGCCTTAGGTCATAACTGGCATCAGAGGTTTAGATGCAAGTGAACAAGGAATAGGTTGGGCAGGTGGAAAACTAAGGTCAGGCCGAGTTGATAAACAGGAAATGCAAGCTGTTTGTATGGGCACTCTCAAGCAGGTTGTGTAGATTTTTATAGTCCTTTTTATGATTATTTTGTCTGTATTGTGCAAAAAACTGTACATGTGCAGGTTGAGCACAAACTTGCGTATGTGCAGAACGTGCATATGATGTCGACATAGGTGATCACACTTGAACCCCAGCGCACACTTTGTGAATGTACCCTCAGGCAAGCTGGAGAACTGTTTAGAGAGGATGTATGACCATATTTACCACCTTAACTCTCTTGGGAGAGATCTGTTATCTTGAAAAAAAATACCATCTCCTGGATGGGCTACGTTGGCTGTATTGAGATTAATATCCTGCCATGCATCTTATATCTTTTCTAGACCCTTCTGATCCCCCTTTTTATGGTGTATATATACAAACTTCAGCAGAAGATGAATTAATTCATTTGAGCTAATATTAGGCCCAGAGTAGCTAGATATGCCTTATCTATACTATAAAAGAGGAGGCAGCCATGTGACAGAGAATTCTCCATCCATGCCTGCTACACCCCAGGATTGAAATAAGAAGATATGCAAGTCTCCACCATGCTGCCTTTCTAGGAGATACATGGGGTGGGATTTTGAAAGGAGTGGCACTCCTGTCAAAAGCTCTATAAGGACTTGGCCCGCCTTACTTTTCTTCTCTTCACTACAAAAAAACATGGCTGACATGCAAGACTTATTGGCGCAAGTAAAAGGTGCCATAAGTGTTTGTTAGTATCAGAAGTATACAAGAAATTTGTCATATAACATGTCATCATTTCCTTCTTTGCATGCATGCATTCATACACAGTGGTTCTCGTCGCACTGATGGTATCTGCTGTCCCTTTTAAATCCAATACAGTTCCACAGTGCTGACAAAAAAAACACACAAAGTGCCATCATGCATAACAATGTGGCTCCCAAGCAACTGCTTTCTTTGCTATTGCCATCACTGTTAAGAAATATTGCTGTACAAATTCATGCCCCCCTACAAGAAGTTGTACGCTCCAACTTGGCAACACATGTGAAGGAAATTCATATAAAGGGGCACTTTCCACTCTCAGTACTCTGTGTGGTGACTTTCTCATTTTTCTGGGTCGTTGGGTGCCTTTGTCCACTTGTTTGATTTCACGCCATGGGCCTTTAAGAATAGATTCCCACGCCACCACCATCTTTGCTGCATTGACTTAAATGGGCAAATTCATTGGGGCATATCTCTGCACCTCTTTGACATACAGAAGTCAGAGTGGGCTCACTCTTCTTGTCTACTCATGCCCTTTCATCCGGTTCATGTCCTAATTGTCTTGCGGGCCTGTGGCAATTCTGGAGTGTAGGTATTGCTAGGCAATAGCAGAAGAGAAGATTGTGTTTCCCAGAATGTCCGTTTCACAAGCTTTCTTCCAACTGGCTTTCTTTCGATTCCCTTACTTACTGTTCCTCATGTCAAACAGGGCTCACTAGAGAATATTCCAGATCTCTCTGCCCCTCTTGTACTGTGTTCCCTACTATTCCACAGGGGCCCTTCAGCACTAACCAAGAGCCAGCTTCAGTAAAAACACTGCTGTCTTCAGTGGCCCAAATCCCTTTTCTCTGTCGTCCAATACAGGTTACTGGTACCTTTGGGTTGGCAATCAGCCCCTTTAAGTAGGCAGGAACAATTCTGAGAAGTGACTGCTGGGTGGAGCCTACCTCTTCTCCTTAGCTTGCAGCTAGCCAGTCCCCATTTAGTAAGATTTGTTCCTTGGTCAAGACAGAAGGCAAGAGAACAGTTCTGCTATAGTTTTAGATTCTTTATTATTTTTCTGTTAGATATAGGATACCACCATTAGGCAGATTACCATCACTGACAATTCCCATCACCTAAATGTGGATAGCTCAGTTTACCAGGTGATTTTGTGGACCTAAGCCCTGGGGGGGAAATCTTGGCTGCAAGTTCTTTCCCCAGGAGTTGCCACTGAGGCTTCTTCTTCTTGATATATGATAATCTGAAGACGGAAGACCAGCTAAAAAGGTGAGCACCCTTTTGAGTGTTGAGGTCCGCATGTCCCATGCGTCCCCTCTGCACAGGGGTCTCATTTGGAGTTCCTATTACATACTCATGCACTCATTGGTTTTACCTGTATGTCTGTGGGGTGTTTGGAGCATGTTTCTGTGGTAACCTAACCCTTTGGCTGCTGGTTTGGCATCTTTTGGGGTGTTGTGGGCACTTTCCCTAATGGGTTCAGTATTTATTCGGTCTGCTGACTTGTTCTAGTGGGCTTTTGAGTGGTTTTTACATTTTACATTTGTTTTTGACCTTGTAAAATTTGTGTTCCTCACGCATTTACCACATAGACGCCATTGCTCCATTCACTTCTATGGGATGTTCTGGGCATGCTGGGGGGCTCAGGGAGCTTCAGGCACTGTTGGGGTACTCTTTTAGCGAAACTAAAATTCCCATGAGCTTATTTCTAGTGTTAAGTCCCCATTTAAAACGGTTGTAGTCAATCTTTGTTCCTCCATCTGGTGGGATCTGTAACTTAAATCATCCTCAACAATGGGAATTGTAGGCTTCAGAAGTTGAAGGTCTGAAGGTTGACTACTGCTTTTAACCTAAAGGTGTTTTGTAATCTAAGAGAGAACAATGCATTTAGTTATGTCCTTTTAACAGCTTACTTGGTAATGTCACCAATGAGTTTTAAGTTACAGCTGATGTGTGGAAAATTCCTTGTTTTTATACATTTAATCAAGTCCTTTATTGCTGTCTCAATATTGCCAGTAACAATTCTGCATTTCTACAGCCAAGGTACAGAGCTGGCATCTCGAGGGAGAGAGCTTGTTAATCATTTCAAGTCAGAAGGAACCCCGGTTATGATTGGTAAGTGGGTGTATGACATGTGCATGTTGCGATTGGTCACTGTGGTATTAAAAAGCCAGAGGGCGAATTATTTGTATGACATGCCTGTATGTCTTTATGCAGCAAGACATTGTAATTTGGACCACATTAGGCCATATACATATAAAGAAAAGAGTGCAGCAAATCTGGGTCAGAGCAATTGCATAATATTAACCCAGTAAAATCTGAGGTGGATTGCACTTTTCAGGGATAGTAATATTTCTTTTTATCTTTATTTTATTTTGTAAGCATTAAAACAACATGAAGAACGATATAAGTCTTATCTCTTAAACCTTTATGGTTTGAGATGTATTCACAAGCAAAGTTTCCCCTCCCGCCCCTTTTACCTAGTGTAAGCCATCTGTTCTCAGATGTGGAATCCAGTCCCTAGACCAGACAGATAACAGCAGGGGACATTCTTCTTCCTATGAGAACAATGAAAGCCCTGCCCCCCTTGACAAGTTTTTCAGGTTTTTTCCTTATCTTAACTGAAGATTGTCCCTCTCTGCAGTCTACCTGGGCACCTCCCTTCTGATCTGGCTGATCAGTAAAAGGGGCGGGAGGGGGATACTTTGTCATTGAATTACTCTTGTACTAAAACTCTGACAGAATTGAAATAACACTCTCCAAAGTCCAAATACTATGATGATTAATTAGAGCTGCTTTTATTATGAAACATTACTATCCCTTTAAGGACCGGTGCAATTCTGGCCTTTTTGACTGTCTTTGTTCAACAGTGTTTTCCCTCTAAGTCTATTATTGCATCCACATAAGTTATATATTGTTTTTTTACGCAGAAATAGGGCTTTCTTTTGATACTACACTTACATGGATAACCTACCATATACTGTATTAAAAATGAATGAAAGAAAATGGTTAAAACATTTTTTATCTTGTGATCATTTGGGCGCAGTGGCGAAAATCCCCATGTCCCTTTTTCACACACTATTTTTCAGAATTTTGGAGATATTATGGTGTAGTGCATATAAGTGTATTACACTGCTCCACAACTGTAAAACTAACATTAATTTTTTCTTAAACTTCATTAGATTTATTTTAAATTAGTGGGTGTAAAATAAAAAGTTTGTCTTGGTCTCATTTATTTAAAAAACTCTACAAGTTGCTGTTAGCAGGTCATAAAAGGACCTGCTTTCCTGCTGCTCACTGCTTCAGCGCTGAAGGGGTTAATGATCCCATGTCTAGCCTCTTACTAATACTTTGCTTGTCTGTTCTCTGCTTCTCTCTCCCTTACTTTAACACTAAGGAAGAGAGAGGCGGAGAGCAGTCACAAAGGAAATGTGTTAGCACATTGCCTTTGTGAATGGAAATGCCGGTACATGTGAGCTCTCATGGAGCGATCACATGTACCGGGAGAAGAGAGAAGCACTGAGACTGAGCACTCCAGTACCAGAGCTCTCCATTTCAGGCTGTAAAGCTCGATAGCAGCATGCACCGAGGCGTGCTAATATCATTTAACCCATGACGTGGCAGGACCGTCATGGGTCCTTATGGGAAGTTTACCTATGACGGTCCTGGCACGTCATGGGTCATTAACAGGTTAATAAAATTAAACCTTTGTATGCTAGAGAGGCGTCAGTCACAGAGGTCTACAATATATGCCAGAATCCAAAGGGTTAGAAGCTTCATTAAACTGTTTAAAGAGCAGAGGGTGTACAAAACATTTTCACAATGTTTTGAACATCCCTATGGTCCTTACAATGTTAAATTGGTTTGTTACAAATGGATCAGTTGTTTGTACCAGAATTTCTCCGCTTGTCTTTATTTATATATATATATATTTATATATATATATATATATATATATATATATATAATCAATGTTTTATGTCTAACTACATTACTGCGAAAGTGAAAATATGCAGGCCTTATATGGAGATTCCAAGTGTCTCTGTTACCTCATCAATAAAGTTGTTTTGTGTATAACCATAGACATTGAACAAGAATCTACATCAGGGAAACCAGTTGGCTATAATGACCCATAGAAGTGTGATGTTATGTGAAATATTCTGGTTCACCTTAGTGGTCCAGCAACCTCCATGCATTTTTTTTTTTCTTCAAATGAATTGTTCTGTGTGGACAGTTAGAAGTGACAGGAGCAAGAACATGAGACTAGTAGAGTAAAAATGATACTTTATTTGCTAACTGAGTAGCTCTAGGATGCAATCTTTCATGACATTAGGGCGGTTATGCAATAAGGAGTGATAAAGAGGTGATGACTTTGCCAGTGATATCACTTCTCCAAGTCCTAATCACCAAGATCTCCAAAGTTGGAGAACTTAGTGCATTCAGTCCAGAGAATAACATAGGATATAGTCCTCTTCACTTTATCACCTTTTATCACCTCTTAGTGCAAATTCGCCAGGGTCACTTCTTTAGGCATAGTAAGAATGAATGCTGAATACACAATACACGACCGTTTTAACAACGGCAATGTACTATATAATTGATCTGTGAATAATGCTGATAAGTGCCCATTTTGCCAAATGCCCCTCCTTGTAAATTATGCTGAAAGTGGCCTGTCTAGGAACTGAAGAGTTGAAATAGAGATGATTTAAAAAAAAAAAATAAAAAAAAAAATAACTTTTTTATGTTCATTAAAGAAAAGGGGATATATACTCCTAATGCTTGGAAATGGGTCATTCTGTTATTCCACTCATGAAGAGATGGAATTGTTACTGTGGAGATTTTATCCTCAAGTTCAACTACCCCTGCAGAGAGTGACAGAAAACAAAATTATACTTGCTAACAATGTAATAAGAAAAAGTTTGAGTTGTAATAACTTCTGAACAAACCCTCTGCCAGATTTAGCAGTCAGCTTATTGAAAAGCCCTACATGATGCATTGTTTTCATAATGAGAATTTACTTTAAAAAATAAACCACAATGTAATGTTTTCCATGGCTCTGATTTGTTGTATATGCTCTCCAGTTGTTTGACAACTCCCATCATCCTCAGCCAGCCAGTGACTGTAATTCAACAGCTGGAAAGCCTCTGATTGTTTACCATGGGGTATAGACAATGGGCCTTTATGTTCAAAAGAAAAGTGGAGTAATTCTTGGGAAACACACAGAAATTCCTATTGATTCAGAATGTGCTTTTAACCCTTTGACTACTAGAGGGCTTCAACTCATTTAGTTTTATACTTTTACTAGTGTAAAAGCCCATGAACACGGGCCCAGCATTTTGTGCATTCAGCAGTCTCTACTGCGCATGACTGCTTCGAACAAACATACATCTGGCCTTTTATATTTTAGGAGTTCCCTGGCGTTGAGCTTTCTGTCAGGGACTGTGAAGGCACATAGAGTGATACAATGTAACATGATCCCTGCAGCAGAAAAGAAGTCTGCAGAGCACTGACTGCAACATCGTATAACTATGCCTACTTGTGTCCCTGACACTTCTCTATAAATAGATATTAGGGGAGCTCAGTGTCAGTGACAACAAAGTGTAAAGAAATAAGGAAAAAATTATTTAGAGTATAGGCAATTTACATAATCTGCAATTGCATACTATGGACAACTAAAGTAAAAAATGAGGATAACTGTCAGTTTAAATAAATGGATATTTTAAGAGGTTGGCTCAAAAACTGCATGTCTTCCTGAACATGCTCATTGGAGGTTTTACTTACAGTGTGTCTCTTTCACTTACCAGGAGGAGGTGTCCTGGCTCATACAATCCTCGGGGTGACATGGAGTGAGGCAACAGGAGAAATTAAATTCCTCATCCTAGATCCACATTACAAAGGAGGTGAAGATCTCCAGCTTATTCTAGAAAAGGTAGGTCTGGGTTTCTGGAAAGCAAGATACAGGAGGTACCAATCATGGACGTCTGGAGAGGGGGGCATGGGGAGCACTTGCCCCCTCCCTACACATGACCCCTCCTTATAAATATAGGGGCTGGGTGGGTGACCCGGAGTCATATTATGGCTTTTGCCCCCTCCCCCCCCCTGTAAAAATGTTTGTGGACTCCCCTGGTACCAATATCAAGAAATAGTGTAGCAGCTGCAACTTTATGAAGGCTAATCTATAATATTCTATTGATAATCTACAGGCATATTAAAGTGTCACCAATCAGTAATGTGAGACAGGAAGATAGCGAAGGACCTTAAAGGGATAGTATTACTTCAAAATTACTATCCCTCATATTGTAGCCCTTAATAAACTGAGTTAAATGACACCAGCGGCATCTCTCAAACCTTTATGGTTTAAGAGATAGCCGCTTTCAAAGTTTCCTCTCCCCTGCTGTCAGCGTTCTGCTGCCAGCAGGAGAATCCGGTCTCTGAATCAAGAGGAGGCTCTTCAGTAGAGCCAATATCTCGTTGTGGGAGAAAAAATGATTCATTGAAACCAAGCACACTTAGAAGATTTTCAATGAATCATTTTTCCTTCCATAACGAGATATCGGCTCTGTTTAAGAGCCTCTGCCTGTTCCGGGACCAGATTCCCCTGCTGGCAGCAGAACGCTGACAACAGGGGAGAGGAAACTTTGAAAGCAGCTCTCTCTTAAACCATAAAGGTTTGAGAGATGCCGCTGGTGTCATTTAACTCAGTTTATTAAGGGCTACAATATGAGGGATAGTAATTTTGAAGTAATACTATCCCTTTAAGCACAAAAGACACAAGAAATAATCCTGGGAGCACTCCTCCATTTTCACTGATTTAAATGGAGCTGTTAACCCCTTAGATTCTACAGAGGGTTTTAACATATTGCATTGGAGACCTCTCTAATAAGTATTTGGTTCACTTTTTTAATATTCAGTACAAGGAAGTTTTAGTAATTGAAACTTATTTGAGCACTAATCTTTCTACTATTTTGAATGTTGTTTGTACTACTGTGGGTGGGGTCTTCAGACCATGTCAGAACCTAAAGGAAAACTGGGCTTCCTAGGATGTATTCTGGTACCTTGTGTGTCTCTCTTGTACTCTGGCCCCTACCTCCGGTGCCCTTATCTGCTAAACAGGAACCAGTTTAAATTAAGGCTCTTATCTCTTCAGTCGCTTCTTTTCTCTCATTTACTCAGGGGTCCTATGCTCTTGGTCTGTGGGACACCCTGCATCCCCCCACCAGGTGCTTGAGTTCTGTATTTGGGGGTTGCACACATATAATTAGTAATTCCTCAGTGAAGGAAGGGGAGACAGATACAAGTCCAAATCATATTAATCAATCATTGGGGGATTACTATGGTTCCATCTCAGGTTTTTAATTTTCTAAGCAGGTGTTTTGATACCCTACAAGATCTCCTAGGTGACAAAATTATACTGTAGTCTTTCCAGGTATCTCAAACAATATCCTGGACATAAGCTATGGTACGGGAGTACATGAAGGTACTGGGTTACCTGGTTTCTGCCCTGGTGGCAGTACCCTTTGCACAGTTTCATAGGAGGGAATTGCAACTGGACATGTATCTGTCGTCCTCACAAAAAAATTTACATTTGCTGGTAGCTTCACTGGTCCCACCTGTTGTTGGGCCGTCCTTTTGTCACTTCAGATTGGATTGTGGTTGTTAGTCTGCTGGGGTGAAAACCTGTGCCCTCTCATGGCCCAGGGAGAAAAGCCTTCTGTGCATCAGTGTGTTGGAATACACAAGGTCTTGCACCCTTCTGGGGTGAAAATATATTGAGTTTAGCCCAGGTCATTTTTGAAAGTGAGCAGAGTGCTAGTACTGCAGGGCTATCTGTATTTATTATTTTCCCCCTGTAGCACCACCACTCCTCACTATGACCGAATGCTAGGGCTTATACTTATTTATTTTGTATATCTGGATAGCTGATACAGGAGAGATACTGAGTGCACTAGGTTTTCCTTTGTTTACATTTAGTCTACCCTTCTAGGGTGCCCTAGTACGGATTCAGTCTGACTGTACAATGGTGACAACCACCAAGGTTTAACGAGAAGCAGGTCGGCTTAAGCCAAGGTGCAGAAGATTCACTTCTGGGCAAAGGCCCATTTGCCAGCCCACTTAGATATTCATATTCTAGAGGTAGAAAATATAGTGGCAAGACTTTTTCACAGTCCATACATATTTGGACAGTGACAAGTTTGGTTGATTTGAAATACAACCATGCGGAACAGTTAAGTGCTGACAGTCCGCTTTAATGGGATGGTATTTACATTCATAAACCCTGTTGGACTTACCGCCCCTTTTTAGACAGTTACTCAGTTTTTATTTGTAAGCATCATCTTCTTCAAACAGTTGTGTACAACAACATAGGGTTAAATTGGCAATTCACTGCAGCGATTTACTTTCAATGGATTATTTTGATGATGTGGGGTAATTACACCTTCAAGCTATAATGTATTTTAGTTAACAGAAATTGATGTGCTGTCACTAATGTGGGGCCCCAGGGAAGAATATACATTTGTGCAGGAGCAGATGTGGTATTCTTATTAATACTTCCTTGGGGGATATGTGAAGCTTGCTCAAGATGCCCTATATTAAATCTGACTTTAGAATACATTTCTGAAAATTCCCATTTTAACAAATTATTTGCTTCATCATTATATAGCTCTCCAGCTGATAAGATACCAACTATCTAACACATTGTTATACAAGTGGATCTCTAGACAGGAGTTGTAGTATCACCATCTTTCAGGCTGCTGATCATGATTGGTGTTGTACTGTCAGCTGGAGAGCCACAAGTTTACATCTTGTACAAACTTTATTGTGCATAAACATCTGCTCATCGCTAAGAATGAGGGGAATTCAGATTGCGTTATTTTGAAAATAACTGAACATGCTCAAAGAGCAGGATGAAGAGCTAGAACTCAAGATGTCAGCTCCCAGCTGCAGCGATAAGGGATAGTGCAGTTTATATATCGGGAAATAGGTAAATATGAACTAAGTATTAAAGGCACAATTATGTAAAGAGAAATTTGAGATTACATATAAAATGTTTTTTATAACTGTTTTAATGGTATGGCTTTTTTTTTTATCCCCTCTAGGGATGGTGTGGATGGAAGGGGGTCGACTTTTGGGATCCAGAAGCTTACTATAACTTGTGTTTGCCTCAACGACCAACGGTTATCTAATTTTAAGTTTCCTGGGAAGATTATTGCCAACTAGTGGAAAAGTCACTACAACAGACATTGTGCCCCACCATACAGCTATATGGATACCAGTGAGAATTTAATATTTAGAGGACTGAATTAAGTGTAGTAGATGATCAGTAAGAAACCCTCTAATGTAAACACACAATAATTGAAATAAGCTTTATTTATAAAAAACACACAGCCTGCCCCCCCCCCCCATAAAAAGTGGGGGGAAAGTTATCCCTTGAAGTTTACAAAGTTATTTAAGTAATCTTTCCAGTAGAAAGAACATAATCCAGCTTAATGTAAGCCATCAACCAAGTGGTCCTTGTTGAAATATTTGACAGCCAAGTAAAGATGGTGAGGGGCATTTTTATTCCAACTAAATCAAGCCTGTAAATAAAAGAAAAAAAAAATTATTATTTTCTCATTCAATGTAACAGAATCTACAAGATGCCTGATTCTAGGTAGGATGCAAGGCCCAGTCCCACAAATCAAGTTAAGCATAATGATGCCTGGACATTTGAAGTGTGTTGCACACACCTGGTCTTTACTACATAAACCTCTGAGTGCAGCAACATGTCGGATACCCAACATGGTGGAACTGTCACTTTGAACAAGTTTGCATATTTGCAAGCTTAATTAAAAATTGCCTGTATACAGGTTAGTTAAAATAAATACATAGTTTGGGAGATTAGAAACTCACTTTCAGAAATAGGGAGCTTAACTGTCATTTCTGGAACTGAACTCACCACAAAATTAAACTATGCAGCAGTTGGACCAACATTAAAAAGGCAATTTTGAGTGAAGTCTTCATCAATGTAAAGTCAAGGTGACAGGCCCATTTTAATATGTTTGCGCCCCTTTCATTTAGCCCCACTTTGGGTGGGCATATAAAGAGACAATTTTTCCTCTTTTCAAAACCAAATCACTTTTGCAAAGAGGATGAGGAAACTGCTTTTTAGGAACCAATTATAGGGGTACACTAGGAGAATGTCTGGGCATGGTCTAGTATTTGACTGCTTAAAAAAAAAAAAAAAGCACAGTAGGTAGCATGGTGAAAAAAGTAAATGCTAGCTTAAGTGCCAGAGGGGTTCAAACAGAACTCTGGTAGTCAGTTACATTAATGAAAACCAGGTTATTTTTAGGAATTCTCTCTTTCTAGTGAAGCAGATGCATGTATTCAAATACTTAAAGGGGATCTATCACCCCTTTACAATTTTGTGTAAATAGTTTTCTTATATAGCAAATATGCTTTAAAGTTGGGGGGGGTGTTTTAACCACTTGTTTGCAGAAATTAGAAGAATAAACACAGCCCCGCTCCTACTTCCTGGCAGACTGCGGTTACCTGATCCTTACCGCAGCCTGCTGCACTGACTATCCAGCTTCCTCCAATGACGGAGGCTTTCTGTCTGTAAGCTGGAGCAATCTCTGCCAATCAGAGAGCGCCAGCTTACAGACAGAGCCTCAGTCATCGGAGGAGGCTGGGTAGTGGGAAGGGAGCAGAGGCAGTGCGGCAAACTTCAGCAAGAGCAATCTATGCGGAAGTAGGTGCAGGACTGTGTTTTATTCTAAACAAGCGGTGTAAAAAACACACTTTAAAGCATATTTGCTATATAAGAAAACTATTTACACAAAGTTGTAAAAGGGTGATAGATCCAAATTATCTACTTTGATACTAGAAGTACCTAACATTCAATGTGTTAAATGAGACTTGAGAATACACGTTGCTTTGCGTGAGACTAAAGTAATGTACTCTTGCACCTGTCTTGTAATTTAGAAACTGATTCTAGCTACACTGCTAATTGCACCAAGACTGGTACTCCCTTTAAGGAAATTTCTTAAAAGAGCAATAGGTTACAACACTGGTATATATACTAATAACCATTTGATTGAGTGCCCTTTTCCATCGACTTAATATAAAAAAGACAGACCCACTATCAACACCTGTTGACAAGAAGCTGCATCATTAGGATCAGCATAAAGCCAGATTAATATCCCACCAAGAATTAGGATTTGGGAGCATGCGTTAAAAAAAATACTATGTATTAACATGTGGACCCCATAAAATTAGATCAGATATAGCATACATTATATTTTTTTGTAAACTTAACCCCTCCGGCACTTATAGGGTTAACTGTGCAATAGCAGCACTATCTAAACAGATACAAGCTGAATAAAGTGCTGAGTTCTAAGATATAGGGGAGTTCTGTGTAATCACACATACAGTTAGAATAACTTACTGGCTGTGACATATACTATTCTACCTTTATACATAGTAAATGGCACTCCAGTCTGTTCAGTTGTTTGAGTATCAGTGCTGCTATACAGCATATTTAAAGTTTACGGTATTGTCATTATTTTAACCCCTGAGTCTCCATGTTATCTTGCAGCTACAGGGTTTCCTGTCCAGTGCCAATGAATCAAAGTAATGCATTACATACCACTCGCACGCAAAGGGTTAGATGTGGTATTCAAAGAAATTATACTCACCATCTGACCTACTCCTCTTTCCATAAGCAATTGACTGGCAATAGTGTCCTCTTTTGACTGTAGATGCAGTCTCCCTTAGGTCCTGCAGAGAGGAATGTGCTCTGGAAAATGTATCTTGTGTTTGCTTCACAGTGGCAAGATATTTTGCACACTCCAGATATCCACAAGACAAAGCGAGGTCTTCAGCAGTTAGTCCATCTTTATTACACACACTAGGAACAAGCATACAATGTTAGACATTAACACAACTTTTGATAATTATTTTATGCCAGAACCACATAGCCAACATGAACAAGTTTAGATTAAGGTCAGGTTAATACCAGTAACATTTGTGCAGAAAAGTCATATGCCTGTCTCCTTACATGTGTATACATTGACCATAGGAGCAGTTACCACAGCACTCTGCAAATTTTCTGCACTCACCATGGGAAAGCTGAATTGCAGAATGGAGGCACCTGCACATGGAACAACTGTACCTAATTTTAATGTAACTATTGTATGCTCGCAATGCACATAATTTGTTCAAAATATATCTGGAGGGCCACGTGTACCTTTCTAGTGTATACAAACTAATTTTCTATAAACATAATGTACGTATATACACAACCTCTGTCCAATCAGTAATGCCCTTTCCTGACTGAGATGTGAGGTTAGTCTGTTAAATGTGCTGATTGTACATTAACTGATGTATCACCTCTAGCTCTTTGCCCTGTCATATTGCATTTTACAACAAAATTATGTTTCATACATTCTTCCCTATTCCTGCAGAAATCCAGAAGTGAATATATTCTCCTCATTATAGCAGTTCTACTGAGGGGGAAGCCAGCCAGACCCACAATCCAGATTACAAAACTGCATCTGATCTACGCCACAGGAAAACATATGCACTGCTTTAGAGCATTAATACTTACTCTAATTTGGCATATCTAGCAACAAGCAGACTGAGACACTCCATGCTTCCTGATCGAGCAGCTTTATGAATAGGAGCTTCCCCAAAACAGTCCTGCAGAGAGAGGAGTTACTTCAATGGTTGTCAATGAAAGGTATTTAAGCCAGTGTTTCTCAGTTCAATGAGCACACCAGCAGTGCAGGTTTTCAGGCTATCCCCACTTAATTACAGGCTGAATTATTAGTGACTCACAGTGATTGACTCACCTGTGATTTTTTTGAAAACATGACCTATTAGTGTGCAGAAGACTGAAGCCTAGAATCGGTGAACACTCTTCGAATATCTGAATATTAACCAGTTACACCTACTGGGAAGCACTGCTGTAAATAACAGGGCTCAAAATTTCCACTAGCCCTGGCGAGTAGAAATTCAGCACTGGTGGGTATGTTATGGCTTGCAGTGGTGAGTAACTTTTCAGGTCTGGGTAGTAGCAAAGGACTTTAAATTTTAAGCCCTGCAATACTACACATCATACCTTTCCAAATATGTTAATTAACCTGTAAATCATGCTAACGTAAGCCTTCCTGCTCTTCATTTATCCCTCCTCATTGTTTTAGTAACCAAGTAAAAAGGGGGGTTAATTCCACACCTTTCTACAGTCACATCTGGTTTTTTTCTACCCTTTGTGAACCACAGATGAGGTAGAAACAAGTGGGAAGCAGAGCAATGTACAGTTTTAGTACTTTGCAAACAAACAGCTGTGCCAGCCAGAGCATCCATAAACTAAAATTCTAATGTAATATGTTAATTTAAAAGCTTTTAACAATGTATCAGTTCCACTTTTGTATACTGTTTGCTTTGCACACAACTGTGTGTTGCTAAACTATACTGGCACAATTTTACAGAAAGTACACTTGTTCATATAGCAACGGCCACTTTGGAAGCGCTGACATGCAGGCATTAGCCCTTTTGAAGACCATAAATTAACCAGTTACATCAAATGTGAGTTTTTTTTTCTATAGAAATATTTTACCTATTCACGGTAACACATGAACTAGTAAGTCAGTAAGACCAAATATTGTGCTTGCCTGTACATATATGTTAAATAACAATATTGTCATTGATAAATAAGTAGTGTTTATTTTTACTAGGGGACTGGCTAGAACACACCATTGCTATCAATAAACAAAAAAAAAAATGAATGCAGCACTCAATCTTATGGCTCATTATGTAGCCCACAACTGAAAAAACGTAAACACCCCTGGGCTACACAATACTCAGCACTCCTCTCTGTTCCTCGGTTTAAATAAACAGCTTCTCCTGAACCCAACTATATCTACCACTTAATCAACAATAACCGTTACGCGGCCACAGCAGACGGATGAATGTTATTTCCCCTAAGACCTACTTGAAAACGAGAGACAATATCAATGTATCCTTCCTGGTAACATACTTTGATACTATGAGTGTGCATTGATCATCCCTCTCACTTAACCCTTCGCGTGCCCGAGGGGTACATTAACTCCATCCAAATGAATGGGCTTGTTTTTTTCGTACCTCTCTGGCACTAAAAGTTAAATGATCTTAAGTTTTCCTCCCAGTGGATCGGAGGTCGCCTGTATTTGAGGACAGACATTTACCTGCTGATTCACATCAACTCCCGTCTGCAGCTGCCAAAGCAGGAAAAAGGCTTGTCCCCCACAGGCTGCTATATGGGCAGGGGACTGTCCGAGGGTGTCACCAGGAGAGTTCACTTCACATCCAGACTCCATCAGCAGGCTCAGGCCGTCACACTAAGGAACAGAGATCACGTTATCGATAACAAGAGGGGCAATATGTATCGCCACAGATACCGTTACACATATGCACAAGAAGGCGAAGTCCTGAGCAAATCCACAGCATCTTATCCATAAGGGTGCAATTCAGCGCTGGATATCTCTCACTCAAGAGGTAACAAAAATTGAATGCGTAACACACCCCTCTGGCAGTCGAAGGGTTAACCCATACAGTGCCAGAGTGGTACGCAACTGGACACAATATTGCCACCGATTTAGGTGTGAGTGGGGGGTTGTAGCTAGTCTTAAAGTGTTTCTCTCCCTACTGTGCAGGTGGTTTACTCCAGAACTCACTTTATGCATTGGGTGTACCACAATGCTAGCCTCTCACCTCCGAGTTGTACTGCTGCAGCATCTTGTTCCAGTCGGACTCTATATGGGGAAGAAACTGAGCTCCGCTCCAGTCGGACCCTATATGATGAAGACAGTGGGCTCCGCTCCAGTCGGACTCGGTTTAGAATAGAAAGCGAGCTCCGCACCAGTCGGGCTCTATACGGGAAATAACCCGAGCTCCGCTCAAGTCGGGCTCTGTGGGGGAATACCGCGTTCCCTTCCAGCGTATTGTAGAGTATGGGGGCGCTCTATGAGTGTTTTTGACTAATAAAATGCCGGGCTCGGTGCGGTACGATTCGATCCAGTCGGGCTGTAAACGCGATCTGAGAGTAGAATTACGAGTTCTGCAATGTCTTTTTTCAAGCTCTCCCTAGCCCCGCCCCGCCGCACGTACTCAAACAAGAAGCACATGGAGTTCACATCCCTTAGCCTCGCACTAAAGCCCCCGAATTGGCTGGACTACCCAGCAGGCCCGTTTAGGATTGCGCTTATTGGTCGAGTCCGGCTGGTGGGCGTGTCGCTCTGGTATCTTGGTGTTTTGGTCACGTAGGAAGGGGTTGCGGCTGTCTGTGTGAATGTGGGCAGTCGCAATCAGTCACGTACTCTTCTGTCGGAAGGATCATGCACATGAATGGAGGGGGAGGGGACCCATGGGCTTGTTGTGGGATGCTGTTCTGTGCACGTATTACATACAGTCAGTAAATGAGAAAAACGAGTACCCTTTGATGTGCTTTGTCTTCAAATTATTTACATCATATGAGTTTTGTCACGTTTACATGTTGGTTTCTTGATTTGTAAGCATTTCTTTTCTACTTTGGCCAGGTGCAGACTAGCATCTGTTTGGCTGGAGCCAGGCAGCATGCCAGCGACTTGCACAATTTCGTTTTTATTTATAAACCGGGATCTGGGGGAATCCATCAGCCTGTTACACTGAAAGTGTTATGGTGCTTTGAAAGCAATTGCAGACCAAAACTGCCAGTTTCATGTTGGCTGTCATGGCTAAGTCTACCCACATTGTTATGTCGTGTTCATACCTAAGAAATTTCACGCTGGACCTAAGTCTCAGAGTGAGTGAGTTCAGGGTTGCCTATTACAAGATCTGCACAAATTAAATTTTTTTTAGTGCCTGAATTAATACAGTTCCCACCAGAGAAGCAGAAGGAGATGTTCTTGTGTGCCTTTAATTAATATCTCTTAGTTGAAGGCTCCTTGTGGACTGACATGTCAGAGCAAGCATGGACATATCTCATAAAAACTACATTACCGTAAGGTGACCAGAATTTTAAAATGAAATCCAGGGACGTTTGTTTTTTTTTACCGCACACTGCCCACACTCTATCCACCGCCACACGCTGTCCCCACACAATGCCCACACTCTATCCACCTCCACACGCTGTCCCCACACTCTATCCACCTCCACACACTGCCCACACTCTATCCACCTCCACACGGTGTACCCACACTGTATCCACCTCCACACCCTGTCCACACACTGCCCACACTCTATCCACCTCCACACGCTGCCCCCACACTGTATCCACCATGACACCCTGTCCACACACTACCCACACTGTCCACACACTGCCCACAGTGTCCACCCTCACACCTTGTCCACACACTGTGTCCACCCTCACACACTGCTCACACTGTGTCCACCCTCACACACTGTCCATCTCCATACCCTGTCCACCTCCACACCCTGTCCACCTCCACATGCTGTCCACCCTCACACCCTGTCCACCCTTGCTATACACTGCCCACACCCTGTCCAACCTCACACTCTGTTCACCCTTCACACACTGTCCACCCTGCACACCCCCACATTGTCCACCTCCACACTGCCCACATTGTCCTCCTCCACATTGTCCACCTCAACACTGTCCATCCCCACACTGTCCAACTTCACATTGTCCACCTACACACTGCCCACCCTGTCCGCTTCTGGGTAGAGGTGGTATAGCCAACTTCAGCATGAGAGGGATTAATGTGATTGTATAGGAAGCTGATATTGGAAGGTTTTACATTCCGTTTGAAGTTGGGACCCCTCTGCAAGGTGTGAAATGTCACTGCTGAAGTGCCTCTCAGCCTGGCTTTAATCTAAACTAACTGGCAGAGGTACCATTTGACAGCATCCCTACACAGATAACTAATTCGTTGGATGTACTAATTGACTTTAGCATTCAAGAGACACTGTCTTCTGGGTCAGATATAAAATATACCTTAATAATATCTCACAGATTGATAATCCAGCCTCCTGGTGTACATATTTGGAACTGGGAAAGCACATCCTGCAATAAGAGTACCGACATGACTAGCGTCAATACAGTGGTGGGCGGGAAATTATGAAGTCTATAAAGCTGAGTGATAAATAGCAAGTGTGACCTATGTACGGACTCCATAAATTGCAATAAATTAATAGATACAAGAATTATCTTGGTGTCAGGTACAGGAGAACATTACCGTCCAAATTTGATATCTGAACTTTGGTTTTCCCAACACACAAAGGAGGTGACTTATTGTACTCGCCTCTGTCTCCGCCTGTAATTACCTCTGGGCCGGCTTGGAAACCTGAGATGAACTGAAATTGCATAAATCTCTGGATAAAAAAATGTCTGGTGTGCTTACTAGGGGACAAGATCTAATTTTGAGTAAGCGTCCATCTTTCCTTGCCAGAGACCCTTCGGACAGAAAATACTATTACTTTACCATCCAAGTGAGTAAGTTAGGCTTTCTGTTATTTTCTCCTTTTTATTTTTATCTGTTTGGTGTAAATAATTTGTCATCTGTTTCTTTATGCACTGTGATTATTGTTTATTCATAATAAATATTATTTTATTAAGTTTGGCCTTTGGTAAAGTATCACGTTACCTGAATAGACTAATTTATTGGTAACTAGTTGAAGAGCCGGTTACACGGGACACAGTGCCACTGCCAGCCGGTCGCGGGCCAGTCATGCACAGTAGAGACTGCCCGCGCTGTGGCTGATACAGAGCGCTCTGTATCAGCCTTGTCACGGGCAGTCTCTACTGCGCATGACTGCAGCTCATGCAGAACATATTTTGTGGGGTTTTTAGTCTTAATCGCAGGGGGGACCCAGACACCCCCTGTCTTTTTTATGCATTTATAGATTGTCTGGTGGTGGCAGCGTTATGAAATTAGTTATATCATTATAATTAAGTGTGGGTGGTGTTAAAGGGGATTTTTTTATCATTATTTCTGGTCTAGGGCAGACAGTTAATTTTTTAACCCTTTCGCCGCCCACCAAGTCACGTGCATGCTTGGAGTAGGGGCGTTCGTGACACAACCCACCATCACATTGCCCACACTGTTCACCTCCACATTGTCCACCAAACCACTGTCCACCCCACATTGCCCACACTGTCCAACTTCACATTGTCCACCTCCACACACTGCCCACCTCCACATTGCCCACACTGTTCACCGCTACATTGTCCACCTCAACACTGTCCACCCCACATTGCCCACACTACCCAACTCCATATTTCCCACCTCCACACTGCCCACATTGTCCACCTCAACACTGTCCAGCCCCACACTGCCCACATGTCCAGCCTAATATTGTCCACCTCCACACCGCCCACCCTGTCCAACTTCACATTGTCCCTCTCCACACTGCCCACCTTGTCCTCCATCACACTGCCCACTTCCACACTGCCCACATTTTCTACCTCAACACTGTCCACCCCACACTAGAAATAGCCTTATTTAACCATTTGTGATGGTGCCAGAGGGGTACGCAATGCACAATGCACAAATCAATATGACTTATTATTTGTTCCCTATGGAACTGTTGGTTTGCCCCCAAATTGCGCCGATTTTCCTTAGTACATAGGTTTTCTTGTGAAGTCTATTGTCTGCGGGAGTGGGCCCCAAATTGAGAACCTTCCTAGGGCTCCATGAAGTTATAATCCGCCCTGCGATGTAGTTGTAGCTGACTGAAGGGAAATCCGGTCTTATGATCATCAGGAGGCTCTGCTGCAGAGACGATATCGCGTTAATAAAAAAGAAATCTTGCAACCAAGCACACGTAGAAGACCGTTTCAGTGAATGATTTATTTTTTATTAACGCAATCTTGGTTGTGCTGCAGAGCCGTCTGATGGTCGTATGTCAGGCTTCCCTGCAGTCAGCTAGAACGCTGACTTCGGGAAAGGGGAGGGGGGGACATTAGGAGCGATTATCTCTCAAACCATAAAGGTTTGAGAGATGACACTGGGGGCAATACACTTCTTTTTAATATGACTGCAAAATAGGGATTAGTAATTATTAAGTATTACTATCGCTTTAAGTAGGTGCACTATTTGGTGTATTGCTGGGCATTAGCACATAAATTGCACTTGGTGATATATATCTCTCCATAGATTACTGAAGTTTCAATGTATTTTATATATACTCTGTTTTAATACATATATGAGATATATCCTATATAATAATTCGCTAAATCGTGTGTAACGCCCAACATGCGCAGTAGACACTGCTGTACGTGCGGCAGTCATGCGCAGTAAAGACTGCCCGCGTCGTGGCTGATACAGAGCTGGGAGCTCCTTCGGAGCTCCCAGCTCTGTATCAGCCACGGCGCGGGCAGTCTCTACTGCGCGTGACTGCCCCGCGACCGGGTGGCTGTGACACTGTGGCCCGTGTAACGGGCTGTTCAACTAGTATTTTATATATTAATAAATGAAGTTGCTGATAATATTTTGAGTCCTTTAGGTTTATACATACAGATTTGTTCTTACCTGTAGCTACTGTGTGTATATTATTTAGGGCACAAAGGCTGTCAGGAGAGGAGATTAGCTCCAAGCCCCTTGTATTAGTAAAAGGAGGGGGCTGGTGCACACAACAAAGAAGAGGTCACTTGCAGCGGGGAACACGGCCAGCATGACTGTACAGAGAACAAGGCCAGATTTACCCGGATTTCATTTTCCACAACATTTTTTTTAACTTTCTGTTCCTCTGCAGCTGTCAGAGACAAGCAGCTCTCTGGCTCTTGGCAGCAGCCATTTGAGAGGTATGTTCTATATCGCACAGATGCCAGCCAATCACTGTTCTCACCTTGACTTTCTTGGTGGGAAGTCTAAATCTGTCCTGAGTAGATCTAGAGAATTCTCTGGAGCCACTACTTGAATGTATACTGTAATTATTTGAACTGCTGAAAGGGGCAGCAGGCTAATAGCCACTGGGAAAGGCATGCAGAATCCATTTTAATAATAAACAAAACTTTAAAGGTATTCTTTTCCAATACAGAGAGTGGATGGGGTAAAATCACAGGGACAGGAGTCTCTGTGTGCACCGAGGCTGTTAGCACCCCATGTGATATGGAGCTATATAACTACAAGGTAAAATCAAGGGCAGGAACGTCGGGTGACCCCCAACTTGAACTTCACACACATCGAAACTTTCTTAAAGAGACAACACACTCATTTCCTCAGTTCAGCTCAATCCTCCCCTACTACACATGCCTTTCCCCCTCCATCACTGACTCACAGGATGCAGAGCCCCATAGGACCCTCGTTTATTTGACTTGCACACACACAGCAGATGACATACAGCTAAACGCGCCGCTAACTGTTTGAGTGCCCAAGGGCTGAACAAAGCATTGCGAATCAATGCGTTGCCCATCCCTCTGGCACTCAAAGGGTTAAAACAAACTTTCATTGCACTGTTATAGCTTACATTATAAATGTGATTCCTAAATATACACTTACTTATTTTACATCCACACGATGTGACATGTAACCCCTTGCATTAACCTTCTGAGTGCCAAAGGGATGAGCAATGCTTCTCAGAGTACCAAGATGGCCTACTCTACTCAGCACAAAAATAATTAAATGTATCATTCTTTTGCAGTGTTATCCTATGTCAATGTATTGACTAAACATTTAAGCTCACTTACAGATAGAAGATGATGACATACAGCTCGCCAACAGAGCGGCAGAGAGTTGGGCTATGCCTCTGGCGACTGGCGCTCAGTGTAACAAATCTTTAACCCCTAACCTTCCTCCTCCAGCTGCTACTACAACAGAGACACTTAGCTGGAGCTCCTCCGTGTATCATGCGACCATTAAGTAGGAGACATACATGACAATCTCGCGCTGTCATGCAGTGCGAGATTGTCATGTCGCCATTTTGAGCATGGTGACTTAGTTAAAAGGTCTCCTTTCAAAAGTGAACTCAGAACCCTTAGTAACAGGGCCTGGGAGCGGGGTGTCTCATATGGCACTGGCTTACCTCGAGTCAAGCCAAGGGGTAGGGGTTAAAATAACTGTCAGTGCAGCTTCTTCTGTACAGGTAGCTGAGCTCCTCTGTGGACTGTGGCTATGTTATTCGTTGTGGGCAGCGGGCTGCAGTGCTTCTGTCACTCACAGTCTAAGGCGCGCAGGTGCAGCAGCTAGAATTCAGCCCCCCAGTCCACCAGGCATGAGGCATGAATGATGAGGCAAAGAATTAAAAAGAAAAAACTATCCCAATGACAGGTGCGCCTACTCTGCCTTATTATAAATCCGTCCCTGGCAGAGAAGCATGTCCTCTCTGAGCAACTTAGAGGAGTTACCAAACTCTCCTTTAATTTATTTAATAAGACATTAACTGTAGATTAACTAATGATGCTAGAAAAAATTATTTTAATGACAAGGGGAATATGTAATCTTTTTAAGAATCTAAAGCTACTACTCTGACCTATAAACTTGATAAAAAAAATCGTACTGTCTCGTTGTATGTAAAAATACAGTTAGATGGTTCAGTTAGATGTAGCTGAATTTTGGGATACCAGTTCCACTACTAGATATGGGAATGTATTCGAAGCTGAACACAATTCTTTAAAATCTCTACAAGATAAGTCATCAGCCACTAAGAAAGCAGACAAGGAAGGGAGCACTGTATATATGAACAGGGACAAATATATAACCTCTTTGCGACCAACCAGTGATGGTCCTGGCACGTCAAGGGTTATCTCTCCCATCGCTGCCACAGAGCAAGATGGGAGAGATACAGGCTGGCTTTTACTAAGTGCTCTGGAATTGAAGCACTTAGTTTCAGCCAATGTTGGCACATGATTTGCTAAAATAACAATTAGTGTTTTGTTTTGTTTTAATCTTACTTACCTAGTATTGACGATATGGAGACTTATAATCTGCCACTTCCACTTTGTGCGGTACACAGTATGAGCCGCACAATGCCGCAGGACTTCCCACTTCCCTCCCAGCTTCCCAGGGGAGCGCGTTCACAATGCAGTCATGTGCAGTAGAGACTGTCTGAACGTGCTGATCCACCGAATGGCCCACCTCCTGTCTCTGCTCCCGGCTCTGGGGCAGCAGTCAAGGCCACTGGGTGGCACTTTAGCCTGTGTATACGGGCTTTCATACTAGTATTGTCGCTTTCCAACCAGCTTACATGGAGATATCTTCTGTCATCTGAGGAGGTTGGAACGCGACAATATTTGGGGGAGGGAACAGACAAAGACTGACAGTCTGCAGTGCAGAGCTGTAACCGCAATCTGTCCAGAAGTAAGGCCACTTCTCATTTTTAATAATGTAAATTTTGCAAGAGCAAGCATTTTACTAAACGAAAAAAACAACAGTTAAAGCTTATCACTCTATGAGGATGGCAACAAGGGAAACTTGTATAGGGGTGATAGTTCCCCTTTAAGTAAGTTAGAAAATGCAGCAAATATATCTGCTTTTTTGGCTTCTGATTAAGAAGCCACTGATACTGCCTCTGACTTCAATATTACTCAGTTTACAGAGAGTGACAGTGATAGCTTTAGTGATCATGCTGGGAGTTCTACTAAGAAGAGATATACTGCCCTAAGAGCTGCCCTAAGACCTGCCCCAGTAGCTGCCCTAAGACCTGCCTCAGTAGCAACCCTAAGACCTGCCCCAGAAGTTGCCTCAAGAGCTGCCCTAAGACTTGCCCCAGAAGCTGCCTTAAAGGGATAGTAATACTTAAATTTTACTATCCCCCCACCTTGTAACCCTTAAAAAACTGAATTAGATGAGCCCAGCGGCATGTCTCAAACGTTTATGATTTGAGAGATATCCACTTTCAAAGTTTTGTTTTTATCCCTCTCGCCTGATGTCAGCGTTCTAGCTAATAGCAGGGGAATCCGGGACCGGCGGAGGCTCTTCAGCAGAGCCGAGATCGCGTTATGGAAGAAGAAATCCTTCACTGAAATGGTCTTCTACGTGTGCTTGCACACCAAGCACACGTAGAAGACCATTTCACTGAAGGATTTCTTCTTCCATAACGCGATCTCAGCTCTGCTGAAGAGCCTCCGCTTGCTCAGGGGCCGGATTCCCCTGCCGTCAGCTAGAACACTGACGTCAGGGGAGAGGGAACTTTGAAAGCAGATATCTCTCAAACCATAAAGGTTTGAGAGATGCAGCTGGGCTCATTTAATTAAGTTTTTCAGGGCTACAAGATGAGGGATAGTAAAATTTAAGTATTACTATCACTTTAAGACCAGCCCCAAGAGCTGCCTTAAGACAATCCCCAAGAGCTGCCACAAGTACTTCCCCTCATCATGATCCTAGGGAATGTGTACCACCAGTGGAATTATGACAAAAAATGCCTGAATTCAGAGGCAGCCCAGGAATTCAAGTAGATGTGGCAGGATTTAACCAGGAGCAGTTTTTTCATTTATTTTTAGGGGAAGACATTTTGGGGGAAAACCTTTATGCAGCCAATCCCTCATAAGTCTTTTCAAAGATGCAATCATGGTACCCCACAGATGTTACTGAATTCAAACAATTCTGGGCCCTAACAATGTCTACTGTGATAATAAAAAACAATCATCAGGTACATACTGGAGCAAAAATCCTTCTTGTGTTACCCCCATTTTCGCAAAAACAATGACCAGGAGAAGATATTAAATACGTTTGCATTTCAATGACAACACCCCGTACCTCTCCAAAGATCACCCCCAGTATAGGCTTTATCAAATTCACCACCTTATAAATTATTTGCAAAGCAAATATTTATATATATTTATATATATATATATATATATATATATATCAGAGATTACAACAAGCACACAGGGGAGTGGATCTTTGTGATCAACTTATGCAGCCTTATCTCACCATTATAAAATGTAGGGCCTGGTATCAAAAGGTTGCCATTTACTTGATGCAGACTGCCGTATATAATTCTTATTTCATTTTTAAATTGGCAAACCCCCTCAAAAATCCACTTTTTTGCAGTTCCAACTTCATGTCATTTCTAGTTTTTTGTTTCAAGGGGCAACAGAAGTTATACCTCAGAGACCTGGTGTAGGACACTATCTATTTAAAATCTCTCAAACCACCCAAAAGAAAAACCCACAGAAACACTGCAGATTGTGCTACAGGAATGGCAAATGGATAGACACATTCTACTGGCCTGATTGCCCTACAAAACCTGGGTTCTGCATTGGTGAGTGCTTCAGGTAGCATCACTTAGATGCAATACAGTTAATCTATAAGAGTTATTTTATTATTTGGCCACTTTTGCCCCTGAAATATCCTGATTTTTATTTTTCCTTAATTTTTTTGCATGTCTGAAAATGGAAATGTGCATGTTCCCAACTGGACCCAGTAGATCCCCCAATCCCTGACAAACCTATACACATGGGGCATTGCCGTACTCAGAACATGTAGGTGAACACTAAACAATGCACATTTACAAACATCCTGTTCTTAAATTGCACAGCAAAACCGAAAAATAGGTGGTAAAATGACTGAAAAAAAAATTGTCAAAACACACCTAGACTGAAATCCAAGGTTGTCTACCTTTCTATCCAGACATTGCCCATTTTTGTTCCGAAGTCTTTCTTTCAGGGCCTTAGGCGATTGTTAACTAGCTTCATATGGCAATCGGGGGGTTGGAGGTTGGGGTATACTTACCTAATTCGACTCAGGGGGATGGTCAGCGCAGGACGTGGAGAAGTACTATAATGCGGCACTCCTGGTAAGGGTGGTGGAATCCCTCAAACAAACTGTGGCTATCGATACAGCAGGGCTCCCTCTTGGTCCCCACCCCAGTTATCATGGTGGCG
The DNA here is from genome assembly GCA_037306005.1 of Rhinophrynus dorsalis. Taxonomy (NCBI): domain Eukaryota; kingdom Metazoa; phylum Chordata; class Amphibia; order Anura; family Rhinophrynidae; genus Rhinophrynus; species Rhinophrynus dorsalis. Next base: position 113,995,637 of record CM074718.1, read on the forward strand.
CTTTTCGAAGATTGCTACTGGGGGAGGTTCGTTATCCCAGGTTGGGGATGTTGTGCAAGATGACAAGCTCCTGCTTTTGCTGGCTATTTTGGGTGACCGGTGTTGCCACCAATCTTTGCCTTTTTTTTACTCTCAACTAAACCATTACATCCGGTCATTACCTGTTGTCACCTCACAGGCACCCTTCCGGATTCCCCTGGAAGATCTGGGTCTCTCGGCCGATCCGCAGAGTAAACTTATCTCTACTCTACATAGACTCATGCTATCCCTGTCACACTCCTCTAAATCACATTTTATTAGATCCTGGGAGGTGGATTGTAATGTTGGCCTGAAAGACGCGCAGTGGTCAAAGATCTCTCTTCTGGCTAACAAATGTTCGAGATCCTGCAGAGTGCAGGAGAACACATATAAAATTTTGACTAGGTGGTACAGAGTACTGGGTCTGTTGCACAAAGTTTATCCTGCTGTCCTGGATACCTGCTGGAGATGCACACTTCAGCGGAGTGACTTCCTACATATCTGGTGGCCATGTTCGAAACTGCAACCATTCTGGACTGCAGTGGTCGAGATGGTTCAGGAGGAAGCTGACCCTCTGATTCTTTTGGATCCTTTGACTCTCCTCCTGCATTATACTACTCACCCTGTACATAGATATACTCACTCACTCACTGTTCATTTACTGAATGCCGCTAAGGTGTTGATTCCCAGATACTGGAAACAATCCTACACTCCCTCCTTTAAAGACTGGATTGCCTCTGTTGAATCAATGCGCTCTGTGGAGGACTTGATGCTTACCGCTGAGCGTAGGGGTCTGGCACATGCTACCTGATGGTTTCACTGAGTTCCTGGGGGGTGATGCTTTTCGTCAGAGGTTGGCGCAATGGCCATCTTAAATAGTCACCCATGTTTGGCTCTTGACACCCGGCTGGGACCCCATTTTCTGTTTCTTTACTTCCTTTTTCTCTTTCTTTCTCCTCTTTCTTTTAGCCTTCCTATCCTTTATCTCACTGCCCTCTCTGATACCCAGGGGTCATGTTTCTTCCCAGGCCTGCCTCTCTGGTGAGGGGTCGGGACTGGAGAAGATACCGCTGTGCTGCCGTACATAAGATGGCTTAAATTCACTCCAGGGCAACTGTACTCTGCTAGGTTCTTATCCAGTGTGGCCACCATCAGGGGATCAGATTAGTGCTCCTCGAGGAGATGAGAAATTGTGTGGGGTGGATATTGATATGGTTGTATGCCTCACTCTGATACATTGATGTTCTGGGCACTGCTTTTGCTTCTTTCAAGTATGTACTTGATGTCTGTTTTTGTGTTAATTTGTATTAATTAAAATCAATAAAGCGATATTAAAAAAAAAAAAAAAAAGAATTTAACCCAGGGTTGTCTATATTTCTAAGGTATACACTTTTGGGGAAAAATTAAAATGCACCACTGCTAAGCAGCCCCAAATTAGTCTTGGCACCAGTGAAGCAAGCTGTGAAAATACCTTGTCTCTTCACAAATTGGCCTTGTAGCCCCCCAAACTCTGCGAAACCTATGCATCTGGGATACTGCCATACTCAGTAGCTGAACACTAACCAGTCCTATATCTTCAAAATTAAAATCTAAGTGTGAAAAAAGCTGAATTATTTTCTTACATCAAGTTTTATGAGGGATTGGTGGGGCTGCGTGAAAAATGTGACAACACGCCTAAAATCAAAGACCGGGGTGTCTATTTTTCAAATATATACACTTCTTGGGGAAAACTTTAAAGTGACGCACTGGTACACAGCCTCAAATGAAACATGGCACCAATTAAGCAAGCAGTAAAAATTCCATGTATGAAACAGGACACACGCATGTTCCAGTTTGGGCTCCATAGCTCCCCAGACCCAGATAAACCTATACATATGGGGTGTTGCCATACTCAGAAGAAGTAACTGAACTTTTTTTTTATGTCTGAAACTATCCTGTGCTTGAAATCCACAGCAACATTGCAATGTAAATGTGAAAACTGCTAAAAAACAAAATATTGCCACAATTTTGGTAAGACTTCTGGAAAAAATAGCTTCATTAAAATCTCCAAAATTTAACTGATGAATTACCCTATGTTGTCTACTTTTCAGAGACATATACTTTTGTGGGGCAATTTTGGGTGGTGACACAGTCAGCTAAGCTATGATCCTCACATGCCTAATATTGAAAAAGTTCAATTTGAAAATAATGGTGTTCATCTTGTAATATTTACCCTATGAATATTAAAAAGGGATTGAAATACTAGGCATATGGGGAACTCCCATATTCAGGAGAAACAAATGAATATATTTGGGGGTATTTTTTTATCAATTTAACAAATAGTGTACAAATCCTGACAGGACAATGTATGCAAACTTTTTTTTATTTTTTTCCTCTGTTTTCCTATTTTAATCAAATTAAAAGATGAGTTATTCATATAAATGTGGTATAAAAAATCACTACTTGTGCTTAAAAAAACAGTATATAATTTGTGTGGGTGTACTAAAGGAATTAGAGGGAAATTTTGAAAAAGACATACACAGAAAATGTCAAAATCGCTTACCACCCCTGATTCACCTAGTCCTTAATGATTAACGATGTACCAAGACAGCTGAACAGTTATTCCCATTACAGGAGGCATGCCCAGGATTCTGTGTTGGTCATAATAAAGATGAAGTGTGCCTCGAAGAAGCCTGGTTAAACAAAATCATTACACCTGATATACAAAGATAGGTGATTAGAAAATACTCCCAGAGTCCCTATTCTCTATTTATTTCCTAAGGTACATAAACATATGGTCAACCCCACAGGTAGGTCAGTTGTGTCTATTACAGGATTCCTACTCCATCCATTATCCCTATATGTAGATACATTCTTGCAGCTACTGTACAAGAGTTAGACACCTGTCTAAAATCCTATATAATAATTCGCTAGGATGTTTTTCAGAAGCCGTCATGCGCAGTAGAGACTGCCTGAACGCACAGAATGCTGGGAGTTCTGTGCTGGGAGCACGGAATGCTGGGAGTTCTGTGCTGGGAGCATTCTGTGCTTTGGGACAGTCTCTACAGTGCATGATTGCATTAGCGGCAGGACGCAGAGCAGGACCGGCCTCTTAACCCTTTGAGTGCCAGAGGGGTATGCAACGCATTGCAAAGTAATGCATTGCGTACCCCTCTGGCACTCAAAGGGTTAGCATCACCTGGACCTTGGCTGTTGTACACGGGCTTTTACAGTAGCAACATCATGTTTAAATGCCATCTCAAATCACAGTACCTAAGGAAGTTTACACTCTGCCCTATTGACATAAAAGTTTTGTACATCTCTACTCCCCATTTAGAGGTTATATGAAGTTGCAGAAAGTTCTTAGAAGAAGCGAGAAATCCAATTTCTGGTGAGTTTGTTGGAGTGTTACCTTAACCTTTTGAGTGCCAGAGGGGTACCCAACACATTGCTTTGCAATTTGTTGAATACCCCTCTGGCACGCAATGGGTAAAACTATCTCAATTTTCATAAATATTTTTATTTGAAATTCCAGGAAACTAGTGTGAGCTCAAATCTAGTTCATTAGTTTGCCAATATTTTCATGCATGATTTTGAACCTAGACTAATCTGACTATCTGAGTTTAGATAGTATGTTCTTATGGAAGAGATATGTGGATGGTATGTTATTTATATGGAAAGGAGATGAAAATAAACATAATAATTGTTTATTTAAGTGTAATAAACTAGTCTCAAATTTACTGTGACACAAAGTAAAGATGAAATCCATTACTTGGCTGCAGCACTTACAGTAAAAAAAAAATTAGGAAACCTACAGTAAAACAAACTTATTTAGGAAACTTACAGATGGTAATAAGTGATCTCTACAATCGAGCAATCATCTGCTAAGAGTTAAAAAGGATTTCCCAAAAAAAGTAAATCTTTGACAGCAAGAAGAACCGCCAATGAAAACACGTACAGAGAGCAGACTAATATCATGATTAAAAAGTTGAAGGAAGAAGATTACCCTACTGAAGAGTTAATTGCACTCAAAGACAAAGTTTAAAAATATATATTGGTATAAATAATTAGAGAAAAAACTAGGAAACTTAAAGTGATAGTAATGTCTCTATTACATTGCAGCTCCAATTCTTCCTTAAAGGGAATCTATCACCCCTATACATGTTGGTTTAAATAGTTTACTTAGCGTCTAGATGTTATAACTTTTTAATTTTTTTAATAAATGCAATATCTTGCTGAATTTAATCTAGTAAATATTGCCCTGCGCCCTACTTCCGGACAGTCTGCGGTTATCAGCTCTGTACCTGTCAGAGATACCCTCTACTACAATAACTACAAACGTAAGTATAAAGGTCCAGGATAAGGAGACTCCTCCAACAAGGGCTGGTGGAGTGAAGGCTAGAGTGCGTCACTAGGGAACTTGGCTGGTGATCGCTGGCCCCCTGTAGTGCGTTGTGCTGCAGCTGAGGCTGTGTAAAGTTGCTGGCTGCAAAGCCAGATGACCCCCTTCCGTTGAGCTGAAGGTGGCCCAGGATAACGCACTACAGTGAGGACGTCCATCACCAGCCCCAGGGAGAGTCGATTCCAAATATACCAAATAAAGGAACTCACCAGGGGGAGATCCAGGAGTCACTAGTGTGGCAGAGGATAGGCTGGACACCAAGATGCAGCAGGCAGGATACAGGGAGAGCAGACTGGATTCCAGGAGAGAAAAGCTGGACACTCTGTAGAGAGAAGCAAGGACAGTATGACTAGCAGCCCAGTGAGAACAGAGTACCCAAAACTGTAAGGAGAGGGAATAGTCCAGGACACTAGCAAGAGTCAGCAACGGGTAGGTCAGCAGAGGCGGAATCAATAAGCATATGGATGTCCAGCTCACAAGCAAGGGTCAACAACAGGTTGGTCAGCAGAGGCAGAATCAGTAAGCAAAAGGATATCCAGGTCACAGGCAAGGTTCAGCAATGGGTAGTCAGCAGAGGCAAAATCAGTGTCACGGTTTTTGATGAACATTCAGACCAGACTGGTAAGGTTAAAATTACTTTATTGATATAAAGTTCACACACGTAGTTAGGCATATAGGCCCACACCAACAGTATAGAAGTATAGGCAAGTAATACAGGAATAGCAAGTCAGTGATAGGAACAAATGTATGAATGATAACAATCACTGGTAATGAAGGTTCTGACTGAAACTGAACAGGTGGCAGGCAACACAGTCCGAGAACTGACCACAGGACCTTGGTACAGATGGTCCAGGACTGGCACAACCCAGACGCCTAGGAGGCATGGAACCCAGAGGAGCGAGGCAACATTGCTGGCACAACCCAGACGCCTGGGAGGCACTGAACCCAAAGGATCGAGGCAACACTGACCCTGGCACTGGATGCCGTTAGACTGAGATAACTCTCACAAGCAGACCCTAGAACGCTAGGGTGGATCGTAACACAGTCTGAATATATATACAGCATATACATATATATATATAGGCAACCAGTGTCCCCTCCACAGAGGATGGTAATAGCACAAAGCTGGCTCTTGAGCCCAAGGCTACTGCAGAGTGGAATATGCACGACTTTACCTGGAGAGTCCAGGCACGCAAAGGGTCAATAGGTAACGCCCTGTGATAACTGCAACTCCCAGAGGGAGTGAGCCCAGCGCTGTAAGGAGGTGGACACAGAGAGATCAGAGTAACTCAGTCAGTGCTATAAACACTGTACCGGTACTTCGAGTGTGCACACCGCCAACGGCGGTAAGAGAGTAGCTACAGCACAAGTGCTTAGCTGACGGTCGACAGGGACCAGGAACCAGACAGGACACAAAAAGGTAAAATGCAATACACCTTTATTAGTGCAACAAAAACAGAAGCATGATCCAAGAGCATAAACCAAAAGACACGCCAGAGTCAGGAATAAAGACAGGTATTCAGCCGAGCTGGAGTCAGGAAACCAGAAGTCTGAGATGTCAGGAACAAGCCGAGGGCCAGAAGCACAGAAGTCAGCAAAGGTTAGGGTTGCCCCCATAACACTGGGGAAGTGGGGCAGACCCTGTCATACCTCTCGCAACATTGGAATCACCATTGGAAGCCAGAGCGGGAGCTGCAGCAGCTATAGGGCCTGCACAGAGGACTGCTGAGGCTGTGGAACCAGATGCTCAGTATGGAGCAACAAAGTCTGGAGGGCTGCAGCAAACTGGTCCATGCGCTGCTGCAGTCTTCTGAGGTTCTGGCTCAGGCTGATCAGCTGACCTCTCTGATTACTCTCCTGTCTGTTATCAGCCAACCCTCCCAGGGTATTTAAAGCAGCTTGGCTCACTTCCCCATTGTCCTTGTCCTTGTTTGCTGACCTGTTGCTGCTGTGGACTTTTCCTGCTTTCCTGTTTGCTGTGTTCCAGACCCTCGGCTTGTTCCAGACTTTGCTGACTTCTGTGCTTGTGACCCTCGGCTTGTTCCTGACATCGCAGACTTCTGGTTTCCTGACTCCGGCTTGGCTGAATACCTGTCTTGATTCCTGACCCTGGCGTGTCTTTTGGTTTATGCTCTTGGATCATGCTTCTGTTTTTGTTGCACTAATAAAGGTGTATTGCATTTTACCTTTTTGTGTCCTGTCTGGTTCCTGGTCCCTAACAGTACACAAGCACCATGAATTCAGAAGGCGCAGTCGATCCACCGAATATATTTTTCAGGCTGGACCAGGTAAACCTCTATATCCACAAGCTCTTCTGTCTGATCCGTTGAGCGGACAGAGTCAATAGTTCATCTTGTAAGCTATTAATATAACACCTCCCGTCCTTTATGTGTATAAAGAGTAAAAGGTACCTCTCAGCAATGTTGGTGATATAAGTAAAAAGCAATGTGGGGGTGCAGTACTCCTCCAACGCGTTTTGTATTAGTCGTGATACTTCCTCAGGGAAAAGCTTTAACACATTACATTTTATTATTTTTTTTCTGCTCACTATCAGAATAGTGGAGATTGTAGCGACAGATCTATATCTTATACAGAACCTACTAGTGGGGGTTGTTCACAGGCGTCCTAGTTCTAAAGCTTTTTGGGATATTTCAAATCATATTTAAGTTAATATATTTAAATTAAACAGTTTGGTTATACATTTTAAATGTCTATAATTTGTTGTTGCTAACACCAAACATGGTTTTTAGAATCTGGATGTGTGTCTGTGTATGTGTGTGTAGGTGTGACTGGGTGGGACATGTTACCCATGTCTCAACGTCGCTAGCATTTATTAACCAGCCCATGCTCTACCCCATTCTGCCTATGCCTCACCACTTTGTGACAGAATTGGGACGAGTCTGGGTAGGAATAACATTTTGCACCCCCCAGGAAAATTGTCTGCGGACGCCCATGTATTCAGACCAATCAATGGAGAGCTGATAGCATAATGGACCTGACCCCTGTTTGAGGTCGCAGGGGAAAATTGATAACACCACATGCAAACTGTGGGATTTGTAGGCATGGTCTGACCTGTCAGTAGTGGAGTTAAGAAAGGAGGCTTGGCCTGCTTTTAAGTCTTGCCTGTCTCCTGTCGGCATGATGTCAACATACACAGAGTGGCAGCAGAATCAGAGCTGCTGTTCTGTGTGGTAAGATCACATGTACAGGCAGAATTGCAAAATCAGCCTAGTGGTAAATAATTATGAGATGTGCACTGGGAACTCTCATCCATAGGTTCTACCTGTCTGCTATAATATAAATAACCAGCAATACTGGTACTAGTCTAATCCTGAGGGTGGTGGTGAGGGATTTGTCCCACCACCAGTTCCTACACCTTAGGGGTTCCTAGAACAAACAAAGATTGGGAAACATGAAAAAGATAATGAAACATACACATTTTAACAGCTTAGTCACTGCTCTGTATGAAAAACTACAAAACTAACTTAGATCCTAGGGATGTCTACAATGCCTTGGGGGTGATGCACTAAAGGTCGATGCGGTGACGATGTATGTCTGACAATGTGTGGCAATCTCTTCAACTTGGTTATGAAGACACACCTCGCCATATGCACTAAACAGCCAATAGCCTCCACCAATCTATGCTTGTCGTATTCCACTAGAGCATAGATTGGCGAGCATAACCAACTCATGTCTTTCACTGTCTACCTCAGCATAGGTTGGCAAACACCACCAACCCATGTCCATCACCTCCACCCCTGCATAGTTTGGTGAACATCACCGACCCATGTCTGCCACATTCTCCCCTAGATATTAATACAGGTTTTACATTACTCTACCAGTCTCCTACCCTAGTATAGGCATATCTTCCACATGTCCCTCTTTAGGAGGAACTGTCCCTATTTGAGACCCAAATCCCTCTATCTCTCTTTCCCACCCTGATGTCCTTTATGGTCCCAGATCAGTCTTTGGTGTATATAAGTGTATCATATTGCTCCACTGCAACAAAACTCACATTAATGTTTGTTTACACATCAGTATATGTGTGTCTAAATTAGTCTGTGTAAATAAAATATGTTTATCTTATTCTACATAATTTACTACATTACACAAAGGATTGTCAATAGGTCATAAAGTAAACTAGGAATATCCCATCCACTTGTCACACCCCACAACACCACCTCAAACAAAAGTGTCCCTATTTGGTCACTTGAAACGATGGGAGATATGCATAGGTTGGTGAACATCTCCAACCCATGAATGACACCTCCTACCCTGTACAGGTGCTATGTTACAAGAGATCCCCCTCGACCTGTATAGGATCTAGTGATGGCTTTCCGCATTCCCCTAACCGCATTCAATGACAATTCACTCCATATTTGAAATCTGATTATTCTCTGACACCGCGGAGCTTGCCATTGAAGTTCAGCTAAAGTGGTAATAACATAGAGCTTGCCATTGAAGTTCAGCTAGAGTGGTGATACCACTGAGCTTGCCATTGAAGCTGAGTTACACTAGTGATACCACAGAGCTTGCCATTGAAGCTGACTTACACTAGTGATACCACAGAGCTTGCCATTGAAGTTGAGCTAGACTAGTGATACCACAGAGCTTACAATGGAACTGGTGCCACACTAGTGATACCATAGAGCTTACCACTGAAATAAAACTACACTAGTGGTGCTACTGAGTTTACAACTGAACTGGAGCTACGTTAGTGGTACCACTGAGCTTACAATTCTATCATACAAACAATAAAATAGAGCTAGCAATATTCACTGCAAAACAAAACACAACAGAGCTAGCAAATGGTCATGCATATCACAGTATACACTCAAATAGTATTGAAGGCCAAATACTCAACATTTCCCTCAAGGGAGAATAAAACATTAGCAACTGGCAAGGGAGAATGAATGAAGCTGAGAAAGAGGAACAAAGGGAGTAGCTAAGAGTGGATGGGTGGATGAGGACAGGTGGGTGAAGCTGAGAGAGGATAGGTGGGAGGATAGAATAGGCAGAGGAAATAAAAAGAGCAAGAATGGGGAAAGCTGAGAGGATGGTAGGAAGCTGAGAGAGGATGGGTGGGTAAAACTGCGAGAGCATGGGTGGACAAAGCTGAGAGGATAACTGAATGAAGCTGATAGAGAGAGGATGAATGGATGAAGCTTAGAGACAGAGGATGAGTAGATGAAGTTGAGTGTATTGGAGGATGAACCTAAGAAGTGGGGCTGGGTGACAGGTTGTGAGAGGATAATGGGGGACTGAGACAGGAAACACACTCACATATATTAAGTCTCAGAGGAGTGGTTATTTCATTGTCAATGGTGTCATGTGTCACATGACTGAGCACCTGTTTCATACTTGCTCCAGGCTGTTTTGGGGCTTACAGCAAGTTTAACCCTTTGAGTGCCAGAAGGGGTACATAATGCATTGTGCGTTGCTTACCCCTCTGGCACTCCTAAGATCAAACCCTGAGGAGAAAATGGCTGTAAAAGACATTAAGCAGCAATGCATTGTAAAACCACATGGTCTTTAAGGGATTAAAAAGTTGCTCTGAAGTGACAGGTGAATGAAAGCAGTTCAGCATACAAGGAGGTCCCCCACTGACAATGAAATACCCTCCACTCTAACTACCACTCTTTTAACCCTTTGAGTGCCATAAGTGTTTGTAACACATTACCAAGCAATGTAAAGGACAATTTCCTGCATTCAGGGGGATAAGCTATTGGCACTACTCATGCTGACTCTAACAGCACTGACTCTCCAGTTAGCCTGTATAGTGACAACTAGTAACTACAGTGAGTCTGTCATCAGCAAATACAATTATACACATACCTCCCAATATTTCAAATGCTCAGAGAGGGACAATTTTGTTTTAGGTGGTGTTACTGGGGGCATGATTTGGGCAGGGCATTACTAGAATTTTTAGGTGTTCATAACCTACTGACACCTATTTGTGCAACTTAGTAAATTATTTAGTTTAAGACTAAAATATTTTATTTACAAAGGGTAATTTATAAATATATATACTTAAGTTTAATCAGACATTAATGTGAGTTTTATTGCTGTGGAGCAATGTGAAACACATACACCGCACAGTCTGATCTTCTAAACACAGGGACACAAGGGAGGGAAAGAGAGATTTCAGTCTGAATGAGATACTGTCCCTCCTAAAGAGGGACACTAGAGGTATGCTAGTCCAAATGACCTGTACAACCCTCCAGCAACTGAAACGGTAAAAAAGTACCTTACATAACACTTATGGTAATCAAAAAGTTAAAGATAAAATACATTATTGGTGATGTCAGTCTAGGTTCTTCTGCCCAAGAGAATCTATCCTTTATGGTGTATCCCTTTGAGTGTCAGAGGGGTACGCAATGCATTGCTTTGCAATGTGTTGCGTACTTCATGGCCTGCATAGAGTTCTTATTGCAGTGGCTTGTAATGTTAGACCAGTTAGTGTTGAATTTAATCGCAGCTACTACCGTAATGATCATTTACCAGTTGGAGGTACGCAGCAGTTAGAAGGAATGTGAAGGAAGGTGTTTGCTTTACTTGTTGGTGTAAATAACAAGGGAGCTGAATGGCTGGCTGTGCAGATCTATACTACTGACTAGTCTTAGTGACATGATTTGGTGCACTGCTGGGCGTCTCGAACAACGCAAGCAATCAATTTCTCTGCGTGTGTAATATAAAGCACGTCTCGGCATTGTAACTCACAGCAAGTAAAATTAATTGAGTACCTCATCTAGGGGTGGATTCAAATGCAGGTGCTAATTTTATCTCTGCTTTTATCTCCAGGTATCCCCATAGACTTCAATAGGGACATTTTTGATAAAACGGGAGGTAACACTTATCTCCAGCATTTGAATCTAGCCCCTAGTCAGGGATGTCCTGTTACCGCTTCCTTTGTTCCTAGTCTGACTGTCACTCTGTCTCAGACTCAGCACTGGCATATTCCAGCATACTCACTCACTCTGCAGGAGGTGGGCAAAGGTAGATTACACACATGATGTGTGCATATGCATATTATGCAGCTCAAGATGCATGTGCTGTGCAATTTTTGGCTTCATGTGATTAAAGGGAGCAGAAGCAGCTGGTCAGTAGCCTGCGAAGCAGGATACTCTGTTAACGCTGCGGGACAGTGGGATTTGGTCACAAAATCAGTATGTCCCAGGTAAATTGGGACAGTTGGCAGCTATGGCTATACATAGGGAGCAGTAAAGTTTAAAGATACAAACTTGGAGCTGAAATTCTCTTAAACTTCCTATAGTTTAATAATCTGAGTGCCAGAGAATCTTCCCGCACATTGCTTTCCAACGTGAGCAACCTGCCAATCCAGTCTAGTCACGTTTAACCCCTTGTATTCTAGAGCAGTCTCCAATACTTTGTTAGCATTCAAAGGGATTTCACTCCATTAAAAATCAATGGTGATTTTTGATCATTGTATTTCTATGTGATTCAGTTGTCTTGTTACATAATAAGTTCTTTATAGTACATCAGCCTCAAGAGATTGCTGCCATACCTGTCTCTTTTCCAGAAGTACATACATCCCAACATTTGAAATGGCCAAAGAGGGACACTTGTGTTTTAGTTGGTGTTGCTGGGGGCATGGCTGGTGAGAAGTGCATTACCAAGATGTTTCAGGTTATTTCATGACCTATTGACACCTCTTTGTGTAACTGAATAAATGATTTAGAACATGACCAGAGCATTTTATTTACACAGACTAATGTATAGACACATTAACCCCTTAACGACCCATGACGGTTCTGGACCGTCATGGGTTGTTTTGCGTTAAGGACTCATGACGGTCGAGGACCATCATGGGTTAAAAGATAGCAGTGCGCCTCCATGCACGCTGCTATCATTAATTCCCGGCTGATACTGAACGCTACAGGACCGGAGCATTCAGTCTCAGCCACTTTCACAAGTGCCGGGTCATGGGATCGCTGCAGCAGCGATCCCATGCTTTGTGAAAGAATGAATGAGTCTTCTCAGCCGTCTGTCCCTTGCTATCAAAGTAAGGGACAGAGAAGAAGAGGAGACACCTAATGGACAAATAAAATGCAGCAGCTGGGGGTATTAACCCCTTCACTGCTGTGCTAGAGACTGGCTAAATGAAAGTCCTTTTTTGACCTGCTAAAATTAACTTTTGTTTTTTATTTGTTTTTTTTTTTAAAAGACACAACGCTTTTTTTTTTTTAACAAAAATTTTAATTAAATAAAAAACATGTCAATTACCAAAATAGGAAGTGTGATTGTTGTGGAGCCACATAATACATTTATACACATCGCCAAATGTCATCAATAAAAAAGTGGGAAAATAGGGTGGAAAAAAGGGACATGGGCTTTTTCACCCAGGGGGGACAGTGACCACTTAAATCTGCCCATTTTGTAGGTATGACTGACCGGTCATACCTTTCATGCAGTGTCCATAAACATTTAACCCATTGTGCCCAAATGATCCCAAGAGAAAAAAAAATGGTGTTTTTTTTACATTTTTTTTTTACCGTTTTCTTTAATTTTACTAAAATAAATGGTGGGCTATCCATATAAGTATGGTATCAAAAGAAAGCCCTATTTGTGCGTAAAAAAGCGGTATATAATTGTCATGGGTAAAATAAAATACTTAGAGGAAAAACACTGTTGAACAAAGACATAGACAAAAAGGTCAGAATTGCTCCGGTCCATAAGTCAAATCGACCTCAGATTTTCCCGGTCCTTAAGGGGTTAAAAGCATTAATGTGACTGCTGTGGGTAGAAAAACAGTGGTGACACCGATCATCAGGTTTAGCAAATATCATGTAAATCACTCACCACAGATGCTGGGGCAAACTCCTGGTGCAGACAAAAGGGGTGGATTCCTTCCAGATACAAACAACAAAACAGAAGCCACACTCGAAGAAGTCACACTCGCTATATCACACATTTCGCACGATGCATGCTTAATCAATTGTCTATGATTAAGCATGCATAGTGCAAAATGCGTGAGACAGTAAGTTCTTTTTATCCCAGTGTCTGCCTTCATGTCTAATCTTCAATAGATTTGGATTTTATTAAACAAGTGGCAAGTTCTTCGAGTGTGACTTCTGTTTCATCATTTGATTGCTGTGGGGCAATGCAGTACACTTATATACACACCACACAGTCTGATCTCCTAAACACCAGAGTGGGAAAGAGGGACAGAGAGATGTGGATCTAAAAGAGGTACTGTCCCTCCTAAAGAGGGACTCTTGGGAGGAATGGAAATGTATCATGTTGGTGGCTACTCTTGCAGTTCCTAGTAGTGTTGGTGTAGGGATTGGATTCAGTTCCAGTCAGAGATGACATCAGAAACCATGGGGCCTAAGACAAGTGTAACTGGAGGGGCAACCCATCTTTTAAGGTGTGAATGTGTGTGAGAGCATGATAAAATGCATGTGTGTGCACAATATGATAAAATATGTGTATGTGATTGAGTGTGTATGTTATTGTGTCTATGTAATAGAAACACAAGCATATGTCGCACACACATTGTATCACACATGCACCCTATTTTTAATTTTGCACCTAATATTGCATGTTACATGGATAGTTAGACTTATACTCACCCGCTCACACTTACTTCTACTCATTACTGACCTCCTGTTATGAAATTAAAGGGGAATTATGGTATAGGAATAATTGACTCAATGTATTTAACAGATGCACTTCACATCAGTCATATAAATTATATATATGAGCCATGAGCAGTTTCTTGGTGTAGTAATATGTCCCTGTTCAGTTCTATAGACTACATTAGAGTTTAAATGCAAAGAAAAAAGTAAATAAATAAAGCTTATACATGAAGGATACATTCCCAAGCAATATGCTTATCATATTTTAATTGTCAAATCAGAGGACTGGGTTTTCTGGCCAAATTTAAAAGGTGTCCTTTTCTAGGACCTGCTACAGTCTACCAATGTTGTTGTACCTAAGTATCAGTCTCAGGGGGACAGGATAATTTGTATGTTAATGGAAGCAATTTGTATAGAGCTCCCCAGTCTTTTTTTGCCCCTCTCTCAAGCCTCTTCGGTTTTTTTGTCCCCACACACCCACTTTTGTGACACAATTAAATGTTAAATTAGGAATGGATTACTTACAGGATGTCACTAAGTGACTAGGAATTGAACACACTGACAAGTACAAATGAACGTAATAAAAAACTGTATTAAGTGATATGAAAGGCAGGAGATAAGGCAACAGGCAAATGGCAATAAATGACACACAGTAGTATGATAATGACACAAGTGGCAGTAGATAGTGGCACACCTTTCAGATGACAAAAGTGGCAGTAGATAGTGGCACACCTTCACGAGACCAGGTAGGAACAATGGAGGCACTTCCTTACCCTTCACAGGACAGGTGGTCAGAAACGGAAGATTAGGACGGAGTGAAAAGTAAGACACCATAAAAGACAGTGCAAAGACAAGGATGCTACAAGGACCAGGACGTGGTTCTTTCTTTTTCTTTTCTTTATGTTATTTTTGTGCAGATACCTCTCTAAACCAAAGAGGTGACAACCAGGGGACCATAAAGGCCAGTGCTATATGAGAACAAGAACACAGTAAGGACAAGGTCAGCATAAAGACCAGGACCCATTAGAGTCCAGAACACCATAAAGACCAGTGCTCCACGATGATGAGAACATTGCAATGATGAGGACATGGTGAAGATATAGACCCTGCACAGAGTTTTTTCTTTTTTCTTTCATTATTTCTTTCTATCTTTCCATCTACAGTTACCTCTCTACACCGAAGATGGGTATGGAGTGAAAACTAAGACACCATAAAGGACAGCTCAAAGACAAGGATGCTGCAAGGACCAAGACTTGGTTCTTTCCTTTTTTTCTTTTTGTTCCTGCAGATGCCCCTCTACACCAAGGATGTGGCAACCAGTACACCATACAGTCCAGTACTCCATGATGATGAGAATATTGCAATAATGAGGACATGATGAGGATAAAGACCCTGCACGGAGTGCTCTTTCTTTCTTTCTTTCCATATACAGTTGCCTCTCTACATCGAGGATGAGGGTGGATGAAAACTAAGACACCATAAAGGACAGCACGAAGACTAGGAAGCTACAAGGACCAGGACTTGGTTCTTTTCTTTTTTTGCAGAGGCCTCTCTTTGACAAAGATTTGACAACCAGGACACCATAAAGACCAGTACTACATGATGATGATGAGAAAATTGCAATTATAAGGACATGGTGAAGATAAAGACCTTGCACAGAGTTCTCTCAATTTTCTCTTTCTTTCTTTCTTTCTTTCTTTCTTTCTTTCTTTCTTTCTTTCTTTCTTCTTTCTTTCTTTCTTTCTTTCTTTCTTTCTTTCTTTCTTTCTTTCTTTCTTTCCATGCACAGGTGCCTCTCTACATCAATGATGAGGGTGGATGAAAACTAAGACACAATAAAGGACAGCACAAAGACTAGGATGCTACAAGGACCAGGACTTGGTTCTTTCCTTTTTTTTTTTTTTTTTTTTTCCTTTTTGTTCTTTTTTTGCAGATGTGTCTGTACACCAAAGGAGATGATTAGGACATGGTGAAGTCTTTCTTCCTTTCTTTCTTACTATCCCTTTAAGGGGTTAAATATCATTTAAACCAAAGGGAATTAGGAGAATTGTTATTTCACCCCCATGGTGCAGTTGGATTGCCCCATAATCATGTTTTTCTTTTGAACTCAAGGCCTTGTGGGGTCTCATTGTGCCCTTTATAAATAACACTTTGCTGCATTCAGAACCAAGCTAATTCTCAGTTTCCAGCAGTGCAGGAGTTAATTAAATGGAATTCATGTCCTAGATTGTATTGCATTATCTTATCTCTGGTGATGAATAACATCCTGTTTGTGACGATAACTCAAGTATGTCAAATATGCAGTCACCAGGGTGCAAAGAAGTTTTCTTTAACCCCCAGAGAGCCAGAGGGGTATGCAGCACATTGCAAAGCATTGTATACCCCTCTGTCAAGCTAAGGGTTAAAACAGCCATAACTGGAAGGCCTTTAAAAGGGAACTATAACATAAAATAGTGATTCTCAGTCCTCAGGATACTAGTCTGACAGGTCGGGTTTTAATGATATCTTAATTTAAGAATGGCTAGAGTAATTGCTGATACCCTGGTTACCCAGCAGTGGTCAAATTAACCCTTTGCGTGCCAGAGGGGTACACACCACATTGCAAAGCAGTGCGTTGTGTACCCCCTCTGGCACTCAAAGGGTTAAAGTACTATTAGCAGATAGGACTGAGAAGCAAGAAGCAAGCCAGTGTTAACTGGCTAAAAAAAAAAAAGTGTTTCCTTGAAAAATTATCACTTTAAAAATTGTTTTCAATTTTGTCGTTAATGGCAATGTTCGTCAAGCTCACCTTAACAACACCTTTAATTCTTTATGACACGTTTTCATGTGTGACGGATTTACTTCTGACTATATTTTCCTTCTTATACCACCAACGTACAATCCATTCATTTTTTAATTCATGATGACTTTTTAAACACCGCTCCCTTTTGGGGCTGATGTATTAAGAAATAGAGGTGCAATTCTGGAGCAATCCAACTGCACCTTCAGGAACAAATACAGAATAATGATTATCCCCTTAAGGACCCTTAACGGTCCTGGTATGTCATGGCTGGATTTGCTTTAAGGACCGATGACGTGCCAGGACTGTCATGGAATTCCAGGCTCCCCGCGCAGGTCCGTGCCGTTTGGGGAATCCGGAATCGAATGCAAGAAAAAAAAAGTGCTCCATGGTCCTTAGGTGACGGCCACGTGCGTGCTCGGCTGGTCCTTAAGGGGTTAAAAAATAAACTTTTTTGCGTTGCATACCCCTCTGGCACTCAACATTCAACTGGTTAAAATCCCCATTTGAATCAATGATTTAATGGGTATTCTCTAGAATACTACCAGATTACCTGAGCAGTATGCTTACTCCAGCTTTCCATACTAACTATAACCTCCGCTCCACATTTCAAGAAAGAAGCCGTTCGATCTGCCTTTTCCTTCAGAGCTCCGGAAGTCTGGAATAATCTGCCTGAAAAAATGAGATCTTCTCCCAGTCTAAAATCCTTAAAAATAACTGCTTCTTTATATCTAAAAACTACATGCAACTGTATGTAACATTTTTAGTATATGTGTGTATACATATATAGCTATATGTATTATGTCTCTGTATTGGTGCAGATACGCCACTCTTGCTGTAAACACTACAGCACATACTTGAAAACAAAAGAAATCTCAATGTATTCTTCCTGGTAAAACATTTTCTAAATAAATAAATAAAGTCATGTTTTATATCTCTTCCTGATGGTGCAGTTGCTTTAATCCAGAATTGTACCACTTTGAGCAACCCATTTCTATACCCCTTTAATCTTAGTTATGCGCTCATGTCTAGAGTTCTGGAGAAATTATATGGAAGGCACACCCTTCACTGTATAAACACAGGTATTGACTTAATCACCTGACACAGTATATTTATAGGAACAGTTACTGGTATAATATCTAGGTATACCCATCACACACCTACATACAGGACCTAAGAAGATAATAGGGTGTTAAACAAATATAATTAAGTCCCTATATAGAAAATGTATTCATCCCAGTACAGAAAATAACAGAAAATATTAACTCCTCAGGTGCTAGAGATGTCTCTAGAGCATTTCAGAGCAATGTACTGGAGATGTCTCAGTATCCAGGAGGTTAATGGATAATTCTTAATATTGAAAATAACTTTATATTGGATTTAACCTGCTGTGTAAAACAAAAGTTGTACTCCCATTGCTTAGAGATGTTTTTCTGCTCAAACTTTTTTTGTTGGTGTAGTACCACCATGGCCTGAAATTCTACAATGGTGCTGTTGTTACATCATCCCATGGAGGTTTATGATCAACTGGCCATAGCTGGCCATAGACCTCTGTAGCAACAGCACCATCATAAAATTCCAGGTCCAGTAGTGCACTTAAAATTGTGTGTGCTGCAATAATTTTGTTCAAAACATCTCTTAGCAGTGGAAGCAACCATACTTACTTAGGTGAAAAGCATTAGGTACAGAGCCCTGGGTAAAAAGGGGGAGGCAGAAGTAGGGTTTTATATATATATATATATATATATATATATATATATATATATATATATATATATATATGAAACCCTGTGTACATGGGCTAAAGTGCCACCCAGCGGCCGGGAGCAGAGACAAGCAGTGAGTCAGTCTCTACTGCATTGTCCCGGCAGTCTCTACTATGCATGTGCTGTTACACACAAAGAGAGCTTCTCAGCCTAGCAATTTATATTATACAGATATGCCAGGAAGTAGTGGATACTTCCTTGTGGGATGGCAGAACACAAGTGGACCATCAAGTAATAAAGCTTTGGCCTGTTTTTTATACCCTACTCAGTTGCCTCAGTTGCCTCTTGTCTTGCCCTACCCATACAGCTATAGAGTTAATTTGAAAAGTGTCATGGTAATACTCTGAGTATTACCATGACACTTTTCAAATTAACTCTATAGCTGTATGGGTAGGGCAAGACAAGAGGGGCTTATGGATAGATAGATAGATAGATAGATAGATAGATAGATAGATAGATAGATAGATAGATAGATAGTTGGCAGGTGTACTAAGGTTTAAAAGGATAGTATTGCTTCATTATTAAAGTAAAATCAAGTCTTCTTCATGCTTTTTTTATAATGATGTGTATCAGTAAAACATTATTAAACTTTGCCGTTTTACATTTATTTATACTCCAATAAAGTTCTCCCCTCCTGCCGCTCAGTAGACCCTGCTGAGACTAGAACCTGTGACCTTACAGTTGTGAACAGATTCTATAGCAGGTGCCTTAACCAACTGAGCCATCTCACCAGCATTTCAAACAAAAAATGCTTCAAACAACATATTATCCTACATATATATTGATGTTTTATACCCAGAATAATTAACATTTCCTAATAATTTCACTACTATAGCCAGAAAGTGTTTATGGCCACTATGCATATTGACCTTGTGCCTTTGTTCAAGAGATTACATCTTCAGTTTTGGATGTCATATCAATGGAGGCGGACATGTCAGTTGCTGGCCATTATTTCCCCACAAAATGAAGCAGTGATTAGGGCTTGAGGTCCTGTGGTACTGCTAGCATTATTTAAAAGTATAAAGAATAACCGAAGATTCATTTATATTGTCACATTACTATCTCTTTAAGGGACTGTCCTTCCTACAGAGGGATATTTGGAGGGATGGGTTATTATTAGGAGGTTT
The DNA here is from genome assembly GCA_037306005.1 of Rhinophrynus dorsalis. Classification (NCBI taxonomy): domain Eukaryota; kingdom Metazoa; phylum Chordata; class Amphibia; order Anura; family Rhinophrynidae; genus Rhinophrynus; species Rhinophrynus dorsalis. The sequence continues at coordinate 114,015,307 of CM074718.1, forward strand.
TAGTTCTCCTTTAAATTGTAACTACCACCATAGTTAAATTTACCCTGCAATAATTAGGCAGATGGTGACTATCTTAATAATAGTTATATTACCTCTCAGAATGAGCCGATTCTAAAGAAATCCTTAATCTTCTGAGAAGCCAGGTATCAGAGCAGACATCTTGTGTGCACGCCTGCACTGTCAATCCTGGTGTACATTAAGAAGCATTGCACTGTCACAAAAGGCACCGGAAGGGACTGACGGCGCAGGTGCGCAGACTGCATTGACCTGGCCATCAATCTCCGAAGATTAAGGCTTTCTTTAGAATTGTGTCATTGTGAGAGGTAATATAACTATTATTAAGCTAGACGCCAACTGCCTAATTATTGCAGGGCGACTTTAACTATGGTGGGAGGTCTGTTGTAATAGAATCTGAAAGTTACATCTTTCAAAAAGTTAAATATATTATTATCAAAATAAAATTATTGTACTATTATTACACAAGTCAAGTGAAAAAGTCAGTCAGGCTGTGTAATGAACTAATGACATTTCACACAAAAGTTTCATAGGACCAAACCAATTGCAGTCATACCTGGGAAGTCTCAGGGTTTTGACACAGATGTCGGTTTCCCGGGTTAAAGGGCCAAATTCTCAGGATGGCAGAGACCAGTGTTAACCACTAACCTATCTGCACCAACTAAATGCTCAAATAGTGTCTAAATTAGTGACATTTTTACCAGAAAGGCAGAGGGGGAAGTCCTGCTTGTTTTGTAAGTGTGTGTGAAGCAATATCTCAGACCTGTACCATGTTATATGTTCCCTGAGGACTGATTGAATGATTATCTGAGCAAACATTGACACGGCACCTAGAATATACGTTCTATGGAATGTTAAGGGTTAATATTTCAACGATCTCAGGGTGAGCTCATTTCGAAAATCCCCACATATGATTGCAACTGTCTAGTGATTTAAATTGAGTTTTTTCTCCCATTGGAATTCTACAGAGCTCTTCAATGTATAGCAAACAAATGTTTTGGGCACCTCCCCAGCTTTCAAGAGGTGAAAAGCACATTTTAAATAAATATTTATATTTTATTTTCCACCTATTGTGCAGTTGGTTCTCCCCAGAATTGCTCCACTTTTTCTTTATACATAGTCCATAGTTACACACTTGCCAACATTTCAAAAACATTTTCAGGTCCTTAGTGTTGTGTAACTCAGCACCGAGAACCTTGTACAATTTAATACAGTAATTCTCAGCTAGGATGCCTTGGCACTTTAGTGTGCCGCGGACATCAGATTAGGGTGCCTAATGTTTTCTATAAAGACTGATGTATATATTAATTGTACCCTTTATAATGTCCTTGATAAATTACATTAAACAAAAAAAGGTTGAGAACCACTGGTTTAAAAACTATGTCCTTTTGCAACACAGCAGACATTATCCACCACAAAATCCTACATAAAATGATACCAATAAAAATATAACATAATGGAAGCTCATAAGTTATTAACCTTTCAAGAAATGCACACAGAATATGGCCTGGAAGTCATATGGAGAGAAAATCAGGCTGTCAGTGGAAATCTGTTACAAACAATCTGCATACCTCCCAAGTGTCCCTCTTTAGGAGGGATAGTCCCTCTTTTAGACCCAAATCCCTTTGTCCCTCTTTCCCTCCCTAATGTCCCTCTTTTTAGAAGATCAGATTGTTGGGTGTATATATAACTGTATCACATTGCTCTACAGCAATAAAACTCTTATTATTGTTTGTTTAAATGTCAGTATATGTGTTTATAAATTAGTTTGTGTAAATAAAATACTTTGGTCTTGCTATAAGTCATTTATTAGGTTACACAAGGAGGTATCAAGAGGTCATAAAACAGCCTAAAAATTCTGGTAATGCTCGACCCACCAACCACACCCCCAGCCACACCCCCTAAAACACAGGTGTCCCTCTTTGGCAAATTGAAATGTTGGGAGGTATGATCCTATTATATATGTTCATATAGACACAGATGTACAAATACATACAAAACACAGTATTATCTCATGAACTGCAACATTATGATTAGGTGTGATTTAATTTGAATGCCATTTACACACTTCACATATCATCATTTACACACTTCACAGATCACCTCGCCCCCCCCCCCCCCCCCCCCAAAAAAAAGGGTTAAGTTACAACAATCCATTACATTGAAATAGTAGCAGTTTAGAACTGAAGCTTTTTAAGCCTGCAGTAGCCTCGGTCAATCCCAAGAGGGCACTGCAGCTATAGCACTGGGACAGGAGACGTCCAGCTCTCTGTGATAGGAAGAAAATAGTTTCTAAGTAACCGTAAGCTAACAATCGGGGCGTTAGTTCCCAGGTAAATGCAGTGGTCTTCAGTGGGCAGAACTACAAGTCTCCTGTACTGGTGATTGTACAAATGGTGACTACTCATATAATATCTGAGAATGTTGCTGTTATGTGTTTACAATCCTGAGTATGTATTTCAAAGTGTGTGTTTTTATACAAACGCTATTGGTTGCTATAGTTAAAATACTTCAAAGACAGTTTCTGTTTACTTTGTTAGTAATTTATTTCACACTGAACGAGCGTTATCCACAGTCATTTACCTCAATTTATGCCCAAAGAAAAAGCTGAGTAATTCTGGAGCTTAAATCAAGTGCACCGTAGTGGAATAAATACACATTAACATTAATTTGAATTAGGCTTTTGACTCCTTTGAATGCTAGAGAGTCTCCACTGCGTTGCTTCCTAATGTGTTGCAGACCCACTAAGGGGTTAAAAGCCCCTTTTATATGAATTGGAATTTGGGGATATTTTATTTCTCCCCTATGGTGCAGTTGATTTGCCCCAAAATTACTCTACAAGCGTTATGCATTTTTAACGCTTTGAATGCCTGGGAGGTATCCAATGCATTGGATACCTCTCTGGTGCTCAGTGGGTTAAACCTTTGTGTGTCAGATGGGAATGCAGTGTATTACTTTGTAATGTAGTATATAGCCTTCTGGCACTCAGAAGGTTAAACCTTTAGCACAGAAGCTGAATGGTACAATTTTGGTTTTAAAATATTACATTGGGAACTCTAATCCTAGCATAACTTCTGCATGATTTTGACACTTTTATCTGAATATCAATAATTTCAGATGTAGAAACAAGCACTGGACCTGTACAAAATGAAGCATATTTAATCAGACCAGTTGATCTTCCAGGAGCCATATACAGAACAGATAAAGGTATGAACAGATTCATATTCTTCTGTGTACAGAAATATATGGTTAGTTGTGATTTGTGGCAAAAGGGCAAAATAATAAATGCCTAATTTGGATCACTGTAATTATAGATTAATCTATACCTTGCTTTTCAGTGTGTTCTGTACCCCTTCGGCACTCAAAGCGTTAATTAAGTACAATTACTTGTTTTGGACATTTTAACTGACTCATGTAGTATAGATGACCGTGTCGAAATTTCTGTATTTGAAAGGTAAAAAGCTATAGTTTAAAGCTTATGATAAATCTGTCAGTCATAGGAGTAAAAGCATGGACTTTCACATTTAAATTCCCCATGACATTAACTCTGCATCCTCTGCTTTTCTGTTCTTTGCTAAAGAAGTGACAATTAGTATAATGCATAATATTTACCTCATTTGTAATTTGTAAATCACGGTGGTTGCATGGAGTTTAACATGCTTCCCAAGCAGGGCTGGATTTACATCTCAGGAGCCTGTAGGCACAGAGTTCTGAAGCGGCCCCCCCCCCGTGATTTGCCAACTCCACTGGACACCTCCACAGTGCTCATCAGCTCCATATTGCCCCCATTCAGCTCCAACTTGCCCTCCATCATCTCTATATTGCACTCACATTGCTCCCATCATGTCCATATCTCCTCACATTGCCCCCATCATGTCCATATTGCTCCTCACATTGCCCCGTCATCTTAATATTTCCCTATCATGTCCATATTGCCCCTTACATTGCCCCATCATCTCAATATTGCCCCCATTACCTCAATATTGCCCCTCATATTGCCCCATCATATCCATATAGCCCCATCATGGCCCTATCCCCTCACATTGCCCCATCATCTCAATATTGCCCCATCATATCCATATTGCCCCTCACATTGCCCCATCATTTCCATATCCCCTCACATTGCCCCATCATTTCCATATCCCCTCACATTGCCTCCATCATCTAAATATTGCCCCTCACATTGCCTACATCATCTCAATATTGTCCCTCACATTGCCCCCATTATCTCAATATTGCTCCATCATGTCCATATTGTCCCTCACATTGCCCCCATCTTCTCCATATTGCCCCCGCATTTCCTACCTTGCTGGAGAGGAGAGGTCTGTGCCTCCTTTGGCACACAGCTGTAGCTGCTGGAGCTCCAGCGCAATCTGTAATATAGAGCGCTGAGGGATGATGTCATCTCCCAGCACTCTGCATTATTACTAAAGAGCCGACGGTGACGAGGGAGGTCAGTAGCTACAGGTCTTCAGCGCAGACCTCTCTTCTCCATGTTGTTGCGGGTGCCAAGCGGGGTGGGTAGGGGTGACTGGCGAGTCTAATAAAAAATAAAAAAAGGAAGCCAAAAAACTATCCCAATGACAGGCGCCCCTCTGTGGGATGTGCCTATAGGCAGGTGCCTACTCTGCCTTATTGCAAATCCGACCCTGACTGGGACCGTCACTCCAGGGGTCTGGCCACCCCGTACGACCCCCCCGCCAGGCACCCACAACAAGCCATTAGCAGCTGAGCTCCCTCTGTCTCCGACACTCTAGTAATGCAGAGCACTGGAAGCAGGGCCGGTGCAAGGATTTTTGTCTACACAGGCAAAGGTGCATTTTGATGCCCCCGCCCCCGCCAATCCCCTCATTGCACAATCCACTCACAGATGAATCTGTTCCATTATATTAACATTAATAAGTTAATTGATGCCCCTCAATCCCCACAATACCCCTCAATCTACACATTACCCCATCTCCACAATGACCCTCAATCTACACATTGCCCCCATCTCCACAAGGCCCCTCAATATCCACATTGCCCCGTCTCCACAATGCCTCTCAGTCTCCACATTGCCCCTCAATCTACACATTGTCCCATCTCCACATTACCCCTTCCACATTGCCCCCTCAATCTACACATTGCCCCCTCAATCTACACAATGCCCCATCTCCACAATGCCCCTCAATCTACACATTGCCCCCTCAAGCTCCACATTACCCCTTCAACATTGCCACTCAGTCTACACATTGCCCCATCAATCTGCACATTTCCCCTTCCACAATGCCCCTTATGCTAGTCACTGGTATTAGGTATCCAGTTACAGAATCTTTTTACTTATTTATGACTGTATCCAGTAGAGACTTATTAAATCATAAGACTAACTAATACAATCCCTGATGGAGCTGCATCTTTCATGTATACAATCTATAATTACTGATACAGGATGTTAATCCTAGTACTTCTTATTTCTTTATTTTTTTGCATTAATTCTTTTTATTTTATTTGTTTTGCTTTTTTTACTCATATGACTATATACCTGATATTGCCACACAAGGTTGTATTCACTATAAGCATACTATGTTAATCGGTCATTTTGGTTTCAGCCGCTGCCTCCACTCTCCATTGAGGCCAGCAGTGCATTCATGTATGTCTTTATGTCTCCTATTGATGTGTGTGCCTTTTGCCGGCAACACAATGCTGTTTTTCTGTCTCTGGTACCCATTGCTTAGAAACGGGTTAGCTCGTGCTTTGCTGATGTTATCCCTCACTCCGGAGCGGCTAAGAACGCCAACGTTCTGGTGGCTTATCTCGGTGCGATTCCTGTCATGTTATTGGGTAAGTCAGCTAGTAAAAATCTCAATATATACCTAATACTGTGTATTTTATCTGCATTTGCCTTGATGATGGTCCAATAAAAGGACTGAAAATGTTTGGCTCTCAGTGATGGAATAAAACTCTAATATCATCTACATCTTTGTTAAGTGCTGTCTCTGCTTCATGCCCCAGGACATCCCAGGCTGAGTACACTTGTATATATACATATAAATGTGTATGCTGGGTCTGTTTTAGGCTGGTGCCGAGGATGCAACGCATCAAGCCCCGCTAATTTACCGCCCCGCACCTTGTTTGTAACTGTAAAGTAACTGCTATTCTACTTTACTAACCACTCCCCGTTGACGTTGGATTGGTTCTTTGTTATGATATCACTCACTTCTGGGTCCTGTGTTGTGTAGCTGGTAGTTTGGTTCATTAATAGACTAACTCTACCAGAACTCAACATGAAGGAATGTGGCATCTGTTACCATGGCTATGGCCCATACAGGAAATCCCACCCACTGGCTTCCTGCAGCCGTGTGGTATCTATTTCCCTGCTTGAAACATTTATATTTAGACAGGGCTGTCATCTGGGCTTTCTGCTGAGGCACCTTCTCCGGTTGTATGCTTTAACTCATTGAGTTCCAGAGAGGTATCCAATGCATTGCAATCATTGGATACCTTTCTGGCACTCAGAGGGTTAAAGTAGTGGCTCTCAAAAGGGTGTTATCTGCTCTCTATCCAAAGCTGATGCTCTATTAACCCTTTGTGAGCCACAGAGATATACAATGCATTTCTGACACCAAAAGGGTTGAAAGCTGCAGCCATACACGTTTCACTATGATCACCCCTCTAATAGATGACTTAAGCGCAGCAGCAGCTTGTGATTGAAAGTCCAGAGCATCACTGCAAAACACTGACACAACTGTCAGTCCATATTGTATACTTATGGAAAGGATTTTGCACAATATGCTCTGTTTTCATTCTGACTGAGACCATGATAAATCCCTGTAAAATTAACTATTAAATGTGAGGGATGCCCTGAAAATTCCAGATTTCATCTTGCATGTTAGGTATACATTGAAAGAAAGAAGGAAACACCAACAGTTAAAAGATCTGGGGTAATTTACATTCAGCTATGTGTGTACACCATGCTAGAATCTGTAAGAATACTCAATTTATTTTAAAGTGGAAAAATCTAGGATTGCAAATGCTCTATGGGAACTTCAATTCCTGCATGGTCCAGAGCAAAGCACCACCCCCCTTTCTCCCTGCTTTCTACCCACTTCTGTGGTTAGAATATAACTTATGAAGCCATACCTTGATCCCGGACAGCTCTGTGGCTTTCTACCGTACTGTTGCACCTTGGAGCTAGGGCTGCAGTACGGATTAGCTGTACTTCCACAACCCACTTCTATGGAATCCTGAATACGGCCCTGGATATATAAAATATAAAGATATGAAGCAGATGGTCACAGGACCATAGCATGTTCACATTGAGTGCTCCAACTCGGTGGCTCCTAGTTTCTGCAGCAGTACAGAGGACACATCAGAGCCATCTCCTGAGACCCTCTCTCCTGTGCCATCGTCCAGCTTCCTGCGCTTCTTATTTTGCAGCTTCTCGGCCCTGATCAGAGCTTCCACGGAGAACGTATGAGCCTTCAGACTCATGGTACAGGGAGATCTCCTCTTGTCTTGTGCAGGAAGCTGGAAGATGTCCCCGGGCAGAGGGGCTCAGGGGACGGCTCAGATGTGCCCTCTGTACCGCTGCAGCAACCCGTAGCCATGAGTTGGAGGACTCAGTGTGCAACATGCTGGGGTCCTGTGAGTGTCTGCTTCATACCTTTTATATTTTATATATCTAGGGCCGTATTCAGGATTCCATAGAAGTGGGTTGTGGAAGTACAGCTAATCCGTACTGCAGCCCTAGCTCCAAGGTGCAGCAGTACAGTAGAATGCCACAGAGGTGTCCAGGGTCAAGGTATGGCTTCATGAGTTATATTCTAACCATAGAAGCAGGTTGAAAGCAGAGAGAAAGGAGAGGGTGCACCGAGACATACCCCAATTTTCTTCATTAAGTTGAAAATCAATGTTGCCCTATTTAGAGACATGTAAAAGTGCAACATCAGATGATCACTCTTTTTATTAGAGCGATATTGTGATCTCACGCTTTTTATTTGTGCAACATTTCCAATGTGCCGTTTGGATGGAAGCCAAGTAGGGTGCAACATTTTTTAAGGATACCAATAAATAAAGCACACTTTGTTCTTGTTTTGTTTTTTTGTTTGTTATTTTGCATATATAGAACTAGGAGATATATAAGATAAAGTTATTCAATCGAAAAAACTGTTGACCTGGGGGATGGGTACAGAACTTGGAAGTGAGTCACTTCCAAGTTCTGTTCCCTTCCCCCCCCAAGTCAACAGTGTTTTCACCTTGCTTTGCTTCCTTGTTCTTCACCTCTTCCTGAAGTTGTCTTGGAAATTTCATGGAGAAGAGAAGGAGCCAGGAGGAGAAGGAGATCCTAGCCTATGCGATGTCGCTTCCACCAGCATAAGTTAAGCTGGAGCTGTTTAGGACTGTCTGTGCCTGACTGTGCTATATTACATTTTTTGGATTTGGAACATAATTCCCTACCCAATATATAGCATGCAATTAAGCATTATTATTACCCAAACCAGAAACTGAGTGCCACGCTACTGGTGCTGACTTCTGACAGAAAGCAGAGGTGAGGTCTCCAATGTGTTGGGTACATCTCAGACTCAGACTCTGGTAGATTCAAAGGTAAATTATGTGAGGAAGGAGTGGGATGAACTCTTGGATCCTAACTTACTCCAAAAGTTCCACAGGATGGATTCCTAAAAGCACTGCTGCATAGATTTTCTTGAAATTGCCTGCTGCTATTCAGCAAAAAGGGGGGCAATATGTGTGATGATTCTACGGCTACTGTGGTAAGCTCTGTGGTAGTGGTATCGGTAATGTAGCTCTATTCTGTCAGCTCTGTATAATAATTTGTGGCTCCATTATTTCAGTTGTGTAAGTTTTGTTGTATCACTTGTGGCTCCCTAATTTGGATTACAAGCTCTGTGGTATCAATGTACTGGATATCATACACAGCTCTTCAGAACTCAAAGCGTGAACTGTATTTGGTGATCATCCTTCCCTATCCTTTAACCCTTTGAGTGCCACAAAGGTATCCAATGAGTTGCAATGCATTAGATACCTCTCTGGCACACACAGGGTTAAATTAATTTATTTTGACCCCCTGCAGGTGAGGCCTATTCACTCACTTGGCTTCACACAGTGTTTCAAATGGTTAAAAGCCTAAATGAAAGGGGTTCAGGGGTAGAATTCCCCTATAATGCACTTGGTTTGCTAAAGAATAGCGTCACTGTGCCTTTTTACATAAGGTTTATTCATCAAGGTAAAGATGAGCAATTCTGGAGCTATCCAAATGCACCATGAGGGTGGGGAAGATACATTACATAGAGTCAAAGATTTTAACGTTTTGAATGTTCGTGAGGTCCCCAGTGCATTGCTTTGCGAGGTGTTGGAGACTTCTAGCATTCAAGGAGTTAAAACCCTATAGGGAATTACAGAAATTTTACCCCTACCCCCTCCCTTGGTGCAGTTTGTACACTCCACAATTGGACTTCTTAAGTAGTTGTTTTTTTTTTGTTTTTTTTTTTGGGGGGGGGGGGGGGCGCTTGTCATTTATTTATTTATTTAGTTTTTTGCATTTAAAAAAAGTGGCCCCGCAATTTGTCTCGCACCAGACCCCACAAACCCTACAACCGGCCCTGCATGAGCACAGGTGTAATGTTCCTCTCTATTAGGTGTAGCACCCACTGCCACCAGCACCAGTAACAACAAGATCTTACCTAAACCCTTTGAGTGCCAGAGGTCAGTGCATTGAATTCCCCTCTGGTTCTCAACTGGTTAATGGAATGCTATCTTCTAAAAATGAACTGGGGTTATACACATTTAAATTCCCATGTATTTCATGCTATTATCTGTAAAAACTCTGTTTATTTTCTGAGGCCTAAAATCTACTGTTATACATGTTCTGTGGGGACTCCAGTTCCTGCATTTTCCAAGTCCCCTGGTTGCTATGTTAATGGGAAATCTTCATAGAAGTAATAGTGTTCTGTGTATGTAAATGGTCTGAGAAAATGGGACAGCCTTTCTGACTAGAACAACAGGGGTACTAATCTCAATACAGGAACAGTATTATCTCTGCGCAGTCACTTATTCAAACTGTCTATATATACGATAGTCTAAACATGAATTACAAATGCAAGTTCAGGATAAAATTTTATGGCTTTAATATAAAAAATCCTATATATTATAGACGTACCTGGATATTTCATATTATATAACCCAATTTTACTTATAGGTGTTAGTGTCCCTTTAAACTTGTTTTAACTTTGTTAATCCACATTTCCCCTTTGTGTTTCAATATCTTTAAAAAAAGAAAAAATGTATTTCTATTAGAAATTAGTTTCTACGTTATTGTCTTAGTAATTAACACTTAAATGCATCAAAAGCTTACACTTTTAACCCTTTGAGTGCTACTGAACGGGTTAAATATTAATGATTGTCAACTCTCAGAAGCATAGACATCACTTTGAGAATTAAAAAATAAATCAATTGATGACGAGTCCAATATTTTACATTTCATGATCTTTATTTCTTTGATGTTACAGTAGGTTTCTCAGTAGGGGGTGATGTTGTGGACGATCTGGACTAACCATCTGTTCCATATGGGGGTTGATCCCATTCTGCTACATGAGAGTTTTAGTCTCTACAATCTGTGGATTTTGCACTAGAATCAAAACCAAGATCATCCACCAAAATCTACCGATGTCTTTGCAGAGGCTGCTGTTGTACTTGCAGCTTTTTGCAGCTTTGTGGGGGCTGCTATTGGTCTTGCAGCGTTTCGCAGCTTTGCGGCGGCTGCTGTTATACTTGCAGCTTTTTGCGTTCTTGTATGGGCTGCTGTTTGATTTGCGGATTTTTAAGGCTTTGTACCAGTTGGAGTAGGATCGTGCCTTCTCGTGCCGTCCCACTTTCCTTCCAAGTCTGCTAATCACAGCAGCAAGAATCACTGCAATGCACAGAGCAGGGTAAAAAATGATTTCTGTGCCATATTTAGGCTCTGGATGAACCATCTGGGGGTTGATCCCATCCTGCTTCATGAGACCTCCAGTCTCTCCAATCTCTGTTTTTACCATTAGAATCAAAACCACGAGCATCCACCAAAATCTTCCAATGTCTTTGCAGAGGCTGCTGTTGGACTTGCAGCTCTGTGATGTTTTGTAGGGGCTGCTGTTGAACTTACAGTGTTTTGCAGCTTTGCGGCGGCTGCTGTTAGACTTGCAGCTGTTTGTGTCTTTGTTTGGGCTGTTGTTGGACTTTCGGATTTTTAAGGCTTTGTACCAGTTGGCATAGGATCGTGCCTTCTCCTTGTGTCCGTCTTTCCTTCCAAGTCTGCCAATCATAGTAGCAAGAATCAAGGAAATGCACAGAATAGGGTAAAAAAAAGGGATTTCTGTGTCATATTTAGGATTCGGATGAACTATCCAATCCATCTGGGAGTTGATCCCATTCTGCTTAATCAAACTGTTAGTTTCTCCAATCTCTGGGTTTTGCACCAGAATCAAGATAAAGAGCATAAACCAAAATCTTCCAGTTTCTCCCGAGTGCCCTGATGAAGCCATGGCTTTCCACCAGTATGTAATTCTCAGAAGTGTTTGAAATGATCTGAGAGCTGCCCATAAACTGATTCACAGTGGCCCTACAGTTAAGGTAAAGTTCCATCTGAGCACATATGTTCTGATGTCATAGAGTTCTGTACACTAGAGCAGGAGCAGGTAATATCTGGCTCCCCAGCTATTGGAGACTACAACTGTCATCATTCCCAAACAGCCAGTCTCTGGCTGAGAAAGATAGGGCTTATATCCAAAACAGCTGGGGAGGCACAGATTGCCATCTCCTGCACTGTATGGTAAACTGAGCCTTACTGAAGGAGCTTCACTTCTCTTTTGTGGAGACCAAGGTTGCTGCAGGTTTATTAACTGTCACTGTATTATGATCTGTAGTGTCACTTAAAGCACACGGAAATATGTCTTTAGTACATTAAAAAAAAGCTCTAATAATTTGCTTTTAAAAATCATGGATTTTTGTCAAAATATAATAGGATTTATGTGTCAGTATAATTTAAAGTGGAACTTACACTTTATTATAATGTAGGTGATTCTGACAGACCTTTCAATGTCATCTATATTTATGTTAGTCATCTTATGTAAAACAATAGTTTAGGAGATATTTGCTTTGATATTAAGGTTTCATTGTATTCTAATTAAGTAGAAAAGACGAATCCTCTGCACTTTTTTATTGGGAACCACGAACACCAAAGAGACACAGTCTTGCACGTTTCGCACATATAGATAGTGCTTACTCATAATTAAGTAGTACTGGCCAGCACAGCTTGGTGTTTCAGATACTAACATTCCACTCTCACTCCCAACTGCCACTTCTTACCGACAGATACTAACATTCCACCCTCCCTCCATTCTGCCACTTGATACCAGGAAGCACTGGCTAATTTGTATAAACTAATAAATAATGCTAAGAATCTCAAACTATAGATATAAATAAAGAATGGCCAATATAACAGATGATTTTGAAGCAGTGGCATAATAACAGGGGTAGTAACTGCAACAGGGCCCAGGGCTGGATTTACATCTCAGGAGCCTGTAGGCACAGAGTTCTGAAGCGACCCCCCCCCCCCCCTGGACACCTCCACAATGCTCATCAGCTCCATATTGCCCCCTATCAGCTCCAACTTGCCCTCCATCATCTCTTTATTGCACTCACACTGCTCCCATAATGTCCATATTTCCTCACATTGCCCCATCATGTCCATATTGCTCCTCACATTGCCCCATCACCTCAATATTGCCCCTCACATTGCCCCATCATATCCATATTGCCCCTCACATTGCCACATCATCTCTATATTGCCCTCACATTGCCCCATCATGGCCCTATCCCCTCACATTGCCCCCATCATCTCTATATTGCCCTCACATTGCCCCATCATGTCCATATCCCCTCACATTGCCTACATCATCTCAATATTGCCCCATCACGTCCTTATTGTCCCTCACATTGCCCCCATCATCTCAATATTGCCCCATCACGTCCTTATTGTCCCTCACATTGCCCCCATCTTCTCCATATTGCCCCCCCTGTTTCCTACCTCGCTGGAGAGGAGAGGTCTGTGCCTCTTTTGGCATACAGCTGGAGCTCCCGCGCAGTCTGTAATGCAGAGTGCTGAGAGATGATGTCATCTCCCAGCGCTCTGCATTATTACTAAAGAGCCGACGACAATGAGGGAGGTCAGTAGCTACAGGTCTGTAGTGTAGACCTCTCTTCTCCATGTTGTTGTAGGTGCAAAGCAGGGGTGGGCAGGGGTGACTGGCGAGGCTAATAAAGAATAAAAAAAGGAAGCCAAAAACTATCCCAATGACAGGCGCCCCTCTGTGGGATGCACCTATAGGCAGGTGCCTACTCTGCCTTATTGCAAATCCGGCCCTGTTCCCAAGTGTCCTACTTTAGGAGGGGCAGTCCCTCTTTGAGACCCAAATCCCTCTGTCCCTCTTTACCACCCTGGTGTCCCTCTGTTTACAAGATCAGACAGCACTCCACAGCAATAAAACCAACATTTATTTGTTTAAACTTCTAAATCATTTATTCAGTTACACAAAGAGGTCATGAAATAACCTAAAAATTCTTGGCAATGCCCCACCCACCAGCCTTGCCTCCATCAACTCCTAAAACAAAAGTGTCCCCCTTTGGCCACTTGAAATGTTGGGAGGTATGGAATTAATGTTTGAGGAACTTTAACCCCTTGAGAACCAGTGGGGTGTGCAAATTGCTTCCCAATGAGTTGCATATTGATTTTGTCCTCACAGGGTTAACTGTGAAATTCCTTGCTTTTGTTTATTCATGGTTGGCTTGGGATGCTCAGGATTTTCCATTATACCATACTGTATTCCAGCTTCCCTTCATCTTCTGTTTTGTACAGTTTCCTTCAATAAAGATTATTTCAAGACAACATCTTGCTGCTGTTGAACTACAACCTCGACCATGCTCATCCAGATATTGGCTAGACTGGAGTATAGCAGTATTTGAAGAATCTCAGTTTACACATGTAGATGCACAAATTTAGGCAAACTTTGACTTTATAGTATATTATAATATATTTTCAGTATATTATAATGCCGAAGAGACACGAAGTGGTCCATAGGGGAAATGAACATTCCCATTGAGTTAAATGGGACTTTTAACTCTTTGAATGCTAGAGAGGTCTCTGATATATTGATTCTAATTGGATGTGGTGCCCATGCTAAAAGGTAAATTTCTGAGCTATGATGCTTTTTATACAGACAGTGCCTCGCTTTTTGCATAGAATTCCAATTTTCTGCACCTTTTCTACATGAATTCAGATCTGCACGGCGGCCAATGTGGTCTCTGGCAGACCTTTCAGATGAGCGTGGTTGGATTTAGCAATGCTTATCGCAGTTTCCAATGAATGACCAACCCATATGGGCATCAAGAAAAATATTCGACTGCTGAGTACATTGGCTGTCTGTCAACTGCATCCCCTATCCTCACCGCCACCTGTGACAGGATTGGTAGGTGAGCTGAATTCAGAACGCCGACAATGGAAGTGTTACAGGGGGCAGTTGCAGTTCTGTCACTGGTGTTTACAAACCAAGAAAATAAGTAAAGCAAAACAAGATTCTTTTTACTCTGCCTTTATGTACCCTCACATAGCCAGTTGTATCCCTCCCCAGGAGTCCTACTCCTGTTCCCATGATCTTGTCATAGTTGTGAAATGGGAATTAAACTCCAAGAATAAAGAGCTCTTTATTTGTTTAACACAGCAGTGTTTATCAATTTTAAAGTGGACTAAGATTTATTTCAAAATCACCTGTATTTGTTTGCCTTCTTTATTTAAAGAAACACGCACAACTTAGGCTTATAAGAATTAAAAGTTATATTTGTTGAATTTAGTTTAATTTGACCTTTATTTTTATATATTTGCATTTATTTTTCTTCCTTCGCCTCTACTTACAACCAGTTGCACGGCGTGTCATGCTTATGTCCCTCTCTGGAGGTCCAAATACACCTTCATGCTGTTAATAGGCACCATGCTCCGTACAGAGGTAATATTGTGATGTCTCTGGGAAGTGTGCATGCTACTGGAAAATTTCAGCAACCCCTTCAAAGCTAGATAAGACTTCAACACTTTGCTGCATTGTGTTAGAGGTGGCTGTTACGTCTATCCCTTGTTTTCTTCAATACAGGGATACTATTAGGGGACCCCTCCTCCACTGGGGTGGCAGATAAACACTGTGGCTGTTGTTTAACAATTTGGAGGGAAAATGCTATATTGCTGTTTTCCCTCAGGGAATAGGAATGAGCGGTCTTATTCTTTACCTTTTCATTTTTTCTGCATTGTTTTACACGAGGCTGAACATCTTTCTTTGCATTCTGTCGTTAACCCTTTCAGGCTGATAAATTGAAAATACTTCATTTATGACCTGGATTCTTTACCTAGGTGTCTCCTGGCCATGCCAGAGCAGTAGAGAGATGTGGATAAGTCAAAAACCATTAGGGATCTCACAGTTAACCCTGGTCTTCCCAGGGGCTCTTCTGGTACTTTATGAACCTTTTGTTCTGTGGCCCCTTCACGGCAGCTTCTGTGTCAGCCTTCTACTGAACAGGATCGTACATGGGCTGACATTTTTATTTCTTCTGTGAATAATATTCCATCCTCTATTCAGTGGATCATTTAGTCCTGGAACCAGGACCATCTTGTTCCCCCTAAAAGACAACTTGGTCATTGGGCTCTGGTAATTCTGATCACCCAGTTCTAGTCTCGCCGGGTGTGGTTCTCGAATATTTCACTCTTTCTGAATTTCCTGACCCCAGGTCCTCTGTGTCATCCAGCCAAATTACAGGTTTTGTTTTCTAAACCTCCCTTTTTGATTTTTCATTCTGATAGAGCAGTCTTGCAAACTTCTGAATTGTTGTTTCGGAGTTTCACATTAACTAGGAAATTGTTCTTCCTCCTTTGCCCAACTCTGACTAACAGACTGGAGAAGGAGCTTAATTATTTGGACCTAGTTAGGTTCTTGAAGTACTACTTTCATTGCTTGGAGCCTTTCTGGAAATTGGATTTTTTTTTGTCATTCTTGAGTATTGTTAGGTGTGCTAAGCTATGTTTTTAGGATAACAGTGGATTTCTGGATTAAGTTGACCATTTGCCAAGCCTGTGTCCTCTAGAAAAAGCCTGTTCCCTTTAGGGTCATATCTCATTCCACCAGAGCGGTGAGCGCTTCCTGCACCTACAAGAACCAGAACTGTGAGTGTTTGTGTAAGGAGGTGACATGTTCATTCATATGTTTGTTAAACACTACTGTGTCAGTGCTCTGGCTTCAGCTGAAGCCAGTTTGGATGGAAGGTCATACATGCTGTTGTGCCTTTGTAGGTAGATGGGTGTTGTAGTTCACAACAGATAAAGGGCCTCAGGTTGCCCACCCCTGTCTTAAGGTCAGGTAAGATCTTCAATATGGAAAACATTGGCAGGTTTCTTGCCACCAAAACCCCCTGTTTCCAGCTCAAGGGAAACTGATAAGAAAGATTTAGATTTGTCCTTTATACCTGGGGATTCATTCCAGGTAGCCCCTTGGTCTCCTGCTGGGGGTCTTATCAGGGCAGTCTTGGAGAATCTGAAGGATTCTGAGGCTTCTAACTTGAGTTCTTCATCCCCAGATATATTTAAGTGGCATAAAAAGGTGGCTGCAATTTTCCTTACTCAAGATGAAAAAAATAAATACAAGCAATCTGACTTTACATATTATGCACTTGCAGAATATGTACAGTTAAAAAGGAAGTTTAACCCCTTAAGGACCACATGACGTACTATGACCGTCACGCGATTTATACCCTTAAGGACCAGTGATGATCATAGCAGGCCATGTACATTTTACTTACAGTACTGCTCCAGGAGTCCTGTAAGTAAAAACTGGGTCTGAAATTGACCGCTGCACCACTGGAGCAGTCTCTCTCAGACCCCAATGCAGCGCTCCAGTATGAGTAAAAGGTCACTTGTACCAGTGCGTCTGAAAGGATCAAATCTGTCCACAAAGGAAGGTAACTTCCTTGGACCGCTGGTCCTTAAGGGGTTAACATGTTTCTTTTGGCAATGGGATGAGGTTTTCAGTGGGTTAGATCCCACCAGTACTCTCCGCATGCGCTGCTCCTTCAAATTCCCTTCAATGGATTGCCTTTTGATAATTAGTAGTAGGAAAAAACCCTTCAAAATCACCTATGTTCATTTTAGCCATTCTTTATAACTTTAAAGGAGCAGTAAACTTAAAAAAGTACTTACATTATATAAGTAGATTAAGAGATGGTGTATTCAGTGCTGTCTTTTGTTTTTCTGAGGGATTTTTGGTTAAGGAGTAATTCCCATTTTAAGTTTGTGTTTTTGTAATCATGAGCTCCCCCTAGTGGCATCATTTAGGTTAGGGAATTCACGTGGTGGACTTGGAAAGGTCAGTAGGAGGATCAAACTTCCTGAGGCATTTAGAAATCAGCTGTTGGTGGCTGGTGCTGAGGGGGAGTGTCTGCTAGAGGAAGAATAGGCTACATGAAGGAGCATCAGCTGAAAATTTACCTCTGCAGAGACAGGTTGTTTTTTTTCCTGAAGCCTGTTGTAGTTTGAAAGATTAAGAGACTGTAATTTGAAGGTTTGTTTGCAAGATAGACAGACATTACTGTTATGTATTGGCAGTGGCGACTCCAGCTTTCATATTTAGGGGGGGCACATAGGGGGCCAGAGACAAACGTAGGGGGGCAATAAAAAAATAATATATATATATATATATATATATATATATATATATATATATATATATATACACACATACATACACACACAAACTCTTTTGATGCCAGAATGGTTATAAGACTATAGTTTTTGTTTTTTTTTTGGTTTTTTTTTGAAAATCTTTATTGGGAAATCAAAACGATACATTGTCATATCAATGAAAGACATATAAAATCACAACTCCAGAATAGAAAACAATTCCAGAATCTAAAAAAAAAATACAGTGTGTGTACAACAAGGCTTATCAGAATTCTATCATTTTGATTTTCAAAATAATTTATAACGTAATTTGTATGACGTTTAAATTAACATTTGTAAATAAATATTTGACAAATATAGAAAATGGGCATTTAATAGTGTATTCTCTACAATCACAGTATAAGCATTTTTTAAGTGTCACCTACATGGATATTTACACAAGTGACACCTCAGCCATCACAGAGTTACAACGTAACCAGAAATAGGAATGCAGCAGGTCAATACAATCCAGCCACTAACAAATAGATACATGCAAATCAAGCTTCAGAGGCCCCTTTAAAATCAAACAGGTACCCTACTAGCAACCAGATCGATTCAATCAGGACAGCCCTCTGCCTTTCTGAGCACCATGTAAACAGGTTGTGGATTTTGGCTCTCCTTGGCCACCACTAGTGATTGGCCCATTTATACAAAGATTTCCTTTACCTGGTACCCAAGTAGGAAGACTATAGTCAGCACTCATTGCATGTACATAGAAAAGGTGAAGATTTGTTCCCAAATGTTTTTGGTCCTCATAGGGACCTTACTCAGGTGAAGTCTCACGCGAGGTAAATTCTGCATTGTGTGTGATAAGTTATCATTTAATAAATACACAAAACTAAACAATTCTCATTCACACAGGCCTGGGATAGGCCACCTCTGCCCAGGCTGGCTGAGCCTTTTCTCAGCTGTTCTGTGGGCAGGAGGAAGCTGATAGGGAGAGGAAACAATAGAAGCAGTTTGGTTTAAACCTATCCTCCTCCCCTCCCTGCTTCTTCTCCAGGCTGCCCAGTGCCCCAGCTTCTTCTCCAGGCTGCCCAGTGCCCCAGCAGAAGGTAAAATACGTGTTAGAGCAGGCAGACTCCTGCCTCAGGGATTCAGCAGAAGTGAAATAGCGAATCACAGCCCGGCTACTAGACTGGATTAACCAGTTCATTACTGCTCCTGTTTATAGACATAATGATGCAAAAAGATACCACTTTCTTGCAGGGTTAAAAAAAAATAAGATACCACTTTAGCTGTTAAAGTGGTATCTTATGTTTTTTTAACACAAAGAAACACACCACGCTGGAAAATGATAATGTTGACTCAGTCAGCTGAGCACAGCAGACAACAGCAAATACAGTCAAAGTCATAATTCATAAATCAAGTTAGTCAAATCAGATAACTTAAAAGAGGCTCAGTGGTCTCACTAACCAGTGCTGGACTGCACAGCACACAGTCGCTACTGTCGCTGGCTGCTTTGCTTGCTGACTGAGCCTGAGTGAGGCTGCTCCCAGTGCCCACTGCCCTGCCGTTGGCCTTGCGCTCTCAGATCCTTCCCGCGCACGTCCTCCTCTGGGTTTGGCTGCAGCTCTTCTGGAGGCTAGTGGTGCGCAGACTCACTGTTCTTAAGCCTGACGTCACCAGCTAACGCTGGAAATTACAATGAAGGCTGCCCCAAAGAAGGCAGGGAGCAGGAGCACTAGTAGTTAAAGAAGGACAGGGGAACTGGATGTCACGTGACGCGTACACGATCGCGATTGCGATCGCGAATTGAAGAAAATTGGGGGGGGCACATGGGGGGGCACAGTGGAATGTTGGGGGGGCACTGGCCCCCTCTGGCCCCCCCCTGGCGACGCCACTGTGTATTGGTTAATGCTGAGGTAAATCTTCAGCTGATGCTGTTCATGTAGCCTATTCCTCCTCTAGCAGACACTCCCCCTCAGCACCAGCCACCAACAGCTGATTTTCTGCCTCAGGAAGTTTGATCCTCCTACTGACCTTTCCAAGTCGACGACATGAATTCCCTAACCTAAATGATGCCACTAGGGGGAGCTCATGATTAAAAAACCACAAACTTAAAATGGGAATTACTCCTTAACCAAAAATCCCTCAGAAAAAAAAAGACAGCACTGAATACACCATCACTTAATCTACTTATATAATGTAAGTACTTTTTTAAGTTTACTGCTCCTTTAAGTCCTTTGCTGCTAGCCAGACCTGAAAAGTTACTCGCCACTGTAAGCCATAACATACCCACCAGGGCTGAATTTCTACTCGCAGGGCTAAATTATGCAGAACTGTCTGGCACAGCCTACTGTGTCAGATACTGCCATTCTACTCACTGCCACTCCCCAATAAGTAAGTACTGGCGAACGTGCATAAACTTTTATAGATAAATAAAGAGATAGTAGTGTAACTATAGAAAGGCATATCCGATTATTAATTTATTATATAAATATTATTGTAATGCTCTGTACTGTTCTGATAGTCCATATCGGTGTAGTTTGATTGTAATTTTATTTTAAAGTTTCCCCCTTCCATGCCTTTTCTCTTCTTCACTCTTCTTTCCTTCAGATCAGAAAGCCGGTCCAATATTGTGTGAGCATAAGGAAAATCCTGCTCCTCTTAATCAAGGAGGGCAGGGTTTTCCTTATACACACACACACACACAGATAATATTGTCCCTCATTGCGATCTGACCGGTCAAGTGACTGGCTTTCAGATCTGAGGGAAGAAGAGTGACATAGAGAAAAGGGGCAGGAGGGGGAAACTTTAAAATATAATTACAGTAAAACTACACCGACATGGACGATTGTATCAGTACAGAGCATTATAAGAATGTATAATAAATAATTGGATATGCATTTTAAATTGTTACATTACTATCTCTTTAAGGACCAGAGAAGTGTTACAATGCTTTGAGAAGCATTCACACCCCACTGGTTCTTAAAGGCTTAAAGAGATAGTAATACTTCGTTTTAACTTTATTTTATTTTGTAGGCATTAAAAAAACATGAAGAATGATATAAGTCTTATCTCATAAACCTTTATGGTTTATGAGATATTCTCAAGCAAAGTTTCCCCTCCCGCCCCTTTTACCTAGTGTAAGCCATCTCTTCTCAAATGTGAATCTGGTTGTATGACCAGACAGATAACAGAAGGGGACAATTTTCTTTGTATGAAAACAATGAAAGCCCTTCCCCCCCTTAACAAGTTTTTCAGCTTTTTCCCTTATCTTAATTGAAGATTGTCCCTCTCTGCAGTCTATCTGGGCACCTCCCTTCTGATCTGGTTGAACAGGGGGGATACTTTGTTTGTGAATATCTCTTAAACCATAAAGGTTTATGAGATAAGACTTATATCATTCTTCATGTTTTTTTAATGCCTACAAAATAAAATAAAGTTAAAACGAAGTATTACTATCCCTTTAAGATAAGTATTTTTCTCATCTAGGTGGCATTGCTTCTTTTGTATTTTGAATACAATCCCCTATCCCAGTATTGAGAAAAAGAAAATAAAGTCTGTTTTGTACTTTTGTCTCTACAGTGTGAAGAATAAAGATGTTCAACTCAGAGTCTCTGCCACAAAAACAAAATGGTGGAATCCTAAACACTGTGTGTCAGTTGCCAGGCTTCCTGCAATTCAAGTCACGGGTTGGAAAACTTGACACTGCAGGTATTTGATACAAACAATAAATCAGTGTGTGTGTTATAAGCTGCATTCAGAGCAGTTGCACAGAACTCATTCTTTTAGTGCTTTTTCGTATATTCTTCCATCTTTAAAGGGGCAGTATTATCTAATTATGGATAAAGGTAAATTTGCTTATCAGTATTTCCTTTTCTTCTTTGCTCCTCCATGGCACACTAATGGGTATTGACTCTGCCTCCCAGCTGGTAGGACCCCCCTCTTTCATTGACTGGAGTTGTACTATTGTCCACCCTGTAAAAAAGCATATGATTAGATACAAGAAGAAACAGGAACTTAACCTAACTTTACCCACAACGTCCATTATTAAAAAAAAAAAAAAAAACAAAAAAAAAAAAAAAAAAAACATAAAGAACTGCAGCAGAATAAGGGTAGGGGTTCCGTGGTGGGGCACAGAAGAAAAATAAATATTGTTGAGTAAATTTCATCTTCTGTGTCCTTACATGGCAAAATAATGGTACTTCCCAAAGCAGTAAACCATTTCTTCTTCCTGTAACATAGCTGCCAACAGCCCCGATTTAAGCTGGACAGACCTGATTTTGGGGCCCACTCCCTCTGTCCCATTGCGTAGAGTCAGTGTCCCTCTTCCCAGACTTCTGCCCCTCTTGTCTCTACATTGATCTATCTTTTATTGAGCCACACCATTGAGTTGCATTGTTCCCCCATAGAGCCGCATTACGCCAACCAGCTTCTGTCACTGATGTAATCTCCACGTTGGCTGTATGCATGCGTCTACCATCATAAAATGCTTGAGCGTAGTCCTCCCTTGCCCTCAGTGTAGCAGCCTGCTGCAGGAGTCACAAGTCAGTGAGAGGATCGAACTGTAGATCGGGAACCACAGCAGTACATCCATCAACAGTTCAAGTCCTTAAAGTTGTCCGTTCCTGGTCTAAAATGTTGCATAATTGGGCAGTATAAAGTTGTTTGCATTGCATTACCTCCCACACACACACACACACACTCACACTCACACAGACACACACAAACCCCCAAAATGTGTTTCATGGCCTATGGCTATGTATGTTTATTGTCCTTGCTGTCTTAGAAATAATGAGAATTATTATCAGATTCTGCATAATTATATATCACTACATAGCTAGAGGTGCAACTGAGAGCTGTGAGTGTGGAGTGCTGGGACTTTGTCTTTCTTGTAAAATAAGAGGTGATTCCTCTGAGTGACATATCTAAGAGGATTAGGACATTACTTACTAATGAATGATTATCTGTCTGAGACATTGGCACTGCAGGTTAGGGGTGATTGTCAGACACGGAACAGTGAGTGGGGATTTCATTAGAATGGTTTCTGTTTTGCAGACCTAAAGGGATAGTAATACCTGGGAAAAAAATGCAGCACTGATTGATCCTCCTATAAACAGGGTCATGTAATGCTTTTTTCAGTATTTTCCTTCTTGTACTGGCTCTTCCATAGGTCACTCTGTTCTGACTCTACCATAGGTCCCTTGATGGGGGCACAATTCTCACAGGAGTGGCCACTCCACAATATGCTAAATGCAATGTGCTAAACCCAACGAGCAATACTCAAAATACACAATGTACGCTCACACTCTCACTCACACTTTCTTTTGATTTTTTTTTTTATCACTATAACGATTTCACCCAAATACGAGATGGCTCTGATCCCCATCTGTCTTAAGACCGCCATGGTGGACAAAATCTTTGTAAGTACTCGTGATGCTGACTCCAGACCAAAAGGAAGAACCCTGACTTAAAAATGGATTTTCCGATGGCAGAGCTCAAAAACCTCCTGTGACTGGGTCCAATCATGATCTGATAGTATGCGTCTTGCAAGTCCTAGATTTAGCAGAAAGACCTCTGGGAAGATAGCCTTGATCACAGCTGATATGGACTCCATCTTGAATTTTCTTACCCTTATGAACTTGTTTAGCAACCTGAGGTCTAGAATGAGCCTGACTCCCCCTTAAGCCTTGAACGCAAATAGAAATGAATTTACACTACTTCTTACTTCTGATTCTTGGGACCCTCTGCAATTACTTGTGGTTCCAAAATTCTGAATAGCCTGTCTTATATTTTTTCCTTTGTGTCAGTTTTCGGACTATTCGAAATCTTCAGTTTGGCTTCTTGTGGGACAGAATTGAACTCTAGTGGATACCCAATCTCCGCAATCTGCAGGAGCTGCTTTTCAAACATCCATCATATGTTGTAGCCTGCCTGCCTACTGGAACTGGAGATGGGTCCTACTTTGACTTATTGTCTAAATGTTGCTTTTCTGGGAAAAGTCTTACCGGGACATCCCCTGGTGCCTTGTGATTCACCTCTTCTATTTTGATCAAATTGTCTCCTGGGTTGATAACATCTGGCGTCCTGAAAGCACTGCCTTCTGGACCTGAAGTTTTAAGATCTTAAAGGTGAAAGACCTCTGCTTCTCCTTTCCTCAGGCAAGAAGGAACTTTTAATAATTTCCTCCAACTTCTCACCAACCAGAGTGCCCACAGTGAAAGGAAGAGAGACTAATTTATGATTGGAGGAGGCATAATCTTCCCAGGCCTTTATCCATTTACTTTTGTGGGACACAGTAAATTGATTTGTCTGGATCTTATGGTAGTACTAATAAGATTAATCATAGGGAAGCAAATTGGATTTTCCATAGTCTGACTAAGACACGGAGGGGTCTTAATGAAAGCACAGTGAACATGTATTAACAGTTTATTTATATTAATTAAATTCATTATTATTTTTTATTTACTTATGATTATTTGATATTTATATTTATGGATATTAGATTTTGGGTACATTGAGAACTAAAATAAAAAAAAAAAAAAATGTCTTGTTTAAAGTCTTGTCATATTTCAGGATCTGCTTATATATTTTATATGTCTAATGTGTATTTTTAGAAAGATATATGTATTTGTCTTTAAGACAAATTTACCTCTTTGCCTCAAGCGAAAGGTTTTTGACCAGTGTGTCCATAAGTATGGTTGTGAAACCTTGTCACTGAATGCCAAGGCCATATAAAAAAAATGTTACACAGAGAATTATGGAACTCCGAATTCTAAACATAACGAAGAGACCGGACTGTCCTCCTACTCCTGCCCGACTTTATTCATCGCTAATGGGTGGCACAGATTTTGTTTATTGGCTAGTGTACGTGCTACGTGTGCTCCATGTCACACAACAAAATGCAATATTGCCCTTTTGACATCCTTAGAGAACAATAGGATTTGTCCTTCAGGGAACACTGGAAATATAGACAGATATGCCATTTTATTACCACACACCCTCATAGGTGAGCTCTCTTGCCTGAAGGCACCTATAAGACTGTTCTGTGTCAGCCCAGTATTGTATCATTCTAGGTAAGGTAGCCTTCTATGCTCCCTTTCCTAAAAGGAAATGGGAAATAGAACTCCATGCCACTCTCACGGACCAGCAGTGGAGGGAGGCAATCTCAAATATGGTCACTAGCTCCAGAAATTTCTTAACTGTAGAAACAAATTACAAACTGCTTAAATGAAGCTAAAATGTGTATCACAGTTAAATGGAAATATTACAACCCTCCCCCCCCCCCGCACTACCACCCCTGTGACGGAATGGGTGGTTAGGATGACTAATGTAATGATGATAGAGAAGTTGGCGATGCATGTACAAGGTGGTAGATTGTCTTACGAGGACATATGGGCCTTTGCACATATCTCCTGAATCAGAAAGAAATTTTATCTGACCACAATTGTACGAGACATGTTTGGGACCAGGGAGGGAGTCCCTAGGCTGGACTGAACGCTTCTCTCGCATAATCCACACCATGCTTAACCATCTTCCATTCATTCCCTCTTCCCCTCTTCTCAATCTCTCCTCTCCTCTTATGCCTCCATACGATGTTCTACCCTTACTAACCTCCCCTCCTGCCCCACTATTCACATAATTAATACGCTGCCTAACTGGTTCTATTATCGTATGATCAATTGCATGTATAGCTAAAAACGTTGAGTGGATCAGAGGTTCCAGTGCAGCCCATCTGCACATGGCAACGTGGATCACGGCTCTGGAGAAATCAGAGACTAATCTGTTCCTCTGACCTACCCAAACACCTAACTCTTTAGATTCCCTACTACTTGGAGATTAACTACATGTGCATGTGTTTTACAATATGCTGCAATGTGTCTGTGATGTGTCTCATACAAGATTTTTGTTGAGTGCTTTTATTCTTTTATTTAGAATATATATTCTTTAATAAAGATTTGGAAAAAGAAAATTAAAGTAAATTAGTCTGACACAATCTATTCTTCTTAAAACCATGCTGGCTCTTACTAATAATATTGTTTGTCTTCCCTTAGTTCTGAACACGTCATTGAGTAACCCTTCTAATTTCTTACCCTCTATGGACGTTAAGCTCACAAGTCTATAATTTCCTGGTTTGGATCATGCCCTCTTTTTAAACAATGGTACTACATCAGCTTTCGTCCAGAGGGCACTATCCCTGATGAAAGTAAATCAATAAACATTAAGTCTTTCACTAGGTCTTCTTTATATTAAAATTAAGAGCTTGCCCTGTAAGTTAAGTTACTTTTGTGTAATTAAAAAGTTATGAAGAGATAAAGATCCCCTACCCTCCCCTTCTGGCTGCCTCCCTCAGAATCTAAAATCGGGTCATGCGACTCAACGGTGCAGCGAGAGACGAACTTCATTAAGTCAGTATAAGGGACATCCTAGCCCCCTTGAGAGGGCAGGATTTCCCTTTGCTAACTGAAGTTTGTCCCTCACAGCAGCCATCCTGACCAGAGAGAGCTGCTGAGTGACGTGGACTGAAGGGGCGGGCGGGAGATCTTTATCTCTTCATAACTTTTGAACTACAAACAAATAAGGACTTGCATATAGTGCAATCTCTTAATTTTAATATAAAGAATGCTCGGCGAAAGAAGTTTAACTAGACATTACTAACCATTTAAGTATCCTTGGGTGTATATGATCAGGTCCAGATGCATTATTCACCATAACAGATTCCAGTCTCTTTTGAACTTTGACCTCAGTAAGCCATGTACATGGTAGAGGAAATTGTGTGGTTTTGTCTGTTTGCCCACAACCAGTCCTTGTTGCTTCCTTTGTGAATATGAAAGAGAAAATTTGTGTAAGGTGTCAACCATAGCCTTATCCTCACTAAACAAGTCGCCTGTCTCAGCCTTAAGAGGACCAATATTAACCTTAATCTTTTTGTTATTAATATTCTTGTAGAACATTTAGGATTTTCCTTGCTATCTTTTGTAGTACATCCTCATTTTCAATTTTAGCTAGTCTAATTGCTTGTTGTTACAGATTACCTTGGTTCCAGCGCCACCGCTTCAGACGATGCTCAAAATGACGCTTCAACGTCAGCGGCCATCCGTGCTGCACGGATGTTGCCAGGATGACGCATGGATGGAAACATCAAAGCTAGATGCGTCATCTGCAGGCGCGAGGCTTCATGCATGCAGCAGGCCTCTGTTTTATGTGTTTGATTCCTGTAGTCTCCTCCTACCTACTTCCTCCCTCTGAGCTGCTACTCCTACCTACTTCCTGTGGAGGGGTTTAAAGGGCAGACTTGAGTCCTGACTCATTTGCCCTTGCGTTGTTGTACAATACAGTTCTATTTCCCTTGGGCTCTGTGTATGACCTGGCTAGTTTGAGCATCCATTCTGGTGCTGACCTGTGGCTCTGTCTGACTACTCTTTTGCCTGCTCCCATTGTGTAGTGGACGCACCCAATCTGTGGTTCTGGCTGACTACCTGAACTGTGTATGACCCGGCCTGTCTATCCATTCTGGTGCTGACCTGTGGCTCTGTCTGACAATTCTCCTTGTGCGTTCTGATTTGGCTTAGACATCCATTCTGGTGCAAACCTGTGGCTCTGGCTGACTACCCGCTCCGTGTATGACCTGGCTTGTCTGACTACCCACTCTGGTGTTGACCTGGGGCTCTGTCCACTGTGCATCCAGCATACCAATGCTTCAGTGGATATCCTATCTGGTACAAACCTGTGGCTCTGGCTGACTACCCGCTCCATGTATGACCCGGCTTGTCTGACTATCCGTTCTGGTGCTGACTAGGGGGCTCTGTCTGTTTCCTCCGTGTGCTGGTCCCTGCTCCACAGATGCCCATCCTAGTGCAGACCTGGGGCTCTGTCAGACTCTTAGCTTCCTGACTGCAGGCTGAGTCAGTGCTAGTCCTTTGGGTGTTCCAAATTACCTCGAGGCTCCAGTGGGCTGAGGCCTAGTCTAGGACAGTGTGGTGGATCTATTGGTGGACTGCTATTACAGTGCTTGCCTCTTTGATCACTCTTCTGTGTTATCTGTGCATTACTGTAATTTTTCTAATAAAAGACTGCTTAACTTTACCGTACTGACTCCTGGTTTATTCCTGGGAACTGTGACACTTGTTTGCATATTTTTGTTACATACTACAAATGCAATGCACAAGAACTGACAAATAAAAAGAAAATTATATGCAGTGCATGACCATAGCTGGGCACTGTCCCACAAACAAATTAAATATAATGGATATATGCATTCAAAATAGTATAAGATTACATATAAACCATAATGCTTAAAACCATATAATCACACTAACCACTATGACAAAGACAATGTGCAAAAGATTCACAACATATATCTGTAGATACTTGCCAATAGTCATCAGTATTAAACAGGTAATTGGATAATGATAAAGTGTCCCGATAAGTGATCATTTAAAATAAAAAATATCTTGATTGGAAAAAAAAATAAAGCAGGTATCTGGCCAGAAAAAAATGGAATGATAAAATTAAAAATGAACTGATGTAATGATCAAAAACAATGTTAAAAAGCAGACACAAAAATCTTAGGTTCCAATAAAAAATAAAAATCTTTTGCCGAATCAATAAATATTAAGTAGAATGTTCTTGCTATTACTGAACTAAGTTCCTGAATTACCCTTGGGTATATACCATCAGGTCCAGGTGCTTTATTCACCATAACATTTTCCAGTCTCTTTTGGACTTTGTAAGCCATGTACATGATGGAGGAAATTGTGTGGTTTTGTCTGTTTGCCCATAGCCTGTCATTGTTGCTTCCTTTGTATATACAGAAGAAAAGAATGTGTTTAAGGTTTCAGTCATAGCCTCACTAAATCAACTCACCTGTCTCAGCCTTAAGAGGACCAATATCAACTTTAATCTTTTTGTTATTAATATATTTGTAGAATTGTTTGATTATTCTTACTCTCTTTTGCAGTGCTTCTTTCATTTTCAATTTTAGCTAGCCTGATAGTTTATTTGCAGATTTTATTACATTCTGACCCATCTGACTTAAACACTTTTAAAAGCCTGCTTCTTATTTCTCAATTCCCTGCAAATCTCATTATTAAGCCACATTAGTCTTAATTTGCTCCTCTTGTGTTTATTCTACAACGGTATATATTGACTCGTATATATTTGTGTAAAAGCAATTTCCATGATTCTTGTGCATTTTTATCTTTGAAGATTACATCACACTGAATATCCTTTAATACTGCTTTTAGCTTTGTAAAATTAGCCTTTTTAAAATTGAATGTTTTGGCTAATCCCTTAATATTGGTTTTCTCATAACAAATTTAAAAGGATACCATATTGTGGTTACTGTAGCCTAAACGTTCCTTTACCTGTGTACTGTTTAACGTGTCAGGATTGTTTTGAGAGCACTAGGTCAAGCATGGCATCTTTTCTGGTTGGCTCCTCTACTAGTTGCAACATAAAATTTGTTATTAATCATACTAAAAAAAAAATGTCCCTTTGTTGTGCTGGAAGTCATATTTCTCCAGTCAGTTTGTGGATAGTTGAAATCTCCCATTATGGTTGCATTTCCTGACCGAGAAGCCTTTTCTATTTGCAGTAACAGTTGGGCTTCCTCAAACTCCCAATATTAGGTGGCTTGGGGCAAATCCCCATTAACATTTTATTATTTGTGCCCCAGTGTGTATTTCAACAAAAAGGCCTTCTACATTGTCACTGGACCCTTCATTTATATCTGCTCTTATACTAGGTTTTAAGGCTGCTTTACATATAGACATACCCCTCCCATTTTATTAACCCTATCCCTCCTAAAAAGTGAATATCCCTCTAGATTTACTGCCAAGTCATATGTATCATCTAACCAGGTTTCAGACACCCCAATTAGACCATACTGCTCATACATTGTAATAATTTCTATTCCCCCCATCTTACCAGCCAGACTATGAGCATTTACATGCATACATTTTATCCTATTGCCATCCTGAAAAATTACATTCTTTGTAATATGTATTTGTCTTTCATCAGGCTGTAACATTGGCACCTCCCTATTAGATGAACTTGCTCATTCCACCTCTCCACCCCCGTACCCCTTCTCCAATTCCATTTCCTCAGTTATAATACCTTTCCACCCACCTTTTCTAGTTTAAAGTCTCCTCCAATCCTCCAGTGCTGCTTTCCTCTCCCTGGGTAGGAGATGCAGTGCTGCTTTCCTTTGCCTGGGTAGGAGATGCAGTGCTGCTTTCCTTTGCCTGGGTAAGAGACGCAGTGCTGCTTTCCTTTGCCTGGGGAGGAGACGCAGTGCTGCTTTCCTTTGCCTGGGGAGGAGACGCAGTGCTGCATTCCTTTGCCTGGGGAGGAGATTTCCCAATACGCTTATGACCATTCTAGCTTTCAGGGTATTAAAGCAGAACTTTCTGAAGTAATCCTTATTCTTCGGAGACTGACGGCCATGTTTATTGCTTTAGAGCTGCCTGCGCCATCAGTCCATTCTGGTGCCTTTGAGGCCAATATGTCTGCGTTCAAGCCTGGCTTCTGGTCTCCAAGGAATGATTACTTCAGAACTTGGTACTTATGAGAGATAATAGCACTATTATGAAGCTAGTTGCCATATGCATAATTATTGGAGGGCGACTTTATAGAGGGTGAAAGTTCTGCTTTAAGTAACTTTAAATCCATGTAAATTTGAGGAATTTTTATTTTTCCCATATAGTTGATTTGCTCTAAAATTGACCTAGTTCTTAGTATTAGTACGTCAGCCTCCATATTTATTAGAACAAAAACTCCACTCTTTACCTCTGCATGGTGCAGTTGCTTTGTCCCAGAATTCAGCCACGTTTATATGCCCCTATAAACTTGAACCTGTTGGATGATAGAGACATTTCCAGTGCAATGCATAGCTGTGAAGGGAGTAGTAAATATTAGATATCTTTATATTTCAATACAAAGTAATTCTTAACCTAAACAGTATATCTACCTCTGTAATATACTATATATGCATCAGTCTGAAAGCCTTTTTCATTAAAAAAAAAATCTGATCGATGTTTTAGTTTGCATAGTAATGTAAAAAAAATGAAATATGCAATAAAATATTTGTGGATCTGATTTTTGCCTTTTGTTTAGATGACAGCCGTGAAGAATTGCTGGAAATTGCAGAACACTACCTAAAAACAAGAATCGAGGAAGGAGATATCCAGTCACACTTCATTCTTGGACAGCTATGTTTTGAAGAGGTTGGGCTTATTCTCTGTATCTATATTTTTATAAAGAATTATAATTTCCTTTTTATTACATAGAATATACAGTGCATGTATTTTCCTTCTCACAAAAATAAGGATACTTTCACTTTGTATTATTATTAATATTATTATATTTTGTTTATAAAGCACAAACGTATTCCTCAGCACTGTGCAATAGGAAATAGGCATACAGGTGTATAAAACAGTACAGACTGGAAATTGGGCGAGCAGTGGCTACAGCCATCACTCAGAATGTGAGCATAGCCAGTACAGCTCAACGTATGGTGCCCCAGAAAAAATACTTGCAGTGTATTTATAGGTCTCATTCATCGTGTGGAGTTGGTAATAAGTCTCTGATTCTGCCGAGGGTAATGGGATGATGGCTGTTGTACTGGAGAACCATTGTTACCCTCCGCTACTATAACATGTACTGAAATCGTATCTGCATTTCCTACCAGCTTTTAAAGAGGCAGTAGACTTTTTAATGAAGAAAAAATTATATGTTGAGCTTCTCCTGTTGAGTAAAACAAGAGCACTCTCAATGCTCGGAGACTTTTGAAGGAACAGTCTCTCATGAGTGAACTTACCTTTGTTTTACTCATCAAGAAGAGACCAATAAATATTTTTCTGTTTCTTTAACCCCTTTAATAGTATTGTCATTTTATATAAATAAATAACATTACATATAAGGGCATCATATGAATGAAAAACTTGTCCGAAGCCTAACACACCCAGGGTGGCAGTAAGGAGGGATATTCATGTCTCCTTCCTAATGCCAGTCCTGCAGATACAGAGGGGTGTGATTTTGACAGGAGTGGGCAGGGCTCTTCAAGGACCTAGCCCGCCCTCAACTGCCTCCTCAAAAAAACAAAACAAAACATGGCTTACAAACACTCACACACTGTGACATACATATGTACATACACACACACTGTGAAACACATACATACATACATACATGTAGCCCCCTGGATATTTTCTGTAGTGGGTCTCTGAAGGACTTACTAGACTGTTTAGAACTGTGTGGTGGTACTCAGGATGTGAAAAGGAAGCTTGGACTTAAAGGAACTGAATGAGCATGCTCAGAACATGAAAAAAGGCTTGGAATACAAGAAACTTACTGGGCAGATGCAGAACAGACACAAACATACACACACACAAAGCCCTCACCTGAGCTTCTTCTATGCCCAAATGTCCTCTTGCGCAAACACACACACAATGCCCTCGCCTGCACTTCTCCTGTTAACCCTTTCAGTGGCTGAGGGGTACGCAAAACATTCATTCTATGTTGCAAAGCAATCTGGCATTCAGAGTGTAAAACCTTTATAGACTCTTAACTTGCAGGGAAGTAATGTACAAGGTAGGGAGGGATGTTGGACGTCTATGCAACTCAAATGGTTAACCCTTCGAGTTCCATAGGGGTATGCAAAACATTGCTTTGCAATGCGTTGAGAAACCCTCTGCCACTCAAAGGGTTAAAGTGATAGTAATACTTCCATTAAAGTTCAGCTCCAAATCTTCTTTATTTTTTTCTTAACATATAGTGCTATATTTTAATTACTTGCAGTGCTGTAGTTCAAACGATATTCAAGCCAAAATGATCTCCCTCCTGCCCCTTTCCCTGCCTCAGTCAGCCTCTGTCTGGTCCGGATGGAGTGTGCCAAGGGACAACCTTCAGTAAGCAAAAGGAAAATTCCCTTCCTGAAGGGGGACAGGGTTTTTCTTATACTTACTGAATGAAGATTGTCCCTCGCTGCATCCGTCCAGTCCCACAACCGGATTCTAAATCTAATTTAAGGTGGCGAGAGGGGCATCTTTTCAATAGCATTTGAACTACAACACAGTAAGAAATTAAGTATAGTGTAATGTTTAAAAAAAATATAAAGAAGACTCAGAGATAAACTTAATAGAAGTATTACTATCTCTTTAAAACATTATATGCTCTTGACTTCATGTTGGCTTTTTAGGAGCCTTTTTTTTTTTTTTTTTTTTTTGCTGGACAGTGGATGCCCAGGAACCCTGGTCTTTCTTCAGCTCAGATGCCCAGCACTGCCTCTCCGCGGCTGATACCCCTGCCCACTCCTAGGTTCAGGCCTGTTCCCTCAGAATCAACAGCGGCTTCTTCCTCTCTCACTGGATCCTGGATCTGGACATTGTGAGCCACATTGTGGGGCGAAGAATGTCTCTGCTGTACTGGGAACAGTAACATGGGGGGCTGAATCTACTTTATTTGTCATTGGACAACTTCTTATACATTAACAGCACTCTATTTAGCCATTTGAGTGCCAGAGAGGTAACTAATGCATTTCATCACAACAAATTGGATGCCTTTCCAGCACTCAAATGGTTAACTCTGACATGACACACCACTGTATACTGCATGACACTCTATGGCTTAACATGCTGGTAGAAGTCTCTCACATTATCTCCTTTTATTTTGTACTTTCCACTTTTACACGCCAAACACACAGAGACATAACAAATACCACTGATTTAATGGTTTCAGGACCAGACTGGGGATGGAAACCTGTTGTGAAGCAATGTCCTCTTGTCCTTAGAGGGCTACATTTGGCTTCTAACATTCTGAATACTGCAGATATTCACTTTAATACAAGACTACACAGCAGTGTAAAGCTCCTACACTAATTCCAGGGTGGCCACACCCCGCACTTCTACATTCAGAACCTACAAGTCCGGGTGACCAGCAAGAACCAGAGCCTTCACACATGGGGGAGCTCTCACTGTGTAAGTGTCCCCTCTGTGTGTGCGTGTGTCTGTCTGTTTCCTGTCTGTGTTTATCAGTATGTTTACATTTCAGACACGTACTCCCAACGGTCATAACATGACGGGAAATGCTGTCCCACGTTTCTAGTATATAATATAATATACTTATTTGCATATTGTACAAAAAGAAAGCTCAATATTGTCTAATTCGCATGGACACATTAGACAGTAAGCTATAAATGTGACATTGAACGCGGTCCTTAAAATATCCCTGGTTCTTAACCCCTTAACGACCCTTGACGGTCATAGTACATCAAGGGACGATCTGACTGAACGACCCATGATGTACTATGACCGTCATGGAGTTCCGGGCTCCCCCCGCGGTTGCACGCCATTCGGGGAGTCCGGAACCGGGAAAAAAAAAATGCTTTGCGGTCCTTAACTCGCATTGCGGTGCCGATCAGCCTGTCGTTAAGGAGTTAATGGTTCTGTAAGTTTCCAATGTCCATGGGAGAGGAAGAAGAATTTTCAATATCATTGGTTTCTAATAAGAAATATAGAGCCACTAAAATGGCATTACACGAACCACAGAAATGACATTTTCAGAAGCAGCTGAGAGTTTAAAAAATATTTGCCGTTACCAAAAGACTTAATTTAATAGAGGACTGAAATACTTTGAATTAATATTTCTGTGTAGTTATTGGAATTATATGTTAGAAGGAAAGTGCTGATCTGTACTTGTCTCTTGCAGGGTTGGTATGAAGATGCATTATTACAGTTCGAGAAAGTGAAAGATGAGGACTATCAAGCTTTGTATCAGGCGGGAGTGATATATTATGATGGACTGGGGATACAGGAAGATGTTGTGTGTAACTCAGTCATTCTTTATTATTATTATTATTCCCAGTCACATTTCATTTAGATTATATATAGTTGAAGAAAAGGTCGAATGGCCCTCCTTTAGTATGGATATACTACACTGTATTATTTGTGGGCAACCTGCAGCTCTCCAGCTGTTGGTCTACAGTTGCCATCATCCTCGTCTGGCCATTGGCTAGCAGGATGATGGAGCTGCAGTCTAACTACAGCCAGAGAGCTAAAGGTTGTCCATCACGGAGGTTCTTTCACACTGGTTACATAAATAGAGCAACCTTCCTGCTACATTTCAGTCACCGAGGTTTTGAACTTAACTTCTGTGTTCTCCTTGTACTCTCATAGTTGAGCAGGACTGATGGGCACCCTACTTGAGCAACAGTTGAACATGATTTGTTTATGCCCACATAGGTTGGGAATTGCTATTAGCATTGCAAACTTCAGTGTAGCTTGTGGGAATGGTCTGTTGCTCAGCAATGCAGCAACTTTACCATGTTCTTATGTGAAGACAGTTAAGCTGCAGCTTACTGGACCTTGGTGCATTCATAGAAGGTGGAAGTTGCTTATGTGAAAACCACAGGGATACCTTTCTTTGCTGGAAAACTTTAATTATTCAGACCACCCTGGGGGGACATCAAGACCATTCTGACGCCCCCTCCATCTTGCACAGCTCTTCACATGTTGTTCTTTGTCCCCACTCTGCCTGTCATTCTGCGCTGTCTCTCTACCCTTCTCCGTTGTTAGCTCCCAGAACCTAGAGCTCCCGTAGGACCCTAAATTGTAGTCCATGGATTGCCTGTAGAATGAGAGAGAGACGGCCCAGAATGACAGGCGGAACGGAGAGAGAGAACTGGTGCAGCGCTGTGCAAGGAAGGGAGGAGGCGTCAGTCTTGATGTACTCCCCGCCAGGGTTGTCTGAATAATTAAAGTTTTCCATTTCAGTAAGTTCAATACCTTACTTTTTTTTTTTTTTTTTTTTTGAGCAGCGCTGTGCAAGGTTACATTACAGTACATTATGGGATGAGATATGACAATCTCGCGCTGTCATGTAGGGCGAGATTGTCATGTCACCATTTTGAACAGGGTAACCTGGCAACTGTATAATTTTAAAAGAAAACCGAATACCTGGGGGGGTATGCACTAAAGTTAGATAGACATGATAATACGAAGGAATACTCTCAAATTTTTCTATGGACTCCCACCTTAGTACTTTCCCCCTGGAGCAATGTTGGAGCAAATAAACTAAAACTTATGGGACAAATAAATGTCCATCTTAATTTTAATGGGATTTCTAACCCCATGGATGCTAAAGACCGTTCCTAATGCATAGCATTCAATGGTTTAAAAGCCCCATTTAAATCAAATCAGTGGTATTTTGGGATGATTTGTATTTGTTCCTTATGGTGCTGTTTCTTTTGCACCAGAATTACTCCATCTGCTGTTAGTACATCCGCTGCAGTGACTTAGCTATGCCTGCAAAAGATAAGGTGTGTGAGCCACATGCTACATTCTCACTCTATTTGTTCAGCGGAATGTCTAGCACAACAGAATGGAAACTGATGAAGAGATACAGTTGAGCCAAAGTTGTGGTAGACTGTAAGTAGAGGGAACTCTTGAATGAAATTTGCAGGAAGAGAAAGAAATAGCTCATAAAAGGTATGTACACAGAATTGAAAAAGACCCTCAGGTAAAAATATTAATATATACTACCTAAATTAAAAAACCTTAAATATTACTATTCTTTAAAGGCCAGAGTTATTTTGTTACTGCAATGCACAAAAGCCAAGTTTAAAGGCCAGAGTTATTTTGTTACTCCAATGCACAAAAGCCAAGTTCTTCCATCTTAACTCCATTCCCCATGTGCTTTTCTGATAACATCAGACATGACAAAACAAATTATATCATCAATTACATTCTGGTATCTTCATAAATGAGATCATCAAATTCATTACATATAGCCTCATCAGTGGCATCACTGGTGACATCAGAAATGATGCTGTTGATACTGCACATCATCAGTGAGCAGGAACACTACACTACAACACTGCTCTACCAGCACTACATCTTCACATCTCCAGCCTATGGTCAACGCATGAGCCAGCAGCAAGATTAAACTAAAACTCTGACAGTGTGCCAAAAGATGTTCCTTACCACAATTCATTCTGCGCTGACACATGTAAATCATGTGTGTAATCATTGTGTAATAACACTAATCCAAAAAGTGCACCACTAAAATTGCACATTGCTGTAAAATATTAATATTGCACCAAAATCCAGAAGTAGAAAGACTGACACTGCAGCACTTCAATTATCCTTTCAGCAGTGGCATTGCATCAAAACCAATTAACCCTTCTACTGCAACACTACTCCAGTTTAACTAGCACCAAAATAGTGCCCCTATAAACACTCAAAGGGACAACGACAAAAGTTTGTCATATGAAAGACAAAAATAAGTAATTGAATGCATGAACGACATATTTTCTATAGAGTATACGACAAAAAACTAGTAATGTCCGTTGTGCATGATACAACTCCAGAATTGACGGGCAAAGGGACATGGCTAGGGCATGGCTAAACTATTCTCCAGTGTCGTATAGAGGAAAAGGAAAATTTGTCGTAACTACCGACAATAAAAGTCTTTCAAAAGACAAAATTTGTACGTTAAGAAAAAAGTGGAGGGAATGTGTTCTGAATGTGAGAATTTTTGACTTTAGTTAAGACAGTTTTGTCTTTAGTTAAGACATTTTTTTGTCGTTCCATATGACAATTTCAGTCAGGACAAACGACATATTTCCAATCACAACCGACACTCTCTGAAAATATTAATGATCCCAACGACACTATACTTTGAAAAGTCGTTACAAATGGCAAAAGCTATTTCACTACTTCTTTGAACATATGGCCCAAAGTAATGCTGTAATAGAAGTACAGAAAAACCCTAAAAAACTGGAGTTGAATTTCCTCATTTAACAACAGTACTTACAAGAAGCACACACACTTCTACAAAATGCTTACATTCAAACTCTGAAGCTTGTCATCCAGCAGTAAAACTACAGTAAATTAAAAACATAAAATATCTACAAATCCTGACTCCATAATAGCTCTGCTCAACATCACCCAGCAAAGAAGTGATCTGCCACGTAGTGTGTCATTGTCGCTCATGCGATAATTTTTAAATGATATTTGTGATGTAATTGATGATGTTACATATGATGTCATCAGCATGTCATTAATGTCATTTGTGATGCTATGTCTGTTGTCTTCATCGAAGCCTATGGGGCATTGAGTTAAATTGGAAGAACTTAACCTGTGTTTGTCTACTTTCTGTGCATTTGAGTGAAAACTTAACTCTGGCTTTAATGGAAGGTTGTTTTTTTTGCCATTAATATGTCATAGTTTTTTAAAAATATTAACTCTTAAGAAAAAAATAATAGAAATCATCAGGACAGATTGAGAATATTTAAAATTCTGAGTCTGAAGTCACTTTATAAGGATAGGGTTAGTAATCATGTAGGATTAATGAGCAATGGCCACCAATATATTGGTTATTAAAAGTGTAGGAACAATCAGCCCATTGAAATATATTGTATTTGCATGGGTATATAGCTGTCACAAGTCTGCACAAAATGAAGAGCTGCACAGCTGAACTCCTTATTCAAATCAAATGGTAAATGTCTGTAGATCTGCAACTGTTTTATATTTTTTCTAATACCCTCTCCTATAAAGGTATGTGATAGCATGCAGATCAGTTGGTTACATATGAAAATGGTGCTCCCCAGACTGTAATCCCTTGGATGCTAGAAAATCAAAGCTGCCATTACAAATCATGGGTCCCAAAATAAGGGTAATGGGCTTTCACACCTTGCCCCATTCTCTTTATTTCCAAACCCCACTCTTGGGATTGGGTTATATGAGGGACATTCAAAGGCCCTCCCTTTTATTAAATTATGTATGTTTGTTTACATATAAATAGGCAATGCATTTCATACATATCTAGCATTCAAGGTGTTGACAGAGTGCCCCCCCCATACTTCATAGCATAACAGTGTAACAAGAGAATGGCAAAGCATTTCCATTCACTACATGAGAGCAGCAGAGCAATGACCTTTAACAGAAGCAAACATGCAGCAATAACCCAGTGCATGACTCCAGCAAAGCATTAACCCCTTAAGGACCCATGACATGCCAGGATGATCATGGGCAAACTTGCGTTAAATACCCATGATGGTCCTGGCAAGTCATGGAATTCAGGGGTCCCCACATGGCTGCATGCCACTCAAGGACCCCTGAATCCATTTAGCATAAAAAAAACCCCAAAAAACTCTGTGGTCCTTAACTGTTGACCATGTCTCTGCTCGGCTGGTCGTTAAGGGGTTAAACAAATGAGTGCCAAAGTTGTATCCAAGGCGATGTGTTGGACACCCCTATGGCACTTAATGGGTTAACAAAGATAAAGTAGAAACAGTGGCTGAAAGAAATATATGAAGACAGAGGAATAAACTAGGCAAGGTTATGTTACTTTGGATCATTTCTGATATTTATTGCCTTATGACGTTCATTGTGCTTTGATACAGTCTGTGTGGAGAACATACATCATCTGTGACTTCAGAACTGGTCTGTCAGTGCTTTCCTGATCAGACTTCCTTAGTTTCAGGCACTGTAGCTAGTAACTGACTAGTAATGTTTTTCTCTGAGCAGTGAAGTGAACCCTACTGATATTTTTCTAGCCCTGCATGTATGTATGTATATTTAAAAGTTTACATCCTTTAACAGCAAGTGGCAATTTTTAACCCCTTGGATGCTAGAGGGGTCAAGGGGTTAAACATAAACAATGCACTGTTTCTTTGTAGCTTCAAATATTCATACATTTCCGTTTTTCACCTCTCTTTTAGATAACTGCACTGTCTGAGCTTGATGTACGAAGACCTGTGGGGTGATGCATTTATGCGTGATAAAGAGGGGATAAAGCGGAGTGAGGTAATTTCTCCAGTTCCTATGTTATTCTATGGAGTCTATGTACTAAAATGTTTTTGATCTTTGGAAATCATAGTGCATAGCCTCTATAGAATAACATAGGAACTGAGAAGTGATATCATTGGAGGAGTCATCTACACTTTATCACCTCTTTATCACACTTTAGTGTGTTTCCCCCTGAAATACTTCTGTAGCAAACAAACTGCACCACACACATACAAATTATTAATATTCCTATTGAGATAAACGGGGCTTTTGATGCCTTAAATGCTATAGGTCTCCAACGCATTTCTTTGTATTACAATAGAAACCTTGCTAGAATTCAAGGGGTTGAATGCCCCATTTATAGCAACTTTGTCATCTGAAGAGGTTTTAAAGCTTGGCACTATATTTTCCCATCTTCTAATGTGGTTTGATAAATATGCGAACATGTAATTCTTAATCATAAACTATTGTTTTACCTTTGCCAGGAGAAGGGAGTAGAATATATGAAACAAATCATTGCAACAAATAACCCCAAAGCTCAACACCTAAAATATGCTGCAGCCTACAACCTTGGTCAAGCCTGCTTTGAAGGAAAAGGACTTCCTCATTCAGATAAAGAGGCAGAAATGTAACTATCTTTTCTGTTTTGCCTGTTTGTTTTCTCTAGAAACAGCTTGAGGCTGATGTATCAAGAAGGTCTGGTGCAAACCAATAACAACACAATAGACAAACATTTCACTGTCGTCCAATACAGGTCACTGGTACCATGGGATGTGTAGTCCCCTTTAATAGGCAGGAACAATTATGCAAATAATTTGCAAGGGGCGGAGCCTCCCCTCTTACTTAAGCCACCTTCTGGCCAGAGCCACCCATATTGATTTGTTCCTGGTGTGCTTGCACACCAGGCAGAGAACAGCTATGCTTCTTAGAGTTTTATTATTTTTTTATTCAAATATGGAATACCACCATTAGGAGGGTGACCATGGCTGTGAATTGCCCTCTTCAAAGTGGCTGGTGCAGCTTCCAGGGATTTCTGTGGACCTATACCTGAAGAGGGGACAGCTTGTGTTAAGCAGCTCCCCTGTTGGGGAAATTACCTCTGGTTCTTTCCCTCCCTATCATGGTCACCTGAAGACAGAAGTCTGCGAGAAAGGTGAGTCACCCATTGAGTGCTGAAGGTCCACTTGTCCCCACAGTGTCCCTTTGATGGGCTTGTATTTGGGAGTTTTAATACACTCCAGCACTCATAGGGTGTTTTTATTGCATTATCACTATTTATGCAATTTCTGTGTTATTCTCTGAGTTTTGGAGCATTGGGTATTCATTTATTTATGTTTCTCATGTATTTCATGCTTGTTTGGGCACTTTTTAATGTTTTACTAAACTTTATTAAAAATGGTGTTCCGCGCCTTTAAGCGAGGCTTTTTCCCGCTCAGCAGCAGAGCTCCTTTACTCTCTATGGGAATTCACAGTTTGGGACATATCTCTGAAACCGCTTGTCACAGCAACTTCAGAGTAGGCTCATTTTAATGCTAGGCTCCTGCTCTATCATCCGGTTGGTGTTTTATTACTGTAGGGGGCTCAGGGGGGCTTCGGGCACTGTTTGGGGTACTTGCATAGGGAAAACTACATTTCCCATGAGCGCTTAGCTCGCGCTTGTTTCTGATTGGCTGTCATGACGGCCGCCATTTTGTGGTACTTTTCCAAGGCGAGTACACTACGCAGGGACCGAGCTTTCTCTCTCCTCACCAGATTAACCCTTCGCTGGCCAGATAAGTCCGTTTTTAGACCTTTTCTGGGGTGAAACTTTAATCTTTAACACTTTTCTGGGTGATAGTGTTTTTTTTGTGGGGTATATTGACGCTGTGAGCATGTCTACTTCACTGGAGCTAGGGGCTAGACCCAAGACTAAGGAGGCTGGGGGGTCTTCTACCCCCATGGCGTTTTGCTCCTCTTGCCACATTGGGCTGGATTGCGATAATGTGGGGGATCTATGCCCTAATTGTACTGATAAAGATAGCAACCCTGGGCTTCCCAGCCACGCTATTGAGCCATCTTGGGTGAGGGAGTTTAAGGCTGCCACTAGGGATCTCAGATCCACGCTTCAACTCTTTCCCTCTCAGGTACAGGGGGCTCTCCAGGTCTGGCAGACCCCCTCTACTATCAGGACCTCCCTGCCTAAGCCACAGGGAGCTCCTGATATCACTGATTCTTCTGAAGAAGAACTTTTACAGGATTCTGATGCTGAGGAACGTACTGTTATTGAATCTAACAGGTCCATTGGGGACCCCTATGAGTGTGACCCTGAAGTTTCGGCTGAGGGTCTGATCAGAGCGGTTCTGAATACGCTCAACCTTCCTCTGACTCAGGAATCCACTTATGATCCTACTGATGTTTTTCAGAAAAAGCCATCTAAACCTGTTGTTTGTTTTCCAACTAACCCTACTCTTGCCCGTCTGGTTTCTGAGGCATGGAAGTATCCTGATAGATCTTCCTCTGTCTCCAAAAAGTTTGCCAAACTTTACCCTTTTCCCGAAGCGGAGCTGGCAAAATGGGTTCATCCTCCCAAGGTGGATGCTCCTGTGTCTAGACTATCCAAATCTACTGCTTTGGC
The DNA here is from genome assembly GCA_037306005.1 of Rhinophrynus dorsalis. Lineage (NCBI taxonomy): Eukaryota > Metazoa > Chordata > Amphibia > Anura > Rhinophrynidae > Rhinophrynus > Rhinophrynus dorsalis. Next base: position 114,057,455 of record CM074718.1, read on the forward strand.
TGTCTCAGATGCCTCTGCCTTGCAGGACTGGACGGATAAGAAATTAGAGCTCTCTCTTAAATCTATTTTTGCCTCTATTGGCACTGCCATGCGCCCCACCTTTGCTGTGGCATGGGTTAATAGGGCTATTGCAGCCTGGACTGAACGACTGACTGAAGCGGTTCGCCAGGATGCGCCTGTATCTGAACAGTTGCAGCTTCTTGCTAATATCACTGAAGCTCAGAACTATGTTGCTGATGCTGCTTTTGATGCTGTGCGCATGATGGCGAGGGCCTCCACTTCTTCTGTGGTGGCTAGACGCGCTCTTTGGCTGAAAATTTGGTCTGCTGATACAGCCTCTAAGAAAGCCTTGCTTTCCTTGCCCTTTCAGGGGAATTTGCTCTTTGGCTCTGAGCTCAAAGAAATGATCAGTGAGGCTACTGGCGGTAAAAGTACTCTTCTACCCTCAGTCTTTAAGAAAAAGTTTCCAGCCAAACGCAATCGGTCCTTTCGTTCCTTTCAGACTGAGACACGCTCCTCGGCCCAAACGGGTCCTCCCACTACGCGCTCCTCCTCCAAGCCCAAACAGTCCTGGAGGCCCAAAGTTGCCTCCAAGGCCAAGACCTCCAAGACTGCTTCGGCATGACTCGCCGAACCCGGGTCCGCATCCGGCTGTAGGCGGTCGTCTCCGCATCTTTCGCCGGACTTGGGAGGAGTCAGTGGCGGACCCATGGGTTCTTCAGGTGGTGTCAGAGGGATACAGGATCCCTTTCTCTTCCCTTCCTCCTTTTCGGTTCCATTTTACTCGTCCTTCTCAGGAACCCTCAAAAAGGCGTCTGTTCGACGACGCTATTCAGGATCTCTTGGACAAAGAGGTCCTGGAGGCGGTTCCGCAGGGGGACACAGGTTCAGGATTTTATTCCAACCTGTTTGTGGTAGCCAAAAAGGACGGAGGAGCCCGTCCCATCTTGGATCTCAAAGATCTCAATGCCTATGTGGTGACTTCCCACTTCCGCCAGGAGTCCCTGCGCTCTGTGATTGCAGCAATGTCTCCAGGGGAGTTTCTTGCCTCCCTGGACCTTCAGGACCAGCGGGTGCTGGGCTCCTTGATAGCGGTGCTCCATCAGGATGGGATCAGAGTGACACCCTACATGGACGATCTCCTACTGAAGGCCTCCTCAGCGGAGCTTCTCCACCAGCAGTTGCAGAGGTGCATGCACACCCTGAACCGTCACGGATGGATCCTGAATCTGGACAAGTCGGACTTGATTCCTTCTCAGAGGCTTCTGTTCCTGGGTCTCCTGTTCGACACTCGCCAATGCATGGTGTTTCTTCCAGAGGACGTGGCTCACCAGATAGCCGTCAGAGTGGCTGGGATTCTGGACATGGACGAAATTCCAGTTCCGAAGTTGTCGTCCTTAGTGGGGAAGTTCATTTCCACGATCGAAGCAGTACCATTTGCCATGGCCCACTCCAGGGATCTTCAGAGATTTGTGATCCAGACGTGCAGGAATCATCCAGATCATCCACATCTGTCTGTTTCTCTTCCTCCTCATGTCGAGTCGAGTCTGCACTGGTGGTTAGATCTCTCTCATCTCTTGAAAGGGAAATCCTTTCTAGTTCCTCATTGGACCACAGTCACAACGGATGCCAGCCTTCGGGGCTGGGGTGCAGTCTGGGGTCGCTTCAGTGCTCAGGGGAAATGGGGTCTGGAGGAATCCATGCTCTCCATCAATGTTCTGGAACTTCGAGCTGTCCGGTTGGCCCTGAGGCACTGGGAGTCTCATTTGACCGGTCTTCCAGTCAGAGTAGAGTCCGACAACGCCACGGCGGTGGCTTACATCAACAGACAAGGCGGCACAAGAAGCGGTTCCGCCTGGTGGGAAGTCAAGGATATTTTGTCTTGGGCAGAAGATCACGTGCCTGTCATCTCTGCAGTTCACATTCCAGGCGTGGACAACGTCATGGCAGACTTCCTCAGTCGTCACACCGTCGACAGCGGAGAATGGGCTCTTCACCCAGAGGTGTCTCACATGCTCACTCAACGGTGGGGGATGCCAGTGGTGGATCTGATGGCTACCAGACACAACAGGAAGGTTCCGGTGTTTTGCTCCCGTCTGAGGGTCTCCCTTGCTCTAGCGGTGGATGCCTTGTCGATCCCTTGGGACTTCTCCCTGGCTTACATCTTCCCCCCTCTTCCTCTATTGATCAGAGTTATTCAGAAGTTGAAGAGAGAACGTTGTCCTGTCATCCTGATTGCTCCGAACTGGCCTCGCCAGTCCTGGTTTCCGGAATTGATGGCCATGTCAGTGAAGGATCCAATCCCACTTCCAGCCCGTCCGGACCTGCTTCTTCAGGGGTATCTGTGGAAAGAGGATGTTCACTCTCTCCGTTTGATGGCATGGCGGTTGAATCCTCGATTCTAGCTCAGAAAGGCTTTTCTCCTTCTGTGGTGTCGACGATGCTCAGTGCTCGTAAGCCTGTGTCTTCCAAGATCTATCATCGCATTTGGTCAACTTTCGTGACATGGTGCTCTGTCAAGCAGTTGTCTCTTGACTTCCATCTTCCCACTGTCCTGGCCTTCTTGCAGGACGGGGTGGACAAGGGGCTCAGTCTGAGTTCCCTCAAAGTTCAGACCTCTGCCTTGTCTGTGTTTTTCCAGGAACGGATTGCCATCCTTCCTGATGTGAAAGTCTTCTTCCAAGGTGTGACTCATGTTCGACCTGCCTTCAAGAGTCCTGCTCCCCAGTGGGATCTCAATTTGGTGCTGGGTGTTCTTCAGCGACCACCGTTTGAATCCTTGGCTTCCATTCCATTACGTCTTGTGACTTGGAAGATGGCCTTCCTTTTGGCTATTGTGTCAGTACGCCGGGTGGCAGAGTTACAGGCATTGTCTTGTAAACCTCCTTACCTGGTGTTCCACAAGGATAAGGCTGTGCTTCGCACTACCAAGGAATTCTTACCCAAGGTTGTGTCTGAGTTTCACATCAATCAGGAGATTGTGGTTCCCTCTTTCTGCCCTAATCCTTCATCTGACAAGGAAAGAGATCTCCATTTGTTGGATGTGGTGCGTTGCCTCAAGTTTTATGTTCACCGCACCGAATCTATCAGGAAGTCTGACGCTCTATTCGTCATTCCTGAGGGGCCTAGGGCAGGAAGACCGGCTTCCAAAGTTACCATTGCCTCTTGGATTAAGGCTACCATCCGTGAAGCCTATAAGTTGAGGAATAAGCATGTTCCCTTCAGGGTGACTGCCCATTCCACCAGATCTATTGGGGCCTCCTGGGCCTACAAGAATCAAGCTTCTGCTGATCAACTGTGCAGAGCGGCCACTTGGTCCTCTGTGCACACTTTTTCTAAGCACTACCGAGTTGATGTACTGGCATCGGCTGATGCCAGCTTTGGAAGGAAGGTCCTGGAGGCAGTCTTGCCTGTGTAGGTCTTCCGCTCTGTGATCCTTAGTGCTTCCTTACTGTTGAGCCCGGTTGGCTCGTGTTCCGTGTGCTGTGTTAAGTTCAGGGATTGTTCCCTTGGTTGGTGTCCGTTGACACTTACAGTTTGGGCTATGTTATCAACTGGTTAACAGTTCTAGTGACTTGGGCCTTGCGCCTGGTCCTTGCCTTACTTCCCGCCTCTGGATCAGCTCAATGTTTGTACATCCCATGGTACCAGTGACCTGTATTGGACGACAGTGAAAATAGGATTTTAGTCTTACCTGTTAAATCCTTTTCACTTAGTCCATACAGGTCACTGGTCTCCCACCCTGTCAAGGGACCAGTCTTGGCTCTCCTGTGGCATTCAGTGGGAGACCGTTCGGGCATGCTCACAGGAGTCTTTCTTTTTGCTTACCTGGGGTCAGTTTAGGGTCTCAAATCAATATGGGTGGCTCTGGCCAGAAGGTGGCTTAAGTAAGAGGGGAGGCTCCGCCCCTTGCAAATTATTTGCATAATTGTTCCTGCCTATTAAAGGGGACTACACATCCCATGGTACCAGTGACCTGTATGGACTAAGTGAAAAGGATTTAACAGGTAAGACTAAAATCCTATTTTCCCATTGATTTAAATGGGGCTTTTAACCCTTTGAATTCTGCAGATGTCACCAATGCATTGCTCCACAATACGATGGAGACCACACTAGCGTACAAAGGACTAAAAGTCCCATTAAATCAATCAATCAATTAATTTGTAGTAGCCGTATTAGTCCAGTTTTAGTAATGCACATATATGAGTATGTTGGTATTTGGTGATAACTTTTTTTATTTGCACTAAGCTGAGCAGTGGCTTGGATGCGGAACAAGGAAATGATGAGGGGAATAGGAAAACTGCAGAGGAGGTATTGGATAAGAATCTCAGATGTTTGAGTCCTTTTTCATGCATTTTAAAGATTACTATCATCCTTAGTTCAAATGTCTTTTCTTTTTGGTTGATGTTAAAACTACCTTTAAAGGGATAGAAATACTTTGTTTTTACTAAAGCCATTTAAGTTTGTCTGTAAAATATATTTACAGTGTTATCTTACTAATGCTCTGAAACAATCTGGATTGTCTTAAATTTGCTATTAAAATTTCCCCAGAATCCAAAAATGTCAGCCATGTCTGTTAAGCCGAGGATAAGCACGCTCATGCCATTATCCTCTAAAAGTGCACGATCCTTTGCACTTTCTATTTGGGAGGGGGTTGGCCACATCACTGAGGAGGAGCGGTATAGTCCCACGAGATAGTTACTTATGTGTGGCATATGTATCAGTGCCCCTGACTGACAGATATCTGTTTGTATTGTGCGTCTGAAAGTGCCTGTCTATTTATACAGTGAAAGTATTGGGGCTACTATAAGCTCACTCAGGGCTAGTCACAGCTTTACTGGTCTCAAAATGCATCATAATACGAATACCTCTAGTGTGCTACTGGTTATGTAACATAACGTCAGTTCATAGAGAAGCAACATCTTGGCTCATGGATTACAAAGCTCTTGAAGCAACATACAATGAACCAGTGGAAAAAGTATAAAAATAACTTTTTTTTTTTAATGACACAGCATTAAAAATAAGAGCAAGTGTATAAGTCCAGTTGTTCCTATTTTTAGTGCCGTGTCATTAAAAAAATTTGATTTTTGAACCGGCTGCCATTTAGACCTCAGAGCCTTGCCTGACCTCTTACAGAGTAGAGCTCCACTCGACGTGACAGGAACATAACACAGTCCAGCTTCCCCGCCTCCTTCCAGTAGCTCTGTGTTGGTCTCTCTTCCTTCGCCCTCAGCACAAACACCATGTCCTCTGAGGCGACCAGCAATGCTCCAGTGTACTCCGCCTTCTTAGCTGTCATGGGCGTTTCATCAGCCATGGTATTCAGCGTGGTGGGAGCTGCATATGGAACAGCGAAGAGTGGCACTGGCATCGCTGCCATGTGTGTTATGAGGCCTGAGCTGATCATTAAGTCTGTCATTCCTGATAATGTAGCTTCTCCCTATGAATTGATGTTATACTGGTGTACATAATATAACATAGGAGGTATGTGGCTCTGGCAATGTCTTTTCTTGGCAGCTGCTGCCGGGCAACCCAGGCTGCCTGTCAGCAAGGGAGGAAGCTGGCTGCCATGGTGCGCTCGTCCTTTGGTTCCGCTACAATGAAATGAGGATGAGTGTCAACGGTGAGATGGTCAGCAGCACAGGGAGAGCATGACAGTATGGTCTTGGATGGGAGGGTTCGGTCACACCTGGGTAGAAAATCAATAGTTTTATTTATGTGGCACTTTGATGGAGGATCTTGCATGAGGTCACTTCTTTTTGCTTTGTCTTCACAGTGCCATTCTTTTTAACACTTTGAATGCCAGAGGGGTATCCAATGCATTGCAGCACCATGCATTGAATACCCCTCTGCAACTCAAAGGGTTAAGAAAGTGACCTCACTCAAGATCTTCCATCACAGTGGTTTTTCTCTTCAGCACCAAGGGGTATACAGTATCCTCTAAATCGTGGGGGTGACCTTTTTTGCGTTATCAATAGGACATATCAAATGGAGGTTTTATTCAGATGCACAATATACTGGAGCCTGTCATGTGACAGAAGTTCCATCACTGCTAAAAGGGGCTGGGTTTCACCTTGTAACCTAGTACTTTTTGACTCTCTGTGCTGCCCGTCTGGTCGTGTGTCCTGTATGCAGATACAAAAGGGACAGCTGTAACGACATGAAAAGGGGAGATAAGGGGACATTTTAATGTCAAATTTCACATGACCCAGCCTGTTTCAGAGCATTAGTAAGGTAATACTGTGAATAACATTTACAGACAAACTTAAATGGCTTTAGTAAAAACACAAAGTATTACTATCCCTTTAAGGATCCTGATTGTAAAGAGTTTGAGTGATCTGGTTGGGGAAATGGTGTCCAGATGTAATACAATAATTTTCTTGATGTGTTATTGTGTGTCTTTGCCAGTTCTTATGGGTTTATAATTTTAGCATGGTTCCCCAATATACCATCCATGGCTGCATTTATTGCATTCAATCAAGTGCAACAGTACCGGTTTATATGTGGCTACTAGTGGTACGCATATGCTTGGGGTTTTTTTTTGTTTTTTTTTCTCCTTATATTGCAGCAGGTGTTCCCGTGGTGTTCTAAGTTCACAACTGATCTGTTAATCATCTTTGGCTTGTGAACCTTTTGTTTGAATTATTTAGCAAGGTATGTAAGGTTCTTATCCTGGTCCTCACTGTCAGAAAATATTTGGTGGTATCTTCTTTCCTGGCTGTATATGATGACCGTTTTTAGTGTGTGGTGGGTAGAAGCTGGAGTTGTGAAGGTAGTTACACCAATCTGTTCCTCTTCAATGATACTGTAGTGTCTATAACATTTACAAAGTCTGCAGAATAATCCATTTTTCATTTGATTAAATGGGTGGACTGAATTAAATGAGCTGTGAAAGTCTTTCAGCCTCTTTTCTCCTTCTGTCCTTTATAATGAATGTACCTTCTATCTAGAGTTGGTATGTAGGCCTTTATATTGGAATGTAACTAAAAATCTTTCTTCAAGATATGCCAAAAAAATGTGCATATTGGAGTGTCATCCTTCTTCCAATGTCTGTTCCCGTAAGTTTAACTTAAATCTTTGTTGTAGGTGAAGAATGCAATGGCACTCAAAGGATTAATGCAAGATATAATTACTTTGGTTCACTAACATGTTATATTTTAAGGCAAGCTTTCAAGAGATCAATGGTTTTCCTCAGGGAAAGCAGTACTGCATCACAGTCTGTTCAGTCACTCAGTCTGTTCAAAACAATGCATAGCTCCCAAGTTAGAGAACAATCTAGAATGAAAATGCAACAGGGAAGCTTGGAGAGAAAAAAGTGATATTGCTTTAACATTAATAAAGGGTGTCTGAGCAGTGGTTTGGATGCAGAACAGGGAGACAATTAGGGGGAGGGAAAACTACAGAGGAGGCACTGATTATAGAAATTTCTGGTAGTGAGACAGGAATCCTCTAAAAGTATCTTGTAATGATTGTATGTCACACCGCAGCTTCATGCATCAGAGGCACTGTGGCATGATATGCTACTCTATCAAGGGCAGATGTTGTCATTGTACAGTGAAGTTGTAAACAAGTGGAGGTGGTGATGAAAGAGTTTCAATAACGGTGAATAGTTGTTGTGTATTAATGTCCTATAGATCTCAGTATGAGTGAGAAACCTGGTGGGTTGGGTATTCTGAGTGGAGAACAGTGGGGTTACAAGTGATAAGGTTGTAATCCGAAAGAGGTAACAGAGTTTTAGAAGTCCAATTCTGAGCAGAAGAGGGAAAGCAAGGTCATGGTAATGGCTCTTGCAGTGTATCCCATAGGAGATAAAAGTAGAGAAGTTGAGAGAAAGGAGGCAGCAGAACTAGCATTCTCAACTGGGATATAGAAATTGCCCATGATGACTGTGAGTATGTCAGTAGAGAAAAGGTGAGGGAGCCAGGCAGAAAAGTTGTGACGAAATTGGGAGGTAGGTCCTGGGATTCTGTAAATGACTAACTGCTACATGAAGAGAAAATGGCAGGAATAGGCAGACTGAATGACTGAATATATTTCAAAGAAAAAGATGGAACAAATTGGAAAGCATAAGTGCATTTTGAGGAGAGTAAGATACATATATAATTGTATTTGTGTGCAGTCAGGTTTATCACAAGAGTAATGTCAAATTACTCAATAGAAACATATTTCAAAGTTGTCATAGTTGTGAATTTAAATTTGCTACATAACAATGCATTATAAACTCTTCATTGTAGTGTAATGTTAATCTTCACTCTTATGTGAAGTTTTAAATACATAATTTACATCACTTATGCCAGTACGCTAAGGTCTGAGTGAGGTAGTGAACTTTAATAAGTGTCTTGTAAAATTTTGCATTGAACGTTATGACGTAATCAGTATTTTGACAGCCTCAGAAAGGTGAGATTTGAGCGTTGACACTATTGTCAGTCTACACATGTGGTGTAGTCATGAACATTTACATAAGAAACACACCCTCGCAATTCAAAAATGATTCAGTAAGTCAAATGTAAGTATTCAAGTAAAGCTCTAGCGAAAACTACACTGAAACAGTTATTTGGGCAATATCACGGCAAAAAGGGAGTATCTGAGGCATAATCAAAAGGGAAAAAATGTAAAATGCAGCTTAATGTATACCATGATGTAGACTAGTGTTATATTCACTTCTGTATCACCACATAACACCCTTATGGAACATCAGTTAGTCTCCCCCACTTCTACATAGCACATCAGCCTCCCTGTTTGTTTTTCTAATGTGTATTTCTTGTAGGTGGTGGCTTCTTGCTGCGGATAATGGGAACCCCAAGGCAAGCGTGAAGGCTCAGAGTACATTGGGCATGTTTTATTCAAGACCACCCAATGTCAATCTGAAAAAGGTGACTTTTCATACAAACATGTAACAAGGATGAATAAAGCTTTATTATGAAAGCAACATATATTGTAGGGCTGCTAAGTAAAATAAGAATACACTTCCTGCTGAGAGATTATCTATTAAGAAGTTATTAAAGGTCAGCCTGTTATAACATGGTGGAGATGTTCACATCACATTCTGTGGAGAATTGTAGCCCTGCAGCTTGAGGCTCGTATCTATGATAGTATGCTGTAGAAAAGCTGTCTGGACACTGAGTGGCACTTTTGCTAATCATTTAATATAATAAAAATACAGTTTGGAACAATCATATCCCAGCAGCAGAACACAGGAACCATGGTGTCAGTGCTGTACTTGTGTGCGGCCTCATTTTCATTTTCTCACCTGTCACTCATCCCTCCATGCTCTTATAAGCCTCTCTTTCACTCCCGCTGGAATGATATCTGACTGTAATGTACCTAGTATTGTGTTCCCATGCTTCTTGTCTGTGTTCCTTGATCTTGCAGTTTTGATTGCTTGCTTATAGGTGATTAACCAGGCATGTTTGACTACTCTGCTTATCTCCTGTGACTGATCCGGTTTGTATGACTACTCCTGTGTTTGACCCGGTTTGTATGACAGCTGAGCAGCCTCTCTGTTTGATCTGGCCTGTACGACTAACCCTGCTGTCGCCAGCATTCGACCCAGTCTGTATGACTACCTTGCTGTCTCTCTGTATTCTACCCAGCAGCCTCTCTGTGTTTGACCTGGCCTGTATAACTAACTAAGCCTGCTGTTTACGGTGTTCAGCCGAGCCTGTATGACTAACCCACCTGATTCTTATATTCGACCAGGACAGATTTGAGTAACCATACTACCTCTCACTATTCCACTGGCAAGTATATGAAGATCCTGTTAAGTGACTCATCCTGCTTTTCCCTACCATGTACCTACTGCTGTTCTTGTGCTTTTTTTCTCCTTTAGTTTCTGTCTAGCACATGAGGTACAGTCATTCTTAGGAGAGTTGTCCACCTCCTGGTGGCCATACTAGACAACCTTGCTCCCTAGCCAACACTCTCCTCTACAGGAAAGCTTGCACTACTACTGTGTGGCCATCCTGAACATTCACCATCTCCTTTGGTGGGAGTTATCCAGCTTCGTACCTGGCAACTTTACATGGCAGCCAGCAGCAAGGTCAAACAGTAGTAGCCCCTGGTCACTAGCTCCGCTCTCTAGTCTTTGCCTTCTAGCACTCCCTCTTGTGATACATGGAGCAAATTATCCTCCCACAGGAGGGCAAGGCACTTTCATTAAAAGAGCTCTCTGGAGGCAGAGACTTACTCCTTACTGCACTTTACCCCACCAGACATGTTCAGCTTTAAATGACCTCAGAGGAAATGGTTAGGGAAAAAGATTCTCTCAGCTAGTTTTTGTTTAACCTATATGGGGCTGTTCAATCCCCGTTAGGTGGGTTCCTATCCCTATGCCTCCTTGATGGAAATGAAGTAGACTTGATCCATCTTTCTAGAGGATAGCTTTCAAACTTTCACTTGGTCATATTCCTTTTCTTTACAGTGGAACTTCCAGGTAGTATTAAGTTGCCCTTCAATAATTAAACATATGGTGACTAGCATCCTAATACATGTATTACCTCTGTAAAGTGCCACATTCTAAAGAAATCTTTCATCATCAGAGACTGACGGCCAAGTTAGTTCTGTCTGCTCGCCTGCACCGTCAGTCCTTCCAGTTACCTTGTGGTACACTGCAATGCTTCTTTGAGGAGACCGGGACTGACAATGCAGGTGCGCAGACAAGATGTCTGCTCTGATGCCTGGCCTCCGGTGTCTGAAGATGAAAGATTTCTTTAGAATGTGGCACTTTACAGTGGTAATACATGTATTAGGATGCTAGTCACCATATGTTTAATTATTGAAGGGCGACTTATAATTACCTGAAAGTTCTGCGTTAATGTCATATAGGAGCCTGAAGAATGAAGAGTATTCCAGTTCTCAGAGTGCACCTGTTCTGAGTATGCCTCTGTCTTTCTAGACACCTGCTTTTCAGTTTTCTATTCAGAGGCTGAATCTCCCTGGAATCCTGTCTTTAACACCTTACAGGGAGATAAGTATTTTTCCTTATTTTCTGTTCTGTATTTTCTCTTTGGGGTCTTCTGACTGTCTGAGCACAAGAGAGACATGGGCAAGTCTAAGACCACAGTGGCTTCAGGGGTTTCATTAAACCTATGCTCCTCATATGTTCTTCCTAGAGTCTTTACTGATACACTATAGCTCCTACACAGCAACTTTTGAGCCCTTCTTCTGGATGAAAACACTTATTTTTACTGTGAATATTCCTTCCTCCTTACAAAAGATTATGTAGTGATTTTTTTTTTTTTTTTTTTTTTTTTTTATGGGTGTGTTGATGGATGGTCCCCTGGAAGAGGAGGATTTTTCTTGTGAGGAAGGAGAAACTGATGATAATGATTTTGATTCCTTATTTACTCCTGGGGATTCATTTGAGAAAGGCACTGAATCACCTGTTGAAGGTCCTATCTGGACAGTTTTGGAGACCCTTAAATATAACTAGGGCTAAGGAATACAAGTCAGAGGCCTCAAATACCTTAAGAAGGGCAAAGGGGATGCTACACTTTTCCCTCGCCATAATTCCTTGGACCAGCTGGTCTTGGAGGAAAGGAAATCCCTGACAAAAAAACTATTAAATCCCAGGTTATTTATCTCTTATATCCCTTCTTTCCTGCTACTACAGCAATGGGCTTCCCCTTACAGTTGACCTCTGATTTCCTCACCTTCCTAAGCATACAGCATTGCTACCTGCATATGTAGTGGCACTTAAAGACCAGGAAGATAAATGCCTAGATTCCTTTCTTAAGGGAAATTTTATGGCTTCTGGAGCTGCTTTACTACTGATCTTTGCTACTACATGGGTTACTAGGACCATGACACTGGGAGCAACTGTTAGGGGCAGTCCTTGCAGATGTGCATGAAGAGGACATTGTTCTTGCTGCTTATAAGATCCTTGAGGCTAATGTATAGTAATGTTCTTTGTTCATATTCCATGGATCAAGAGTCTTTGCACTCCTTCATAGCCGCTACATGTCCAGAGAAGTTTTTAGCTGGAGTAGACTATCACGGTGCCCGTGATTGCTGGCTTTTGCTGTCAGTCAGGTGTGTGTACTCTCCATTGGCCGCCTGTCTATTGCCCGCCCAGTATTGCCTATATAGACTGGGCTGAGGCACCCTTTGGTTGCCCTTTCGTGGTGTCTCACTGTTGTCCAGTACACGGTACTGGCTTACTCCATATTCACCGGGTGCTTGTTGCCTCCATTACTGCACCGGTAGGGCGTTCCTGTTGTCCAGTACGTGGTACTGGTTTACTCCATAACACTGGCTGCTAGCATCTACATTACAGCACCGGTAGGGCATTCCTAGTGTTGTCCAGTACGCGGTACTGGTCTACTCCATATTCACCGGGTGCTAGTTGCCTCCATTATTGCACCGGTTGGGCCTCCCTGGTTTTCCTATATGTGATACTGGTTTGCTCCACTGTACCATCTTATGCTGATGCTTCCATCTATACAGCAGTAGTGGAGCTGTCCTTCAGTCATTTAGGCTGCCTTGCCCGGTATATTGGCAAGGCCGGTAGAGCCTCATGCAGATTGTTGTGCCATCCTCCAGGCTGCCTTGCCCGGTATATTGGCAAGGCCGGTACAGCCTTATTCCTTCAATTGTGTCATCCTTCAGGCTGCCTTGCCCGGTAAATTGGCAAGGCCGGTAGAGCCTTATTCCTCCAATTGTGTCATCCTTCAGGCTGTCTTGCCCGTTAAATTGGTAAGGCCGGTAGAGCCTTATTCCTGCAATTGTGTCATCTTTCAGGCTGCCTTGCCCGGTATATTGGCAGGGCCGGTAGAGCCTTAGTCATATTGTTGTACTATACCATAGGCTGCCTTGCCCGGTACATTGGCAAGGCCGGTAGAGCCTACCATACTGTATCTTGTAAAAGCTACTGTTTGAACCTATTTTGTGTATGTGATATATATGTATGTTCAGGACCCGTGAGGGTTCTCATTAAACGTTTCAATAAAGTTTGATTTTTATCTTACTCTGTGTCTGAGAGTCAAAACAAACTGTGACATAGACATAAAGGAAGCTTATCTGCATATTCCCATTCATGCAGATCATCAATGCTTCCTTCGCTTTGCCTACCAAGACAGGCATTTTCAGTTCATCATCTTCCCTCTTGGTCTGGTGTCTATTCCCTGGGATTTCACAAAGGTCATGACAGCCTAGGGTGCCAACACTCATTCTCCAGGGATTTATCTTGCTTCTTATATGGATGACCTTTTGCCTAATATTCCTTCGGTGGAGGCTCTACTATTTCATCTTCAGACCTGCATGCTCATTCTGGAGCAGCATGGTTGGGTGATCAATTTCTCAAACTCCTCACTAATCCTGTCCCAGTTTCTAGTCCATATGCGATTTGATACTATTCATCGAAGGGTCTTCCTGCTAGAGGACAAGTTTAATTTGTCTAGGAAGATTTCACTGGCCTTAGTTCTTCCATAAGTGATAGTGTGAGCATACGTGAGGGCGTTTGGGTATCTGGTTTGTGCCTTAGAGGTAGTTCCCTTTTCACAAATCCATACTCGGTAGTCATCTCTTCCTCTTCATGTGCCTTTCCAGCTATACAAAGTTAGAACTTCTTTGGTTGCTTCAGGTGTCCCATCTGACTCTTGGTAGACAATTGATCATCCTGAATTGGGCAGTAGTCACATCAGATGCCAGCCTGACAGGTTGGGGAGCCACCTTTTGGCTCTCAAACTGTCCGTTGCTTTGGTCAGAGTCTTTTGTCCATCAACCTTCTGGTGCTCCGAGCAGTGCACCTTGCTATGCTATATTGGTCCCAGCTTTTCCAGAACAACTGCTGGTGCATATTCACTTTGACAATGCAACAGCGGTGGCTTATAGCATCTGCTAGATGGGGGACCAGGAGCACATCCGAATGTTCAGATGATTCTCCATTGGGCAGAAGGTCATGTGCCAGCTCTCTCAGCCATTTGCACTTCAGGGGTAGACAACAGTGTGGCGGATTTTTTTCATCTGTCAGTTTCTGGATTCTGGGAATTGGGAACTCAACTAGATGGTGTTCAACCCCATAGTTTGACTGTGGGGTCTTTAGCTGTGGATCTGGTGGGAAGAAGAGCAAGATTCCCTGTTTTGTTCCAGGTCACAAGACCGTCTCGATCTTTCAGTGGACTCGAACATTTCATGGCAGTTTCCCCAGTGTATGCGTTTCCTCCTTATCCTCTGATCCCCAGAGTATTAAGGAAGGTCAGAAGGGAGCTGGCACCAGTAAACCTGATTGAGAAGATTTGATAATCAGTAAGAAGCAATCTATCCTTTGCTGAACTGCTTTGTTTTCCACTCCTTCTGGACCCCTTGATACAAGGTCCTCTGTGTCACCTAGAGGTTAGCATAGATGCACTGGCTCTTGAAGAAATGTCTGATTTATGTCATTGCTACTATGTTGAAGACCCAAAAACGCTTTCATCCAAAGTATATCAAAGGATATGGTCCATGTTTTACAAATGGTATGAAGACCAGGGGTCACGGCCTTGTCCCATTTAGTCTTCCACCTATTTTGTCCTTTCTTCAGGATGGAATACAGAAATGACTTTGGGCTAGATTCTATTACAGGTGCTAATTTTATCATTGCTTTTATCTACAGTTTTCACCATAGACTTCAATACAAAAATGTTTCATAAAACGGTGTTAACATTTAGCACCTGCAATAGAATCTAGCCCTTTGTCTAAGTTCTGTCAAGGTCCAAATTTCAGCTCTACATGTGCTTTTTCAGAGGTGCATTACCTTATTGCCAGGAATTGCAATACTTTGTTCAAGTCTTTCAGGATCCCACTCCTCCGTGGGACTGAATTTCATCCTAGAAGTGCTTCAGAGGGCTCCTTTATAGCCACTCTCTTCTGTTTCTCCTTTGATTCTAAACTCTTAAAGGGATAGTAATGTCTCCATATGACTAACACTTTCAGTGTATCCTTGTAGTGTATACTACTGATGAGTTACGTTCATATTGCTGAAATTGCACTATATACTGTGAAATAATATTATAAATGATCCCCCTTATACATACATCCTCCTTTGTCCCACATCGCGATCCACTTCCAGCTCCTTGATTCAGTCATTCAGTATATGGAAAAACCTGCCCTCCTGCGTCAAGGGGCAGGATTTTCCATATACTGAATAGAGGCAGATTGTGCCTCGTAGCGATCTGTCTGGTCTGACCGAACTTCAGATCTCAAGGAATGTGGCCTGGCATGCTGCAAAAGGGGAGTTATAGGGATAATTTATAAAATTATTGCACAGTATATAGTGCAAATTTTCAGCATTACTAACGTAACTCATCAGTAGTATGCACTACAAGGATGCATTGCTGTGTTAGTCATAAGAAAACATTACTATCCTTTTAAAAGAGCCTTTCTGCTTGTGATTGTGTCTGTTCGGTGTGTGACCGAACTGATTGCTTATCATGTAAACCCCGTTCTGATTTTTTTTTTTTATATATAATTCCTGAGTGCCCTTTTGCTTCCAAGCTGTATCTAAGGTGACTGTGGCTTCCTGGATCAAGTGATCATTCACCAGGACTATGTAATTAGGCATAAGCCCGTGCACAGCCCATTCCATCAGTGTGGTGGGTGCTTCCTCAGCCTATGAGAACCAGGCCTCTGTGGATTAGTTGTCTAAGGAGGCAAAGTGGTCTTTCCTTCACACATGTGCTAAACACTAACAGGTCAGTGTTCTGACTTTGGCTGAAGCCAGTTTTGGATGGAATGTTTTGCAGGCCATTATGCCTGTGTAGGCGTCCTCCTTGTAATTGCTCCTGGTAACTTTTTTACTGTTACTTGTGTAGGTGTCCATTGACACCAGAGGTTCATGATTGTTTCTGGTTGGCTTCAGTTTGTGTTTTTAGGATTTTCTTCTCTGCCTGACTAGGATCTTGGTGGGATATCTTTGGTTCCAGTGTTCCACAGTGGACAAAAGAGAAAAGGAGATTTTTGTGTACGTACCAGTAAGTCTTTTTATTTTAGTCCATGTGGAACACAGGACTTTCCTCCTAGAGAAAACAAGTTGTTTTAGTTCCAAGCAGGGGGGGTTCATTGGGTATTCTGGTTCAGATAAGGACCTTCCTGCTGTACTGCCCTACTTTATTTTGGCTATACTTTACATGTTTGTTGGGTGTAAGTGGATTAGGAAGCGAGTCTCTGCCTCCAGAGAGCTCTTTTTATGCAATTGCCCTGGGCTTCCTGTGTTCCACATGCATTAAAATAAAAGGTATTATCAGTAAGTACAGAAAAATCCCCTGTTTTCTAAGCAGAAAAATTGCTTCGTTGTTTTTTTTTTTTTTTTTTTTTTTTTTTTTTTTTTGTTTCCATAATAAAATTTTACTGCTCCTTCATTACTTCAGTTAGTTATTTCTCTATAAGAGAATCTGTGATGATGTCCTTGGAGATAAGATTTAGAGGATTCCTACCTATTGGATTAAGTGCCTTTTAATGTGTTTAATGGAACAATGTACTCTTCATACCTCAATCCAGTATATCTATATGTTTTTCCATTGCATCTGCAATTTCCTGTGTATAACTTTTAAGTCAGCCTTCCTTTAGTTGAAATCTGTTGTGAAGAAGCATGCAGTATGTACAGTGTTGCGGACTAGCTTACTGGAGAATATCCCAGTGGGCCTGTCATAGCTATTTTTTTTTTTTTACTCGTATAATTAATTTTCTGTATGTAGTTAATGCATGTTCCATGCTGTCCCCTGTGTTACTTACAGCGGTGAGCTGACCAACTCCATTTTTAGTCCCTGTACTTCCATGTTCAAGTAATTTTAGAGCAAAGACAAATGCAAAGAGCAAGTCAACAAGGCAGAAACGTACATCTGGGTTTGGCTGCTTCTCTTGTTCAGAGAGGAATTGCCTGGCACTTCATGGCTGGACTGCCTTTTGGTAGGATCAGTATGATGGGCTTTAGGATTTTTCCTCTCTGTGAAAGGCACTAGTGAGCTAAAAGAGATTGTACCCTGGGAAGGATACTTATCCTATAAAGCCTCATCAGTTCAAGGGCAGACTCGTTCCTAGTTGAGCATCTCTGACTAGCTTATTGCGTAATTTCAGAGCAACCTGAAACTATAACAGAGGGCAATGCAGTGCCTGAGACAGCACTAAGAAAAACAACACTACATACAGAAAATGCATAAGAATAAAATAAGGTAAGGGAACAGGAGGGCAGCCTTGAGCTCTCAAAATAGATTGTATTACTCTACAAAGCTTCTACAGTGGCAATGTGAGTCCTTACCAATGCTTCCAGACTACAACTCCCATCCTCCCCCACAGGGAGGTGCACAGACATTTTGGGGGGTAGGGGCTCAAATGGAAAAAAGGGCACTTCTCATAATATTATTATTTTTTTTTTGTTGTTGTTAAAAGGGCACTTTGGACAAAAAGGGTAGGTGCTCAAGCCCCCCTTGGTGTCTGTGTGCACGTGCCTGCTCCCCCACCAGAGAAAATGGGAGTTGTATCTCGACAGTAGCTGGAGGGCCTCATGTTGCCCATCCCATTTTAAAGGCTCAGCTGAACCTTCCTTCATGTAGTTAATGGTTAAATGACTTTGCATGTTCTTCACCTGCTTAATATATAAAGAATTTTAGCAGATCACTCTCTGTTAGAAACAGTGAAAGGTACCACTGCAGCAAAAAAGACTGGTGGGAGCTCTCAAGCGTTCTGCCTCCAGTCTAGTCCATCCTTTGAAATACGCAGAGAACCCAGCGCTCTGTATGATGTATAACTTTTTTCAGTGGTGATAATAGCTTCATAGCTCCCTGCTTCCAGTCTTTTCTGCTTCAGGGATAGTGTTACATTGTACCACTATCCCTGAGCTAACTAGAAACAACTGATACTTCGCAGCTTTCATATACCTGATAATGTATGGGTTAAGATAAAAACCATAAAATATGTTGGTAGAATGACTTTATCAGTAGTTGGAGAATATGCAAAGTCAGAAACTATTTATTGGTACTTTAATCCCCTGAGGAAAGGCCCAGCTTATCTTGAAACATTTGGCTATATGTACAACGTAAAGAGGAACAATTCTGGAAAAAAAACTGCTCCCCATCATCCCCATTGATCTAGATATCTTTTACCCCTAGAATGCTAAAGAGGTCTTCGCAACAAAGAGGAGAATTTGTATTTCTCCCCTAAAGTACAGTTACTTTGCCACATAATTACTCCTATTTTATTGTGTGTATGCTGGTCTCTTGCATCTATTACTCACTGGATTAATCGTATAACCCTTTGAGTGCCAGAGGGGTACACAACGCATGACTTTGCAATGTATTGCGTACCCCTCTGGCACTCAAAGGATTACGGGCCATCGGGGTAATCATCACATTGCGTACCCTTGTGGCACTCAAAAGGTTAACCCCGTTGATTCTACAGAAGTCTTTGTTTATTGATGAAACTCAGAAGATTACTTTGCAATCACATTAAGCCCATTGGTCACCTTCACATGCATTGTAATCTGCAAACACTCATTTAGTATGAAGTATTAGCCAAGTACTTCATTTTGACAGGGTGGAAATGTCAACAGGCAAAAGCTTTTGCTAAACCTCTGGGATTATTTGGAAACTTGATATTTTGAAATGAGAGTGAATTAAGGAAATTAGATGTAGAGAAATTCAGCTGCAATGTTGGCATTTACATGTTCATTTGTAATCGCTTACACAGTCTTAAATGTCATGTAACATTGGCTCTTATTATAAGGTATTTTAGCTAATGGAGGGGTAAAGAATGGAAAAAAAAAAGCTTCATACAAAATGATGTAGTAAGCAAGCAGTATAAAACAAGTTAAAAACTCCCACCACAGGCGAGACAAAATGTAACAAGAATATATATTAGGACAAATTCCCTACATCACCTATCTCAAAAGACAGGCATCCAAAGAAAATACCTATAAAATACAAGATAAAGTGCATTTGCATATAGAATAATAGGTAAATATTCACAAAATACTTCCCTGACGAAGCTACTTGTAGTCAGGTCTATTTATATTTCTCTTATGTCCTATGTGGAACACAGGAACCATGGGGCAAAATCTCCTTCTCCAGGAGAGCAGGTCACTTGACCAAAAATGTTTCTGAAGCAGAGACTCCCTCCTGATTCACTTAACCCCAGCTTTGACATTCTTAGTTTTAAAAAGTGACCTCACACAGGGTGAATGCAGGTCAAAGACTATCTGCCTTCTTTTTTGTTTTATTCTAATAGGCATAGGGCTATGTAATCCCCCACTAAGTGGGCTTCTCTCTGTCTGCCACTTTGGTATGAACCAGAACACAGACTTCAGGAACCTGTATCTGGTTGAGGATTGCGTGCATTATCAGCCTTCTCCTCCTGTCTTTAATATTTTTTTTTTTATTTTTTTTTTTAAATTTCCCCTACTGAGACATTAGTGGGATTTTTATTTAACCCTTGCACTGCCTCTGAGGCAAGGCATTCCTTGCCTTATTACTTGGTAGCTTACTTTTATTTGACTTTTTTCTTTATGTTGAACTCGGTTCTCTTGTGGCAGTTTCTTTTTACTCACTTTTATTAACATTTAGGTAATTTTCTCTTGCATACTTTTTGGGTTGCTATACCTTTAAGAATGGGCACTAGTGGTGGCCATATTTGGTGGCCATATTTGGTGGAACAGAGAACTTGTCTGTGGGACCTCTTGTCACTGTTGGTGTTTTGGTGGCTGTGGGGGTGATGGTTCTTCTCACATTGCACACTATCTACCGGAGAGAATACACCCCACTGTGGTATTGGGGAATACATTTTAGCATCAGCTGGAGAGCCACCGCACCATTTTTAAGACTGGTAAACTACACTTTACATAAGCCTGTTCTGCATGGGAAAAGGTGATCCTATGCTGACCCTCTTACTATGCAGAGGCTGGTCTTTTCCTTCTTGCTTGCCCTCCTTCCTTAGCTGTTAGATAATTTTTACAGAGGCTAGCATGGAGTACAAGGTGTTTAAGTGCATATAACCCCAGATCATTTTTAGCTGTTATTGTTCCTTTACAGTTGGCACTAGATACTCAATCTTTTGGTTAGATGTACAATTTTCGTGGGGCCCCTGAATGCATGTGTGTATGTTAGGTATAAACGAATAGCAGCACTTAAAGGGATAGTAATGTTTCATAATAAAAGCAGGTCTAATTAATCATCATAGTATTTGGACTTTGGAGAGTGTTATTTCAATTCTGTCAGAGTTGTAGTACAAGAGTAATTCAATGACAGTCTCCCCCCTCCCGCCCATTTTACTGATGTCACACTTCAGCCAGATCAGAAGGGAGGTGCCCAGATAGACTGCAGAGAGGGACAATCTTCAATTAAGATAAGGGAAAAACCTGAAAAAATTGTCAAGGGGGACAGGGTTTTCATTGTTTTCTAGAAAGAAGATTGTCCCCTGCTGTTATCTGTCTGGTCTTACAACCAGATTCACATCTGAGAAGAGATGGCTTACACTAGGTAAAAGGGGCGGGGAGGGGAAACTTTGCTTGTGAATATCTCTCAAACCATAAAGCTTTGAGAAATAAGACTTATATCGTTCTTCATGTTTTTTTAACGCCTACAAAATAAAGATAAAAGAAAGTATTACTATCCGTTTAAAAATAAGCGAAGAGAATACTTTTGCATTGTCATGGTCTCTGTTTCAGTGGAGGAGATGGCTATTCATCGCCATCTTGTGGTTATTGTAAATATTGCTACTTTCTCTGTGAAAGCCAGAGCTAGAAATGCAGCAGTTGAGGGACTGTCCAAAACTGATAATAACGTACATTCTTTTGGATTTTGATAAAAGAAGTATATCTAACCTTTTCAGTGCCAGGGGGTATCCATCACATTGCAAAGCAAATGCATTGGATATGCCTCTGGTACTGATACGGTTAGAATGTAAACTAACCATAATGGTTTCATTTACTTTGGGTCAGTATTTCTCAACCAGTGGTCCATGGATATGTGCTGATTCGTGGCAGAGTCAACACCCCATGGGTGTTTGAGGGGATTTGGGCTTCATAGACCTAATGACCTGGACCTTCAAAGCAGTCTCTGATACAAAAGAATAGAAGAAGCTCTGGTTATGGCATAGACTCTTGATGTGCTGTACTACCAGGGTTATGGCCCCACTTTTTATGTGACTCTTTCAAAGGTGGCATTCTCTCTAAGCGAGTGGTAATCATTTTTGATGGACCTCTATCCGCTGAATGGTTGGGGATAATAGGAGTTGTAGTATTCAGCAGCTAGAGACTAACCTGCGCCAAGCTGTTGTTTGTCTGATAGGAATATGATCCCTTATTGAATTTATGTGAGAAATAATAAAACGAATAAACTGAAAGTAAGAATTTGGCATTAGGATATTTTAATGTATTTATTTATCTTTAGTTTGTTTGCTACCACCCCCATTCCTTGTCCACTTAGAGTGAAATATCAAAGTTCAGAGGAGAGACTGGCCCCTACTCAGACTCAGTGGGTGTCACTACCACTGCTTGGGCTTGTCAAAGCTAACAAATACAGGCAAAATAAACAAAGAATGGCTACTGTGGCCTGGGGTTGGAGGGCTCAGGATGATGTGGATGTGTCATATCTGTGTCAAAGGCACATCGCCACCATGTCTTCTCAATCACATTTGTAACAAGACATTTGAGGGTTCTTCAGGATTCATTTCTATATCCTTCTTTTTTTTCTATTTCTTTATTAACCCTTTGAGTGCCAAAGAGGCATCCTATGCTGCTGAAGGTATCCAAGAAAGGGTTAAACAAGAGAACCAATTAGGTTGGATATCTTCACATAAATAGAGAAATAATACTATAATTTTGAGAAATTTACACAGTACTAGGTATTGACACTTCACAGTAAAGAATTGATTATATAATCAATTACGCATATTTGTGCAAAATTATTTACTAAATAAATATATAAATAAGTGTTAGCAACAATGACGTAAATGAGTGAATATCACCATTAGGATTACCAGCAACTGAAGGGTTAACCACACATAGGTATGTTCAGAGGTATTAAATTATAATAATTGAACCCAGCAGCATAGAAAAGGATAATTGATCCTTAAAGTTAATTAAAATACAGTTGGCAGCAGCATATATGAATACCTCTGCCCCAGAAACTGTATAAACTATATGCTACTTGAGGTTTAAGGTATGTTGTCAGGTGAGTCAGCTTTAATATTAAGCCAGGTCCTCTGACAATTTCCTTATACCATATATAATAACCAAATTTAGAGAAACTAACTGGAATAAAATCCCAGACTTAAATCACTATAATTTAATTATCTACCAATTTCAAATATTGCATATCTTCTGAATAAGACATATAAACTGCATTTAATATAGTCAGTAATAGATTATACCAAGAATATACTCAGAATCAATCTAATAATGTATGTCTAGACAGTATACCAAACTTCATGCAACATATATCATACACATGACCATAGAAACACTATGTAAAACCTGTAGGGTACTCGAAGGGTTAATCTACTTAGTAATATAGGATGCCACACCCAAGATGGTGACTTCTTTTGTCTAGTGTGAGGTTTAAATAAAATTCTCACTGTACAAAAGTTTAGACCCAAAACACTCACAAAGAAATCAAAAGAAACACTTCAAAATAAATAGACAAATAACAGTTGAAGGGTTAATAAAGTAATTCGAAGAATTCCTCCAGATCAAATATTAGCTATAATAACCTTTCTAGGAACACAATATATTCTAGAAATATCAACGATTATATTAGCTAATTTATAAACAAAGATATATAGGTCCCACTGCTATCCACTATTTACATTTATCTGGCAAAATATAACAATTTACCAATTAATTCATTCTTATTAATTCAGAATTACTACAGCCAATATAGCTTATTATAATTGGTCACAATTGGGTGGCCAGTCCGACTAAGACAAATTATAAGAGAAATTATGTTTCTTCAAATATAGAAGAAATATATATTTGATTCTGAATTTTGCAGAATTAAAATAAGGAAGGATATAGTTACAAGTCCAATAAGTGTTTCTTAGTATCTCTTTAACAACCAGCCAGGTACACTTCAGGAAAACAGAACAGGAATTTAAGATCCAGGAAACCAAGAGAAAAAAGCCCCTTCTCTCTCAAAACTTACATATTTATAATGTAAAATTACCCTTATCAGAATCTCCTCTGATTGGATAAAGATCCATTTCATTATTCAGTGCCCTCATCAGTATTCTCTGATTGGATACTCTTAATTCCTAATTTACCTATGACATCACTACATTATGCTAAAAATTCCCAGCACTAATAATAATGCTGTGTGCTCTCAAGATGGCACTCTTACTCCACATTAAAATTTGCACTGAAAATTACACCTGGTCTGTGTTTTCTCAAAAACCATGAATTTGGGGCATTATCATACGTCACATAAACATGTCATCCTACCAGACTTTCTCACATGGGAATATATCTTCTTCCCAGACTTTGAGACTTTTTCATAAGATAATAAACCTTCTTTTATACCTTATTGTCTGGGACAGCGTCATTAATAACCCTAAAACTCACTCCACTATTTCACCCTCATATTGAAGCAAAGAGGCCCCCTTTGTCTAGAAGAATGAGCTAATTTAACACATTTTAAACAGGCTTTCAAACAATTCTGCGTTTTAAAATTATCTCTCTATTCTCCACATGACAAAGTCTCTGACAATGCATTGCAATGTGATTGTGTTGCTTACCCCACTGGCACTGAAAGAGTTGAGTGGGGAGGCTGCTGTTCTTGGTGCTGAAGTTTCTGCTCCCTACCTTCCCTCCCCAACATTTCAACACTCTTGCACCAGGATGATATGCTAATGATCACAGTCTCTTCCCATTCTCTTGCAGCCCTAAATCTGTACATATGGCCATAGCATCGATCCTTGGTGCATCTCCCCCTGGCCTCCTAAACTTCTCTGGACTGGGCAGCTGAAAATGATAGAGAACTATGGATGCTGATCATTCTCTAGACACTATAATTTATACATGCCATGGATTGTTTGCTTGTAGTTTGTAGTATGCTTTGCTTTTTAACCCAAATAACCTGTTTCTTTTCTAGTGTTAAAACGGAACTTTCACATAGTATACAGTCACCCTCCAATAATTAAACAAATGGCGACTAGCTTCATAAAAAGTCTATTACCTCTCAGAAGTGCCATATTCTAAAGAAATCCTTAATCTTCAGAGACCGGAAGCTAGGCATCAACCGACTTTGTCAGTCAGTCTCTAAGAAGCATTGCACTGTGCCACAAGGTTACTGGAAGGGACTGATAGCGCAGGCGCGCAAACTGCACTAACCTGGCCGTCAGTCTCAAAAGATTAAGGATTTCTTTAGAATCTGGCACTTCTGAGAGGTAATAGACGTATTGTGAAGCTAGTTGCCATATGTTTAATTATTGGAGGGTTATCTTTTACACCAGAATGATTAAATGGCCACTATATGGCAGTGATGCTTATGGACAGTCTTATCATGAATACGTGATGGATCATATGCACAAAACAAAAAAAAATTGCTTCACTTTTCATTTGTTCAAAAAGCTCTAGAGGTGCAATTCTGGAGCAAACCAACTGCACCATAGGGGACAAATAAACATTCCCAATTCTTACCCCCCCCATTGACTTTAGTGGGACCTTTAACCCCTCCAGTGCTACAGAGGTGCATTGCTTCTTAATAAATTAGAGACATCTCTAGATTTAAGGGTTTAAATGCCCCATTTTAATAAATGAAAATTTGTATTTGCCCTCTATAGTACAGATGGGTGCTCACGTTAAGAATTGCACCTCTAGCCTCCTAGAAAAAAAAAATGAAGGTTACGATTTCTGTATTGAAGTGTGAGCTGTTCTGTTTTCCTAAACAAGGGTATCAGAGGATCAGCTTCTTTAGTTCCAGTGGTGTATAGAAATGTGGTGAACCCAGAGAACTGCTGTGCAGACTGATAATTCATTTTATTTATTTATTTATTTTTATAAGGCCTTTTTCTGGCACGCTGAAGCTTGCGGCAATGGCAGTCTGGAGTCACAAGGAGTACTTGGTGTGATGTATCTTAAAGGACAGGGAATACGCAAAGACTTACAATCAGCCATGGAGTGTCTGAAGGCAGCTTCGGAACGTGGAAATCTGTATGCGCAGGGAAATCTGGTCGGATACTATTACCAAAGGAAGCTTTACACAATGGCCGTTGAGCTAGCCAAGAAGTAAGATCATGTAATTTTAATTTCCAAGCAGGGGAGTTCCTCACCCCTCAAAGACAGGTTTTATGCCATCCTTATGAAACAAGACCTGGAGCTTTAAGCATGAGACAGAACGGGATGAAAGGAACATGCACAGTCGCTATTTATGATTAGCTCCAAAATGTTACTGAATTGTGCATGCATTTTATGAATTCGTAAACCTGTGTGCTTTTTTTTTTTTCTTCTCTTCAGTAAATGGTTAAAAAAAGTGGGCGTGGCTAAATTAAGTAGTTTTGTAAGTGGATTAGGGATATATATAGATATATATATAGATAGATATAGATCAAAAAGATATCCTTCATAATAAGTGCCTAAAAGTATAATGGACTATATATAACGATATAAAACTAAAGATTATCCATCCTGACACCAGGTAAGGGGCTCGATACTATTACCACGGGTAAAACTGTTGGTTATAAAAAAAAAAAAACAAATCAACCATGTACCCCAGCTATTCTATTGCTGGAGAGGTACATGGCAAAAAGAGCATTGTTGGCCAAAACTCACCTTTTGGCAAAATGACCGTTATTGTATTTTGTTCCCACAACTCACATTAAATAGCATGAATTTTGGGAACATCAAGGGAAAAGAAAACAAACTGTCATTTTTTTTGACTGTCTCAAACAATGAGCTTATGCTAATACTAGTCATAAATGTAACACTTACCTGTCATCCGCTGTCCGGCTTCTTCATGTATCTTTCCTTCTTTCTTCTCTTCTGTCTTCGTTTCTTCAGTTCTCTGTTCTGTTTTCTTTTTTTTGTTTAATATTTCTTTATTGGAATTTACATATTTTTGACAAAAATATAAAATGAAAGAGAGAAAGAGAAAGAAACAAGAGACGGGGAGACCCCAGTCAAATATCAGGTAGGTAACATATAGGGTGATACATGGAGAATCACATAAGGTTACATAGAACTCAGTCACCGGACCGGGCGACAATATAAAGTAAGACCTACCCCAGGTGGCAAGAATCGAGTTCCCGCCAACCGAGGAGATCCCTTCTCAGGTACAAAATACACCAGTCACAGGAGTCTCATCCGTGAAGGAGCACCCATACTAAAGCAAAAAGAGAGAGGGGGGAACCTCCCCAACAGAAAAAGAAAAAGAGATAAGAAAACTAAGAGAAAGAAAGAAAGACAGTAAAGACACAGAGTGGACAAGTAACAAAGGGTGGGGGGGGGGATCACGGAAAAAAAAAAAAGTAATGTTTTAGGAAGATAGAGAGAGAGAAAAAGAGTGGGCAGGGGATGGGGGCAAAAGGGGTAAGGAGAACTAGGATTTGGAGAGGTAAACAGGAGGGAGGAAGAAGAAAGGAAGAAAGAGAGAGAGAGAGATGGCTCCCACTCAAAACACCCCACATCCAGCGTCCACTACTCCAGGGGTGGCCATCCAGTCCTAATCAAGCCTTAGTCTGAAGGCATCACTCTCCAAGAACTCAGCCCATGATAACCATCTACTCTCATGAACCAGGCCCCTACCCTCCGCTGCGTGAAGTAAGCCCTCCGCGGAACGTATATCCTCCACCGCGGCAACCCAGTCTCTGTACGAAGGGGCAGAAGAACGTTTCCAGTATCTGGGAATGACCACCTTAGCCGCATTCAATAAACGGACTGTTAGTGAACGAGAATAAGTTCGTACAGAATGAGAAGTATGATGCAACAGAAGTGTCAGAGGGTCCATAGCAATATCAGAGTCAGCTACCAGTCTAATCGTGTCAACCACGGCATGCCAGTAAGACTGAAGCAGAGGACAAGACCACCAAATATGTAAAAAATCTCCAAGATGAGTTTTACAACGCCAACAGCTACTAGTCACAGAGGGACAAAATTTATGTATCAAAGCCGGAACCCTGTACCATCTGGTCAAAACTTTATAAGCATTTTCTTGAATGCGTGCGGATGGAGAACAACGATGTACAAGTAATGCAATCTTAGTCCATTGTGACTCAGTTAGCACCAAGTTACAATCAGATTCCCAACAACGAACAAAATATGGCTTGGTGGCCGCGGTGGTAGATAGGAGAAGGGCATGCGCCGTTGATACCAGCCTGGGTGGCGGAGAGGACATAAGGCATAGACGTTCCAAAGGCGTCCGAGAGTCCTCCACCGAAGATGCCAAAGCCAGAGTGCCAACAAAATGACGGAGCTGAGTGTGAAAATATAGGAGAGAAGGGTGACATGGCCTGTCGTCCAAGATATCCAACAAGGGTTTAAGCTGTACAGGCCTGGCATCACCCACCACATCCCGAAGCCTAGGGAATTGAATCGAAGTCGGGAGTAATTTGCCCAGAGGGCCACGAAGCGTCCCTGGCGGAAAATCAGTATTATGGCAGAGAGAGAGCAGGGAAGAAGGGCAGCCAGTCAATCCCGAAGTTGAGACAAGCCTTTTCCAAGATCTCAAGGTATTCGGAACGGTAGGGTGGGAGCGATCCAAGCATAAGCCAGGGCCTCCCGGCACCCATGCGGCCACCGGCGTGGGCACAGCAAGAGTGGCCTGCTCCAGCCGTACCCACTGTTTTGCAGACGGGATTGTCCACTCAACCACCCTAGCGAGAACAACAGCATTGTAATATGCCTCCATGTCCGGCAGGCCCACACCCCCCAACTCCCTTCTACGAGTTAGATAGGTATATCCCACTCTCCGACTCCCTGATTTCCAAATGAAGGCCAACAGGAGTTTCCGGATAGAAGAGAAAAATGATCTAGGAATAGCGATAGGTAAAGTCTGTAAGAGATATAAGTAGCGAGGCAAAATGTTTCATTTTAACCACCGCCATCCTACCAAACCAGGAAATATGCAGCCTGGACCAGCGATCCAGGTCATTCTTGAGCGCCAACTGGAGAGGGGCAAAATTTGCATCGAACAAGGAGGCAGGATCCGCAGTAAGACAGATGCCCAGATATTTCACCCCTGCGGATGACCATCGAAAAGGGAAATGCGTTTTTAAGAGTTCAACATCAGGAGACGCCATTGAGACATTAAGAACCACCGATTTGTCCATGTTAACCCTAAAATACGATAAGCGACCGTAAAGTTCCAGTTCTCGCAACAGATTAGGTAAAGAGACGAGTGGCTGGGTCAGGGTAAACAACAAGTCATCTGCAAAAGCCGACACCTTATAAGAGTGAGATGAAGTAGTGACCCCGTGAATGGAAGTGTTAGAACGAACAGCGTTGAGAAGAGGCTCCAAGGCCAAAACAAAAAGAAGAGGGGACAGGGGGCAACCCTGTCGGGTGCCATTCGACAGAGCGAACGGTCTCGACAATGTGCCGTTCACCTTGACACGAGCAGAAGGGCGGCGATACAGGGAAGTCACCCAGTGAAACATCCGTGGGCCTAAACCTATATGTCGGAGAATGTGTCCCAGAAAAGGCCAACTCACCCTGTCAAAGGCCTTTTTGGCGTCAGTTGACAGGAGGAGTGCAGGGTGCTTCCCCATCCTAGCCGAATGGATAAGGTTGATCACTTTCACAGTATTATCCCGTGCCTCCCGCCCCGGAATAAAACCCACCTGGTCAGAATGTATCAGCCGGGGCAAGATGTTTCGCAGGCGGAGACTCAGAACCTTGGCAAAAAGCTTCAGATCTGTATTCAAGAGAGAAATGGGACAGTAACTGGAGCATAGCTCAGGATCTCTCCCTTGTTTTGGTATGACCGTAATGGTAGCATCCAGAGCATGAGGAGCAAAAGCCACTCCAGGCTGAAGGGCATTGAGAGCATCTAAAAGCCTCGGGAATAGAACATCTTGAAAAGTTTTATAATAGGTTCGAGTGAGGCCATCTGGACCCGGACTTTTACCAGTAGGAGTTGACTTAAAAGCCTGCAAGAGTTCTTCCGGGGTAACGGGAGACTCTAAAGACTCCACCTCCACATGAGTCAGCACCGCTGGCATGAAACGCGTAAGATAGGAAGAAATGTCAGGATCTTCATCCAAAGGAGTAGGACTGGGTAGGGAATCATTTATATTGTACAATGAGTGATAGTAGGCACAAAAAGATTCCGCTATCTCGTCTGTACGGTGCACCAGATTCTGAGATGCTGAGCGGATCCGGTCAATATAAGATTGCGACTGTTTAAGTCTAAGGGCTCGAGCAAGAGACTTACCCGTCTTATTTCCATGTACATAGTATGAACTACGAGTCAGCTGACAGGCCCGCAGCCTCTGTGATTCACAGAGTGAGGCCAACTCCGCCCGCAGCCTCGTCAAATCTTGATATACTGCCGGAGAGAGGTTAAGCTTATGAGTGGTCTCAATATCTGAGATATGTCGTAAGAGAGAGAGCATCCGCGCCGCTTTCCGTTTTTTCACATGCGCCCCAAGGCTAATCAGACGCCCCCTTATCACAGCCTTATGGGCTTCCCAAGTGATTAACGGGGAAACGTCTGGGGAGGTGTTATCCGTAAAATAATCCTCCAAAGCTGTCTGCAATTTAGAGCGGTCTGTGGGGTCTAACAGTAAGGATTCATTCAATCGCCAGGAGAACTGTCTTCGCGGAAGTGACGGGACTGAGATGCGCATAGACACCGGAGCATGATCACTCCAAGTTATATTACCAATTGTAACAGAATGGACCAAGTGTAGATGTCTATGTGAGAGGAAAAGATAGTCAAGTCTGGAGTATTTAGAATGGGGAGGGGAGAAGAATGTGTAATCCTTGGTGGTCGGGTGGTGAATCCTCCAGACATCAGACAACTGAGCTCTATGTAGTGCCCTCTTAACCCTCTTAATCTTAGTATAGCGCACCGTAGACTGTCCTGTAGAAGAATCAATGAGAGGGTTTAAGGGGTTTATATCGCCTCCCAATACTACCATGCCCTCTGCAAAAGAACCCAGGTCACGCAGCACAGAACACAAAAAGAGGTGCTGGTCCTTGTTTGGAGCATAAATGTTTGCAATAGTGATTTGTTCTCGGCCAAGAGTGCCCTTAATAAAGAGAGCCCGGCCATCATGATCCGACCAAGTGTCAGAAACCACTAAGGGCAGGGACCTAGCCACATAAATGGCTACTCCTTTGGCTTTTTGAAAAGGAGAATGAGAGTAGTAAACTGTTGGGTAGAAGGGACTGGAATAGGCAGGAACCCGGTCCCTCCGGAAATGAGTCTCCTGCACCAGACCAATGTCCGCCCCGCCAGATCGCAATTCACGAAAAAGTCTGGACCGCTTCCCCGGAGAATTCAGCCCCTTCGCATTAATGGAAAGTACCTGAATAACTAAGTCATCCATCTCAACGTCAAAAGTAAAGTAAATAGACCAGTTAGGCCCAAGCCCAATAGCCACCAGGCACCGTACCAGAGAGGGGCGTCAGGAGAGAGGGGAACGTATCCGAGTGAGAGCCAGAAGAGAGAGAGAGAGAGAAAAAAAAAAAAAAGGGGGGGTAACAAGGAACAATTAAACAAAGAAACAGAGAAAGGAAGAAGATAGGAGAGGAAAAGAAAAACTGAATAGCAGGGCTTGCCCTGCAACGCAAGTATGCCCAGGAAGCGCGCCGCTAATCTGCAACACGGGGCGCAGCACGGCTTCCTAAAATACAGTGACACTAGTGCGTGTGGAGGACAGTGAAGCAAAGACAAGGAGGCACAGGAAGAAAGAAGGAAGAACACCTTCTCGTCACCGCTCCACCGGCACATTGTACAATAAAAGCATACATTTTAAAAGACAATAAAAAGCAAACATCATAAACAATTATGAAACAGTTGAACAATAAAGTATTATCATGAAATATAATCAAGAGGGGGCCACCTACATCAAATGGTGGCGGTAGCGATAGGCCCCAGAAGACCCTCCCTCCGGAAGGTCAGAGGCGAAAGACGCCACATATCTACAGTAATGGATCAGCGGGAACATATCCCGGATCGGCAGCAGGGCAGCCGGGAACAGAGTCCACAGGGACCCTGCCGCCAAACCAGGAGAGCCCACATCACCAAACTCCTCCCAGTAGATCCAGGGTCAATGTCAGGACCAACCCAGAGGGAGACCCCAGGGCAACCCACATAACCTCCATCAACCCCCACAAGGCCATATTAAAGTGTAGCATGGGTCCAGTTGGGGGCCAAGTCAGACAACCAGTAATGTCCCCCTCCCGCCCCCCCCGCCCCACCAAAGGACCAAGTAACAAATTGCGGTGACCTAATACACCACAGGTCTCTAGCAATGGATCAACGGGCATACCCCCCAGACAAACAGCGGGGCAGCCGGGAACAAAGTCCATAAGTACCCCGCCGCCCACCCAGGAGAGCCCGTATCACCAAATCCTCTCCATCCAAAAGACCCAGGGCAGAGGGAAGGGCAGAACAAGAGGGAGACCCCAGGACATCCCAGGAAATCCCGCGCCACCTCCGTCAACCCCCACTGGACCCCAGGAAAATTGAGCAAGGGTCAAAATAGGGGCCGAGTCGTGCACCTAGCTCCGTGTCCATCCCACCCCCCTTAATCTGTTAAGGTAACAGAATAACAAAGTGTAGTGCATAATAATAAGGGGACCCCCAGAAATGAGGGGCGTCAAGTGCAAATACGTAGTGGAAACCCAGAAGGAGTCCCCCCAAGGACAGCCCCCCCAACCCTATCCCCAAACCAACCGTTTATACCAGGAAAAAAAAACAATCATCCCCAACAGTAATTCAAGGAGAATCTCTCACTCATACCCCCCCCCCGCCCCAGACAAAACTCCCCGCAATAACAAACCATAGGTCCAGGAGATGCACGCGCCCGTCTGCCCACCGCGCGGGGAGAAGCGGACCCCCGCCACCCGCACGATGGACAGAGGAGCGCAAACAACCACAGATCCCCTCAGGACAAGAGGTCAGCACCAGGGAAGGCACCGAGCAGCGCGGGAGGTCTGGGCAGGGATAGGGTCACGGTCAGGAGCATGGATCAGTTCCAGTCACAATATAGCAAAGTCCTGGCTGCAATTCCCTTCCGTGCAATACAGATACACTAGAGTTCAGGGTCCAAGGTAGTCCAAGGGACCATCCGGAGCATATTCAGGGGGGATCCATGCCCAGGCAACATCCTAGGGACCTCCAGCATCAGCCACAGCAGGACCCGGCCCGCGAGGTCCGCGCCGTCTTCGTCGTTGTGGTCTGCGGAGCCACGGTGGATTGTGCAAAGCCAGGAAATTAAAAGGCAGGTCGCCCTCAGAGAACTTACGCCAGTCCTGTAAATCCGGGGTTACCAATCCCAGGGCCTCACAAAAAACAGGGACATCGTCGGGATGTCGGACTGAATAAGTGATTCCATCACGGCGTACTGAAAGAGATAAGGGGTAACCCCAACGGTATGGTATATTTCCATCTCTCAGTAGATCTATCAGGGGTTTTAACATCTTCCTCAACTGTAAGGTCACCCAAGCGACATCAGGGAGTATCTGAATCGTAGAACCCTTATAAACTATAGAGCGGCGCTTCCTAGCCGCTTGCAAAATATCCTCCTTCAGGCCGTGAGCATGCAAACAACAAATGATGTCTCTTGGAGTGCCCCCCGAGAGGTCTTTAGGACGTAGAGCCCGATGGGCCCTGTCCAACTTGATGGTAGTGGTAGGGTCTCGATCCAAAATAAAGTTGAAGAGTTCAGTAGCTTGGAGGCGTGCATCCTCAGCGCCCTCCTGTTCGGGGAGGCCCCGAATTCTCAAATTGTTTCGCCTACCCCGATTGTCAAGGTCAATAACTTGATGGGCCAGTTGAGTAGTTATCTTGCCCTGAGCCGCCAATTTAAGTTCAAGTGCACGGAGTGATGTCTGTAGAGAGGACTGTTCCCTCTCAAGGGACTGAAGTCTGCTGCTATGTTGTTTAATGTCTTCCCGAACCTCCGCAAGTTCGTCACGAACCGCGGTCCGGACTTGGTCCACCACAGATGCTAGATCTTTCTTAATTTGAAGCGTGAAGGTCTGGAAATCGGCCCTAGTCACCACCTCGTGCACAATAGTAGAGGGTCCCGGAGTCTGCGAGACTACCCCTCCCTCCATCTCGCCTTCAGACGAGTCAGGCGTGTCCGCCGTCAGGGAAGATGTCATCTCGGTCTCGCTAGGCCTCAGCGGTTCCACGGAGCGAGGGGTAAAATAATTTTGCATAGATTGAGTCCCCTATCTGCTCTCCTTCATCACACTAGATGTTCTAGTAGATTTCTTAGCGGATTTACCCATCATGCAAGTAAAATAAAGTAGTTTGCTAGTGTTTAAGTGCCAGCGGAGCGGGAGCTACTCTAACACACGTCTGTCTCCATCGAGCGCTCGCTCCGCCCCCCCTCTGTTCTGTTTTCTGACCTTCTTTCTTCTGTATTGCTTTAAAATAAAAAAAAATCCATTATTGGTCATTCAGTTTTGATAAAATAATCCTCCCAAAGATACTACCGTTGACCCTTTCAGTGCTGGAGAAATATTTTTGTTTAAAATTGTCCACAATCATTAAAATGTTAGTCATGTACCCCCATGCCTCCATGACAAACCCCACTAGAAGCTGATTGTCTGGGAGAGGTGCGTAAGCACTTCCCAGCCAATAGGAGACTGATAATTTATTATAAACTGAGACTGGCATATAAAAGCCAGTCTCTGTTCAAAATTCCGGTAGTCTGACTTGGGCAACAATCTCGAAAGGTCACAAGGATCCCTCTGTACGGATGAAAATGCCTTCTGCCTCCAGTGGAGATGGCAGTGGAGGCATAGTGTTACATGACTTTAACATTTTAATGCTTATGGACAATTTTAAACAAAAATATTTCTATCTAAAGCAGAATGGTCTTTCAGATGCCACTTACAGTAACCCCCTGGCACTCAAAGGGTTAACGTTAGCATCTTTTGGGGGTTATTTTATCAACAATGAACAAGCAGTAATGGATTGTTTTTTTTTAATTTTAAAGCAAGGCAAAAAAAGAAGACTGAAAAGAAGAAGCTGGCCACTACCCCACAGGACATCAGGATTACTGCTAAGTTTGTAATTGTCGGGACGTGTGAAACTGCTTTTGGATTAACCCTATGAGTGTCAATGAGGTATGCAGTATTGTATAATGCATTGCATACCCCACTGGCACTTGGAGGGTTATTTTCTTTCCTTGTTTCAACCACAAGTATGTGTTGGAAACCAGTTTTCACCGCCTGTTTTAGGCTCTGCGTCTGCCTTCTCATTGTGCAGGATTTGCGCTACCACATAGAATAGGATAGCAAAGGTGACTATTTTTGGGTGAAAATTGTTCATCCATTGAACATTTTTACATATTTTTTTGGTGTTGACAGAACAGTTTATAGAATTGTAAAATGTGCTGTCAAAACTACTACCGCTTGTTTTGAAAATAGTGGAGATAATAGTATTGAACCCCTAGTATTTTAACACTACAGCCACAGGTTTTTTATATGCATCTTTGTTGTATGATCCATTTTTTTATTCCATAAATATCATTCTGTTTTTTATATGTGAGTTTACCCAATTCAGCAAAGCATTTGGCAAATTTTTTTCATACATCTGGCTAACTTTGCCATTGATTATGGCATATGCGCTGCTCAGCATCAAGGCTTTTGAATGTTTCTTGCATCAAAACATGAGCAATCGCAAATAAAGCATAAATTTATGGTTTGCAAAAAATAGTGAATGCTTCACTTTCTTGCATTCCACCATTAGAGCTTAAGCCCACTCACCCAGTACCCACAACACACCAGTTACCAAGTTATAGTTAGATCTGTAGCTTTAAATCTAATTGTCATACTGGCACTTGTCATTACAAACTGTTCACTTATAATGCTAGCCAAAATGTAAGTAGATGCATAATTTAGTGCTGGTGATTAAAGCATTGCTTTACTATGCCTTGCACATCCATTTGGCACTCACATGATTAAAGTGGACATGTCACAAAAAGATAGGTTTATTTAATGTTAAACCTTTGAGTGCCAGATGGGTATGCAACGCACTGCAGAGCAATGCGTTATGCACCCCTCTGGCACTCAAAGGGATTAAGATACATAAAGAGTATCAATATGTTGTGCTAGGCATTTGAATGTAATGAAAATAGTTTCCAAGACATTAACTTTTATTTGTTGGTGCCACATTATGTTAATTCTTTTCTGTGCTGGGACAAAATTATCACACACTTGGGGAGATGTATAAAATGATTAAAGTAAACTCAACAATGAGTTCTTTTGCGCATACGCGCTATGATATGCATGTGTTTTATACATAAACTGAACTCATTAGAGGGGATCTCTCACCTAAATACATGTAATGCTCATTAGTTAGAGCATTTATCTAAAACACTGAAAATATTTTTCATTGTATTTAAAAAGCAGTTACATGCGCAAAATTAAAGTTTAAAAAGTGTCCGGCAGCCTACTTCCGGCTTGCCGAACTTTGCCGACCAGAGACAGCTCCGTCCCACTACCCATCATCCTCCCATGACGGAGGCTGTCTGTCACTAAGGTGGAGAGATCGCATTGGCTAGATATCGATCTCTGCCAATGCGATCGTTCCACTTTAGTGACAGACAACCTCCGTCATGCGTTAGCATAATCTACAATTTTTGCTACCTGACAGGAGACTTCATATTTTACTTTTTTTAACGCTGAGAAACAAACGAAAAAGACGCATGAGAGGATGGCCAAAAGTAGAAAACACCAAAAGTTTTCTCCCGCGGCCAGTCTGCCAAGTGCATAATATCTGTAACAGAAGCTTCTGCCGACATAGCACGCAACGCCGCCTCTCCCCTGTCCGAATGGGCGCCAAAAGAGGGCTCCACCCCCGCCAGACATATGAAACAAGCAGCTGACCGGATTGAAACGAACGCAAAGGAGCTGTCAGCTCAACATACGGAAGCAAGACCCCAACCACACAAAGTTGAGGAACCTCCCTAAAGAAAGGGTAAAAGACAGAAAAAGAATCGGACTTAGTATGCCTAGAAAGAGAAAGATATGCCCTCCGGTGATACCGAAAACCCATCTACATCAAAAGCTCTAACGTCCGACACCTGTCAAAACAAAACCAGACAAAGAAGCAGCGTAAGTTTAGCCGAACGTTGGCGCAAATACAAATAATAGTTTCCTGTCCAGTTACTCCAAAAACGAAGAATGACATCCACGTCCCAAAACCAGTTATACTTCAGTGTTGGAGGACTAGCCAATTGAATCCCCCTCAGTAAGAGACAGATCCGGTGGGCAGAGATCCGCTGAACACCCGAAAAAGGAACGTAAGCCTCTGAAATGGTCAACCGCGTAACATTGATGGATCGATAAGAGCGACCTAACGAAAATAGATGCAACAAAAAATTAAAAACCACAGGCACAGCTGCCATAAAGGGATCACAATCCCTCTCCATACACCAGCTAGACCAGGAATTCTATGCCGAAATGTAACTTCTTCCAGAGGATGTGGCTCCCCTTGTAGACTGGCAAGAAAACGAGAACGGTATGGAAGAAGGGGATCGCCGCAGGATATCTCCAGAAGATCTGGGTACCAAGGCTGACTCGGCCACAATGGAGCTATTAGTAGAAGCACAACCCCCTGACACCTGATGAGATGAACCATTCTCTCCAACATGCCGAACTGGGGAAAGGCATATGCCCCTAGAGCTGGCCAAACTTGAAGAAACGTGTCCACTGCTGTGCAACTTGGATCTGGAAGCCAGCTGTAGTATTTCCTCAGTTGGTAATTGGTGCGCAACGCACAGAGATCTATTTCCAGTGGTCGTTGAAGCCCACACAGTTATTGAAACACCCTGACGTCCAACTTCCAACAGCTACTGTGCTGCCAATTGCGGAAGAACCAGTCTGCCGTACGGTTGGAGGCTCCCGGAAGATACTCCGCCCTCAATGTGATGTTGCGGTGGAAACAAAACTGGTAAATGTCCTTTGTGGCTTCTGTGAGATCACGAGACCTGGCACCCCCAACCTGTTGATATATTGGACAGCCGAGATATCGTCCATACGCAAGAGGATGCAACAGTTTGGACATATGCCAGGCCAGACTGCGGACCGCAAAAGATCCCGCAGTCAATTCCAGGCAATTGATATGAAGTCCGATTTCCTTTTGTGACCAAGGACCACCTGTGGAGGACTCCACACAATGTGCTCCCTAGCCCCAGAGGCTGGCATCAGACTCCACCACAGAATCTGGCGAATGACCAAAGATTGCTTTGCCATTCCAGGCCTGCATGTGGAGCAGCCACTAACAAAGCTCCGTACACACCTAGTGATCGTATGAAGGCTCGTCATCTTTGCTTGAGTCATTCAAAAGTTACATTGCTGTGTAGTGAAGAAGTCCTGGGAAAATTGCCTGGATTGAAGACAAAAGGGGACCCACAGTGCGAGCCAGTAATCGTAATGAAACTCAGCCTAGCCGAAGGATGCATTGAATCTCCTTCCGAATAGCCACAATCTTGGACAGTGGAAGACGCAGCAACGAAAGGATCAAATCTATCTCGAAGCCTAGGAACTGAACCACCTAAGAAGGTTCCAGCGCCGATTTTATCCCTGTTCACAATAAAACCCAAGTACTCAAGAAAATGCACAATGAAGCTCATTTGAAAGCACAACCTGGAAGCGTCTTCGCAAAAAATCAACAAATTATCCAGGTAAATCGGGCAACGAATATCCTGAGCCCTGAAATGAGCGACCACTGGCTTCAGAAGCTTCGTGAAACACCGCTGAGCTGAGACTGAACGGGAGACACGTGAACTGACACCTGCGACCGTGCCACCGGAAACACAGGAAATGCCGACAACCCGGACCCACCGGAATCGACAGATAAGCATCTTTCAGATTGAGTCTCATGAACCAGTCACCCTTGGCCAGAAGATTGCGCAGAAGATGAAAAGCCTCCATCTTGAAATGGCGGTAAATGACAAACTCGTTGAGGTTCCGCAAACTGACGGGACTAAAATCTTCCACCGTCTTCCGTAGCAAAAAAATGTTGCTGACGAAACCTTTGTTGTCCGGCGCGTACTGCACCGTGCCTTTGGAAAACAACGCTTGAATCTCGGCGTCTATCAAAGACCTGCGTTCTGTGGACACTACAGCCACCGGAGGAGAATGGAAGCCTCTGACTGTCTGAAGAACCCTGGAAATCTCCAACTTCTGTAAGAAAAGAGCGAGTCTGCCAGCAGTTACAATGGGACAAGGAAACGGATTGAGAACACTCACCAGAACTGAACTTGTCACGACTTCGTCCTCGAACCTGTCTGCTCCTATCCAAGCCTCGATGAAAAGAGGTAGGGCAGTAGTGGGTGGAAGGAAAGAAGGACGCTGAAGGTGGATTTGCTCTGATGCCTGAAGACCAGAACCTGCTGGTGGCACGGCCTCTGCCGTCCAGCCCTTCGAAAAACATATTTACTGAAGAAGGACTGAACACCTGCTTCAATGAATTCTGCACCTTGTTGAGTGTTGTGAAAAAATTAACATGTTTTTTCAAGTCCGCAATAAAAGGTTCCGCAAACAGAAAACCATTGGCTGCCGGGCCTAAATCTTTAGACCCTAAATCTGACAACTTAGCGTCTATGTGTAGCAAGGCAGCCTTCCTCCACTCTGTAGACAAAGTAACATTTGAATTGCCCAGCAGACAAATGGACCTTTGAGCCCATTCACGGAAAGTGTCAGCATCCAAGGGAGAACCTTCTGATAGTGACCCTTCTCAATCTCCTTACGAGGGTCATGTCCTGACCTGGACATGGAGGTCAATACAGTAAGATCAAACTCTGGAGTAAAGGCATCCTTATCGGGAAGCAGTGGCCGGGGACATTCCACCCTAAGTCGAATCTGCACCTCTCTATCAAGCTGTTTCCAGAGCCAAAAGTGTACAGATCTTGCCAGATGATCCAGAAGGCTCCATTCTGAAGACTTGCGATGGCGAATGAAATGAGGATCAAATAACGGAGCGCCTTTAGTCATAGAAACAATCATCTTCAAACCGACCCGGACAACGGGAGCCAGAATGAACCCCAGAGTCATCCACTACTGATTCTTTAACATATGGAGATTCACAGCCATGAGAGGCATCCCACGAAATATTGTCCACCGATGGACTCAGTAAGTCTAATAAGTATTCTCATGTTATTATTAGATGCTGTAATTCTTACAGCTGCATCTCCTCACCATTTGATATGTTCGAGAGAGTTGACAATAATTTTAGACATTACAATACCACAATGGTATGTCTGATCCAAGAGGGGAATATTCATAAATAAAACAGAAAAACTTTCCTACCTGTTCATGTATTACAGGGTATTCCTGTAATACTGGTAACTTTTATTTTATGGTATTCATTCCCCTGGCGTCTTAACCCCTACTGAAGAAATTGGGGTGATGTAATTACTATAGAAAGCTTCATATCCTGGTTTGCCTTTTTTTTCTTCTGTTTTTTTTTGGGGGTTTTCCGAGAATGGAGAAATGTAATTGCAGGCGATGCAGCTTTTTCTGGCATGTTTTGGGCAGAAACTACGCATTTTATTTATTGCAAAAATGTTGACAGTGCAATGGGAGCTCCCAAAGGCAATCTGCCGCTCCTTCGCTTGTCTTCATGGGCCCATATTATTTTCTTAGCTCCTTTATTTTGATTAGAACCGACAGATCGCGGCAGGCATGGGGAGCACATCGGTACAATATTCACACTGAGATTGTTTTTACTGGAAGCTAAATCATGGCTCAGGTTTGTTTTCTTACTGGCACAGTGAAAGGGCAAGGCAGTCAGATTACAGCCTTGTTTTGTTGGTGTGTTACTAGTCTACACAGGAGCACCAAAACTTAAGATGCTATAGACTTCTTTTTTATAAGCAGTCTGAGCTGGGGAACTTCATGAGTAATGGGAGACATTGCAGGGTATTGGCTATTCTTGGAGCTGCAATTAATGACATGCTAATTTACAACAATAGGCCCCAAACAATGTGCAAGCGGAGCCTTCCTTTATTCTATATTTTTTTTCACCAGGTCCATCGATTGCTGTTTTCTTCCCACTTCTTAGTGTTTAAGGGCCCACATTCAGTGGTCAAAATTACATGCATGTGAAGGTCCCATACACTGATAACACTGTAAGTTATCCATAGTGTAATGCTTCATACATATGTTATTGTGTGCCTATATAAAACAAACTATATATTTTTATTTATTTATTTATTTTTTTTAAACTGCCATCAACTGTCATGTCAGCCTCTATAGACATTACATCCAGGACTGTTATCTTGTGAACAAAGCACAAGAGCAACATGGATAGTGGCCATTAAGATTTTCTAGCGGTGGTAAGTTAAGTGGGGGTTATTCTAAGGAGATGTTAGTGTTCCTTTAACCCTAGCCCTGACACTAGCTACTTGGCTCAGGAGCAGGATCTCATATCTGCACCCCATCTCTGGCACCTGATCCTCTCCTGGGGTTCCTGCCATGGCCTTTCCAAAATATTATCAAAGATAAGACACTCCATTATACTTACTTTAGCCACACATACTTGGATAATGTCTATATATTATATACATATTATAAAGGTATTACTTGATGCAAAAACACACTAACTGGTATTTTGCCTGTGAACACACGCAC
The DNA here is from genome assembly GCA_037306005.1 of Rhinophrynus dorsalis. NCBI lineage: Eukaryota > Metazoa > Chordata > Amphibia > Anura > Rhinophrynidae > Rhinophrynus > Rhinophrynus dorsalis. The sequence continues at coordinate 114,098,172 of CM074718.1, forward strand.
ACATTATGTACTTCCTCACAAGGAACATGACCCATTATTTCACTAGGAGAACTCTACTGCTAAATTGAGTAATAATGTAACCAATCACACCTACGATGTAATAATTTATTTTAGAACAAAGAGACTGGTAAAGGGGGTCTGCCTCTCAGTAGTCAGAGAGTACCAAGCAGTTGGTTGGAAGGCATTACATATGCGAGTTTGTATGTCATGATCTAAAGTCAGTATGTATTGTCCTCAGTAAGATCATTTTTTTGATGACTTTTCTTTAAGTAAAAGGGAGTCTAGCCAGTCCATTTTGAATATATTAAATGGTTTAGTCTGGAAAATAGTGAGCGAGGGGTAGGTAGTAGTTAATGCTGCAGAATGGATTTTTTTTTTTGTGATAGCAATTAGTATGAGACCAAAGATGGCTAAATTTGGTTATTAGTGCAAAAGGTGAGAAATTGTTAGAATGTGTCAAAGACTGTACTTGGGACCTCATTGCCTATATGGTAGGACATGAAAACAGGCAATGAACGATATCCAACCTTCTTGCACTGCATTATTATTGTCTGGTTTCAAGCCTAATTTATGTTGATGTGATGGGGATAAATATGCCCCATGCAGTATTTTGAAAAATATACCTTGGTACTTAACAGGTGGGGAGTGTACAGCCAGACAGATCTGTCCAGTGCGCAATCCCTGAGGAAAGGGAGGAATGATTTAAGTTAGAATGAATGGAGTACAGTGATTGATGTTAGGAGAAAGCATGAAATGGTCCTCAAAGGGGTTAATCAGATGTAAATCTGAGAACCATAGTAATGTAGCTGCATAATTGGAAAACAGTGGAAATGTCAAAATTTAGCTTATAATTTGTCACGGTCTAATACTTGCTTTCTATTTATGTCTAAGTAGTAGTGTATTCTATCCATGTATGTCTATTACGTTGTTGAAAAGTAAAGTCTGCTTGATCATGTGCAAATAGGTTAAGAGAGTAACATGGAGACAGGTGAAGTCTATGTCTAGCTATCTTCCAAGTATGTATGGTGTTTAAGAGCAATGTGTTGTCAGAGACTTGGGGGTGGAGGTCAGATAACTCCTATCATTCTTAACCAGCCATTCGCTGTTTAGGGATTGAGAGTTGCTGTCTCCAAACAGCAGAAGGTCCAACACCTGACTAATCCTGCCCTATGTTCTTGAAGTCTTACATTCAGGGCCAACCAGTACTCTGAAATTGCCCTCCATTACCCATATAGAAAGTAAAAGTACAAGTATTATACATCACAGAGTACAAATGGGCAGCCTGAGACAATTCAGCTGTTTTTAGCCTATAACTCTGATCATTCTCTGCTAGGGGACCACAGGTTTCCCATCCCTGGCATAGTGGGCCTTATACACAGACAAAGAGGTGCAATTCTGGATCAAACACATTGCATCATAAGGAACAAATAAAGAATCCCCAAATTATCATGGATTTCAATGCAGCTTTTAACCCCTTGAATTCTAGAGAGGTCTCCAATGCATTGCTCCAATGCTTTGCAATGCATTGGAGATCGCTAGCATTCAAAGGGTTATAAGTGTCCTTTAAATCAATAGCATTGTTTGTTCCTTATGGTAGAGCTGGTTCATCCCAGAACTGAGCCACTATTTCTTAGTACTTTAGCCTCACTATGTTTATGATCAGAGCAGTGGCCATCTGAGAATTCTAGGAGTAGTAGTTCAACAGCTGCTGGAGGGCAACTGATTGTCTACTCCCAGTACAGTAAATATTAATCCATGGCTTGTTTCTTAAAGTGGAAGTAACACCTTCTATCAGCTTGGGTTTCCTTTGAAAGCACTTCAGAAGCACTACTATGTTAGGTTAGGTTTTTTTTTTTATATGTAACATAATTGTTTGAGATATTTAGGTTTATTTGTTTATGCAAGTTAGTATTGGCACACAGCTGTGCCAGCCAGTACAATCTAACATTCCACTCTGCTGTCCCACATGCCACTCCCTCTTGTTCTTCCTCTCTCTCTCTCCTACTTATTTTAGTAAAAACGGTGCTCATAAGACACTTCTCCACAGTCAAAAATTAATATGGCTTTGTTTATTTTAACCCATGCCAGAGGGATGTGCAGTGCCAGAGAAATACAGAATGTCAATACTTGGCTGTGCCAGCCAGTGCTGTATAACTTGCATAAACTGATACATAAACAAAGCAGAGAACCCAATAAATTATTATTTTAAATTAAAAATGGCTAAACTGAAAGCTCTTTCAAATGAACCTAAGTTCCCATACCGTAAGTTGTTACTTCCACTCTAACAGTTGGTGTATAGCCTCTCTAATGTAAGCTTTTTACTCTGTATACTAGGATTGTACCCATTGACAATATACAACTGCTGGCCATGTCAACAGATTGCCTTCCTTCAAGTGCTGCCAAAGGAGTTGCCATGGCGACCTTCTACTTGGCTAGATGTCTCCATATTGGTTTGGGAATAAAACAAGATCTCACATCTGCTATGAAATACTATTCAAAGGTAAGATTTTAAATGACTCCTCTGATTTATTTCTGTAATTTAAGGACCTTATGTTCAAAAGTGGAGTAAATCTGTGCAAACCAACCTTATCCTAGTGGAAAATTAAAATTCACCAAATTCTTTTAAATTGGGAATTTTAAGCCATTGACTGCTTGAAACTGTTGAGAAGCAGTCAATTGGAGACCTGTCTAGCATTTATGGGGCTGTAAAGGGAGCAGAAAAGGGAAGAAGATTATACTGGGATACAGCAATGTATTATGGGTGGACAGAGACCTAAATGGCCATGAACCACTGATGTAGGCAGTAACTATTCTGAGAAGTAACTGCTGGGTGTAGCCTACCTCCTCTCCTTAGCTTGCAGCTAGCCAATCCCCAACCAGTAAGATTTTTTTCCTTGGTGAAGACGCAAGGCAAGAGAACAGTTCTGCTATAGTTTTAGCTTTTTTTTATTATTTTCTGTTAGATATGGGATATTACCATCACTCACAATTCCCATCACCCAAATATGTATAGCTCAGTTTACCAGGTGCTTTTGTGGACCTAAGCCCTGGGGGGAAAATCTCGGCTGCAAGTCCTTTCCCCAGGAGTTGCCCACTGTGGGTTCTTCTTGATGTATGCTAATCTGAAGACAGATCTGCTGAAAAAGGTGAGCACTATTTGAGTGCTGAGGTCCACATATCCCATGCTTCCCCTCCGCACAGGGGTCTCATTTTGAGTTCCTGTTACATACACATGCACTCATTGGGTTTATCTGTATGTCTTTAGGGTGTTTGGAGCAAGTTTCTGTGGTAACTTAACACTTTTGCTGCTGGTTAGCATCTTTTGGGGCATTGTGGCACTTTCCCTGCTGGGACTAGTGTTTATTGGGTCTGCTGACTTCTTCTAGTGGGCTTTTGAGTAGTTTTACATTTTGGTATTCACCTTGTTAACTTTGTGTTTTAAAGGCACTCATTTACCACATAGATGCCATTGCTCCATTCACTTTTATGGGACTTTACAGTTTGGGACATATCTCTGGAATCACTCCATGTAGCGAGGTCAGAGATGGATCATTTGGTTGGTCTGCCCTTGCTGTACTATCCAGTCAACGTTCTGGGCATGTTGGGGGGCTCAGGGGGCTTTGGACTCTGTTGGGGTACCTTTTCATTGAAACTACAATTCCCATGTGCGCTTGCTTCGCACGCTCGTTTCTGATTGGCTCCCACAGCAGCAGCCATTTTGTGCCTTCGCTGATCAAGTATCCTACGCAGGGCTTGGACTCTCCTTCTCTCCTCAGCAGTTTAACCCTTTGCCTACCAGATAAGTCTAATTTAGCATTTCTGGGGTGATTTTATTTATCATACACACTAATTTGTGGGTGTTTCTGATACTTTGACCGTTTTACTCTGTGAGAATGTCTGTTCCATTAGACCTTGGGGCTAGGCCTAAGACTATGGATACTGGGCTGTCTGTGTCCCCCATTGCTCCTCATGTCACTCAGGGTTACCTAGCAAATACTCAGGTCATGTTTGACCAGCATGCGCTGCTGCCCCTGAATCACCTGCAGGGGCCTCCAGCCATGCACTAGAGACAATTTGGATGCAAGAGTTTAAGGCTACTACCAGGGACCTCCGGTCCACCTTACAACTCCTTCCATCCACTTTGCAGGGGGTCTTCCACTCGTGGTAGGCCCCCACCCATATCAGATCTTACCTCCCTAAACCGCCGGGTGTACCTGATGTGTTTGATTCCTCTGAAGAGGAATTATTGGTGGATTCTGATGCTGAAGACTGCTCTGCTGTCCCTTCCTCTCAGTTTTTGGGGATCCCTTTGAGGCTGATCCTGTCCCCTCGGCTGAGGGCCTGATCATGACTGTGTTGAACACCCTGAACATTCCCTTGGTGCAGGAGGTTTCTTCTGATCCCTCTGATGTGTTCTAGGAGCCTGTTAGGCCCCATACTTGTTTTCCACGTAACCCCACCCTTGACCTCTTTGTGTCTGAGGAGTGGAAGTTTCCAGACAGCAAACAGTCTGTCTCCAGGAAATTTGCTAAGCTTTATCCGTTCTCTGAAGCGGCCCTAGCTCAGTGGGTTCATCCTCCCAAAGTGGATGCCCCTGCCTCCAGGCTTTCTAAATCCACTGCCTTGCCTGTGGGTGATGCATCTGCTCTGAAAGACTGGACTGACAAGAAGCTTGAGACTGCTCTCAAGGCTATTTTTGAGAGGACTGGTTCTGCCCTGCACCCCGCTTTTGCTGCGGCGTGGGTGAATAGAGCTGTGGCTGTTTGGACTGAACAGCTCACTTCAGCTGTCTGTCAGGGGGCTTCTACTGCTGACATGTTGCGGCTTCTTGCCAACATCTCTGAGGCTCCGCATTCTGTTTCTGCTGCCCTGTTTGACGCTGTGCGCATGGTAGCCAGGGCATAAACTATGTCTGTAATAGCCAGACGTGTTCTTTGGCTCAAGATCTGGTCTTCTGACATGGCCTCCAAGAAGGCTCTCCTGTCCTTGCCCTTTCATGGCACCTCACTGTTTGGGCCTTATCTCAAAGATCTGATCAGTGAAGCCACTGGAGGGAAGAGTATTCACCTGCCATTGGTCCAGAGGAAGAAGGCGCCTGTCAAAAGGAATCATCTTTTTAGTTTCTTTCAGGCTGATTCTAGCCAGGCAACCCAGGTGGTGCCTCAGGCTCCGCGCTCCTCATCCAAGCCTAAGCAGCAATGGAGGTCCAAGTCCTCCGCTAAGCCCAAAGCTTCGAAACCTTCTTCTGCATGACTCTCAGAATCCAGGTCCCCTCCTGCAGGTAGGTGGCCGCTTACGCCACTACCTTCTGGCCTGGGAGGCCTCTGTGGCGGACCCGTGGGTTTTGCAGGTGGTGGCTTCGGGGTACAGGATCCCCTTCCTCCTCTGACCTTCTCTTCTAGCTTTCCTCTGGGTTCAGAAAAGCGCTGTCTTTTAGAGGGAGCCATTCAGGCTCTTCTGGACAAGGCTGTCTTGGAACCTGTTCCTACTCAGGAATGGGGGTTGGGGTTCTACTCCAACCTCTTTGTGGTTTCCAAGAAGGATGGCGACTGCCGTCCCATTTTGGATTTGAAGGATCTCAACTCCTTTGTGGTCAGGTCCCAGTATTGCCAGGAGTCAATACGCACAGTGTTCGCTGCCATGTCTCCTGGGGAATTTCTGGTGTCGCTGGATCTTCAGGATGCTTATCTGCACATCACCATTCATGCAGAGAGTCTGCAATATCTTTGCTTTGCCTGCGACCGAGGGCATTTCCAGTCTTCAGCCCTCCCCTTTGCCCTGACCACAGCTCCTCAAGTCTTCAACAGAGTCCTGGGAGCATTGATTTCCATCCTCCATCAGGACGACATCAGAGTTACCCCGTACATGGACGATCTCCTTCTGAAGGCATCTTCTCCGGAACTCCTTCATCAGCAGGTGCAGGATTGCATTCATGCTCTGTCCCATCACAGGTGGATCATCAATCTGGACAAGTCGGACCTTGTTCCTTCAGAGAGGATGGTGTTTCTGGGCCTCCTTCTCAACACCCAGAGGCGGATGGTGTTTTTCACGGACGAAGTGGCTCATCAGATAGCACTGAAGATCCAAGATGTCCTGTCTCAGGATCCAGTTCCAGCCAAGAAGTTGTCATCCCTGGTGGGGAAGTTCATTTTGACGATAGAAGCAGTTCTGTTTTGCCATGGCTCATACCAGGGAACTTCAGAGGATTCTAATCCTGGCATGCAGGGGTCAACCAGATCTCCTGGAGAGGTCCCTATCTCTCCCTCTTCACGTGGAGTTGAGCCTCTCGTGGTGGCTCAACCTGAACAATCTCCTGAAAGGAAGGCCCTTCCTGGTGCCATTCTGGACAACAGTAATGACAGATGCCATCCTCTCCGGATGAGGAGCGGTCCTGGGGCACTTGAATGCTCAGGGCCGGTGGTCCCAGGTGGAATCTCTCCTTCCCATCAATTTCCTGGAGCTTCGGGCGATATTTCATGCCCTGCAACACTGGTCACAACAGCTGGAAGATTGCCCGGTCAGGGTCCAGTTGGACAACGCCACAGCGGTAGCCTACATCAACAAGCAAGGCGGCACAAGAAGTCTCGGAGCTTGGCTGGAGGTCAAGGTTATTTTGTCCTGGGCAGAGGAGCATGTCCCTACCATTTCCGCAGTTCATATTCCTGGTGTAGACAACGTTCTGGCAGACTTCCTCAACTGACACACAGTGGACAGCGGAGAGTGGGAACTGCATCAAGAGCTGTTCGACCTCATTGTCCAGTTGTGGGGTCTTCCGTGCATCGACCTGTTGTGTTTTGTTGCCATCAAGAAGATTCCAATGTTCTGCTCTCGCTAGGTGGATTACGTGGCTCTAGTAGTGGATGCCCTGTCGATCCAGTGGACTTTCCCTCTGGCATACATCTTTCCACCCATTCCCCTTTTGCACAGGGTGATATGGGAACTGCGACTGGAGTGCTACCCAGTCATTCTGATTGCTCCGTACTGGACTCGGCAGGCTTGGTTTCCAGAGCTTCTGGATCTCTGTGGCGGAACCTCTTTGGCTTCCCTCCTGTCTGGATCTTCTTCTACAGGGTTACCTGTGGAAGGAGGATGTTCATTGTTTGGCTTTGACGGCATGGAGATTGAATCCTCAATTTTGAAGAAGAGAGGATTTTTTTCTGGGGTGGTGGCTACTATGCTTAGTGTTCGTAAGCATGTTTCCTCTAAGGCCTACGATAGAGTTTGGTCTACCTTTCTATCTTGGTGCACTTATAGGGACCTATCTCAGGATTCTGATCTTCCTACGATCCTTTCCTTCCTCCAGGATGGCGTGGATAAGGGTCTCAGTCTGAGTTCAGACTTCTGCTCTCTGTTTTCTTTTAGAGGCGCTTTGCTATTCTTCCTGATGTCAAGGTTTTCGTCCAAGGTGTTGCTCATACCCGTCCTATGTTTAAGTCTCCCGCTCCTCAGTGGGACCTTAACTTGGTTTTGGGTGTCCTTCAGCACCCTCCCTTTGAGTCATTGGCCACTATTCCTCTCCGCTGACGTGGAAGATGGCTTGTATCTGTTCGCCATGTTGCGGAGCTGCATGCCCTGTCCTGTAGGCCAGCCATTTTGCTGTTTCACAAGGACAAGGTGGTACTTTGCACTTCACAGGAGTTTCTCCTGAAGGTGGTGTCTTTGTTCCACATTAATCATAAGATTGCGGTTCCTTCTTTCTGATCTAACCCTACTTTCTAAAAAAGGATCTTCACCTGTTGGATGTTGTGCATTGTCTCAAGTTCTGTGTGCATCATACTGAGCTATTGAGGCAGTCTGACACACTTTCTTTCGTTCCTGAGGGTCTTGGGTCAGGGAAGCCTGCTTCCAAGGTAACCATTGCTTCTTGGATCAATTCCACTATTCGTAAGGCTTGCAAACTTAGGAGAAAGCCTGTTCCATTTCGGGTCACGGCTCATTCTACGAGGTCTATTGGGGCATCTTTGGCCTACAAGAATCAGGCCTCAGCTTATCAGTTGTGCAAGGTGGCCACTTGGTAATCTGTGCAAACCTTCTCGAAACACTACAGTGTGGATGTGCTGGCATCGGATGATGCCAGTTTTGGGAGGAAGATCCTGGAGGCAGCCTTGCCTGTCTAGGATCTCCTTAGTCTGTCAGTACTCTTTCACTTTTGAGCCCTGTTGGCTCTAGTTGAGTGTGCTGTGTTATAGTTCCTGAGGTCTGTTTTACCCCTATTCGGTGTCCGTTCACACTTTGTGGTTAATGTTGAGCTCTTTATTATCTGTTGGTTTATTTGTCTCTGGTGACTTTGGGGGCCTGCACCTGGTCCTTGCCTTTCTTCCTGCCCTGGGGAACTTAATGGTTGGACATCCCAAAGTTACCAGTAACCTGTATTGGACGACAGAGAAAGTAGGATTTCAGTCTTACCTGTTAAATCCTTTTCTCTTAGTCCATACAGGTTACTGGTCTCCCACCCTGTCAAGGGACCATGCTTGGCTCTCCTGTGACAGAACGTGGGGTTCCTTTCGGCTTCATGCTCACAGGAGTCGTCCTTTACCTTCTTACTACCTAGTCAATAGTTTTCAAATCTTACTGGATGGGGATTGGTAAGCTGCAAGCTAAGGAGAGGAGGCAGGCTCCACCTAGCAGTCACGTCTCAGAAATGTTCCTGCCTATTAAAGGGGCTGATCGCCTGCCCAAAGTTACCAGTAACCTATATGGACTAAGAGAAAAGGATTTAACAGGTAAGGCTAAAATCATCTTTTTCTAAGGAGTGAATAGTAAGACTTGCATAGATATGTAAAGCATTAGAGGCCAATGCTATTTGCAAGTCATACATCATAAGGGGATACATTTTTACAATTTAACTTATCGTGATTGCTCTTGCTTGAGACCTAAAGGGATTGTAATGTTTCAAAATAAATGCAGCTCCAATTATTCTTTATCATTTTTGGGCCATGTAGAGCAGGGCTCAAAATTTCCACTCGCCACTAGCCAATGGCGAGTGAAAATTTAGCCCTGGCGAGTAGAAATTCAGCCCTGGTAGGTATGTTTTGGCTTGCAGTGGCGAGTAACTTTTCAGGTCTGACTAGTAGCAAAGGACATAAAATTATAAGCCCTGATGTAGAGCATTATAATTCTCTATGATGTGTAGTTCCAGCGTAATTGAATCATAAAGTGTCCCCCTCCCGCCCGTTTTACCTATGTAAAGCTGCAGAGCAAGGCCGTCCATATGGATAGCAGCAAGGGACAATCTTCTGCTAGCATAAGGAAAAACCTGTCAAGGGGGGTAGGGTTTTCCTTATGCTCACATCCAGAAGTTTGTCCCATGCTGTGAGCTGTTAGGTCAAGTGACCAGATTCCACTTCTGAGGGGAGGCGGCTTACACTAGTTAAAAAGGGTGGGAGGGTGGATTCTCTGGAACTACATATCGAAGAGAATGATAATAATGCACTACATGGCCAAAGAACTATAAAGAATAATTGGAGATGCATTTATTTTGAAGCATTACTATCCCTTTAAAGAAAAAAGAAACATCTGACACTACTGTTGTATTTTTTCCCAGCATCTCTCTAATTTCTCAGTGTGTTTTTACATGAAGCGTGGGCTGTGTTCTGCTAACCCTTTAAAGATCAGTGGCATGCGTAGCACATTACTTCAGTGCATTGGGCACTTCTCTGGTCCTTAAAGGGTTTGAAACACAATTCCACTCACTATGGAATTATTCCTATTCCTACTTATGGTGAGTTGCATCCACTCACACTGTACGATTGGGCTGATTTTGCTATTTAGTATAATATCTTGATTACACTTTCAAGCAGGTGGTTGAATTAGGTTGTATGTGCTTATTTTGTTACAAGTTTTATCACTAAAATGATCCTTTATTCATTGTTTTACTGCATAGTACACGTAAAGTGTGGTTGCAGTCAACAACACTGGATGCTGGGGGTGAATTTAGTCAGAAATAAATTATATACTTGGGGCCCTAACGTTCAACAGAAAAGTGGAATAAATCTGGGTAAATCAACGTTACATGAGGTCTCCAACATGATACTTTGCAATACCTCACTTAAATCAAAAGGAATTTGAGGAATTGTTATTTCTCCCCTTTTGCACGGCTGGTGGGCCCCAGAACTATTTCTCTTTTGAACATAAGGCACATATTTATATATACAGTTTTCCAAAGCCTATGGCTTATGTGCTAGCAAACAAGAAGTATATAAATATAATCCATAATGGGGACAGCACTTACAGGAACTTAAAGGGATAGTAACCCTCCCAACAAATTGACGCCAAAATACAGCAATCATACAAACATACTGAAAGCACTTAGTCCCATCTCTCAAACCTTTATGGTTTGAGAGATGTAAGGCAAGACAGTCCTGCGGTCCCTCCCCCTTCTGCCTGACGAGCTGTAAAGCTGTCAGAGGCAGAATCCGGTCTGCCGACTTTCGGCGGTTCTGCAGGAGCTCTGACATCTAGATATCTCTGTATAATTACTTCATAGGAATGGCCTACAACATGTGCTTGCAAGCCAGGCACATGTTTTAGACCATACCCATGAAGTAATAATACGGAGATATCTAGATGACAGCGCTCCTGCAGAGCCGCCGTCTGGTGCTATACAGCGGACGTATGAGAAGGGGGAGGGAGCGGAGGTCTGTCTTGCCTTACATCTCTCAAACCATAAAGGTTTGAGAGATGGGACTAACTGCGTTCAGTATGTTTGTATGATTGCTGTATTTTGGTGTCAAGTTATTGGGGGGGTTACTATCCCTTTAATACTAGAGTTGATGGTCAGTCATGGCAGAAACAGAAATGCTGGTTTAATAAAGAGCACTTTCAACTTCTATCAGGTTCCTGTGAGGTCAGTTAACATTTTGGATTGGAGATATAATATGCCACACCCACAAGCATTGAATGTGTGTAATAATGCATATGGGGTTGAAGCCCCCCACTTCTATTACTTTATCCTTTACCTGCAAGCCCTGTTCTTGCATCGCTGCTGTGCATTTATAAGCACAGAATAGGTGGGAGTAATACAGTGTGAATTCCCATATGAATTACTACATCCTATTACTGTTGATATCTAAAAGCAATGTCATGATGGTGTTTACTCTGTTTTCATGAACACTTGCCCTGTACCTCTCTTTATATAGGCAGTCCAGCTGGATGCAGACATTGCTGCTGATCTGCATTTCGATATCATTTGTGGGAAAATATAGTTTTAGACTGCTTCATTCATTTTTACATTACACAAATGGAGAAAGCAACATGATTTGAACAGCATTGACAACTGCAACAGACAAGTACATTTCTCTTTGGTGGAGCATTTGATTTGGAAGCATTTCACGTTTAGAGTGATTAAACAGATTTGCACATCCTTTTTATGCTAATAATCTAGAAATTAAGGCCAAGTCATTTTCTTCGTCAGTGTCCATTTGTATACTGCCATCAGTGTAAAGCATGTGTTCAATTTCTGTTTACAAATGGTTTCTTTGACACCTCTATCATCCATGTAATCGTCATTCAAAGGAACACAGTAGAAACTGCTGGAGGGTTATCAAAGTGCTGTGTACATCTCACATTTTGCAATTGATTTTTTTCATAATAGCTTTTCCTTGGAGCTTTCACAATGTACTTGAAAGAGATTTCTGAAAATAGGTGAGGGGGATGAGTGGGATAAAGGTTTAGGGAGGGAATGTAGAGGAGTAGCAATAAAGATGAATGTGGAGGGGGGCTATAGGTGAAGGAGAATGAAGTGATGGAGGGGCTGTAAGTGAAAGGGATGACGATGAGAAGATTTAAAGCTGAAAGAGTCCATACCATCTAATGTGCATAAAAGTAACATCTAAAGCAGTTGTGGGTCGCATGTGACTGCCCACTTGCTGTTGAACTGCAATTCATCAATGGTTGACTGAAGATGTTGGGAATTGTAGGCCAAAAACAGCTGGCGGGCCTCATGCCCACTCTTGTTGTTAATGTAATTTTCTATAAGAGGAGAAAAGCAAATGTTGCATGTCACACATTAACTTCCATTTGCTATTTCATGAGGTACCACAAGAAGACCTCTAGATTTTTTTTTTCCCCCTCTTAGAGTGTTTGTTGACCCAATGTTCTTCAGTAGCACGTGCAGAACTAGAGGATTTCCTTTGTGCACAGGTGCCTTAATTAAACACTAAGGATTGTATTTATCATGTTTAAGTGGAACCATTTTGGAGCAAGCCATCTGCAGCATTGGGTTGAAACGACTTTTGGAAATCTCCATTGATTTAAATGGGCTGAATACTTGAGAGGTCTCCACTGTATTGTGAAGGAATGTTGTAGTAGTACTCAAGGGGTTAAAAACCCCATTTAAATCAATGGACATCCCAACTCATGGTGCAGCTGATTTTCTTCTTAACCCCTTAAGGACCGGCACGCGGCCGGACTTGAGGACCACGTTTTTATTTTTTTTTTAAATTCCGGTTCAGGGCTTCTCGAGCGGCATGCAGCTGCACCTGGAGCCCTGAACTCCATGCCGTGCCAGGACCCTCACTGGTTGTTGTTTACGACAACCGTGATCATTTATAACAGGGGTCCTCCAGCTGTTGGAGACTACACCTCCCATCGTCCCCAACTAGCCAACGGCTGACAGACGACATGCCAAAAGATTAATTCCCCTAGTTTATCCGTAGTGTTTCTTACATACTGTTCTACTGACAGTCAATTTCAACAAATTATAATCTGACTAATGTAAAAGCTTGTGTACACGGGCCAAGGGCTGGGTGATTTTAACCCTTTGAATGCCAGAGGGGCACTCAAATGGTGAAGAGGTCGGTCCTGCGCTTCGTACTGCCATCGCCTCACTGGTGGTGCACGCGATGCAGTCATGCACTGTAGAGACTGCCCAAACGCACAGAATGCTCCCAGGTTTCCTATACCTCCCAGCATTCTGTGCGTTTGGGCAGTCTCTACTGCACATGACTGCATCGGACAAACATGCTTGCATTTTATTATATAGGATGTTGTTAAATATTCACACCCCTCACTGCATAACCAGTGCCACCTTTATTTAACCCCGAGGATGACAGAGGCATCTCCAACGCTGAGCTGTGGACATTTTTCGTGTGTGTATAAGTATGTGTGTTTATATATCCAATAAATGAAAGAGGTGCAATTCTGGAGCAAATCAACTGAATCATTAAGGTTCTGAATGAGTTAAATGTTGCTTTTAAACCATTAAATGCTACAGGTCTCCACTGGAAACTGCTCTAGCATTCAAGGGTTTAAACACCCCATTGAATTCAAAGGACATCTGCGGAACGTTTATTCATCCCTTGTGGTACAGTTGGTTTGGTCCAGAATTGCACCTCTCATGCTAGTAGAATACAGGCTTAGGTCTATAGATTGTTACACAATGATCTCAATGATGTACTCACGTAAGTTGTGTTTGATTTGGAGCATAGTGGTTGATTGTGTAATATTAAAAAGGTTCTCTATAGTAAAAACTAATTACCATTAGAATAAACAATAAAACACTATAAAGAAATCAGTCAATAACCTCTCTATTGAAGAACCCTTCTTATGCAGGGAGGACAAACAGTCTCTATATTAGAGCAGGGACCTTAGAGCCTTTTGTGCTGACTGGCACTAAGGGCATGCCATTGTCTGTGTATGAAAACACATTACCCCTCTGTACAGTAATGCATAATATGCTGCTTCTTTATAAACAACTGATAATTCACTCACATTTGTAGTAACCCATTTCAGAATGCAGATATAATACATTTACAGAGAGGCATTGTAATGTTCTGGTCCACACTAAAGGCTTATTTTCAGATGATGAATAGCCAGTGGTTGCCATAGCAACATTCATGCCCTTAATCTTTTGATTACTACAGATGGACAACATATTGCAGAGCAATGTGCTGCTTATCCCTTTGGCACTCAAAGGGTTAGAGGAAATGAGTAAATATCTAGACAGTATTGCCTCAGTTATTTTGATGGAAACCATTGCAATTTTCTGGTTTTGATAACTAAAATAAACAAAACAAAGTAAAGTGAACACGTTGAATGCCAGATATGTGTCCAACATACAACAATGTAATGCTTTGGAGAAGTCTCTAGCACCCATGAGTGTACTGGAAAGCTAGGTCCACACTAGCTGAGACTGTGTATTTATTTAAGCTGACTGTGCTGTCAGTATCAGGCAAACACAACATAAGGAGGACCAGAGCGTTGTGCAGTGCACTGCTCCACACCGTGTTGACCCCCTAAGGACTATGTGATATGCTATGACCCTCACGCGCTTTTTGCCTTAAAGACTGGTGACGGTCATAGCACATCACGTACATTTTACTTACAGCGCTCCTCTGGGAGTCCTGTAAGTAAAAACAGGGTCTGAAGCTGACCGCTGCAAGACTGAAAAGGTCTCTCTCAGACCCCAAAGTGGTGCACAGGAACGCTAACAGGTCACTTGTTCGAGGGTGTTGTAAATGATCAAACTGGTCCTTAAGGGAAAGTAACTTCCCTGGACTGCTGGTCCTCAAGGGGTTAACTGGAAAAAAAACTGCATATTCAACTCTCTACATGTGTACTAAGTACAGTATGTTTAAAAGAAAAATGGAGGCATTCTGGGGGAAACCATTTTCACTATAGGGGAGAATGGTTTACTATTGAAGTGTTGCATGTAAAGTTTTGTGTCATAAAACAACACGTGTTTTGGCGCGTCATTTGAAGTATTGCATTTAAAGTTTGGAGTCAGTGACGCACAATCTACATTTCGCATCGCTCTGAATGGAGCATTCACCACTTTGTGCATTTTTAGTTCCCCTCTACAATGCAATTGGTATCCCTCAGAACTCCTCCACATTTTGTTTGGGCATACAGCCCTAAGAAGCACTCAGCAATTCTTAAGTAAACCATCAGCAAAATAGGGGCAAATTAAAATTACCGAAGTCCATATTGATTTACATGGGACCTAATCCTTTGAATGCTAAAGATGTCTCCATCAATTGCTTATAACATCCATGTAAATTAGAGATACTATCCTTTTATGTTGTTGTCTGTACTTTACTTTTTTATGTCCCTGATGGTGAATCTATTGGATTTCTGTTTCCAGAACATTTTCTGGTCAGTGAGGATCAAAGAAGGACACAGAACCAGTGTACAACTATCCCAGCAGAACTGAGTGTTATGTGTGCAGTTTCATTGTATCAATATGCTTTCTTTTATACTCCCTGCCAGAAAGCTCTCTGGAAACAGATCCAGGGACATAAGAGTGTAAGTAAATAAAAACAGGTGAAGATGAAATACGTGCATACACCATATCCTATCTAATAATTCGCTACATAGTTTGTAACAACGCAGTCATGCGCAGTAGAGACTGCCCGTGACTAGGCTGATACAGAGCTGGGCGCTCCAAAGTCAGACCGGAGGAACCAGTTCACCCAGAATGGAATCATATTTTATGTCCAGATAAAGGCCTGCGTGGGATTTATTGTGAGGAGGAGTTAGTGTTCCTAGAGCTGCTTTGTAGTTATAGGTCATCTTGTTCCAAGAAATGGGGTGTGGGGCTAAGGGTAATTTAACCCTTTGAGTGCCAGAGGGGTACGGAACGCATTGCCCTCAAAGGGTTAACTAGGAGCACACTAGTGATGAAAACCCAGCACTGGTCCTTGCTTTTGCTGTATCCTACATAAGGGACACCAGCTTGGGTTTGCAATGTAACTACATACAGGAATAGTATTTGTTTGTCCAGATGCAGGGGCATGGTGAGCTAGTAGTAAGGGACCAGCATACAACTGGATTCCTGGATCAGCCACAACATCCACCTGTATTTTGTAACTACCTACCATGCTTTTAACCTGTATAACATCAGTCTGTAGGTCATATAAAGTCCATTATCTTAAACTTTAAGCACACCTAAATATGTCCATTTTTGTATTTATTGCTTACAAATAGTTTAAATAATAATCAGTCTTTGGTAAAAATAAAAGCAAGAATAAAATATTCACAATAACATTACAGAAAGTATTGCACAAAACCATTCTTCAATAACACAGGAAAGAATAAGGGAATGTTTTAGGGGATCCTCAATGAGGAAAATTGTCTTTACAATCTTGTTCATCGCTATCAAACAAAACATCGGCTCCCAACCAGCTCCAAAGGGGTTAAAAGATATTCCCAGTTATTATTGTACTTTAGTATTCTCATCATTGTTCTAGAGAATGTGGTTCATGGGGTTAACCCTTTGAAGGCTAGAGGGGCATGCCACACCTCTTTGTCCCTCAAAGGGTTAAATAAAAACTTGGTTACAATGCAGCATTAATTCTTTATTTCTACAGCACTACAGTAACAGCTTTCCTTCCAGACTGTAAATGTCACATAAAATAAGGAGAAAAAAAGTAGTCTTCAATCAACCCTCTGTGGAAAAGAGGAAAGTAATTGGCATGTCTATCCTTCCAGACATTATAAAGTAGTGGTTCACTTTGTGCTATCACAAGGTGGGGCAAGCTTCAATTGCTCTAAATGAGTTCTTAGTTCAGGGCACAGTTCAGTTAGCAGCAGTTCCATCAGCACCTGTGTATAAGAACACAACAATGACATATATTAGTAACTACTGGAAGAGTCCGTGTACACGGGCCACAGTGCCAACCAGCAACGGCTGCGGTGCAGTCGTGCACAGTAGAGACTGCCCTCGCTGCGGCTGATACGGAGCGGGAGCACTCCAAATTCAGACCGGTCTGAATTCGGAGCCCCGCTCCGTTATGAGGTGTTGGCAGTCTGTAGTGCGCATGACTGCAGCGCGTGCAGCCATCTCTACTGAGCAGGACGGCTTCTGCAAACACACATTTAGCTAATTATTATATAGGATTAGGGTCTACACATTCAGGCAACACCCACACACTAGCAGTTAGGCTTTCAAAGTTCTTATTGATTTATTTTGCCCATACATCAAAATGTCACCTGTGTCAAATGGGCACCTTACAAATGTTGCCCATGTCAAAACGGCGCACAGTAGTTTATAAATGTAACAGGTGACCTATGATCTCAGCTCTGAGCAGAACATAAATATAAGTGATATAAATATAAGTGCTGGTGCAACTTTACCTGAGTGCGATTTGGAACAAAAAAAGCCCAGGGTCTGGTGCATTGCCTGAGGGTTCTACTACAGGGAGCTGCAGCTTCCAGGTCTCTGCAGACACAATGCCTGACACCCCTGCAGCCTTATAGTATCACAGAGATGTCCAGCCCATTGTGGAGCAATGCTTTGGACACCCCTCTGGCACTCAGATAGTTGAAATATTATTTACAATCCTGCTTGTGAAAAAAATTTGAAGACCAGAGGACTCACGCTTCTTAGCACTGATAGGCACAAGGCGTGATCGAGAACACTAATACCATAACCCCATGAATGCTGGAGTGTTACTTTGGAGACCTCTCCAGTACCCAAGGGGTTAGTAGCTCTGTAAAACTTAAAAGAAAAATATTTGAACTGATTCAGATGCTCCTAGGTCCCTCTGCAACATTTTACATAGCGACATGATAAGATCGCTATTTTTACACGGCAATATTTTGATGTCACCATTTTGACTGTTGCTATTTACAAGGCGACAGTTCAACAGTAAACCTACATAGGGCAACATAATGGGTGCCAGAAGCTACCTGAATGTAATTCACTGGATACTTTGGATTACAAAGAGTTAAAGTTGAATGAAAGCTTTATAAGAACTACATTTCTGTTAAAGTACACATTTACAGCTCTTTGGTGACCTACACCACCAGGAAAAAATAAATAAATGTAGTTTGTTCTCCGGGTCTTGATTTCCCATTAGATAAAGTGGGCAACTGTGTAGAATGCTAGATTTTGAAAAGTGCCTCTGTTGTGCTGGCTAAGACCCACATTCTGAGTTAGGGTGTGGCTAGAGTTATTCCTGCACCAGGAATCAAGACCTGTTTAGGGTGGCTGGTTTAGTTGACAGTTTATATAATCCGTTGTGCTGTATTAGTTAAAGTGATATTAATACTTGTATTATGTAAGCTTTAATATTGTAGTCATTGAGTCTTTTTGCTATAACTTTCATAGTTTTAGTGTAATCTTGAGCTAAAGTTTACTCTCTCACCCCTTTTAGCTACATCAGCGCTCTAGCTGACAAACTTGGATTCTGGTCTGCAGACCGGACGGCTCGTCTGGAGAGCTGAAATAGCGATGGATTCAAAGCAAATCTTCATGACAACGGTCTACTGCCTCAAACAAGGCGCACTTTGTAGCTAAAAGGGGCGGGAATGGTAAACTTTAGATCGAGATTACACTAAATCTATGAAAGTTATAGCAAAAAGACTTTGATAATTTGCTTTATTTATTTATTTAATAACTTACATAAAACAAGTATTACTATCCCTTAAAGCCTTAGATGCTAGAGGTGTCTCGGAGACCTCTCCAAAAACTAATAGACTAAGAACTTTCTTTTATGTTATAGGGCAGGCTGAGGGTGTTTTCAATGGACAACAGTGTATTCATATTGGATGCGTGGCCCTAGGGCCATATGTTGAAAGGGATAACGACAAAAAATTTTGTATGAAAGACAAAAATAAGTAATTGTATGCATGAACAACATTTTCTATAGAGTACATGACAAAAAACTAGTAATGTCCATTGTGTACAAAACAACTCCAGAATTGCTGGGCAAAGGCGTGGCTAAACTATTCTCCAGTGTCGTATAGAGGAAAAGAAAATTTGTCGTAACTAACAACAAAAAAAAGTCTTTCAAAAGACAACATTTGTACTTTAAGAAAAAAGTGGAGGGAATGTGAAGTTCGGAATGTGAGCATTTTTGCCTTAGTTTAAGGCATTTATGTCATTAGGTAAGACATTTTTGATCTTTACATACAACAGTTTCAGTCAGGCCAAATGAAGAATTTCCGATCACAACCGCCACTCTCTGAAAATATTAATGAGCCCAACTACAATGTACTTTGCAAAAGTTGTTACAAACGACAAAAGCTATTTCGCTACTTCTTTGAACGTATGGCACTTAAAATGTTTTTTGCCTAAGGTCACCTGAGACGAAAATCCAGTCCTGTTATTTACCAATGACATACAAGCTTACATCCAGTAAATCCAGCAGTCATGCCACATATAGTATATACTCACATATAGTAGATGCTTGTTGGCCCTGTTTTCCTGGAGTGCATTGAATACTTTAATAATACCATGGCGGGCATTTTGCTGTCCAACTAGGTTTTGAAGTGCAACTGAAAGATGTAAAAATAACGATTACTGTCTCTCTAGGAAACTTACCTTACAGCTCCACATTACAACTTAAGACATGTCATTAGTATAAAAGAGGTTTTTATAGAACTTTATAAAAGTGACACATTTATGGTGGTGGGAGTAATACATATGAGGTGCAATTCAATATCTTAAAAAGGCACAATTCCATATGAACCCATCTGCCCCATGGGGAGAAATAAAAACCTTGAATGCTATAGAGGTCTCCCAACAAATTATGAAGCAATACTGAGAACTTCCTAGAATAATAACAGTTGATGAGGATGAAAAAAGATAAGTCTCCATCAAGTTCAGCCCATGCCATATCACGCTTGTTAAAACAGAACTTTCATGTTAATTAAATTGGCCTAGAATATATTACTAACCTAGCGATATGTAAAGTTATACTATCCTTAAGCTCAATAAGTCTGTGGTATTTCAGTAAAAACACATCCTCTTTCAGTCTTTGGCTGCACAGAGCTTACAAGAGAAGCTCTGTCCACCTGTGCGGTCAGTCCCTTCCGGTGCCTTAAGGTACCAAGGAACGTCACCACCAATGCTGATAGTGAAAGGGACGGTGCAGACTCAGAGGTACATTTCCTCCAAGATGTCTGCTCTGTCTGCCCTCTGGTTCCTGCCGAAGAGGTGTTTTTACTGAAATATCACGGACTTATTAAGCTTAAGGATAGCATAACTTCGCATATCGCAAGGTTAGTAATATATTCTGGGGCAATGTAATTAAAATGAAATTTCCGCTTTAACCCAGAGAAAGGCAAAGCAAAACCCTATTGAAGTTGCTACCGATTAGACCCCACGTGGGTAAAAAATTCCTTCCTGACTCCAAATGACAGCCCGATATTTCCCTGAATTAAACATCCTATCTGCTCTGAAACTGTCATTCATGAATAAAACAGCCTTTAACCCCTTTGCAGCTAGTAACTTAAAGGACAATTAACTTTTCTTTTTTTTGCAACTGATTCAGGGATCTCCGAGTGGCGTGCAGCCTCACGTGGACCCCTGAATTCCAGGATGTACATGTACATCATGGGTCCTTTAGGCACGTTCTACCCATGATGCACATGTACTCCCTTCATCCTTAAGGTGTCAAAGTAATGGAAATTTGAGGAATATTTATTTGACCACAATGGTGACATAGGTCTGCTCCAGAGTTGCATCTCTTTAGCTTATTGAATCACACCTTTGTTTGTTAGCGTTATCCACAATATGCTAAATACCTCTATATCATGCAGTGGGTAACATGCAGATATAAGAAGTCTCAGCAATAAGAGTGGTCAGTCCTCTCTTGGGTATTTATATCGCTGTGCAGTCCTGCTCTTTTCTGCTCTAAGCCTGGAAAATCCCTTTCACTACATAACATTCTGTATACTATTGGATAGTGGAAGCCACCAAATACTCATACCCAAGGTGAAACAAACTTAAAGTGTTAGTAATGTCTGAAAAAACTTTTTTGCATTTACAAGAGCTTAAAAAGCTGATCTAAAGGCACATGTTTTAGACCATTCCAATGAAGGGATTCCGTGTAAGTAACGAGATCCCGGCACTTCTCAAGCGCCAGCGTGTCGACACGCTGTCAGTAGGAGAAATCAAACTTTAAACGCCCGTATCTCTTAAACCATAGCGGTTTGAGAGATACGGTTTTTTGCATTTAGATCAGCTTTTTAAGCTCTTCTAAATGCAAAAAAGTTTTTTCAGACATTACTAACACTTTAATTAGCCTCAGATTGTGATGGGTTGGGAATAAGTTCATAACTGGTTTAGATTCTTATCCTATATAATAATTCGCTAGGATGTTTGTCACGATGCAGTCATGCGCAGTAGAGACTTCCTGTGTTCGGGCAGTTTCTACTGCACATGATTGCATCGCCTGAATGAGGCGACGCAAGACTGCATCTTGTGGAGCAGTGAGGTAGCGGCCACTTAACCCTTTGAATGCCAGACGGGTACGCAATGCTTTGCAAAGCCATGCGTTGTGTACCCCTCTGGCACTCAAAGGGTTAACATTACCAGGACCTTGGCCTGTGTACACGGGCTTTAACACTAGTAGTAAAATAATTATCATCATTATCTGTTATTCTTTCACAGGAAAAAATGTACTGTAAAGCAGTTCAAAAATACCCTCTCCACCATTATATCCATTAAAAAGTTAAAGAAAAAGATTGTTTAATTTAACCCCTTATGCACCTGAGGGGTGTGCAATGCATTGCTTTAAAATAATTTGAACGTCCGTTTGGTCCTTAACAGGTTAAAGTTGGTTGATCTGTAATGTTTTGACTGGAAAAAACAAAGCAATGCATTCTGTCCCCCTCTGGCACTCAAAGGGTTTTAAAAAAATAAATAAAAAATAAGCATTTACTGCTGTTTTACACCTCTGACACTCAAAGGGTTAAGGGGGAAATTGTTCCTTAGGAATAGGTAGCTCTTATTTTAACAGATTGACTTATGTAGGTAAGAGCCCTTCACACACAGCAGTCACATATCTGTTTTGATTTTGTGCGTCTGAACTCTGTTACACGCCACTGCTAATTATCCTATATAATAATTTGCTAAATAGTTTGTAACGATGCAGTCATGCGCAGTAGAGACTGCACATGATGAGGCTGATACAGCGCGGGGCGCTCCAAAGTCAGACCTGAGGGCTGACTTCGGCACGACCAGCTCTGTATCAGCCGTGCCGCGGGCAGTCTCTACTGGTCAAGACTGCACCGCAACTGGCCGGCACTGGCCCGTGTACACGGGCTCTTCAACTAGTCAGGATATATTCTGATAATGGCAATTAACCGTAATGAACAATTCAGGTGCATTGAAGCCCACTGTTGCGAGGAGGTGTGGCCTAGAGGCATACTATATTAGAGATCACTATATACAGCAGTGGTTCTCAACTCCGGTCCTCGGGACCCACTAACAGGCCAGGATTTGATGATTTCCTTGTTAGAGCACAGGTGAGTTAATCAATGTGAATGAGCCTCTGATCACCACACCTGTGCTCTAGCAGAGAAATCCCTAAGTCCTGGCCTGTTAGTGGGTCCCGAGGACTGGAGTTGAGAACCACTGATATACAGGAAACTCAGATGGAATACAAAAATAGACATACCTGACTGTTATATGAAGGACATCTATCAAGGTAACAATCTGCTAAGCAAACGGAGACCCACTTACTCCAAGAGGACAGATCCCCTTTAAATTGTTCCTTTCTAAGCTTGCTACCTCCCATTTGTAATGCTCGAGCCTCACAGAGATTAATAACTGGATGTAGTAGCACAGCTGTTCTAGGTATTTTATATCAAGACATAATGGCACTTAGCTCACCGGGAATGTTTTCAAGTAGTTTTTGCTGTGCTTTCTCTTTTGTCTCCTGACACTGCAGCTCTGTTCTTGATGTTTTCGGAGGTGCTAGTTTTCCATTTGGCCAAAAACCATCTCTGAACACGTTGATGTAATAAACCAGCATCTGTTCACTGAAAATCCAATTGACTGTGTCACGGATTTGTCTGTGGGAGAGAAAAGGTAAAAGACAACAGTAAAAATATCTAATTTTATTGCATTAGTTTCCCAAGTTATTATTACTGTAAAAATGAAGTTAAAGAAATCGTATTGCATACAATTACATTTATTTTAAACTATAGAGAAAGCTTTTAGGAAATGACCGTTGTTATTAAGATATTACAAGTTTATCCCCCCAGCGGCACCTTTCCCCAACTTCAGCTCTTTTTCTTAAGAAGGTGTTGACATGGTTGGTAGATTGTGAAATGGCACAGACAGAGGGAAATATCATCCTCCATCTGAGTAGTGTGGTCAATTGACCATGTCAGCACCTTCTAAAAAAAAGAAACTTAAGTTGAGAAAAGGGGCAAGGGTAAATGTGTGGTATCATAATAGCAAAGTGACTGATATCAGCTACTTCTTAAAATTGTGTGCTATAGTTTAAAATTAATGCTTCCCTTATCTCGTTAATGTGAAATCTTTATCATTTAACAACATGCTCTGGCCAAAAAAAAAATTTCAGTTACATTGAAAACGCTGCCTTTATGCAGTATTTTGCCCAATTATATTAGAGAGACTTAGATTTAGTTCCCTAATAATGAGAAAGTTTTCTGCTGTTCTATATGTGTCAATGTTACGGGTGGCAACCCATTGCCCTTCAAACTGCTGTTGAACTACAACTACCAATATCCTCAGTCCAGAGTGACTGGAATTGTAGTTAAACAACATTTGGAGGGTCATTCGTTGTCTATCCCTGGTCTATTTAAAAAAAAAAAAAAAAAAACATAAAACAAGTTCTAAGAGTTTTACATTTTTACTGGACATTTAACAATGGCAATGTGTTGGTGACCTCTCTAGCATGCAAACTGATATATAGTCGATTTAAATCAATGGAACATTGCCCTTTGGGGCAGGTGGTTTGCTGCAGAATTACTCTAGTTTGAGAACAGGGAACAAAGTATCTTTTTTGTATTTTTTTTTTATTATTATTATTTGAAATTTCTCTCCGCAAAATTATTCAGATTAATATTTTTAGAAGTTGAAATCTGGATAGCAGGCTCCCAAAACAGATTTTTCCACTTTTCTTTCTGCTAAATGTGTATTGTGTATGTCACAGATTACGCCTGAGATGCTCTTTAATCACAATTTAAATTCTGAGCCCTGGTGTTCTGAAGCAATGACCATTGGGAACAATTTGACATTTTCTGTGCAAGTCATTTCTGAAATCTAATATTTCCCATATTTCACTTGGGATCCACAAAGACTAAAGAATGGCCAATTAGTTCCCAGCCTGAGAATCTGTAAGTGTAAGGGCTGTGAAGACATGGCCCAAAGCAAAAGATATATTAAACTGTGACACTGACTCTTGTTATCTCTTATATTTCTCTGTTTTGTAGACTGTAGAAATCATGACAAGATATTATAGGCAGTAGGAGTAATGGCAATTGCTTGCTATACAGTCCAATGGAATATAATGAGACCTTTCTCTACAACAAAAATGGGTCTAATAGCCAGAAAAATATTTTTTTTATCTGAGGTGAGGACTGCTTTTAGGTTCAATTTAGCAAATGAAAAACAAGAAAAAAGTTACTAGGAATCTTAGATGAAAATAATGAAGGAAGAACTAAACTCCAAAAAACCACATTGATTTAAATGGTGATTTTAACCCCATGAATGCTAGAGAGGTCTCCAAATCATTGCTTTGGAATTTTTAATTCTCCCCTATAGTGCAATGGTTTCCCCCAGAACTCCTTTACTTTGAACTTATGGCTTAATGGTTCAGTTCTACAACAAACCAGCTTTACCCTTTGAGTGCCCGAGCAATGCATTCCTTACCCTTCTGGCACTCAAAGGGTTAAACATATGGGACAAAAAAACGACCCATTAATTCACAATGTGTTGGTGGCCCTTCTATCACTGAAGGGTTTAATCCTTTGAGTGCCAGACAGGTACAGAATGCCTTGCTCTGCATGCCTCTAGCACTCAAAGGGTTAATTTAAATCATTGGAAATTTTAAGAATGCTAATTTGTCCCCTATTTTGAAGATGGATTCACCCAGAACTGCATTTTATTTAAATTCCAGAATTTTACCTGAAAAGTGTAATTTAACTCCTTAACGACCCTTGACGGTCCTGGTACATCATGGGTAAAAGTGACTAAATGACCCATGACGTACCAGGAACGTCATGGATTTCAGGGCTCACCGCGCGGCTGCACGCCGTTCGGGGAGCCCTGAGTCGGATCTGCAAATAAAAAAATAAAAAATGCTCCGTGGTCCTTAAGTGACCGCAACGTGCCTGCGCGGCACATTAAAGGGAATTATCATGAAAACATTTCTGTGCCGTTAAGTCTTGGGAAGCACAGAATGTGTTTGCCTCTTTTTCATGACACTTTCCCTCCTTCCTAACCTGAAGGTCCTCAGTTTAAGTATTATGGGCTGCCTGCGTGCTCACAAACCCAGTCAGTAAGGGAAATGCAACACATTACATGATTGCAAAACAATGCATTGCACACCCCTCTGGTACTCAGGGAAGTAAAGCAGTACTGCCCCCACCCCAAAGTATCAAAGTCTGTCCGTAGTAATGTCTCTGACTGAATCATTCAAATGTAATCTTAGCCTGGAGTGGTTTTATTTAGAAGATGAATAACATACGAAGATTGAACAGGACCACATGAGTGAAACTGAGAGAGCATAGTCTGTTTACAAATAAAGCTAAAGACTGGAGATCTGGGGGTTATGTACTATGCACTATAGAGTCTATGCACTAAAAGCACCAATCCTAGAGCACTGGGTCCATAAAATAACATATGATCTGGAAAGTGATATCACTGGAGAAGTAATCTCCACTTTATCACCTGCATGCCCCCCATGATGTTGCAAACATAACATCCTCCGTTTACAGCAACAATTAGATTAGTGTCAGTGACATAATTACTGTCTTTGTGAGGATGGATTTTCAAGAGAAGAAAACAATGTTACTGATGAGAAATTAATTCAAATGATCAAATACCCTAACAAAGCACTCGCCAGTATTTGTAAATATGGGGAAGTTTAGTGGATACAGTTATGAAAGGGACAGATTTCCAAGAAGGCCCCCTGACTTTGCACTACCCTTTGACCCCTTACAATCAGACCCGCTTCCTATCATTGCTGGTGGCCACTGACATCACACACAGCTGCTGCGAAACAGTAAGATAAGAATAGCATAGCAAGCCTCCCCCCTTTCCTTTATTAACCTGTTGGACACCCATCTGGCACTAAAAGGGTGTCATGAATCATGATGCAGCAGTTATACTGTGTTGCATATGAATTCATACCTTCCAAGTGTCTCTGAACTCCATGACCAGTTCCTGTATACTGCTGTCCCTGTGTTCTCCCCAGTTTTAAAACTGAATTTTAACCCCATATTCTGTGCTCGTCATTGAAAGGCTAATAGGTTTTGAGCTTCACCAAGATACTATTGCTTATTTATATGATACTAGTAGAGACGGCTGCACGTGCTGCAGTAATGCACAGTACTTAATGCCCGAACACGCCGCGGCTGATATGGAGCGGGGAGCTCCGAATTCAGACGGTAGTCTTCTCTGCGCAAATTCATGCACAGAGAGTACGCCGGTCTGAATTCATATCAGCAGCGGCGTTGGCAGTCTGTACTGCGCATGACTGTAGCACGTGCAGCCGTCTCTACTGCGCATGACGTCTTCTGACAAACATACTTAGCGAATTATAATATAGGATGATGTAGCAGTTAGGTAAAGTAATGTGAGTTATGCTATAGAGGTGAAGTTACAAGTCTGTTAAAAGAAGTGGTGTTAATAATCATTTCGGGCCCCAGTGCAGACATTTTTAGGCCCCCTAAGTAGGGTTGCCACCCAGCCGGTATTTTACTGGCAGGCCGGAAAAAAATGGCTTCTTTCCAATGTTAAGTCTATGGAGGGAATACTTTGGCTGGTATTTTTTTGAAGAAAAGGTGGTAACCCTACCCCTAAGACAAAAATATCCCCGGGGCAAAACTAGAACCTTTTGGGTCCTGGAATCAGTGGACCCTCTTGGATGCCAGACCTCATAAGACTGATGTGAAGGTGACACCGTTTTAATGGCTGAGAAAAGAGAAAGTTCTCACTAAAGTACAGTTGGCACATGGTCTCTATTTTTGAGTAAGAAGACCACTTTAAAACAACAGATTTTGGCTTCTTGCAAAATATGTAACAATCAACTATAATTTACAAAAACAACACACATAACTTACTTGTTAATGGTCCTTCCAAATGTAATTTGTACCAGTGCAATCAGTGTCTTTCTGACCCATTTAAACACTACAAGGAAAGACAAATAATTACACGTTGAACTGATGTAAAGCGCTGTCTTTTTTATAGGCAGTATATATATATATATATATATATAAGTCTTGTCCCTCAGGCACTGCAGTATCTCTGTTTGAGATTAATGTATTACAGTGCTATGGAAACTGAGCTTCATGAATAATAATAATGATAAATAATAAGGTGATATATTACATATTATCAGGTTGGCAGTGGTGCTATATCAAGAGTAACTGGAGTTAAAGCCCCCTAACATCAAATGTAATTGTCTTTGTCTGTAACCTTATTTTATGGGCCCTATGTTATACAAAAAAAAGTGGCAATTCCAGGGCAAACATACTACACAATGCAAATTCCTACTGATTTAACCCCTTAAGAGCCAGACTGGAGTGCAATGCACTGCATACCCCTCACGTCCGTCAGGTGTTAAATGGGGCTTTAAATCCCTGGACTGCTAGCTAGATCTTCAGCAAACCAATGTGCTGGAGTGGAGACCTTTCTAATAGGATAAAAGCCACATTTAAACCAGCAGCTATTTTTAAATTATCCCTATGGTGCAGTTCACTGACCCAGAATTCCTCCACTTTTGACCATAGGGGTTTAAAGAGATTAAAGCATCAGGTACACCTTATTTTGTGCCCAGTTACATCACACGTATGAAGGAATGTGGTACTCACAAATGGGTTTCAACCAAGATTTTATACCAGGAATAAAGAGGCAGGATTACTAGTTCCACAGTACAACTTACCAACATGTATGAAGTGAAAATACCAGGACAAACTTAATCTGTGTGTGCCAGAGAGGTTGCAATGCATTGGCTACCCCTCTGGCACCACCCCCCTTAAACTGTTATTTACAAATATGGCACCACTCAGTACCAGAGAGTACTGAAGGAACACAAGCACCTAAATATGAAACTGGCTTTTATAATTTTAAATATCATGTATTTTCAGCTAGTATCTGTAAACAGTGCTTATTTTACATCAGATACCTAAAATCCAGTCCTGTACTTGTTTTTTTAAAGCATGTGTAGACTGTCCTATATAATCATTTTGTTAATTGTATTTGTTCTGGTTGTAATGAAACAGAGCTAATACAGTTAATGTATTGAGGTTAGTACCCTCTGATGATCTAGTCAACTAAGCTGTTACCTTATCACAGGCCATATAAAGACAATATAGCTCAGGACTGCTGTTGGTATCACTAAAGACAAACAGCTCAAGACTACTACTGGTATCACAGGCCATATACAGACAGTACAGCTCAGGACTGCGGTTGGTATCACAGTCAATATAAAGACAATACAGCTCAAGACTGCTACTGGTATCACAGGCCTTATACAGACCATACAGCTCAATACTGCTATTGGTATAACAGGTCATATAAAAACAATACAGCTCAAGACTGCTATTGGTATCACAGGCCATATAAAGACAATACAGCTCAAGACTGCTATTGGTAATGGAAGCCAGAGAGCCCTGGAGACATTAGTAAGAGAAAATTTGTATCAGTGCTAGCATGACGTATAGGGTACTTAACCCCTTAGTGATGGCCGCGTGCAGACGCGGCCGTCACTTAACGTCCGTCTAACATTTTTTTTTTTTTTTTTTAAAACAATCCGGAGTCCCCGAACGGCGCGCAGCCGCGCGGGGAGCCGGATTTCCGGGACGTACATGTACGTCCTCTGTCACTAAGTGACAGCCACACAGGACGTACATGTACGTCCTGTGTCGGGAAGGGGTTAAAGGGATAGTAATGCTTTTTATGTAAAAAAATATATATTTAGTTGGTTTATCCTCCTGAGAGGTAAAACAAGGGAACTCACACTGCTGTGAGGTATTTTATTAAAAACATATTGTAGCTCAAACGTGATTTTTTTTTTTTTAGATGCAGTATTTCAATGGCCTGAAATTTTACTGTGGCACTGTTGCTATACCATCCTGTGGAGGTTTAGGGTAAACTGACCAGAGATGTCCATAGGATGGAGTAGCAACAGCGCCACTGAAACATTTCAGGCCATTGATATATTGCACCTAAAAATTAAAGTTTGAGCTACAATAACTTGTGAATAAAATACCTCTAAGCAGTGGGAGTATCATTGTTTTACTCAGGAGGATAAACATTACAATATATATTTTTACATGTTAAGTATTACTATCCTTTTAAGTGTATTTAACACAAGATAATTTTTCAGGCATTGATGTTGCTTTACTGAGGGTCCATGTTATTTGGAAAGGATAATCTAAATTTACCATGTTGACTGATAGAGATGTATCCAGCACAATGCTTCAGAGATTTCTAGCAGCCAAAAGGTTTTCTATAGTTGAAAACTCATGAAGAACTTTAACATTTGAAAACTGACATTATCAGCACTGTTTTGTCAACAATGGAAATAAACATTTGTTTAATATATAAAAATATACACACACACACACACACACACACACACACACACACACACATACAAGTAAACATCTAAATTTATTCGGCCTAATTTCTGACATTACAAGCATTTTTTTTTTTAAGGTATTGATTTGCCATTGATTTTGATCATGACCACTTTTAGGATAATTTCTTTAAATTGTATGAAATCACGTGATGTGCCAATCTCCCGAGTAGTAATTTTGCAACTGTGATGTGCAAGCCTCAGATCATTAGGGACCTTAACAATTCCCCAGAATAATTATACAAAAATTTCACCTGGCTGCATCCAACTTCCAGTATGTCCTTAACCTTTATACCCGTAGTGGGCAACCTGTGGCTCTCCAACTTCTGTTAGGCTACAACACCCATCATCCTCAGCTAACCAAGATGTAAGTTGAAATCTAACAGCTGAAGACTTACAAGCTGCCCACCCCAGATCTACACCCATATTTATGTAATCCACTCTTTCTCCAATTGAGAAGTCTGTCACAGTGATTTCGGTATTCTATGGGCCTTATCCAACTAAGAAAAGAGGTTCAATTCTGGAACAAACCAACTACACCATAGGGAAGAAACAAAACCTCCTATTATTTTAAATGGGGCTGTTAACTGCTGGATTGCTAGAAGGGTCTGTAAAGCAATATGTTTGAGACATCTCTATCATTCAAGGGATTAATTGCCCCATTTAAAGCAAACATAATTGTTATTCCTCCATTGTGGTAGAGTTAGTTTGCTGTAGAATTGTGCCTCTTTTTCCTCTGTGGATAAGGCCTTATGTGTATTGGATTATTAGGCCCTTTCAGGGACAGAGGATTCCTTATTTCTGTTGAGGTGTGAGAAGCTGTTGTGATGTCCAACAAAAGACACCATCACCATCCATACAGGCAAAAGCACTTACTTCCTCGCAACTCAAAAATCTCCACTATTAGCATGAAACATGGCTCTGCCAAGGCATCTTTCTTTCCATCTATGTCGTCCCCATAGTCAGACAAGTCACTGTCTTCTTCCGTTTCATCCTTGATATTCAAGAGAAAGTGCACAATGGTTACTATAGGAGCCTGTGAGGCCTGGGAATAAGTGAGGTAGAATGACAGGAAAAAATGCTTTCTATGTTGATAGAATATTCCGTACAAAGGGCTGTATTCAGAAAGGTGAAAAGGTGCAATTCTGGGCACGCCAAAGGTACCATGGGGGACAAAACAATTCCACAAATTTCCACTGCTTTAAATGTTTGTAAACAACTTAATTGCTAAATGTAACACACTGTGAAGTAATGCACTGAAGACCTCTCTAGCATTCAAAGGGATAAAACCTCCACTTAAATATGACGATTTGTAATTAACCCCGTTGGCACACTTGCTTTGTTGCAAAATTGTTTCTCTTTAGCTTTCTGAAAAAGGTCCAAACAGTTTATGACAGGAAACCGCCTTACAAAATGGCCCAGATTTACTAGGCCATGAATAAAATGGGGAAAGGAGAAGGGATGACAATTCTGAGATTCACAGATTTTCAAATAAATCGGGGGAGCAGAAAAAAGAATAGAAATCCTACATGAATGAGCACAGGATGAGAAAAATTTATCCAATCATGTCGGGTGACTGGAACAAATCTCTCACATAGTTAATGGGATTAAAGCTCTGGGCAGAGACGTGTAAAATACTATAAAACATCAAAGGGTAGAAAGCCACTGATCAATGGGAGCACTGGAAAGTGGGAATGAAAACCCTGAATTAGGACAATTATTTATTTATGGACAGATGCTGTACACATTTTAACAAACCATACTGCCATGATTATTAACAAATAATAATTGTTAACCCCTTGGATAATAGAGAGGTCTCTAACACACTGCTCAGGAATCTACTGGATGCACTTGTAGCATCCAAGGGGTTAAATCCACTTATTTACTATCTTAACCTCTGACACTCATCCAGAAAAACAATTCCCTGCATCTTTCACCCATTTTATAAAGTTACACCAGAGTCTTTCACTCTCTAATTTCAGAACTTCTCTCCTTCAAAGCTCTGGCCTCTATTTCCCCCAATACCGGATATGGATGAGTCTGTCAGTGAATAATTTCCAGAGCAGGAAGCCTTTGAGAAACACTATCCCAAGGTGAGTTAGGCCCCTTTCACACAGGCAACACCAACAGAGAAATGGAGCGCTGGTTATTTAACCTGTGCTGAAAGGTACGTTGCTGAGCTATGGTGAATTTCACATACTGTTGCCTCAAGTGAACGCACCAAGGTTTCACAAGCGGCATCCTTACCGTGTCCCTGAAGATGCAGTACAGAAGATCTGCATAGTGGTCTGTGTGGAATCATGCAGACGTTTCATACAAATGAAGATGCTCATCTCAACATCCAATGAATGGTAGACCAGTGTGGGTGTTGGCCAATAATATATGACAGGGCCTCATGTGGGCCGTCTGTCAATCCCCCCACCAATCAGAACTGGTAGGGAAAACAAGAAGCAAAGCTCTCTCTAATGGTGTCCTTTATCAAAAGTCTAAGGGCATCAACTGCAATACAGGGAACAAATGAAATAGCAAAAAGACCCATTTATATTAATGAGGATTTTATTTGTTCCCCATGATGCAGTTTGTTTACTCCATAAATATACCACTTTTTTTACATATGGCCCTTAGGGTCTCTTAACATAACATGTTCTGTTACAATAAAAATGCTAATTACTCTTAATAGTGTAGGGGGGAATATCCTGAATGTGTCAGAGCTTCATGTTAGCGTGTTCGTTAACTCAAGGATATACCAAAGGTTATATACATTTGTTTAACAGAAGGACTTACCTAGGTAGGTGTCCTTCAGAGATGAGTCCAATATATCTATTTATACATTTTTTGCATTGTAGCTCCTGTTTCCTCTATATAATAATTTCCATTTTAGTTTGAATTTAGTTCACACTTCCTGGAAACAGGCAATATGCTTCAAATGTCTGTATGGTCCTTTACAATGGACAGACTGCATATTACAAATAGCAACCTATCACCACAGATATCAAATGCTAAAAAAAGGCTAAAGGTATATCTGACCAGTTGTATGAAGGATGCCTATCTGTCAAACAAGCCATCATTTGACATGATTTAATATTAACATTTTACATTTGATTTTATATTTTGTAAGTGTTTTGTGGTGTTTTTAGATGTTCTTGCAGATACTGCAATTGCTTTAAAAAAAGCAATGGATGCCTAGCTAGCACAGAACAATATTGATAATTATGACAGATGGCTTAAATGCAGATAGGTTGTTGATGCAGGGAACTATCTGACTGCCATTTGGAGTCAGGAAGGACTTTTTTACCCATCTGGGGCTTAATTAGAAATGACTTCAATGTTTTGTTTGTTTGTTTTTTCCTCTGGATCAAAAAAGGTGTTTAGGTATGGGCTGGACTTGATGGACGCATGTCTTTTTTTCAGCCTCATGAGCTAGGTTACTATATGCTCTTTAGTACACAGTTATTTATTTATTTTTATCGGAGATACACTTACCTCCTGATGGGAGAAGAAGTCTCCAGGAAGTCTTTCCAAAAATGAAGAAAGAGAGAATGAAGATTTTTTGCCCTGTACATCAATGACCTTGAGATGTTCCGGAGAAGGACTCAGAAAGGCATAAAGCACTTCACTCTGATACAGCCTCTCATCAGAAAGAAGCCTCTGCAAGGGAAGTAGAAGAACTGATCTGGGCTGGGTAAATACATAAAATGATTGGCAGTATCTCTAATACCACATTCAAATGGCAGTATTTGCTAATATGAATGAATATGTATATTTATATAGCTCCATAATTTAAAGAGTCAGACAATACCAGATAACAAGTGCTTTACAGAGAGAAACAATGGAAGTGAGGTCCATGCTCTAGCGTTAGAAATCAGAAAAAAATTAAATATACAAAATACATATGCACTAAGTACAGAATAAGTCAGAGAGCTGGTTAAACATAAATTGTAAGTACCCTGGTTGCATGAAGAGTAAGACTGTCATCTAATCTGTAAAAGATTCAATGAGGAGATGCAGTTTCAAGCAAGATTTGAGGATGTTGAGAGAAGAGCACTGACAAAGGCTGGTAGGTAATATCACACAATCAAATAGCAGCTCTCACTAATATTATCACTATCAAATGAGAGTACTCACTAAATCACACAATGTGTTCATTTGTAAGGGGATGTTTAATCTCGTTATTGCACTTTTACAAAACTCCTGAATATCTTGGATGCAGGAGAAGTCTTGAATGCAGTGACACCTCTGGCTTTAAAGCAGTTAAAAGGATAGTAATAATTCACAATAAAAGCAGCTTCAATTAATCTTCATAGTATTTGGGCCATGGAGAGTGTTATTTTAACACATCAGAGTTGTAGTTCAAGAGCAACTGAATGATGAAGTATCCCCATCCCGCCCCTTTTACTGATGTAACACTGCTCACCTCAGAGCAGCAAGACTGTCCGGATGGATCACAGACAGGAACAATCTTCAGTGAGCATGAGGAAAAACCTGTCAAGGGGGCAAGGTTTTCCTTGCTGTGATCTGTCTGGTCTATGGACCAGATTCCACATCTGAGGGGAGCTGGCTTACACTAGGTAAAAGGGATGGGAGGGGGGATACTTTATAATTCAATTACTTTTGAATTATAACTCGGACAGTACTGAAATAACACTCTTCAAATACTATGAAGATTAATTGGAGCTGCTTTTATTGTGAAACATTGATATCCATTTAAAAAGGAGAGGCTAACACCAAGTAAAAACTCTAAATCTCAATACTCCCATATAAACACAACAGGGAGATCATCTATTTTTGCAGTTCTGTAATCTCCGGTTTGTCCACAGAGCCCTGAACACTAGAGGGAGAACTAAGCTCCACTTGCTGTTACCAAAACAGGAGCTGCAGAACCATTTTCTTGAACTGTAAAGCTGCTGACACAGAAACCACTTTCTGTCAGAACAGTCAATGGGGAATTTCCCCTGTCATGTTTAGCACTTTGCAAGTTTGTCAGACTAACAGCACCTTTGTTAGATCTTCATTTGTACAGAAGCTGCTCAATGTAAGGAGGAGGAAGTAGATACTGGTGATTATCACTTCACACAGGCATCACAATTTGCTATTGTTCTGGAGATGCAGCATGCTACAACATTCCTTAGACAGTGTGATAACAAATTTGGAGTATTGATTTCAATTGAATCGTATTAATACCGTACAACTTGTGCAGGCAGCTGCATTTTCCCTGTGACTATCACTTCTGTTTCTACTGAGAAAATGGGATGCTGGGAAATAAACTTTCTACACTGTAGCACTAAAACCACACAAAAAAAGGTTACACCCCCCTATAAATCCCAGAATACAAACCAAAAAGACAAAAACAGTGAAGATTCTGTTCTTCCAAGCTACACATAAACATTCATCACATTTCACATGTAACATGAAGGCATTCATTCAATATATATATTCTCAGTTCTATCTGGTATGAGCAGAGCTCCAGATCCTATTGAGTCTTACCTGCAAGAAGTGATTTAGCTGGTTCTTAGACTTTTCCAGAAATTTCTGATCAATGGATTTGAAGGGAAGTTTGCTAAGAGAAGGCAGCTGCACTTTTTTCAATGATGGAAAACACTGGGAAGCAAAATCAAAAATTATTAATTCTATTGACTAAGTTTTTGTTTGTAATGGGGTCTCAGCCAAGCTAAAGAACCCATATAGACCTCTTCTGGCTACCCTGTACGTTAGATTGGAGGAAGAAAAGTATGTCAACTGGCAAGTGTCTTGTCAAGTGTGCTAAGCAAGATTTACAAGCGGGCCCTGATTTCCCCTTATCCAGAGGTTCCAGAGGAGAGACCGTCAGGGACACATGAAGGGCCTTATGTGGCAAGGAAAAGATAAGCAGTTCAATAGGGAACAAACGACAATTCCACACAACTTTTTTAACATAAATGGTGCTTTTAACCCTTCGAATGCTAGAGAGGTCTCTAGCACTCAAGGGGGAAAATGGCCCATTTAATATAATTGACATTTTTTCTTCAATAGTGCAATTGGTTTTCTCCAGGATTATTCACTTTTTAATTTCTGCATAAAGCCCTAAGTACTGAAAAACCTCAGGTCTAATATGCACCTCTGTATAATACACAGGTGTACCTTACACCCAAAATGTAGGTCATTATTCCAGACCCCACATACCAACGCAAAACCCCACAGTACACACAAGATAAGGACTTCAGTTTAAATACTAAAGAAGCAGTTAACTTCGCACAAATCATGTAGTAGGAAATACTCAACTCTCTTACCCTGAGAATTTGGCCTTTCACCCTGAGATTTGACCCCCTCTTTCTGTATCTCCCCTTCCTCTACCTCAATACCATGGATCCATCAAGAGGCAGCCCAATAGATCTGTCCAGCGGAATATTTGTAGTTGTCGCCTTCTTCCTTGCCCAGATCTCCCAGTCCTTTCTGGACCAGACAGGACTTGTTCCATGCACAGCTGTGAATATGGATGTCTGCACATTGAAAGACAGGTCCTGCCAGGACCTGAAAGGATCTTACCAAAAACAGGTACTCACCACCAACAGAATCACAGATACCTTTATTAATGTAAGGTTCACAGCTGAAGCTGCGTTAACATGAAATCCGTGATTCTACTGGTGGCGAGTGTCTCTTTGGTTGGCTGGTTCCTGCTATACAATATTTAGTGGAGACACTGGGATGGGGCAATGTGCAATTACATGTTGATGATACTTGTCTCATAGCATCTGAGAGTGTAGCCTGTTTTGTAATGTGTGAAAGGAACTGAAAGTACCTGGAGATGTAGGCTCCACTGGCAGATAGATTTTTTTTTTCTTGTATATAATACATTGCATTCCCCATTTCAACTGAGATGAAAAAGGGGGGACATTAGCATATTTTATGGTAAAAAAAACGGACAGGCACTTTGAGGACAAGGTGAAAATGGTTACATCAGCTGAGTTCACTAAGCTGCTGGGCCCTGTCTCAGTTATTAAAGAGCAAGTTTATATTTTTGGTAAAGGACGAGCACAGCCTTTGAGTCTCCTTTCCATTTCCTACAGGATTTTGTAATCTAAAGAGACCAAACGTTTTCATAGTATTCAAGAAGGGAAAAAATTCAGCAGCTCAACCTCAGCAAATCAGAAAACATCAACGTAAACTGCAATCTATATGTTATAGAGCTTTTCCTGCTGAGTAAAACAAGGGCACTCCCACCACTGTCAGTTGTTTTATTATATATTATATATATATATATATATATATATATATATATATATATATTATAACATTTATAATCAGGAAGTGAATTTACTGTATGTTTACTTCCTGATTGTTCTAACTGACAACATGACTCCGCTGTCTCTATCACATTCTTTTTTTTTTCCCTAAATATACATTTTTATTGTTTTTTATCTCCATAACAATGTAAACAGCATGTTTGCACGTGACTATCACATTCTATGGAGAACTGTAACTCAATGACTTTCATCTCCATTAGAATCTAACAGAATAACTAATTGGAATTTGACCACTAGAGGGCAATGCTAAATTACAAAAACACGGGTTTAAACTGTAACAGCGCTGAAAATATGCATCTCTCAGCAGTGGGAGTACCATTATTTTACTCAACGGGAAAAGCCCTACAATATATATTTTTTTTAATAAAATAAAAGTTTACTGCTACTTTAAAGCTTCTCCATTAGCTTCTAT
Organism: Rhinophrynus dorsalis; assembly: GCA_037306005.1. Lineage (NCBI taxonomy): Eukaryota > Metazoa > Chordata > Amphibia > Anura > Rhinophrynidae > Rhinophrynus > Rhinophrynus dorsalis. Next base: position 114,135,368 of record CM074718.1, read on the forward strand.
CACATCAGAGCAAAAAGAAAAGTGCACTACATAAGAAATCCATTTATAAACTGCAGACCTATAAAAACATTTAAGAAGTAACAAGTAATATAAAATAGGATTTTAGTCTTACCTGTTAAATCCTTTTCACTTAGTCCATACAGGTTACTGGTACAATGGGAGGCGATCTGCCCCTTTAAGTAGGCAGGAACATTCATCTAAATGTATGCAGGGGGTGGAGCCTCCCCTCCCTCTTAAGCTTCTGGCTGAAGGCAGCTTAAGAGGGAGGGGAGGCTCCACCCCCTGCATACATTTAGATGAATGTTCCTGCCTACTTAAAGGGGCGGATCGCCTCCCATTGTACCAGTAGCCTGTATTGGACGACAGTGAAATAATATTACACACAGTTTTTGAATGTTTGTTCACATTTCATACTCTGCTAGGAAATGACAGTAACAGATCTTCATAGAAAGTCAAAGTGATTTCTATAAAGGATTCAATATGACATGTCTAAATGACAGCTTTTATAGTAATCGGAGGTCACACTGTTGCATGTGTATAGCCTATGTACAAGTATGTTTTTTCAGCCTGAAAGGTGTTCGGCAGTGACATAGCAAAGAGTATGATGGTATAATCCAGGATCACGTTTTTTTACCTCACTGAGTTTCCTGTGAAGATTCTGAAATTCACTTAACTTCCTCTGGACAATCCAGTTCCTGCTTTCAGCTTCACCAGCATCAGGTAAGTTCACCGATACAACATAGCTTGGCATTTGTTCACCATTCTCTTCTGAAACCTTGAAGAGATAAAATAAGAAACTCAGTCATTTACACACACAGACAAACCAATATGTACGCAACTGATATATTCCTGTTTGTTTTGTCAGAATGTATCTAAGGCTCTGTGTTACCATCATCAAGGCAGGATTTCCAATTAGGTAGAGCACGTAACCATGTAAGGAGAGAAATCCTGAGGACTGAGTTTTACAAGCTGTGTACTTTATGAACTGTTATGTTTATACACTAATATAAACTAGTCTACTTGGATTTCCTCTTCCTCTGCTATATCACACTTATAGCACCCCCCCCCAGCATACCTGGGAACTTTTTATTGTGGACTCCCCGGAGAGGGGAGACCTGTGGTGCCGCTGGGGGAGGAAAATTATGAGATTTGCATCAAAATGGGCAGTGGCTTAATCCTGAGTGGGGGTGAAGCTTATAAAATGATGGAGAAAGTATAATGAATAGGCAAGGGAAGGAGGAGAAGAGGGCGGGTAGTGGGAGGAACACACTGGGAGGTAGCAGAAGTGGGCAGAGTTTCAGCAGAAACTCCCCACACCAGGGAATCTACCGCTGCCCCAGAGACCCGATAATGCGGAGTCAAAACCGGACACTCCGGGGCAAATTCGGTGAGTTCCCAGCTATGTCCCCCAGTATACAAAACAGTTGACCCATCTTCTCTTCAGATAAGGTGGGTCATTTTGCATATTGCTAAAGGCTTAGTGAATATTATGAATTCCAAATGGCTAGTGTGTAGTTTATTCAATGCAATATTCATTAACCCTTTAAGTGCGAGTGGGATGTGCAATAAATTGGTCCTTAATCCACTGAGTGCCAGAGGGATGTGCAGTAAATTGTTCCTTAATTCACTGAGTGCCAGAGGGATGTGCAGTAAATTGGTCCTTAATCCACTGAGTGCCAGAGGGGCGTGCAAAACACTGCCTACACCTATTGCACTCAAAGGATACCCACCTGTTTTAGTGTCAACAAGTGTTCAAGTAATTTATAGTCTAGCACATGTGGAAATAGCTTGGAATATAAAGCGCTGAGAATACACAGCGTTAAAGTAGTCGATTTAAATTCCTGGCTGTACAAATGCTTTTCGCATGGGACCAAATGTACGAGATTCGATCTCAATCAGCCTGGGAATTACACTTATCTTCCAGAGAATGGACATCATATTCTTGTTTCCCAGTACAAATAGCACATTACTTACAATAGTTTAGATTCACTTAGTTGCAGAATCAGCCACAGAAAAAACTCTTAACCCTCTGAGTGCCAGAGGGGTATGCAACACATTGTTTTGCAATGCGTTGCATACCCATCTGGCACGCAAAAGAAAAAAATGGAAGGGACCTATGTTTAAACTTTCCCACTAATGAATTGTACAAAACTGGAAATAGGAAAATAATTTTCTCTCGCCTCCATTTTGGTTTGTAGAGGGCCAATTCACTCTTTAGAACATTCCAGGGGATAATGAGACAGCTGTATTAAGAATAACTGGAGCAATTCTGGGGCAAACCAACTGTACCATGGGGGCATTTAAATCCCTTTGATTTAAATGGGGCTTGTACTCAGGACATCAGGAAACACTTGAAAATGAGAGACAATCTCAATTTAACCTTTCATAAAACATATATAAATATATATATTTTTATATAATCATATTTGATACTTTTTTGGCAATCCTTTGCATCCAGTGACTGCCTGATGTCTGCAACTCATGGATATCACCAGATGCAATTTTCCCTAGTGATGCTCTTCCAGGCCTGTACTGCAGCCATCTTCAGTTCCTGTTTTTGTGCATTGTTCCCTTCAGGCTTGTCTTCAGAAAGTGAAACACACTCTCAATTGGATTCAGGTCAGATGATTGACTTGGCTAGTCAAGAACATTCCACTTTTTGTCACTGAAAAACTCATGTTTGGGGTCATGGCCCTGCTGCAAGGTGAAGTGCTTTCCAATATGTTTTTAGGTATTTGGTTGGATAATCAATAAAGACAAGTGAGCCAGTTCCAGCGGCAGCCATACATGCCAAAGCCATAATACCACCTCCACCTTGTTATTATCCTTATTCCAAAGCGCTGTGCAATAGGGTATACCAGTGGTTCTCAACCTTTCTAGTGCTGTGACCCTTTGATAAAATTTCCCAAGTTGAGGAGACCCCTAACAGTAAAATTATTTTTGTTGCTCCTTCATCGCTGTAATTTTGCTACTATTATGAATCGAAATATAAATATCTGATGGTTTTAGGCGACCCCTGGCAAATAGTCATTCGACCCCCAAAGGGGTCCCGACCCACAGGTTGAGAACCACTGGGGTATACACATATGGAGGCAATAAACAGTACAAATGGAACATAGAAAACAAAATGAACAGAAGGCCCTGCTCATGAGAATTTGCAGTCTAGAAGAAGGTAGGTGGGACACAGAAGGTATAAGTGTTATGGCATGTGCCATATGGCATGTGCCTCCTGCCACATGAATTACCTGTCAGTGGGTGGGAGAAAGAAAAGCACCACGTTTCACAGATGAGGAGGTATGCTTTGTATCATCTGCAGTTCCTTTATTTCTCCATACCCTACTTTTCCCCACTCTGACACAGGTTTATCTTCAGCTCTTCTATCAATAAGGCTGTTCTAGAACTCTACAGGTTTTATATGCAGTTTTTATCAAACTGTAACCTGGTCTTTCTGTTCTGGAGGCTTACCAGTGGTATGCATCTTGTGGTAAATCCGGTTTAGTCTTCTATTCATGGTACTCTCTTGATCTGTTGGACAGTGGAAAAGGGGTTTTGCGTCGCAACTGCAAGCATTCATTGGTCATCCACTACAGTGGTCTTCTGTGGTCTACCAGGTGGTTTGCTATTGCAGAGCTCACCTATGAGTTCCTGATTCTTAACCTCTTATTGACTGGTGATGTGCCAGGGCCGTCACTGGTGTGCTGGCCTAGAGGACTGATGATGGTACTAGCATGTCACATATTTGTTGCTCACAGCTCTCCTGCAGGAGCTCTGTGAGCGGTACCAGGATCTGATACTGACCTCTCCAAGACCAGAGCAGTCACTACCAGACCTGCGTTCAACAAGCTGGCACAACCGATCAGTCATGTGTGACGGCTCAAAGAATAAGATCAAAGTGGTCCTTAATAGGAATTCACTCACCGGACTGCTGGTGATTAAGGGATTAGCAATGTACCACACAGTTGATTTTGACACACCTAATGTTTTGGCTGTGTCTCAGATCCTATTTTTAGCTCACAAAGGCCTGCTTTATTGGCATTGACACTTCTTTCCTCCTCATGTTGAGAGACAACAGCAACAGACTCCATACCCACACATAATCACCTCTAGACATTTTGTTAGCTCTTTTATGCATGAAGTAACAATGCAACAACACAATCCCTGGACAAGGAATAGCTAAGAAGTTAACTGTCCAATTACTTCTGATCCCCTAAAATGGGACTATGTATAAAAGGGCTGTAATTACTACATGGTTCATTGATGTAAATCCATTCAAATTAAAGCTGATAGGCTGCTGCTTATCCACTTGGGCATTGTTTCATTTCAAATCCAATGTAATGGAGTACAGAGTCAAAACACTGGGCTGCACTGTGTTACACACACACACACACACACACACACACAATAAGTCAAGGTCAATTCTGCACAAAAAATATCTTACCTGACTACTGTTTATAAGAGCTCTCCACATACCCAGATTTTCACACCATAAATCTGTCCTTGAAATGTGGAGATCAAGGTCACTTTGCTCTTTTTCCATTGAGGCAATTTCTTCTGTCAGTTTGGAGACAATCTATAAAGGAGAGTCTAAGTGAAATCTTCATGTCTTTAAAGGAAAACAGAGATCCTTCTGTAGTAACTGTTATAGGATGACTATGAAATGTGAACATTTTACCTTGTTGCACTTAGAGGTGCCTGCAACACAATGAGTTAAACTTCATATAATTGCAGAAACAAATAAACAACCGCAGTCTCAAAGGAAAACTAATACCTCCTGATAATGAACCCCACTTCCCTTAATATGGCAAAAAAACAATAGCCTCTATGAATTTTCCCTTTGCTCCTTGCTTCAAGAGGTAACATTTTCAAACAGTCCTGCATGCTGTGTTCATGAAGGTAGACACATTTACTAACAAGTCCACAGGACTTCAAACTCTGCTCACTGGACATGGTGATTTTAACCCTTTAACCACCAGAAGGCTGTGCAATGCATTGCTAAGCAATACACTGCATGCCCATCTGGCATTCTAGAAGTTAAAGGGATAGTAATGTTTCATAATAAAAGCAGCTCTAATTAATCATCATGGTATTTGGACCTTGGAGAGTGTTATTTCAATTCTGTCAGAGTTGTAGTTCAAGAGTAATTCAATGACAAAGTATCCCCCTCCCGCCCCTTTTACTGATATAATACTGCTCACCTCAGAGCAGCAGGGAGGTGCCCATGTAGACTGCAGAGAGGGACAATCTTCAATTAAGATAAGGAAAAAAGCTGAAAAACCTGTCAAGGGGGGCAAGGTTTTCATTGCTCTCACAGTAAGAAGATTGTCCCTTGCTGTTATTGGTCTGGTCAAGCAACCAGATTCCACATTGAAATAACACTCTCTATGACTCAAATACTATGAAGATTAATTGGAGCTGCTGTTTTTGTGAAACATTACTATCCCTTTAATGATCAAAGGTGTTTGCAACCTGTATACAGTGATCTTCATATATTTTCTTCAGACACAATGCATTTAGTTCACATATCCACAAAATAGACAATAGGCCTTAACAGTATGAATGAGAACTCTTACAGAGTATAATCCACCAAAGATTCTGCAGGAGCGATCATCTTGATCAGATTGTGACTAGCTATAGGCAAAAATGTAAAATGAGTATATTGATAACACATGATAACTGTTGTATGAAGGACATTACCTTGGTAAATAGTTCAGCTGGACAGATTAAAGGAGCAGTAAACATTTTGTTAACCACCTGAAGACTCAAGACGTATGCAATGCATTGCAAAGCAAAGCGTTGCACAATCTTCAAGTCCAAGAGGTCAATTGAAATATGTTATAATGCTATTCTTTTGTGTCCAATAGTGAGTAATAGGGAATTAAAATCTAAAACTAGAAGAGACTCCTCCCCCTCCTAAGCCCTACATAACCCCACAAAAGAGGTCAGTTTGGGGTTTTTTTTTTTAAATGTCTACAAGGCAATCATGATCGGAAGGTTTATTTTTACATCTTTACCGGAATCTTATATTCTGTGGTAGGGCACCTAGACAACTCCAGACTGCACCTCTGGTCCCCCCTACAACATTTGTTGGCTCCACATATAACCAAAATGTCAGTTTTATCACTTTTTTTCCAGTTCTATATAGGAGAGGAACTTCTGTCTCTGCCCTCCAATTTCCTCCTGTTTTAAACTCTCGTCCATTATATTTTTTGGCACTTTTCTGAGTCTCACATTCCTCTCTTTTTTTGTTTCTTCAGTAGGCTGTTCTAATTCTGGAGGATTCAATCACCATGTCAGAACACAGGGAGGTAAATTTCAAGAATAAAGGGGGTAAATCCTAGTCCTTCTATTGTATTATAAATGGCAAAATCAATCTCAATTAGGAAGGTTATTTGTGAAATACGCTGTATCTCTTGGCATATCTATGCCTTCAACAGACCAGTTCCTTTTTTCTTCCACTGAGACATCCTGGGTTAAGCACTTGACACAATCTATCACAATATTTCCAGACTCAATAAAGTTTTAAGCAAAGAGCTGGATAATCCCTCCATCCTATAAGAAAAAGAGCAATTGATAAAGTTTCCTCTGAGGAATAGCACCTGGAACAAATTATTTAGGATGAATGGAATATCCCAGAACCTAAACTGATTATCCCAATAAAGTTCTATGAGCTATATATGTTTCAATAGATCCTGTAGGAAAATCGACAATTGTCCCCTCAGCAAGTGCTCGTACTTCAAGGACCTTAAGTCAAGCCTACTTTCTTAAATCTACATTAGTATCTTTCCTTATTACATCTCTCTCCAAAAGAGCCATGAGCACCTTGTGGGCCCTCAGGCATCAGGCTTCTGCAGACCAAATCTATAATGTATTGTGATCATGTGGTGTTCTCGTTCTAGCCACATGTTCAACAAGGTCCACTTCCTTGCCTTAGCAGTTGCCAGCTTTGCAAACAAAATCTTGCACGCAGCAGTTCCATAAGAGCTCCTTTCCCTACCTATATTTTTAGGACCACTTTGGGATATCACCATGGTTTCTTAGATGGAAGAAAAAGAAAAAAACAACAACTGGATTTCTGTACTGTTAAAGGGATAGTAATGTTTCACAAAAAAAAAAAAACAGCTCAGATTAATCTTCATAGTATTTGGGCCATGGATAGCGTTATGTCAATACTGTCCGAGTTGTAGTTCAAGAGTAATTGAATGATAAAGTATCTCCCTCCCACCCCTTTTACTGATGTAACACTGCTCACCTCAGAACAGCAAGACTGTCCGGATGGATCTCAGAGAGGGACAACCTTCAGTGAGCATAAGGGAAAACCTGTCAAGGGTGGGCAGGGTTTTCATTGTTCTCACAGTAAGAAGACTGTGCCTTGCTGTGAGCTGTCTGGTCCAAGGACCAGATTCCACATCTGAGGGGAGGTGGCTTACACTAGGTAAAAGGGGCAGGAGAGGAATACTTTATCATTCAATTACTCTTGAACTACAGCTCTGACAGTACTGAAATAAGACTCTCTATGGCCCAAATACTATGCTTTTTTTGTGAAATATTATATCACTTTAAATTCTTTTATCCTTTGGGGACACAGGGCATCTCACCACAAGAAAACTCCATTAATAGGATGGGGGGGCCCTGTCTTTTCTGACATTAATGTCCTGTGACAGTTTAAGTAGGGCAGAAGGGAGGAGCTTCTACTAGTTTTAGAACTAAATTGCCCTGTCTCCTGGTGGAGGATACTCCACCTCATGATCCCAAAGTCTCATAGTGGACTAAGAGAAAATGATTTATTGAGGAGTTCAGAAACCCTGTCTTCCTGCCAAGTAATACAAATGAACTCACACACTGCTGGGATATTTTAAATTACATTATATTAAAGCTCAATTTTTTCTTTTTACGTTAAATGCCAATTCTCAGTTGTGGTCACTAGGTAGTGCTATTCTTTTCACTGTCGTCCAATACAGGTCACTGGTACAATGGGAGGCGATCCGCCCCTTTAAGTAGGCAGGAACATTCATTCAAATGTATGCAGGGGGTGGAGCCTCCCCTCCCTCTTAAGCTGCCCTCAGCCAGAACAAGCTAGATTGATTTGTTCCTGTGTGCTGTGCACACCAGGTGGAGAACATCTCTCATTCAACTTTAGTTTTTTATTGTTTTTCTTTAAATATGGAATACCACCATTAGGCGGGTGACCATGGCTGACAATTGCCCTCAACAAAGTGGCTAGTGCAGCTTCCAGGGATTTTCTGGTGGATCTTATGCCCTGAAGAGGGAACAACTTGAGTCAAGTAGCTTCCCTGCTGGGGAATTTTCCTCTGGTTAATTCCCTTTTAACATGGTTACCTGAAGACAGAAGTCCTGCAGAAAGGTGAGCCACCCTTTGAGTACTGAAGTTCCACTTGTCCCACAGTGTCCCTTCTTTGGGGCATGTATTTGGGAGTTCTCATTATGCACTCCAGCACTCATAGGGTGTTTTTCTTATATTGCCTGTATTTATGCAACGTCTGTGGTATTCCCTGGGTTTTGGAGCTTTGGGCTATTGTTTTATCATGTTTTACATGTGTTTGGTGTATGTTTGATAACTTTTTTCTACTCAGGGTAAATTTATTAATAGTTAATGTTCCGTGCCTTTAAGTGCGCTTTTCCCGCATAGACGCCATTGCTCCTTTATTCTCTATGGGTTTACACAGTGTGGGACATATCTCTGGAACCGCTTGTCACAGCGACTTCAGAGAGGGCTCATTTTGTTAGTCTTCCCTTGCTCTATCATCCGGTTGCATGATTTGGTGTGTTGGGAGTCTGGGGGGGCTTCGGGCACTGTTTTGGGGTACTTCTGAGAAAAACTACGATTCCCATGAGCTCCCGTTTCGCGCTTGTTTTCTGATTGGCTACCGTCGCGGCAGCCATTTTGTGTGTTATTCTCAGCGAGTATACTATGCAGGGACCGAGCCTTCCTTCTCTCCTCAGCAGATTAACCCTTCGCTTGCCAGATAAGTTCAATTTTAGACATTTCTGGGGTGAAATTTTAATCTTTCACACTTCAATTGGGTGATTCTTCTTAGTGGAGTATATCTGACTCTGTGAGCATGTCTACTTCACTGGAGTCAGGGGCTAGACCCAAGACTAAGGAGGTTGGGGTATCACCTTCCCCCATTGCGTTTTGCTCCTCTTGTCACTCTGGGCTGCCTAGAGAATTTTCTGGTCATTTATGCCCAAAATGTTCAGAAAGTCATGACAGCAACCCTGGGCTTTCCAGTCACGCCATTGAGCCAACTTGGGTGAAAGAGTTCAAGGTTGCCACTAGGGATCTCATATCCACTCTTCAACTCTTTCCCTCTCAGGGTCAGGGGGCTCTTCAGGTTTGGCAGACCCCCTCCACAGTCAGGACCTCCCTGCCTAAGCCACAGGGGGCTCCTGACATGTCTGATTCTTCTGAGGAAGAACTCTTACAAGATTCTGATGCTGAGGAAGGCACTGTTATTGAATCTACCAGGTCTATTGGTGACCCTTATGAATGTGACCCTGAAATCTCTGCTGAGGGTTTGATCAGAGCTGTGCTAACCACGCTCAACCTTCCTCTGACTCAGGAATCTACTCATGAATCTACTGACGTTTTTCAAAAACCGTCTAAAGCTGTTGTATGTTTTCCTACTAACCCTACTCTTGCTCGTTTAGTCTCTGATGCGTGGAGGAATCCTGAAAAATCCTCTTCTGTGTCCAAAAAGTTTGCTAAACTTTACTCTTTTCCTGAGACTGAACTGGCAAAATGGGTTCATCCTCCTAAAGTGGATGCTCCTATTTCTAGGTTATCCAAATCTACTGCCTTAGCTGTATCTGATGCCTCTGCCCTGCAAGATTGGACGGATAAAAAGTTAGAAACTTGTCTTAAATGTATTTTTGCATCTATTGGCACTGCCATGCGGCCAACCTTTGCAGTGGCGTGGGTTAACCGGGCTATTGCGGCCTGGACTGAACAGCTTACTGAGGCGGTTCGCCAGGATGCACCAGTGTCTGAGCACCTACAGCTTCTTGCTAATATCTCAGAAGCTCAAAATTATGTTTCTGACGCTGCTTTTGATGCTGTGTGCATGATGGCGAGGGCCTCCACTTCCGCTGTGGTGGCTAGACGTGCTGTTTGGCTGAAAATTTGGTCTGCTGACACCGCTTCTAAGAAAGCCTTGCTTTCATTACCCTTCCAAGGGACCTCACTGTTTGGATCTGAACTTAAGGAGATGATTAGTGAGGCTACTGGTGGTAAAAGTACTCTTCTACCATCAATCTTCAAAAAGAAGTTTCCAGCCAAACGCAATCGGTCCTTTCGTTCCTTCCAAACTGAGACACGCTCTGCGCCCCAGGCGGGTCCGTCCTCTGCGCACTCCTCCTCCAAGCCCAAACAGTCCTGGAAGCCCAAAGTTGCCCCCAAGGCCAAGACCTCCAAGACTGCTTCGGCATGACTCGCCGAACCCGGGTCCGCATCCGGCTGTAGGTGGACGTCTCCACATTTTTCGCCAGGTTTGGGAGGAGTCAGTGGCGGACCCTTGGGTTGTTCAGGTGGTATCAGAAGGATACAGGATCCCTTTCTCTTCCCTTCCTCCTTTTCGGTTCCATTTTACTCGTCCTTCTCAGGAGCCTACAAAAAGACGTCTGTTCGATGACGCTATTCAGGATCTTTTGGACAAAGAGGTCCTGGAACTGGTTCCATCAGAGGATACAGGTTCAGGATTCTATTCCAACCTGTTCGTTGTGGCCAAAAAGGACGGAGGTGCTCGTCCTATTTTGGATCTCAAGGCTCTCAATTCCTTTGTTGTGAGTTCCCACTATCGTCAGGAATCCCTGCGTTCTGTGATAGCCGCAATGTCTCCAGGGGAGTTCCTTGCCTCCCTGGACCTGCAGGATGCATATCTTCACATCCCTATTCATCCAGAGAGCAGACGGTATCTCAGATTTGCCTGTCACAAAGGCCACTTTCAGTTTTCAGCTCTTCCCTTTGGACTGACTTCAGCTCCTCAGGTCTTTCAGAGGGTATTGGGAGCTTTGATAGCTGTGCTTCATCGAGATGGAGTCAGGGTGACTCCCTACATGGACGATCTGCTCCTGAAAGTTTCATCTGCTGAGATTCTCCACCAGCAGATGCAGTTGTGCATACAGACACTCAATCGCCATGGCTGGATTGTGAATCTGGACAAGTCAGACTTGGTCCCATCTCAACAGATCCTCTTCTTGGGTCTCCTGTTCAACACTCAGCAGTGCATGGTGTTTTTACCGGAGGAAGTGGCTCATCAGATTGCTCTCCGTGTATCCAAGATCCTGGAGCTCGACAGGGTTCCAGTGCCGAAGTTGACTTCTCTGGTGGGGAAGTTCATTTCCACGATAGAGGCAGTGCCATTTGCTATGGCACACACCAGGGAACTTCAGAGGTTTGTGATCCAGACGTGCAAGAATCATCCAGATCATCAGCATCTGTCAGTCTCTCTGCCTCCTCATGTCGAGTTGAGCTTGGAATGGTGGTTGGATCTGTCTCATCTCCTGCAAGGGAGATCCTTTTGGGCTCCCTATTGGACCACAGTCACGACGGATGCCAGCCTCCGGGGATGGGAAGCAGTGTTGGGTCATTTCAGTGCTCAGGGGAAATGGGGACTGGAAGAATCTCTTCTCTCCATCAATGTTCTGGAACTTCGTGCCATCTTTCTTGCCCTGAGGCACTGGGAGTCTCAGCTGGAAGGTTGTCCAGTCAGAGTGGAGTCCGACAAAGCCACCGCAGTGGCCTACATCAACAGACAAGGCGGCACAACAAGTCTCACCACTTGGTTAGAGGTCAAGGCCATTTTATCTTGGGCAGAAGCTCATGTGCCCGTCATCTCAGCAGTACACATTCCAGGCGTAGACAACGTCATGGCAGACTTTCTCAGTCGTCACACAGTCGACAGCGGAGAGTGGGCGCTTCATCCAGAGGTGTTTCACCTTCTAACCCAGATGTGGGGGTACCTGTAGTGGATCTGATGGCTACCAGACACAACAGGAAGGTGCCAGTGTTTTGCTCTCAGTGGAGGGACCCTCTTGCTCTAGCAGTGGATGCTTTGTCAATCCCTTGGGAGTTCCCTCTGGCGTACATCTTCCCTCCTCTCCCTCTGTTGATCAGAGTCATTCAGAAGCTGAAGATGGAGCGTTGTCCTGTCATCCTAATCACTCCAAATTGGCCTCGTCAGTCCTGGTATCCGGAACTGCTAGCCATGTCTGTGGCGGATCCCTTTCCGCTTCCTGCCCGTCCAGATCTACTTCTTCAAGGATATCTGTGGAAGGAGGATGTTCAGCATCTCCATTTGATGGCTTGGAGGTTGAATCCTCAATTTTGAAGAAGAAAGGGTTTTCCTCTTCAGTGGTGTCCACGATGCTTAGAGCTCGCAAGCCTGTGTCTTCCAAGATCTATCATCGCATATGGTCCACCTTTGTGGCATGGTGTACTGATAAGGATCTATCACTTGATTTCCATCTTCCCACGGTCCTGGCCTTTTTGCAGGATGGGGTTGAAAAGGGACTCAGCCTGAGTTCTCTCAAGGTTCAGACTTCAGCTCTGTCTGTATTTTTCCAGGAACGGACTGCTATTCTTCCTGATGTTAAGGTTTTCTTCCAAGGTGTGGCTCATGTTCGGCCTGCCTTCAAGAGTCCAGCTCCCCAGTGGGACCTCAATTTGGTGCTGGGGGTTCTCCAGAGACCCCCGTTTGAATCCTTGGCTTCTATTCCTTTACGTCTCTTGACCTGGAAAATGGCCTTTCTTTTGGCTATTGTCTCAGTTCGCCGGGTAGCAGAGTTACAAGCTGTCTTGTAAACCTCCTTACTTGGTGTTCCACAAGGAGTTTTTACCCAAGGTTGTCTCCGAATTTCACATCAATCAGGAGATTGTGGTGCCCTCTTTCTGCCCTAACCCTTCCTCTGACAAAGAGAGAGATCTCCATTTGTTGGATGTTGTGCGTTGTCTTAAATTTTTATGTTAATCGCACTGAGTCTATCAGGAAGTCTGACACCCTGTTTGTCATTCCTGAGGGGCCTAGGGCAGGGAGACCGGCATCCAAGGTGACTATTGCATCTTGGATAAAATCTACCATTCGTGAAGCCTACAAATGCGGAATAAGCACGTTCCCTTCAGGGTTACTGCTCATTCCACCAGATCAATTGGGGCCTCTTGGGCCTACAAGAATCAGGCGTCTGCTGATCAACTGTGCCGGGCGGCCACTTGGTCCTCTGTGCACACATTCTCGAAGCACTATCGTGTTGATGTACTGGCCTCGGCTGATGCCAGCTTTGGGAGGAAGGTCCTGGAGGCAGTCTTGCCTGTTGGCTCTAGTTCAGTGTGCTGTGTTAGTTCAGGGGTTCGTTTTTACCCCTGGTTGGTGTCCGTTGACACTTCTGTTATTGGGCTCTATGATTAATTGGTTCATAGCAGTTCTGGTGACTTTGGGCCTTACGCTTGGTCCTTACTTCCCACCTCTGGGAAAGCTCAATGTTTGTACATCCCATTGTACCAGTGACCTGTATTGCACGACAGTGAAAATAGGATTTTAGTCTTACCTGTTAAATCCTTTTCACTTAGTCCATACAGGTCACTGGTCTCCCACCCTGTCAAGGGACCATGCTTGGCTCTCCTGTGGCATTCACTGGGAGACCTTCGGGGCATGCTCACAGGAGTCTTCCTTTTTCTTCTTACTCTGGTCAGGTTAGTGTCTCAAATCAATCTAGCTTGTTCTGGCTGAGGGCAGCTTAAGAGGGAGGGGAGGCTCCACCCCCTGCATACATTTAAATGAATGTTCCTGCCTACTTAAAGGGGCGGATCGCCTCCCATTGTACCAGTGACCTGTATGGACTAAGTGAAAAGAATTTAACAGGTGAGACTAAAATCCTATTATCATTCAAGGACTACCGTAGAGTGTTTTACTAAAAAAAAATTGTGCCCACTGAACTTCAGTTGGTGCTTTCGCTAAATTGTATTTAAAAAAAAAAAAAAAAGTTTAACCCTTTTTAGGACGAGTGGGGTAAGTGGTGCTTTACACTGACCTTTTATAGGGTTAAGATGTAAAAACCTTAGAATGAAAACTCTACTAGCAGTAGGAATATATTTGTTTTACACAGAAATACAATATGTTTGTTTTTCTCAGAACAAGTTTACTGCTCCTTTAAGGGCCACTAGGGCATAATCATTTAACTATTTCGCAACCTACTACAAAACCTTGTTGTGACAGACAATACTGCATCTAGAATAAAGGGTCACCGCTTAACCCTTTGAGTCCCAGAGAGTTGCGTATCATATTGCTTTGTAATGCACTTCACACCCCTAGTTCACAGTGCTTGGTCAATATCCCAAGTGAGCTGTGAAACAATGATACAAGAAGTGGGCAACCTGTGGCTCTCCAAATGGTGTTGGGTTACAATGATCAGCTACCGTCTGAATGAGCTTGAAGGGGACTGATGGTAACCAATAACTATGGAAACAGTTTTTAATTGCATAATTCTCTGTTCATTAGCAGACCTCACTCCAGCTGTTTCCATGACATCAAGTAATATTTCCTTTTCTATTTTTTTCATGTCTTCTAGTACATTTTCCTCTTCATGGATAATAAGATGTACACACACACACACACACACCAGGAAATAACAACTTAACGAGTAGCAGAGATTATATTAACTCTGGTCCTCAAGGGGTTAAGACAGCTGCCCACTGTGCTATAACCACATAGTAATCATGTAGTAACGGACACTGGAGGACCATTTATTGAAACTCACAGTAAAAGCAACAGAATTATCCAAACACGATTGATAAAAGATGAAACTCTTTATGTCTTCCCCTGCCACTTAACACAGCAAGTCTGATGTACTAATCATAAACGGAAACATTATGGAGTAAACTAAATGCACCATAGGGGACAAAAGTGGATCTTTATGTCCTTACCGATTCCTTTTCTCTTAGCCTTGGTGGGACACAGGAACCATGGGGAGACTCCCTCCCAGCCCTACCCACCATGCCCAGCAGAAGCACTAGCAGCCTTCAGTTTTACAAATGGCTAAAACACATCAAAAAGGAGGGCAGGAAGGCAGTCACAATGCTAGAGAATACAGAGGAAACCTCCGCCCAGGATGCAAACCACACGACTTTCTCTGGGAGGGATGTCCTGTGTCCCACAAGTGAAAAGAATGTATTCATACATAGAAATCCTATTTACTCTTTCTTCCACTGTGGAACACAGAAACCATTGGGACATACCAAAGCTAGCACACAAGAATTTTAAGAATGGGGGAGAAAAACTCCCAACAACAAATAGAGTCTCACAGAATCCTAATTAAACCAAGAACTTCAGGTGTCAGCAGACACAGATGTAACAGAAGATCAAATACCAGAGAAAGGAATGAAAAATGCCTACACAGGCACTTCTGCCTGGAGGACTCTTTTCCACAAACTGGCCTCAGCTAAGGTTTGAGAGATAAGACTTAAATCATTGTTAATATTTTATTAAGGGCTACAATATTAAATAAACTTAATTTTAACCATTACTGTTCCTTTAGCTCAGTTCTGTGCGTAAATAACTCATTGGATAGTTCTTTGTATTGACCTTGAATGTATTTTTAAATGGTAATCATATCACCCCTTAGACGTCTCTTCTCTAATGTAACACAGTTTGCCTAGTCTCTCTTTATAACTCAGATCCTCCAATCAGTTTTGTTGCAAGTCTCTGCACTTTTTCCAGTTCAACAATGTCTATTTTAAGAACTGGTACCCAACACTGTACTCCATATTCTAGATGAGGTCTAACCAAGGATTTATATAGAGGTAGGATAATATTAGCATCCCTTGCATCTACACCTCTTTTTATGCTGAATAGTACCCTATTTGCTCTTGCAGCAGCTGATTGACTCTGCACACTGCTGTGAAGTTTATCGTCTATCAGTACTCCTAAATCTTTCGCTAATGAGTATTCCCCAAGTTGTTTCCCATTTAGAGTATATGTAGCAAGTTTGTTTCTACAGCTCAAAATGCATAACCTTACATTTATCTACATTAAATGTCATTAACACTTTTTCACTCAGTTTATCTAAATCCTTCTATATGTATTTCCTTACAAAGCTTAGTGTCAAAGATTGAGATGCTACTTTCAATTCCCACTTCTAGATCATTAATAAATTAAAAAGCATTGGGTCTAGTACTGAACCCTGTGGCACCCCACTTATAACTTTAGACCAAGTTGAAAAGATTCCATTTACAACAATTCTCTGCCATCTATCATTTAACCAGTTCTCAATCCATGTACAGATATCACCTCCCAAACTGAAGCCTTTTAATTTATGCAGTGGCCCCACCACTGCCGTCACCAAGAAGACCTGTGGGTCCCTGGTCCTGAAGCAAAACTATGTAACCTTGCGATTCACTCAAGATGCTATAAAGTCCAGAACCAGCAGACTCCTTTAGCTGTCATTTCCCAGGATCTAGGCTTTCAGCTGAGATAGTCCTCTGCTACATTGCCCACTCCCGCAATATGTATAGTCAATACATCCAGAACATGAGCTTCCACCCAGGAGAGAACTGACAGAACCTTGGGCCAAACTGCGTTGCTTCTGGTTCTAGCCATATCTGAGCACAGGGGATCTCTTATTCCCTTTTTAGATGATCTTCAGCTGAAGGCCTCTTCTGTAGATGCACTTTAAATGCATCTTCAGACAGGTTTAGTGCTCTAACCCAAGAAGTCCTTCCTGGTCCCCTCATAATCTCTAGTTTTCCTCAGCATCAGATTCAACACCCTCTGAGAAAGAGTCCGGACTTTGACCATGTGTGTGTGTATCTCAGGACCTCTTCCATCCATTGGCACTGGTTTAGGACTACATGAAGTGTTGGGAACCATAGTCTCCATGCTGGAGGCAGCGTCTTATGCTCCATTTCGCACGCAGGCCCTACAGTTGGTCATTCTGACATAAGTGGTTCAGATGGCATGTCATCTGTCCAGCATGATGTCTCTGTCCCTCTGTTGTGGAGTGGTCCACAGTGACAACAGATGCTAGCCTGTCAGATCGGGGGGCAACATTTGAGCAATGGTGACTCATGGTCTTTGGTCCATCCCTGAGAACAAACTTTCCATTAATGTGCTGGGACTTCAATCAACCTGTCTGTCATTGTACCGTTTGCTTCACTGGCACCTGATGTGGATTCAGTCCAACAATATAATGACGGTGATGTACATCAACCAGCAAGGAGGAACAAGAAGCATGGCATTATGGACCGAGGTTCTGTCAGTCCACTCCTGTGTGGAAGCTCATGTTCTGGAGGTATTGGCTATACATATCACAGGAGAGCCTGGATCCTGGGAAATGAGAGCTAAAGTGGAACAAAGAAAATCATGGGGGTGTTCCACAACGGCCAAAAGAAATATTAAGATTCCCCAAATTCACACTGATTTAAAAGCAGCTTTTAATCCCTTGGTTTCCAATGTATTGCTCTCTAACATTAAAGGGGTAAAATCCCTATTCTAATTAATTGGATTGTTTTATTTGTCTTCTGTGATGCATTTGGTTTAGTTCAGAATTGTTCTAGTTCTTCTTACTATACCAGCCACATCAAGTTATACGCTATACGCCAAACACCATATGACAAATGCCATAAGCCAATCTATATATACATAAAACGCAATTCGCCAAAAGTTATATATGCGAAATGTTATATAAGCCAAACGCTATACACACAACACTATATGCCAAATGCGATATGCCAAACCCTATGAACAATATGCTATATACAACACGCAATATTCCATACTTCAAACACCATACATAAAAAGGCACAACGTTACATGCAAAACGCCAAATGCTATAAGCAATATTCCAAACACCATGCACCAAAAGCTATGTTCCAAATGCTATAAGCAATATGCCAAATGCAATATGGAAAATGCAATATGTCAAACAATACGCCAAACCCAATACTCCAAATGCTATACACAATATGCAAAATGCTATACAATACACTGTATGCTATAAGGGAAATGCTATGCACAAAACGCAATACAAGAGAAATGCATCTTAACCATTCCATAAAAAAAAAAATTCTTCTTTTCTAGAGTTTAAAAAAATAAATCATGTGGCACAACTCCTAATCTCTCAAACCTTTACGATTTGAGAGATATTCGCATCTAAAGTTCCCCCCTCCCTCCCCTTCTCCTAACGTCAGCGCTCTGCTGACAGCAGGAGATCCCAGTCCTAGGACCAGCTGGCGGCTCTGCAGCAGAGCCAAAATAGCGATACCGGAAAAGGTCTACAAAGTGTGCCTTGTTTGCAAGCACACTTTGTAGACCATTCCAATAAAGTAGTTATTTTTAAATAACAAGATTTTGGCCCTGCTGAAGAGCCTCCTTGAGCCGGCCGACTCAAATCTCCTGCTGTCAGCTTTACAGCTGAGATTAGGAGAGGGGGAACATTAGATGTGAATATCTCTCAAACCATAAAGTTTGAGAGATAGGATTTGTGCCACATAAAACTCTACAAAACAAGAAAAATGTTTTATGGGACATTACTATTACTTTAAGGAGGTAAATTAAGGAGGTTCACGCACTTGTTTCAGTCTGAAATAAACCACAGCAACAAGAATATCTGCTTCTATGGACATGACATCCAGGACTGATTGAATATGTTATCTCTTCAACAAAGGCACAAGTACAAAATTCATGGGGGTCATTATGATTTTTTTGCCATAGTGGGGAAAGTTGAGGGTTATTATTAGAAGGTATTAATTCCCATTTTACCTTCTGAGTACCAGAGAGGTATCCAACCTCTCTGGCACTCAAAGGGTTAAGTTAAATAAAGCTACAGAAAGAATGATATACATTCAGAAAATAGCTTTAAAATGATGTACACAATCTTCTGTTCTTAAGGATTCACCACAAACAAGCCTGAGAGTGAGGTGCCAGCAGTACCTTTTTGTCGGGTTTGGGTGCGTTGATGATTGTTCTGAGAGCTTGTCTTTTGTAGTCGAGCTTCTCTGTGAGCTGCTGGAGTTTATTGACTGCGTAACTGGCCTGCTCTGTAATTCCACTGCTGCACTCATCCAGGATCTCCTCGTTGCCTTCACAAACCTGTATCTGGACCAAAATACGGACCATGACATGGATGCATATACCATTAGGGTAGAAATATTATGCATTAACCATTTAAATGCCAGATGGGTACTCTGCAATGTGCCACACTTTCTGGCATTCAGCAGGGAAGCTGTCACCTCTTAATTTATCTATCTATGCTTGTTTAACATGCGCTAAGAAATCTTAACCCTTTAAAGGACCACAAGGCTGCAGAACACCCTGCAAAGCCATGCTTTGCAATGCATTAAAAAGCGATGTGTTGAACACCTCAGGGGTCCTTAAAGGGATAAACATAACTAGCCAGAAAATTTCCACTAGTCTGTGACTAGTAAAACATTCCATCAGATGAGTAAAAAATTATGCTGTTCTCCATATTTAACACGGACTGTAACATTTCACCCCTGACTGGTAACCTCTCTCTCTGGCTAGTGAAGCTCAGTGGTGTTTTTCCAGCACCGCACATATCTAATTATCTTTAACAAGTAATACTTTCTTAAAAAAAAAATAAACATTTAATTACATTGATTAGATTTTAATCAGCAACATGTAGGACCCTTTCACCCAGATGACACTAATTCCGCAGTGGTGCATTGTTGATATGACCCATGGTGACAGGGAAGCTACTGAGCTATGGTGTCACTCACACGGCTGCACCTCTACAGTGCTCATGCAAGAACGCAGTAAAGCTGCAGTAAGGAAGGTCTGCATGGAAGTCTGTGGGGCTGATGGCAGACCTTTCACACAAGATAAGTTGGAGGTTGCGATGCTCATTGCAATCTCCAAAGAACAGCCAATGCACGTGGGTGTCAGCCAATAATTTCAACCTGGAGCTCATGTTGGCCAGCTATGCCCCCCCCCCGCCCCCCCGCATCACGATCAGTGGTAGAATGCAGAAGAAATGTTATTTATAGACACGGGTCACAGAACTACAGCAGGTTGTTGATACAGTTCTGTTGCCTGTGTAAGCGAGCCCTTAGTCATTATCTGTTGACATAAACAGCTTACCCCTACAGCACATTATTTTAGACTTGGTGAAAGCTTTCCTACACACAAAACATATCACTTATACAAAATGGCCTCTGAGAAGGTCAAGGGTTGTATCTCGTGCACAGAAAATGTGAAGAAATGACTAACAAAGTGGCTGATACCATCAGGGGAGATAGGATCACCCCCCATGCCCTGGCGATGGCTGCTAAGACAGATTAGAGATTCCCTGAGGTAGTGGATTTCTTCACTCTAAGAAAACACATTTTTAAGCATCTGTATGCTAGAGAGGACTCAAATGCATTGTAAAGTAACACTTTGGAAACATCTTGAACATCCAAGGGGTTAATCTGACAGTACCGCAAAATACAAATTTTGAATTTCAGCCTCATTAAGCATCTGAATTTGAAAACTTAAAAAGCTGTCACATATTGCTGTGTATTGGGAAATAGTTACATTGTATTCTTAAAGAGAGCGTGAGTCCCAAATTACAGAAAATTACTTTTCTTAATAAATACAGCTCTGATAAGCATATCCTTCACACTTCTAAGTAGGCCCAGAAACCTTAAAAGCTGATACTTATTTTTTCATTATTATGTGAATTTCTTTGGGGCCACCAGACAACATTGGTCTCTTCTTCCTCGTGTCCCTTTCACTTTTAATCTTCTATGTGATGATTGCAAGCTAAACCCACTGAAGGAGATTTGAAGGATCCACATGACCCGAGAGGACTGATAAAAATATTCAAAACAGTTTAATAAATTTCTTGTATTCCTATGAAATCCCACCCAATCATCTCAGATCATGCAGATCCTTCAAATCTCCTTCAGTGGGCTTGGCTTTCAACCATCAAGGAGAAGATTAAAAGTGAAAGGGCCACGAGGAAGAGGAGACCAACCAAGTCTGGTGGCCCAAAGAAATTCACATAAAATGGAGAAATACATCTAAGTTTTTAAGGTTCGTGGCCCTACTTAGAAGTGTGAAGGATAGGCTTATCAGAGTTGTTTTTGTTAAGAAATTAATTTTCTGTAATTTGGGAAGCACTGCCTCTTTAAGAATACAATGCAATCATTTCCTAATAAGCAGCAGTATGTGACTGCTTTTTAAGGTTTGAAATTCAGATGCTAAATGAGGCTGAAATTCAAGTGTTTTTTTTCCAGGTAAAAGCTCCAAGACTCTTATCTCTAGTTGTGCTGATAACCCTAATCTTCTCTTTCATTGATTTTTGTTGCAATTTGCACAAAAATATTGTAGTTGACTCTCACTGACTCACCGATTCATCCTTTTCATCTGCCATGCCCAGGCATGAGGCCTTGTCATCTTTCCGAATCAGTTGGTCATACAAATCGCTGACGATGAAGGAAGGGTAATAACGGTCCTTCAGCGTCTCATACACATCAGCCTGAATCTTGTTGAACACTTCAATTCCCTTATTGCCCACAAGACTTTGCTGGATCTCTTTGTAAAGCGGCTTCTCTACTGGGATTTCTCTGCTCTCCACAAAGAAATTCTGGTAAATTTCACCGACTAATTGAGGTATTTCTGTCTAAATTGAAAATAAAAAATATACATACTTTAGTGACAATGTAGAAGGTCTCAACCAGGGCACTGTGGCACTTCAATGTGCCTCGACTATATACTTACTGTGCCATGATTTAAAGACTTTGACAAAAATTGAAAACATAGACATTCACAAATATATTTATAGATGTCGTTAAGCACCATAAATGTGTTTGTTATTCTGATAGTAAGACCTAATTATAACTATATATTTATATCCTTCATTACACCCTTCACAGATGACAAACGTTAGGAGTGCCTGGGATGATTCCTTTACTGTAATCATTGAAGGATAAGATATCACACACATTTATTGAACTGAGTTTATGAAAAGTAGCTTCTTTAGATCAGGGGTAGTTAAGCTTTCTCTCTCCATCTGTTGGAGACTATTACTGCCACCATCCCCAAACAGCCGTTAACGTGTTGTGGATGATGGGAGTTGTAGTCGCCAACAACTGAAGAACCAAACGTTGTCTTCCCCATTCAGTGAATTTTATGTAGCTGTTTCAGTGTGTCACAAATCAGATATGTTCCCTTATAGTAATACAGAACTGTGTTTGTTTCTCTAAAACATTTGAAAGGAACCAAAGAGAATTTTTAGTTAGGCCACAGATTAACCCTTTACATGCCAGAGGAGTACACAACACATTGCGAAGCAATGCGTTGTGTACCCCTCTTGCACTCAAAGAGTTATTTTAAATCTTGCAGGAGGTGGCATGATGTAAGCTGTGATAAGATTTTGGGTATGTAGTCTGGTCTGAACAACCTTTTACAGCACAATTAAAGCATTTGACAAACATGACATTGAAGAAATACATCCTAAAAACTTTCAAATATACAG